>CM056999.1:160850370-163602870 GCA_029891345.1 Dryococelus australis
CACTGGAGCAAGAGCCAATGGATAAAGACCTTCAAAGTTCGCATTATTATTTGGCATCAGGCTAAACTTCAAAGTACTGTATGTACTGGAGCCGGTGTCGTTTCTCCATTGGCTGCTCATTAGACGTGATGTCACTCCCTTTCTGATTGCGCTACGCGTGATTGGAGCACACAACTGCGAAGTGTTCATGTATTGGCGCATAATTACAGCGTGTCAGATTAAGCATAGCCCAATATCAAACGTAGTGCAAAGGTACACGTCTTTGAAGATCAAAGTGTTCCCATATAATAACGCGAATTTTGCAGGTTTCTACCAATGGATAATTTACAGGGAATGGAAAATTTCGTGGATGCAACTTAGAAATAGCTAGACTTCAAACATGCGTACTTACATCGAAATAACTACCACCACCACCACCACATTTTGATTCTCTGTGCTTATGTATTCTGTGATTGGGCGAGGCACACCAAAGCACCCAGGTAGTTATTGTTCAAGGGTAGGACGGAAAGGCAATGCCCCAATTGTACTTTCGCTCGACGACCCCTGACAGACCAGCGCCTCCGATGTAATCCCTAGAAAAAAACACCGGGGACCACGAAGTGGTCAGAGAACTCGCAGCGACCCAAGACACCCAGGATCCAGAGACGCTAGGCGAGGTCTAATTGGCTGTTTCCAGGGGGATCGCGTTGACCATTTTGAAGCTTGCCTCGCTGCCTCTTTCCTCTCCGGACTGACAGCCCGAAACCGTCGTAGCGTTAAACTACCTTGGCCCCACCCTTGCCGGGGGCTGTCATTAGCGGACCGATACACCACTAAGGACCCGTAGCTCCTTTGCAGTACCCCTTCACCAAGCTTAACCTCCTGTCGAGCAGTTATGTGACTGCCCGGGCGTGATGTCTAATTACGTCGAGTTTATTACAGGGGGGAAATATATTCCCCAGCGACGGGTCTCCCCATCCCATCGGGACTCCCCTGTGTGTGATTAAGGGAACAGTTAGAACGCGCCAAGAAATACGGGTGGTTTACGAACATCATGCAATTAGTAGAAGGTTACTGATTATTGTAATTTTTTAGGGAAATTACGTTCCACAAAGGGTAGCCCTTCCAGTCCCTGAGTCATTATCGAGGATACTTTGGATATGAAGAATATTTATGGTTGGCACTGTACACAACAAAGAATCACTTACCGGCCCGGCGTTATGGGCGTCTTTCTTGTGAAAAGGGGCCGCTGTGGTGTAGTTGATAGACTACTCACACCAAACCGAACCGGTTTCGATTCCCGGCGGATGTCGCCCCCAGGATGTGGGAAACGTACCGGACGATGCCGCTGGTTGGAGGGTTTTTCTCGGGGATTTCCCGTCACAACCTCCCCCCCCTAGCACTTGCATTCTGACGCTGCTTCAAACCCGCCTCGCTTCACCCACATCAGCTCTCGAGACAGAAGCAAATTGACGTGGCTGTTCCTTTTGTGTGAGCGAACCCGGTTGCTCATTGGACACACGCAGCTGCGAAACAGGCCTTGGCTCTGATTGGCTATTGAGCGTTATAGAATATTCCTTATTGGTAGGGATAGGAAAATTTCGTGAGTTCAATGCCCTGTAGGCTATTCTCCATAGTACTGTATACACTCGAGCCCTTAGCTGTGGGTTCATTGGCTGTTGCCCCAGAGAGCAGCCAGTGTTACTCCACACCTGGCAGTATGGCACTCGATGCTTGTTTCTTTGCAAGTCCACTATTGGATTTGAGTCGCCCTGAGCGTGTCTAATGAGCTGTGATTCAATTACAAAGGTGACTTCTGTGTACACGCGTTGGACGTCTAACTTGTCCTGAAATGAATTCGCGAAATTTTCCTACCCCTACTTATTTGTCCGCATGTTAGTCTCCAGGGGTTGATTCTTGAACGACGTTTCTACAATACTGCTGCCCGGGGTGACCATTTTGCTGGCGTGTGGTACTGGAGTTCTCAACACACGCCACCGTTTCGCCTCTTCGTTCAATAACACTTTGTGGACTATGCTCGAGTGTAACTCGAGCAAAGCTAATTTGAAAATTTCTCGGTTTTTCAAAACAAAACTCGTATTTATGTGCAGTCTTTGTTCGGCTAGTGTTTAACATGACCTCGCAAGAACACGACAGCGCAGTGACAGTGATATTACTAACGACGGTATGTGTTTTCTTATAACCCTTAAAGTGACATGATTGATTGTAAATCATTTGAATACGATAAGGGACTTTTGATTAGGTCAATATCAGCTCGGCTGTCCATTGGTTAATGACCGGCGAATAATGAACGCTGTAAAGTACAGGGTAGTGTCCGGTGTGGTATGGACCAATAGGACGATGGTGAGACACCAACAGAACCGGTGTTCTTGCAGTGGTAGGTATATGCGACTCACTTCTAATTTGTCTTAAGTGCCAGTAATTGTGCGCAGCCCTCAATGTGTTGATATTCTGCGATCCAACTCTCGGTGGGATAGCAAAACCACAGTAAGTAGGGACAGGGATGTTTCGTGTTTTGAACGACCTGTTTGATAGACTCCACTATCCAATGTATAGGGACAGGTGTTTTACGCGAAAAGATTTCAAGACCAGTTGTACTCCAAAACACTTTTTCTCGTATGCACATTCATGATTGGATGATTTTTAAATGTCACGTACCTGAAGTATCTGTCCGCGAATCATGGACTGTCAGTATATTAACGATTATCTCGATCAGATAGGACCATGTCTGCTAACAAAGACGCGTGGCCAATGACCAAAGGCATTTGTGGTTGTGGATGTAGGATATTAAAGTCTAACGTGACCATAAATATTTTCGCTAAAAAACACCTATCCCTACCAAAGTATGCCCGAGCCTTAACTTTCTGTTTATTGGCTGTTTCCCCAGTGTGTGACTAGTTCTACCTCAGACCAGGTCGTAGGGGATTTGCTGCTTGTTTTCTTACAGGTCTGTCATTGGCTCAGAGTTCCCCTGGAAGTATCTAAAAAAAAAACTCTGAACGAATCGCAAATGTTACATAAATGGATTTCAAGTCAAGCTTGAATTCGCGCAGTTTTCTATTGCCTGTAGATAATCCTAGTGACATTTAGCGAAAAAAAAAAAATTAGTACACGGTAGACCTTAATACTATAAGCATCCAACAGCGGTTATCCAACTGCCATTGGTCGCATTTGCTTGAGAAGGTGTTTTCATATTTGGCCGGGCCACTCAGAGTTAGGCGACATAGGCACGGGGCTCCTACGTGATTCATATGCAGACAGTTAACACTTGTGAAAAGGTAATTTAGTTAATCAAGATAGGTTAATGGCCCTACAGTATTTTGAAGTCCAACTTGTTAAAAATATTTTCGCGAAATTTCACTACCGCTACGGATGTTTCACGTATGTAATATAACGACACTATTGCGAAACCCACTTCTCAACCTTGCGTATAACGACGATGGTTAATTGTTCGAGCGCAGTCGTACACGACAATTTATGCTCAATAGGGAAAACCACTACACAACACAAATAATCAGGGTCATCAGTTTTTCGCGAAAATATTTCAGGACAAGTTGTGTTCCAACGCGCTTTAGTTCAGAAACACTTTCGTGTTTGGATCATTTGCACTGCAGCGATTCTTATTCACCTGCTCGCGAATCATGGACGGTCAGTAGCGGAGAACTCCCTCATGTAACAGATTATCTTAACAGAAGGACGAGAGGCCAATATTCAATTGAAGACTGCAAGTGTGCATATAGGATATTGAAGTATAGCCTCCCCGTAAATATTTTCGCGAAAAACTAGCGGTCCTATAAATAATTGATTCCAGTAACACAGAACAGAAGTGTCTCGTGCATAAAACAAAGATTACGTGTATTTTTTCTCGTTACATTAAAAAACAAATAGTACAAATATAAAAATTGTATGATAATAAGTAGTAGGGACCTGCAAAATCCGCGAATTTTTTTCTGGCATCACGCTATAATTCACCGCCCTATACATATTCTAGTTGTTGTCCTTTGTTTATTGGCTTCTGCAGCAGTGAGAATCCATTTCTCCTTTGTATTCGGTTGGATGTGTTTGAACCAGCCTCTTGTTAGTAGTCTTGTATTGGTCGAAAGGCGTCCCGGACGCGTCCGGACAAACTGTAGTTTAATTACAAACGCAATACACAAGTGTTTGAAGTCTAGTCTGTCTTGAAATAACAACGCGAATATTGCACGTCTCTAATAATTAGGAACACCTGAATTTTGCGAAAAGTTTCAACGCCAGTTGTATTTCACAACAATTTAGCTCGGATCCACTTTCGTTCTTGAGGGGAGGGTCCGTCCCGTATAACACGTCTTGGGTGTCTGCCAGCGAATCATCACAGATCTACACTATCGCAGTTATTCAATTATGACTGGCCAGTTAAGTAAGAACATGTCTTCTGACAAAGACACGCCGCCAAAAAAAAAAAACGGCAGTACTGCTACGCTCGTTGCGTATTGAAATCTAGTGCGAGCGGAAATATCTTCGAGAAAAAAGCGTTCCCTACTAATAATTGTAGGTAGAGCTTCGAGAAAGTAGGCTGAAATCAATACCTTCTTTCAAAGTCACTGTGAGGTGAAACAAACCACTGACAAAGGCAGAACTTTTACATCCGAAGGAAAGTATTATATTAGTGAAAAATATTTTGTCTGTTTACAGTATGTGTGCTACTGCCTAACCAAGTTGAAAATATGTTCACGACATCCTAAATACTACACAAAAGCAAATTATGTAACACGTATTTTTAAAAATAATACATTCTCTCATTGTGTTTATTTACGAAACTCATTACATGAGAATAATAGGATATAACAACAAAACAAGACAGGTACTGAACAAATACAGACACCTTCTTCATATTCCTATAACACAAACACAAGCCCGTCATATGGTGCATAGAAAGACATGATTTTCGCGGGAATGCGTTCCACAGAGGGTAGGATTCAATATCATACTTTATCACTAGGGGCAGTGATTTTTCGCAAAAAAAATTTTGAGACACGGTAGAGTTCAAAGCACCGTATGGTCGTCCAGATTTTTGATTGGCTGAAACATGTTAAGGTCCGTGTTAACTGTTTGCGCACGAATCACGAAGAGTCGCTGCTGGAGTAACGGAATTCTGAGAGGCGGGTCGAGTGTAGAAACGACACCAGCAGCCAATGGTGGTATGACAACAGCTGAGGTGAATATATAGTATTGAATTCTACTGTGTGCTCCGATTTCTTTGCGAAAAATCACTGGCCCTATTTATTACCTGCAGTTTTTTTTTGTTACTGGCTGCGGGTATCTATCAGTAAGTAAACGCTGTGGAACTTGACTGGCCAATTCGCCATTCAAATAAATTATTCTGCCACTGAACATTTTTTGTAATTAATAGCGACCCGAGAAATTCGTGAGAATAATGACCTGTAGGCTAGACTTCACAGTCTTGTATACTCTCATAAGATATCAGCTGTTTATTGGTTGATTATTGTGGTAGTAAAAGGTGGTGGTTGGGCATTAAATTTTTTGCATGTTTCTTAGTGATTCACTTATCTCCAGGAGGTGTCAAACAACACATTGACCAATTACAAAATTAACATGAACTTACACGTGTGTGAATTCCGACTTGTCTAGAAATAACCCCGCGAAATTCTCGGGTCTCTAGTGGTTAGTAGGCAGACAGCAAACGCAAGCTCAACATTCCAAACCATCCAATCACGGAAGTGGATCTGGGGTAGAGCGTATTGGAGTATAACCAACTGTGGGATCTTTTAGCGCCAAAACAGGTGCTACTTTGTATGAATAATTCAAGAATGGTAAATTTAGGTTAAGGTAGGGACACTCGATTTTCGCAAAAAGAATTCCAGTCTTGTTGAATTTCAAAACACTTAAATCAGATCCATATACGGAATTGGCTGTCTTTCAAAATACGTGATTGGAAACTAGAAATACATATGTACATTTATATTATAATTACATATTGTTTTAAATTTTTTAACTGGCATATTTAATCGGCGCATAGTTGTTCTAGACTTTCAGGCATCGTTTTCCAATAGTGATTATCAGCTTGGCTGTGATTCTCTTTCTCTTCTCGCTTCCTGGTTCCACCTTCCTTCTCCACTCCTACTTCGTAACGGCTCTACTCTCGTCAGACCGACCTTTAAGCCTTTTAATTTCAAGGTTTTAAAGGAATTTGACTATTTGCAAGCGTTTTGCGCCTTGAAAAGAAGCAGTTTCTGCTCTCGCCAATTCCTCGTTCGAACTTTTTTGGTAGTTTTGGTTGAGATTACCCGACCACTTAGGGCATTTAATTGTTTTTTTGTTTGTTTTTTTTTTTCTCTTTGTTAGAGACTGTTTTCCAATTCCTGGCGAAAGATAAGCTAAATTTCCTTTATTTGTATCTCGATTTCTGCACAATAAGACAGTTCCGTGCCTACGTTGACAGAGAATGTATTTATTTAATTGTTTTCACACTCGCCCAAAAATTTCCGCATGAACTTTAAGAGAAATTTAGCAGTAAGGGAAAGCCTTGTTTGGTGCATAAAATTGTATAGTCTGAGTATACACTGCCAGAAACAACACAGTGGTTTCGATTTTACTACTTAATTAAATTTTTATTTTGCTACTCACGAAAATAAAAGTGAATCGCTAAAACTTTTAATGGATTTGGCATGGAAAAATGACACTTACTATTACGAAGCATCAGCACATTTAGAGCTCAAGTTACCGTATCTGTGTGGTATCTAGTCGAATAAGTAAATTTCTTCTAAAAGAACCGGTAACAAATAGACATTTAGCGTTTTTTCGAACTCTTAGAACCTTGTACAATTAAACACCGCGGTTATATCCCGGGATGGTATGGATATCGACAACTATGCCCCCTCAAAATCCCATGACATGAATTATTTTTGTACGAGAGTGTGTATGGATGTATACTGCTGGACAACTAAATGCAATCAAACATTGCCTCAATTTGTCTTTAAAATAATTGATAGTACTGATGGTAAACCACGAATCATTGCTTGGGATGTACACAGTGGATAAAAACAAGCCAAACTCATCTTAAACCTATAATTCCATTAAGGTGTCCTCCCACTACCATTCTTGTATAACTCTCATATAAACACAATTACTTGAGTACTGCGCACTCGAAGATGTTTTTGGTGCTATGCATTACACTAACAACCAAGCACTTAAACACTGTATGTAGGGACCTGCAAAATTCGCGTTATTATTTAGCATCAGGCTAAACTTCAAAGTACCGTATGTACTGGAGCCGTGTGTCGTTTCTCCATTGGCTGCTCATTGGAAGTGATGTCACCCCCTTTCTTATTGCACTACACGTGATTGGAGCACACAATTGTGAAGTGTTCATCTATTGGCGCATAGTTACAGACGGCACGTCAGTTTAAGTATAGTCCAGCGGAAAACGTACTGCAAAGGTACATGTCTTTGAAGTTTAATATGTCCCCAAATAATAACGCGAACTTTGTAGGTCTCTAACTACGTGTAAGTTATTAAGGTATGTTTTTGAAAACTCCGTTTTAACCTTATCATTCCCAAACTTCTCCAGAATTTATATCACACATTTCTTTAGAATACGCTGACAAAATTTATTGGTAGGGATAGGAACATTTCGCGAGTTCATTTCAGGACAAGATAGACGTCAAACACGTATACACTGAAGTTGACTTTGCAATTGGATCTCAGTTTATTAGACACGCCCTGGACGACTCTGAGGCTATAGCAGACTTGCAAGGAAACCAGTAGTGTGTGCCATACTGCCAGGTGTGAAGTAACACTGGCTACTCTCTGGGGCAGCAGCCAATGAACAAACACCTGAGGCTCGAGTATACACATGACTGTGGAGACTAGCCTACAGGTCATTGAACTCGCGAATTTTTCCTCTCCCTATTTATTGGGCATGTTTTGGCGGATATTTCCCCCTCATTCAACCCCCGAATATCCACCACAAGCTTCCAAACTCAACTCCCGCTAATCACACTCAAAGAATATGTAGAATGAAGGAAAACATGATAATTCCAGTAATAATTTTAAAAAAATTAGTTCTCCAAAAAAACCTTCGACCTCATTTAATTGTTTTGGATTGGCTATGAGAGAAACAATTAAAATACTTATTTCATAAAATAAAATGTAAATTTATTTTGGATAGTTTGTATCATATTGCAGGGTATAAGTCTTGCTTAATACGCGACCCTTTCAAGATTACAGATGCACTAAAAAACTGTATTAAATTTTCAAAATAGAAAAGTAACGAACACATTTCCTTTTGCAAAAAATAATCATAAAATGTAACATATGTCTCCGTTAAAAATGTCTCTGTTAAATAAATATAATATGTCTTTACAAACCTCTACATTATTTAACAGTAATGCAACTCTAGATGTGCTGCCGCCTCGGTTGATACAAGTTATATGTCGGATGATACAAGTTATATGTCGGATGATACAAGTTATATGTCGGATGATACAAGTTATATGTCGGACGATACAAGTTATATGTCGGATGATACAAGTTATATGTCGGATGGTACAAGTTATATGTCGGATGATACAAGTTATATGTCGGATGGTACAAGTTATATGTCGGATGATACAAGTTATATGTCGGATGATACAAGTTATATGTCGGATGGTTCAGTAGACCTCAACAACACATAACCTGCAAGACCGAAGATGGCAAATACGAAAGGGTGAAACTGGTTGCTCTTACCTGTATTTTGTGAAGAGAAGTTGAAAGCTACCTAGGCCGAGTCTTAAATAAATGTCTACCATTGCCATGCAATCAGTCACGTACGTACATTGACTGATAGGAAAATTTAAGAAGATCCTTAAAAAGTTCTAACTTTATCGTGAAATAGCCTACATTGTGTTGTGACTCGGAAGGGGGCACGAATGTGTGCTGTCTGTGCTGGTATAGTCCACAGTCCCGTTTACGCTCGAGTCTTCACTCCTGGAGGTAAGGGCCATCTGTTTTTGTTACTGGAAGTAATGGATGGCCATAATTGTGAAAAGACATAATACACTTATACAGTGTTGGCAAGGCATAGAATATTTCACTCTCCAATTAGCTTTCCTTATACATTCCACAAGCTTTAAGATAAACAAAAGCGACTTGTAACAAGAATACATATTTATAAAGGATGCTAAAATACAGATGGGCAAGATTTATACTTTTACTAGGCTACCAAGCCTTATATAACACGGTAGTCTAAGTGTGATATAAACATTAACGCCAAATACTTATAAACAAGTAGGTAATAAAATAAAGTAATGAGATTATATATTTATGAATACGTAAGTTCTAAGCAATTGTTCAAAATGTGTGATAATAAATGTTAATAATAAATAATGTATAAGTTTGCACTGTTAAAAAAAAATAACTGCTAGTTCTTCTTCCTGTAGAAATTAATAATGAGAAATACGATTGAAAGCTCAGTACTTTTAGCGAGTAAGGATCGATAAATTGTGACGCTAAGGATGATAAGCTGAGATGCAGTTCTAGGCAATTTTCTCCTGCTGACTGAGAGTCAAGGCAGCACACACACACACATTCACACACACACAGGATGAGTCAAGACTGAGTGTGGTAATTTCGGGAGGTGATTCCGTACTAGAAATAAAGCGGAAATGTAAGTAGTATGATTTGGATGACTTTGGCACAAAGGCGTGGTGAGTTGGCGCCGGAGCCGGGGGAACCGTCATCTTGCTATGTGACCGTCCGCCATCTTGGATCTCATTGACCTATACCTTGACCTTTGACCCGTGACCTTGACCTTGGCCCCGAAGACCTTTGACCCCAAAATAATTCGTTAAAAAACATTTAAAAAATTCCAAAAAACTCCTCGAAAAAAATCCAAAAAATTCGTTAAAAAAATATAAAAATTCCGAAAATATTTATTATTAAAAACTATTAAAAACTTACTTAAAAAATAACGAAAAGGATACTCAAAAATGACTCATTTTTTCAGAAATGCTTATAGGGATCGGTGACTCCGGTGACAGGAATCAGTGACTCCAAGCCAGGTGACCAGGATCAGTACCATTGACCTTTGACCTTGGCATTTGAACTTTAACCTTGAAAATGAAAAATCCAAAAAATATATTTTTAAAAATCACAAAAAAAAATTATTTTTTTTACAAAAAATAAATAAAAGATTAAAAAATTTATAAGCAAATTTATATTTAAAAAATTTAATTTAAAAATTGTTTTAAAAATTAAAAATTCGTTTAAAAATTTTATTATAAAATTTTATTTAAAAAATTTCTCAATTAAAAATGCTTTAACCCTGGCGGCCATTATTCCCTTTTTCCTTTGAACTTTTCCTTTTTCTCTAACAAATTTCCCTTAAAAAAATGTATAAAATTTTTTATTAAAAAGCTTACATTTCCTGAGGTCTCTCCCCACACCACCAATTACTCACCTCTGTTCGAATCCAGCAGACGACTGACTGCCTTGGACCACTCCCCTCATCTATCCTCATTCCTCCATTTTGTTTTGTTTCGTTCGACATTTGTTTATGTTATTTGATGGCGCCATATTTGTTTTTCGTTCATTTGTTTCTACATTACTGGAGGTCACCATCTTCGTAGGTGGCCACCATTTTGGTAGGCATCACCTATCCGCCATATTGGACGCAACTACCTTTACCTTGGCCCCATGACCATGAATGACCTTGAAAACAAAAGCTCGAGAATAAATATGTAAAAGTAAGCATGCTGGAAGCCAAGCAATTTTCGGCCCTTATATATATATATATATATATATATATATATATATATATATATATATATATATATATATATATAGGCATTAAAAAATTTGAAAATTTCCACCCTATTTAAAACAGATGTTTCCAATTACCAGTATACCTACAAGTATAATGCGAGACTTTAATGACATGCATAATTTATTAATTAAATATTTGGTATATAAAATCTTAAGTTATTTAATTTTAGAAAATTTTTATTTAGTTACATAATTGTACATATAGTACAATACATTTTAGTAAAATTTATTTTATTTCTCTACCTTTTTTAATTTTAATTATATTCCGACAAAGTAGGAAAACATGAATTAAAACACAATTTTATTCACATGTATTTCTTTATTCAATTGAATTATTAAAGTAACTAACACCCTCAAAAAAATACATTATTCTTTAATATGTCTAAGTAAACTGTCGCTACGACTGATCGGCTTACCGCACCTATCACACAAATATGGCATTCAACAGAGATTTCTAGTACAATTAGAGAGCTCATGTCGCCGAGCATTGCTGCTGTGCATGGAGGTCTTTTCACACAAGCGACACTTATAATGTCGGAATGGTTCAGCAGATGCTGCTGGAACAGAGGCTGATGGTCCAGTTGGCGATGCCAATGGAGCTGCCGTAGGTAGCCCGCTCATAGAAGTCTATGGCACTGTTGACGTCATGCCTGAAGACGTCGATGGCTGAACTGCTGTAGGTGACTCACACGAAGAAGTCGACGGTTCTGTCAGCACCATGCCTGAGGAAGTTGATGGTACTGCACTGGTGGAAGTAGATGCTGCCAGTGACGTAGCCATCGCAGCTGAAGAAGTTGGTGGTGATAAACCATTGGTTGGCAACATCCAATCAACTTTAACGTAACTAGCCATGGATGGCCTGGAGTATAAGCTAGCCGAGACGATCCACCTTTCACGACAGTCGCTTGTCAAACTGCACATCTCAGCTGACCTCCCTACCGCTTATATACGAGTTTGCAAGCCCTATGACGTCATATTGACTTTGAACCAATCACATTACACCATTAATACATTGTGCAGACACCGATCAGCCAATCACCGAGTTAACACAATTGCAGCTGACCAATAACATGCAGGCTTTGGGACATCACATACAAACACACACACAGACAGACATACACAGGCAGGTAGGTAGGCTTTAGATGTTAGTTCCTTAATCACATTACCATGGCGTTAGATCTTCAACAGTTTCTTCCAGACAAATTCTTCGCTGACCAATAAAACATGGTCAACTTAAAGTAGACAACTGACTTCTGTTGTCTGTCCGAACCCTCACAAGGCTGGCTCATTGACTCCATGACCCATTGGCCCCATGACCCCATGACCCCATTGACTTATTGACTCCATATCCGACCACATATGTATTGGTCATTTTGGTTGGTCTTAGGCCCCTCTATAATCTGCCTCTGTTTGGACATATATGACCGGTACATCCTGTATATATAGCCCAATCGCGGTGCAAAATGAAGGAATAAATACAAACACGCAACGATTTTAATAAATAGTTATATTTTTGTAAGGAAAACCAAGTATGGATTTAAAAAGATATAAACAAATTAAAGTGCTCATGAATAAAAACCAATCCACCCCAGTTGCTTTTTGAATTCACCAACCAGGGGAATTTTTTTTCTTCTTGAAAACGACAAAACCTCATAATCACTAGCATACCGGATAATTTTTCTTAGGGAAACGTAGCCAACAGCCAATAGAAACGTAAACAATATGGCTTTATGTATCATGACACCTAAGAAGGAATGAAGGTTATGTTAACAAAACCACTTTATCGGCACTACTTTTCTCTAACTGTCAAAATCTTGCCTCCGCACCTGATGAGGATGTCTATATAATTGTTGGTTTAGTATTTCAATTATAGACTGCAAATTACGGCATGTTAATAATGTATCCCACTCACGTAAGTGTTTGTATGACGATAGCCTTACTAACATTACGTATTATTATTTGTACGATGAAATGAAGTAAAAACATTCAAAAATGTACATGTTAAAGAAAAAAACGTCCCTAAGTTATGTCCAAGTTTAAATACTGAACCCTAAATCCGCCTGCTAAGTTGTATATCCCCCAAAATTAAAGCCAAGCAACTGATTTTCTTCGCTTTGTAAGAATATTTCGTAGACATTTTACAATAAATACAAACGTCAAGAATGCAGAAAAATTTAAATATTACAAACAAACATTTTAACATACAGGATGATTCACGAGGAATTACGCCACTCACAGGGCTTACTCCTCAAGTCATTTGGAGCACAAAGTGCCATACGAATGTCGGTCCTATCCCCAATATTTACAGAGCATTTCGAAAAATTTGAAAGGTGAAAAAAAAAAAAAAAAAAAAAAAAAAAAAAGAATAGCCCTTGTCGAAGTAACTACTTTTGTGTAATTACATACTCCATTGTTTACAGTTGAGCATCAAAATTGTGTGCAACAAATTTACAAAACACGTTCCGTCTACCTCCATACGCTTGGCGGCACGCCTATGAACCACACGTGTCTATCTTCGTAGCTGCACACGACTGTCTCTGTAGCTGCATGCATGGTACACACAAGTAGCTCCTCACGTGTTTGTGCAGTCCTTTGGTACACGATATCTTTCATCCATCCCCACACGCAATAGTCTAGTGGAGCTGCATGCATGGTACACACAAGTAGCTCCTCACGTGTTTGTGCAGTCCTTTGGTACACGATATCTTTCATCCATCCCCACACGCAATAGTCTAGTGGAGCTGCATGCATGGTACACACAAGTAGCTCCTCACGTGTTTGTGCAGTCCTTTGGGACACGATATCTTTCATCCATCCCCACAAACAATAGTCTAGTGGAGCTGCATGCATGGTACACACAAGTAGCTCCTCACGTGTTTGTGCAGTCCTTTGGTACACGATATCTTTCATCCATCCCCACACGCAATAGTCTAGTGGAGCTGTTCACTGTATTGCCTTTCCAATTTTCCGTATTGGTCTGTAAATATTGGAAATGGCACCAACATTAAAATGACATTTTTGCTCCAAATGACTTGAGGAATAAGCTATGTGAGCGGCGGTAACTCATCGTGAATCCTTCTTGAATAATATATGTTAGTTAATGCTTTCAAAATAATTAACACACCATTTCATAATCGAAATGGTATCAAAAAATATCATTTCGTATCATATTGCCAACAACTTTAAAGCGACTTAATCAACATAATTTTTTTAAGAATACTAAATTTCCCCAATGAGGTGAAATCAGAGACTACAATCTTGATTGTCATTCCGGCCTGCAAATTTCAAGATCTGTAAAAATCACAACGTATGAGACATTCACACTCTTCATATCATTACTCGTTCACATTTTCATTACCTTTTCAAATGCAAATTACTCTTGGCAGAAGTCTTATTTCGTAGCACTTTTCATAAAATCTAATTTATCTCATATATAACCTTTATAAATAATAATGAGAAATATATCAAAAATACTTTTATTGTATACGTATCTCTGTAATAAATACATAATATCCTGTTTAATATTTCTTGCCAACTGCTTAGAACCTCTCCTAGGGAGCGTTCTAGTGACCGCGGTAATCATTCTGCCATAGCGACGATCTACAAACCCTCGATTTTTAAAGCAATAACAATTATACTATCAGTGATTTCCATCTGGCGTCGAATTAAACTCGTACATAATATTTTCAGTGTCATAGTTAGAGCACAATGTTTCTAAACATCAAGCTGCTTATTTACTAAAGTAAAATATTAATAAAACTAAAATTTTTGCATTTATGAACTTCATAATAATTACTGGTAACCTTTATTGCAATGCATACGACGCAAGTGGAGAAATGACAGGGTTAGGCGAAACATCGCATGTAGCACTGAACGGGGAAAGTGTGTTTGAACTTAGGCTGTTCTTCCTCAAAGCAGAAGTTGTACGGTGCTTGACACCCAGCCGCTCGCCGCATCAGCAATGTGCTGATGCCTCAGAAATTTAGCATTTTATGATTTAGCCTTGTGTTGTTTTCGTACGGATCTTTCGTGTGGCACATATAACTACGCCGTTTCATTACTGGCCGAAAAAAATAAAAGGACGAACTTGCAGTAACCCCCTAGTATTCTTGTTGGTTACAAATAAGTCGTGGCCAGGCATTGGCACTATTGGCCAGTGCCAGCAGTACGCAGTATAGCCAGTAGCAGACGCGCGGTCGCTTGTCGCTACGGTAACATGGTACACCCCCGATAATTGATCTTCTTTCTTAAACTCACACACACAAAGCATTTCTGTCACTGTCATCGAATAAACAGACTGCGTCAAGAGATATTGTCTTGAACACACGCTCTCAGAGTTTTCTTGAAGACTTCAACCAGTCCAGCGTCAGCACTACTCTCATCATACAACGAACTTGTGTAAGTAGTTGTCATTGCTTCACGCAGAATCACACACTCAATCGTGAATTACTCTTCGAACATCGAAGTTCCATCATCTGGATCGCCTCCAACAATCTTTCTTGGCAGGTCATTTGGATTCCCGTTTCAATACGCCTATGTCCGAGGGCCACCTGAATTTCTGCTCTTAAGAGGGAAGTATCCTCGCTATCCTGGATTTACGTATTTTCCTCATTAACTTAACTTTCGGAGTCAATGTTTAAAAACCAAGGTAGTCGTGACATAGGGAACATTTTAACAATTGTATCTAAATCCCACTTATTTTAACAATTGTATCTAAATCACACTTATTTATCTTACATGATTAGCGTCACTTCTGTAACCGTAATCAAACATTATCTAATTATTTAATAATTTCAGTCCCACATGGGAAAATACAGGTATATTTGAAACCCTACAAATAAAAAAAAAACAAATTCGTTAAGTAGGCGTCCATGTCATATGTAGCTTTAATTTTTTTAATTTCTGGTCATACATTTTTATTACGAAGATTTGTAAGAAAATGCGAAGATGGAGTGGATACTACCCCCTTAAGGGTATAGCCGTCCAAAGCAAATTGACTTTCTTAGTCGTAAATATTCAGTAAGCACCATTTCCTTCGTTCTTCATAAAGGCAGTTTGGTCCACAAATCTGGGATTGTCTAGCCTTTCCGTCCTGAAAAAGAAACTTGTCACTTCCCATCACTAAGTCACGGTTATAAGTGCGGAGCAAAATTTAAAATTATACATGAATACTTATATGTTGCCTATTCACTGTTTCTTCTCACTTTTTGAATCAAACCTTTGAAAAATAACCTCGTATATTACGTGCTTCGTTCTTTCCTAAATATGTGATAATCGTTTAAAACTTCTGTTAACGAAAAAGTATCTTATTTTCTGTTAAATTGAACGTTTTTGTCTATTAATTATAACGTTTATTCTACATTTTACATAGGTCTAAATAAAACAGGGAGAAAATAATGTTTTTTGTAATACTTTATGAGAAATTGTTCTTATTTAAAGTACAGTACGCTGCCCTTTCGCGTGTGTATAGATCTAGTTAAGCGTTGTTTTCATGGGGCGGAGGAATATCCTGGAAGTAGAACTTGAGCAGGGCTTCAGAAAAGTGGGAACAAACCATGAATGGATTATAGCATATACTACTGTGGCACAGTAGTTGATCGCTGCATTCTAAGGTTGTAGAGACTTCCACTGCTTGGCGCACGAAGAGCATTCTGACTCCCTGCTTATACAGAGTGTTCCCAGTTAATGTTTACACTCCTTGAACAGGACTAATATAGAAACTATTGAAGACAATGTGACGAGATTGTTTCTATGTGGCGCTGTAAGGCTAACATTGAGTTTGTGCTTAATATCAGTTATAAATGTTCAAAATTCCTGCCATCAGCAGTAAGACATCGTCTGCAATGTTGTAGAACAGAACAATAAACATTAACTACGGTTTCATTGATTGTGGATTCTCAAATGGTCACAACCACGTTTCTCGTGGCATCCAGTGTACGTGTCTTATGCTCGGATGCAACAACATCTTTCCCGATCCGAGATCGAATGACCCTAGTTCCGAACCAGGATCCAGTTTAATCTTGGTTCCAATGTAAAAGTGTTGCACCAACGAAATTTCATGATTCTGATTCTCTGATTAGTCGATCTTGGTTCCAAAGTGAGAGATCGAGATTAAGCAAGAGACAAATTTTGCTATTGGTTCGTAATATATGACGTCATGGAAATAGGTGTATTTTTCACTATAGATAGAACTAGATGTGCGATGTTTGATCTGTTTTAAGTGAATTATTTGTACGAATTTTACTGAATAGTATTCAAGTGCGTACAATGTTGGTTTATTTTCCCAAAAAAAAACAATCAAAGGTAGTTCTATCTGTTGTATTTTCGAACTATATTTGTCGACGATGGCTGCTGATCTCGGATCGAGATTTCGAACCACCAATTTCGGCTGTTCAAAATGAACTTCATCTCGATCTCCAGTCCAGCTCTGAACTCGAATGTTGCTACAGTTTCCAGTGTCGATCTTAGATCCAATCTGGGATCGAGTTTCGAACCACGATGGTGCAACCGGGCACGAGTCTCGCACACAGTTTCCTTCAGAGTTACCCGCATGAAGAAAATCTAACAGCGGTAAATCTGAAGACGAGCGGAATCTCAACACTTCCTCGGGGGCTTAGCCACCTCAATGTCTCATCCACGGGCGACCGTACGTCTCAACTTTAACGTGGCGATGCACCGTCCTGCTGCAGTTGACGAATAGCTGCCGCAATCTTTTTTAACTGCGACATGTTGCAATAATTCCACTTGTAACAGTCCTTTCAATTACGAATGTTCCAAAATTTACAACAACAATTTGAGATCCACGCAAGTTACTCGAAAGAAACCCTTGCAGCCTCCGTCATTTCCTCTACGGTGCTGCCGCTCGTGGCTGCAGACGTAACTGGAAACACAAATAGGATGGTTATTACATGCCAGCACGAACACAGCGCTGACCGTATGGTGTCAAATACACGCATTTCTGTCCGCTGTCGTTAATATAGTCCATTCAGGGTTACTTCCAACTTTTCTGAAGCCCTGTAAAGTTCTGTGTCAGGATGTTCCTCCGCCTCGTACAAAAAAAAAATTAACCACGTCTAGGAAATTACACCAAAGTGCAAATGAACCGCATTCGTGCGCACTGAGTTCAATAATACGTTGTATAAGAACTATAAATTTATAGGCATTGCCAACACACATTTTATCCTCCGTGCTTTTATTCACGTTAATTATAAGGGAAATATTAGATTTTATAGATAAAAAATATGCGAATGTTTAATTACTAAGGATACGAGACTTTCACGAGTTCAATGACCTGTTCGCTATTCCCCACAGTGCTGTGTACAATCAAGCCTCAGCTGTGTGTTCATTGGCTGTTGCCCCAGAGAGTAGCCAGTGTTACTCCACACCTGGCAGTATGGCACTCGAGGCTTGTTTCTTTGCAAGTCTGCTATTGGCTCAGAGTCGTCCTGGGCGTTTCTAATGAGCTGTGATCCAATTGCAAAGGTGACTTCAGTGTACACGTGTTGGGCGTCTATCTTGCCCTGATATGAAATCGCGAAATTTTCGTATCGCTATTAATTACACAAAAATGATGTACTGTACTTCATTTTTAACACGAATATAACACGCTTGTGTTACATGCAATATTTAGGACACAACCAAACACGTCATAAATGGGGTGATTTTTTAAAACTTTTAATTAAATATTGTGCAGAAACCGTGAATGACATATAGTTTCTTTTTACTAATTTGCAAGTAGTGTGAACATTAATTTGGAACATTCTGTATAAAGCCCTGATCCCAACCCCTACCAACCCCATAAAGCCCTGATCCCAACACCTACCAACCCCATAACTAGGGTTGCAAGAAACAGAAAACGAGGAAGAACAAAGATAACTTATAACTATCCCATACATAACACCACACACAGTCAATCGTAATCGTAATTTCAGTCATTCTATTTGGTGCAGATTAATTTAAATGCGTAGCTGGTTTAGCCTTTATATCTCAAGGACTGCAACCCGCACAGCATTTCTGCTTTGTAAGTAACAGACGAAACCCGCTGATGCATATTTCATGAAAAATATCTGAAGCACATATCTTCAGAGCCGATTTCGTTCCGCTTAAATTCTCCTGCCGATCCCTCTGCACATGGAAAGAAAACTCTTCAAATATATGAAAATAAAATAAACCATCCATAATCCTTGCTAAAGTCCGTGTAGCAAGATTACAATGTGCGAAAACACTCCGTCACAAAGTTTCCGAACATAATGTTTATTGCTTTGACACAGACTGCGCGTTAGTTTTGCTGTATTTGAATGAGCAGTTTGTTGATTAAACCGAATCATTTTCTGTGTGAGCTTAAAGCATATAGACCTGCAAACTCTCATTTCTACCGGGAAAATATCAATCCCGTCATAGGCTTAGTTGGGCGTAGTTCGTTCACTGTTTGCTGCCACGGAACGATAAGTCATTTCCTTTTTGACTTGACTTCATATTTTCGTCGTAAATTTTGTATTGCCTGTTCAGAATTATCTGTAAAAAGTCAAGGGTTATGCGTTCCAACGGCAGAAGCAAATTAATTGAAATTTTTTTTTTTTGAAAGAAAAGAAGGGTTTGTTTAGAAAACCGGCAGGCGTTTTGAGATAAATTAAGGAGGAGCAGCAGAGGAGTACAACTCTAGAGTAAACAGAAGAACCCCGAGAAAACCAGTCGGCCAACGACGTGCGCCACATTTGCCTCGGGTGAAAATCGAACGTGAGTGATTCCGTCGAAAACGAAAGAGCGTCGCTTTGGTCTAAGGCTGGAGATCCAAGAACCTCTGTGGCACTTCAACATATTACAGAGACCCAGTTAAGCTTTTATGTTAACTGTGGGAAAGTACCTAACTGCCATCACGTCTATCGGCTGGTCGACGGGGTTTTCTCGGCGATCTCCCGTTCCCCCCGCACCTTTGATTTTCGGCGCTGCTCCGTACTCATTTATCTTCATGCTCATTGGCTCTCAAGATCCTGATGTTAAGAACGGTCCAAACCTCCAATCTTCACTGTACTACTCTTGTGTCTGTAGTCAATGCACTTTCAACATTTCTGAAGCACTGCTAAAGTTCTACTTACACGATATTCGTCTGCCTCGTCCAAATGAAGCTTACACGAGTCTCGAAAATTACACCAAAGTGCCAACACACTGCAATGATGCGCTCTCAGTGTAATAATATGTTGCGCAAGAACTATTTCTTGAAGACTGTTCACGATCAAGCGAGTACTTTTGAAATCAACTTTATAAAAAAGTCACTGCTCCTACCTGCATATATGTTAACGGGCTCACTGAGTGACATGCGCCCAGTAAAGTTGGTCACGATGGAAGGAAAGTAGTTCCATATATCTGCGTCGAAAAGAAAGTGTTAGGTAACCATTTGTGACGACTTAAATTATTTATTTAGCTTTTTTTTTAATGCATCAAAGTGTAAAAATGAGCATACTTGAAAAATATTTACTTTTCTAATAATTTTGTAATTTCACTGGAATAAAGTGATGAGTGCCATGACAGTGTAATTTTACATAAATCGTACGACTACACAACGCGCATACAAGTAGATCTTAAGATGGGGCTTTCAAAATTGCGCATTTTTACCGTGAACAGCCTATACTACACAATACCAACACACCTATTTCCTTATTATTTTCATTCATATCAATTTCAAATGAAATATTATAATTTATTAGTAAAATATGAACAAAAGTTCAATTTAACCAAAAAATGTTACTTTTGTGTTAACCAAAGTATAATACGAACGTTATATTAGATATATTTAGGAAAATCAACCAAACACGTCATACATAGGGTGATTTTTCGATGGTTTGATTGACAAAGCGTAAAGAACCTGCGAATACACTATACATACTCAGTAGAGGATGGAAAATTCCGGGAATTCATTTGAGGGCAAACTACACTTCAAATACACGTTCGTTTTTGTTGTGTCTGGGATCGGGTCACAGTTCATTAGACACGCCCACGTAAGCTCCGAACCAATAACAGACCTGGAATTAAACACTCAATGAATCCCGTGCATCCTGTACTCAGGTAGAACTGGCTTAACAGCGGAGTAGCAGCCAATGAACAGAAATTCGATTCTTGAAAACTCACGGAACAGTGGAGTATAGACTGCAGGTCGTTTAAAAACACAAACTTGTTCTGTCTACACACATTAGTCAATACGCCCATTACTGGAAACAGTCACACTCGAGGTAGTGGCTGCATATGAACTGTTTTAATCGGAGTCAACGATAATCACATTTTAGTGTTGCAGAATGCGTATTTTGTAAGTGATCATTAGAGAGCCGGAAATTTCGCGGATTCACGTGAAGACAAGTTAAACACTAACCACGTGTGCAATGGGAGTATCTGCTTCTGTTGGAGCACAGTCTGTTAGATCCACCCCGGAACACGTTCAACCAATAACGAACCTGCTAAGAAAACAACCGAATAACGTGCTACCTGATACTGGAGCATCAGTCAGAAAACGCATTAAAGACGCTCGATTAAACAAGGGAGTGCGGAGTCTAACTTGATGCAGAATTTATATGCAGAATTACCGGGTGTCTAGAGATAATATATGGTTTATTTGTGGCGTTAAGGTGTAAATAAAATATATACACTGACTTTATATTTTGGATAATTACATCTAGATTAAGTTCAATAAGTAGATTTATTAAATTAGAATAATGAGAATAAAAATGCTGGTCTACCTATACATTAATAATAAAAACTATTAGTGAGACTAAAAAGACTAAAAATGTGATATTAAATACGGATGGCCCCGTCCACACTTTGGGATGCAACCTGACGAACAATCCTCCCTGAAAATGATGCCACGCCCTAATACTTACAAAGAAACCCAACATAAAATATTTGATGCTGGGAGCGGACCTGCTCAACTAAAGTGGACAATCGTAAATACTTTATAAATGCTGTAGTGGGAGCGGACCCACTATACAGTCCGGATGATCCCAGTAAAAATACGTAGAACTTTCAAATTATTTGTCAGAAGGGAACTGATGAGTTTGGGGGGCATCGCCCCCAAACAGTGAAGAAGCTAGAAGACATGATGCAAATTTGGCGTCGTACAAGGAAAATTGACAACAGAGGGACAACGACCTAAGCAAAGAACCATGATAGTAGAGAGTGGAAATATGCCGACTTGGAACAGGAGAGTTAAATGACGAGAATCCAGACTGAAGGATGGTTTATGCGGGGGGAGAGGGATCCAAAAGCCCCCCCCCCCTATTTTCCCAGCTACTGATTAACGAAGGGATGGATATAGTTAATATTTTGTAGAACGCTATACAGTGGCTTAGAAAAGCATAGTATAAATATATATTAGAATTAAGAGAATAACCACCATTTTGCTGGGAGTGTCAAGGTAGATGGCGAGATCGACTGCGCCATAGTCATCCTTGCTTGGCAGTAAAATAAAATATACACTCTAAATCTGAATCAGAGAAAATTTCACTCTTTCAATCAGTCAAACGTACTTGACTGATTATACTGTTACCTCAGTCAATTTAACTGATGAATTAGTGAAAAAAATGCCAGATTTCCTTCACTTATAGATTCAGTGACATTTTCCACTCATTCATCAGTTATTTTTTCTACTTTTTACTCAGTGGTTTATTTTTGACTGATGGATCAATTAAACAGCGCGTAAAAATGGCTACTAAACGACGTGTAAAAATGGCCACTAAACAACGTGTAAAAATGGCCACTAAACAACGTGTAAAAATGGCCACTAAACAACGTGTAAAAATGGCCACTAAACAACGTGTAAAAATGGCCACTAAACGACGTGTATCAAGTGAAATAACAACGAATAAACTAACAAAACCAATACAAAATACTTTCTAAACTTTGTTTCGTCTTTCAAAACGCCATTTCATGAAGTAATATGAACACCCAGCCTCTTTCATTCCGTTTTTACGTATTTCATTTCGTTTTCATGGAATCGTCAAGACGCTTTGTTTACAATCATAAACTGCATATAAATGTGACGAAGAGAGTGAACTCAAATATACTATTCGTTTTAACAATCCTGAGGCTACCAATTAAACCAAAAACAAGTAAGAGCATACAATTGGATTCTTCACGATTTCGCTGCAAGCGTATAAGAGACATATTTTCCTCCCATTATTTCAACTGGGCGTGGTAGCGTAGATGGTTAGGTGACAGACTAAAATCGAAAGCAGAAAGGCTGTGTGAGGCCAATCCCGGCAACCTGCACAATGCCTTTACTATTTCAAATTTCTATAAATTACGCAATATAAATAGTAAACTATCGTAAATATGTTTATTTCATGTTATTATTTGACTACATTCAATAAAAACAGTATTTAATGTAGTCGGCCGTCGGTTATTCAATCAGTGAAATAATTTCACGTCACGTAAAATTCTATCACTGAAACAATCAGCGGTTTTCCACTGGTTCTAAGTGGAGCTATTTTCACTGATTCGAGAAGTTGAATTCTCACTGAGAAACAGTGGTTTCCAACTGATCCGAATTCAGAGCGAAGTTTGTAATCATATAGAAAAATAATTAACGAAATTGTAACGGTACGTAAAGTAATAAAAACAGAGAGTCGAAGTCACGTGGCACGAGAGAGCCATAGGAAGGACAGTTATAAGCTAGAAAACGCAATGAGATGCTATAGGTAACACACCCCTTACATTACCCAGAAAGGGTATAGGAGTTGCGGTGGAAACGCAAACATTGCGTGTCCGGCTTTTCCCTGGCGACGAGAAGAAAATATTCACATCGCACCACTGCGGCGCCATAAACATTTCGGTTCGCCCTCACGGAGCGAAGCATATTTGGGCGCGAATACAAACCGCTAATGTTTCGCGGCTGCCCTTGGTGATAATTACGCACCGACTTGAAAAATCGATGAGCTTGTGGATGTCATTCCGGGATGCCAGGCGCCTCTAATTAATAATTAGGCGTGCATGTGCGAACACATCGGATGGCCCCGCGGAGAAAAAAAAAAAAAAAGGGGGTGGTGGAGGGGTGGCAGCCGTTGGGCAAAACAAACATTTGCTCGCAAAATAAACATCGGTTTTACCCCAGGGCCCGACATAAAAAAAAAAAAAAAAAAAAAAAGAGCGCCTGTTTCGCTGGGATAAAAATTATAATGTTTTCTTTACATTCCGGCAATTTTCCGCTAAAATAACGCCCGTACACACACCAGTAAATGACACCGCCCTTTATCAGGGGATACGCGCGCTGAAAATAGAATTACGAAACTGCTTGTCAAATGATCTCATGTAGGTATTGTTTTCCCAAACAAAATAAAAAGTACTTAATTCTCGTTACATTAGTCACATTTCATTACGACGTGAACTGCAAATAGACCAAGCATTAAAACTGTGCATATTTGCATGGAGTCATCAGCCAACAATTTTCCATGTGTCTGGGTGACTGAGGGTAACATTAAAATCAAAGTAATCATATGTTCACGGCAGTAATTATTTTTCAAAATATGTACAGACGTAGTGGTCATGTATGAGATAAATTTTTGATGGAATCAATCATTGGCACTGTTTGATAACAGTCGTTCTAAATTAAACAAAGAAAACCAATCCCTTGTATAACAATCATTCAACGATTTAAAATTATATTAAATTGCATTTAAATCGGTAAATAAAGTATGCTACAGTTAACGAGATACTACTTATTGGGGAGACAGGAATTATACAAGATTTATTGCTTTGAAAGCGCATCCTACGCCGCAAAATCTCCATAAATCATAGCAAGACAGCAACAGTTATATCATTAGAATAATTAGTTAAGGCTGTTCTCGACAAACTCTGCACTTTTGAAAGCCCTGCTTAAGATCTACTTGTATGCACGTTGTGTATTCTTCCGCCTTATGTAAGATTAATATTATCATGGGTCTCATCACTTTAGTCATTGGTCGATCAAGTGAAATTGTGAAATTATTAGAAAAGTGGATATTCAACAAATCTGCTCATTTTTACACTTCCGTGCATTAAAAATACAGAAAGCGAAGGAAATAATTTAAGTTATGACAAATGGTTCCGTAACACTTCTTATTCAACGTTAAGATACGGAACTACTTCGCATCCATCGTTACCAACTTTAATTGGTTGCATGTCACTCAGGGCGCCCGTTTAAATACGTGCAGGTAGGAGAAGTGCCTTTTTCTAAGGTTTATTTCAAAAGTGCTCACTTTATCGTGAACAGCCTTTAATGTAAAACACTTTTCACTTATCTGGATATATTTAAACCACACCCATAGAGCACAGATCAATACAAAGATCATCAGCCGGATGTCACTCTCGGACATTCTGGATATCCAAGGACATCCACGAGTAGCCAAGTTACATCCAAAATACTACCAAAAGATATCCAAATGCCCGCCCAATGTCAAAAAGACGATATAGATAGAGGCTTGGGAAATTCGCGTTATTATTTGGTGGTATGTTAAACTTTAGACACGTGTAACTTTGTTATACGTTTGTCGTAGGAGCATAATTTACCTGTCACGTCCTCGCTAGCCCTGCGCCAATAAATGAACACTTTGCATCTGTGTTCCCCAATCGCGTGCAATTCAGTCGGCTAGGGCGTGGCTTCACATCTACGCAGCGGCCAATGGAGAAACGACGCCGGCTCCAGTACATACAGTACTGTGAAGTCTAGCCTGACGCCGAATATTAACGCGAATTTCGCATGTCTCTAGATATAGATATCTTGAATGTTCTGTATACATCTTTAGATGTAGCTACTTACCTTAAGTAATGGCAATTGGTGGTTTTCAATATCTAATGTACATCCCGTGAGTGGTACGACCTCGAAACTAGTTATTCGTTTATTACCCGCCGCTCCAATGAGCAGAACATTTTTATATTTAATTAAATATCACGACATTTTATTTTCATTTTTCTTGCTCGCATTCCTAGAGGTCGTCTCTAGTCGTGTCTAAGAAACTGTGATATAATTGTAAAAATTTTCTGAAATGTAGACGGTTTGCAAATTATTTCGACTTCATATTAATACGCGGAAATTCAGATTTTCCTATCTATTGATGTCTATTTGATTGAGTGTTTAAGTTTCAACTGTGCGTATTTTAAATCAGAAACATAACCAAGTCAGCTTTGTGACTTCCGCTCCGGAAAAACAAACTCGATTCAAACACTGATACCTCTTCCAAAATGAATACGTACGTGTGACTAATAGAATACTGCTATATTAAAAGAGTTCCACTGCCAAAAATTAAATACCGTTCACCTTAGTTAACTATCACATTCACACCCTTATATGTGTTACGTATAACATTTCATGGTGATATTCACTATTATGGTTTTTCTAAGATATTTATTTTGCTACAGCTTTCGTAAGTTATTATTACTCTCTGTGACATTGCTATTGGCGTGCATATTTTAATTCTAACATAACGTGTTATGTATTAATTAAGTTTAATAATATGCTAATATTTTTGTATTTATGCTATAAGTTTATGAACATCATTTGTTTCAAGTTTAAAATATGTTAAAAATGTTTTGTTTATTTTGGATTGCAAATTTTGTGCAGTATTTTCCAGGTGGTAATTTTATTTAAATTAGTACGTGATTATCATTTTAATAAATTGGCAGCACTAACCTTACGTAGATTTTTAATCATGCAGTTTAGAACGCAATTCCGAGTTAATCCCTATATTGGGCAGGTTAATTTCAATACCCATTATTTTAATGGATGCTTTACACGTAGCTGGAATAAGATTTTTCTTGGGTGATTTTTCACTGGTGATATTTAATTAAAACTCGGCAAAAAGCAATTATGTATTTGGTGCCCAGGGCTGGTACCTTCTTCAAGACTCCGAGCTGGTTCAACGTGTTCTCAGAGAGAATTCCTGCTGGTTTCGAACTGATTCTTTAAACTATCAAACGTTAAATACTTATTATCTTTTGATCTCTAACAAGCTATTAAAACTTTTCTCCGTCATTTGCCACACGTCGCTCAGCGTCATGCGTTATGATGATCTACCGATAAGAAACTAATCTAACCATAATTTCCTTTTTTTTTTCATTTAATTTTAATTCAAGCGTGAGAGAAAATATTTTTTGAAGACAATATAAAGAAAAATTAATTGCTACGGAGCCAGTCTGCCATACTATTTGAATTTAAAATGTTTAATTCAGCTCGCTAATTTATTTTAAAGCTGCAAATTTTGTTGTAATTTTAAATTTGTTGAAACGTGTTAAAAGCTTCTCTACATAATTTTGGTCATCAGTAAATATTGCTTCGCCAGATATGTAGTGTTATTTTATTTTGGTATTTTCGGATATAGTTTGAAACATATGGCAAATGTATTTGTTTTTAGTGTCTTCCAGTATATTTTTTCATGCAAGTGTGTTGTATAGCCCAAGCAATAGAACGTACGTTAAAGTGCAACATAATCGTTTGCATAAAAATTAGTAGAGAAACAGGTCAAAAAGTTTTACATATGAATAACGAAATTCCTGAACGAACTTTTTATTCCCTGTGTTTATTATTATTATCATTTTATGTGTATATATATATATATATTAATTTTTTCATTAATGACACTAAAAAGGGTGCTTTGAAATACAAAGGGACGTTACATCGCCCAATATCTAAATAATGCGGAATATTTCAGCACATTGCCAAAAGAGCAGCGCGCAAAAAAATAATGTAACAAACCTGCCTTTGATCAAATATCATTTGGAGCAGTATTCCATCAATAATAATCTGTGCACACAGTTGAATACTTTCATTGAAAGAAAAATATATATATAGAACGTAATCGAAATATGAAGAATAATACAACAGATATTACATAAAGCGGGTTCAGATATCTCATACAGTCATACAGCTTTCACGTTCGGTATAAAAACCTATCAATTATCATGGTAGTCTGTACTTTGTTATATACACATTATTAAAACGAGCGATACGTAAGGCTGCCCATCTGTGAAAATTGTATTGCTCACCTTAGTTAAATTAGCTTTGGGAATTAATTAGATGATTCTGTTTCTTTTCAAATTTACTTCTATGAACTCCTTAAAGCGCTCTAAGATCTTTTCAAACACTGTTATGTTGCTTTGACAGGTTTTAAAATCTTCATTTGCTCCGTTCAAACTTGTGACGTTCGTCATTCTTCAAGTAACGATTTTACGAAAACACAGCTGCCTGAAATATGCATAGATCTGTTTTGCGATAAGAATATACAGCAGGGAAAATATGTATACCAGTTTATTTTTTAATTCGTAGTAAGGAATTGATGTATTTTTTTTTTTAGACACAGGAAGTTTTTAAGTTTCGGTATTTCACTCAGGGTAAATTAGCTGAAAACATGGTGTACTATGAAAGCTATGTCACAGAGTTATCTAGAATACAGATGTTAAATAATTGCCTTTTTTTCTGTGAACTCTATCAGCACGCGCCAACGAAACTGCGACACTTGCCACGAATATGTCCGAGTGCCGTTCGCGAGAATTAGCGACTGGTGTGTTTATTTGCCAATTTGCAGCCCAGCCAACAGAGAGGAACCTTCGCAGCATGCAGTATAATTCATTCGCTGTTACTCCACACTTTTCTGAAGCCATGCTAAAGTCATACTTCCGGGATAATATTCCTCGGCCTCGTGCAAACAAAGCTTAACTAAGTCAAGGAAATTACACGAAAACGCAACGCACAGAATTCGTGCGCACTCAGTTGTAATGATATGTTGCATGGGAACTATTTATTACGAGGTTCTACAAACACACATGTTTTCTCATTGTTTCTATCCAAGTATATTTGATGAATAAAATATATGTAAGACTTTACTTTAACGAAAAAAAATAAGTTATTTTTAAATTAACAAAAGTATAAAGCGCTTGGTATACTTTTGCATATTTAGGAAGTAACTAAACATGTCATACATAGGGTGATTTTTCAAAGGTTTGATTGAAAAAGTGTGAAGAAGCCGCGAATGTATTATAGCAAATCAGGTACACGAGGCCCGTTTCCAGAGCATCGCGTAGACAATCAGGGAACTGGTACGCCCACGTCACATGAAAAGCCATTTAGTCTCTTTGTACTTGTCTACTCTGTGGCTACGTTACACTCGGAAATAGTCTTCGTTCAGCTAATTAAATTTATATTTGCGAACAGCCAAACAAATGTGTAGATTTGTTTCAATCAAACATTTAGTTTCTTATAGTCTATGCGCAGTTTCTTCACAAGTTTTGAATCAAACCTTTGAAAAATTAACCCATGTGTGATGTAATCGGTTCTTTCGTGTATCATCAGCTTTTTAGATTTGTGTTATCATAAAAGTATCTTAATTTTGGTAAAATTGAACTTTTACTTATATTTGATAAATAAATGATAATATTTAATCAATAATTCATATGAATAAAAACTGGGAGAAAATAGGTGTGTTGGTAATGCCTAGTAAGGAATAGTTATAATGAAAAATTGTTTTACACTGAGTGCGCACGAATGGGGAGCACTGGGCCTTTGCTGTAATTTTCTAGACTCGGTGAATGAGGCGGAGGGATAGCACGAAAGAAGAACTTTAGCAGGGCTTCAGAAAAGTATGAAGTAACCATGAACGGATTATAGTATTGTTTGTTGATCTGACAAGGTGGTTTTGTCAGGTTAAATGTGCATTTCATTTGATAAACGAAATCTACATTTATGGCAGATTTTTATTTATCAGGGAGAACATTTGCCGATTATTTTGACTGGCATCCGTGGTGTGGTTGCAAGCGCTATCACAGAGCAGGTAAGCGTACAGAATTCAACCCCTTCAGACCCATTGTAATTTAGTGTTATAGATGTGGCTGTACAGGTCATGAGAATAATTCTTTTGCAACGGACCCATGAAATTGGACACAGTGGCTGAATAAGTAAAGTAAAGTCAGAGATACGGGCAGTAATTGACAGCTGAAGGAGCAAGGGCTGCCGTTTTGGAGGGAAACGAAAGTATCATGTGAACCTTGCAGCTAGCGGCAACTTGCAACACTTTTTCCACATGCGCAAATTAAAATACAGTACAGCAAATGTACATATAAACAGTTTGGTATAGATATATGGCTACAGCCATGATTTTAGTCTACTTTGCAAAGGAAAAAAAAGGCTTATGCAATCACTTGAATGCATGCCGCCCCTCTCCCCCCCCCCCCCCCCTTCTCATCATACCGATTACTACTAAACCCGACAACCGAGTTGCACGAAACTAAATCCATATATATTATTTCTTAATGACACTGTAATTTTATAGTTTTCGATCACGCCAGGTACTTATTTTCAAAACTGCGACAATTTGGAAATTTTGGGCACTATGTTATATCTCGAACTATTTAACAGATTTCAACCAAATTTGGTACCTTGATAGTGCATGATATAAGCATTGGAATTAGAACTTGATAATGTTATTGGTCATCCATTTTGGAAGATAATGCATTTTTGAAAAATGAAGCTTTTCCATTATATCTTGGGAACAATTTTACGGATGTATACAAAATTTACTACGTCGACAACGCATTAAGTACGAATTAATTTAGAAACATGTAATGCTATTAGTTCTCCATTTCTGAAGATAATGCCAATCGAAAAATTAACATTTCCATTATATATCGGGAACCGTTCAACATTTTTTTAAACCAAATTTGGTACATTGATAGTGCATGATTTAGGCGTTGTATTTAGAAACCTGTAATGCTATTAGTCCCCATTTTATAAGATAGTGCCAGTCGAAAAATTCAAATTTCCTTTACACATCGGGAACAGTTCAACAAATTTGGTACCTTGAGAGTGAATTATGTAAACATTGAACCTTAAAAGGTATAATGTTATTAATCCGCCATTTTGGAAGATAAGGAAACATCAATAATAAAGATTTTGCGTTATTTATCGGTAACTACACAACCAATTCCATTAATAATAAGTCTTTTACGATATATCTTATATCTCAGTAACAACACAACCGACTACTGAATTTTTGGTATATAAGTAATACTGTTTAAGGAGACCATGTTTATATACGCTTTTTAATTTGCCAAGGCTCTTATTTTCAAAATTGCAGCAATATAGATATTTTAGGTTCATTTGTAATATCTACAATACCGTTTAACCAGTTTCGATCAAAACAGTTGTATTGAAAGTATCTTTTATAAGCATCAAACATGTCAAAATATTGCCTGTTTTGTCCACCATTTTGTAAGATAGTTTCATGTGAAAAACAAAATTTTTAATCTCATATCTCGGGAAACAATCAATAGATTCCTTCTAAATTTGACACTAAAGTAGTACTACAGTACATCATGTAAACTGACATGTTATAATGGTAAACACCATTAGTTTTAAAATGACGGCCTTGTGAACATTATTGTCTACAATGCTATATCTTTGAATAAGTGTTACCAATTTCAACTTAACTTTGTACGCTGGCAGTATCTATGCAAGCATTAAGTAAGCCTATATATATTTTTTTTGTCAGCCATTTTGCAAGATAGCAATGCATTAACGATTAAGATTTTTGTCCCATCTCGGGAAACAATTAACTGATATCCAGAAAATTCAGGCTACTACTTTCATAGTCCATCTAAATGTTATGTGACTTAATGAGGTAGTAACATATTTTCAAAATAACAGACACGTAAATAGTTTAGTTTAGTATGCCATATCTCTCAAACAATTTCAGCCTTTTTTATTAATGAAGTGTTTTAAGTCGTACAGCCCGGGACCAACTAACTGGTTCCCACCGAACTTAAAAAAATATGAAGAGCCTGGAAAATTTCGCGAGTTCATTTTAGGTCAAGCTATACATCAAACACGTGTTCATTTCTGCCATGTTTGCAATTGGATCACAGTTGATTATACAATCCCTGCTAAACTCTGCGCAAATAACAGACTCGCAAGGAGATGGGCGCCGAATTACGAGTCACCTGGCCTGAGGAAAAACTGGCTACAATTTGGGAGAGCAGGCAATATAGATAAAACCGAGGCTCGAAAATAGACAGGATGGTAGAGTATAGTCTATAGGTCGTTTAAAACGCGAATTTTTCCTGTCCCTACACATGGGTGATATGGGTAAGTGACTCCCTCTGGAGAAAGGTCTCCGGGCGTTTGAGGAGTTATGGCAGTTCCATGCTATAATAGCCGAGCACTTTTTCCGTATTTGACTCCCCAAAGGGTGGATGATGCGTCTCTTATAGCCTCTCTCCGCTCATGGCGACCCAAGGCTCCTCGTGTCACCCTTGGGTAACGCAGATTAGGCTCCGGCGCCCATATCCCTATGGGAACCAGTTTACTCGTGACTGGTAAGGGGTATCTGCCACGATGCCGTAGGCCGACAGTTGGTACCTACACTCGACCACTTGGCGGGGTGTTAGCGTTCAGGCTGTTGGGGCCCAATACTGGCATTTCTTGGTGAAGAAATTCTGAAGTATGGCAATGGTCAGTGGCCGATGATGGATTTCCGATTGGGTGTTTTGCTGGTCGATGGCGTGGATGCAATGATGAAGACGTGGAGGAACTCTGGAACCTACCGGTTGCCAGACCTACGGATTTTGATAAGGACGGAAATCTAAATCTTCCATTTCAGAGCAGGGGTAGCTTCTCCCGGTCCTGCGTGTCATGGTGGGTCTGGGAGCGTCGCGTGATCCATGCTCGTCGTTCACCCTCGGTCTTCTGAAGGGTAGTTCAGTGGTGGGATTTCTGGGCAAGCAGCCTGTTTGTAATGGGTGTAAGACTTATGCTCGGTGAGGCTTTAGAGTGTCCTCGACCCCAACCGGAGTGTACCTAAAGGTGGGCCGTGCCTCCTAATGAACTAACAGGTTGAAGGGGCTGCCTCAGTTCGCCTGGTGCTCACCGTAGGTTGAGCAGTCGGTTGTTGAAAGCCCACTAGTGCCATGGGAAATAAATAGAAGCGCGGGCTGATCGGTTCGGCATCACCAGACGTTGTCTCTGGTGTTGAGGTTGGATTCGTGCTGGCAGTGGTCGACTCCACATGATGGAGGTCTGGAGAGATTCCCCCTCTTAAATAAAGGCCCGGGCGGTGAGCGGCAACCTGCTCCAGTTGTGTCCTGGAGAGACACTAAGGGTATGGATAGAACCCTGGCCAGACCGCACGCTTGGTATCTGAGTACGAGGGTCTCAGAACCTCTGTGGTAGGGTTCTCTTTGCTGTACTTGTGAATCAATTTGGGGATTTGGATCTGGTCAACTTAGGTGCTAAGATGGGACGCCTGTGATGAGAGGGAGTGATCTCTCTTCCCCCATCGATTGGGCTGTCGTAGCGACAAATGGGCCTTCGTGACTAAAAGCGCTACGTTCAAATGCAAAAGTACAAAGGCCGAAAAGCCCTAACAGTATGTCCCTACACATAAGTAGTGTTACAGTATACTAAGTGTGTCTGGCATTCTTTACAGTATGGAAGTCTTATAAATCATTTGGATAAGATTGTCACATCTATTAAATTATTTAATAGTTTTCAATTAAACTTAGTATGCTCAGAGTAGGCATTTTAAAAATCAAATATGCTTATAGAAATCATCTTTATGCCATATCTCAGGAATTAATCATTGGATTTCCAGGAAATTTTGCATACAACAGTAGAACATGTAAACTTACAAAATTTAAGTGGGCAAAACATTTTCAAGTAGTGCAATATTAATTATTCATATAATTTAATCGTACCTATAAAATAATTGACAAATTTCAACCATACTTCTTATACTGACATTATCTATTAGATAAAGTTTATATACCTATACATAATCGGTTTTTAGGCAATTTGTACGATAGCGCAAAATGACAAACGAAAGCTTTTATGCCACATCTCAACCAATAAACCTGTTTCCAACCCAGTTCTGCACGCAAATAGTACGTACTGCGGTATGCCAAGTAAACTTATATGATTTAGGAGATTCACACACTTGTTTTCAAAATGATGGCCCTGTAGATGTTTAAAGATGCTGAACCCAGTCTACGAAAACTTTAGACTAATTACTACTGAAGTTTATGCTCCGAATCCTACCTCTGTATTATAATTTGTTGCTCGGTAGCTTACGATAAGAGGCGTTCTGTGTTCGAGTCCCAGGTGAGGCACGTGTGTAGTAATTATCTCACTAGTATTGCATTTTTTCTGGTGGCAATACTAATTATATCGTTATCAACGAAACGTAAAGACCCACCCACCATCTGAATCTTTAACAACTCCATCAAAAACATTTGCGTCCATGTAGGGGAAACTAGGTTCTTTTGTTTTATCCATAACTTCTGGTTTTTCTCGCAAAAAATATTTGCGCGCAGGCTAGTCGTCAACGTCATACGGGAACACTTGCAAATTTCCGTTGGTTATTGGCTTCGTGTCTTTGTGAGACGTCATCATCTATATGACAGTTGCAGTCAGAATCCAGTTACTGCGACATTGAACGTGCGTGATTCGTGGACAAGCACAAGCAATTAAGACGTGTAACTAAACAAGTCTTTCCACGACGTAAATTCAGTCGAGATAAAAGATGTTGCGATACAGCATTAGTAGAGGAATATTTACGCGAAAACAGTTGCTCCTAATTTTGGCCAAGCACTTATTGTGAGTGGATCCTAAAGTACAATTTTGTTATCTTATAATGGAGTGGAGAGATTTGTACGTCTCTTAAGAGGACGATGGACTGAAATATTTTCTGTGAAATAGTTGTTTGCGCGAATACGCTTATCTCGGTACAGAAATGTCCTACAAGTACGATTTTTTTTTCTTCACAAAAGATATAAAACAATTATCTATACCGTTGTTTTTATACTTTTGTCATATTATGGAGCGAATTCTTGGAGAAAACAATTCATGGGAAAAGGTCAAATATCGCTCGTCGGCAGGTTTTCTCGGCGATCTCCCGTTTTCCTCCATCCTTTCATTCCGGCGCCGCTGAATTGTCACCTCAATCACCTTCATCAGCTCTCAAGACCTCGATGTTAAGAGCCGCTCAAATCTCTTCACTCACTCACTCCCACCCTTCCCCTCTCTACCTCCGCCTCGAGCATTATGATCACACGCAGCTATAGGATGTTCACGATAAAGTGAGCACATTTAAGGCCCTAGTTACTTTTTTTTTTAGCCATCTTTTATCGTTCAACCACATTTTAAAATAAATCTTCCCATTTAAGTATTAGCACAGTGTGTATATTCCACAGCACTCGGAAGTTAACGTCTAAGGCTAAAATAAAATACATGTATTAACTATTGATCCAAACGAGAGGGCTTTCATCAGTACTCACTTTACCGTGAACAGCCTATGAAAACGTGTGACTTCAACAGATTAGGGATGGGCCAAACATTTGCTTGCATGTAACGTGTTCCATCGTTCCAGTTTCGAGTAAGTAACACGTTCCTGTAACGTGTTTTTATAACAGGATACTGTGAAACATTTCTCGCCTGTCTCGACGTTCCGGGAAATAACGATCACTTTGTTCTCTATTTTAAAGTTTGGTGTTACAAGAAATAAAGTTCATGCATGCGCTTAGTCACAAGTCAGGTCGTTCCAAAAAATTACTGTTGCACATTTGCACTCTGGCAAGCCGATGCATTCCGAGAAATAACTTTTACGCATGCGCACTGTTATTTACAATATTTCAGATATATATGTATGTGTGTATGTATGTGTATATATATATATATAGAGTTAGAGAGAGAGAGAGAGAGAGAGAGAGTATAGCAATACACTAAAAACAAACAACGGACATTTTGCGTACTTCTGTGAGAAATCCTAATGATGTTTCCATGAATTGCCAACTTCTGTTCTTTAATACATTTAGTTGGAATAAAATTCAAGGTACTAACGTAATACACTGAGTGAATTAACTTCTTTTCCACGTTGATATTTTTTCTTCTAAATGATTACCAGCTCAATAATTGTAGTACTTATTAAAATGCAGTTTTTTACGTTATGTCTTTATTATAAAAAATTAGGAATCCGGCCCAATTTAGTTGTATTGTAAATAAAAGTTATTATCAGCAAGAATTCTACGTAAAATTGGTGATACGTTTTAAGGGCATTCGTCATTAGAACAAAGCATAAAACATAATCGCTCAAAATGTGTAGTATATTATGCTTGTCCAAACATATTTCGTACATGTTTTGTTTGTGTAAATGATAGAGCCTCAGCCGCTTAACGTAAGGTAATTGGGTTTAAATCCTGGCCGGACAAGCTATTTTTTTTCACGGTTTCAGATTTAACATAAGTTACACATTACCATACGTATTATATTGAACAAAATCTATTTATTTTAATAACTTCGCTAAATTTTAAAATACGCTAAGTTTGATATTTTATTATGACGTTCGTATGTGTCCTCGCAGAGTCTCTTTCCTCCTACATTTTATAAAATAGCATCACGAGAAAAAAATATGCCATATCTCGGGAAACAATCAACCAATCCTAACCAAGTTCTGGCGATAAGTTACATTTTTTGTAGTTAAACTTAATTTGTGTAATTGATGGAGGTAGTAACATATTACCAATATAACAGCTGTCTAAATATTTTAAGTTAGTATGCCATTATGTTAAAAATTAATTTCACAAAAAAATGGAAAAATTTAAGTATCGGTATGCATGACGAACATCAATATTATTTCTCCGCCATTTATGAAAATAGCGCCAAATGAGAAAGTGGGGCTTTTATGCTTCATCTCGGGAACCAATCAACTGATTCTCGCAATATTTTACACACGAGTAGTAACACGAAAAGTCAAAGAACTTATATGATTGATGCGACTCGCGTACTTGATTTGAAAATGACGGGCCTCTAGATATTTCAGGTAAGTAAACCCTGCCTTCCAAAATGTTAGACTGATAACAATTGGAATTGATTATCGTAATTATAATCCTACGCCTGTAAAGTAATTGGTTGGATGCCAGCTTACCGTAAGAGAGGATATGGCTTAGAGTCCTGGTTAAGTCGCGTGTGTGTATTTCATTTGTTCCAATAGCATTTCACATATTTATGGTTCCAACCCTAGTGATATCTCTGTCAACAAGACGTCAAGGTCTACCCAAATGTAATTTGCTTTTAAGAAATTCATTAAATCTATTAGTAGACCTGTAGAGGAAAGTAGACTCATTTGTTACTGTGTTATGGTAATTGCTTGTTAAATTTCCTGTTATAATTTGATATTTGTAACACATGTTTGGCAAACGGACAAGTAAAAATTATTTCCTTCAGGTAGAGAAACATGAGATATTGTTCAACAATTTCGCTCGGTCCATTCCACACTGGAAAAGAAAAAGTATTCAACATAAAGGAACTTCACAATCTGTGAGTGAAATGTAATCACGTTTAAAGCTTTCTTTGTCTGCCGAAAGCCTATTCTTTGGCTACAGAATATCCCATGACAATATATCTCGTGAGAAGGAAGCCACGCATTTATAAGAGAGACAGGACACAAGACATTGTTATCCGAAGAGCTCCCAATATAAGCTCGCGCCGACTGAAGGAGCGGGAGAGGCTTCCACGAAAAATAAAGGAATAATGGTTTGTTTGAACTCTTCACAAGAGAGAGAACAATAAAGAGAGAAAAAATGTCGACGAAATCCATTAACGTAATATCGATTACGTTCATTAGTGTTATGGGCCTGCCTTTGTTTCGATTCGCTGCTCCACTTAGGCCTGGCTTTCAGCGTGATTCTGCGATCTGATCTTGGGCTGCCTTTGTTTCGTGGGAGCAGTCGGTCGAAGGCGTCGCGTGTAAGTTAAACTTGAGTCAGAGAAGAGATTTGTACGGCTCTTGCCATCGAGGTCTTGAGAGCCGATGAGGGTGAAACGAGGTGAGTATGAAAGAGCGGGGGAAACGTGAGATCAGCGAGAAAACCCGCCGACCAGTGGCATCGTCCAGCACGATTCCCACGTGAGATAACCCGGTGTGAACCAGCTGGGGATTGAGCCCGGTTCACCTTGGTGGGAGGCGAGAAGTCTAACCGCTTAGCCACCGTGGGCCCTGTCAAACTTAAGTAGCATAGACTTTGATGAATTTACTTACATCAACAGCATTTCAGTTAGTTTGGAACTTTCGTTACCAGCCCTTTACACAATCGTAAGCAGAAATTTTTGGGCAATCTGCCAAGCGGTGGAAGGTATTGTTCGTTTTATGACTCATGTATTAAAGGTCGAAACACTTTTTTGTGTCCGATTATTCGTAATTTTTGGTCGAGAATATGGCGCCTTTAATCCTTTGAGGTCAACACAAATTCACTGGCACCAAAGACAAAGTTGAAATTATCTGCCATAAATTCCCCACTTCGGCAATATCGGTAGTATTGCGATGTATTTACACTTACCATCGTCCTATTGGTCCTGGTTGCACCGGACAAAATTTATCAATGGCTGGCCATCGGCCAATGAATTCGCGCGTTGACAGTCTACCTGTCTCGACACAAGCATCGAGGTTTTAAAACCATCGTCTTCAATTCAGAAATTATGGCTAAGAACAGTTTTACTCTTACGAACTGAAATGTTGACTAGTTGTAATTTTTTTTTTTTTACATAAATTCCAATAAAGTGCAGCGAAATAATAAGAATATTAAAATGCGTGTTTTGTCTTCAAAAGCAAATATTTTCCCATTTAAACGTAGCCCCGGATGCATACTCCTCAGAGGGTTAAACATTTCAAGTTACTGAGTGTCTGCCCGGTTTGTGAATAAGTATAATGTTTATGCTCTTAAAATATCCCACGACTTCAATGAAATAGTTATGGTTGACGACTGGCCTAAAGAAGCGCATGAGGAAAATATTCACTCACGTTGAGAATGAGTCCCACGGGAAAATTTCGAAGAAAAATTCACTGCACTACTAGTCCAATCAAGGCGAACCAGACTCGGTTCCCGGCTGACGTTGGCGATAGCAGGTGTACTTTCTCGGGGCTCTTCCATTTCCCTCGGCCCTTGCAAATCCAGTAATGCTCCACCTTTACACAATTTTAACTTCAAATACGCTCAAGACATGACTGTTAAGAGCAAACCAAAATTTCTCAACTCACCTCAAACACTACATTTGCTCGCATCTCAGCTCAAAAGTAACACGTGGCAAGATTGGCTGATTAAAGATTCTGTAAATTGATGCCAGGTATAGTCGTTTAGTTATATCTTCAAACTTTCTGATTCAAAACCTTTGAAAAACCACCCCATGTATGAAATTGTTGGCTGTTTCCTAAATATATCATCCACCACTAAAACATTTTACATCTGTTAGCATAAAGGTACCTTATTTTTGGTTAAATTCCAGTTTAAAATGTATTTTTAAAAAGTAAGTGTTTTGGTAACGTGTTCTAATAGTTCCAATAAAAAATATTTGAAATCTGAGTGCGATTTGTTTGCACGAGGCGGAGGAATATCCTGAAAGCAGAACTTCGGCAGGGCTTCCAGAAATGTTGGATGTAACTAGCGCTGCGGCTGGCCACAGCGAGGGTTGGCAAGCGGCGAGCCGATGCGAGGGGCAGGGTGACCTCGGCAAACCGACGAGCCGCTGTTTGGGGCGGAAAACTAATTCCGCGGGAATGAGCACGAGGTCGGGAAGGGGGTATGTAAGCCCGGGGCAATGGCGGCTCTGGGCGCCATCTTGCCCGAGACGCCGGAGGCCCTGACCGTAGACCGCCTGCTGAGAGGACCACCTGTCCGTGGTCCTGCTTCAGCTCCCGACGAGCCTGCTGTCGAGAGAGGCTCATCGTTGACGTCGCCACGATAAAGGGTAATTCTACTTCCCGGTAGGACGACTAAGGCACGAGAGACTACGGTACAAGCGAGGACCAGAGTAGGCTCCTTAAGGGGGAAGTATCCTTGCTATCTTGGATTTACGCATTTTCCTCATTAACTTAACTTTCGGAGTCAATGTTTAAAAACCAAGGTAGTCGTGACATAGGGAACATTTTAACAATTGTATCTAAATCCCACTTATTTATCTTAAATGATTAGTGTCACATATGTAACCGTAATCAAACATTATCTAATTATTTAATAATTTTAGTCCCACATGGGAAAATACAGGTATATTTGAAACTATACAAATTAAAATAAATTCTTTAAGTAGTCGTCCATGTCATGTGTAGCTTTGATTTTTTATTTCTGGCCATACATTTTCATTGCGAAGATTTGTAAGAAAATTCGAAGATGGGGTGGATACTACCCCCTTAAGAGCAGAATACTTGCCTCTTTGCTTAAATGTGGTTATAGGAAGACGTAGCATCAGAAGCCTCCTTCCTTGACTATTTGAGCAGAGTGTTCTAGTCTCTGCGATAATTATTGTTAATTACTAACCGATACTAATTGGCGGTCTTTTGTATAGTTATCTGTTTGGTAAAAGTAGTGTTTTGTATATGAGTGCTCTTTCCATCTTGCTACCCTAATCCCCCTGGTTAACGGGTGACCTGATCCCCTCAGGACAGGCCAAAGCACTATTAATGAACTGTAAGCCCTTACGTGGTATAAAACTTGTGCGTTTCATTTCTCTCTTGTAAAGACAACAAAGAAGCGTGCGAGTTAAAAACCATTCAGCCACGAAAGTGGCTTGAGCTATGGAGTGTTTTGGCATCGATATACACCTGAAAAGTTGGCGAATTCATTTCGAGAATGCACAAACTTGTACGTTCATGTTACTTTTGCAGTTGGTCGACGCGTTGTTTGACACCTCCTGGAGATGACTGAGCCAATAACAAACATGCAATAAACTGTAGGCCCAATCGCCGCCTTGTACTGCAACAACAAGCAACCAATAAACACTTGATATCCGCATGAGTTTATTTAAGACCGTGAAGCCTAGGTCATTGAACTTGTGGATTTTTCAGGTCTCTAATCATAGAGTACATAGGGATACTGAGATGGGTGGTGGTGTGTATTGCGAACACCAGCGACACACATCAGCAAAATGGCCACACTTGCCAGCAACATGGCGGGACGTTGCTCGCCAGCCAGCTAGTGGATACTACTTGCCAGACGGCAACTCCACCAAGATGGAGTATTACATAACGTGCAACAGCCAATCAGACCCGTTCACAAAGCTTCGTGCATCCCAATGGGCGATCGAATTCGCTTAAATCAAAGGAAGCGCAACATAATTTTGCTTATGTATTATTATCTTTTCTGTGGTTTTGGAGTATAGGTTATTCGCGATTACTTCAAACTTTTTCAATCAAACCTTGGAAAAAAATCACCCCATATGTTATGTGTTTGGTAATTTCCTACATATGCCACGTATCATAATCGTTTTTTTTTCTCATCACTCAAAATAACAAGTATCTTACTGCTGATTAAATGGAACACTTACTTACATTCTATCTAGAAATCATAATATTTAATTGTAATTAATATGGATAAGAACAGGGGGAAAATAATTTGTTGGTAACACGTAGTTAAGAAATAGTTCTCACACGAAATATTAATACGCTTAGGGTACACGAATGCGGTGCGTTGTCCCTCTGGTATAGTTTTATATGCATGGTTAAGCTTTGTTTGCATGAGGCGGGGGACTATCCTGACAGTAGAACATTAGCTAGACTTAAAAAATGTAGGAAATAACCAAGAACGGTCGTGTTTCGCGGAAACCAGGTGCCCTTAAATATGGTGTGACATCTTAAATATGGTGTGACATCTTAAATATGGTGTGACATCTTAAATACGGTGTGACATCTTAAATATGGTGTGACATCTTAAATATGGTGTGACATCTTAAATATGGTGTGACATCTTAAATATGGTGTGACATCTTAAATACGGTGTGACATCTTAAACATGGTGTGACATCTTAAATATGGTGTGACATCTTAATGCGGGTGTAGGTTCTTGCGATAATTAGCGTCGTGATATTGCAGTATCATAAATATTGTATTTGGTGTTGTATACGTAGCGGTTGACAGACAATTCTCGTAGTGAAGAGATTTCTGCCGAAACTTAGACATGGCACTGGCTTGAGTATAAAAACAGCCATCACTAGATCGCATAACAGATAAAAAAACGGAGACAAAATGACAATACTACGCCTATCCTTTAACCCTTCGTGATCACTGATTAGCTGAAAGGTGCGCGAAATAGGGGCCCCTCTTTCTCATTGGCTACTCCAGGGCTGTCCAGACAAACTCAAATCGAAGACTGCGTATGTGTTTGTATATTGTGCAGAGGGATTCATCCATAAAATAAAGCAGAATTTGACTGATAAATGTCATAACAATGAATGAGAACAAAGATAAATTAGAGATGATGATTTATCGCGGAAAAAGTTTACTGTTAGCTAGGATTCAGCGTACTGTACACATGTCCGAAAGTTTTCTTTCCTTGTTAGCTGGCATATGTGTATGAAGCTTCTATCCCATTCCACTGGGGCAATGAAGATTCTGATACTTCAAGCAAAACGTTCGTAATTAGTCTGAGTAAGAAACTTGTGCATCCAATCATAAAAGAATAAACTAGTTTTAGTGTTATATAAGTTATTTCGGCTCAAAACTTTTTAGCAATTTCCCTTCATCTGTAACGATAATGAACTAGACTGGGAACACGAAGACATGTGTAAACATGTTGGCCATTTCATTCACAGTTGCCGATATTCGTGGCATAGTAAAGTAAGTTGTTTCCAATTATACACATTGCATACTTCAGAACGTTTCTCGTTGAGGTTATATTTTGTAGTCCCGCATAAACCAGATCCTGCGCCAACAAAATAAGGAGCAGTGTTTTATACTCATGCCGGTATGAATACGAACAAAATATTTGTTTGCTACAAAGCTGGAAATAAATTATTTTCTTGTAATTAAAATTATTAACACAAAAATAAAATAAATGAATGGTATATCTTTGGAAACCGCAAAAATTTCTTCGTTTAATTTTTTTTTGTAAAATTAAAATATTTTACTTGTAAAGTAATTAAAATTTTACCGAAAATAATTGCAAAATTTTTTTGACCAAAGAATTTTTTTTTTTTTTTCTGTCCACTGTTACACGTAACCTGGAAATGTAATCTTGAAGATCTGTGCGCGTTTCGGAAGAATTCGAATATTGACTTAATCCTTCCGTGGTTGAGATACGCATCCGGTGAAACAAGAGGACACATCCACACGGCCCAGCGCTTTATTTCTTGTGCTATAGACAGCTTCGCTACCTCGCCAATAAACTGTTAACAATGGCCATAACCACCGCGCGTTCGGGCAAGAAGACATAAAAAAAAAAGGATAGGAGGAGGGGAACCGGCCATCGAATTTTATAGGTATCTCCTCCCGGCCACAAGCATCGGCCCGCCTATCTGATGACGCTGCATTAAGGATTACGTATCGGGTGATAACCACGTTTGTATGGTCTCGTGGCAGTGGAATGATGGGAAAGGGTGATTCGTCGCGGGAGGGTGGGGGAGGTATATGTGCGACCGACGAAGGGGCCCGTCCAACCCTAATTCTAGTCTCGGGACGTAAAATCATTTACGATTCTTCGGTTGCGGCTGTGAGGGGTCACCTTACACCATACGCATGCCCGTAGCGCGTAAGACCAAATTGTAATACCTTGCAGAGAATTGCCACATTCTTCTTCCCCTTGGAAAAAAAAAGTCGTATATGCGCAAAGAATGTTTGCTTTCAGGTTATAGGCATTGTTAATTATTATTCCCGTGGGAACCATTTTGTAATCCTCCTGGTGGACGAAAGCAATTTATCCGTTCGTAACTCATCGAACACGACACGCGGCGAAATTATGTAGCGATACAAAGAATTCCGATTAAGGTGCTAAGCGTCTAAGGGCCCGCGGTGGCTGAGCGGTTAGCCTGCTCGCCTACCATCATGGCGCACTGGGTTCAATCCCCTGCCGGGTCACTCCCGGATTTTCGCATGTGGGAATCGTGGCAGACGATGCCGCTGGTCGGTGGGTTTTCTAGGAGATCCCCCCCTTTCCCTCGCGCTTTCGTTACGGCGCTGCTCCATACTCACCTCAGTCACCCACATCGGCTCTCAAGACCTCGGCGTTAAAGAGCCGCCCAAATCTCTTCACTTACTCAGTCACTAAAGCCGCCCATGTCAGAAGAAGTCCTCCCATAAATCTCTCCCTGCCACCTTTAGCGACCTTTAGAGACACTTACAGTCATATTAAAGCTGACATTGAAAGGGAATTTGAATCTCCTATTGTCTAAGAAGTAGTCGTGTGGAATGCGTGAGCTATGGGCATTATGAAAACTTAGTATCCACATATTTTCAACAAGCCTTCCCTTGGAGCCTGGTGCTAATGCAGCGTTTTGGCAGGTTCTAGTTTCGCAATAACATAACTGTAGCCCCAACATTGTGAAGAAGCTTGTGTGGCAATAAGCCAGGGGAGTAGATGCTGCTGAATAACGGCACAGGGTAATGGACTAGATAATCCATTTTTACAATTTTGTCCACAGAATTGCACTCCATTTCTGTCCCATTTAACATCATAAGCAAACGGTGCTAAGGATTAATCACCTTTTAACGTTACTCAATTCTCCGTAACATATTCTTCTATGGCAATTTTTTTTTAAGCTATGAGATGTTTCTCATTGAAACTGTTCATTTCTAGACAAGTTTGAATACACACATGTACGTTTATGTTACATTTTTAATTGGTTGACGTGTTTTTGGCACCTCCTGGTGATAAATAAGCCAATAACAAACGTGTAAGAAATTGTGCGCCAAACCACCACCTTTTACTACCAAAACAATCAACCTATAAATTGTTAATATCTGTATGAAAGTATATAAGACTGTGAAGTCTAGCCTACAGGTCATTGAACTAGCGAATTTCTCGGGTCTCTACTATTAACTAAAAATTGGTTAGACATGTTCATATTTTCTGAGTATTTTTGGTATTAACGCTACTAGAAGAAAATCAAGTTAAGTTTAACATTTCGTGACCAAAAGTTTTGATTGTTAGGAAAAATAAAAATTGAATAAATGTCATCACCTCTGTTACAAGATGTGGTTTTTAAGATTTTCCAAGCCATTCGCAAGTTTCTCGCCGTGACAGCTCTATTTGCGATCATACATACACTAAGTAAATACTGAAACTCAAAAGAGTGGCCAATGTGAAGCTTGCATGTGCACTATATCTCACTTCACGCACTATTCGCAACATCGTGATGTATTGCACTGATCACGCAATTCTTGAAAACGGCATTATTGATCATGTTCAGTTGTGACAATCTATTCGGCAATTGTTAAGGAAGTGAAATGTATTTCGTTTCGCAGTAAGAGACAGGTTTTATTTGCATTCATATTTTTACCGTATAAGTTGTTTAAAATATGTTGGTTTGAGAGTTACAGGGGTGGAAAATATATAATGTAGGTAGCAAAATATAAACGAAAACACATTTCACACATTTCGTATTCTTAGGGGTTTGAATTTATAAAAATTCGGAAATTCAGTTTTACGTCTTTATAAAGCCAACCTTTGGGAGGAAATAGCATAACGATATTCTGTCAAATAATGATATATAGAAGGAATCGACGAAAAATTATTTTAACAATTTTGACCTAATCGGAGACATGATTTCGAATAAGTCCTAAATGTATTTTTAGGAATTTATATTGCCACATTTCCTAATCAAGAGGCATAACAATACCTTATTGGATTAATGAGCTATTGATGAGTACTCAAAAATACATTTTACACATTTCCGCGCCCTTAAAGGTTAAATTTCGAAAAAATACAGAAATTAGATTTCAGCTATTTATAAATCCATCCCGTTACAGCAAACCATCATTCATAACGATATCATTAGGGGTTAATGAGATAACGAAGAGACCTTGAAATTAAATTTTACTCCTTTTTCTCCTCTCAGAAGTTGAATTTAAAACAAGTCCTAGAATTTGTTTTCAGCATTTCCATAAATTGCCTTTTGAAGCAAAAATGCGGCAAATTATCACGATAAAGCGCTATTGAGGAATCGCTGAAAAAAAAAAAAACATTTTTTAACCCTTTTAGGAGTTAAATTTAAAAAAAAGCCTAAAATATATTTTGGTAATTTGTATATAAACAGCCTTTTGAAAAAGAAGAAAGAAAAACGGTATCTTATCTCATTGATGCGCTCTTGAGGATTCATAAAAAAAAAAAAGCCCATTTGACTGATTTTAAACAAACGGGTAGAATTAAAGAAAAAAATTTTAAAATTTTTTGTTTTAGTATTCATAACATACGTAACCTTTTGAAGCAAAAAAGAAAACAATATATCTTCGGACCAACAAGCAACTGGGAAGTTCTTTAAAACACATTTCAACCTTAAAATATATATAAAAAAAAATAGTTTTTAGAAAATTGCACACGTAACCATTTAAAACAAATGCAAATGTCATAACGATATTTTACGGGATTAATTAGTAGGGGCACCCAAATTTCGCGAAAATATTTCCCGCGTGTTATTATTTCAATACCGTACTGGTATATCAGCATTTTTCGTTTTGTTACTGGCCACGTGTCATTTTATGAAAACTTTCCTTACTTGGCTGGCCAATCAGAACAATATTACTGAGGTTACTGCGATACTGTCCGTTTGTTTGTGATTTGCGGGCAGACACCTGACACGCGAAACCGTTTAAATCAAATAATGACGAAAGTGGATCTGATATATATATTGCTAAATGTAAAATATAAATGGTCATGAAATCATTGCTCAAAAAATATTAGTGTACACATTAATAAGTGGAGACCCGAAAAATTCGCGAGTACAACGACCTGTAGGCTAGACTTCACAGTTTTATATACTCTTACACAGATATCAACTGTTTATTGGTTGATCGTTGTTGTAGTAAAAGACGGTGGTTGGGAGCTCAATTTACTGCATGTTCGTTATTGGCTCATTTATCTCTAGCAGGTGTCAAACAACACGTCGACCAATTACAAAAGTAACATGAACGTACAAGTGTGTGAATTCCAACTTGCCTAGCAACGCACTCGCGAAATTATCGGGTCTCAATTAATAAGCTATTTAGGAATACACGTAAACACTGTTCACACCATTTAACTATCTCAGGAGTACGGTTTTGAAAAATCTTTTCTTAGTGGGTGCCCGCGCCCTAAGGGGAAGCCATATTTAAATGTGCGTGCTTTCTCATCCAGTGGTTTTATCTGTATGTTGGTGAGTCAGCCGGTATTCAGTCGGATATTTCCTTAGCGACACCCGAATTTCGCGTAAAGATTCTGGTTGTATTTCGTAAGTTATGAAATACAACCAGTTGTTAGAAATCTTTGAGAAATACGCCGCCAGTTAGCAAAACAAAACTGTCGGGACGCACGTAGGGTATTGGAATCTAGCATGCGCGGAAAACTTTTCGCGAAGTTCGGGTGTCCCCTATACATGGCGATTGGATTCCTAACAAAATACCTTATTAAAAATAAACTATATATATATATATATATAACTTGTAAACTTTCCTAATCTTTTCTAGAAATGCATAAATCACATTACATATCTCATAACTCGTATTTAAAAGTCAGCTACTATTTCCGTTATTTTTTAATTTAACGCGCCGAATTTATACCGCTTGGAGTGTAAATTAACATCCACACTACGTCAACCATACCATACGTGGAGTACACAACCATGCACGTGTGTTACGACGTTGCAGTGTTAGCTAATTTATGGTTTCATCACCGACACGGCATTCACTGCTGAGTTCGCTCTTTCTCCGCTGGGGTTAGCCTTTTTTTACTGTCAAGAATTGATGAGAAGGGTGGGGGGGATATAGATTTATGGACGTGCTCTCTCTCTAGCCAGTTGTACCGTAGTTCATGTACTGCACCGACCTCGGTCAGTTGCCTGCGACTCTTGAAATGAACGACTGTAATTAATTTGGCGGTGTGTGTGTGTGTGTGTGTGTGTGTGTGTGTGTCCGGCTCAACATTTTTTAACACTGGTTCGATGACTGAGGAATTCCTGACACTCAAGGCAGGTCTGATGAAAGCATCTATCCCTTTTATTTCCACATAAGTTTACTGAAGAGAGGGTGAAAAGATTTGGGCGGCTCTTAACAGCGAGGTCTTGAGAGCCGATGAGGGTGATTGAAGATAATATGGAGGACCGCCGGAATGGAGGGGCGGCGGAACGAGGGATCCCCGAGAAAAACCCGTCGACCAACGGCATCGTCCGGCACGATTCCCACTAGCGAAAATCCGGTGACCCGCCCGGGGATCGAACCCGGTTCGCCTTGGTGGGAGGCGAGCGTGCTAATCGCATAAGTTTACTGTTTCTGGTGTTGCGAATAAAACAAAATTTTGATGTGTGCTGTACTTGAAGAGTGGGATGGACCCGCGTGGGAACCCCGCCTCTATGGTGAAGAAGCGAGGGAGCAATACGGGCGACGCTAACACGCAAGCCTAGTGCCTTATCGCTCCTACGTGCAAGGCGTGAAGTGTTTCCGTCGTGACGCTGTACTGTGCAAATTATATCTGTAACATAGGGGTTTTATTACACTCCATGAAAGACCACAGATTAAACTACACCCGTTTATTTGTACTTTGCTCTTGGCAATGACGGGGACTGCATAGACAAACTTTAAAAATGTGATATTTGACCATTTTCACTACTTTTTTTCTCCAAAAATACACTTATATTGTCAATAGTAAAAAATTGGGGGATATATTTGGTTTTTTTTTTCTTTTCTGGCAGTAAGTGGTATTTGCACAATATTTATTTACCGAGATACGCGTATTCGCGCACACAACTATTTCACAGCAAATGCAGGGGTCCATCCCTCTTTTAAGCTGGCAAAGAACTTTTCCCGTTATTAAAACCAATAAGCTGGCTGCTTTGTGTGCAGTTATCACTGATATGAACCACTCATAACTAGACACACTCAAAATTCGCGTTGTTGTTCGGCGTCAGGCTAAACTTCGCAGTACTGTATGCACTGGAGCCGGCGTCGTTTCTCCATTGGCTGCTGCGTAGATGTGAAGCCACGCCCTTGCTGACTGAACTGCACGTGATTGGGGGAACGCAAATATGAAGTGTTCATATATTGGCGCAAGGATACCCAGGACGTATCAGATCAGTCGTTCTCCAATTACAAGCGTGTAGCGAAGGCACACGTGTTTAAAGTTTAACATGTCGCCAAATAATAACGTCTCTAAGTCGTAACGTACGGCAGTAGCAAGGTTTACTAAACAGTTACTTTAAGAAAATACCGTATGGTACAGTACCAGTATAACATAACTTTCATTTCCAACATATAAATATATATAATTGACGTCAGCGGGCCGGGGGGGGGGGGGTTAACCTTCTCAGCCATTTAAAAGAAAATAATGTTTAAGACTTTTTAAAGGGCAGTTTTTCTGTACGCACTTGTAGAAGTAACAGTATGAGTCCACTGAGTTGTTTAGAATGCGCATGGGTGAATCAGTCACTTATTACGAGAAATGGCATGATTGGCCAGAAAATTGTTGTAGCGCCATTCGCCAACTCTCCGCGTAGGAACCTACTTGCTAGCCGGCAGCCCGGCCCATAGGTAAACTTCTGTATCTCTAAGTAGCCAATCAGACGTAACACCCGTTCCCAGAGCCTCGCGCAGCCAATTAGGGAGCGGGTGCGCCCACATCACAGGAAACTTCACGTAACTTCCTATCTTCTGTGCTTATCTCCTCTGTGGTTCCTGTGCTGATCTGTTGATAGTATAGTCTACTCGCGGTTTCTTCAAACTTTTAGAATCAAACCTATGAAAAATCACTCCACGTAGGGCGTATTTAGTTACTATTTTAATATGCCAGGTATCACAAGCGTTTCATACCTCTGTTAACATTTAAATCATCTTATTTTTCGTTGAATTGGAGTCTGACCAGTATTCTACTTATAAACTATAATGTTTAATTTGTAATAAGTGATGTTACGGTGTGGGCAGGCTCTAGCTAAATTCCTAGCATGAACGCGCCATCCCAGATGCAAGGAGAGCGAGGTCACGGGAACGTAGCACCCCGGCGGCCAATCAGGGAACAAGTTCGCGGGACAGTTTGAAAATAAACGCAAGTATTGTAAACGGCCGCCATATTTAAGGTCGCCGAAGAGTCGAGCTCGGGGTCCTACTACATCCAGCTGACGACCGGGCAACATGGACCAGCAGATGGAGGTTTCGTCCGCTGTAGCCGTAACAGCAATCAGCTTTCGACAACGCAAAGGCAATGCTTTTCCAGCAGTTAACAGGAGGACTCTTAGATCGATGCGAGACAATAGTTTGATAGATAATATACTAATACTGGCAGGTAAAGAGTAACTTAACGTAACGCGCTCCCCCAGTGCAATTCAAGGTATTCGCGTAAAATGTAAAGTGTTTTATGATTTATAATGTAATAGGCTGTTCATATTTGATGGTTTTTAATTACGTGACGTAGTGAAATAATATTGTGTTCTCCATCAGAGTTACGTTTCCCCACATACTTTGTATGGCCCCCATATGGGACCATAACAATATGTACAAAAACAGTGAGAAAACATGTGTGATGGTAACGCCTAGTAATAAATAGTTTTCATGTAAAATTATTAAATGAGTGCGCACAAATTCGGTGCGTTGTCATTTGGTGTAATTTTTTTAGACTTATTTAAACTTAGTTTGTACGATGCAGAAGAATAATCTGGAAGTAGAACTTTAGCAACGCTTCGGAAGAATTTAAAGTAACCGTGAATAAATTATGTGTTTGTTGTGACTCTTGAAATGAACGTTGGAAATCAAGCCGCCGGAGTTTGCATCTTTGGGTTATCAGTTCTGAATAAATGAATTAAGACAGGTTTGATGAAAATATTTTTGATACTTTGGTTGCTGCCGAAGTCGTAAAGAGTCACCGGAATCCAAATTAGATTTATGGAGTTTGCCCTGACATTAGAAAATCCACATTCCTTGGAGAAACTGCAAAATAAACATTACTTCGCCAGCAGTCTTTATGACATTCTCTGCAACAGAGACTGTAAATTACTCAAACGAGCAGATTAAAGTGGATTTAATTTCAGGACAAGTTAAACTTCGACCACATGTACATGGAAGTGTCATCTTCTATTGGACCACAGTTTGTTAAACGCGCCCACCGGACCACGTTCAACCAATAACGAGCCTGCCAAGAAAACAAGGACAGAATCACGTGCTACCTGACCTGTAGTTAAACTGCAGCAACAGCCAATGAACAACTTGAAGAAGCTCGAATACACAAAGGATTGTGGAGTGCAGTTTCTTGCAAAATGAATCCGCAAAATTTCCGGGTTTCTATATATTATCTACACTATTAAACACGACAGTCGGCTAATTTCTTTCGTCAGGAAAAAATTATCTTCCTGAGATTGATTGTAATAATTTAGGCTACTCGAGCTGTATATGTTTACTGTTGAATCAGAACACAGCAAGACGTGTCACGTGAGTGGAAATTCGAGTTCCAGAGACGAATCAGCAGAGACCTGACAAATTCGCGTGTTCAATGACCTGCAGGCTAAATTCTGCAGTCTTGTGTACAAATATGTCGATATCAACTGCGCATTGGTTGTCTGCTGTCACAGTGGACGGCAACAATTGGACATCGTTCTCCAAGGGGTGTCAAAAACCGCGTGGACCAATAGCTAAAGTTGTACAAACGCATGTGGTTTGAACTCTAGCTTGTCCGAAAATTAATCCGCGTGTTCTTCCGGTCTCTACGAATCAGCCGTATAACCAATTCAGACCCAGTGTACACATTTGTGGTAATTTTGGGTCTGTGCTGCACACAGCAAAGTCCCAATGACCAGTGATCTTACGTGTGGCTAAATTATTCGCAAACCGTCTTTCTGGTCTAGGGCATTAGAGCTAGCGACTTTTCGCGAAAAAAAAAAATATGAGTACACTGTAGACTCCAATAATATAAACACCCAACAGCAGTTTGTATATTGCTATTGGTTGATGTCTGCTTGAGAATGCGTTTTCATATTTGAGCGGGCCACTTAGGATTCGGCAACATCATGATTCGTTTGCAGACATTTAACACCTGTCAATAAGTAATTCAGCCAATCGAGATATGCGAACGACCCTACAGTGTTTTGAAATATAACTTGTCTCGAAATCTTGTTGCGAAATTTCACTAGCCCTAGACATAACTGGTTCATGTAACTGTAGCCGAACATATAGCCTACATATCATTGGCTATGATAACGAAACAAGTGTTTTGTAGACTTAAGTACAAAATTTGTTTGCAAATTCTGAAACCGTAAATTTAAGTAAGTCTGAAATGGTTCATCATAATAAAAGGTCCTAGCCAAAAATTGTAGTTCCTCCATAGTTAAGCGTAATCCCGTGTACATTTCCCGAATTTTCCCATAAATTAAAAAGATAATTGTTATTATGAATTCTTGTTACTTGGAATAATGGTACGTGAAGTCTCATTAACTTTCCTGGCCCAAATCCAAGAAACCCTCTCGACATGTTATTTCGCGTGGTGGAGTGTTGTGTGTATATCTCGAAGTGAAGGATGGCAGAATTAAGTTGGAAAGAGAGTCGCGGGTTTTAACCCCCCTCCCCCCACCTCTTCGCACTTATTCCAACCCCTCCGACCCAACAGCCAGACCGTTTATTTACTGGCAAACCCCGCGCAGGAGGGACGACAATGGGGGTGAGATCTGGGCGGTGGGTTTTTGTGGCCAAGGGGGGGGGGGGGTGTATTAAATGCGAGCCGAAGAGCCCTTTGCAGCGAGCGGAGGAAGTCAACAATCTATAAACTACCCCCGTCCTCTACTTCCAACCCCCCTTTGCCATGAGGCGAGGAAAACACGAGTTATTTATAGGCCACGATATTTACATTTCGCCTAGAAATTAGCATGCAGTATTAAATTAGTGTTGTCGCCCGGATGGTTAAATGGCTGCCTGCCGAGATGAGATAGAAAACAACAATTTTTGCCTTCTCCTGAATCTAAATTGTAGAACGTTTGACGCTATAAGGTTGTTAAAGAATTAAAACTTATTCAATCTTTTCCTAGCTTAGATTTATTCTGCGTAAGTAGAGATAGAGATTTTTCGCAAGAAAATATGAGAACACGTTAGACTTAAATACTATAAGCACTCAGCACCAATTTGTTTATTTCCATTGGTTGGTGTCTGCTTGAGGAGTAGTTGCCATATTTGACTGGACCAATCAGAATTCTGCAACACCGACAAGGCTCCTACGTGATTCGTGTGTAGACAGTTAACATGTTTCAATAAGTAATTCAGCCAATCAAGATAGGTAAACAGCCCTACAGTGTTTTGAATTTTTTTCGCGAAATTACACTACCCCTATGCATAAGCAGTGAACAGACAAAACATATTCTAAGATACGTTTATATAAAAATCTATTTTCTCTTGAAGAAGAATCTAGTACGTTTATATTTTGCACTGTTTCATTGGACTTTATCGCAATCTAAATAAACGTTTTCAATCAGTCAACATTTCAGTTCGTAAGGGTAGATCTGTTCTGTGTAATTATTTCTCAAATTAACACAACGGATTGTAAAACCTGTTACGCCTGTCGTGGCACACGACGTGACATGACCCGGTACTCAGTAAACGCGGGACTTCATTGGCTGGCGGCGAGCCAATAATAAGCTTTGCAGAGTACAGTAAGAAAGTCCGGTGTAGCCAGAGCCAACTGGACGATGGTAAGTGGAAATACAGAGACCAGCACAACTGATATTGCTGTAGTGGAGAATATGGGCAGTTTAATTCAACTTCGTCTTTTAGTGACAGTAGATCTGTGCCGTCCTCTGTGCATTTTAACACGCACTCTCTCACACACCTACACACACACACACACGCACGAGGTTTCTCAGCGAAAGGTGGAAGGTGAGACTGGCTGCCTGCTTATTCTGAAATGCGTGGATTCCTTATACATGCTCAAATCCAGATTAATACCAAGGGTGATTACGATAGTTAATAGAACCAACACTGCATTCTTTGACGAGGTTAAGTGACTTGCTTATGTGATTCTGCAATTTTAACTGACCACTTTTGTCTGTTTAATAAATTATCAATAAGGTCTAGTGTGAAATTATTTGTCGTTAACCCTTTCATACGTACTTCAATTTACTTTCTATATATATATATATATATATATATATATATATATATATATATATATATAAAACCACTGTCCATACATACAAATATTTTAATAGTCACACCGACTGGGAAGTCAGTGTGACTATTAAAATATATGTAGGTAGGGACGGTTGTATTTTTCAAAGGTAAATTTCATTAGCACTCAGGGCCGCGGAGGCTGAGCGGTTAGCCTGCTCGCCTCCCACCAAGGCTAACTGGGTTCAATCCCCGTCGAATGAGGGAATCGTGCCTGACGATGCAGCTGGTCGGCTGGTTTTCTCGGGGATATCCCGTTTCCTCCGTACTTTCGTTCCGGTGCTGCTCCATACTCTCCTCAATCGCCTTCATCGACTCTCAAGTACTCGCTGTTAAGAGCCACCCAAATCTCTTCAATCAGTCACTCAAATTTGCTCAATTAAATGTGAACTAAGTTTACTTGTAATTAATTTCGTTATAGCTCACAGCAGGATGGAAAACCTGCAATATTAGTTGTGTCCTTTCCTTTCCAGAATTATTAATGTAGTACTAACTATCATAGTTCTGAGAAAAGCAGAAAATTAGTTGAGACAATCAAAAACTTGAGCTCTATATTTAAATACCGACTGATGAGTTAATAGTAGAACATGTGTTCTCAACAGAACAAAAGTTAGCGCAATTAGCAGGGGGAAAAGGAGTTAGGAGGAACTCTCGTTTAACGAGCTGACTGTAAAAGAAATTTCTTACGAACTCGGAGATTTCACTTCTCTTTTTTTTCCCCCATGGGAACCAGGAGTAAGATAGCTTGATGACCATTCGTTTATTTTTTTTCTTTTAGCATCAATAGTCTTCCCCTTTAAAAAAATTTTTCTTTTTTGCTCGTCTTCCCATCAAGTGCTACGCATCTCATGGGTCTGCAAGAGAATCAAGGAATTACATAATGGGAACAGACCGTATCATTTCGAGCTATAATGTTGTGACAGGCTAGGCGTCATAAAAGTATATGTTTACTAGACGTTTCATTGTTAGAGATCCAAGAAATTCGCGAGTGCAGTGACCTGTGGCCTAGACTTCGCAGTCATTTACACTCTCATACAGATATCAACTGTTTTTGGTTGATCGTTGCGGTAGTTGGGTGCACAATTAATTGCATGTTTGTTATTGGCTCATGTATCTCCAGGAGGTGTCAAACAACACGTTGACAAATTAAAAAAGTAACATGAACGTACAAGTGTGCGAATTCCAACTTGTTTAAAAATGACGAGTTTCTAGTCATTGTTGAAGACCTGAAAAATTCGCGAGTCTAATGACCTGCAGCCTAGACTCCAAAGTCTTATATCTTCTCGCGCAGATATTAACTGCGCATTGGTGGCTTGTTGTGGCATTATAAGGCGGTGATTAGGGCTACAGTTTATTAGATTTTTTTTATCGGCACATTCATTTCTATGAGGTGTAAAACAATGCGTCAACCAATTGCAAAAGTGACATGAGCATACAAGTTTGTGAATTCCAACTTGTCTAGAAATGAATCCGCGAATTGTTCATGTCTCTAGTCATTGTAGTTATACTCATTCGACACACCCTGTAGTACTATGCACCAGTAGCAAACGTGTAGAAAGTTTGGTGGCTTGGTACCGTTGGGCCAAATCGAACAGTGGGCTGGGTTCTTACTGCGACAGCAGCCAATGAGAAAATGGGAAATGCTTGTACATGTGTATGACCGTGATGTCTAGCGTTGTGACGTTTTATAACTCGAACTGATGGGGTTTCCAACTAAGGGAGTAACCAGATTCTGAGTAGCCCACGTGATCAATAATCAAAGGCAAGCATAAGACGTGCACATAGGATATTGGAGTAAAGTTTACGCATTAATTCGTTTTCGAAAATCAAGTATTCCGAACTATACAAAACGTAGGGACACCCGAATTTCGCGAAAAGATTCCCGCACATGCTAGATTTCAATACCCTACGAGCATATCAGCTGTTATATTTTGCTTCATTGGGGACGTGTCTTTGAGAGAAGATCTTCTACTGCTTAACTGGCCAATCAGGATAAGGATACTTCAATACTATGCATCTTTGATTCGCGGGCATACGCCGAACCGAAAGCACGTAACATGGAAACCATGCAATCACAAAAGTGGCTCTGAGCTAAAGTGTTGTGAAATACAACTGGTCGTGAGATCGTACTGCGGAATTTGGGTGTCCCTAATAATAAGCTTCGAATCAAAGTTTTAGAGGCGTACCGAATATAGCTGCTACTTACATTCGCAATCGAAATTCCCCAGCCAGCATATCGGACCCATTTTGTAATTAAACACTGCGTTAAATAACGGATGCAAAAAATTTAAGCTTCCAAACTTAAATATTCTTTTTCATTAAAATAACTACAAAATTACAGAAGTAATATTTACAGCTCATGAATTCCGCTTCCCTTTTACTTTTACCAAAAAAATACGTATAACTGTAATTCTACTTCAATAAAGAACCAAAATACAATTATTATGATTTTTAAATTTATGTAAATGCGGCTGAGTACGTGCCACGTGCCCAATTACCAATTCAACCCGCTCGGTCCCAAATTCATTACGGAACAAGCGTTCCAGTCGCGTCACGTCATTTCTTCCCGGTGTCATTGTTTGCTCTGTAGCGATGGTGTATCTATTAATTTCTAGTCATATTTAATGTACCTGATACGCAAAAAATTTGGAGTGCAGCAAGCAAGAAAAAAAATTCTTACTCGAAACACCTGAAATAAAGTATTAACACTTTGAAGTCTGCACACATTTACTGACATTCAAGACAAATTAGAAGTGTCAGCTACATCCGCTACTACAAGAACACCGGTTCTGTTGGCTCCTGTGTTAGAACTCACCATCGTCCTATTGGTCCATACCACACCGGACATTACCATGTACTTTACAGCGTTCATTATTGGCCGGCCATCAACCAATGGAGAACAAAGCTGATATTGATCCAAAAAAAAAGTCCTTTATCGTATAAAAGGATTTACAATCAACCATGTCCCTTTGAGGGGCTGTAAAATATTTAAAAAAACCGTCATTTGCAATATCACTGTTACTGCGCTGTGGTGTTTTTGTGAGGTCATGTTATACACTAGCCGAACAAAGACTGCACATCCATGAGAGTTTTGTTCTGAACAACAATTTTCAAATTTACTTCGCTCGAGCTACACTCGAGCACAGTCTACAAAGTGTTAAAAATGGTCTGAAAGAATTGAGAGTTTAAATAAGTGACTAATAAAATTAATCCTTCACTTGTAGTCAGGCTTGGCTTTAAAGTAGAAAGAGAATGACTTCGTACAGATATGGCCACCTGTTTTTTCGCGAAAAGATCTCAGGACTACTTGTGCTCTAAAACACAAGAGCTCAGGTCCACTTTCGTTATTGGATGTTTTTACGGTCACGCACTGCAGGTCGCTGCCTGCGAATCACGGAGACGCAGTTTCGGAGTTATCTGATTCTGATTGGCCCACGCGGACCAAGAACTAGAGACCGGAAAAATTCGTGAGTTCTATTACCTTTGCTTTAGGCTAGACTCTATATTTGTTTGCACACTCAAGAAAATATCGACTTCTTATTGGCTACCTGCTTTTACCCGGAGAAGTCATGATTGGAACTGCATTTTGTTGCCTGTTTGATATTGGCTCACAATCCTGGGGGAGGTGTCAAATAGGTCGTCGTCCTATTGCAGAAGCAAAGTTAACAAACAAGTGTTTCACTTCTAGCTTGTCTATAAATGATCCCGTGAAATTCTCGGGGTCTCTAGCCATAGGAAGGCCAGTGATCTTTCTCGAAAAAAAAAAAACAGAGTACATAGTAGACTTCAATATTATATATATATATATATATATATATATATATATATATATATATATATATATACACACACACACACACACACACACACACACACATACACACCTCGGCTGTTGTCATGCCTCCATTGGCTGCTGCTGTCGTTTCTACGTTTGACCCGCCACTCAGGACTCCGTAACTCCGACACTGAACCTTTGTGATTGGTGCGCAGACAGTTAACACAGCGCATGTTTCAGCCAATAAAAAAAAAGCTGAACCACCCTACAGTGCTTTGAATTGTATCAGCTCTCTAAATCTTTTCGCGAAAAATCACTGCCCCTAGCCATAGGACGTTGCAGTCTAGCCTCCGTGTAAATATTTTCGCGAGAAACAGGTGTCCGTAGCTATAGAGCAAAACACAGAACTGCGCAACATGCAGCTCTCCTTATAATGTGGTTCGCACACCAAAACAAAATTGGTACAAAATAATGATTAATTTTGCGTATGGAAGACAAATGCATATGTTTTGTAACGCTGTAAAATGATATGCTAAAATTTACGTATATAAACATTTAAATCTTAATAATTAAGTGTAAACCTTTAACAAAAATTGAAGGGTTTTTCCAATGGTGATGCTCTAGAAAATACATTTTTCAAAAATTCTTTTTCAAACAAGACGATCATAATTCTCTAAGTTATAATGTTCGCAAATAATTTTAATTTTTGGTTTATGAAATCCATTTCAGTTTTAAAACTGATAACTTTCGTGACTGAAATGGGTTTGCATCAAATAAATTCCTAAAATGTTTGTAAACAGTTTTACTATATTTGATTACGTACAACCACGGTTATTATTTTAATGGGCATAATCTTGCTCGACAAAGGATATGTTTGCTAAATGTACTTTCTGGTTCATCCGTAATGGATAAGTGCTTAAATTTTGATTAAAACTAGGTTTCTATTACTAATTTTTCTTCAAATTTAAATGTGAAAAATCTACCAAAATATTTTACAGTGTTAGAAAATATAAACTTTCATCATTTACAGGCAATATATATCTATCGTACTTTTCTGATAATTCTGGTAATGTGTGTACGACATTTTAGTGATTCCTGCATGCCGTATATTCGGGCTGCGGTGCTTTTCCTCCGGCAGCAACTCTACTTGTAACTTAAGTTGTCCGCCTGGTTGAAGGAATTTTGCAGGTGTGAGGTCTGAAAGCGTGGAAGCACTAGGGGCGACCGAGACATGTGCACCAACTCTCTCATCGCCTCTACGTGCAAAGCACTGAATTAGCGTGAAGTCTTGCTGTCAATAACGCGCCTCTATGACACTTTCAGCGGATAACCTGCCATTTTATGACAAAATAATAAAAATAAAGGTTTGATGCACGTCCGTATTTATTTTTTAACGTTTTGTACAGTGATGTCCATACCAAAAAAAAAAAAAAAAATGACCGTAAAAACCACCCGTTTGAGACATTTTTCATTTTCACAAAAACTTAGAGAGAAATCGAGATAAGGTAAAACGTTTAAATAGAGACGTGCAAAATTCTCGTTATTATTTCAAGACAGACTAGACTTCAAACACTTGTGCTTGTATATTGCGTTTGTAATTGGACTAGAGTTTGTCCGGACACGCCCTGGACGCCTTTCGACCAATAGAAAACTACTGACAAGTGGCTCGCTCAATCACGCCCAACCAAATACAAAGGGGAAGATGGGTTCTCACCGCTGCAGAAGCCAATAAGCAAAGGACAACAACTCGCATATGTACAGGACGGCGAATTATAGCGTGATGCCGGAAAATAACGCGGATTTTGCAGGTCACTACGTATAAATGCTGTTCACGATAAAGTGAGCACTTTTGAAATCAACCTTAGAGAAATACTACTGCCCCTACCTGCATATATTTTAACGGGCGCGCTCAGTGTCATGCGCCCAGTGAAGTTGGTAATGATAGATGGAAAATAGTTCCATAACTTAGCGTCGAATAAAAACTGTTAGGTAATTGTTTGTGATAACTGAAAATTTTTATATTTCGCTTTCTGTTTGTTTTTATGCATTGAGTGGGAAAATGACCTTATAACTCCACAGTTTCACCTGACCGACGCATGAATAAAGTAATGAGGTCCATTACAATGTTAATTTTTCATAAGGCGTAGGAATACACTACGTACATACAACTAGATCTTATGCAGGGCTTTCAAAAGTGATCGTTTTACCGTGAACAATCTATACAGACGCGTAACGTTTCTTAAATGCTATTCGTAAGCAGGCCTCACTAAGACACGTTGGGTAGTTTTTTTAATAATATGTTTTCTTCTGGAAGTTTGCAGACCATTCGGTGCCCTACCCAGGCGGCAACCTAAATCTCGGGTGGCTAAGAGGCAAAAACGGTTAGTTTCCGGAGGAAGGCGAGCTGAATATTCTTTTCCTTTTAAAACGAAGCACTATTTGAGCACGGCGGGACTGGATTCAAACCAGCCGCGCCTGACCTCATTCCGCTGCAACGTGGCGACGATATTTGCGTGGTGGTCGATGTTTTCGGAGGGTGGTAAAAGGGGTTGTTTTGCTGAGGGGGTTGGTGGAAAAGGTCGGCGTATGAAGTTTGAATATGAACGCTTTCCACCCAGGAGCTCGTCTCCTCCCCCTGAGGTAGGGGGGGGAGGAAGGAGGCCGAGTGCAGAAACCCCGGCGGCCCCATTTCCCTAGAGTGACTTTGCGAAACTTTTCCACCCCCGCCCGATCCGCCAACATCCTTTAGCGGATGCTTGTAACTTCTTCCCCCATACCGCGAGGTCTGTGAGCGGACGTGTCCTCGTGTTCTCCCGCGGAAAACTCCTCTTCTAATAAATTGGCCACCTCCGTCCCGATGCAGCTTGTGATCTAATATTCATTACCTTGGGAACCTGCGCTCGCCTCTCGTTAGGCGACAGACAACTGCAGGCTGTTCGCGGGGCAAACCGAGCTCTTCCGAAAAATTCCTGCTTAACATCTACTTGCGTGGACATTGCATACCCATCATCCGCCACACGTAAACTTGGCCCTTTCAGTACGAGAATTGTTATATAAATTCAGGCGTTTCAACAAACAAATCATTTGTTCGGAACTGTACTGATAGCTAGACGACGCTTTGTCTTACACTCGGACCAATGTGTGCTTTATTTTACTGGCATCAATGGTTTATGGGCAGAGATTATGGTTTATCGAGGGAAAAGTTGGCAGTTTGCTAGGATTCCACGTACTGTCCTTTCCTTATTGGCTGTCATGCATGTATGAAGCTACTACCCCATTTCACTGAGCCAATGAGGATTCTGATACTATAAGGCAGAACGTTCGTAATTGGTCTGCAACAATGCAGCCGAGTCAAAACCTTGCTCATCCAATCATGAGAGAATAAACTTGTTAGAGATGTGTTTACTCAAAGAATTTTTGCGCTTTTCCATCATCTCTATTTATGAGTAGGGGTAGTGAAATTTCGTGAAAATATTTCAAGACAAGCTATATTTTAAAACATTGTAGGGTCGTGTACCTATCTTGATTGGCTGAATTACTTTTCGACACGTCTTAACAGTCTGCAAACGAATCACGTTGAGTCGTACCGATGTTTCCGAATTCTGAGTGGCCCGGTCAAATATGAAAACGCCTTCTCAAGCAGACAGCAACCTATGACAAAAGGCTAACTGCTGTTGGGTGCTTATATTATTGGAGTCTAACGTGTACTCGTATTTTTTTTTTCCACGTAGAGTCACTAGCTCTATTTATGAGGCTACGGACCTCATTCTCAGGAGGGAATGAATTCTCTTAGACGTAGGGAATCTTTCTCATTGGACGGTATGTTCTGCAGTGTACAGTGCAGACCATTCAAACCATCTCTTGGTGTTAGAAGTTGTGATCAGGCCTTAGCTGAGCGGCCTGCCTGATCACGCCTTCACTTATTTATCCAGGACACGGGCCGTGATTGCTGAAATCAGATGAGAAAACCACAGACAGCATAAATCCTCTCCACCGGTCAGTAAACGGGAACAACGCAGCCGACATAGGGCAGTTGCAGTTTATTTTCTGCTAAATTGTAAGAGTAATTTTACACCGTTCTATGTAAAGTTAGTTGTACAAAGTATATGTTATTGTACTAATTTGTAGCATAAATTTAATTGTATATAAAGTTAAAAAAAAACATTGTCATATGTGGATGCAAAATTACACCATCGTCAGTGGAACTACTACTGCCACAGATATTTAGTGTAAAATTACGATTTTTTTTTCAGTGCAGAAACGTGCAAAATTCGCATTAACTTTCTGTGAGAGGATAGAATACACTGCCTTATATACAAGTGAGTACAGTCCGTGGTTTCATTGGTCGTTGCACTTTAACTAACGTCACCTACCTACTTGATTTCCTTAAGAGATCGGCCACTCCACCACTGATGTTATCTTATTGGCTTAAGAGTTAGCCAAGGCAAGACTGGCAAATTGTCGGCCAATGGCTGTAGTAGGTGAAACGCACAGTAACTTGGAGTTCATTCAGTCAGTCCTTAAATTATAAAGTGAATTTTACAGGCCTGTACAGTACATATCAGTAGGGAAAGGAAAATTTTACGAATTCATTTCAGGACAAGGTAGACGTCCAACACGTGTACCCAGAAGTCACCTTTGCTATTGTATCACAGTTCATTAGAAACGCTCAGGACGACTCTGAGCAAATATAAGACTTGCAAAGAAACAAGCACCGAGTGCCATACTGTCAGGTGTGGAGTAACACTGGCTGCTCTCTGGGGCAACAGCCAATGAACACACAGCTGAGGCTCGAGTGTACACAGTAGGTGCTGTGGAGAACAGCCTACAGGTCATTGAACTCGCGAAATTGTCCTATTTTTTTTCATATCAGTGTTGTAATCTTGTGAAATTCACAAGCACCATCACTCAGTGTTCAAAATTACACGGAAGTAGGTTTAATATAAAACCACATCGTGTCAAAAGAACTGCAGGAAATGTTTGCAGTCTCGCGTTCCCCGGCCAACCGAAAAGTGTTTCCATCTCTGGAAATAATAAATCGCAGACTGCATCGCTCGACCGCGCGATCAGACCGTGGGAACGGCGGCTATTGTCCGGACAAAGCAGTGTCACTTAAGAGCCGGAGGAAGGACCAGATATCGAGTGGGAAAATGAAGAGCATTTGTGCTTCGATGGAGGACTACTCGGGCGTCCTCTCTGGCCAGTGTGAGAGGAATCGAAAGGGGATGGAGAATGCTTGAAACACATCAGACAGAATTAAAAGTAGTTTGCGATTTATCTCGTACTGCAGCGAAAAATTAACTACATCTTATTTTAGTTTTAACGCCAAGCACTTTTCAACTGGTTTCCGTAACGCGTTAAACCATTTCAGACAATTAAAGAAATTGTCTTGCAGAATCCGCATACGCGGTTGGCAAATCGACTTTTGGTAAACAAATCTGGAAATGAATTAAAATGATTATTTTTTCGTGTTAAATCGTTTGATATCTTCTTTTAAATATTGTGATTTAATTAATTTTATTTTATTTCCAAAAACCGCACAGTTGTGACTGATGTGTCCGACTGGCTATTGCATTCTGCGTTAGATTCCTTTTTTTTCTGGGCTGTCATCTGTCATATTAGTCTCCAAGCGCTGATAAGCCAACGCCGTCACGCCATTTTGCTGGCTAGTTAGGTCATTTTGCTGACGTGAGTGAGTGGAGTTCGAACACACATTGCGGTTTTGATATTCTTTATTCTTAAATATTTTGTGGTCTTGCGAATACACTGTAAACTAAAACGAATTCAGCATGGCAATTTTTTTTTTTGTATTAACACCTTCAGCGGGTATCCGTAAGCAATACGAGTAACTATTTTTTTAGATTCCGTACATTTCGAAATATCATATGTTCGTATTAAGTACTTTACAATGAAGTCTGGTTAATAACTAGTATAAAATGATAAACGGGTTCCTAAAATATATCGTAGTGTTAAAAAACAAAGCTAGACCATTAAATACGTTCATTAACTGGATAACATGGGTGACAGTATTTATTCGGTCCATTGCAGTTATAGAAGGCCATCAATAAGACCAGGCTATTGAACGCAGAGGGCCATTATCAACCTTTCATCTGCACACATGAGTATCTCTCTCTGGACAGGTGAACGAAATACATGGCGAAAGCAATAAGAAGAGACTGGAAGATTTGGCGTTTTGAACTACCTGCAGGTTAGATTCCACGATGCTATGTAATTTCTAGCCTCAGCTTCCTGTTTATTGGTTGCTGTCCCAGTGCGTAGCCAGTTTTACCTCAGACCATGTTGAATGGGATTCGGTTAGGGTTTTCTTGCAGTTCTGTTATTGGCTCAGAGATTACCTGGCCGTGTCTAATAAAATGCAATTCAATCGCAAACATAACAGAAATGAATACGTCTTTGAAGTCAAGCTTGTTTCGCGAATTTTTCCTGTCTCTAGCAATAAGTGCAGACGTGAAAAATTCGCGTTATTATTTGGTGACACGTTACTCTTTAAACACGTTTACCTTTGCTACACGTTTGCCATTGGAGCATAATTTATCTGACACGTCCTGGGTAACTCTGCGCCAATAAATGAACACTTCATATTTGCGTTCCCCAATCACTAGGGATAGGAAAATTTCGCGAGTTCAATGACCTGCAAGCTAGACTCACAGACCTGTGTACACTAGAGCCTCAGCTGTTTGTTCATTGGCTGCTGTTCCATTGTTACCTCACACCTGACAGTATGAGATTCGCTACTCGTTTCCTTGCAGGTCTGCTATTGGCTCAGAGGCGTCTAGGGAGTGTCTAATGAACTGTGATCCAATTGCAAAGGCGACTTCACTGTATATGTGTTTGACGTCTCTCTTGTTCTGAAATGAATTCGCGAAATTTTCCGATCCCTACATCACGTACAATTTAATAAACTAGGGCGTGGCTTCACATCCACACAGCAGCCAATGACGAAAAGACGCTGGCTCCAGTACATACAGTAATGTGAAGTTTAGCACAATGCCAAAAAATAACGCGAATTTTTCATGTGTCTAGCAATAAGCAACGACCAAATAAATGGCAGTGGGGTGGAAATATTTGAGCGGCTCTTAACATCGAGGTTTCAAGTTGAGTTGAGCTGAGTTGAGATATTTGGGTTGCTCTTGACAACGAGGTCGTGAAAGCCGATGAAAGTGAACTGAGGTGAGAACAGAGAAGCGTCGGAATGCAAAGGTGGGGGGAACGGGAGATCCTCCCGAGAAATCCCGCTGACCAGCGGCATCGTCCGGAACGGATCCCACTTGCGAGAATCCGGGAGTGATCCGGTCGGGTATTGGACCCGGGTCACCTTGCTGGGAGGAGAGTGGTGTGACCACTGCACCACCACAGCCCCACCCCAATGATAAGTTCAGCTCGTCACAGACACATGCCGACGTTTCCCATCCAGCTTGTTGCAACCAACAATTTCTCCTCTTAATTTATCCGAGTGTTTGGGGTGTGTTGGTCATTCGTCTGTTGGATAGTGGAGTCATTGGTAGAGCCCCGAGTATTTCGCGGATTGATGTGACAGCAGGCTAGGGACTCCTATGTATACTCGAAACACTATCGCTTGCTTATTGGTTGCTGCGATTAAGCAAGGCCTTCGTACAGCGCTGATGGAAGCCAACTCATTCTACTACTGCTTTCTGATTATTACTCGCTCACAGATAACGGGGGCGTGTATAAACCACTGCTGTCCTATCACGGTAGCAGGGCTAAAAGAACTCGTGTTTCAAGTCTACCTCGTCACATAGTGAATTCGCGAAATACTCGTGGCTCTAGTCATCAGAGAAGAAACAAGTTATACCGAAAATTGAGATGGGGAAGGATTCGGACATGGTCACCACGACACTCGCCTGGACCGAGTTCGGGAAATCAAGATGGCCGGGTCCGAGATTCGAACCCTCGTCCTTCCCGAATGCGTGTCCAGTGTGTTACCACAACTCTACTTCTCCCTACACGCATTAGTCTGTGTGTTACACTGAGTGTTTCTAAAGCATGGTTCGTGTATCTGACTGAGCAAAGGATTGACCCTTTGAGGTGTAAGCACGTGTATACTAGTGGCTTCATTTAAAAGGAAAATTTATTTTCTCTTGGTGGCAATACTCACACTTTTATAGTTTTACTAGCTTTTCAGCTCGTGAGAGTAAAACCGTTATTGCTCCCAAGACCTCGATGTTAACAGGCGCCCAAATCTCTCCACTCCTACTGTGACATTTAAAACTTCTATATACAGCGATCTCTCAAATGAACACGATGGTTGCAAAACATTTGTCGCATCTGTCGCGATACTATAATAGGTTCACAGTCAAGGTGCGAATTTATTTGCCAATGGTTGGTAGTCAATAATAAACGTTGCAGATCACAGCAAGCATATCCGTTGTAGCCAGGACCAATATTACGACGGTAAGCGGGAATACAGAGACCAACACAACTGTTATGGGGGGGGTGGGGGGGGTGGAGAATGTAGGAATCTCACTTTAACCTTGTATTTAGTGTCAGCAAATCTGCGCCATTTTCAAAACGTTAAGGAGACCAAGAATGCAAAATGTACCAATTTAAGGTCATGCATAACAATTATTAAAATATTTTTATTTCACGTTGAAGTAAACTGTGTTTTTTGATACTGTTACATTTTTTGATGCATTATATATTTTTGCATTATATATCATCAGTATTTCAAAGGTATATATAATTATTTTAACAGGAGACAAGGAAAAAAAAAACAAATAAAAAATGAGAACATACTTTGTTGGAAAAGACGCAAATAATATTACCTTACTGGTAAATGTTTCGTGGAAATAAACAAGTTATTTTTGCCATCCAACCCTCTTAAGTTAAGTGTGAGTGGAAAATGAGACTATGGTGTAATTTGCGGTAGATAAGGGCGAAGGGAATAAGAATTTCTCATTCCTCCCCAGCTACTACTTTCTCAGGTGGTCGGAAGGGCCTAAGGTGAATTTCGTAATTAAATCTCGCAAGGGTGGCGATAGCGCAGAGTTTAACAAGCCCAATGGCACGATGACAAGTAAAAAAAAGGGGGGGGGGAGGTTGTGGAGCCGCGTGGGGACATACGCCGATCGACCATTGTCTCAATCCCTCGCCCACTGGGAGCGTGAGAGAGTTGAGTTCAAGACCCCCTGTATCAACTTAACTGTCTTAACTGTATCAACTTAACTAACTTAACTTGCGACTGTATCAACTTAACTCTCTTCCGTTGCACTACAACCGCTTTGGTCGCCACATCCGCCACGCAAAATATTCGCACAGCCGCGAAAAATATACAGTAAAACATCGGCCCGTGAGTATGTAGATATATTACAGCTCACTTTTAACTTGAGCCCATTGCACTTTAAATCTAAATCAGTGATACCTTCACTGTTTTAATCAGTCATAAGTATCTGACTGATTCAACAGTTACTTAAGTGAATTTGGCTAACGGATCAATGAAAACTGCCAGATTTGCTTCATTTATTGATTTAGTGACATTTTTCCACTCATTCATCAGTCATTTTTTTCACTGTTTGCCTGGTGGTTTATTTTTGACTAATGGATGAGTTAAACAGCGTGTAAAAAAAGCCGTTAACAGCGTGTGTCAAGTGAAATAACCAAGAATAAATTAAAAAAATCCATACAAAATACTTTCTGAAATGTGTTTCGTCTTTCAAAACGCCATTTTACAAGGTAATATGAACATTCAGCCTTTCATTCAGTTTTTATATATTTCATTTCGTTTTCATGTAATCATCGCAGCGATCTGTCTGAACGTTTAAACTGAATGTAATGTGATGAAGAGAGTGCGCTCATATGTACTATCCGTTTTAACAATCATATCGGTACCAATTAAACCAAAAAACGAAAAGTAAGGGCATAAAATTTTAACCTTCGCTATTTCGCGATAAAACTATATAACTCATGTATTGTTCTCTCTGATTTTCCAAAGTCGCGTGGTAGCGCAACTGGAAAGATAAACGACCTTAGGTCGAAGTGGCGTGGGGGTGTGAATTCGATCCCGGCCATCTTCAAAAACGTTTTCAAATTCCTTAATTATTGTAAATAACGCAATATAAATAGTAAACTGTCATAAATATGTTTATTTCACGTGATTAATTGACTATATTCAATAAAAACAATATTTAATTCACCACTGCAATCGGTCGTCACTTATTCAATCAGTGAAATAATTTCACGTCGGCAATTAAACCAGTGAAGTTTTTTTCTTAGAAACAATCAGTGGTTTTCCACTGATTCTAATTGCAGCCATTTTCACTGATTCGAGTAGTTGATTTCACTACGAATCAGTGGTTTCTCACTGATTAGAATTTAGCGTGTACGAGGTTTTCCTCCGAGATATCACGTTTCTCTAATAGGTTTTTTTTTTTTTTTTTTTTTTTTTCCAATAAACTTTCTAAACTGTATTTTTTTTTTTTTTTTTTTAGATCGTACACATAATAAGAAAACTTTACCATACATTCGTATGCAAATGCAGAAATGCTAGCGTGCCCCTCTATAAATCTCTACAACCCCCCCCCCCCCTTAAGCCATTAGTACTTTCTCATCGTGTGAACACATTGACGTGGTAAATATGTGATCATTTTATTTAATTGCGGAGGAGTTAAAACTTTGGTGAAGCAGCGGTACGGTACTGCAGTAGCTAGGGCGTTCAACCACATACCAAGGCGAACCGTGTTCGATACCCAGAAGGGTCACTCTTCCGGTTTATTGCACGTGGGATTCGCCCCCGTCGTACTGCAGGGTTTTCTCTGTGAGCTCTAACCCTCCCTCCACCTCCCCCATCCCTTCGTGATCCAGCTCTGCTCTATTTGCGATTCAGCCTTATCGGTTCACAATACCTTACCGTTACGGACAGCCACGATGTTCTACTCCCCTCAATTTTTGGTAGATATGCTTTAGTTATAAGAAACTTTTTTTTTTTTCTTTTTTGTAATCTCCAAATAAAATGCCAGATATTAGTTTCACTACACTTGGGGACGATAATTTTCACAAGCCTTAAACCTTCGGTGATGTATTCTTTTTCAGGAAGTACCAAAATTATTTTACTATTTTTGTCACGTAAGATAATTTCCTACCTTTGATTTAATAGGCCTATATTTTGAGGTAAGAACGCGTTTATCTCTCAATTTTTTTCACATATCAAGTATTATCCAAACCTAGGGACAGGTGTTTTCCGCGCAAATATTTTAAAACTAGTTTTACTCCAAATCACTTTTGTTCATATGCCATTTCGTGGTTGCATGATTTAAAATACCGCGTGCCACAAGTGTCTGTTTTGCGAATCATGGACTTTCAATATCGGGGTACTTTATTCTGATTGGCGCAGTCAAATAAGAACAGGTCTTCTCACGTAGACAGGTGTTCAATAACCAAAGGAAGTTGTGGTTTTGGACGTATGATATTAAAGTATACTATGAACATAAATATTTTCCCAAAATACCCCTGCCCGTATCGAAACCTTATATAATTACGACAATTCACTTTCGGACAAGCTAGACTTGACCACATGTACGTTTATATTTTGTTAAGAATTGGATCACAGTTTATCAGTCACTACCAGGTGAACTCTGAGCCCATAACAGACCTGGAAGGAAGGAAGCATTGAATCCCGTGTCATCTGGTCTGAGGCAGAACTGACTACACTGGGGTGAAAGCCAGTTAACAGAAAGCCAAGGCTATAAAATACATAGCACAGCTGAATTTAACCTACAAATCGTTTAAAACGCGACATTTTTGCAGTATCTATGTAAAATACATGTTTTCAGGCCACAAAGTGGAAAAATAGCTTAATTAACACGTAACCTTGATAAAGACTCATCAATTTTATTGTCAAGTTTTAAACACGCATACACATATAATCGCAGACAAAATTGTGTTTGGCTGTGATGGGGGGACGGCCGTTTGTTTTGCGTGAATACGTCTACGTTGACGCGCTCGGACGCCTTGATGTTTATTTTACGTTCCCGGCACCGCTTCCCTCGATCAAATGAGGTTTTATGGATATCACTGGATTTATTTTGAGATGCTCTTTCCAACCGTACACACGATTTCTGTATTTCGTCTTGGCTTTTCGACGAGTATAGGCCGACATTGTGTTAAGTTTTCTTTATTTTTTACGTTAAACTCGTACAATTTCACCATAACCACGCCGCACAAATGTTTTTATACACGCAATCGATTGATCTTGACGAGAGCTGTCGATTGAAAATTAAATGAGCGTCCTGGCTTCTCCTAGTCAAAAGTTACTGCGCGGTATTTATGAGACGCGGCGAAACGAACTACAAAATACGGCGCACCCCCCCCCCCCCTTTTTTTTTTATCAACCAGTCCTCTTTGAACGCGTAAATATTCTTTGATCCTGTGGCAATCGAGTGGTGTAATTGGATTTTGAATGTAGGCGAGAGGTTCGGAGCTGCAATGCCAAACTCTATCCCCTGATTTTGTTATCATGGATCTTCTGGATTGCCTCCCACTGTCGTTGCAAATTTAAAGACGAGTTCGCGTCAAAAAGACGTGCAGAGATGTATCTTCGTTATTGTGTCGTACATGTATAGAATCACCGCATGGAAACTCACTGCGTACTGAGCCTGCCTAACAACTGTTTATAAGGGCGTTAGCGCACTTCGTACACTCATAACTTTAAACCTTTCTGCCACATCTCACTCACGAGCGTATATCGACTGTGGCGAACAATCTGAGAGGCCGCGACAACCAGACGCAGAATGTTTATCTCTTCGTATCATAGATTAATTTGTTCCTGGAGAAACTGCATTGAAACCATGTGATGAGCGAAATGTCTCCTTGTCAGCGAATATTCTGTCGGAAATAAGTGACCGATTTTTAATTATTTCAGTGGCTGAACTTAACGAATTTAGTCGTTATTACCGCTGAATTTCCGTGAAACTCACCTTTCCGAGGAAATACTTCGTAGTTGCTTAAATAACAGAGCTATCGTCACAAACAGCTTGTAGAATTTCATCGAGTTGCTAGTTTTTATTCGACTAATGTCATCCAGGTTTAGAGTGTGAGGAGTATTTTTATTTCGTGCTCCTAGTATAACTCCAGATATTATTCACAGGTTGTTTTAAATAACTCTTGAAGACACTTCATTGTGAGCTAATTTTATATAATACGAAAACATCCTTTCGTGTATCCAATTTCTCTCATGGTTATACATCAATATCGTAGGTATTTATCTTCTTTTCGGTGAATTTCTCTACCGTTATGCATGGGGCCAGTGACATTTCGCGAAAAAAAAAAAATCGAACCACACAGTAGACCTCAATACTATATAGACACCTCGGCTGTTGTCACGCCTCCATTGGCTGCTGGTGTCGTTTCCACATTTGACCCGCCACTCAGAATTACGTAACTCCGACCCTGGACCTTTGTTAACACGCGCCGTTATTCGTTTCAGCCAATCGAAAATGCTGTACGACCCCAGTGCTGTGAACTGTATCAGATGACGAAAATTTTTCGCGAAAAATCACTGCCCCATGTTATGACGTTTCATTCCCTAAAATGTTTCGTTTCGGAAAAGGGAAAAGGCGAAGAACGTTGTCAGTTTAAAATAGTGACGATCAGATAAAATCAGACGTTTTACACTTATTATGACACATAAAAATTCAAGTAAACTTATAGTTAAAAAAAAATTAACTGTAGAGAAAACAACAGGTTTGCAGCTGCATTGAAACAAAAAACAAATTTAGGATGGATAATTATTATAAATGTTTACCTAGCAAACAGAAATGTCTTCTTTGTACTTTTAATAATATATTTCGTAAATAGTTAAAAACTGTAGAAATTAATTTCGAAATTTCTAGTGTTTTATATTTTTTGAACTTAATAATGAAGTACTCATAAATACAAATATGATCTTGGCTGAGGTTCCTAAAGTTAACTGATCCTTGTAAATAGGTATAAGAATATTAAGAGGACTAAAATGTTCTGATATATTTTAATGATTAACAGGATTCATTCTCAATTATAAAATAATTTATTCAAAATTGAATTCCAAATTTAAAGAACATGGTGTAACGTTTTTTTTTTTTTGGATTGAAATTCTTTTGATATTAAATAAAAGTCAAACAAAATATTTAATTTTTTGCTTAATGTGGTAGACTCTCTTTCACGGAATAAAAGATGGCCTAATGTGAAACAGTATAGGGCAGAAACTAATTTTAAAAATATTCCAACATTTTTTGGTATATTAAACTTAACTAATGTGTTCAATACATTAACTTTAATACCCCTGTAAATACCAAGTAGTCAGTTAATATACAATCGTACCAAAAACATTTCGGAAATGTTGCAGTAGGATACACCGAATTTATACACACAACTCAATATTACGGACGTACAAGATAAGCTGGTTTTATTTGATGAAGTTTCGACAGACGTATATTAGTGAGTGGTAAGTCGTAAATATGTAATCGTGAAGATGGCCTACGTATCAACCTGTTTTTTTTTTTCGTAAATGAAGCCACGAGTGGAATTAGACTTGTGCCTTTCATAACCAGAAACTTTGTCAATGACAGTATTTCAACTTACCGCGTGAACACGCGAGTGGTCCGAACTTTCACTTATGGCGGCATCCTCGACTTCAAGGAACAGGAAGTGGCTATGAAATTCTCCCGACGTATGCGAGACGTGACTGAGCGTTCGCGAACATTTCAAAGATACGGCTCACTCGAGGATAATTTTCCGTTTCGCTATCACCTGAGAACGCTGCATCGTCTTAGCACAGAACTGAGACTGAAGGCATTACTCAGGGTCACCAAAAAAAACACACACACATTGCTTGGTTCGAAAAAATCAAACGTGTTAACAACCTCTTATGAAGAAGTTTAATACTGAAACGTACATTAAAGCGAATGAACGGGAATCTGGCGATTTCGCATTGAAATTCGACAGCAAGTTGAGCTTCACAATCTTCAAAAAAAAAAAAAAAAAAAAAAAAAAAAAAAAAAAAAAAAAAAAAAAACATTCAGGAGAATGTAATTTATTCCTTCGCTAACAGAGTATGCCACTGAAATAAACTGAGAAATGAATTAAAAGCGGCTACTCATAATTGTAGCACCTAGTGTAATACTTTTGAAATCCTTGGTTGTACATACAAGGCAGGCACAAGGAAGACAACCAAACTTATAGTAAGCATTTTAAAAACTCAGGCATGTAGTCTTAATTCCTTTTTTTGAAAAGTGAGGACACATTTTTAGTTTTAATGACTCAGATAATTTTAATAATCACTTACGACGTTGAGATTTCTTGGAAAAATTTTACTGGTCTTCTCTCTACGTTATAAGACGTTAAAACGCCAGTTTTTACCATACTTATAGATTTCACCGAAATTTCGTTGTATACTTGCGTAAAATTTGAGACATTTGAAAAGCTAATGTACTCTTTCTAATTTTTTATTTTATTTAGAGCACAGCCACATTAGAAACATGTGTTTGTTTGCTGCTGTATATCAAGTGCGTCATTTGAGATTTGGCAGAATTTTTAATACCTTTTTATTTTGGACACGATTTTAACCGATGTTCGACCCAAAGCCGCAATTTGTAGCCATTGGCCTCGGAACACCTCACATAATGTGGTAGTGGTCATTATGACGTTCCAGGTATCTTGTGTTTCAAACTGGATAACTCCGCGATAACCCCCAGAATGCGACAACGGCATCTCTGATCCAGTCTTTGTTTTACCAGCTGCTCTTATGCCCGGTTGCACCAGCATCTTCCCCCAATCCGAGATCGAATGATCCTAGTTTCGAAACAGGATCCAGTTTTATCTTGGTTCCAGTGTAAAAGTGTTGCACCAACGAAATTTCATTATTTTGGATCTGTGATTCGTCGATCTTGGTTCCAAAGTGAGATATCGATATTAAATATGAGACAAGTTTTGCTATTGGTTCGTAATATATGACGTCATGGAAGTAGGCGTATTTTTCATTATAGATAGAACTAGATGTGCGATATTTGATCTATTTTAAGTGAATTATTGTTATACGAATTTTATTGAATAATATTCATGTGAGTATAATGTTGTTTTGATTTCCCAAGAAAACAATCGAACGTAGTTCTATCTGTTGGCGTATTTTCAAACTACATATGTCGACGATGACTGCTGATCGCGGATCGAGTTTCGAACCACGATGGCGCAACTGGCCATTAGTCGTTCCAGAAGGCGTCGGCATGAGTGAACGACGCGAGTGAAGCTTCAACTTTCCCGGGGGTCGAAATCGCCAGTTCCCGACCAACAAATGAGCATCGCGTGTTACTCACGTGCCAGCAAGACCAGGAAAAGCATCAGCCGGGAGAAACGAGCCATGCTGAGGCGAGTTCGGAAGTTCTGGCCACGAGGTTAGTCTTCTCAATCTTCCCCAACTCCACGTCTAGAGGCGAGGAGAACTTTACCCGCTCTCATCTTCCACACGCGGCTCCGGGTTCGAGGGGTCGCGGCTTCGAACCGCTCCTGGGGAGGGCGAGGGTTATTCTCGGAGGACGTATGGAGGACTTCCGTCTGTCGAAACTGCGGGCTTGTTTTCTTTTCTTTATTTTTTTTTTTTTTTACATCGTTGAGAAAAGTCTCGGCGCCGATGGCAACCGGATGACGTTTCGCCACGAGAGGACTTCCCGGGAGGTTACCCCGACATGGGTTCCGAACCACGAGATGGGGTGCGGGCCTCCTCGGACGACGCGGGGAGCATCAGACGCCGGCGTCGTCCCTAAGCACGTGAGCGTCGAACCGTTGACGGCGCGAGGGAAGGCGGGAAGGCGGGGGTATCGCTGGGCGCGTGCGTCCTCGGTGGATGACGGCCGTCGACTGGGGTGGCGTCGAGATAAACAAGCTCACTCCCTCCACCTCCCCTCCTGGACCGGAGACCGTCTCAGGGGAAGATTCGTGCGCCGACGCTGCGAAGCCCATGCGCATGCGCGGCAGACGACGGGGCTAGAGAGTGTACCAGGAAGGAGAAGGGGGGTACCAGCGAAGACCCCGGGATCAGAGTTGCCAACTGAGTGGCATTCACACCAGTCAGGGGCGGATCCAATGTGGAATGTCTTAGGGTACATCTCCATTCCCCCTCGCACCCACACACAAACAAACACTCACATCGACACGAAACTGTCCTGCGAATGTTATAAAACAAAAATGCAATGTAAAACTAATTTTATTTGATTGTTTCAATATTGTTTCCCAAAATAATATTGACACAGTCCCCTTCTCCCTTACCACGAAACGAGAACCCCAACAATTTGTAAATGACCAGTTCCCTTACCCCCTTCACAAATAGAAGGCCTTATCCGGTCATTTCAGAGTATGACACGGTGAAGAATATTTTATGGGGAAGTTATCCTGCAATTTTTGTAGCCACCCCAGGATACTTTTAGTGGATATAAAATCATTAATGAATAATTTCGTGGTAGACACAATAAAAAATAATTCGAAAGTTGAACATTAACAAAATCATAATAGATGGCAAAAAAAAAAAAAATTCATGGGTGTCTGGTGGCTAGATTTCATATTCGCGATAGGTCGAAAAGTTGACAATTTCCTTAAAAAAATAAAATATAAAATAAAAAACCACGGCTACAGAAGGGAGACGAAAGTTTTTCTAATTATCTAATTATCAGGGTTTTGTATCTTCAATGGTGTTCGTTCCGCTGGATATATTATCTAAACACCTGACGAGAGAATGGGAATATTTTTTTAATACATATTATTGCGGGAATAACGATACTGTTTAGCCGCATCGTAAGCGAAGTTTTGGGAATGTCTACACTGGAAAACTACTTATCCGTTTACACAACCTTAGAGTGCCGTACGTGTACGTATGTGTATAGAACACAGTACGTCTTTGGAATATTTAAAATGGTATTTTCTTATGTATATATTTTTTATTATTTCAATTACTGGCAGAGGTATTAATAAACAAGTATATTGCCGTAAGTCGCTGTAGCAAGCAATAATATATTATTACGTTTAATTTTGTGATGGGCCGCGGCGGCTGAGCGGTTAGAATGCTCGCCCCCCCTCCAAGGCGAACAGGGTTGAATCCCCGGCCAGGGTCACTGCACGAATTTTCGCACGTGGGAATCCTGCCGGACGATGCCGCTGGTCGGCGGGTTTTCTGGGGGATCTCATCGACCCTGAACACCCCGCTCTTCGCCGAGATTACAATCCGATGATTTTCTGGTGATTTTTTGGGTATCGATTCAGGAACTTGCCTTTCGAGACAGTTGCCGGCTGTGGCCGGGATATGGTCCCCGACGCGGGGCTCGAAGGTGAAGGGTCACACGCTGCTTTGCCCCCCCCCCCCTTCCCCGAGCAGGGTGGGGGAGGAGTAGGGGGAAGGGCAACGTCTTGTGGGGGAGAAGACCCTGGGGCCAGGCGTCCTCCAGGCCATTAGCGTCCAACCACTTTCCGCGTCGCCTGACGGGCGCGTCCCCTCAGGACCGCTAGGTTTCGCCCACTCTCTGTGATGGCGTCTACCCCGCCGCAGTGGATTCACCGCTCGACATGAGAGGCCAGCGATCTCTCATCAGTGCGGCTACCACATCACTGTCTTCCCCCGGCAGTATCATACTATTGAAAATTCCCGTATATTTACGGAACGTTTTACGGAAACGTACAGTGTACACACGGAGAGGCAATCCGTAATGACGAAAAAACGGTGTTGAGTCCGTAAATACAAAATACGGAAAGTCTCCATATTCCTTTTGGCTTCGAGTTACGGGGACGAACAATGCCGATTCTACACGAAGCTTCCTTCGCTACTGAAACAAGAAAATTATCGTTTCTGTGGCAGTTAAGTTTATCCACGCGACTATGGCCTATTCTTTCAAACATTAAAAAATAGCATCTGGCGTCTGTAACTTTAGCAACACTAAAAATACACTAAATTTATTAGAAACTTAATTTTTGCTTTTGTAATTTTAATATAAATGAAAAATTTATACCACATTTATATAAGTGAGAGATTTAGGTGACTGGTAAGAGACGTGGGCTGTTGACTTTTTGACTCTAGTTCAAATCTCGCTTAAGGACAAATATTTCAACTTTTTTAATATCATTTTTTATACACGCATAACGAAAATTAAAGGCATTTTTATACCTCTTTTTATTTTAAACGGAAAGTACAGAAAACTAATTTGGAAATTAACAGCCATGCTCCGTGAAATTTACGGAAAATCAATGTGTCCGTAATTTTGCGAGGAGTTTACGGACACTTCTGGATAATTTTTACAAGCACTTTTTCGTAAAATGAAGAAGATTTTTTTTTTTTTTAGCAGTGTAGGAGCCGCGGTGGTGTAGTAGTGATGAGACCACACGTCTCCCACCTTGGCGACCCAGGTTCCATTCTCGGCGGAGTCGCTCCTCGCACGTGGGAATCGTGAAAGACGATGCCTGGTTTTCTCGGGGATCCCCCGTTTCCACCGCCCTTGCATTCCAACGCTGCCTCATACCCACCTCATTTCACCCTCAACGGCTGCCCAAACCTCTCCACTCTCTCCACCCTCCTAACAGAACTATAACACTCCGTGTTAATACCTAATAGACCGCTTGTATTCGTGGGACCGAGACCTGCATCCATTACGGTTAAAGAAAACCAACTGCCTATGCAGCACTGCACCCGACTATACAACGTAAAGAACGCATAAAAAGTAGTACAGACAACAAAAAAAATTTTCAGAGAAGTGCGATTTATGCTGTATATGAAATAAGAATGCATATATTTTGCAACATTGTAGAATATTTCACTAAAATGTACTTTTTAAATATACAAAAAATAATCGATAGATTATTTTTCCGCATTTTTAACCAAATATAAGTGCATTTCCATTCTGGATGCGCCGGAAAGCAGAACTTGCAAGAAAATCTTGTTTGAGAAAAATCGTCATAATATTTTCTGTGATCATGTATAGTAAAATCATTTTAGTAATGTATCATATAAATTTTATAATTAGTTTTATTTACGTCAGTTTCAGCCATAAATGTTTGTGACAAATGGACGCACATAGAAATTATTTATAAAAATTATTTTCTACATTATTATTACAGTTTTCTTACAGACAATGGTAGGAAACATTATGGTGATATTCCATGACGAATATTTTCTTGCAAGTTCTGCTTTCTGAAGCATCCAGGATGGAAAAGCGCTTAGATTTTTATTAAAAATGCAGACTATTTTAATGAACTAATTTTTTTTACGTTTAAAAAGTATATTTCAGCTAAATTTTTTTATAATGTTGCAAAATATGTAAATTATTCTATCATGCACAGCATACATTGCAACTTTTCTGACAATTTTTATGTCGTCTGTACTACTATTTTTATGAGTTCTTCACATTGCATAGTCGGGTGCAGTGCTCCATAAGCAGTTTTTTTACTTCTAACTTAAACCGACATGTTTTCGGGAACATTTCCAGTTCCCCGCACCTGTGATCAAATAGATTTGACAGGAGACACCTTCCAGAGCCAAAATACACCACAACTTAGAAGGAGCCCGCTGTCCCTGTACCATCACCACGGGTCATCGCTGGAGAACACATGTCCCTGCACCTGGATTTCTTCACTTACGAGACAGACTGCCACCGGACTGTGGGGTTTTCTAGTGGTACTCCCGCTTCCCTTCAATTTCGCAGCCGGTTATTCCATACTTCAGACACGACAGGAAGGTATGGGCTCCGCCTTTGGATCCCGTCAATCAGGGTAGGTACAGTTTACCCCAACGTAAGACTCACGTTTTCATAAACGTGGTAAGACCAAAGTTTTTTTTTTTATTTTACGTGGCACTTTTTATCAGAATATATTAAAACTGAGCATTTGTTTTCCTTCGATTTCACGTGTATTTTAAACAAAATAATAATTCTAAATCTAGGGGGTAAATAGTTTTTTCAATTTATATAAATAAATATATTTATATACATAAAAATTAAGAAACTTCGATTCCTGAAAATTTTGTTACGAACTTCCACAATTGAAAAAAAAAAATCCAAAGAAATGTGATTTTTTGGAAAGGTTATAAAAAGCAGACATATAATAATTATGATGACTGATACTAACAGTAAGGGATTTAAATGGGGATTCGACGTAAAAGTGACTCCTTCTAATGACTCGCCACTTAATCGAGTTTCTGACCTTGAGAATGATTTAAACAAAAGGTATTCTACGTGATATTTTTAAAGGAATACAGTCACTTAAATAAATCCTGTTATTTATGTTAAATATTTTTAATCATAAAATGTAACGATGAAAGTACACACACAGACACCCGCACACGCACACACACGCACACACATATGTGTGTGTGTATATATATATATCCCTGAACCAAGATCCTAAGATCTTGGTTCAAACGTGATCTTCTGAGTTCCAATGTATGAATGTCGCACCAACACGATTGGCCGAGTTTCGATCGTGCATCTTATGACATGACCTCGGTTCGGAACTAGGGTTGGGATGAAACGCAGTTTCTCTGAGAGGCTCTCATTTCGAGACGCCATGATGCAACGGTTTGTTTTGAAGCTAGGAGACAATTAATGAGTCCGTGTGAATATTATCACTTATGACTAGCACTTTTTTACTGTATAACCTGGTTAGGTACATTTCGAAATTCCGGTTTCCATGTTGCGTTTAACTAGTAAAACGTCACACACACACTTTCTCCGTTATTTTTGATACCAGTATTCTGAAGAAGGTAGTGGACATAGATGTGGCGATGTTTTGTCTTTTTTAAGTAAGCCATCTGTTGTACAAATGTTACTTAATAATCTTTAAGAGTGTATGATATTGTTCGATGTTTAAAAAAAAAGATTATGTTAATGATATTTGCTGGTGAATTTTTTCGAGCAAAAATTTCGACGTGAGACTCGCGTTTTGACCGACCGAATTCTCCTCACGAGCCACTCGTGAGGAGAATTCGGTCAGTTTGTGATAAACAGAATGACTGTTCGAGTTTTCCGTTGTGTTGGCTCTGACAGATAACTATAAATTTCGTTATCTTCTTTCAAAGCATTAAAACATGTTTAGTTAAATAAATTGATATTATTTTAAGATTTTATTACATGTCTTTTTAATGTATAATTTGGAATAGTAAAAAAAACCCACCCAAGCACATATTTAAACCATTGAAATATTACTACGTTGATTTCGTGTAAATAAATGTATTTTAACGTTGCTTTTATACGCCACTGTGATCCTGGATCGAGATGTCGGACTGCCATATACGGCGGTTTGAAATGAGTCCATCGCGATCTCCAGTCACGTTCTGAACTAGAATAGTATTATGTGCCTATCTCAGATCAAGTACGGACATGATCTCGGATCGAGAGACGAGCTTCTGTGGCGCGACCGGCCGTTAAACATGTGAAAGCAAAGAGGGTGCGATTCTGACTGCTCACGAAGTTGATGGCGATATCTAGAAACACAAACAGCACGTTCCACATGCACGGACAAGACGATTGATACAAGCTGATAAAGGCTGTTCACGATAAAGCGAGCACTTTTGAAATCAACGTTAGAAAAAGGTCACCACCCCTACCTGCGTGTATTTTAACGGGCGCAGTGAGTGACAAGTGTCCAGTAAAGTTGGTAGCGATGGAGGGAAAAGCAGTTTCATATATTAAGGTCGGACAAAAGCTGTTAGGTAACCATGTGTGGTAACTTAAATTTATTTTCTAGCTTTCTGTGATATTTAATGCATCAAAGTTCAAAAATTAGAAGATTTGTAAAATATTAACGGTTCTAATATTCACTGTTTCACTTGACCGTCGCATGAATAAAGTGGTGAGGCCCATGACAATGTTAGTTTTAGATAAGGAAGAAGAACGCACAACGTGTATACAAGTAGAACTTAAGCAGGGCTTTCAAAAGTGTTCATTTGACCGTGAACAGCCTGTATCTTACAATGGCCAGTTTTCCCACGAGTGGCGTGGAGACATTTGGGCGGCTCTTGACATCGAGGTCTTGACGACGAAGTGAGATGAGTGTGGAGCAGCGCCGGATTGCAATGGCGGGAAGAAACGGGGGAGATCGCTGGGGGAAACCCGCAGACCAGCGGCATCGTCCGGCGCGATTCCCGCATGTGAAAATCTGGGGAGCCGGTTCACCTAGGTGGGAGGCGAGTAGTCTGGCCAATGGACCACCGCGGCCTCTCTTTTCACGTGACCAGCGCGTTTGTCCTTCCCGATTGCGCGGAGATTGCGCGAGGCGAGTTGGGGATGAAGCAGCGGTGTAATGTAGGTGGGATACGAGACGGGAATACCCCGAGGAAATCGCTCAACCAAGGCAATGCCCGCCACATCACCCACAAGAACCCCTATTCTGAGTGTGGAACCAGGAACTTTGGACATGACTAGAGACCCGAGAAATTCGCGAGTGCAATGATCTGTAGGCTAGACTTCGCAGTCTTATATACTCTCATACAGATATCAACTCTTTCTCAGTTTATTGTTGTGGTAGTAAATGGCGATGGTTGGACGCACAATTTATTGCACGATTGTTATTGGCTCATTTATCTCGAGGAGGAGTCAAACAACACGTCGACCAATTACAAATGTAACATAAACGTACAAGTGTGTGAATTCCAACTTGTCTAGTAACAAAGCACAGAAATTCTCGGATCTCTAGACATGACTGACTACTTAATCGAGCTTCTGGCCTTCAGACTGAATACCGACGCTCATAGCACGACAAAAAAAAAGTGATTCGACACGATGAAATTTACTCTAAAAATAAATAAATTTACGTAAACCACAACCCACTTAAAACCGTGTGATATTTCATTCCTGAATTTAGGTGCCAACTGTTCCACAATTTATTAAATGCTATCTTCCCACCAGTGACGTTTTTTTACGGAGAGTTATACGTACTAAAAGAAATTTAATCTTTCTCTAGGTACAGTCAGCTTTTTGTTAGGGGTCGTGTTTGACCTTCATTCTCGCCAGAAATGATTCCCCTGCTCGCTGTTTCCAAAATTTATCAATTCTCCCCAGCCTCGAACTACTCCAAGTTGCAAGAACTTAAAACTAACAAAATAGTTACTGTTCCTTCTGGCTAATTTTAATTTTAGCACAACGCTGGGTTCAGAGTGAGTGAATGAGCGAAGATATATAGGCCGACCAGGGTGATTTGATATGAGTATGGATCGACGTCGTAATGAAGGGGCTGAGTAAACGGGATATCCCCGAGAAAACCCGCTGACCAGTGGCATCGTCCGGCGCGATTCCCGTACGCGAAAATCCGGTGAGCCGGCCGGGGAATGAACCCGGTTCGCCTTGGTGGGAGGCGAGAAGTCTAACCACTCAACGATAGCGGCCCCCTGGGTTCAGAGTTCGATACTTTACCAAGAAACTGTACGTTTGGATGTAAATGTCAAGGACTGTTTTCATTTCTCATCACGGATCTGTTTCATTCAGGAATGACACCCTCAGATAAGTAGAATATCGTTGGTTTAATAGATTTCAGGTTTAGAAGATTTCAGGACAAGTTGTGTTTCAACGCACTTTAGTTCACAACCACTTGGGTTCTTCGATCATTTGTACTGTTACGCGTCTTATCTCTGTAGAGACCTGAAGAATTCGCGGATTAATTTTGGGACAAGCTAGAATTCTAAACATGTACGTTTATATAGTCTACATTTAGCTATTGGTCCACACGGAGTTTGTCATCTCCTGGAGAACGCTACCCCAATCGCCGCCTTCCCATGTGACAGCAGACAACCACTGTGTAGTTTACATCGGCATATTTATACATAAGAGTGTAGAGTCTATTCTGCAGGTCACTGAACTCGAATTTCTCAAGTCTCTTACTTTTCTGTCTGCTGCAAACCTCGGATGGTCATTATCAATGAAGCTTAAGGTTGATTGAATATATCATTTATCAGTTGGTTTTCATACAAATACAAGTAGCCAATAGTGCATGAAGCCTGCGAGTATGCACATAGGACATTGAATTCTAGCCTCCGCGTAAATATTTTCGCGAAGAACAGGTCGCCCTTTTTATTTGCTTCTAGCTTAGGAACGACCCAGTCCATCTTATGCCATTGTGGCCGATTCGGCTATTTCATATCAAATGGTTTCTTACTGGCTCCGATTTTTTTGGGGCGTGCCAAATAAATTGTCGTCAAATGATTAAAATATACAAACATACAAGACATTTGAAGCCTAGCAAGTCGTCAACTAATAACGCGAAATTAGTCTGTCGCTACCAATATATAGGGCCACCTGTTTTTCGCCAAAAGATTCACTCGAAAGCTAGACTCCATTGTCCTATGGTATACATGCAGTTTTAATTTTGTTATTGGCCACGTGTCTTTGTTGGGAGACAGTTTCCAACCTGACTGGGACAATCAGAATTCAGTAACTTTAACACTGAGTGCCCGTGATTCGCTGGCAGGCACCTGCAACGCGCGGACAGTTAAACTCAACCAATTACAAAAGTGGATCTAAGCTCTAGTGTTTTGGAGTACATGTTGTCCTGAAATCTTTTCGCGAAAAAACAGGTGGCCCTACCAATACAGCATTCAAGCAGTGTCAATTTTCCGAGCATAGGCTGTCGCGGCAAACTTGACAATTTCGAAAGCCCTGATTATGATCTACTTGTCAGCACATTGTGTAGGCCTACTCTTCTACCTTTGTGAGAAATTAAAATCTCCATAACCTGGTCACTTTATTATTTTCGTAGGGACCCGAGAAATTCGCGACTGCAATGACCTGTAGGCTAGACTTCACAGTCTTATATAATATTATACAGATATCAACCAGTAGCGATTTGTGCTATAATTTCATGGGCAAGCTATTGTGTGCAGGGAGCAGTAGTTGCTTTGATCTCCCTAATAAGGGAGGAAAGGGGTCCGTGGGTCCTCCCCCGGGAAAATTTGGATTTCAAGAAGCAAAATGGTGCCATTTAACATTTTTTCGTACCTAAATATAAAATACACCGCTTGTAAAAATATTAATATTTTTTTAACATAAAATTTGCCCGAGTGAAAAATATTACAAAGATACCTTTATCAAACCTGGAACCTTGCCCACTTAAAACCAATATTATTTTGATACCCGTCGACAGTAAGGTATTTACATACGGATCAATTTTTTGTACAGAAGTGTAGACACGAAAGATGATTGTTCGTTTGTGTAAAGATGGAAAGCAGTCAACTCTATTTTCACCAAATTCATTAAGAGACAAAAACGTATTTATGTGAACTTCAGAACGCGCGTGTTTTTGAACAGCATTGCACCGATTGTGAAGGTCACAATATCCAGTTGCAGTCCACTTGTTAACCTCCTTTGAAAACAATAAATATGGCCAGCAAAACTATTTTGTTTAGGCTGCTACATCCAGCTAACCACGAGTGTTTGTGATAAACTTTTTTTTTGGAAATGACGTACAAAATTACCTTCCGTGCGTGTTCTCGTGATCGTAAGTTCAGGTGTCGTCCTTCCCTATTTTATGATGTCTCATCTTTCCTGAAAAGTTAAAGCACTGCTGGAAAAATGCTTCACTCGTAATCCACACACTTACATCCACATGTTTCTGTTACACTCATTCTATCTACTCGGTTCTCAGTCTCACGTGATAATTTTATAATTTTTATGTAGGGTATACATCGCGCACGAATATGTATAACATTCTCAGCACCAAAACTAAATTAAATAAAAACAATACGATTCGTGTTGTGCGCACGAACTTGCCCACACATCGATCTTGTTACTGTAAACTACACCACGCCAACTGCCTGCGGCTAGGCCAGCTTCTGATATGTCCGCTTCAGTTCGGCGAATAAAGCACTACCACCGTAGCTTCCAACACAGTTTGACGCCCGCATCTCCCCGGGCGGTCTTCCTACCCTTCCTCCCCTCCGTTGGCTGGGAAACCATTGTTACCGCCTACCTGCTGAAAGCATTACTTACAGCGCTTCTAAACATTCTTGGTTTTGCTAGCCAACAAGTTGTTTTCTTATAATGTACAGTATTGTTTCCTGAGTAGAGTGTGTATCGCATGAGTGAAAAGTTGCCTTAAAGTAAACATAAGTTATAATTTAATATTTATTTTCAATATAACATTGTCAGGAAACTGTCTGAGCAAGCATTGCTTGCCTTGCTTGTCCTAGCGAGACGCCACTGGTATCAACGGGTTATTGGTTGATTATTGTGATAGTAAAAAGCGGTGGTTGGGCGCACAATTTATTGTATGTTTGTTATTGTCTCATACGTGGACCAATTACAAAAGTAACATGAATGTAAAAGTGCGTAAATTCCAACTTGTTCTAGAAATGAACCCGCGAAGTTCTCGGGTCTCTATTCATGCGCAGAGACCCAGAAATTTCAGGGATTCATCCGGCAGCAATCTAGACTCCACGCCTTTGTGCATTCTAGCATCAGTAAGTAGTTCATTGGATGTTGCTCGAGTTTAACCTCAGAGCAGGCAGTAGGGGATTCGGTTCTGGTTTTCCTGACAGGTTCGTTATTGGCTGAAAGTCGTTCGAGGCATGTCTAGCAAACTATGGCCCAATGGAAGCACAAACAGTTATGTACGCGTAAATACAGTTTAGCTCGTCCTCAGATGGGTCTCTATTTGTGCGTCAAACAAGACACGCTGTAAAATGGTAAGAAAAGTAGATAGTGTACGAATTTGCTCATTCTTACACTATAAAAATGTATATATTTAAAAATCTATAAAGCAAAAGAAATAATTTCAGTATTCGCAAATGTTTACCTGAAACTTATAATTGAGTGTTAAGACAGAGAACTACTTTTCCTCTATCGTCACAGACTTTACTGGGTGAGTACCACTCACTGTGTCAGTCAAAATGTATGAAGGAAGGGATAGTGACATTTTGAAAATTTGGTTTCCAAAGTGTTGGTTTCAGTTTACCGCGAACAACCTTTGGAATCTAGTCTCTTTTAAAATTCACATTCGGTAATTCATTACGTATTAATTTATAATGCAGCAGTTATTTTTCAGAAAAAATCAATTTTTTTTATAGCTTACCGATGCGATGCATACTGTTATAAACGGCCTACAACATATTTCGATTCGTTTTGAAAGCAGTTTGGAACAAATACACTTGCAGTATTTGACAATGATGTGCACGAAACGCTCATTTCAATAAAAACGTATTTATTGCCAAGTACGGCCAAAATTTTAAAAATAATAATTTGTTGCTAGAGCACACCCCACTCGCTACATTATTTTTTGGATCATTTAACCTGTTTTGACCTTGTAGCGCGAAACACGAGTACACATATATAATTTATTGTGTTAATTTTTTCATTCTATATTTTTTTTTCTTTTCGCGATTATACACGACATTAGTCAAGTGATAATTCGTCGACACACATTCTCAGTTCTGTACAATAGCCGATTGCGAATGAAGTTAATATCAAATCGAAGCTAGGATGGACACATCACCACAAATCGGTCACGTATACAGAGGCAAAACGGCAGCGCGTTTTTCTCGAACGCAACCCGCCAGGCCATAAAAAATGTCTTGTCAAGCACAGTTGCAATATTTTTTTCGCTAAATGTTTGTAATCCATATTTTTTTTTCACCCTTGACCTACATAAAAATTAGTGTTACACAGACGCATAACCATAAATGCAAGTATATCTACAACACAGAGTGTGAGAAAAAAAAGGGGAGAGAGGGGGATAATATTAAAATTTGTAGTTCTCTTTCACCTTTTCTCAATACGAACAATGAGTACCTATGATCCGATCTGTTCTGAAGACTGGTTAGGGATCATTGTGTATGTGTCCTAATTCCTTTCGTCAGTAGTATATTCAACTGCGTACGAAATTGCATCATAATAAAATTGATTAGGTCTACAATACACGACATGAAATTAAAATTTAAAACCTTATCGTGTGCCAATGCATTTTGTTGAATGATCGATGACATACCCGAGCGTCGACAGCTAACAAGAACGGCGAAGCATGTTTATTTGTCCTGATATTGAAGCGAAGGCAGTACTACTTAATTAGCAATGCACCCGCCGTAAATTTAAATCATTGTAATCTGTACACGTTCGAAACTTTTGGAACGGCACAATATTCACAGGTATTCAAGAAAAGTTGAAATAATTAGCCTATATCCACCAATGTCGGTATCTGTATTTCCACTTACTACTTTTCTGTAGGTCCTCGGTTCAACTAACTCGGTGATAGGCTCTACACGGTTAATCAAACACTTTTGAAATCAACTTTTGTAAATCTCCGTTTTTGACAACCACGTGTTAAGTGTTAAAAGTGTTGAAGACTGTTCACGATAAAAGAGCACTTTAGAAATGAACCTTAGGAAAGGTCACTGCCCGCCTACATATATTTTAACTGGCGCACTGAGTGCCATGCGCCCAGTAAAGTCGGTAACAGTAGATGGAAAGTAGTTCCATATCATAACGTCGAATTAAAAGTGTTAGGTAACCATTTGTGATAAATGATAACTTTCTGCTTTTTTTTTTATGTATCGAAGTGTAAAAATTACCAGATTTGTAAAGTATTTACTTTCTTAACATTTTCAGAGTTTCAATTGACCGACGCATGAATAAAGTGATGAGGCCCATGGCAATGTTAATTTTACACAAGGCGGAAGATTACACAAGGTTTATACAAGTAGATCTTAAAGGGCTCATTTTACCGTGAACAGCCTATAATTAGCTTTCAACTGGCTTGAAATATTTTAGTGTTGATGCGAAAGAGTTATATTACGGCGGCCGATTAATTTCATACCGTGTCAACTTTGCCGTGAGAAGCCGAAAATAAAATGCATTTTAAATTTTCTTTCTCATTCTTTTTCAAAATGTCGCTGCTATAGCTCGTGGTTTCAAATCTCGCGTTATTTATTTAGATAGCTTTCCCTTCGTTGTACTGAGTACTCAAAAATATGAGTGAATATATTTTATTGTCCCCCCCCCCCCTTTTCCTAAATAAACGTCACCCGCGAAATTAAGAATTAATATGCTAGGGTTATTAATTGAAGAACAGATGCTGCAATCACCGTAATGGTTATAACGACATGACAAAGAATAAATAACGCCGTGTATAAGAGGTTTTTTTTTTTTTTTTTTTTTTTTTCGCGGGAGTGAACGTTGATTAAATTTGTGTACCCGATGTAGTAAACCCGTGAAACAAAGCTGGTTCAAACGTGTTGCAAACGTGGGAGCGCAGATTAGACGACTTTCGAGAACGCAAAACCTGCGTACAAAGACCTCATTGCGCCAGTGTAGACTTTAATTACTTTAATTAAACGTGTGATGTGCTGAGACCTCAGACATTCTTTACGATAGTGCAGATATGTTTGTTTAAGCCGAAAATGCTTTTTTTCTTTCTTTTTTTCAGCGGTTATTCATTACTATGTTGCAAAACCCATGAAAAAATATATAACTCCTCATATATTTAAGGACAGAATACGCATTGTGAATGGTTATAAAACCCTACTTATTGACTTCTGAAAGTTCCCATTTTTTCCATCACCAGTTTTCCGGTAAAGTTCTTTCGCTCCTCATTATGATCCGAGTTTTTTTTTTTTATATTTGCGTTTCCCATTTGTCGTTTCAACGTTACTCAGTATTTACATGATTTAATTCATTTACGCCTTTGACCATCGTACTCGACTTTTTTTTTGTTTTGAATAATGCTCAATATTCATGATGCATATGTATAACAAATATGCATATAAATGAAAAATCGTAGAATTCTGTCAAAAGCTTTCTTCGAATATTTATAACCACAAAAAAAATGTGTCTTTAACTTAGATTTCGCTGTCAATATTTTGTCCTTATAATAAAAATATTATTCACGTTTTGTTGGAATAATCAGTGGTCACATACGTTTAAAATTCATTGATATTCTTAGATGTTAATCCTGATAACTTGCATGTCAAAGAAATGTATTTAGAATTTCCCCCCCCCCACCCCCCGGCCCCTTGTAGAACAAGGTAAAATGGTCGTCACTTTTTAAAGATACTCTACGTGTTATGTGATTCACGAAACCAACATCTAGTTACCAACACGAGGAAGCCTCCTAATTAAAAAAATTTTTAAGTTTTAACACCGTTATAACAAAACAAACCGACCGGTCAGTTACGAAAATCGCTTATCTCCAAGAATATTTAATAATTACAAACATAAACAGAAATTGTGACACAATTATGAGATTGCAAAGAACGAACTCGTACATCCTCTACTTAATTTTAATGTAAATTTATTTTAAAATGTAGGCTAGGTGTAGTAATTTTCTAATTTATTTATTACAACATTTTCTTGAAAAAGAATCAAATGTCCTTTGAAATAAAAGTTGTTTTGTTTTATGTATTTTCTGTATGATAGCATTTTTCGAGTTTCGATTATTATCGCGGCGGTAACAATTTAAGGTGTAATTACTTCCTGGGAACATAGCTAACGTCAAGAGGTAATATTTCTAATTCTAACCCAGTGTTGAATGCGAATACTATTCTTTTCTAATGTGCTAGTAGCGTACTTTAATATGCTAGGCACCCCTTCCTCTTCCAATACACAAGGACCTTTGCCTAGTAGCATACAGAAGTTAAATAAATACGGGGGGGGGGGGGCAAATCTCAATTACAAGAGAAGTTGGTTAACCTTAACACAGCTTCTATCTATAACTGACTTCTGCTGAGGAATACGCTATTCAGTGCTAATTTAGCGGTTTTGAAAGCGCTGCTTAGGATCTGCTTTCCATCTCAGTTCATATCCTTCCGCCATATGTAAAATTAAACTTACCATCGGCCTTGTCACTTTATTTATGCCTGACACAAGTAGAAAACGCGAAATTTTAGGGTGAGTTATTCTCTCGTCATTGGCTTCTTCTCGGTTCAGAATCCGCCAGCTTTTGTTTGCATAAAATCTGCCACGATCGTGGCTGACAGTAACAAGGCCATAAAAGTTCTTGAAATCGAGTTTCAGTAGTTTGTGTACATCTGTACACACATAAATTCACACGTACGTACACACTTCATGCATACGTACGTACATATATATATATATATATATATATATATATATATATTTACGTAGGTTTCTGCGCCGTATACACTATGAGTGCTTCTAGGTAATTCATCCCCTCCTCGACCACTCACATTGCAAGTACGAAGTTTCACTGTTCCAGATGAATGTTTATAACTAGAGGTTTTCCATTTTAGTGAATTGTGTAGCTCGTTCGAAAATTTCCCAATTTCATTAATCAGGAGGAGGAGGGGGGTTGACTGTATTATTTTTTTGTTTAACGGCCGCAGGTAGACTGAGTAAAATAATTCCAGTTTAGTAGTTTTTCAGTACGGAAATGAAAACTTCGTCAGCTAAATGGATTGTAACCAGAGACTGGCGAACATCATGTTGTAAAACCAGCTAGTAGGTATAACACCTCACGTTTCCTTGCGTGCTCAGAAAGTAAGAGAAATTTTTCTAAAAATTGCTCTTACGTTTATTATAACTATATTTATCTGTCATTCGAGAGCAAAATGTTTACAATTGGCAGGGCGCGACGAATTAAAAAAGAATTCCAGCCATACAAAAGAACAAATATAACAATATTGGCGTTTCTTGGGATGCCAAATTACGGCGCCATATGTTGGGGTTCCATTATCATTCGTTCACTGGCTGCTCGCAGTGGGGCGAGGGAACTGTTCATCTGTACAAGGTTCCACGTCATTTAGGTCTTCTTGTGTGCTGGGTCTCTTATTGGCCCGGTGCCCTTCAGGCCGTGTCAAATAGAATCTCCTCTAATGTTGTGGCTGCTCTCCAGCCCGCGAGAGGGCAAAAACTGTGAGCGAGAAAAGATTTTTTTTTTCCCCAGGAAGCGAGGAAAACGGCGTTGAGTGACGAGGTACATAGTGAAACTGCGTATCGGATAAGTTAAACCGTCCCCGAAATGACGTAACAACAACGGAAATTTCGCTAGCTTGCTAAAGAGCAGACTTAATTTCTAATGCAATGTGCATAAGTTCCTGTTTCTCCTGTGATTCGATCACAAGAATTATTTATTTGTTTGTTTCCTTACTTACTGACTTACGGTCTATTTTGTAGAAGTGACTAAGTTAAGGCATAACCGCCTTGGATGAGATTAATTGGCCGGATTTCCTTTTCCCTAGTAAGATATGAAATTGACATACTTAACTTAGCACGTTCGAAGCCCTCGACTCTCTATGCTGCTGTTCAAGAGTTGAGGGGCCGCTAACCGGATTCGCGCACGTGGGAATCGTGCCGGACAATGCCGCTGGTTGGCTGGTTTTCTCGGGGATCTCCTATTTCTCCGTCCCTTGCATTCCGACGCTGCTCCATACTCACCTCGCTTCCCCATCAATGGCTCTCATATACCTCGATGTTACGAGCCACCCAATTCTCTCCGTTCTAAAGTTGTGACCCGATTTATCTGGGCTACCTTTTAAGTTCACTTCATTTACCATGTTTCAATCATGTTTTTTTCTTTTGGTTTAGGTAATACTGTGTGGCAAATAATACTGTATATTAGATGCATTTTAGCAAGTAAAACAAACTGAAACTCTAGCTCAATTATAAAATTGGCTGTTTTATTAAATTGGCATGATATGTTGTGTAGCATATTCGTATTATCATCACTCTTTGTTTAATATAACAACATTGAAAAATTGTTACACGAGTTAACTTGTAGACTCCAGATTCGTAGGAAGACCGGACCATGAAACACACGACTCGTACGCAGAGGTTTGCGCGCCAAATCAGAGGACTTGCAGGCCCACATTAAAGATAATGCCTCGTCGTTTCACGTCTGTATGCCTGATTCTTCTCTGGGTTCGTCTTGGGAGCCCCCTACGAAGCAGTTCCTCGTCGATATCAGTAAAACAAGAATACAGTTTGTGATCCGGAAAAAAAACCCTTGACATTGAAATGTCATAGATAAGGGGACCTGTTTTTCGCGAAAAGATTTCAGGACAAGTTGTGTTCCTACGTAATTTAGTTCGTAACCGCTTTCGTGATCGAATAATTTAAATTGTTTCGCGTACTATCCGTTTGCTCGCGAATTATGGATGGCCAAGTAGTGGAGAAACATAATTATGATCGTCTCACACATGTACAACGCTGTCCTCAGTCATGTACAACACTGTCCTCACTCATATACAACACTGTCGTCACTCATGTACAACACTGCCCTCACTCATGTACAACACTGTCCTCACTCATGTACAACACTGCCCTCAGTCATGTACAACACTGTCCTCACTCATATACAACACTGTCCTCACTCATGTACAACACTGCCCTCACTCATGTACAGCACTGTCCTCACTCATGTACAACACTGTCCTCACTCATATACAACACTGTCCTCTCATGTACAGCACTGTCCTCACTCATGTACAACACTGTCCTCACTCATGTACAACACTGCCCTCACTCATGTACAACACTGCCCTCACTCATGTACAGCACTGTCCTCACTCATGTACAACACTGCCCTAACTCATGTACAACACTGCCCTCACTCATGTACAACACTGCCCTCACTCATGTACAACACTGTCCTCACTCATGTACAACACTGCCCTCACTCATGTACAACACTGTCCTCACTCATGTACAACACTGCCCTCACTCATGTACAACACTGCCCTCACTCATGTACAACACTGCCCTCACTCATGTACAACACTGTCCTCACTCATGTACAACACTGTCCTCACTCATGTACAACACTGTCCTCACTCATGTACAACACTGCCCCCACTCATGTACAGCACTGTCCTCACTCATGTACAACACTGCCCTCACTCATGTACAACACTGTCCTCACTCATGTACAACACTGTCCTCACACATGTACAACACTGCCCTCACTCATGTACAGCACTGTCCTCACTCATGTACAACACTGTCCTCACTCATATACAACACTGTCCTCTCATGTACAGCACTGTCCTCACTCATGTACAACACTGCCCTCACTCATGTACAACACTGCCCTCACTCATGTACAACACTGTCCTCACTCATGTACAACACTGTCCTCACTCATGTACAACACTGCCCTCACTCATGTACAACACTGTCCTCACTCATGTACAACACTGTCCTCACTCATGTACAACACTGCCCTCAGTCATGTACAACACTGTCCTCACTCATATACAACACTGTCCTCACTCATGTACAACACTGCCCCCACTCATGTACAGCACTGTCCTCACTCATGTACAACACTGCCCTCACTCATGTACAACACTGTCCTCACTCATGTACAACACTGTCCTCACACATGTACAACACTGCCCTCACTCATGTACAGCACTGTCCTCACTCATGTACAACACTGTCCTCACTCATATACAACACTGTCCTCTCATGTACAGCACTGTCCTCACTCATGTACAACACTGCCCTCACTCATGTACAACACTGCCCTCACTCATGTACAACACTGTCCTCACTCATGTACAACACTGTCCTCACTCATGTACAACACTGCCCTCACTCATGTACAACACTGTCCTCACTCATGTACAACACTGTCCTCACTCATGTACAACACTGCCCTCAGTCATGTACAACACTGTCCTCACTCATATACAACACTGTCCTCACTCATGTACAACACTGCCCTCACTCATGTACAACACTGTCCTCACTCATGTACAACACTGTCCTCAGTCAAAGCCAAGCGACCAATATTCAAATGAAGAGTGAAGAGATTTGGGCGGCTCTTCAACGCATTCTTGAGAGAGAGTCCAACGAAGACTTCAAGCGTGCAAAGGGGACATTCAAGTCTAGCCTCCGCGTATATCTTTTGGTGAAAAACAGGTGGTCCTAGTTATCAGGAAACCAACGTATTCACCATAGATAATGGACGCTGCTACCACATGCCTTTCACGCAGAAACGCAAGGATAATTGAAACAATTTTTATTTTCACCTTACGCTGGCTTTCTACGCACTTGAACAGCACGAAGAAAGTTAAACTCGAGAGAGTCAGGAATCATGCATAGAAACGGTGAAAACCTCGTTTTCTGGTACTCTGCGCAACACATAACAAGGGGGGAAATGGTATGTTTTACATATTAATTTTTTCCCCCGTGGGACGCAGGCGTTTCAGAGGCTTACAGTCTTACTGGTCGATCAGGCTGGGGATTGAACCGGGTTTGCCCGGGTGGGAGGCGAGCAGGCTAATCGCTCAATCATCGCGGGCTCCATCAGCGAGTAAAGTCTCCGAGCATAGGGAGAGTTGAGCATCAGACCGACGAGGTGGACTGTAGGAATGTGGGCCCCAGAGCATGAGTGGAAGATATTTGGGATGATGTTAATGTGTGGCAATGGACATTCTGATCCCATATGTGTAAATAATAAGTGAGGATCTAGTGGCTCTGTCTAGCATAAAGACATGAAGCTATTTGCTCTTCTGGATATTGTCATTAAGTATCGTAGCCGCAAAGAAGAATAACAAGCGTTAATTGTAAAGATATGATTTTTAATGTCGCAAATAAAAGCTGTGTGTATTTTTTAATATTTTAATAAATTAAGAAATGCAATTAAAGCATTTATTTTATTTCTGTTAAGACCTATATCCCTCACGGACTCTGACACGCCTCAGGGTGTTTTGTAATTATATATATATATATGTGTGTGTGTGTGTGTGTGTATGTATATATGTATACACACAAACAAACAATCGATGCTAACAACACTATCGACAACTTGATCCTTTTTGTTTATGGAAAGATAGAAATGTAAATAAATAGCGTTATTATTGATATATCTCAAATGTAGCTCAATATCGATATCATATATCAAAATTTGGAATAGTCCTCCGCTAATAAAAAACACAAAGTGTTAAAATACATACAATTCCAAGCAGGTGTATTTCTATCTTTCAGCCAGACGTGAATCAACAGAAGGCGAGATTCAACCGAAGAACCCAATCGAATTTTTTTTTCCCCCTTCGCGTCGCGTTAACTGGCCAGTCAGGAACGTTTGGCAGGTCTGTCGGCGCATTCGCGTCGGGGAAACGACTTGCCGATAACATGATCTGTCTCCTCGCGAATGGCTTCTCACGTCCCATCTCTCCTCTTCGTCCGCTTCTCGTGGTGCAACCACTGAGGTCTCGTGGAGCCGGCTTCCTCCGTCTCTTCCATGCCGAGTAAGAGGGTGTTCGAGAGAAGAAGGAAGGCAAGAAGGTTCCAGCTGACGGACACTGCAGCTGACGCACGCCAATCGAAGCCTCGAGGCAAGCGCGCAAACCTTCAACCCTCCTTCCCCTTCCTTCCACGTCTCCCCCTCCCGTCGTCGCATTGGTAGAGCCGCGAGTATTTTGCGAATTAATTCGGAGGCGAGGTAGACTCCAAACAATTGTTCTTCTCTCCTACCGTTGTGATTGGACGACGTATGTTTAGACACGCCCCGTTCGACAGTGAGCCAGTGATAACCAGGGAGCAGTAGTGTGAGTGAGTGTTTAACAGTCCTGTACACAGACCTCAGTTGATCACAGCAACCAATAAGCAGGCGGTAAAGTCTCGAGTGCATAGAGGACTGTCCAGCTGCCAACTCAATCAGCTCAATACTCGATGCTCTATGCAGTAGTAATCGCTAGGGGCCCACCAGTTTTTCGCGAGGGGCCGTGGTGTTGTAGTGGATAGGCTACTCGCCTCCCACCTCGGCGAACAGGGGCTCGATTCCCGGCGGGGTCGCTCCCGGATTTTCGCATGTGGGACCCGTGGCGGACGATGCCGCTGGATGCCCGTTTCCCCCGCCTTGCAATCGGGCGCTGCTCCATACTAGAGATGGCCGTTATTTAACGTAACAGTTATGATGAACTGTAACAATTTAGTAACGTGTCACACGAGTAACACGTTCCATCGTTTACGCCGTTATTTTTAGAACGTCTTTGGTTGCCTCACTTAAACTTACATTTGACTACTGCGCATGCGTAAAAGTCATTTTTTTTAACGTTTTGATTTGCAACTGTGTCCATGTGCGGATGTTATTTCTTGAAACCCTTTCTCTGGAACGTTGAACAACGTGATTGTTACACCCCGGAATGTTGGAACCATGGAGGTATTAGTCTATGGAGTGGAAGCCGAGACACGAAAGTGAATCCTATAATAAAAGACAAAAACAAGGCTAGTAGTGGTAAAAAGGTGAATGTCTTACATTGCTTACTATGTAACTTTTGCCGCTCACAATATGGCGGTTGACGTAAACAATCGGTCTGCGCATGCGCAGTAGAAATAAGTCAGACAAGGCATCGGCTTCACTTGATAAACGAGATAGGCTGTTGCCACTCCATCATCTATTACCGCCATGGTCGGGACAGGCGAGAAACATTTCACAGTAACTGTTACAAAAATAGCACGTTTCTGGAACGTGTTAGTTACTCGGAACTGGAACGATGTAACTCGTTGTATGAAAGTAACAGTTTAGCCCATCGCTATTCCGTCCTCATCTCGCTTCGCCCTCATCGGCTCTTAAGACCTCGATGTTAAAGCCGCCCAAATCTCTTCACTCACTCACTCGAGAAAATATTCCACAACTACTGGAAAACACTTTAGTGCAGAAATAATTTCGTGATTGGATGAATTTAACTTTCGCGCGTCTGATATGTCTGCCAGCCAATCGCGGTAGCTGAGTGCCGGAGTAAATTATTTCTGTTAGTCGCAGTCCAATAAAGAATGTGGATCCTCACGCAGACACCTGGCCAATAGCCAAAGGATACCTGCTAGTGTGCACGTATAATGCCGATGTCTTCTATCCTTCGCACAAATATTCGCGAAGAACAGGTGACCCTAGAAATTGCATTTACGCGATATCGCAGGACATCGATATGAAGAAAAGTAGTTATTATTTTAGTCACATTAGAAAATTGCGGGAAGGGGTGGGGGGGGGGGGTGTTGAGGTGACATATCTTCCAAAACACTATAGCGTGGTGAATTTTTTTGACACGGCGTGTCTTTTTGTAGACTTGTAAATATGGGTAGGAACCTATTAAAAGAAAACCTTCTCTAATAATTGTACTCCAAAACACGTTAGTCCAAATCCTCTTTCGCAATTGATGTAAATTGATTTACGTCTCAGGTGTCTGCCCGCGAGTTACAGGCAATCAAGCTTACGAAGTCATGTGGCTACTAACCAAAGGATATTTGCTGAAGTGCATTTATGATGGCGAAAATCACCTGTCCCAATGATCAAGAACCACGAAATTTCACGAATTGATTTGGTACCTGAGCAGAATTCGATTTGGTAGTCTGCGCTGCTTTCCTGGTTGAGCCAAAGTTTTTTTTTTTTGGGGGGGGGGGGGAGGACACCCAGAACAAACAATACACGAATACTAGGGGCACCCGAATTTCACGGAAATATTTCGCGACCAGTTGTATTTCATAACACTGTAGCTCAGATCCACTTTCATGATGGGATGGTTTCCATGTTACACGTCTCAGGTGTATGCCCGCGAATCAAATACGCGCAGTATTTAAGTTACCTGATTCTGATTGGCCAGTTAAGGAGGAGAAGATCTTCCCACAAAGACACGCTGCCAATAAGCAAAATAAAACTTATTTTATGCAATGAAATATAGTATGTGCGTAAATCTTTTCGAGAAATTCTGGTGTCCCTAACGTTTACTCATAAGTAGGGATAGGAAAATTTCATTAGTTTAATGACGTGCAGGCTAGACTACACAGGTCTGTGTACACTAGAGCCTCATCTGTTTGTTCATCAGCTGCTGTTCCATTGTTACCTCACACCTGGCAGTATGAGATTCGCTACTTGTTTCCTTACAAGTCTGCTGTTGGCTCAGAGGCGTCTAGGGAGTGTCTAATGAACTGTGATCCAATTGCAAAGGCGACTTAACTGTATATGTGTTTGGCGTCTCCATTGTCCCGAAATGAATTTACGAAATTTGCCTATCCCTATATCCCTATATCCTATCCCTATATCCTATCCCTATAATTGAAATTGCTGGTGGTTTATGTGGTGCAAGAGTACGTAGGTGATATTTTTTTTTTTACAAACCTTTCAAAAATCACTACAATTACGACGTTTTCGGTTGTTTCCTAAATATGCCATGTATCAGAATCGTTGAATACTAACACACACGTATTTTATTTTGGTATAAACCGAAATTTTACTCATATTTTATCTATAAATGACAATAATTAATCTATCATTGAAATTAATGAAACTTCAAGGAACACGCAGTCCTGTTGGTAATATCTCGTAAGGAAGAGTTCTCATTCAAAATAATATCAATACCAGTGCTCACAAATGCTGTGGGTTGCCCCTTTGCTGTAATTTCCCAGACTTGTTCGCATGAGCAAAAGGGATATTCTGGAAGTAGAAGTTTAGCAGGACTTCGGGAAAATTTGGAAGTTGCAATGAATGGACTATAGTAATCGCTCTTGAAGTATACTAAAGACTTTCAGAGATACTTGAATTTACGGCTTCGGATGCTGCAAACCGGAGAAATTCCTTGATGAAAACTGTACTGAAGTTGACACAGCACTTATTTCGAGGTCACAGCCAATGATCGGAAGTGGTAATATCAACCATTCATAACCTGGAGAAGTATCACGTTTTACGAATCAGCTATCCAAAGGGAAGGTAATTGGTAGATACCCGGAAATTTCGCAGATTCGTCTGAGGACGAGATAAATTGCATTCACGTGTACATATTAGTTTGTCCTTCCAATGGACCATAGTTTGTGAGACACGCCTCGAACGACTTTCAGCCAATGACGAACCTGTAAGGATAATAATAACCGAATACCGTGCTACCTGGTCTGGGGTTAAACTGGAGCAACAGCCAATGAACTACTAACTGATACTAGAATGCACAAATATTGCAGAGTCTAGCTTGTTGCCGAATTAATCCGCGAACTTTACGGGTCTATAGCAATTGGGTATTGAGTCTCGCAGTTTTTATACGAGACAAGTAAAAAATAACTTTTCTGTGCGCCGTGTACACATAATTGTTAGAGATGATGGTTCATCGCGGGAAAAGTTGACTGTTTGCTAGCATTCAACCTACACAACACATATCCGCCAGTTTTCTTTCCTTAGGTCTATTGGCTTTCATGCATGTATGAAGTTATTACCCCCATTCCACTGGACCAATGAGGATTCTGATACGTAGAACGTTCGTGATTGGTCTGCAAACAACTTAACCAAGTCAAAACCATGCTAATCCAATCATGAAAGAATAAACTAGTAAGAGTGTTATAGATATGGATAGGAAAATTTCGCGAATTCATTTCGGGACAAGAGGGACGTCAAACACATATACGGTGAAGTCACCTTTTGCAATTGGATCACAGTTTATTAGACACGCCCTACACGCCTCTGAGCCAATAGCAGACTTGCAAGGAAACCAGTAGGGAATCTCATACTGCCAGGTGTGAGGTGACACTGGGGCAGCAGCCAATGAACAAACAGCTGAGGCTCTAGTGTACACAGGCCTGTGGAGTCTAGCCTGCAGTTCATTGAACTCGCGAAATTCTCCTATCCCTAGTTATAAAAGATTATGACGTCTCAAAAAAAAATGTTCGCTATTTTCCATCATTTATGTGAACACTGGGCCCGAATGTGCTAGGCGAGAGAAATATTTAAAGACACACAGTAAGTTTTTTTTTTTTTTCGTTCCTTTCTCCTTTTATTATTTTTTTTGGGCGGTACAATCTAGGGCAACGAGGACGTATGGTCGAGCCTAAGTGCGCATGTCTTCCTTCAGAGAGTCACACTCGGGCGGCCGCGCAGTCGCCATTCCTCGGGCTGTGAATTAGGGCTGGCTTCCGGCAGATAAAAGCTACTTCCAGGAAAATAGACGTCCGAGAAATTTATGGAGGACCACTTTAGCCCACTGCAAACACACCGGCAGGGGGAAAAAAAAAAAAAAAAACCAAGGACTAAGAGATGGGGGAGGGGAGCACAAAAAACGACAAAAAAAATATTTGTGTGAGTCTGTGTGGATTGTGGAAAGTGAACTGTCGGGGACAAACGTTCGCGTCAAAGAGCTGGCAGTTGTTTTTACAAGTTATCGTATTTTTTTTTATTTTTATTATCCCGGCCTCGTGATGTTACGAAATAAAAGCAGCGATGGATGAGAAAAAATAAGGAACGGAGGAGTAAAAATAAACCCAGAAATTGCGGCATTAAGCGTTGCGGTATCTTGTTCGGGTAAGTTTGCACAGCTCATCGAACACGAACCATCCGGGCCGATAAGGAGAGGCATCAGAGCAGTTGCGTTGTAGTGGGATGCTCGCAGACTGCTAACTCCACTCCGGAGTTACTAGAGGCGGCTGAAAAGGTTGGTGGAGGGAAGGGATTTTACTCGCAGTCAGCCCTCAAATGCATTTCCTCCTCGTTTTCGGTGCGAGTGGTCAACCATCAGATAGGCTCATGGGGCATGCATATCCTGGACCGGGAAGTGGTTTATCGCACCTGTGTAATCGCACCTGGATTAATTATGAGTATAACCCTAATCCCAGTAAAGTGTTTAAAGAGTTAATCGTTTTATTTATTTATTTATTAACCCTTTATCTGGGATCAACCCTTTACCTGTAATTAACCCTTTATATGAAACTAATCATTTACCTGTAATTAATCCAAGTGATTTAATCCAGGTGCGATTACCCAGGTGCCGTAAACTATTTCCTGGTCCAGGACATACATGACCCTGATATTCATAGATTCATATGGGTTACGACTAACGATCTTATTTGACGGCTGATGTTAATTTTTAAAATGTTAAAGGCACTGCTTAGTTTAATAACATTCTAAATTTCCCAGTCATTGTTATAATATGGGTATTAATGATGAAATGAACACTGAGAACGCCTGTGTTAGTGTTCTTCAGCATAGGGTTATTAATGACGTTTGCAGTCATCACTCGAGAGTGGAGCCCGAATGTCAAGAAACCATATTTTTATATTGTCTACACGAATTTCTCTATGTTTTATTAATTTTCATGTTGTAGAATGAAGAGCTCTTAGCCGTGGTGTCCGCAGGTAATCCGCGACTACTTCCTGATTGATTTGTACTAGGAATTCCGTACACTATAAGAAATTATTCGCAAATTTACTATATGAGTGTATACGTAGAGTGACAACGTGCGAATACTAAAGTTATTTCCCATACATTTATGCTAGCATTCCTACATTTGCTCAGGAAATAGTCAACTGCGTAGGAAACTTCCCAACTTTGTTAAACAGCAACTCTAAACATTTCACATTTTTAGCCAGATATGTGGTATTATTTACATACGATATATGGGTTTAAAACTTCCAATTCAGTTTAGGAAGCTTACCAGAAAAATTTTTTTAGAGTGTAGATTCGTAACTACTGTTACAAGATGCCAGAGGGGCGTATCCAAGTCCGTGAGGGAAGGAGGTCTTATTAAAAATAAATTAAAGAAATTTGTTTATTAATTAATCCACAAAGCTATTATTTACAGTATTGAACTATTTATCTCCGCTAGTACTCTTTTGTCCTCAGTGAGCACAATATTCAATTCTATCTCAATTATAATTAAGACCCTTATCAAAGTCTCCATATTGGTTACAGTCACTTGATCCACACTCATTTGCACACATTCAGTATGTCTATTTCCTTCATTCAAAATTTCTGTCGCTCACATATCCTGGCGGGCTCACATATCTCTCTTCACTGCACCGATGCTAGCAGTCCGTAGACTTCACTCCCGCATCGTTCGTAGTTTTGCTGCTACCTCTCCAGTTGCAGCAGACCCCTTGATTGCTGAAGCTGTCATCACAGCTGTCTCTGCACATTTTCAATAAATTACGAATCTAATGTGTAAGGCTGTTTAAGATATTTTCAATAGATTCTGAGTATGCATTATGTTTCAGAGTGATTCATCCGATTTCGAAAGGCTGTATCTTTTTAACAAAGGAACAGAGATCCATGCGGTAAAGAGTGAAAAAAATGTAAAAGAATAAATTTTTGTTATCATGTATCACAAATACTTACTGTACTTCTGCCCCCAATGGGCTCTAAATCACTAGGATGCCAACACGGTGCTCTATAGAATCATCTGGCGGTCCCACACATCAGCCACCAAGTCCATTCACTGCTAAGAGAGGATTGAAATGTTTCACTAGGTTGCCGCTAGGTGTCTCCCTGGTGCGTAGATGGTGAGTAGCCAGCAGGCGAGTTCCCTTCAGTATGTTTCAGGATAATGACACCAGAACAGAAGACCTTTTGTGTTCTGCAGTACAATTGTAAGTCTGTCACAATTGTGCAGTGTGATTTTCGGCTAGAGTACGGCACTGCGCCCTCTACTGCTCTGAGCATTCGATGTCGGCACAAGCAGTTTCGGCAAACTGTTTGTGTAGGGAGAAATCAACCAGTCGCTCCCGTGTTTCCGACGAAGATATCTGGCGCATCTGGAGGAGTTTCGTAAGAAGTTCACAAAAATCTACTCATCCTGTCAGCCGAGAGCTAACCATTCCCCATACGATTGCCTGGTGTGTTTTGTGATTGTGTTTGTTATTAAAACCATACAGGATTGGACTCGTACACACCCTACTGTAAGGTGATAAAGGTTTGCATTTTGTGCATTCACTTTCAAAAAGTAAATGGAAGATTATACTTTTCTTTCATGCTTAGTGTTTAGTGGTATGGTGATCCGTCACAATTTACGGATATAGGGATCATAACAGCCACATGCCATCATAAAGCATGAGAGTTACTTCTCCAAAGTGAATGTGTTCTGCACTGTTTTTAGAGAAAATGTTTATGGTCTGTTTATTTCGGGGCAACATTTTTATGGGGATCTCATGCCTGTAATTTTTGCAGAAATGGGTTTTTTTTCTGACGTGCAGTGCTGGATCGATGTCCTGGGCGAATCTCATTTTGGTGTACATTCCTTACGTGTGCCATTGGTCCAGGTACATGTGGTTTGTAGGTTTGTGAGTTTCCACAATTTCCACTCGATCTTCTGGTGTTATCGCCAGGTGTCCACCAAATTTCAGTTGTGGGAAGTGTAGTCGGATCATTTTCTCTCTGCAGACATAACACCATGACATCATCCCCGAAGATGCTCTAAAGGTCCGCAGTTGTTTCAGCTATGCAGTGGCCAACTAGAGAACTCTGCGGTGGATCGGTTTTTCGATGATATCCTGGCAGACTTCAAGATATTAATGGCAGTGACATTGCTGGAAATCCGTGCATGCTTTGTAGCACCTATTGACCAGCTGTCATAATATATATGTGAATATCATGCCCCATGAGCATTGCACCTTTGCTGCGGAATGGCAAGCCTATTTGCCTGCAGAATGATATCGGCCAGTAGGTTATTAATTCAGTTCATAGGCTGTGGTAATCGGTTGTCCACATTGTCATGTGGTAATATATTTGCTGCCTGAACATATCTCAGCTAGCACAGTTGAAGTTAAAATGGCGAGTGTGTGGAGATGTTTGTGGTTCTACATGCAAATAGGCAACTCCTTGGAGGTTTTCAGATAACACTTCAAAGAGAAACTCAAAACTTCTTGTGTGGAGGTGCTGGGTTACCAGAAACAACTTTCAGTTTTGTGGGAGAATTTCTGTTGTTATATGGATGGGAAGTGTGTAATAAAGGTCGATATTACAGCAATGTGGTGGTGTTGATCCCACGCAGCATAGCATAACTCCATAACATATCGTATAACAGTTTAAGGTTTTCACCAAGGAGCATCATGGGAGTCAAGGTTGACAATTATAAGGCAATCTTGCTCGTAAAAAGGGCTCCTGGATGAAATATACATACAGACGGCCGTATATGAAACTGTGGTGGCGAAGATGCGGAGTGTCATTGCCTGCAGTAATTCCATCCATGACAGAAGTTGCTGGATGTGTTTGATATTGTTTTTGATTAGCAATACTGCACCACACCCAAGCCTGTTACAGCTAAATCGATGCACAGAGTATCTTGGGTAGGTCTCTGGCATAAACATAATATATAGAGTCTGTGTATTGAGTATATCTGACATGTCTCGATGGCAGTGAATCAGTTATGGCATTCCACAGTAACTACGAGGCATCCCATTTGATTTGATGTTGCTATCCGTGGAATAATCTGCCTGCTCCTGGCACTACTCGTCGCAAATGTGACCACCTGATAGGTTGGGGTGCTGATACTGTTCACGAACCTGATAAATGTAGTGATTAGTACCTAATACTTTTCAGTCCAGCCAGGTGCTTGTGCCAGTTTCTGCATTAAGATTCTTCAGGAGGGACAATTACAGATGTAATAGATTTTCGCACAGCAAATATCACTGCGAAAATTGTAGCAGTTTATTTGGGTGTGTGATAAATGTGCGATGATTAATTTATTAGTCTATTGTTGTGTTTTCATGATGTTATATGTTTTAGATATTGAAGGCTGTATCATGTTTGTTGCAGACGCTGTGGTCTTGGTCCTTAGCTGCCTACTAATTCGATAAATAATTTTATTGGTGCTAGTGTAACAGGCAAGCTTCTGCGAGGCATATAAACGATTTGCCACACAAATTACATTGGATGCTCAGAAACATAAATAACACAATTTTTTCAACTTCGCCGTACTTTGTTAAATTATTGGTATATAAATTTGGTAATTCAGACTTTATGCATCTCATTTTGTCACAGACATTAAACACGATCCAGAGTTGAAAAAATCACATTACAGGCTATCAAAGTAAATGTAGGCATTTTTTTGGTGTTATTAATAATTTTAACATTGTTGACAGTTATAAAGTCATTTATTTATTACTGTTCCCAAAGGAACAAAAAATATATATATATATATTTTTAAAAATCATATAAGACATCTCCATGGTAATACTTTCTATTCAAACTTTCCAATAAGTGTGTCAACATTTGATGCTAGGAGAATAGCAGATCGTCTTGACCTACCTTTATAATCTTGCCTGCAAGAAAGAATCAAACAAAGTAGAATGTTATGGGATACTCTCGCTGAAAGACTCTGCATTTTAAAACTTCGTGGCTGTGTTTAAAGTGTCTTCGTTGTTGGACCAAACCTTATTGCTTTTAACTTCGATGGAACTTGTTGGTCGAATATATCTGAAGCTGGCAAAATAAGCAGTTTTTGTTTTCTCTCAAAATACAGAGTCCCCGTAGCATTCCCATGATGTGACGTCACTCAATGTGTACTAGAGCTGACCGAATCCCTCTCTAAAAATTTTCTAAACTATACTTGGATAGTAAATGAAGCTACTTGTTCCCAGTTCTTTTGAATTTCTAAAGGTTGACATGGTTGTCCGTTATGAACTCCTTGGCTTCTACAGTAGGTGAAGAACTTTCAAATAAGGAGCAACTTCTTCACTTTGCATATGAAAACCTCACTAGAGCAGAGAATATTTATTGACATTGGAAGCTACTTTGCCTCCCATTTCTGGAGTCATAACTCGGGATGGAAATATTCCGCGAATTCATTTCAGTACAAGATTGATTTCAAACGCTTGTACGCAACAGTCACCTTTGCTATTGGATCAGAGTTTATTATGCAAGCCCTAAAAGACTCTGAGCCAATAGCAAACTTGCAAGGTAACAAGAAGCGAATCCCATACCGCAAGGTGTGGGGTAACACTAGGGTAAGAACCAATGAACAAACACCTGAAGCTCGGCTGTGCAAAGGATTGTGAAGTCTAGCCTACAGGTCATTGAACTCGCGAAATTTTCCCATCCCTTGTCATAACATGTTAAGCAATAATCACGTGTTTTGATAACGGCTTCAAAAATGTGGCTTGAACAAAATTAGAAATAGAACTGCCTGGTCTGTCTACTATACCCTCCTGCTGCGTGGGTCTCATTTTAGTATATGACAAGTTACAGCTCGCAAACTTGCAGGCAAATTTCGAACCCTGAGTGAGTTCTACGCGCACAGCAGGTGGTGGACTCTGGCCCAAGGCCTGCTGTACCTTGGTCGTTCACAAAAAAAAAAAAAAGTAGTGAAGAACAAGACGTTTTACAATTGTGCCATCTCGCTTGGTTTCGCCCATATGCTGCTGGGTTGGTCGGTACAACGCTTGTATGTGTGAAGTCCCACGCATTTGCAATATACATTCAACAAACTTATCCTTATCCACCGAAGCTAAGTTAATGCGTGTGCAAACCAACCTAACATCGAGACTGATTTGAAGATTTTCAACAAGTTTCGTTCGCGACTCTCACGTTCGTTACAAACTCGAAGCAAAATAATGAATAGAGCTAGTATCTTTCCGCGTAAGATACTAGGGCACGTTAGAATTCAATACTATAAGCACCCAACAGCAGTTTGTCCATTGCCACTGCTTGCTGCCTGCTTGAAAGACGTTTTAATATTTCATCGAACCACTCAGAATTCGATAACATCCGCACGGATCCTACGTGATTTGTGTACAGGCGGCTAATACGTGTCAAAAAGCAATTCAACCAATCAAGATAAGTAAACAACCCTACAGTGTTTAGAAGTATAACTTGGCTTGGAATTTGTTTTGCTAAATTTCACTACCCCTAATAAAGAAGAAGCTTTGAGCAGCCACTGCTGGACGCTGCGAAAATTCAACAGTAAAATGTTTCCTTTTACAAAATAAATGATACTTCGAATGATTTATCCTTGATTTTTTGTAAGGACTTTTCTGAAACTCATGGCACGCGTGAACAATAAATATCTATATTGTAAACACAAATGGCAGGAGAAGCTAGAGCCACCTGTTATACGCGAACACATTTACGCAGAGGATAGACTTCAATATCGCATGTTCACACCTGCAGTCTTTGTTTAACTACTGGCCGCTCGTATTTGTGTGAACACAGTCTGTTTCGCGAGTAAGCCAATCAGAATTAAGTTTCGCCAGCACTGATCGTCCGTGATTCGCGGGGAGACGTATAAGGCACGCAACAATTCAAATGATCCAATCACGAAAGTGGTTCTGAGCTAAAGTGCATTCGAACACAACTTGTTGTGGAATCTTTTCTCGAAAACCAGGTGACCCCTAGAAATATCTGTTGTTATCGTAGCTTAAAAATGGTTTATATACAAACAATACCAACGTGAATGTAATTGCACCAGAATAATAGAATGCATAATGTAACACTCTACGACGTTTGAATCGATTCCAATTTAGATGCTGTAGTCAGAACAAGATGGCTCTTCATATATGGGGACGCAACTAGTGCCAATGCAGTGTTGGCGATATCAGCTCATGCTAATTAAATGGTTTAAGTAACTGCACTAAACAGTGTCGTTTTAAAAATACTCGACAAACTTTGTATTAAATAAATGAAGATTTAATTTTTGTAGCAACAGCAAGTCCTTTAAACAGAACCGTGTTGATTTAAAGAATAAATTACTTTACAAAGTTAATATAGTTAATAATATAATATAATATGTACAAAGTTAGTGATACATTTTTACTAGTGTTTATCGTCCACTTAGTTTAAATTCGCCGACGTGGCTACACTCCATTCACTGTAACTCCCAACTTTTCTGAAGCCCTGCTAAATATCTACATCCAGGATATTCCTCCGCCTCATACAAACAAAGCTTAACGTACTATAGACAATCACACCAACGGGACAGCGTATAGCATTTTTACGCACTCAGTTTGCTGAAAATGTGCATAATAACTATTTTTTTTAACTAGGAACAACCAACACCCCTGTTCTCTCGCTGTTTTATTCATGTTAATTATAAAATTATATATTATTTTCTACATATAAAATATAAGTAAAAGTTCGAATCAATAAAAAATATATATTTTTATATGTTGAGAGAAGTATAAAACGCTTGTGGTACAAGAAATAATTAGGAAACACCAAGCACTTCATAAATGGAATGATTTTTCAAAGATTCCATTTAAAACGTGCAAGAAAACAGCGAATAAACTCTACATGACCCCGGTAGGCTACCCACAAGGAGAAAAATATGGTTACCATTAAAGTAATTATGCTGGCGCCAAAAGTTTATAATAACTAAGAACTACCACGTAACCTAGTTTACTCTTTACTTGTAATTCATAAACTCCTGAGAGTAACTTTAAATAATTGCGATAATCCTAAATTTCCTATTAGCATTAATCGGGAACATATTTATCTACCGAAAATTACTCCGTAACTTTAAAACACTGTACAAATTAACTTAATATATTCAGACGATAACTTTAACCTTTTACTTCGAGATCTGTACGCACCCTAAAATTTTATCTGTGAATCCGCTTGAAACCAAGGGAATAAGGCAGTAAAACAATGAAAGATTACCAACTTATGTCATCGACTCGAGACCACAAAATTAGCACCGATGTACACTGATTGACATTTATTACTACTGTTTCATATCACTTATTAATAGTGAGTTCTTAAGATTCGCAGGTCAATAACAGCAAAATAACTACATATTAAGGAAGTAGTATTCCACTGTTTGAAACAGCTGATTTACAAGAGCACGTACATCGATAGGCAATTCAAGACCTTAATCAAGTCTATCTTATCGTACATGGGTAATCTTGTTTTGTTTTTAAGGGCATTTAAATAGAATCGGAAAATTTACATACATTACTATTTATCACTATACATTTTACTATTTATCACTATACATTTTACTATTTATCACTATGCATTTTACTATTTATCACTATACATTTTACTATTTATCACTATACATTGTACTATTTATCACTATACATTGTACTATTTATCACTATACATTTTACTATTTATCACTATACATTTTACTATTTATCACTATACATTTTACTATTTATCACTATACATTTTACTTGGGGATGCTGGTAATCAATGAACTAAATGTAATTTTTTAAATTAAAGACTTATTACATTTAGAACTAGCGATCCGGCCCGGCTTCGCCCGGTTACAGTTTGGTTTTTCCTGCCTGCCGCGGCCGCCTCGTACACCCCCCCCCCCCCCCCAGCATATCTTTTGACACGCATCAACCACATTCTTCACCGCCACCCACGCCCTCGTATAGGTTCGTGCGGGCGTGACTTGATTTTAGATATTACTTTTTTACAAAACTTGTTATAACTTTTAACACTTTGTAGACTGTGCTCGAGTGTAGCTCGAGCAAAGCTAATTTGACAATTTCTTTGTTGTTCAGAACAAAACTCACATGGATATGCAGTCTTTGTCCGGTTAGTGTTTGACATGACCTCACAAAAACACCACAACTCAGTAACAATGATATTGCAGAAGACGGGATTTATTTTATTTTATAGCCCCTCAAACGAACATCATTGATTGTTACTCCTTTTATACGATAAAGGACATTTGTTTGGGCCAATATCAGCTCGGCTATCCATTGGTTGGTGACCGGCCAATAATGAACGCTGTAAAGTACATGGTAGTGTCCGGTGTGTTATGGACCAATAGGACGATGGTGAGTTCTAACACAGCCACCAACAGAACCGGTGTCCTTGCAGTAGTTGATACAGGTGACTCACTTCTTATTTGTCTTAACTGCCAGTAAATGTGTGCAGACCGCTAAGTGTTAAATAATTGGCGATAATTGTATGATTTAAAGGACATTTACTATCTATATTAAATAATTTTAATTATGAATTAATTAATTTTGATGAAGATTAAGTTCTTCATATTTAGAAAAAACAGCTAATTATACGTTTGTTTTTACTACGTAATTTAAATTGTAAATACGCTTATTACTACTTATTTACTAAAGATAGATATATGAAACCAGTGACCTTTTTCTAGATCATTTAATTTTACACAATTCTTTCGTACATGGTTTTGTTATATTTCTAAACGCAAACTTTTTCCCCTACTTGATTCACTAATTCCGTTAATGCTCAGCTCCTATAAGTGCATCCAAATTCCCTTCAGTGGTTCTCGAGATTAGCGCAGTCGTACAGATAAACAGACGCGCGCCGGGAACTTGATTTTATACTATGTGATGATGTTTGCTGCTACCAGAAAAAAAAAACGTAGTACATATCTACTAAATAATCAATTTCGTAATCAATTATAACAAGTTAGTTCGTTAGGAAAGTGCAGGTAACAGTCGTCTGCCGTGGAAGCAATCATACTTCCTTAAGCAAATTTAAGCTTGAGAAGCACGTACACAATCGCTGACATGCTAAACGCTATCTCTAAAGCTGGAGTGACTATTTTGATCATTTCTGCCGTTTTGCCTTACTCACTACGAGTACACACATCATAATCTATAACATATGAATTGCATAAACAACCAGCTAAGAGAAAACTGGATAATTATTTCTGAACTAATTCGTTTTCCACATATGCATATGATTATATAAGTAATTTGACACTGTAAAATTAATATACTCTACCACATCAAATATAAGTTGGCTGCATCACACCACTTTTGCACAACATTCATGCGATGTGGCAAAGTGTTCGATAGTGGTATGCAAATAACGGTTTCCATGTGGTCGGAATACAATTGACGTGAATGCTGCATTTGTAGTCACGGTAAGGAGTTTCCGAAACATTAATTTTTTGCTCCAAAAAATCGCCGCATATAACAGTACAAAGTTGTTTCGTTAGCACCAGAATTGTGTTGGAATTTTCTAGTTTATGAATACCTATTGCCAGTTTGAGTGCATATCTCGTGATTTCTGGAATATTAAAATATACTATTGCACAAGATTTGGGCTTGTAGATGGCACCTAAAGTGTTGATATTGTTCACATCTGGTGTGTGCAATTATAAACCAAACATATTTTTTTTTGCGTGGCAAGTATGCGTTTATTTGCAGTAATTTTCCTTGCGTTCGTAACACGGAAGAAGTGCTTTCGTATATGAACCGACTGCCTCAGCTCCAATTGATTAAATAAGGAGCAAAACGCCCGCCTCCTCTCCGATAATCTTTCTCCCCCACTAATAAAGAGCTTGGTTCCAACCTCTCTGCTTCCTGTAGCATTTATATTAATGCATGAAATAATTTTGAATTATTTCCTGTCGAAAGGGTTTTTAAGGTGCCTATACCGGTTTTCCCCTGTCTCTTCTAGTGACAGATTATAAGTACACTTAGGGAGGTAGTGATGGCCCTCGTCGCTGGCCATGGCTGCCCAATCCCTCTCTGCCGCGATGCATGTCTCCTTGTATTGATTCATTCCCTCGTAGGAGTACGGGATTCTTCCTGAGACGCGATTAGATCTCGTCCCTACGTTGGGCTCACGCTTAACACTTAGAAACAGGGTAGGTTAGGAAAAATAAATAAATCGCCTGCCTCGCCTGTTGAAATGCGCTGCTGATATGCCCCAACGAATCTCACGCCTTAGTACACGAGTTACACTTACGAGCCGCTACTCGTTTTACGGCGGCTGGACGAATGGGAATTTAGCAAGCGAACGACAAAAAGAACATGGTGAAACACGATTGTGATGACTGGGTGACTTTTGAAGTCACCTGCAATCTTCCAAACTGATAATTACTTGTAACAGTACTTAACTTGCAAAAAAGCCACCGATTTACGAACGAAATTATAGCTCCCGTATTTATTGAACAGACTACTTAAAATTTGTTATCTATGTTGAACCATCCGACTGCAATAAAACTTGTCAAAAAATTATTGAAGACGATAACGTTATTTTGCCGAATACGTATTTGTAATTCGACCAAACTAGTCACATAATAAAATACGCACTATACATAAAGCTGGAGCTGTGTTAAATCATTAGCAAGGATCCTTTAAACTACTGCTACTTGTCGAAATATTTTTAAAACATAAATTCGATATTACTACTCGCAAAAATTAACTAAGCGAGCGGACGAATTTTGGAAATTACAGCCAACTGTCAGTGCAAGGTAAATGATTTACGTAGCTTCTGTGCGTGTATTTTCACTAATAATTACAATTATTGTGGTAATATATATATAATAATTGTGATAATTGTTATCGGTTCTACCTTCCCTGCAGCCAGCACATTAAATAGATTTAGTGATTTTAGCCAAGTCATCACGTGACATAAACCTATTTTCGAAGGGCCTTCTACTGTGTAATTACGCATAATTTATGAAAAAACATATATTACCTAATTATAGTCCATTCCCGATTACTTGCAACTTTTCTGAAGCCCTGCTACAGTTACACTTCCAGGATATTCCTCATCCACCTCATGCAGACAAAGCTAAGAGAGTTACACCAGAGGACCGACCCAACGCATTCGTGCGCGCTCAGTGGAATAATATTTCTTATAAGAATTATTTCGTGCTAGCCATTAGCAACACACCTATTTACACTCTGTCTTTATTTCGTATTAGTGAGAGGTTAAAAACTATAATTTGTAGATAGAATATTAGTAATGGTTTAAATTATTCAACAATAAGTAGAGCCACCTGTTTTTTTGCGAAAAGATTTACGCGAAGGCTAGACTCCAATGTTCTAGGGAACGCGTGCAGTTTTCATTTGGTTATTGGCCATGTGTCTTTGCCGGGAGTCAGTTCCTCACTTGACTAGGCCAATCAGAATTAGGTAACTCTGACACTGAATTCCCGTGATTCGCGGGCAGTCTTCTGCAATTCGTGAAAGTAAAAATTGTCCAATCACGAATGTGGAAATGAGAGCTAGTGTTCTCGAATGCAAGTAGTCCTGAAATCTTTCCGCGAAAAACAGGTGGCCTCAACAATAAGGTAATTGAATGTTAACAGAATTATAAGACGCTTGTGATACGTGACACATTAAAAATAACTAAACACGTTATAAGTGGGGTGTTTTTTTTTTTCAAAGGTTTAATTCAAAAACTGCGAAGAAACCGCGAATACACTAAAACCGACATTTGAACGCGGAGAATTTTGGTAAAACACGGACGCCATTTCCAAGCATCTACTAGCGACTCGACTCACGATTTACTTTGAAAGAAATCTGTATGTGTAAACGGATATTTAAATTATAATGTTAGTTATAATGTTTTCAGTTTAGAATGTCGAACTGGAAATGTTTGTACAGATATTCAGTAATCTATATTCGAATTTGTTCGCAATACGAATGATCGAGTTTTATCATCATACTTGTGTGGAGAGCTTCCTTCTCGTTGCATGTTATTTTAGTGTAATTTTACGTTATATGGCAGGTGCTTGTGTTTGAAGGCTGTTCACGACTAAACGAGCACTTTTGAAATCAACCTTAGAAAAAAGTCTCTGCCCCTGCCTGCATACATTTTAACGGGCGCACCGAGTGACATGTGCCCAGTAAAGTTGGTAACGATGTAAGGAAAGTAGTTCTATAATAAAACGTAGAATGAAAAGTGTTAGGCGACAATTTATAACGACTTAAATAATTTCTTGCACTTCCTGGTTTCATTGCTAATGCATCTAAGTGTAATAGCGAGCAGTTTTGGGAAATTTTCCTTTTCTAATAATTTTAAAGTTTCACTTGACCGACTCGTGAATAAAGTGACGAGGCCCATGTCAACGTTAATTTTACGTAAGGCGGAAGAAAACACAACGTGCATACGAGTAGATCTTAGGCAGGGCTTTCAAAGGAGCTCGTTTTGCCGTGAACAGCCTATCCGCCTGTCCGCTTTCGACAGGAACGTTTAACAGCATAAGTACAAGATTTTCTTCGCGTCTGCGAGTAGGAATATTTACAGAATGCGGTTTGGAGCAGAGAGATTTCGGCGGTTCTTAACATCGAGGTCGTGATGGCCGACGAGGGTGAAGTGCTAGGTGAGAATGGAGCAGCGCAGGAATCCAGGGGAGGAAGAAACGGGATATCCCCGAGAAAACTCGCCTACCAGCGGCATTGTCCGTCACGATTCCCACAAACGAACATTATAATACGTCGTTTATAATTAGCATGAATTAAATAACAGAGAAAATATGTTTGTTGGTAATGGCTAGTAAGAAATAGTTTTCATGCAAAATATTATTACACAACTGCGTAACGAGTGCGGCGCGTTGTCACTTCGTTGTAATTTTCCAGACTCGGTTAAGCTTTGTTTGTATGAGGCGGAGGAATATCCTGGAAGTAGAGCATTAGCAGAGCTTCAGAAAATAGTGAATAATTGAGAATGGACGCTGGTGGAGATTAAGCCTAAAAGCCCGAATAATCCACCACCATGAATTTTTTATTTATTTCTTCCTGATTCAAATGCAGGAAGATTTGTTTAAAAAAAATTGTGACACTAGAAGCTTAGCTAATTACCTTACTCATCATCACGGACATAATATAGGCGCATGAATTAATAACGTATATTTATGCAACAACTTACTTAATAGGAAATTGTATGTACTTGCTCATTATTACTTTTAATTACAAACAGGGAACACCTATTAACAATAAGGTACAGAAATTTGCACAGAAACATGGAATGCATTGCTTCGATTGAAAACAAAACTTTTTCAGTAATGTTGCTGACTTCTGTTATGACACTAAAATGAATACTTTCTGTATAAATGATGACACGGCCTCTAAAGAAGCTATATAGTCCCTCATACATAAATGATTAGTTTAAGTGTCATAACAGAAAAGTGAGGGTCATTAATGAAAATGGGTCATTATAGGAGCCTTACATTTAATGGTTTTTATACATATTTTCGTACCTGGTTGTCATTAAAAGGTGAGAATGAATTAATACATTATAAAAATTTATATTAGTTTTACTGCCGCATAAACTATCATAACTATGCGTTAGTAGTTCATATATTATGTCCATAATGGTGGTTATGGTAATTATCTGGGCTTCTATTGTCGCATTTTTAATAACTCCCCCTAAATTTGAATTAGTAAGAAATGCATTAGAAATAATTTAATATAGCAGGCGAGGCGGGCCCTTAAGTTACGTCTCAGATGGCGTCGAGTGGGGTGAGCGTATTTCCGTAGCGCCTCGGAGAATTCCCAGTTGTCCCTCGGATGGAAACATCCCCGCCGATACTCTCAGTTGTTCTCGCTAGTGTTCTTCTCTCTCTCTCTCTCTCTCTCTCTCTCTCTCTCTCTCTCTCTCGCTCTCGACAACGTTTTCGCTGACGAGATGTGACGTGTGACGCCAGACCGGGAATGGACGTGAAAGGTTGTCCGCTGTCTTTGTAAATGTTCTTCACGAAACTAGACTTCCCCCCCTTAGACCTCACACGTCGGAATGAATATAGAGGGAGAAAAGAGTGACGTAATAATGCGTTGTTCATTTTTTTTTTATTATGACAGCTGACATGAAAGACGCGTGTATAAGTATAAGCTTGGACTAATATTCACCTATTTTAGAATTGGGTGGAAAAATTAACTTGAAGTGGTGAAAATTAATTCGTCGGTGTAAAATAAAATGTTTTCTTGAGAAATGAACTTCCTAAAACCATTTAAATAATTTATAGGCATGGGCCTACTGAATAGTACATTAACGATTTGCACTAATTCATAACACATTAAAACTGGATTAAACAAAAATATGAGTTTTTATATTTTGTTACTGGTAATATTAAAAAAAAAAAAAAAAAGTGAAATATGGCATCTATAAAAAAATACTGTTATTTTTATAAATATTTTAGTTCAGGAAATTTCACAAACATTTTGAACTTAAAATGACTTATTTTTACTTCATTCGAAAAATTAGTGCAATGTCACTTACGTATTACAATATCCAGATCATATTTTATTTGGGTCAAAACATTACAAGCTGCTTCCACAGGTATACAATTTCAGCACATATTAGTCAAATCGTGTTGGAGATTGTTTACGTGATTCAAGCATGTTTATGCATGTGTAGGGATAGGAAAAATTTGCGAGTTCAATGACCTGTAGGTTAGACTCCACCGTCATGTGTATACTCGAGCCTCAAGTGTTTGTTCGTTGGCTGCTGCCCCATAGAGTAGCCAGTGTTACTTCACACCTGGCAGCATGGCACTCACTGCTTGTTTCCTTGCAAGTCTGCTATTAGCTCAGTCGTCCAGGGCGCGTCTAATAAACTGCGATCCAATTGCAAAGTCAACCTCAGTGTATACGTGTTTGACGTCTATCTTGTCCTAAATTGAACTCGCGAAATGTTCCTATCCCTACGTATACGCGGTACTAAAGGTCGCAAAATTGTTCTGATTTTACATACGCATTACAGCTTGGTGGGTAATAGTTTATTGATTCTGTAAAAAGGAAGCATTTGCTACTTCAAATATATAATGTTCTTATTAAATCTTAATATGGAATAATTAAATTTCGACTTAGCTTACAAACTGGGCAGTTCGAAAATTTCCCCCTTATCACCGGTGAGAAAACAACCAAATTTTTGTAATCTGCTTCTAGATATAAATACTGTTATATGTGAGGACGCCTGAGGGGCGTATCTTAGTTCGTGAGGGATGGAGGTCTTAATAAAAATAAATAAAAGAAATAAAATTTGATTTCTAATTTATTCACTCTGCTATTATATACAATATTAAATTAGCTGTCGCCACTTTTACTCTTTTTATTTAACAGTGAGCGCAATATTTCACATATATTTCAACTCTCATTAACGTCTTTCTTAATTGTCTCTGTTGGTTACAGTCAATTTACTCATGCTCATTATCAACACGTGTTCAGTCTATATGTTGCCATCATTTATAATGTAATTTACTCACGCATCTAGCCCAATATTCCAGTCTGTCAGCCGTACTCTTCACTGCTTGATAATCCAGTCGAAGATTTCCCTTTCCACTGGTCCACTAGTTCACTGCTTCTCCCACTGCTCGTCTGCTATCGCTCGGAACTCAGCTACTCACGCATTCATCAACTCCAACGCAACTCAACTCAACTCCCGTTCCGGAGGCCTGCAACACTTGCATAGTCTTGGCCGTGACCTTCGCGAAGGTTCAACGCACCCCGAGACGCGCTGAGAGAACGTGGTCAGTTCCAGAATATTCTTCATATATCCGTGGGAACCAGTACTGTCGAGATAATCAGTGTGCGTGTGGGCACACTTTGAGGTAACTCGTATTTGGCCACCTGCTTATCACACGCCTGCCATTCAACGCATTAACACATTACATTGCCGTCCCGCCGCCGCTGTTGTATAACTGCTGTCCTTCTCTTCGCTTGTTCGCCGGGGCGCGCCAAGGCCCGCAGCGCAGATACCGTCAAAATTGCCCATTTTGAAACCTGTATCAGCATGAACTAACACAGTTGGCGAACTGATTTAGTCACCAATTTGACAAGTTAAATAGTCATTCCGCTTTGCTTAAAAGCAGTTCACGATAATGTGAGCACTTTAGAAATTAACCTTATAAAAAAGTCACTGCCCCTGCATGCATACATTTTAATGGGAGCACGGAATGAAATTCACCCAGTAAAGTTGGTATCGATGGATGGAAAGCAGTTCCATTCCCTAACGTCGAATATGACGTGTTAGGTAATAATTTATGATAGCTTGAAATTATTTCTTTCTCTTTTTATTTTTCAATGCATCGAAGTGTAAAAATTAGCAGATTTGTAAAGTATATACTTTCTTAATTATTTCACAGTTCCATTTGGCCGACGCATGAGTAAAGTGACGAGGCCCATGGCAATGATATTTTACGTAAGGTGGGGGGGATACACAACGTGCATACAAGTAGATCTTAAGCAGGGCTTTCAAAAGTGCTCATTTTACCGTAGGCGCATTTAATTCGTCTTTCATTCAGAAGTAAGACATTAACTTAATCCATTTCATCCCAAATTAATTTACGAGGTCCCCAGTAATCTTCCCTGTGGGCAAGTGATTCGTCCAACGGTGTTACAGCTCTAAGTTTTAAATTGTTCATATTGCTGTAGCCAGATACAAAACCTAAAGCTCATTTGTTGTCGTAACGGAACAAGTGTTGTGCCAGCTTAAAATTACAACAAGCGTCAAAATATATATCTTTAACGCCTAAAACAATAAATCAAGTCAGGTTTGAAAGTGTCGATGGTAGTGTGAGAACAGGTCTTGCAGTCCATCCTTTGTTACTACCGACTTTTCTGAACACCTGCTAAAAATTGCCACTTCCCGGCAATTCCTCCACTTTATGCGAGCGGTGCTAAAAAAAAAAAATACACCAAAGGGACATCGCACCACATTGGTGAACACTCAGTTTAATAACATTGTGCGTGAGAACTGTTTCGTGCTAGGCATTATAGGCTGTTGGCGGTAAAATGAGCACTTTTGAAAGCCCTGCTTAAGATCTACTTGTACGCACGTTGTGTATTCTTCCGTATTATGTAAAATCAACAATGCCATGGGCCTCATCACTTTATTCATGTGATACGGTCAAGTGAAACTATGGAATTAATAGAAAAGTATATATATATACACACACACACACGCACACACACTCATTAAGGAAACAGAGAGGATAAGAAATTATTTAAGTTATCCGAAAAGGTTACCTAGCACTTTTTATCCGACATAAAGATACGGAACTACTTCTCATCCATCGTTACCAACTTTACTGAGCTCATGTCACTCTGTGCTCCTGTTAAAATGTACGTAGGCATTGACAGTGACTTTTTTTCTAAGGTTGATTTCAAAAGTGCTCATTTTATTATAAACATGTATTTCCTCTGTGTTGTAATTCATATACAGTTTAAATGAAACATTGTAGTTTATGGATAATAATATAAGTAAAATTAATTTTTACCGACACAAAATACTTTAATGCTCTACAGAAGTCTAAAACGCATTTGATATATGGTATATTTAGGGAACAACAAAAAATGATTTACATAAGGTGATTTTTCAAAGGTTTGATTAAAACTTTTGAATATGCAGCGAATAGACTGTAATTCCTGTTGCTCATAAAACTATGCCTCAGTAGCACGAATAACCCCGCTCGGAAACGTGTTCCTCGGGTTGTAGCAATAATGTGACATTTTTTGAGTGTATTGTGATAGGTGGAGAGTTCTTTTTCCGCAACCAGTAAGCAACGAGGTCCATGACAGCAGGCTTCAGCATCTCACATTCATAAACGGGACCGCTGGAATTTTCTACAAGTACATTGCTCACAAGAAAGGCACGCGAAGAGCTAGGCGAGGACGCCTTGGCGTGTATAGCACCAATACTACACGCGCGACATTCCACACATCGTGGAGGTAATAAGTTAACGTACTCGATATCCAGGAGAGTGGCAGCATCTGCGACATCATGTTAGACACCCGAAAGTGAAACGGCAGCATTTTTCGTATACACAAATGCGCTGGAAAGTCTGGACACGAGTTGCGCCACTCGGCGGCAATTCATCACGCCATAACGCCACGAGCATGTAATTATTAACTGATTAGTATTTATATTCACTCCAGGTAACCACTTACACTGTCTCTTGGACAATTGGGATGTGTATCACGTCGTAGTTCATAGGACATATAATAGATCAGTTTAAATACAACAGACGGCAAGTTAATATTTAAAAAAAATTGAATTAAAATAAAATATAGCACTTACAAGAAGCATCAGCAGCATTAAGAAAGTATAAAATATATAGTATTTCATGTAATTATGTAGCCGCACTGAAAATTATGATACTCTTTCACATATTTAAACGAATTGGAAAGTAAAAATGGTTTTATTTGTTATTCAAATAGCCTGCCCCAGCATAGGTTTCAGTACTGCTGTTGAAGGCAACTATTTATTTTGCTTGCGAAGAAATGAAATACTTTTTGCTAAAATGATAGGGAGGTTGGAGAAACACGCAGATTTCCAGTGAATATTGTATTATGTTAATGAATTTCACAGTTTGAATGAAATTTTTCGAAATTACCTGTATATGAGAAAAGAAATCTCATAAATATATTAGCTTGAAAGAGAGAGTTTCTTCGCAGTCTTAAAAAAAAAAAAAAAAAAAAAAATTTGCAATATTCTTTATTTCTCTTTTGGTCTTCAATACTTGTATTTTTTTTTTTTATGAACAAATGTATTTTTGCTGTATGCTGAATTTCGCCAGAACGTAATCTCTCATACGTTCATACAGCATGAGGATAAGCAAAATACACTTGTTTGAGTGTTGCTATGGTAGCTGAAGCGACTCCAACGCGACCACATGAAGTGACTCCGACGCGACCACATGAAGATGCAATCAGAGAACGCAGCATAACCCCAAACCAATCAGCTTTCTCAGACAAACTTAACGCCGAACGACTCATGTCACTGACTATCAGTAAGGTGTTACTTTAAAAAAATATTTAACTCTTAAATCTTACTTCACGCCCTACTCTTTGTCCATTGGCGAAACACAGCTCCAACATAGGAGGGGTAACCCTTTGAACATTTATGTTCCCTATACGAATCTCATTTTGGCACAACCAACACCTAGATTACGTGTGGTACAAAGGTAAATATATTTAACTGAGGTATTAAATGTATACCAAATGTATTTATATTCTCACTAGTTATCACTCAAAAAAAATAGTTGAACAGAAAATAACTTCCCGAACACTTAAACACTGATGTAATCATTTATGAACTCACGATACATCTCACTAGTATCAAGGCAGTCAATATGATCTTGATATATGTGAACAATGGCTAAGTGTTTCATCATTCCCAGGCTCATTCACAGAATCTTTAGAGTTCTTCAGCCTCTTTTCAGCACAGGAAATAATCCTCTCTGCAAGTACCACTTTCACGACAAGAAAGAGCAAACGTTATTGGAAAACATCTCTGCGAACAAGAATTTGGGCGTCTATTTGCTTTCCATTGTAGGTTTCCCTAGACTCAGTTTCTGGTAAAAAGTGTGTGGGGGAGGGGGGATGTACTACATCTGCTTCCACCCTCCCCCCCCCCCCCCTCACAATAGCATGTTACGCCTCTGTCTTTGTCTTAACATACCGAGTGCTTCTCCAGAGTAGGACGTAATTTGCTGCAAAACGTACCAATTCTTTGAAGATGATTGCAACGTAATGTCAAGCCGCAAGCTGATTTTCATGAAGTTCAATGCAACATAATAATACGTGGACAGCATTTTAAATTTGCATTTCTCGGAATAAAATGATGGTTTTATATTACGTTACATACGAAATAACAGTGAACTAGGTTGACAGTCGGCCAATAATAGACCTTTACAGTACCTACGTACAATAAGCATGTCCAGTGTACTGCAGAACGGGCGTATAGGGTATTCACGGTAAAGTGAACACTACATGAAGCCCTCTCATTTCGAGTAATAGTCAATAAGTATGTTTTATTCTATCCTTAAACGTTAACTTTCGAGTCCGGTGAACTGTATGCACTCTGGTTTTTACTTACACGGCAAATATTTATTTTAAAAAAGCAGTAGGATAAAAATTGCATATAGGAAAAAAGTAAATAGGACCTCTAAAGTGTTCTCTTTAGCGTGGACAGCCTATAGGTGGGAATACGTAGACCAAGAGAACTGATGCTCATAGAGTGACGTTGAAGGCGACTTATTTTCAGTTTGTTCTTGAATCTACACTTACCTCAAAATGCTCTACGTAGATTTACTGTATTCATTAAAGTTTATGGCGCCGCGGTGGCCTAGCGGTTTCGACTTCTCGCCTTTCGACTCGGCGAACCAGGCTCGATTCCCGGGGTCGCCCCAGTATTTCAGCACGTGGGAATCCTACTCGACGCTGGTCGGCGAGTTTTCTTGGAGGTCTCCCGTTCCCCCCGCCCTTTCATTCCCGGAGCTGCTCCACGCTTAACCACACTTCACCCCTCGTCGGCTCTCAAGACCTCGATATTAAGTTCTGGCGAAATCCCTTCCGTCACTCATTGAACGTATAATCATAAAATCAAATTATAACAAACATTTAAACTCATTTTTCTCATTTACAGTCGTCCGCCGGTGTGCTACCGTAATTAACGTAGTCGTATAAACCAAAATTCAGCTTGATAAAGAAATTATACTTATGTAAGGCTTAACATTAACGTAGTCGTATAAACCAAAATTCAGCTTGATAAAGAAATTATACTTATGTAAGGCTTAACATTAACGTAGTCGTATAAACCAAAATTCAGCTTGATAAAGAAATTATACTTATGTAAGGCTTAACATTAACGTAGTCGTATAAACCAAAATTCAGCTTGATAAAGAAATTATACTTATGTAAGGCTTAACATTAACGTAGTCGTATAAACCAAAATTCAGCTTGATAAAGAAATTATACTTATGTAAGGCTTAACATTAACGTAGTCATATAAACCAAAATTCAGCTTGATGAAGAAATTATACTTATGTAAGGCTTAACATTAACGTAGTCGTATAAACCAAAATTCAGCTTGATAAAGAAATTATACTTATGTAAGGCTTAACATTAACGTAGTCGTATAAACCAAAATTCAGCTTGATGAAGAAATTATACTTATGTAAGGCTTAACATTAACGTAGTCGTATAAACCAAAATTCAGCTTGATAAAGAAATTATACTTATGTAAGGCTTAACATTAACGTAGTCGTACAAACCAAAATTCAGCTTGATGAAGAAATTATACCTATGTAATTCTTAACATTAACGTAGTCGTATAAACCAAAATTCAGCTTGATGAAGAAATTATACTTATGTAAGGCTTAACATTAACGTAGTCGTATAAACCAAAATTCAGCTTGATGAAGAAATTATACTTATGTAAGGCTTAACGTTATGCGCTAGAACTTGCGAAGACCTTACAATTATTTTCGCAACCGTAAGAAAATTTCACATATTTTAAATCGTAAGTAGGATATCGTTGGTGCGAATTTTCGTATTTGCTTTTCTTGATGATTATTTAGCTTTGTTTATTTTTGTCTTGTATTTTACTTTTTCATTGAATACATGCACATTCAATTCTCAAAAGGAAAGTTCTAGGGCTCCTTTGTCCAAACAATATCACGGCCTATAACATTTTGTCGCAAAGGTTCCTTATACATATGAAAAATCACGTATGCATCTTTGTAGTTCATTATCTGCATGTTGGTATTTCACGTATCCTGAGATGTATTTTGTCACTGGATTTGTTGCCGGCTGATAAGTACTTAACTGTCCGCTGATTGGAGAATCATGCAGCTGGCTAGTGATGCCATCTTGCTGCCGTGTGCGTCTGCGGTACTACCAGCTGTTTCATCTCTGTATATTTACCTATTGTGTGCGCCGATTGAAAGGTGGGGAAGCAGCCGTATTGAAATAAAGATGAACTAGAGAAGAAGAGAAATGCTAGGGAAAAGTTGACAACGTGAGTGAAGAGATTAGGGCGGCTCTTTAACGGCGAAGTCTTGAGAGCCGATTAGGGTGATTGAGGTGAGTATGGAGCAGCGCCGAAATGAAAGGGTGGGGGAAACGGGAGATCACCGAGAAAACCCGCCGACCAGCGGCATCGTCCGTCACGATTCCCACATGCGAAAAACCGGAGTTACCCGGCCGGGGATTGAACCCGGTTCGCCTTGGTGGGCGGTGACCGATGTGAGCATTACGTCACAGCGGCCCCAATCCCTTAGAAGTATTTACAACACAAATATGATAAAAGTGACAGCAGATATTAGGAGTTCCATTTGAACGATACATACTGTGACGGTTTCCTTTCATCACAGCCGTTCCAAATTCCGCTTCCAACCTCCGCTGATCTTCTGCCTAACAGGCCCTACACCCTAGGAAGAGGAAGGGATGGGAAGCAGTGAGTCCGCACATTCATAGGATCACGAAGAATTCGACATCTGCACCTCCAGAATGGCGGGGGAGTAATCACAAATGAACAAAATAAATTCTGGCCGAGAGTATTTCCCTCACCTATCGCCATAGATCTGGTAAGGGTTCCCTTGCATACATTCGGTACGTCCTCATTACACAACCAGCCGAGGGTATTCCTCCTCATCTGACGCCTGAAGGTTCGGGTATCGCTTCTCCACAACACAGCAGTGAGAGTAAACAGCGGATAGTGATCGCCCTGACACACGAAATGCAATGTATGATAATCACGGCATCAGTCATCCATACAACGCACAGACTCCTCTTCCTTTCTACTCTGGGGCTGCTGTAGCAACTCCTCTTCCTCGAGACACTTCCAGCGTGCCCCCGATTCCCTACGCTTTCAGCTCTCGAGTAAGTTGTCCCCTTACCATACCCCGTAACTCGTTCCCCACTTGGGTGCCTTCGGGGGAGCATCGCCTAGTTACAACACCCTGTCTGGGAGACCAATCGCCAAGACCCACTTCCCTTCCAAAGCCACGCTTCAGCGAGAAGGTTTTATAAGTCCTGGAGTAAATCTACGCCAAAACTGAAGCCCACGAATTTAAAGTCCAAATTCAAGTTGTAGACGGGAAAAACTTAAGTCCCGGTCTCGCTATGACGAGAAACGGTGTTCTAATCGTACTTAGCTCGATGAATCCTTGAGACCTCGGCGACGATCTCTCTTCCCACAATTTTTTTTAACTAACCTACTCTAGAAGTAAGTGCTAAGTGCGAGGCCGCGGTAGGGACGGTAGCTAAGTGCGTCTGAGGGCTGGGCCCCATATGCTGACAAGGGAGGGACTTCATACAAGGAAATCTGCATCGAGGCGGCAAGGGGTTTGGTTGCCATGGCCGCAATCCCGGCAGGAAATAATTCAAAATTGTTACGTGCATTAATATAAATTGCTACAGGAGAGATAGGTAGGAACAATGATTTTTATTAGGGGGTAAAGAAATACTAGTGGGGAGGAGGTGGGATATCTTCTTTTTTGAATTTCGTTTGTCGCAGGCTTAACCACAGTGATGATTGCACATCACTATGATGAGGGGAGTGGTGCAATGGAACCTCTCCCCCTCCCCCCTTCCAAAAAACAACCCTTCACGTCTAGCCAAACGTCTTATATACCCGGCCTACAACCCTTTCCGCAAACCCCTCGAATAGAGTCGCAGGCCAGGGCTCCAGAAAAATCAGAACTCATGGCAACATCAGTAACCAATAGCAGACTTTTATTTTTTCGCAATGACCTAATCAATTTCCAATGATGACACGTCTCTTTCGCGCGTAGGCCAAACGCCTTGACAACTGCGGGCCACAACCCGCCATACAAAATTGTGTTGCATGTAGGAACGCCGGCAGGTGTCGATCGTCATAAGCCGAAAATACAAGAAAACACCTCTCACAAACATGTTTACGCATATGACGAAGGTTCCTCTGGCAGTTTTATATATATATATATATATATATATATATATATATATATATATATATATATAAACTGCCGGAAAAATCTAAATAAATACAAAATATATGGTAGGCCAAACTATTAACAATAAGGTAGAAAAAGGATAAGTTTCTTTCTATGAATACAACAAAGAATAAATACAGATCATATTAAGAAGTAATAGGGATTTAATTAGAGTTGTCAAAAATTTAGCCTTATTTGTGTAGAGACAAAAGTATATGTATTTTGTAACACTGTAAAATATTTCACTGCAATGTACTTCTTTAAGTATAACTTAGTAGATTAAATGATGTAAGTTTTAATGCATCGAGTGTGCGTTTCTCTCAGAAATACTTCAAAAGGCATATTGTGAAAACAAAAACTATTGACTAGAAGAGCAACCATGACATATACTTTGTATGTATTAAAAAAATCATTAATTTTGTAGATGTGTACATAGCTGCATCCGTGAAAAATAATAGCTGAGCAAATTGAGAACATTTTTACTCGCACAAACATTTACTATAATTACTTGAGCAAATTTTAAGTCCATAAATCTAAATTGTTTCAAGTATTTGCCTATAGAGAAGGAAAGTCTTTTTTAAAAATCTTCTTGTTGATAAACTTGTTTATGTAAGTGCGATTTCTTGAAGCTAAGTTGTGGCAGCACAAATATATATGTCAAATAATATACCCTTAAAAGAAATATGGTGTTCTTTTTATCTAATGTATGCAGCAGTTCTTGCATTTCCTACAGTCGCGGTGGTTCCAGTAGTAATTTTCGTTGAGTTTTACACACTAAATCAGAATCAGTGAGAATTTCACTGTTTCAATCAGTGAACCAAACCTGACTGATTCCACAGTCACTTCTATGAATTTAACTGATGAATCAGAGAAAATATTCCAGATTTCCTTCACTTATTGATTCACTGACATTTTCCACTGATTCATCAGTCATTTTCTTAACTTTTTTTCCAATGGTTTATTTTTGGCAGATGGATCAATTAAGAAGCGCGAAAAATCGCCTTGAAATAACCTTTAAATATATGCCATTAACGACGTTTATCAAGCGAAATAACCACGAATAAACTAATTAAACCAATACGAAATACTTTCTGAAATGTGTTTCGTCTTCCAAACCCCCATTTTACCAAGTAATGCGAACATTCAGCCTCTCGTTACATTTTTACATCTTTCATTACGTTTCCATGTGATCATCACAGCGATCTGTTTGAAGGTCTAAACTGCACACGATGTGGTGAAAAGAGTGCACTCATATGTACCATTCTTTTTAACAATCCTAACGGTACCAGTGAAACCAAAAAAAAAAGAGAAAAGGAATTTGATAAGAATTATAAAACATATATTTTCCTCTAATATTAATAAATTTTGCCTGGTAGCGCGGGTGGTAAGATATCGACCTACAGTCAAGATGGAATGGATTAGCGAGTTCAATCCCAGCCACCTCGGAATATTTCTTACTTTTTAAAATTAGCGTAAATTGCGCAATATCAATAGTAAACTATAGTGAATGTGTTTATTTCACATAGTTAATTGGCTGAATTCATTAAAAACAATATTTAATTCGTCGCTGTAGCCGACCGTCACGTACTCAAGCATTTGAAATTGTTTCACGACACTAATTCAATCAGTGGAATTTTTTCACTGAAAGATCAGTGGTTACCTATTGATTCCAAGTGGAGCCATTTTAACTTATTCGAGTAGTTGAATTTCACTGCGAAAAAAAAAGTGGTTTCCCACTGATTTGCATTTAGAGTGTGCAGTACATTGACTGCACTAGATGCATTTCGTGACGAACCAACGCAAGGAAATCAGCTCATCTTCTAGTTCAAAACGTGTGCCATTTTTCCATTAGTTCCCCGTGAGGAGTTTCCGCAATTCGTCCTCTCTCTCTCTCTCTCTCTCTCTCTCTCTCTCGCTCTCTCTCTCTCATGGCCTCTCACAGAAGCGCTCTCACATAATTCTCCCCCGACTTTTTTACGAGGGTACGAACTTTCACCCGCCTCCCCCCTGCACTTACTACAAGGAGAAATGTCACCCCCCTCCCTTATCACCCCCACCACCAACCCCACGGCCGCCGCTACACCATGCGATGGAGACAAGTACAAATTTCGCGTTAGAGATTCCACACGCTGGTCGCGCTTATAAAAATTCTAGTGTCGCAGCCTCCAGGATGGATGCGAAAAATATCTTCAGGCGGCGAAGGGATGGGAGCACGAGGTGATACGGTTTTTTTTTTTGTGAGGGTAAAGTGATGGGGGGGGGGGGGGGGTAAGGAAAGTGCTCGCTGGGGAATGGCCTGGGCAATTTGAAGGGTTGGAAACGATCGCGGTGGACGTGCAAAAGAAGGCAGGGTTTGGGGGGGGGGGGAGTTAGGGGTGTAGGGTTCGAGTCTTGTGTTCCCTGCGGAACCCTTACACTTCTTGTTACAGGAAATGTGTTCGCCTCGTTTCTCTCTTTCCCCGCCCCGCTGCGGTAGCGTATCGTCCGCTGTCCTTGCTCCGCGCGGGCCATAAAGTCTGCTGCTTTCTGTGGAGTTTGTGGAGGAGTTCGGGGGTAGGGTAAGACGAGGTTGGCGGGAAATTTCGGTTGTGGGGTGACAGAAATGGGGAAACCGACTCGTCAGTGCGAGAGTTCAGCGATTTCCAGGCCGACTACGCCATTTCACTTTGCTGTCCTTGTCTCTCCCTTTGAGACCATTGAGACCGAAGTGCCACGTCGAGTGTTGTCCTCAGTGTTACAAACGCAGTGGTTTTTTCCCCGACCAGATTTGGTGGATATTAATTTAAACCTAGTGTGCAACCTAGTGTGCAACCTAGTTGTTACCTAGTGCACTTTTTATTTAATGTCGATGGATTAAGATATATGGTTTTCTGGAGTGTGGGTGCAGAGAGAGTATTATTTTGTAAATGGCTTTCTTACGTCCCCCGGTTTTATGCTTGAGACGACTTACAGACTAACTTATAACCTAACTTAAATTAACACCCATTTCTTACACGGGATTCGAACCCAGAGCTTCCCGCACCCTAGATCGGTGGAGCGCCAACCGACTGCGCCACGGGAGGTCGGCGTGTAGAGACAGACAGATATATATATATATATATATATATATATATATATATATATATATATATGTATGTGTGTGTGTGTGTGTGTGTGTGTGTGTGTGTGTGTGTGTGTGTGTGTGTGTGTGGTGTGTGATTTTGCTTATATTTCATCGCTGAAATTGCGCAGATTAAAAGCAATCTGTTTTATTTTCATTTCAAAGCTCACTATGTAAACCAATTACAACCTACAAAGAAGCATTTTATTACGAGAATTGCAACAACGTTGATCAATGTATGTAAATTTGCAAGCCATTTCTTTTAAATATTTTCTTCGTTTAGATTTTTATTTTATTTTTTTTTTAACCGTTACAGACTGTCGTTACGAGCCATGTTAAAATACGACACTGTATTTTTTTAATGTTGTGAAGCTTAATATTCAATCACTTAAGAGGGTGGAAACGATTCCGAATGTTATTTAAACGCCTAGTTACCATTTTTGTATCTTGATTAGAAATATAAATAATACCTTTATTCTCTATTCGAACAATTTAAAATCTATTTAACGATAAAATAAGTTTAGTTTGTCTGGTATTTATTTAACACACATCTTACATTAAAGTATATTATGATTTTATTGTATATCAGAAATTGTATCGGAAGTAATTAAGGTATTTATATTTTATTGTATATCAGAAATTGTATCGGAAGTAATTAAGGTATTTATATTTTACTGTATATCAGAAATTGTATCGGAAGTAATTAAGGTATTTATATTTTATTTAGTTACGTTCTGTCCTTGGTTTACTGTTTTAGTACTCGGATTGTTAATTTTGTTTGTATTCATTTATTTCTATCGTTCCCGCATTACCTTCAGAAGCTCGTTATTCGCTAGCCGAATCGCGTTCCGTGGCAACTGTACGTTTCTACACCGGATGTTAAGGGTGTTAGACTAAAAAAAAAAATTTAATTTTTTCTATATTTGTGCAAAATAGCATACAACTTATAGATTTTACTTGTAGGCGCACTTTCCTTTCGTAATTTGTTTTCGAAATTTAATTTACGAATATTCAGAAACTGATTAAAACTAATAATACAAATTTACCTTATTAAGAGCAATTTTTTAAAATTGTGAAAACTTTTCATAGCGTAATTTTAAATGATTCTTGAAGTAACCTACGGAATCTTATTCCCATTTGAATGATTTATTTTCGATAAGCGAGTTAATCTTTATTATTTGTGAGTCCCAAAAATATTAAAAATTTTGATCTTTAATGCGTAGTTCTGAAAAATTTATTCAGCCTGATTTTTTTTTTTTTGCTAGGAAATATTACTTGTTGTTACTGTCGACAAGTTGAACAATATTTAGAACAAATATGAAAATAATAAATATCTTCTTGGCCAGGGTGTGGCGTTATTTTGGTTGTTATTTGTGGTAGTTCGCCTCGCACCTGATTTCCTGTAGACGATCAGTGCCCAAAGTTTTCCGAAGGGAAAATTTCCACCGCTAGATAAGCGCTAGTGTCGGGAAGGAAGCGCATTATCCCTACTCTTTACGTTCAAATAAACAAGTGTCTTTGAAATTATCATTACTCAAATATAAAACACCTTCATAAACAAGTAAAATATTTCTCCTTTATAATTCACGTGGCTTGGCATTTTAACTTACCGTTTGGCGTTTTGATGACGTTTTGTTCCTACCCTGTAGTAGAATAAACCTTAATCTGAGCTGGACAATCCACGCTATACATCGGTAGGTATTTTGAAATTTCATCTCTCTATTTTCTTCGACATCTCTACGTGATTTGCGTGGTTTTGTTCAAACACTTGTGGATTGGCTGAAGAGCGAGTTGGCCTGCGACAACCTTACATAATAAAAGCCCATGTCACACGCCATGTTCACAATTTTTTTCATCCTCATTGAAATGTACGACGATCTATTGTTAGATGAGACAATAGAAGCTCAGATAATTACGTTACCCTTACACATATTTATGCAAAAATTAACATAATCCTAAATTTTACATATTAATTCATTCTCACCTTTTAGTTGCAACCAGGGAACACTTTTAAACAATGAGGCACATAAATTTACACAGAACCATGAAATATAATGCTTCTGTAATGAAAAATTTTCAGTTATGACCCTGACGCTTCTGCTATAAAACGGGAACGAATAATTTCTCTATAAGGGACCATACAGCCTCTTAAGGAACTTCAGTTTCGTGTCGTCTCGAAATATTGCATTTTAGTGCAGAATGTCGTAATGTTAATAGAAGACGTGTTGTGCGTTCGTTATGAATACTTTTGGAATTTTATGGTGATGCTGACTACGCGTGTTTCTCAATTCAGCTGTTTCTCTCGTGGTGAGTATCGTCTTCAACTTTCTTTACACCCTCTTATGTAGAGAGGGACTACGTATTTGATGCACGTATTACATGTATTCGATTTTCTTGGTCGACGTGATTGGAAATTTCCAAGTTATAATTTTGGTAGGAATGTTCGACCTTGTCCTCGTCCCATCTGCAGTTACGACTAAACGGTATAGATGTTTAGGTTTTTGCATGCCTCGGCGCTTCTTCTCGTTTCCCAACGACAGTTCTATTTTCACTGCCCGTATTCGCTGGACAAGTGGCGCTATGTAAAGTATTGAAGCGAAGTATAAAAATCTGTGCGGGTACCCCATTTGATCATTTCAACGTGTGAATAGTGTATTGTATCTTAATATAATTTTACCCTTGAAGTTTATAATGGTGTGATTGTTTACTTTATGCGTTTCATTGTGATTACACTGATAATGTGAGTAGGGGGATCATGTATGTTCTACGATGTTAGGGAGATATAATTGGCCTCAGTGCCATTTGATTAGCCTGTAAAGTGGTGTCGGGGCTAGTAATGTAATAGGGTATTGAGTTATAAATTGAAAATATATTTTCGAGCACAAGTTACGAGTGTCTCTCCCAAAACGATCAGTTAAGTATCACTTATGAAAATAAAAAAAGTAAAAAACACAGTTCGTTTAACCAGACCCCTGGTAGTTGGTTTGAGTATATATCTTTTTTTAAATCAAGGTTACATAATGCTACAGTAATAAACGTCGGTATTTGCGTACATTTTTTTTAAAATTAATGTTGCAATTAATAATGTAAGTTTCAAAATTGGTCTACACATTAATGAATGTGTGTCAACGAAGATGTAATTTTATATTGTGTACACATATTAAAGACTACAAATTTAACCTAGACCATCATATATTCATTCGTATGTGTTTGGACATCTTATCGAAGAGATTTCGTATTTCGAGACATAAAGTTGTGGAGATTGGTCACACATTTAGTAATTTAAGACTATTGGTATTGCTTTCGGCAAATGTTCACAAACTTAATACCAATGTTATGCATTTACTTAATTTAGCCTAACTGAGAGTCGAACCATAGAGAGGCGGTATGAGCGAACCCTAACGGTAGGATTTACACACAGTTGCACTCCCCTATGCACACACACAAACATGTATATACATGCACTTACACATTCACACCTAAAGTTAAATACACACACAATTGCTCTCGAAGACATGCAATTGCAAACCGACCTCCATTCAAATGGACCATCCTTTGAGAGAAGTGATTGGGAGAAACTAGCCCCTTCGGTCTCCTGGCAAGCGATCGATACCTGAGAGGATGTGCGTCCCTTCCTCTATCCCTCGGAGAGCATACATGTTTTGTCTTCCGAGGGTGAAGGCAGCTGAAGTTGCCCGCCACGATCTCAGCTCGCCCATCGGCAAAATATGGAACTATATGGTCGCCTAGTATGCAGGCGATCGATACACGGCTGGATTTGTGGCACCTCTCACCTCTTCAGAGATCGTGTATGTTTACTCTTCCAAGGGTGAAGGCAGACTGTCTCCTCCCACGATCTCCGCGCGCCTGTCGGCATCCGATGGAACCACGCCCGCCCCCTCGCCCTTCCTCTGGGGCTGTCTACTTCTTCCTCCTACAGAGAGCGTATATGTTTACTCTTCCGCATCTGCCGATCGACTTAGGTCTGCTGCCAGTAGCTCAGTGCGCCTGGCGGCAAAAAATTTAAACACTCTCGCTCGGCAGTAAGGAAGCTCCGCTAGGTACTGGTGGATTCTGCAGAATTTTGTGCCTGGTTGAAGTATTCCGACCTTATATTAGCATGATTGTGTGGCTAAACAACATATTTAAATTAAAGGTGATCTCTAAAACAGCGATTCGGGTTTCATCTGTTTAACACAATGGTTAGCGAAGACTGCATTAATTAAAAATAATATTTCGCCTTATATATAAATTGTATCGTCTAAGATGGTGGTGATATAACCAAAAGATATCAGTGTTTTAAATTCAGTCTGCTTCCAGTCTCCGACTTGAGTGGTAGTGTACTTTCTCGGGACATATTTTCTGTCCGTGTGATTACCTTCGATATGCAATTACTAGTATTTATCATCATTCAAGGTCATACTCTGTGTTGGAGTTCAATATGCTGCTGATTCTCACAGAGGTTGGACATGTAATTACAAGTACTTGCTCAGTTATAATTATGCTTTAATTAACATATGTAATTATAGTTTAGTTTATCTCGACAGGACTCGAACCAAAGACTAGATCACCAACCTCGTCAATTCTGTTTTGGCAGCCGATGGGTAAACATGTGTACTGGGCGTGTAATTACTCTCTCGGTACAAATACTTAGTCTCTCACATTACTCTTGTAATTGTTCATTATGCAATTACATGGCGTAGTTTTTCTCCAAATGACGTAAGGAATAAGCCCTATGAATGGCCGCAACTTCTCGTGTATCATCCTGTAGATAGACACGTTAATACGTTGAACAAAACTTCAATATTTTCTTTGGCTGGCACGACATTTAAATTACCAAAATTCAATTTCCTTTCGATGCAATTGCCCTCTTGTAGACCGAGAGAGGCGCTAATTTAATTTTTAATCCGACAGTATCACACCGCAATAACTTCGCGGAATTTCGCTTCTCTGGTAAGACGGTAACTCTGATCGCCTGCCCTTGCATAACCTCGAGCCTCAGTCCGCGTTCGAATTGGCAGATTTTGTTTACAAAATGGTTGCGTAACACCATTTCGTATACAAAAATAAAGACTATTTTGTAATTTCTTATTTCGTTTTTTTTTTTGTATGTAGCGTACCTTTACGAAAATATGGAAGTACCAAATCGCTGCCATATTTGTTTTCATACAGAGTCTGCATATTAATTTTACCTATAAAATATGCATGGAAATGCAGAAGTAACATAATTTGGTGTAAACAACTATGATTTGTTATCATAATTAGTGCTAAAGTTCATTAGGACACATATTGCTTTTTTTCAGTTAGAGTAATGTATTAAAAATATTAAATATTTTTGGTAGGCTTTGTATAGGCCTGAGTAATAGTTTTCTTGCTGCTTTGTTATTGATTCTATTGCACCAGGGCTTGTATACAGAACAGTCATACCGTTAAAAAAATATTCTAAATATGCCAGTTGGGAATCTCGTTTGTTCCTAAATGAATAAGCTCAAATTTCCAACACATATCTATAGCAAATTGAATTATTGTTTACCCAACATGAAGTGGAGGACTCTAATACAAACAAGAGACGCATTATGACTTATCTCTCTCTACCGGTTCGGTGACAGTGATGGCGAAGAGATTTGGTCGGCTCTTAACAGCGAGGTCTTAAGAGCCGATGAGGGTGATTGAGGTGAATACGGAGCGGTGCCGGAATGGAGGGGCGGGGGAAACGGGAGATCCCGAGAAAACCCGCCGACCAACGGCACCGCCCGGCAAGATCCCCACTTGTGAAAATCCGGTGACCCGGCCGGGGAGTGAGCCCGGTTCTCCTTGGCGGGAGGCGAGCGTGCTAACCGCACCGGTCTGGTGATCAGCACGCTACTTACTCGGGTAGCAGTCCCATGTACTGTTTAATGCTCGAGGAGGCCTGCACCAAAAGGTAGCAGCGGTTAGTCTAAACATAAAGGAGCACAGGACATTTACAAGTCCATAAAGATTAACTACTCCAAAACAGAAGTCTTTAGAATGGTTCATTGAGTTAACCTACGAAATTATATTTGATTTTTATTATTAAAGGTTGTTTCGCAATTGATACAGGTAATCTACGTAATTATGTACTGTATATTATTGGCCTATTACTTCTGTATTAATTAATCTACATCTCAAAGAAGTTTCACTATGAGAATTGACCAGTTTCCGTCGATTTTGAAATATATTATCATTCTTTTCATTACAAGATTTTCGACTGGTAGATAGTTTTTTTTTTATATAATTTTATTATTTCGTCGTGCGACTCGTAATTTTTGTAACTGATACCTCTTAATTAAATATGGTAAGATACATTTAAACACATTTTTGGGCCGTGTTGTGACCTTACACCACACCACGTTACCCGTTAAGAAAACTGAAAGATAAATTGCGAGGAAAATGATCACAAACGTGTAGTAAATGAATACGCAGAAAAAAAGTATCCCAAATTCATCGTACAATCAGTTTAATGATAAGCTTATAAAAAAAACTGTTTTTTTTTTTTTTTTTTTTTTTTCGAATGACATCCAAAGACATGGAGACTGAAGTATGTCGGTACAGAATTTTTTTTATTTTCTAGACAAATTGTTTCAGCTCGCGGTGCTTTCCAAATATCTAGACGCTGATAATAGTACCGCTTTATAGTCGTTCTGCGATTGCCACGTGAGAAGGTCTGATGCGCTTTGTAGTGCCATCTACCGGGTAACTGACGAACCGTTTACAGAGTTCGAAATGTTCCCGCAAGATGGCAGGACAGGTTGGTACACTTTACCTAGGTGAGCGCTAGTGGCGGCAAGGTACCACATTTTATCTATTTTATACGTTGAAAAAAAAAAACGGGATTATTATAATCATAAATCAAATATATTTTAATGTCGTAAGTAAGTAAAATCAATATCTTTTATTATTCACGTAACTTAAAATGTCAATTAAAGGTCACCTTTTGGAATACTGCGCACCTAGCAATGGAAACTTTCCCGACATCAAACTCTCCCATAAAAATATCACGTTTTATTCCTAACCTGGAGTAGAACCTTAGTGTACTGCAACGGAAAAAATGCAAACGGGAGTAAAGTTATAAAATACTTTTTGAAATCACAGTAAAGTCCGCGGTAAAATTGATTTAGCACAGAAAACAGCACGCGCACATCACAAACCTACAACCTACAATGGAATTAGCACATGCACACGAACGATGGAAATTGTCACTGAGATTGAAGGAAGCGTTCTACAGTAAATTATGCAATTTGGTATTATCTCTAGTATTGAAAAATTAATAAATCAATAAACTCTCGATGTTTTGATGTTAACCTTGTTTCGCACGAGACCTATGTTTTTGGTTTTCTGAAAATACTAACCCTAACGAAGTTTCCAAACGCGTCTCCATTTTTAAAATCCGTTTGATTTTTTGTCATACAATATACGTCTGCTCTCTATATCAAACTACATGAATACTAAAATATAACGAACTTATTGAACAGTCGTATATTCAACAGTACAACCAAAACCAAAACTGGCTCGGCACGAAATTTTCCAAAAAAAAACTAATTATTTCGGCGTTATCCTCGTTCTGATTGGTCACGCACGGCGCAAGCCACACGCTTCAGAAAATTGTGTAGTATTGCTGAAATTTCTGTGCGTGTGCTGTGCGTGATTGTTGGCGAGTGTAAAACAAGACATTGTTTCTAGTTACTGTGCATGTGCTAAATGAATTGAAGTTCGGCCTTCAAGAATTGGAATTAGAAGCAAATCTAAAACATTGTCACCGCGTTTATTGGGATTGTTTTTTGCAATGTTCAGTTAAATAAGTGTCTAAAGGTTTTAACTTTTCAAATACCTCAAGGTTCTGTATCACAAACGAGAATATTCGAAATGCACTCACTAAGTTACCTTAATATTATATATATATATATATATATATTGGATAAAATATTTGACTTCTATAGGCTGTTCACGATAAACTGAGCACTTTTGAAAGCCCTGCTTAAGATCTACTTGTATGCACGTTGTGTATTCATACGTCTTATATAAATTTAACATTGCCATGGACCTCATCACTTTATTCATGCGCCGGTAAAGTGAAACTGTGTGTGAAATTATTAGAACAGTAAATATTTTAAAAATCTACTCATTTTGAAACTTCGGTGCATTAAAAAAAAAAAAAAAAAAAAAAAACAGAAAGCGGAAGAAATTATTTAAGTTATCACAAATAGTTATCTAACACTTTGTGTTCGACTTTAAGATATGTAACTAGTTTCCCCTCTATCGTTACCAACTTGTCACTCAGCGCGCCCGTTAACATGTATGAAGATAGGATCAGTGACTTTTTTGAAAGGAGGTGCGAAGGGGGGGGGGGGGGGGGGTTGATGAGTATTAGTATTGTCAATAGTATTACATCGTTAACAAGTCACAGCGGAAGGATAGACAAGGAAAGGAGGGTAAAAACTACTTAAGCAAACTCGCTCACATTTTTAGGAAATATGTACTTGACTATCCCCCCCACCCCCGTTTATTCAGAAAACTAAGTTTTGAAGGTATAAGATGTAATCACATGTGTGGTTAATAACAATTAAATAAATATAAAGATTGCCATTTTAATGTAGGAGGTAAATAATGTGTGTCATGTGGGTAATAACAAATATATAAATGTAATCATTGACATTTTAATAACAGGGTTTAAAAATTGTGTGTCATTTTTTTTTGGGGGGGGGGGAGGGTACTGCAGCCCACTAAGCCTCCCCCCCACCCCTCCTGGATACACCGCTGCTTGGTTGTCATTAAATGGCGAGAATGAATTAACATATATAATTTTGTATTATGTTAATTTTTACATAAATATACATTAGTAGTGCGTATATTATGTCCATAATGAACGGCAAGGCTATTATAGAGACTTCTACTGTCGTATTATTTTTAATAAACCCTCTTATATATAAATCAGGGGGGGGGGGGGAAATGCAATACAGTGGGTGACGCACTCTCTCTCTCTCTCTCTCTCTCTCTCTCTCTCTCTCTCTCTCTCTCTCTCTCTCTCTCTGAACTCCTGTATATCACTACTCGGCGAAGTTGTGTTCGAATTCTCTGCAACGTGCCCTGGCTAACTTGCGCTGGAGCTTGTGCTCTCTGTTTCCCACAATTCCCCATATCCCCTTGTCATCCCCGTTTACGGCTAATTCGAACCCGCTATTCGGGTTAGTAAATCGACCACGTGACCAGATTACGAACGTAAATGTTTTGGGGGATTTCGGGCACAAATTAACTGAGCTGGGAGAGCAAGCTGAACTCCGGGATGCCTCGGCGAAAGCCTGCGTATTCTGTCGTTAGTCTCACTTCAAGCCTGTTTTCAGGTAAGCCATGCAAATTCTAGATAGCAACGAACAAGGGTAACTGTATAACCAGTTTATTTGTACCGAGGGAGGTCGTATAATAAAATGCGTGTAGAAGTAAATTGAATATTCCTAACGGTATTTTTTAATTGAGTGCTGATTTCATAACATTTGGAGGGAAATTACACCAATTAATTTTCTTTATTTCTGGCATCTAAGTAACAGAGGAACATCGAAACGTTCAGAAAGAGAATTCCTAAATTGAAGACTGTGTGCGCTACTCAAGAACAATCTTTGTTCGGTTCGCTGTTCGATCATTGATAATAGAAATTCTGAAACATTATTTAAACTTTTTTTTATATTATACTGACATGATAAATGTACAAGTAACCGGGCTCAGCAAATGGTGGAAAAGAACTATCTTTCTGAAGTAAACGTGCGATAATCAGACGAATTATATAAAAAAAAAAAAACTCATTTAACGTAGGGCTCGTGATGGTCGTAGCCTTAGCTGAAAGGATTATTCATTGGCTTCTCTTCCAATGGCGGCCCAGTACACTAATAATATAAAGTACGTTTCGTTGTACGGACCATCCAGACTGTTAAAATAGGACAGTCTTTGATGAGTTTTAGATGCCGTGTAAATATCGTTAGCATAGGTACTAACACCGATATAAATATTTTTTTTTTAACGGAACAACTTTAGCAATATTTAGTGTGCTCCCACAACAATCAGAATAGGAATAGCCTAGCAGAATATTCTGCTGCTGGTATCGAACAGTTCTGTAACCAGGCTTGCAGATAGCGGAAACACAATATCCCTACCCTGTTAGGTCATTACAATATTCCGCAGTATGTGCATTATTATTCCATATGCCACATAAAATCGTTCATTGTTGATTTTTTTTTTTAATAGGCTACTCACGACTAGGCTAATTGAACACTTTTGAAATTAATTTTTGAAAAACGTCACTACCCCTGACTGCGCTCTAATTAACTGATACACTGGCGGATATGCGCCATGCAGTGTTGGTAACGATGAAGAGATAGTACTCCTATGTTATCAAGTTTTATTGAAGCTGTTAGATGAGCATTTGTGAAAAATTTAATGATTTCTATTTCTCCCAGTTTAAGAATTAGCAATTATTTTTTGCATATTTCTAAGTTCACAGTTTGACTTGACCGACGCATGAACAAGGTGACTAGGCCCACGGAAAAGTAGATATTACACGTGCTGTGGAAGGATTCACATTGTTTGCAAGTAGATCCAAGCGGGAGAGTGAGTGGATATATTTGGGCGACTACATCGAGATCTCGAGAGCCGACGGCGGTGAAGCGAGGTTAGCGTGGAGCAGCGCTGTGATGCAGAAGCGGGAGAAAACGGGAAATCCCCGAGAAAACACGCCAACAAGCGGCGTCGTCTGGATCGATTCCCACATGCGACCCTCCGCCGGGAATCGAACCCGTTTCCCCTAGGTGGGAGGCGAGTAGTCTAACCACTTCACCACCACGGCGTCCCCGACAAGTACGTAGATCTAAAGCAGGCTTTCAAAAGCGCTTGGGTTTCAGTGAACAGTCTATCGTCTGCGTACTATTTTGGAGTTCTGAATGTTGTACACTCGGGTGCAGTACTCAATTAGATACCACTTATACAGAGTGGTCTCAATTAGACCGACAAACTTCAGGAGGTGATTCTTCATGAAGAAGTAAAAGGAAAACATACGTGACACTTCATACATAAACCGAATATTAAGGGAGGTATGAGCCCTTAAAAAACGAGGTTTAAAACCGTGCAAAATATCGGTAAAGAAGTAAAATACAATGTCAACTCTCGGAACATCATTGTATTTTATCGGGACCTTCAATGTAAGAGCCGATATTTTGCATGAATACGGCTTAATTATTATTTATTATTATTATTATTTTTTAAGGGCTCATGTCTCCCTTAATAATCGGTTTAGGTATAAAGTGTCACATATGTTTTGCTTTTTCTTTTTCATGAAGAATCACCTCCCGAAGTTTGTCGGTCTAATGGAGAACCACCCTGTAGATTACAGAGGTGAAACAGTGGCTTTTTCTCCAAGCTGTAGTCACACTAGCCAGAAAAATGGCGTCACTGAACTGCAAAGTGTCGGAGCGTCGCCGTGAACTTTGCAGGTCAGCGCCTGTAATATGCAGCATGCAGCAGCCAGCCGGACACAAGGAACCTTTCCCAAATCCTCTCGCAGCCAATCAAATAACGAGTACGCCTACCTCGTACAAACAGCCACGCCGTTTCGCTTCTCTATATTCACCTGTTCAGTAACCAAAAATTAGCACACGGCTTTCCCATTGCCAAATGTGGATCGAGATTATCAATTTTTTTCCCGCGGCATTCCGTATATTTTGTCGTGTTTTTTGACGCTAAGCCACTGCAATAATGTTTGTGACACTAACACACATGCGGGGGAAGGGGGGCGTGGTGGTGGAGTGGTTAGATTACTCGCCTCCCACCTGGTCGAACCGAGCTCGATTCCCGACGGGGTCGCTGCAGGATTTTCGCACGTGGAAGTCGATGCCACTGGTTGGCGGGCTTTCCCGTAGATCTCCCTTAAAAGTATCGATAATACCGTGCAGTGGCGGGATATGCAAATTGCCACACGTGTGGGCGCCAATGAAATATTAATGGAGAAAACTGTGCGGGGGCGACTGGGCATATATATGTGGATCAATAAGAGACGATATGTAAATTGCGCCATACATAACACATATGACAGTTTCACTTACCATTGAAGACTGATCAGAACTGGACGCCAAAATGAGGGAGATTCCCTTACTTAAAACAACGTACAAACAGAACATTGACACTTTAGACAAATAGACAAACAAACTACCACCAAGTCTACAGATGAATGATTGTCCATAGAAGAAGCAACTTTTAATTAAAAAATGATTTGCGTGCTTCAAAATATTCAAACTCAAACTTAGGCATCAGTAAGAAAAAATACGTTCACCCTTTGCCTGTTGCAAAATGACAACACCTCTAAGTAATCAGGCAGCTGGTAGCTCGAAATCTTAAAAGCGCCAAAAATTAAAGTGTTCTTCATTTAACTGTGGTTCTGAACAAGTCTTAGCACTCACGCAAACCTTTAAAGTTATTGCCCGGTTTTATACAAAATATTACGTCGGTAGAGAAAGAAAATTTTATTCTGAGGTTGAGCTCCTGGTGTGAAACCAGGAGCTCAAAAATATTAATTAAAAAACGATGGAAATATCTTTGCCGCATTTCAGCAGTTCTCGCGCCTTATTTGCTCACTGCGTCGACTCTATTTGACATACCGAGCAACATATTTCCCGCCGATGTCGTCTTTTAACCACTTAAATAGACGGATATCACACTGGGATCAGCAACACTGGCTGTCCTACATAACGACCTACAGAAACAAGCTGGAGACTAGGTCCATTCATTATACACAAATGTTCGCCGATCATTCCAAATTCAAATTATGACAGGGGGTATAGGGTTTACTAAGCAGGCGCATTCAAAAAAGCCCTCTTAAGTATGACGTCATGCATCGATGCCAACATAGGCAAACGTAGAATACTATCGATACTTAACAACACAATTCAAATAATTAAATGTTAAAGGCTCTGTATAAAACATAATAAACAAAACATAATAATAATAATATCGAAGAAATTACATTAATATCTAATAAAATAAATATAACGTTGAAATCTGTATGTTAATAAACAAAAGTGTGAATTAAGCAGGTAACAGTCTATGTCAATATGAATGTCCATAATATTCAAAATAGCCATACGTCACATCTCGTTTCCATTAATACAAACGCCAGTCACATGTTAATGTCAGAGTGATAGAAGACTATATGCGGTATGAAGCGAATACTTACTCTCGCTACTATAAAATGAAAGAAACTGGTTACAATAGCTACCAGGTTTAAAATTACTCTTTCAATAAGATGTTCATAGGTATACCTGTCAAGTTAAGCACCAACATGATACATTGTCGTCCAGAAAACGTTCTTGTTAAATGGCTTGTAGCCACGGGCAAGATATTTTCGAATGCTGATCGCAAAAGTGTTCAACTAAGAGGGAATACCATACGTGTACATAAAATTTAATTATTTATAAGGTTCAAGAAATACGTTATGGTTATATTTCTAAGATTCGGTGCTCACTGCTGATATGTAAAAACATTCTCAAAATAATGTTCACTAAATTGTAGTAACTGGCACTATCAAAGAACCAGTAGGCCTTAGTGGATGAAATTTATGTTTGTTAGTGGTCAAAAAATACATGTAAGTCCGAGATAGGATAACTTATGTGTTTTGTCCCCCTTCAGTAACAAATAAAAAGTTTATTCCACTGATGAAGTGTAAGGTCGTGACATTTGTTTTTAAAAAAAAAAGGCAATCAATGTACATTTAGTTTAGGTTATTTCGCGAGTAACTAAATCATTTCTAAGTCAAAAATTTGGAAAATTTTTCTGTACTAAAGACATGGAGGTTAAGCTAATCGCTGTATTAGAATAATCGCAGTAAAGGTAACAGCAGAGAACAAAAAAGAATATAAATTTAATGTATATACGTCGTACTGAATGTCTAAGGGTTTTACATAATATGCGTGATAGTAAGATGTTCGTTTCCAAATTTATTTAATATAATTTGACTAACGGTTGGACATTACTTATTAAATATCCATGGATATATTAATATTCCGTTTCAGCGGAAGAATACGCTATAATCAAAAGTTGGACACTCAAGAATCCAAAACGAAGAACGAAATAAAACAACGCCTTGTAAGGTTCTCCGACGTTTATAGGGGAGGAGTCATGATACTACATCAGAAGAATAATTTCATGTTCACGTATGACAAAGTTTTTGGTATTTTGATAGAACGATCCATACAATTCCAAATATCTGCAGTAATTTTTACGGTGTAACCTAGCCGAATTCTTTTTATATCTAGTCAATCGTCCCCGAAAACATGTTCAGTCCATTGCAAAATTTGTTCTGTTTTCTCTCCTGGAAGTTTGTCTACTGACTGTAAGCGATACGATGGCTGAAGCTTGGAATCCATCCTGCAGCAGGCGAGGGCGCTACTCTATAGGCGTATACTTCTGAAGCCGTTACAGTAAGCAGTTTCAGCTATCCTTTTGGAAGGGAATATTCATTTATTTCCAAATATATGCACTCAAGGGATAAAGGTGCAAGGCAAATTTTCTACCCTTAACTCGTAGCTACTGATAAATCACAGCATCTTCACATCGTAAGTCATACCATAAAAAAGTTTACTGAGAATCAAGACTGCATATCAGTCTCGGGCGATGTAAATAATTTTGTGTTTCTTTTTGGTGCCTCAAGAAACTGAGAAAAGTTTCCATTAAATGCGATAGGTGTATGTTCTTTAAAGACAGCGTCAAGCTTAATGCATTTTTAAGCTCGTACAAGGCAAGCTTGCAAGTTTGCGTTAAGTTTTCTTTAGTATACTAAGGCTGTTCACTGTAAAATGAGCACTTTTGAAAGCCCAGATTAAGTTCTGCTTGTACACACGCTGTGTATTCCTCCGCGTTATGTAAAATTAAACATTTCTATGAGCCTCGTCACTCTATTCATCAGTCGGTCAAATGAAATTGTGAAATGATTAAGAATGCAAATACTTCACAAATCCGCTCATTTGTACACTTCGATGCATTAAAAAAAAATACAGAAACCAAAAGAAATAATTTTAAGTTATCATAAATGGTTACCTAATACTTTTTATTCGACTTTCAGATATGGAACTACTATCCATCCTTCAGTACCAACTTTACTGGGCGAATGTCACTCAGTGCGGCCATTAAAATACGTACGTGCAGGGGCAGTGACTTTTTTTCTGAGGTTCATTTCTTAAAGTGCTCACTTCATCGCGAACAGACTTTACGCCTGAAGCAACTAAAAGTCGAAATCGGAGTTGAGACGAGTTCGTATTCTGATGTGGTGCAGCTGTTAACAGGTGTGCAGTCACGGGTTATCCGTAACGGGGACTGCAGATCTACGTGTTACTTTATCGGGGAGAGGAGAAACGATCAGGGCGGAACTGTCAGGCCCACAAAGTGCACCATCACCACTGAGTGCGAGGCTCTCATCTGGAGTGCAGTGTTCCCTTTGCGCTGCGAGCACCTTTGCGACTTTCAGCGCTGATCCTGTTACGCCGGAACCACGCAGCCCCGACCAGTGCGACACGACAAGCACGACACGACACTTAAAACAAAAGAACCAATGAAATACAAGATAGAAACGGGCGCAAGCCCGACAATTCTCTCGTACAATCAGCAGTTTTGTGTTTTAATGTTATTTCTATTCTTCGTCGTGTCGTGTGGCACGACGCACAGTGTGTACAACCTTGCACATTGGAATTGTATAGTAAGCTTTCCCTACAATGGGAAATACGCAACGCCGATATGGAACATACGGAGTGGTTGGCATTGTTCTTCTTTCTCCTCGTAACCTCCGACCGTGATGGACCCCTCCAGATATCAGCTGTGCCGTTCCCCCGCAATCGTCATTTACAACAACCTCGGAACGGGACAAGCCCATAACATGAATATATTTAGACAGATCGTTAACAGTTTAATCTCATATTGCTCCCCCGATAATTAAGTGCAATCATGTGATTTCAATGTTCGTTTAATTCAGTAATAACCATGCTATATTCCAGACAGTTTTAAAATCAATCAGTCCTTGCTTGCTCTACCGTAAGCTACAGCCCCTGTTATGATTCACAATCATAGAGCCCCTAACCCCTTCTTGATAATATTACGATTATCACGAAACCTGTGTTTGCTTCAGCAATTATTTGAATAGCTGTGCAAAAAGAAAAACACAGAAACTGAACATAAGTGTTTTACTGAGGAAGTTTGTGTTTTGGGCTGTGGAGAGTGGATGGGCTTGTGATCATGGTGGGCGTATGTGACGGCGACATGCCTAGAGGAAGCCACGCCCCCGGGAGTTCCTGCCCCATGAGTCGCCCCTGGCTCTCGGCTCTGGTCGCCGGAGCAGCTCCTCCTCCCACACCGGGTCGTCGGTGTGGTCGATGTACCTCAGTAGGCGCACGCCGCCTCCAGGAGTGACGCCTGGATCCGACAGGCGACGGCTACTGGGCCTGATGTGCCTCACCCCGGGCCCCGGTGGCACCATGTGCGGCGGCAGGAACACCATGACGCGGTCCTCGCCGCGCAACTCCATGGGTAGCATGTCGAGAACCTCCGGCGGGAAGGGCGCGAACAGCTCGACGAACTGCAGATCGGGCTGCTCCACGCCCATCAGGCCGCGTAGGTCGTCGCGCTCGTCGTAAAAGTAGTCCTGCTCATCGTCAACACCGTCGTCCTCCAAGACGTCAGCGGCTGGCAGCAGGTACCTCTGTTGCAGGCGCTGATCTCCTCCCTCTGGTGGCGCCTCCTCAGTCTCTTGCAGCATATCCAGCATGATATTGCCCATCCTGGTGTTCTTGATTCAACATGTAAAGAAACTCTGGTGCGGTGACCTTGCTGCGACCTTGCCGCGCCCTTGCACAGCTCTGGTGTGGTGACGTTGCCGTGTCCTTGTGCGCGACCTTGCCGCGCCCTTGACGAGTGTCCTTGCCACGTCCTTGCACAGCTCTGGCGTGATGACCTTGCTGTGTCCTTGTGCGCGACCCTGCCGAGCTCTTGTCTGGTGACCTTGTCACGCCCTTGAACAGCTCTGGCGTGATGACCTTGCCGCGCCCTTGACTAGTGTCCTTGCCGCGCCCTTGCACAGTTCTGGTGTGATGGCCTTGCTGTGCCCTTGACCAGGTCTGGTGCCGTGGCTCTACCTCTTAAACTTGCACAGATTTCCTAGAACATTGTACACCTACTATTATGCTCAGCTCTCCTCATTATATAGCCTTGCGCAACACGAGAGACTCGCATACGCCTGGAAAGAGGGCAGTCCATTATTTTATTACGAGGTATTCTCAGACACATTTCCAGAAACTGTTAGACATTAAAAAACTTTGCAATTCGCCGAAGTATGGGAAAAATGTGGGCCTGTCTCTCTGTCTTTTCAAAGGGTCTATAAACCAACAGCATTGTAAAGCCGAACTCCCACCACGAACCATGTCAGAACCAATCACCATCGAGTAGTGACACGGCGGAAGTAGCGTGGGGAGAAGTTTGGACAGGATTCCAAACTAGGGGAATACCGCATTTGGCGGGCAACTGGTAGCCTGGCCGTCACCTCTCTCCGTTGTCGGTGAGTCGTCGCTAGTTGAGTCTGGGGAAAGTCCTCATTCCTCACTACACTTCTGAGGCTACATTCCTCATGTCAAGCTTCCTTCTTTTAAAAACGTTGAACAGAGGCCTTCTACTGGATACGACCATTGAGCTGTAATAAATACCGTGTTGTTTCAAAACATTTACAATCGTTTAATTAACATTAAGTGTTTAAATTGTATCTCATTCCTTATCTTAATATTGAAGCTCATCTTACCTTTGATATATGAATTAGCAATGGAAAGGGAAAACACAACACATGGTGGGGACACCTTATTGCTCACCATCATAATTCCAGGCGAATGTCGAGATGGTTACCCAACATAGGCCATGGCCATTTCCAGACAGCCCGAGACCATAGTTCACGTCTTAATGGCTTCGCTGTCGGTAGGCCTAGCTTTACGAAAGTACTTACTTTCATTCCCTCTAGCAGTAGCGTATTGCGGAGAGAAAGGGAGACAGAGAGAGAAAGCACGTATGTGTGTAGGGGAGGGAAGGGGTAGGGGCACGTTGGTAATGAATGAAGAGATTTGGGCGTATCTTAACATCGATGTCTTGAGAGAGCCGATGAGGGTGAAGTGAGGCTAGTATGCAGCAGCTCCGGAATGAAAGGGCGGGGTAAACGGAAGATCTCCAAGAAAACCACCTACCAGCGGCATCGTGCGACACGATTCTTGCTTGTAAATATCCGGAGTGAACTGGCCGGGGGTAGAAACCGGTTCGCCATGGTGGGAGGCGAGCATTCTAACCGCTCAGCCACCATGGCCCGAAGGCACGTTGTGGAATCTTTTATCAATGTAATATTCAAATTACTTAATCTTCTCAGCACAGTAAAGAATGATAATATGTTTTATGAATGAAATATCTAAGTTTTTCACGCCTCTGTAACTTCTGTACAATCAACTGAGTGTAAATAGCATAAATTTGTTCGAAGCTTGTTAGTAAATAAATTTGCGCGTGACATGACTGTAGACGGGATTGGGGGGGGGGGGGGGAAGTGCATGGGCTTTTAAGTTCCTTCGAAGTATTTAAGACACACTTATAAAAAGAAAAAAGCGATGGCGTTATTTAACAGTAAAATAAGAAATTAGCAAATGAGTAAAATAAATTTTGTAAAACATAAACTACAGGCGTCCACATATAAGTTTGTTTCTCAGCGGAAAAATGTTTATATAGAAGCAATTGTTATCAATAAAGAAATCCGACACCAAAATAAATTTCTGTTTGCGCCACTGGCGCGAGAACACAGACATATTGGTTGATAATAATTATAATTGAGCACCAATCACTCTCTCCCACCTGTCTCATACGAAATTAATACCACCAAATTTCTAGTTCATAAGAGCACTGCCAGATAGCAGCTGCGTAATTTTTATAGGAAATCCCAGGTTAAAGAAATTTCGCCTCAGTGCGTTAGTTTTAAAGATAGGCTTTCAGACAATGAATATTTTTGGAGAAGTTCCATACAGCGGAGATGTGCAAGGAAATCTCTAAATTTATATTTTACAAATTAGTACATAGAGCCTATCCATATTGAAGATATGTGCTCGTAAGGATCGTTTCCTAAAAATTTCGCGAAGGAAAAAATTTGTTTGAAATGCCCATCTTTAAAAATTATCTCACTGAGGCGAAATTTCCTCAACATGGGAATTCCTATCAAAATGTCGCAGCTGCGAGACTGTAGGAAGTGCCCTTAACGTCTCAATCTGTTTTAGGAGCAATAAACATGTGATTGTCTACAGTATCAGAACTGTAAAATTAACAGTAACAAATATATGCATTAAAAAAACGGCCTGCTACACTAAAATATAAGTTCAAAACTGTTAACTGAGATCAGGGAAGCACGGTATCAATTCACACAGAATCAACATGTCATTTTCAAATTGCATTCAACTTGTAACTGTAATACACTATCGACCGAAAAGTAATTGTGCACCCGTGAAGATAGGTAATTGAGTACGTCAGTTGACTTGTGTGGCCGCCATACGCTGCAGGCCGGTGTAGAACCATTTGACAAGGAGATGGCAAGAGGTACAGAGCTATCAGACTTCGATAAGGGCGTGATTGTGGGCTGCAGAGCGATTGTATGGAAGGTAAACAGGCCCAAATCAATCTTCCTACGTAAGCGGACGGTCGATGGGCATTGTGCCAATGATGCACGTTCTGGGCGATCTCCAATTTTTGTATTGTGGAAATATTATTACATTTCTTTAAAGGAAAAATATAATAATTTGTTTTGTTTTTAATAAAAGAGCTTGTTGTACACCAGGTAGTTTTTAGGTGCACTCTTGTGTAATAATTCTTTTATTATAAACGATTAATAAATAATAACATATAAATTATTATTTTTTAGATAAAATATACCTTTCCTGTTGCAGAAAAGCATATCTTACCTGCATGTCTATTCACCACCGCCAGCACGTACCGGCCTTGACAAGCCTTATTTCATAAATTTCCTACAATGTTGATAATTCACCAACGTGCAGAATTGTCATGATGAATTCCTTCGACAGCTGCTGATATTTTTCAGAATGCAAAAAGTTACTTGGTGACTTTACCAAGTTCCCTCGCTCGTCCACGGGTTCAACTTACCAATCAGAGTCACTTAAAAAACGGCTCATCTTCGTAGACTGTCGTATAAATGTGCAGTTGGTCATAAAGACGACTTAACGGTTGTCACTCATGAATTTTTACAATTTCTTTATTTCTAAATCGATAATGTTTCTATGGAGATACGCGTACACCACCAACAATGTTTAGAAGACTCGGTATGTACTGAGAACTGCCATAATAGCAACCCAGAATTACAAGAAGTTTTATTTCGCGACGTAACATTTTATTATGAAGGAACAATTGCTATTTTTGTACACGTATAAAAATGTTTGCAGATAGCGTAGCTGCAGTTTCTTGGCACGCCTAAATTTGACTGGCATTTTACAATGTGCTGTGCATACGTCTAGAGCTGGAGTCACAGTGGCCCGACGAACGCGACCATAGCCGTCTTCCACTAAAGACGGCTATGACACGACACGACAGACCAACATGTCGCCAGAGGTCGACGAAGTTTCATATTATATATTATTCAGTGTCCACAATACCTCGACGAAATTTTCCCAAGTGTGTTAATTTGCTGTTGGGAAATTCTAAAACGATAAGTTACCCTTATAATATCAAATATTTAGTTTTTAAAACTACCGATAAAGAGAATGATGATTTTGCATTTGACAGTATTTTAATTTACACGAGTTATAGAAATTACCTATTTAAAAACGAACCGTGTTAATAATATTATTATTATTATGAAAACTAATTGTGGTGTAGATAGATATGTGTGCTGTGTATTGAAAGTTCGTGAAGGCTTCAAGTATTCAATTGGCCCATGCATTGACACCACTTCTATGCAAACAGTACACAGCCTAGATACAGTGTAGTTGTATGTATCCACATACACACACAATTCAACCACTGTAGGATAGTCAGATCTGAAATAATTTATACTTGACCAAGCGTGATGCACCAATCCCAAAGTTTAATTGGCGCGGTCTGTGGAATGGCCTGCAGAGAGACACAACTTACCACTGATACTGGAATTCAACTATGTACACACTTCGTGCACAATTACACTTTAGTGAGACATGATACTCAATTAAAAATAACCAGAAAAAATTTAATGTGCCAGGGGGAACAGGGATAATCAGCGGAAAATGATGTAGACGACAACAATATTGGATTATTTTTAAACTCCAGATATATTGAAAAATATGCTTATATTTTCTTATTATTATTTCTTTGCTTTTCTAGACTGCTATGAAACAAAAAAAAATCATTGTGGCAATTGGCAAAGATCTAGCACAAAACAATCCTAACTGACGGGGGAGTGTTCGTACCTGGCTTGGCCCTATGTTAGGCAGTACGGAGGCTTATGTTCACACTAATGGAAATCACTTACAGTTAACTGTTGCTCTCAAAATGAAGAGAAAAAAAATTGTTTATCCAATTAAAACAATATTACCCTGTCTTTGGTGTGCCTAACCCAAGGGAGTAGGTTTTCTCTCAAGTTATTGGCGGGCAAAGTTTTACAGCTAGTTTCTTATCACGTTAGAAATCAACAAGAGGTCGCCGACGGGGTTGAAGCCTCCTTGAACAAATTATGGCGGAAGCGGTGTACCACGCTTAACAGTAGCGTAATGAAGACTTATCTCTGAGGCATTCCGCTGCTCTTGAGGCTCCTTCGGACGAGGGACGACTTTCCTGTGGCAAAGCAACTACGTCGCCAGGGCTCGTATAGGCTATTCACGCTAAAGCGAGCACTTTTGTAAGCCCTCTCATTTTGAATTAATAGTCAATAGATATTATTTATTTTAGCCTTAGGTGTTAACTTCCGAGTTTGGTGGAATATACGCAATGTATTTTTTTCTTACATGGCAATATTTATAGGTGCCGGGTTCAATATTCAGGGGCTTGTCGTCGTGGAGAATACTGCGTCTCTTACACTGACGCGGGCAACTCCTAATATATATATACTAGCAACCGGGCTTACACGGGCTCTCAATTGCAGGACTACACTTAAAAGCCCAACTTAACGGAGGAAGCTAAAACACCTTAGAATACATATATAATAAAAACCCTAACTCGGCACCCACCTTCAGGTGCGAGTCCTACCCTAATCTCTATCTACTGCGGAGGTCAGTTGCGGAGAGAGCTAAGCTCTCTAGGCTGGGTATGGCTTAAAGGGACTTAAGGTTCCAGCCAATAGGAAACCAGGATTCGAACCTGGAATCAATGGGAAAATAGAAAATACATAACATCCCCCTACGTATCAATTCCCACGTCCTTATTTAAAATAAAAAAAATCATAGAACACTGTGTCTCGAAACGTAAACATACAAGTAAATAATCAGAAACATTCACAATGGGCCCTATATGAGGCCAATAAATAAAATAAAATAATTAACACAAAAAATACTCAAATTAAGTCTAGCTAAGTACTCTAACCGTAACATAATTAATTGCCACGATACATCTAAGATAAGAATATCCTAACATCGTGAAAGAAAAATTTAACAAATAAAATATAAGAAAAATATTCAATTCATTACAGATGCAAATTACATGGACAAATAGCACAGGTGAGATACGTAGAAAAGAATAATAACACATTGCATGGCGTGAAACATATTAACACATTGCATGGCATGAAACATATTAACACATTGCATGGCATGAAACATATTTACACATTGCATGGCATGAAACATATTAACACATTGCATAGCATGAAACATATTAACACATTGCATGGCATGAAACATATTAACACATTGCATGGCATGAAACATATTAACACATTGCATGGCATGAAACATATTAACATAAAGTATGAAAATTAGTTATGCAAACAACGTACATTTTGACAATGCTATAACCGGAACGTTATTGTGGCGGCAAGTTAGTTTGTTACTTACTACGTTATTGTGGCGGCAAGTTAGTTTGTTACTTACTACAGTGGGCGAAATTTTGTTTTCTAATGTATTTACGTTTTTGCGCGCCCGACGAGTCCGACATCTGAGGAAAGTAGTTATAGAATCTACTTTTGTGGGACTGTCGGGGCTGCGATTTTGTCGGAGTGACGTCACAGTGACCTTGTTTTTATTGGCTGTTAGTGAGATTTCGTTGTGTCGGGTTCGTCGGGGTATTGTGACTCCAGCTTAAAGTTTTTCGTTCGTCATTGGAGGTAATTTGTGTTTTGACGATGTCTTCCGTGACCCTGGATCAGCGATAATTATAGAACTCTAATACTGAACGTTTTCGATTCGGCTGGAGACGGGTGGGATGATTAAAAGTACGTATCGCCGTATCACAAAACACTTGAGTAGACAGCAGCCTGTGCCGCGAGTACCAGAGACACGCGCTGGCAAAATGGCGTCACTGGCCAGCAACATGTCGGATACGGCGTTATCCAAACAGCGCCTGGTAACGTACTTATCAGCCTTGCATCCCAGCCACTGATTGATTTTTAATTTCTTACAGAGCTTCTGATATAAATATTAAGGTCTATTCTACTCAATTTGAAAAGCTCAATGCTTTTAGCTTAGCAACTAAGTATTTCTGCAACTGGGTAGAAATCTTCCCGATGCCAAACGCTTCCATAAAAAAAATCGTTTTGTTCCGGGGCCACGGTGGCTGAGCGGTTAGCCTGCTCGCCTCCCACCAAGGCGAACCAGGTTCAATCCCTGGCCGGGTCAACGGGTTTTCGCATGTGGGAATCGTGCCGGACGACGCCGTTTGTCGGCGGGTTTTCTCGGAGATCTCCTGTTTCCCCCGCCCTTTCATTCCGGCGCTGCTTCATACTCACATCAATCACTTTCATCGGCTCGCAAGACCTCGCTGCTAACAGCCGTCCAAATCCCTTCACTCACTCACTCACTCGTTTTGTTCCTATACGGAGTAGAAATGCCCTTATCAATATTGCAACAACTCCTTCGCCAATATAATAATTTTCTATGGCTAATTTATGTCTTTGTTGTTCTTATAATTTTTTTTTTAGCCTATTTTTCGAAGGCTTATGTAACCACCTGGTTGTCTGTCAGAAATGTAAGTCACCCCCCACCCCCCCTCCGATATCCGAGTTTAACCAAACTACGTCTATATATAGTATTTAGTAAGGACATCAGTCTTTCACACTGTTCGATCAAGTCGAGTACTTATTTTCAAAATGGCGGTAATTTTTAAATGTATGCTAGTATGTTATATTTCGCGAAGCAGCTGTCCGATTTAAACAAAGTTTGTAACATTGGCAGTGAATTATATACCCATTCAATTTATAGAGTGATAATGGCATTAATCTGCCATTTCGCAAGACAGCGCAAATTGAAGGAATAAAGTTTTCCACTATAGCTAATTCAATACGTTAACAGTGCTTGGCGTAAGCATTGAATACGTTAACAGTGTTTGGCGTAAGCATTGAATACGTTAACAGTGCTTGGCGTAAGCATTGAATACGTTAACAGTGCTTGGCGTAAGCATTGAATTAGGAAATGCGTAATGCTATTGGTCTCCCATTTTAAAGATAGTGCAAATTGAAAAATCAATCTTTTACATTATATCTCGGGAACAATTTAACCAATTTAAACAACATTTGGTACGCTCACAGTACATGGTGTATGTATTGAATAGTGATAATGTTTTCAACCGGCCATTTTGGAAGGTAATGAGTTATTAACAGGCCATTTTGGAAGGTACTGCAAACACAAAAAAAAAAAATGCTTTTTTGTCGTATCTCAGTAACTAAACAACAGATTCCTGCCAAATTTCGCATTTTCATAATACTGTTGTAGGCTATGTTTACATATGACAGTTATATGTATAGGGCGCTTATTTTAAATATGGCTACAACATAAATATTTTAGGTTTATTCACAATATCTACTGTTTGTCCAATTTCAGCCAAACTTACTATACCGAAATTATCATTTAAAATCATCAAATGTGTCAATATATAGCCTCTTTTGTATGTCATTTTGTAAGATAGCGCAACATGAAAATAAAGTTCTAATGTTATATCTCAGTATCCTACCAAATATGGCACTCAAGAAATACTACGTAAGTTTATGTTATCTGTCGTATTGGGCCAGACTATTATTTTCAAACTGGCGGCCATATAAAAATTTCTAATACTTTGCAGTATGTATGAAACCATGTAACAAATTTCAACTTAACTTTGTATGCTGGCAGGATCTGTTACAATAATCAAATTTGTCTTCCCGAAGGCTATTTTGCCTTATATATCTTATAAGATAGTGCCACACGAATAAGCAAAGTTTTCTCATATCTCGGATAGTAATCAACAAAGCCCTTACAAATTTGGCGAACAAGTAATACTCTTTTAGGCCATATAAATTGATAGGCTGAAGTTTAGAGGGCCAGGTATTTATTTTCAAAATACCGTTCACGTAAACATTGTAGCGTAGCAGGCTGTATTTACATAACAATGTAATGAATTCCAACCTAGTTTTGTAAGCTGACAGTATCTGCTGCAAGCATCAAGTGAGAGAACTTATGTTTTCGTTTTCTATCTCGGGAAATTTATTAACTGACACGCGCCAAATTCAGGCGACAAGTTATACTGTTGTAGCCCATCTAGATGTACATACATGACTTAAGGAGGTGGTCACATATTTTCAAAGTTACGGGAATGTAAATATTTCATGTCAGTAAACCACATGTCCCAGACAATTTTAACTGTGTTAATATTTCACAGTGTATATGACAAACATAGAATGTGCCAATGAATCTTCGTTTTGTTCTCCATTAACAAAGGTACCATCACACGAGAAAATGTAGCTTTTTTTTCCACATATCCGGGGAAAATCAACTGATCCCCAACGAACTTTTCACACTCGTACAGCTACAGCAGGCCTTTCATAAAGAGTGTCTGGCTTTATTAGAGCATTACTGTAATATAAATAGTTTAGAGATGTTCATCATATTTATTAAAACATTAACATTTCATTAGTATAGGCTGTTCACGGTAAAATGAGCGCTTTTGAAAGCCATGCTTAAGATCTACTTGAATGCCTCTAATGTATGCATCCGCCTTATGTAAAATTAACATTGCAACTGGCCTCGGCACTTTACTCATGTGTCGGTCAAGTGAAACTGTGAAATTATTACGAAAGTAAATATTCTATAACTCTGCTCATTTTTGCACTCCAATGCATTAAAAATAATACAAAGCGAGAGAAATAATTTGATTTATCGCAAAATGATTGACGAACACTTTTTATTCGACGTTCAAATATGGAACTACTTTCCTTCCATCGTTACCAACTTTACTGGGCGCGTGTCACTCAGTGCACCCGTTAAAGTATATGCAGGTAGGGGCAGTGACGTTTTTATAAGGTTTATTTCAACATTGCTCACTTTATCGAGAGCAGCCTTTAGTATCAGATATGCATATACAAAGCCTGCTTTAGTAAATTTGGTACGATAGCGCTTAATGATAAATTATATCTTTTATGCCATTTCTCGTGAATCTGTTAAGCTATTTTCACAAAATTCTGCACACAGTTAGCGTTCAATTAGGCCATGCAAACTTACATGACTCACGTGTCTCACACGCTTGTTTTCAAAATTATATCCCTGTAAATATTTGAAGTTAATAATCCTAGTCTACCAAAACTTTAGACTGGTTACTTAAGAAGTGGATGTTCCGGATTCTACCCCCGTATTGTAGTCAGCTGCACGCCCCCTGCTTTCGGTTCGAGGCGTTCTGTGCTCCGAGTCACAGCTAAGGCACGAGTGTATTTGTAAATGTCTCGCTAGTATTGAATTGGTTTCTGGTCGCGCCTCTTATGATATTGCTGTCAACGAGACGTCAAGACGCACATGCCATCTAAACTTTTAATAACTTCGTCAAAATTATTTACATCCATGCAAAGGAAAGTAGGCTCATGTGTCATAATAATAACTTCTTGTTGTTGTTGTTATTAGCCTGCTTTCCGAAGAAAAGATTGGCTTATGCAATCGCCTGAATATCTGTGTGGAATGTATGTCCCCCGTAATAACTTTTAAACCTGTCAACCGAATTTCATCTAACTAGGTCCACATATAGTATTTAGTAATGGCATCAAATTTTTATAGTTTTCAATCACGCCGGGTACTTATTTTCAAAATGAAGGGAAATGTTTAAAGCTAGGGCATTCTTTTACATTTCGGAAACCATTTAACTAATTTAAAACAAATTTGTTACTTTGGCCGTGCATGAGATAAGCTCTTTATTCAGAAATAAATAATGTTATTAGGCCACCATTTTGGAAAATATTGCAAATTGAAAAAAAAAAAATTAATTGTAAATACATCATTTTGTCAGATATTGCTACATGAAAAATAAGGTTTTAATGACATATCTCTGGAAACAAACAACCAATTGACACTAAATTTCTCACTCAAGTAATATTACAATAGGTGAAGTTTTAGTGTGCCAAGCTATTATTTTCAAAATAATGACCATATAAAAATGTTGGACTTATGATATATTTGCGAAAGCATGCAACCAATTCCAATATAACTTTGTATGGTGGTAGCATTTATTACAATCATCAGATGTCTACCAAGTGCTTCTTTTTTCCTCCATGTCATAAGAAAATGTGTCTTAATATATGAAGTTTGTTCATATCTCAGGAATAAATCGACCAATTAGGCCATGCAAATTGATAGACTATGTCTTAAGACGGCTAAACACTTCAATATTCAAAATAGTGGGCATATAAACAATTTGGCAAAGTATGATGTTACTGGGACACACGATTTAATCAATTTCAACTTAACTTTGTATCCTGGCAGTAGGTATCTAGACAAGCATCACATGAGGTCATTTACAAAACTCACTCGTCAGCCATTTTGCAAGATATTACTACGTGAAAAATTAAGCATTTGTGTCTTATCTAGGAAAACAATTATCTGATAGAGGCTGTTCACGGTAAAATGAGCACTTTTGAAAACCCTGCTTAAGATCTACTTGTATGCCCGATGTGTATTTTTCCTCATTATTTAAAATTAACATGGTCATGGGCCTCATCATTTTATTCATGCGTCGGTTAGGTGAAACTGTGAAATTATTGTAAAATAAAAAATGTTACTAATCTGGTATTTTTATACTTCGATGCATTAAAAAAACCGAAAGTGAAAGAAATAATTATAGTTATCACGAATGGGTTACCTAACATGTTTTATTCGACGTTCAGATATGGAACTACGTTTCATCAATCGTTACCAACTTTACTGGGCGCATGTCACTCAGTACGCCCGTTAAAATATATGCCGTTAGTAGCAGTGATATTTTTCTCAGGTTGAGTTAAAAAATGCTCACTTTATCGGGAACAGCGCCTTTATCCACCAAATTCAGGCAACAGGATATACCCTTGTAGTTCATCTAAATCTATATAACTTAAGGAGATATTGACATATATTTAAGATAACTGCCATGTAAGTAGTTTACTTTAGTATGCCATGTACATATCAATTTCAACCGACTTTAATATGTAGCAGTATTTATACCAAATATAGAATGTACCAATAAGTAACCAATTTATTCTGAATGAATGAAAACGCGCCAAATATCGCTTTTACATCATATGTCCTGGACCAATCATTCGGTTCCCACCGAACTTTGCACACGACTAGTGCCAGAGCAGACCATGTTTTAAGCGTGATTGCCTTTATTTACAGTGTAGCAGCAGTATTATTATTTCAGATAAATGTTTCATACGTGTGAAACTATTCAACTAATTTACATTTAATTTCGTGTGCTGAGAGTCTTCATAGAATCATAAAATATGCTTGTATAAATCATATTATGTCGTCTTTTGGAAAGATAGCGACGAGTGATAAAATGCAACATTTATTTCCCCACCGAATTTTGAACACAACTTTTATTACAGTAGGTCATGTAAACTTGTATAAATTAAGTCGAGCAGACATTCTTTCAAAATGGCACAATATAGATAAGTTTAACGTGTACAGGAAGTACTTTGACAAATTTCAACCAAAATGTTATGCCTAACGGTACCAGTATGTATTAGACTCAGAAGATACTTCACATATTTACAGGATCATCATTCTGAAAACAAGCGAGTGAGTCACTTAAGTCATGCAAGTTTACATGGCCTACGTACTGAAGCGGTACTCATTTGGCACTATGTTATATAAAAATTCACAAAAACAAGCTCTGTACAGAAACATCATCAGTATTTTTATTTTCGAGATCTTTATATTTAATTTTAGCTAGCAAATTATAAAGTCCTTTAAATAAATACATACTCTCGCTTTTTGACGAACATTATGTTATTTTTAATATTTTGTTTGGTGCCACTAACGTAAACATTTTGTCCATCTGCTATCAATATATATTGTCAACTAATCACACTAATACTTTCTTTTTTTTTTCTTCAATTCATGAAATTTCTCCTTCAAATTCTCGCAATCTTTTAGTAAAATTCTCTCTTCTTTCTGAATCAGGAGAGCTGTAATCTTGAAATAATTCTCCTTCAATAGAAGTTTCCTTTGGAGTTGGTGGACAATCAAAATTTTTTCTGCAACAATTACTTACGTTACTATCAAAATTTTATTTTCTTCGGCTAGTTGCTCTATCTATCCACCAATATTTTGCAATTCATGGATTAAAAGGAGGATCTTCTTTTTAATTATTTCATAATCACCTTCGCGAATTTTCTTATAAATACGGTACTTTTAAATAAGTAACTTAACTCGATATTTGCTTTGTTGGATACATTTTTTCTTCCATTTATATTCAAAACATATTTTACAAAATTAATGAGTTAAAAAAGTATTGATAATTTTGAGACACAATAACCTTTCCTTGGACAGATCACACTACGGAGAATTTAAATGTTTATAAAATTATAATAGAAATCGATACACCTAAAGGTAATAGGTTTTCTTTCCCTGATGATGGCTATGAACAGTTTACATTAACAAAGCGGGATGAGGTTGTTAACTATCCCAAAAAATATATATTCATGTTGTTATAACTTCTTTCCTTTTCGGTATCTAGAGTAGAGATATCAAAACAAGGTCAAATAATTGAATATGTTGTTAATATATGATTAACTCCTACAATTACGAATGCATTAGAAAGTTCACCAGGTGAAAAATAATGTATTTAGAAAGGTGTGGTATTGGTAATACATTTCAATTAAAATCAGTTCAAAGTGATAAACCGATTGCAATCGTTTATCCGTTGAGAAAACTGTTAAATTTTCTAAGAGGTAATAACGAAATCTATTGGAAAGGTGGTTATAAGGTTACTTTCATAAATAATTCTTCTGATAACAAATACTTATAAGTATATCAAACGAAAAAAGGTGACGTAACAGTCAAGAGAGAATATGCTGATGAAGGTAAAATTATCAATCAGAGATTAGAAATTATGTGGCCTATTTTAGAATACGAAGCTAACACAGCTAATGCGATGAAAGAAAAGTTGACCAAACGCCCTAAATACACATCAGTTTTAATTACTGCCAAGGAAACGAAGTACCACATGGTTCAAATGCATTCAAAAATAATTTAAAATAGTAGTTTAAAAATTTACAGTTGATATACCTGACTGTGTAAAAATTGCTTTTCAAATTAATATGAAAGGTGAAGTTAAATAAATATGTTCATTCTTCTATGTTCGATTACTGTGATGAAAGAAACAAAAATTTTAAGCTTGGAAGGCATACATTTTTTTCAAAGGAGAAACTGGATTTTAGACTATGGCCAAGAATTTTGTCATAAAATCTATCTGGCGTGTAATGATTTAAAAATTCTAAGTAAAAAGTGGATAGCGTTTACTAAAATAATGATCTTTAATATAAGCAAGCATTTGATTCGAATTAATATTATTCTTCCTTTTCTAGAAGACCGCGTACGGACTACAGAGTCAGTGCTAATAGAAGGGGACCAGGAAATGATTGAGTAAACAGAGTCAGTGCTAATAGAAGGGTACCAGGAAATGATTGAGTAAACAGAGTCAGTGCTAATAGAAGGGGACCAGGAAATGATTGAGTAAACAGAGTCAGTGCTAATAGAAGGGGACCAGGAAATGATTGAGTAAACAAAGTCAGTGCTAATAGAAGGGTACCAGGAAATGATTGAGTAAACAAAGTCAGTGCTAATAGAAGGGTACCAGGAAATGATTGAGTAAACAGAGTCAGTGCTTATAGAACGGGACCAGGAAATGATTGAGTAAACAGAGACAAAATTATAGCGATTGAAAGGTAAGTAAACGCAGGGAAATTTTTTTTTCAAATGACTTATTTTTTATGGACTTGAAGTGTATCCTCGTTAAAAAATCTGGGTGTTGTGCTAACTTGGTAGATCCACTAGTAATTATTTTTGCTCTCTATGATAAACAAAAGTTTAAAAACCCTACTTTTATTTTGTAACCATTGAAGTTATTAATATTTACCAATATTACGATAGCAAAACTCGTTGTTCACTTCATAGTCCGAAAGAGTAAAAGACAATCTGAATAAATGAAATAAATAATTTCGTTTTATACGCAGCATTACTGATTTTCGTTTGGTTTGAGTGGAGGTGTATGTATGTTTTGTGTGGAAAAATGTTCATGAGCTTCCTAATAATTATTTATGATTTATCATACTCACAATACTTACTCAAGCCGCACTTTAACATCTCGACAATACAAATGATGGTAACTTCTACATGGAAAGGAATATTTTACTATCAATGTGCAAAAAATTATATTTGCTTAATTCTTTATTTTTGTTACAAAAATCGACGAATACGCCTGCTTTTAAAACCTACCCTTTAAGGTCTGTGTAAATAGTTAATAAATACAGGCTGATTCGAAGATCACGTTTCTTCAGTTGTGTAGTACGCTCACAAAAATCAGAGAAACTTTCGGAAGTGATACAAATGATAAAACATATGGCCAGAGTCTTTGTACTATAAACTTTATATTTTTCACTTATTTTTCGGAAGCAATGAAATTTTTCGTTGTCTCTATGTGGTACGATTGGCATTTGCCATAAAGGAAGCTGGCAGATTCGGTATGGCACCAACAAAAAGGAAATGAAAATGGTTATGTGGCAGGCTTTTAGAGTACTGGATGATGCCATTCCGAGTAGGCCCTACAGCAGACAAAAAAAAATTCAATAATATTATAACACCTTAATTTTTATGCAAACCAATAGCACAGGTTTATTTATTTTGTGAAAATTATTCTTCCTGTCAGTCAATTCTTCCCAATGTCAAGCACAATTTAGTAGCGCGGCTTTTGGTGTTTATTTTTCAGTCTGCAATTGTAAAAACATTAAATATATATATATATATTTATTTAAATTACGACACTTTTTAAGTACGCAACACACTTTATTCCAAATAATAAGCAATAGATTTGTACTGCTATAACAAGAAAATAGGACAAGTAGAACGCTTTTTACAAATTTCAAATACAAAACTTTTACAGAGAAACAAAATAGTTATATAGATGTAAACGTTATTTCTGCACTATTTTATATAAATAATACAGAATAAAACGGCAGGTAGTGATGTACAGTACTTAAGTCAAAACGTTGCAGTAGAGATCTATAAGCAGTGAATGTCGTATAATGAAACCAAATATTAGCACAGATATATTCGTGTACAATCCTGATATAAATTAGACACTCTTTTTCACTTAGACATGAGATTTACGAGAACATTAATAGTACTTTATACATTCGTGTATAAATATCACATTCTTTAGTGAAGGGGGAAAAAAAACTTATGGCTATATTACATTGGACAAACAAGGGTGCTTAAATTCTTATGTAGACCGTGTCACAAAGAAGACATTACGCTATTTGTGTGGTCTTGTAGCGTCTTCCTAAAAACATTTACAATTTCGAAACAACACATTTGCACACTTACATAATTTTCTCACAGCTGTAAAAATATTTCATCAGTCATTAATTTTTGACTTCATAATATTTGTATCAGATAACATCTCGTTACACTTTCTTATCTTAAAACATACATAACGAGTGGGGCCTGCCCATTAAACACCATATTGTGCAAAGAACATTAATAAACAACATTAACTATGCATTTTAATAATGAAAACTGTGTTTACTCACAATTATTACTACGTACACACTGATATATCAATTGTAGTGAGTGTGCTTAAAATTTGTATCTTATAATTCCAGAAGTAATTGAGTATATACAACATTCATATCAGTGTCAAGAAGTTAAGTTATCACAGAAGATTTCGTATTATAGCGAAAGAATGACAATAGAACATAGCAATGTTTTTTATGTACACATATGTATATTGATATAAAATCGTGCGAAAATTTCTACATTAAAACTATAAACCATAGTCATATACTAATAACTTAAATACTAACATTTTCTTGTAGAAACTAATTTATTCATATCATTCTTTGCAATAATTTAGTTTTATAAAAATTTGGAAAGCATTTAAACTGAAACAGAATTAAAAAGTACGCCGGTAAATAACAAGCAAGTCAGTATCTCCTTACTTTCATGATGCCATAAAATAGTTTTATATAAGTTTTTTTTATTTCTCGAAATTCTTCTTATGTATCTAAGAAATGCATGTGTGTGGCAGACATTGCAAACCTCCTGGACCAAAAGACAGGGAGGAGAGTAGGATGTAAGCTATGGTTACGGGCACCCGAATTCCGCGACAATGTTTCACGTCCAGTTGTATTTCATAGCACTTTAGCTCAGATCCACTTTCGCGATTGGATGGTTTCCATGTAGCGCGAATCACAGACGCGCCATATTGAAGTTACTTACTTGTGACTGACCAGTTAAGAAGGAGAAGATCTTCTCACGAAAATGCGCCTCCAATAAGTAAAAGAAAACTTTCGGAAAACTCGCTGGGCATTGAAATCTGGCATGTGCGGAAATATTTTCGTGAAACTGGTGTGTCCCTAGCTATTGTTGCCAGTCCATTTAATGGGTATTTTGAGTGAATAAATGTGGATCTTTTTCCTAATACATAACGGGAAGATGTAGCCTGTCTGCCCTTCTAAGCAATTCTGTGGGTTTTTTTTTCGTGTGACTGATAAATATTAAATACCGGCCCTTAATATTGCGGTTATTTGGCTCCCTAGGGCTTCGAAAACATAAAATATTTGATTTGAAAATTTTTGAAGCGCGGTAAGGATTTATCATTTAAGAAATTAACGAAAGAGACGATTTCTAACGCTTTCGTTGGCTGACAAATGAGAAAATGCGTGCGATGGTCAAACGCCAGAAAATTTATAAAATTTTCAAAGATGAGTCTAAATACACTTTAAGTGAAAACTGAGAATAAAATCCCAAAATGTAACCAATGTGGATTTAATAAATGAATTATTTCATCGATATCTACTGTCAATCGGGCTATTTGTATAGAATGCTTCTATTTGGAAAACACTTTTAAAACCCTTATATCATTCCGGATTCATAGAATACACTCATATACAACGAAACATAGTGAAGTTTCTGCTAGCTGCAACCTGTAATGGTAATATGTTTAAAGGACAGAGGAAAATTGGTACCCTAACATTCGCAAATGCCACAGCGCAACAGTAATTGCTTTGTTTTTTTTTTCTGGATGAAATTGGGTTTAGAGCGCGAAGAAATTAATAATTTGCGGGCTTTTATCTGTGACGGATCTTGAAATTCTACCACGCTACTTTTTAAGGTGTACATTGTGATTTAGTACAGATTTACGCACAACGTTGGATGAGTGTGGTCATGGTAGTATGTATGTACAGAATGTAGACACTTGTCCAATGGTTGCAAGCTTGCCAAAATATTTCTGTCCTACAAAAGTGTTTTAAGTTCATCTTATACAAGGCAGTGGGTTTCATTCGAAGAAAATCTTCATTAGTGTGTATAGCCGTAAAAAACACATAGTGCGAATTACACTTTCTAATAAAGGTGTTTCCTCATTGCCTTTAAGGCCTGCTATGTTTACAAATTTACACATTTATTTACGTGTACAGAGAGGTTTCAATGTGATACTGACGTTGAGATGATGGCATTATGGAAATTACTAGTCTATAAAAATAGAATCAAGCAAAAAAAACAAAATCACAGTCAAGAAATATATAAGGCGGAAGGAGACACCCCAGCTATACAAACACATTAGTCACATCAAAATTAGTTTCCGTTTACGTTTAAGGAGAAACACACTTAACGTTTACGTGTTACAGAAATTGATCATATTTTATCACCGTTAAAGCTTTGAACCAGTAATTTTTAATCAAACATTGTCAATCACTTAATCTTATCAACATTTCCTTGATTAAAGTTTATATTGCCCATTCCAATGCATTGCATTTACTTTGCCAATTTTAGTCATAAAATAGAAAATACGTACCACGATTTGAAAAAGAACATACAAACACAGATCATATAGGTATTTTTTTTTTATGTACACGTAAAATACCCATTTTATAACAAACACGAGACAAACAGATATTGCTGTTTATTCTAATTTTATTACAACTAATAACTACTCATACCTGTTTTACAAGATTTTGACAAAATTTTCTATGGATTTTACTATATTACGTATATACAAGTGTAAATGTATGTAGTTGTATCACATGTGTCTTTCTTTTAAGTACAAACTAAAGAAAAATTGTTACATAAGTCTTCTTAGAATAGCAGTGAAAGATTTATTTAAAAAATGGACATTTCATTTACTATAGCTATGTTATTTATGCTAAGTTCGGAAACACCCATATTTGTACAGAAAACACATGGTTGAGTGAATTTTCTTATTCAGATGACTCACTTAATGCTAAACACACATGACAAAAGTTTAGCTTAATTTAATTATAAGACACTTCTAAAGACTAGTTTTTTTTTTTTTTTTTTTTTTTTTTTAAAGGTGTAATAATTTGGAGAAAATTCAAGAGACGATAATATTACACAACTTGTCAAATAATTATATTACACTTATATTACATGGTAAACATCTATTTTGTACTGTACAAATTACATGAGCAGTGTGTAAATTAAAACTCACGGTACAAACAAAATAGTTTCAACGTAAACACACTGTTGAAACATGCAAACACGAGATTTCAATTTAATGACATATATCTGTATATAGTAAATTTTACAATATTTTCCTGTACTTTGGTATAAGAACAGCAGGCATAGCAAAATATTTAGTGTGCTTCTTGAGCCAATGAATGACGCTAGACATAATTTCTGTAGTTAAATTGAGAATAATAAGTTATAACTTTTGCACGTGCTCAAAAATTATATAAAAAGCTCAAAATGTTAGCAGTCACGCTTTTCAAAATGTCTCTGAGATTTGTGTTACTTCTCAACTCAAAACGTTTTATTATGATGTATGTTTTGTAATAACATTTAAAATGTATATTATAAAATATATCACAAATTATAAATTCCATTTACATCAAACTATTACTATTTTTGAGTTGAGGTGTCAGACATAGTGTAAGACTTCAGAAATAACGTTCTATTACAAATGTACTCATTCATATGCAATAGATTTCCTTTAAAAAATTATATATCAGAAATAATATTCTAGTAGTCCGAGGATTACAAAAAAAATCCTAAACATATGTTACTTTTTTCCCCGACTCACGTGCTTATAGAATTCCTGAACTGGGTGTTTAGTTATCTTTCTGATGGTCAGAACGGAACTTTTCGAAAAATTTGTATATTATACTATATTTTTTTTTTAGTTTAATACCGATTGTGTATATGCACAATGAAAACAGGTATTCCGTATATTTTATTTGCGAGTATATTTGTTGAAAAATAATTTTCTCTGAAAAACTAAGAAACAATATAGTAATAAAATATGTTGGCGAATAAATAGTTATACATTACTTTATATAGAGGCTTTATATGAAGTACACATCTCAACCCTCCTTTAGAAACTAAACTTAAGTTAGGAAAAATGCTTTTGATATGCGACAACTTGTATTTGAAAGGTACTATCCAGACCTATCACGTTTTCAAACAAAATGTTATACTGATGCTCATATTTTTACTAATACAACATAGTTTTAGTAGTTTTACCTCTATATGCATGATTGGAGAATAACTACACATCTTATGAAGCATATTTTGTTCACTACACCATATGTATTTCGTAACATCAGCTAAATATATATTTGGCGTTACTGAAAGAAGCATTTTGTTAACCCAAAACAGCTGTCTTCCTTTATTGGTACACAGCATAAAATCAACTCTCATTTATTATCATTATTTATCGAAATCATAAAGACCAACGGTAATTGTCATCACTGAGGATGCAGTCATAAAAAAATCTTATCTGGTTTGTGTCCGAACTTTAGAAACGACCTAATTCTCAGAATCAGATAAACAAAATAATAGTACGATAGTCACCCATTTTTTTAACGTAGTGCTACAACCTAACAAATCTTAGCAAACATATATATGATAATAGCCCGGAAATTGTTCTTACATTAAAAATAAACTAAAACATTCAAAATAACTGGCGAAATCACAGAAACCACACAGGCATGTTGATCTACAGTGACTCGTGTTAAATAAATGATAATCAATACTCACTGTGATGTGGTTATTTCGGTGAGATCTGGTTGGTAGCGATGTAAATCACTTCTCTATTATTTTACTGCTCGAACAATGTCCTCAAATAATTGAATTATTAAGTAAATTATTTGTTAAATTCAAATGTTAACATTTCATCTGGTAATGGTATGGGTAAATCCTCGTGAATCATCCTGCATATATAAACATTTTTCTTAAATATTACTAGATAGTATATAGTATATGTATCCTTTTAGTAAAAATATAAGAAAGTAATCTGGGAACAATTTTAGAAAAATTTTAATAATGTAGCAACATATGACCAGCTATAGTTTTAAACAGAATAACATTTAAGGAACGAGCAAAGTATCACCAGTTAACCACTAGACAAGATCAAACAAAGAATACAGGTTGCAGACAATCAGGGCATAAATTATGACAATATGTCAGTAAGTAAAATCAACGATAAACGATAGCGATGTACACAAATGTTGTGATTGGTTCGCTATTCGAGTCACGTGGTAAACGAATGCGAAGGATTAAAACCAGAAGAAGGAATCAAATCCAGGAAAAATGAGTTCAGTGGAGCGAAACTGAATGAAATATTTTGTTGTACTGATGTAGAACTCGGATCTCAAGTTGGAATAATATTGCTAGGAAACGTCAATAGACTCGCCTTTGAAACTTCCTACCGCAATGTCAGCAGCATCTACAAACCTTTCTGAGGGACGAATTTCTCATCAAATTAAATAAGCTGGACGTATAAGCAATCGGATTTAAAAAATTTGCAAATCAGCATCAAAAATGTTTATATTCGTCAACATGAATTTCATGAATATTTTTTTTGCATTATAATGCTGTAACCACTTTTCGCCAAATGTTAAATACATCAATAATATTGTATTATTAAATAAACTTCATACAAACTCGTTTAGAAAACGGTTTACACGCGAAAATTTCCCCTGAATGAACTAAAAAATTATAAAAATAGTTTTAGTGTTTATTTATTTAATATATTTTGCCTGTGTTTATCTAGTTCTACAATACAATCCTCGACAAAAGTATTGTGACAAGTTACTGACAAGAAATAAAAGTTCAGTGATGAGATTTTGTTACGATATTAAGTAGCAAATGTTGTGGAAACTGATTAAGCGTAAGTGAAGTATCAACTTTCACGAAAATATGTTCAGTGTGTTTTTCGAAACTGTTCTCAGTTTACCATTAAACGCGTATTTTGCCCGAATAATTGCGTGTAAAAAAAAAATGTTGGTACTAATTGGTAACTTAATTTTTCCCCAACAAAATAATCTTTCATTCGTAAAAGTTCTGTGTAAATTGCTTTAGTTAAACGAAGACTAAAAAGTTTTAAGACACGTAGATGCAAAAGTGATCTATGCCAACAGAAAAGACTGAAGTTGAGAACAACTCAGGAAGGATAACGGCATGGAGAATACTGGAATGTGGCTAACATAAAAAGAACAGCAAGTACTTCAGGATGCTCAAGTTTTTCTACCACTTAATATAAATACGTTTTATAAAGTATTTTACACTCATAAGCAACTCCAGTACCACTGCAATTTTTTTTTTCACGTACCAACTTAACAGTTAGGGTGCTCTACACAAACCTACAAATTATTACGGAATATATTTCTTCATTACAAACATGCATGTAAACATTAATGGCTATAAAACTATTTTTCAAAATCAAAACTGCGAGAGTTTTAGCTAGACATATTACAGCCGGAATTGTGCGTTTGAGAAACGGGAGGAAAATACTGTATTGTTGAAAGCAGTTCTTGACCAAAATTATCAAGGCAATGATGAAAAATTAACTTAAATAAAAATTGTCCTTACGCAAGACTAGTCTTATTTAGCAGACCACAAATATTTAGAAATATAAATTAAGTGTATGTTGACTGTCATACTTTGAGTTCGGGACATTGAAGTAGGCCAAAAATCAAAGGAAAATAAAACTGTTAAGTTATATGTAGAAATAGTTAAGTTTCATTTTACAATCTGCTGAGGGAAGTGAAACCTTTACAGTCATTTGTAGCTTTGTCCCATAAGCTAGCGCAAGCTTGCACCAACTTCCTAATGTTCATTTTAATGAAGGCTCGAAAAATTTCTGTGCCTTATTGTGTTCCTCACAATAAACCAAACTGGCTAACATGAAGTATGCAGCAAGGTAAGAGACTGTAACGCCATTATTTTAAATGAAAACATGTGGCACAAAGTTGTCCCAGATTACTGTATCTGAAAGATTATATAAATTGATCAACATTATTATCAAGAAAATAAATTACATTGACACGTCGGCGATGCGACCAAATTTATTTTCATGCCACTCTTCATTCACTTATTACTAGATTACACAGAGTATGTCACGTAACATTCAGTTTATCCGAGCGTTAAAAAAAAAAACCTCACCATTCTTGCTAAGAAACAGTCGGTGATGTGTTCTTAATTGTTTCACATTAATGGCTTCCTATTCCATAGGGTTTAGCACTGTCATTTTCTGTGAATCTGCGTTGATTTCATCTTCTGCGATCAAGATAAGACGCGTTTCTAAAATCCCGCGCTTCTCTACTGCTGTGATAAGGTTCCTGGTTCACAAATACAGAAATAGTATATATTCAAAAATTATTTTTTATAATTTTTTTTTTTGCGTTCACTACGCAGTAGATGCTCTCGTACGAAAATATATATTTGGTCGTCCGTTTAAAAAAAGGGAGCAATTAAAGACGCTGCGGCGAGATGATACACTTGGGAAGGACAGATCTTGACACTAACGTGAGAAGCTGTCACCCTTATTGACTTTCTTAGTTCATGAAATGGCCGCAGAACGCTGTTATCAAAATAGTGGTGGTTAAACATACTAAATACAGGGGTAACTAGTTTCTGTATCTGTTCGTAAAATTACCATTTGTGCTACTTGAAGATATCTTCAAACTATTTGTCTTTGACATGTCATGTAAATACCAATTTGGAAGCTCCAGAGAAAACAGCGAGAGAATATATTATTTGAGAACAGACTGGATGCAAGTGTTACCACGCAGGTTTGTGGTATTATCGTGGAGGTATGAAGTTCTAAATTCTCACCTTAATGTTTTTATCCATATACAAACAACTCAAAATTGCAATAGCTTGGTGCAGCGCTGTGTGGCTCATTCATGAACTTATTCGACCAAAAATATAAGTGACAGCTAGTGAACTTCAGGAGTTAATGGGTGGGCTTACACAAAAAAAGTAAAAGTAGATATCAAGATACGTAAGCAGCAGACATTCTTTTCCAACGCGTCGGCTCAAACTTAGTCCAATACAATGGTTGGCCATGCTACTGCTTATAGATGGGGAAGTATTTTGGAAGTGTTACATTTCGCCAGTCACAAGAAAAAACGTTCATTTTAATGAAATAAAATTTCTACTTCAAACTACGCTATACAATATTAATCTATGTTGACTTCCCCCACCCCCTTCCCCCCAAAAAGTAGCTGAAAAAAATTGCGATTAACTAATCTTAACTGTTTCAATTTTAATCGAATAAGTCACATCGCACACTATAATGAGTCTGTATTAGCCGAACTTAAGGGGAATCCCTAGTAAAAAAAAAACTTGCAACGCAACAAGGTTACGTCTGACTTAAGGAGGAAATGCGACCGGCTGCGCTTTGCATTCCCGGAATAAGAATTTCTGAGAAATAGGCTATTCACGGTAAATTGAACACTTTTGAAAGCCTTTTCATTTCAAATAATAGTCAACAAATAAAATGTTATTTTACCGTTATACGTTAACTTCCGAGTGCGGTGAAATATACGCACTGTGTGTATATTACTTACGTGGTAACATTTATTTTTATAAAGTGCTGGAAGGGTAAAAAATTGTTGAAAGGAAAAAGTAAGCAGTGCCTCAAAAGTGTTCACTTTACCGTAAACAGCATATAGCAGTATGATATTATTACATGCTTTGAAATCTAAAGGGTTAGACTACAGAAGCCACTATCTATTTTTTTCTTTACCTTCAGGGAAATGTATAGAGTCATAAGTATGATGGTCTAAACTATTTTCACTATTTTCGTTCTCTCTGAATATATGTAATTGGAAAAAATAAATAAAATTGAAAGTGGCGTCTACTGATACATAGGCATTTTACTTTTTACCTTTCCTGGAAAAATCTTGTTCCTAGATTAATAATTTGCTGATACGCGAATATAAAGGCTGTTCGCGGTAAACTGAGCACATTTGAAAGTCCTGCTTAAGATCTACTCGCATATGCATTGCGTTATATTTAACCATATGTAAAAACTAACGTTGCCAAGTCGGCCTGGCCAAACTTCGGCCAAACGAAACTTTGAAATTATTCGAAGTTAATAATTTAAAAAAATTCTAGTTATCGCACTTATAGGCATTAAAAAAACACCAAGGAAAATTAATTAATTCAGTTTTTTGATATGATTCCGTAATACTTTTAATTCGACTATAAGGCATGGAACTACTTGGTCGGCGGGTTATCTCGGGGATCTCCCGTTTTACCCGCCCCTTGATCCCGGCGCCGCTCCATATTCACTTCATCACCTTCATCAGCTCTCAAGACCTCTCTGTTACGAGTAGCCCAAATCTCTTCACTCTTACTTTCCCTTTGATGTTACCAACTTAACTGGTCGCAAACCGGTCATTGGACCCATTAAAATATATGAATTTACGGGTCAGTGACATTTTTCAAAGGTTGATTTCGAAAGTGCTAACTATCATTATAGTGAACAGCCCTTATGCCAGAATACTGATTTTACAAGCCAATATTTTACAAGGGGGTCCCCTTAGGCAGTAACAGCACTATTGTGTTAGTTCAATTTTGCGAGCCCGCCGCTTACTTACTGATTCATTCTTACTGCCGAAGTATCCTATTGTGTAAACCCGTATTCGTCAGTGCCAAGACCTGTCGTAGGGGCAGCGGGTGATAATCAGGAGCGCACGGAGGCGGCGGGGGCGGGCGCCTGGGGGCGGTGGGGGCGCTACCCGCTCGGCGGCCGCCATCACTTGGGGGCGGCGGCGGCGGCAGCGGCGAAGAACCCCGCGGGGTGGGGCGGCGTCGGAGAAGACGAGCAGCTGCGGCTCAGCCCACGGGACGGCTCTGCGAGCAAGAAACAGCTGCCCTCACTGTCGGCGGCGGGGAGGCGGGGGCGGGGCTGGGGGCGGCCGCACTCACCTGACACCAGCAGGCTGCCGCCGCCGCCGCCTCCGCCGCCCGGCTCCGCGCCGCCCCCGGGGCCGGACGGCGTGGGGCAGCGCCGGTCGTGCGGCGCCACCACACCGCTCAGCGTCTGCAGCGGGATGCGGTACAGGCGGAACGGCCTCGCCTCCGGGGATGCTGCAACACCACCACAAATCCGGTAATACCCTACACTTTTATGGTACACCTGCCACATGCATAAGTCTACTGGTTCACGATAATTATGGTATGTACATATGGGGACACTGAAACACGCCGACAACTACCATATTTTACGGTATATGCCACATACTTATACAGGTGCACGACAAATAAGGTATGCACTTCTGGGGATGCTGCAACACGCACAACGACTCCGGAAACTTTTACGGTACACCTGTCACATAATTAGTTGCGAAAGGTGTGCGCTAATTATAGTATTATAGTGTAAACATCTGGGGACACTGAAAAACGCCGACAAATCCGGTAATTCACTGTTTTTTTTATGTAATACCTGTCACATACTTGTCTGCAGATGCGCGATAATTACGGCATGTGCAACTGCGGTCACTGCAACATGTCATTAATACTTTTGGAATGCACACCTGATAACTCCCCACACTTTCATAGTACACCTGCCACATACTTAATTTACAGGTGTACACTGCATGTAAGGGGATGCTACAATACAGAGTAAACTACTGTAATTTCCCGTGCTTTGACGGCATCTCTTCCACACACTTGGTCTACATGTGTGCAATAATTATGGTATGCGAGTATAGCGACACTGTATCATGTCGATAACTACGGTAGATTCCCAAGCGATCACGGTACAGCTACCACACAGTTAGTCTACAGGTGTACAATAATTATGGCGTGCACATCAGGAAACGCTGTAACACGCCGTAGCTGTCATTCCGGTGAAATTTTTGACAAATTTACAACTTGGTTAGTTTAGAAAATCTGCATTTTCCACATAAAAAGTTTGGTTGTAAAATTACCTGGAAGCGATAGTGACCCATTTTTACCTCGGAAGTCATTCAAAATACATAATTTTTCCTTCCTTTGCCCCCGTCAGTTTTTCTATACTCAAGCATTAATTTAGCATCAAAATCACAGCACAATAAAATAAACGGTATATTAATAGTGAAATGCGTCATTTCATGCTTTGAATTTTAAATGTTTTATTACAAACATCTAAAGTAATGGGCATGTCGCAGATCAATGAAGGCCGTAGTAGGTAGTGTACTAAGGTACAACCTCGATTTTCATCCTGTGTACCAACACATAACTTCCATAGTGCAATGTAGCAGTGGTGGAAAACAGTAAATAAGCAAACAATTTGGGTGTGGGATGAATCATATAGCGCTGGGTACTGACATGCTGCAGTCAACAGCAGATAATTATGTAATGCCAATTGCACGAGCAACATTAAGCATATTTGTGTACACAAGTAATGAAATGTTCAGCATACTTGACTGCTATCTTCGATTGCTTTGTGATTAAATAACAATTGGGCAGGCAGAATTTACAACTGCCAAAGAGCAGCCACACATTTACTGCTATATTAATACACTCATTTTGGAAAAATTCAGTTCAAAATTAAGCCACTTAATAAGATGAAATAGCAGTTACTGAAAAGTTTTAGTCCGATCTCTGAATAACTCTATAACGTGTCATGCGGACGTTAATTTCTTCAACTAACTCACGGTATATGTTAATGATCCCCAGCAATTCTAAAATACAATTTGTTAGGTGAATGATTTAGTTAGTAACTTCCATGCCATTTTTTTTTAGAATGCCAACATTACAGTGATAAGAATATAAACGAACTTTAACGCTTAAAAATTACAGAATTTTTCGGATAAATGGCTTTAAAATACATGTCAGTAGGTCTAGTCTTCTTTCCTATAGTGTACGACATTAATTAATAACTAGTGGTAAAACTATGTTAGCTGGGAAATCACAATTCTGTTGAATCAACACAAAAAAAAGCCACAAAAAGAGAACCATTGCTGCAATGAAACACACCCAGCATGCCACAAGCAGATGTTGCGAAACTCAAGCATTACCAAATGCGACTATTTCTGCATCCAATTCCCGTTCGCACCAAGTACGAGTATTTTTATCGGAACGGGAAGCATACCATTAAATATCTGATAGTTTTATCATGGTAGACTCGACTTAACAGTCATTCAACAGTGTTAAACGAAACGCATGATCACGAATAACCCCGATTTTTGACCGTGTCCGCACAATAAGACGCCTTCACGTCTGCTAGCATAAACAGAAAGTGCTATCACAAAATATTACCTACGGACATTGTACTTACAAGCATTTAAATATGGGCTGAAGCACGAGTTAATGACTAACATTAACAAATTAATAGATACAGGAAGAATTCGCGAATTCAATTAATTGTAGGGTAGACTACACAGTCTTGTGTACAATCACGCATATAAAAATCATTTTTGGTTGCTTGTTGTTGCAGCGGAAGGCGATGATTGGGCCAACATTTTGCACCGTGTAACTTATTGGCCCAGAGTTCTTTAGGATGTGATTAATAACGCTTGGGCCAATCGAAACAGTAACCTGTACATAAGAGATTTTGAATTCTAGCTTGACCCAAAATGAATCCGCGAATTCTTAAGGCCTCTACAAAAAAAAAAAAAAAAACTAAAATCTATGACCATTGTAAAAGCTATCACTGTTACAAAGAATTTTCCTTCGTGCAAATAGAAATACCACCCTTATTTTGATTTGCTAGTAGGCTTCGCTTCTCAGTCCTTTATACACTATGTCTACTATTGTTTGTTTTATGGTTGATGACGTAGTAAGACTTCTTTGCACAGGACAGTTTATTGGATAAGAATACTGCTTCCTGGTTACTATTGGCCCACAGCTACAAGAGAGTGTCTGCACAACTGCCGCCCAATCACAATACTACGTCAAAATAATATGTGCTTGGAAGTCTACGAAGCCACCGACTGAATATAACAAAAAAACACGCTGGTTTTTCACAGTGCAAATAATCACTATTTCAGATGGGAAATATTTTACTATCTTCTTCCATATAACTTTAAGTGCATTTGCATCCATTTACAACTGAGTGCTGAACCAAGGAATATTAGCCGGTTAAAATATTAGTGTATGGTGCAAGGAAGGGAAATTCCACACATGCACAAAATCTGTAACGCAGACTGGAAGACACATCTCACTACAAATTCGATACCATTAACCAATATGGTCGCTAACTAGGTATTGCGGTAAAAAGGCAGGTTCCAGTACCTGATTGGTTCGCAACCAGCATGGCGTACGAATGAAGGCAGTTGTCTATTTGCAGATGCTTGCGACACAGCTTGACACATTTTGAGAGTGTGCTCTACCTACTGCGTACCTATAAATGCGCTTGTGAATAAAACTTTTTTTTTTTTCGAAACGTTGCCATGCCGAAAATAACGCTAGTTGATTTATAATCACTCATGTAAATTGTGCACAATCCGGAAGCGACCTACATTGACAAATATTTATTTGGTGCGACCTAAAAAACAGACATATAGTAAAGAGCTTCCGCGATGAATTCGGACTTTTTGGCCAGTGCTACAGAAAAAAAAAATGGTAATATTCTATCGATTGAACTTCGTCCTGATCTCTCTATTAAATAATATTTTCGATGTAATTTTTACTAAAGATCATGTACACGAAGGCGAAATTGTGAAATAAGAATTCAAAATTTTATCGTTGTAATAATATTCATAACCGAAATACCAACATTAAAACCTAAGAAAATTGATAGACAGGTTGTATATTTTCTAAACATTTAAATGAAGAAAAAATAATATGCAGCTGATTGGTTAGTAATGCGATTGTATCGATGGCCCGAAGGAAAAACAATGTTTTTTTATTTCTGAAAGGGGTTACGAATACATATTCGCATGACAAAGGCTTGGAAGACATTGAGGAAGAAAAATTGTGACATCTAAAAGCGTTTGCAAAAATTACGATTAATTAAATTCATATTAGTGCTATCAGGACGTAGTAAATATACCGAAATGATAGGAATGGCACCATCCAGTACCATATAAAAAAGCTGTGATCATATACCCACGTGGTATTGTTTTATTAGAACTTGTTGCATGATGTTGAAGAAATTGGCATCTAGTGACAAGTGTGGAACTACGAGAACGAATAGTAAGTTTCAGATTGGGAAGCCCTAGGTTAATACACTGGCAACTAGAATATTTTGACGCCAGGGACCCGTTCCACAAAACTACAAGTCTGCAAGTTACAAGTGAAAAGACTTGTAACTTGCGTAGTATCACCTAGCAGCAGACATAGAACTACAGGCTAGCTACTCGTGCGGTAACGAATAGCAAGGAGCAGTGGCACCTAGCGGTATATGTGGAACTACGACAAGCCATCGTGTGGTAAATACAAGACGGGAGTAGCTACACCTAGAGACAGACACAGAACTATTGCCAAACTACTTGCGTGGTAATTAATAGAATGAGCAGTGGCATATAGCTGTACGTATGGATCTATGGCGAGACACTAGTGCCACGACGACCAGCAGGGTAATGTAGCACATAGCAGCATACGTAGAACAATGGGCAAGCTACTCGCGCGCAAGGAGCAGTGGCTCCTAGCGGTATATGTGGAACTACGACAAGCCATCGTGTGGTAAAGACAAGACGGGAGTAGCTACACCTAGAGACAGACACAGAACTATTGCCAAACTACTTGCGTGGTAATTAATAGAATGAGCAGTGGCATATAGCTGTACGTATGGATCTATGGCGAGACACTAGTGCCACGACGACCAGCAGGGTAATGTAGCACATAGCAGCATACGTAGAACAATGGGCAAGCTACTCGCGCGCAAGGAGCAGTGGCTCCTAGCGGTATATGTGGAACTACGACAAGCCATCGTGTGGTAAAGACAAGACGGGAGTAGCTACACTTAGCGACAGACACAGAACTATTGCCAAACTACTTGCGTGGTACTTAATAGAATGAGCAGTGGCATATAGCAGTGCGTATGGATCTATGATGAGACACTAGTGCCACGACGACCAGCAGGGAAATGTAGCACATAGCAGGATACGTAGAACAATGGGCAAGCTACTCGCGCGCAAGGAGCAGTGGCTCCTAGCGGTATATGTGGAACTACGACAAGCCATCGTGTGGTAAAGACAAGACGGGAGTAGCTACACTTAGCGACAGACACAGAACTATTGCCAAACTACTTGCGTGGTACTTAATAGAATGAGCAGTGGCATATAGCAGTGCGTATGGATCTATGATGAGACACTAGTGCCACGACGACTAACAGGGAAATGTAGCACATAGCAGGATACGTAGAACAATGGGCAAGCTACTCGCGCGCAAGGAGCAGTGGCCCCTAGCGGTGTGTGTGGAAGTACAACGACGGCCAAGTCCGAGTTGATCGCGAAAGCGCTTTGCATGCCGGGAGGAGAGGAGAGCGATGCGAACCGTGTTTGTTAGAGTGGTGGTGCTCACAGTGCGGCGACGATGGAGGTGACACGCTCGAGTCCCTCTCGGGCCGGTCCACCTGCAGCCACTCCGTCCGGCTGTGGAAGAACTCCGGAGCAGTCGTCGCGAAGAATATGTCGTTCTGCACACACACAAACACATGCAACTGGAGTCAGGGGCCGATCCCAATGGGACATGACCCCCACGTTGACATGAAATTTTCCTCTAAATGTTTCTAAACTAAAATGAAATAATTTTTAATAATTATTTATTTAAATTTACTATTGATATTTTTTGTTCGCACAGTTGAGGCAAGACTTTTCTTCGACAGAACCACGCTGTAAAGTCAAACAACGCTTGACCAGTTCAACGACAAACAGATAAAAAATATGCAATATACATTCTACAGAGCATTGTTCAAATTTAAAACTAGGGTATACATTTCCACACGTACACACGTAGGCTCACACACATTTTAATTTCATCACTATTTTTTATATGATTTATTTAATAATATTTCGAGAACTGATGAAACAGTGTCCTCCTCCAGTGCTACCAATCGAAAGTATATAACTGAATCTGCACAATGACAAAATACCCACCTCAACCCCCCACAACATCCTCATGCAAACCGAAAGTCTGTATCCACTCCTGACTAGACTTCGGTTTCCCCTCTGTGCACTTGTTTTGCTTATCAGAAAATCATCCTTACAGCTGAGGTGCAGAGCAATGAAGTTTGTAAATAACTTTGGGAAACCAACAGTGAACTTCTTAGAGCCTACCAACCACATTAGTACTTCAGTATACAAGCTCGTAACTACGGACAGGTGTTTTTCGCGAAAAAATATGTATGGCCATGCTAGACTTCAATATCCTACATCCGCAACCACAACTGCCTTTGCTTGTTGGCCGCGTGTCTATTTGAGAAGGCATGTTCTTATTCGACTGGGCCAATCGCAATGAAGTACTCCGATACTGAACGGTCCATGATTCGCGGGCAGACACTTGAGGCACGTGGCATTTAAAATCGTCCAACCACGAAAGTGCACATGAACAAAAATGTTTTGAAGTACAACTTGTCTTGATATCTTTTCGCGAAAAACACCTGCCCCTACCCGTTACTCATTTTCAAGATACGCAGATTCAATGGAGCTGATTATTATAGGAACTGGATGAATCTCACATTATGGTTAAAATGGACCCGAATCCAGGAAAAACCTCTGTGTAAATTTTTTAATCCCCGGTTCCTGTAGTGGTTCTCAAAACACATATTCCTTAATAATTTGGGTGTGGAATTCGAAACTGCGAGCAAATCATAATTCAAGAAGGCGTATCTACATCGTTTCGAAGTCTTTATCCAAGATACAAAAGTCATGCTTTATATAAAAAATTTGAAAAAATTGGCAACTTGTAAATCGCTGGAAGATTACAAAAATAAATAAAATGTTTTAAAGAGCGAATGAAACAAGAGAAACAACAATCAAATTTGTTCATCAGGTTCAATGTACCACAGAGTATGCACAAGGAAACAAATATTTTTGTTAAATACAAAACTAATAGTTTGCTAGTTGTATTAAATTTTCTCAACATCAAAATGTTAGATATTTCAGATCATAGGTTATATACTTGGTATGTCACATCACACATATGTACACTACTGGCATGATTTATAAGTGAAATAAAAACATGAAAAAATTGTACTTCTTAAAATATTTATAAATTCTAAACAAAATTTTAGTAAAGGATAAACTAATTGAAACATTTCCATTAAAATGTTATTCGCTCGAATGATTTGATAACGCACGATAATTAAATTCTTAATAGGGCTGTGATATACAGGAATGTTTCCTTACCTTAGAGCAAATCAGTGCCAATTTTGGCATCATCATGTTCTGAACCAAATTTCCATTGATGATTAGGCGGATCTCCATTGAATCAGTAGTGAAGGCAAAGATGTACGGAAAGGCACAAACTGTAATTTAAAAAAAAACTTTTGAAAACAGTAACATTTGAAATACATGAAACTACAAATAGGAAGTTAATAAATTATTTTTTCTACTTCCTGTTGATTATTTGCGCACCCAGCCATGCACATATGCACACGTATTCCAGAAGCAATAAGCAAACAAACATATATAAAACCAAATCATAAATATTTAGAACCGTATATACTATAGTAAACACTATAGCAAAACAAGCTCATTTTCTATTAATATAACTCTAACACTAACTAAAATGTTTTCTATTCATTTGAAATATGCATTATCACCTACACAAAATACGTTTTAAAATATTTATAATATGTGAGATGATGAATTTATAAAACAATAAAATTAATGAGTTAAAAACTCCAAATAATAAGTTTTGTATCCCTTAACTTCCAAACAAAAATTTTATTAGGATATGTTTTAAAAAATACAAAATATTTATTATTTACCTAAGATTAAACAGAAAGAGATCACAGTTTAAGAACCATCATAAATACAGACTATGATTTTAATTGTTTCACTATAATAGCTCACTGATCAAAAAAATCTCCTTTCTGCTTGTTTTAAAAGTAGTTTTTTTTTCACAATAAGCCCGATATTACTAATACTGAATGGAATTTGGTGGCCTACCAATGGCTAAGGGTACGGAATTCCAGTGAAAATCAAATTCTGTGTTAACGATTTCCTCCGAAAGCTTCTGAAAATGGCATGTATCTGAAACAGAAGCAAACATTTTGCAAAAGATTAGTCTGTGTCATCGACAGGCAATAGTTACAAACTTAGGAACACTGTAATCAACAGCATTATACGAAAAAAAAAAATAACTAATTTTCTTTGCAGGAGAATTCTACGACATATGAGAGTAACGTGCTTAAAACAACGGCTAAAAAATTACGAACACATTACAAGAACAAGCAAGAAATGTGACACTCTTAGCATGCGGAATAGCACACATAAACACATGCTTGATTAAGGATGTTACATATTAGTAATGAAAGAAACAGAAGGAAGTAATATTCTGAGTGAGGGAGCTAACATGCAAGGAAAAGAAGAAGAAACAAAGAAGAAAATGTTTTTTTTTTTAATGCCAAACGGAAAAGTGGGGATTGGATAATGTGAATTAAAGACGATAAAGTCACGCACACAGGGAAGACTAGGATAGAAACATACAAGAGGAGGAAAAATAATCTGTACGAGCAAACATAAAATACTAGCTGAAAATAAACTATACAGTGAGAGCATAGTGACAAAATAACTTATTATAATTGCATGAAAAGTAAGTGAATTAGTGTTTATGGCACTATTCTGCGCGATAAACGAGATGGGACAGTGGTCCTGGACTCGCTTTCGGGGAGGTCCCGGGTTCGATTTCCTTTTATGCCATTCCCTAGTTTCGGTTTTCCATGGTTTTTCCAAATCATTCCAGGTGAATGCCAGGATAGTTAGTACCTTGACATGCCATAGCCCATTATTTGCATGAACCTGGTTGTCCGAGCAACTTATCCCATTCCTTACGACTACATTTTCCGCCGAGGTTTTATACTCTAAAGGAAATAAAAGCCAGCTAGTGTAGTATGTCGAGCGAAGGAGTACAGACCTAAAAAAAAAAAGAAGTTAGAATTAGAGTATTTTAAGTGGGATGAAAAAGACAAGGATAAGAAAAAGCAAGTATGGCTTCACCCCAGTCTCAGAGAAAAGCGAAAGTGTAAAAATGGCAGAAGAGTTAATAAGCTGTGCTGACTTCTTGTGGGCATACAACAGTTTCCTGACAGAAAAAAAAAAACAGCTGTTGGGAGCGTGTACACCCATGAAACATTTCAGAATGGCAGCTGGCCCAGAAAGTGCTAAAGTGAAATTACGACGATAATGATAAAGGGAATATGCTAGGATGGCAAAATAAATATTTAATAAATAAGCATGAATTGAGATGTGACGAAAGGGGAAACACGCCTCGATGGATGCATGTGTATCCAGTGAACATGAATGAATGGAGGGGGACAGGCAACAGAGAAAATACAAGACAGGGTGAAAATCATACAAATCCAAGGCACAAACAAGAAAACATTCATACTCAAAGATGAAACAAGATCTTAAAGCTGTAGTTAGGCACATGAAGCAAGAAAGAATGGCCTAAAGCCGAGTAGAGGAACAAGCTCGTATGGTAGCATGTAAGTTAATGGGAAAACCTAGAACATTAGCATATGGAGATATGAATCAATCTATGATGTTAGTATATAGGTTTACAGTACGAATGATTGTGGGGGAAGGAACATAATGATATAGCGATAATTACATCAATGAAACATAGGGGAATAGCTGAATGCAGGGAGAAGGGACAAACTAGTATGGTAGCAAGCATGTCCAGGGAAAATAAGTAATTAAAGGAGAACAAATGAGAGATGATGCATGCAAAAAGAGGCGAAGAGCCGAGATGAAAAGGTGTAAATAAATAAAGTATATCTATTCAAGGAACAATTATGCCAGTATGTCGAGAAACGAAACAAACTAGAATTGCAGCTTGTGAATCCACGGAACAAGCGAAAATATAGGTATGGTCACACAGGAAACTCGTTTGGAAACAAAGATGGCATATTCCAGTGATGAAGATATAATAACATCTAGCCTAATAATAATTCCAATAAGTAGCAGTGACCTCAAAGACAAAGAAATGTTGCTGAAATTGCTATTCTGGAAAATAGTGTAATGTAAAGGATAAACGAGATGGTAGTTAATGTTAATCACAAGTAGTTTCCCGTTTCGGTTCTTTTAAGTAGTTTTTTAGCTGGCATAAATGTTGTGATGCTACTGACGTAGTGTGATGAAATGATTTTGTATTACATGTAAATGAATAGTTTTGCCTGTTGAATGACTTCACCTACTGGTGATTATATTTTTGGATTGCAGATGTGTGGACAATTCTGGTGGCATGAAGAGTACAGGGGACGAGCGAGCACGGAGGAGTGTAGTTGTGAAGCTAAAGGAAGGCAGGCAGGAAGGCAGGCAGGCAGGGGCAGGCAGGAAGGCAGGCAGGCAGGCAGGAAGGCAGGCAGGCAGGCAGGCAGGCAGGCAGGCAGGCAGGCAGGCAGAAGGCAGGCAGGCAGGCAGGCAGGCAGGCAGGCAGGCAGGCAGGCAGCAGCAGGCAGGCAGCAGGAAGGCATGCAGGCAGGAGGCAGCAGGCAGGCAGCGGCAGGCAGGACAGGCAAGGGCAAGGCAGGCAGGAAGAGGCAGAGGCAGGACAGGCAGGAAGGCAGGCAGGCAGGAAGGCAGGCAGGCAGGACAGGAGGCAGGAAGGCAGGCAGGAAGGCAGGCAGGAGGCAGGCAGAGGCAAGGCAGGCAGGCAGGCAGGAAGGCAGGCAGGCAGGAAGGCAGGCAGGCAGGCATGCAGGCAGGAAGGCAGGCAGGAAGAGGCAGGCAGGCAGGAGGCAGGAGGCAGGCAGGCAGGCAGGCAGGCAGGCAGGCAGGAAGGCATGCAGGCAGGCAGGCAGGAAGGCATGCAGGCAGGGCAGGAAGGCAGGCAGGCAGGCAGGCAGGCAGCAGGCAGGCAGGCAGGCAGGCAGGCAGGCAGGCAGGCAGGCAGGAAGGCAGGCAGGCAGGCAGGCAGGCAGGCAGGCAGGCAGGCAGGCAGGCAGGCAGGCAGGGCGAGGCAAGCAGGCGTCGCTACTGACGATTGTAGCAGAGGAGAAGCTCGGCCTCGTCGTCCTCGTAGAGGTCGAGGGCGGCGACGAGGTGCGACCGGCTGCCCTCGACGCAGTGCAGGCGGGTCACCTCGCCCGTGCGCTCGTTCACGACGTCGAACTGGTTGCGGTAGCCGATGCAGATGTGGTTGTCCGTCGTCGGGCCGGAGCCGCATGGCGTCGAGTCAACAAGCGTCATCAGCAGAGGAGCCTCTCCCGCCTGGATCTCCTGCGACAAGCACCGCCGTGTTGTTGGTCGTAGCCTTTCAACTCTCTTCCATCTTCTCCAGACTTCACTTAATTTTACACCGTTTGTTTAAGTAGCAATTCATTTTATATACCAAACAAATTAAATATAGCATCGTTGACAGTTTTGTAAAGAAATTCAGGTATAGTATATAGAATTTCATATATTGTGCCAAAAAATTTTCGAAAAATTAAATAGACCCTAAAATATTTTGGGGAATAATTTAAATATCATGAAGTACTTATTTTTAACATCAAGAGTTTGTCGCCGAATTGATCTGTACTCAATTCTGAGTATTAAAATTAAAATATACGTACATCACATAATTAATTCCTATATATGTGTATAATTATATATAAAAATTTATTTATACATCGTATTCTGGTGACATTGATAATAATTTCGATCAGTAGCTGAATATATTACGTGTCTAAATTTTTTCAAAATTTTGGATCAGGGATACAAATGTAAAAGTCCCAGCATTTTGTTAAATTTTAGTTTCCGAAATGATTTCCGTCTTTTACTTTTATTGGAATGGTAACTGATCACATTTCGTAAACATACAAAATAAAATAGAAATCTATAAAATCATTCTGGACTCTTCGACAATTTTTAACGTGAAGTGTGGTGTCCAGAGCTTGAATTTCTCACTAGCGTCTCGTCTCTCTTTAAAATATGCCATCACTTAAACATATTGTTTTAAGTTACCGTGGTTTTTGGTGATATAATTTTATTTATTCTAACAGTGTGCTAGCGCCAACTCAAAGAGACGAACACCATTCACAAGTGAACTGCACATTTAAGTCTAGCATTGCTCAAAGAGTTTCACTCTGGAGTAGAAACCGTTTGTCGTAAGTCCAGAATGGTTGAACTTTCTCTGTCTGGCAAGCCTTCTTGTACAGGGTTAAAACCAGGTACGTTCTCCCCGTAGACAAGGGGCCGAGGTACGCTAAATCAGCGTAGTACTCTACCAGCTAACATGTCAGTTGGAGAGGCGGACATGCCAAAATGTAGAGTAGTCGTGTGCCTTCAGCTCTATCCTACATCGCATAACTGAGACACTCTGCTCTCAGGAACACATTTGCTGTCCTGATCGAGTGCTCTCCTCATAACCACTGAGTGTTCACGACAATCGAAGCTATGTACGTGTTATGATTGGCACTTTCAGTCGCTTGATTTAGTAAACTTAAATTATTACGTATTTGGTAGTTTAGTACGAAAAGAAATTAACCAAGAAATAATATTTTTAATCCTAAATCACCACCAAATTCATTTTGAACCCGAAGCGGCAAAGAATACTGTAACTAGGGCTTCGTGCAATACAAATACTTCATTTTTGTATGATTTCACACATGTATGACTATATACGTACGTAAATACCTATTTCACAAATGTATGACTATATACGTACGTAAATACCTGTGCACACGAATTTAATGGTAATGAAACGTTGTGGAATGTCATGCATTTAAACGTACACGTATCCAAAAACACAAAACATACGTGCGTTTTATTTATTTATTTATTTATTTGTGTGTATAGATCGTCAAACTGCCATGCTAGTCTGCTTTAGGCAGACAGCAGCTTCGCACGACAGATCACTTCAACGCAATAAACAAATAACTATCTACATAATTGAATAATATTAAATTGCATATTTCCAAATTACTAAATTGTCAATTGGAACACGGCCGATATTATAGCTCACTGTGGCAATTTTCTGATAACAGATATTTATCCCTGAACAGCTCGCACAATGTTTGGAGCATTCATATTTTACCTTTCGCATTTATTGTACCTGCGGAATGTTCCAACGGTATTATTTCTGACGTTTATTTATAAATTCCGTACATTTACTCACAAAATAGTTCCATACGATCCACTGCACAAACAGTAACCCGTTATAAAATGTGCCAAAAACTTTCAGTAATATTGACCATAGGAAAAACATGGCTGCAATGTTGCTGGATCCTGAAAAGGTGCAGAAATTACCTTGAAACGTGTCGTACATAAACGAATAAGTTTGGGACAGCATGTTTTGTTTTCCACATTTCGTGAGACATCAACGATAAATTGATTAAAATATGAAATCAATTGTAACATAACTTTTACATTGTTTTTAGTATACATATAAAAAAATTTCCCTTAAAATTTTAATTCGTACGAATGTTAGACATGTATTATATAATAAAGTTCACGTGAAGTCACAGGAGTTTCATGTTGCAATTTATTTGAAATCCGATTCTCTTGATTATCTGCATCAGGAATTTCCTGGCTATTTTCGCTTTAAATGTTGTCTCCAAAATTAATACTGAAATACAGGAAAACGTCACAATAAGGTTGCGTAGCATTCTGATGACGTTGACAATTGTAGGGCGTTATAGCTCCACGTTCTTATTTTCTTCGACTTTGAATATGTAGCTGTAATATGCTGAAAATGTAGAAAATAACATCTCATCACTTGAACGATGTTATAGGGTAAAACTAGTAACATCGGGAATAAAACGATAGCTTATCGGCAGGGACACCCGAATTTCGCGGAAAGATATTACGACGAGTTGTATTTCATAAGACTTTAGCTCAGTTCCACTTTCGTGATTGGATGGTTTCCGTGTTACGCGTCTAAGGTGTCTGCCCGCGAATCAAATACCCGCAGTATTGAAGTTACCTCATTCTAATTGGCCAGTTAATTAGGAGAAGATGTTCTCACAAACTCGCCGCCAATAAGCAAAAGAAAACAGTTGGTGAGTCCGTAGGGTATTGAAATATAGCATGTGCGGAAATATTGCAGCTAAATTCGGGTGTCCGCTGATATGCGACCAGACAGATCTTCCAGCGATCAATCCTCAACTGGACTCGTTCACAGATGTTGGCGACGCAGTCGCGTGGTCTTACCCTGATGTACTGGAAGCCTTCCACGGTGTCTGTGTCGCTGGCTGGACACCACGCGGTCCAAGCCGTCGAGTGCTTCCACTGCATCACAAGCAACTTCTTCCCTATCGCCACCACCTGCCGCACACGCACACAATGCAATAAGACAGCAGATCAAAGACGAGATGGACCGCTCGTTCGTCTCACTGCAGGAATCACTTAGCCCTGACCAGCACCACCCCGCAGGCTCGACACGACACTTGGAACTGAACAACCTATGAAATACAAGATCGAGCTGACGCGCGCCCGAGAATTCTCTCGTGCGACCAACAGCTTTGGATTAGAAATTATCCTATTTCTATTCTTCGTCGTGTCGCGCGGCATGGCGCACGGAGAGTACGACTTAGCAAAATGAAATTTGCATGATAAACCTTTCCCTACAATGGGAAACACGTGGCTTAAAAGAAAACCAATTAAGAAAATTATTGTTTTCGACTCTTATAAATAATAATTTTACCATTGTATGCGTTAGGTATATAACTTGGTCACCATCGTGTATATCCAAATTTCCCGTTTGGCCACCCCGCCTTTGAAACTACCGTAGTTAATCAGAGCCTTCTAAATGGATCCGAAAAATCCTACTCGTGTAGTGTCAGTAAGCACTGTCGGGCTGTAAATTCGAGCAGGCAAATTGAAAACGGTCGCGGTCGTTGTCGTGTCGTGCTGTGCTCGTCGGGGTTATGTGATTCCGGCATTATGCGCATGTGCCCAACATTGACATACTCCAAAGCAACACAACTTTCTAAGTCACATAGTCAACAATGATAAACGTGCTCGTCTATTTCTTAATTTTCAAAAGGCTGAGCACATTTATATGAACAAAATGCTTTCACCATTTTGATTTTAATCACACTGCAAGATCTGCACTCTAAAAGATCATTTTTACTGAACAGTTTTCTAACCTCAAATCCAATCCACGCCGTTTTTGCTAGTTGTATTGGCAGAAAATCAGGCCATTTTTGTGACACGGGGATTGGTTGTGCGCAGCCAGCCATATCAGTCTACTTCATCTTTAGTGTGTGGGTAAGACCACTTTATACAAATAATAATGTACTACCCTAACAAATAATAATGTACTACCCTAACAAATAATAATGTACTACCCTAACTAATAATAATGTACTACCCTAACTAATAACAATGTACTACCCTAACTAATAATAATGTACTACCATAACTAATAATAATGTACTACCCTAACTAATAATAATGTACTACCCTAACTAATAATAATGTACTACCCTAACTAATAATAATGTACTACCCTAACTAATAATAATGTACTACCCTAACTAATAATAATGTACTACCCTAACTAATAATAATGTACTACCCTAACTAATAATAATGTACTACCCTAACAAATTTTTATCCAAGTGCCAAAGCTACGCCATAGGTAATATTTAGTTCGTCATGTCACCGTGTGTGTTAAACCTCGCGGGTTAAAATATGTTGAAAGTAGCTGTTATTTTCTTTGCAAAATGAATAGTATTCGAAATGTAAATGTAGTTCATATAGCGCCTTAATTACGAATAACAAATAATAACGAACGTAACTCATTAATCTTGTGTTTGCAACATTTGTGTCGCAAGGAGGTAATTACTTATCACTGTACAGTGAAATGCTGTCGCAACGTTCTATTTACTTTCACTGGAAGCAAGGCAGATAAATAAGTGTTGCGCTTCAGAAAACAGCTTTAATTAGTAAACTTTAAAATTTCATTTTGTTGCTTGCATGTGTTGTAAAATGATTGAATGGCTCACGTTTACACACTGGTGTCATTTGGAATTGTTTAACGAAAGTTTTCTCATGACATGACGTAAATAATCGATTCTCAAGCTTAATCAAACTATTTCGTCCCTACTACATTTATTAATATTTGACTATCGACTGCCAGAAAAAAAAATTAGATATTGTTTCTCGTGTGCGGCAACAATAAGCAGCATGGGCTGGCAATATACGTTTCGAAACCTGTGCAAAGTAATACCCTATGACTAGAGACCTGCGAGATTCGCGTGATTATTTTAGGACAGTTTAAACTTAAACACTTTTTCCTTTGCAATACGTTTGTCATCTGACCATGTTCCATTTGCGTCATTCCCCCGGTAAATCTGCACCACTAAATAAACTCTTCACAATCGTGTGCCACGATCACGTGCTGTTCACTAAGAAAGGCAGTGACTTCACAACTGGTCAGCCGCCAATGGAGAAACGACCCCGGCTCGAGTATATACAGCACTGTGAATCTTAGCTTGATGCCATTTAATAGCGCGAATTTAGCAGGTCTCTACCTATGACTGGAGACCTGGAAAATTCGCGAGTTCAGTGACCTGCAGGACAGACTCTGCAGTCTTATGTACAAATATGCCGATTTCAACTGCGCATTGGTTGTCTGCTGTCACAGTGGAAGGCAACGATTGGGCCAGCCTTCTCCAGCGGGTGCCATACTACGTGTGGACCAATTACTAAAGTTATATAAGCACACGAGTTTTGAATTCTAGCTTGTCCCAAAATGAATCCGCGAATTTTTCAGGTCTCTAACTATGACTTTTCGAGGCCCAAAATAAAGGACAAACTCCGTTACGCAAGTTACGGCGAAAAACTCTGTAAATCCAAGATGGTGGTCAGCGATCCCCTTCAACGCATGATCCAGACGGTAATATAGGCACGTGGTGAGCCAGTGTCCGCGGGAACATGGCAAAAAAAAAAGACTAGGAATCAGTGCACTCACCACACGCAGGTGCGAGCCCCCAGGCCTGCTGATGGCGTACAGGTGGCAGCCCTTGGTCCGTTCGAGGCGGTGCTCCTTGAGGTCGGACCTGCCCCGCGCCGGCAGCTCGGCGTTCGCTTCGCCGTCCAGGTCCGACAGCCTGAACACGTGGATCTTGCTGTCTCGGCCTGCGGCAACAAACAATTCAATATTTCCCGAGTTTCTCGTGTTGAGCTGCGCAGATGACATACGGAAATGAGGACCGCTGTAACAAAAAAAAAAAAAACGATACGATTTCTCTACATACTGGGTGTTTTTGATCAACGCTGACGAACAAACTCCGGTGCGTTATCACTTACTACAAATTAGACTAAAATATTTGTATCATTTTCCTTTAAAGCAAAATCGAGTTTAAAAATATAAAATTGTTTGTGCATTTTTAACAATAAAATAATTATATGAACTTTTTTTTTTTTTTTTTTTTTTTGGTGATATCATATTTGTCAAGCAATATCACACGGTATTAGTGTACGGTGAAAATTTGTCCATGTGGTGCAACTTAGTATTTGCTATGATGGCTGCAATAAAACGAAATAGTTTTGTATTTGACGTGAAATTATTCAAAAAATATGAAGCGAAAATAATTTTTTTAAAACGAAAATGTCATCACATAGAACGCCTACGAATTGAAGAATATTTTGTAGAAACATTAAATTATTAATTTTTTTTTTTGTGATCCAACAACCTTAAGCAACAAATTGGTGCATGGTATTTTGTATAGCGGAGATCTTAGACCCCTGAAAAGGTAGTTGACAATGTCATCCCTCTTCATGGTAAAAAATGGGGATTTGGGAACTTATTTTTAGTCGAAACTTTGTAGCACTAATACGTACGAGTTTTTCTCTAAGACATCTTATGAGTAAGTTTAAGTTAAAATAAAAATCTCGTCCTGTCGGAACACTCGCGGGTAAATTGCTCTCAAGAAATTTATGTATAACTCTCAGGTACGCCTAACAGGTATGCAACACCTGAATTCTTTTTATATTCTGATTTTGTAGGGGCGCAACGCTCCCTTAAAAATAGCTTTAGGCGGAAATGTACATATAGGCCTATTTTCGAATTTTATTTTCGTGAGGAAGACCTACCGGTGTTTGTCGGTGCACAGAAAAAAGTCTAATTTTGTCGCAACAAAAAATTTACAAAAGGTAATAATATTAACTATTTCCAAATTATTATACTACTTTAAAACAGATACGGAGTTGAAGCGTTGATTTCAACCAAGCTTCTGTTTTTTTACGCTAAAGATATCAGGACTACAAAAATATTTATGTTACTGCGACATTAAAGTAATTTATTTTCTACTCAACGGCAGTTTACACTGACTCGACATTGTAAAATGATGAATACTAGTGGACAGCGATAACTTCGGAAAATAAAAACCCTATATTTCAAATTTAAATCGTATGGTGGGAACTGAATGAAACTTATATCCGCTTCGAAACCTTGCAAAGCAGTTTACGTGTGTCAAATATGCACATATTACTAGATCAGGTGGTATTTTCACATCGCGAAAGAGTACTGCAATTTCTCGTTACATGTTTTAAAATACTCACACTACAAAACTAGAGTAATTGGTAAGACGTAGAATTTCGTGAAGTGGAGTGAGTGAAGACATTTGTGCTGCTCTTAAGAGCGGGGTCTTGAGAGCCGATGAGGGCGATTGAGGTGAGTATGGAGCAGCGCCGGAATGAACGGCGAGGGAAACGGGATATCCCCGAGAAAACTGGCTGACCTGTGGCATCGTCCGGCACGATTCCCACATGCGCGAGAGTCCGGGAGTGGCCCGGCCGGGGATCGAACCCGGTTCTCCCTGGTCGGAGGCGAGCAGTTTAACCGCTCAGCCATCGCGGCCCCGATCGTAAAGAGAAGGTCGTTCATGCACACAAGTGTATAATTTTGCTTTAAAACTTGTAGGACTCGTAGGAGTTTGTTAGAGGCTCCAAGAGACGCATGAGGGATGGATGGTTCCACTTCAGAAGTTTGTCATCTAGGAAGATGTCACTCTCCACACTTACCAGAGATCACCTCTAGCACTACGTAATTTCGTTTAAATCAGAAGAATATAACAGAAAAGTATCTTTGCTCAAAACACTTAAAGCCTGATGATTAGTAAGTTATCTCGCAGTTAATCAAATATGTGTGGTTTCTGCGTAATTATTATTCTTACACGCTCGCCATTAAAAATACGCAAAGTAACAGAAATTTCAGAAAAATTATTTCACAAATTTGTACCACTGATTCAATTTGAGCATTCAAAATGAATCATTCAATGTGATTAAGCGTAATGAATCTTCGCGATATTTAGCAGATATGCTGTGAAAAATTTAATACGTTAGTTTCGGGTAATTCTTACATTACAGCGATTGTTGGCTTTACAGATCTGTCATAAGACGTGTAAGAAAATTTTACTTTTCAGTTCTGTAATAGGTGAAGTACAAATGCCCTATTTTTCTTTGGGAAACCTTAAACACGAGTACAGCCTTAAGCTAGTTGGAGAGAAGTATTACTGAATATACTCTTGTACTACTATGAATATCAGAACCCAAAAGAAAATGTATGATCTATAACTAACTCGCTGACTCAGGTAGCAGGAAAATTTTCGTTTCTTCAGAGCAGAGCACCCTCATAAATAATTAGGGAGAAGTTTTTACCATGATCACAAAATTACTGAACTGAAAAGTTAGAAACCGAATCGGTATTTACTATCTAACAAATGAGAAGGATAACCAAATTCTTCACTTTAGTGGGAACATTTCTGAATTATTATTTTGACTTCTGATGTAATAATATTTCCGAATTTTGGAAACAGATCAGGGCCAGAACACATAAAAACTCTCTAATAACATTACATCTGCCTAAGAAGAAACTGTAGTAAACTAGATTCAAATTGGAAATTAAAACTAAAAAGTAATAGAAGATGGAAGTACGTATGCATTGCGTGTTCCAAGTCAGTATTAGCCTCGGACGCGGCATGATACCACCTAGCGCAACAATTTCCTCTTCAGCGGTTGCAAAAAAACGCTTTTTAGGTAGCGTGAACATGCTTTAATTCGACGGCCTGCCTGAACACGCCTTCACTCACGACCAGTAAACAGCACAGCCAGTTGCCGCAATCGGGATTCGCATTGCCCGGACCCCGGTAAGCAGGAATTCCCTCTACTATCCAGGTAACCAGGCCATGTTGCGTTATGCCACGCCGATATGAGGGCAATGCAGAGTGGTGGCAGAGGTATTTCTCTATGTGACGTCAGCCGAGATGGACATTATAAGAAACCTGCTGTGCCGACCGCAGTAACTCATCATACTTCATGAGTCTTCTGATAATTCTCAAGGTGGGACAGTTACGATATACTAACGTGGCTCTCAGTAAGGTAGTGGATATAGTTTACTTCACACTGTTCTCCCGACCTTATAGTAATTTATGCAATATCCAGATGTTTAATTGTATAGCCATATAATAACCTATAGCTCCTTTATTTATTTACCTCCCATGCTCTACTCTCATGAGATCCGCCCCAACCTTAACAGCATGTACGGTTTGACCACGAGATAAAAGAAAGTATAACAACGCTTACCTCTATCAGTTCTGAAGAGCAAGATGCCATGTGCTTCTACGACGTGTAGCTGCTTCACAAGCACCGACTTGTCGAAAACCTGGCGATGCGACAGGCTATCTGAAAAACACAGACACGCGCGCAGTTTCTGAAATACGCCACCTCTCAGGAGTTAATGTTGCTTTACGTAAACTGCTGCCTGCTTCACCGAACACAACTTACATTGTTTGATAACTGGAGTTAGAACAAGTGTTTCTTGGATTCAAGTTAAATTTACATATAACTAACCTGTAGTATTCTAAATCACATATGTTCCTGCAATATGCAGGATGAACATATATGTAATTCACAGACAACGATATTTGGGTGATGTCAAAATTATGTAATCAACACTTTCTAGAAATTTAATTCATTGAACATTCCTCTACCTGTGTTCACAAATATACATTTTGTATCGATCGTGCATCAAATTTATGATGTTTTCTTGTGAACGGCAGGAAATCGCACAAAACTTCAAATCCCAATTTTGTAACTGTGTTTTCCTGTTGGTTGGTTTCATAGTTTAAGGGTTAGCTTTGAGTGTGGTCAATGCGAAAACCAAATCCCAAAGGAGGGAATTTTGTTAAATTGACCTGAGCGTGACTGCAAGATAGTGATTCAAATGCAAGTTACAAGTTCATTATTCGTTTTATCGTTTAAGAACAAGTCCACAGTTTTCGATCTGCACCAAAAGGGTTAAAGGGCGCTGCGGTGTTGTTGGTCAGCTTATTCGATTCCCGGCTGCCGTTGGTCGGCGGGTTTTCTCGAGTCACTCCCGTTCCCCCCTGCTCTTGCACTCCACCGCTACTCTACTTTCTCCCTTACTTCACTTTCAACAGTGTTCAAAAACTCCAGGTAAAGAGGCAACCAAAATGTCTGCATTCCACTCCGAAGGTGTTTAAACCGATACGGGCTGTTCACGATAATATGAGCTCGTTTGCAAGCCCGAATTGACATCTACTCGTTGTCACATTGTGTATTCTTCCACCATAAGTAAAATTATCATTGCTATTGACCTCATAACTAGGGAGAGGAAAATTTCGCGGGTTCAATGACCTGTGGACTATTCTCCACAGTACTGTGTACACTCGAGCCTCAGCTGTATGTTCATTGGCTGTTGCCCTAGAGAGTAGCCATTGCTACAACACACCTTTAGTCCATTCCCCATTGGAAGCACTGGAGCCCTGCTAAATATCTACTTGCAGGCCCGTCTCGTATCCTTCCGCCAAAAGTAAACAAACATTACCATGTGACTGCCCTGTAGCATCTGTCAAAATCGATGTTTACATTCCACTGTGTGTGTAAATATGTTAGTATCCTTTACTACACTTAAAGATAAACTTCGAAATGTGACTTATACTTTTATACCTGTCAAATGTGTTGTTTACTGTTTACAGCTTTTCAAAGAATTCTGTCATATTCCAAAAACCATTCCGTATGAACATTCAAAGTTTAGGCATCTAACATTATTTAGGTCAGCTTTATGAGGTTTTAAACATGCCTGAATTTAAGACAGTTCTTACGGTTATTTTATATTATCATATTTGTTTTCCACGACGTAGCTCAATACATGTAATGCAAGTTAGTATTTTGCCGGGACTGTGTTTAACATTGTTACAACAGCGAGGTAAAGGGCTGTACTAATTGTAATCATCCCTTTGTTATTGGTATGTGTTGGGTCATTACTTTAAAAGGACGGCCTCAGTTGGAATAAATATTAAAACGAAAGAACAACCATTGAAAAAGGCACATTAAATTTAAGCACGCAACTCGTGTTGCTCATTTTTTCATACAAACTTTTTTAAAAGATAGCGGTGAACATGCACACAAATAAGCCTACAATAACTATTATTCCGCTCATATTTATATGTATTGCTACTTACTGTTTATTAGGTTTATTGAAATTTATCGGGCTGGGCTTAGTATTTTTCTTCTGGGATTGTGGCAAATTACGTTACACGACTGTGTTTAAAATCCCTTAGGGCAAAGGTACAACGTTGTGATAAATAAACAAACGTGGATGTAAATAAATAACTTCGTCATAAAAACAGTTCGCATTTAAAAAGTATAATTAGTGCTAATCAAATATTTGAAATCACGCAGACACAGGGCCAGTGTATCGACAACGATGCACAAAGGCACGCCATTTCACAGACGCAATGATTAACGAAACACACGTCACAGTATATTTATTACTGCCGTGGAAACACAGATTTATCACAACATCGTAACTTGCCTAGGTAGGTTTAAAAAAACACAACGTCTACAAACGTGATGTAATAATTTGTAGTATTTTTCGGAGTAAGAATAATTTACGTTTCGTTTGACAAAAAGCAAACACGCCATGTCATGACTCGCCACGTCTGCCAACTTCACTAGGTAACTGCCCCGCCATCATATCTAAATATATTAAAATACGTATTCAAACATTAAAATCTCTTTTCAGTTGTAAATTACAAGTTCAAAAATCATTATTTTGCCCTAATAAGTATGAAATATGCTACAATTGAAAACATCTATAGTTTCGTTGATTGCTAGCGAAGTGAAATTTCCCGAATGTGAAAGAGACGAAGAAAGAGGAAGAGAGCGACAAGTATCGCCAGCATGCAAGATTTTTTCAATTGCTTTCTCGCTCGATAAAACAATACCGTACCATTACGACCTACTCACGATATTTTCCGCTGTTATTTTAAACTGTAAAAATGAGATATGTTGCCATCGGGGCTACTTAAATACTTAAATATTTCGATAGGCAGCGTTTAATTTACAAATAGTATACTAAAAAACGAGGTTAAAATAATATTGAAACTGTGAACTATTTCTTACCGGTCGTTGCCAACACGTCGCTGCACTCGCTGTTGTTAATTAATATTTAAAAAAGAAATAAGTATTACAAGTTATAGAAGATATTAAGGAAAAGGTTCATTTATTCAATAATACAGTACTCTTAAGTTAACCACAGTGTCATATATTTGTGGAATACAGGTTATTGAAAAAAACAGGTGACATGTTATGCCTGGAGTGTTTTTTTTCAAAGATTGATTTTCATAAGTCGCTTCCAATCGGGAATGGACTATAGCAGTAGGGCACTCGATGCTTGTTTCTTTGCAAGTATACTATCGGCTCAGAGTCGTCCTCGGCGTTTCTAATGAGATGTGATCCAATTGCAACGGTGACTTCTGTGTACACGTGTTTTACGTCTATCATGTCCTGAAATGAATTCGCGAAATTTCCTTATCCCTACTCATAACTTTATATACAGAGTGATCACGAGGCGTTGCCACCACTCACAGGGCCTATTCCTCACATCATTTGGAGCAAAATATGTCATATAAATGTGGGTCCTATACCGCCAACATTTACGGAGTCATTCGACAATCAGCACGCACACCGTACAGTGGAAAACAGTTTTCAATATCGTTTCTGCATCAATGTGTGGTGTGGTGTCCTACACGATCAGCTGATTGAAATATTCCTTTTTCCCGGGACGCCTTAATGGTGTGGTGTGCCTGTAATTTGTGCAAGAAGAACTGCCGCTGTTACTTGAGGATGTTCCGTTAGTAGGGAGACGTCGTATGATCTTCCAGCATGATAGCGCCCCTCCTCACTTCCACCGGGCTGTGGAACATTTATACGTCCATTTCTCTGAGAGATGGATAGGACGAGGCTGTTTTCATCCCTAGCCTCCCCGATTGCCAGATCTATCACCACTAGATTGTTGCGCACGGGGATGGATGAAGTATATTGCTTACCAAAGGACTGCAGACACGTGAGGAACTACTTGCGCGTATCAATCATATCGCTACAGAAATTAAAGATAGCCGTGTGCACCTACATAGGGCAACACGTGCGGTTTATGAGTGTGTGTTGCCAAGTGTATGGAAGTAGACGGAAATATTTTTTGAACATCTTTTGTAAGCTTGTTGGACGCAATTGTGATGCTCATCTGTAATTCGGTCTTATAATACATCACTAGTTACATCTGAAATAGTTATTATTTTATATGTATCTTTTCAAATGTTTAAAATTACTTTTAAATATTTGGAAAAGGACCCGCATATATATGACATTTATATGACTGAGGAATTGCAAACAAACATAATATATCCCAACTAGATGGCGCGCCACATCATTGGAGCCATAATGTAAGGTGTGTTCTTGATGAAACATTTCAATAAATGGGTTCGCCGTGACTGACCGGTTGCCTGGCGTCCACGCTCTCTAGATGTAACATCATTAGATTTTTTGTGGGGTTGCATCAAGAATCATGTACCCAACTCCAGTTCCCAATATTAGGACAGCCTGCTGAGGAAATCTGCAAAATAATAAATGAGTACTATGAAGAAAACAAGGAACATGCAGCAGGCCTGGGAATTGGAGAAGCTCTGGGCGACATGGAGGAGTTCTCGGCCGATGCGAATACCCTCTTTGGTAGACACCTAGATTATTGCACTTTGGAAGACACCTAGATTATTGCACTTTGGAAGACACCTTGATTATTGCACTTTGGAAGACACCTAGATTATTGCACTTTGGAAGACACCTAGATTATTGCACTTTGGAAGACACCTAGATTATTGCACTTTGGAAGACACCTTGATTATTGCACTTTGGAAGACACCTAGATTATTGCACTTTGGAAGACACCTAGATTATTGCACTTTGGAAGACACCTAGATTATTGCACTTTGGAAGACACCTAGATTATTGCACTTTGGAAGACACCTAGATTATTGCACTTTGGAAGACACCTAGATTATTGCACTTTGGAAGACACCTAGATTATTGCACTTTGGAAGACACCTAGATTATTGCACTTTGGAAAAAAATAAAGTAAGTAAGGAGAATGCAAATTACATACTTCCAAAAGTTTTCTTGCTAAAGTCGTACTATGACAGGATGACACAAAGGAATGCTTTTCTTCTTGGTTATGCCAAAGGATTGGAGTAGAGTGTGAACCAAGGGATGAGACCAGATATGGTAATGGAGAAAACAGAAACACCTAAACCGTCCTTCGCTCAAATAACGAAGGCAGTTAAGAAACTTGCACAAGAGGTAAACCACCTAAGAAAATTATCCTGGCATACCCAGAAAAGGACGGTCAAACAAGCGAAGAGACAAAGAAGGCGATCCAAGAGAAGATAAATCCTGTTGATGAAGGATGGAAAGCGGAGAACTTTAGAAGTGTATGTGGAGGAGGTGTTCTCACCGAAGCAGGTGATGAAGCCACCATAAATATAATCAAGACAAGCGACAAGCTGAAAAATTTGGGACTTCAACTTGATGAACCATAGAAATAAAGGCCCAAGGTAATAGTCTACGACATTCCAAGGAAAGAGGATAACGAGGAATTACTGATAAAGTAGTGGAAACAAAATCTTGAAGACAAGGGTATAAAGAGCGAGGAATTCCTTAAGGGAGCATCAGTCCGACTTAGAACCGGAAGAAATAAAGAAACGGTGAATGTGGTGATAGAATTGTACGGCAAGTACAGAAATGTTCTAATGGCACAAGAAACTGTGTATATTGAATATGTGGCACGTAAAGTGAGAGATTTTCTGGTTCCACTCAGATGGTACAAATGCTAACAATATGGGCATCAAAGTAAATATTGTAAAGCACAAGAAAGATGTTCTACCTGCGATCAGAAAGGACATAAGTATTCTGAAAAGGATACATGCAACGCCAACGAAGAAAATCCCACCTGTGCAAATTGTTTAAAGGATAATAAAGACCATAACCACAGAGTTGATTCGAAAAAGAGTGCACATTATAAACGAGCATTTACTGTGGAGCTGGAAAGGATCGATTATGGCGGAGCATGAATCAGCTAAGATATTAAATCACTATTGGACGGAAAACCTGCAAAGATCTGCAATGGCTACAACAGAAATAGTGATCGTGGCTAAAGAAAGAGACATTGACATAGTCCTGATGCAAGAGCCATACGTCCTACACGGGAAGATAATCGGGTTACCTGGGACAGTTTTCTCAATAAGTGACAGTCCAATGGCAGCTATATGGATTAAATCTGAAACTCTAAGTACTATGACTATGGATACTATGTCAAACAGCTATCATGTATGTATTAAAATTAGAATTGCACAACAGAATGTCTACTTGGAAGGGAACGACTTGTAACAGGAGCTGATGTGAATGCCAAGTCGGAAATGTGGTATTCGCCTGTGACAGATGGAAAAGGCTTGGCACTCGATCGCTATTTATTGGTGAACGATCTCAATGTCATGAATGTACCAGGGACCCTTCCAACGTATTTGTCTCCTGCTCATGGTACTGAATCATACCTGGACGTGATGGTTGTAACTAGAAATGCAGCCAGAGTGGTTACAAATTGGATTGTCACAGAAGGCTCAGCCAATGATCATAGACTAATTATTTATGAGCTGAATATGAAAACAGGATAACATGCTGAAGATAGAATTGGTCGAACAAGATTTATTCACCGAGGGGAAGACGGGAAGAGGTTCGACGAAGTGCTGATGAATAAACTTCGTCAGTATCGCAAAGAACACTTGAAAGATCCAGACCAATGTGCAAATGCAATTACAATGCTGATCGAAGATGTATGCAAGGAAACATTGAGAATATCAGAACCTGGCATTCCACTAAATGGATGCTGTGATGATGAACTGGAAAGCATGAGAAGGCAGGTTTGAAGAATTCGGAGGAAACTGAAATTTCAAAAAGATACTCGACGAAGATTAGAAGTGTTGGAAGAAAATATAGAATCCAACGAAAAAACTATGCAATAATGTTGAAAGAAAAGAAACAGGCATCCTGGAGAAGCTATGTAACAGAAAAAGGAAATGAAGACACATGGAGGTTCGTATACAAGATCAAGCATTACCAAGTCATGAAAAGCCTTAAAATCCAGAACAGGATAATTATCGATCAGCAGGAGAATGCGAAAGAACTTGTAAATGCACTCCTGCCAGAGAATTGTTTGAAAGATGAAGAAGAAATTCATCAGATGAAGAGACAGAAGGTGCCTGTGTTGCCAGACACTATTCCCACCACTGAATTCACTATAAAAGAACTGTATAAAATCATTAAGGAGTTTAAAAATAAAAAAGCTCCAGGACATGATGGAATCAGTGCTGAAATAATGAGGAGAGTTTACCCTCATATTAAACTTGGCCTGTTGCAGTTAATGAATGACTGTCTACAAGGTGGCTGTTTTCCTAACATCTGGAAACAAGGAATATTGAAAATTCTCTATAAGGGATGCAATAAAGATCCAGCATTAGCTAAGTTATACCATCCTTTAACATTGGTGCCAATTATGGGGAAAATGTTTGAAAAACTCATCAATATGAGATTGATAAGCTTCTTTGAAGCTACACAAGGGCTCCATAAAAAACAATATAGATTTAGAAAAGGACGAGGTACCAAGAAGGCAGTCATAGATGTGATTGAAAAAGTGAACTCAAGCAGACAGACCTATGTATTAGGAATTTTCCTGGATATCAGTGGTGCATTCGACAATGTGTGGTGGACTGAGGTGCTCTGGCAACTCAGAGACAAGGAATGCCCAAGAAACATACAGCATTATTGTTAATTTCTTTAAAGAAAGGTACAGCCAGTATGAAGTAAACAATGTGAAAGTGAGGAAGAAAATCTCAGAGGGATGTCCCCAGGGATCGGTCCTTGGACCGATCCTATGGAATATTCTGTTTGATACACTTCTTTGGCTGTAGCTGCCAGAAGACTTTGAGATCTTTGCATATGCAGACGATGTGTTGCTCTTAATTCCAGCCTGGAGTTGTGCTGAAATTGAGACCAAAGCTGATGAAATATTGAAAAAGATTGAGAGCTGGGGTAGACGTGTAAAGTTAAACTTTTCAGTGATCGCATGTGGTCCATTTCAAGGAAAGACCACTACGTTCACATAGCAAAGTAAAGTACCTAGATGTGATCTTGGATAGTAAACTTCACTTCCAGAAACACTTAAGGTATTTGATGGATAAGGCAGTGAATCTATTCACTAAAATGAGGGCAGTCTCAGCATCATCATGGGGGCTTGGGTTCAGGACCACGATGACACTGTACAACAGTGTATTCCTAGGAATCAACCTTTATGGAGCTGATGTGTGGTATAGGAAAGCAAGACTAGTACATACTCAGAAATTATTGCTAAAGATACAAAGAGCTACAATACTAGCCATAGCAAAGGCTTACAAGACAACATCAACTGAAGCACTACAGTTGATCGTTGCAGCAATCCCACTGGATTTGCTTGTAGAAGAACGAAGACATCTAAAGCAAGAAACTCAAGGAAGATCTGCTACGAAGATCATGAAGAAAGGAGCCAGAAGAGTTACACTATCCCTCTGGCAGGAAAGGTGGGAAAATTCGAAGAAGGGCAGTCACTTATAGAATCTTTTTCAAACATATGCTCTGTTATAGATTATCATCTCTCATAGTTACTAACTGAACATGGAAACTATAATGTAAAATTACATGGATTTAATTTAGTTGACTCTCCCTTCTGCCAAACCGGTCAGGTAGAAGATACTGACGAACATGTCCTTAGATAATGTCCAAGAATAGAAGATATATGAATTGAACTTTGTAGGAAGCTTTAAATAGAAGAGAATGAGATAGATCTTAGAAATATAATGGCAAATAGAAAAACTGCCAAGATAATGGAAGAGTTTGCAAGAAAGATAAGTAAACGTCTAGAAGAATTCGAAGAATGGATTCGAGAAAATCCACAAGAGTTCGTGAATGATCCTCTTCCATAGATAGATAAAGGTTTCCAGTACCTGATTAGAGAAAAAAAATAGTTATACTGGAAGTGACACTGTAAAACCGCTATAAAAACATTGTGGTGGGAGAGGCCCCACCACACAGCTTGGGTGTTCCAAGTGCACAACTTAGAAAGGAAACATCAGAAGGCGACTGATGTGTTGGGAGACCTTGCACCCTACTCGGAAAAAACCTAAATCTATACTGAACATCAAAGCAACGAAAAAATGACATGAGAAATCGGAATAGCAATGACCAAGTCATGTAAACAGGACACGAATCAGGACGTCGAAGACTTATACAATGTATAACGAGACAGAGTAATGGTATGACAAGGTTCCAGACTAAAGGATCGGACTACGGGGGGAGGGGTATCGAAAAGGAGTCCACAGGCACCCCCTCTCTGCTGGCAGATTCCAAAACTGATGGCTAGAATTTAAATATATATAATCTAAGTAGTAGTTTAGTGCCACAATATAGGCATAATATAATCTTCAATAGAATAGAATGTCAAGGAATTGGCCCCCAAGCTGCTAGGGGAGTCAGGGTGGAATACAGGAAAACCACGCCACTCTCTCCTTCCAGGTAATTTGGTGTAGATAGTTGTAATATTATATAAAACTGCAATCCATAAAGGCTGCAATGAGAAAATAAAGTATCAAATAAAATATTAAAAAATAGGAACATCCCAAACCCCTGTATTACCCAGAAAGGACACAGGTACAGGGGTGATAAGAAAATTGTGTGACTTGCCTTGGCTGGCCACGGGAAAAAAAAAGGCACTTAAATGACAAGTCATGCAAGATATTGAGTTTTCCAGGGCTGCTATAATTGTCCATACTTAGGCAAACTGGAGTATCGCCTGGACATCCTGTGGCCAACGAAAGGGGCACACATTGAAGTGGTGTGTTTATAGATGCAAACTTTCGGTCGTGCGGAACGTTTTGGTGGAAAACCCCAACCTTCTAACTCTTTGCGTGCTTGTGGTAACCGTTCGTAATATCAACGCGACTCTATGGACATATTCAGCCGATATCTCCACTCCACGTCACTCGCCTCACCTTCGACGAGGAAGATGCCGGATTCGGTAGCGACGATGAGCCTGCTGTCGCCCCACGAGTCGCCGCAGACGACCTCGTGTGCGAAGTCCGGGTAGAAGCAGTGCGGCTCCCAGGGCGCGCGCTTGAAGAGCCCCGTAGTCGCGAGGCTGGTGGGCGCGTCGCCCTTCACGATCGTGTCAAGCTTCAAGGCCTGCCCGATCCGCACGAACTCCACCTGGCGGGCCTCCTCCTTGCGACGGGAGCCGCGCGGAGCGTCCGGGAGCACGTCGCTGAATGCCCGACGGTTCAGCATCGTCTGTAGGCAACACACTCACTGCCTAGCCTCGCTTCACTGCTTGCACTTTCAATCTGATTCAATGAGGATTTCACTGTTTCAATCAGTCAACAGTACCTAAACTGATTCAACCATAGACTAAAGATGAGGTAGACCGATTTCGCTGGCTGCGCACAACCAATCTCTGTGTCCCAACATTGAACTGCTTTTCTGCTTACACGTCTAGCAATTTGTAATGCAGTTTGATTATATTAAAACTGGTGAAACTATTTGATTAATATAATAGTGCTTGTCATTTAAAAATTAAGATATAAACAAACACGTACATCGCTGTTGACCATGTGACTTTGTCAGTTGTGTAGGCGTTTTGTAGGATAGGGATAGGTCAATGTTGGGTACATGCGCAGAAGACGAATAAGAGGTCTACCTCATGTTTAGTCTATGGATTAAACAGTAACATCAGTGAATTTAACTGATTAACCAGTGAAAGAAAAGGCCACATTTATCTCACTTACTGATTCAGCGACATTTTCCACTTATTCGTCAGTAGGGATAGGAACATTTCGCGAGTTCAATGACCCGTTGGCTATTCTCCACACTACCGTGTACACTCGAGCCTCAGCTGTGTGTTCATTGGCTGTTGCCCCCAGAGAGTAGCCAATGTTACCCCACACCTGCACTCGATGCTTGTTTCTTTGCAAGTCTGCTCTTGGTACAGAATCGTCCTGGGCGTTTCTAAAAAGCTCTTATCCAATTTCAAAGGTGACTTCTGTGTATACGTGTTGGACGTCTATCATGTCCTGAAATGAATTCGCGAATTTTCCTATACCTATTCATCAGTTATTTTTTGCACTGTTTTTTCAGTGGTTCATCTTTGACTGATCTTAAAAAGCGTGTAAACATGGCCGTCAAACAACATGTAAAATTGCCGTTAAAAAGCGTGATATAACGCATAAACTAATAAAACCAATATAAAATACTTTCTAAAATGCGTCTCGTCTTTCAAAACACCATTTGATGAGGTAAAATGAACATTCAGTCTTTGTTTCCGTTTTTACGTGTGTCATCTCGTTTCCATGTAATCATCGCAGCGCTCTGGTTCAAGGTTTAAACTACACATAATGTGGTGAAGAGTGTGTACTCATATGTACTATTCGTTTTAACTATACTAACAATACACAGAATGTGGCAATCTCTACTGCGAGATAATGAAGCTATGAATGTACCAATTCAACAGACGCTGTTTGAAATGAATGTTTACACTGCTCCAGATACTCTCTGCTGCGAGGTACTGTCACTATGAATGTACGTTTCCAGCAACATGTTGACACATGTTGCTGAATGTGTTGCATGTGTCATGAATGTGTTGCACAGCTCGAGACTCAAGTCTGCCATTAGGCACCGCAGTCAAGAACGTACAACTCGAGTTCTACCAAACCGAATGTTCTTCAAAAATTCTGGAAACTCTTATCTGCGAGCTACTATTTTCATGAAAGTGTAACCTCTATACTGTGTGTCACTGAGGAAGTATTACACTGCTAGATACATTGTCTGTTGGAGAAACTGTAGACATGAATGTACAATTCCAGAGTCGTCTGTCAACAGGAATGTGCTTCAGTGCTCGAAACACACTCTTCTGTGATTTACTGTGGCCATGAATACACAACTTTAGCATCATCTTTCACAATTCCTATAATGAAAGGAGTACTATTTACTGTGGCCATGAATACACAACTTTAGCATCATCTTTCACAATTCCTATAATGAAAGGAGTACTATTTACTGTAGCCATGAATACACAACTTTAGCATCATCTTTCACAATTCCTATAATGAAAGGAGTACTATTTACTGTAGCCATGAATACACAACTTTAGTATCATCTTTCACAATTCCTATAATGAAAGGAGTACTATTTACTGTAGCCATGAATACACAACTTTAGCATCATCTTTCACAATTCCTATAATGAAAGGAGTACTATTTACTGTGGCCATGAATACACAACTTTAGCATCATCTTTCACAATTCCTATAATGAAAGGAGTACTATTTTCTTTCAATATTTCCTTCTTAGAACACCTGTGTTTTTTGCTATTTTATTTCCACTTTAAAAATAGCTGTTACGCAAGAATGACTTATTCTGTTTCGAACCGAAAAGTAAATTATGAACAAACACGTTCCACAAGAATTTCCGTTGTATTAATTTTCTTAACGTATGAAGAATTTTATGCGTTTACGAATACATGGTAACATAACTGCCTTTTTTGTTGACTGGAAAGACATATTTTAAAATATGATATGTAGGGATGGATAAGTTAACGTTAAATATAAACATGAATTTTACGCTTCTAACTTTTGCGTAAGTTTAAATGACCATCAAACTCCATACTACTCAGACACGCTAAAGCATAATGCGCCAGTTTGTTTAGAATGGTATGTTATGATATAGCACGACCCATTTCTCTCCTAGGTAGGTACTCTTATATAAGAGGGGCAGCAAACTCACCCCACGGCCTTCATTCATATGCTCGGAGTACAGGTCCTTTATCAGCATGTCCAGTGTGCGCTCTCGTTTCTGCGAGAATGTCGGAGTGTTGAAGGCTGCCTTCTCGCCGTTGATCACTGGAAAAAAAAAAAAAAAGTAAACTGGGAAATGTTTTATGAGGTACAATATATAATATCCTTTCTCAATAACTTCTAACATTTTCCGAAACCCTGCTCAAGTTCTACTTCCAGGACATTTCTCCACCACCTGCAATCAAAGTTTAACGGAATGTAGACAATTACATGAAAGGGACAACGCACCGCATTCGTGCGCACTCATTTTGAATAAGAACTATTAGTTTGTAGGCATCACTAACCCGCCCATTTACTCCCGCTTTTTATTCGTATTAAATATAAATGAAATATTATATTTTACAGGTAAAATATAAGTTAAAGCACGATTTAATGGAGAAAAAAAAAAGGTATTTTTATTTTAAAACAATTATTGTGATACAGTACATATTTAGGAAACAACAAAATACGTCGTATATGGGGGTAATTTTTTCAAGTGTCTGATACAAAAAGTGTGAATAAATCCGCGAAAAATCTGTCACTGTGTGCTTGGGTCACGAGATGTTGCTAAAGGAAAATCAGAACGCGTATCACGCGTTTTTAAATGGCCCTAACTGAAAAAATTAAAGAATACCAAAATTTAGAGAGTTAAACGTGTGCTGATTAGAGAAGCAATATATTACAGAAATATTTATAATTAGTCGTCTGAATTTGGTTTGTCTTCAGTTACTTTTTTACTTTTGTATTCTGTTACGTTCTGCAGTTGATATTGAAAAAAAATGAGGGCATTAAGCGCACTGAGGCAGATAAGAGCAACACTCGGAACAAAGAACAATAATTCTAGTAATTATATTATAGGCTATGGACACAACGAACTGTGGAGGACGATCTGGGTTCCAATCGCCTGCACGGATTTTTGTTACAACGTAAAATATTTTATTTTACGTAACTGCCCGAATTCTGTCTCATCTATGTACTTTGTCACGGGCCTGTGTAACACTATAAATAACCACGGCTGTTTCGTATCCTCATTTTTTGGTGTCAAGAAATGTGTGACCATAATATAAAAATCTGGCTAGCTGCTTCAAATTGGTTACAGCTGAACTTACTGTCTTCGAGAGTAGGGCCTACGTAAAGTTACAGCTGAATTTCAAGCTCTCTTCAAGAGTAGGGCCTACGTAAAGTTACAGCTGAACTTCAAGCTCTCTTCAAGAGTAGGGCCTACGTAAAGTTATTACCAAAAGAAAGGAAATTACCATGAAGATGAATTGATGTTAACATCTTCAATGCACTTTCTCGAAACTGTAAAATTTTAAATAAGCGTACAAGATTCGTAGACAGGAGAATTGCGCATTACAGTATACCGACCATTTTACGAAGTCTACTCGCGGTTTCTGCAGATGACCTCGATAAAGCGCTAACTATGCAAAATCACAAATGACCGATTTTGCAACCCTAAATCGGAAACTCAGTTAAAAGTACTTTTTTTTTTTTTGGTTCGAAGTACATGCCTGAACACAAGTACGCGTGTAAGAGAGCTGCTTTCTCGCATAGTATAAATAAGGGCTCCTGTTTTTTGTGAAAATATTTCAGGGCAAGTTGCGTCTCAACGCATGCTAGTTCAGAACCACTTTCGTGATTGGATCATTTGAATTTTTACGCGTCATATATGTCCGCCCGCGAATCAGGGACGTTCAGTATCGGAGAAACTTAATTCTGATTGGCTCACTTTTATAACATAACACGGCGCGTATTCGTACAAAGCAAAGCGGCCAATAGTCTAATGAAGACTGCACTGCGCACATAGGATATTGAAATCTAGCCTCCACGTAAATCTTTTCGTGAAAAACATGTGGCTAACAGTTACAGTCAGGGACAGGTGTATTTCTCGATAATATTTATGGATGATAGACTTCAATATCCTACGTCCATTAACCACAACTTCCTTTCTTATTTGAATGGGCCAATCGTAATAAAGTACTCCGATACTGAACGTCGATGATTCGCGGACAGACACATGAGGCACGTATGATCCAAAATCATCCAATAACTAAAGCGCATACTATGAAAAGTGTTTTTTGCAATACAACTGGGCTTGAAATTTTTTCGCGAAAAACACCTGTCCCTAGTTACAGTGCATCAAGAATAAATATTTTATAATATTTTAAACAAGCCGTCCTAAATGAGGTCTCAGTTAATTTTTCTTTGGGTTTAATATTTTCTTTAATCTGCTCTGCTTACCACTATAAGTGAGCATGGCTGTTTCGCATGATTTAACTACAAGCTTATTTGTACTCAATAAATTGTTTTAATGGAAAAGTTCCAGTAAATCATACGAGGCAACAAAATTCACGGCCCTGAATTACTTATTAAATGTAAAAATCGAACACGTGTCTTAAAAACATACGGGGCGGTGAGACCGTTAGTCTTTACGAACACTGAAATACGTATAATTGACGTCATGTTTGGTGTCAAGATGTTCTGAACACCACGCGAATTATTGGAATGGATTCCAGATGAAATATGTGTATTTAATGTGAGATAGAGTAATTAATTGTTAAACTTAACTAAAAAAAAAAAAAAATTGCTGCTGAGGAACGAATGATAGTTTCGACAATGCTCTTGTTTTTGAAACTGTACTTAAATAAGTTTTCAAGTTTCGCGGCACGGAGTCTGCGAACGTCTGCCTTCTCAAAGAGATCCGGAAGTTAAACTGCGCGAAGAGTGGTCGGCAAACACGAAAAACCGCGGCCAAGAGAGCGCGTTCTGGCGAGCTTCACAGAAAGTCTCCTCCGAACCGTCAAGTTGGTTCTCCTTACAAGTTTCTTCTCAGGTCGGCGAGTGCTTCAGAATCTGTGCACACGACGCCGTCCCGAACAAAAAAAAATATAATAATAAGTCGTCGTTCCTATTGGCGACATATCGACTCTACCCACGGCTGTTCAGCAAACCAGCCCCGCACGAGTTTGCAATCTAACAAGTTTCTGGTCGTTCAGGAGAACTTCCGGATGAACAGATAGAACGATTCAGAAAGATAAACGAAAAAAAAATTGCATTGTCGGATACATAAAAGCTCTCTCATATTTTCACAGAAAACTATGATATATTCTCAACTTAAACTTCATTCTTCGGCTTTACAGAAGATGCAGTTCCCTAATTTTTAAAATTAAAATTCGCTCTATAGTTGATAGCTTCGTATAAAATACTGATTAAATAGACCGCTGTGCCAATTTACTACTGTTTCATTTTTCATTTTCTAACTAATGCATTTTTTCACAGCAGCATGCATAAGGATATCTGAATCCAAACAAACAGCAGACATAATTAATATACTTGCATTTGCTTCTTTCGCGCCATTAAAAATAAATAGAGGTCGGTCTTATTTGCAATGTTGAATTACGGGTTTCTAGCTTATTGAAGTTGTTTAAGGAAACTTAATCTGAATCTACAAGTTTACCTCTCGGGCAGTATACATAACGCTGTAAAATAGGTAAAAATTTTAAATATTTTAAAATTAATTATGACTTAATTAGTGCTGCATCCATTTTAAACTATCTATGGGTTCTTTCCGTATCATAATTACCAGATAATGCGTGGATAAATTTTGGCGACTATATTTGAAGGCATTTGTGATATTTAATGAGGCTATAATAAGAAATATTCAATTATTTCACATGGAAAATTCATCGTGGCGTAAGAGACAGAGTTTTAAACGCAGAAAATAGATGAAACTGTTGGACGGACAGTTTTTGCAAAATGCAAGGAGCTGCACGACACTGCTTGATCTTCCGTGGAGATAAAATCAGCTTAAAGTAATTGCTTGATTGAAAAGGAACACCAGTGAATAACAGTTAAGAATGTTTTCAATTGAAAGCGCAATTGTCTTGCAATATCCGTACCACAGCAAAATATTTTAAAAATATTTAAAATATATGTTATTCTAAATTCCTTAAATTCCATTTGAATTTGAAGCGAAGCGTTCTTGCTGTTCAGCAGTTTTCAAACTTAAACATAAATCGGTTTACTGTATCGGTATGTTGTTTACCTTTGTGCTTATGTTAAGAAGAGACATGGCCAAAATTTACCAACATTTTGGTTATTGTAATTATAGAACATAGTGTATCTCTCATGTATTCAAAATTTTGTGTTTCAGTCTGAATAACATATACAGGTTGTCAAGTGATTCGCGGATATGGACTGCACTCCACGAATCTGTGATCAAAACTAACTGAAAAATATTCTTTAGTAAAACAATGTTAAGACCTTAGTTTAGAGAAAAGAAAAACTTTAAAATAGAAAAAAATTACTTTTTTTTCCACGTTAAGCACAGCATACAGCATCAGCATACAGCATCAGCATACAAATAGTCGAAACGTGATAGCAGGTGTTTTCGAAGTTTGCTATGCCCACGGAAATGCACTTTTTCGTACGTTGTGTGCAAGCAGCATGCACGGAGCTTGACCGCCGGATGCACCCATGACCATTGCCATGTCGCTGCACGTGAACTCCATGGGCCACTTTGGCATTACTAAGCTCGGCTCGTTCCCTTACCGTGTGCCTTACGACCAACACATTTGTTGCACCATCGCCATATCCCCTCACATTTATCTAATTGGAATACTACATGTTTGTTAAAGTGGTTTTCGGACATTTAATGTCGTTTTTATAGTAAACGCAGTGTCTTATGCAATTTTGCCAAATAGTATTTTCTATTTAGCTTTGACCACAAATTCGTGTGGTGCAGTCAATATCCTCTAATCACCTGACAGCCTCTATTAAGTAGTCGTTAAGACTACTTAGCCACCTAAAATGGCGGTACCTCGTGACACAAATGTGTTCTTTTATTATAAATTACTACCAGCTTTTAAGAGTGTGGTGGTTGAAGGCGAAAGCACCTTTTGATACTGATGTAATCATCTTACTATTTTACGTTAAAAATAAATTTACAATCATACCATGTAAGTGCATCAAAACATTAACAAAGCTGCTCCTTATGCTAATCGTTGACGCCTTGGAAAACCAGCAACAACTCGGCAGCCAAGCCATCAGAGCCAGTGGCACACACAAAATTTTGCTTTGAGATGTGATCAACGTGTTACTCGTCACCCACACATTTTGCAGGCGAGATAATTGTTTTAAATATGAAGTTTCCTTCCTGTGATATAAGACATTGGCTTGTTATAAAATGTAAATTTATTTGAGATTTAGGATACCACCATAGAGAGAGAGAGAGAGAGAGAGAGGCAGTTACTCACGCTTGACGAGCAGGAACTCTCGGAACTCCTCGGCGTTGCGGAAGACGGGAGGGCATGGCAGGGACGGCCCGAACAGCGGCACCGACTCCTCCGAGTACAGTGCGAGCCGGTATCCGCCGTTGTCGTCCCCCATGTGAGTCACCAGCGCGAACACATCTGTGCTTGCTCGTCAAGGTCACACTCGTGGCAAGTTAGAGCACGCGCCTGTCAAGGCTGCTGCAAGGTCACGCGAATCGGCAGCACTCGAGACGAGGTCGTCCCAAGGACACACGCCCAGTAAAAGCTTGCTCATCAAGGTCACTCGCAAGGTCGCGTGGTACAGCAGGTTGGTGCTGCGCTGTTCTCCTCACATTCTGGACTATCGATAATTATTTTACATCTCAAGTGTAACCTCAGTTTGTTGATTTCATACCTGCGCTGGTAAAATACTTCGACATGTCTATGCCAATAATATATATATATTCAATTTCAAAATAAAATATTAATTTTTATAATTTTTGTTTATTCAATGCTATTTTTTAGCAGTTAATAATAGGTACACAATTGACCTTGATAAACAGTGCATGTATAACGTACTTCTAGATTGCTATACCTCGGTCAAGGTTGCAGCAAGATCATGCACACAGCACTTTACATTTAAGGTCATGCAATGGGCATGCACTATATCAGAGCTTAATTATCAAGGTCACTTTTGAGGTTACATGGATTGTGCAGTTCGTGCCCGCCTGTCAATGTTGCTACGAGGTGATGCATAGTGAGAGCACATGTCATTTAAGTTCACGCCAAGGACATGCACTTCAGCAGTAATGCTCTTCAAATTTACACTAGAGATAATTTTAGTTTGCTCCATGCTTTCAAATTTTATTACAAGGTCACCAAAGTGGCCGCACTCGATCTTCAATGTCACGCCATATTTATGTATTTTGTCAGGTGTTTACCCATTAAGCTCCCACTCGAAATTCACTTGTTAAGGCTAGTTAAACCGTGCCTGGTAAGGCCGAGAAATATGACTGCACTTGACTTCCGGACCCATGCCTAAACAATGAGGTGCGTCGGTGTGTTTAACCTTAGAACTATGCTCAAAGTCATGTGCTGTTACAGGTACATGCACACTGCTCAACGGCACTGAAATGTTATCCTCAGTGTTAGGGTCACTTCATATGGAGAGAGAGTATTGATACACCATGCATTGAGAGTATTCGCATATATATTTGAGCATTTTGAAAATAGTTTTCCTTTGTGTAGGCTAAGTGTACATGGACATAACAACTATAATCAACAAGACTATCAACTGAAACTCTTGAATATTTACGAACACAATTATGTTACAGGTATGCCACGCCTTATTATAATATGTATAACACGAGGAAATAAAAAGTCCATCTCAACAGCAGCATATTTTGTAATTACACTTAATACGAGACCTAGATACATGATATTAGTATTCTCAATTAGCTGCCAACAGTTCTGTGAGCATTTCCTATAGTATTCGCGTTATAAGTCATGAGAACAGATATCCCTAAACATATATCTTTCGAATGTGCTTATGTGCTCGATCAACTCTCAAAGATCTAAAATTTCCACCCTTAAAAATTGTCACTAAAGTAGGTTTTTAACTACGCAAAAAAGTACGTGTGAATAGTCTCGGCTGTACTTAAAATAACATTTTATGTCAGTCTTAAAATGAGTTCTTGGTGTTCGCAAAGCCAGTTATTATTATTTTGTAGCGAAAACGAAATTATTTAGTTGTAATTACTGAACCAAAAAGTAAAAGTACATGTGAGCATACCCATTCTCTGATTGGCTGCTAGAGGCTCTGTGCCTGATTTCAGACATTTTGCTGGCGAGTGAAGCCATTTCGCTGGCGTGTGTAGCCGGAGATCGCGATGCAAGCACATGTTTCACCCATTTACTCTCGAATAAAATGTGCGAATTTTGTGGCTACAGAAATACTATTTCGCGGGGCGACTACAGAATAAATTAGGCAGGGCGACTTCCCAGCAAAATATTTTCCTCCCTGATTTGCAGGTAAAAGGATACGAGTGAACTGAGACTTGATGAAACTAGGGTTGAAGTGATTCATCTGCTGTGTCCCACCATCCAGGTATACGATGTTTACTATGTCGTTCCCGATGTGTCTCTTCCTCTCCACCTGTAACATAGCACAAACACAGACTACAGGTGTGGTGGAACCCATTTCCTTCACCTGTGCATGCCCCCAAGTTTTATTCACCCATCGCACGTACAACTGTCAAGTCACATGATCAACCGTGAAAAAAAAAAAACATTAATTGTTTTTATGGGAATTTTGAACACATTCATCCTGTTTTAAGAAGGGAATTCTTAGACTAACGTGAATATATTCTAGCGGCATTACAACCATGTTAGAGGAAGCTTACCTATACTGGAAAATTTCGCAGTTTAAACTACTTGAATTGCAAACACATAACAAATGTACATGTTTTTTAATACAAGCTTGTCCTAAAATTAAGATGCGAAATTTTTCAGTCGATTTATAACATGTGTAACTCATTTCACCAGTAGATAGGAGACACTAAAAAGCCAATGAAAGGAAGTTAATATAAACATGTGGCATATTTTACCTTGTTTCATATTTATAGTCCTGTTTGTTCTGCAAAAAAAATGTGTTTCTGCTTATCGTTGTAGAAGGTGCTCAAAATGACCGTCTTCTGCCAGAATGCACCTAGAGCTGTCGTATCCGTTCAAAAGTGTCAGGTGTTTGTCGAAAAAGTTGGCAGTCTTCTTCGATATGCTGACTAAATGTTTTGCTTTTGAGAATGGGTTTCGCATACACTGTTTTCTTCAAGTTGCCCTACAAATAAACAGCCTATGGAATTTTCTGAAGAACGTACAGGCCAGTTAATAGGTCCTACACGACATATACATTTGTTTGGAAATCGTCAGCGTATCCAAGAAGGCTGCCAAAGTATTCGGCATGGACCTGATTTTTTTTTAATGAATACGACATTTTACGACACGACTGCTCAAATATGCTGCATATTAATATGAACATTTTTCGTTGTTTAAGTACTGTCTGTCAACCGGTGAAGTGTGTCCTACATGTTATGAAACATGTTGCATAAACAGTGTTCTAACGTTAAATCTACCAACGTTGTTCTTGATAGTGGTGTTGGAGCAAATACAGTCCAATGTTGGAACACAGAGAGTGGCTGCAACGCAACTCGCATATGCACTCCTCCCAATATTACCTCTTCGAGGACACAATCTCACCTTTCGTGTAGGTATTACATTTAGAACTATGCTTAATTAATTGACCTGGTCAAAACAGTTCTCTCCGTGGACTACGAGTGTCCAACCAGGGGCCATGTTTTGGAACTCATGACTTGAGGGTTCCTTGGCGATTGCCCTGTCTACATAAGTCGAATACAAATATAGCTACCCGTCTTTCGGCCAGAAAATCTTACTCTTGATGAAATCGGTATCAAATGATTTTAGGCAAAGACTTCACGACGACTTGACAACTAGACCAAGTATCTTAGGTTCAAACGACACTTGGGTCACGTGTGTGGTGACGAGTGGTACATCTATGATTCACACTTATGACTTCACTGCATATTCGTCTGCTGCGTCCTAGTGATTAGGGTAAACAGTTGAAGCTCTTTGGAATTGTAAATACCAAATGGACAATTTTATTGTTTGTTAGGAACGAATTTACCAAAATATAATTAATACTATTTATGTAATTATATATACAATTTTATAAATATTGTTATGTATGTACTATTTACGTGATAGGATAGACATTTTGGTTTGTGTTCGCAAACGCTTGGAGTTCTGTAGAGAGTTGGGAGTTGCGCCCCTTTATGTGTGGTGAGACGCTTTCCTGCTAGTTCGGGAGTTGGACGGTGAGCATGGGACAGGCTTGACGTGTTGTCATCGCGCGCTCGGTTGGACAATGGCACAGGATAGTTGGCCTGGTCAAGGGCGACCATATCAAATCGACTTTGAATTGATCACGCGTATCATATACGACAGAGTAAATATGTGGTTTGTATTGTGAAATTCACGAGCCGCGCGACGAGAGAATATAAACGATATCGTGGGACAATTTGAAATTCGTGTACTGTTTTGTGCTTCGTTTTGATAGAAGTGAACTGTCCTTCATTGCAGTTTGTGATTTCTGTCATGGAGAAACTATTTCCCGTACCTCGTGGCTCTGGTTGCCTCGTTGTTTAACATCGCCCCGCCCCCCCCCCTTTTTGTCTACGAATGCTTACCATTTGCAGGCGAGTTCTACTGTCCATAAAGGCAGAGCATTCACCGTTGTTGTATTACTGTAGGCAATCTACATTTAAGGTATAAAATCTGTCGTTTGCCATATTCGCCGTAGGATACAAAGGACTGTATTGCATTTTGAACTTATGGTTTGTGGTATCGATGATATCGCCTTCTGTGTCCTCAACAAGTAACTGCTCTTAACCTACAAGTAATTGTTCTTAATCTGCCTGGAGTTGCGGCGAGATTGGGAAAAAAAATCTAATGAAATCACTCCACGATATTTTCAGTAGAGATAAAATGAGGGTTCGAGGACAACATTACAGAAAAAGGGTATCCAGACAATCTATAGACAACTATAACAACTTTTACCATTTTTTATGCAGCTATCTGTGTATAGTTTTTATATGATTGTGTATTTGTATGCACTTAATGTAATACAGATATTAACTTGCATAAAAGTAGAAGTAAAAGGTCGGCTAACAAAATCTTTTATATAGATTTAGTTTCTATTTTATGTATACTGTACTGTTGTATTGCTATGGCACTGTTAAGGGAAGTAAATATAAATAATTTATTCAATAGATGCCTTGTTGGTAATGAGTACAAAATGCCTAATAATAATAATATGCTTGTGGTGGGGCAGGTCTCAAGAGAGAAAGAATGCTAGCGCTTAGGTTAACGAGTTCGAGACCTGTGTTAGCACAGGTCAAGTGTCTTTTAGCGCAAGTATCTACAAGTTACAATTTTTTTTAAACATATTATTTAGTAGCGAATATTATTAACCATTAAATTATTACTTTTGTGTTATTCTTTCTTGGACTGCTAGTGCAATAAATTATGTTACTACTGCAAATTCTATTTATTCCGTATTATTTCGGTGGTATTAGTTTGGTATTCCTCTAGCTGTCGAATAGGTTACATTAGGCGCTTTAATTGCGGAGAGTCTTTATAATTTGTAACTATTGCTTGTTATTGACGACAGGGTACACACTTCCAATCATTACTCATAATTCTACTAGTTATACCAGTTTTTTTTGTATAGAATATCTACTGGGTCAAGATCGTCAGTGTAAAAACCTTCTCCAACAAAGGTTTTCACCTTACTTGCACTCTTTGTCCCTTGTGTAGTTATAACGGCTCGAAACTAATTAAAATAATCAATATTAGTTCTCTAGTAGAACGTAGTGACAGTTAACTGGATACTTCAGAGGCCTGATATATTTTATTTCATTGTGATTTCAGCTGAATTTCAGTGAATTAATTTACTACAAGTCTTTGACTCGAAATTATTAAATTTATATAACAGAAGTTAGCAGTTTTTTTTTGGATGAATTTGATACACCGGTAGCCATATCCGTATATTTCGTTAGCGGATCCGTCAACGGACGAATCCCTAAAAAGTGTATCGTATTGGACGTCACGATCTTTGTCGGCACGCAAAGTCCCACGAAGTATGCTGCTGTACCCCTCTCCCCGCTTCCACTGTCAAGTGATGCGACACCCCCGCGTCTACCAATAACCTCGGCGCATCCTTCAGTTGTGATGCGACACTCGCGTCTACCAATAACCTCGGCGCATCCTTCAGCTGTGATGCGACACTCGCGTCTACCAATAACCTCGGCGCATCCTTCAGTTGTGATGCGACACCCCGCGGTCTACCAATAACCTCGGCGCATCCTTCAGTTGTGATGCGACACTCGGGTCTACCAATAACCTCGGCGCATCCTTCAGTTGTGATGCGACACTCGCGTCTACCAATAACCTCGGCGCATCCTTCAGTTGTGATGCGACACTCGCGTCTACCAATAACCTCGGCGCATCCTTCAGTTGTGATGCGACACTCGCGTCTACCAATAACCTCGGCGCATCCTTCAGTTTAGCAATGAGGTCTTGGTTCGTCATCAGTCAGCTCACTTTGTAATTTAGAAAACTCTTAAAATTGCCGTGAGTTACCCACGGCAAAGACGTAGTATTGTTAGAGATGATGGTTCATCGCGGGAAAAATTGACCGTTTGCTAGGATTCAACGTACTGTAAACATGTCCGAAAGTTTTCTTTTCTTATTGGTTGCCATGCACGTATGAAGCGACTACCCCATTTCAGTGGGCCAATGAGGACTCTGATGAACAATGAAAGAATAAACTAGCTATAAAATTATCGAAGATATATAGGTTCAAAAATTTTTGCTGCTTTCCATGTAAATAAGAATAGGCTTATTGCGAGGTATGCTTTAATAATTAATAATAATTACAAATACTGTTCTCCATATTTTAACTTTTGAAAGTTATTACATACAATACTTTTCCATATTATGAAATTTACTATATCTGTTTTTTTTTTTACAATAGTAATGAGCAGTCTTCAAGTTTTGTTTCCAATACATCAAACACCGGAAGTATTAAATTTAAAACTTCAAGGCCATATTAAAATAGAATGCTTACCATAAAAATAATTCCGCTGTCATCACTAGAGACCTAAGAAATTCGCGAGTTCAATGACTTGTAGGCTAGACTTCACAGTACAGATATAAACCCTTTTATTGGTTGCTTGTTGTCGTAGTGAAAGGTGGCACAATTTATTGCAAGATTGTTATTGGTTCATTTATCTCCAGGAGGTGTCAAATAACACGTCGACCAATAACAAAAGTAACATGAACGTACAGGTGTGTGAATTACAACTTGTTTCGAAATGAACCCGCGAAATTCTCGGGACACAAGCCACCACTTAACACACGTGAACTTATTTCCTGTAACAGGCGCGTTTGACAACGGACACAGAGACGAGAAAACAATAGAGGTATTCATAGAATTCGGAAACAGTGGTTGATTTGCTTAATGGTATAATCGTTCGAAGTTTGTAGAATGTACGGGGCGTATTACAAGTGTTGCAGCAGTTGGTCTCAGAAAGTTTTTTCAACAAAAGTCTGCCTGACGACTGTTTCTTTCTTTACCTTCCGCTTCTAAGAAATGCGTGGGCGTGTCGATGATACCGTTACTGATTATATTCCCGGAAGACAATCTAGCTGCTTTGGGGGTTCCATTTGCTTTCTTTCATAGAATGCATCACTTGCGTGGGAGAGTTTATTTTTACTATCCCGTTGTCAAGAGTACTATTATTAGAGACTATTTTATGATTCCGTGAATGGCCCAGTTAAATGGAAGTTGTTTGATCTTGAAATCTTAAGGTTACCATAGCCAACTCTGCTGCGTGCTGCCCAACGTCCTTTCCCTCCGAAAATATAAACCTCACAAACTCTTTATTTATTGAAGATCTGAAAGTGTAATGAACTATTACAGTGTGTTTTGTGTGCGTGTGTGTTTATGTGCGTGTGTGTGTATTTGACAGAAGTCGGTTCCTTTCTCTTTTGTAAAATATGCAATATGAAAATTGCTCGTACGTGCTTCACCGTAGAAAGTACGAACACAGGGGAAAAAAAAAAAAAAACTTACCACATTCCAAAAATATACTGCTTTTAACCGGCAAAAATGTATAGATAACATACAGCACATGAAAACAATATACCCTTGTAAATTGAAAATGGGAAAACTACATATTTGACAGAGGTAAATGAAACTTCATTCCATTTGTTTAAAGATAACCAATGAAATGTGGTTACTGACTATGTACAGCGCTACATTATCGTGACACACTTTAACTAGCGAAATTATGTTATTCGAAGAAAAGCTGGCGTATTTGCAAAACGTGGAATAATAAAATTACTGTAAAAATTTAAAATAAGGTTCAATCAAAGTTAGCGCAGTTGAACTGAAACTGAACCAGGTAAAATTAAAACTCTTTTATCAATTTATCTATCACCTCTCTTTTGTGATCCATATTAAATTTCAAATTACGTGACAAAACAGTTATGACTCGAATTTCTGGATTGAGTAAAATTTACCAAGGTCTCAAATTAAGATACAGGAAATTAGTACACCTCGGCTAGCGTGCATGATATAGTTACCAGTTCTCCGACATCTGGAAAGTAGTTGGTGAGTGAAAACGTAAAATTTAACAAAAAATAAAAATACTAAAAATAAGTTCCAGAAAATGATTAACTTTTGACATTAAACCAGAATTTCATTTATGGATGAAAACAAAGCCATCACGCAAGCCCTTGGAAATACTCATTTGTCCGGAGTGGAGTTGGTAGTGTCGGTTGAGACTAAACCACTCAAAGTCTAAAAGCAGGCGTTTCAGGTCTGTTGTTTGTCCATGCACATTTGCATAACTTTCAGGCGCCTCTCAACACATTTCGTAGGCTTACTATGGGCAGTCGTAGCAAAATTTAACATAAAAATCTTCGGGTGGAAATTATGATGGACTGCTTTTCATTTCGTCTGGTTTGAGAGTCCCGGGGTTCATACAAAAGGCCAATAACCCGGAAAAGAATCCATGTTCAGATCTAAAGAAATAAACACGCGGGAGGAGACTGTCTCACTGCAATACAAATTTATTATGGAGTTTTCAAAACATTTTATGGTATTTTTTATAATTTTTTAATTGGTTTGGTTTTGTATTCTTAAGCTACGTTACCAATGGGCATAAACAACGACATATTTTTCTATAAAGTATTTTTAATTTGTCATATTTTATACAACAGTTGATATTCAAAATGGGAAAATCGTAAGTAGTATAGAAATGCCGGTTCGAGCACAACCCCCAGTTATCAGAAAACCAACAGCAAATTGAATGCCCAAACCATCAGAAAAAAATACCGTTTGTTTTCCTGATCCAAAACACCAGCTGCCGGTTCGAGCACAGCCGCAAAAAAAAAAGTGACTGCAAAAAGTTGCGTTTGGGAACAGCCCCCAGTTATCAGAGCTGTGCTCGAACCGGCAGTTGATGTTTTGGATCAGGAAAACAACGATAATTTTTTTCTGACGGTTTTCTGATGGTTTGGGCATTCAATTTGCTGTTGGTTTTCTGATAACTGGGGGGGGGGGGCTGTGCTCGAACCGGCATTTCTATACTACTATCGTAATTTTTCCCATTTTAAAATGTATCTATAGTTAAAAATTTGTGAAAGTAACGGTTGCGAACGGTATGAATGTAATGTACGCAACACCATTCAGGAAATATTTGAACAGACTGTCCTTTAAACGTGCTCATTGAAATCGCAGAAGTATCAGATACAGAACGTAAGGAATGAAAAATATACATATACGTATACAGACAAGGATTTAGGACAGTTTGTTTGCGAAATAAAATGTAAGTAGTTTGTTTTTAATAATTTGATTCAAAATAAATACGTAGTTTTAATTATGCGTGTTGGTACTACGCCTTAAATTGGCTTCAACTGCTGAGAATATTGTTATATGTAGAGCAACGGGAATTTTTTTTTGTGACGAGCATGTTTCTCACAATTTCTTAGCAGGTTTACAAGTTGTGATCTGTATCTAATTGTAAGACAATTTCCTACTTTACCACCAGAAAAATTCGTGAAGATGTGAAAGGATACTATAACCTTTTGGAACTTCTCATTCACTGCGTATACGACACATGATTCATTCGATCGCGTACATACATAGACACGTACGCCATACACTAAAGTTTTCACAAATGTAAAAAAATTCTTTTTTTTTTATTCCACGGATGGCCTAAAATATTTTATACTTTAAAACCACTGACTATAAATGAAAAATCTTTCGAAGCTATAATAATGTGTATAAGCCCTTTCGCAAATTTAAAAAAATGCAATTTCATTCGTATTGAAAACATCAAGCCTTTAAGTGCAAATTAAGTACAATTTATAACAGAAAATAAAATACACAGCCTTACAAAATATGTATTTAAGAAAGTTTCAATCTATTACGTTTTTATATTACATCCCTACCACACAAACTTTCGTCCCCCCCCCACCCCTTTTTTTTGTGGCGGAAGCGAGCGAAGGATATGCCTATTATAGTTGGGAACTGTGGAGTGTTATCTAGATAATTTACGTTCGAAGCAGAGAGAAACTTTTCCAACGTAGAAGCGAAGAGCGGGGGAAAATGACAGCGGGCGATTTTTTTTTTATCGCAAACTCGCGGCTTCCCGGCAGGAAATTACTCAAGTTCAATACCCGTACGGCACGGTCGTGGAGATCCCGGCTTACACGAACGCGTCCATTTATTTCCCCGCCCTGAGCGCTGAAAAGCAGACGCTTTACCTCGGGGCTTCGTTCGCAGCCGTCTTCCCTTAAGATGGATGCCGGTTACGCAAGCGGCGTTCTCCGCCCCCCCCCCTTGCCCATCCCTCTCGCTCCGCCACTACTCGGGCCAATCACCACACGGCGATGGGGAGGTCTAATGTAGGGATGGGCCAAACGGTTACTTTCATGTATCGCATTCGATCGTACCGGTTCCGAGTATAGGCCGTCCACAGTAAAATGAGCACTTTTTAAAGCCCTGCTTAAGGGGGTAGTATCCACTCCATCTTCGAAATTTCTTACAAATCTTCGTAATGAAAATGCATGACGAGAAATAAAAAAATCAAAGCTAGACATTTCATGGACGACTACTTAACGAATTTTTTATTTTTTTTTTATTTGTAGGGTTTCAAATATACCTGTATTTTTCCATGTGGGACTGAAATCATTAAATAATTTGATAATATTTGTTTAGAGTTACAGACGTGACACTAATCATGTAAGAAAAATAAGTGGGATTTAGATACAATTGTTAAAATGTTCCCTATGTCACGACTAGCTTGATTGTTAAATATTGACTCCGAAAATTAGGTTAATGAGGAAAATACGTAAATGCAAGATAGCAAGGATACATCCTACTTGTATGCACATCGTGTATTCTTCCGCCTAATGTACGATTAACAATGCCACGAGCCTCATCACTTTATTCATGCGTCGGTCAAGTGAAACTGTGAAATTATTAGAAAAGTAAATATTCTAAAAATCTACTCATTCTTGTATGCACTTCGATGCATACAAAAAAGACAGAGAAACAAGTAATTTAAGTTATTATAAATAATTGCCTAACACTTTTTATTCGACTTTAAGGTACGGAACTGCTTCCCATCCATCGTTACCAACTTTACTGGACGCATGTCACTCAGTGCGCCCGTTAAAACATATGCAGGTAGGAGCTGTATTTTTTTCTAAGATTGATTTCAAAAGTATTCATTTTATTGCGAATAGCCTTTAAGTAACACTGATGTTAATTCTACTACTTAGGTTGTGAATAAAAAACTATTTTAATGGGTGAATTCGGCATTGGGAATATTCCCACTACTAGGTGAGCAGTGTTCCAAAGACGTTACCCATAATTAAAATTTTATCGTACGTGAATAATAAAAAAAATTATGGTTTTATTCATACGTTGTTATTTTATGTTTGATTTATGATTGTTTCAATTATATTTTTTTAACGTAGAAAATATAATAAATCTGGTACATATGCGACACTAGCGCTTACCTAGTGGCAAAAAATATTAGTTGCCAAACTAAAAGCTTTGAACTTCCCAGCCCGAGTAGAGTAAACTTTAGTAACAGGTTCCAATAAAAATGATATTTTTTGTAACAGGTTACTGTTAAGACATTCCTTGCCTGCCTTGACGCCGTTCTGGGAAATAACGATTACGTTGTTCAATGTTCCAAATTTAGGCGTTCCAAGAAATAACGTTCCCCGCTTGCGTACAGTTGTAAACCAAGAAATTAAAAAAAAAAAAAAAAACTTTTACGCATGCGCACAGTTACAAGCCGAGAACGTTCCAAAAAATATCTTTCACGCATGCGCTGTGTTTAATTACCTGGTGTGGTGGGAGTAGGTGAACAGTTAAAAGGCAAACGTTCCAAAAATAACTTTTACGTGTGCGCAGTAGTTGAGCGTTTGTTTAAACGAGGCAATCCAATGTGTTCCAAAAATAACGATATGAAGAATAGAACGTGTTACTTGTAGACTAAATATGAGGTAGATCGATCTCGCTGGCTGCGCACAGCCAATCTCCGCGACCCAACATTGAACTTCCGCCAACAGCTTTAACGAAAATGGCATGGTTTGGGTTTTAGGTTAGAAAACTGATTTGTAAAGAAGGGCTTGGAGATGTATGTATACTACCTGTACCGAATTTGTAATGTAGTTTGATCAAATCTTAATTTCTAGAAGTATTTTATTAATATAGTACTGCTTGTTATTTAAAAAAATTAAGATACAAAGAAACACTTTCATCACTGTAGACCATGTAATTTTGACAGTAATGCGTGATTGGGGTAGGTCATTATGTTGGTGTACATGCGCAGAAGACGAATAAGCGGTCCACCTAATCTTTAGTGTATGGTGTTACTGGTGTAACAAGTTACGAAATTGTAACTGTTAATTATAACTGTTACGTTAAATAACGCCCATCTCTAGTCTGATGATCCAACTGTCGCGATGAATGCGAAGAGCTTACAAGCTCTGCGCATGCTCGAAGCGACCGCCGAATGAGCTTTTCCCACAGTTCCGGGGGAACCTTCAGCTTAACAACATCGGGACGGAAACATCAACTGTGTCTCCGCTATAATCCAGCACACTTCAGGCTGCGGTTATATTACCTCAAGAAGTTCAGAGTGGAAAGTAATTATTGACTTTTGAAATTGAACACGAGCTCTTTATAAGAATTGGTTTGCGAACACTCTGCACCAATGAAGATATTTATTAAGAAATTGAGGACGGTACATACAGTTGACTACACTGTATACGAGGTAGTTCTGATAAACTTATTTTTTGGGGGAAAAAAACCTCTAAATTACCCAATAATTACCAAATTAATATGGTACCTAAACAGAATATTTTAAATATTTTCAGTCCAACGCATTGCAAAATTCCAGTATTATACACTCCAGTGAATATTTAGGAAATGTACATTTTTTTACGGTCATGTATTAACTTGGTATGTTTTGACGTTAACCACATCAAAAACAGTATTTAATTTAAATTAATTACAACTTTTTTAATTTATTGATAAACAGGATAAGCGAATCGTCAATTGATTAAAAAAAAAATTTAAAAAAAAACAGGCGGTAAAATTAATCCATCACTGCATGGTAGCTACTCCTAAATGCGTCTGCAGCTATGTTAGTATTAATATTAATAACAGGCGTTCCTCAATCATCTTATAAAACTGTTATGTGAACGTAAGTATTAAATCATTGGAATTAGTCTAATGACTGTATTTTTATTTAACAGCTTCGCCGCTCGCAGTGGAGGTAGTGTTGTTTCAATCCTAGATAGAATAAATGGGTAAATTTTTCTGGATGCGTTATCACCCCCCCCCCCCTCTTCTTTTTCGAGAATAGTCCGCTGCTCTCCCAGTAACTTATCAGCTAAATGCCGATCCTTAATTGTACCAAAAATTTCAGTCTGCACTTGTATCGTTTAAATAAATTAATATTATGAAAAAAAAATGCATTGACATTTGTAAAGGGAAACGAGAAAAACACACACGTTTATTAAGGAAAGCAAGAAAGAACAGAGAAACGAAAATAACCACAAAGCAGCTTCGCGATAAATGTATGCTTGCTTGAACTATATTTGTGGCTCGTTTATACAATGTGTACATTAATATATGTAGTTCACTTCTGTGTAGGGATCTGATACACCTACCGCCCACGAAGGCAGTTTATTTTTTAAGGTGTGTAGAGTTCGTTTTTAAGGAGAAAACAAACAATTGGTGTTAGCCTAGATAACAACAAATTACGCCCAGGACTTAACGAACCATCCACAAACCCAGACTCTCTATTGTCACGAGACGTACAAAAATGAACAAGTATGTGGCAAAGCGCTGCACACTGACGATCATATACTTCCGTTCATTCCTACTGTAACGTGAACAAATACACGTTACACCCAATCGTACAAACTTTTGCTGCCAATACACGCAACACGTTTTGTTTGGGACAAAGAGTTCCTTAGCAGGCAAATTTCCTTGTATTGCCTGATTGTTACGTACGAATACCCAATTCGACTCGTTTCCTCGGAGCTTTCTGAACTTTGCACTGACGTGGAAATAATTACGTTTCTTGATTTCCTTTTTGATAAACATGCGTTCGTTAGACATATTATCTGTATTTTCTAGAAAATAAAAGATACTTAAATAAACAGTACTTAAATAGCAACGAAACTGTGACTCTAACTTTGTCTGTAAAACATGGTGATTTTCAGAAGTTCACTGTCAAAAATTTTCTGCTAATCTTCCTAAACTGTAATGGAAGTTTTGGACCTATACACTGTATGGTAGTAATACCACACACCAAGCTGCAGATATAGGAAGGTTTAGCGGCTCTGCTATACAAAGTTGAGAACTTCCCTCTGCATTTGACTGTTTCCTAAGTGAATGCAGGGAGGCTGCAACAATGAATGTTTAGGCGATAACAACCATCACCTCTTTATCACTAGGCGTATAAACTGGTGTGGTAAATTTACGAATAATTTCTTAGAGTGTTGGGAAGATTTCGCAAGTGTGTTTTTGTTGACAGTTGGCCTACCTGTTGCCTGTTGTCCTTCGAGTAGGGCAGCAAAGTTGACACGTGGAACATGATCTCGTGGCCTTCGTAGATCGTGTAGATGGAATACTTCCCTGTCATGTCGCCTGCGAGCACAGAGAAAACACTCAGCAGTCGGTCGCAAAAAAAATAAAAAACACTGCAAACCCACCTTTAGTTCATTCGCGGTTTACTTCAAACTTTTCCAAAGCCCTGCTGAAGTTCTACTCCCAGGATATTCCTCCGCACAATGCAAACGAGGCTCAACAAAGTCTATGAATTCACACCAAAAAGATAACGCACTGCATTCGTGCGCACTCAAGAGTATAGGGTGTTCAAGGTAAAACGAGCACTTTCAAAAGCCCTGCTGAAGATATGCTTGTATCCGAGTTGTATATTTTTCCACCTAATGGAAAATTAACATTGCCATGGACCTCATCACTTTATTCACACGCCGGTAAAGTTAAACTATGAAATTGTTAGAAAAGTGTACATTTTATGAATCTGCACATTTTTAAACTTCGATGCATTAGAAAAATAGAAAGCAAAAGAAGTAATTTAAACTATAGGCTGTTCACGGTAAAGTGAGTTACTTTGGGGCCGTAGTTACTTTTTCCATTCAACATTTTTTTTATTCTTTAACCATATTTTTAATAAATATTAACATGTAAGAAATAAACACAGTGTATATATTCCATCGCACTCGGAATTTTATGTATAAGGCTAAAATAGAATATATTTATGACTACTATTCCAAATGAGAATGCTTTCAACAGTGCTCACTTTACCGTGAATAAAGTATAGACGTGTACACGTCTAGAAAATGGTGACATTTTAGTTTGTATCGAGTACGTAAGGCCTTCAGCAAATAGAATCGATATAGAAAAGTGTAATAAAGAGTCATTTATGGTACTTAAACATCTCATTTCTAGGAGAAAATGTAAGTTTTTATAGTCCTTTACTTATTTAAAAAATATGTCCAAGTTGTATGTAATAACTAATTATATGATAACCTTGTATTGCATTATATTGTTTTGTGTTATATGTTTTATTGAAAAATCCTGTGCATTAAGTACTGAGAGAATAGGGATGAAAATGAAATGAAATTACATTTAATGTTATTTCCTAATGAATCACTATTTCACTAAAATCATGCCAATTAATAGTCATGTGTGATTTGTTAATCATAAGACGAGTCAATTCGCTGTGGACCAAACATTTTTTGTGCACGTTCTATGCAAAAAAATCTCTTACGCCCACGCAATTTATTGTGAACAACGTTCAAGATGCAATTCTTCTAAAAATAGCATTCCGGAAGAATTCTTTACCTTTGACGTCGAGGCCACCTCTATACTTGTCCCATCCTTTGAGACGGATCTTGTCTCCCAGCAAGTGGACGAAACGATCAAACTCCGGGCTGCCGTTCTCTGAAAACACACATTTCAAAATATTTATTCCAATCACTCTAGCGATTCCTCCTCCCACGCACGGATGAGACTTTCACTTCCCACGCAGGGAGAATATGGACATCCACGTATCTCTTACAGCTATATTTTCAAGTGCCACGAACTCCCTCGCGAAATGAACAAACAAGCATTCTCTTCTCATTTGAATTTTAAAAAAATTTTTTTGCAGATTCATGAAAAGAATGCGTGTTACACTGTAGATCGTTCTGTAAACCGAGAGTAAGAATGGAAAATGGAAGACGGTATGTAAAGGGAAATGAAGGGTTGGAACGTATGTCGCGAAAAGGAATGGACACCACAATCAGATGTGTGAACCTGAAGAAGGTCTAGTGCCATAAGCATGAGTTAATGCAGGAACTGTGGATTTTTTCCAAGAAAAAGGACTTCCGATTTACAAAAAATGGAGCGAGTTTGAGGAAATCGGTATCAAATTTCTTATTACAAATTTTTGTTATTACCTTTTAAAGAGGAAAAAAATAATAATATTGCTTTTATAAAAGTGCGCGTGAGAGTATTTCCGCACGCATTGGAGAAAAAATAATAATGTATACTTCCAAATCACGACCACAAAAGGGATTGCATCCATTGTGTGTTGAATAGAGTTTTCGCCGCTCGCCCGAGACGGATTTCCGGTACACACTCTTGAATATTTTGTGTAGTTGTTGGGCCTGGCTCAATTCAATGCTGAGGCAGGCACAGAAAACCTCTGTGGAGTCATATTTCTCAATCGCTCCGTGGGCGACAACACTGCCCCGTCTTCAAAGACTTCCTGTTTTAAGGCTTGGTGACAGGCCAGTCGATCTCTCTACTGTTATGAATATGGGTTCTCCTTCTACATATAGGCTGTTCAAGATTAACTGAGTACTTTTGAAAGCCCAGCTTATGATATACTTTTCTGACCATCTGTATTCCTTCGCCATTTTTAACATCAGCGTTGCCAAGTGCTTTATCACTTTATTCGTGCGCTGATCGAGTGAAAAATGTAAACTTGTAAGGAATGTAAATACGTTAATAACATGCTACAAATTTAATTATGCTACTTTTAATAAGACGTCAAAAAATTGAACTACTTTTCTAAGAGAGTCACCAACTATACTGGAAGCACGGTAGTAAATTTGTCCATTAAAATATTTGCAGCTAGGGGTAGAGACCTCTTTCAGAGGTTGATTCCAGAAGTAATTGATCAACGACGAACGACCCACACATGTCCTGTAGGCAATAAACGAGCAGTGGTTCTGTCCGCAGTCTACTGCTTGTGGAACAGGCCTCTTCCGAATTAAGATGAAGAAATTTTTTTTAATGTTGACATTTTCTTAGCAACATTGCTGTATGGGGATGCTGTCTGGTTTCAGGCAGATGTTAATGCAGGTAATGGAGGTGGGATGACTGGGTGAGCAACCGGCCTGTAATGGGTGTAAGGTTTATTCCCGGTGAGGATTTAAAGTGTCCTCAACCATTCCTGGAGCACATTTTGCTCAGGGATGGACCTGGATGCCTCTGTTCGCCATAACTCGAGCGGTCGGTTTCCGGAAACCCACAAGGGCCATGGAAAATAAGCAGGAGCACCAGCTGATCGCTTGGTCCCACCAAGAGGTTCTCTTTGGTGTCCGATCGTAGGAATTGGACAGGTGCTGGTAGTGGTTAACTCCGCATGCTGGAGAAAGTCTGGAGATGTTCACCCTCTCGAAGAAGGGCGTGCGGTGAGCGGCAACCAGCTCCGGTAGTGTCCTGGAGAGACCCTAGTGCCTGGATATTACCCTGGCCAGACCACACGCTTAGTGCTGAGTACTATGGTCTGGATACTTATTGTGGGGTGGACCTGGCTGTATTTGTGAATCAGGTCGGGACTTTGTATCTGGTCAACTCAGCTGCTAAGTTTAGGCACCTGCGATGAAAGGGCGTGATCCCTTTCCCCAGCCGATCAGGCGGTCGTAGTGTGGGAAGGCTCAACGCTAAGCGCGCTTCCTGTAAACGGCAAAAGCACTGCCACGAGACTGTAAAATGTGTATGCTGTGGACGTGTGCGATGTTGGACATCCTCCCTCCAGACGTTTATTAAAAATGCGGGCCGGGATTAAGACTATCGCAAGTGTTCCGACTGTAAGGATGTGTCAAAAGGAGGAAGGAGGGTAATTGCCCACAACATAAGGTGCAATGGCTAAGGCGCGGACGCGACATTAACTTATTACTGTGTATATGTTATTGTGGATAAGCAACACTGTTTCATCTAGCATGACAAGTTGAAGTTCACAACGTTAGCCTAGACCGACCTAATGTATTAATAACCCTAGATGAGTACTCGTAGTGTTAGTCAGGGTAATGCTCTTATAATTCTATGAACTGTCTCAGCTTGTGCCGGGAAGCATTACCGAGAAATTAGTTCAGTAACATATTATTTGTGTGTGCTGAGCATAAACAGACATCTTACCATGAGGAGGCTAGTATCCCCAGATGAACTGCCAACCAGCAATGTTGTGGGTTCAGGTCACCTGCCTGCCAGTTGGGATCTCAATCGCTCGAGCTCCGCTTTGGGAAAAGCTTGGTGCGTCACATTTAAAGTAGTCCAGGGGTCGAAAGTTATTTTATACATTTTCGGCATATTACATTTTTTTTTTTTTTGTAATAATAAGAAATAATATTTTGAAAATCGTAGACGATGTTGGGTAATCATTTTTTCAAAAAATAACGAAAGGTATGAAAAGAGTCTTATACTTAAATATTTTTATATACAAATAATGAACTTCAACAAAATATCTCATGCCTGAACCTAAAATAAAATTCCATTGCCTACATCATAATGACATTTTAAAAATTTTTCTTTAAAACTTGTTATGTGGTTCGCCCGTATATCAATTTTAAATTTTGAGGTAAGATTTGATGTAAAAATAGCTAGAAGTTAAAGTCTTGACGCAGGTAAACAAATAATGGGATTGCGAAGAAATTCTTGTGACTTCAGAAAACCTTCTAACTGAGAACAGGCTTTATTTTAAAATATTAATTTAATGCGTAATATAAAATACTCCATGTTAAAATACATATAATTACACTTATAAATGTAATGCATGTTACCCTTACAACTATTAAGAATTTGTTATTAACTGGCTATTTATAACTAGCTACGAAACTATCAAATATCTTCACAAATAGAAACAATGTCAGCTCTTGGGCTGTTTTCAAATGAAATTCTGAACTTCACTGAGCAGCCTGAGATCAGTGATAAGCAGCCATTCTCCCCTAAATATAACTAATAATGGTAAAATAACAGCCCCAAATAAGAAATAAATGCAATAAAATGTGCCAAGTAGTTAAACGCATAATCTACTGCACAGTTTTGAACTGTAAGTGAAAATTTACATGTTAGATAACTTCGTTGCGTTATGAGCCATAAACAATATTTTTGTGCCAGTTTATATGTGCCTTAGCTGGATGTAGAACACATTCTGTTATATTATTACCTCAGCGCCTCAGCCAACCTTGCGAGCAGATGGTGCCTCTAACCCCAAATAAATGTGAAAGGAAATGTCTGTAATTTACGCATACGTACAAACTCTGAAACAACATAAATGTTTTCTTTCTTATTGATCAGAGAAAAGGCGTTCCTCTAAAGAGCAAGTCGTTTGAGAACTTTAGCTCCGGTTCTAAGGTAAGCTTTCCCACTGTTACACGCTCAAGTTTTGGTTTTTAACGTGCCGGAGGCAAGATGTTACTTTAAACTTTGGCGAGTTAAAAGAAGCACTAAAGAAACTAGAGGGCGCGTAGGAGGGCTTAGAACTGTCCGTACTCACCTCAATCACCCACATAGGCTCTCGAGACCTCGTTGTTAAGAGCAGCCCAAATGTTTCTGGCAACAATAAAGATCTTTCTGCAACGTTGAATTTAAACTCTCCTCACGGGCCGGTAGCTTCGATGGCCCAACTTGCCTCTGTAGACTGTCTTACACTTTAGTGTTCTAAGATAATACTATTCCAATTACAGTTGTCGATAATTTTACACATTTGAGTTCTACTCGAATTACATTTGCTATATTTACATAGCCTTTTACCTAAAATTTTTCGCCGATTGTCCCATGTTTGTCCACCAGTGCGACAGTGTAAATTGAATTTAGTTTTGCAATGATCCAACTTCGGAAAATGACTTCATTCTAACTATTTGCAGATTTGTTCTATTTAATTCTGTTTTTCCAACTGCAACTTTGTAAAATAGTGAAAATGGCTTATAAGAAGAACCACAATGATTTTCGTAAAAATAAACACGATACTATTACACAAAAGAAATACTCATCGGTTTAAGTATGCTAAGAAAACTTCATTTAGCAAAAATTATTGTGCGGTATTTATAATAAGCTACTTAATAATGCATACCAATACATTTTTAATTTATATCCGTTTCGAGAGGTATTTCTTTCCTTAATAAATATGTTATTTTCACGTTTAACAAAATATCCTTTGACTATAAAGTAAAATAAGCCTTTCAGATAAGTGAAATACAAGTCAGTGGAAATGAAGCTATTCAATAACTATAAACACAATCGTAAGGAACAATATGTTTGTCAGTAATAGATGATAATCACTGATAACGAACGAGAACTGTTGAAATGGACAGTATCGTTTAGTAATGTGGCTGTAGTAGATGCTATATATTTGCTCATTTCCACCATTTATAACAATTTTCCTCCCTTTTTGTAGAACTTAATTGCAGCGTTTATTACAAATTTATTAAACAAATTTGAAATGAATTTGAGTAATGAATATTCATGCATCTAAAATATTTTATTAAACTACATTTATTGTACCATATTTTGGGTGGGAGATGGTTAATATTTGTCATCAGTCTAGTGATCTTTAAATGTGGGATACTTTCACATGGAGACAAATATGTATAATTCATTACTGCACTTACCGAACTCCAGAAATATAAATTCAATTAATTAGCGTAATCAGAACATAAGTCAGTTTCCACGAATGTAAGTAGTGCATTGTGCCTTAGGTTTTCACACAATCTAAACAAGAAAAATATACAACTAGGAAACAAAATAGCCTTGATTTATTTGGCAACAGTGAATTATCAAGTATTTCGCGTATGGTACGACGTACACACGTATGACTTATACGAAGGTTACTTTCGATAAATGGCAGGTAAATTAATTACCTTTTTAGTAAAATCTGATATATTTATCATTTCAATTACCTTTAAAACAATAGTCACTCATTGGTGAAGACATGTACTACAACATAATTACCTTGAACGCTTTTTTGCGATTTTACAACTCCTATACCACAGATTATGAATGATACGGTATTCCCATGACTACTGAAGATCATTGGCATGTACAACTCCTACACCACAGAATTATGAATGATACGGTATCCCCATGACTACTGAATATCACTGGCTTGTACAACTCCTATACCACAGAATTATGGATGATACGGTATCCCCATGACTACTGAAGATCATTGGCTTGTACAACTCCTATACCACAGAATTATGAATGATACGGTATCCCCATGACTACTGAAGATCATTGGCCTGTACAACTCCTATACCACAGAATTATGAATGATACGGTATCCCCATGACTACTGAAGATCATTGGCTTGTACAACTCCTATACCACAGAATTATGAATGATACGGTATCCCCATGACTACTGAAGATCATTGGCTTGTACAACTCCTATACCACAGAATTATTATTGATACGGTATCCCCATGACTACTGAAGATCATTGGCTTGTACAACTCCTATACCACAGAATTATTAATGATACGGTAACCCCATGACTACTGAATATCATTGGCTTGTACAACTCCTATACCACAGAATTATGAATGATACGGTATCCCCATGACTACTGAAGATCATTGGCTTGTACAACTCCTATACCACAGAATTAAGAATGATAAGGTATCCCCATGACTACTGAAGATCATTGGCTTGTACAACTCCTATACCACAGAATTAAGAATGATACGGTATCCCCATGACTACTGAAGATCATTGGCTTGTACAACTCCTATACCACAGAATTATTAATGATACGGTATCCCCATGACTACTGAAGATCATTGGCTTGTACAACTCCTATACCACAGAATTAAGAATGATACGGTATCCCCATGACTACTGAAGATCATTGGCTTGTACAACTCCTATACCACAGAATTAAGAATGATACGGTATCCCCATGACTACTGAAGATCATTGGCTTGTACAACTCCTATACCACAGAATTATGAATGATACGGTATCCCCATGACTACTGAAGATCATTGGCCTGTACAACTCCTATACCACAGAATTATGAATGATACGGTATCCCCATGACTACTGAAGATCATTGGCTTGTACAACTCCTATACCACAGAATTATGAATGATACGGTATCCCCATGACTACTGAAGATCATTGGCTTGTACAACTCCTATACCACAGAATTATTATTGATACGGTATCCCCATGACTACTGAAGATCATTGGCTTGTACAACTCCTATACCACAGAATTATTAATGATACGGTAACCCCATGACTACTGAATATCATAGGCTTGTACAACTCCTATACCACAGAATTATGAATGATACGGTATCCCCATGACTACTGAAGATCATTGGCTTGTACAACTCCTATACCACAGAATTAAGAATGATACGGTATCCCCATGACTACTGAAGATCATTGGCTTGTACAACTCCTATACCACAGAATTAAGAATGATACGGTATCCCCATGACTACTGAAGATCATTGGCTTGTACAACTCCTATACCACAGAATTATGAATGATACGGTATCCCCATGACTACTGAAGATCATTGGCTTGTACAACTCCTATACCACAGAATTAAGAATGATACGGTATCCCCATGACTACTGAAGATCATTGGCTTGTACAACTCCTATACCACAGAATTAAGAATGATACGTTATCCCCATGACTACTGAAGATCATTGGCCTGTACAACTCCTATACCACAGAATTATGAATGATACGTTATCCCCATGACTACTGAAGATCATTGACTTGTACAACTCCTATACCACAGAATTAAGAATGATACGGTATCCCCATGACTACTGAAGATCATTGGCTTGCACAACTCCTATACCACAGATTATGAATGGTACGGTATTCCCATGACTACTGAAGATCATTGGCTTGTACAACTCCTATACCACAGATTATGAATGATACGGTATCCCCATGACTACTGAAGATCATTGGCTTGTACAAGAGAGGAAGTTCGTTGGAGCTCTCTGGAAATAAATTATAAATTACTCTTCAATGTCTACGTAGTTTTAATTTTTCGGTCGTTAGAAGTTAGATTTTAGCGCGGACAAGAAAAGTGTTACGTTTCTCAGAGAATTCGTTTGATAAATGCAATTCGCTTATTACATTTTCCTCTGCTCGACTAATTCCCCTCACGGCCCTAAAAAATCAGTGCACAAACGTGAAAGTGACAGAAAATTAACATTGTTAATCAATCCCGATTTGTTGCATGTTATTTAGGCTAACACATTTGCAGAATAAATCCATGCTAAACATGATGTAGCCATTCATGTTTACTTTCAACTTTTCTGAAGGCAAATTTAACATCTGCTTTCAGGCTGTGTCTCCGCCACGTGCAAATAAATCTTAACTAAATCTAGGAAATTACACCTGAGGCACAATGCACTGCATTCGTAGGCATTTTGTTTAGTAATAATATTTTTTATGATAACTACTAGTCATTACCAACACACCTAATTTCTCTCTGTTTTATTATTTACAGATAAAATATTAGTAAAAGTTTAATTTAACAAAAGTAAGACACTTTTATGTTAACAGAAGCATAAAATGGTGTGACACATGATGTATTTACAAAATAATCTAACACGTCAAATATGGGGGAGATTTTTCGAAGGTTTGAAGGTATCTTCAAATAGACTATAAAAGAGAATGTGTTAAGGAGAACCGCAGAGTTTACAGTGTTGCAAAATAATGGTGCTTGTTTATTTTGACTAGAGCCAGAAAACATTTGCATAAGAAGTAGAAACAAGCATGGTGAATCTATCGGTTTGCGAAATTTGATAAACTACAACGCACGAGAAAAAAAAACGAATATCATAAGAAGAACAGTCACATTATATAACATGGGCTGTTATTGACCCAGTCCCAAGCGCTCAGACGTTACTGGGTTAAGTGATGTTTGCTACATTAGCATTGTATGATATTATATTTGTATTTTGGGATAGCTGGTTTCCCAACACCCTTTGCGATAATTATAGTATTAGCTACGAGATTTCCTCTTATCAACCATCACTGGCTTATGGTGTCCCGTTCATCTTTCAACGATTAGGACACCACTGGCTGCGTGTTTCAAACTTCTGCCAGAACGAGTCCTTCCTCAGCGTGACCTCCGGGCACAGAGGAAATCATGCAGCTTACTAGCATCTGTTACGCGAGCCTCGTCGGTGGCCATCGAGAACAGTCACAGACAACAGCAAAGGCACACGTCAGAGAAAAGTTCTAGAGAGTTCCGAAGAACGTTATCATGGAGTGTAAGTTACGTGGCACAGTCGCCAGCTGCCACTTGTGAAGCTGGTGAGATACTGTGCAGTGCGTCATAGCTACCTGTTTTTCGCTAAAAGATTTCAGGACAAGTTGTGAACCAACGCACTTGCGTTCAGAACCACGTTCGTGATTGGATCATTTGAATAGTTGCGCGTTTTTTTTTCTGCCTGTTAGTGAATCACGATTAGCTCACTCATGTAACAGACTTGTCTTAAAACAAAGACAAGCGGCCAGTAGGCAAATGAACACTGCCAGTGTGCACCCATAATATTGACGTCTAGCCTTCGCGTAAATCTTTTCGCGAAAAACACGTAGCCCAAAATGTGGTGTATATTAAATATGTTTCTTCTTTTACCTTGAACGAATATATTGTCCGCGACATAAAAGCAGCAATGAAATGCATTAGCAGTGGAGGAAAACAGTAGCTCAAAAGAGTAAAGATTTCATGGTCAGAGCAAAAAATATCACGTAGAACCACTGAACTAGTTCCCGATCGATGTAGTATTGACTCTTTTAAAGTTTGTTCACTGCTCATGAGACTACATACATGTCATCGTACGCACTGGTATGCTGTATCTGAAGTCTAATGGCAATGTTGTGGTGGAACTGAATTATAATTTTGGTAATAACTCCACTGGCTACAGTGACTACGAATATATAACCAAAAACCGAAGAACACAATATATGGATGAGAAACACAAATGCAATAGAATTATAGAATGGAGAGATTTTGACGGCTCTTGACATCAAGGTCTTGAGAGCCGATGAAGCTGAGGTGAGTATGGAGTAGCGCCGGAATTCAAGGGCGGGGAAAACTGTAGAACTCCGAGAAAACCCGTCGACCAGGGGCGTCGACCGGCACGATTCCCACGCGAGAAGTTCTCCCCGTCGGGAATCGAAGCCGGTTTGCCTAGGTGGGAGGCGATTCACAGTAATAATGTGTTAATATAAACAAGCACATATATGGAGTAAGAGACCACGAGCCAGTTAGACAACGAGTGATACAGGAACAACTGAACAACGAGGACAGAGCAACAATGAACCAAACAAAAAACAACAAAACCAGCATAAATATGGGTAGACAACACGAGCAAAATTTGTATACATAACACAAAAATATTCACCAATTTATGCTATCATTCAAGTTTTTTTTTTTAAGAATGTCGTACTTTCATATTCCTTATAATTGTATCAAAAATTGATACATATGTTGCTATTCCACGGTTGTGGCATTTTGAATGAATTACGGCTGATAAAATGTTTACTAGGCGCCAAATTTCTTCAGAACATAGAAAATTTTCTGGAACTTGAATGCCTGTAATGGAAGGTAGCACGTGAGCGCTGCCGATTCTAGGATCCCACGTCAGACTTCCCTTTTTTTTTTCCGCGCTCCACGTGCAAGCTATTCGTTCAGGTGCGACCCTCCCTTACAGACTTCCACCCCCGCTAGGTTCTACTTGTATCAATTATTCGGTGGGGGAGTGCGATATAACCACGCCCGAGGGACTCCAAGCTGCAAAACCACAGACTGAAGACTTGGTATAGTCAATCCGCTGATTCGTCACAATTTTTTAATCAACCCTTTGAGAAATCACCCCATGTATGAGGCTTTTAATTCTTTCCTAAATACGTCACGAATCACAAGAATTTTATACTTTGTTAACATTAAAGTATCTTTTTAAATTGAAATTTTGCCTCCAGTTTTATATAAATTATCAACTATTACAATATTTAATTCATAATTAATATGAATTAAAAGTGGATAAAATTAGCGTGTCGGTAACACCTAGTTCTTATGCAGAGTATATTAAAACTAATTGCGCACAAATTAGGAGCGTTGACTCTCTGGCATAATTTTCTATATATGGTTAGGCTTTGTTTGCATGAGGCGGAGGAATACCCTGAAAGAAGAACTTGAGCTGGGCTCCAGAAAATTTGGAAGTATACCGTGAACGGACTATAGACAGGTTTTCGTTCCTTGCGCATATGCCCAACACTATCTTATCGCCAACACAATTGTCAAAGACACACGGTCAATAATTATGACCGGGTTAATGGGACCGCGGTGGCTTAGTGGTTAGACTACTCGCCTCCAACGTAGGCGAACCGGGTTAGATTCCCGGCGGGGTCGCTCTCGGATTTTCGCATGTGGAAATCGTGCTGAACGATGACATTGGTAGGTGGGTTATCTCGGGGGTATCCCGCCCCCCCCCCCACTTCAGTCGGGCGCTTCTCCATATTCACCTCGTTTCATCTCCATCGGCTGTCAATACCTCTATGCTAAGAGCCGTTTAAATCTCTCCACTCCACCAAGTTAATTTTAAAATTTTAATCTTTAACAGTCCAGCCCTTATACATGAACAAAATGCATTGACTATCATTATTATATTCAGATTTTATTTTTAAAAAACTAGATAATAGGAGTATATAAACAGCTGAAAGCACTGGGTTGTGTAAAGGGCGTTCTGAACTCAAATTCTACTCACCTTGTTTCTAACAGTGATTTTCTTATAGAAAGCAATTCTCTGTTGGAGCACGGTGAATGGCTATTGCGCAACCAGCGCTACCATGGCATCGAAAAAAAATTCCACAGAGCCACGTGCAAAAACCCACCATACTCCACTAGATTAACATAATTATTGTTCGAATAAAGCTAGCAGCAATATTTTCATTCAAATTAAAATAAAAAATTTAGCATATTTTAATGCTATTTTTAACACGATTAAATTTATATAACTGCGGGTTTATGTTAGTATATCTGTGACACAGCTAAAAGAAACACAACCAGGAGCGTTAATGTAAAAATTAAGCGTAATGATGCACTACCACGAATTAATTAAGCGTAATGATGCACTGCCACGAATTAATTAAGCGTAATGATGCACTGCCACGAATTAATTAAGCGTAATGATGCACTGCCACGAATTAATTAAGAGCAATTACAGATGTTGCCAGAAATATTTGCCTCTTATCCATATAAACCTTTTAATTAAATATTTAGACAGTCCCGATAGTGATATACGTTGCTTTTTCCTCTCCGAAACCTATTCACATAATACACCGAAGAGTTGAAAATATCAATTATATTACCCACTGACCACTAGACAATTTTTCGCACCAAATCTGGTGGGAAATCCATTGAGTTGGTAACGCTACGCGCAGCTTGAACGAAAAATTTATTTTATTTTCTCTCTAAGGCTTTTGGTTTTAATAATGCCAGAAGCTGCGCGGCATATGTGCTGGCACATTTATATTATATTAATATGTAAAAATAAATCTTAAATTCTTGAACTCCCTAAAAAAATCTTGGGAATTTTCTCAATCCCATTTTGAATTTATCATTAATTTCGTGACAACTTCCATTTAACAAGCCGGATTCACATTTTTTCCCACGACGGAGCGTAAAAAAATTTATCACCAAAATTCCTTAAAATTTTACTCATCAACGGCTTTCGTTGAATTCGGACTACCTAGAAGAAATAAGGGATTGCTTAGTGCTTCAACTACACAGATTAACACAGTAGTAGCAATAATAAAATAACTTCAGCCAGCCTGTCAGTAAAATGAAATTAAAAAATATGCTATCTCTGGCTGTAGCAAAAAAAAAGTACACTATTATAAAATGGTGATGATCAGTCACCATTATGGTAATGTCTATGTCTATATAGACCACCGCCAAAATGTGGGCAGATATTTAGCAAAAAATATAAATTCTTAGTTGTTTTGTCTATTTACATATAGTACTTTGAAAGACTGATTCCCGTTTTCTAGTCCCGTATGCAGTGAGATAGTTATCATTTTGAAAACGTATTTTTCGCCTTATACAATGCAAATTTATTTTTAAAAAATATTTTTTGTGTTGATGTTATAAGTATTGAACTTAGAAATATTAATAATGATAAATATTAACAAAATAACAACTGGAGAGAAAAAAACTATAGATTAAAGGACAGTTAACAATTGAATTACCTATATAATTTTAGTTCCGACAATTTTCAAATTAAACTATTTAAGTTAGCTTAAAACTTATCATTTTGGAATGCTACCTATTTTTTCTGCGTTATTGTGTAGGCTACATAATGAAGTTTGGCTCGGAACAGTGCAGTATACATGAAATTCGGCAAACAAACCAAGAAATAAAGCTGGAACAGAAGATGAGACTAGACATGATGTAGCAAATGTTCTCTTAGGGCCCTACTATCATCCCTTCATGTTACTCGGAATTTCATTCAAGTGAGGTAAAAACTGTAAACTCGAAAAATTTCACGGATTCAATTGGCATCAGGTTAGACTCCTCAGTCGTTTGTACACTCGAGCCTCAGTTAGCTGTTCGTTGCCTGATGCTCCAAGTAGCGCGGTATTCAATTCTTGTTTCCTTGTACGTTAGTTGTTGGTTAAAACAGTCCAGGGATCACTGAGGCAAAGGTTCGTTCCGACCGAGAAAATAGCTGTTTGTAGATGCCCAAACGTAGGTATATTTAGTAGCCACATCAGTATATTTTGTTCAGTATACAAAACTTCAAAAGCGACCAAATTGCTTTGTTCATATGACTAAATGCACGAATAAACAAAACCTATGTGCTGAGCCACACAAAAAAAATTATGCAGTCAACGAAATTTTTATTTTGATAAACGGTAGATATTTACTTAGCTACCCATTTCATAGCCTTAATTCGAAAACACATTTAGAGAGTTAATTTTTAATTTTTGCGACGAGGACAGTAAAATTTTTATTTAGTGAATATATTTATGCTTAGTTATGGCATGAACACACAATAAATTAAGTTCAACAGAAAACAAAAAAAAAAGTTAGAATTTTAATTATTATCCGGTATTTTAATTGTATTTTAAGGTTGTCCGGTATTTTAATTGTACGCATTAAACATACTTTCAACACTTATTGGGTAGTTTTTATGGCGCAGCACTCAGCATAAATTACCCAGGTTCTAATTTCGGTTGGGCTTTCACTCTTTTTATAATAAATGAAAATTGTAAGTACGTAAAACCAAACAAATCTTTAGTTGCACTAACCAAATCTTAGTTTCAGGCAACTAAACAATTTGGTTTCAACAACATAATATTTGTTGCCCCGATAAAAACCATTTATTTGGTTGCGCTGAAGTAACTCTGTTTTATACAACGAAATATTTTCCACGGCGAGTGTCTTACGAACTGCGATCCAGTTGAAAGACAAATTAAAATTTTCACATGCATAGATGGAAAGTTTTGGTCATTCGTCATTAACACGCAGGTGTCCGTCAAGGAACAAACATGACATCTGCCTCGCAATGGCGAATGTCCAAAAATTTCCATCTGGTCATTCACGCCCATTGCACTGTTCATTGAAAGATCACACATGTACACGTTCATATGCTGTTCACGGTAAAATGAGCCCTTTTGAAAGCCCTGCTCAAGATCTTCTTGTATTAACATTGTGTATTCTTCCGCCTTATGTAAATCTAACATTGACATGGGCCTCGTCACTTTATTCATGTGTCGGTCAAATGAAACTAGGAAATTATTAATAAAGTGAATACTTTAAAAATCTGCTCATGTTTACACTTCGATGCATTAAAAAAAAAAACAGAAAGCGAAATAAATAATTTGAGCTATCACAGATGGTTATCTACCACTTTTTTTCGACGTTAAGATAGGGAACTATTATCCATCCACCGTTACCAACTTTTCTGGTCAAATGTCACTCACTGTGCCTATTAAAATATATACATTCAGGTGCAGTGGCGTTTTCTAAGGTTCACATCTGAAGTGCTCACTTTATCGTGGACAGCCTTTATGAGGAATAGCTTGACCTCAAATGAATTCGAGATGTTTTAGAGTCCTTATGCATATCATCTGGGCCAAACATTGCCGCGACTTGCAGCCCGCAAGAGGGCTGCCATAAAGGCAAGCGCAAGTGGAGAGATGATGAAGAGAGAGGGTGGATGAAGGGGCCAAGTGGATCGTGGCGCACACACACACACACACGAACGAACGCAGGCGGACCGCAAACAGCCGCGGGGAATTAACGGGGGTTGGCGAAGCCGCGAGAAACTGGGGCAGCTAGGAGTCTGGCATTAAGCACGAGGTACCGAGGACTGCCTCGGCGTCTGGGGAAGACTCGCAAGTTTCCAGGAACACGTACGCCTGCGCCATCCGTCCCGTGGCCTCGAGCAAACTACTTCGGCCAGAATCCCCCGCGCGATAATTACTCGCCGGGCAGTTTCGGCCACCTTATTTGCCGTCGTCGCCAAGGAGTTAACTATAAATGAGGTCTATTCTACCCGGGTTAGGAAGCTGAAAGCTTTTAGTTTAGCAAATAAATGTTTTCGCCTGCAGAGTGCACTGGTGTCGCGTGCGTACCTTGTACAACAGATTTTATCGTTTCGCATGAAAGGAAATGGAAAAAAAATTGCAATTTTCATAAAGTTTATATTATTGTGTAAAATTTCGCTATTTTGATTTTGTTAGAACTCGCTTCAAGAAAGCTTTACTGTTCGCACTATAGTGGAAATATAGCGAAAAATGTTTACATGTTGTTTATTATTATGACGTTTAATAAGGTTTAGCAAAACGCTGTCTCACACAATTACTTTATTAAGTACGATTTAGTAAAGTGTTTAAAAATATTATTTTTTGGTCATTCTGCGTAGTTTCCTTATCGTAATGGAGAGAAATGCCGAGTTCTCTGTGACGACTATATTTATTTCCCGCTGAAATTACTAACGATTTTTCACTTACTAAAGCACAGTGACAAACACAGTTGTATTTTTTACTGTTTGCAAGTATAAACATAATTGGGGGGGGGGGAGGCATGGATAATAGTTACGAAATAACTTAAATTCTTAAGATTTTAGCTGGATAAAATATGTATCACAGCTGGAGCCAAACAAGCACTTATTAATACAAAGAAACAGGATTTCTCAACTAACCGTTGGCTTGAATGCGATCTCATCGGAACACGAGTTCACCTTGCAGCGGAATATTTCCTATGCTAAACTATCTCATAACGAATCTCGTTTTGTTTGTAACCTGAGTAGCACAAACCTTATCCATAATAGGGACATCCGAATTTCGCGAAAAGATTTCAGGACCAGTTGTGTTTCATAACACTTTAGCTCAGATCCACTTTCGTTAACTATTAGATGAATTCCGTATACGTGTCTTAGACGCATGCCCATGAATCACGAACGCGCGGTATTGAAGTTACCTAATTCTGATTGGCCAGTCAAGTAGAAAAATTTCTTTTCACAAAGACACGTCGCCGATAAACAAAATAAAACTGTTGGCATGCCCGCAGGGCATTGAAGTCTAGCATGTGCTGGAATCTTTTCGTGAGATTCTGGTGCCCCTGCTTATCCATGGATTAAGGACACCCTAGTTTAGAGAAAAGTGTTCCACACATGTCATATTTCAATATCCTGCATGCTTACTCGCACGTTTCCTTCTGCTATCGGTAGACAGCTTACGAAATTCGCGATTTCGGTGTCTCGCTAGAATTCGCCGTCCTATACCTACGCGAGCGCAATACGTGGCTCGATTAGCTACGGAAACGATACGACGTCATTAGCCCGTGTGACCACTTCGCCACAAATTAGCTGAAAATCTTTGACAGCTATTGGAGCAAAGCTATCTTGGGACGTATCAATCACGTTTGGCCAATAGTAGACGTCCGACGAGCATACAAGATCTTGGAGTTTAGTCTGCAGCCATAAAATAAAGCGATTTTTTTTCAAGTACCTACAGTTATTGCTGGGGACAAGGAAATTTCACGTTTTGAACGACTTGTATGCTAATCTCCACGAATGACTCGGCCACCGAGGCATTTATAATAATCTGTCACCCAATAGCTGGTATAACACGTGTTTGATGTATATCTTGCCCTAAAATGAATTCGAGAAATCTTCCAGCCGATATTTATTGCGCGATTGTCGCTGTGAGAAGCCATTTTTTTTTGTATTCGATGGGGCGATCAGAATTATGTTACTGCGGTACCAAACCCGTAGCAGTTAAAGATCATCCAACCGCGAAAGTGGATTTCAGATGCAGTGTGTTGAAACACCAGTCAGAAATTCTTTCAGCGAAAATCGGGTTTCCCTAGCTATAAAATACGAGGATCCAGACACACCATCATAGCTGGATGTGTCTTATCGTCCATTCACAATTACTTCCGAGAATTTTCTGGAGCCTTGCTAAGGCTCTACTTACGGAATATCCCTCCGCCTCGTGCTCACAAAGCTTGCAAGCCTAAGGAATTACACCAAAAAGACAACGCGCTGCTTTCGTGCGCACTCGTTGTAATAATATTCTGCATGAGAACTGTTTCTTACTAGGCATTACCAACATACCAATTTCCTCCCTGGCTTTATATTAATTACAAATAAGATATTATCATTTACAGATTGAATATAAGTGAAAGTTCTACTTAATCAATGACGTGGTACTTTATGTTCACACGAGTATAAAAAGCTTGTGACACGTGAGATATTTAGGAAACAACGAAGCTTGTCATACATGGGGTAATTTTTCAAAGGTTTGATTTAAAAAAAAGTGGGAAGAAATGGTTAATAGACTGTAGATGGAATTTTATGTTAGTTAAATGAGTATTCCATTTCGTACTCCCCGTTCTGACTACCGTCAAAAAGACTGCATATTTAATTTTTTTTTTTTATAGAAAACAAATAAATGTTTTCTATTTTCGTATTTTCTGGCTTTATTTCCGAACAGCGAAACTTTTACATATACATGCATCATCTGATCATTACTTAGGACTATACTTACAATACTTTAAATACACGCAAAATATAAAATAGTAAGCAATTATGAGAAAAATACTATAAATAATGTAAATAGACTGACGCTACTAGGTTATCACGTGCAAGCTGCTGCTAAAAATAACACAAATCATAATTAAAACATACTTGAGAATTATAAGTGAAATAATTTTTTTAAACATACAATTACATATGCACGATCAGTACATATGATTTAGCATGAGATCGAAAACGGCGATGGAATATACAGGATGAGTCCTTTAAAAGAGGCCCCCGTGGACTGTATTTCCTCATTCCCTCGCTCCGTTACACACATGTCCCACGGGGCCTCTTTTAAAACACTCACCCTGTAAAATAAAGTATATCTAATATCATTCGCAAAAAATTTATATTTTTAAATTATCTTATTATATTTTCTCTTTGTTACACGTGTAGAATTTATCACACCAAAATATTTATAAAAAAAAAAAAACCTAAGAAATTGGAAGGATTTCCAGGATTTGTTGTTAAGATTTGCTTCATATCTTATTTTCAATTTAAAGTTGGCACAGGTCAAAAAAAGTCTCAAAATTGCCTTTCTCTGAGCAGTTCAAATAATGATACAACTGCTCTCTCTATGATAACGTAGTTTTGGTTTTAATTTTTCAAACAAACCTAACCCACAGGAAAATAATAATTTAACTTCTCTTTATAAAGAATACGTATTTAATACTTTATTTTATTTTTTTAATGTATTTACACGACACGTCTGTAATCTGAACAGAACAATTTGACAGAAACATAAACTAATCAGTATTTGTCCTGCGTAAGCCTCTAATAACGAACAAAGAAATGTGTACTTTCAATTTCTTACGCTTGGCACAATAGCGAGCGCACTTCACGTACGAGACCAACAAGGATCAATATTCATGAAACCATCCTAACGTTAACATGAGCGGGCGAGCCCTATACGAGTGCCGCAGTACGTGAATAGCAATATTTTGCCGAAACTTAATGGAATCTGACCATAAATTCCAGCGAAAACACACCAGAGCCGCTTGTAAATCGTTTAATTCTTTTTCTGTCCGTGCATCACGTCGATTGGAATATCCCCAGAGAAGGACAGCAACTGTATTCTATGGTTGTAGCTGCATACAATTAATTACTCTGGACATATTTCATCTGAAAGGACGGACATAATAATCCAGCGAATTAGAATTATGAATGAGACAAGAAATATAGCAAGCTCATGTGACAGTTAGGTACGCTGTAATTATTATTGTTTTTTTTTTTTTATATATAGATTTCAGTTGATAGACACATGTGTGTAGACAACTAACAAATCTTCCGTCAGTATCTTGTTGCCTATACTATCAGGCGTATCACAGATTCATCAGTCTCGCGGGACCACCGAAACCAGGGAGCGAAGACAGTGGAAGTTCTACTGCCAATAAAGCCTTTATTAACATAGGTCGTTCAAGGCAAAATTAGCACTTTTGAAAGCCCTGCTTACGATCTACTTGTATGCACATTATGTATTCTTCCGCATAACGTGAAATCAACATTGCCATGGGCCTCATCACATTATTCGTGCGTCGGTCAAGCTAAAATGTGAAATCTTCAGGAATGTAAATATTATACAAATCTGCTCGTTTTCACACTTCGATTCATTAAAAAAAAAAAACAGAAAGCAAAACATACGATTTAAGTTTTCACAAATACTTACCTAACACTTATTATTCGACGTTAAGGTATGGAACTATTTTCCATCCATTGTTACCAACTTTCCTGGGCAAATGTCACTCCGTGTGCACATTAAAATATATGCGACCAGGGGCAGTGACATTTTTCTAAGGTACATTTCAAAAGTGCTCACTTTATAGTGAACAGCCTTTACTACAAATATCAATGAAATTGCACTTGTAAACCTAAATTAGGCATAAAATCTTATACCTTGCGGTTTACCGCAGAACATATTGTTATCTGAACGATCGTGTTAGGATTAATTACGTTATATACCATACAAATTATTAATGTTGTGTAATTTAAAAGAGGAGGGTGAAAAAACAATGAAATTTTCTTCTTTAGTCGATCTAGTTTATCTCACTATTAGTCAACAAAAGATAAGGAATTACTAGTAAAAAAAATATCTGTGACGCCAAAAATATTGTATTTTAGAACAAATTAATTAAAAATGAGTAACTGAACAATGGAAACAGTTTCTATAAAATATGTTATGAAAGTCTACCACAAAGTTGAAAAATAATTTTTCTCATTTTCGGCTACAGGAGAGTGTCTACGCTTTTTGGTATAGACCCAGATAGAATGATACGGGAACTTGATGTAGAAATGATGGTAAAACACAGTGTTGAGAAGACTCTGTTGAGGTTACAATGGAGAGACAAAAGACGATCTAAGACTGGAACTCCTTATTTATCTTTTTTTTTTTTTTCGGGAAAGCAGGTTAATCATATTCTGGATGACGGTATTTGTAACATAGAAGGATATAAGTAAAACACTTTTAAAGCAGGTGTACGTGAAAGGAAGTTGAAGAGAAACTAGGGAGAAAATTAAGAAAGTGTGTGGTGTTTCACTGACCATTTCCCCTTCACTTGCGTGGAAGCAGTTGCGGACAAAACGCCAGTTAATATTTCCACGGTCTACCTCAGAAGGTTACATTTGAAGAAAAACTCGTTTATTATTTATGTTCCTATGGTTTGCTAACCCATACAAGTCACAACATTTATGTTTCCGGGTAGCAAACAACTTCAATGTATATATATAATTAAATGGACCAGGCTTATTTGGACACGCTGTAGTATATCCATCTCGTTTAGGGTAGACGTGTGCTCGATCCTGGACTACTGCATTTGGGGTAGTTTTACCAACGCGTATTTCTAAATCCATTTCAGGAAAATCCCGTTACGGTTCCACAGAACGTGTCTGTCTAATTCTCCACATATCCCAATTAATGACGCAAAGTTCTCGATTAAGCGTCGAAGCAAGTTCTATATATAAGCTTATAATTAAGACTGCATGAATATACAGAATGGAACTCAAATCTAGCGACAAACTTCGGTAGATGATTCCTCGTCAAAAAATAGGTCGGCAATATTTACACGACTTATAGCCTAAGCATATTCCGTAAGGGTGTAATCACCATTAAAAGTATATCTGAAGCTGACGTTTATGGCCAGTAACACAGCTAGAATGAGAGAGAAATATCTAAGTTTCTGAATATTGCCTTATTGAAATACGACCTACAGACTACAAAAAATTGAATGATGATTATATTAACCCCCATCCATAACAGTGGATGTGTTTGAACCCTAATCGCGTATTTTAAAATGTAACTGTGCGATATTTCTGTTTCTTCCTGCGGCTATGTGATTTACCACACACGGTCAATGAAAATGCCCTCGAGTATTTTTACGCTAAATGCTACCATTTTTCGAGAAATTAATGTATTATTATCTAATACTTCAAATTTTGCAATTCATTATGTATTAATTTCCCAAAAATGATGGCATGTAAGAATGGGCGTGCGCGGCAGCTAGTCTTGGAGGGAATGGTTGAGGAGGGGTGGGGGGGAGGCAAGTTGTATATCAGACTAGATTTAAAGCTATGATGTCAATATATTATTAAAAGCTACTTATAAATTATACTGTAGGCCGCTTATTTTTGTTTGTATCTTTGCATTGTGCTGTGGATATTTTATAAGTATTAAGATCTATTTAAGGCAAATACAATAAAAACAGAATACTGTTAGAACAAAAGACTCTGTATTACATTAAGATTTGATTCTTTAAACAGAACATTAAAGCTCTATTTTCAAATATCCATTACAAACATTTATTGTGTTCCATTTTAACATGTGTACGTTTTCTCTATCAAACCCAAGAACCTTAACTCGTCTTTCATTTGAAAGAAGAATTTTTCTAAACTATTTTACAAAAAGGCAAATTTTCTCCAATATCTTTTTGAATGTTACACACAGATAAATTATGGATGAGTCTTTTTTTATCCATGCTGTTGCGGAGGTAGGACTTCAACATTCTGAGAGCCCTTAAATATATTTCTGCTTCACAAGAAGAACTAGGTAACACGAGCAGTATTCTCAGTAACACCTCAATACTCTTTGAATATAAACCTGAAAAATAAAATTTTTTTATTAAAAAAACATTTTTAAAGAATACTAAAATTTTGTTAGTTGTGTTTCTAATTATTTACTATTTTTATGCTAGTTTTGTTTGCACCATACTAACAAATTAAGCTTTAAAAAATATGGGCACTTTCATGTTTTACAAGCAGGAAATAAAATTTTCTCCAGAATTTAACTTATCATTTTCTTTCTGCAATAGGACAAACCAAATTAATAAAATAATGCCATAAAATGCGACCTGTTTGAGGTTATATTTTAGCAGTGAACTTAAGAATATTTATGCTGAAAAATTTTTTTTAATCAAGTTGGTGACAGACTGACAGATGTTGCCCCTTGCTTAAATACATAAAACATATATCATATTTTTGTAATGTCAGTACATTGTCAAAGTAATCTGATATCTGGTGACACAACTCTCTGAAGACATATGAAGCTCCTTTGATGCTTGCAGTAGAATTCGGGTACATTGTCTTGAACACCCTAAAGTTCTATAAGGAGAAACTCCGTGACTATTTCAGGATATTTTCTCAAATCACTTATTATACTTTCAGTATTTTCAATTTCACCAGCACTAACTGTCACTAACTTTTTCCATGACTTCCGCCTTCTTCAGCCCCTATTGAGCAAACCTAGTCTTCAAACTAAGGAGTTCAGGATCGACAATAGAAAAATACTACATCATATAGTGAGTGAGTTTTACGTGTCTCCGGTATGTAGCAACCCCTGAAAATCTTCTTCAAAAGTCTCTGATGTATCGTAGGGCCTTAAAGTCTTTTTGGTCCAGTTTTTGTCTCGGTCGTGTTACAGGAAGAAGACACAACTCTCGTGATTTCCTCGTAACCTCTTCAGATATTTTCTTGAAAGCATCTTCTTTGCTACTGTTACTTAAATCAGAATAAATCAAGCTCACGGCATCAATCAGTCCTGACGTCTTTGGCCATGACACAGCCAAAAACAAAAAATGTTGAACCAGCTTCAAACACTCGTAACAAATGAGCTGATTCGTACTGACTTTTTAAATATTTTAAAGTAGCTAGAACTTCTTCATAGTACTGAGTTATTTTATTTATGCGATTTCCTCTATAAATCCATCACGTCGGACATAATGGCTTGAGCTTCGCAATGTTCCCGACTGGACCACTAGCTCGCAGATCTAAAAGATGAACGAAACTGTTTTTGTCATATAGCATCTGTGGCCACGATACTCCCAACTCGTGAGCCCAATCCAAGTTATTTCTAAGAGTGATTGACGATTGCAAGCATCTCGTGTCACTATATTTACACAGCGAGCACCACGATTAACATAAATTGCTAATGGCTGGTGGTTTGACAACATTCCTGACACTCCATTATTTTATCCACTCACGTCTGCGGCTCCATCATATGCTCGACCTCGTAGATTTGAAATTGGTAAATGAACCCTTGTCGTGACATCTCAATGAACAGAAGGCAAATGTTCGCCTGTGGTTGTACCAACACATTACCGACCAACGAATCTTCCCTACGGACGTAAATCTTCCTCGTCCCGACTGAAACACAGCTGTTCTTCTCCGCTGATGTCACGGAATTTAGGTGGTCTCTGCGAACACGTCCCGGTGCGCATTTCATAAAACATCACATCTGACGATAAACCAAGGATTTCGTTTAGAATCTTACCGTTCGAGAAAGTTTCTCTGTTTCTAGCCATCCACTGCTTTAGTTCAAGACTGTCTTCCCAACGAAGATTATTCAGTTGGAAAAAAATTCCCGAGTTAGAATCATAGTCTCTAAAAGCCAGTTCTTGCTTCGCAACAAAACCAAGATTGGTATCAATAATCTCTAAACAAATCCTCGCTCCCATTTGTTCTGTGGGTGTTTTAGAAAACATTCTAAATACGGCTGTCCTGCTTGTAGCTCAATACGGCTGTCCTTCTGCTTGTAGCTCAATACGGCTGTCCTGCTTGTAGCTCAATACGGCTGTCCTTCTGCTTGTAGCTCAATACGGCTGTCCTGCTTGTAGCTCAATACGGCTGTCCTTCTGCTTGTAGCTCAATACGGCTGTCCTTCTGCTTGTAGCTCAATACGGCTGTCCTGCTTGTAGCTCAGTACAGCTAATGTAAAATTTTCAGTTTTCATGCGATCGATATTTTTCCTTCGCTTTCTTCCAGTTATTGAAGACGGTAACAGAAAAGGTAGATTTCAATTTTTTTTTTTTTTTTGCGAGAAGCTTTTGTGGAATTGACTTTGAAGAATGTATACAATAAAAGCGTAGGGCACTTGGCTCATCTGGTTCGACATGCAGCCAGTTGAACGACTTACATCAGGGCAGGAAGAAATTTCAAAGTCCGTCCTTGCGAAACCTGCTCACGAAAACTGTCCTTCAGTATAGCAGGATAGTTGGGTGAGAAGGTACACTGTTCATCTAAAATACTCACTGTTCATCTAAAATACTCACTGTTCATCTAAAATACTATCACATTGTATGGAAAACTTTTTTACGTGGACTCATTGTTCCCCTCGTATTCCTTATTATAGGCTGTTCACGGTAAAGTGAGCACTTCTTAAGGCCCTTATAAATAAATTTTCCCTTTCATCCAATTTTCATTTTCCTGCTACTTTTTAATATATACACTGCAATGTGGCCAATAAACGCAATGTATACACTTCACCGCCATCAAAATTTAATGCCCGAGGCTGCAATAAGATATATTTATTAGCGGTTAATACCAGTAGTGAAGGGTTGTAAAAAAAGGGTCACTTTATCGTGAACAGCCTATATCTGGTTTCTTGTTGTTTTCAGCATTACGATAATAATCGCATTTTTCTTTCCACAAACCTATCCATTGCGACCAAGAAATGCGCAAATACAAATTGACAATTTACACTAAACAGATACTACAGGCAATGCGTTGGCGTCCATCACTGCAGCCAAACACACAGACCCGCAGCTGGACTGGCTCTAGCCCGAGTAGCCGATGTTCGGTGCCCTCCCCTTCGTCGAGTTGTTGGAGAGGGGGTGGAATGGTCAAGGTCGGAATTAGTACCTTGTTGCTTCGCTGCGGACATGCCACTAAGCATAGACAGTGCGAGTTGTAACTGGCTACCCGCCTACATGAGAGAAAACTGCACTGCAGTGCGTTTCACCATATAAAAAAAGACTGTATGTAGATACTGTGTACAGCAGTGCACTGTTGAAAAATTTCCGTATATTTACGGAATGTTTTAAGGAAATGTACAGTGTATATACGGAAAGCCAATCCGTATCGACGAAAAACGGAGTTACGTCCGTAAATACGAAATACGGAAAGTCTCCGCATTCCCTTTGGCTTCTAGTTACGGGGACGAACAATGCCGATTATACACGAAGCTTTCTTCGCCGCTGTAACAAGAAAATTATCGTTTCTGCGGCAGTTAAGGCTATCCACGCGACTATGACCTATTCTTTCAAACATTAAAAAAATAGCATCAGGCGTCTGTAACATTTCGCAACACTAAAAATACACTAGATTTAATTGAAACTGAATTTTTTGTTTTTATGTTTTGAATACAAATATAAAAGTTTTACCACAATTTTCAACTGAGAGTTGTAGGTGAATTGTATTCAAACCTCGCTTAAGTACAAAATATTTTAACTTTTTTAATAAAATTTTTTATTCACGGTAGAAAACCCAAATAACGAAAATTAAAGACATTTTCACTATCTCTTTTTATTTTAAACTCAAAATACAGAAATCTAACTTGGAAATTAAAGGAGAGGTTCCGTGAAATTTATGAACAATCCGTTTCTGAAAATTAATGTGTCCGTAATCTTACTGAAAGTTTACGAACACTTCTGGATAAATTTTTACCAGCACTTTCCCAAAAAAAATTTTTTAAAAATTAACAGTGTAGAAGTTTTTTTACATTGAACATAGTAGAACGATATGTAACACATTAACTTACGCATGGAAACTGGGCATGTGATATGTGTGTCTAAGTAGCCCTTACCGCTCCGGCGTTCTGGGCCATCAACGATCAAAATCACTATAGGCACGTTATGCAACTGCCTTTTCAGTTCAGTGAACTTTCTGTCTGATAATTTTATAACTAATAAAATTATTTGCAAAAAATATATGTTGTTTTACTATAACTTATAGAGTAAAATCGCTTTTACAATAATATCTAGAAGTGTATTTGCTTTCGTTAAGAGGAGGGGGGGCGTTCCCCTAAATATTTTTTTTTTAGGCGGGGGACATGTCCGCCCCGCCAGGCACGCCCATACATGTAGAGCCGAATTTAGAGGCGTACGTTTTTTAACACGTATGGTTGATTTGCAATCTTCAGATAACTGCCCAAAAAGTCACATATTTACTTTTGTAAATGTATTTGAGGTGTTACAATTCATATATTTTCATGGAAGGGGGTTGATATCCATAACCTGTAGCTTTATGGTTTACACTTCGTATTTCAATAAAGTATTAATTTAAAAAAACACAGAGATTTGTTTCTCATTCTGGCTGCGTTACGAGCAATGACCGTCTGATTCAGTTACATTTTCCAAGGTGTTTACACCCTTATGGAAAAGACTTCGGCTATAGATCGCGTATATATTTCCTGTCTATTTTTTGATGAGGAATCACCTGTCAAAGTTTGTCGGTAGAGTTCATTTCCATCCTGATTGTTAATTTGTGTACAAGTTTTCACGAGCTTGCTGAAAGCTTATAAACCTGGGTGGGAGCAATTTGTTAATTTCAGTTCAATGTTAGATTTCTGTATACCCTTACATATACCACTTACATCAAATGACATGATTTAAAAAATTAATGAACATATAACCTTTTTAGGAGACTTAAATGTAAGCTCAGTTCAAAATTTTCTAGATAGAATGGTGCCAGCCATTTTAAATTTACTTATTTCTCCTTAACTTTATTTGCAGCTTCAGTATTTAAAAAACAGTTAAAATTATTTTACAGGGGCATTTCATTATTAATTTTCAAATCCGTCTTCCAATTTCTCCCGTTAATATTATCACGGCAAGGGCCATAATAAAAGGCCCCCCATAATTTTATAGCCTTTAAATATGCGTTAATGTGAGGGTTGTCGTGGGCTCCAGAGCTGGTAAAATGTGTTGGAAATTTGTGGTGAGAGATTTTGGAAGGTTTGTTTGGATTCGTTATGATAGCCAGCTCGGCCGAGCAGAGACTCTTCTCTAAGAGGGCCTACGGGGGGAGGGGGGAGGGGTTCGTCCACGTGTCTGGTCCTGGACTGATCCCACGGCGACGATGACGTATTATTGGAAGTTTATACCTGTCTGGCTACCTCGTGAGGATGTAGGCCTTCTCAAACACCACTATAGGCTGTTCACGGTAAAGTGAGCACTTTTGAGGCCCTAGTTAGTTTTTCCTTTCAGCCATTTTTTTTATCCTTTAACTACCTCTTCTAAGTAAATATCGCCATAAACAAAGTGTGTATATTCCACCGCACTCGGGAATTAACGTCTAAGGCTAAATGAGATATAATTATTAACTGTTATTCCAAATAAAGGGGCTTTCCAAAGTGCTCACTTTACCGTGAATAGCCTATATGTAAGCTGTGAGACTATTAAGTGGCCGTTTCACACGCCAAAACACCACAAAGCCATTATAGGGGGTACGGTGCACCAGTGGGCAGAAGACCCAAAATTACGTGGCTGTGAAGCGGCCGGCAGTGAAATAAAACACTATTTACGAAACAGTCTCTTTGCTCACTTTTTTTTAAAATTTATTTCAATACCCATACTAATCATTACAGCCATCCAGGGTGTTCAATTCTATGATGACTTCTACAATTTAACAAATAGTGTATTAGTTATATAGATTCAAAATATTTTTTGTGCGAGGGAGGCTGTTCGTCTCGGCGCCAGTAATTTAAGCTACAAATTCTATTTCTATTCGAAAGCATTATTTACACTTCCTAGGAAGGTGGTGAGCTATTCTGCCCCGACCGAGACAGCTCCCCGACGGGTATCCTTTCGCCCCCCCCCCCCCGTTTCGTCGCCCCCGCCGGAACAGACCAGGGACCGTTGGGTGCCATGACGGACCGGCCGAAAGGCTAGTTAGCTATGTGCGGGCCCGACAGCGTCTGGTCGCGCGGACGGATTATATTTACTCACTGCAAGAATTCTTTCTGGGAAGCACGTTCATTGTTGCAACAACTACGGCGTGTTGGCAACCTAAGCTGTTAGAAAACGGCGCGAGGCCGATGGACAATTACGGTGTTATTATCCCGAGCGGTTTTGAGCTGGCGGGACGTGGAGGTGGTGCTGCCTCTGGTGGACGAAAAATAAACTACGGTTCCATACTCAGATTTACTATTGACGCTACAAGGTGATTGGTGCCAAAAGTGGCGAAGGCCCAGAGGCACGCGATGCGTGGCCACCCCTGGCAGCGCTCGAGAACCAACTGAAGAAAATGGCGGAGGTCAGCCAAGACCCGGTCCAAAAGCGCGGGAGGGAAACAGGAAAATTCGAAACATATTTTAGATCAAGAACAAGCACCTAAAACATCATGACCCTGAATTACGAAACGAATGAATGATAAGCTTTAACAAACATATTACGTGAAAATATAAAAGTGTTTTGGAGGTAAACAAATTAAGCAACGTATTGTTATAAACCTCCTTCTCTCACAGTAACTTGCCTTGTTAAATAAATTAAAAGCACAATTACACTACAGTAAAGAAATTCTGAAAATAATATTACTCCCAATTTTGATTATTATAAAGTGGCATTGGGTGGTTCGAGCTGGGAAAGTTCACTTTCACCCGAGGAGGGGTGTCGGTAGCCATGCCTAAATGACTATAAAACAAGGGAAATTCTTTATCAGAGTTATTCTGGTCGAATTTGATAATGGCTGCATTTTCAGAAAAAAATCCTGGGTGCACTCATTCCTCTGGTGGTATAGGCTGTTCACGGTAAGGTGAACACTTTGGAAGCCCTGGCTACTTTTTCCTTTCAACCATTTTTTATCCTTTAACCACGTTTCTAAATAAATACTGCTAGGTAAGTAATGAGCACAGTGTGTATATTCCACCGCACTCAGAAGTTAACGTCAAAGGCTAAAATAACGTATAGATTTATTGACTATTATTCAAAATGAGAGGGCTTTCAAAAGTGCTCACTTTACCATGAACACCCTTTAAGTTTACTGGGGAGGTTGCTTGGTTATTGTGGTCGGCCCGAATTAATATGCCCTCAAAAGTAACCTCTTGAGGACATTAATGTGGGACGGTCACCTGACTCCGGCAGGTAGAGTGCACTCCTAGAACACCGCGCCGAGGCAGGAGTCGTGGAGGTGTAACCGCCACGTTCGGGCCGACTCACTCCAGTAGAGCGCACGTCGCAGCTGCGCAGGTGGAGCTGAGCGAACGGACAAAGAGAGGAGGGATGCGAAACACTAGAAACTTCAGAAACGCTGCTGAGCTTTCATACATGACACAGAAAACTTTGATTGTTTTTATGAAGTCTGTGATATAACTTACGGAGAGATCTAAATAAATACAATACTGAGGGAACACATCCATCTTAAAATCAAAGCATAGCGGAGCCAGCGAAAGAACGCGAGGAAGGGGGCAGAGAAAGGCAGTGCCAATTAGCGATTTGCGAAGGACACGGACCGAGAATAGCTCTAGCCTCAGATACGGAGCCCGGCGAAATTCAATTAAATTTCCCCGGAGAGATTCATCAAGCGCGCGAATGCGTGGCTGTTTTCATCACGGGTTGGAGTCACGTGGTGCTGCAATTGGTTCTGCGGAATCTCTCCGAGCACGCCATATGTAGGTGTTGCTGGTTGACTGGTTTTTGGGAAATGTATGGGGGGGGGGAGGGGTGAGCTTTAAAGCTTTGTTTGGTGAACGTGTTTCGCCGCTAGAGTGATACAGAGAGAGAGAGAGAGAGAGAGAGAGAGAGAGAAATAGCGTTGCACGGTATCGCCGGGTTTGGTTGATACGAACTGCAAGTTTTGTTCGTTTCGCTCCCCTCCGCCATCCATTTCTGGTCAGCGAGACCGTAAAATGAGTTCTCGCTCAGCGTAACGGAGATTGGAATTATAATGATATTCCTCGCCCGAAGGGCTGGTTCTCCGGCGCGTACCACGGTCTGTTGGGATCTCACCTGTTCTGGCGGAAAAAAAACCCTAAAACGTATTATTATTTTTTTTGCTGTCCGTTAGTTTGTTATTTTTTCCGTGTCAAACTAGAAGCATTTAAGCGCGAAACACACACACACGAGATGTTTGAAATCTTTCAACCAGGCGCGTGAAAACGGTATTTAATTTCAGCAGAAATTTCAATTTATATTGTTTTCGGACATGAAATTGTAATCCATTCTCGGTCACTTCTACCTTTTATGAAGCACTGTTAAAGTTTTATTTCCAGGATATTCCTCCGCCTCATGCAAACAAAGCTTAACCGAGCATAGAAAACTACACCAGAGGGACGACGCACCGCATTCGTGCGCACTCTAATAATGTTATGCATGAAGACTATTTCTTACTAGGCATTGCCAACGCACATATGTTATCGCTGGTTTTATTAACAGTATTTTTGGATGAAATATTATAATTTATGTACAAAATATTAACAAAAGTTCAATTTAACCAAAAATAAGGCATTTTTATCTTAAGAGTGGAATGGACCCCCGTGGGAACCCAGCGTCCTAGGTCAAGAAGCGAGGTAGCGATACGGGCGACACTAAACGCACGTCAAGGCGCCTCATCGCTCCTACGCGCAAGGTGTACAGGGTTTCCATCGTGACGCCGTACTGTGCAAAATAGATCTGTAACAGTGGGGTTTCATTACACGCGATGGATGTCCACCGATTAAACTACGCCCGTATCTTTGTACGTTTCTCTTGTCGCTTAAGGAAACTGCATAAACAAGCTTCAAAAATGCTATATTTGACTATTTTCACTTTTTTTTCTCCCAATAATACACTTAATATGAGGAAAGTAAAAAATTAGGAGTATAGAGAATAGTTTTTTTTTTTTTTTTTTTTTATTTTATCTTTTCTGACTGAAAGTGATATTTCCAGAACATTTATCTACCGAAATACGCGTGCTCGCGCAAACAACTATTTCACAGAAAATGTGGGGATCCATCCCACTCTTTGACAGAAGTATAAAACGCATATGACACATGGCATATTCAGAATACATCCAAACAAGTCATACATAGTGTGATTTTTCTAAGGTTTGATTCCGAAAGTGTGAAGAAACCGTCAACAGATTATAAAATATTTACTCCCTAATGATACAGGCTAAAATGGGCATTTAACACTCTCAGCACAATGTGTCAAATTTAATAATTTAGAGTAGATTGAAAGCAAAATGTATGGTAACTAAAGGAAAACGTTTAACGAAATGTATGTCCAAATTAAACAATTTAGTTCTTTTCCTGTAAACTTCGTAGAGATAATAGACATTTTGAAAGCAGGTATATCTAGGAAAGATAAATTGTCACACACTCTTCTGCAAGTGGGCGTTGTCAACCATACGACTCCGCAACGTCTTATTTTTTCCCCTACAATAGCGAAATAGGACTGTATTATACGTACGAAAAACCTCAAGCAATTATAACAACTATTACTTAAGATGAAGTAAATGTTAGACAAGTAAGGTATTGCAAGTATGGTTCAGTTTGTGTGGCTGGAGATGCCAAACGAAAAATGAAAAATTTTCGTCAAAAGCGGGAAATTCATATCGGAAATTAAAACATACCTCGTACCTGACTACTCCGCCGTGAGGTTTTATAAATTTTAAATATATAATATTATTTAGACAGACGATTAAACTATTCTCGTGTGTTCACTCTTAGTATGCTGACGTAACGAAGAAATAAACTAAGGAAACTCGTTTGGAACGAATTATAGCAAGGAGAAAGTTGTTACTTACTTCTACAAATTACGAGGACACTTGTAACAACATTGTGTCTTTCGGCGAAAAATTACACATAAATGTCTGAAGTTGCATAATATTTTGCTGACACTTTCGATGACATGCCGGCTCCTTTGTTCGATACCTGAAGTGCCATACTCCCAGAAGTCTTGGAATACGTACGTTATATGCATGAGAAATGATACATGCGTGTGTTATGAATACGATAATTACGTATCACATATATTTTGGTTTTACTCACATTAATATTCTTAAGGTTTCGCTGAAGGCGTGCGTTTGTCAAGAAGAGATTATCCGTGAAAATTGTCAGGATAACAGAATATTTCACACTTAAGCGTAAATCGTTGATAACGAATCTAATTAACTGAAACATGAATCACTTAAAAATTTAAGTTGAAATATTGCTACATAGATGCCTGAGGCGCGTATCCGAGTTCGTGAGGTATGGAGGTATTAATAAAAATAACATATTTGATTTAAATTTATTCACACATCTAACATTTACAGCACATATATATCTATCACCACTATTATTCTTTTTATTTCTCAGTGAGCGCTATATTAAATGTATATTTTTAATCTAATTAATGTCCTTCATAATGTATCCGCTTGGTTATAGTCAATTAACTCATGCTCACCATTAACACACATACAGTCTGTCGCCATCATTAGTGATGTCTTACACTCACGCACCGAGTCTAATAGTCCAGCCTGTCAGTCGCACCTTTCGCTACTCTGATGTTCGCAGTCACAAATTTTCCTCACGCTGATCACTTCTCTCTCTCTCTCTCTCTCTCTCTCTCTCTCTCTCTCTCTCTCTCTCTCTCTCTCTCTCTCTTCAGCCACTCATCCACTCAACAACTTCCGGCTTGGATGGAGGCCTGTCCCACTTTTATACCAATCGGCTTTGACCTGGAAAGTTTGACGCACCCCGAGTCACGCTGAGAGAAACTAGGGCAAGGAAACGACCAGAAAATTCTTCCAGATAAAGACGGAAAATCAGTCAGGCGAAGGTCAGGAACGCAAGCCGCTAAAGATTGATCGCGGGGCCACGCACAACGGCTAGCATTTGTACGACGATCTTCGTGTTCACCGCCCGCTCTTGTGTTACACGCGTGACCTCCACACGTTTCAGCTCTCGCGAGGGATGCGAAGCAGCGAAAGCATAACGGTATTTTACCTGTGGACCAGACGCTCGTTATTTCTAGTTATTCGATGCAAACAGGGCTGCTCCAAGGTCACGACGTTTTATTGAGTCACAAATTTGAAAATGCCAAACATCTGTATTGAAATTGAAATTAATGACGGTTGAAACTGCTGATTATAATTCAAGTGGGCTTCCTGCTCTCAAATAATTGTTCGAATCCCACAGTCTAAGGGTTTTGGAGGGAAACGTGTGGTATCCACCCCCCCCCCCCCCCCCGTAAACGCAGTGAGACAAATTATGACGGACTCCTATGATTACTATGGGTCCCGGAAAGAATTGACAGAGGCAGTTTGAACATATACCCTAGTTGGGATCGAACCATCGCAGTTTAGGGCTCCTCGTCAAATGAATGTGTATGTAATGCGGTCACGATGAATCCTCTGAAAGTGTCAGTGTCATTAACGTAGAGCCAGGCGGCGTACTGATGCTACACTGAACTTCTATTCGGGTGCACTTTGGTTTGATTTCTCGCCTGGTCATCCTAATTTTGGTTCCCGAATGAACATTACTAAGCGAATGCTCATACATGGAAGCCCTTCCATTCTACGTTATAAAACGGCGTTGTGCTAGACGCCACAGCCAAATACATACTCAAGTACAGCCACAGCCAGATACATACTCTAGTGCAGCCACAGTCAAAGCCCAAACCCCTGTTCTACTCGGCTACACGGAATGATACCACGACAGTGGTACATGCTTACTATTGGCGCAGAGCTCTAAAGCATGTGTCGGATGAGCGAAGGTCCAATAAAACACGCATCAAGTTGGCACAACTTTTATGAAGCGTAGCGTGTCACAAAATTATAATACGAAATGCCAGGTCGTCAACTCGTACACGTGCATTCGTTCTCAGTTTCTCCTTTTTCGGGAAACTTGTTCCATCTACAGCGACACCTCGGTCGAAGATGTTTTAAAACCAACTGAATAGTTTTAATCCTATATCTCAGTTCATATAAATACCGGTGAAGACTGTTCGCGGTAGCACAAGCACATATATTCTACGTTACACACTGGCATACGTGGTTCTAGTTCCGTTTGTAACCGAAACTAATTAAGTAAAACAGCTGTAAGTTCTTGACGTTTATTTGTGAGTAACATTTTAATTTGTGGCTATTGAAATGTTTTATGTTTTTTTCACACATTAGCTTACGGATGTGCGTATTATGGGCTGTCCGCGGTTGATGTAGCACTTTTGAAAACTTTTGTAAAATGTTGCTGCTCCTATCTGCATGTATTTAAATGGGCACGATGACCGACGTGCGCCAGTTAAGTTGGCAGCGATGGAGGAAAAATAGTTCCATGACTTGAAAGTTGAGTTAAAAGTGTCAAGTAGACGTTTGTAAACACTAGAATTATTTATTCTGCGGTTTATATATTTTTAATATGTAAAGTAAAGGGTCTGAATATGGAATACTTTTTAAGTTTTCCCAAATAACTTTGTAATTAGTAATGTTATCAGTTTCTGGTTAACATACACTATTAATTAGTATTTCTCAAGTAGTGTATAATTTTTTCAATAGTTTATATGAAGTGGAAGTAAACGTAATTATGGCTTTTCTAGAGGTTTGCTAGTATTCCAAATTAGGTACACTGTGTTCCTAAAATGGAATACATAGTGTGCCCTATATAGAATAGAGTGCCTAATATGGAATAACACTTTCATTTTTTTTTTTTTAACATTACTGAATCTTAGTGCTACCGGTTATTCTTGTAAAATATTTACCACAAATTACACAATAATACTACAATTACTACAAGACCAATAATTTCCATCATTATCGTTCCTTAACAAACAACGAAACTGAAGTGTTATCTTTAAAATGCAGATTCTTCTCATAGCTTATATATCGCTTATATAAAACAGTTGTCACAATTACGATATGAGTGAAAAGATTTTTTACATTTGCAATTGCAGTACAAGAATAGTTTTTTTTATGGTTTCCTGCGCAGTTGATGTGAGCCAAGTTTTTACACTTCTGGCACTGGATCCATTCCGTGCTGCTCCGAGACCACAACTGGCTGGAGTAGATGCACTGTGCACCATGGTCTTCTGATGTGTCTTCATTCTCAGTGTCCTGACCACTTACGGTATTTTCTTCCAGATTATCATCGAGTTCTGAAGAAGGATCTTCACTCTCCACTAGGGATGAATTAATTTTCCTTTGTTTCTTACGTTTGTAACTAAATTAAAGTGAATTCAAAGCTGGTGACAATACACATTTCACAGATTTCCTCTTGGCTTCTAGCACATTTTTGTTTGGGGTGCTTGTTAGAACCATGGCTGATCCTCGTTTTGGTCCACGATTGCTTGTAGCAGCGACATTTAATGGTTGGTATGGAACATAAGTCTTCCACCCCCCACATCACAATATTTGTGATTCACATCATCTGCTCTGTTCGTTTCTTCTGTAACAATGTCAGTGTCTTCGCTTGGGAATTCGTAATCACGAAATTTGTCTTTGTCTAATCGGTAGATACCGGATAATCGGAAGCCATTTATTGCTGTCTCAATTGTAGCGGCCCTTGCATAGGCTTTGCCAAATAGTTCTGGAACTTGGTACTGTGTAACTGGTCTTATTGGGTCATTATGATTAGCTAGCAACTTTCGAATTTCTGAATTATATAATGATTTCAAGGGATGCATGAATGACGAATCAAGAGGCTGCAGTTTATGAGAACTGTGCGGGGGCAAACAAACAATAACAACAATGTTTTTCATGAGCATATTCTATGACATCTGGATTCCGAGAATGAGAATAATGACAGTCAAGCACTAAAATAACAGGGTCGTCAGCATTTGGTTTTGTTATGGAAACGAAACGCCTAAACTACTTCGTAAACATATCCATCTGAATCCAGCCTGATTTATGGCAGTCGAAAATCTACCTTGTAAGGGTCATATCTGTGAGTGTAAATATAACTAATTGGAGAATAAATGTTCCACCAGCACTCATGCACGTTACAACTGTAACAAAACTTCCCCTTTCAGCAGACGTGAGTGCATCAATTTGTTTTTCCCCTTTTCTCGTCACTACTTTTATCTGCTTTGACTGTACAACAGCCAAACCTGTCTCGTCGCAGTTTAAAATACGATGTGCTGGGTATCTGTGCTTGTTATACTCACTTTCGAGAATTTTGAAGAACTTCTCAACATTTTCTCGACGAAAACATTTAACACGGTTCAGTGATGTGCCTTGAGGCATTCGCAGAGACAGCTGTGGATTGCGTACCAGGGATTGTTTGCACCATTTTCTGCCAGCACTTCTGTCATCCTTGCTGAAAGGCCTGGGGATGTTGTTAGCAGTGACTAGTTGGTAAGCTAATGTCTGACATCGCCTGCTGAGAGACCGAAATACCGTTTCTCCATTCCCAAGCAATGGTTGGCCAGCTGTGATTCTAAAGTAGGGTGGAATACTGGCTTACGACCTAATGTAATGCAGACGACATCGTCAACAGTAAGTCTTGGGTCGTCCTTCAGAATCTTAACTAAGCGAAACAATGATCCTCTGGGAATTTGGCAAGTAGCCTGTGTCTTAAGAAATCCCATCTCCTTAGACTGAACGGCCAATATAGCAGCTTTCATGTTTGCACCATCCCAACGACTTCGAGGTATATGAAACATCTGCAAACCGAAATATGAATGTGTGCTACATAACTACAGTAGCATATTTCAAAACAGCAGCCACTGCATTCATATTTTATACACCACAAACCATTGTTCAGGGGTGTAAAGAGATTTTATTTTATGGTAGACTATTATCGAGGTAAACGAATTAAAAAAATATGAGTATGTTGGGAAGATTACATTTCTTGAGTTGCCAAGCAAGAGCTGAAATTTAGGCATTTTCACAATATTATTTTATTTGTATTTAATGGCTATTTATTTTTTTAAGTTAAAATTTTCTTTTGACTGAAACTTAGAGAGTGATTGATTGTAGTGCTTAACTTGTTTCTGGATAAACCCCAGGCATAGTTAGTTGTTTAAGGCCGCGGCCACACTGCACACAGAAATACTTCACTTTAAACAAGTTTAACTATGTAAGCAGTTGCTCCGAACGTGTTCCGATAGCAGTAGATTCTCGTTTAAAGTAAACAGGTTGTGGAAATCTTCTGTGCTGCACTCTCATTGGCTGTTGTGTCATAGATAAGGAGGCGGGATTGTCAGCATACAATGGACAATAATAAACTATTGCGTCGAATAGCGATTTTCATTATACAATTGCGGTCCGAATATTGTTACTTATGAAACTGAAATATGCATGCTGTTTTCTTGTAGTGAACGCAGCCTTAAACACACATAAGTTAGTATGCTTACTCGAAAATACAAAATATATCTTTATTAAATGTGTTGGCTAGCCAAATGCACGAGATAAAAATACAATACCGTTTAAATAACTTGTTATGAATTTATTAAATAAAATATAAAAGGGAAGTCTTAAAAAATATTTCTTAAGTAATGAAAAAGTAATATCAAAAAAATGCATAACGTTCCTTTGCTCAGCAAATATCCCCAACCCAACTTTATATCAATTATATAGTCTGTGTTCGTAATATGGAATATTCAACATTTGGAAATTACTAGTTTTCCATATTACGCGTATTGAATCCATTTTCTTTTCTTGCTGCTAGCCAAACTTCCATTTCATTTGAGATATTACAATTTTTCGTAGAGTAAGCACATGGTTTGAACTATCATTTGCAAAAATTTAATGCACGAATCACCTACCTTGTTAACACTACAACTGCACGAATCACCTACCTTGTTAACACTACAACCCTTGCACTCGCACTCAAGAAAAAAACTTTTTTACGTGACAAACACAAAACTACGAACAAAACAATTTCCGATCTGTGTCTGAATGACTACTGCCCTTTATACACGCTACGGGGAACCGCTTCGAAGAGTTCAAACCACTACCAACAGATGGCAGCTGCATACTGATTTTTTTAACCTGGGATTCAATATTACAAACGTATTCAGTATTAGGACGCTTTGCTCTATATGTAGAAAAAATTCTACAAATTTGTACCTTTTTTTACTTTTCTCATATGTCGACAGTTTCACTTGGCCAACGCATGAATGAAGTGATCAGTCCCATGACAAATATTTATTTTATGTGTGGGCGGAAGGACACATAGTATTAGTACAAGTAGATCTTAAGCAGGACTTTCAGAACTGCTCAGTTTACCGTGTAAGGCTATATGAAAGAATTACCTTCTCGACTGGAATACAGAATATTTGGAAACTCGACGACCACACTCCAGCCATAGTTTATTATACTTATATCCTGAAACGTATTTCAATATCAAATCTCTGTGTTCGAAGTTGAAGCGTAGAACGCCTGGAGAATAAGGCTGCGAGATCATGCGTTGTAATACATTTTCCATAGGACGTAGACGCACGACGCTGCGTATGAGATTATTTTAGTGTTTTGTGTTACAATCGTTCCAAAGAAATTATTTCTGGAGTTTGAGCACTGAGTTTCTGAACATCTATACATAATATAAAACAAAGTAGCTCGGCCGCGCGTGTAATGTGTATTCGAATACGGCTTTTAAATTACTTGATGGATTTTAATGCAGTTTTCACCATCATTTAGATAATTTCTTGGGGAAGGTTTAAGTATATAAAACTTTAGTATTTAATGCAAGGATTAAAAAAATGTCGACAATTCCTGGTCAAGTCGGAAAAAGCCGCTTTTCGGGTGCTCACATGGCTAACTCTGACTAAACCATAAGATATACAACAAATTAATGTACTACAGAATTGTAGATCTCAAGAATGCCTACAAATGATGACCCACAGTAACAATTTTTGTATATCACTTGCGAAGACTTTTTGAACAACGCAGTCTTAAACGTATGTTAGTTACCTTAATCATTTAGTGTATATGCTTGCTGCGAATCTAAACAAGCCATATTTGTAAATCTCACCTGAGCGAGGCCAGGGCGGGTCACTTGTTCTGTGTGTTCCTGGCAACGCAATTGTCTCTATGTCCAGGTGCTGTGCCGAGGGTTGCCTAAATGCAGGGGCATCCAAATTTCGGGAAAACATTTTCGTGCATATTAAGTGTCAACACTTTGAAGGCATATCAGAAATTTTCTTTTGATTATTGGTCGCTTGCCTTTGCGAGAAAATTTATTTTTCACTTGTCTGGCCAATCAGAATTAGGTTACTAGTGTAGCCGGCGTCTGCGAATCGCGAGCGGACAACGCAAGGAGAGCAATGCGTAAATCATCCAGGTGTGAAGAGGCTGGAATACAGTCGGCCATGAAATATTGTCGCGAAAGTCGGCTGTCGCTACATATGAGGAAGGACGAGAGCCACTCACCGTTGCTCAACATCTCGTCGTCGCTGTTCTGGCCGGGCCGCGCGTACAGGACTCCGAACTTGAAGTTGACGGAGCCTTCTTGCTCCTCCAGTAGCAGCAGGTCCTGCAACAGAGATCCTGCATGGACACCTTCGGCCAGAGTCGCCACGTTTCTATCCCCCCCCCCCCCCGCCATCACCACTCCCCGCAATTCGTAACTCATATTTAGAGACAGGGAAAATTCGAGAGTTTATTTCAGGACAGGATAAGACGCCAAACACGTGTCCACTAAAGTCCCGTTTGCAATTGGATCACAGTTCATTATACACGTCCTGGACGACTCTGAGCCAATAGCATACTTGCGAGGAAGCAAGTAGCGAGTGTCATACTGCCAGGTGTGGAGTAACACTGGCTACTCACTGGAACAACAGCCACTGAACAAACATCTGAGACTCTATTATACACAGGACTGTGGAGTCTAGGCAACAGGTCATTGAACTCGCGAAATTTTCCTGTCCCTACTAATACTTATCCTGTGTCTTAACACGAGACTGCTATTTATTTCCGTATTCACGTGGAATCGTTGTAAAGACTGCTCACGATACAGTGATCACTTTTGAAATCAACTAAAGTCACTGCAACAGCCTACAAATAATTTAAAGGGCAAAGTGGGTGACATGCACCCAGTAAAGTTGGTAACAATGAACGGAAGGTAGTTCCATACTTTAACGTCGAGTAAAAATTAATAGCTAACGATTTGTGATAACTTATATTATTTCTTTCAATTTCTTTTTTTCATTAATGCATCAAAGTGTAAAAATTACCACATTTGGAAAGTATTTATTTTTATTATGTTTTCACAGTTTCACTTGACCGATGCATGAATGAAGTTATGAGGCCATTGGTAATGTTAATTCTTCATAAGGCGGAAGAATACACAACGTGCATAAAAGTATATTTTAAGCAGGGCTTTCAAAAGTGCTCATTTTACTGTGAACAACGTATAAGGAAATGTATATCGTCAATAGACTTAAACCTTACAGACACACTCTTATTTACGGTTTTAGGTGTTGCAAACAAAAAAAAAAGTTTTATGCGTGCTGTACTTAGGTCGACACAGCAATTGTTTCGTTGCCCCAGCCAACGAGCGGTAGGCTACATGTTCGGCTACAATTATATGAACGAATTATGACCTAGGCCAGTAAGAATGTTTGCGAATCATTTACACAGGTGAGATCAATGGTCGTTGAACTTCGCAGTGTGTAGTACAGATCAAAAATTACGTATACGTAAGTTGCATACACGATTGTGTACACTGGATCTAAGTGGGTTAAAAGCTACCCGTGATGACGAAGCTGAAGTTCCGTAAACACAGACGGAGGAACGTCTCTGAATTTCCTATAGCGTCGGGTTTTTGGAACGAACAATGGTGATTCTACATGAAGCTTTCTACATCACTGTAACCACTGAATATATATATATATATTTTTTACGGTAGCTGGGAGATCTACGCCACTTTAAATTTTTACTTCAAACATCAAAGAGTGAGGTACCTGTAACGGCATCACGTAAAACACTCAAGAATTACGATCAAGTGGAAAAGCTACATGTAGGCTTACCACTCTTCTAAAAATAACACTTTTATACTCTCGGTTATTACACGAAGGAAATATGAGTTTGTAAGTCATAGATAGCAGCATTTTTTTAACGTGTTAAAATCTCTGACTTCATAATAAAACCTTTTATTTTTCTGGTTCTATTTACACACAGTAATACACTCGCATAACAAAAATTTAAGACTTTTTTTTGTAGTTTCTCCTTTAAACCCGAAGAACAGAAAATCTTACTAGCAAATTTACTGAGAGGTTTCGTGAACTCACAGGAAGTTTTGTTTGAAATGTTGCTAAGTCCGTTACTGAGAAACCAACATACGTATCATTTTGCAGAGAGTTGTGGAGAATATTTACCAGCACTTTTCCGTAAACTGATGATGGATGTTTTTTTAACACTGTAAGATTAAAAATATTCCTTTTTTTTTTAATTAGCTGCACAACGCCAGCAAAAATAGTTACAGTTAACAATATGGTAGTAATCATAGCATAATTTGAAGAAAAAACATGTGTGTTCATTCACATCACACTTTTTGCATTCCATTACATAAGAATTGTTCGTAGTCCCAAAAGAAAACAATATGATATGCCTTTACGAGAACAAACATTTGTCATTAACTTCAAACAGAAAGATGAAAGATGAACGAAGCAAGAGTTTAGTAAACTTATTGAAATATGAGTTATCCACATTTTTCGATGATAATATAATTTTCAATGAACTGTATAAAAGAGTACTTGCAGACAAATTCCTTGGTATGGCATGATTAAACAAGACATGTTTATAAACGTTTTTTACAATAGTTTGACTCTATTCAGTAAATGTATTATTTTTATAAGTCTGTGTGTCTATAAATACGTGCGTGTTAAGCGAGTGATATAAAGTTCTTTAACTTAGACTAATTCGAAAATGCGATGATTTGCAAACGTGTTCTGATTTATACTTCCCTAAAATCATAAAACCCAATAAATCTCCAGTCGCCAGGACGCCGCCCAAGCGTCGCGAATCAGTAACAAGGACGGCTGGAAAATTACTTTGCAGCGAAGGCCTTTTTGTGGTTCAGCGGCCAGACCTCTTGCCTGCCACCACGGAGAACCGGGTTCGATTCCCGGCGGGGCTGTGCCTGGACGTAGCAGTTGTCCAACAGGGCTTTCTCGGCGTGCCACCGTATCTCGTTAACCGTAGCAATCCACTGCTCCACCAGTACCACCTCGCTTCCGTAACCATCAACACTCGAGACCTCCGATATTAAGGTAGGCCTACAGTAGGTACAGAGAGAAATGCAGTAGTGCAGTGCACCCAAATTTACAAGGTGCAGAACTCATTAATAACAATATACATACTTACAAAATTGTTAGGAAATCACGATTTTTAACAATTTTAGGGAAAATATACTTATTAGAATGTTTGAAAAATATCAGCTCATATGTGTCTACTTTTAATCATAAATTAATTATATTTATATTCTGTATGCTACGAGAACCACATTATGCAGGAATTTAAATAGTTTTCTTGGTATACGTGTATTTCATTTATCAAAACGAAAATTCTCTTGCGTGGAGTTTGAAGGTTTACTCGGTGTGGTCCCGTTTTTTCCCCCCAGGTCTTCGTTCCGGCACGGCTACACCCCTACCTCATCTCACTTCGTACATTCTTCAAGATGCGTTGCCTTTCAAGTAGTGCTACTGGCTTGTCTCGGCGCCAGACTACTTTCACTGTATAGTGCGCCTAAGATGCCTAGGGTGACACGTAATTCAACTCACACTAGAATACCACAAAGTATTCTTTTTTTTTTTCGACAATACCCATGATTAGTCATCACTCACATAAATTTCTTTGATAGCATTGTTTTCGCGAAATGTCATGTGATACCGAAATCTTACTGTTTTCGTGATGTGAAAACGAAATAAACTAAACTATTTGCAGAACATTTAGCAAGGGCTTCTGAAACGTATTGTCATAATTAATTTTGACCCGTTCAGTTCCCGTTTCTACGACTGTCTTCATGATGCCAGTGAAGAATATCTATGGTCACGCCTGTACACAGCGAGTAATCAGTACTCTGGATCCTGAGCGTCTTTCCTGGCGAGTCGTCTGATTTGTCAAAGCTTCTGCGCCCCACGTTTGTGAGTGGTTGATACTGATATAGGCTGTTCACGGGAAAATGAACCCATTTGAATCACCTGCTTAAGATCATTATCCTTATGTAAGATTAACATTGCATCTGGCCTCAACACTTTATTCATGCGCCGGTAAAGTAAAACAGTGAAATTATTAGTAAAGTAAATATTATATAAATCTCGTAATTTTTTGCACTTCGATGCATTAAAAAAAAAAAACAGAAAGGGAGGCTTTAAGTTGACTTCAAGTTGTCACAAATGGTTACCTAACACTTTTTATTCGACGTTAAGATACGGAACTGCTTTCCCTCCATCGTTACCAACTTCACAGGGCGCGTGTCATTCAGTGCATCTGTTAAGATATACGCAGGAAGGGGCAATGAAATTTTTCCAAGGTTGATTTCAAAAGTGATTACTTTATCGCGAACAGCCTATAACACCGAGAACGCAGCACGATGTACACTGGTTTTGAGAAGCACTTTTGGAACGTGTACAGCGCACATCAAAACATCGCGCGGTTGCAGCACAGATCTTGTATATTAATTTGGAACCGAACGAGTTAACGTGTGTTTATCAAAAATTTATTTACAAAAATTCACGGGCGGCCACAAATAAAATATATCCAAGAATTTCGTTACTTTCAGCTATTTTTTGGAAACTACATAAATATTTCTTTGTACTATTTTGTAAAGGTATTGAATCAGCCTTTGGCATCTTCTTTCATTGTGAATCATCTAATTTCTCTATGTAAGAAAGTTTTCATTATTTGTAAATTTCGACAACAGGTTAATTGTGATGATGTGTATGCGAAAACCATGAGGTAAATTTTTATTTTGCGGGAATGACCTTAATGGAAAACAAATGGGGAAAAAAATTTAAAATTTTTTTTATGTTGGGTAACAGGTTTATTTTGAAACGTTTGCTGCACGTGGTGATGTTAATGAAAGGTCCTGTAGTCTTTCAAGATAAACTGAGCGAGGGAAGAGATTTTAGAGTTTCTTAACATCGAGGTCTTCAGAGCTGATGAGGATGAAGGGAGGTGAATTTGAAGTGGCGCCGGAATGAAAGGGTAGGGTAAACGTGAGATCCCCGAGAAAACCCGCCGATCAGTGTAATCGTCCGGCACTATTGCTGCTTGCGAATTTATTGTTATTATTTGTGGACTATCGTGAAGCGAAAATTCGAATATAAAATGGAGCAGGGATAAAATGTTTTCAATTGTACAGTTAAATGCTTTAACTGATTTTTATTGTCACGAATATATAATTTACAGTTTACGCATAACCATGAATAAAATTATTTTCCTGGTTGCATCTCACCGATTTTTTTTAAAACTTGAGTTAACGTACTGAATTGGTTACAGAACTTGCCAAAGATCTTTATAAGGTTCGAGAATTTACTTAAGAAGATAAAAGTCCTCAGGAACGTGATAAAAATTTCTTTACTAAATTGAATGCTTTATCGAGGCGAAAGTTTTAATGTTTAGCATCCACTGTAAGAGGGCGGAATATCGCCCCTGGAGGAAAACTCGGTCTTGGAAGTGAGCCATAAATCCAATAAACTTGCTCTCGAGGCCGACTTACCTTTTGTATGTCCGGTGAAAAGATTTCCTTTGGTCCTTTCTCGAGTTTCTCCATATTGGGGAAATTGCTGCAAGCGACAAAAAGAAACAGCAAAAGTTAATAATAGAATTACATAAGAATACACTTTATTTGACTGGGTTCTAATGAAAACTTGTTGAACGATCAATACCTTTAAAAAAAAAAAACGAGTTCTAGGTGCTCTCTAGAATACGAGGACAGGTAACAACTAGGATATCTCTTTATGTTGGGACATAATTACAAGTTAAGAAAAAATTGATATGTTTTCACTACCAGTAAAAGTAAAAAATCAGTTTACATTTATTTTACAACAATCAAAAAATAAATTTTGCAGCCACTAAAATGTATTGTTTCACACCTGTTGAAAATTCTTTACCTCACATAAAAACAACAATTTAAACATATCATGTTCATTAGTATAACGGAGGTCATAGTTCTTCTATAAGTAAGTCAGAAAATGAGTTATCATATGAAGCAAATACATCAGCACTAAATTTCACACTCTCCCCGCTATAAGCAATGTTATCTTGGCATGCAGTGATGTCCTACTAACGATAGATTTCCTCTTTTTCGATTCATAAAGTAGGTTCCATCATATCACACATTTTAATTAATTATTCCCAAATTATCACATCAGTGTATTCATATAGTGAGAAAGTGAGAATGGTAAAATACTAACCCATACATCGTACGTAACATACCATAAAAAAATAAAATCGTTCTTAAGTTCGCTTTGTATAGCAGCGATGCTAAAAATTCCTCTATTTTTAGCCTGGTGCTTGTTATTATTCCTATAAAATGCATATGTTAAATCTCTAATTAGAGTTTAGGAAGTTTACCAAGAATAAATGCAGTGTGCTTTCGGAGGGTGTTGATTTTTAATGGTTCACTACAAAAAATTTTCTTAACTGTTTCACAAGCTATTTAGTAATTATAACGCTAAGAAACGACGTCAACAGAAAACAGCACTGTTGTACGTGTGTCAGAAGATTAACGTTTGTTACATAAAGAGTTATCGTAACATTTCTTCTCGGTACATTATTATAAGACAGATACGAACATCTTATACGTGTGGCCTGCCGCTGTGGGAAAAATCAAGCACAGAAGCGAATACAAAGGTTCTCTTAGTTTTAATGTTACACGTATTTATAATGGTGGGAACGTTCGAAGCAAAATTAAAAAAAAAAAAAAAATTGGCCTAACACACAGACAAAAAGGCGAGGTATACACATTTCGCCCTTTTGGTTACGTCTGTGAAACGGAATCACCGTCGCCCAAGTCACATGATCAGCAGCGATGCACCTGTTTAACGTCTGGTTTCCCAAGAGACTTGCCCGCGGGCTGGATCATGTTACTGTGGAATGAAATCGTAGTTGTAATTGGCAGCTCCGTACCAGCCCCCGAGGGGATCTGATTTTAATCCACTAGACTTTTATTTGTGGGGACATTTAAAGGCACTTGTGTATGCAACCCCAGTGGACGATGTGGGCACCCTCCCTGACAAGGGGGGGGGGGGGGGGTACGAAACACTCAGGAGTTTCCCAGGGATTCATCAACGCCTCTGGGTGCCCATGCAACGGCAGATTGATGTATGTGCTCGTGCTGATGGAGGGCATTTTGAAAGTTTCCTCTAGTGCCGACGATAAACTTTCACACGCGTGTAACCAATTCCTGTGCAGTTCCTACTGTTCCAGGTGTAGTGTCGTGGTGCGAGGTGCCGTGTATCATGCAAACGAACGCTGCGATGGCATTCCACAGTAACATGATCCAGCCCGCGGGCCAAACACTGTACGTTATGTATTACGGACTGTAGTAAAGAAACAAAGGATTTGCGGACCTATGTTCACATAACATTTTTTCATCCTCAAGATGTAAGGAATGCTACTCCGAAGTATTGACTTGCAATTTTTTAAAATGCTATATAAATAGTGTTCTAACCTCAAATTCCATCCACGTTGGATCTCTGCGCAGCTTGCGTTGCACTCTTCGTCATATTTCGCCGGCTATTTCTACATCGACGAGGTCACTTGAGTGCCACATATGTATCACGAGTTTCACGGTTCGAATTTCTTCGGATGTAGGAGTCGTTAATGAAATAAGTCCCACCTGAGTTACCTTCCCGGCATGGCTGTTTCACGGCCAATAAAGCACTTTCCAGTACAACCTTTGAAAAATAATCCCTGCCCTTTATTGCACATATTTTTACAGGCATCTTCGCCGGCGTGTTGTCAGGTTGGCAGCGACGAGCGTGTAATAGCTCCATGTCTATACGTCGTATTAAAAGTGCAATTTTTCGTTTATGGATTCCGGAAATGTAGTATTTAATAAAGTTAGCGCTTGTTAGCTTGTCACGAGAGTACGAACAGGTTTACGAGTAACGTATTTAAAGTTCCTCACAGTATCGCATTTTTACTTGATCGTCAAGATGAATTAAGCGACGAGGTCCACGACAAGGTTAATTATACGTACGGTGGAACAATACTAAAGGAGAAGTAAATTAGAAACAGTGTAGGGCTTTCAGAATTACCCAGTTGACTTATGAACATCTGTACTACGCGAAATAGTATATAATTAATTTTTTGTTCTTATTAAAACAGCTCACGCGTTCACTGCTACAGTTCTGCAAACTTCGCGTTTTTACTAAGAGCAAAGCGTGAGTTAATTAGCTGTTAGCTGGTACCCCTTACATGACGTAATTTTTTCTTTCGTGACCGCTTTGTAGGAAAATGGACGCTGTGCCGCTGGGCTGTTGCTATTAGCTCGATGGTATTTTGCAGTGTGCTACTCTAATTTTCGGCCAATAGCAGCGGCCGCGCAGCATACAAAAACTGGCAGTTTTAGCGTTCTGCCGAAATAAAAACGTGAGTTTTTGCGCCTCCTGCCAGTAGCTTATAGTCTGTTCACGGTAAAGCGAGCATTTTTGTGCCTTTAGTTACATTTTTCCTATCAGCCATATTGTTATCCTTACAAGAATTTTTTTTAAAAATAAATATTCTCAATTAAGTAATAAACGCACCAGACTCAAAAGTTAACGTCTAAGATTACAATCACGTATATTTATTGATTATTATCCTAAATGAGCTGGCTTCATAAAGTGCTCACTTTACCGTGAATAGCGTATACTCGCATTTGTAACACTGTAACCTGAGAAGACGACGCTTTGGAGACTTCGCCCACTCAAAAAGAAAAAAAAAATAATACTAATATATTTATTTGAAGGTTTATGTTGTAGTTAAAAATTAGTAATGTTGTGACAATATTAATTATATTAATCATTTGAAAAGTCTTTTACTAATATAATGCAAATATGCTGTTTAAGTGTTAATGTTAACAAAGCCTCTAAGTAATGTTTCCGGGACCAAATGTTGTATAACACAGAAAACAACAGGAAGAACATCATATTTATGTTACTGAGATATAAATGTAATTTCCAGCCAACACCAGTCAAAACTAACTTGACATTTCAAAATGGCGGATGCGAGTGAACACCGATAACCTCGTAAAATGAAAACACTATATTTAAGTTTTAAAACATAGTATGAGACCTAAACGTATCTTACACCAGCCTTCAAGCCTTTCAAAGTAGTTTAAGGTGTGCCAAATATGCATATATTTCTAGAGTGTAAAGTATATCCATATAACAAAAGATAACTGCGGTTTGTCGTTATACTTTACTGAAAAAACCCAAAATATGAATTACAGTCAAACGTGTTACAATATACCAGTTAGCAGGACGTTAAGTTTTGTTAAGTGTAGAGCTTCAAGCCCTCAAGACACGGATTGGATTCACCTTCCGGCCTTAGTTTATTTTTTCGTTTGTCGATTTCATTCAGCAAAGAAAATACAAAAACAATTTTTCGCACAGATTTTGGCATCAATTCAATAAGAAATTTGACGTGGTCACGGTGGCTGAGTCCACCTCCCACTAAGGAGACCCGGATTCAATCCCCGGCCGGATCACCGGATTTTCGCAAGTGGGAATCGTGCCGGACGATGCCGCTGTTCAGAGGGTTTTCTCGGGGTCTCCAGTTGCCCCCGCCCTTTCATTCCGGCGCCGGTCAATACCCGCCTCAATCACCCTCATCGGCTCTCAAGACCTCGCTGTTGAGAGCCACCCAAATATCGTCACCCACTGAACTCAAAATTTGTTTTCCCGCAACATAGACACCACCTTAAAGTTGTCAGTACAGTAAGGCGGCAATGTTTATAGAAAAGTACTTAAGGTTAAACTAACATTGCTAGCTCAACAGTATATTACAATAAGAGCAACAATATTTGCTGACGGTTCACATATTACAAAAAAACTACTGTACTTGTAACGTTAATACTGTTGTCACAACGTTAAACTTTTATCTGTGTACAGTCACATTGCAAAAAACTAACCCAAACGGCGAGGTGGCATGTGTACGGACATTGTACATACGCATAAAATTTCTAGAGTCTGTTCACGATCAAGTGAGCACTATCGAAATCAACCTTAGAAAAAAAGCCACTATCCCTACCTGCATATATTTTAACGGGCGAACTGAGTGACATGCACCCAGTAAAGTTGGTAACGATGACTGGAGAGTAGTTCCATATCTCAAAGTCGAATAAAAAGTGTCAGGTAACCATTTGTGATATGGTAAATTATTTCTTTCACGTTCTGTTTTTTTTTTTTTTTTATGCATCGAAGTGTAAAAAATGAGCACGTTTGCAAAACATTTTCTTTTGTAATAATTTCACATTTTCACTTGACCGATGCGTGAATAGAGTGACGAAGCCCATGGCAATGTCAATTTTGCAATAAGGCGGAAGAATACACAACGTGCATACATGTAGATATCAAGCAGGGCTTTCAAAAGTGCTCATTTTACCGTGAACAACCGATAGCGGAGATAGGGACGTAAAAACTTCCGCAAACCTCCGCCAGTTACCACTGCTATCGATTGGAATCGAACCTGGTGTTTTGTAGCTGGCGGACGCAGGAAATGAAGTCAGGCGGTGAGTAATGGGTTCGTGTATGTATTAATTTGATCGGAGAAAAATTAGATGTGCGAAACTAAGTTAATGTAAATTTACCGTAAAAACGTATTTATTGATAAACTCGAATTGCCACTCCGACGAGACTGTTAGTTAACGACCGCTTCCAGTACCCTGATCGACTGTTTGATAGAAATTCGGTAATTTTGAATGAAATGTGTTGTATTCTGGCCTCATAATTACAATTTTCTGATCCTTTGACAGCGTGCAAATTTTGTGTATCGTGTTACTCCACTTGGCATTGCTCTTGTAACTGTAAATTATTACCGTTATGTGCTAATATATACTTTTTGATCATTTTCGTTAGATGAAAGTACATTTTTCGAAAAACTAAAAGACAAAATTGATTAAAAATGCATCTTGTTCTTCACGAAAAGTTACGCTAAGGAGTGGCTGCTTCTAAACATTTTTTTTTAAACATCTAAGTTGTGCAGCAACCCTATCTGTCTAATCCGTTTAAGAAATGGAGCAGGTTATCTCTATGACGTCATGTATATGACGGTAATTGCTTTCCCAGTGATCTAACAGTTACCATTCGATAGTTTTAAGATATATGTGAGTGCTGTGCTAAATATAATGGAAAGAGAGAGAGAGAGAGAGAGTGCAGATGAAAATAGATACCCAGCCTGAGGAAACTATGAACTATACGAAGTGGAGATATACTCTATTTCATATAACTTTAATAAATGTTGACAGTTCTCTAAAAGAAGTGCGGCCACCATGTATCCCTCCGCCACAGCTGTTCTGTTGGTGAAGGAAACTATTTTTGAAAACAAACTACGAATCCAATGGCAAGCATTAAAAGACTGACAACTTCTGTCCAGTACTTGGGCTACTATAGCTAACTGTTTTATTTTTTTTGATGATCAAATAGTATACTAGTTAGGATTCTGTTTTATTTTATTGGTGGTGTAGGGAACTATAGTTTAACGTCTTTCGTGAGACGTGATTTCTTGTGGTTCTTCCTATAAGAGAGTGGCGATTGGAACTTGCATTGTTTTGATGATGGTGTGGAGAAATTTTGTTCGTAAGCATCGAAAGCATCCAATTTACTATAACTCAAAAGTTTTAACTTCATCGAAAGAACTAAATGCGATAGATGTGTCGCTGTTCGTACCGATGCGAGAAATTCTCAGCAGATAAATATCATTGCATTTTTTATATATAATGGACTACACTAAAAGGGCGCTTATTTAGGCCACGTGCATTTGAAAATCTCCCACTAGAAAAAACGCAATAAATACGTCACTATTAATACCGATGTGCGAAATGCACGTTGTAAACATGTTCAGCATATGAATTTCTACGTAAAAATCGTAGGAGTTTCAATCAAATAAAAGTCCAAATACATTTCAAATATTCTAACAGCAATTTATGAAAACCTTATTTAAAAAACACACAAATGTACTGTGTTCACTTCTTAATTCCTAAACACGAGCTGATCTTTGGATGATTAATCCACTAAAATCACTTGTCGGCTACCGATAGGAAATAATTTATTTGCTGACTTATGCAATTAACAAAACACTTGAACTATTATTTTTTTTTGAGACCAACAAATTTAAACTTAACAACGTAAATAATTTTCGCTCGCACTTCGCGATGGTCACAGAAAATGGCGGACCATAGCACACAGCACACTATCTTACAAAGCGGCAGACACGTGACAATAATTCATTTTCCTGAGGAAACTGTTCTATAAAGGTACCCACGACGACGAACTACACTTAATTAAATACGTAAATACAGAAATAATTAACTACATGTATAACATCCCGACATCACCAGCAAGGAATTCTCGCATATAGATCAATTGACGGTAAAGAGCACAAAGGAAACGGTTTTTCACCGGGCGGGTGGAGACAATAGAAAACAGACTCAACGGAGATTGGCGGAGAACTTTCACATAATAGTCATGTTCGCATGCTCTACCATAACATTTCTAGACATTTTCAAAATCCTCGCTCTATAACTCAGAAAAATTGTGTATTAGTCTATTTTAGAGTAATTTTAACTATACATGTTGTAATTATCAGTAATTTTCCACATTATAATTTTTAATTCCGAGTACTATTTTCTTTTACATCAATCGCAAAGGGCGCCAACGTAATAACACGCGTCCTGCAACAATCACCAGCTGACACAGTACTTTGCAAATGGGAACGTTTACTGTTCGCATGCTGGGAAGGTTGGTCATGATGTCTGTCGAATTCTATTGATTATGTACATCGGTGCAGGAATGTGGAACCTGGTCTCTTCTAGCCTGAGTAAAACGATGGAAATTTCTGAGAATCTCCTATTTGTCCTTGTAATGTGTTTCTGAGAACTGGTGTTATTGGGGATAAAAGAGAGCTGTGTGCTAACCCCCTCCACAACGCACACTGGTATACTGTGAGGTTCGGAGTCTGATCCTTTGAGAGATAGCAATCTGTAGTAGGAATTTATTCCCCAAGAGATTTTCTTTCGGGGTTTTTTAGGTTTTTGTAGCACAAGAAAACGTATTCGTTAATCACAAATTTTACTGTTTCCATCGCCCGTTTGTAAAACTTGACGTTCATATTACCTTTGCATAGATTAGAATGCCAGAAAGTTAAATGGAAAGGGGGGGGGGTGTTGGCTTTCATTTTTTTTTTTTCAGAAGAAGCTTTCAGTAAATCATCGGTTGGTTTTTCGGTGCATATTCACTAGATACGCCGAATTTATTTTGTCGGTCGAAGTGACGCGTCAATCGGTTCAAATAACTCAAACCGATACAGCAGTTTCCGAATGTCTGGTCTATGAATGTGGAGAGTGGATCCACCGTCATGGACCAGACATTGCGGCTATAAGAAGACGCAAGAACTGCTGAAAAGTCAACCTGATATTGAACAATGTCTTAAAACGGCGTACATCAAATCCTGGTGGATCAATTGATGAATTTTCGAATACGCGGAGAGCAGAGAATTGTGTTGATATTTTTAATGGATATACTAAAATGCAAACATGAAATGTAGTCTTTTGCAATCTTTCAAAAAAGACATTTTCGACTCGAATATTTTCTTCCTAGTGTACACGAGCATCCAAAGATATTAATTTTTTACCTCTGTCGTTCTAATTGCCATCTGCTTTGGAAATAACATGAATTCAGACAGTCAAACAGTTAGTTGGCTTGCGTTGCGAAATATGCGATTTTACAACAGTCTCATGATTTCAAGTTTATCCAAAGGTTTTGAAAAGATAAATATATTCCAAAAGAAATGTGCTTTGTAAATGCCGCGTCGTTTGTGGTTTTAATCTGGAAAACTAAGCATTTAGTTGTGGATGTACTGTAATTGGTTAATTTTTATTTATAACTTGCAGAAAACACTAGCTAGAACTACTCCAAATCCATAAGATTTTTGGGGGTATTTATAAAATATACCTTACTAGTACTACGTTATTTAGACGGAACTTTATACGAATTTTTATAAACAAAATAGCGAAGGAAAAAATGCATAGTGCATTAAGCGTTTACCATTGGCAATCTTCCCTTACGACTAACAACCAAACATATTCAGGGGACTGTTTGGGGTCGAACAGATGACGAAAATGAACAGAATTAAGGGATGCATCTATGTCACATCCAAAGTCACGTGACTTTGATGTTCAAAACAAACAATTTGAGCAAAATCTTGCATTCATGCGACAATCAGATAAAAGTGGCATGGATGTAAACTCAACCAGTATTCTCTTCAAAGAAATTTTGTTCCGACAAATCACTGACGAAAACGTGTCAAGTGTATTTTAAAATTCATGCAAAGGTTTTCTGGAGGGACAGAGAATGCATAGGTATATAAATACGATTGAAAATATGGTTAAAATTAATGTGCTAACTCTTCGATTACTGGCAGCTTGAACTTACTTGCTTCAACCAAGAAGGCGGAAGATTCTGTAATGTCCGTTTGCGATGGTTTCTTTTAGAATGAAGATCTGGTAAAATAACATCGCAGGACGATTTGAATACATACTCGCTTGTAAGGCTGCACAGCGTAGAGTCTAGCAATTGCGTCTTCTATGAAAGTTTAATGTCGAGAACTTATCTTCATTAAACTGAAAATATTTTATTAAAACTCAACAATTTTTACCCTACCGTAAAGTAATGATTGGTAACTGAAGAAAACGTTTCTGAAAAGTTATTGGTGGTTTTATTATACGTGCTTATTGCTATAAAAAGTATAGACGGAGGAATGAAACTTGGCAAAGAAAATTGGTGTTATGATGAAAGTAATTAATGTGAAATGAAAAATTCGAGAATTAATTTGGGGAAAAAGCTAGACTTCAAATACGTGTATTTCTGTGTTACTAATTTTTCCAATTAGCGCACTGCTTATTTGATACCTCCTAGACAACGCTGAGCCAATAATAAACGAGCGACATGCTGCAGACAAAATCACGACAGTAGGCAGCAGGTTCGCAATGAACATTTATTATCTTGTAGAGCATACATTTGGACAAATGTGCCGTTTGTTCAGGCAAAATTATTTACCAGATGAAATGTGGGTTTAGTACATTGTTGCACCAGCTCTGCCGTGGATTCATACGACGATAAGGTCTATAGTGAAGTCATAAAGAAGTCTGAATGTGTCCTGTGCGTTATCAACCCGTAGTTGCTGAGACTACTGCTCCTGGTTCTGCAGACCGCGTTAATGCTTGAAGCTCCCGTACATGCTACCTCGTATTCTGTAAGCGACAAGTCTGTATGGACAGAGTATGGAGAATCCACATTAAGAAAAAGATTTTGTGGAACGAAACAAAAGTTTGTTGGCACAGTCGAATTGATTGTTTGTGTAAGGGGAACGAAATATTTTGTTGTTGAAATTGACTATTATGTTGTTTTTATTTGGTCGCCACGAACTAAGATTTTGGTTGGTGGAACCAACGACTTGTTTGGTCCTATGAACTTCAAACATTTTATATTATTATAAAAAAATATTGGAAGTTTGACCAAAATTTGAGCATAGATCATCTGCGCCCGAAAGCCTACACCTTAAGCCATCTCAGCTAAAGTGACTACCAAGTAAATTGATTTTTTTAATTAGATACCTTTTAAATTCTAGACAACGTGAGCAGATAAACATTTCAAATTTTTCAGTATCACTTAATTTTCCTGTTGAACTAGTTTTATTAGGATGTTTATACCATCATCACGTATAAATAAATTCGCTAACCAACACTGTTACTATCGTAATTGTCACAAAAAATGCAAATAAACTTTCGAGCGGTATTTTCGAACGAAAGGTATTAAATCAGTAGCTAAACAAATATTAACAGTTTATCCAACAAAATATTTTGTTGGCAGTCTAATTTCTTTTGGCCCAACACAGGGGTTTTTGTTATTTCAAACGTGTATTTTGTTAGATTAACAAGATTAATTTCGGTGCTTTTCAAGTTTTATCTACTCAACGAAATTTTTGGTGGGGAAGCTTAATATAGTTTTGGACCTATATAGACAAATGTTCTGTTTTGCGCATTTCATGTAATTTTCTAGACTTGCTGAAGCTGTTTTATCATGAGGCGGAGGAATATCTTGGATGCAGAACATAAGCAGGGTTTTGGAAAATTTGTGAGTCACGCTGAATGGACCATACTAAGGTTGTAGCTGTGTTTGTTCCCTTAATAGAAGTTCCGCGGGGATGAAACGTGTTGCAATATTACAACCGGTATTTTGGAAGGCTTGATTGTACATATAACAACGTGTAATTGCTGTTCAAATCGATTGTGTGTTTAAATCCGCGAATATCCACTAAATTCAATTTGAAGTTGACTAGCTAAACTCTTAAAACAAATCCTGGCTTTCATAAAGCTGAAGTCGTTTGGTTTCAAGACCGATAGCTAGCCCACCATCTGTTGTCCCTAGACACGGGTAACTCAACCAGGTCATCGCCCCTAGCATGACGTGCAACCCGCCTACCACATGTGTTGCAAGGGACGTCTGTTGCAAGGGGAAACCAGTTGACTTTGAAAAGAGGCATTTCAACGGAGCGATCCGGCATCTGGTTATATAAATGGTCTTTTCCTATTTAAGTCAAAATCCTTGTTGGACGGCTGAAATTTCCCAGAAGTGAAACTGCAGGATAATGGTACCTTTTTTATTTGTATAATAAAGCTCATATTCTTATAATAAAAATTGTTTTCTTGCTGCTTAACTCCTAGATAAAAGGGCTGTTATATTAAATGCAATATTGACTCTCGTGAAACTTTTTTGAAATTTTCGAAAGCAAAAAAAAAATCTTTTGAACGGTTAATAATACATTCATATGTTGCTTTTATGTCCGGGTGTGGCACGTGAGTCAAATATTCTTATGCGTTCTTATACATTCTCATTCATTAAGTTAAAAGAAAATACACATTAAATGAAGTTTTCAAATTAGCTCTCGCGCCAATGATTCAAAGTTACTGACTTCGGTCTTGATTACGCGAAGCGAAGCGAAGGTCGCCCTGGAGCAATGATTATTAAGAGCAAAGCTGTGTTTAGAGTGTCGAACACCAATATCGTGGGAATATTTTTTTCACCCTTCGCCCTCTGTTGAACAAGAGTTTTTCTGGCACTCGACGGTGTGTCGATGGCCTTGTGCCCTTGGATGAAATTAGTTCTAACTGGGACGTTATTAGACGCCGATATTAAAAGTCCTCTCCCCCACCTTTATCGACAAATCAAAAGAGGCGAAACAAAGAGCTAATGGTAAACAATTACTTCCCAGGAAAATCAGCCGTGACACCTGCTTGTCTTTGAAACATATATGAAATACCTCGCGCGTTTCCCTGTAAGGGCTGTTCACGATAAAGTGAACATTTTTTTAATCAATCTTTGAAAAATGTCACTGCCCCTATCGGCATATATTTTAACGGATGCACCGAGTGAAATCCATCCAGTGAGCTTGGTAACGATGGATGGGAAGTAGTTCCGCATCTTAAAGTCGTATTAAATGTGTTACATAGCCATTCCTGATAACTTAAATTATCTCTTTCCCTTTCTGCTTTTTTTTTAATGTGTAGATGTGTAAACATGAGCAGAATTGTTAAATATTTACTTTTTCAATTATTTCACAGTTTCACTTGACTGACGCATGAATAAAGTGATGAGACCCATGACGATGTTAATCTTACATCAATCGGAAGAATACACAACGTGCATACAAGTATATCTTAGGCAGAGCTTTCAAAAGTGCTCAGTCTACCGTGAGTAGCCTATAACTGTTTCGGAGTACAAGTTACCACCGAGAGCTACGACATGAACGATAATGCAATTCGAAGATAACGGGAAAATAAATTACAATAAATGAAATATTTCATGTTGGAAGGTCCTCCCACTGGACCACCTTTTTTTTCTTTTTCTATAGTACCATTCACGGTTAGTTCCAACTTTTCTGTAGCACTGCTCAATTCTTCCTTGCAGCATATCTCTATGTCTCTCCCAAGCGAAGATTAACAAAGGCCCTGTCCGAACTCAGGTATATACTTGTGTACTTGCATCCTTGCGTACTTCACTTACCTTTGGCACTAACCTTGATGAATTTGGACATGCAGTCTTATTTATTTCGGTGCCAGTTATTAGCCAGCTAACCACTTCAAATGTTCATGTATTCTGACTATGAACTTAATAATTGCCAAATGTTTTGGGGGTTAATAAAATATTAAATGATTTTTAATTTTATTTACATTATCATTTATTGCCGTGCATTAATGTATGTAAATGCACTTTGGATAGCTTTTTTTTATCTTAGCTTCTGTAGATTAGGAACATAGGTGTAATACAAATTTATTTATTGGACCTTTTTTTAAGGTGAAACTTGCGATAATTATTTATTCAGTTCAAAATTCTATGTCTACGAAGTAGGAATGTTTCCCTATTAAACTTTAAATCAAATAATTATGTCGGAAATCAATTGCAACCTACAAATTGCTTCTAAAAATGGCGACACACATTCCGCAAGTATGCGATAAGTATACAACTTCGGTTACTTGTATACTTGCATACTTCACTTGCAGTTCGGACAACACTTACGACGTCACTTCCGTCGACAGTTACGCACACGTATGTACTTCAGGCGAATTCTGATGCACGCTTAATCTAGAAATTCACTCCAAAGGGACCACGTATTACATACTTACGCACCTTGTTTAATGCAACTTCGCATAAGAACTCTTATTTACTAGCAATTAACAATACATCTATTTTTCTCTCTCGTTTTATTGATATTAACAATAATTGAAATATTGTAATTTACAGATAATATATAAGTTAAAGGACAATTTAACCCAAAAAGAAATACTTTTATGTTAACAGAAGTATAAAACGATATTGACAAGCTCTTGTGTCGCTTGTGTGTCGGATTTCTCCGTAGTGCAATGTAAGTAAGCAAATGAGGTAATTTAAATTTTCATAAAATAAATATAATTGTGTTAAATGTTTCTATTTTTATTGTGTTAGAACCTGACGCAAATAATAAACTTCGTTCTTAGCACTAGAGTGAAAATATAACGGAATATGTCTACATGATGAATAAAATTCTGTCGTAAACTGGGTTTAGCAAAACGTTTACTTACAGAGTTAATTTATTTATATATGCAATCAGAATCCAAAAAAAAAAAAAAAAGGAAGGGAAAATGGTTCAGAATATATATTTCTCGGGGAATTCCTACGTGATTTCCATTGAGGGAAGAAGAGAAGTAGGAGGTTCCTTTTGGTGACAGCTCTATTCATTTCGCAATTAAATTCCTAAAACGTTTTTTCAAAGGCTGTTCACGATCAAGTGAGCATTTTACAGAACAAACCTTGAAAAATGTTACTGTCCCTACCTGCATGTATTTCACACTGGCACACGTAGTGATAAGCGCCCGGTAAAGTTGATAACGGCGAAGGGTAAATAGTTCCATGTCTCAACGTTGAATTAAAAGTGTTCGGTAAACATTTGTCAATTGTTTAATAAATTACTTTTCTCTCCTAACTTTTTCATGTGCGTAAAGTTTATAGATTATAACATTTGTTAAATATTTACTTTTATGACCATTTTACAGTTTCCCTGGTCCACAGCAATACAGATTTTATATATGGCGGAATCATACACGGCGTGCTAACAAATGCATCATAAACAGGGCCTTCGAAAATACTCATTTCACCATGAACAGCCTCTAGTGAAATAAGCTTGCTTAGGAACACTCAGAATCGAACCCATGGGGTATTTTTAATGCTTGTTCTTGTGAGAAGTATTGGAGGGCACAAAAATTAGCTACGAAGGAAATTAAATACTTAAAATTTTGGCTAGGGTAATTATATAACACAACTCCAGCCAAACACAAAATTTTACGAAAAAAATTCATAGAATTTTTTAACTTACGGTCAGCTTAAAAGTGACCTCTAGGAACACCAGCGCATTCTTGCGGCGAAAATTTTCCTTAAGCCAAACCACCCCATAAAAATCTCGTTTCTAATCTTAGCAGAATAAGCCTTATGAGTGGCTAGAGACCCAAGAATTTCGCGGGTTCATTTCTAGACAAGTTGGAATTCACAAACAAAGCCGTGACTAAATGCTTAGTTTCCCAGATTAAAATCACAAACGAAGTGGCATTTACAAAGATCATTTCTTTTGGAATATATTTATATTTTCAAAACCTTTGAATAAACTTGAAATCATGACACTGTTGTAAAATCGCATATTTCGCAACGCAAGCCAATTAACTGTTTGACTGTCTGAATTCATGTTATTTCCAAAGCAGATGGCAATTAGAACGACAGAGGTAAAAAATTAATATCTTTGGATGTTCGTGTACACCAGGAAGAAAATATTCGAGTCGAAAATGTCTTGTTTGAAAGCTGCCAAAAGACTACATTTCATGTTTACATTTAGTATATCCATTATCAACGTGTTGTTTGACACCTCCTGGAGATAAATGAGCCAATACAAACATGCTATTAATTGTGCGCCCAACCACCGCCTTTTACTACCACAACAATCAGCCAATAAACAGTTTATATGCATGAGAGTGTATAATACTGCGAATACTTGCCTACAGGTCATTGCACTCGCGAATTTATCGGGTCTCCAGCAATGGCCTATTCTTTCCCCGGACATGCTACTCTGAGGAGCTTGTCTCCGTCCCTAATAACCTCACATTGTTAGTAAAGAACGCTTTCTTTGCCGGGAAAAAGGTGATTTTTTACCGCAAAGGAAAAGTTGTTGAAGTATGAACCACGGCAAAGCACGCTTGCCATAAACATAATTTTGGTTTGATCTATATGGAAACTAGTGACCCGCCCCGTCTTCGCTCGGGTGCGATTTAAAAATGTGACGTTTAGGTTTACAATAAGTAATTAAATGTTCATTTTTTAATTCTATACGAAAACATACTTTTTTGAATACCTTTTTGAGATCTACAATTCTGTAGTACATTAATTTTGTGAATATCTTATGGTTTAGTAGGTGTAAGCCATGTAAGCATCCGAAAAGCAGCTTTTCCCGACTTTATTAGAAAACGTCGACATTTCTCTACTGTCCTTACATTATATATTAATATATTATATACCTAAACCCTTCTCAAAAAATTCTGTAAATGATGGCGAAAACCGCATCAAAATCCATCCAGTATTTTAGAAGCCTTATCCGAATACACAGACATACGATAGGAAAAATTCGCGAGCTCAGTGACCTGTGGGCTAGACTCCACAGTCGTGTGTGCGTTCGAGCCTCAGATTTTTGTTCATTGGCTGCTTGCTGCCCCATAGAGTAGACAGTGTTACTTCACACCTGGCAGTACAGCACTCGCTACTTGAAGGTCTTGACAGGGGGTCCGCAAGGTCGTAGGAAGCTCCTTGTCGTGGTCTATCCCTGGGTGGAGGCTGGGGAGCGACGCCTCTCCTGTGCTCGGAAGAACGGCGGCGGCCGGACTACTTAGTTTTATATACACTATTTATAGATATAGAAGACTATGGTAGCCTTTCATTGTCAATACAATAGTTCGGCAGTCGTCTCTGTGGTGATATCAGTTAGGCTCTATAAAACAACTGTGATTTGTTCAACAGATAAAAGACACTACAAATGTTTCGGAAGTACGTTTACTAAAAAAAAAAAAATAACGGCCCCTAGACTCAAACCCGCACCACCTCATGTTACTAACCCAATGTTCTGCACCACGCAACCACTTTGAAATATTGCGCTTTTATTACTTTTGTAGATAGGTTATGCCAGGTAGAAACAAAGAGGCAGAATTATGATGTTCCCTCTTGGATAGAATCGAGGTTAGTGACTTGGAGAAACACTTCACACTTGGGAATTACACTAAACACCTACATTAGGACTGCACATTTGCTCAGTTGCAGTTTCGCAACACTGAAGAGTGCATTGTATATATATATATATATATATATATATATATATATATATATATATATATATATATATATATATATATATATATATATATATAAGTTTGCGGCTGGACAACCGTTACCTACTGAACATTACAATGTACGTCAGAAAACCATTAATATCACTGAACCGTTACTTTTGGTATAGGCTGTTCACAGTAAAGTGAGCACTTTTGAAAGCCAATAAACATATTTTATTTTAGTCTTAGACGTTAACCTCCGAGTGCGGTGGAATATACACACTGTGTTTATTACTTAAATGGCAAAATGTATTTAAAAATGTTGTAAAAGGATAAAAATTTGCTGAAAGGAAAAAGTAACTAGGGCCTCAAAAGTGCCCACTTTGACGTGAACAGCCTATACCAAGTAATTTCTCTTTACTGAAAACAAAAAAATATCAAGGAATGTTTATTTCTTGGCTATAAAAGGAAGTAATACTACCATAAAAAAAAACGTATAAACAAAACTTTTCCATACAGCAGACCTGTGTATCTCTAACCTTCTCTTTGAAATAATCAATATTGTGTTTTTATCAATTAGCCATACCTTTTGGAATATGTTAGAAAAACGGTCGCATTCCGGAAATTATTTATTTTGCTTTCCTACACTCTAAATACGAATTTGATCAAGCTACTGCTGACCGGCGAATCAAGCAAACTAACTGGGAACAAGTGATTTACAGCAGTGACATTATTGATATTCAGTTGGAAATCACAAATAAATCAGTGAAATTCAATCACTATATTAATTTCCTATCGGACACCGGTGATCAGTTTCTCAATTCTCACAGTTTTCACTGATTCGGCTCAATTCCCACTGATTCAAGTTTAGTGTAGCCCGAATTTTCAATTGAACCTTATTTTGAAAAGAACTAATGCTGTTTAGCCACTATACAAACAATCACTGGAATCAGTGTCAATAACATCGCCATGTTTTTAGAGTTTTAAAGTTCAATATTTTTTAAAAGCTCGTGGGCTTGCAAACGAACGTTTTTATTGTAGTTCAAGTTCCGATTTTCTGAAACTATAGCAGTTTGAAAAATTTTGAAGTCATCCTGTACAAAAATTTCTTGGTTGAAATAGAAATAAATTTCATTACAAATACTTTGGCGACATTTTGTAGCATCAAATTCATTCGGTTCACTTTGACGTTCTTTTTTTCTTTGTTGTTAAAAATATATCAATAATAATTTTCATAATTTTACATATTTATGTTGGTTGTGGCATTGTAGTGATAATTTAATGTCCCTCGAGTTTTTTTGTTTTCATTGCCGCGTCGTGTCCTCACATATTTTTTTGTAATATTCGTTATTGTAGTTTGTCAGTTATCTGTGTGTTTTTTTCGTTTCTGCACGTTTTCGATCAATTAACATGTAAATTGACAAGAAGAAAGTATTTGCGTTTCTTGTGATCATCCTGAATTGTCTTCTGAAATTTGATTCTTAATCGTATTAGTTTTACTGTGTACAATTTCATCATGTATTTTTGGCCGTGGTTATTTGTTTTAGATGGGTTCCTGAAAGTCTAGCCAGGAAAAAAATCTTTTCGTGAATTGTGTTTATTGTGGTTCGCCAGATTACTTGTCCAGTATGTTTGCTCGTCTCCCACGCGTTAATTTCCTACGAACCGCTGGGTTCTTCTGTAGTTCCTCGTTCTTTGCTCTCAGTTATCTGGGATTTGTCTGTTTTTGACTTCTTTGCTTTGTTCTTCTGATCATATTCGGAAATGGATGCAGTACATTCAGAAGCTCGCAGAAATCCCTTGGCCACTTTAACAGGAGCTGGATGGAGCGAGAGGCAAAGATAAATCGCAGAAATAAGACTCGTCCTGCCCAGTTTGTCTTGAAGGTGCCGAGCTTTCATCGCTTCTAAAGAACCACACCATCTTTCGGGATGAAAACCTTATCATTACGATCATCACCGTTGAGACTACCATCACATTTTACGAGGCTCACATTTACAGACGTTCTCGGTCGTAACACCATCTGACTGCCATATTATCTGAGTGTTAAACGAGGCAATCTGCCTTTCCCGAGAAATAGGAAGCAGGGAATGTTGGGGAAAGGCTGTTTTTATTTATTTATTTAATTTTTTGGACTGTTTACCAACCTTTATTTTACTGCAGGAGGTCAAACCATGGTAGCGAAGAAGGCGAACTATACTATAATCCAACTTAATTTACTTTTAAATAATATATTTCTCAGGCCGTGATATACCCTACTTCCTGCGGTTTACGGTAATGCAATATAAGAGTAATTTTTTGGTTTGTATGTAAAAAACAATTAGAAGTATCATTACGCATATTAAAGAAAAAATACGACTCTCATGATTTTCATTAAAATAATTTGACTGGTAAGTTTTTTATCACTGCTGAATATTTTGATTTTTACTATGAAAGAAGAAAATATGTAGACACTAATACCAATATTACAGATTATTTTAGAAAAATAAATACTATTAACGGTTGAGACAAGTACGCTTATAAATTCGCGCACTGTTGTCTCTCCGCCCCGGCCCATTTCCTACGCAACAACGTTTTCACCTGTCTGCTTTGTGAAAAGTATTGATCGGAAAACGTGTGGTGGAACAAAACTACAGAATATGGGCAAATAATGCTAAAAACTGACGTTAATACCCGTAAACACTTACGTGTATGTTATGGAATCCCACGTTTGTGGAATTACGGCTCGTAGTAGCGTAATTACCGCACAAATTTATGTTTTTTTTTTTTTTTTTTGTTGACTGGCACCGTGGCGAGTCACAGTCCGCGGGAGTCGGCTAGCATACTGCCGGGCGCAGCTCAGCCGGCCGGAGTTGGAGCCGCCACCACCAGAGTTCAGCAGTGTTCCTTCCCCGAAGTGCGGCGGAAAGACGTGCCTAGCGCGCGCACTCATGAATGGCTAGTTTGAATGTAACGGAGGTGACGTCACAGAGAATATTCACTGGATTGTTCTTAAACGTTTGTGAAATCTGGTAACCCCTATAGGGCTCAATTGGGTGAATTGATTTGCGACATTGGCTAGCTATTGGTGGATGATTGTAGCTACCCCCATAGCGAGGCAATGCTCTTATTTTGTATTTAAATGCTGTAAAACCTGGTATCGGGGTCAGGCGCTTGGCTGCGAGGGAGGTCTCCCCTAGATGACAGGTCAGGTATTCAGTTTGATCACTGGTTGTTAAAAATGTAAAACCCTTCAGGAGATGCAAGAACGTCATTTTGACGCTCTAAGTTTTCAGTTGCAGTCAGGATATTTCCGTGATGGATAACATAACCAGTTTAATTATTTCTGCACAATTTAATAAGGAATCGCTTCTTCATTTCTAATGAGACATTTACTAATAAATGTTAGATGTGTGACCTTAATTTTTCTTGTTAAAGATAATTTAAATTTTCCTGAAAATGATACTTTGTATATTGTCAGTTCTCTGCCGTTTTTGGGCTAATGGAATAACTTCATTCATTGTTTCGTTTTGCCCACCGTTTTGGAAACGGGCTGTTTGGAAAGATTATATTGGCCTCTGCCAAGGGCTCAGAAGCCAGAGATTTTTCCCAATTAAGTTTCGCAATAGTTGGGGATTTACAATTTAGAATAATTGATATCACAAATAAAGTAAGAAATAATTACCTTAAAATACTTGTCTATGACCATGAAAATCTTAGGTGGCCAGGTTGGGAGACATAAACTTATTGTGTCTGTTGTAAAAGTAGCAAGAGCTAACATTTTAAGTGGCTTTTCGAAGTTATAGCCAGGTGAATTTTTTAAAGATAAAAATACAGGATAAGTCACAAATTATCCATTTTAAGGAATTTTGTGAAAGTTTTACTAGAATTTTGGAGTAGTTGATGGAATTCACAAGTGCGTGCATATGTTATTCTAGTTTTGAATACCATTTGGCTCAACATCTAGGTTTTAGTCTAGTGGTAATATGGTAAATGTTTTACTCATTCTTGTGAAATAACCAAAGAAAATACTTGATTGAAAGAGTCCTTGTGGGACAAGATTTTTATTGATATACATATACTTTTTTTCTATGAAATATTACTACAAATATGTTGTAAGGATTATTAGCCTTCTAAAAATTTGTAAACTAATATTTCGTTGAGACAATTTGGGTCTTTGTATGTTTTTCCAAAAGAAAGCTATTGCTATATTAAAAATAAATATGGAATTTACTCATGTTTCTATATGGTAGCGTAGATTGACCTTGTGCAACTTAAAACAGGGTTTTTTTTTAGTTGTATATTTGAGGTGTCCTGGGTATCCCTGGGCCTCACGGTATTGAAAAATATAGAAAAGGTCCGAAGATGAAAAGAGAAAAGAAATTTTCACACCTAAATTTTGGTAACATACATTTATCAATAGTTTGAAATTACTAATTACGGACGCCAACAATCTGGAACCTCGAGCCTTGCTTTCCTATTGGCGGAAAATGCTAAACTAATTACTATGTTAAATTTTATGCTATTCTTTCAAAAACTTTTTAACAAGCAAACTACTTCAATAATAATTTTTTATCTAAGTTTTAATGTCAAACTATCTATTTGTTTGGTTATTAAAATATACCTCGCGAGGGAAAAAGTAATAAAATATTTAAATACAGGACTAAAATGTTCACGTCTGCAAAATTTAACTGTTATAGAAATATTTCATTGTGGTTTGTTAGTTGTCAACAAGTCTGAAAACTGGAGATCTACACAGCGCTTCGGTTCAGTAAATTATTGAGTTTGTGCTTACCGTTATAAAATACATTTACAGGCCCCAAGGGAACCGCGTGCATTCGTGTGAGGTTCTGCAATCAAATCGCCTGAATTATTGAATCAATGTTTCTGGTTTTGCAGCGCGCTACGACTTGCCGGTTATCTGTCCTGGGAAAATGGAATTGCATTAGAGTTAACTAGTTTATATCCAGTCGATCGCAGACGAGTCATAGCGAACCCGGTTGATGAAGTATTCTCCCGAGTATACTGTCGAATTGGGCGAAAGGGTATTTAGTCTAATCGCCTTTTTATTCTTCTAACGTCATCATAGTCGGCTGTGCGCAGGAAGGGAGCGCGCAACGAGCAAACCCAGGTAATAATAGAACTAGTTCCGTCGTAAACGAACCAATGAGAGAAGTCGTCATATGCGACACTGAAAAAAAGTGCATGCAGCATCCAGCTGTATTAAAACACTTTGTTTGCATGGGAACTGTTACGTAGTTTGGGAATATATTTTTTAATGAATTATTTTCAGGATAATTGCTGGCTGATAACACTGGCCGAAGTGAGAGCTCTGTTTAGTTTGTGACCTTTGGAAGACATTCATCGGTGCAAAACCACGATAAATCTATACCGTGACTCCATAATGTTACGTCTAAAGATGCTAAGGCGATCAAACCACGTAAATAAAAACGCGTGAAAGTATCTATTTTTTTATATCTAAGAAGAACGAAGTAGGGCTGCCTAAATATAAAGTATTTTAATTGAATAAATGGGAATTTTCGTGATGGTAATGAATATTTACTCCTCTCAGTCGCATCATATATTAAAGAGGTTATATTGTAAAAGAAGTGGGAGTAATAGGTTGACTGTATACAGTAGGAAATCAACGTCCACTACTGTATAAGTGGGTAATGCCATTGGTTGTTGACGCCGTTAATTGGGTTCATTAATACTTGCTGCATATGACATTAATGCCTGCTGCCTATAACATTAAGCACATCTCTTATTCATTGATTACGAAGTCCAGGCGAGCGTCACACTCGCAGCGAAACTAGTCAAAATCGAGCACAAGACTTCAAGAATGGAAACCAGATATAAATGAGATTCGTCAGGAGCTAACTTAGCGTAATTTTTTTACATAATTTTCAAACTTCCTTAAAAAAATTTCCCGGAGGTTATTTATCGCAGCAACAGTTCTGTTTGCCATACACTCCTTTCTGTAATATTGCACTAACAGTTTAAGGTTCGCTGCTAATTTCCACTGGCCAATACAACAGTTAGAACACGAACAACATATGCCTTAAAAAAAAAATCCCCAAGAATAAGAGATTTTTTCTGCTGTGATGTTTACAGTAGCAAACTGGCATTATTCACCAGTAAACAAAACTCAGCACTACGTTGAAAAAAAAACGATTTACACCAATCACATAATTTTTGTATAGTTAAAAACAGAGATTGCAAATATACAATGGGCTTTAAAGATATGGTTAACAACAAAGCTGTTTTTTTTTCACAAACAATAAAACATGCAGAGTACAGTAAATAAAATCATAATTTTAGAGCCGGAAATTACGATTTCCAGAAAATTAGTTTGTTAAAATAAACTACATTTAATTGGTTGCCAGCTTTCAACCAGATATTTGATTGAGTATAACAAATATTTCCCTCAGTGCACGCAAATTGTAATATGCAGACTGCTATAAGAAAATTACTTTGACCAAATATTTCTGACAAAAATTATTTTTGAATAAAAGCCTACCTTAATATCTGCTTCACCGTCATAGGTTTATTTGGCGAATATGGCAACGAAATCTTCTGCGCTCCCTGAAACAAAAAGTTAAAACATTATGTCCATACAACATATTGTTTCCTCACTTAGTGTACGTCATAATGCACAGTAATAACATCCTATGTTGAAACATTGATGACTGCACTAACTGAAAGAGAGAGATGATCATATGGGAGATACAGTGCTCTGTCTTTTTTTACTGAAGTTAGTATTAATTAATGCCTACGACTTCAAACATTTCATTTGTTAACTATATAGATGAGATTGATCATTTTCTTAACAAACAGAATAATTCGAAATCATGAACACCAAAGGATATAACTCAGAACCCTTCACCGACAAGCAACCATATGGCACAGGGGTTGGCTCTTGATCTTTATGGATGGCGCAGAAATGCATGACACGAAATAGATATTGAGGGAGAATATAAATTAAGAAGACAGAACGGTAATCCAAAGACGCCAATAGAACCGTCAGTTCTATCAAGTATTGCCAATATCCCAAAACTAATTTCCCTCTACATTAGTATTCGTTTTTTTTTTTTTTTAATGATCGGGATGACAGAAGTTTGGAAGGTTGGCATGCTTGGTTCAGAGCTATTCTATGGGTCTGGTAACACGCCAGGGCTATAAGATATTACACATCAATAGAAAAATATCAAATGGAAACAGTATGGTGCATGCCAAGATATACTTAAAAAGTGACATCACCAACAATCAGTAAGAAATATTGTCTTTAGAAATGTTATTTACATGAAGACATTCATATTAAAGTGTCTTTATTTTGTCTACGTATAAGAGAAATTTTAAAAATTTCGTCTTTCTTAAAAAACAAATTCACGTGTTCTAAAAAAAAAAAAAAAAAATACATACAATACCAGCAATCATATGAAAATTTCAAATGCGAGCGTAATGAAAATAGTTTTGTAAAGTCACTTGTAGTCTTCACACATTTATAATCAAACCCTTGGAAAATTACTCTATGTGAGGCGTGTTTGGTTCTTTCCTACATGTCACGTAGTACAGGCTTTTTATACTGTTTTAACATAAAAGTATCTCATTTTCACTTAAATTGAACTTCTACCTATATTCTATCTATGGAGTGTTATATTTATTTCATTATTAACATAAATAAATCCAGGGAGGAAAAATCTGTGTCGGTAGTACCTAGTAAGAAATAGTTCTTACGGAAAATAATATTAAACTGAGTGCGCACGAATGTGGTGCGTTGTCCCTTTGGTGCAATTTTTTTTACACTCAGTTAAACTTTTTTTTTTTAAGGCGGAGTGATTCCCTGAATGTAGCAAGGCAGTAGAAAAGTAGGATATAACCGTGAACGACCTATACAGTCAACTTTTCGCAGACTGGCCTCCGTACACTGTCGCCGTTCGTTTACTTATGAAATTCTTCTCATGTTTCACGTATAAATTTTCTCTTTTCGTTTCTTGTCTTCAAGGGATAGGCTTGCAAAAAGTGAAACGAGTGCTCGTCGCATTTCCTCAATTTATAACTTTTTTTTTTTTTTTGCATCGACATCGCGACTCTTGTCGTAAGCAACGAGACAGCCAAATCAGCCGAATGCAGATGTACATGAAAGTTTCGAAAATCAAACGTACACTGAAGCTACTAAATAATAATGCGAAATCTCAGTGTGCGACTGTTTCGGTAAAGCAACTTTAATAATATATATTGTTTTCCGCGAAAACTAGTTGTCTGGCTGTGATAGAAGTATTTGGAAACTAAAATGAAAATTATTAATACTACTCTCAAAATTGTATGGCGGAGGTGGGGGTAGGGAAAAGAGTTTAATTACATTTCGTTAACGATATCTACAAATCGGATAATTTCCAATTTCGAACAAAATATTTACGCCCGCTAAATTAGTTAATGATACGAAAAAAGGAAAATAAAAGTACGCAATAAATATTACGAATACAATAATTAAATCTCCAAGGGAGGAAAATAGGGTATAGCTACGGCTCTCGTTGTAAATGCAATGAAAGCAAATATGAACGCACGCCTCGAAAGTATTACTTTTGTACAATACTGCAATTAGAAAATGGTGTTCATTTATTTCGCCAGTGGCAGTTGCATGTGAACATGTTTACTATAACGCCCACCACCAGCGCCTGTCTGGCATCCGGATTACTTGCGGAAAAACTTAAGCTATGCCTATACTTAAAAATAAAGCAGATATTTTTACATAGGCGCTTCTCAGAATTTGTCTTTCAAGATATCTCCTGCGTTGCAAATATTACTTTGATGCTCTTCATCGTAGCGGGGAAATGTAATAATATTCCCACTGCAGCGCCTGCAGAAGTAAGTGAGCGAGTGAAGAAATTCGGGCGGCTCTTAACAGCAAGGTCTTGAGAGCCGATGAGCGTGATTGAAGTGAATTTGGAGCGGCGCCGGAATGATGGGGCGGAGGAAACGTGAGATCCCCGAGAAAACCCGCCGACCAACGGCATCGTCCGGCACGATTCCCACTTGCGAAAACCCGGTTCGCCTTGGTGGGAGGAGAGCAGTCTAACCGCTCAGCCACCTTGGCCCCTGCAGAAGTACTACATCAAAAGCCGAACACATTGGACAACGCTGTATACGTTTCACAAAGAAAAAATTGCTAGTGGGACAGCACGCTTCCCGAAAAGTGATCTGCACGCCAATTCATTTCCTCGCATGCAGAGATGATGCCATATTTGATATCCATGACTAGAGCTAGGAATTTTTCGCGAATAAACATGAGTACAGGGTAGGCTTCAATACTATAGGCTCCTGTCAGCAATTTGTCTATTGGCATTGGTTGCTGTCTGCTTGAGAAGTTGTTTTCATATTTGACCGGGCCACTCAGAATTCGGGAACATCGGCACGGCTCCTACGTGATTCGTATGCAGACAGTTAACACGTGACAAAAAGTAATTCAGCCAGCCGAGGTAGGTAAACTACCTTATAGTGTTTTGAAATATAACTTGTCTTGAAATATTTTCGCGAAATTTCACTACCCCTAGCCATGACAGTATCGCCGTCATTGATCTCTTAACCTCGTGGATGAGAATTACGAAACGGCTATACTATTCAAGCTGCAAGGTTTAAGACGTTTTTGGTGCAAGTCCCGGGATAAAAAATATTTATAGCTAATGGTTGTTTGCAGTTTGTATCTCTGGAAATTTTGTGTTGCTAGAATTGTATAACTAGGGCCGTCTGTTTTTCGCGAAAAGATTTGCTTCAAGGCTAGACTTCAATATCCTATGCGCACACTTGCAGTCTTCGTTCGACTACTCGCCACTCGTCTTTGTGTGAAGACCTGTTACATAAGTGGGCCAATCAGAATTATGTTTATCCGATACTAACCGACCGTGATTTGCGGGCAGTCGGATAAGACGCGTGACAATTCAAATGATCCAATCACGAAAGTGGTTCCGAACTAGAGTGCGTTGGAACACAGCTTGACCTGAAAGCTGTTGTAGAAAAACAGGTGCCCTATAAATAGAGACCCGAGAATTTCGCGGGTTCATTTCTAGACAAGTTGGAATTCACACACTTGTACGTTCATGTTAGTTTTGTAATTGGTCGACGTGTTGTTTGACACCTCCTGGGGATAAATGAGCCAATAACAAACATGCAATAAATTGTGCGGCCGACCATCGCCTTTTACTAGCAAAAAAATCAACCAATAAACAGTTGATATCTGTATGAGAGTATATAAGACTGTGAAGTCTAGCCTACAGGTCATTGAACTCACGAATTTCTCGGGTCTCTACCTACGAATAACTGTAAAAAAAACAATGTTACACTACTTTTAAAAGCTGATGTTGTCAATTTCCTTGAAAATTAGAATTAAAAGTCATTTCGAATACCACAATTTTATCTGCACTGTTGTTAAATCACAACGCATTACCTTCTATAATTATTTCATTTGAGTACCAAATAATATAATTTACACTCCTCTGTTGAATCAGTCAGAACAACTTTAATTTATCATTAATGTCTGTGAAATGAGACTTCCAGTCGCCAGAATCGTTTTGCACTGCTCTTTGGCTATTTTTAATACCCCATAAATTTTCTGTGAAGTTACAGACAGACATTTTCCTATGTATTCCAAGATGACGTACCTGGCTTGATACAAGAGTGTAAATGGTTAATGATGCCTTTGAAACTTTCATCGAGCTCATCTATTCATAAATATTTTCAAATGTAAATATATTGGTAACATTTTGCATTTAAAATTATTCTTCTTGTCCACATTTCTTACAATCCATAGCTGCATCTTTTAGCAAACTTTCATTGTTGTTGGAAAGTTACGCTGAACTGCGCTACCAGGTATTGAAATTTTTTTTTTTTTTTTCCTTTTTCCGCGTGAAATATTCTGCTTCAAACTTTACTTCGCGAAGTTTAAAATTATTACGGGAAGTGCTGAAATCGTTTCATTTTTTTCAAACTTCTCTTTTAGATATTCTAAAAAAAAAAAAAAAAAAAAAAAAAATCCTTCCAAACACTAAATTTCAGTACTCCACAAATAGAGCGATGAAACCAAATGCTGCAAGGTAAAGGAAACCTCTCAACGAAACTTATAAATGATTAATACGCGACGTTAGTCGTCCATTGATTAAAACCAGACGATTGGTTCGAATATGATAAACTTCAATTTAATGCAGAAGACATTAATAAGAACCTGTAAAGTGACGGAGAGTAGGCGAACGCAGAACAAAGCTGATAAAATGGAAACTTTTGGTTTTCTAATTAAATTCCTTTAACTACGGTAGGTGGTATATTTTTATTTAATTCTAAGACTCATCCACGGAAGTAATCTGAAAATCAAGCTCGATTTTAAAAATGAATCGGTGAATTTAATGAGTAAAATGCTACTTACAGAAAAAAATATTTAGCGAGTGGATTGTACCGAAACACACTAATCCAATATTTATAGGAAGTGTGGTTTAATGTATCTTTTTTAATTCGTAACTAATACAGTAAAATGCACTAATTGAAAGACTTCGGAAATCATTTTAACATTTTATACCATTTTTCGTTTAAATTTTGCCCCATCTAAAGAACATACAAAATTCCAACAATTTCCTGCAAGATTTATAAACAGCCCCCAAGTATCATAACGACGATATGCAGTGTTTATTACAAATTTTAAATAGTAGTTGGCGACAAAAAATATTTTTGGCGATTGCATTTTTTGTGAATTGAATAATCCTGGAAATATTAATTACTACCTTGAAATTGATGAAACGGTAAATATTTTTACCAATATCCTCAATATATTATATTATTTGCCGTATTGGAATATTAGAAATGTTAAACGTTAACTTATAGCGGAAGAAACCTGAATACAACACAGGCGATAAAAATGATAAAACAGTCCGTGTTATATATTATTCCTGTTACAAACCACGTGGAACTACAATTCAAGCAATCAAGACAATATGTAGTTCTTATTACGAATTATAACTAAGAGATTTCTTGGCGGAATTTTCAAGATTTGAGAGTTCAGATACTTCAAACATATCGATGGTTCGACAAACGATATAAACATGGAGTTTATTCTTAATCCCACTTCGATTCTTAAACAAGACGATAGTATATAAACTCTGTAAAAAAAATGTACATGCATTTAAAATACACCCGTTAACCACGAATACTTGTTGACATTTCTCAAATATCTGTCATAAAAACGAATACTTATATCGATAAATTAAAGTAAAACTCTTTGGATGTATGTGCATACATTAGAAATACATGTCTGGCCTCTGTGACGAGTGTTTGGTTCCCGACGAAGTGTCTGTACATTTTCGCATGCTTAAAACGCATAGCGACATTGTCATTGGCCGGTATAGCAACTCAGATATATATATATATATATATATATATATATATATATATATCTCTCTCTCTCTATATATATATATATATATATATATATATATATATTGTGCTTACTCAATTATTCGTGTTTTAATTTTTATTTGAAATGCGCCCAACTTTCCTACGGAATTTTCATTTACATGCGTAAATGCTTGAAAGGTCTTAAAATAATTTTATGTTCAGGCAATAAAGCGTCAAAATGGAAAAAAAAAAAAAATCCAAAATCGTACCAGGTAAGAAATAATCTTGTTCAAACAGCATTTTGTCGAAAGAGAAATAACAAGGTTATAGGACTAGTCAGCTATAGTCTATTCGCGGTTTCTTCGAACATTTCTAATCAAACCTTTGAAAAAACACCCCATGTATGACGTATTTAGTTATTTTCTAAATATGCCTTCTATCACAAGCGTTTTATACCTCTGTTAACATAAAAACATCTTATTTTTCTTTAAATTAAAGTTTTACCAATATTTTATTTATAAATTATACTTTATTTATAATAAATATTAATAAAAACAGTGTGATAAAACAGTATGTTGGTAGCGCCTAGTAAGAAATAGTTCTCATACAAAAATATTTTTACAACCAAGAGCGCATGAATTAGTTGTGTTGTCCTTCGGCGGAGACACACTTGAGCTGAGTTCGCACTAGGCGGAAGAATATCCTGGAAACAGAATTTCAACAGGGCTTCAGAAAAGCGTGAAGTAACCGTAAATGGATTATAGCGCGCGCTTCGTTTATAAATGGCGGCACACTCGGATGATGTGAACTGGCGCCAGTCAATTGTTTGCCGCGGTTCGTTCGTCCTTTCGGTAACTCGCAGCAATCCGGTTAGCAGCGTTTGCAATTCAGTTCATGTCCCCTGTTTCCTGTTTCGGATCTGCGCGAACGCAGATTTGTGGTGGGATGCAGCGATAATCCCCGAAATGAAACGTGGTCCTGTGGACCAACCTTCCCGAAACACCACAAATCCAACAGCCCACGAGATAGTTACAGTTTAATCTCAAACAGTCGTAATGAAATAAACGAAATGAGTGACGGATAATTTGCAACAAAATTAGTTTTCATGCAGAGAAAGGATATTAATTGTCTGTTAAATCTCAAAACTTATAGAGTTTTAAATGAAAAACACACGTACAGTGAAACATAACTACAGGAAGATAAACATGACAGGATAAATAAAAACTCATTTAGATTTGAACGTACACCATAAAGTATTCGCAGAGAAATCTGACATCATTAAACATGTCGCGAATACAACGCGTAGACTAATCATAGCCTGTACACGGTTAACTGAAAATTTGAAATCAACCTCTGAAAAATGCCACTGTTCCTATACCTGCATATATTTCAGCGGGCACACTTAGAGACTTGAGCCCAGTAAAGTTGGTAGCGGCGGAGATAAATAAGTTCCATTCTTTGAAGTTAATTTAAAAAAATTGGGTAGCCGTTTGTGAATATTGGAATTATTTATTTATCTTTGTATTTTAATACACATACGTGTAATATTAAGGAACATTGTAAAATATTTAGTTTTCTAATAATTTCACGGTTTCACGTGACCAACGAATGAATAAAATGATTAGGGTGTGACAATGTTAATTATATATATGGCATAAGAATACACAGCGTGCGTACAAGTAGATCTGAAGCAGGTCTTTTTAAACAGCTCAGCTAACACTGAGAGAAAAACCAATAGCCATACTTGTTTGTTTAGGGCCAAATATACACTTGGTTGACCCAACAAAATATTTTGTTGAGTTAACAAAACTTAAAAAGCGACAAAATTATTTTGTTCATCTAACAAAATACACTTTTGAATTAACAAAAGCTCTGTGTTGTGGCAAAAAAAAAGTTAGACTGTCAAATAAAAAAAAAAAACTTTTTTGTCGAACCAACTGTATATAATTGTTTGGCGACTCATTTTATTGTATTCGTTGAAAAATACTAATCGAAGGATTATTTGTATTTTGTGTGACAATTAGGACAGTAACTATGTTTGTTAGCGAATCTATTGATGATTATTAATGGCGTAAACATCCTACTAAAACGAATTCAACACGAAACAAAAAAAAAAAAAAAAAAAAAACTTTAAAACTTGAAATATTTATTTTCTCACATTGTCCAATATTCGAAATGTATCTTCTGGCAAATTAAGAACGTCTATTAATAATATACGTTCTTAATTTGCCAGAAGTTACTTTAGCTGATGTTGATAGGGCGCACCGCTGCCAGAACGTTTTAAGTTTGAATCTCAGTTGGGCTGCTAACTTTTCCTAACTGAAACTGTTTAATTTGCGTACAGCCAAACAAATCTTTATTTGCGCCAATCAGTTATTTATTTGGGACAACAAGACTAAAACCACAAAATAACTTGTTTTCAACAGCAATATATTTAACTGCCTCTGTACGAAACTTTTTCTCAATATACCGTGTACAGAGTGTAAGGGGCTGTATTCTTTATAGTACTTATGAACTACGAATACAGACCTGAAAAAATTGCGAGTTCAATGACCTATAGGCTAGGCTTCACGGTCTTATGTAAACTCATGCAGATCTAAAGTGTTTATTAGTTGCTTGTCGTGGCAGTACAAGGCGGTGATTGGGCCTACAATTTATTGCATGCTTGTTATTGGTTCATTTAACTCCAGGAGGTGTCAAACAAAACCGTCATCTAATTGCAAAAGTAACATGAACGTTCCAGTTTGTGAATTCCAACTTGCCTCGACATGAATCCGCGAATTTTTCTGGTCTCAAACTATGAGGTAATAAATTTGGTCATAGGCTGTTCACGGTAAAATGAGCACTTTTGAAATCCCTGCTTTAATCTACTTGTATGCACGTTGTGTATTCTTCCGCCTTATGTAAAATTAACATTGCCATGGGCCTCACCACTTTATTCATGCGCCGGTCAAGTGAAACTCTGAAATAATTAGGAAAGTAAATTTTACAAGCATGTTCATTTTCACACTTCGAAGCATCAAAACAAAAAAAGAAAGCGAAATAAATAATTTAAATGATCATAAATGGTAACCTAACACTTTTTATTCAACTTTAAGATATGTAACTACTTTCCATCCATCGTTACCAACATTACTGGGAGCATGTCACTCAACGCGCCCGTTACAATATATGAAAGTAGGAGCAGTGGTGTTTTCCTATGGTTTATTTATAAAGTGCTCACTTTATTGTCAACAGCCTTTACATGCTTTTCGCGGTTAAGTGAGCTATTTTAAGAGCCCTTATTACGACTTAGTTTTCTGAGTACTTCGTATCCTTCCGCCAAAGGCAAAGCTAACATTTCCGTGGGCATGATTACTTCATTCGTGAGTCGAGAAAATATAACTGGGCACATGTTACGCCGGAATGACTTACATGCGACAAGTACTGCACAATAATCAAAACCGAACGGCCAATCAAATACAAGACGCCCCTGACTACAGCACGACGAAAACTGTTGCGCTAACAGTAGTTTCGGATTGAAATTCCATCCCATTTTTTTCCCGTGAAGCGCAACACGGGAAACAGGGTGAGCGACTTCGTGAAACGAAATAGTTCGACCAGCCAACCCTACTGTGGAAAATTTAATATCTCACAAGTAAAGTAATTGTTGTCAATTACCTGATTAATCTTATAACGTTAACACTACACCGTGTCGTGATTTAAAGTAATATATCTATGCACTGTTTGTCAGCTTCGTGTGTTCTAAATGTATATTCTGTTCACCGCTTCTGAAATTAGTTTATAATCTAAGCACGTATTCTTCACCATTTTGTAATCAAAACATAAAAAAATCACTCCATGTATAACGTCTGGTTATTTCCTAAATCTGCCTTGCATCACAAGCAATTCTTACTTCTGTTAATATAATATAAAATTATCTTTTTTTTTATCAAACAGAACATTTACTTACATGTTATCTATAAACTATAATATTTCGTTAAAAATTAATACAAATGAAAACAGTGAGAAAAGGGGTGGGATGGTAATGCCTTGTAAAAAATAGTCTTTATGCTAAATATTATTACACCTATAGCGCACGAATGCGGTGCGTTATCCCTCTGGTGCATTTTTCTACATTAAGTTAAGCTTTGTTTGCATCAGGCGGAGGGATATCCTGAAAGTAGAACCTCAGCAGGTCTTCAGAGAAGTTGAAGTATCCGGAACGGACCATATTCTACGAGCGCCTTGCGAATGGGCCTGAAAAATCCAACCTTCGTGTAAACTGTCGCGATGCGCGGTACATTCAAGCAGTCGTATCGAAAAAAGGTTTTTTTTTTTTTGTCGTGGCGCTGTTGCCGTTTTCTGCGCGTCGTTTTGAACGTCTCAGAGATATTAAATGCCTTTCAACACCCGACGGGATTACGTAATAAAATCATGGCGTGTAACACTCTACATGCGGAATTCATCTACGTGTCTGTGAAGAGCTGACCATTTCCCTGGCCGTTTCATAATTGCTCTTGCCGCGTATTTCGTTAATTTGTCCACAGGGAGATCATCAAGCTTTCAGAACGTCGGCGCGTTACTTAAATGATACTTTCTGGTGATATACACTTAATCATTTCAGACCCACCTTAATTCACGGTTACAGGTGTTGCGAACAAATACTTTTATGATGCGTGATGTACTTAAACCGACACAACACTTGTTTCGTAGTCACAGCCAATGAACTGTAGGTTCTACGTTCGGCGGCAGTAATACGAACCAATGATGATCTGGACCAGTAGGACAGTTTGAGAATTATTAACCCACAGGTAAGATCGTTGGTCAGTGAGATTCGCAGTGTACAGCACAGACCAAAAATTACATACACGTGCGTAATGTACACAGTTGTGTATACTGGGTCTAAATGGGAACCGCGGCTTTGCTGGTCTGACTGGCGGGCTGTCTGAGTTGCGCCGGGACGTGCTATGTGTTCTCTGCGGTCTGGTGAGGGAAACTTCCTCAACCCGCAGAGAGATACAACTGCTGCAACCGAATGGGTGGTATAAGGGCCCTCACAAGGGCCCGAGCACACCCCCCGCTCTGAGCTTCGGCAATGATGAGAGAGAGAGGGTCTGAATGGGTCAAAACGAAAATAAACTATAGTTCATTCACTGTTGCTTCCAACTTTTCTGTATCCCTGCTAAAGTTCTACTTCCAGGGCATTCCTCCGCCTTATGAAAATGACCGTTAAAGCGGGTTTTAACGATAAAGCTATGCGACGCGTTGCGTCGAGCATCAGCCAATCAGAGCTTTGACGCTAGCGACGATCGTCAAGAGCATTGCACGAGCGACCGGCATTGGAACAGACGCTCATCGCCGGCGACGGGGAATAATAAAAATAACATGTGTGTTTCATGATATATAAACTGGCGAGAATCTAAGGTAAATAACAAATGAAAATGTACGCTCACTGTTAAAAAATTTCCGTATATTTACGGAATGTTTTACGGAAATGTACGGTGTACACACGGAGAGGCAATCCGTAATGACGAAAAACGAAGTTAAGTCCGTAAATACGAAATACGGAAAGTCTCCATATTCCCTTTGGCTTCGAGTTACGGGGACGAACAATTCCGATTCTGCACGAATCTTTCTTCGCCACTGTAACAAGAAAATTATCGTTCCTGCGGCAGTTAAGGTTATCCACGCGGCCATGACATATTCTTTCAAACATTACAAAGTAGCATCAGGAGTCTGTAACATTGAGCAACACTAAAAATAGAATAAATTTAATATAAACTGAATTTTTACTTGTCATTTACATACACCACATTTTACACAAGTGAGAGTTGTAGTTGGATGGAAGTCGTGGCCTAGCAGCGGCGGAGTAAACATCGCGTCCGGTGTGCGGAGTTCTGTCGCCCCCTCCCCCCCCCGCTCTTGAACGTGGGTTCTGTTCCGACGCGAGTAGTAATAGTTCTATGTTAGTGTCAGTCACGTCTAGGTTTGTCCAACATGTCTAATGCGCGCGTGAATACCTTGCGTGTCGTGTTTGCCAAACGACCTTCGGCCATGGAAATACATGAATGGATTGATACGGTTTTGACTGTAACAGAAGATCAAATTGAAGCTATTCAACTGGATGGGCACCAGAACTGTTTGTTTTTAAAACCTGTTTCCTCTGGACCTTGTGAAGCGATACTGCGTCGCACCAACGGCCAGTCAACTTTAGTCACCAGCAGACCAGGAAAGGATCAACGTCACCATCGAACAAGCTTTCGATAACTTAAAAATGGTAAGAATTCTAAATTTACCTGTAGAAATAGACAACCAAAAAATTCAGACGGAGTTAGTGAAGTATGGTCGACTTGTTACATTACAAGATGAAGTATGGGATCATAAATACAAATTACAAGTAAAAACGGGAGTACGCATGGCAAAGATGGAAGTAAAAAAAATACATTCCATCTTACGTGTCAGTTGACGGCTTTCGGGCTGTAATGATATATCCCGGACAACCACGAACGTGCAGTTACTGCCAGTCTCCTACTCATGAACGAATTGCGTGTCCTAGTTTGCAAGAAAAGGACGCACGTGCAATACGCCGCTGGGGGATGAATAGGGCAACGGAAAATCCCGCAGCTGACACGCCTATACTGTCCACCCATGCCCAGCACTCTCCCCGGCACTTCGCAGACGGGAGCACCAAGGACCAGTGCAAACACCTCTCGGTGACTCATCTGATTCATCTGCTTAGCATGCGGTCAACCTCAACACCTTAGAGACCGCGCCACGCCAGATACACGTGGAGGCGGCTCAAAATACTGTTACTGCTCGCGCAGGGCTACCACCACACACACAAGATGTCTCGCCGCTACACATTCCATTGTCCTCTGCTTCATGGGTGGACAGCATGGACGTGGAGAGCGCAAACAATGCAACCACACGACGGGAGCATGTAACAACTGCGGATGAGAATATGCCCGTAAGAGAAAAGCGACCTTACGAACGCGACGCCCGGGCCACAAGAGTCAGTCCTGTTCGCAAAGCGAAGGTGTTATCGCAGAGTGAACGATCACAGCTACAAGACAGGAAGGAATCTTTAGAACTAGCAAAGGCCGTTATAAATAAAATGGGTGCCTCTAGCCAAGGACGTCCTGATAACCCAACTAACTAACAATACGACCGGCACATGTGTGCATCCCCACCTGTATGCCCTATTACCGGCCCCCATTTTTCTTTGTCCACTTTTCCTTTTTGTCAACCTTTCCACTTCCTTCACTCTGATACTATCACTACATTTTTTAGGCACACGTGATAGAGTTATTGACACTTTTAACTTTAAATATTTGTGCAGTCTCGGCCAGTGCGCGATTGGCTGCGCTAGAGACATTGATTCGAACACAGGCAGTTGACATTGCATTCTTGCAAAAGGTAGCGATGCAATATTTTATAGGGTTTCATACCTTCAATGTGTATACAAACGTTGATGATCGGGGACGGGGGACAGCGATTATTACACGTGCGGGGCTGGAACTGCGCTACCACCCGTCAGGCCGAGTGATGTCAGGACGAATAAACGATGTGTCGCTAGTCAATGCTTATGCTCCCTCCGGCTCCCAAGCGAGATATGAAAGAAATCAGTTTTTCTCCGTGGATTTGATTCCGTTTTTCCATCCACCCTGTAATCAGTTCATACTCAGTGGAGATTTCAACTGCATAGTTCACCCCCATGATCATCAGGGTGGCATCAATCCTACTAATGCTGCCCTATCTACTTTAATATCTCGCTTAGACTTGAGTGATGTTGCATCTAACATCCAAGGAATTCATTACACCTATGTGACTTCACAGAGTCGGTCTAGGATTGACCGATTCTACGTGAAAAAAAAGCATATACTTAAGGTGCATAGATATGACGTTCTTCCGGTAGCGTACAGCGATCACTCTGCAGTGATATTTACGTACGAAAAGTTTGCGAATGTAACACGGTTTGGCAGAGGGACATGGCGTCCAAATACGTCTTTATTAGACAACTCAGAAGTAAAAGAGGACTTCCTAGCTAATTGGGTACGTTGGCATAGCAAAAAATACCAGTTCCCCTCTGTGGCGATGTGGTGCGATGTGTGTGTAAAACCGAACGTCATGAAGCTTTTTAAAAGGAATGCGTACCGACTGGAAGAAGAACGTAGGGGAACACGTGCATTCTACGAACGTATGCTACACGAACTTCACCTGCAGGCAAACAATGGTGCACACGTAACTCCACGTATTAGAGACACGAAACAGAAGCTTATGCATTTATTGAGTGAACAGTTTAAAAATCGTCATATTATGATAAATGATAAGAGTCTATTCGCAGAAGAGAAATTCAGCATGTTTAGTATCATTAAGGAACAACAGCAAATACGACGCAAGGTTTTCAACCAGCTTACTGACAGTGATGGCGCTATTGTTCGGGACCGGCCGGAAATAGTGCAAACGCTTTGCAGTTACTTTGCAAATTTATACTCGAAACAAGACACGGACGATGCTCTGCTTCCATCGGTTTTGCAGGGTTGTGAAATCAGAGTTAGATGTGACAGCAAGACGGGCATGGAGGCGCCATGTTTAGATGCGGAAGTTAATACAATAATACAGCAATTGCCGTCAAAAAATCTCCTGGTATTGACGGTATTCCATACGAATTTTACAAAACTTATTGGGATATTATTGGTACCGACTTCTGCGAAGTTGTTCGCGATGTGCTTAGAAGAGGGGAGTTATGCAAGTCTCATAAAGAAGGGATAATTGTTCTTATACCCATAATATCTCGTCCTCTAAAAACCCGCGGATTATAGGCCAATTACACTTTTATGTGCCGATTATAAAATAATTGCTCGGTTTTGTGCGACCAGATTAACCAAGGGATTGTCAGATAATATTGGTCCCGGCCAGACATGTACTGTTCCAGGACGTTCCATTTTACAATGCATACTTGCCCTAAGGGACATTCAATTACTTTCGTCAATACAACACAGTAAAATGGCCATCTTGAGTATTGATATGGATAAGGCATTCGATAGAGTCGGTCATAAATTTTTACTTGATGTTATGCATCATTTCGATTTTCCAGCCAATGCAGTACAGTGGGTGCGGATGGTGTGTACCGGAATTTGGTCACGGCTGTTGGTTTCCGGATTCCTTACCCCACCAATTAAGATCGAGAGTTCAGTTCGACAAGGATGCCCGCTATCCATGATTTTATTTACTATCGCCATTGAACCTCTGTGCAGAATGCTCAGTGCCCGCTAGCAAGGATTCCCTGTAGCGAACTTGCACTTTAAATTAAATGCCTATGCTAATGACATCACATGTGTCGTTCGTTCAGAGCGGGAAATTACAGAGACGGCAGAATGCCTGGACCTTTTTCGCAGTGTCTCTAATCTGCGAGAGAATGCTAACAAAATTGCCGTACTAGAGCTCAGCGAGACCAGCGCGCCATTATGACGAAGTTTTTCCCTTTCGGAGGGCCGAAACTGTGAAAATATTGGGCATATTCTTCCGCGCAGATGCCACTCTTATGTTGCATTATAATTGTAACATTACAATAAATAAGCCCCGTGCTCATCAAATAGAAATGAATTATCGTCGTACAAATATTATACATAGGGTTACTTTAAAAATGTATTCTTACTTGCGAAGCTGTGGTATGTGTCACATATATTCCCACTAACACGTCAACAAAATGCACAAATACTACAGATTGTTGGCCGCATGTTGTGGAAATCTTATATATTTAAATTATCTAGACCGAAACGTTATCTTTCCTTGCAATATGGAGGCCTGAGTCTAATTAATCACGTTTTGAAGTGTGAGACCTATAATCAGTATTCAGCAACTGCAACAATTTTGCGCCCAGAGGACATTTACGCAGCAATACAGAAAATGACGTGGTCTGAAGATAGACGCATGCCACTTCAATACCGTCAGGCAAAGGAAGCACTCGCAACTCTAGTAGAACACTTACCGGAAGGGACAGTCGCATCAGCGAGATATTTGTACATTCGGGCTTCCAAACCGTCGGCTGTCATACCATCTGTTGTGAATCGCACCCCAACCATCCGCTGGAGGCGCCCATGGAAAATACTTGCCGATCCTAACCTTTCCTCGGATCTTCGAGCCGCAGAATTCGGCTTCTACAATAATATCGTGACAACTCAGCAGCTTAAATACAGCATTCACCTGACAGCTGACCCTGCATGCCCGCTGTGTGGCAACACCGACACGGCCCTTCATAGGGTAATTTCCTGTGTTTATGCAGCTCCCATCTGGCAGTGGTGTCGCGTACGAGTACGAAAAATAATTCGCGATGAACGTGGAGATGTCAGCGACACGCACATGCTTCATTGCGATTTCTTCACCTTCCCCTCAGTTCGACGAAGAGCTGCGGCCTGGTATATACTTCATGCGATCGGTTTTTTGGTGGACCGTTCAGCACCGGTGACAGTTCAAGACTTTGTCCAGCTTCTTCGTCAAGATAGGTGGAACTAGGCGGGGCGTGGCACATTGTGTCAGTAGTAAGGCAATTTTTTATTTTCATTCTGACGTACACGGCTACAGGAAGTGCGTGTATATTACCTCGGACCTTACAAGTGTATAAGTTAATGTTCCAGTAGTAATCGTCGATCGGTGGTAGTGTTATAAGTCAGTGTTACGTGTCGGGGTGTACGCCGTGCGCTGCCCACCCCTAGGACCTTACAAGTGTACAAGTTAGTGTTCCAGTAGTAATCGTCGAAAGGTGGTAGTGTTATAAGTCAGTGTCACGTGTCGAGGTGTACGCCGTGCGCTGCCTCTCACGTTAAACAATTTTTTATATGTTCATCGACTTTGTCAATAAAACCAGTTCACCAAATGTTCATATGGTTTTGTGCCCCTATGTAAGACTTGTGTAGATATTTTATTGAGTATTATGTTATTACTTATATTGTGGGTTGATTGTGCACGGTATATAATAGGTTAAGGGTAAACGCCTCTGTATATCGTGTGTGATAATAAATCTAAAAAAATTTCAAAAATAAGGTTGGAGTCATAGACTGGTAATTTTTTGACTCTGGTTCATACCTCGCTTAAGTGCAAAATATTTGAACTTTTTAAATATCATTTTTATGCACGGTAGAACACCCACATAATGAAAATTAGAGGTATTTTCATTGTCTGTTTTTATTTTAAACGGAAAATGCAGAAAACTAACTTGGAAATTACCGGAGAGTTTCCATGAAATTAACGGAATGTCCGTTTCTGAAAATCAATGTGTCCGTAATTTTACGGAGAGTTTACGGGCACTTCTGGGTAAATTTTAACCAGCACTTTTTCGTAAAATGAATGATTTTTTTTTAAACAGTGTACATAATACACGGTTTGCAGAGATACTAAATGATTTCCAAATTTATATAGATTTTTATTTAAGAAAATTGTATATTACTTAAATTATAACTATTTTATTAACTAAATAGCAAAATAATAGTCTAACAGATGTCAGCACGGTCTGTGTCGCCGGCGGCCGACGTTGGTACATCGCTCTATTGTGACCAGTATAGTTTGCATAGGAACTATTTATTACAAGGCATTACCAAAACATCTTTTTTCTCTCTGTTTTTGTTGTTCATACTATTTATAAATGAACTATAATAATTTATATAAAGGAAATAAAATAAAAGTTCAATATAACTAAGAAATACGGAACTTTTGAGTTAACACGAGGATAAAACTCTTGTGAAACGTCGCACTATTAATACGGCGTTAATAAATTGCATTCCTTTTTTTCTTTTTTTCCTTTGCATCGCTAACCAACCTAACTGGAAGAATGGCAGTCATGTGCCCGTTAAATGCGGGTAACGAAAATGCATGTTTCTCAAAGGTTTCAATTTCAAAAGTGTTTAGTTAACCCATTCAGACGCCAGGGTGCGCGACTATGTAATTAACGCACAGTAACAATTTTCTTGGACGTCGCTGTACGCTACGGAGCTCATTGTCCAGTGGTATTTCCTATGAGTACAGCTGGAAGAACAGACGCAACGCGATGGGCGCGCCACATAAAAGAAAAGCAGCCAATCAGCATCGAGGTTTATGTGACGGCTTGAAAAAAAAATCACGGGCGCGATGCGACTTACGAATGAATAGTTATTCCAATGTAACCGTGTTGCGGGCGTGACTATTCTGTAAATAAGTCCATCCCCTTATCTTCTTGGTGTATTAGGTTTTTTTATCCTGTATCAATGGGGGAACCAGCACTTTGTTTTTCGCCTATGTGTAGGGATGGGAAAATCTCGCGAATTGATTTCAGGACAAGATAGACGTACAACACGTGTACACAGAAGTCAGCTTTGCAATTGGATCACAGCTCATTAGAAACGCCCGGTACGACTCTGAGCCAATAGCAGACTTGCAAAGAAACAAGTATCGAGTGCAGGTGTGGAGTAACAGTGGCTTACTATCTGGGGCAACAGCCAATGAGCACACAGCTGAGGCTCGAGTGTACACAGAGCCTATAGATAGGGGCATCTGTTTTTCCGAAAAAAATTTCAGGGCAAGTCGGATTCAAAAACACTTTAGATGAGATCTGCTATCGTGATCGAATCATTTGAATTGTTAGACGTATTATCTATCTGCCCGCGAATTACGGACGGTCAGTTTGGAAGAAACTTAATTCTGATTGGCTCACTCGTGTAACCGGTTCTCTTCACACAAAGACAAGCGGCCAGTAGCCAAACAGAGACTGCAAGTGAGCACATAAGATATTGAAGTCTAGCATCCATGTGGTTCTTTTCGCGAAAAACAGGTGGCCCTACCTATTATAGGTCATTGAATCGCGAAATTTTCCTATCCCTACCTAAGTGTAACTGCGACGATATTTTCCCGCGTGGAGTATCAGTGGGTGAGATAAGTATTTGTTAGCAAACATAAGAATCAGAAAAAATCATCCTCTCGTACGTACAGCAGCACAAAAAAAATTGACATAGAATATACAGTTGTTTTTTTTGTGTTGTTCTCGTGGCGATTAAACTAGTGTTCACAATAACATGAATTTCTTGTCAAGTCGCGCTGTTGTGTCCCCATCGTTACTGATTCCTAAACCGTGCTACTTTTTGTAAGTTATGGATGGTTCGTAATCGCTGTAGCGGAACACAAAGCCTTCGTCTCATTGGTCGCAGCAGCGAAGAAAGTGCTGTGTACGGCACGCATAAAAAAAAAAAAAAAACATTTTTGCAAAGACTTGAAACCGATAACAAAAAGCGCCACTTACAAGAGCTAACCGCAAACTACCCATTCGCAGCATTGTCGTCGAAGAAGCATTCAGCGGCCTGATCGGGAGGGAAGTAAATGGTAGGCCAGGTTTACTGTGGTATGAGAGGTAAGGGAGTAGCTTCTTCCGGTCTGGGGAGGGGACTTCCTTTGCCATCAGGCACGTGTCCACCCCCCCCCCCCCCCCCCCCCCCCCACCCCTTCATTCTTGCGGCATGCGTCGCCCCGCCACCCCGCACCAAACCACATCCGCGTAGCTGGCAAGCACGGGTTCTGCCGATCAGGGATGGGTGTTTCGTTACATTCTGGTGTTCGTTACTACTCGTTACTTCACAACTGAAGACTCGTTACTTTGTACTCGTTACTTAGTTACTCGTCACATTTTACCGAACGTACGGGGGGGGGGGGAGGAATGTGCTGTGCTGCGAACAGAGGAATAGTTACTCCAGTTACTCGATACCAAAATATTCGTACTCTTAGCATAGGTACACTTTCACAAAAAAAAAATGTTTGCTTAACAAACTCGACTCAACCCATGATTTTTACTTAATATAATAAACCGGAGATGTTATGACACTCATAATTTATGTTGGGTATTCTCTTTTACTGTAGCATAAGTTAATCTCACAGAGTAGGGAGGTTAGTTGATTATACTGTGCGTTAATTTGTAACAGGTAGCCACGTGGATTGATTATGTAACCCTTTAGTGAATAGGTACTACAGTAACGAGTATTTCCAAGAATCGGTAATTGTTACTTTGGATCCAGTACAGTAACGAGTACTAAAGTAACGAATCGTTACTATTCGCCCATCTCTACTGCAGATAGTTTCTCCTACACTCGTTGCCATAAAAATCTGCGGCACCCACGAATAAACATTGAAATCTAGTGAAACGTCGCAACACAGTGGACATTACGATAACAATTACTGATAATCAATTAGAGACGAGACTTTTGAGTGGGGCAACATTGTCCAGTTGAACAATGCATTTGGAACATTGTTGTATCGCCCTTATTGTTGGCATCCAAGTACCCTTGTTTAAGGGCATTTCCAACTGTCGCCAAGCATTAAGTTATCATGCCATTTACATTTAAATTATTACTGTGGAGATTTTGCTTTCTCTTCAGTATGAAATGAAAATATGTTTAGCTGTTCACAATAGTCTCAGGTGAATAGAATACTATTTTTCGTATGAAACATCAATATCTATTACTTTAACAGCAAACGGTAAAACTGTATTCAAATGCAACACGTTTTCTGCCAGCAGTGTCGTAATATTCGATGTTGCAACAGTAGATAAAATATGTTTTAGTTCATCGTTTTATTAAAGACTGCCAATTCTCTTCACTCATGTAAAGAAGAAGGTATTTTCCAAGGCCGGCCGTCGAGTCACGTCAGGACCCTTTTCCATATATTAGCCAACATATGTGGGTGAATACTGACAATCTATAAAAGCAATAGGGCCCGAGATCAGTGATCTACCAAGCAAAAAAAATTCAAAGTAGACCACTACAGTACCAAAAATTTTCGAGACGTTTACTAAAAACATATGCCTAAATAAAAAGTCAACGTTAATTTATCTCTCCCCTCCGTTGGGAGAGAGGATCAAAGCAATTGTGAATTGGGATCGAAATTTCCAGGAAGGGGCATTGCACGAATTGTGGTTCCAAATATTTATTCCTATAGCAACATTTTTACATTCTGTTTATGAAAGGTCTCCTGTTATGGAATCTGCCGTATTTTATTTATATAGTACTATTCTTAAAGCCTGGCTGAAATTCTTAGAGGTGATTCGTTATGGAAAATAAATTGAGATTTAACGTAATACTACTTATAAACTTACAAGAGAAATATGCGAACTTGAAAACCGATGTTTCTAATCAAATTGTTGAATTACTAAAAACAACTTGAGATTAAGCAATAAATTCGTGAACAGTATTTTTCTGAATTGAGATGTGGCATGCAAATGCGCTTATTGACTGCAATCCACTGCAGCCCGGCGTCTGCCGCATGTGAGAGACAATGTCGCCCGTATCCTCCGAGCTCGAGCGACGCGATAACGTCGTCTGTTGGTCTGATATAGTTTTCAATACTATAGGCTGTTCACGGTAAAGTGAGCACTTTTTAAGGCCCCTTTCAACAGGTATAAACCACTAATAAATATATCTTGTTGCAGCCTAAGGCATTAAATTTTGAGGTTGGTGAAATGTATACACAGTGTTTATTGGTCACATTGCAATGTTTATATTAAAAAGCATCATGAAGATGGAATTTGGATTAAAGAAAAAATTTAGAAGGGCCTAAAAAAAGTGCTCACTTTACCGTGAACAGCATATATATATATACGAATTATCGCCTTTCAATTAATAATTTTGCCTTGGTAAAACAGTTCTCGACAAAACAAGCTAGTACAGAGTTTGAGTGTGTTCTGTTGTTTGCCTGCCAGCTAGACCTGGGAGGATCGTTTTATTTTATTAGCCTAGTAAAATAAATTATATAATTCAGAGAATTTTTTACATATTTCAGAACGTAATCCAAGAAAACATAAGGTATTATGTGGTTAAGAATTTTTGTTTTATTTAAAAAAAACCACTTTATTATTTGTATTATTATGAAATAAAATAACTTATGATCTCGCTTTTCAAGGACGCGTCCCTCTATTAATCACTGTAGGTCATACGTCAATAAGTTTTCTCTCTCATTTTGCATAAGTAATTATATCACAGAATTTAAATGAAGTTCAAAATTATCATTTATAATCTACGGCAGGACGCTAGCAATTACAGTATTCTGAAGCAACAATAGCGAGATAGTAGGCTACGTATTTTATTTTATGAATGAGTAAATTAAATTTTGAAATTAATTTTCAGCTAAAGTTAAAAAAAAAAAAAAAAAAATCACGCGTCAAGACGATATTATTTTTAAATAATTTAAGTCACAACAATATTTACATTTACTACAACGAGAACTTACATCTACAATAAATTTAATTTATAGTAGTTAGATTAGAAAGTATTTGATAGGCCTAACAACGTTAATGTTTGCCTTAATCATCCATCATTTCAACCTAAGTTACAATAATATAACATTTATTTTTATCATATTACAAAAATAAAAGTATTTAACATTTTTGTTTAACATATTGTGGACAAATTATTTCTTAAGAATTAAAATTCAAAAGTCACTTTTAAAAAAAAGTGGCTCAAAGCCCTCTATAACTTACGATGCAGATTTTGCAGAAAGTTTTTTTTTCGTTGACAAGTTTGTAAAATTTTCTTTATTTATACATATATTTTTTATTTGGTCAGCTAAATGTATAAATATTAAGTATATCGTTTATGCACCAAGAGCTTTCCTTTTTAATGGAAAACTGTTTTCTTTTTCTTTTGCAGAAATTTTATAACGGAAGATGACGACTGTCAAGCCCAACGACGTTCTAAGTTCCTTCATCCTGCTGGAAGAGTTCCAGAGGATGCACAATCCCAGACATTGCCAAGTTCCTCCGGCAGGAGGACTTCTTCACAAGGACGACTCCAGCCAGTCATTGGGCTCTGGCCAAGCTGTGTGACCAGGGGCTGCTGACGTGCAAGAACAGAAGCTACGATGATGCCTGGGGCGGTGAGAAGCCTCAAGTACAGGAGGGTCAGTTCCAGGAGGAGGAGTTCCAGGAGGCGCGGAAGTCGCAGGAGGAGCAACTCTCCAGGATCTCTTTCCATAATAGGAAGACGTACCAGGGGCAGCCGAATAAAGAAATGACACGCTTCCTCATTTCATAAGCCAGTTTAGTATTTATCCTTATATCCTTTTCTAAACAATGGGAGTCTGTGGTTGTTGTACCTAGAATATTGAACTCACATTAATATAATTTTATATGCGATTTTACTACTAATTATATAGAATTATTATACTATAAACAACTTTATATAACCCTACTTTAAAAACTAGGTCAAAATTGTGCGTTTAAATATGTACTAAAATTGCCCAACGATAACTGGAAACTTTAATAAACAAAAACTAATTTAAAAACTGGCGTTGGCTTTAAAGAGGGTGATATCTGTGTGTAGATGCGATAGATGTAATGCTAATCTTCGTGTATCTCCCACAAAACAGAAATATGAAGGCTTTAATGGAATAGTTATAGAGGGTGATATCTGTGTGTAGATGCGATAGATGTAATGCTAATCTTTGTGTATCTCCCACAAAACAGAAATATGAAGGCTTTAATGGAATAGTTAAAGAGTAAAACCTAGTAAAATGAACCAATTGTAATTTTATACATACTCGTTGTTTATGAACTTAAAGTTATGTCCTAAATGAGCGAATGAACGTGGAACTGAAAATGTATTCGAAAGATTTTATGAAGTATACTTTTAAAGTTTCGTTGGATGACTTCTTCTACAAAGATTATATCCATCTGTACCACGTAATTTTGTGCCAGACACCATAATTAAGAATACTGTGTGGTTGATATATTTAATCACTTATATTTTCTTTATAATAATACCATTATTCAATGAACTGCCTCTTATAAAGAAGCATTTATAGGTTAGGATAATGTTATAAAATGTTGCATGTTAGGATGTTAGTTAGCTACCATATTTTCGTTATAAGGTGTGGAACAGGCGCTCCAGAGCCAAATCAAACCCCTAAATTGTTTGCTAGTGTCTTCAATATTTGTCCATTTTAGAAAGGAAGTTTCGTAGGTTAGTACGAAATTCTACTCTGGTAAAATGATTTAAAGGAAGCCACTTCAAGAGAACTGAATAGTCACTTAAGAACAGCTGAAAGATGAAGCAAAATAAATTACCTATGCGAAGCAAAGTTTAAAGCAAATAGAAGCAGAATTGATTTAAGTATGTAAATATTCTACGCTTAACGTTATCCTTTATACCAAAATCAAATCCAACAACGGTTAAACAAAAAACCCGAAGGGAGAACAACATTCTGGTTATGTTGGTGGTACAAAGATATTGCAGTGGAAAATATATGCGGTAATTTATAATAATTCTCGATGAAGTGTATGCTTCTCATCTTATGAGCGAATTGCTGTCAGAAGTTCCGCCGAGGAGCAAGATGTCTAGTGTGGCGACGGAGTGGCATGGCTACACCAAGGTGGCACAGTGGTGTGATGTCTCCCACGCGCAACTGGTAGCCTAAGGACCAGAAACTGCTTGGTGAATGCCGACCAATCGAGGAAAAGAGAGCAAGAACACCCACAAGACTTAAATTTTAACTAACCTATCAACTATACACAATCCACCAAAAAGTAATTGGGCACCCGTGAAGATAGGCAATTCAGTACGTCAGTTGACTTGAGTTCCACGGCCTTCGACGTAGGACCGCTGGTGTTTGTCCGTGGTAGCATGAACACAGAGGCCTATTGTAACATTCTGGATAATGAAATGCTCCCTACATTGTGGCGTTTTTGCGGAATGGACCCGTGTTACTTACAGGATGACAATGCCAGGCGCCATGTTTCAAGGGCTACTATGCAGTGGCATGCCGACAACTATGTTCGCCAATTGGAATGGCCCGCCCAGAGCCCCGACCTCAACCTTATAGAACATCTTCGGGACGAATTGGATCGCCGGGTGACGGCTCGTCAGGCGCGGCCAAAATCCATTGCTCAACTCATAGAATGGTTGCAAGAGGAATGGCGATGAATCCCCGTGGATGTCCTGCAACATTCGTAGAGAGCATTCCAGACAGGGTGGCTGCTGTTATAGCCGCAAGAGGCGGCTCTACGAGATTCTAACGGGGTGACAACCACCGAGCAAACATTGTGGACAGGTGCCCATTACGTTTTGTCAGATAGTGTATTTAATTTTCATATCAAAGAAATTCCATAGTGAAAGTTTAAATATTTGGACTTATTTGTTTAAGATATTATAAAGGCCATTTCTCAATTTAAAGATCCCCTAATTATAGTAATCATTAAGGAATACTTGTTAATATAACTTTAATGCTGAGCAAAGAGTGGCCATAATGTTTGAGTATCCTGTATATTATATTTGTGGTTTATTTTTGTTATTCATCTACACACTGTTAGGTTACCTTAATGTTAGTATTAAGTAGTATTGTGAATTATTTTAACAGAGTTTCCAAAATTCTCAACACTAGGGACGGCCATCTGTAAAGAGAAAAATAAGATTAAAAATATATTTTCTCCTACACACTGCTACCCATATTAAAAAGTTGTATATGTGCTCGTATGCAAAGTAACCTAAGAAATTTGCTATTCGAATTGGTTTTCGATTTATACGTAAAGGAAAAAGAGTATTACCATATTATTTTTATTTCACATAACGAGGCAGAGTGAAATGCAAACCGACGCTTTAAATTTATTTTTGTTGATGATTTATTTTCTTTAACCTATGTCTGTGCTAAGGGTAAAATATTATGTTATTTCAATGTTTGAATACTCGGTGTATCTGGTTGTTATGCATGAAGAATTTTATAGAAGGAATAGGAATTCTCATTTTGTGCTTTTGAGAAAGACTAGTTGCAAAAACTAAATATTATATAGTGGAATATTATAGTTATTCAATCCTATTCTAGAAGAAATGTGATTGGTAAAGAAAACAAGGAATAATAATTAGGCTTGACTGAAGAGGCCTTTGGTGATATATAAGAATCCTGCACATTCTAATATTACCAAAAGAAATATTTTATATTGATGATATGATGGTAAAGTTAAGTTTTACATATTTATGTTCTGAGAACCATATTACTAATGAATGGTAACTGCATTTTTAAAATTAAACTGTTCTGATTATAACTGCCCAGTGGACCTGAGGATGTATATCATATCTCAAGAGCTGGAGGTCACTGACAAGGAAGTTTTGTCAAAACTAATAATGGTGAGAAAATACTAAAGTTTCAGCCACGTCGCCAATTACCATTTACTGGCGAAACTTAACCATTCCTGAATTTCTCATTCACACGTATGTTAGAGTAGGATTTAAACATAATTTCTTTGTCGTTCTTGTGTGTGAAGTGTCTGCAGATCTGTAGTGAAATTAGATCTCACCAACAGCTAAATGCATGAAGTCTGTATTTGTGGTTCAGTGGTGTTTTTTTTTTTTTGGCGTAGTATAGAAGTGATTTCTGGTGATTTTTTTTTAATTTCTGATGCTTGTTATATGAAAATGTTTACTCTACTACATTTCAGTGCAAAAAAAAGGACATAAGTAAATTCATGATGTTACTTCATATTTAATCTTATACTAGTAAGTGAAATAATTCAATTTGAAATTTAGATTTTAAAATTACCCCCACAGTATACATACTCGTCACGGCGCCTCGTCTGTTAGGTGAACATTCGACGCCGTTGCAGGTTGCGCCGAAAATAGAGCGCCGTTACAACACACGACGTGCGTGCTGATTGCGTCTCGTCAATACAGCAAGCGCTGACTGAAATGTTATGTCACTTGGAGGAACGCAATGGCTCGAAGGGAAGCAGATGTGTGTTAATAAGGACGCACACGTCACGCAATATGCTGTTTCAACACAATAAACGATTGTGCGCTGTTTGGAACGTGACTGACTCTCAGCGCGTAGCTGACATAACACCATCCGTTCACCGCCTCCTGTACTAACGACAACCAATCAACGCGCGCGTGGCGCTCTGCTACGATTGGCTGTTGTGTTGAATGGCTCGTTTTGTTTGCGCGTTGCGTAGATGCGGAAAAATAGGCGCGGGTGACTCGCCCGGGGTATCTATATACTGTATATATAAATGACGAATTTGCAAGATCGTACAACTATACTTCGTGTATCTTCGGTGAGGATTCGGTTTTCTTTTTCGAGTTTCTGGGGCGCGGTCGGGTATTCTGTTACTAATTAACTTTCGCAAACGCAAGTAGTGCGGTCTACGAGCCTGTGGGATAGACAAGGATCTGTGCTTCGTGGTGCGGGCGAGCAGGGGGGGGGAGGAGGGTTTCAACCATAGAGTTAAGGTGAGGTAGACCGATAATTCGTTTTCTGCGCACGTACCCAACACATTGATCTACACCAAAGGAACACAATTGTCAAAGTCACATAACAAGAGTGATGAAATTATTTTTTTTATATCTTAATTTTCAAATGACAAGCGCCATTATATTAATAACATTCTTTGAGCAGTTCGAATATAATAAAAAGTGCATTGCTAATTGGTTAATGGATGCATACAAACATCTGAAAACCCTTCTTTACTAATCAGTGTTCCAACCTCAAATCCAATCAACGCCGTGTTTGCTAGTCGTGTTGGCAGAAAAAAAAAGTTCAATATTGGGGCACGAACAATGTTTGTGCGCAACCAGCGAGATCGGTCTACCTCATCTCTGTGATTTAACACGTAGTCTCCACTGAGAGAAAATCGAACAATATATCTGTTTGAATAGGGCCAAATATATATATATATATATATATATATATATATATATATATATATATATATATATATATATATATATATATATATATATATATATAGATGCCCTATGACCTAACAAAATATATTGTTCAGCAAACAAAATTTGAGAAGCAACAAAATTACTTTTGTTCCTCTCACAAAATATATGTTTGAATAAACAAAATCTCTGTAATGGGTTAAACAAAATTACACTGTCAACAAAGTATTTCATTGAATTAACTGTGTGTGTATATATATATATATATATATATATATATATATATATATATATATATATTTGTTTTCCTACTCATTTGACTGCCTTCATTCGAAAATACAGCTCGAGAGTTTTTTTGTATATTTTGTGACAATTAGTGTAGTAACCGTGTTTGTTAGTGCGTCTGTTGATGCTGAACAATCGTATGAACGCACTAATAAAACAATGCAACAAGAAACTGGCACGTAAAGCTGTAAAAATCGAAATATTTGTTTGCACACGTTGCCCAATATTTCGATTATATATACTTAAATGCTTTCCAGTGTCACGATTTGTCACATTAGCTGAGGTTACTAAGGCGTAGCGCTCGGACGCAGGAGATCTGGGTTCGAAACCTCGCTCGAACTTGCGAACGCTTTGCATATCGGCCCAAAACTGGATAATGAACGTGTAGCTAAACAAATATTTAGTTGCACCAACCAAAAATCTCGTCTGTTTCAACAAAACCTTTTCCTCAGTGCGGTCTGCGCAGCCAGCATGATAACTCTACCCCCCATATGCACTCTAAGTGTTCGAACATCGTTGCTGAATTGTACCGCGCGGTCGTTGACGAGATATTTAGCCCATTTTCGCGGGGCGGGCGTGTCGTCACAAAATGGTGAAAAAGGGGAGCGTCGCTGTCGGAATTGGAATTCCTCCGCTCCGGGACAGAGGAAGTATGCACGTGTGTGTTTTGGATAAAAGGGGGGGGGGGCGGGGTTATCGCGTCACGCCCGGATGTTTATTATGTCCCGGAGCACGTGCCGCCTTCGGGACCGTGCGGGTATCTCATTGTTTCCGAGGGTTGACGGGATAGGTGGAGAGTTTTTGGTGATGGGGGGGGGGGGAAAGAAGGCAACCTACCCGTCGTCAAGCATGCAAATGCGCTCATTTACCGCGGCCCACTGCAACCCAGCGCCCGTCGTCTGTGAGCGACAAGGCGACACACTTCCGTCGCCCGTATCCTCCTGGCGACGTCGCCTGTCGCCCCTTCCATGACGTCACTCGACGGCCTTGGCTAATGCCTTCCTCTTCACACGAGTGTGAGTGAGTGAGTGAAGAGAATTGGCTCCCGCCCGCCTATACGATTTGACCCGCGTTTGAGACCGAGAAGCGTGGAAGACATAAGGGCGACAGTGCCATGCGCTTCTAGAGCGTGATCGCCGCTAAGCGCAAGAATCTCATCTGGCACGCGTGTAAACTGAGTGACTTTCAGCGGTGACCCTATTATGTTATTGGTGGAAAGCCTGTAGGCAGGGTCAATGCAGGACCCTTGAGTAGTTTTTGGTGTATCTGATGTATATATTTTGAAAAACAGCACTTTTAAAAAGCCGTTTTTAGGCATTTTGGAGTGACATTATGGAAGAACCGTACTCAGCAGCCCTCGTCTGTACCGTGTGTGCTTTTCGCAGAAAAGCACGAAAGGACGCACGTTTGACAGTGTCGCAGGAAAACGTAAATTACTAACATCCTGCAACACAGTTCAAGCGAAAGGTAGGCGGGAGCCTTATCATCGAGGTCTTGAGAGCCGACGAGGGTGAGGTGAGGTGAGCATGCAGCAGCGCCGGGGTGCGAGGGAGGAGGGAGACGGGAGATACCCGAGCAAAACCCGCCGACTGACGGCATCGTCCGCCACGCACCCCACTTGTGAAGAACCGGCGGCGACCACGTCGGGAATCGAACCAAGTTCTCCTAGGCGGGAGGCGAGTAGTCTAACCACCACACCACCGCTGCCCTAACAGGCCGTTCGTGTTTAACTGAGCGCTCACGGAAGCTCTTCTCAGGATCTTATTCTTTGTCCATTTCGTATTTCATTCTCTATTCATCTGACTCACTCACTCACTTCGTGCGTCGACCACGTATAACAGTGAAATTGTAATTACTGTAATATGCATGTTTTACAGACATGCTTAGTCGACTTTGGAAAATGTGCAAAATAAATTGAGCATCCACAAATTAAAACATTACATAAAAGTACGACTTTAAGCCAATAAACTAGTTCGCATACATTGTTAATATCTTTACTAGAAAGATGTCAATGAATTTTGAAGTTAAATATGCAGTTACAGCAGGGATATTGAAAAGCTGCAACCTTGTTATGTTTACTAGCAGCATGTATATGTTTTTATACTAGACAAGGTCAGTTACGAATAGTTTACTCCAGCAATGGACATCTATGATTCGCGTGCGCAGACACCAAAGATGTATAGCAATTAAAATAATCCAAGTTGTCAACGATATACAGAAGGAAGTTTCATGGCTTGACATCGCATTATAAAAGCGTAATTTTTATAAATTGTTTAACGCCGAAAATATTTAAGTTCCCTTATGTTTTACGTCCATTAGGATAATAATAAGCGTATTATTAACATACTTGCTTCCCCAACTTTTTCACAGAGACATTTAATCGGCGAGTGAATAAAGTGATCAGGTCCATGAAGATATTACTTGAGCATGAGGCAGAATTATACAAATAAGCATAAAGGTAGATACTAGGTGGATAATAGGTTGGTAACGATGGATGGAATATAGTTCCGTGACTTAACGATGAATTAAAACTGTTAGGTAAAAAAAATTTCGATGCTGAAATATTACCGTGGCTTTCCGTGTACAAAAAAAAAAAAAAAAAAAAAAAAAGTAACAAATATCAACTAGTAAAATATTTCCTGTACTATAAATTCCACCATTTCACTTGGCCACCGCATGAATAAAGATATCAGGCCCTTGGCAATGTTAATTTTACATATGGTGGAAGACTATACAATATGATCAGAGGTAGAACTTAAACAGGGCTTTCAAAAGTGTTGACTTTACCGTGAACAACCTATAGTATCTATGGGGATAATTCTGTACTGTTGTAGCATTTGTTATAACTGTCGAAATAAAAATTGATTACTTGCATTCTCATCGATTTCACATAGGAAAATAATAAAAACTGCGGAACACTAAGTATTAATAGCTATGCTGCTCTCACTCCAGCCTTCCATCACAAAACGGAGTCTTTAATATGCACTAATATAAATTTCACTAACAGCATGCGATGCCAATGAGATGTCTATAGCTAGAGGTACGTAAATTCTAGAATTCAGTTCGTATCAAATAAAACCCTGCAGCTCTCTCCGTACAACAGAATCTCTTGGGTTATTAACTAGCTGCTGTAACATTAAGAATTTTTTATTGGTTGGATTGTGAACTTTTTAGTAGTTCTCTCTCTCTCTCTCTCTCTCTCTCTCTCTCTCTCTCTCTCTCTCTCTCTCTTTCTCTCTCGTACTTTTATCTGCTCGAAAAAGTTGTTCAGTGAAAATTCAATACGATAGTGCATGTGTTTAAAGTCCAGATTGGAACGAAATAATATCCAAAACGTTTTGACTCTCTAGCTACATCACATCCGACACTTTAAACTGACGATACAGAGACACAGTTAGCCTTCTTGTCGAACCTCTTGTTTACTTAATCAAAACATGTTAGTACGTGTCATCATCACTGAGGGAAGATTATTAGATAAACTTTCACTTGCGTTTATGTAAGATGTCACAATTAAACATTTCAAACCTACAGCGCTATGACGAATTCGCCCATTTACTTAGCAGAATTCGCCCGAAAAATACTAAGTGTCGGTAAAACTGATGTGAACAAAGGGCTGCAGTTGAGCATAAACATACATATTTGAAGGTCGTGGGACATGCTCAAGAATAAATAGATAGATTGCATGTAATGCATGACAGAAATACAACCGCTAAAATTGCCGCACACAAAAGAGAATATGAACATTTCGAGAAGTAGACTATTACAGAAACATCAAGACATGCCTACACGAAAAAAAAAAAAAAAAACTTGTTTACTAAACATTTCAATATTAACATCGTGCCATTTGTAGAGACCCGAGAATTTCGCGGGTTCATTTCTAGACAAGTTTGAATTCACATACTTGTAAGTTCATGTTGCTTTTGTGATTGATGGACGTGTTGTTTGGCACCTCCTGAAGATAAATAAGCCAATAATAAACGTGCAATAAATTGTGCCCTCGATCACCGCCTTTCACTACCACAAAAATCAATAAACAAGGAGTTGATATCTGTACGAGAGTATATAAGACTGTGAAGTCTAGCCTACAGGTCATTGCACTCGCGAATTTCTCGGGTCTCTTTCTTACCGTTATAACCACTACTCAAGTTTCAAGTACAACTATGTATGCATTTTCATTTGTCGTAGGGTTTATAATTCTAGGCGGTTAGTATGATCATATGCCGCACACCCCTAGGCAATGAGCCTGCATTTTTACCTCATATCATTGGAATGTTCGTCCTCGAATTTCGTCTTTTGAAAATTTCCACACAAATTCGTATCCGTAATGCATCGTTATTCGCGGAGAAGTATTATATTTGCAAGCAGGGTTGAGAAAAGTTTGATCACTTTAGTTCATACTTTGTTATAAAGAATTCAGAAGCAACGGTGGTCAGATGTTTCCTTTAATGCATTTGGTACCGGGCAGTCTTCGATTGGCAGCACTTTCGTGCCGCTCTTACGTTCGGTGGGAAAGAGAGATTTGGGCGACCCCTTAAAGACGAGGTCTCGAGAGCCAATACGAGCAAAATGAGGTGAGAATGAAAGCCCTGAGAAAACCCCGTGACACAGGAGTCTTCCTGCCATTTATGCCCATCTGTGGAGTTATTCAGTTGTAATCAGATTCTTCCTTCGCGCGAAAGTTTCCCTTGATGTATTAAGAATTTTAATGTCTGGGCTAAGTTAATCTTGGTCGTGCGACCATTTCTGCTACATCATCAAAACAGAGTGAGTTTCTTTCCCTGTGTTAATGTTCCAAAATCATTAATAAAATTAGTAAGGACATTTACCGCAACGACACGGTAAGATCATTTTGTTCGACTACTGCTGTCTCCGCATAAATATACCAAGAATTTGAGCTTAACTAGTTAACTGCCTTAAGGCGTATTCCCGCCCGCCAGCTTGGATTTATCAATTTTTCTCCAAAGCTTTTATTTCAGAAGGTTGTATTGAAATTTCCCGCATGACATATCCTGGATAACTGCTTCCCAAACTTTATTGAACTCTAACAGCTTCGATGTATTTTTTTTAAATATTTAGCTGGTGACTGTCGAGACGAATTGCGAGATTATTTATTGCGAACGTTCTTAAAGGTGGCGATATAACAGTAATCAAGAAATACTGACCTCAGACAATGCACTAGGCAATACTCTGTGCTCTGCCGTTCCAAAAAGGACGAGAAAGAACTTGGAAAAAAATTCCATAAATCCAAGATGGCGGGGGGGGGGGGGGGGTGGCGGGAGATCCCCGAGAAAACCCGCCGACAAACGGCATCGTCCGGCAGGATTCCCACTTGCGAAAAGCCCTGTGGCCCGGCCGGGGATTGAGCCCGGTTCGCCTTGGTGGGAGGCGGGCGTGCTGACCGCTCAGCCACCGCGGTCCCCTGACGACGAAAGAACTGGCGAGAAGTCCAGGCGTCAAGGTAGGGAGAGTACAAAATGTCTCACCGTCTTCTTCCAGAGAATGGCGCGGTATTGAGGGACGCATTGGTTGTTAGCGTCCGTCAGGACGACAGATAAGAAGAACGGTGTCTTGTCGGCTTCAGCTCCGACGTAGTTCTGATGCACTGGAACAAAAGAAGTGTTACAATAATAATATATCTTGTAAACAGTTTTGAAGGTTAAGGGGAACGGTGTACGCAAACCGTATATTTATATAATTTTTTATCATAACTTGTAACATAGGGGATTTCTCAAAATTTCTCCCTCGGGCAAGACGTAAATAACAGTTTTGAGCACCTTCTTACATTGTTACAAATTCACTGTGTTCGTTATTCTCGGAGCTCTGATTTAAAATAATAAAAACAAAAATTCTTTCTTTCCTTCCATCAGTGCTCGGAGAATAATGACGGCAGTGAATATCGAACAACGTAAAAAGGTGTTGAAAATTATTATTTGCGTCTTGTCGAGCCAAAAATTTCGATAAACCCTTTGGAAAATGACTTATGTCGAAAATAGGGTAAATATACTGCTTTCATGCATCATTCCCCTAAACCATTCGCAATCATATGTTGAACCAGGTATAGGATGTTCACGGTAAAGTGAGTACTTTTTAAGGGTTGTGTTAAATTTTTCCATTTGTGACTAATAAACATAGTGTATACTTTTCACCTATATCAAAAGTTAATGTCTGAGGCTGCAAGGAAATACAGTTTTTAACGGTTTTTATATGTTGAAAGGGCCTTAAAAAGTTTCCCACTTAACCTCGAACAGGTTATAAAACATCTTATGTTTGAAGTTTGTTGGCAATAGGGAATTCATGGTATTATAATGGTGTGAATGGATTGTATCCATCGCCGATCGTGAGATTAAGTAAAAAATCAAATTCACACACACATACACACAGAACTCAGCAAGAGAGAAACGTAAAAAACTTATTACATCATCATAGACAAATAATTAGGAATTTCATCGACAATAGAAAACAAATATGCATATAATTAGTTAAAACGACGAAAACCACGGGCGACCTACTTTTGTTTTGAAATAATAAGTTGTTCGGTCGAATTTTTGTCGTTTTAATTATACTTACATAATTGTATTCCGTTGACAGGAAAACTGTTTTTTCTTAAATACCTGTCTGTGGGCTTTCCAAAGTGCTCACTTTATCGTGAATAGCCTGTAATAAGGTTTTTTCGTTTTTGTCTTAAGTAGCCTGCCCAGTAAATAATTTTTAAAATCGTTGAGTTCACATCCGGTCATAAGGAAGCACTGCAAACGGTGGTGGAGGATAGCATACACAAGCCTCGCGACCGCGAGCATTCTGTTTCCTCGGGATTTAAGTAGTGACCATAGGATTCCAATGCAGACATCTGTTCGGGAAAGATGCCGCATTGTCGCTGTAGATTAAAAAAAAAAAACTCTTTTACAGAATAATATCCTACTATATCAATATACGATCAGTGTTACAGCTATACAACATCGTTACATTATTGCTACCACTAACGAACACACTGTTGCCTACAAACACACTTGATTTACTGATAATCGAGACGTTTTGTTTTTGTTGCCAATAAATACTGAAACAAGAAAAAAATTGGTTGCTGCCACAGATTCAATTTTTTTATAACTGTACGTGTACTTCATAATGAATTACGTGCGAACTGGTGTAAATTGAAGGACGTATTTTTCTATTAAATAACAAATTTATGCAATCGCTGTATTATGATATTTAGCACTGGCGCGTGCTGCTACGGGGTAGCTACTGGGCGTGACTACCTTCGAAGGTATTCCATTAGGCCAGTGCGACGTAAGGGGGTTAGGCGTAGTGCTAGGCCAGTTGGGGGTAAAACAGCTGTTTGTAATTTTACACGAATGTACGTTGCAGCACAATCTCCAGACATGTTCGTGTATTTTTACATGCACATGTGCACGCGTAATTTTTACTGTGTGTCCCATGTATATTTACAAATACAATGCCAGTGTAATTTTACTACACTTGTTATTCTTTTTACAAATCATTACGTTCACTTACATGTACTCTGTACGTGTCATTTTACTTTTTTTGTCACCAATGTCAAGCCACATAATGTAAATTTACACAAACTTTGCTGGTGTAATTTTATCATACCTGGCAGTTTCTCTTACTAATCATCACATTAAATTACATTTACTCTGTACATGTTATTTTACTATACTTGCTACTAATTTTCTGCCACACATTGTAAATTAACACAATCATTGCTATGGTAATTTTATTACACCAGTCTGTTACTGTTTAATGTTCATCATACCTAATTACATGTACAATGTAGGTGTAATTTTACCATATCAGCCTGTAATTTGATCTTATTATGATGTTAAATAACATGCACTGCATGCATGTAATTTGACCATGTAAATTATAGATTTCATGTCACATACTGTAAATTTACACAAACATCGCAATTGTAATTTCACCACTGTGTACGTGTATTTTCTCACTAACAAAAAAGTAAAATCACAGATTCGTTGCGATTTTCATTACAAAATTTTGGTAAATTAACAGAGTTATAAAATGTTATCTCCGACATGTGGATAACAATTGACTTCACTTATAGAATAGGTAGTTATATACAAAAACCAGCATTAGTGTGAAATTACAAGTACTGTACTCGTTTTAGGAAATTACACATAAAAATGTAAAGTTACTGTACATTTGTATGTATAAATATACGCTCATATACTTTCGAATTTGTAATTTTACACCCTTGTTAATGTCTATATACCAGAACGTTTGTGTTAATTTTTACTGCAAGACTGTTCTACATTTATAGTCAAATAGGAAAACATGTACTTTTACATTGATGTGCGAGTTTATACAACCTTGGTATTGTTTTAAAAACACACAAACTTGGAGTTTGAGTGCCTTGCATTAGTGTAGTTTTACACACAATTTGCATATGTAATTTTACACCGTTTTAAATGTCAATATACCAACACATTTGTGTTTTAAAAACACACAAGTTTAGGGTTTTAGTGCCTTGCATTAGTGTATTTTTACACCCTTTTAAATGTCAATATACCAGTTCATTTGTGCTTTTCTTACAGTAAGACTGTACTACCTTTTAAATGAATTAGAACAGTATGTACTTTTACACCAATGTACATGATTTAATACAACATTGGCGTAGTTGTAAAAATACACAGAATTGGGTTTAAATTCTTTATTTTCGTGGATTTTTACACGTACTTTCAAATATGTCAATTTACACCCCTCCTATTGTTAATATACGAATACATTTGTGTTTTTTATATCATTGTACTATGTTATGAATAAAGTTGTACATTGCTGTAAATTTACACGCGCTGTACTTGTTTTTACAATTTATTCGCAGAAAACGTAAAATTACCAAAATTTTTTACATGTATTTTTACACTTTTTTTTTACAGCGTAGGTTTGCTACGGGCTGTAGGGGAGTCAAACCCAAGGGTTAGGCGGATGGACGTGGTTGCCTGTTCAAGGAGCTCGATCATCCTCACTAACAGGATCACCAATATGCGGGATGCCAACGATCCCAAATTGTTCACATGTAGTGAAAGTTAATCCGAGATGGTGATGGCAGATGATATTTTAACTGGCCGTGTAGGCCGGCGTGATGGGACAAAATCTGCAGCTGGGGATGTTGCACGGTGTCGGTTGTCTGGCTGGGCCGGGAGTCGAACCCGAACTACTTTTCCCGATGCAAGTTTGATGGAGCAAAATCAAGGAAGGACGGTGCCCTCTGGGTGAGTTACTCTAATTCGTCTACCAGTCTGCAGTTTAATATTACTGGTGGTGTTGAGAGTTTGCCTAGTGGGGTTGTCACAGTGGCTAGCCTCGTATTCCTGAGCGAGTAACTTAACTTGATCCTCGTAATCAGTGGTGGGGTAACTTAACTTGGTCAGTGGTGGGGTAACCTGGCCACTGGTCACGATCTAGGGAGGGGGGGGGGGCGATCTCTAAAGGAATGAATGGAGAGATAGCCGTGGAGCTGGATTTTGGCTCACAGGTTGAGGTCCATTCTCGGTTGTAGAACTAACTGATGCATGTGCTATGGCACGTCGTTCCCTACGTCATTGTTTACTTAGTAATCCACCCTTTCTACTATACTTCTGAGGGTTGGAATTACCCAAGGTTAAAACAAGGGATTGGTTAACTACGAATAATGGTACGCAAAGAAATAAATTCGACGTTGTGATTTATTAGGGGATTACAGGAAATTACAAGTACAATACAAAATATAATTCCCATAGTAAAACACTGGGGAAAGTTTATACTACGTAAGAAGTGAGCGACGGGGTCAGGCGAAGGCAAGCCTGAGGAGGCTATAGCAACGCAACTTTACAGCGGCTAAGAAAATAAAAGGTATAGCAACGCAACTTTACAGCGGCAAACAAATTAAGGAGAAGCTAACCAGGTAAGCAATACGAAACGCGACGGCTCGTTACCGAGGAGTCAAAGGAAGTTGACTGAGGTAAGAATTACTGGGTTTAAGGTGAGGTATACCTGTAGCTGGAGTTTACGTCTCACTTTGCAGGTCTTCGGTGACGTACAGGTCTTGAGAGAGAGAGAGAGAGAGAGAGAGAGTCTTCACAGACTGGAGACGGCCTTAAGGTGCAGGGTAAGGTAGAAAGGTTAAGGTAGGAAGGTTAAGGTAGGAGGTAGAGTGCCCTTGGTCAGGCAGACAGAAAAGTCTTCATAGACTGGGTAAGCAGAAGTGAGGAGGTGAGTAGAAGAGTTCTTGGGGACTCGAGGATAGGTGTTAAGTCCTTGCGGACTGCGGAGGACGAGAGTGAGTTCTTGCGGACTCAGGGTAAGCTGGGAGTCTTCTTAGACTCAAGTTTTTGCAGACTGGGGTAGGCTCGCATCCTCTTTGGTCGCAAATCCCGCTACGCCGGTGTGAGCACCTTCACAGTTCTGTGTGCCCTCCGGTATGCGTGTTAGTAGCTAAGACGTTTGGAGAATGGGATGCGTCTCAGGGCAATCCCTTTACGCCTTAGGGCGGGTTTAATTATTATAATTGGCGGATGCATCGCGGCTAAGCAGGGTTATAGTGCCATGGCCGCAATTGTGCCACGTGTACACACCGAAAGAAGGGTCTAGATGGAAGGACATAGCCAACCAGGCAAAGCGGAGAGGGCCGTGGAAAATCTATGCGACAGTCGCGGAGGATAAAATAATCCCTTTTAATTGGATTAGAGCTGGATAGAGTAGGGTATTTGTTAGTTCGGGAAGAAAGACTTATGTTGGTTTGATGCGGGTTGAACTGAAATGAGATTGCAGCTGGTGTGATGCGGGGGACAGGACAGCCCCCGCGCCGACGCCAGTCATCGTGTGGGCGCAGGCGCCCTTGAAGTTAATTTTCTGTAATCAGTAGTTCTGAGGGGTGCAGGGGGTAGCGTAACCTCTGACCACGAGGGCGCGTTAATCGGGGGTGCAGACGCTCTGTGACTCCCTGTCTCCGAAGCGGGCTGGTCGTGACGTCACAAGGTCACGGGGGTGCTGCCATCTCTCGAGATCGGAGGAACTTCTTCCGGAGATAGCCACGAGTAGTAGAATTCACAATAGTAATTAATCAAACCACGGGGGTGCCTTTTGCATGCATAAATCTGGGCCGGCAACGGGTATTGTAATTACGCACGTAATTTACAATAATGTAATCGGCTACCCAGACTTGTGGGCTTTATTAACGCGATACATTTGTTCTGGTTTGCTACTTTATATCCCGCGCCTGAGTGCACGTGACTCGTAGAGGGGGCGAAGTCGTCCGTAGAGCGCGCAGTCTCACTGCGCAGCATGCTGGCATGCGTCATCACAAAAGTATATTAAAAGTATTCGGTCCTGTCCCGATTCACATTTAGGAGACTGCACCGTTGAATTCCTGGTGTGTTTAAAATTTAACGTCATCCAGTAAACCGACAATATTGTTTTCACATGAAGGGTAATTACTGTAAAAATATTAACTAATTATTATTTCTAGTTATATGGAAAATCAGCACACCTAGAAATATATGTACGTAATCTTTCACTTACTCATTCACTGAGTAAATTCTCGATCAAGTTTATATGTCGTTGTGTTTAAACAATATGCTACTGGATTTTATACGGATTAAAGAGCAACATTTTGATGTGAAATTTGAATTCACTTAATCTGTGTTTGAAGCCAAGTAAACGTAAACATCTAATGTCAAATGCTGTCTAAAAATAAATTACTCGATATACCCAAATAATTAAATCAATACACTCACAAGGATCTTTGAAAATTATTTCACACTCTAGCAATTTAATTCAATGAATCGAAAAAGGGACAATATCTTCCGTCCCTTGAAAACATGTTGTTTTTAAATTCGTGATACGCGAAAGTGGCATCCGTGTTTCTGAGAACGGAACTCCACTTAGGCGAATGTCCCTCGAAAGGCAGGGTCCCGAGGCTGCGACGTCGCGGTTGCCGAATAATCCTAGTGGTTTGAGAACCTGACTTGGCTTCGTAATGGAAACGCGGAGGACGCGTGGAGGGTAGGCCCTTCAGATCCGTGCACTCTGCACGCTAACATCTCGTGGGAAAACACGCAGTCTTGTCCTAAAGAAAGAGAGGAAGCTTGCCATATAAGCAGAAAGGCGGAAGAGATAGAAGGGAAGGTGAATGAGCATTTCTAGGGACGCTGCAATCTGGCGGATTTAGTTTGGCAGCGAGCTAGCTTCCACGAACTTGCGCACTTTCGTTGATGCTGTGATTAGAACGAAGTTTCTTTACCACGACTTAGAGAATCGTAAGCCAGTAAACTTCTCTGCGGACTACCACAGTGTTTAAAAGCAGACAGTAACATTAGTTGTAAAAGGGGAGTTCTGGCGCAGAACACCTTTTGGGGTTATTTCTTCTTAAATTACAACAAAAAACGCAGTACACTAAATATGGCTATTTCGTCTAAAAGTACAGGAAAAAAACTAAAAACTCAAAATCTGAAATTCAATTTTAAAAAAACTATGAAAATCAAGCAAAATAAATTAAAAATCAAGGTATTTGAGTCTAAAATTTAAGCTCTAAAAGTTTTTTTTAAGGAGCTCTCAAAACAAGCATTTTGAAGCAAAAAAAACCAAGAAAATTTCGCAGTTTTCCACAAATGAGCGTGCAGGATTTGACACAGACTAAAACCTGCTAAATTATACAAAAAAAAAAAAAAAACAAGCAAATTTATCGTTTTCTAGAAACGCTAATTTTGCAAGCGAACAATTTAAATCATCATTAACGAAGTTCTGCTAATTTTTTAAAAACTTGATCCATTTGCTCTAGATTTTCACCAATTTATCGAAGTTGATATTTATCATAAATGTTATGTAAGATTGAATGAAATTTGCGAACTATGTTTTTAAGATCTTCAGATGCATTATCATCTAATGTATAGGAAGGCAATCTTGAACCACTACCACCCACGTTTTAACGTGTTAGCCAAACACCGTGGAAACACAGGCATTTTTATTTATACAGAAAATTACTAATTAGAATTACGATTTTTTACTTGATCAAATAACTCATTTATATAGCTAAAAACTAGTAAAAGTTTTAAATGCAACCACTCAACTATGAGTCTAAAATATTGTATTAAAATATCGGAATGATTCGTTGATTCCTCTACTTAATAATATTAAAAATGTATAAATCTTCAGTAATTCTTTCTTTCTAATAATCATAAGATAGATTTATTTTACTAATTAGAACAACATTACAAACGGTCCCCGCTTCTTCAGGAACTTTATTAAAATCAACACTATTTTTTATATCTGTTTTTTCTTTAACTATAGTAGTTTTTATATTTGAACAATCTATAACATATAAACGTTTTCGCCCCCAAGATGAAAAGTAATTAATATCACCATTAAAGTTTACAGTTGGTTTATACTAAAGTTAATTATTTCTAAAGTTGGTATCTAGTTTGGTTTTAGAATTTCTAAAATCATTATAAGCACGAAATTGTTTAAGATAAACACCGTTTTCAATGTCTAGATTCCAGTTTTCTTCAGGAAAAATTTCATTTCTAAAGTTTTTGACATAAATGTTTCTCACATTACAATGGTCAAACGTAGCAGCATGTTTATGCTGTTCAGCACGATTTTTTTCTATTAAACTGAAAGCCTACAATTACAAAATCGGGCATGTAAAATTGTAAATTATTAAACTGATATTTTATATTAAAGTTAAAAACAGCTATTCCTTTAGGAACTTCTTTTTCTAAAAATTGCCAATAATAAAAACCAATAGTTATTTTAGGTTCTTCATACATTTTTCCTTTAATTGCAGTGGCCGTGTTCGATTCTTATTCTACAATAGACCACTTAATTTCTCATTTTTCAATAACGATTTTACCAGGATCAGGACGATGTTTCGTAACTATAACATATTTATCAAAAGTTTCATAAAGAAATAAACCTTTACAATAAACTTCATTGTTATCACGAATAAAACCAAACAGATATCTAAGAGGATAGATTATTTCATTTGTTTTATTTCTAGAAACAGTTTCAGCCTCTATTGTTATTTTAACAGAAACATATTTATCTCGATATAGATTACCAATACCAGTAAATTCTAAATTATTTTGTTCACTTGGAGATCTTAATAAAGTGTCCATTATTTTTGTTGTTATTCCCATGAAAATAAGATATTTATGCATACAATTAACTTATGTTATGTTTCATGTTCTTATTGCTACACATAATGTCATGCAAGAGTTTATGTAATATTTTTCACATATGTCACATATGATTTCAACTGCCTATGTAAATTTAATTTATTTTATTAATTTGATTTTTCTTAACAAACTTAGATGTACGGTGGCAATAATATTTATGTGTAATTTTGATAGGCTAGTTCATTTTTCATTGTGTATATCTATAAAATTAATATTTATTCGTGGTGTGATCTCAATTTTATAAAGGTTTCTACTTTTTATTGTATTATATCTCAGTTCCGAGATCACGTATTCTTTGGTTTTTCTTCATTTAGGTCGTTAGAAGTGGTTCATGTGGGTGGTTTGAATAGTTTTGATCCCCATTGGCCCGCAGGTTTTAATCCTGATTGTTGATTGGCTGGTGCTATAGGCCCCCTTAAGCTAGCGTCAGCCTGCAGAGACTAACGCCCTCTTCGCTAGCAACCTCCAACGACGTCAGACGTAGGGCAGGACCTCCCGTCTGAAGTGGACGGAGAGGCAGGACTTTAAATTAGTTTTATGGCGTGTAGACGTGTCCCTGAACCAGCTTTTAAGTAAACTTGTAACAAACAATGGAGCTTGTGACAATGGTTGCCCATTCGCGTGGTTAAGTGGTCAGGAGCTAGATAGTTCAAACATGCCGTCTACGTACGTGTAGAGCGGAGCTCCACGTATCTCCACCTTAATCCTGCTACGTCAACTCCTGCACGAACATCCTACCTTCAATCCGCTTGGTGATTAAAAGATAAGTCCTACCAAAAGATCTGACATTTTCATCTGGACCTAATTTTATATACAGTTTGATTCAGCTCGATGTCCGTCAGCATCAGTATACAAGCGACGCCATCTTGACTTTTATAAGTACGTATATTTCCAGCACACATGCGCCCACTGCAAAACCTGTGAGTAGCCTGTGGAGTAGTTTCTACCAGAGCTAGATTGTTTAGGGAGAGCACAATTGGTCTTAATGTAATATTTACTACAGAGAACAGTTTAATTAATTTGATTTTGAAACAAGTATATTAAGACTCTGGCAAGCTATGTCACGTAACCGTAAAAGGGTTCAAGTGGGCTAGCCATGACCACTTTTAGTGTTGTTAGGATAGTGTGTTGTCTTTATAGCGTTTCTCATATTGCCATCAGGGTTTTTAGTTATTTCTGATTTTAACTATTACAATACAAAAGGAAATGAAAAGTAAAATAAATTAAATATATTCAAAGGGTGTATCTGTTTTGTCGTTTTCTCTACTGTAGTGTCAAGTTAACCTATTTCTTACCCAGGGTCTTACATATGTGTTTATTAGAGTTTTCTCAATTGTCTACCTTATTTTGACGTACGTACACAAATGCTAGTTTCTAGAGGGTGCAAATGGTAATAATCTTGTTCCCCTACCGGCCCAGGACTGCACCGGGCAATTATACAGAGCCAGCCTAGGTAAGATCACATCCTTTCCCACTGATTTATTGCAAGTCAGCTGTGCAGCCTGGTCACTCAAGTGTTATATGTGCTGTCCCATTGTAGCGTATGCTAATTGTACACCATACACAGCATGTATATATTTTAATATAATATGATTATATCTCATATTGGCTATCGCAACGAGGAGGCCTTGTGTGTGTTCTTCACAGCTCTCTGCACACTATATTACATATATGAAGCATCATTAAAAAGAATATGAATAAAATAAGAAGACAGAACTACAATTAATTAAAGAACTACGAAATATTGGAAAAAAGTAGAAAAAGTAAGCGAAGAAAACAAAAATTTAATAACACCAGTAGTTCCTGTTGCAGTCAGAAAAAAAAGAAGAGATTATCCGCCTACACCAGAAGAAACATCGTTTGAAAGAGAATTATTTGCAGAACAAGAATCTCCTAATTTTGAAGAGCAAGTGGGTATTATTCCATTAAAACATTATCCGCCTATAGCAGGTGTTTCTACTGTACACCTAGGACCAGAAATTTCTAAAATAATTAATGTTATTGACGAACAATTTGGTTTACGTTGAAATAGCCAAACCGTTGTGATATCGACTTTTTGTAATGGTTCTCGTTGTGCTCCACTCTGAAACAGTGTCTGTAATAGTGTGGGTGTAAATTTATTTGGTGTGAGTTGGGAGAAAGAATGATTATAATGATTTAATAGATTTTGGGAGCCTTATTATTGTTCTTAACACACTGGAATCAGAAGCTCTCCGGCGATGCTGTAAACCTAATGCAATAAAACCACATTCCAGCCTCCACAGTATTTCATATAAATCAAACATGTGTAACCTTGATAATTACTTTATTAATGAAAAAAAGGAAATAAATAAACTCAGCTACAAACATGTGAATAATTCAACAAGGTGCAAAACTAAACATGTGGGTGTGACAAAATGAAATTATATTGTATAATAATTAACATAAATGACATACCACCATCCAAGTAAGAATATGGATAAATCAGAATGCAACATTAAAATAAAATAAAAGATTGAAAAATGCTGTGAAACTTGAGAGTTGCTATGTAAAAAAAATAAATAAATCTTTTACTTGAGATTTCAGTTCAAAATATTAATCAGGTTCCACCGGAAGTAGCCTACTCTGTATTTCAATTTCCAGAAAGTTTGGTAAGCTGTTACTTAAATTCTTAAATTTCTTGGCTCGCATTCGCTGATAATTCATTAAATGTTGAAAGTTAGTTCATCACTTAATTATCTCAAATCTGATACTTCGCCAAATAAAATTACTCTGAATTTATATTGAAAGTTCAAAATAAGTCTTTAACTCCTCATTCTATATTGATCGGGCTATACTATCTCGTGTGCGAAAGTTCGGGACTACTGGTTTAACATATTCATGGAACTCACAGTCAAATCGTTGAAAAATAAAAATAATTACTTTACTAAAATAAGTTCGGGTTCCTTAAAGTATATACTTGAAAAACAGTTCATGTACTTAAACTTTCCATGCGTTAAATTGCCTTGGCGTCACCTGAGGTCCTCTGGCGCTATCTCGTTGATAAATTTTGATATTTCAGCAAATCCGGGGACTCATTGGGTTTGTTATTAAAAAAAAAAAAACAACGATGTTTACTATTTTGATTCATTTGGAGGCAACATTCCTACTAATTTAACCAATTAATTTAAAAGCAGAAATGTTTATTACAATGAAGATCGAATTCAGAATTTTCATTCAGTTATATGTGGGCATCTATGTTTAATTGTTTTACACGTTTTTTCGAGAGGATTTAAGTTTATTGATATAATTTCGATATTATTAAATGACGAATATATTTGGAAAACCATTAATCAAATCTTTAAATAAAGTTTTTGACACTAGTGCTTATGCTTTGAAATCATATGTAGATTCATAATGTAATTCCAGTGTTTCTTCTTTACATAGTGAACTATCCAACAGTTTCGACTATACAAAAACTTATGTTTCTTTCCTAGGGCGTAGAATTGTTAATATAGATGAACCTATAAATATTAAAGACGAGGTCGATAAAAGATATTTCGATATACATACAGCAGATAATGCACTAAAAAAGGATGCCGATTCAAAATATTTACACTATTGTTTCTGATTATGCTTTAAAAGAAGATATAAATTTACAGTTCAGTAACACTATTGCTGATTGTATAAAAGGAATAAATAATGCGAAACAGGCACTAAAAAAGGAAGTAGATTCAAAATACAATATGTACTATTTCTTCTGCTTTACAAAATCAAATAAGTAAAGTTTTTACTTATACAAAAAGTTATATTTCTTTTCAGCATCGTAGAATTACTGGTCTCTCTGGTCCTATAGATGAAAATGATGCACTCACTCAAAGATATTTCGATAAAGAAATAGCTGATTATGCAATAAAACCAATGTCGAATCAAAATACAACACTAGTATTTCTGATATTAAAAAAAAACATATGTAGATTCAAAATATAATACCACTGTTTCCGCTTTATGGGACCAAATAAGCAAAGTTTTTGTTTCTACAACAGAGTATGTTTCTCTTCAAAATCGTAGAATTAATTATATGGCTGATCCTGTAGATGGAAAAGATGACGTCAATAAAAGATATCTCGATAAAAAAAAACAGATCTTAAATTACAAGTTGCAACTAGAGAAACTGTGAAAAATTGTATAGCACTAAGTTGAAAGCTGAAGAGAAATAATATATTTTATTTACCTGTAATACGGGATAAAAGGAATAATAATTTTCACATAGATAATGATCTAATTTTCTTCTCTTTTTTGATGGATTATACAGTTTATAAAATAATTACTGCTAATCTTATTTTTTCTGATGCTGTGACTCTTATTAAGGGAACTACAAAAACAGATTACAGTAAGCCTTTTGATGTTTACAGAGGTGATACTTTATATTTTAAAATTAGAAAAAAGAAAATATTTAATTTTAAAGATGAAGTGAAAACTACAATAGGCGTATTAGTAAAATATAAAGATTAACTATTTTTTATTCTTGTTAAATGGAGACGACTATGTCTCGGCAGCTTCAGCTGCCTAATACTAGGTGCTTAAAGTGCAAGAAAGTTACTAAAAACAATCATATAAAAACTGAAAATACTAAAAATGGAAGATTAGTTCAGAAAAGTAAATGTTCAGCGTGTAATTCTAATAAATCTACATTTAGAAAAAAATTTGCCCACTGCGAGGGAGGGAATAATTAATTAATTGTATTAACCTGCACAAAAAATTTCCCCAGAAGAAAGCTAATTTCGTATGGTATTGATGATTTATGGGAAATCGTTCTTGTTGAAATGAATGTAAATATAAAAGACATATCACATATAAACAATGGTTACAAGTATATTATGACAATTATCGAGTTTTTTTTAAATATGCATTTGCATTACAAATTAAAGATAAAACAGCCAAGAAGGTGTCAAATGCTTTAGAATTTATGCTAGTTAAAGAAAACAATGCAATATTCAAAGAAATAATGACTTACAATTTTTAAAGAACTTGTGCAAAAATATAACACCAATCATTATTCTTCATTTTCTGAATTAAAAGATCGTGTTTTAAATAGATTTAATCGAAATTGGAAAATATAATGTGGAAGAAATTTTTTTTGAATGGAAATTATAAAAGAATGAATATATTAGATGATTCAGTAAAATAATACCATTATTCAAAACATAGAACTTTTGATATGAAACCAATTGAAGTTAATAAAAAAATAAACAAAAAAATTATATCAAACATATATGATTTTTTATAGAATCAATAATGAATGCTTAATAACATTGTTTTAAAAATGGCAAACTAATTGATTTTCATGGTTCTGATATTGCCATTGTTTTGGAGAGTAAAGAAGTTTAAAACATCATACTATTTTATTAGAAAATGAATTAAAATGATATGTTTTGATATCCATATGACACTCTATCGATTTTATTTTCTAGTACAATTCTCTGGTCATCATGAGTACTTAATGTTATTTTAGTGACTTCGATTGCATATATTTCATGCATTTCGATATATATATATACATATATATATGTATCTTGATAACATAATCCAATGTTTTCACCATATTTTGTTTTTATTATTGTTATAATGAAAATCATACATCAATTCTTTCGATATGTCTAAATTTGACATATCCACATAAATAGGCTTATTAAAGTTTACATTGGTTTTATTCATATGTATAGCTGCAAGATTCTCGTTAAATATAGTTCTTCTTTTGAAATTTGGTTTTGCTAGTAATTATTCACATTTTTCTGCATCAGATATTAGTTTTATATCAACTCTGTTTCTTATATTTCCATTGTTTTACCAAACACTGAATTATTCATTAGCTTCTAAAAATCTTTTTCAATGTCATTTTTAGCATTATTTTTCATCTCTGTATTCAAATCTATATATTTATTCAGCCAATCGGACTGATCAAATGACAATATTCTATGTACTTTAGTAAGTTTTAATCCATTCTTTAGCCACTGTTTTAAATTTTGATATTGTATTACATACTTTTCTTTATTATATAAAGTCGTTAATAATTTAGATTGTTTTGTTCCTGGAACTACCTTATTTTCTGGGCAAAAGGGCAGATCTTTATGTAAAATATGTAGCTCTTGTGCATATTCTAAATCAACTTCTAATACATAACCATACTCAGAATCATCCTCCAAATCTAATATTTTTTCACTCCAGTAATGTAAATCAGTTAATGTATAATAAACCCATTTGAAACCACCATATGGTAAATATTGAGACATTGCCCATCCATAAAGATTAATTGCATCGAGATATGCTAAATAATTTGATTCTTGATTACAGTTAAAACCTTCTAATATTTGTTATCGTGTTTAACATATCGCTTACAACATTGGGATATACCACATCTAATACCCTTTTCTACCATTAAAATCATATCATAGTTATGTAATAAATCTAGTGGTTGATAAGTCTTTTTTAACATTGCATCCCAAGATAATCCTGGTGCAGTAAAATGCAATGCAGGATCTAAATCATGTGCATTTATACACTTATTTCTGAAATTTTCAAATATATCCGCTAATTGCAATACATCACTATTTAAATATAAATCATGATATTTACCAAGATTTATGATATAAAATTGGTTCCATACAAGTTTTGCGTGCTCATATTCATTGTCAGTTATATCAGATTCTTTTCATTTATTGTAAAATTCACTCTTGCGTGTTTCATTTGATCTTTACTTAAAATAGATGTTAATTTATCTTAACTACTAGCCATAAATTTAAATGTGTCTATAAACCTCATTTTTAAATTTTCTGTTGCTCTCCCAAAAGTAAGAAACATTTCTTTGTTATCTGCAATTAAATCAATCTTTTTGTTATCATATCCTAATTGTTTAATAAATAAATGAGCATCATAACCAGATAAATTATAGAAATAAATTGGTACAAATTTGGGCAATTTTAATTGTAGATTACTATCATTACATACAGGATTAATGAATTTTCCAGTTATATGATCATCATGATGTGCTTTTTTATTGTCCTCTGTTTATTCATATCCACATACAGTACAATCATCTGAGTACCTATACCATATTTATTCTTCTTTAGTTAGTGGATGCATTGGAATCAATTTGTGAATATATTTCACAAAATTTCTTCTACTTCTCATTTAATTGATTGTATGAACTTTTAATGTGCATTTGAGCCTCTATATATAACTGGTTTCTTATAATCATCGAAAGCAGATACAATATAATAGCAAAAACCAGACGCTTCGTGTACTCGGTATTTCATTGTATATCATTCATCAGTCAACTTTAAATCAATGATATTTATATGGTCATTAGTAAGTTTATATCTTTCGTTAAGTATTTCCTTGTAAAGGCCATTATCATTATCTTCTTCTGTTAATACTGGGTATTTTTTGATAAAGTTAAATTTGTTTATTTCCTTTGGATTTGGTTTAGTTGTTGATATTTTATTTGGGATTGATTCAAAATCTGCATATATTGTGAAAGGAACCTTCATTATATGTTCGTAATTTTTAAATTTTATTTGCTCTCCTTTAGGAGGTATAGTGATTTTTACTGCTTGATTTTGGGAGCAGTCTTTTGCATGTTTATTTAATTTCTTTTGAGAGGTAAAGAATTGAAGGTACTTATCACATATACAAGTCTTAACATGCTTATTATTTTTCTATATTGTAAGCAGCCTCGATAAATCTTTAATCCAACAGTAATGCGAATTTGTATCATCTTTCAAATAAAGTAAATTTATAGGTTTTTCCTTTTCCTTTGTTGTACGTTTTGGTGGATATACTGTAGACCCATATTCAATCGAGTATACATTTATAGATTTATCAATTTGATTTTCTATTTTTGGTATATCATCAATTTTAATAGGATATTCATAATTATCTATTTCTTTATCAATATTAAGTCCAACATTTTTAAATTTATTAACTCTTTGTGGATCTTTTTCTACTGGAAACAATGCTGATTTTACTGCCCAAAGAAAGCATTTTTGATCTTTATTCTTTAAGTTAATACATGCTTTTTTATTCTTAAGATCTTACGGTAGTTCAATATATGATGGCCCATTTAATGGATTATACTTATTTATAGCTAATTGTATTCCAATTATTCTATCTAAAGTCCATCCAGAGCCTCTTTTTTGAAATCCAAGTAATTGTGTTATTATTTCTTGTATTATGAATTTATAACCCATTTTACTATCTCCTTCATTCAATATTGTATAATTGGGTAATTGAAATGTAAATGGTTCTACCTGATTACTATTTTGCTTACGAAAATAGGCATTTAATTTTATACTGGTTTTGACCACTCTAAATGTTCTAAGTTTAGTGCGTATTATCTTAAATACCTTATTTTTTACTGAAGTCAAAAAATGAATAGGCTGTACTAAATTAAAGGTATTTTCAATGTTATATGTTGATATACTACTTATAAAAACTTTATTAAGTAAGTAACTTTTGTTGGTTCTTATTTTTATTCTGTTAACAAATAAATTATTCTTCAAATTACCTTCTATCTTTGGGATGTAATTCATCGATATCGACATCAACTAAAGGTGAATTTGTAACATTATTCTTTGTTCTTTCTATATGCTTTATTTTTATCCGCATATCTATAAGCCATTGCATAATAATTGGTATAAGAGTTCTAATTAGATCGTTTTTCCCGTCTGCTTATACATTTTATTTTAAATTGTCTAGCAATATCTCTCAACTCCCTCACTCCTGCATCGCTAAACTGAGCTGTTATATAAGCACCCATTTTTATTTCTATTTATAAGAAATAGACATTTATAAATAAAATGTAAAAAAAGATATATGGGATATATCGAAAAGTGCTTAAATTACTGGGAAACTATATTTAACTTCTTTTTATTACGATAATTCTTCATATAATCACTAAAACATTTTTTATGTGTGATTGAATATTTGTCCTTGCTATTTTTATTGAGAGAAAATAATTAAATGGATTTATTCTTATTACAAACTTTACATGTCTTTGTTGGGTAATTTTCATGTTGATTTTCGTTTAGAATATCTAATGCTGTATTGTGTAATTTACTATTTTTATGCTTTTTGAGAGATGTATTATAAACATATTTTCCACATTTCGCTCTCTTTTTAAAATTTATAACGACTACTAGCATATTCACTATAACATTTTTTAAAGATGTTACAAAGTTTGTCTCCTGTGCATTTATGTGGTGCAGAACTTTCTATGTTTAATACTTCACCACACTTTTTACATTTGCTTGTACATGTTATTATTTTCCATTTTGTATTTATACAGAAAAAAAATTTTTAAAGGGAAAAAATATTTTTTATTATTTTAATTTAAATGTTATTTTTAATTTCAAAATTTTTTCTCTGATGAATTTGTTTTATTTTAAATAACACAAACTAAAATGAAGGTTCTGCTCAACAAGTTGAACAATTCATATGATAAATGGTATGAAGCTACAGAATTTAAAATTTGTGAATCTAAGTTTGGCAAAAAAAAATTATTTTCTTTCTAGATGGTAATTATAAAATCACTTTACCAGATCGCTATGCAAAGATAAATAATGAAAATAACTTAAAAATGATGAATGAGAGGCGAATTTTTATAATGTATGAAGGTTTAAAAGAAATAAAAAATGTAAAATGTGTACATTATATTGAATTTAATATTTAAATTCTATCAATTATCTTTTTTTAAAATATTTCATGTGATTTGTTTGTTTTAACCTTAATTATATATTTGCTTGTTTTTTTTTTGTGTATAATTTTGCATGTTTTACCCTGTGTCAAATCCTGCGCTCTCATTTTTATAAAACTGCTAAAAAAAATTTTTTTTTTTTTTTTTAAATTTTTTATGTTTGAAAGCTCCTTTAAAAAAAAAACTTTTAGAGGTTAAATTTAGCCCTCAAATACCTTGATTTTGACTTTAATTTGCTCGATTTTCATCGTTTTTTCATCAAATTTCAGATTTTGAGTTTTTAATATTTCCTGTACTTCTAGACGAAATAACTCTATTTAGTGTACGGAGTTTTTTGTTGTGATTTTAGAATAAATATCCCCAAAATGTGTGCGGCTCCAGAACTCCCCTTTTACATCTACTAGTAGGACAAGACCATTATACTTCAGTAAACAAATCAATCACAGCGATGAAATGATTTGTACTTCTACCCCTAAAAAAAAGTTTTATCTTTATAAGACAATGCGAAATTTAAGGAACATCTGAGAAGGAAACATTCGGTCGTGACTGATGAACTTCCATAACATGGCAAATAAGAACAAAGAACAAATTGCGGTACACATTTACCACGCCGGTAATTTTAAGGCTATGCCGTCCAGGCGGTCAATTTTTGTGTGATTTTGTTCGCAATGAAATCCATTGAATTCAATGAACGGTACTAGAGATATTAAAATTTTCAGATATTTTACAGTTAATGTTTGTTCGCAAATAGTCTTACTGATGTAGGTAATTATTGGTTCGTATAGCTGCAACCGTACGTATTGCCTACAGTTCATTGGCTGTGACAACGAAGTAAGATTTGTGTCGACTTAAGAACAGCATACATCGTAGATTGTTTCACCTAGAATCGTAAATTGAAATGGAACTGAAAGGGTTAGTACAAATAAGTTACTTACTTTTCCCGAGGAAGAACTTGAAGTACCATCGGGTCTGGTATTCTGGATTCTCCAATACGGGCGTGCTCGGTGACCCAAATATCTGAAAGCAAACATAAAGATAGAGTTATTGAACGAATTTCGTCTTCTGTCGTATTATAACACATATTTTCTACAAAATTACTTAAGAGTTTAATTACTTAATTACGTCACCAAATTGGAAGCAATACTTTTCTTTTGCCACGATGATATGAGGAAACTATACACTATTTTGCCACGATGATATGAGGAAACTATACACTATTTTTCCACGATGATATGACGAAACTATACACTATTTTGCCACGATGATATGAGGAAACTATACACTATTTTGCCACGATGATATGAGAAAACTATACACTATTTTGCCACGATGATATGAGGAAACTATACACTATTTTGCCACGATGATATGAGGAAACTATACACTATTTTTCAAGAAAGTTAAATATTATTTGATTTATTTCATTGCCATTTAAGTTTGGCATTACGTTTTCGACCCTGGGTTGCTACTTACATTTAGTCCTGACATTCGTAAAACGTTAACATGAAGAAAAAAAAAACACGCAAAATTTGAATTAATGATATCAAATTAATTTAGAGTGTTATTTGCCAGGTCTTTGAAACTGTGGATGATCTGGACATCGGGTGATAAACACCGAATACTGCAAATTAATATACCTTTGTAAAGGGTGTTCACGATAAAGTAAGCATTTTTGAAATAAAACGTAGAAACAAGTCACTGCTCCTACTTGCAGTTATTTCAACGGGCTCGCCGAGTGGCGTGCGCCCAGTAAGGTTGGTAACGATGGAGAGAAAGTAGTTCCACATCTTATCGTCAAATAAAAGGTGCTAGGTAACCATTTGTGACAAATTATATAATTTCGTTGTTTTTCTGTTTTTTTTTTTTTAGTGCACCGAAGCGTAAAAATGAGCAGATTTGTAAAATATTAACTTTTCTAATAATTTCGCAGTTTTACTTGACCGAAGCATGAATAAAGTGACGAGGCCCATGGCAATGTTAGTTTTGCATAAGACGGAAGATTACACAACACGTATACAAGTCGATCTTAAGCAGGGGTTTCTAAAAGTGCTCAGTTTATTGTGAACAGCGTATATACATGTTTACTCCTGTCGCACTCTACTGAAAAAAATTTTGCGTAAAAAATAGGTTGTATTTTATTTATTTTACATGCCTTATTTATATAAAAAAAAATATTTTATACAAAAATACTTGAATTTTAGAATAAATAAACAAAATTTAATATGACGAATTACATGACAGGTCGACGGGACTTTCGTAGATAGTTTTATATATATATATATGGTGTTTGAAACATGTTACCAGTGCGCTCTATTGGGTGGTACTAAAAATAAATGGACAGTGTATATGGCATGGCGCGGAAGGGGTCCTGCAAATGCGATCAACTGACCGATTAAATAAGCAATAAAACAACTGACGAGATTTGGTAGTGGTGGGACATTTGGAAATGCATGTTTGGCAAAGCAAATACTGTTATGGGAGGGCCATTCTGCGAGCGTGTGAGGTGAGGATGGATTATGGACGCGGAAACTGTCAGTAGCAACCGGAGACGCAGAAGATTTTACAAAGGAATGTTCACAAATCGTGCCTGTCATGTCTATCAGGGCGCGTGCCGCTTCCGACCTTGGATTACCATTGAAGGAATGTTCCGGTCATTACTACTGCCCTAGTTTCTCTCAGCGCGACTCGGGGTGCGTCGATCCCTCCAGATCAAGGCCAGCAATAGTATAGAATTGCGACCAGCCCCCTAGCTGGGGGTTTGTGAGAGTCGGGAGTCTGGGCGATTACGCGACGGTAAGAGACGAGCTAGAAGAGCAATGGGTAGCGCCGGAAGTGAGCAGCGGGAGGAAAATCTGCGACCGCGAGCATCAGAGCAGTGAAGGGTGCGACTGGCAGGCTGGACTGTTGGACTGTGTGCCTGAGTAAAAGACATTACAAATGATGGCAACAGGCAGACTGAATGTGTGTTGATGATGAGTATAAGTTAATTGACCATAACTAAACACAGACATCGAGAATAACATTAATTAGAGTTGAAATATACATCAATATTGCGCTCACCGATAATAAAAAGAATAATAGTGGTGATAGGTAATTTAATGTTGTAACTAATATATGCGTGAATAAATAAGAAATCAAATTTAGGTGTTTTATTTTTATTAACACCTCCATCCCTCATGAACTCAGATACGCCCCTCAGGCGTCTCGTAACAATGCCAGCAAATTATTTAATGAGCGTCATAAAATATACTTTTTTCGGTCAATAAAATACGACCACGTTTCAAGTGCTGAAGGCGTAAGAAATTGTTGTCTTGGTTCGATGGCGAACGGAGAATACCTTGTTTCGCCTTTGAAGGTATTGCGTATCAAGCAACCAACGCAACAGTAGTTATCGGACCCTCTTCCTTCCCCTCCTCCCCTCCGCCATTCTTTCGCCAACCTATTCCCTTTCCTTCTTCTCTTCCGGCCACCAAGTATCTCCTGCGTCGGATATATTCTCCATTGCGTGTTCAACGAGGTGTGGTATTTCAGTAAAAATTGCTATTGAGAATTTTAACAGCGATGTTAAAGATCAAAATGAGATGAAATTCCTTTTAATGCTGCAAACAAACCTAAAGGACCAAATCCAAGATACATCGTACTGGAACTTGTAAAAGCACTGCCAAAAAAACCTATCATTTCTGTTACGTAAACTACGTTTTTTAGATATAGAAATGAGAATATTATTTTCGCTTGAGTAGTTAATTTAAATCGTGTACTTGATTGGCCGTTAATATCTTTGTGCATGAAATGCTTAGTAATAAGGAACAGTAAGGAACTCTCACGGCCATTTCAGTTTGTGCATTTAAAATTTCATTTCTTCCAAAGAAATAATTTTAATCTTTACCTCCACTTGTGTGGATGAAATGCTCGCTTATACTACGGGACCAATGAACAATGTATACTGTGTCCAATGCTAGTAGCTATTTCTGAATAAAGACAATACTCTCAACAAGGAGTCAGTGTCTGCTTAAATCCTTAACTTGACTCAACGCTGAATTTGTGCTGCGTACGTGTGGCTAAATCATAAACCTGATTTTTGTACAACATACCTTCCTATAATTAACATGTAAATAAGTTGGTTAACATTTCCACAGTGAAATTATGTAGATATTCCACAGCATTCAACAGGTTGTGTTCCTAATAATTGTGCATGTATTTTAAAAGTTGAATATTTCTTTGTGCTTACTTTCGCCTTTTTTTTTAATTAAAAAAAAAACTTTTCAATAGAGAAATCAATAATTTTGCCGAAAAAATGTTTGCTATAGTCACTTTGTTTTCCCTGCTGTAGTAATCTTCTTCTACAGTAGGATAGACTCCGCAGTAATGTGTATACTCGAGCCTCAGATGTTGATTCATTGGCTGCTGCTCCAGAGAGTAGCCAGTGTTACTTCACACCTGGCAGTATGGCACTCACTGCTTGTTTCTTTGCAAGTCTGCTATTGACTCAAGAGTCGTCCACGGCTTGTCTAATAAACTGCGATCGAATCGCACGCGTGTTTGACGTCTATCTTGTCCTGAAATGAACTCGCGTAATGTTACTATGCCTACCAATAATGCTCTGGCAAAAAGACTCTCAGCGATTCCACAAATACTAATGTTCCTGAGTAAAATTTTGTTTTTATAATAGTCCTTCAAATTAACACGTTCAAATGCAGATGCGTTGCAATAAAGACGATAATAGAAGAAAGGCCACCCAATTGCGGAGAAAATCAACTCCATCTGCCATTGGCTGATAACCAGCTAATTATGAAGTGTGTACAGTACAGAGATCGTACCCGGTGTGGCCAGGACCAATAGGATGATGGTAAGTGGAAATATAGGAATGAACACAGCTGATATTGCTGTAGCGGAGAATACAGCTCACTTCAACCTTGTCTTAAGTGGCAGTAAACCTGTACCGTCCTCAAAGGCCTATAGAAAAACCATTCTCTTCATCTACACAATTTCTGATGACCACACTTTTCATAGTAGCCCTACTCGTTGCGTGGCAGATTACGGAACGGAAATGGACGGAACTGTTGCAAGGCAAATTGGTGCTTGCTCACTGCTGTACATTCTCGGTGCACGAAGCAGAAACCAATAACTAGGGACCTGCAAAATTCGTGTTGTTCTTAGGTATCGCGGTATATTTAACAACCCTGTGGACACTGCTACAGGTTTCGCTAATTAATTGGCTATTTACTGTGTGTGAAACCATTCCCCTCCTGACAAGACCGCGCATGATTCGTACACGCCGTTATAACCTGTGTATTCACTCGCGCAAAGTGGTTTAGGTCGTGTCAGATTAAGCGTGGCGCAATGAAATCTGTAGCGCCATTTACACGGGCTTAGATTACAACTTGTCGCCAAAAAATAACGCGAATTTTGCATGTGTCTGCCAATAATCACTGTGGGGCCCTAGGGAAACTGGATTTATTTCGACCATTCTCAACGCGCAGGCAAGAGACCCATTTACACGCGTCCTGTGGCGTCAAATGCTGAACCACGTTCCAGTGATGGAAGTGAATGAAGACCATCAAGCAACGGGGGTATAGCACAGAGGTAACGCCAGCTCACCTTGCAGCAGTTCACCACACGCCACTGCTTCAAGAACAGTAAGGATTGCCTTTCCACTACCGAATTAATTTAGAGCTGAAGTGCGGCAATCTGTACCCGTGTCGAGCGTGCGTCCCGCAGCTAGTGACCAGTGCGCAGCGTGTTCGCTGACGTCACCATCAACCAATCGGAAACTTCAGCAAATCATATTTCTGGCATGGAAGACGCTTACAACCTCTGCCACTCACTCTTTGCTGCGTACAGGGAAAGCCATGAGTATCCTTGAATTGCAATGTGTCGATCATGAACATGGGTACTGGGTGGGTTAATTTTTGGACAGTGATATACACTGACAAATTTGGACGCCCATCTTCGCTGTGGTTAATGCTTCTTTAAAGCAAGGTTTGACTCCTTTTGCAGAAATCCTTCGTTTTCGCGTCATGACTTCGGATTCGTAGTAATTAATGACAATGCACGATAGTAAAAAATTTACATTTCATGTATTGGTTAATATTTTCGTCCTGAATTTTAATTTTGTGTAATCTGCTGGTTGTAAAATATCGGATGCATAATTATATTTTAACAATAAAGTGCCTGCCGTTTTGCAAGCAGGAAATAAATATCACGCAGTGCAAAGTAGATACAAAAGTATCAAACAACTAGTAAATTCTAACTTTTCTATAATCAACCATCTCCAGTAATACCAATGAAACAAAAATTATGAAACGAAAAACGAAGAATTTGTGCAAAATATGTGAAGCCAGGCCTTGACCATGCTAGTGTTCTGGATTATGAAGGGTTCTTATTTCTATGGCTGAACACAACGCCTACAGTTTAACGACTCTTACATAACGAAACAAGTACAATACAATATCGGTAGAGTATCCTACAGCTTACTGTTACGGCGGGCACTAGCGTGAACCTGCCTTTAAACCAACATACTCGCTGAACGCACCGTAGGTAGACACAGCAGTATTCAAGACAATTTGCAAAAAAACCCACGGCGAAAGAATGCCAATACGATGATAGCCCCGAGGACACATCAATACGTGACTACGGGAACAAAACAAGCTCTCGGCAGTTTCACCACGAGGTGGAAGGTAAACCAGGACGAGTTTATAGTACAGAATCATTAACAAAACCACATCGCCCCAGGAGAAGCTGTCTGTCTGCAGCCAGCCACAGAGATGAGAAGATGATACCCTGAACGTAGCGCCATCGTGCACGACCGCCGTTTCCGTAATGACGACCAGCCTGCGGCGACAATACAACAGAAGGTGAGCGTGCAGATATGGGTAATAAGACTCAATACATATGTGGCACTAAGATAACGTAATATCCCTCCGTACGTTACAGTAAAGGTAATTGTATTATAATGTTTTAAATCCAGATATAACACAAAATCTAACCCTTTTTATACTTTGTATCTTGTGCGTTGTGATTAACTCACCCCTAATCTAAAATACTCAACGTATGGTAAGTAATTAAATAAAGCAAACCATAACAATATGGCAAAACATTTCTGTTTTGAGCATCTCAAACCGCAAATGAAATCTTATCAGGGAGTGTTAATAAATCGTTGCTCATTCGACATAGGGCCACATGCTGGAAGTGAGTGAGCAAGTGAGGAGATTCGGGCGGCTCTTAACAGCAAGGCCTTGAGAGCCGATGAGGGATATTGAGGCGAGAAAGGAACGGCGCCGGAATGAAAGGGTGGGGGAAACAGGAGATACCCGATAAAACCCACCGGTCAGCGGCATAGTCCGGCACGATTCCCACATGCGAAAATCCGGGAGTGGCCCAGTCGGGGATTGAACCCAGTTCGTCTCGGTGGGAGGCGAGCACGCTAACCGCTCAGCCACGGCTGCCCCACACTGAGAAATAGATTTATTGGAACCAAAAACAATATTTGTTGTATAAATCCAAACAAGTTACTTGTTCCTCTAACAAAATATTTTGTTGACTAAACAGTATCTGAAATACCCCAAAACCGATTTTGTTCGCCTAGCAAAGTATATACATGAATGGGCAAACAAAGTCTGTCTGTCAACCAAATATTGGTTTGAATCAACTGTATACACTTGGTTGGCTGCATATAGACTGCTCACCGTAAAGAGATCACTTTGTAACCCTGCTTATGATCTACTTGTATGCACGTTGTGTACTCTTCCAGCTTACGTAAAATTAACGTTGCCACGAGCCTCATCACTTGATCCATGAGTCGGTCAAGTGGAACTGTGAAATTATAAGAAAAGGAAAATTTAAAAAAATCTACACATTTTTACACCTCGAGGTGTTGTAAAATAAAGCAGAAAGCGAAAGAAATAATTCGAGTTATTATAAATGGTTACCTAAACACATTTCATTCGAAGTTAAGAAATGCAACTACTTTGCCTCCGTCGTTACCAACTTTACTGGGCATATGTCACTCAGTGAGCCTGTTAAAATATGTGCAGGCCGGGGCAGTGACTTTTTTCTAAGGTTTTATATTGTTGGCTCAAACGAACGTTTCTCTTAGTGCATGCTGGAAGTGGTGATACACGAAAACTCAAAATTCCTTATCAATAACGAAATACAATTATTTACTTTTAAAACCATTTATTACGGATGAAAATACAATTCCACATGACCAAGAATATGCATATCGCCAGTAGTACCAACTAATTTACGATACACCCAAATCTGATCACCAAGTTCCATCTTCATCCTCTTTCGCGAAAACATGGACGCATTACCAAAAACACTAATCACCGCAGTATTATAAACCTTCCCCTCGTGAACTGGAAAAGTCTTCCAACATATTACACATGTTACAATTAAAATCTGGACATCCAGTGATACATGTAATATTGTGATACAATTACATAAACAGTAGTCCATGTGACATAAGATATTCATTAAATGGAAATTTGGATTCAGTTCGAACTGTTATTATGTGGTGTTTCATTTTTCACATTCAGTTCCTTATTATATATGTCAAGGTTTGTATTCACGTCATAATAATTAATTTGTGTTATAATATATATGTTTAGTATAATTGAGTTCTGCATATAGTATGTGTTGTAATATCATTGGAATTATTTAAATCGGTCAAGTAGTTTAGTAGTTATTAATTTATGTAGTTGTGAGGTGGTACTTAACCTCAAAGTGGACGCCATGTAGCGCCTCCCGTACTAGAACTACATACGGGAGGCGCGGAGCTCCAGCAGCTAACATGCCAGGTTGTAACTTAATAACTACTAAACTTCTTGACCGATTCTAAATAATTCCAATGATATCACAACATATACTATATGCAGAACTCAGTTATACTAAACGTATTGATTATAACACAAATGTATTATTATGGCCTGAATACGAACCCTGGTACATATATGTTAAGAAACGGAAACCAGGATCGGAATGTTCTAGGCCGATCGCCGGCTCTCGCACCATGCGTATTCAATCACGGGAACGACCTCGCAACTACATGATGGGTCGCCGCATTTAGCTTCGCGCATTCCCGCAGCGGTTTCGCAAATAAACAGCGGCTGTCCCCACTCCCCTCATCTGACGAGAAGAAATTGGCTTGCATTCCACCATCAGTCGCCCCTCCAGGGAATGTAGAAAGAGGGGGGGGGGGGGGGGAGGTGGGTCCACGACACAAGTGTAAACTACGTGAACTGAACGCTTCAGCACTGGGAAGCGCTTACAATTCACAGTCAAGCGTAGGAATGCTGCTACACCGGGAACAATAAAAAAAAAACAGTTTCTTTCTTTTAATTTTTTTTCGCACGCACGTTTGCGTATATTTGCAGGCACGCAGCACCAACGCACGTGTCGCAGGTATAAAGTTTACAAACGCACACGAAATAATTGAGATTAATAAAGATCAAGAGTCCGATGCACCTAGAGCTTTTTTTTTTTTTTGCCATCGAAGGCATGATGCCGCGGGGGGGGGGGGGGGTGGCGTTTAGGGCGATATCCACTTGCGTATTTATCTCCCAAGCGTATCTACACAAAAGGCTTTCCGAAAATGTGTGTAGAGTAAACTGTGCCGTTTGTAGACACTTGCTTATTTTTAACTGTGTTCTGTTAACCTTGTGGGCCCTCTCTGGGAATGGTTTTTGGTTTACATGGCAAAGCCGCTTGTTTTATATTACAACACCTACCTTTTTTGTTAATTTCTATATTAAAGCAAGGTTTGATACCGTTTTAGTCACTGTTATTGTAATTTTGTTTATTTAACTACCAATGTCCCAAGATTTCATTTCCTTTTCATTTTTAAATTTATACGTAGGGATAGAAAAATTTCGCAAATTCATTTCGGGATACCAGAAACGTCAAGCACATATACAGTGAAGTCGCCTTTGAAATTGGATCACAGTTCATTAGACACTCCCTAGACGCCTCTGTGCCAATAGCAGACTTGCAAGGAAACAAGTAGCGAATCTCATACTGCCAGGTGTGAGGTAACAATGGAACGGCAGCCAATGAACATACAGCTGAGGCTCTAGTGTACAGACCTGTGGAGTCTAGCCTGCAGGTCATTGAGCTCGCGAGATTTTCATATCCCTATTAATAGGTGACCAATTACTCTGTCATGTCCACCGATTCAAATACCTTTATTTAAAAACTAATTGTAAATTTTGAAATGAAATACCCTGTATTCTGTTTGTGAAATACATATTTAAATTCTTTTCTGTCAAAATAATTTTATAAAGAATTTTTTGTTTTCATGTAAAGTACCGCATTTCGAAACGACTTGATACCCGTGTTAGTGTCTGATATTCGGGACGCACTCTGGTTCCTTCTTCTTGCTCTCAACTAGTCATGGCGTGACTGAAGTTATAATTAGCCCCGGCTATCTTCCTTCTCAATGGAGGCAATCATTTGATTTTTACCGCTTTTGCGGACGACAGTTTGGGTCGGCAAAATTCTGCAGTGAGGCCAATTCTCTACCTTGCCGCCGAGGCAGGGCAGATTTCCTCTCAAGTCTCCCTGCGTTCGCTTGATGCTTGATGCCGTTTCAAGATGCACTTAACACCTAGCTGGCGTTGGCTAGGGAGATGCCCCGAAGATGGGCCACATCCCAAGGATGTCCAGCCACCTATCTTAATTATCGGCAAGTGCATGGAACACAACAATCAGGTCACAGCCATTTGGAATTCAATCAATCACGAATATTAATAACCTATCTATGACTTGACATATTTTGTAATTTTCCAGTTGGGATCTCAACAAATTTGACGAAAATTTATATCATATAATATAAAGAAAAAGTTGTTGCTTAATCAAATTCAAAGAAAAAAGTAATATATTTATTATTTTTGTTATACTTTTGAAATGTTTATTGTTATCACCCTGACTTAGAAGGAAAATTATATTTTGGTCACGCGAATTTCAGATCTGTTTTATTTATCAAAAGCCTTGATCATATTTTGCTTTATCGCTGTATGTACTACTATTACTACAACTACTACTACTACTACTAATTATTGTTATTATTATGTATGTGTAAGGGTGCTGGAGTGGGAATTTTGGCTCGGCCTCTTTGTTTCTATATTTTGTACAGGGGTCACTCCTACACAGCTAGATCCTTCGGATCTTCTAAACGTGGCATGTGGTTATTTTCCACTAAGAATCTCCCGTGCCGCAAAACTGGTAGCATTTTGTACAGGGGTCACTCCTACACAGCTAGAGCCTTCGGATCTTCTAAACGTGGCATGTGGTTATTTTCCACTAAGAATCTCCCGTGCCGCAAAACTGGTAGCATTTTGTACAGGGGTCACTCCTACACAGCTAGAGCCTTCGGATCTTCTAAACGTGGCATGTGGTTATTTTCCACTAAGAATCTCGCGTGCCGCAAAACTGGTAGCATTTGTGTCGAAGTAGCCTACATGTTACGAAACATTAACCCCTTAACATACTATCCCGAGTTTACTCGTTCACGTATGACATGTTGCAGTGTAAGTAACATCTTGGTCGGTGCTATACAAGATCAGCAGCTAACACCAACACAGACAGCTTCTTTCTCACGTTAATGCAATTGGCTACTGATGGCACACATAAGTTCTGTTATTGGTTGCTGCTGGTTTTGTAGACCAATGGAGATTCTTTTCATAGGTTCCGGCGAGTAAGTTATAACAAGGGATTCGTGAGTATATTATTAGACCAAAAATCTCTATTGCAACGCCTGGAACGAAAAAGGACTGTGTAAGTTAAGGGTTTAAGGGGGCGACCCTACCATTTTATCAGTGAAAAGTCTGTAGCAAAGTTCAGACCGTGTCCCTATTCTAGTGCTGAGTGTTTCGGACTAGTACATTTCCCGATAAGATGGTTTGAATATGTAGTTTTCTGCAATGTCGGAGAGCTCGCAAATATCGTGTGTACACTCCAAAGATTTTTTTGTACTTTTACAAGAAAATTTCTTGTAAAACCAGTTTCCAAGAAAATCCTTTGTAAATCTACAAACAGTTTTATTGTAACATCTGCAAGACATTTATTTGTAATATTACAAATGATAGCTTTGTATTATAACTGACATTATTGAGAAGTGTACATAAAATTACTTTTTTTTTTTTTCTAGAAAGCATATGTGATAAATTAATAACGGAGGGTAACTAAAAAATTGAAAATATAATTTACGGGGGAAAAAAGATTTACGCTTTGCCAGCATGGAAACTTGAATCCACACTCTTGTATTATTAGCCGGCAGTCGATTTGGGAGTTCTGTGTAGCTAGGAAACATTAATTGTTAATGAATAATACGGTCACGTTTTATTGAAATTGTTGCTTTATTATGATTATTTGAGTGTGTTTTACGTTGTTCAAACTTGCAAAACATTTCTTCTTGCACGCAGCTACACTTTACATCACCCATAGTTTTTGCATGAACAGCTAAATACGGTTTTACGTTGTTGAGTGTCCGCCATCTCGCTGAAGCTCGTGGAAACGGGTTAGTATAGTGCAAACATTTCTTGAGTTCTATTACAAACACGGCTCTTGTAGTTTTACAAACGAGTAGTCTTACAAGAGAAATCTTTGTACTGTTCCAAGCATTTATAAAATCACAAAGAATTTCTCAGTAAAAATTACAAAATTTTTTCAAGTGTGATATGCTCAGTCTCTTCGAAGTAATGTTCGCACCTCCTCTCAAGTGTATTTTCCTTTCTTTGGTCAGTCCGCGTGACGCACGTGGCATGGTTTTTCAGAAAAAACCTGTATTTCAAACACTACTAAGCGGTTCAAGCTCCGGGTACCCTGCGCTTGTAAGGGTATTCCGATCTCTGTCTACTTTCTGCTTGTAGTGTAAACTTCCGCCTTATAACCAGCCGTGGAATATTTTCGCGGGAAACAGGCGACCCTAGCGTCGGCCCTTTCAGGCCTACGTCAATAAATGCTTGTAGGTTTACGGTGTGTGGTCTTTGAGAACGCCTTGTGCACTGTGAATTTGTAGACCACTTGAGCTCGCCGCACGGAGAAATGCACTCACACTGTCAAACCTCAAACGCCACTCGCGCTATGTCCAACGGCAATCGCGTAGGCCAACGAAGTCGATAAAGTAAACTTTAAAAAAGAAATGGCTTGAGTCATTTACTGTTAGTTTTTCTATTCGTGTCAAAATCGCACTACATGAAAAATACTAGTTCTCTGTTTTACACAGTCAAGAACATTACGAAAAAAAAAAGCTCTTTCTCTTACCCCCGTTTGTAAATCTGAATAAATAATAAAAAAAGAAAGGCACACCCTCTAGCATGACTAGAATCTAAGAGATACATGCATAATTTTCCATAAATTCCCTATTTACAACACCACTTCTTGCTGAAACGTGGTAGGTGAGTGGATAACGTGTTGGGCTGTAGGAATGTTAATTTCCGAGCTCGAATCCCGCGACCGGACAAAAGTTTTTATTTTTATAGTCATTTTTATACACAGTGGATGAAAAACCACGTTTTTAACCCATTTCATAAAGAACAGACTGAAAAATAACTTGCAAGTTTGTGGACACGTTCCTTGTATTCACGGAGAATTATGTGAGATTTAAGGAGAGAAGTAATAAAAAAAAAACAAGAGAGAGTAATTTAACGCAGATGTCTGGATAATTGGTAGCCGGATTTTCTCCGTGTGCATTTATTTTCGTATAAATGTCCTCGAATACACGGAAAAATTAACAGCGCGGTATCAGAAATTGGCGCCTTGCCGCAGGTACTTCATCCAACGAGGATTGGAGTAGCAACCTCGATCAGGAGGTCGCTTCTCCTTTGACCTTACTGTACATTAGAGGCGCGACCTGAGACCGGACACAATAGGAATGTCTGCTCGTGTGCCCGACCTTGGCATTTACCTGCAATTGGTCCTTCGCGCCGACAGCCTGATCGTTAGGGACCTGCGAAACTCGCGCTATTCTTTGGTATCGCTGTGGTTTTAACGACCGTGTGGAAACTGGAGCCGATTTCGCTAGTAAATTAACTGTGAAAACATTCCCCCATCTGACAAGACCGCGCTTGATTCGTACACGCCATTATAACGTGTGCATTCTTTGGCGCAAAGTTGTTTAGGGTGTGTCAAATTAAGTGTGATCCAATGAAAAAAACGTAGTGCAGTTTACATGTGCTTATATTATAAAACTTGTTTGCACAAAATAACGCGAATTTTGCATGTCTCTACTAATCGTTGATCCTTATATTCTCGCGCGATAATACACAAAAGATTTTTGTAGGTTTACGAATAATTATTTGAGTACTATTTCCCAAGAAAGCTTCATGAAACCCAACAAATAATTTATTATAAATTTATGACACTGAAACGTATTAAGTTAATCATACGTCTCCGTTTTTTAATTAAAATGTAGTCTATAATGCTTACTTGTTATAATACCTCGTATAGTCCATTCACGGTTACTCCCAACTATTCTGAAGCCCTGCTAAAGTTCTACTTCCATGATATTTCTCCGCCTCATGCAAACAAAGCTTAACCGAGTGCAGAAAATTACATCAAAGAGGACAATGCAACGCGTTCATGCGCACTCAGTGTAATAACATTTTGCATAAGAACTACTAAGCATTACCAACACACCTATTTTCTCACTGTTTTTATTCATATTAATTAAAATTGTAATATAATTTTTACATACAGCCTAAAATGTTCAATTTTAGATGTTCAATTCAACCAAAATAAAAGTACATTTATGTTAACACAAGTACAAAACGCTTGTAATAGATGGCATATATAAGAAAAAAACCAAACACGTAATATATAAGGTGATTATTCAAATGTTTTGATTCAAAAAGTGTGAAGAAACCGAGTGGAAATTTGGGGGGGGGGGGGGACGACGACCGCATAGGCAACGTAAAAATCCATCGACAAAGAAAAATAGCATAATTGCATGCAATTTATTAAGAAGAAAAATTGTTCTACCAGGGCACAGGTGGGGAAAGGGTGTTTGAAACACTAGAAGAGAAAAATTTTGTCCGGGGGACTTCCTTCATTTGTTGCTCGCGATGGGTTTTTGTTTTTTAACGAGGGTGGCGAGCGGTACCGCCTCATTGGTGGAATGAATGGCTTATACGCAATTGGTAATGCCCTCTCTCGTAACGCCAGTCGACACCTGGATGTTTTCACGTATGGGTAAAAAAAATTCTTGTGGGGAGTGTACCCATGGCGAGGCGATACTCTCCTAATGACGGGCTTTCAAGCTGGGGACCCGTAGGTGACCGCCATATCCGGACATGACGTGAAGTGAGACTCTAGGGGGGGAGCAGCGCTGGAATGCAAGGTCGGGGGGAAACGCGAGAACACCGAGAAAACCCGCATTGTCCCGCACGATTCTCACGAGCGAAAATCCGGGAGTGAACCCGCCCGGAGGCGAGCTCCCTGGCCGCTACCCCACCGCAGACCCTATGTAAATATAAAATAAAATTTTACTGTGTGCTGTACTGGCAAACCATGCGACGGAATACAATCCCCCCTTTTCACTCTCGGTATTAAAAATTTGACGTTCCATCCTGATATTCAACCGGCGCGCAATTAAATATTGCGATGGCGAGCAAGGGCTATCGTTTGCGACCTTTTGTGTCACCTCGCCCCTTCTGGTATTAACCATCTCCGGTAACTACCACCGTGTTACCACCCCCGTACCCCGCCCTGCGCAAAACTGGACGACCGCCCACGGTATAATATTCCAGAAGCGCGGTAGCTGCAAAAGCACTCAGCGCCGCCATAGTGCGCTGGGACATGTGGAGCCACTTTACGGCCAACGGGGTGATTGTGAATTTGTTTCGCACTTTTTATAGTCAAGTCCATAAAAACTACACGTTATAACTAGGAACAGGAAAATTTCGCGGATTAATTTCAGGCCAAGATAGACGTCAAACACGGGTACCCAGAAGTCACCTTTGCAATTAGATCACAGCTCATTAGAAACACCCAGGATGACTCTGAGCCAATAGCAGACTTGCAAATAAACAAGCATCGAGAGGTGTGGAGTAACACTAGCCACTCTCTAGGGCGACAGCCAATGAACACACAGCTGAGGCTCGAGTGTACACAGTACTGTAAAGAGTAACGTACAGGTACTTGAACTTTCGAAACTTTCCTATCCCTAGTTATAACTAGAGACATGCGAAATTCGCGTTATTATTTGGCATCAGCCTGAGCTCCACAGTATTGTACATACCGGGGCTGGTGTCGTTTTCCCCAATGGCTTCTGCATAGGTGTGAAGCCACACCCTTTTTGACTGAACTGAGTGTGATTGGGGCACACAATTGTGAAGTGTTCATTTACTGGCGCAGAGTTACCCCGGGTGTGTCAAATCAACTATGGTCCAATAACAAACGTATTGCAAAGGTACGCCTGTTTAAAATTTAACGTGTCCTGAAATAATAACGCGAATTTCGCAGGTCTCTATTTATAACATTTCACTTCCTCATTTCTTATGTACGGCCTACACTGACAAAAAAGCTTTGTTGAATCAAATAAAGTTTGTTTGTATAAGGACACAATTATTATTTTGGCTGGCTGAATCGAACTATTTCGCCATTAATATTTGTTGTTCCAGAATTCGTGATTTTATTGGTGCAACTTAAGATTTGTTGTCTCTACGTACATTGAACTGTTTACGTTAATATTAAAAAAAAGTGAAAGCCAGCTAGAGAACTACGACCTAGCAACAACGTGACAACTGAACCTAATAGGATTTTTGTTTTTAAGTGCATACAATTTAAACACTGGACAACGTACGTAAATACATATTTCAAGTTCCATCAGAATTTGTTTTATTTGAACACAATGCGGGAATGGAGGCCGCGTCGCGATCGAGCCAAGGAAACAGGCTGATACTGCGGTGGTTTACCGTTGCCTTCCGAGGGATGGATGAGATGAAGTGAGGTGAGACTGGAGCAGCGCCGGAATGCGAGGACGAGGGGAAAACGGGATATCCCCGAGAAAAAACGCCGACCAGCAGCATCGTCCGGCACGATTGCCACTTGCGAAAATCCGGGAGTGACCCGGCCGGGGATCGAACCATTTTCGCCTTGGTGAGAGGCGCGCGTGATAACCGCTCAGCCACCCCCCCTCCCCGCCCCCCGGGGCAAACATTATTAGGAATCAGTAAATGCGCTAACAAACACTGTTACAATCCTAATTGTTACAGGATTTACAAACAAATTCTCGAGCTGTATTTCTGAACGAACGCAATGAAATGAGTATCAATAGTTGAGTCAACAATATATTTTGTTGACAGTGTATTTTTTTTTTTTTTTTTTTTGGTCCAGCACAAGCACAGAGGTATAGCGTGTGTTTTGTTAAATGAGCAAAATCAATTTTGGTACTTTACAAGTTTTGTTTACTCGACAAAATATTTTGTTGTGTCTGCCAAATACATATTTGGCCCCATACAAACAAGTATTTGGTTGTCTGCAAGAAACTGGAAATTATTAGCCAAAAAATTTTAAACATCTTTTACTGGCTGATGTCAAATTGTATAAGAGTGAGGTGTTTCGGTCAACGCACAAACAGCGCATTTTTTAGCGCCACCGAGGGTGAAGTGAGTCGAAGATGTAGCGGCGACGAAGTGCAAGGGAGGAGGAAAGCAGGAGGGCCCCGAGAAAACCCGCTTGCCGACGGCAAAGTCCGGAAGCTGCCTGGTTATAAAACACGGTTCGCCGTGGTAAGAGGCGAGTAGTAGGAAAACTGCGGCCGTCATTGGTTCAAGTCGAAGTAATGAAACAAAACACGGTTCGCCGTGGTAAGAGGCGAGTAGTAGGAAAACTGTGGCCGTCATTGGTTCAAGCCGAAGTAATGAAACAAAACACGGTTCGCCGTGGTAAGAGGCGAGTAGTAGGAAAACTGCGGCCGTCATTGGTCCAAGTCGAAGTAATGAAACCAAACACGGTTCGCCGTGGTAAGAGGCGAGTAGTAGGAAAACTGCGGCCGTCATTGGTCCAAGTCGAAGTAATGAAACAAAACACGGTTCGCCGTGGTAAGAGGCGAGTAGTCGGAAAACTGCGGCCGTCATTGATCGAAGTCGAAGTAATGAAACATAATCACGACAGGTTTCCAGAGTTGCGTCGTCTCATTTACATCGACTTGCAAGCTAACCACCCTCCGTTTCGCGGCGGAATGAGTCTTTGGTTCTGATCCCGAGCAAGCGTTGTCGTAAGCTTCGCCTCGTCTAATAGGGGAATTAAAAGTTTAGTTAGTAGCCGTTTATCCTTAACACCTGTCGGGCCGACTGGATTTTGGTTTACAGCCTGTTCAGGGCAAAGTGAGCACTTTTGAAACCAACCTTTGAAAAATTTCACTGGCCCTAACTGCATATATTTTAAGGGGTACACTGCGTGGTATGCACACATTAACGCTGGTAACGACGGCCAGAGAGTAGGGCCATATCATAACATTGAATAAAGCGTGCTGGGAAACATTTGTTAATAGTGAAATTATTATTATTATTTTTTTTTTTTAGAATGTAATTTAAAGCATCAACAAATTTGTGAAACATTAACTTTCCAAATAGTTTCAGTTTAATATGACCGAAACAGGAATAACGTGATGAGGCCCATGACGATGTTGATTTTACATACGGTGTAAGAACAGGCAATGTTGATACAAGTAGAGCTTAAGCAGGAATTTTGATAAATGCTCAATTTACCGCGAACAGACTATATGCGAGATTAGCCTATTATATCCATGAGTGTACACAGCTGTGTACGTAACATCCTGCAAGTAAATTTCGAGTCTGTGCTGTACACTGCTTGGCTAAATACCGAATGGTATTCCTTGTGTGTAACCATTCGTCAACCGTGCTACTGTTGCAAGTTATAAGTGGTTCATATTATTATTATTATTATTATTAGGGCCGCGGTGGTGTAGTTGTTAGACTACTCCTCTCCCATTTGGCAAATGGGGTTCGATTCCCGGCGGGGGTTTTCATGTGCCACTCATATGCCGGACAATACTGCTGATCGGTTGGTTTTCTCGGGGATCTCCCATTTCATTCCCTCCCCTTAGATTCCGGCGCCGCTAAGCATTCACTTCGCTTTACCCTCATCGGCTCTCAATACCCTACGTTACAAGCCACCCAAAACTCCGGACTCAGCTACATATTATTTTGGCCGAACATAAAGCCTAGAGCTCATTGGTTGTGGTAGAACTGTGCATAATATAATTATTTAATTTGCAACCATTTCAACCATACATCAAAATAACTTTGACAACGCAATATATAGGAACTGGAAAATTTCTCCAATTCATTTACGGACAATCTAAACTTCGAACACGCGTACATTTAAGTTGTTTTTTGCAATTGGATCGCAGTTTATTGGACACGCCCAGGTGAACTCCGAGTCAATAACAGACCTGCCAGGAAACAAGCCCCGAATCCCAGACCACTTGTTCCGAAGTGAAACTGGCTACGCCCTGGTGCAACAGCCAATGGAGAGTAAGCAGAGGCTCCAGAATACATAGGAACGTGGAGTCTAGCCTAGACGTTGTTAACACTTTGTAAACTATGCTCGAATGTAGTTCGAGCAAAGCTAATTTGAAAATTCTTTTGTTTTTTAGATAACTCGCATGGCTGTGCAGTATTTGTTGGGCTTAGTGTATAACATGACCTCACGTGAACACCACAACGCAGTATCAATGGTATTTCTAACGATAGAATTTCTCTTTTTTATAGCCACAAAAAGGTGCACGATTGATTGTAAGCCCTTTTATTCGATAGAGGACATTTGATTGGGTAAATATCAGCTCGGCTCTCCATTGGTTGATTACCGAGCAATAATGAGCGCTGTAAAGTACAGGTTAGTGACCGGTGTGGTATGGACCAATAGGACGATGGTTGAGTTCTAACACAGGCACCAACAGAACCGGTGTTCTTGCAGTAGTGTATACAGATGACTTACTTCTAATTTGTCTTCAGTGCCAGTGAATGAGCGCAGACCACAATGTGTTAAAACGCGAAATTTTCCTGTCCCTACCGTTATGAAGTGATCAGGCCTTAGCTGAACGGCCTGCCTGATCACACCTTCGAACACTGAACCAGGGCACGAGCATGATTTCAATAACACCTTGTGAAAGACAGTTGCAGAACCCCCTCCGCTGGCCGGTAAACGGGGTCGAAAATATTAAGGAACGCACCTGTTATAGGCCAACGTAACACTCTGGAGCGGAGACTACTGAAGATGGGTATGCCCGGCCGTCATTAACCGCGTCCTAGAATAATCCTCCGGAAACATGAACAAGGTGCGGACTTTCCAATTAGATTGTTATAGTTAGGGACCTGCAAAATTCGCGTTGTTAATTGGGGACGCGTTTAACTTGAAACACGTGTATCTCTGCTATACGTTTGTCATTGGACCATACTTCATGTGACACGCCCTGGGTACCTCTGCGCCTGTAAATGAACACTTCACAAGTGTGTGTCCCAGTCACATCTATGCAGCAGCCAATGAAGAAACGGCGCTCTCTCCTTTACGTACAGTACTCTGAAGTTTAGCCTGACGGAAAATAATAACGCGAATTTTGCAGGTCCCTAGTAATAGTAGTGGCATGCGGTAATAAACTTAACATAATTAATTAGCATTTTGGTATTTCATTTAAGCTCCCACGAACAATAGTCACGTAAATAGCTATTGTATAATCCTTATGTTCAATAAACCTCATATTATACTGCTGTGCTCTACCTAATCGTGACTCATTATTTAGCTACTCTCATAATCCCTTTCAGGTATGAATTGACTACAAAGCTAATTCATAACACTGCCAATAGCTTGTTTCTAGATGGCACTATGCTGCGAGCTGTAAGCCCTGGCTCCCAGTGACGTTCCGTGTGTTCTGCATGACGAGTAAATATTGGTCCAGTATGAACGACGGTCCATGCGTCGTGATCCGGGATGCAGAGCTGTTTAAATCGGCAGCAGCAGTCCGCCGACTGTTACGGACTGCGCACGAACAGCTGTTTAGCGAAGCGGGTAGACGAACTGCAGAACTCACATGGACCGGAACGTTTGATGAATTACAGAGACTCTCTGCGCCTATTGCATACATACCCACGCGAGTTTATAATTAAATTGATTAACAAATCCGAATGGGGAAAGCTCGCGTCCTGTGACACAGAATATTTTAACCTCCCCTCTACAATATTAAATTACAGTCTGGCTATGATGTATAATGGCAAATCAGAAAGACCAACATATATGGGATTATGTTAGTACCAGTATTTTAAGGGGGCCGCCTACCTGACGCGACATGGCACAGGAGCAAGCGTACGCTAAGGGCGACACTGGCACTCGCATCAAGTGCCGCATCGCCACTATGCCCGAAGCACTAAACTAGCGCCCAAGCTTTCCGTCGAACCGTTTTTCCTATGGGACTTTAAGCGGCGAGCTTATTATTTTACTGATGGAAAGTCTGTTGCAAAGTTCAATGCAGGATTGTATCTGAGTTTCACGTAGATCCGGTTAGCACATTTTGACATACGGAAGTTTGAAAAGGCTGTTTTTAGCTATGTTGGAGGACTTGGAAATAGTGGTTCTAACATGCGTAGTGTCATGAAAGTGACATTCCGTCATCGTCTAAAGTTTGTTTTCTTTCCATAAATTAGCACGTTGGGCGCATGTGAAATAGTTTCGTCAATAGAACGGATTTCCCAACACACTGCAACACATTCTAAGACGCTAGTAGGCAGCCCCCTTTAGTAAATCAATAATGCAACAAACAAATATTCGCCCATTGATTTCATGGGAACATTTTGCCACATATCAGCAATTAGTTGTAAATGATTGTGAGGCACTTAAATGATTTCAATTTAAGCGATTATAACAAAAAAAGATCTCACCTTATTACGAGGGCAATAGTACTGAGAAAGGTAGTGCAGCGGTGTGTAACACTGAATTCATATTCTGGAAAGACCACAGTTTAATTTCTCGTCCAGTAAACATAAAGTTTTCCAGTTTCCCAGGGTTTCCCGACATCTCCCGGGTGGATGCTGGTACAGTTCTTAACTACAGGCCATAGACGACCACATCCCCGCTAATCTAGTGTTCACATTTGTGTCGCTGCTCGAGGGAACTCAAAAACACCAAATAAACAAATGAAAAAAAAATTACAATATACAACTGACATACATCAACCCTGTGTACTCGCCATTATCTCAGTAACTGAAAAACTATAGTCGTTTGGTGGTTTCTTCACAATTTTTTTAACCAAACATTAAAACATTAAAACAATGCTTTGTTGGTTCTTACATACGTCGTATATCACAAGCGTTTTATATTTATGTTACATAAAAAAAAACCTTATTTCTAGTTACATTGAACTTTCACTTCCATATTATATATAAATTATAATATTTCATTTGTACTTAGTATGAATAGAAACAGGGAGAAAATGGTGGGTGTGTTGGTAACGCCTAATAATAAATAGTTCTTACGTATAATATTATTACAATGAGTATGCACGAATGTGGTGCGTTGTCCCTTTGGTGTAATTTTTTTTAGGCTCGGTTGAACTTTTTTGCACGAGGCGGATTAATATCTATGGAAGTAAAACTTCAGCAGGGCTTCAGAAAAAAAATGTGTGGAAGTAACCGTGAATGGACTATAGTGGGCGTGTAAGCGGGGATTCAAAATCAATAATTTATTCAATAAAATAATATAATTTTTTATTTTAAACATTCCTATGCGGAGCGGCACGTCGTGGTTGATCGAACGCCCTCGCGAGGGGATGCCATCCTGTGTTGTCACATCCGCCTCCGCTCGAGCGACCTATTAGAGGGCGTGGGCGATGTTACGTCACGGTAATGAGATGTTAAATCCATGCGTGGTCCCCCCCCCCCCTTTACGGGTCACCAAGGTTCTGAGGCAGCCCCTGTCTTGTTTCACGCCTGGGCGGCAATCCGAAACGCTGCTCCGAGAGTGAAGCAAAGTAACAGAGAGTAGCGGCAGAGGAAAGTCAAAGTAAACGTGGATTTGGAGCGACCATGACGTAAACAGCACTCTATATTTACAAATATGTACTGGATCCATCAACAAAGTTCCCGTTGGAACAGGCGCCGGCTTCTCCATCCTCCCCTCTAGGTGGCGCTGCATTCCAACCGTTATATTTAACCCCCGCAAAAGCAAATGTAATTAGGCTCTTTGATCTTCGGGGTCCACCGGGAAATTGGCAATTTTGAAACCGTCATGCCGTCCGAATAATAAAAAGAAAACTGCACTAAACCACTCACACGTGTAGCCAACTGTCACGACCGAGCTTTATAATTCTTTCGCTATAAAATTTAAGAACGACGGTCCCCCATTAACTGAAATTTGCGACCCAGTGCGCTCGTCTGTGCACGGACTTAGTTTTGGGGGGGGGGGGGGGCCGGTAACCAGAAACATTTCCCGCCACCTCGCCCTCGGGAGCAAAGGGCTAAGTCACACCACACTGCTGTATTTCGATACGATTCACATTCAGACACACAGCCACAAATGTCAATTCCAAAATATATTTTTCCCTTTCCCCAAGTCCTTTCTTTTCCAAAATATTAGTTATATAAATAAACAGCTTCTCTTGCCACAAAATAATCAAAAACATCACGCCTGAAAATGCAGCCTTTATAAAAGTTGATTTTTTTTTTAAATACGAAGTCTATTACTTATCATTTGTAACTTTCCCGTTTCTGTCTGTAAAATGATTGTCCACATTTTCATTAAATTTCTTTAAGTCTGTTAAACTTCCCGCCATTTTCGTTTTGCCTTCCGTTACTCGCTTAAATAGTGCGTGTAAAATTTTTTTCTCGCTCTAGCATAATGCTCAGAGTAATTATTCCACAGTTTTAATACATTGCCAAGCAAGAGAGAGTGAAACATTTGCTCAAAGTGTTTTGGGCAGCCAAAGACAAAATTCCACTCTCATAGAAACGTTTTGAGGCGCTGTCCTCGAGACTACGCCAACTTCATACACAGAAAAATAGTTTTGTTTGATAAAAGGACGCTTCCTTCACGTAAAGAAATTATAATTTTTGTATAGGAGCAGTTAAATATAATGTTACTGAAAACAAACTATTGTTGTTTTTTTTTTATCTTAAATATGATGAGATTTGGTTCGTGCAACTAAATATTTGTATGGCTCTAAATAAGGCTGTCGAATGCTACGCGTTAGTGACATCGATTTAACTGACCGCTTGTAAAATTCGAATGGTTTAAAATGCATATTTGTATAATACGTAACATGCACGTTGATACATGGTTTTAAATCTTAGCTTTTATCATTTATTTCTTGGTGAAGTGGCTTGAGTGGGGTTGTTTACGAAATTACTAGGAATTTTTAAACAGCAAAGTCTGTTAACATACTAATTGCCGCTGAAAATTACAAAGAAGGTCTCGAGCTGTAGAATCGAAGGAAGGCAATCTAACGACTCTATCACCCTGCAGCCAACCAAATAAATTATTCTATTGAACAAATCAGATTTCTGTTACCACCATAAATTTCTAAGACTGCTCCATCCAACCAAAATCAGAATTTTAATTTTACTCTATCTTGATATGTATAAAGATTCTGGTAAGCAAACTTTAGATAAACGTGCTCTTGAAATAATAGTTCTTTCTAAAGTGAAACTATTATGGACCCTTAGGTTATTCGGTATGCTCCTTCGTGAAGAAAAGGAAGAGACTATTTTTATTGTGTCCACATATACGTCCCGGGATACTGAAATGCTTCGGTACCACTTTCATAGTGACGTCATTTCAAAATGGTGACCTTTTCTCTCTCTCTCTCTTTCTCTCTCTCTCTCTCTCTCTCTCTCTCTCTCTCTCTCTCTCTCGCTTTGAACGCCAGTTAATTGGTTTTCCTACAAAATGTTTCACAAGTCTAACCATTTTCCCGGAAAGCTTGGCAAACTGAATATGTAAGAATTTTTATTTAAAATTTTGTGTCACTATGAAAAAACAAAGCAAAAATAGACAAGTCTTTTTAATAAAAGTAAAATGCTATTTTATAAGATTTAATGTGATATCTTACACAAGGTTGCTGCGCTCCACTACAGCAGCATAGTAAGCGAAATAATCTACGAAAGTGTATGCTTTTTTAAGTGACAAATGTTTCTTATTATAGTTTATTTCTTATCTTTGATTTGTTTTATCCTCACGTAGTCAGTTTTTACCTTATGTGCAATATTTCCACTACAACTGAATACGTTCGTATTATTTTGTAATTGTTATTGCTCGGGAAAAGGTAGAAATATGAAAAGGTAATAGCAAACTATGTTTTTAATGTACATATTTATACTGTTTTCGGGGTATAAAATAAAAAATTTAAGTAGTAAATTTGCCATATTTAGGCTCTCTTTTTGTATGTGTGATATTTCAGAAAACTAATTATATTGAAATCATGTTTACTTTAATTATTGTTTAAATTATGTCTCATTCCAAACTGTCTAACATAAAGATACTATTTTATTTACAGATACATCATTTTACTGTGTAGACACAACATACACCCATCATGAATCATTTTGTTGTAATGTTTTCACATTAAATAAACATCATCTTCATCTTCATATTTACTTTCGAATGAGGGTTTCACTACTTCCACTGTTATCGCACAAGTCTTCATCTCCAACACAGCTACACATTTCCGGGCAGGAAACTGTTATTTGTTGTACTCTTGCATAAAACGCTCTCATATTTTGTTTTGACAAAGCTGAACTTAAAAAGTTCAAGTATTCCTATAGGGGCTGGAGTATTGTTGCAAGTGACAGGGACTAAGTGGTCATCTTCATGCTACCAGCCAAAGTTTGTGGAATTTGTTAAACTAGGATGTCTTTAGTCTCACTGGCGCCATTCCACTACCTGCAAAAATGCCCTTCATACAGCATGTTTCAGTGACGACCTCGTTGGAGGGAGATTTTACCTACCACTTGATTTAATGTAGAAAACGACCACCTTAAATCTTCAATTCTAGTGACAGTTGTACTGGGTACATACACTTTGCACAGGAATCTGTTAATATGCATCATTGCATCATCAGATACTACTGACTTTGAAGCAAACAATGTAAGATGGCTATTAAACTGCTACACATAACCGCCACCCTAATAGTAGTATGAACTACATATAACTTGCAACAGTAGCATGATTAACGAATAATTACCGAAAATGAATACTATTCGGTGTTGTGTCAAGCAGTGTACACTACAGACTGAAGATATACTTGTAGTACGTTATGTAGACAGTTGTGTACACTCATGGATCTGAAGGGGCTAATCTCGTCTATAGGCTATTCACTGTGAATTGAACATGTATTAAAACTATCCTTAAGCTCTTAATTGTGTAAACATAGTGCATTTTTACACCGTATCTAAAATTAACATTGCCATTGGCCCCATCACTTAATTCGTGTGTCGGTCATGTTAGACTTAAACTGTTTGAAAAGTAAAATTTTTACTAATTTGCTCATGCTTTAACTTATATGTATTAAAAGAAAACAAAAGAAATAATTTTAATATTTATAAATGTTTCCTAACACGTTTTATTCAATGTTAAATCATGGACCTATTTTCCCGCCATCATTACCAAACACTGTTAAAAACTGTAAAGCTCAGTAACGATGACAGGTTGTGTGAACTGGTAAATGATTTATAGCCTTATCATGGCAAAATGAGTACTCTTGAAACCAACCTTTGACAAATTTCACTGTCCCTACATGAATATATTTTAAGGGGCATACCACGTAAACTCAAGAAAATCAAATCAAACTAGGGTTGGTCGGTATTGACGGCACTATAATGTCAAACAATGGTACTTTAATAAGGGTGCAAGCATCAACAGAGTCAGTTTTATTCCATTACATGCTTACAGTTTTGTTACATGAGAATGAGAGAGAAATTTTACTATACGAAAGATCTGGAGTATGACGTTTATTGCGTGAATGTCTTTGTTGAGAAGTTAATATGACCATTCATGGAATTTTGTGTACCACATTACTATACAGCGGTCCTGAAATGAGTTGTCATTTCGGAATCTTTTTATTATGCTCTGGAACGAGCAAATGTTCGTATTTCCGTAATAACTGTACCGCAACTCAAGATTGTTGGTGTTGTATCACGGGCTAGTCCGTTAGAAAACCGGCTGGTCTTATTAAATTTGGAAGGCATTGGTAAAATGAAAGTAATAGTATGTTTAATTGTGAAGGGTCTTATCACACATCTGATACTTGGTGCGGGTTTGTTAACCCATTATGACATAAAGTTAAATTTTGACAACTGCATTGTATCTGCCAAAGAGTAATCTCGTATTCCAGAACTTCGACCAGCCAAAGAGATAGTTGGTAATTCTAATGTCAGTTCAATGCGAAACGCCATTCCTCTTACACTGGCTAGACACCATTTAAGACCTTGTATGGAGTGCCGTCACGTTAACCGATATCCCGCCCTATTGAAAAAAAACCAGAACACCCTCTTATGTGACGTTTGCACGGCTCCAACAGAGATCATGGAATGAAGGGTCATAAGTAGGGACCTGCAAAATTCGCGTTATTATTTGGCATTAGGCTAAAATTCACAGCAATGTATATACTAGAGCCGGCATCATCTCTCTATTGGTTGTTGCATAATTGCGAAGTCTCCCCCTTTCTGATTGAACTACACGTGATTGGGGCACACAATTGTGAAGTGTTCATTTATTGGCGCAGAGTTACCCAGGGCGTGTCAAATAAATAATGTTCAAATGACAAACGAATTCCAAAGTTAAACGTTTTTAAAGTTAAACGTGTTCCCAAATAATAATGCGAACTTTGCAGGTCTCTAGTTGTAAGTAGTGACATGGCTGAATGCTGGAGTACCACAAACGAGGCAAACGGCGGCATTTGACGGGGACATGCTTCACCGTGCTACATACTACGTAATACATACACTTGTGCCGTGTATTCCTCCTATTTGCACTCCCCGGAACGAGTTTGAACAAGCGGACCATTTTCTATTAATTCTGCCATGGTGAGTAATAATTTGTCTCGACTATTTTTTCATTTCAGCCGAGTGTTCCAAAGCTGCCTGATAAGATTGAGTGACTAACTTTACTTCAGCAATGAAGGGGAACGATTTGAACACCCCCATTTTAACAGTTTACAATCTCCGTTTCATGAAACACGATTCCTATTTTTGACGCTCCATATCAAGTATTTCCTGATATCTTCACATTTACGAATTTTAAACCACACAATAGTGTTTGTCATTGTATAGCCCACCTTATTTTTCATAACGAATCACCCCCAGTAGTTTGGCACATGAATAACGGTCAACGTTGTATACCAGCGAGCCTAACTGCAAAAATCCAGCTTGCAGAGGTGGAACATTCTATGCTACGTCAGCTACCTGGCGGAAGTCTCTGTGAAAACACCCGAACGAAGAGGGGATGCTGGGTTTGCGAAGGGACGGGGTGAGTTAATCCATCAGGCGATTGCACAGTAAATCGCGGGAACGCGGAATGAAGGGTGTGAGGTGAGAAGGGGGGAAGAGTGTCGGGATGGGACGCTCGTGTGAGACTGAAGTGCGCAGGGCGACGCCCCGAGTGATTGGCTCTCGGCAGGTTACAACCTGCAGTTACGAGCTCTTCGCGCGAGACGAGCCGTTGAAAAGAAGGTAGGGAGGGGGGGGGGTGGCCAGGGGCATAGAAACTCCCCAAAGGCCGTCCCACAAGCGCGATATCCCATAGTTAGAGATAATGGAAAATCGCCAAAATTTGTTGATCCAACATATCTTCTACAACATTCTAACTAGATTATTCTTTCATGATTCAATCCACAGGGTCTTGACTCGACCGAATTGTTTGCAGACCAATCACGAACGCACTGCCTTATGGTATCAGAATCCTCATTGGCACAGTGAAATTGGGGTAGTAGCTTCATACATGCATGACAGCCAATAAGGAAAGAAAACTGTCGGACTGGGAAACAGTCAACTTTTCCCGCGATAAACCATAATCTCTACCCATAGTGTAATTCGAGTGTATATTCCATTCAGGGTTACTTCCAACTTTTCTGAAGCCCTGATAAAGTTCTACTTGCAGGATATCCCTCCGACTCACGCAAACAAAGCTTAACCGTGTCTATAAAATTACACCAAAGTGACAACGCGCCGCATTCATGCGCACTCACTGATGTCACCAATAGGTAGGGTTAGGAAAATTTCGCGAGTTCAATGACCTGCAGGCTAGACTCCACATGCCTGTGTACACTAGAGCCTCAGCTGTGTGTTCATTGGCTGCTGCCGCAGTGTTACCTCACACCTGGCAGTATGAGATTCGCTACTTGTTTCCTTACAAGTCTGCTGTTGGCTCAGAGGCGTCTAGGGAGTGCCTAATGAACTGTGAACCAATTGCAAAGGCGACTTGACTCTATATGTGTTTGACGTCTCTCTTGTCCCGAAATTAATTCGCGTAAGTTTCCTATTTCTACAAATAGGAGTAGTGAAATTTCGCGAAAAGATTTCAAGACAAGCTATATTTTAAAACATTGTAGGGTCGTGTACCTATCTTGGTAGACTGAATTACTTTTCGAAACGTGTTAACTGTCTGCAAACGAATCACGTAGGAGCCGTGCCGATCTTCCCGAGTTCTGAGAGGCCCGGTCAAATATGAAAACGCCTTCTCAAGCAGACAGCAGCCAATGACAGTATACAAACTGCTGTTGGGTACTTATAGTATTGAAGTTTACCGTGTACTCATATTTTTTTTCGGAAAGGTCACGAGCTCTAGTCATCAAACTATACACCACAGTTCTCTACAAACTCGAGCTGCCGTCACAAGCAGAGGTGAGTCTCCTGCTTAAAACAGACCACTCGGGATGAAACTACTGGAAATTATGCAGATCGTGTCGGTTGAGCGAAACTACTGCATTATAAACATAATTGTATGCCATCTACCTTGCCGTAGAGTTATGAAGGAATATAATATGGGTTCTTATAAAAATTCTGACGAATATTAACAATTATTATTGTTAACTTTCTTACTGTAAAAGATTTAAAAAAAAAAATAGTAACAGAAACAATTCTTATAAATAGGAAACAACATTGATTTTTGTGCAGTTTTACGACATGTTTATCCGACAATTTTATTATTTATATATATATTTTTGTGGATTATGTAGGTACTGCATGTATTCAAACTCGATGAAAACATTTCTTGTGGTTTTTCTTTTTTAGTAATTAACTTGTCAATGGTGAATATGTGAACGGTTTTAGTTAGTAATTACTACAAATACAACAAAATACTACAAAACGAAGAAATGATTTCATGAATAATATCCGTTCTGTTTGGCTGAAGAGGTCTCTGGTCTATAATTTTATTGTTCATCGTCATACCTAAACGGGGCTATAGGGGCAATGCAAGTTATTAATAAGAGTTATATAATAAAAATTTTACAAAAGTGGTTTATTTAAAGGTAAGGTTGTGCAAAAATTTCTTCAATATAAACGTTATGAATTACGAGCGTAGGGAGCTATACAAATATACTGAAGTATTAATTTATATTAAATAATAAAGATTTGACACGCCACATTCTGAGTAAAGTCTAATTGGAGAATCCCCGCCTTGTTCGTGAATCCGGAGGCTGGTTAAGATGGCTGAAGTCGACGGCGGGACATACCCGTCTTCAGTGGTCTCGTTCCAATGGCCGGACGACAAAAGACACAGCCCACGGACTACACTGCCCTATATCGGCTGCGTTGTCCCCGTCTACTAGCCCTTTGGTAAGGGGTCTCTGTGGTTTTCGGTTTAATAACCAATCTCGACAATCACGGCCCGAGCCCTGGATAAATATGCAAAGGTGTGATCAGGCAGGCCGCTCAACTAAGGCCTGACCACAACTTGTGTTACTGTTACGGCGATGTACGTTTTCCGGAACGTGAGACTTGGGGCCAGTTTCACACGATCAAAGTTCACTTTACGTTTCCTTAAATTTTATTGAATCCAATTCGTTCAGTGCTGTGTGACGTCACTTGTACGTCGTAATCGCGGTCAGTTTGTCTTCTCGCGCAACTGAAAAGCACAAATTCCTTCCAAGACTTTCGTACAGAATATGTTGTATATTTTACTGAATCTAATTGTCCTTCCATTACTCCGATTTATTAAAATATTATAAATAGTATAAGTAGTACCTTAATAGAGTAATTGATGCGCATTTATACTATAGGCCGTTCACGATAAAGTGAACACTTTTGAGGCCCTAGTTACTTTTTTCTTCCAACCAATTTATATTCTTCCCCCACTTGTTATTTTAAACCCTGCGATGTGAGTAATAAACACAGTGTATACGTTCACCATACCCAAAACCAAAAGTCCAAGGCTACAGTGAAAAGCACTTATTGGTTGTTATGTCTAAAGAAACAGTTTAAAAAAGTGCTCACTTTACCGTGAACGGCCTATACAAAAGTATTTGGGTATATTTAATTCATGCAAAGTAAATATATAGTATTAAAAAAAAATAATGTTTGTTTAGGATTCGAAAAATTATTTTCACGTAGTGTATAGTTTTTTGCAGACGTTCAAAAGAATTACTTAATAATAACTTTATTAACTGAAATATTTGCGACAAATTTTCAAATTGCCACATCAGTATATACTGAATACTACCGCATGCGTGAAAAGCTTATCATAGCTTTGAAATAATAATTCGATTTCTGTTGTATTAAATCCACTGAAGTACACGTTAACACGTTCTGTATCCTATAAGTTGAATTCAATTGGCTGAATTGTCCTTAATGTTCTTAAGGCGCTGAAATATCTAAATAATAAAATCAATGCCCATTTTAAATACCAGGCTGCGGCAGTTACTGAACTTTCACAAGAAGGCCACACTGCAACGAATTCGTTCCTCGTTTTCAAACCATAGATAGGACATGCTTACAATAGAGACTTGAAATCACGTGGCTGTGAAATATATATACATATATTCCGTTGTGTTCCACGACGCTCGTCTTCTTTGAAATATATTCTTCGACGCACGATTTTGTGTACGAAGATTATCTGATCCTGACCACAAGAAAATAAAAGCGGTGACTAGGAAAAACAGGAAAATTTAAAGAAGACATATCCTGGTCACTGACGCAAACAGGAAGTAGCAAACTTGATACACGCGGGGAGGTTTTTTTTTTTTTTTTCTGGAGCTCAATGCGGCAGAAGTAAAAAAGAAGAAAAATACGGTAAATGTAAGCTGCGGAGCGAGAATTTGGAAGTCAGCCAAATGTTGCAGTGTGCTTCTCCGCGTAAAGTAATTTATGCAGGAAGATAATTTGAATATATTTCACTAGAGACTTGCGTAGTTTTGAAAATCAACCTTTCGCAAAGGCCGATTTCAAAACACACATATTCCACGTGCAAAATCTTCACAAATAAGAACAAACAAAAGGCTTTTGCTGGAATACAATGACCAGTCTTTATCTAAATCGAAGATACCGATGAATATTAGAGTGAAATATTAGGTTTATTTTCTGGTCTCTATTTTATTGCTTTATTATTATTGTTGCCACACAAGAGCATAAAATCTGCATGTGCAGAATTTATATATCAGACAAGAAAAATTCGTTCCACGTTACGTGGCAGAATTACGTAAGACGATTATTAAAAATATGAAGCCGTTTATTATATAAATACTGAGTGATTTATTTTTGCCTTTGCATTCCAGTTTTATTTATATTTCAAATTCATCTGCAAGTAACCTTATAATACTCGTAGGTTTAAATTTACGCAGTATTGATGTTGATAATTGCGATTTTTACTTCTGTGAAACTGTTTACACTCCAAATCACATGCGAGCTGGGTATTTACAAACTAAATGTGGGGATGTATTTACAAAGGGAATCAGTAACTATCAACCATAACGTTTGAAATTACATGAACTGGGGACGATCGCAACTGAGAATGTGTAAATAATTTCATAGGGAATAACATATTATTTCCTCTCCATATATTAATTTCTGTAAGCAAAGGGTTTAGGGTTCGTGATTGATGTAAATAAATAACGTGTCAGCAGAAAGTGCTGTAATGGTATATTATATAAATATCGACACTTTATGTAAATTCTAATGGGTTTATATAGAGATAAGTGGGTTCAAGATGAAATATGTTTTCTCTCTCTAAATGCCTAGTATCTGGTGAAGCGTTATCTGGAATACAGAAGATTTTTTAAATAATATGTTATTTTTCACAACACAAATATATAGCTTTGCTAGTTTACTTTGGCAGTTTCTCTGGGGTTTAGATCATGAGACATATGCGGTCGTTAGTTTCTGAGTTATTAATACCAACAGGAAACATTTTGGAGTTGGCATAAATATATTTCTTTCATCGAGAACGGAAGAATTGTTGAGCGTTGTTTGAGAGAATGAGGACTGATGGTGGTATGACGATTTATCTGTTTTTGAAGACAAAATTCGCACGGCTATGCTTCCATTTCTTCCCTAAACCTTATGTTAAACATCAGTTAACACTAGCATCGTCTTATTGTGCTTTTCATGAACATAATATATATATATATTTTTAGATAGCAAAAACGAACACGATCGTGATACACACGAAAATTCACTACAATTGAAACACAGCCAACTAGCCAATTCATTGGTTAACACACAGCCATTAACCAAACTCGCCAGTAAGGTAAACAGTTCCTTTGTAACCTGTACCAAGATGCTGGTAAGTGGAGATGCACAGCTCAACAGAACTGTTGTTCGTGTAGTGATAGAAGATTCACCGAGACTGTTTTTGCAATTGCCGGTAAATATGCTCGGGCATCAAAAACATTAACATGTGCTACTGACGTCAAAACTGGCAATATATTGGGTGTGTGATCAAATATGAGAAAGTGATACTGGTCACACAGATGTACATACATAGAGTACCTGCTGAACCCATGGCTTTGCATGATCGTAATTTAAATGTTTATCTGCTCGACTGAGAGTTCAATTTATTTTTCCCCCTTGGCTTTTCCCGCTAGAAATTGTGTGTATGGCTACTGAAATGATTGAATTATTACCTGCAACTTGGATTTATAATCGAATTAGGGTGGGGCAGATAGTAATTAATAAGATCTTCTGCCGTACCCTACACTCCGTGATAAGAGTCGAAATATTTTATATGTAGTATTAATTTTTTTAAGCATTTGAATAGAGAGTCTTCTGAAACAAAAAGTACGATAATATCTAGTTTTTTATATGACTTATTGATGTATCCATCGATTTTAAGACATATTGAATATCCAATGAAACCATATTTTCCTCGTTTTCATGTTATTAATGAATGAAGTTCAGAAAAAATTTAAGCAATTTATAGGTAATTATATTTACAACATGTAGAAGCAAATCTTTCATTTTCCTTGTCGGATTTAAGAGATATTGACAAGTCCAAAACCCATTTAACTCATTCTCACCCTTTTTTACTCGAATTTCTTAAAATACTGAAATTAATTTTTATCCATGTGTATAATTTTGTAGTATGTTGAAGTAAGCAATATAATTACATTAAATTGGATTTAACATTTTAACACAATGCCCTTGTGTCATAAGGACAATCATTTATTTACGTTTCTTAGCTTTTTAAATCCTATGAATTCAAATAAACAAATTTATTCCGAAGTCTGTTCAGCAAGAAGAATAAAATGAGAAATCCGTCCCTCAAAAGTACTACAGTGCTGAAACAAACCACCCGACCCTGAAACACTTAAATGAACATGACAAATTCGAAAATTTCTTTTTAATCGAAGCCTACACAAAAAGGGGATACCACGCCCTAATATTTCATTATGCTATCTCCAGAGTTTAGGGATGTGCGTTGATGAGATATATGGTAGGAATTTTCTGACGGGTGCAGGAGATACCATAAATCTGCTCACTCTGTAACATGAGGAGGTTCTTTTGTACTCCCAGTAGCGAGAGGATCAAGATGAGCGGCCTGGCTAGGAAGATACGACATGAAGATTTACGATTTCCTTACCTCCTCTTTCTCTCCGAGCGAGTCGCCATTTTCCACCCTGAACCTTCGCCCGTTGATTTCATGGCCGTCCACCTCGATCTGTGGCAGCTGGAACAAACAAGGAAAAATTAGCACTTATTTGAACACTTTGAACCTGCGGTACAGTTTCCCTCAAATTCAACACATTGAGGCCTGCGCACATTTACTGGCACTTAAGACAAATTAGAAGTGAGTCACCTGTATCCACTACTGCAAGAACATCGAATCTGTTTGTGTCTGTGTTAGAACTCACCATCGTCCTATTGGTCCATACCACACTGGACACTACTGTGTACTTTAAAGTGTTCATTATTAATCGGCCCTCGACCAATGGAGAGCCGAGCTGGTATCGACCTAATAAAATGTACTTTATCGTATAAAAGGATTTACAACCAATCATGTCCCTTTGGGTGACTATTAATAAGGAAACTCATCGTTAGCAATATCATTGTTACTGTGCTGTCGTGTTCTTGTGAAGTCGCGTTAAACAGTAGCCGAACATAAACTGCACATCCATGCGAGTTTTGTTCTGAACAACAAAGAAATTTTCCAATTAGTTTTGCTCGAGCTACACTCCAGCATAGTCTGCACAGTGTTAAAGACAAGCTGAGTAGCCTATATCCAGAAGGAACACCAGTCCTTGTTAGCTGCACAGTGCCCTATTCGCATTCGTCATATTGTACGACCGAAACATTTAAAAACCATGGGATGTGAAAACTGTCGACGACCGGTTGGTTTTCTCGAGGTTTTCGCATTTCCTACGTCAGTTTGTATAATCGCTTCTGCTTTATGTATAACGTACAGAAACCGGTTTCTCATTAAAATATTTCAAGGCAAATTGTGTTCCAACGCACTTTAAATCAGAACGACTTTCGTAATTGGATCACATAAATTGTTACACGTCTTTTATGTGTCTGTCCGTGAGTCACGGGCGGTCAGAACAGGAGAAACTTATTTCTGATTGGCTCACTCATGTAACATACTGTCTTCATGCAAATACATTTGCCCAATAGTCAAATGAAGACTGCAAGAGCACACAGAGGCTATCGAAGTCTAGCCTCCGCGTAAATATTTTAGAGAAGAACAGGTGGCCTCGCCTTTTCACAACAACACCGGACACGCTTTGTCTACTAGACTGCACAAAGTTCTGACAATATAATGCCGCGTTGAAAGTGCCACAATAAAAATGCTATGTCCTACATAGAATAATATAATTGTGGGGAAAGGAAACTAGCCGAATTCATTTTAGGACAAGTTAGACTTCAAAGACGTGTTCATTTCTGTTATATTTGCGATTGGATTACAGTTTGTTAGACACGGCCAGGTCAACTCTGAGCCAGTAACAGATCTGCAAGGAAAGAATAACCGAATCCTGTGCCACCTGGTCTGAGATAAAACTGGCCACACACTGGGACAGCAGCCAATTCACAGAAAGCTAAGGCTGGAAATTACGTATCACCGTGGAGTCTAGCTTGTAGGTAATTCAAAACGCAAAATTTTCCAGTCCCTAATAATTAGATTACCCGGGAATTTCACAGGGTCATTTATAGACACGTTGTAATGCACACACTTTTGTAATTTACTTTTGTAATTGGTCGACTTGCTGTTGGAAATCTCCTGGAGATGAATGAGCCAATAGCAGACATGCAATAAATTGTGCGCCCAACCACCGCCTTTTAATACCACAACAGTCAACCAATAAACAGTCTCTAGCCATAACCCATGCTTAAGCACACCTACGTATACGTAACTGTTATTGATTATAACCTGAATACACAGAAAAATTCTATAAATAATGAATATATAACGTGAGAGTATTCACCACTATATATTTTTTTTGGATAGCGTGTCACTGTTACCTCAACTTTGTCTAGACACCAAAGTCATAAAATGGTTGCATATCAAAGTTGACATAAACATTTTTTTCTTAATGAGTTAGCTTAAATTACTTTTTTTGGGAGGGGGGCAATGTAACAAGTAACATTTCATTTTGGAACTATAAGTATATCAGTGCACAATTTTATCTTTAAAAAAATCTTTACTTACAGTTTTAAAAACTCACAGAAATTGTCTCCTGTTTTATCTAGCTAGAGGAGTAGAAATGTGTCATTTTCGGTACTTCACTCAGGTCCAAACCCATGACTAAACGCTACACAAAATAAAAGTATCACTGTATTGTATACGACTCGTCAGTAACTGCCAAATTTAATATTAAATAAATGTTACTGTGGTACTAATAATTCTACCGTATCTTTGAGTGTACGTCTGTAAGATAAATTGGCTCAAAGAGCGGCCTACTGTATTAGCTCTCTGTCTGTCTATTTTTTTTTATCTTCTCTCTTAGAAAAGGGTAATACGGTAATTACTGTTTAAGGTGCTTAATTTTGACAAGTTGGTTTTTCTTTTTCTTTATTGCCTAGTTTTGTGTTTTTCAAAAAGCATCTGCTAGAAGTATATTTACTTGTTGTAACAGCGCCCTAGTTAGAGTTTGATGTCGAAGCAGATTGTTGTGTAGTTCGTATGGTTGAAGACCCTTTAAATTTCTTCAATTCATGACGCTATTATATTTTAACAGTCATTATTAAAGATGACACACAAAAAAATCTTAAAGACGCCCAGCATCAGTAGTGGACCCTACAAACGCATACATTCTCCTTGACAGAAAATGTCCGTTTCCATTTTACTCCGAGAGGAAGATGCTCATCCGACGCGCCTTTCCAAACAAACATTGGAGCCTGTTCTCCGAGCGCGAGATCAAACAGATATCTGGATGCACGAGAAAGCAAAAGCATCATACTTCAAACAAGAAACTTACCTCCCTCCGCTTGAAACACAAACAAAACTCAGTTTGGCACGAGAAGGAAGGTACTATGCTATCGTAAACAACACGTGATCAATGTCGAATGCATCTCTTCAAGGTACGATAACAATATTTTAAAAAGGTCTGCCTTGCTAACAAAAACAGTGTCTTTCTCTCTTTAAAGAAGTAAAACGCTTGGATCTATTATCACCATTCAGAAACCACACAATATGAGGAAGTCATAATCACGAAGTGCAGACGCGACTGTCCTAAGATCAGAAACTGTTTGTAGGGAGATCAAAATATCAGTCCCATGTACGCACATTCGCAAGACAATAGTCGGAACTTGGGAAGTACCCACGCACAATCGGGACGCCCGCTACCAAACACAATATTTCTTGTCGCGTCACAACCAAACGAACAGCCAGCGAAAGTAAAAACACCACTTAATAAATGGCCTTACTTTCTGAACATTTTTTTTTTTTTGCCTAGCAGTAACTTCAGGCACAAGAATAAGATCAGCCAGTTTATTTAATCAAAATAGTACAACGGCTGCCAGTTCAATAAATACATAATAAAATTAAGCGTCACATAGTCGAAGCCATCGCTAGCAATGATCCCTTGAATTATTGTAAACAAATAACATTTTTAATTTCAACAACTTCAAATCTGTAGTCGAAAAAAAAATATTAAATTTTCTCTGCATTTTAATTGAAACTCTAAGCCAACGAAAATGCCAAAGAGACGTTTCAAGGTAAGAAAATATGCTGTCCTTTTCATGTTCGTCTTGAAAGTCAATTCGAGCCAACCTAGATATCTTCCGTTAGCAATAAGACCAACCAATTATTTGCTCGTGCATGTACGAACGACGTCCTCATTTACAAGTGCCTAGCAGTTCACAAATATGATACCTAGGGACGACCGAATTTCACGAAAATATTCCCGCACGTGCTAGATTTCAATACCCTACGGGCACTTCAACAGGTTTATTTTGCTTATTGGCGGCGTGTCTTTGTGAGAATATCTTCTCCTCCTTAACTGGCCAATCAGAATGAGGTAACTTCAATACTGTTCGTCTTCGATTCGCGGGCAAACAACTTAGACGCGTAACACGGAAACCATCAAAAGTGTTATGAAATACAGCTGGTTGTGAAATCTTTTCGAGAAATTCAGGTGTCTCTAATTAGTGGTACAAACTCATTCAGGACGTGGCTTACAAACTGGGCTTCAATTAAAAATTATTTAAAATGTACATGTACTTGAAGTCTAGCTTGTCCTCAAATGGATTCGCAAAATTCGCGGATCTCTAGTGTACTTATTTCACCAGTCTTGAAAGTTAATGTAAAAGGCTACAATAAAATTATTTATTGACTATTATTCCAAATAAGAGGGGTTTCCAAGTTGCTCACATTGCCATGAAAAGCCTATAACTAGGGACTTGTAAAATTCGCGTTATTATTTGGCATCAGGCTAGACTTTATAGTACTGTATGTACTGGAGCCGGTGTCGTTTCTCCACTGGTTGCTCATTAGACGTGATGTTACCCCATTTTTTATTGCGCTACACGTGATTGGGCACATAATTGCGAAGTGTTCATCTATTGGCTCATAGTTACTCACACTGTGTCAGCTTAGGTATAGCCCAATGACAGACGTAGTGCAAAGGTACACGTGTTTGAAGTCCCCAAACAATTACGCGAATTCTGCAGGTCTTTACCTATACCTATATCCATCGGCTGAAGAAACCCAGGACTATTGGTGATCTGTTCTCCTACTTTACACCGTCCGGCTAGTTCACATCACACCTGACACACATACTGTATTGTATGATGTTCATTAATACATGGCTGTCAGCCAGCGGAATGGAGAGTTAATTATCTACCAATCAAATGACCGTTAACTTGTGGCACCTGTTTTTTTGCGAAACGAGTCCAGGATAAGTTGTGTTCCGAAACACTTTAGTTCAGAACCATTATCGCGATTGGTTCATCTGAATCATTACGAGTCTTATCTGTCTGCCCGCGAATCACCGACATCCAGTGTCGAAGAAACGTAATTCCGAATGGATTAGACATGTAGCAGTTAGTTTTTACACAAATACAGGCGGACAAAAGCGAAAGAAAGACTGTAAACGTGCACGTAAGATATTGAAGACTAAGCCTCCGCGTAAATCTTTTCGCAAAGAATAGGTGGCCCTACCTTTAAAACTATGAGGCGTGTGAACACAGATACTCGGGTTTACGTTTAAATACAAATTTCTTCTTTGTTCTCGAATACTAAACTCATAATTTTATCGTTTTTCTGTTTCTCACGACTTTATCGGGATCTAAGTGAAAAAAAATATTTCATGTCCAGATTTCAGTTTCTAAGGACAAAAGTGTTCTTTTTAATGATTTCTCAAAATAATACGACTTCTTCGGCTGGCAGCCAGATAATAATAATAAACGTGGCAGAGTACCCTAAGCGTGTCTGGTGTAGCCAGGAGGGATAGGATGATGATAAGTAGGGCCATCCGTTTTCCGTGAAAATATTTCGGGACAAGTTGTGTTCCAAAACACTTTAGTTCAGAACCACTCTTGTGATTGGATCATTTGAATTGTTACGCGTCTTCTCTGTCTGCTCGCGAATCACGGACGGTCAGTATCAGATAAACCTAATCCTGATTGGCTCACTCGTGTAACAGACTCTCTTCGCGCAAAAGCAAGCAGCCAATAGCCAAAGGAAGGCTGCAAGTGTGAACATAGGATATTGAAGTCTAGCCTCCGCGTAATTCTTTTCGCGAAAAACAGATGGCGCTAATGGTAAGTATAAATACAGAGACTAGCACAACTGGTATTACTGTAGTGCAAAATATGGGCAGCTCACTTGAATCTTGTCTTCAGTGCCAGTAAAATTCTTACAATATACTTGGTTTTAAGAATAAATTCGTTTTATCCTGTGTAAGGTCTAGCTCCACTTTCTTTGGGTACGCCTTTGTACCGCGGTTAAATAAATATTTTTTTATACTTGTACAATTTTTTTTTCATGCTCCGCGTTGTATTTACTTGTCACAACTCGCATTGCATATGATAAACAGTTTTCATCTGTCAGTAAGCCGAAGCGGTAAAATTGCTGGACATTCTGATAATAATTTTACTTGTTCATTTCAACCCTATTCAGTCACAGTGTCCTGTATTTGGGACGTTGCATAAGAAGTGGCTGGAATGGTCTGCACTGTACACAGCGGAACGTACCGTCCAATGAGAAAGGTTTCCTACTTGAGGGAGATATCATTCGTTGCTGAGACTATGTCCCGTAGCCTCATAAACAGAGATGATGGAAAATCGTGACAACTTTTTGAGCCAACGTATATTCTACGACACTATAACTAGTTTATTCTTTCATTATTGGATGAACACTGTTTTTTTCTCGGCTAAGTTGTTTGCAGACCAATCACGAACGTTCTGCCTTATAGTGTACGAACCCTCATTGGTCCAATAAAAAAAAAGGTTTAGTATCTTAATACATGCATTGAATCCAATAGGGAAAGAAAACTGTCTGACATGGGTACAGTATGTTGAATCCTAGCAAATAGCCAACTTTTCCCGCGATAAACCACCATCTTTACTCATAAATAAAAACCTGCAAAATTCACGTTATTATTTGGAGGCATATTAAACTTCAAACACGTGTACCTTTCCAATACGTTTGTTATTGGACTATACTTAAGCTGACACGCCGGGAGTAACTGTGAGCCAATAGATGAACGCTTCGCAATTGTGTGCCCCAATCACTTCTAGTGCAATGAGAAAGGGCGTGACATCACGTCTAATGAGCAGCCAATGGAGAAACGACACCGGATCCAATACAAACAGTACTTTGCAGTTTAGACTGATGCCAAATAATAACGCATATTTTCCAGGTCCCCCACTCATAAAGAACAAATAGATATCTATTGGCCCCGATATAAGACAAGGTGTCGTCATATTTGTTTGTTGAAACGTCTAAAATTATATATTTATTTTTGACTGAAAAGGTTAAAGCTGTTGCAATCATGTAATATTTTGATCTGCTCTGTACTTACATCAATCGTGGTTCTCGCAACCAGTAAACAGCTTGCTGCCTTCTCGTCGTTATCAGCGTTAGCCATTCACAATTGAAAGATGCATGAACTTTCGCAAATCATCTTACGCGGATGGAGCATTGCTCAAAACATCAAGCACTGTCGCCGCAGGGCGCTTACGAACACAGAAGTGATATAGCCGCTCATACAAGCGAACTTCAGCCGCACGCGCTAGCAAAATGGCGTCACGGACAGGCAAAATGTTAGAAAGCCGCTCACTGAGAGAAAATAGAACAAAATATTGGTTTGTATATGCCCAAATATATATTTAGTTGCCCTAACAAAATATATTGTTTAGCAAACAAAATTTGAAAAGTACCAAATTACTTTTGTTCGTCTAACAAAATATATGTTTCAATAAAAATAATCTCTATGTTGGGCCAAAAAAATTAGACTGTTAACTACATATTTTGTTGAATCAACTGTATATATTTGCTGCCTTTGTTCGCAAACACAGCTCGAGAGTTTGTTTCCAGTTTTTGTAACAATTAGGATAGTAAACGTGTTTATTAGTGCATCTATAAATGCTTGACAATCGTGTAAACACATTAATAAAACAATTCATCAAGCAACTGACAAGTAAAGCTGTAAAACTTGAAAAATTGGTTTGCACACCACATAGCACAATATTCGCAGTATATCTATTCCAAAGCTTTCCGGCGACTTCAGCTGTCCACTAGCTGAGATTCCTAAGGCGCAGCGCTCGGACGCAACTTATCTAGATTCGCATCTCGGTCGAACTTGTAAAAATTTTTTCATATCGGCCCAAAATGTTTAATGTACGTGTAGCCAAACAGATATTTACTTGCACCAACCAAACCTTGCAGGTTTGGGGCAGCCAACTGAGAACAACAAGATAATTTGGTTTCAGCAAACAAAATATTTCACTGCCCCTATACAAACGAGTAATTTGGTTGCACCAAACAAAACCTGTTGTTCGGCTCAACGAAACGTTTTTCTCAGTGTCCGACCATCACGCTTTGTAACATACTCGGAAGACGGCAGTTCATTCTACTAGTAACCGCTTTTGAAGTTTTGTTTATTAAACTAAATATTTTGTTCGGTATACTAAATATATGTATTACCCAGGGGGGGGGGGGGGAAATCGAGCGAATTGACTTCAGGACAAAATAGACGTCCAACACGTGTACACAGAAGTCACCTTTACAATTGGATCACAGCTCATTATAAACGCCCAGGATGACTCTGAGCCAATAGCAGGCTTGCAAAGAAACAAGCATCGAGCAACATACTGCCGGGTGTGGAGTAACACTGGCCACTTTCTGGGGGCAACAGCCAATGAACACACAGCTGGAGAACATCCTACAGGTCATTGAACTCACGGAAATTTTCCTACGCCTACTTATACAAACAAGTGTTTTGCTGGCCGCGAAATAAAACGCTCTCTTAGTGGCGGTTGGAGTGCCGGAAGTGGATGTAACATGACCACTTCCGCTGATTTCGGCGGCCCCGGCGCTATGTTCAACTGTCTGCGCCGTGCTGGATTCGTGACTACTGGTTATGGCGGAAACCTCTTCCGCAATCAGAGAAAAGCAGTTACCTGTAAATGCCCGCAATGGCGAACTTGCTCCAAAAACAGGCATCGCTTTGAAAGCCACTGAACATATGTTGTTTTGGAAGAGAAGTAGTTCCCAAGATACAGTGTAAATCCTTTATTTTTTTATTTTTTAACTGTCTTACAAAATGGCCGACAAATAATCTTGTCGCGTTACAAATTCAATGCTTTCTTCATGCACCAATAAAGCACCAAAGTTGTGTTAAATCGAATAAATAGTTCCAGAGGTATAACGTAATAGCTTTAATTTTCATTTTTCACTATGTTACAAAATGGCGGACTAAAAACGTTATCACTACATGAATTCAATGCACACATTATGCAATGTGAACGTACCAAATTTGGTTTAAAACGGTTGAATCGTTCTCGAAATATAACATAGTACGCTAAATATTAAAATTGCCGCCATTTTTAAAACAAGTAAATGGTGTGATAGGAAATTATAGAAGTCAGATATACTTGCTAAATACTAGACGTGGACCAAGTTATGTGAGATACGGTTCACGGGTTCTAATTATTTTGTGTATTAGTTGAGGGGGGGGGGGGAGGGTGTCATACATTCCAGACAAAAGTTCTGTTGATTGCATAAGCCTATCATTCCTTTGGAAAAAAGGCTAAAGAGGGTTTGTAATACTGAATAAAATATATTACGTTTTGCTACAATGTAAACAAGTAACTTACACAGAGAAGAAATGACGTGGAGTTCCTTTAATTTTGGCGTACACTTCGAGTGAATGGTAGCACGAGTCACTGGGTTTCTGGCATTGTTTGTGATTGGCTACCAAGTACTGCGAAAGTTGCCTCTTGGCTTCTGCCATTTTTCTGGCGTGTGTGGCTTAAGTTCGCGGAGTAAACAGATATTTCATCTGTGCGTTCTTAAGTACTTTGTGCCGAAACATAAAAAAATATTCACAACATTGTTTTGTCAATATGAAAAGCGATCACTCATTGCAATTTATGCAAGATATTATTTTAGAGTGGTTATACTACTAGCTTCGCACTAAGCGAATCGAGATCGATGCCACTGCTCGGCGGGTTTTCGCGGGGATCTCCGGTTTACCCCCACCCTGTCATTCCGACGCTGCTCTGTACTCACCTAGCTTCACCCTCATCGGCTCTCAAGACATCGGTGTTAAGAGCCCACATTCCCACTTGCGAAAATCCGGAGCGACCCCGCCGGGGATTGAACCCGTTTCGCCTTGGTAGAGGCGAGCAGGCTAACCGCTAAGCCACCGCGTACCCTAGAAAGTAGCGATAGTAGTGCAAGAAGTCAAACGCCAAATATCTCTCGAATATAAATAAATTAAGTCCAGTGCCCTAACAAAGTAACATTTTCAGAAAATTAATCTCAAACACGAGTAAAAGTAAAAATATACAAATCCAAGATGGCGTCCGCGAATCGTAAATCTCGTCGTCGACGACTCCCCCCCCCCCTGTTTCCGCTGATCGAGTTACAGGCATCGAGCGGCGAAGCTGAGTTCGTAAATCCCCGCGCGACTTCACAGGGTCAAGCCCCCTCGGCACTTGGTCTCACTTGACCTTCACGGCCCTCCGAGGTCACAATTGACACGGTGACGTCATTCGAGAGCGCTCTCACGATGACAAATAACTGGCGGCGTTCTTTCTGCGCAACCGAGATCAACAGGTTTCAAGAATGAGGCAGCTTGTCGCCTTGTGTGATGCATTGATATTTGTTCCATACAAGGTATGACTGTTTTATCAGCCATGAGTTAATTAATGGCCGAAGGTTCAAGATAGCTCATTTATCTTACACATAACATATACATATTATAGATTATCGAATATTTGTTATTGTTGTTTTATCACTCATACCTTACATTTTCCAGTTTTAAGCTTTTACTAAATGTACAACGTTTTTAGCCTATATACCGTAAATAAACTACAACAAATTGTATATACGTTAACGAACAATTATGAAGGTCGCTATAGTGTTTCCAGAGTTTGAAAGAAATAGTTTTATCTTTTGAAATGTTTGTTAAAGGTTTAATATTTAATTTGTTACTACTAAATGGGTTTTAATGAACATAAATGAATTATTGATATATTATGTGTACAATACTTTTATCTCTAACAATTTCACAAGGTAATCTGTTCGATACATAAATATTAAACTCTTACGGAGGTTAAAAATATCTTTTAAAATGACCATTAAAAATAATTCACTGCAATAACTGCATACATTTTAATGCACTCACCGTAAATGTGGCAGCGAAAAAATATACTCACATCGCTATAAATACACAGGTATATGTTGTTACGCCTTACTGGCCCTTAATTTGTAATCATAAAACGCCTATTTCTACGATGTTCAAACGTCACTATTCTGGAGCATCGATGAAGCTGTCAGAATGCTTATTATTTTTCCCTCTAACGTACTTATGTTTATAAAGCAAGTATTTATCTGGCAAACGTGTTTTAAAGTGGTACTTGGGAACAATCAAAATATAAAATACTACAAAGCATTGGATCATGGCAATGTTTATTTTCATACGTTAGTAGTAAGATTGCACACTAAACAGAAGAATGAACTAAATATGGTTTCAAGACGTGATCCGTCAACTGTTGACAAACTTTCATTCGGTATGCATTTCGATTTACCCGAATCGTACAAATACACCTATTGATTGCTGGGTGTAAAATATGCCTTACATTAAGAATAAAATAAATTAAATAAAATTAATAAATAATAATAATAGAGAACAAGGTATGTGGTTAAAAGTTGTTAATAAACATTATCAAACTTATTTTTAAGTTGAACATATTTTCCCCTCACGTGAGCATGTTTAAAGAAGGATTTTGCAGGTCACGTGTAAAAATGCAACTATATGGATACAATCAGAAACACGGATACCTTTTTTTATTTGTACAGATTCAGGCGAGTCTTACAAGAATCTTTTGGAGGAAAAAAAAACTTGTCTTAATGTGTGCATTTTGTACGAGCACACAAACGTACATGTATATGCGCCCAACAGTAATTGTCTTCAGGGTGATACTGCAAGTTAGAATCGAAAGAAAACAAACTCGCATCGTTCCTATTTTTGCGCCAAAACGAAATTGCGGAGATGGCGTCTCTCGTGTGGATATCGAAGAAAAATATTTGTATTGTTCGAAAACAAAGTTTGCTTTTCCCATTGTTCGGACAGTGTCTGACAGCCAGGTGTTTCTTTGAACGCAGAAGGTTTTTTTTTTTTTTTTTTTTTTCCCCACCAAATTCGTATCTCACATCACAGCACGATTATTACTTAAGAAAACGTTTTTCTTTTGCGTGGAAATAAATAATGGGTAAGTTGTTCAAGCAAACAAGACGACTTATTTTATTGTATAAATTCGAAGCATGAACAAATATATCCCTGTGGCAGTTTACTTAAGGGAGATACAACACCATCAAATCTCTAATGGGCCTTGACGATGTAGTTATCATATTTAATATATCTAGTTTTTATATACCGTTAATATCGGCAATAAGTTTTACTTATTTTTCAGCGTAAAAATTCGTGGTTATTTTAATAAATATTACATAGAGTTTTTTTTCAGTTAGTTTTATTCACGATTGACTCTAGCAAAACTCAAATGTGCAGAGGGCGATAAAAAAAAATTCTTGAACCACCAACATTATTAAAACAAAATAAAACCACCCGATAAATATGTTAAATATTTTGAATGTTACTTATTCACTAAAAGTATGGCCATTACTTCTCTTTACATTGTTAATTTGTCCAAAACCATATATAGGCTGAATATAAGGGTGGTAGACGGAAGTATAGTCTGTTCACTGTGAATGTATAAACTTTTTAAGGCCGTGCTTGAAAGTTACTTTATACTTACTTGTATCATCTCGCCAATTGTTAATATAAAAATTGCCATATACACAATATAAACTTATTATAGCTCTGAAATGTTATTGTCTGAGTCCACAATAAAATATATATATTTTGTTATTATGCTTGATGGGGAAAAAAGGGGGGGGGGGTGGTATCCTTAAAAAACTCATCTTACTGTGAATATCCTATAGGAAATGAGACTTTCAAATTTTGTTTCCTCGACAATATATTTTGTTAGGGCACCTAAATATATATTTGGCCCTATACAAACAAATATTTTGTTCGATTTCGTCTCAGTGTAGGAGTAAATAATAATCAACACGATTATTAATAACACACTGCGTGCTATTTATTTACGCAAACGGTAACACGTGAAACGACAAACAGACAAAAAGGAACAACAAGTATGCTAATTATTCACGAACATAACACCGACATTTAAGGGGTACATAAACAAATTAATGGCGTAAACTGAAATATAACCGTCATGATGCATATCACAGATGACAAAATACAACACCGATCGCCTTCAATCAGATGAACTGAAGCTGTCATCATTAAGTCTTGTTATGAAAGTATACTCCTTCTCTATAACGTTATCCACATTTCACTTTCAACCTTTTCGACCACATGGCATACACATGTGTTCCACTCATCTGGAGTCACCGTTTGTATTATTGCTTTTTTCAGAAGTACTTTAACGTCCGTCAACTTTTATGACCTATTTTTCACTGCAAAAATATCTTTAATTCGGGCCCAAACCAGTTCTATGGGATTCAAATCGCAGTGGTTTTGGGGGAATTCGCAGAACCCACTTATCCGCTTCCCTAGCCATTTCATCAACTGCATACGCATTATATGCTAACTTGTGCTGGTTAGCAATGTTGAGCAATTCCTTCTTTAACATGCCATCTTCGAAATAAATATTCCTTGCTGTTAGCCAGACCTGTATATCCCGCTTCTTAGTACTTGCATTGGGAATTCTTTCCTTCTTGCGGGAGTGGTATGGCTCATTATCAAGCACAATAACAGTATTATCTTTAAGTCGAGGAAGTATACCTTCGAACCACTTCTCAAAGGAATCAGCACACTTCTCCTCGTGATAATTTCCGCTCCTCTTGGACTCAAACCACCCACAAATCCCCTTCCACAAAGTCTAACTTGCTCCCAATGAGCGTGATTATGAGGCGTTTACCTTTACCCGAAGAGGCTTTATTACCAGTTGATAGTCCGGACAGAAATGGCTCTTTGGATGACGTAATAGAGACATCCTCCCAGACGCTGTTTCGTGTGTCTCCTGCGTTTAAAGACGCTTCATCGAGGTAGTAAATTGGTCTTCCTTCACCCCTCAGTTGTTTAATGGTACGCAAATAACGTCACCTCCATAGAATGTTATCATCCCTATGTATCAGCATGCTGTCTCGTCCACGTCTAACATACTTGAATTGTAGTTCTTTTAACAAATGGTAAAATGTGGTTCTCCGAAAATCACGCAAGTATGGGTTGGCATTCACAACAGCAAGAACTTTATCATCAGTTGGCAGTTCATTTCGAAAGAAGAACCCTTATCGCATTCCTGTCGAACCCGTCAACACTTCCCGTAAGTTTTACAGCGTAATATTTCTTTCTTCGGTGATGTCAAGGTGTGCGTGGAATTATGCTCACCACGCGATAAACTTTTACGGGACATACTCCAGTCGAACACGCTGCTTTTCTACCGACGTCATCTATATGCATGCCCGGATTCAGTTCTATCTCGAGTTCATACACATTGAGAACCACGTGTTTGTCCGACGAACTGGATCAGCCTCTTCTTCGATCTCTCTCGCTTGCTCCGTGAAGGACGCCATAACTAATTCACACGTACGTAAATCTAGTTAAAGACGTAGAGAATTATATTGGCATTACTTGTTGAAGGACAGAGTAAGGAACTTCAAATCGTTCGGTGTAGAGGTACTTACGTACACACGTAACAGAACAGCACATTTAACGCTACGCCTTTAGTCAGACTAACCCATCATCACAACACAATTCGCCATATGTAGAGACCTGCAAAATTAACGTTATTATTTCGGGACACGTTAAACTTGAAACACATGCACCTTTTGCAATATGTTTGCCATTGGACCATACTTTATGTGACACGCCGTGGGTGACTCTGCGCCAATAAAGGAGCACTTCACAATTGCGTTCCCCAATCACGCGTAGTTCAGTCAAAGAGGGAGTGTCTTCACATCTATACATCAGCCAATGGAGATACGATGCCTACTCTAGTGCATATAGTACTGTGAAGTTCAGCTTGATGCCGAATAATAACGTAAATTTTCATGACCCTAAGCATAGGTAGGGACATCCGAATTTCGCGAAAAGATTTCCGCACATGCTAGATTTCAATAAAATACGGGCATACCACTGTACCTTTTTCTTATTGGCTTCGTGTCTTTGTGCAAAGATCTTCTCCGACTTAACTGGTCAATCAGAACTAGGCAACTTCAATAAGGCGCGTCTTTGATTCGCGGGCATACAAAACAAGACGCCTACCAATTTAAATGATCCAATCGCGAAAGTGGTTCTGAACTAAAGTGCGTTGGAACACAACTTGTCCTGAAATCTTTTCGCAAAAAAACAGGTGCCCCTACATATATCGCATGGAAATAAAAGCACACATTTGGCGCATTTGACTGTTTCCTGAGCAAATGTGGGAATGCTGAGATGAATGTGCAAGAAATAACTTTACCTTACGCAATTTCCCACTCTACGCATACACTCGTATAGTAAATTTGCGGATAATTTCTTAGAGTGTAGTTTGATGGGTATGGAAGTGTTAGGCAAGCACGAAGCAGTTACGGTCATATTTATCTTTTTTTTTTTTTTTTTGTAATTTGTTTATCTGAGAGAAGTTTCGAAAAATGCCCCCTTAATGCAGTTGTTAGTTGCCAATTCATTATAATCTTCTAAATATAATCCTCAAATTCCTACACAAGAGTGTTATAGGCATATTCAAGAAGTTGAATTGAGTGTGTAAACACGGCATACTGCATTTGTGTTGCAAGCTACGAAAGGAACAAAAACAACTTCTCCTCTACAGTTTATGGTTTAAACTATTTATTAAATGAAAGTTAACAGTTACGCTTTAATGTAGAAAAATATATTTACGACAAGTCTGTCCCCTATTTTCAACAAAATTCAGAGTGTCAATAATCGCTCACCTGTTTATAAATCGCATTCATACTGATTTCATCAAATGCAAATTGATTGGGAACAAAATATCTATGAGCAAAGCCTAGTATGCTGCAGGATTCGGGAAACCAAATTTTTGAGTGTTATATTTTGAAAAATGTACTTAGTAGAAACACCTGTTATTGTAAATTAAGTGGGGTGGTTTTGCCCTATGCGTGAGACAGAATTGCCCAATATCACGACAACTTAAACACGACTTGAAGTATGCAATACTCTTCAGTTCGCCACTGCAAGGATACCTCGTTATCTCGCCGAGATTAGCTCAGCAGCGAGGGGAGAGAGTAATGTCTATTTATCCGTCCGGCAGATTGTGAATTTACTCGACTTAATGAGGAGAGCGGGCTCGGGCGGTTGTCGCCTGGCGGCCCAATTTCACCTCGACCACGGCTGCCGGGTATTACCCGCCTCGCTAGCAGGCCGCAGATGGAAATGCTCTGCAATCAGACACCGGCAACAAGGTAAACAAGAGCCGTCAGCCGACAGCCGTCTCCAACGACGGCTCTGCATCGGTCCGCGACTTCCTTCTCCAGTGAGATAATTACAACGCTCCAGAACATTTTCGCTCTTCTTGGTACAGGCTGTTCACGATAAAGTGAGCACTTTTGAAATCAACCTTCGAAAAAAAGTCACTGCCCCTACCTGCATATATTTCAACGGGCGCCCTGAGTGACAAGCGCCCATTATAGTTGGTAACGATGGATAGGAAGTAGTTCTGTATCTTAACGTCAAATAAAAAGTGTTAGGTAACCATTTTTGATAACTTAAATTATTTCTTTCGCTTACTGTTTATTTTTTTTTTTATGCTCCGAAGTGTAAAAATGAGCAGATTTGTTAGATATTTAATTTTCTAATAATTCCAAAGTTTTACTCGACCGAAGCATGAATAAAGTTATGAGGCCCACGACAATGTTAATTTTACGTAAGCCGGAAGAATACGCAACGTGCATACAAGTAAATTTTAGGCAAGATTTTCAAAAGTACTCATTTTACCGTGAACAGCTTATACCGGTTACATCCAGACGTACTTTTACCAGACACGCTACTAAATAAAATTACAACACACTGCCTCGATGTGTATTTACTACGTGCTGTTTTTAATTACAACACGTATTTAACACTCAACTTTGAGGACTAGCTCTCGTGTATTTGTAACTATACACTGTGAAATTTTATTCGCCACCGTTTCTTTCGAGGTTCCTACAAGAATGTCGTCGGAGCCGCGGTGGGCCTGCTGGCAAAGCGCTCGCCTCCCGCCAAGGCGAACCAGGTTCAATCCCCGGCCGGGTCACTCCCGGATTTTCGCATGTGGGAATCGTGCCGGACAATGCCTACTGGTCGGCGGGTTTTCTCGGGAATATCCTGTTTCTCCTGCCCTTGCATTTCGACTCTGCTCCTACTACTTACCACTTACAGATACTCTAAAAACTTATTGAAACTCTTGTTGAATTATTCGAATATTTAGTCACATTAACCACGAATATGTCTGTGGTCAATTCCCGTGGCGCAGTCGGTTGGTGTGCCGCCGATCTGGGGGGGGGGGGGGGGGGGGGCGGAAGGCTCAGGGTTCGAATCCCGGCTAAGGCATGGGTGTTAATTTAAGTTAGGTTATAAGTTAGTTTGTAAGCCGTCCCCTGCTAAACTTTCAAGCGGGACGAGGGACGTTAAAAAGCCCTTTAGAATACAACACACTACATGCTCAACTCGCTTCACCCTCACCGGCTCTCAAGACCGCGTTGTTGAGAGCCGCCCAAATCTCTCAACTCGAATCAACGCTACGAGTACGACGGCCTTTATATAGTGTAAGGTCACGTAAGTTGTAAAAGAAGTTCGACTTACCACTTTATTGCTGAAAGCTAGCAAACAGAAATCGGATGCGTCCTAAGTAGTCTGGACGGACATGACATGACTTGAAATACATTCTCAACTATGGTTACTTTTTCAGAAATAGTGACTATTGGTGACTCACTTGTGGGGCAAAGGTTATATGCTATCAGTAGAGACAGGTGTATTTCGCAAAAAAGATATGCATGGCAATGCTAGACTTCAATATCTTACGTTCACAACCACAACTTCCTTCTTGTTATTGGCCGCGTGTCTACGTGAGAAGACATGTTCTTGTTTGACTGGGCCAATCGTAATAATGTACTCCGATACTGAACGTTCGTTATTCGCGGACAGACACTTGATGCACGTGACATTTAAAAATCATCCAACCACGAAAGTGCAAATAAACATAAGGGTTTTGCAGTACAGCTGGTCTTGAAATCTTTGCGCGAAAAACGCCTGTCCTTACCTATCAGTGGGTGAGCACAATGAAATGGACAGAGCTGGTGCAACAGGCGTACTGGTAGGATGCCGGGTAGCCACGGTGGCCATTTGGGATGACGTCACAGAGATACATCCTGCTCTGTCATTCCTTGTCAGCAGTGGCCATCTTAAATTCCCCTTTTTTCCCTTTTTTCAATTTCGAATGTCCCTTTTTAATCTTTTTCCTTTTGGAATGTCCCTTTTACCCCCCTGCTCTATAATTCCACCTCAACTCTTCATAATTTTGCATTGCGATTAGTTTCCTCATGCTCTGTCATTCTGATGTTATTTTTTCTCTCACCTTCTGGCTTCCCTTCCTGTTTCTCTCTCTCTCTCTCTCTTATTAATTCTACCCCTCGGGAGTTTTCTTATATTCTTATATGTATGTTTTATATTGGAGAGTTCGTAGGCAAGTATTTAATATATCTCTTCTCATTACCACGCAATGGAGAATTTATATATAACATCGAGGCCTTTCCACATTATTTATCCCAACATGTCAGGATGGTAATAACTATATGTATTCGACGTTAAACATCCTCTTCTCTAGATGTCGCTGTGGTCTTATGATCAAGGCGGCCGACTGGTGAGCCAAGAGGTGTCGGAACGATGCCCCCCCCCCCTCCCAGGCATTTTTGAGTCCCGAAACTCCTACTGAATAAAATAAATTCTAACGCTCCTGGTGGCTGCCTACAGCAGACAATTGGTGGCGATAATTAAAGATAGTCGCCTACAACAGACGATAATAGTGATGACATCCAGATTGGAGGGCGCGAAAAGCAAGAGAGAGGAAAGGATGACAAGAGAGAAAATAAAGGAAACTGGAAGGATATGAGAAAACCTCCAAGGAGTAGAACAGATGAGAGAAAGACATAAAGGAATTCCAGAACATGAGAGAGAAATAACATCGGCATGACACAGCATGAGGAAACTAATAGGAATGCAAGAGCATGAATATTCAAGGTGGAATGATATGATAGGTGTGTAAAAGGGACATTCCAAAAGGAAAAAGGGAAATCCAATATGGCTGCTCATGAGGAGAAATGACAGAGCAGGATGTTTCGGCATGACATCATCCATGATGGCTGCCGTGGCACCCCTGCACCCTGCCAGTACGCCAGTTGCACCAGCTCTGTCCATTTCATTCTACATAGTTGCGCCTGTTTTCCACGAAAAGATTTCAGAACAAGTTATTTTCCAAAACATTTTAGTTCTGAACCACTTTCGTGATTCGAGCTCACGCGTCTTATCTGTCTGCCCACGGACTTTTTTTTTCTTTCTATTCTGCCATAATTTTCTGTATCTGAGAAAAATAATTTTGATTGGCTCACTTATGTAACAGAATCTCTTCAAACAAAGGCAAGCGGGTAATAGCCAAAAGGCAAACTGAAAGTGTGCACATAGGACATTGAAGTCTACTCTCCACATAGTTTTTTTTTTCGCGAAAACAGGTTGCCCTACATATTAGCAAACAAGGTTCTCCCTCGAAATGTAGAACCTCTTCAGCATGCCACGTTTTCCTTTCGTACATTCTTAAAAATAAATGTGTTACGCGCAGACCTGAATGGTGGAAACTACACTCGCACCATGTGAAATTGAGCCACACGGACTATAAGAGAGTTCTCTGGTTTGCCTGCCAGTAGCACGGAATTCATAAAAAGTCAACTGTACCTAGTCAGTGAGTTAGTGCATTCCGTTCTCTTACACGTCCCAAAATACGAAGAAAATTATTGTGATCCAGATCAGACACATGAGTATATTTGTTGCAATTCACTCTGTGCATAGCTCGCTAAAATGTTTTTAACTTAACTTAAAATCAATTCCGTATTAGTAAGTATTTTTGTGACAATAATACATAGGGCCAGTGAATTTTTGCGAAAAAAAAAAAAAAAAAAAAATCGGAGCGCACAGTAGACCTCAATACAACATAGACACCTCGGCTGTTGTCATATCTCCGTTGGCTGCTGGTGTCGTTTCCACATCTGACCCGCCACTCAGAATTCCATAACTCCGACAGTGAACCTTTGTGATTGGTGCCCAAACAGTTAACATGTTTCAGCCAATCAAAAAAGCTGTAAAAATGTATCTTGACTGCAATTTTTTTTTTTTTTTTTCGCGAAAAAAACACTACCCCTAAGAATAATATTACCAATGCAGTTCTGTTATTTTGAATTTTTCAGAATTCTCACGCGCGAATGAGTAAGTTGTCTACCGCAAAAGTTATTGCTTAAAATCAAATTATGTCGAAATCACGTTCACAGCTTTTCTAATTTGTCCACGTAAACATAGTATTCTGTTTCATTAAGTACCTCTTGTACAATTTTATTTACTGAAATATTAATATGTTGCATTGAAATACACAAAAACCTGTGTTTTGACTCTACTTGGAGATTTATTTAATTTTCGCGAAAAATAAAATAATAAGTTTTTGTTATTTGTGATTTTATTATATTTGAAATTAAAGCAATTCCATCTTGTCTTGAAATGAATCCGCGAATTTTTCAGGCCTCTAATAATTCGTAGTAACTTCACGCCATTTGATTCGAAAATTTTAAAAATCATTCGAAGTACGACGTGTTTTGTTGTTTCCTACATATCATATGTCGTGTACCACAAGTGCTTTATATTTTTGTTGACATAAATATATTGTACTTATTGGTTAAATTGGACTTTTACTCATATTTTATCTATAAATCATAATAATTAAATTTTAAAAATAAAGAGGAAGTAGGTGTTTCTGTAATGCCTAGTAAGAAATGGCTCTCACAGAAAATATTATTAAACTCAGTTTTCACAAATACTGCGCGTGGTAACTTTGGTGTGTTTTTCTAGACTTAGTTAAGTTTTGTTTGCATGAGGCGGAGGAATACACTTAAAGTAGACCTTCATCAGGGCTTCAGAAAAGTTGGCAGTTACCTCGGCTGGACAATAATTCACTGGCCGATCAGAAACAGTACTCCGTTACCGATCGTTTAGAGGCAGGGCCTACGTAAATTTTGTGAATTAGTCTGCATCAGCCCTAGAATTCTCAGTTCTTTAAATGTTCTTGCAAACAGATGCTAACTTACTAATTTCTACTGCCGCCGAACACTCACGCGCAGAGACCTGCAAAATTTGCGTTATTATCTAAGGACAGTTTAAACTTAAAACACTTTTTCCTTTGTCATTGGATTACGTTTTATCTGACACGCCCCCGGTAGATCTGCGGCAATAAATAAACACTTCGCAATCGTGGGCCCCAATCACGTGCAGTTAACTCAGAAAGGAATGACTTCACATCTGGTCAGCAGCCAATGGAGAAACGACGCTGGCTCAAAATATAACCAGCATTGTGAACTTTAGCTTGATGCCATAAGAAAAACGCGAATTTGGCAGTTCCCTACTCATAGGCCACCGGATTTCTTTAGTGTTGAGACCGGAAATCGGATCTTCCATAACTCATTGGGTGTTTTAACTAAAAACTAAAGATAATTTTCACAAAAACGACATCTGTTTGAAAAAAAATAGATATTGCTATGTACATACTTCAATAAAGGCAATATTATAACAATATTATTATTCTTTCCTAGATCTAACCTTATTCTTCAATGACGAACTTCATAGCAATAAACCGGCAAGGATTTGATTCTTTAATTCCGTCCTTGCTTTCGTTTAAATATCCGACAGTATAATAAGTAGACACGTGAAAAATTCGCGTTATTATTCAGCATCAGGCTAGACTTCACAGTACTTTCTGTACTGAGCAAGCGTCGTTTCTTCATTGGCTGCTCTGTGCATGTGAAACTACGCCCCATTTGACTGAGTTGCACGCGATTTGGCGAACACAAATGTGAAGTGTTCCATTTATTGGCGCAAGGTTACCCAGGACACGTCAGGTAAATTATGCTCCAACGACAAACGTATAGCAAAGGTGTGTGACCAAATAGTAACGCGAATTTTGCACGTCTCTTCTAACAGGTTATTCTATGATGATGTGATTTACTCCTTGAGAAAACCCGAGAGTTAATAGTGATTATTTTATTGGCCAACCCGGAGACGAAAATTATAACATCAAAATATGTTAAAATATTTCAATGAATAGTACAATGTGAATCATAGATAAATTTATAAAAACTCGCATCATTAAAAAATTATTTCGAGTCTTATTTCTCTCGCATTAGGCTCACTAGCGATAGCCGTCACTTAAATTTTTTAGCATTCACTTATATATTATACGTAGGGTCACCTGTTTTTTGCAAAATTATTTACGTTAATGATAGACTGCAACGTCCTATGGCATACTTGCAATTTTTCTTTGGTTAATGGCCACGTGTCATTCTCGGAAGACCGTTCCTTATCTGTAGGGATAGGAAAATTTCGCGAGCTCAATGACCTGTGGGCTATTCTCCACGGTACCGTGTACACTCGAGCCTCAGATGCTTGTTCATTGGCTGTTGCCCCAGAGAGTTGCCAGTGTTACTCCACAACTGGCAGTATGGCACTCGATGATTGATTCTTTGCAAGTCTGCTGTTGGCTCAGAGTCGTCTAATGAGCTGTGATCCAATTGCAAAGGTGACTACTGTGTACACGTGTTTGATGTCTATCTTGTCCTGAAATGAATCCGCGAAATTTTCCTATCCCTACTTATCTGGCTGGGCCACACATAATTAGCTGACTCTGGTACTAAGTGTATGCGATTCGAGGGCAGACATCTGCAATGCGTAAAAGTTAGTCATCCTATCACGAAAGTGGATTACGAGCTCTAGTTTTTTTGGAGTACAAGTGGTCCTGAAATATTTCCGTGAAAAAAACAGGTGGCCTTAATTATATGTAACGGCAGTGATTAATCGCGAAAAAAATTTCTAGACAATATACAGTTCCAAGCACTGTAGGTGGGATCGTCCAACTTATTTTTATTGGCAAAAATATGTTATGGTCCTTGTTAACTGTTTGCGAACGAATCACGAACGTTCATTGTCGGGTCAAATGTGGAAACGACACCAGCAGCCGCTGGAGGAATGAAAACAGCTGAGATGTATATATAGTGTCAAAGTCTACTGTGTGGTCCAGTTTTTTTTTGCGGAAAAACCAGTGACCCTAATTAAACGTGACACTGTCTGTTTGCCCGAGAATATACACTTGTTCCTTCCTAGGAGGCCCGAGAGAAACACTTATGTACGTATATTTTTTTTTCGAACGTAGGTACGGTTGTGTCTGCAAAAGTGACCGCCATTAACTTCAGCATACTCTTATAGTTCATGCAAATATGACTCATGTCATCAACTGTACTCTTCGCCCATACGATGATTGCTTCCGTATTTATTGCCCCTTTCGTATATAAATTAAGAAGCTTTACACGTAATCGTCCGAACTGTAATGCTTTGTGAACGAAGAACTGGTTTGCCTAGGGTGATTTTAATTAAAGTCCTTGCACTATTTACGAGCACAAAATAATTACGCCATAAAAACTAGGCGTAACAACAGTTTTTTTTTTTTTTTAATTTAGTGCCAAATATGTGGGACAAAATCATTAGGTTTGTGAATAGTCTATAGGTAGGGAAACCCAAATTTCGCGAAAAGATTTCCGCACATGCCGTATTTCAATATTCTGCAGGCATACCGACTGATTTCTTTTGTTTATTGAAGGTGTGTCTTTGTGAGGAGATGTACTCCTACCTAATCGGCCAATCAGAATTAGGTGCGGCTAATACTGTGCGTCTTTGATTCGTGGGAATACACCTAAGACACGTAATAAGGAAACCATCCAATCACGAAAGTGGATCTGAACTAAAGTGTCATGAAGTGAAACTGGTCGTGAAAATATTTCTCCGGAATTCGGGTGTCGCTATCTGTGGGTTACTAATTTCAGGGTTATTTTTATTTATCTCCGTGATGCGATATTTACTGTCACTGTGAGTTGAAAAACATCGCAGACAACCATCAACCCGCAGTTACAGATCGTTGGTCACATATGTATGATTTTCACACTCCCGTATCATCAAAGCCCCAGAGGTGTTTTATGCCACTAGATGGAAAAACAGATATCGACGGGCGATGAATGAAATGGTAATCGACATGCAGTTAGACTTGACGTTCCAGGCAGTTTTAACGATAAGTGAGTATCGGACTGTCACGCTTTCCATTAACCACCAGATATTATAGCTATACGAGAGCAGCTCGATTGGACACCAGTGGATAGCCTTTTTATATTTGATTACGTAAATCCATATATGGGCCGCTTTTCTAGCATTAAACTGAACGCTTTTGAAAGCATTGCTCATGATATACGTGTATTCATGCTGAGTACTCTTCCACCACACATAACATTAACGTTTCTCTGGGCCTTATATTTATAAAAGCAGAAATAAAATAAAATGATTTCGGTATTCACAAATTTACGAAGTAGCACTTTCAATTTATTGTAATGAAATGGAACTACTTTCCCCCGACGTTGACATCTTTATTGGGCGCAAGCGAATTAGCGCGCCCGTTAGAAATTGCAAGTTGGGGCAGTGACATTTTTCACACACTAATATCGATAGATTTCAATTAATTGTGAACAGTATATACACATTTTAAACTTGCGTAGAAATTTTAATGAACAGCACACTAATGCGACGTTAATGAAATAAAATAAGGCAATCTTCAGATTTAAAAAGGTCAATGACCTTCATTAGTGACCCTATCACTTGGGGTAACGGTTTTCCGCGACAAGATTTCACGACAAGTTCTTTTCCAAAGCACTCATAGTTCAGAACCGCTTTCTTGATTGGATCATTTGAATTACTACACGTCTTATCTGTCTACTTGCGAGTCACGGACCGTCAGCGTCGGAGATACATGATTTTGATTGGCTCACTCGTGTAACAAACTCGCCTAACACAAAGGCAAGCGGCCAATAGTCAGATGAAGAATCTTAAGTGTGCGCATGGGATATTGAAGTCCAGCCTCCGCGTAAATGTTTCCGCGAAAATAAAAACTTATCGCTTAGCGTTATAACAAATTGAAGCTCATAAAAGTGTACGCTGGCTGGAAGTACGTCATTGGACGTTTACTCAGCCAACACGCCCTTCAGGAATCTTCACCAACAGTAACAGTCGTCCACAGAAAAATGTTTAATGTTGTTCCAACAGTATTAATATTATTTGTTGTTATCTGTGAACCGTCATTAACTAATGTTGTTGTTAATGTAATGTACTATCAATCTGTTAATGTTGATGTAACCTTAATTACGTTTTTAACATTGCCTCCTTACTGTATTGCCAACATTTACCCATTCAGACCTGGTGTACACAATTGTGTACATTACACACGTGTACGTAATTTGTGCCCTATTCTGCACACTACGAAGCTGAACGACCAATGATCTTACATGTGGATAAATGTTTCACGAACCATCTTACTGGTCTAAGTCATAATTTGTTCATATAAATGAAGCCGAACGTATATCCTACATCTCATTGGCTGCGACAACGGAACAAGTGTTGTGTCCACTTAAATACAGCACGCATTGTATTTTTTTTTTTTTTTTCAACACCTGGAACCGTAAATTAAAGTGAGTCTTGAAGGGTTATGGTGGTATTCATCTTGCACCAAAACAAATTTTGTGTTGAATTGATGTTCAAATTTGTGTTAAAAAATGTTCTTGAATTTTCTTCGCTTTAAAATTATAAGTTGCAAATTGTTCAAATTTTTAACTTTGTCACGCATTATTAATTTTAGTACATCGTAAACATTTAAATAAATTCCTCAATAGTAATTTTTTTGTTGCAACGTCATTAGACATTTTTTCTGTGTAGCACTCGGGTGGTTTTAATCTGTGTGGCCAAGTCGAAAAGCGAACTCGTTTCTTACTGTGGCCCCGTCGAGCAAGTTTAATTTGGCCCCATTTTATAAATCGAAATTACAGGGACTGTGTTTACAAGAAGTTAGAAAATTTTCGCCGTGTTATACTTTCAACGCACGCACTGCGATCCGATGATAGAAATACTGGAAACTAAAATATCGCCTTTAATTACTGGTCGAATTATCTCTGAAATCTAATCACTTCAGCGTAGTTAGTTTTCCGGTACCGCGATAAAGGAATTGCTAAATAAATATATACATCTGTTAAACTGTAACAATATAGACGTAACAATACAGCGCCATTAGCCTGAACACACACGAAATATTCTTCCAGTAATGCGATTTTCCTCTTTTTTTGAGCTACGCTTCAATCTGTGTTCAAAAATTTATTTTCCTTTTGTCCTACAGTCCTCACGGAATGGCAAATAAAGTGTGCTACAAATAGAAAAAAAAAAAAAACTGAGAAAAACTGACTGTACGTTACATCATAGCCAGGAGCACATGTTTTTTAAGGAAAGATTTCGGGACAAGTTGTGTTTCAGCTCATTTTAGTCCAGTACTACTGTCGTGATTACACAATTTGGATTGTTATGCGTCTCAGCTGTATGCCCGCCAATCACAGGCGGTCACTATCGGGAAACTTAATTCTGATTGGCTGACTCGTGTGACAGACTGCCTTCACACAAATACAAGCGGCCAATAGTCAAATGATGACTACAAGTGTTCACATACGATATTGAAATGTAGAATCCGCGTAAATATTTTCACGAAAAACAGGCGGCCCTTCTTATACCCTATGGGATAAGTAGAGACAGGAAAAATTGGCGAGTTTATTTCAGGACAAGATAGACGTCAAACACGTGTACACTAAAGTCACGTTTGCAATTGGATCACAGTTCGTTATACATGCCCTGGACGACTCTGAGTCAATAGCAGACTTGCGAGGAAACAAGCAGCGAGTGTCATACTGCCAGGCGTGGGGTAACACTGGCTACTCTCTGGAACAACAGCCAATGAACAAACATCTTAGACTCTATTACATACAGGACTGTGGAGTCTAGCCAACAGGTCATTGAACTTGCGAAATTTTCCTATCCCTAGGGGTAAGGTTTTTAAATATACTGTTATTTATACGTAGAGACCAGAGAAGTCTGCGGGTTCATTTCTAGACAAGTTGGAATTCACCCACTTGTACGTTCATGTTACTTTTGTAATTGGTCGACGTGTTGTTTGACACCTCCTGGAGATAAATGAGCCAATAACAAACGTGCAATAAATTATGCGCCCAACCACCGCCTTTTACTACCACAACAATCAACCAATAACCCGTTGATATCTGTATGAGAGTGTATAAGACTGTGAAGTCTAGCCTACAGGTCATTGAACTCGCGAATTTCTCAGTTCTCTACGTATTACAAACTGAAGTTGGTTCTATCCTAGGAAGGGTGGGGGGCGATGCCCGTGCTGGTTGAAAAGTGGAGGGGGTGACAGCCCCTCTTGCGCCCTCCCATCATACTCGGCGCCTAAGCAGTAGCCAATCAAACACAAGGCGAGTTTCCATTTCTTCGCGCATTTAACTTGTGTTTGCTTACACGTTGCGTAGATACGTTCCGTGAATTACTAATGCCGTCATCACCTCAGTGCAAATCACGTATTTCATTGCAGAGATATCTAACTCCTTGAGATAGTGTCAACACATTGTCGTACAGTACGTAACCCCTGCCGGCCGGAGGGTTAATTTTGCCTGGCGAACATTACACAGCAGCGCTTCCGTAGAATGTACCCATCGTATGGGTTCGTGAAATAGGATCTAGCGACCTGCAAAATCCGTGTTGGGATTTGGCATCAGGCTAAACTTCAAAGTACTGTATGTACTGGAGCCGTGTGTCGTTTCCCCATTGGATGCTCATTGGACGTGATGCCACTCCCTTTATGATTGCACTACACGTGATTGGAGCACACAATTGCGAAGTGTTCGCCTATTGGCGGATACTCACGGCGTGTCAGCTTAAGTATAGTCCAATGACAAACGTATTGCGAAGGTACACGAGTTTGAAGTTCAATGTGCTTTCTAATAATAACGCGAACTTTGCAGGTCTCTGGTTATTTTTGTCTTGGCCGAATACATGCTACGTTAAGTTATGAAGTTCCGCAGTGAATATAGCTCTGTGCGACCAAAAGTAGGCCCCTACGCAATACCATGGTAAGGGATAGTGAAATTTAGCGAAAATATTTCAAGACAAGTTAAACTTCAAAACACTGTAATGTCATTTACCTGTTTTGATTGGTTGCATTACTTTTAGAAATGTGTTAACTGTCTGCACAGATTCGTTTGCACGTGGGCGGAAGAATATCCTGGAAGTAGAACTTAAGCAGGGCTTCAGAAAAGTGCGGAGTAACCATGAATGAACTGCAGCGTGTGCGGCAGGAGTTCGCGTGTTCCTAAGTACTCTGGCCGCTGTTTAATGCTATTGGCTGCAGCTAGCACAACCAAATATTTTTATTGGTTGCTGCCGGTGCCACGGACCAATAGAAATTAATTTTATAGATATCCTCGAGCAAGTTATTTCAAGGAGTTTGTTAATACTCGTCAAGACCCAAAATTTAGTGTTTTGAAATACCAGGAGCGAAAAACTAATGTCTGCGTAAATAAGTTCATAATACCCTTAATGAGAATTGTTTTCCAATAGCCATTACCCACACGCCTATTTTTGTTCCGTCTGTATTCAGAGAAACTATAAAAGAAAAATTATATATAAAATATGAATAAGAGTTTAATTAAACCAAAAATTAAGATATTTGTGTATTAACAGAAGTAAAAAAACGCTTGCAAAACATTGCGTTCTCTGAAAACACCCCAACCCGTCACAAATGGGGTGATTTTTCGTAGGTTCCATTCAAAAAAGTGTGAAGAAAAAGCGAAATGGCTGTAATAACGGAGATATCGCAGGTCTGTAGGAACTACGCAAGAAGGCAGGACAGAAGGCAGTGTCGTCAAATGCGCCAGGAGGGAGACGACGTCGAAAGGACGCGGGTAATAAAATGGGGGCAGCACTCAGAAACCATACGCGCACACCGTCTAAAACACACGCTGGTTCGCCGCAGCGGTAGTGTGATGTTTGGTTGGGGGGGGGGGGGCGATAGAAAGATGTAAAGCGCGCAGCGCGGGACGTTATGCCGTAATGGATTCGCGATGGCACCCCCTGAGGGGTAGTGTTTTCAGCTCAACCCACGCTGAAAACAAGGGGAGCCACTCCACCGAGACGAACAACCTTCCATCCCCATTCCCCCCCTAAACACACAAAAAAAAAAAAATAACACGAGCGGAAACACACGTCTGTGCTGGCTGCGCCGACATCACCCGCACCGAGTGAAAGGTTTCGTTGAGTAAAACAATATTTGTTTTGTGCAAACCGAATTATTTGTTTGTATTGGGGCAATGAAATATTTTGTCTCTGAAATCAAATTATGTTGTTATTTTCGTTGGGTTGGCGCAACTAAAGTTTTGTCTGGCCACACGCCCGTTAAACAGTTTTTTGGGGCCGATATAAACACGTTTTACAAGTTCTACCGAGTTTCGAACCTAGAACACCTTCGTCCTAATTGTCTCAAAAGTCAGTTAAATGAGTGGCCAAACCGATATACACAGTCGATTCAACAAAATATTTAGTTGACAGTCTAGTTTTTTTTTTTTTTTTTAGCCCAGCACAGAGATTTTGTTAATTCAAATATATATTTTGCTAGACGAACAAAAGTAATTTTTGTTGATATTCAAATTTTGTTTGCTCATCGACAAAATTTTGTCACGGCAACTTAATATATATTTGGCCCTATACGAACAAATAGTTTGTTGGATTTCCTCTAAGCTCGGCTACCGCTGTGGATGCCTCCGCATAAGCCCATCGGTAAGGACACCCGAATTTCACGAAACTATTCCACGACCAATTGCATTTCTTAACACTTCAGCTCAAATCCACTTTCGCGATCGGATGGCCTCCGTGTAACGCGAATCACAGACGCACGGTGTTGAAGTTACCTAATTGGGATTGGCCAGTCAAGTAGGAGCAGATCTTCTCACGAAGACACGCCGCCAATAAGCAAAAGAAAACAATTGGTATGTCCGCAGGGTTTATAATCTAGCATGCGCGGAAGTATTTTCATGAAATTAGGGTGTATCTACCCGTCAGCCACGATGAAATTTCTCTCGGATGATTCTGTGCAAGCCTGCACGGCCGTTCGTGCTCGTACAGATGGTTCAATGGAATATTTGGGCGCGAACAGACCCTAAGAGCTCCTGCCGTTTAACGTTGCAATCCAGTACCAATGGACAGAACGTACAAGTACATGTTAGTTATGCGTCTTACGTTGGACCACCGCTCATCTGACACGCGTCGCAGAGTTCAGAACCGATAGTTAGAGCCACTAGCATTTAGCGAATTCATTCGATGGCGAGGTAGACTCCAAACACTTGTTCTGTACTCCACTGTTGTGATTGGACGAAACTTCTTAAGACACGCCCCGTTTAACTGTGAGCCAGTAATAAGCAGGGAGGAGTAGTCTGAGTGAGTGTTCAGCAGTCCTGTGCAGAAGCCTAACTTGATCACAGCCACCAATAAGCAAGCGATAATGCCAAGAACGTATTGAGAGCTGTCCAACCTAGCATGCTGCCAATTCAATCCGCGAAATACCCGGGGCTCTACCAAAAGTATGCATTTAGGAATGTGAGGTTGTTAAACATGAGAATGAGTTCTGCCTGTGACGGCAACCAATCAACGAGAGACCGCGGCTCGAGCATGCGCAGAACTGTGAAGACTACCTTGACAACATCTTATAACTAGAGACATGCAAAATTCGCGTTATTATTCGGCGTCAGGCTAAATTTCACAGTACTGTAAGCACTGGAGCCGGCTTCGTTTCTTCATTGCTGGCTGCTGTGTGTATGTGAAGCCACCCCCTAGTTGACTGAATCGCACGTGATTGGACAACACAAATACGAAGTGGTCATTTAATGGCGCAGGGTTACCAATAACGGTACAGATAAATTATGCTACAGTGACCAGACGTATAGCAAAGGTACGCGTATTTAAAATCTAACATGTCCCCAAATTATAACGTGAATTTTACACGCCCCTACTTAAAACGCTCTAACTGTTAAGGACAGGATATTTTCGTTTTATATACAACCTGCATGCCAATCTCCACGGTCCTGTGTATGCGTTTTCGAGGCTATGATTTATGTTCATTGGCTGATGACCCAACATGTATCCATGTTTACTTCAGGCCAGGCTGCAATGAACAGACTGCTTGCTTTATTGCAAGGTTGGTAAATGGCGCAGAGTTCACCTAGGTGTGTCTAACAAATTGTGATCCAATTGCAAACCCAACCTAAATGTGCGTGTATTTAAAGCCTAGCTTACCGTAAAGTTAATTTGCGTGATTTTCCAGGATCTACTAATTATGCGTTGGCATAAATGCTGCAAAGACTTCCGTTCTTGCCTATGATTATCCAAAACATATACTACAAATTGAATGAAACACTATTAGAGATTCGGAAAATTATCGACAATGTTTCCAGATTTTTTTCTCGATAAATATTTTACTGCTACGCGTATCAGATGCCTGCCTGCAAATCACGGATGTCCGATGCCGGAAAATAATTATTCTGATTGTTCCAGACAAGTAAAGAAATCTATTCTCTCAAATACACCCTGCCAGTTGCTCAAGCAAGCTGCAAGCCTGCGTTTCCATTATTTAGGCTGTGGCAGCAGTAAACGGGCAAATTACCTCTTTTCGAGAAAATACAGTATTGTGAAGTCCACACTGATGCAGTCTTAAACGAAATGATAGACTCTCTAGCAACGGCGTATGCCAATCTAATAGAAATTTAATTCGATATTTCCGTATTTTCAAGTGACAAAACAGTTTTAATTCTAATAGAGTAAGTGAAGTGAGTGAGTTTAGAGATCTGGGCGGCTCTTAACAACGAGGTCTTGAGAGCCGATAAGGGTGATGTAGATGGATATGGAGCAGCGCCGGAATGAAAAGGTGGGGGAAAGGGGAAATCCCCGAGAAAACACCCGTCGACCAGTGGCATCATCCGGCACGATTCCCACATGCAGAAATCCGGTGACCTGGCCGGGGATTGAGCCCGGTTCACCCTAGTGGGAGGTAAGCAGGCTAACCGTTCGGCCACCGTGGCCCTTTTAAAGCTAATTGAAAATGGTTGAAAACGTAACTTACAGCGTTTTATTAACTAATTTACTATTTGAGACACAGCATCAGCGCCTTGAAGACATGTCTAGCACATTTTCCGTATACCTAGGGCCCCCTTGTTTTTTTTTTTTTTTTGCCAAAAGATTTCATGACTTCTTGTATTCCAAAGCACTAGAATTCAGAACCACTTTGGCGAATGGATGACTGTCACGAATTGTAGGTGTCTGTCACGAATTACAGGTTTCTGCCCACGAATCATGGACACAGTGACAGAGTTATATAATTCTGATCGTCCCAGTCAGGTAAATAAACTGTCTCCCGACAAATAAACGTGGCCAATAACCAAATGAAAACTGCACTTATGCCATAGAACACTGGAGTCCAGCTTTTGCGTGATTATTTTCGCGACAAACAGGTGGCCCTAAGTTTACCAGTGGGAATTTTCCAAAATAAGTGATTTTGAGCTGGGGTATTTGGGCAAACTACTTTTTACTATCATTTTGACTGTAAAAATTTTTCTCATAGATGCGTACACAATATAAACATTCCCTGTCTTATTAGTAGAGATCCGAGAAGTTCGCGAGTGTAATGACCTGTAGGATAGACTTCACTGTCTTATATACTCGTACACAGATATCAACTGTTTATTGGTTGATTGTTGCGGTAGTAAAAGGTGGTGGTTGGGCGCACAATTTATTGCATATTTGTTATTGGCTCATTTATCTCCAGGAGGTGTCAAACAACACGTCGACCAATTACAAAAGTAACATGAACGTACAAATGTGTGAATTCCAACTTGTCTAGAAATGAACCCGCGAAATTCTTGGGTCTCTACTTATTAGTATAGGCGTGTATCAAGGAGAAAACAAAAAAGATTAAGGTAAAAAATAATACTTCACCCACTGGTGACCAATTAGCATTATTTCCATAACTTGTTCAGAACTGATGTACAGTACCAAATAAAATTTTCTTCTGTACTGTACAGTACGTTAATTTTTCCTTAATTGACTGTACACAGTGCTCGGCCTTTTCTCGCTTGGACTGCATCTTTAGTGTTTACGATTGCCAGTGTTTACTCAGTAAACATTTCCAGATAGTTGAAAGCATTTGTTCATTGTCGACAATATAAACATGGATACACGCAGGGAATAATAGTATTTTAATCCAGTCCACAGTTCTTACTACTGATTTCAAAACATTTATGGTCAGCAGAAAAATTGTATTACGCTGCACTGTGAGAGTCTCTGGAAAACATATCGTTATCATACATACGTAATTTCTTTACTTCCCCGTTAACAAGAGTATTTGTATGATGCATTCCTACTTAAAACTTATTTTATATTTAGTTTTTTTAATAGATGTGTAAAAATATGTTTTTTTTTTTTTTACCCCTTGAAAAGATTTTTGCAGACATTTTTCTACCCGCTGCTTGTCTACGAAAAGAAAAATGAAAGTGCAATAAAGAAGGAAAACCAACAATCTATTCCCGAAGTGCACAGTCGTATGAGAGATCGCACCACTTGCACTCAGACGTTGGGAAACAGAAGAAGAGTGTGCCGAGATCTCCCGGAGAAAGGAAAGTTGTAGAATCCAAACGGTGAACAATTTACAGGATGCAATAAACACAGTAGCAACTTTACAAGCAAAATCTTTGGACACAAATAGCAAATATATTTACCTGTAGTACTTCTAGGAATGTGTTACAAAATTTAAATGCGGGTGCAATTTAGGCCGTGCACGAAATGAAAATTTCGGTATTTCGTAAATGATCATGTAGTAAGTTTCAATTTGAACGTTGTCGACGAGCAGTTGTTTAGCGCTCGCGGCCACGCATTTTTAGATCAACGATGACAATTATTGCTATAAAATTTCAATCCTTAAAATGGAAGTGATGTTTCTACAAATGTCACTGTAATGCTGCGAATATGTCAACCCTTTCAGACCCACCATAATTTACGGTTTCAGGTCTTGCAAACAAACTATTTTATGATGAGTCCTGTACGCCAGTCGGTACAGCACTTATTCCGTTGTCACAGCCAATGAGCTGTAGGCTACATGTTTCGCTACAGCTGCATGAACCAATTATGATCATTGCCAGTAAGACGGTTTGCGAATCATCTAACTACAGGTAATAACATTGGTCATTGAGTTTCGGAGTGTGCAGCGTAGGCAAAAAAAATTACCTGCACGTGCCTATGTGCACAATTGTGTACACTGGGTCTGGCTGGGTTAATAAATAGGGAAATAATTATTTATGCAAATACGACTTTAAAAATTTTTGTTGCGTAATATATAAACAAAGAGCAACACTAACATGCATTTGAAAGCATGTCTAGGGTATTTTAAGATTGTATACAATGATACAATTTTTGTATACAAAATGGGGTCACGAGATCATTTTGTCTACAAAATCTTTCGTTTTGGACACCGCCTAGGTATTAATGACGTTTATCCATGGTAATGTTGCCAAGCCCTGCCTGTGCCTACATACGAGGATGCAAGCCCCTAATACGCGCATGATTATCACGCGAGACTGTTAAGTGGGAGTCTCACACATCGAAACAACAATGAAGCCATAATCAGGGGGTGCTGTGCACCGGTGGGTAGACGACCCAAAGTTACGTTACGGGGCCGTTGGGCTACCGACAGTGAAATAAAAACACGATATAACTTGCACCGAGTTTCACTCATTGTGTATTCCTTCGTACGAGGCACTTGTACTGTTCCAGCATTAAGGTTGAAGTAAAGCGACTGCCTATGGAGCACTGCACCCGACTATACAACGTGAAGAACTCATAAAAAAGTAGTACAGGCACCATAAAAATTGTCATAATAGTGCGATTTATGAGGTATTTGAAATAAGAATGTATATATTTAGCAACATGATAAAATATTTTACTAAAATATACTTTTTAAATGTAAAAAAATTATTGATCCATAAAGTCCGCATTTTTAAGGAAATTTAAATGCATTTTTGATTTGGATGCTTCGGAAAGCAGAATTTGCAAATAAATCTTCTTAAAAAAAAGATCGTCATAATCTTTGCTATGGTTGTGTGTAATAAAATCATACTAATAACGTATCATATTAATTTTATAAATTAATTTTATTTACGTCTGTTTCATACGTAAATGTTAGTAACAAATCCAGGCACAGAAAATCAATTATAAAAGAAATTTCCTACATTATTATTACACTTGACCTGCGCATGGATAAAGTCACCAAGCCCGTGGCATGTTCTACATGTTACACATTTAGAAAGAATACACAAGGAGAAGCAAGTGGTTCTTAGGCAGCGCTTTTAAAAAGTGCTCATTTTAACGTGAGTGGCCTATACAAACTTTTCGGATCTCAAGACCACCTCAACTCAACTATACAAACGTTGCCATGATGGTAGTGTACTCACCAACTATACAAACGTTGCCATGACGGTAGTGTACTCACCAACTATACAAACGTTGCCATGACGGTAGTGTACTCACCAACTATACAAACGTTGCCATTATGGTAGTGTACTCACCAACTATACAAACGTTGCCATGACGGTAGTGTACTCACCAACTATACAAACGTTGCCATGATGGTAGTGTACTCACCAACTATACAAACGTTACCATGACGGTAGTGTACTCACCAACTATACAAACGTTGCCATGATGGCAGTGTACTCACCAACTCGACAGATCCATAGTGGCGACGGCTGAACACTCCCCTTCGTGAAATGAGATCATTGGTCGATGAACTGTAAAAAAAAAAAAAAAATTATTATTATTATTTCAGGAAAGAAGAAATATTTGTTTATATTTAGTGTTTTATACAAGGCATATTTTGATTCCTTAGCTAACTCTGTTAAACAAGGAATGCTACGGTACTAAAAACAGAACAGACATACAAATATTTCTGTACGAATAACCAAGCTTGCTCAAAGACTTGAAAGCTTATAATAGAAAAACTTGTATTCTGTAGTCGAAATTTGAAATAACTAAAATGGTTCCAAAAATAATAATTCCACTGGAAATTTGTATAGTCATCCCATTTTTTCCCAGTGGTAAAATTCCAATTGACCAATCGTGAATTCATCTAAGTTTCAGTCAATCCGATTACACTGAGTCATTGGTTGCCAAGTCACTGTAAGTTCTGTGTGTGTATAAGATATGTTATAAAACAGAGTGTAAATTATATTAAATCATATTTTACTTTTGTTTTTTTAATGGAGGCTCGTTTACACATTAAAAACCATTTAACGTAGGCAGGTTAAAGGTGATATTTGGATGTTACTGTGCTTAGCTCAGTGCTCAATAATCTTTGCTATAGGTAACTGGTTCGTATCACCACAGAGTGGAGAGATTTTGGCAACTCTTAACATCGAGGTCTTGAGAGCCAATGCGGGTGAAGCGGGGTGAGCATGGAGCAGCACCGTAATGCGAAGGCGGGGAAACGGGAGATCCCAGAGAAAACCTGGCGACCAGTGGTCATCGTCCGGCAAGGACCCTCCCCCCTCCCTTCCTAATTAGAAAATCTGGCGGCTGCCGCGTCGGGAATCGGGCTCGGTCCACCTTGGTGAGAGGCGAGTAGTCTAACCACTACGGAGATTCGTTGAGTGTCGAAAGTGCATCATTTTGTTTACCTGGGCGAAACGTTCCCCTTCGCCGTGTCAAACGCACCACAAACAAACAGAGCCGAGGTGGTCCGAGGCGAGCAGAAATCGATGCTAACTTCCGAGAAGGAGAAGGCCGACGGCGGTAGGCACGTTTGTAAATTTCCACCCTCGCCCCTACCAACAACCACTCCCCCCCCCCCCCCCCACAACCAACTTTTTCACAACCCCCTCTTCCTCCGAGGCGGCTGTCTGTGGAAACGAAGGGGGTGATTCAGCCGCGAACGATCGGTCTTCCTAGTTCACTGACCGCCTCTCTGTTCTCCGAAGAGAGGGCGCTCCCTCCCACGTGACGCCACGTGCTACGCAGGCACGTGGGAAACATTTGTTTACTTCAGTGGCGCAGTGCAGGAAATTGTTGCAGAATTTATCACACCCGATAATACGAGTAACGCAGTAATTAAGGGCCAGTGGTTTCTCGCGAAAAAATTTCGGAGCACTGTAGGTAGAGTCGCGCCAATTTTTCGAAGGGGTAAAACATGTTCTGGTTCGTTTTAACTGTCGGCGCACGAATCACGTATAGGCTGTTCACCGTTAAATGAGAACTTTTTAAGGCACTCGCAACAGGCATTAACCACTAATAAATATATCTTATTTGCAGCCTCAGGCATTAAATTTTGATGATGGTGAGATGTATGCACTGTGATTATTGGTCGCATTGCAATGTTTATATTAAAAAGCAGCAGGAAGATGGAAAATGAATGAAAGGAAAAATTTATAAGAGCCTTAAAAAGTGCTCACTTTACAGTGAACAGCGTATAGTAGCCGTGCCGATGTTGCCGAATTCTGAGTGGTTCGGTCAAATATGAAAACGCCTTCTCAAGCAGACAGCGACCAGCTGTTAGGTGCTTATGTCATTGACGTTTACCATGTTCAAATATTTTTTTCGCTAAATATCACTAACTCTGTGTATCGCTGACACAAAAAAAAAACAGCAAAATTCGCTTTAAATTTGTGTGGATCACAAGTAGTGTACTCGAGCCACTGAAAACAGAAATTAAAAATCCTTTGGTGATTATAGGTAAGGATTTTAATTATTTGCTACGGAATTTTCGCTAATCTGCCGCACTTTTTCACCGGTTTAGCTTAAAATGTACAAATACATCTTTCAGTGGTACTTTCAAGACCCGCGTGTTGTCGAAAGTAATGGAAAAGCTAATTATTTCAGAAACGTAAAATGTACGCACAGTTAAAAAATTTCCCATCATTTAACGGAAAATTGCAAGCAAAAATTACGCAGTAATTTTGGTGAAATTACGGACACGCTGCTATCCAATCACGTAATTTCCGCAAATTTCGTATAAAATGAAATAAATTATTTCAAAAACGTAAAATTTATGAGTTGTTAAAAAAAATTTTCCGCAATTTTAAGAAAAAGTGCTAGTTAAAAGTTTTAGGACTGTTCTTAAAATTACTATTTAAGTTGCTTTTCCAATAGTAAAAATTAATTTTAATAAATTTCGTAGAAAAAAAATAAATTATGCAGTGTTAAAAATAAATAAATAAGTTAATTTTACGCAAAAGTTCCTGTCAAATTTTTATAACTCTTCGTAAATTACGGACACATTACTTTTCCAATATATGAATTTGATTGTTTTTCATAGGAATTTGGTAGCGTATAAAGATTAAATTCCAGAAAGCTAATATATTAAATTCTAGAGCGAGATGTGAACATAAATATAAAATTTTTGATTCAGTCACTCTGTATCACTCACCTATGACCTTCTTCTTGCAATTATTAGGTAGAAATATTCTATTTCTATAAATTCGATACATTCAACTTCTTTAGTTTTATGTAAAGTTTAAGGGTTTTTACTCGTCGCCGTGTTATAGATGCCTGATGCTAGTTTTTAATGATTGGAAGGATTTACTTATAAGCAGAAACCTGCAAAATTCGCGCTATTATTTAGGGACAGACTGAACTCCAAGTTACTGTACGTTTGAAAGACTTCAGCCATTGGCCGGAAATATCTGTGACACGCCTTGGAGAACTCGTGGACCAATAATACAAGTTGAACAGTGCAGTAACCAATCTGCTTTCAGGAGATCCAGCAGGTAGAGAACGTTGAGTGGCCAATGAAATTGCGGGCTGTGCTTGCTTGTTTATGAGGTGGTGGAGTCTATATCACTGAAAGATAACGCGAAATTTTCACGTCTCCACGTATAAGTTGCGTGGACGTTCTAGAGGCTGCCGTAAGCATAATTTTCTGATTGCAGCCGCGAAGGAAGCTTCGCGTAGACTGCGCCTAGCTCGTTTACAAAACTCGGAGCTAGAATAAATTAGGAGACGTTCCACGTATTTTGCGCTTACGAAGCTCATTCCGAATATTTGTCACGGGTCGCGTTTACGTTCCCGTCGATGTACGGACGTTTCGACGACGTGTAAACGTAACAGGCTGCTCGTGGGGAACCGAGAGCTCTTGAAAGCCCTGCTTAAGATATACTCGTATTGACATTTTGTATCCTTCCGGCGTTGTTACCAACTTTACGGGGTTGAGTTGAGAGATTTGAGGAGCTCTTAAGCGCCCACGACACCCGCCATATTTCATTTTTGTTTATTTCTTCCTGATTAAAATTTAGGAGGATTTATTTTAAAAAATAAGTATAGAAACTTAGCTACTTGCCTTAGTTATCATTACGGACATAATAATACATGAACTACAAACGCATATTTTTGCAAAAATTAGTTTAATACAAAATTTTATTTATTAATAAATTCTCAACTTTTAATTAGAACCAGTAAACATCTACTGACAATCAGGTACAAAGATTTGCACTGAACCACGAGATGTGGTGCTTGACACTGAAACGAATGATTTCCGTGTAAGGGTTGGTGCAGCGTCTTAAGAACAAAGTCTTGAAAGGCGATAATTTCCGTGTAAGGGTTGATGCAGCGTCTTAAGAACAAAGTCTTGAGAGGCGATAATTTCCGTGTAAGGGCTGATGCAGCGTCTTAAGAACAAAGTCTGGAGAGGCGATAATTTCCGTGTAAGGGTTGATGCAGCCTCTTAAGAGCAAAGTCTGGAGAGGCGATAATTTCCGTGTAAGGGTTGATGCAGCCTCTTAAGAACAAAGTCTGGAGAGACGATAATTTCACTAAGCCAACGCAAGTCAGCGCGCCAGTTAAAATACGTGCAGGTGGAGTCGGTGACATTATTCGAAGGAATTCAATAGTTCTCATTAGAAATTTGAACAGCCTACATGCATGCAGCACAAGTATCTGAAGTACGTGCTATGATTTATTCGCGGTTTCTACACATTTTTAAAAAGGAATCTTTGAAAATCCACCCCATGTATTACGTGTTTGGTTATTTACTATATATGTCCTGTATCACGAGCGTTTTATAATTGTAACAAAAATGAACTTTATTTTTTAATAAAATTAAGTTATATATTTTTTTTACAAATTATTGTAGGCCTGTTTCATTTTTAATTAACGTGGTTTAAAACAGAGAGACAATAGGTGTTTTGGTGATGCGTGGTAAGAATTAGTTCTCGTGTAAAATATTGTTAAAGTTAGTGAGCAGAAATGAGGCGAAATGCCACTTTGGTGTAATTTTCTACACTCGGTTAATCTATGTGTGCATGAGGCGAAGAAATTCCCTGGAAATAGAACTTGAGGAGGACTTCAGGAAAGCCGTAAATAACAGCGGATGGACTGTAATTCCGGAGGTGTCGTAAAAAGTCAAGGCTGATTGAAGTGCAAGTCCGGCGATGCACTGCGCTCGGCGATAGCTCGCCAGAGTAAGGGGACGCGAGAGCAAGTTCATTACCTAGACGGGTAAACGAGGGGCCCTGGAGCGAGGCTATAGAGACGACTAGTACCTGCCAGACGCCTGTTCTACACCAATCCCCCCCATCACCAACTCACCGAGCGGATATGAGAACGAAGGGAGCAAATTTGCGGCCACTGTGTGTGTGTACGTAGTGACGCGTGTGAGATGAGCATAGGGCGGGGTCCAACCTTCCCTTTACTGGCGATTAGCCAGGTTCATTAAATGCAAGTTAATGGCCGCACCGTGTGAGCGGGGAGGGCAAGAGCGGGTTGTAGGATAATAGGGTTGGGTCAAAACCCCCGGAAATTCTCCCAGGCGCTCAGTCCACAGGGTTGTAACTTTACATGCCTCAAATTTACAGTGCTTTCCGTCGATGGCGCGCTATTAAAACAGCGCCTGGTAGACGCATATGCAATTTCGGGAAGGGGCTGGCGTCATAAAAGTGTGTTTTATAGGCTTGGAAACAACATTTTTAAAGTTTTTTTTTTTTGAAAGAATACATCATAGTAACGCATTTATTTTGCAAGCCTCTTTATGGAGCAGTAGCAGACCACCAACACTTCTCTCAGGTTGTACGGATACATTAAAATACATACCTACCCGAGACTACCTGCGACTACCCGTGACTACGTGCAAATTTTTTATATTAATAAACACAATTTCTTCTAACGTTGTTTCAATTTATCTTTACTAATGGTTTTGTTAGCGCATGCTTAGAAAGCATTCAAGTAGCTAATTTTTCTCCGACTTGGTTTACCAATTTAAAAAACTTCTCAAGATTTTTTAAAAATTAAACATAGTCGATGCCCATCTGGAAGAATGCAGCTTCCTAAACGTGAAATAGTTATAAGAATCGGCCGTGCAGTTTCCGGGATTAGCCCTTACATATAAAAAAATAACAAACTCATAATACCATATTTATAACAACGGGTTAGCCCGTGACTTATTTTTTGTATTGTCACGGGGCTAGAACAGTTACCATGTTAAAAATTTTGGTTATCATACAAAGACTGAAAAAATATTGCATAAATATATGTAGGTAATAATGAAATGATATGAAATTAACTCAACATTGAAGCGACTGCGGTACCATTTAATATTTCTCTATCCACTTGGCCACTGCGGCCCCACTTGATGTAGTTCTATCCCCTAAGCCACTGTGGTCCCACTTAACATAGTTCTATCCACTGAGCCACTAAGGCCCCACTTGGAATCTCTCTATCCAATGAGCTACTAAGACTCCTTTTGATGTAAATCTATCCACTTGGCCACTGTGGCCCCACTCTACATAGTGCTATCAACTAAACCATTAAGGCCCCATTTAAAATAGTTATATCCACTAAGCCACTAAGGCCCCACTTGGAATCACTCTATCCACTGAGCCACTGTGTCCCCACTTAATTAACTCAACATTGAAGCGAGACATTTAAAGTAAACAAAAATGATATTTCATTACCTTCATATCTTTATGCAATATTCTCTATGCATTAATACACCACTTTTCATAAGGAAAAAGCAATTAATAAATGAGTTTTTAAGATAAAAGTTCATGATTGAGTAATCTGATCTTGCTGAAATTCGAACATGATCTGTATTTGACCCTGAGAATCCGCTCTGCAAAATTTGAAGAACTTCTGTTGAAATTCAAGGGACTTAGAGGTATTACATAAGGACAGACAGACAGAGTTCGTCTACTTATTACGTAGGATATTAGTACAGATTAATAAATTATTATGTTGTTATAGTTAAACGGAATACTGTACAGCTTGTGGTATTGTAACTTCTCTTTCCTCGCATTAAATCATTTATATCGTTTAGTTTTTCATCGTGGCGAATAAATATCACAATTTTAGTGTTTTTTGGAATTCACACGTAAAATGAATGATGATATTTACAGACAATTTAACAAGGGCCACTGAAAAAATCATGTCTTTTTCGATTTATCTTATGTTTAGTAACATCTTTCGTTAATAATCATTAGCTGGCACAAATCAAAAATATACAAAACCAACTTATTATGTGCAATTTTAAAATATACAAAACCAACTTATTATGTGCAATTTAAAAATAACACGAAAACATTTTAGGCTGCGATCGCAAACATTTGTTAAAATAACTCGATTCCATTTTTAATTATCTCATCTCGGTATGATCTATACAGTTCAAAAACACTAAAACTGTGATTATGACGTGTCATTGTGCAAAATCTACGAAGTCTGAGTGTTTGTATGTGAAGAAACAGTACTCATAAGTCATATCTACATGTCGAACAGAATTTCGTACGTATACAGAGTGTTCGGAAATTAAACGTCCAAACTGCAGGAGATAATTCCTTATTAAAGTACAGTAAAGTCGAAGAAATATGGGGCACCATTCGCCTTAAAAGAATACGAAAGGAGATATTAGCCTGCGAAACGTGGGTTTTGAAAACGCATTTTCGCTGGATGCCTTGTACTTTCTGCCAGCGGTGGGGATGGCGGCGATCTATCTACAGTACTTCTCATGCGGTTGAATGGGACATGCGCATCTGGCGCGCTGTGGAGCGCGGAGGGCATGTCGTTGATGTGCTAACGTGTCGCTTCCTCAAGCCGAGCAGTGAGTACAGACCGAGGACGGCCAGCATTAGGCATGTGTCTCTGCGAATTGGGAGGCATGAGTCATATTTTTTTGCCGTGGACGTTGTAGGCGTTGTACTTTTCAAAACCAAATTTTCATAGACTCATATCTCCTTTCATATTCCGCTGAGGTGAGGTGTATGGTGTCCTGTATATTTGCGACTTTATTTTTCATAAGGAATCAGATCCCGCAGTTTGGGCGTTTAATTTCCGAACACTCTGGATAAGAAAATTACTCTTATGTTAGGCGTCTTTTAGAAAAACGAACAAGAGATCATTATGTTTATTTGCGAGCCAAACGGCTTTAAAATTGTAGTCATTACACGGGAAGTAACTTGCCTTAAATATATAGAAAAATAATAATTCTACGTGTTTTTTTTTTACATGTTAAATTACCAAGTTTGATATTTGTGCAGCTCGAAAATAACAAAAACTAATGTACAGAAATGGAATAATTTATTCTGTAGTCATTGATTCGAAGAACGTGAGACATGGATTAAATCACAATTTTTATTTCCATTTACAAAATGTTTAACATAGAAAAATTTTAGATATCATTTTTATTTCTAGCTCTTTCTCTCTTTCTTTGAAGTTTAGTAAAAAAAACTGTTCTTAACCGCAACTTAAAATTGATTAAGACACTGCTTTTTAGCTTTCCTAGGTTTTCGCAAATGGCTTGGTATACTTTGTATGATACAGAAAATGTTAAAATGAAATTTTTTTTGAGAAGGGGAAAAACTGTGAAACCTAAGTTTTATGTTTGAGGAAAATTCATATACATCTAGTAAGTAGATATTTTACGCTGTTTTCCACAAATAAAACTAATTTTACTTTTACCTTTAGGCAACCTCAAGGGCACTGAGCTGTCTATCGACAGAATTAAATAATATACGCGAAATTTGAAGTTTGGATTAAACGTGCGATAATGGACAGAAAGGTTTAGCAAGACTGGAACTCCACGACTGAAAAGTGTTCCGAATAACGCAATAGGCTACTCTGAGCTTACCAACTAATTCAAGCCGGATGTCTTGAAATAAAACTACCCCAAGAGGGGGTGACGTTGTGAGACAAAAATTGTATTCACATGTCCCTTATTTAAATAGGGCGTTTAAGATACGCAGTGGAGTCAATTTGACTACTGAAAATTTTACTACTGAAAATTTGAAACAACTTCCATGGAAGTAGCGGCCTTAGTGGTGTAGAGGTTAGCCTGCTCGCCTCCCACCAAGGCGAACCGTGCTCTATTCCCGGCCGGGGTCACTCCCGGATTTTCGAATGTGGGACTCGTGCCGGGCGATACCGCTGGTCGGCGGGTCTTCTCGGGTATCTCCCGTTTCACCCGACCTTCCATTCCGGCGCTGCTCCATCCTAACCCCACATCACCCTCAGCGGCTCTCAGGACCTTGATGTTAAGAGCGGGATGGACCCCCGCGCTTTTTTGTGAAATAGTTATTCGGGCGTATACGCGTATCTCGGTAAATAAATGTCCTGCAACTACAACTTTTGTCAGAAAAGATAAAAAAAAAAAAGCAATTATCTATTGTTTTTTATTTTTGACATATTAAGCCATTCTGACCCAGTGTACACAATTACGCACGTGTAGGTAATTTTTGTTCTGTACTGTATGTACACTGCGAATCTCACTGACCAATGATCTTACCTGTGGGTTAATAATTCTCAAACCGTCTTACTGGTCCAGATCATAATTGGTTCATATTACTGTCGCCGAACATAGAGCCTACAGCTCGTTGGCTGTGACAACGAAACAAGTGATGTGTTAGCTTAAGTACAGCACGCATCATAAAAGTTTTTGTTTGCAACATTTGAAACCGTAAGTTAAGGTGGGTCTGAAAGGATTAAGTGTATTCTTAGAATTAAAAAAAAAAATCTTGAAAATGGTGAAATATCGCATTTTTAAAAGCTTGCCTATATGCAATTTCCTTAAGCGGCAGGAGAAAAGTACAAACATACGGGCGTGGTTTAATCTGCGTGTAATAAAACCCCACAGTTACAGATCTAATTTGCACAGTGCAGCGTTACGACGGAAAGACTGCACGCCTTGCGCGTAGGAGCGATGTGACACTAGGTGTGCGTGTTAGTGTCGCCCGTATCGCTCCTTCGCTGCTTGACCTTGGATGCGGGGGTCCATCCCACTCTTAAAAGCGGCCCAAATATTTCCACTCCGCTCTATGGAAGTAAATTTGAATCACAGCAAAAAAAAAAAAAAAAAAAAATCTCCCTGTCACAAAATCACCCTCGCTTACGGAAGTCGTGGAATTTTTCCCGCGGGAAAATGGCGCCTCCGGAAATAAGCCCGAGGTGTGATGGGAGTCACGTGCGAAAAGACGCTCGCCTCCACCCTTTGACGAAGTTGCCCCCCAGAACGTCTGCAGCTCTTGTCTGACGCCGATGGGAACAACGTGCAACCCCCCCCCCCCCCTTCGCTCCCTGGGGCCCCAGACGATCCGCAAACAAGATCCTCTCCCATCGGCCCTGACCGCGTGAAGCGTCAAGCCACCAGCCACCCCCTTGTGTTTGCAAGGAATTCCTCTCGCGTTCGGGGCGTGTATGCAGAGGGGGTGGCGGAAGTCGCCTCGAGCTCGCCAGCCAAGAGAATTAATTTTTTTTTTCCTTCCATACCTCTGTCTGACATATTTTGTGAGCCCATTTCCTCCTGTCGTCTCCCGCTGCAGGATCGGCCTTGGCAAATATACCAACACTCGTCTACTCCTCTAGAATCGTAGTTGGTTCTCAATTTAAAAAAAAATAAAAAATAAAAATTGTATATATATATGCGTAGAGCATAGGACATAACAGTAAAACATTGAAACGACCAGAGTTCTTGTGCGAATTGGTTTGCATGCATTTTTTTTCTACATAAACGGCTTTATTCGGCTAAGAAGCAATACTTATTTTTTTAAATTAACTTTGTGAAACCCAACTTTAATTTATTGTTTCGGGTGTTCCAAAAATATATTATACGATTCGTATTTACGTCAAAACAGCATTCGTTCTGTTGTCAAAGATAATGCTAAATATTAATAAATAATTTATAGATAAATATTAATATTATTTCCTCTCGGACGAATAAAAAACTTCAATATCTATATTAAGATAGATTCATAATGCCAGTACCCGAGAACCGGTGGTAAAATGTGTTTGATACTTTGCTAATATGTTTGATACTTTGCTAATATGTTGTGTATATGATATAGATAATTTAAAATGTGATTTATTTGGTAAAGCCAATCAGGAGCATAGAAACTTGGGCTCCCTTATTTCGAAATTCTCGACTTTTTGGGGTTATATTTTGTAAACTATAATAATTTGAATACAATAGTTACAATTATGTGGTCCTCATATAAATATATTTCAGGTAATGAATTAAACAATAACTGTGAAGTATGGCATTAACATTTTCAGTTGTAAAGCACAACACATAAGAAAGTGAATACGAGGAGGCCTTAATTGGCTAACTGTGCACATCAGAAAACACTACCCAATAAGAAAGGGAACTATCTCACACGTGGAAGACATCACTCATTGATGCGACTATGTTCTAAAAACGCATTGATAATTACTGCCAATAACTTCAAGCACAAGAAAGTTTTTACAGTCCCCAATAAATTACAGCGTAATGTTGATGCCAGTATTCTTCCAAACTGAATGCAGGCATTTGTTCACTGTAACGCCTAGAATTCGTAACTGGAAGGGTTAACGTATATAAAAAAAGTATTCAATGAGACGAAAAATTGATGAAATCCAAAAGAAAATTTTTCAATACATAATGATATTATTTGCTGATTTGTAATTTATCAAAAAGGAAAACATTTGAAAAATTGTCATTCGGCGATTTCTTACCTTAAATAAAATAAACACATGTTCATAAATTACCTCTAAACGTTATAAAACATGTTATTATACAGTCTATTATATTCAATACAAGGTATTTAAAAACCCGCTGTTTGTGTTGTTATCAGAGATGAACAACAAGTGTAGCTCGCAGCTTATGAAATAATCTCACATCTTGCATGTGAACTCTGTATCTGGAACGTCCTTGCTTATCATGCACTACATCCATGCTGAGTTTGTCGTAAACTTGTAAAATCACTGGCTGGCTAATTACTTATTTTCGCCACGCACTTTCATTTCAGTGAAAATAATTTCAAGCGATCGTTAACAATATAACGATATTCAATTCAACACGTTTTCGTTGATAAAGAGAAATCTTACTTAAACTCTGGAGGAGAAAATGGGCTAAAGTTAGTCTCGCGGACTCCCGCATCGCGGACGCGTAAAGGCGAATGAGTACGCTATGGACGTGCGTAAGTCGACCTAACCACATGTCTTCTCCCACCCAGTGCAGCGGGCGAGGAACCTTGTACGCCCTTATGCCTTGTCCTAAACGACAGGCGGAATGCGCGCGGAAATGACGCTGTAAATTGGCCGGCTGCCTTCTCAGTCCTCCGTGCATTACCGACCTACTGTACAAGTGGAGTCACTTCTGCACTTGACTGTACTACAACATTCACAACTAATTAAATGATTGTACATACTGCTGGAACTGTCAGAAAAATACCAATTACGGCGTATACGAAAAAAAAAGCATATATTTTGCAACACTGTTGCATATTTCACTTGAATCAACATATCTTATATCTAATGTTGAAAAAAAAAAAATCAATTAATATTATTTTTTTTTTTTATAAAAAATTTAGCCGTGTTTCATTTCTGGATAATTAAGAATACACGTTTTGAAATCATACCATCGTCAGGTAACACAGTCGTAAGAATTACATTTATTAATATACACCTGGAAATTTCGCGGATTCATTTGGCAACGAACTAGACTCCACAATCCTTGGTATACTCGAGCCTCAGTTAGTTGTTCCATTAGCTGACGGCTCAGTGTCGCAGACCAGGTAGAACGGTATTCGGTTCTAGTTTTGTTGCAGGTCAGTTGTTGGTTCAAATTCGTTCAGAGCGGGTCTTACAAACTGCGAACCAATTGAGACGAAAAATCGAATGTAAACGTTTTTGAAGTCTAACTTGTCGTCGAACGAAATCGCGAAATTTCCGGGTGTCTAATTAACACATGTAAAAAAAAAAAAAAAAAAAAAAAGGGTACTTATGTGAGAAAAAAATTAAATTTGTTTTATGTAAATATATTTCAGTTCTAACAATTAATATATTTTTTTGGCTGAAATGCATGTGCATGATATAAATTATTAAAAATATTCTTAAAACTCTGCATGTGTAGTTAGGAGCTGATATCTATTTCTAAAAAATAACTGATCTATCGGATAGGGTTATATTTTCTGCAACAGTAATGCTTAATAAACACTATGAAAATCAGAATCTAGCACGTGCCCCAGTGCCTCAGTTATTAAATGTCCCATGCTTCTTTTTTATTTGAAGACTAACTTTAGTACGCAGCGTTGTCCGTGTGGAATTTGTGTTTTTTTTTTTTTTACAATATATTTTTTTAAAGGAGTAAATGTATCTTTAAAATAGAATACATATTTAAAAATATAATATTAGGCCTACATACAATCAGGACAATTAATTTTGATAATCTTAAGTGACAAATGTTTTTTCTTTGCATTCGTGCTTTCTGAATCATCCAAGCTTAAATTTAACAAAAAATATATATATATAAAAAACTAACTCTAAAAATATTTTTTTAAATAATTTAATTAGTAATTTCTAGCAAAGTATTTTGCAGTATTACAAAATCTATGCAAATTTCTGTCATATAAGCAATATAAACCGTGTTTTTTCTGACAATTTCGGTAGTGTGGCTTCTACTTTTTAATGATTTCTTTGTGGTGTACAGTCGGATATAGGGCTACACTGGTAGACACTCTTCTTTTATCTCAACAACGTGTGCAGAGACTTATACGATTTTACTGCTGTGAGGATTAAGTGGCTCATTCCGCTTAGAGCCTCGAATCCGCTTGCTCCTCTAAGGAAATCTTTACTCTCGCATCGAATTGCCTAGAAATCAGCTTTGCTTCTTCAAGGGCTCAATAAAAAACATTTTTCCACTTTTATTTGGAAATGTTTATGGTTATCACTTCTAAAGTGACCTTTGGAGTTAAACGGATATTTTTTTCTATAACATGGCCGCCCTAGGCCGCCGAGTGCGACGTCCGCCTGTGACGTCAATCGAGTTGGCAGGTGAGTGCGAAATTCGACTCCTCATTTCTGTCCCAGGATACCCATTTCATATCTACCCACTCTAGTTGTATCTTAACTTCGTGTGCGGAAACTTATACGATTCGCGTCGTGGCGAAACAAGTCAGAAAACAGCGAGTACTTCAATATACTTACGTACGAGCTTTATTTTGCTTACATTTTGTGTTGTAACGTTTAAAACGAGCCACACTGACTCTTGTCAGTGAAAGGTCCCGCCTACGTTTGATACATCGTGAATGGGTAGGCTGGCGTTACGTTAAGGCGCCAAAAAAAAAGTGATTTTACATATTATAGACTGTGTACGGTAAACTGAGTACTTTTGAAATCAGCTTTCTGGAAATCGTCACTGCCCCTACCTGCGTTTATTTTAACGGACCCAATGTGCTGCATTCACCCGGTCATGTTGCTAAAGACGTAAGGAAAATAGTTCCTCATATTGACGTCAAATAAAAAGTGCAAAGATTTGAAAAAATACCGAAATTATTTTTTTAGTTTTCCTATTTAATGTGTGCAAATGTACGAATGAGCAAATTCTTAAAACGTTAAGTTTTCTAGTAATTTCATCGAGTCACTCAACTGACGCATGAATCGAGTGGCCAGGTCCATGGCAACGGTAGTTTTACAAATGATGGAAGAATTCACCATGTAGTACATACAAGGGGACCCCGTGATGGGCTTTCAGAAGTGATCAAATTACTTAGAATACTATTTATGGCGTTTGCACAGCAGTTTCACACACTATGGTAACATGAAAATAAATAATAATTTTTATCTCTCCATCTCTTCTTAGTACGGCCTGATCTTAGAAGCTTAACAACAGCGTTTGCTATGTATTATACATATTATAGAGAGTCAATCATTCGCATACGCTGTTACTTTTTTAATAATAATGTAAAAAATTATATTAGTATGCATATTTTGAAGAAATTTAACAACAATTCTTACATATAATCAATTTAAGCACCAGAGCTAAAAAAGAAAGAAATTTGTAATAACTTAGTGTTTTTTTTTCTGTCCGCGTAGCAAGTGAATTGCACCAGTTAAAATAAATATTACAGCTAATTATTGGCTAGGTAAAACATATTCTTAAAAAAACAGAGTTTAACACAAATTATATGACAGATATTCCAACTCAAAGATAAAGTACGAAACTGCTGAACTCGCACTACCCTCCCTAAACTGTCTTTCAAGGCTATCACGTCATGTATGTAACTATACACCTAATGGACAATTAGAACTTCAATCGCTGACCAAAGTTTCATTACGATGAAATTGCGAGTTCGGATTCCGAAGTAATGAAATGATTTCCCAACAAGCGCGACACTCGCCGTATGCAATAAAGCAAAGTTTAGAGTCAATTCGAAAGCAATATTCCCCCCAATACGCAATATGTCCCTAATTCAATACGTCCACTTTAACTGCGTGTTGGCCAGAAATGTATTTCAATCTGACGCAAGTCCTCAACGCTACAAACGTTCCAATCACAGTTCGATAATTTACGTTCGAGACGTACTGTGAAGCCAGGATTGCTCCAGAAACGTCAGTTAACGAGTGAAATTTTACTGATACAAACCACACGACTTTCAGGCCTAATTACTAATGACTTTGAAATTTTTTACCCGTGGACTCGACTTTTTATTCCTTCCATTAAAGACGCACTGACATCCTCAATTCAATTGGTTGTAAACATAAGATTTATAAAAATTATTTATTACTTTACCCAGAAGTAAAATTTTATAGTTTTGCAAGAATTGCCATACATTTTAATATAGAGTAAAGTTTTAGAAAGCTAAAAAAGTTGGTAATTAAAGGCTTGTTTACAGAATGCATCCTTTAGTCACGTGTTCAAAGAAAAGTGAATACGTCTTTAGTTTCATAGCTACTTACAATACAAAAAACAATAAATAACGTGATATAAAAATTTGTAACGTTCATAAAGTTTTGGGATCATTGTAGAACTCCTGTATTCAATTTTCTTGGTGGTTATGGTATTTGCTTATTTTGTAGACGTTCTGTCGCGGTGGCATGCTGGAACCTTTTTGTAGGAGATATTGAGCTCGTGTTGCGTTTCCGTGGAATAATATGCAAGAAAAAAATCACCTAATATTTCACTTACAGTGCCGTAAAAACTATTTAGTGAATGATTTAAAATAATTGCCTCTTAAACACACAATCGTACTTTCATGTGTAAGCCTGTACTTCATTTCCTCACGCAGACCGTTTCCCTGGCATTTGAGCTGTGTTGCAGAGTGACTGTGATATCCCCCCTCCCCTCCAATACTAAAGTACTAAATGAGCGTACAATTGTTTTATCTACGGAAATAACACACAAGCATACTTCAGAAGAGGTTAGTTGAGTGCTTTCCAGACGTCACGTACGTTAGGAACACGTTTTCAGAGAACTCCAACATGGCTATAAACAGCATTTTGGAAGTGCTGGACCTTAAAATATAAGCGTCAGATACAGAAAAAAAAGTTACTCGAGATACCTGAATCGAACCTTCCACAGAAAATTATAGCAAGAACACTGCACGCCAGTTCAGACACTTACGCATAGTGGCCATGGTGCACTTGATGCGCTTGGCAGTGTAGCACTTATCACCCGTGAGTTCCTGAGCCTCTAGCTGTTAAAATAGCTCCAAGTAGGCTGGTCAGTAAATATCTGAAGGCAAGTGTGAAGGAATCTCGTTGCAGTTATTCTGCTATGAATGCGAACCGCCACGTGTGAAAACGACCCCCGGGTGCAGACGGCAGGAATCGAAGTCACGACCTATTTGATTAGACTCAGGCATGTTCCGGTCAAACAAACGCGTTCGCTTTCACCAAGGAATCCCAGCTGACAATTTTTATTATTGTTTCTCGCACCACGCGTTTATGTGTGTGAATTTGGTAAAATCTTTTAATACGAAGGTTCGAATTAAAACATATGTTAGAAAACTAACAAGCGCAAAACAAGTGAATTCGCCTCAATTGATATAAACCACATTTGCTACCATGATTTTTTTTTTTAATTTTCGTGATAATCTCTGTTGCGTGTTGCAGGTGGTCCTGTACCTCTTCATGGCACATCCTACTTCTCCAGCCTTCGAATGTACACTCATGAGCATTTGAATTCGAGACACCTGCGTTGTTGGCAAAATGGCCCTGTGGTCGCCCCGTCGAATGGAATAGTGCCCATCCGTGAATGGCTGGGATATCGAGGGGACGAAACGCTTGAGGAAATCCATCTGTGGGGTAGCGCAGACACTGGGGATGCCGCAGGCCGCCGTGGCAAGAGTGTACTGCGAGTTAATGGATTCTGATAAGACCACTATCGCCAGGGACAATCGCCCTGGAGTACAGTGTATCGATGACAGGAGTCGCCATTGGCTGGTTCGGGTTGGTAATGGCGGGCGGACATGCCACAGTGCAGCAGATCACTCGCAAATTTAATGCTGAAACCACAACGACCTGCACCCTAAATCTGAATCAGTTTAAATTTAATGGTGTAAGTAAATTAACAGCACTCGACATATTCAACAGTCACTGCGATCAATTGAACTGATGAATTAGTGGGGGAAAAAATTACAAGTTTTCCTTCATTTATTGATCCAGTGATATATCTCACTGTGATTCATTAACCAGTAAGGTTGAGCAAGGGGTGTGATGGGGAGATATAAATAACACACGTTGTCTCTTACGCGAGATAAAAATAACACGTGTCGCACATTATGCTCTTTATTGCCCGAGAGTGGGGTGTTTAAAAATATGCCTTAAGTTGCTTTCCACTCGTTATTACCCTGACAAAATTTAAAGATAGGAATGGAGAAATTTGAGTGTGAGGCGAGGTGGAAATGGGGTAGCACCGGAATGCAATGGGCCGGGGGGAAACTGGAGAACTCCGAAGAAACCCACCCGAGCAGTGGCATCGTCCGGCACGATTCCCATGTGCGTGAATTCAGGAGCTGTTCCTCCTGGAATCGAGCCCGAGTCGCCTTGGCGGTAGGCGAGCCCTACAGCCTCTACCCCTTTGCGACCCCTCAATATAATAGAGATTGAATAAATATCCATGAGAAAGTTAGGTACATGTTTCCCGCTGTCTAGTGCTTTTGAAAACCATGATTAGGGCCTCCACTTTACTGCATGACTTTTAATACTTCAGCCATAATATGGAGTACATAATACATATTATGTAAAACTAAATTTGCCGTATACCTTAACACTTTATCCATGCGCCTGGTCCACTGCAACTTTAAAACTAATAGGGATATAAATGTGGTAATAAACATAGACTAAAAATAAGGTAGACCGATTCTTTGCCTTCTGCGCATGTACCCAACATTGACCTTCCCCAACCCAACACAAATGTTAAAGTCACATGGACAACAGAGATGAACGTGTTTGTTTATACCTTAACTTTGAAAAGGCAAGCACTTTTATATGAATAAAATTCTCTTACAAATTTAAATTTATTCTAGCTGCATTGCGAATTGGCTATAAATTGTATACAGATACATAAAAACACTCGTTTACTAAACGGTGTTGTGCCCTCAAATCCAATCCATGGAGATTTTGCTAGTCATGTTGGCAGGATGATAGCACACGGAGACTGGTTCTGCGCAGCCAGTGTCATCACTCTACTTCTTATTCACCCAACGGTAGTTATATGCCAGTTATTATTTTTAAGCTTGTATCATTAAGGGAAACATAAAGACATAATCACGGTATTTAAAAATACAGAAAATTACACATTATTGTTACGTATTCAAGATGTAAAAGTACTTTCCCCCATATCTCGTTGCTAACTGTAGCAAGTATCACACTAAGTAAATATGTGGCTAGTAAAAAAGAAAAAGAAATAGGCGTTGGAATTTTTCGAGAGACTGAATCCAAAAGTCCTCAACTAAACGCGAAGGGCCTTTATTTACGGTAACTTTCTGGAAATTTAGAACTTTCAAGCCGAGCGCTGATAATAAATAATGTTGGCCATTTTAGATGCACTCGACGGAGAATTACGACACATGCGTAGGAGCTGTAGTGCTGCGGGTCTAGCAATACCGAAACTACAAGATCCACGCAATAAAGCTAACGAGTTAGAATTCTAGCGAAGCAGTAAACGTAACTGCCAGTAACGATAACGTTTCCGGCGGACTTATTTCAAGCCCTGGTTCTGTTCTAGCGAGTTAGTGCTGCAGACATGCCAGACAGCTAGGTAACGAAACACTTACAACGGGAGAATTTAACCAACCAAATTGTAACAATTCAAATGCTAATTCCGAAACGTGCTTTTTGGTGTTGAAGGCAGAAGAATGAAAACTTTTACCTGAATTTTCAATAATATTTAATACATGCAAGTGTTTTAATAAATCTGATGTTCTATTTTTTTTTTTTTTAATCTTGTTTTCGGCTAGTATTTAATTTTTATGTCCCTAAGATAATGTAGGGGACAGAAACTACCGTAGAAAAGTGAAAGTATTAAGCTCAGAGAACTATATCTAATTTTTCAATTCGTGTGTATTCTCACATATATGTCACTTGGTGATGATTCTATAAATCAATGCTCGTTGTATTTATAATACAGATAAAAAAAAATTGCATAGAGATTGTAAACTTTTTCAACCTGAAGTGAATTAATCCAATTAATTCATTAAACCGTAAAATTACTGAATTCTACCTTTATGCTTTTAGGTCCATATTTTCTTAATCCTTAGGCATACGTTTAGCACCATGCTTTTTTGTGTGCTTAAGCCAAGGATTTGGGGGTAAACAGAAAACGGTTTTGCACAGACATAGCTCTAGCTACTTTCATTGTCCATCGCTATACTGAGGCGTACAGAACATCGAAAATGTGGTGATTTGTTTATATACAGTATGTATGTTCGTTGCGGTCGTTTCTGAACAAATAGCGATTTAAAAAATGCTTTTAAAGGAGTAGATTTTTTCTGCGCAACTGATTATTGTGCTAACAGAACTCATTTTCGGTTGTACGTATCAGCTAGCATTTTCGTTTTATTTCGGTTCCCACAACATGGTGCTAGAGTTGTGCCGAACTCGTAAACAGAAATTGGCACAAGGCAGACCTCTTTCGTTTAAGCCCTGCCACTCGTGTGACAATGCCATATTTAAGACAGTTTTTACTCCTTACTGCCTAATTTAAATCTTAATTAAGCGCTGTATTCCATCTTCTTGAAACATACGTTAAGGCTGTTCATATGAATGGCAGCGATGAGCTGCTGTAACAACGAACTAACACTGCACTAGAGATTAAGGCCATTGGTGCATGGTGCACACGTGATCATAGATCGGACTGATACTAAACTAAAATGTACGATTGTCTCTCAGAGTCCAGGCAGTGTAGGAGGAAGGCCACAAGTTCCCACTTTCACGCAGATCCGTAACAGAATCGTGGACACTTCAGAAGTTCGCTCACACTGTCGTTAACGTCCATTACAGAACACGTTATTAGTTTCCCACCACAACGAAACAGAACGTCAATGAACGTAAAACATCAGGAAATAGGCTCACCAACATCAGGAAATAGGCTCACCAACATCAGGAAATAGGCTCACCAACATCAGGAAATAGGCTCACCAACATCAGGAAATAGGCTCACCAACATCAGGAAATAGGCTCACCAACATCAGGAAATAGGCTCACCAACATCAGGAAATAGGCTCACCAACATCAGGAAATAGGCTCACCAACATCAGGAAATAGGCTCACCAACATCAGGAAATAGGCTCACCAACATCAGGAAATAGGCTCACCAACATCAGGAAATAGGCTCACCAACATCAGGAAATAGGCTCACCAACATCAGGAAATAGGCTCACCAACATCAGGAAATAGGCTCACCAACATCAGGAAATAGGCTCACCAACATCAGGAAATAGTCTCACCAACATCAGGAAATAGGCTCACCTATTTAAAGTACGTTTTCCCCTTATTATATAAACATGCCAAAAATAAGATTTTTTTTTTTTTGGTAAAGTTGTGAGACATTTATTTTGTTTTAAACCAAAAAAAAAAGTTTTTTGAAAATTGATTTTCATATATTTGGTCTCATTAACAACACTTAGTTATTTTTAATTTGAAGGCAGAGAAAATAGCCATTTCTACACTTTCAGATCTGTATTGTTCGAAATATTGAATATTTACTGTGGGGTTATGCGAAAGAATATATTATAAAATTATAAATTATAAATTTTGCAGATTGAAATATATTAATAGATGCAATGTGAGATATTCCGTTGATTTTAAATTCACATAGAAAATTAGTTTAAGGTCATTAGTACATGATATGACCGTAATAATAAATGAACCGAACGATTTAGAAATACGTATCTATGACGGACTAATTCGGTACAACACAATGCGTACAAAGCATTATTTAATTAAGTGTTTTTAGACTGTCCCTGAAACATTTTATTGCATATGCGGTAAACACGGATATAGGAAGAGCCCGAACTGATTACAAAGGTGCCGAACTTCAAACCTCCAAACAACAGTTCGACGTGCAACCATTACACTACAAAGGTTCTGCACGAATTAAAATTGCCTTCGCAGTTTCTAGCTGCATCCATGGAGAAAGGCAACTTCCCTTATCATGAATAGCACGGACACAGGAACACTGGGTAAATCGATGTCCGAAAACCTGTCCGATATCTTCCGTTTGCATTCATCTCAGTATTTCGATAGGGTGATTTTCAAGAAACATATAGCGTCAGTTCAAAATGCAACAGGAATTTGAGATAAGAATATCGAATGCTGATCTCCCGATTTTCAACACATGCCTCTTGTCTATTTACTTTTGTGACTTTACCTCACAAAATATAGTGGCTTGGATTAAGGATAACACTCACTTAAGCTGTACATAAATGATACACATTTAGATCGAATTCGAATGGAACTGGGATGAATTGAATTAAAGAATAATATATTTTGTAAAGCAGCAGTTCTGTTGAAAACTAAATACTTACGAACCTTGACCTCGCAGTTATTTATTTGTCAGTTCTGCGAACATCTGTGTACCTACTACTTGGCAGAAAGTGAAAGATGCTCTACCTCATCTTATCGTTTGGCCGAGACAAATAGTAGAATTTGATACATTATGAGTTTCGTATGTCGAATGAACGCTCTCAATAGGAACTCGGCCATAAGGTTCGAAAGATTGGAACATAACGCAGTAACACTGTATTTTTAAGAGGAATTCTGAAATACATCTGATTTGTAAGACTTATCGAATAGGACTAAACTGGTGCTAAGTACTAACATCCTAGAAGCTATAGTTCAATAATAATAGAACTGCAGCTAATTAAGATATGAATAGATAACACATCAATTCCGTTTTGTGGAAGTGAATTTGTTTATATCCCTTCCGGAAATTATATGACATTTCTTGACCACGAAACCTATATCGTCGTTGATTTTTATAACCGTACTTTTCTCGGTAAATATGAGCTCACGAAACTCTTTTATAAAATTGTTATTGTTTTGTGTTTGTAAAATCACTCAGTGATAGAATAAGATGGTTATGAAAGTTTTCGGCAAACACGTATTATTTTAGCTCAGTAGAAGTAAGAAATTATTTTTTTTTTTATGATGAGTACACGATAACTACGAAATTGTCTGGTGAAAATTTTGCTGAGGAATATTTCTACAATAAGTTTTGTCAGTGAAAACATTTTTTTTTTTTTTCTCCCAGAGTGCCTAGACGTATTTATGAGCTTTCACTTCCCTCATTCGCGGCACCGCAATACCTGACGCCACAGTCTCGAAGTGAGATTTGTGGTTGGAAACCAACACGCGGTCACAAAGGATCTGTTGAGTGGGCTAAGGGCGTGCTCCGCTTTTGTGGCGTCTAAATGCCGTTGTTGTGAGTTGTGATGAGGCCTTAGCTGAGTCGCCTGTCTGAACACGCCTTCACTTGCTTATCCAGGACACGGACCGCGATTGCTGGGATTAGTTATTGAACCTCCAACGGCCAGTAAACGGGGACAACGCAGCCGATATGGGTCAGTGTCTTTTGTCGTCGGACCATTCGAATGAAGATCGCGGAAGATGGGTATGTCCAGCCGTCGACTTCCGCCAACTTATACAGCCTCCGGAATCACGAACAAGGTGGAGACTCTCCAATTAAACTTCACTCAGAATGTGGCTGCATAAATCTTTATAATTTAACATAAATTAATACTTCAATATATTTGTATGGCTTCCCACGTGCATACTTCGTAATGTTTATATGGAAATAATATTGTACAAGCTTAATGTTTAAGAAACCCGTTTTATATAGTGTTCATTACATAAAGTTTATCAATAACACGCATCACGCCTATAGTATCATTTAAACTATAGCCCATGTAAGTAATAACAGACCTCCTAATTAATGAATCTTCATGTGAGGAGTTAAAATCTATTGTAGGCTGTTCACTTTAAAGTGAGCACTTTTGAAGCCCTAGTTACTTTTTCCTTTCAGCCATTTTTTTTTAACTTTTGACCACCTTTTTAAACAAATACTTCCCTGAAAGTAATGAACACAGTGTGTATATTCCACCACACTCGGTAGTTAACACCCAAGGCTAAAATAAAATATATTTGTTGACTATTATTCCAAATGAGGCGGCTTTCAGCGGTGCTCATTTGACCGTGAACAACCTATACTCACGACACCATGCGGAGGCCTCGCAGCACAGACATGGTGTAGAGCAAAGTGGAGCCTGCTTGTGAACAACGCTTTACGCTCCCGCCTACCTGGAACATTTCCCCGCTTTTGACTTCGAGAAGCGCAGGATTGATAAGGGCGACACTGTCACGCGCAGCAAGCGCGCCATCGCCTCTGCGCGCAAGGCTCTGAACTGTAGTGCAGAGTTCACGTCGCTGTGCCTATGGGAGTTTCAGCGGTGACCATATTATTTGATTGGCGGAAAGTCTGCAGGGAGGTTCAATGCAGGGCCCTTGGGTAGTTTTGTGTGTATCTGACGCGTTTGTTTTGAAATAATGTACAGTGCTTTGAAAAAGCAGTTTTGTTTATCCATTTTTTAGTGCAAATAAATGGCATTTCTAATGTACGTGACGTCTTGAAACCCTTCAACAGCTGTCGTTTGGAGTATACGTCTTTCTGTTGATCAGAAAATTGTTCTCGTGTTTAATAGTTCTACTTCTTCATGCGTTAAGCCTTTGTGGCTTGTTTCGATTTCCAGTTTGTCTAGATCTAACTACATTTTCTTCGGTCACCCGGTATTCTGTTTTCCCATTGGTTTAAAATTTATTATTTACTTGTGATATCTTGTATCTTTTATCCTTTCTACATGTTCTAGCCAATTTTTCCTGTAGTATTTTATCTGCCCATTTAGTTCACTAATGGTTAACTGTTTCCTTACATCTTCATTTCTGAGTCTCTCTCTTCTTGTAAAGTCTATAATTGATCTCAGAGATCTCATCATCACGGCTTGTAACCTACTTTTCTCTTTACTTATCATTGTCCAGGTTTCACTGCTATGTAATGCTGTTGGAACTGCCACGGTCTTATAGGATTTTATCATTATGCCCAACTTTATTTTAGTTTTTTTATGTGACATGTTTTTAAAGAAATCTTTTACTTTTTTTATATTTCAGTGTCAGTACACTTAGCGTGTTGATCTGCCACAACCGTGATCATTGTTTCATTTCCATCTCCGAAAGATACAAATTTGTAATTTAGCAGGTACATCTGAAACATTCGTTCACCGATATAACCAACAATTCTTCAGTGAATTAACCAGAGTAATATTCGCTAATTTTCAGGAAACTATCACGAATTTGAATAATTTTACTGCTTTCTTTTTAGAGTATAATAACTCTCACAATTTCGTATTTTTGGGTAATAGTAATTAGTAGAACTTTTTTATGTAATTTAACGCTTATACATCTGGCTATTAATAATCGCAGTGAATAAGTTCGTTCGTTTTAAATTATATGTTGTGAAATATAATTGTCAACAATTTTTATAACCGATAGCAGTTTAATTTCATGCCTTGGTATCACTCTAATAAAAATATTGTTTGTGTGGTATGACCGAAATTTTTTTTGGCATTAAATATTTAGCGAGATTTATTTTATGGAGAGTGGGGATATTTAGAAGGATTTTAACAGCGAGGTCGTGAGAGCTGATGAGGATGAAGTGGGGTGAGTATGGAGCAGCACTGAAATGCAAAAGAGGGGGGGGGGGCAGAAGATCCCCAAGAAAACCCGCCGACCAGCGGCATCGCCCCGCATTGTTCCCGCATTCGAAAATCCGGAATCGGCCACGGTTCCCCTAGATGAGAGTCTAGTAGTCTAACCACTACACCACCGGGGCCCCGCATCTATTTTACGAATAAAGTTTTTTTTGGATATGATTAATTTAAATACGCTACTTAAAATGTTATCAAAAATGATTGAATGAAGTAGATGCAAGTGTGTTGAAATTATTATTTTTCCATTTTTATTTCGGAATATTTTAGCGTGCAGTGGGGCAGAGCTCTTGGGACAAGAGTCTTTCTGGATGTTCACAAAGCAGTTGGGCGTGTTTCGTTGACAGCTAAAACACATCTGCTGGTCCGACAACATAAAAGGAAAAGAAACAAGGTCAGACAGGCAAAGCCACGCCCATTGCTGACGTGACTCTAGCTAGTGAAGACTTGAAAGACAAATGTCGCTTCATGTGCCGGAAGTGAGGAGTGTTTTTATCGATCAATCTGTACACAGAGTTCTAAGGCGAAACTTAAGAGGAATAATGACAGACGCTGATGTTCAATAATGTTGAATTGCCTGCGCAATTAAAAAATTTTCTGAGCAGAAAGTGGACAATTTTAAACACTTCATAACAGAGAGATTATAAGAGAGAGAGAGAGAGAGAGAGAGAGAGAGAGAGAGAGAGAGAGAGAGAGAGAGAGAGAGAGAGAAAATTTAAGAACTTAAGATTATTTCCTTATCCCAAAGATATTTGAAAAAAAAAAAAAAAACCCAATCAATTTTAACATCCCGAAGCAATTTGTAACAATATTATTGATACGTTGTCAAGTAATATATATATATATATATAATACTGTAATTTGTGTCGTGTTGCATCTATGATATTTTACCGTGTTCATCTGCAACATAAACAGTCTGCTTTTCTCGTGGAAAGAACGTAAATTTTCGCTGGATATTTAATACTTTTTTTTTTTCCCCGAAGCAAGGAAATACTACATCAGGGTTAGGTAAGAAAAACTTGTTATCGCGTAGACTAACAAAAAAGGGCCTGCTAACAAGGAAACTTCATCAAAGAACCATCGCATTAATGAAGAAAATCAACACGCTGGGGGATAAGAAAATACTCGTCGAGTGCTGCCACTTTTACGGCCGGCTATGAAAACTTCCAGGAGATGAAACGTCGATTAAATAATGGCCTCGGAAAACACGGCTCGCAGTTGCCTCGTTAGACGAGCTCGCACTTTAAAGTCACGTGGAATACTGGCTCGCTTGAGGAAATAGTAGGTTGACTTAGAGGTAAATACTAGAAATACGTAAAGTAAAGATCAGCCTGTATCGTAAACCGAAGTTACTTTGATGTTATACGTTCCCATAAAATTATGATAAATATTATTATTCCTATTGTTGAAATTAAAGCTCCTATTGATGAAATAATATTTCATGATGTGAATATATCAGGATAATCTGAGTATTGTCGAGGTATTCCAACTAAACCTAAAAAAATGTTGGGGGAAGAACGTTAAATTTACCCCAATAAATATTGTAATAAATAGAATTTTTAATCATAATGGATTTATTGTTATTCCAGTAAATAAAGGATATCATTGATTAAACCCTACTATAATAGCAAATACAGCTCCTATTGATAATACATAGTGGAAATGAGCTACTACATAGTAAGTATCATGAAGTTTAATGTCAATTGATGAATTTGATAATACAATTCCTGTTAAACCACCTAAGGTGAATAAGAATACAAATCCTATTGCTCATAAACAAGATGGTCTAAAGGTTAACTTAGATCCATATATAGTTGCTAGTCAACTAAATACTTTAATACCTGTGGGTACAGCAATAATTATTGTAGCTGAAGTGAACTGCTGTAACACTCAAAATTCTGGTTATGGTGCAATTTGTGCCAAGTGTAGATGGCTATTAAAATTTTTTTTTTATGTTATCTACCAGGTAATGTTTGATGCCTCTTCGCCAAATGTCATCAAAACAAAACATTTTCTTGGTGCAAATATATCGCCAGCAATAGCAAAGTAACCTCGATGTGTAGTACCGTGCGATTTAACACTGATTTCATCCAAACCGGAAATATTCAGATTCCTCCAAATAAGAGAAACCAGTGAGAAATGCTACAACAGTAATAAGGAACCACTTATTTATTATTAATGTGGCTGAAATTTGCTAGTTTAGTAGCGGTTTCCTCTTTATTGGGGCTAATTTCGTGACTGCAAGGAACTGATTCCTAGTTCATAAGACTGGCTAACCAGACGTTTGTAACTTGTAGACTGGACTTAAATAACTAGTAGTATCTATTAGTTACTCCGTCACTAATATCAGTGGTTATTTTACTGGTGAAGTGTCAGCGATAGTGAGGTCTCGTCGCGGAATAAATACAGCTGTACGACAGATTGAGGCATAATTTGACACCAAAAAGGTTCGTAGTTTACTGCGTTCGCTTACACGATAATCATGAAAGAACTCCAGAATTATATGCCATTTACGATACAGTCTATGCAGAGTGGAGAGATTTGGGCGGCTCATAAAATCGAGGTCTTGAGAGCCGATGAGGGTGAAATGAGGCGAAAACGAAGCAGCGCAGGAATGTAAGGCGGGGGAAACGGAAAATCCCCGAGAAAACCCGCCGAATAACGGCATAGTCCGGCACGATTCCAACATGAGACAATCCGGAGAGACCCGACTGGGGATTGAACCCGGATCGCCTTGGTTGGGAGGTGAGCAGGCTAACCGCTCAGCCACTGTGGCCCTAGAATTTATGTAACTTAAATCATTGCATACAAGCAAATGCTGCAGAGAGTTTAAACGTTTAATACAGATGACCACTATTTAAATGACTGATGTTCTAACAAAAAAATAAATAACTTAAACTGCAAATATAACAAGAGAAATTCCGCATGAAAATATATAGAATATATTGGATGAAAATATGTTTGGATTATATCTTATGAGCAATGACGTTTCAATGACACTAGAACCTAACTTACTTAACGCAGGAAATAAGAAAACAAGAAGAAATTCGCATGACTACTTTGCATTGAACCAATCGATTCAGCAGGTTTATAGTTACGTAAGTGTGGAATTTTCTTCACTTGCAACACAAACATAGAAAATAAGATATCCAGTCCTTATGCCAGAACTCGAAAAGTTAATATTTACCATCAGCATCGCATGAGCAAAACGTGTTTCTCTCCGACTTACTATTTCCCGAAATAAGTGAATTTCATTTTGAAAAGCTACGTAGTATCTGTACAAACGTTAAGTGTGGTTTAGTATCAGTTCCACCTTACTTAAGAATTCAACTGACTATAATGTATGTTAGAATGCCTATTAGTATTAAATTCGTGACTGGCGTATGAGAAAGATAATTAAGTTTTGAATAAAAGTGAAACTTACCTGAGATTTCGACCTAAGACCCATTTCAATATCAAAAACATGCCCAACGATAATTTTAAAGGTGCCAGTTAACAAAAAAAAACATTTGTTTTATATTCCTTCCAAATACCGTGCAAGTTGCAAACATTATTTACAAGTATTATTTCTCAGTGCAAAAATTTAAGTCCACGTAACTTTTGCGCAATGGAAAGTCAAAATCACAATTTTAGACATTTTTTTCTAGATGTAGAAATAAGGAAAACTAACTCACCCACCGAAATGAAATAATTCACATTAAAATACTTTGCCATGAGATACTATACGAAATATTTAAAATCACGCTATGAATTTTATTCCCCAGATATTAAGAAATTGCGAAAAAAAAAAAAAAAAACTTTTTTATTCATAGCAGTATACTTTTTATCTTGAAAAATAACATTTTGTCAAGGACACCTTAAATGAATTAAAACGTTAAGACACCCTTGTTGAATTTTCTGTGAATGTTTTCCATTGTTTTATTTGTACCTCTCAAAAACTCTAAATATGTGATTTTGACATGCAATGAAACAAAAAAGCTATGGCAGTGATTTTTATGGCAGGAAAAAGTACTTATGAGCAACGTATACAGAATATATGGCATTTCGTAAAAATATAAGATAACGGAATTTATTGTTGGCGAAGAGCGGCCTGGAGCACTTGGCCTAAATCCCACGGTGGGGGAAGTTGCCCATAATCTGAAACCTGAAAGAAATTTAACTATGCAGATGTATGAAGAACCATATTATAATATAGGGTGGGATGACGTTAGCAGCCGGAAGTAATGACGCCCAATATCAATCACGAGAAACTTCCCACGTACCGCAGGGAATTTTCACTCCAAACTTCCCAGACACGCAATAAGGCGGGACGGGCCGTGACGTAAGTAACGTGCCAGAACTGCCGAGCCGATCTTCGACGAGAGAGAAAGTTTAATCTCCTTAACTTCCCCGCTCATTGGCGCTTAAGGCGCCGGTCCGTTACGAATGGGGTGGCAGCATTATCGTTTTAGATGACGTAAGTGAATCACCGGGGATTGGCTTGGTGGCGGAAGGTACGAAAAAAAAAAAAAAAAATCGTCCAGGGAGCAACCGATTTTGCGAAATTCACGCCCCATATTCCTTAAATATATATTTTTTTAAATTTATTTAAGATTCACTTGGAAAAGAAAACAGATTTATGAACCAAGGTAGCGTTACGAAACATTACTCTCCAAGCAAACTTGACTAAATTGGCTGTCCCAAAACTATACTAATAAATGTTTAACTTGGTTTTGGCAGTGTGCCAAAAACTGGAAGTGATTACTTTGAACTTCTTGCAGAGTCAAATTTTAACTCAATTAATTTCGGCGGCCGAATAACGAAAGCTAAAGTGTAAAATGGTGTGATGTTTAGTTTAAATACGCGCACTGAAAGAAAAAATTCACTTTTTTTTTTTAAATATTAATTATATTAAAATTACATTAGTGGCTTATTTAGGAAATGTTTGCAAATGCGGCATGTTATTTATACTTTATTATGCCCGTTCCAAAACCACATTCACTCTAAGTTTACTGGGGAGCCACGGTGGCTGAGCGATTAGCACGCTCGCCTCCCACCAAGGCGAACCGGGTTCAATCCCCGGCCGGGTCACCGGATGTTCTCAACTGCGATTCGTGCGGGTTTTTCCCGGGGATCTCCCGCTTCCCCCGCCCCTTCATTCCGGGCGCTGCTCCATATCCACTTCCAATCGCCCGCATCGGCTCTCAAGACCTCGCTGTTAAGTCTCTTCGCTCACTGTAAGTTTACTCAGCTTCTAGTCCATGTTGCTTTAATGCATTCTTGGAGTACCGTTTCGGAACAACGCCCAGATTTCAGAGTACCCAAAGGACAAAGGTTCCAAACAGCATCTTGAACCGCGAATTCCACTCGCATACGTCACCAAAATGACGTCACGGGCCAGAAGAATGTTGCAACGTGTTTCGCCGATCAACATCAGGTGACCTATACCTGGCCGGTCGGTATTTCAGACGACGAGGAACATTTGGCAGCATGCAGAAGCCAATCAGATCCGAGACCCGTTCCCAGAGCCTCGCACAACCAATCAGAGAATGGGTACGCCTATATCAAAGGGACCGCCACGCTGTTTCGTCCCTGCGTAAATTATCTACTCTGTTGCTACGACTTAACAATGCTGTTAAAGGCGGCTCGTGATAAGGTGAGCACTATTGAAATCAACCTTAGAAATGTCACTGCCCCCGCTTGCAAATATTTTAACTGACGCACCGAATGACATGCGCCCAGTAAAGTTGGTAATGATGGCTGGAAAGTAGTTCCACATCTTAAAGTCGAATAAAAAGGGTCAGGTAACCATTAAAGATGTATCAAATTATTTCGTTCGTTTTATGTTTTTTTTTTAATGCACGGAAGTGTAAAAATAACCAATTTTGTATAACAATTACTTTTCTAGTAATTTCACAGTTTCGCTTGTCTTATGCATGTATAAAGTGATCAGGCGCATGGCAATATTAAATTTACATAAGGCGGATGAATGCACAACACGCATACAAGTAGATCTTCACCAGGGCTTTAAAAAGTGCTCATTTTACCGTGAGCTGCTTATAACACAAGAGACAACAGTGGAATATGATCATGGTACGTTCTAAGCATTGCTACCCCAGACAGGAATGCCGACATAACTCTCCTTCTGTTGTTATGCTTGCGATCGTTCCTGCAATCATGATGATTGTATTGGTTGGCTCCAAGAAAATATCGCTATTAATATTACAAAATATCCTTAATAATTTATTTTATGTATATCTATCCCAGTTATAAAAACGAAAACTTTCGTGGTTAAAATAATGTACGTACATAACTGCAATGGCTGTTCACATTAATAAATTTAAGAAACAAAAAAATGTTAAGAGATGTAACATTGAAAGTAGGTTTATGGGATGTTTTCTACTATGCGCGAATAAGATCTACAGATGTGTTAAGCTTCATTAAATAATTTTTTTTTGTATCGTGGTACACACTGTAAATGCAAGGTAATGCTTTTTCTTATCTTACATTGTCGTTGTATTGAACAGTGTTTTTGCCGTAAAATGTGCAATGTATGTGAAAATGATGTAATACGTTGTAATCCTAATAACTTTAGTGTGTAAAGAAATTAATACGATGTCGCCGACCGGTGTATGTACGGTCCGTAAATAGAGCAGTTCTCTCTGAGACATTCTGTACATAAATAAACTATAAATTCACATCCTGCAGTAGAACGCTCCTCTCTTACCAAGGAACAAAAACAAGTTATTAAACAGAACAAGTTCAGTAATGTCTGTATGGTCCCGCATCAGCAATAAATGTTTTCTGTTGTTTATAGAGTATTCTGGCATTTTTCAGTGGAAGTGAAAATAATAAAATTGTGTCGTAATGCCATGGCGCCCCACTTTTTTCTACCCTGGTTCTGACTACAAATGTAGGAAGGAAACAAATACAATAAGAAGGGAAAAAGTTGGCTTTTATTGAAACACTGCTGCCGAGTATCCGACTTGCAGAACTTAGGTAAATCAGTACATACAGTAACCAAAATGATCAAAAAAAGCGCGTTTCATATTGCATATCAAAAATAATGCGTACGTTTTTTATCACTATAAAGTATATTGCTTGAATTTTCTTATTTAATAATCTTTGGATGAATTTATCAGTGTTTGTTTTTTATCTAAATTTATCAGAAAGCACATTATTCAAGAAAACCTTTGTCAAGTACGTTAACCATGAGAATTATAATGGTTGCATTTTAAAAAAAATTATTAATAATGTTACAAAATATTATTAGTAATTTATTTTGTGTAGTATACAATTATTTTAATTATATAAATAAATCATTTTTTGGTTAAAATTAATATTCCTAACGTAAATTATTAAATATACCTGTAAAATAATTATTAATTTTTATCACACACTGGTAAAACTTAAATATTTCTGGCCTCACATTATAAGTTTTATAAGCCTCGTCCGTTCATATTTACACAATTTTAGTGTAAGTGGTTGAGTACGAAATTTTAATTTTTTCAATCCTCGACAAATGTTGTAATAGTTTAGGGAGCTCTAAGCGCACAATGATATATCTTTAAAAAAAAATAAGGCTTTTAAATTGTTTACAGGCAATGATTTATAATTTTTCAAACAGTTGCTTATGCGAATATTACGAGAGTAGGATATTATAATTAAACGTATACTATGAAGAGGGAAAACTACTAAATGTCAACTTCAAACAAAGACTTTTTCCCCATTGTAACTTGCACGTTTAGGCAAAATAAAAAACAAATACTTTTTCCCCATTGTAACTTGCACGTTTAGGCAAAATAAAAAACAAATTTTTCAGGAATTGAAATGTTGACTGCGTTGAAGAAAAATGGAGATTCTATTCAGTAAATAAGATTGTAAAGTTTGCGCAGTTTTTTTATTTGGGATGCTTATAATGATTTTGATAGACTAAATTATGTGGTCCAATTGCGGTAACTCGTTAACAGACAAACGAGTTCTTATTTCAATGTACGAATTAACGGCATCTACAAGATGCCACGCGCAAAATTTTTTAGAGTCGGAACACAATAAAATAAATTCTTAGAAAGTTTCCTGCACGGCAAAGAAAACCATTTCTTTAATGCTGTTTTGTTTCCAGTAACACAATATTTCTTTAATTCAAAGAGGTTACAGAAACGCAAGTTTGCTGTCAATAAAAGTTTTATTTTTATGTTTTTGTTTTATGTCAACATAACTTTCTTTTATAGCAAAGCGGTAAACATTCTTTGAGTTCCTTTGGTACACAGTAAATAAATATTACACAGTACCAAAGGTAAAGGTTTAGCGATGTTAAGAGCGTGATAGAGATATACAGTAATTTCCAAATACTTGCCGAAAAGCGCGCGCGCGCCTGGTATTGTGCGTTAGACTGATATTGCGCGGAGCCAGCCGCGGCAGCAAACCTTCTGGGGTTTTGCTCCTCCACAAGTCTTGTAAAAGGGGATAAGCATTGGTTTGTCATGATGCGGGCTGGGGGGGGGGGAGGGGAGGGGGGTACTGCGAGGTAGTCCGGATTAGTTTCTTTGCGATAACGTCTCGTGCGGTGACTTGGGCATTTAAAGGTATGTTTAATTTCATGCTAGCGAAAATGTTAATGTGAAAACCAATTGTTAATTTCCTTCCGAAACAACGTACTTTTCGTTTGAGTTAAGTTTCCTATAGTTTGACAAGTACACGGGGAAAAAAATACAACTGTCCCAAGTTAAGTTGCAAGGTCTTCAGATTTGATGAATGAAATTAAAAATGAGATGGATATTGAGCAGCCCCAGGAATGCAATTTTTTTTTTTTTGGAAGTGGGTGGAGGAGGGGGGGGGAGGGGTGAGGAGGAAGTTTCCCGAGGAAACCCGCGGACCAACAGAATCGTCCATGCACAATTCCCACATGCGAAAATCTGGCAGTGACCCCGCCGGGGATCGAACCTGGAACGATTTTGTTGTAGGCGAACGCTCCAGCAGTCGCACGACCACTGAGGATCTCATGTAACGTGAATTACTCTTGTGACATTATTTTCTATAGGACATATTCATATTCACGAACTGCAGCAACTTATATTATCAGTAAGGCTTCCTCCTATAATCCATCCCAGGATAGATACTACAATTTGCCCGGATTTCCCGCTTGAGCGCTTCAGTTTACCATACACACATATGATTTGCTAAGGACTGCAAATGTATCTACCGCACGTACGCAATAGTTTTATTTATAGGCATCTAGTTATCATATATCGTTAGCTATGTGTGCTGTGAAATCTGGAGAGAGAGTTCTATAGGCCTATTTCACATTGGCGAAAAACTATTTATTCAGAGGATTGATTCTATGTATGAATCCATTACCGGTATCACATATTTTGTAAACAAAATACTACCATTTCAAAGTCCGTGTTTATAAAATAACTGTAAACTGGACAAGCTATTGTATTTCTTACAATGATAAAGTACACAGCTTTTAAAATAATTCTTTTGGAAACGAAAATTTTAAACATTATTTTTTTGTAAATATAAGTTTCTACAGCGTACAAGTAACAAGATCTAAAAACGATTGCCACCACATAAGTAAGAGAATATTTTTATTCACGGATCTATGGGAATGGGAACACTACTGTGCCAGAACAGTCTATGAAATTTTGCTTCAGTATGCAGTTTAAATTCCCGCTCACATGAAATGCTACATTGAACCAAAAACAACCCCACCAGGAATCGAACCCGGATCGCATTGGTGGAAGGCGGGCGCTCTAGCCACTCCACCACCATGGCTCCGCTTTTCTCGGGGTTCTCCCGTTTCCCCACCCTTCATTCCAGGCACTGCTCACCTCATGCCATCACTCATCGGATCGCGAAACAATACTCAACCTAAAAAAAATTTCCAGTAGTAAATAATATTTTGACGTAAGTTGTCACAATTGTTAATTACTTGCGACGCAATAATACACAAATGTACACATTAATTCTGCCTCGGGTCATTCACATTTAACAACAGTTCGAAATGTTTCAAACATGCATGTACTCAATAACTGATCGAATGTTTTACCATAGTTATATGTGGCGCTGTAAAGATTCTTACAATAGCATATGCTGCTCTCCATGTTTATCGTTTTATTACATGCCAAACTGCTCTTACGTAATTTAGATGTTCGTCGAACGAATCAAATGTGCAGTTTATTTGTTCCGACATGTCTTTGAAATACGAAATGGCATTTGCAAGATGCGCCAACTTGGAAAGGAGGGGGGGGGGGTGGTGATTGCATTTGTCAACTCACCTACTCTCCCCTGGGTAACCGGACTTTCCTATCCACACCCTCCCCCCTTCGAACTGTCACCAATGCCATGAACAATCGCGAAGGTACACAAGGAAACACGACCCCTCAAATGGCCAGCTACTCCGCTCGTTTCGTGTTGAAGGTATAGGATAAAAAAGTCCTGTCTCCAAGCAGTGAGGTGGGATATTTTTGGCTCAAACATGATGTTGCAGTGCGTTCGTTACGTGCATATAAATCGCCTTTGTGTAAAAATAATTCTTTCTATAAACCATCTATTATGAATGAAGGTAACACATAACTGTTTTAGTTTTAATTTTTTCGATATTCCGATTACTTAATTTTCTGCAGCTTGTAAAATTTGCTCTAATATAACCCTTCCTATCATTTTAAATTGTATATTAATAACAATTTTAACGAAATTTTTAAAACAGGCATTCCTAATTTTAACTTTCCTTAACGGCATGTAAAAATCTCATTCTTCTGCATAAACCTGTTTGACCTCTATTTGCTGTCGCATTGACCTCTAAAACAGCTGTAAATGATGCCCTTTATCACCCTCTCAAAGATTTTCTGCCATGCGTTTTACTTTTCAGTATGTAGCTGTTGTCTGGACGCAAACATTCATAAACCAATATATTCTACAGTTACGAAACTGCAACTGTGCAAATATGCAGTCCTACTGCGAACTTTTACTGTCATGCTGAAGTGCAGTGATTCTGCAAATCATGTACCTCAGTTACAACCTAATGGTATTATAATATTCTGGCCCATGTTTACTCCCTCAAACAACGTATCAATCAAAAATTACCGAAAATAAGTTAACGAAGTGGTCGTGTGGTGAAGGGTGGTCGACCAGCATCATGGGGAATGCGGGTTCGAGTCTCAGAGTCGTGGTAGCATTTTTTTCAAAGTGAGTACTGTGTCAAATGATTTGTTACTCATTTGTTATTCACCAATCACGGTGTTTTTCAGAGCACATATTTTCTTTGCAGTGTAAACGATATTACCACAAAGAAGTCTGCTGAACTATTTAACGACAATGCAAGATTATCATAGTCATTTCTATATAGACCAAACCAGAACTATGTTTGTAGCAAGCCTACTTTGAAGTGGGTCATATTTAAAAAAAAAAAAATTCTTTGCGACTACATATAATGAGTTGCAGAAAATAAAAACCCGCATAATTTGCCATCAGTTATGAATGCGTTTCCGAACACTTGTAGACAGGAGAGAAGACATAGTCGAAGATAGTACACCTTTTCACCAATGCGTAAAAGTATGTATTGAAGACGTGATTGAGTTTATGAAGAGTAAGTTATAAATATATAAATATTTAAGTTGTATAAATAGAAAGTTCTGCCGTCCAGTTCAAGCAAACACTAATGAGAATTGTACCAATCGCAGGATTCTGAAAAGGATGTTTTAGTGTTGTTGATATTATATCTTTATTGGTTGCATTAATTTACGTGAAACTTTAAAAAAATTTTTATTGAGGAAACATTCGCGATTTCCAAAACTTATTCTATACCTATATACGACTTTCCCATATAAAAATTTGTCCATAATTTTCGAACTTATATTGACATCTTCTCCAGCGAAGTGCGATGTTCCCTACGAGACGGCTGTTAATGACATTTTTCCATTAATAAGATATTTAACTTGAAAAAACTTTCTAGAACATTAGCTGAAGGCTAATGTGACCATTTTAAAGCATGAAAATTCATGCCAGAGCTTAGAATATAAATATATTGGAGAGAACTAACCTTATAGATTATGAATATTTTATAATTTATGTTTTATTAGTACTTATGTAAGAAAAATATGCAACACATTTTGTGTGCAGGTCAACAGGTTGAAGCCAGAAACATATCTATAGGCTATTTGAGGTAATGCAAGAACTGTTAAAAGCCCTATAATTTTCAAGAATAATCAATAAATACATTTTATTTTAGCCTTAGACATGTTGATTATTGACATGGCTATATTCATTTTAAAAGTTGGTTAAAGACAAAAAATAGCTGAGAGGAAAAAAGTAACTAGTGCCTCGAAAGTGGCCACTTTACCGTGAATAGCCTATATGTTCGTGTATTTTTTGAGGTTAACGAAAAACTACCATAACTTCAAATTTTCAAACACGTAAATTATATCTTGTCTGCACAGCGGAATTTCCTTTACGGGTGGAAACTTTTTGTTTTGAAGTTGTTTAAGTTCTGAAAACCGGTCACAAAGAATGTCTCTACTTCGTCAAAGCAAAATAGCAGAAGAATGGCATTGGGCGGGAGACAAAAGAGAAGCCAAAAGCAGATAATAGCAGCTCTTGGGGATTTTTCTTTCTCAATTGACAGAATTGGGGCGAGAGGTAAAGAAAGCAGAATCTGAGCCATGGAAAACAATCCCTACGTGTTTCTGATCTTCCGAGAGAGCACTTCAGATTCACCACCCCAACCCCACCCCTCCTCCATCTCTCTCTCTCTCTCTCTCTCTCTCTCTCTCTCTCTCTCTCTCTCTCTCTCTCTCCTTTATTAACCCGCTGCCCCCTTTTTTGTCCGCCAAGTCCCACTCTACATCACTCCTTTCCCTCCGTCTTTCCGACCTTTCTTATAGCTCGTCCCGTGTCTTCCTTTTCCTGTCGCCGCTTCTTTTCATCCCCCGCGGACGACTTGTAAGTGCCCTCGTCTTCCAAGCCACGAGCTCAGTTCCTCGCCCGTGTAAAAAAAGGGGTGGGGGGGCATGTACTACCGGTTGCATAAGGAGCAAAGGGCGACGCCACGATCTCATACCGTTTCTCGGCGATCAATGCTTCGTGAGCAGTGTATTGAATTTCGTGTGTGACTCGGGACCCGGATCCACAATAGATGCGAAGCCCGATTGAAACCCTCGCTCGACCTCTTTTATACGTCGATGTAAAAGACATATTACAAAAGTTCCGCGTTTTCTTCTGCTATTATTGTCCCCCTCGAGTTTGAAAAAGAAAATCTTTCAATCCTTATTCTCTTCTGTAAAAATAAAATCGTTGTCTTATTTATGGAATAAAATGAACTGAAAATGAGGCAGTTTCAAAAATGGAAACCAAAACTACTTAAGTTACATTACTTCACGAACCTACAAAAATATTAATACTGCCTTACGCCAAGCAAAATTATATGTTACGAAACTAAATATCTATACACGCAACCGCAATTGTAGCTTTCTATGTTATTCCATGTGGTTTTTTAATGAGCCCTGAAGAGTGTATCCGAAGCGATCTAAACTCCATGTACAGAGATAGCTAAACTGATTGCTTTTTAATCATAATTTTTAAGCGTGGTTTCGTGTGGGTGAATTGTGTAGGTAAAATTTTTTTCGTGTCTTTCATTGTATTTTGCAAGTGGCGTTAAAATGCGGCACTTTTATTTTGTGTCAAAGGAAAAAAAATTACTATTTGTAAAGACGATTAAAAGTTTCGAAGACCTGCTCATGCGATACCAAAAAATACGCGTGGAAAACATTTTTAAGAGCGTAACTTAAAAATGATATTAAGCCTTTTCTCAAAATCGAATATTGAGGGGAAAGAAGTTAACACTTCAAAAGCAGGAAAATACTGACATAAGACGAGCTTATTTATATACTTCACTTAATGTGCGTAATTTGTGTACTTCATTCGTGGAGATAAACATGCGGTCGAACTTAAAAAAAGTTACTGAAACATTAAAGTCGTTATGCTGAAACTACACGTGCACTCTGTTAAATACGATATTATTTTAGGTTTAAATAATCATATCTATTCTATTACACATGTTTATAGGAATTTACTTATATTTTTTCAAACGTGACCCCCTTCCAAGATTTCAATTCGTAGAGCAAAAGAAAATGTTTAAACACTGACTTTTTTCTTTTCCTTTCGTTCGTATATAATAAGTACAACCAAAATGTAAATTATTTATGTTAAATTGGAATTCGATAAACATTTTAAACGCGTTTTGTGGTACGTGAATGCCGAAAAAATACCTTTTTATTTACCGGCAAAATGGAAAGAAACGAATATGTTGTTTTTTTCTTTCAACCAATAGAGTTTGCTTGAAAAGGGGGGTAGAGTATCTCACGAAGTGGCAAAAAAAAAAAAAAAATAACGTCTAGAAACGTCAGTAAATGAAGCTTACCTATATCGAGAGTGTAACCGCTGGAAATCGAACCCCTTTGTTTTGCGGAGCGGTGAGGTGGAGGGGGGAGAAATGAGGCAAGTAGACGGCCGAATTACACCACTGCGGCCCCGTGGAAGGGAAGAGCCACTAATATCCTTTCAAAACAAGACTCGTAAACAAATTCAGGTAGTTAAATACTCTTTAGAATGAACAAAAGTTACCTAGAAGTAAGTAAGAATTTTAACGTACGTTTTTCTAACATAAATGTAACTTTCTGCAACCTTCAAGGGCAATTGCTCTCGCGAATGCGATACGCAGACGAGGGTTCTGTGATCCCAGTTATGTTTACTTGTTTATTTCGAGATGGTTACATAGGAGACATCACACAATTTCTTTTGGAGGATCAGCAAATCTCATCAACATGATGTATGTGACTGTAGCAGCCGGATGAATGCTAATTTGTAGAGGACTACATAAGAGGGACGACGGTAGTAACCTTATTCAAATTACAGTGATGCTGAAGTGACGTGATGAGCATTGAAGAGGTAACTAGTGGCAGCGAAGTGACCGAACGACTCGTGTTTAAAATCCAATTTACTGAAATCACTCATTGAGTGATATATTCCCCCCGAAGAGTGCGATAACGACCGGAATTACTTCTGAGTCTGGGCGCAATGGTTTTGTCGCCTAACGTGTGCCTGTGGGGCTGCAACCATTTCACGGGAAGAACGTTTTTTTTAACAAAGCCCATTGCAGTCACAAATATATATTCCGCTACACCTAAAGCTCTTCATAAATGCAATTTTCGATCAAATAAGTTCCGTAACTTGTACGATGTCCTTGAGACTTTACCTCCCAAATCTTTGATGTGCAGAGAACATAAATCGTTATTCAAAATTTCAAGGAACAGGAAGAACACAATTAAAGTAGCAACCCAGTATAAATATTACAAAATTGATCATGTGGTTAAAATGTTTAACTTCAAGACTTAACTCGCTCCATAATTTGTATATTTAGGCTTTAGAGTTTGCAGCAAACTATGGTACACAGGAAGAAAATTACTTTTTTTTCCAAAAGGTTGGTTTAAAAATGTATGTGTAAACTGGGAACCAGCTATATATGTTTTCATTTTACTGCAAATCATCAAGTTCACATTATCTGCTAGTACTTACACATCAGACCAACGCCTGTAGGTAAACTAAACGAATTAAGTTCAGTATCGATATAAGGGACATCGTTGCTTCATGTAATGCCTCTGGGAAAGATATTGTAATAACAGCTAGGTTGTAGCAGTTGCTGCACCAGATGTAGGAACTGTAGTGTGTGTGACAGAAGAACGCTCTCAAACAACACAACAAAAAGAATTCAAGTGCAGAATAACAAAAATTATTGCTAGGAAAATATCTACTGCTACTTGAAATGATTACTAGTCAAAAACGTGGCCAAAAACCGTGGAGTTTAATTAGTTTTCTTTCAATCAGATGAAATATAACAGGAATAAAATAGTGAATTTGCAGACTAGATTTGACGCGTGGCCTCGGCAAGTCTAGCCTCTCTCGTGACAAAGATGTTTCATTTTCCTTTTGTTGACTTGGTGTATAAAAAATTCTTACTTTCAGGAAAATAAATAAACTACTTTACTTCTTACCTCCAGACTAGCTCAGTGTTTTAAGAGTTATGGCATTATTTCCAAGTTGCTCGTGGTTAAAATAATTTGGAGTCAGTTTAACTTGATAAAAAAAATCAATAATTTCGTATCTGCTTCTTAATTTTAAAAATGTCTCAAACTTAGCTGAACATAATTTTTAAAACGAAGGATTCTCGAAACACTAGGCGTTCCTGTTGATCTCGTTGATGGCAGTCGCATCCCCCTGGATGCTGCAGGACCTCTCATCGCGGGCTTCCCTATTCAGGCTCTCAGACCTGTCTGTAGTGTCATTACAGTCGCAGCACGTATTATCACACGCAATAGGTCGAAATAATTTCTGAAAATGTACGCGCGGGCGGCGACCGAAAATAGGCCTACTTCTTCTTTATATTTGCCTCGCGTCTTCGTCTCCTTTAAGACGACCTATTTTCAGTTTCGAGCTCGGCTTCTGGTAATATAATATAATTAAAAATTCCACGTGGGCTGGCGTCCTGCCTTCGAACACCAAGACGGCTAAAAATTCCTTTCAAACACTTAATTCAATAACGGCGTTTACCTCTGACCAATCACGAGAGACCTAGACGATTACTCCACACGCCACTTAGTTTCCATGGAAAGGGATCTAAAACTGCTCATATACTAGGACTTCATAACACATTACCAAAATAACAGTCTGGACCGACATATAAGTGTGTTTAACAATAAAATAAAATAAGATTTAAGTGAGCAGTGACATTGCATACCAACAAATCTATTTCATGTGCCGATGAAAATAATATCAGTGAAATCATACTATATCTTGCAAATACATAAATAAGTATATAAATAAAGTTTGAGTACGGCCCGATTTTATGACGTTGCAATATTTTTCGAGCTATGAAATGTAATTTACCGCTTATTGCTCTTTTTGCAACAGCCCGGCACTTACTGTTTTCGCTTAAAAAAACTCACAAATCTTCGGCTGCAGCTAAAACGTGCCTAGCACATAGGCAATAATACCTATAGGCCGTTCACGATAAAGTAAGCTATTTTGAAAGTCCTGCTTAAGATCTACTTGCATGAACGCTGTGTCTTCTTCCGCCTTGTGTAAAATTAACATTGCCATGGGCCTCATCACTTCATTCATGCGTCGGTTGAGTGAAACTCTGAAAAAATTATAAAGTAATTATTTTACTAATCTAATTATTTTTGCACGATGCATTAAAAATACCAGAAAGCGAAAGAAATAATTTAAGTTATCCCAAGTGGTTCCCTAACACTTTTTATACGAAGTCGAATGTATGTATGGAACTACTTTACTTCCATTGTTACCAAATTTACTGGACGCATGTCACTCAGTGCGCCCGTTACAATACGTGCAGGTAGGAGCAGTGACTTTTTTTTCGAAAGGTTGATTTCAAAAGTGCTCACTTTACCGTGAACCGCCTTTACTCGGTTCAGCTTTGTTTAAATGAGGAGTAGTATTCTGGAAGTAGAAGATTAGCGGGGCTTCAGAAAATTGCGAAGTAACCATGAATGGCATATACGACAGAATTAATAAGCTTACGTTACTGAGCCTGCCTTTGTTTATCGGCGACACTCAGCATGGGATTACCTACAGGAAGTGTTCGTATTGCCTACGCGTTAGGAACTGTATCACTTCCGCCGGTGGCTTCTGGGCAGTTGTAACAAGAGGCACATTTTCGTTAATTAGTTCATACAGCTCAATTACACCTCCCCCCTCCCCTCTTTTTCCAACGTTTACAATTTCCGACGCTAAAATGTTGCCTGCAAAAAGAGGCTGGCCACCGCTGTTATTTCCCTTACAGTTGGAGGTATTGACAACTGTTTGCCCTTAGGTTGAAGAACCTGATAACATGAAACGATGCTCGCATAGTTGTAATTTAATTCCACTTCTTCGCATACATTTGGTAAAAAAAAATACTTTTTAAAATCTTGATTCTCAAGGGCTTACATGCCCGTTAACGTTCAATTTATGTAGAAAGTGACCTCTGTATTTTTTCATTTTATTTTGCATAAGGAACCACCTCACGAAGTTTTTGTCGGTTGAATTTCACCCTATCGTGTAAGTTGTACACTGCAGCATCCGACCGAATGTTACACACATCGCGAGGTGGTTCGCTATGTGAAATGAGGCGGAATACGTTAAAGGACCCATTGCATATAAATATCATTGAGAGAGGTGCGAGTAAACTTTCCATTAAATACGCGAGATCAGAGAGCAAAGTACAGCACGATGTTTTGCTGAGTGAATGTGTTAAAGGAGCGCCAGCTTATGTTCGGAATCCCATCAGTAGCGCAGAGGTTGTGCTTTTGTTATTGTTCACAATTGCGTAGCCGTTGGCGTAAATTGAATTCCGGAGACAGATTGTTAATAAACCATGACAGAATGGACAGAAAATTTTGATTTGATAAAACACTCTCAGGCCAACAGCTCTCCGAAACACGCGACTTTGTCATGGTTGTATTACAATACCTGGTAGGTATGCAACCTGTTTGTGTTCAGCGATGAACTTCGGAACGGCTCAGTTTTGAAAAATAACCAGGGGACAACCCTCTATGATTAGGGTCGCATGCTATTCAAGCTGACTGCAACATCTTAGGTACAAAGCTTGCTACTCCCTTTGGTTATTGGCCGCGTGTCTGTATGAGTAGACATTTTCTACTCGACTGGGATTATCAGAATAAACTCACCCCGACAGTGAACGACCGTAATTGGCAGGCAGGTACTCAGGACGCGTGCGAGTTAAAATTATCCAACCACAATTTCGGATCTCGGCTAAAGTTTTTGAGGTGAACAAATCTTTAAATTTGGGTGACCATAGCGGGAGGCAATCCAGAAAATGTGACGATAACAAAATCGGGGGGATAGAGTTTGGCTTTGCAGCTCCGAATCTATAGGCTACATTCAAAATTCAGTTACACCACTCGATTGCCAAAGTATCAAAGAATATGTTACGTTGAGCGAGGACTGCGAAGCATCGCGCGACTGGTGGAACGATGGGGGCACAATTTTGAGTTCGTTTCACCACGACTCATAACTTCCGCGTAGTGTAACTTTTGACTAGGAGATGCTGCGATGCTCGTTTAGGTTTCAATCGACAGATCTCGTCAAGATCAATGGATTTCCGCATATAAAACATTTGTGTGGCGTGGTTATGGTGAAATCGTTAGTGTCTAGTGTAAAAAAATTAAGAAAACCGAACACAATTTCGGCCTGTACTCGTCAAAAAGTCAAGTAGAAATACAGAATTCGTATGCGGCTGGAAAGAGCATCTCAAAATCAATCCAACGATACCCATAAAACCCCATATGATCGAGTGAAACGGTGCCGGGAACGTAAAAAAATAAATCATCAAGGCGTCCGAGCTCGTCAAACGTAGACGTATTCACGCAAAACAAACGGCTGGTCGTGCAGTCTTTTCGTGAATCACATGTGGCCCTACCTATGATACTATCGACAGACGGATGGTATTACGATTCAAACAGGCATTCTTTTGACAGCCTCGTTTAACATAACGCTAGACTGCACTTTGCTGTCTGATCTCACGTGTTTTCTGAAATGTGGTAATGAATTTCCCCTTTACCCACTCTCTCTCTCTCTCTCTCTCTTTCTCTCATTGCACACTCACATATATGCATATATACACATACAAACAAGGTGTTTTTTTTAATACATGCCGAAATTCAAACCATCCCATAATAGCAAAATATGTTTAGAAAATTCAACTAGTTTTTTTTTTTTTTAATATTAAGTGTTGCGATTAGGTAAAACAACGCCACCAACTCACAGCTACACGTATCTGCGTGCGCAACTAGTCGCATATCACGAAGGCGAACGGAATCATATTAGCTCCGATGCAAGCGTATTCTCGCATGTAGACGACTGCGCCGATTCCATTTGCCTTGGTGATATGCAACTTGCAGTGCACGCAGGTACGTAAAACTGCGGAACCCGGCGTTGTTCTGACTAACTTCAAATTAACTTGTTAAAAGGAATGGTGCACGAAAAACGTATATTTACCTTCATTTTGTCAAAAGTTGTTCTCCAGTTATTTTTTTTTTTCAAAATTTTTGGCACGACAGTACATAAAGAACAATTTCGAACACCTTCTTACTTTGATAAATATTCACTACCATTTCTACTGTCGGAGCACTGACGGAAGATAAAGAATAACCTATTTCTCTTCTTCCATCACTGCTCAAGTAGCAATAAAGGTATTGGATAGTTAATAATGCAAGAAGTTGTTAAGATTTAATATTTACGTCTTATCTTGCCAAATATTTCGATAAACCCTCTGAAAATCCAGTAAAAATGAAAATCGGGTAAACGTACTGCTTTCATGAACCATTGGCTATAAGTACTGGGTGATTTCTCCAAGCATTTTACAACTTGGTTTTTATTATTTATATTATCACATAGATGCTGTGAATTGAATTTCGATATGCAGTTTAAAAGCACCTTGTGTACACATACCCACGCACATGTATGAACTAATTTCTAATTTAGATAACAACACAGTTATTTTTTAAAAGCTAGTTTATTGTGTTGCACACTGACGCGGCTCGTATAGATGATGACTCGCGTATCACCATGGCATCCATCGCAGCCCCGAGAAGCCGGCCTGTGCTTTCCCGTTTCCTTTGTTCTGGTGACAGAACGCGGCGTCTATGAGGCGGAATGTCCGGTGGCGTCACGCGTGCTATAAACGTGCATCGTTATCTGCTACGGCGCTTATCAACTGCAACAACGTTATCGCTGGAGGACTGGCAATTTTACTGCTGTTCTTGCTGGGAATTGTGCACGCCATCTTTGTTACACGACACTAAACACGTGTCCACTAAACACTCCCGTTTCATATCAGCCGTACGCTGAATCGGCACTTAACTCCGGTGGCTCCCACGGGATTTGAACCCGGATTTTAAGAAGTTTTTACCCTTTACATACAAATTTAAACCCCTTCATGCCACACCTCCAAAGCAATAAAATCGAAAATGTACAGACACAAATTCTTATTTCATTTACTTAAACTATCCTAAAAAAAAAATTCTACCCAAACATTTTTGAAAGGCCATGAAAAAAAAAAAAAACGTAATTTAGCACAGACATTCTCGTATAGTCCATTCGCGATTATTTAGAGTTTTTTTTAAGTCCTGCTTAAGTTCTACTTCCAGAACATTCCTCCTCTCAATGCAAACAAAATGTAACCACGTATAGAAAGTTACACTCGCCAAAGGGACAACGTCTCGTATTCGTTGGTACTTAATGTAATATTATTTTACATGAGAACTATTTCTCACTAGGCGTTACTAACACACATATTTCCTCCCTTTTTTATTAATATTAATTATGAATTAAATAATATAATTTATAGATAGAATATAATTAAAAGTTCAAGTGAACTAAACATAAGGTATTTTGGTCACCATGTGTACAAAAAGCTTGTAATAAATACGTGGCATATATAGAAAACCATGAAACGCGCCATACATAGTTATTTTTTTTGAAAGTTTGATTGAGAAGCGTTTGAAAACGCAGCGAAGATACGATGACATCAATTCTGCAGTAATGTGAGCGAAAATAGCACCACAGTAAAGCTACGAGCCAACTTACTGCCGACATCATATGTCGAAGTTCCGTCAAATCTATTCGTGATGCAATTTGCCAACTGAAGGCATATTTCACACAGTTGCATTGAAGTAGGTAAAATAATTCCATATGACGTCAACTGAAGACGACATAGGAAAGTGTGCAGGAATGCTGTAACGTAAAGTAAATTTAGCTGTTTCTCTCAAGGATCACTGTTCAAAATTTCTTCAACATAATGAAATATTTATTCATTATGTGCGTTTTTTTTTTTTTTTAAATAAAAAATCTGCACTGTATCTAAGTTAACTGCAACGTGGTTTAACGTAAATCACACTAATGATTATTAATGTTCAGATATGAAATCTATGGCGGGATACCTCCAATAAAGTGTATGGCCCTCCCAGCATGCATTAACGACTAATAAATATATTTTATTGCAGCCTCAGGCGTTAACTTTTGATATTTATGGAATGTGTACACTGTGTTTATTAGTTAGATAGCAATTTTTAAATTAAAATGTGGCAGAAAGATTAAAATTGGCTTAAAGGAAAAATTTTTAGCAGCGTCTTAAAAAGTGCTCACTTTACCGTGAATAAAGAAAATAAGATTTAAAGGTAGGAACCACAAGCATTTTTCGTGCTTTCGGTCATGCTAAGGACAGTATTAACAGGACTTTCGGTCATGCTAAGGACAGTATTAACAGGACTTTCGGTCATGCTAAGGACAGTATTAACAGGACTTTCGATCATGCTAAGGACAGTATTAACAGGACTTACATTTTAACGTGATTACAATTAATGTTTTACAAACATATATATTTACATATTCGCGTTACAAAATTTAATACAAACTAGGGTCTCTACTGCAAATATTCCATTAAATAAGTCGACTACAGCAAGAGGTTTTGCAATTGTTGCAGATTTTTATGGACTGTTATAAATATTTTTGAGGCATTCCGTGTTGTACTGCACACAGAATATTTCGTGTTATCTCTTCTGCAATACCATGCCTCAATTCCACTTGGCGTACACTTTAGTTTTTCGTTTAAGGTGTTGCAAAAGACGAAATTTTTGCGCGGTGAAGTATTTAACACATGTCTTATAACTAGGGACAGGCGTATTTCGCGAAAATATTTTTGGTCATGTTGGACTTCAATCTCATACGTCCACAACCACACCTACCTTTGGTTATTGGCCACGTGTATACGTGAGAAGACATGTTCTTTTTTTTTACTGTACCAATCAGAATAAAGTATTCCGATACTGAACGTCCAGGATTCGCGGTCGGACACTCTCGAGGCACGTGACATTTAAAATCATCCAAACAAGAAAGTACATATAGAATAAAGTGTTATAGAGCAAAACTGGTCCTGAAATCTTTTCGCGAAAAACACCTGTCCCTACTTACAACAACTCACGCTTCGGAACGTATGGAAATGGTTTCAGTAGATCCAGGGCACAAGAAGCAACCAATAACGAACTCGTCGGTATGCTAGAAGCATCTAATATCTATGCCCAGGCAAGGGCGCTGTTTATATTGGTGCTAGCTTAGGATATTGTCCAATACCAACCATGAATTTACGTATTTTTCAAGACGTCAGAAGTGAACGAGTACCTAACGTGGTGTTATTCAGTTGCACCGTGCATTGGATGCTGGCTGTACCACAAATATGTAATCAACAAATATGTCATAAATTGTATTTGCAAAATTCTACACGGCAAGTTGGGTGAAAAGGCTCGGAGGCGAGCTGGTATCGTGCGCAAATGAAAATCTCGCTATTATTGCTTTCTTATCGTCCGCCTCGACAGGCGAGGGCTTTGCGGCGAAATGTCACCCCTTTAATGAAATTTTCCGTTTTAATTTCACGAGTCTGTTTCCGAAACATTGTATGTGGATTTTCCTCCCGCCAGTGTATAACCTAACAAGTAATAAAGAACGACGTTAGCAGTCCATTATATTTGGCTTATTTGCATGTAATGAGGCGAGAAACAAACCGGTGTAATACATTTTTAAGGCAATGTTCATTGTTTAAAATTTACGCCTGATTAACTGATTTGGTTAGTAGAGCTTGAAATGTCATCTGCTCTGTCCCTTTGCACAACAAGCTATTCCTGAGCAATCACGGCAATAATGTAGAGTTCAAAATTTTACCAAATATATGTCAAATTTTTTTTTCACTTTTAAGTATGTTATGAATAATAATTATTTATCACTTAAGTATAGGTTCATATTTTTTCAAAACCATGACAAGCCCAGTCAATACGAGAAATTACTAGAGACATGCAAAATCCGTGTTATTATTTTGCATCATACTGAACTTCACAGTACTGTATGCACTAGAGCCGGCGTAGTTTATCCATTGGCTGCTTAATAGACGTGAAGACACGCCCTCTCTGATGGAACTAGACGTGACTGGGGCACACAATTGTGAAGTGTTCCTCTATTGGAGCAGAGTAACCCAGGGCGCGTCACATAAATTATGGTCCAATGACAAACGTACTGAGAAGGTACGCGTGTTTCAAGTTAAACATGTCCCCAAATGATAACGCGAATTTTGCAGGTCTCTGCAAATTAGCAATATCAATATCTAGCTATATCCAGGACGTTTAAACAAATCGCTTGCAATGAGCAGTATGTGAACAATTAACGAGACGTAACCCATGCGTGGAAATGCGTGGTGTGGCTTATATGAATCGTCAAAATATTTCAGCGCTTGTGACGAAGGACGTGTGGTTAGCTAAAAATAGAATCAGTAAGATACATAAAAAAAAAAAAAAAAAAAAAGGCATGACGTTTTTGATTACAAGAGTGCTTCAAATTGCCGACCTCCTACTTGTATGTTAAGTATTTCAACCATGGTGTGGACCAATGCGATAAGACTTTCATCGATATTAACGGAGTCTCGTACGCCATATTTTTCATAGCACCCCAAACAAAATGTTGGAGGGGTGTAAGATCTGGTGACCATGCACTCTAAAAATGTTTTTTGTACTTTTACAAGAAAAATCCTTGCAAACCTGGTTGCCGAGAAAATTCTATGTAAAACAACAAACAGTTTTCTTGTAAAATATGCAAATCATTTATTTGCAATAATTCAAATTATAGCCTTGAATTACAACTGACATCATTGAGAAGTGTACATAATTTTTTCACTGGGATTAGAATCTACACACATTTTGTTATTAACAAGTCCCCTTAACCACGAGAACAACTTGACACACGAGCATATAACTTATTTCTGAAGTAAATATAGCTGCAAGTACTTACAAAATATTAATGAAAATTGGTTTAGAATAATAGGTAAATTTATTTCATATCAAGAGTTCTGCTGTTGAGTTAAAATATGTGGACGACTCTTAGTAACGAGGTATTGAGAATTGAGACCCGATTTAATAGTTCTGTGTATCTAAGGAACATTAATAATTAATGAATAATACGGTCACGTTTTAATGCATTGTCGTTTTATTAGCATCATTTGAGTTGTTTCGAGTGTTTTGCGTTATTCAAACTGGCAATACATATCTCCTTGCACTCAGCTACACTTTACATCACCCATCGTTTTTTTCACAAACAGTTATAATACGGATTTACGATGCTGAGTGTCCGCCATGTTCCTAAAGCTCGTGGGAACGGGTCTATTACAAACACGGCCCCACGGCTCTTGTAGTTTTATAAACGAGTCGTTTTACAGGAGAAATCTCTGTACTGTTACAAGCATATGTAAAATTACAAAGAATTTTTTTCAGTGAAAATTACAATTTTGTTTTTAGAGTGTGGTCGCAATGGAACAGCCCCCCCCCCTTTTTTTTTAGCAGTCAGTATATTTGGTTATGTTGCATTCCAGGTGGTCGAGCATATTCCTATAAAAGTACGATGGAACTTCTCCATGTTCCAGCCACATTACCTGGTGAACCCACGGTGGCGTCTCATCCAGTAAAGGCTGTTCACGATAAAGTGAGCATTTTTTAAATCAACCTTAGAAAAAATTACACTGTTCCCACCTGCATATATTTTAACGAGCGCACTGCGTGATATACGCCCAGTAAAGTTGGTAAGGATGGATGGACAGTAGTTCCATATTTTAACGTCGATTAAAAAGTGTTAGGCAACCATTTGTGATAACTTAAATTATCTATTTCGCTCTCTGTTTTATTAAGCAGCGAAGTGTAAAAGAGAGCAGATTAGTAAAATGTTTGCTTTTCTAATAATTTCACAGTTTCGCTTTACCGACGCATGAATAAAGTGCTGATGCCTACCACAATTTCAATCTCACATAAGGCGGAAGAATACACAACGTGAATAAAAGTATATTTTAAGCAGGGCATCAAAAGTGCTCAGTTTACCGTGAATAGCCTATACTCATAAAATACTCTCATGTGGTGTTAATGTTACAAGAACGGTAATTTTTTGTCATGTGTGAACCGTCATGACTGCTGTCATTGTAATATATTGTTAATGAAATTGTACTATTAAATACTTTGATAAAAACTTTACCTCCTCTCTGTACTTTAAACTTTAAGCTGGTGTGTAAGTTGCAACAAAATTAATTTTGTGTTGAGTTGATATCTACACTTGTTTTAAAACTAGTATTGTTTTTCCTTTGTTTTAAGACAACATTTCAATGTAAAATTAATGAATTACAATTATTTTGTCTCAAAAAATATATATACTACCTAGGAAGTAAAACGTGAAGTTAGGCAGGAGAATTAAACTCGCACCTTATGTGCATGACACCTTCCTTTTTACAAAACTCATCGTCCTACCAACTGCTGTAGTTCGATATATGCAACGTAGTTTCACATTGTGGGTATTATATAACATACAAAGATAAAATGCAGTACTATATAGTTATGTGGAAATACTTAATGCTCTAGAAATAAATGCTTACTTGGCACACGTAACCTGATTTGCAAGGATTGACAGCTGATCTAAGTAAGATTTAGTTACCGTTATATGGACTGTAAAACATATTTGTAATATTTACTGAGAGATTGTTAGTAATTTATCAAATGCTTCTAACAGTATAAAGGTTTCTCTTGTAAAACTACGGGTTTGTAATATACCTCAAGGGATATTTGTACTAAACTGGCCTGTTTATACGAGCTTCAGTAAAATGGCGGACACTCAACAACATAAAACCGTATATAGCTGTTTGTGCAAAAATGGTGGGTGATTTAAAGTGTAGTTAATGGCAAAAAGAAATGTATTACAAGTTTAAAATACGCAAAACACTTTTAAAAAATGTAATAATCACAATAAAACGACAATTTCAATAAAACGTGACCGTATTACTGAATAACTGTTGATGTTACCTAGCTACACAGAACTCTTAAATCGGCACTCAAGGCCTGGTTATTAAGAGCAGTCCAAATCACTCAACTCAACAACAGATCTCTTAAAATAAAATAAACTTATTCTTCTTAATCATATAACTTCCTTAATATTTTTTAGGTTCTTGCAATTTTTATTTACTATAAAAATAAAAGGTATCTTAGTACGTTAGGTTAATCTTATGGTCAAGGGTGCGGGCTACTTATACTAGAGGTGTGGTGGGTTCAAGTCCCCCTACTGGCAAAGAGTAATATTATTTTTTGTAAATTACACTTTGAAATAATTTTTTCTTATTCTCTGTTACTATTACGTCTAAGTGATGTCCAGCCTGAACTAGTGTAGTATGGACAATACTTAAATTTAGAAGTAACACAAATATTCAGTTCTTCCTGTAACGTTTAGCGAGATGCAGCATTTGGTTGCCGCGAATTACTTAGAGGCTTCGTTAACGCTAACACTGCGTTTTCACTATAGTAACATAGACTTGGTAAGAGGTCGACATTATTAACTTTGTCACAAAGTTATCAATTTGACTACAAAATAGGCATTCAAATAAAAGTAATTTTTTTTTTTTCGTTGCAGCAACGTTAAACGCCACTTAGCTTAAGCGGAACGCCACTTAGGAATACGAAATATCGCAGACATATCTATGCCTCTTTGGCCGTTCAATCTTGCTTTGATGGGTAAAGGGTTGCGTATTTTTAGTAATCAACTAACCATCTATAACCTAACATTGTCGCCTCGTGGCAGCCAAACCAAACATTCCCGGACAAAGGTCTCCATATCGTAACACGTTATGTCGTTGCCTTGTATCTGAAGCTCTTTCTTTACACTCTGTATGAATTTTCCTACAGAATTGAACTCTTAGGCGTATTTTTTTTTTCGATGTTTTTCAGCTGGTGAGTGAGACTTTTTTTTTTTATTGTTATCTTTTATAATGTTGGGTATTTAGTTTTTTTTTTTTTTTACCAATGGTCATTACTAAACGTTTTAAAGAAAAATAGTTGATATTTTCTGAGACAATTTAATTCCAGCTACATATTTATGCAAAGAGTCGTCTGTAGGTGTAACAATACAAAATCACTGAAATAAGATTACACAGTAAAACTAATCTGAAATTAATAAAATTATTTTCGTTCACTATTAAGCAAGCCCTTTTAAAACCCTTAGTAAATTTCTCATTTAAAAAATTCGATATCTGCTTCCATCGAATATTATAATAATAATTAACGTCACCAAAAACCAAATAAAACGTTTCACTTCGTATACAACAAAACCGTGTGAAATTCCTATACCTCTTAACAACATGTGACTGGGCCTCCCACACCGTGTATGTAAGTCTGTAATATCTCGCATCTGCTCTAAATTCAAACATTGCATCTCAAACAATACGTAAAACGTTTCACTTCGTATACAACAAAACCGTGTGAAATTCCTATAACTCTTAACAACATGTGACTGGGCCTACCACACCGTGTATGTAAGTCTGAAATATCTCGCATCTGCTCTAAATTCAAATACTGCATCTCAAACAATACGTAAAACTGAGACCAACTCCATTACCTCATGATTTATTTTACTGCAGATATGGCCGTCGGTGTTCATGACGAAATGCATGCAATCTATGCTTAGAAAGAAATTTTTTCTAAAAATAGTTTTTTAAAAGTATTCCATTAACCCTGAAATATGGCATATAAGTACATGTATCGTGCCTAAATTAGTAGTTCCGAAGCTATAGCTGCATATACATTTAAGGAATCGCTACCGAATATATCTGCGGTGAGATCGGAAGCAAACTGCTGAAAATTGTTCTATATTTTTTTAATGTTTCGAGAATTGTTATTATTTTTTATTTGAAATGTATAAACTTTTGATGTAAATGCCATGGAAAACACACGTTAATGTTTCTAACAGTATCCCAGCCTAATTAATCAACGAATTTTAACATGTCCATGAAAATGTCAGTTCCTCGTACAATGTGATCAAACAGAGACAACTTGTTAGGTTTTCGAAAAATACCAATGAACCGCTACGCTACATTACGTAAGATCATTTCCGGTACCATTAGCTCGAGGCGTAAGACAAGCAGAAGACGTAGAAAGTAATGCAAAACGTACAGGACACCTGTCCTTGAAAAATATTTCCCCTCACCTCCTATTGATCCTGTTCTGGAGATGGGCCTGCAGGACTGCATCTGTGCAAACGCACCCTTCAGCCAGCAGATGACACATGGCACACACCCGCAGGTTGCAAGCCTGGACTGAGACCCACGCGGGGCGCGTCACTCCGAGACGTGTGCGCGTGTGTTCGCTAATGGCCACTGCTAATAGACACGTGGCCGGCCTTGCGTTGCCCTCCCGGGGTCGTTACCGCGTCATTAGCCAACGACACGAGGCTCGTCGCGCTCCACGCGGAGAGAGGGGGCCGCTAAGGGCGAATCCGCCGCGCCTCTTCGCCCCTGGCGATTGGTCGTGGGCGGCGGCGCTCGGTGGACTCCAGCGACGTACTGTTCGACAAACTTGAGGGAACATTGGCCCTACCCCTTCCCAACCCTTTTCTCAACTACTGTGGACGAAGCAATTTCAAGGCCGTGCACATCGGACAAAGACAAAATAAAACCGTTCATTCCAATTAATTATTATAATTTGCAATGATGTAAATGGAAGCAAAAAAACCTCTATTAGGCATTCGATACGCCCTCTCTTACAAGTTTACCTGGGCTTATCTTATATTTAAAATCTGTCCGACTGTACCTCAGCAATTCCCGGAAGTAGAAACAATCGTATGAAAATTGCAAATGCATTTTGACAAAACTTGCAGCTCTTCATGATGAATGGAGAATCAAATGGGAACAACTTCTTCGATGAGATGACACCAACTATCTTACATTCATTAACCGAACACTTAACTACCATAACTTGGAAACCAAAGATTACATTATTGACGACCTTCGAGTAAGATCTCTTGGGGAACTAGGAAACAAATGACGAAGAATAGAAATAGGAACACGTCTGACAATAACGACCCTCTAGATGCCAACACAAGCTCATTTAATTTAAGTAAATAAAAAATACAAGACGTAGATACAGTTCACTCTCCACAGTAGTTAAATACAAGGAGAAGAAATGCGATGGTGGTTGCTTTGATGAAGGCGTACTCATTATCTGATTGGCTACGTGAAGCTTTTGGGGGACGGATCTGGTTTCTGATTGACTACTGCGTCCAGCGAAAGGTTCCCTGTTGGCTGGGCTGCCGGCAGGAGTTCAGGTTATCAGGCGTTGATTGGCGAACGGCCTTACGACGGGCTTGCGTAGGGTGATGCCATTTCGCAGGAGCTTGTGGCTGCAGTTGTTGGAATAATCGGCTGTTTCACCTCTGTATTAACAGCTACTCTGCGTCTTATGCTCTATGACCTCCTGTAAACGTCATGGATAATGCTTATTAATTCACCGTGGCAAGTACAGACTTGTGAACAAGTGTAAAGGCTGTTCTCGATAAAGCGAGCACTTTTGAAATAAACCTTAGAAAAATGTCACTGCCCTTACCTCCACATATTTTAACGGGCGCCGTGAGTGACATGTACTCAGTAATGTTGGTAACGATGGATGGGAATGAGTTCCGTATCTTACCGTCGAATAAAAAGTGTTAGGAAACCATTTCTGATAACTTAAATTATTTCATTCGCTTTTTTTATGCGTCAAAGTGTAAAAATGAGATGATTTTTTAAATATTTACTGTTCTAATAATTTCACATTTTCACTTGACCGACGTTTGAATAAAGGCGGAAGAATACACAACGTGTATACAAGTAGATCTTAAGCAGTCCTTTCAGATGTGCTCATTTTACAGTGAATAGCCTATACAATGAAGAAAAGTAACTAATGGTTGTTCACGGTACAGTGAGCACTTTTTAAGGCCCTTCCAAATGACTTTAACCACTAATAAATACATTTTGTAGCTGCTTCAGATGTTTTCTTTTTTTTTGTTTTCTTTTAGCCGCATGGCTGTAAACGTACAGAAATTTACTTATAGAAAATTTGATCAGGGTCGTAAAAATGACTCATTTTACAGTGAAAATACTATATCAAGCAGCAGCAGCAGCAGCACGTCCTGCAACATATCAGCGGTCGACAGTCGATCACTGGTCTTCAGGGCAGAGCACGCGTGATATTGCGGTAAGGTTTCTAGTTAGTGTTCGGGATGTCGCGAGACTGAAACTTACAAGCTACCAGTTTTTCAGAGGAGATTTTCCATCTACATCTGATACAAACGGTTTAGCTACTACCTGTTCATAATAGCTAGGGCCACCTGTTTCCCGCGAAAATATTTTAGGACAAGTTGTATTCCAACACACTTTGGTTCAGAACAACCTTCGTGACAGGATCATTTGAATTGTTACGCGTCTTATCTGTCTGCCCGCGAATCACGGATTGGTCGGTATGGGAGAAACTTAATTCTTATTGGCTCGCTCATTTAACAGACACTCTTCACACGGAGACAGGAGGCCAATAGCAAAATTAGATTGCAAGTGTGGACATAGGATATTAAAGCCTATCCTCCACGTAAATATTTTCGCGAAAAACAGATGGCCCTAGTAATAGCTTCTGGCAGTCATTCGATTTGGAATTTAACTGATCCTAACAGAACCCCTGGCCAAAGCCGAAAAAACGCTTTCCGTAATAAAACGTAATAAATGAGTCTTTCACGTGTCTAATAAACCTGGAAAATATCCAGCACAAATTCAAGACGTAGTACTCTATCGGTCAGACGTTTTCAAAAATAATTTTCTATCTGAACAATCTAAACACAAATGGCGGTAGGCCAGATTCTATCGGCAATAGTGACACATACTGCACTTGCAAATAAAATTGATATCACGTGAAATGTGCAAAGAAAAGTATGACAATACATAGGACCATGTGTAGTGAGACATGCCCTCAACTGGCTAAGCTGGAAATATGACAATACATAGGACCATGTGTAGTGAGACATGTCCTCAACTGGCTAAGCTGGAAATATTACAATACATAGGACCATGTGTAGTGAGACATGTCCTCAACTGGCTAAGCTGGAAATATGACAATACATAGGACCATGTGTAGTGAGACATGTCCTCAACTGGCTAAGCTGGAAATATGACAATACATAGGACCAAGTGTAGTGAGACATGCCCTCAACTGGCTAAGCTGGAAATATGACAATACATAGGACCATGTGTAGTGAGACATGTCCTCAACTGGCTAAGCTGGAAATATTACAATACATAGGACCATGTGTAGTGAGACATGTCCTCAACCGGCTAAACTGGAAATATAACAATACATAGGACCATGTGTAGTGAGACATGTCCTCAACTGGCTAAGCTGGAAATATGACAGTACATAGGACCATGTGTAGTGAGACATGCCCTCAACTGGCTAAGCTGGAAATATGACAATACATAGGACCATGTGTAGTGAGACATGTCCTCATCTGGCTAAGCTGGAAATATGACAATACATAGGACCATGTGTAGTGAGACATGCCCTCAACTGGCTAAGCTGGAAATATGACAATACATAGGACCATGTGTAGTGAGACATGCCCTCAACTGGCTAAGCTGGAAATATGACAATACATAGGACCATGTGTAGTGAGACATGCCCTCAACTGGCTAAGCTGGAAATATGACAATACATAGGACCATGTGTAGTGAGACATGTCCTCATCTGGCTAAGCTGGAAATATGACAATACATAGGACCATGTGTAGTGAGACATGCCCTCAACTGGCTAAGCTGGAAATATGACAATACATAGGACCATGTGTAGTGAGACATGTCCTCAACTGGCTAAGCTGGAAATATTACAATACATAGGACCATGTGTAGTGAGACATGTCCTCAACTGGCTAAGCTGGAAATATGACAATACATAGGACCATGTGTAGTGAGACATGTCCTCAACTGGCTAAGCTGGAAATATGACAATACATAGGACCAAGTGTAGTGAGACATGCCCTCAACTGGCTAAGCTGGAAATATGACAATACATAGGACCATGTGTAGTGAGACATGTCCTCAACTGACTAAGCTGGAAATATTACAATACATAGGACCATGTGTAGTGAGACATGTCCTCAACCGGCTAAACTGGAAATATGACAATACATAGGACCATGTGTAGTGAGACATGTCCTCAACTGGCTAAGCTGGAAATATGACAATACATAGGACCATGTGTAGTGAGACATGTCCTCAACTGGCTAAGCTGGAAATATGACAATACATAGGACCATGTGTAGTGAGACATGCCCTCAACTGGCTAAGCTGGAAATATGACAATACATAGGACCATGCCCTCGACCGGCTAAACTGGAAACCATCAAACAGCAACTGTTATATTGGTGTCGTTCGGCAGGGTCCGTTTCATGTCATTGGTTAGTTTCTGCAAGTAAAAGGTGAGGAGGTGAAGGAAAATAATTAATACTGGTATTTGGGCTTTATCCACGTGAAGAGTGTGGCCGCTGTTAAGTAATTACTATTTTGAAGAAGATGCCCGCTGAAATTCAGTGCAGTTGAATCTTAAAACGACTTTATTTTTACTGTATCGGTATTCGTTAACTCTAATTAATGACACGTCAAACATTTTATTTGTGCTTGTAGTAGGTTTGTGTAATGGTGTGGAATTCCGTACAGGACCGTGTAAAAATATTTCATGTTAAATGTGTTTTGATTGTAAGAGATAACTTTGATTATTTATCGACGATCGGTTCATAATTTCGAAGGCGTGAAGTATTCACCACAGTGATGTTCAAACCAGTTGAGTGTTGAATCAAACACTTAGAAATTTCGTAGAGATTGCCCAAAGGAATTCTTATACACTTGAAATTTATTTGGGAATAATTTTTACTTATTCGCAAATGAGCTTAGAGTTTTACCAAATCTATGTCAGAGAAGTATAAATAGATACTGTAAGTTTTATTACCATGTAGCCTACACACATTTCGGAATACACGAATCTACGGAAACCTTTGCTGTTTTTTTTTTTTTTTTCGGATAAAAGGATTTTTCATTCATATGAAGCACTTGGTTTTATAAAAGCTGTTCATCAAATGAAATTTAGTAATTAGCAGCGTCTGAGGAAATTTAAAATACTTAAAATACGACATCATTTATCATTTTCATTATACAAACTGAGAAACTTAAATCACCTGACGTAAATTGTGTATGTGATAACTACAAAATTCAAAATAATGTGGAACATCTACGTGGTATTCATTTTATGATATAAAAAATATTTTGGGGGGGGGGGGGGCTGTAATTTGTTTACGGTCAAATAAGACAGTTTGTAGCCCTATTTAGTACTTCATTTTTACCGACTGCAAAAAATAGAATTTTTAGGGACCTAGCTGCAAGTTCAAACGGCGATAATGAGGAACTGTTACAATAATTAATACGTTGGTATTACATAAAGTCTTTCTCTATTACGTATAATTGGAATGAAATTTAATTCAGAAGTGACATTTTTAACTAACATCTAGCAAATAAAAAAAATAAGTGAATTTTCTTAATTTTTTCCCCAAATTTAAAGTATATATCAAAACCAGCGTTTACTTTGAAATGTATGCAAATCTGGCAAGAAATTTTTTTAAACCTGTTTTTAACGTACTCTCTTATAATGTACAGTTTACATTCGCTAAAGCATGAAGCTGAATAATTTAAAAATTTCCAGAAAAATTTTATTAGACCTATATCAAAAATTATATTTTGGCGTCAGGTCACAAGTTAATTAAATGCATATTTTTTTACACCACATATTTAGTGTCTCTGCAGCTGAACGCCCATTAACATGTTAATGTTCGTGTTCCGCCCACATAAAGACAGTAGAAATTGCTCGAAGACTATTTTAGTTTACTTAGTTAATTCTCTCGTGAGTCATATCTATCAGGTGTCAGTACAGGCTCCAAACTTAACATATATGTTGCAGTGTGGAGTTTATAATCGAAAATATGTATTTTCTTCCACAATACATTTTCACTGGCACAAATTTACGGCACCTTGGTGTTTGAAAATAAATTTACGGTACTTATCGATGGGCCAGTACGACTAAAATTCTCACGCTCATCGACCATTACTTAGAATGTTGACTGCTGGTGTATATAGTCAGTTTTCACGCAGAGTAAAAAATACTATCTTCCAAAGAGGAATGAATAGTTCTGAGTCAATTCTTGTGGACGCAAGAACGTAGGACATAGTGCAAACTTGCTTTTAGTTCACGTTTAAAATTTTGTAAACGCTTTTAATAGAAATCCAACTACCGGAAAAGTTGTGTCGTTTCATTTTTTTAAGTTTTGTTGCTGTCCGCTTTTCCAAAAAAATTTTTTTTCGGATTTTCAATCGAAAGCCGCTTGACGAAAAAGCAGATTAGATCATTCTGATTTATTTAATATTCCGGTGTTTTAAAGTGCTGTATTTTTTTTTTTTTTTTAGCAATATGCACGCATAAGCTATTCTCGTTAAAGTGAGCCCTTTTTAAGGTACTGCAAAATTTTTCCTCCCAGACAATTTAGAGCTTTCAGCAATTTTTCAATATCAATATTACCACGGAGCTAGTAAATTTATAAATAGAAATGTGTAAATTTTACCACTCCCAAAAGTTAACATCTGAGGCTGCAATAAAAAATATTTGTTAGTGGTTGATGCCTATTTAGGGGGAGAGGACATAAAAAGTGCTCATTGAAACACGTATAGCCTATAACGTAGGACTAGTAGCCTCCTCAATATTACCAACACTGCACTCGCAGCTCACAGCTGTATTAACTATCTTTTGGGTTATATTTTAGCGTTACGGCACATTTGACAGTGAGATTATTTATCGCCATTTTGTGCACCCTGAATTAACGTCTTTTTCACATTTCAATTTGTCTTGCATTATCAGAAATCCGAGAATTTCGCGGGTTAATTTCTAGACAAGTTGGAGTTCACACGCCTGCCCGTTTGTGTCACTTTTGAAATTGGTGGACGTGTTGTTTGACACCTCCTGGAGATACATGAGTCAATAACAAACATGCTATACATGGTGCGCTCAACCACCGCCTTTTTACTGCCACAACAATCAACCAATAAACAGTTGATATCTGTATGGGAGTATATAAGACTGTGAAGTCTAGCCTACAGTTCATTGTACTCGCGAATTCCTCGGGGGCCCTATGCATTATTTTTAACGTTGTAGGTGCGTTGGGAGTGGCTTTTGATTGGGTCACTCTTTGCATGACATTAAAAAAAAAATTATGTGTCATGTATAAATGTTTTTGTCCAAAATAAACACTCAACAGCACTCAGTTGGATGTTGTGACGCTGGATGTTTTTCTTTGAGGTTAACGCGTTATTTGTACAATTTTTACCAAAGCTTTTCTCTAAAATTAACAGGGAAGGAACAGCAACTAAGATGTACAAATTAGACCGGTTTACCTAGACGACAATGTAAACAACAACCATCCATCATAGAGAAGTCTCACTCGATCATCCTGTCTACAAATTCACGCCAGATGCGCGTTCCCGTCAGCTCTACGCGATCAATCACCTGAAACAGTTGTTCCCTCGCGCTGAGCTTATAAAGTGGATCGATTCGTTCGTTCAGTGTTTCGCGTCGATCACACATCCGCTCACGAAACTCATTCAAACTCACTCCTAACTCCCTCGACGTCTTCCATTGTCGCCAGCTTTCATTACCGCAGGAAAATGCGTGATGAATGAAATGCATCCCGTCAAATGGATTAAGCTACACTATTACATTGCCCATTACACACAATCATTGGGGGGTGTGTTTTGAGACCTGAATAAAATAAACTACAGGTGAAATCTTTTTTTTTTTAAGTCTACTGGGAATTGGAAACGAAGAAAAAAGCATAATCGGGATAGTAGTATGATTATGTTCCTTATTGGACAAAGTATTTCAAATGGGAGCTGTGTGTCTGGCGGTCTTCGATTCTGCTCGAACGAGCTCGGTAATCTTCGGCTCGACTCGGGGGGTGCTCGGAAGCCGTCAACTCGGGTTTTGTCGAACTTACCCGAAGGTGCTCGACAGTTGCGCCCACTAATTATTCGATTATATGTTTGTTTCTGGTAGTCATATTGGTTTTATAGGCATATGGTATGTCAAATCGTAAATCTGTATTTATAAATAGATTTTTTAAATTATTCTTTTAAATTATAAATCATTATTTTTTTTTTTACATTGTGCCTAAATTATACATAGAGTATTGCGGATATACGCAAAAGTCTCTCGTTCGATTACTTCATATTTCCAGCCCCCTCTCTGGAAGACTGATTATTACATTATGCTAGAATCTGCAAATTATTCACTGCCTCTACTGCTTTGTGGATATAAAAATGCTACTCGGAATTTTTAAATGTATATTCATATAACTAAACCAAGCCCATTATACTAATAGCGACCACATGTAGGAGTATGATATAATAATGGTATGGATTAGCATTTGCCGTCATTTTTATAGGCTTAATTGGCGTTAATTTAAATGCCAAAACTGCCAGGACCTGGAGACTAGGAATGTACGAGGGCGATAAACAGTCTTAAATGTTGTGCTCTTCTTTATCATTAATCCGTCAATCGTCCAATTATTCCATCGATACTTGGATCAATCCATTAATCATCCAAAATTTCCATCGACTTCGCACCAGGTGGCCCCGGATTTGGTGCTTGTTTCCTTGCAGATCTTCTATTGTTTCAGAGTTCACCTGGGCGTGTCGAATAAACTATCATACAATTGCAAGCATAACAGAAATGGACAGGTTTTAGAAGTCTAACTTTGTCCTAAACCTAATTTGCGAAATTTTCTATGTCCTGTTTATACCAACCTGGTAAATACTTGTGAGATAGTGAAACAAGAAGAGATAAGTTTTCAAACCTGTGTAATTACAGCTGCATTCGGATAAATGCGAGGCCTAAACTCTAAATCTCAATTAGTGACTTCAACCAGTAGAATAATTTTACTGAATGTTCAGTTAATGAGCCATTATTAGAGACATGCAGAAATTCGCGTTTTATTTCGGTGACAGGATAGACTCCACTGCCTTATAGACAAGTCACCACAGTTCGTGGTTCCATTGGCCGCTGCACTGTAATCAACGTCACGTATCTTCTTGATCTCCTCAAAAGTGATTGTCCACTCCACCGCTGAACTTATATTATTGATCCAGGAGTTCTCCAAGGCGCGCTAAACATACCTTTAGACAAAACGGCTGAAGTTGACCAAACGCATAGTAGCTTGGAGTTCAGTACGTCCTTAATTAATAACGCAAATTTTGCAGGTCTCTAGCCAACAATTACCTACGAATCAATGGAATGCATAAAGATTTTACTGCAAAGCCAGCGCAGTTCGCTATAAATCTGTGCGACTCATTGTTTTATCAAATGAAGCAATTTAAACAATTTTACAGTCAAATTCGCTGTTTTGGAGCAGTTTCGAATGTTTAGATTTTAGAGTGTAATGGTGTTAAGCATATTCGGCCGGGGGTTGCAGAAGGGAGAGCAGGGGAAATCTTTCTTCGGCCGTCTTTCGGGCTGTTGAGAGCAGTAACAAAGGCAGGCCCTCATTTGCAATCCCGCAAAGTGTTTGAAGGAGGGAGGGAGCGCTGTATTGTCTGACTGGTATCGAACGGGTTGGTCCCACTGTCTGCGTCTTCACGTGAAAAGAAAAAAAACCTCGAGGTCGAACGCAGCCAACCGGTGCTTTTTAAAACTTCCCCCTCCACGTCGGCCTCATCTCGCTCGATGACGAGGGATGGTATAGCGTTCGTTGCGTTGGGAACGATTTTGGCGCGTTCGGAATTAACCCCCTTTGAATCGTGCAGATATTTACTGGCATCGAGGACATGGTCTAAGTAATATGCCTGTCGCCACCACTCCAGGATCACAGGTTCTATCGGTTCTTGTGTTCCCACTAACTACAGTCCTACTGGGTCACGGGATACAGACCCCATTATTTCGCATGATAATCCTGTATTAAGGAAGACGGCAAAATGTATATTTCAATTTCATGTGTGTCATTGGATCTCCGCTCATCAAACACTCCCTCTTAGACACAGAATCAATAGCAAACACCCAGGACTCTCACAGATACATTTCGGGTTCGGGTGGAATAGGCAGGGAAAGGAAAATTTCGCGAATTCATTTCAAGACAAGATAGACGTCCAACACGTGTACACAGAAGTCACCTATGCAATTGGATCGCAGTTCATTAGACGACTCTGAGCCAATAGCAGACTTGCAAAGAAACAAGCATCGAGCGCCATACTGCCAGGTGTGGAGTAACACTGGCTACTCTCTGGGGCAACAGCCAATGAACACACAGCTGAGGCTCGAGTGTATACAGTACTATGGAGAACAGCCTACAGGTAATTGAACTCGCGAAATTTTCCTATTCCTGGGAACAGGAGAATGAGCTGTGTCTGTAGCGGCAGCCAATGATCAAGTGACTTATGGCCGAGTGTGTACAGGACTGTGGATTATAGCTTGGTCATATTTTGTAACGCGAAATTGTAGGGTCACAATAAGCTGAGCGTTTTTGAAATCCCGGCTTAACGTCTACTTGTATGCACATTATGTGTTCTCCTGTAATATGTGACATCAACATTTCCATTGTCCTCGTCACTCCACTCATGCTTGAGTCAAGTGAAATTGTAAAACTATTAAGAATGTTAATATTTTATAATTTTGCTAAATTTGACATTTGTATGCGTTAGTAAATAAACAGAAAGCAAAAGAACTCCCTTCATCATTCACAAATGTTTACTTGACACTCTTAATTCCACGTTAACTGATGGAACTGATTTATTTGCGTCGTTAACAACATTATTTGGATGATGCCAGGAAGTGAGCTCATTAAAATTCACGGAGGCAGTGCGAAAGATATTTTTCAAACGTTGATTTTAAAAATACTGAAATAACCGTGAACAGTATAGATACATTCCTTCCTAATTCGATGTCAACTTGATAGTAATACCTTAATCCAGTCTTTACTCTGACACTGTCAACACGGTGCCAGTATGTTAAATAACCAATTTTATTCTGAAGTCTGATAGGAAAGGGGCAGAAGATAAGAAATATGTCCGTAAAAAAAAATCGAAAAAATTTAAAACACCGCTAGATCATAAAATTCCCTAATGAACTTGAGTAACTGACAAACACTATTTGTTCGCCGCTGTTACAGGCGGACGTGAACATAAACTCATCTATAAACATAACTGACGAAATTAACCAACAATCATTAGCGACAGGTGTTTTCACGAAAAGATTTCAAGACTAGTTGTACCTACTCCAAAACACTTTTGTTCATATGTACTTTCATGGTGGGATTATTCTATATGCTGCACGTTCCTCAAGTGTATCCGCGAATCTCGGGCGTTCAGTATCGGACTACTTTATTACGATTGGCCCAGTCAAATAAGAAAATGTCTTCTCACGTAGATATGAGGCCAATAACAAGAAGGAAGTTGTGGTTGTAAACCTAAGATATTGAAGTCTAACATAGCCATAAATATTTTTGCGAAGTACATCTGTCCCTACTGATGAGGTATCTATGATGTTATTGTTTTTGAAAAATACAAGCATGAGTATCATTGCGATAGTTTCATTAAGATACTATGTGAAGGGATGTCTGTCAGGTTGCCAGTTAAGTGTAGTTTGGGGACAGTTGTGTCCTGGAAAAAACCTATTTGGTTTGGATCAAACTACTCTCCACCTAAATACAGTGATAAGTAGACATATGCAAAATTTGCGTTTTTATTAGGTAACATGATAGACTTCACTTCCCTGTACATACGAGAGGGCATTTCGTGATTTATTTGGTTACTGGCGATCATAACACGTCATTTACCTGTGTAAGTGTTTTACTGGAGGTTGGTTGCTCAACGTTTCAGCATTTCCTATTGGCTCAAAGTATCCCTGGGACGAGCCATACAAGTTATTTGCAAATGGCAATAGTCAATAGAGCGTACAGTATCTTATCTTGGAGTTTAGTCTGCCGCCAAATAATAATGCTGATTTTGCAGGTCGCTAGTGATAAGAATTGGTTTCTGAATAGAGTTACTTTTGTAGAAGCCAATCTGCCATTTTGGGAATGTGAGAGGAAGCCCACTATTAAATGTGAACTTTTGACGAACCAGAAATTATTAGTATTTCGCCAAGCAGTTCTCAATCCTTTATGAGTTTGACGGAGTTGTTAGAGGTGTCTGCGCCTAGAGTTCTTGTAGACGATGAGGCTGGGCCATCAGGTTTGCGATGCCCCTACCCTTCTCCTATAGTTCCTGTCAGCCCAACTGAAGAAGCGAACAGAAAAAAAGGGCGAAAGCAATAAGCAACGGCCAATGAAATGTTCTGCTTTCCACAGGCACGTACGGACGTTTCGCATCAAGGCCTGTAATTTCGCTATGTAATTTCGCTGAGTGTTGGAAGTTTTCAATCATACTTGTATGTGCGAGAGGATACTCCATCCGAAGTTAAGTCACAAATTATATTGCACTCTGATAGATTATTGGTTTAGGGAATTTAATTAAGTGCGTGGTGTGCAGTCTGTGAATAGAGGACGAGAAACGTGGTCCGAATTCCTTGCAAACTTGAGAGATGAGAGTGACAAGTTACACACTCCGTGTCGCTTGCGATAGGTTCTTTGGCCGGACAGTGTTGGTATGTTTGTTTCGCGCTGCACGATTTGTGTACCCAGTCAGGAAGGGTTGCGGCAATTGATCAAAGTGCCCTTTCCATCGTGTTTGCAGGATTTTACCTTTTTACACACACACGGGCATGTTAAGGGTTGGAAAGGGGGAAGGGTAAATTTGCAGTCGAACAGTGTCCCGCCCCATTGACGTCCGGGCAGTGTTGACAACGTGACAAACCTGAAAACCTCCCACACGGGACGCTTCGTTGCCCGCTGTTTTTTTTTTCGTCCATTTAAATTTTAAAGGGAGTTACAGGCCCAACATTTTTTTTCCCCCACCGGTCTGCGGGAAACTCGCGAAAATAAAAAACACGAAGCAGCTTTTGAGTTTGTGACTTTTGTTACAGATGTTGCGAAGCGGGAGTTCGCCACCGGGGGGAAAAAAACCTCTTGTGGCGCCCTACTGTTATTCAAATTACAGCTTAACAAATTTAAATAAATTGCTGCCTTTTCATCCTCTCTGTGTATCAGCATTATGTTCCGGGCTTAATTACTTAGAGCGATATTTTTGCTCGAATAAAGAAAACAGAGCAATTCGTTGAAGGTGTATTTGAGCTTAGTGTGTGCAGTTTCCTAGAAGTTATCTAGTTATAAAAAACGAATGAAATAAAATGATAATCACTTCAGTGGTCTCCATATAAGACAAAACACTTTAAATAAGACACTGAGACACTGCAAAGTGTTCCATAATTGGCCGTTTTTAATACTTTATATGAACGCTCTTTTCATTAAAACAAGGGCAGATATGTGTGCAATCACTTTGTAAACGTTGATTTCTCAGGGTGTGTCTTTAACTGTGAAATATCTAAGGACATTGTGCACGAGCTAATTACCAGATCGCTCTCATACCGCTTACGTAGATGTGATGAAACTTTAAGGGAGCCAGAGCAATCACGTATCTTTACTCCTCAACATATTATCCAGAGAATACTTGTTCACGTATGACGTGTTGCACTATATATAAAAAATTGTGGCGAGTGCAGAATAAGGTCAGAAGCTAGTACCAACATAGACAGCGTACTTCTAGAGGTTAATGCAAATGGTAGCTGTTAGCACACCATAATATTATTGGTTGCTACTGATGCCATAAACCGATATAAATCCTTTCTACTGGTTCCATTAAGCATGTTATTACAAGGAATGCGCAAGAACTTGTTAGCCCTAAGATTGCCGCCTTTTCAAAGCCTACAACAAAAAATTTATGTGTTAGTTAAGGGGTTAAATAAGGGTGACTGGAGCAGCCATCCCAAAATATCCAGTACCTTAAGAAAGTGAAACTGAACATACGACCCAAATCAATGGAGTCTACTTGACGTTTCAATGTGGTGTGGGTATGTATGTGTGAGTAATTCGACATTAATAAATGTGTTATCCATCTACGCAAAATTAAGGCGCCAGTCTACCTGGCGCTTGAAGTGCGCTGCAGAGTGTTCGAAATATACGTTTTTCTACGAAACTATTAAAAGTGCGTCCAGTGTACTGACCTACGAAAAGAACGCACATTTCAGACGAGGGCTGTAGAGTGTTTTCAAGACCTCACGTTAGTTAGAAACACCATTCCAGAACACACGCCAAAATGGCTTTTTCAAAGCACTGTATCTCAAAATGACCGTGTCAGATACATACAAAACTAGTCAAGGGGCATGCATTTATCCTTCCTACACACTTTCCACCAATAAAATAACAGGGTCGCCGCTGGAAGTCCCATAGGTACATGCAGCACGACGATAACACTGCACGCCAGTTCAGAGCCTTGCTCTTAGCGGGGATGGGGGACTTGTAGCGCGTGACATTGTCGCCTTTAACGCTCCCTCGCCTCTCGGCTTCAAGCGCCGAAAAAAGGTTCTAGGTAGACGGGTGTCTTAAGAGTGAAACATGCAGATGGAGTAACTTTCCGAGCCCCCAACATTCAAACTTTTCCGTTTGCTGCCAGTAACCTACATGTTAATATGTCATGTCCTCACATTATAGCAACCGGGTTCGTTATTGACCGCACATCCTGAAATTCGTCTTCGGATACGTGCGTGTGTCGGTGACGTGTGTGTGTTCGGGGTTCTTCCATTCCCGTTACCAAGTTACGTTTATTTGCTGTAGTTATGGCCCGCTTAGTTTTTACGGCGATTACATAAAAAGGTAGCACACATTTTCGACTTTCTCTTCAAAGTGGTTTCCCACACTAAAATTTGCTAAAACCATTTTTAAAGCATTTATACTATACGTTGTTCATGGTAAAGTGAGAACTTTTAAATAAACCTTTTAGGAAAATCTCCAGCCATAAATAGATAAATACTACATGGCATACTAGCATGTAGGCTTCCAGTTGCCAAACAATTAAAAACCAGGTTTTTACATTTTACATTTTATTGCGAATGTAACGTTTAAATTTGTTGTTTTTGAAGGATAGTATTTTTGTCTTATGTCCACTACATTACGAATTTTCGTATCAGTAAAAAATGCATATTTATAACAATCCCAGAAGATTAATTGGCTACAGGCTAGCGCGTGAATAAATAACTGACTTATAGCCTTTTAAATTTAGCGTATAATTGATGGATACAAACCAAGATTAAAAACAATATTCTTAGCAAAAGTGCTCATTAAATACTGAACAGCTTATACAAAGACATTACAAGTAACTCTGAAGGAACAATAACTCCCTTTAAAATGAAAGATCATCTCATTTTACATTATATTTCCTTCTCTTTCCCCTTACAAGTCGTTACGAGAGCGTATACCGATAGCTCGTCTGGAGATGCATTTTTAATACCACACGTTGATGAATTATTATACTATTTAACATTGTGAATCTGCATGTAGTTCACTTTTCTTGGATTACTGGTTTTGTGTTACAAATTTATCTTATGCTTGGAAACCTCAAAATTCGCGTTATTATTTGGGCACATGTTTCATTTGAAACACATGTATCTTTACAATACGTTTGTGAATGGACCATAGTTTGTGTGACACACCCTGGGTGACTCTGCACCAATAAAGGAACACTTCACAATTGTGTGCTCCAATCACGTGTAGTTCAGTCAGAGATGGCGTGTCTTCACATCTATGCAGCAGCCAACGGAGAAACGACGCCGGCTCTAGTGCATACAGTACTGTGAAATTCAGCCTGATGGCTATATTATATCGCGAATTCTGCATGTCCTTGCTTGTGATGATTCTTTCGCATTTAAATGAGCACACCTGGGAGCCCGTTAAGCTCCTTTTTCATTTAGTTTAATGAGTTTGTTATGTGCGGTCGCTTCGCCTCCGTGCCCTTCCCCTCCCCCCTTCCTTCCGCTGGTAACTGAAGGAGGGGAAGTGAAGTCACTACACTGGCCGCAGTAACACCAACCGGCGCCAACGTCTTTCCCATCTCTAGAAGAATGGACAACTTGAGAGACACTAAGTGCATTTCCATGGCCATCACCTCCCTCGGCGCGACTCGAAGATCGAAGAAACTTCTGGACCGAATCAGCTCAGCTGTATAAGCCGCGGCGCGCTCCTGTGTCGGGAGTCTTGGATGGCCATTAGTGCTCTCTCTCTCTCTTTCGCACAAAGGTGGCGAGAGGACCGCTTCGCGCTCTCTCACTCTATCGCTCGGTGGAATTGAGACAACCGCTCTCTCGTTTCTCTACGACGTCATGCTGGCAGCTGATGCCGAAGTGCAGGAAATCATGTTAAGCTAAAATCGTAATCATAGCTATTGCAAATAACAAACATGTGTTCAAAATAATTCTTAAATAACTATAAAACTTCCAGAATAAATTAGCACATAAAATACTATTTTTCTTGCATATTACCATTATGTTGCAGCTAAGTGACAAACCGCAAATTTCACGGAACATCTCCGTTAATTTTCAAGTTAATAAATAGAGATAGTGAGAATTTCTTTAATTTTCTTTATGTGGGTGTTCTACCGTGTATAAAAATGATATTAAAAATGTTAAAATATTTTTCACTTAAGTGAGGTTTGAACCCGAGTCAAAAAATTACTAATGTATTACTCTATTCACCCTCCTACAACTCTCGCTTTAAGACTACGGTATAACTTTCATATTTATATTTGTAATATAAAAGCAAATATTCAGTTTCTATTAAATTTAGTTTATTTTTAGTGTTGCCAAATGTTACAGACGCCTGATGCAATTTTTTAATGTTTGAAAGAATAGGTTATATTCGTGTGGATAACCTTAACTGACCCAGAAACGATAATTTTCTTGTTACAGTGGCGAAGAAAGCTCCGTGTAGAATCGGCATTGTTCGTCCCCGTAGCTCGAAGCCAAAGGGAATACAGAGACTTTCCGTATTTCGTATTTACGGACTTAACTCCGTTTTTTTTGTCATTACGGATTGCCTTTCCGTATATGCACTCCACATTTCCGTAAAATATTCCGTCAATTTACGGAAATTTATATCAGTGTGGCAACTACTTGGAATTATGCCATGAATGAGGGTCACCGTTAAGGACTTTAATTTTCGTTCACATTTGCATAAAAATCTCGCCCACTAACTGGAATTAAAATTATTCTTACAGTGAGCGTAGGCAGTTTTTTTTTTTTTTATTAATTTTTGTGTGTATTTTTATACCATTGTAAACAAATTGAAACATTAAAATTTATTATTTTATTTTTATCAAGTCCTCCATCCAGCACGAACCTGGATGCGCCCTAGGCATTTAGTTACAATATATTCCCCTAACAAATGAATAATTTACCATAATATCAAAAACCACTATGTTAAATAAATATGAGACGAGTGATAGAGAGACATTTCAAATTATACTAACCAGAAAAGAAATACAACTTATGGCAACTAATTTCGATCCCCAATTACTGCAGTTATAATGACATTTAAAATGTGCCGGTGGATTGCCCGTATGTATAGCTGCAGTAATAGCAGGATATATAGGTTTACGTATGTATAGCTGCAGTAATAGCAGGATATTTAGGTTTACGTGTGCATAGCTGCAGTAATAGCTGTATATATAGGTTTACGTGTGTATAGCTGCAGTAATAGCAGGATATATAGGTTTACGTGTGTATTGCTGAAGTAATAGCACGATATATAGGTTTACGTGTGTATAGCTGCAGTAATAGCTGTATATATATATATATATATATATATATATATATATATAATATATATATAGGTTTACGTGTGTATAGCTGCAGTAATAGCTGTATATATAGGTTAACGTGTGTATAGCTGCAGTAATAGCAGGATATATAGGTTTACGTGTGTATAGCTGCAGTAATAGCAGGATATATAGGTTTACGTGTGTATAGCTGCAGTAATAGCTGTATATATAGGTTTACGTGTGTATAGCTGCAGTAATAGCAGGATATATAGGTTTACGTGTGTATAGCTGCAGTAATAGCAGGATATATAGGTTTACGTGTGTATAGCTGCAGTAATAGCTGTATATATAGGTTTACGTGTGTATAGCTGCAGTAATAGCTGTAATATATAGGTTTACGTGTGTATAGCTGCAGTAATAGCTGTATATATAGGTTTACGAATGTTTGCGTTGGGAAGACAGTTATCGTCGGCATTATATATATATAATTTAATTTTGTTCGGTTGGGTGCCGAAATTGTTGCGCGATGTAATAATGATCACATAAACCAAATTTACATTGTTCAATAGTACCTCAGTTGTAAAAACGTTCACGTGATTTAAGTGGAATACGTATTAAAGAATGTAAGTCATTTCAATGTGGCTCAAAATGAACTACCATTTAACGCGTGAGGCCGGGTTACTGAAGTAAATGCCGGGTTTTCGCTGCGTGTGGCGACAATAGGTTATGTTAACTATGTTTACACAGCTTTCGTTACACTGTGTCTTACACCGCACTAGCACATGCTTTTAAAAATATGGTCCGTCCTTTTACGGAAAATTGCTATGGTAAAATATTATCCAGGACCCTCCAAAAAATTACGGACAAGCGGTGCTTTCGAAAACGCTCTATCCATAAATTTCCCATAAATGTCCGTTTCCTTACGAAAGCTCTCCGTAAATTTGCTAGATAATTTTTCCTCCATTTCTGGTTTTAAAAAAAGAGATCATAAAAATGCCTCTAATATTCGTCGCACGGATGTTTTACTGGGTATAAAATATCAATTAATTTGAGTTGAAATACGATATTGTCCCTTTCGGACCCACTTGAATTTACCGCTTCAGACGTTGCAAACGGAATATTGTATGACGCGTGCTGTAATAGAGTAGACCAAAAACTCTTGTTTCATTGTCGCAGCCAATGAGTTGTAGGCTATACGTTCGGCTACAGTTATATGAACCAATTATGACCAAGTCCAGTAAGACGGTTTACGAATCATTTACCACAGGCGAGATCATTGGTAGAGCCCCGTGTATTTTGCGGATTAAGTTGGCAGCAAGCTAGGCTGAACAGCCCTCTAACCCCTCAATATATTATCGTTTGCTTATTGGTTGCAGTAATCAAGTGAGGCATATGTACGGTACTGTTGAACACTCACACTACTGCTTCCTACTTACTACTAGTTCACAGTTGAACGGGGCGTGTCTAAAGAATTGTCGTCCAATCACAACAGTAGGAGAAAAGAACAGATGTTTGGAGTCTACCTCGCCTCCGAATGAATTCGCGGAAAACTCGTGGCTCTAATCATTGGTGATTGAGGTTCGCAGTGTGCAGTACAGACCAAAAATTACCTACACCTGCGTAACATACACAATTGTGTGCACTCGATCATAATGGGTTAAAGAGAGAAAGTTGAACAATGCCCTGCAACGTTTGGGGACTATGACTAGGTGCTGGGAAAATTTCGCGAATTAATTTCAGGACAAGCTAGACTTCGAAACTCAAGTACATTCCTGTCTCGTTCCCTATTGGGTCACAGTTTACTAGACACGCCCAGGTGAACTCCGAGCCAATAACAGACATGCAGGAGAACAAGCACTGAATGCCGTACGCCTTGACCAAAGGCAAAACTGGCTGCACTCTGGGGCAACAGCCAGTGGACAGAAAGTTGAGGCTAGAAAATACATAGCACCGTGGATTACAGTTTACAGGTCCTTTAAAACGCGAAATTTTCCTGTCCATGATTCCTGCCATTAGCCTACGGCCTTCTTGTCACAGTATAAAATAAAAATACATCATTTATCAAAATGCAGCAAACGAAATTTCAGTTTCTATTAACACTTTGTAGACTGTGCTTGAGTGTAGCTCGATCAAAGCTAATTTGAAAATTTCTTTGTTGTTCAGAACAAAACTCACATGGACGTGCAGTCTTTGTTCGGTTAGTGTTTAACATGGCCTCACAAGAACACCACAGCGCAGTAACAGTGATATTGTAAACGACGGGGTCTTTTATTTTATAGCCCCTCAAAGGGGCATTATTGATTGTAAATACTTTTATACGATAAATGACATTTGTTTGGGTCAATATCGGCTTTGTTCTCCATTGGTTGATGACCGGCCAATAATGAACGCTGTAAAGTACAGGGTAGTGTCCGGTGTGGTATGGACCAATAGGACGATGGTGAGTTCTAACACAGGCACCAACAGAACCGGTGTTCTACCAGTAGTGGATATAGTTCACTCACTTCTAATTTGTCTTAACTGCCATTAAATATGTGCAGACCTCAAAGTGTTAATGTGTGAGTGTTTTAAATGTTAATAAGATACCTAAAGCTACTTTTTAAACAAAAATAATTCAATTTCACGTTTTGGAAAACATTGAGGTTAACAATTTAGATAACTACTGCGCTGTTATGACAATAAGTTTCTGCAAGCAGACTGCAAATTTCCAGGGTTGCAGTTTTACAATAGCAGAATATATTGATATATGAAAGTGTGTCGGGACAAACGTTATTAGCATTAAACACCTGCAAACTATCATTACAGTGTTTCGGTTAAGAATAACGGAATTATTTCAATTTACGAGAACGGTGTAAATAGGAAACATTAACATCTACAGTTTATGTGTAATAGCTACACACCTGAGAATTTCGCGGGTTCATTTCTAGACAAGTTGGAATTCACACACTTGTACGTTCATGTTTACTTTTGTAATTGGTCGACGTGTTGTTTGACACCTCCTGGAGATAAATGAGCCAATAACAAACATGCAATAAATTGTACGCCCAACCACCACCTTTTACTACCACAACAACCAACCTATAAAAAGGTTGATATCTGTATGAGAGTATATAACACTTTGAAGTCTAGTCTACTGGTCATTGCAGTCACGAATTTCTCGTGTCTCTTGTAATAGCTAGGGCCACCTGTTACTGGCGAAAAATCCCACGGCTGGTTGTACTTCAAAACACATTAGTTGAAAAACCAATATCGCGGTAGGATGATTTTCAATTGTATGCATCTCAAGTGTCTGCCAGCCAATCACGGACTTTCAGTGTCAGGGTAACTTTATTCTAATTGGCCCAGTCGAGCAGAAAATGTCTTTTCACACAGACACGCGGCCAATAGCGAAAGGAAATTTGCAAGCTTTCGAGTAACAAGTTGAAGTTTATTTCGCACCTAAAGCTTTTCGCGAAAAACAGTTGGTCATGGTAAGAACATCACGTGTTTTAAAGGTGTCTTGGTATTTTTATTAGAACTATTTGAGATTTGTTGACGTGCTTTATATTATTTACACTTTTTCTTTTTTCGCACGCACAAATATGCTATACAGCATATCCCCCCGAGTTTTTGCACAAACAGTTATATGCGGTTTTATGTTGCTGAGTGTCTGCCATTTTATCTGAGCTCACAGATATCTTTTAATATAGCACGAACTCTGCTCTTGTAGTTTCACAAACAGTATTTGTACAACAGAAATTTTTGCAATGTTTGGAAAATTAAAAAATATTTGTCAGTATGAAACGGCAATTTTTGTTTACACTAAAACATGTCGTAGCTGCCGCAACATGTATTTACTCGGTTTTATCGCCTCTAAGGGTTGGTTCGCAATAAAAAAATTCACAAGTGCAGATAATACGACATAACATTGTAATATTCACGCGATCACAGGAACCTTGTGAGAATTTTATTCATAGTTAAATGTTTATGTATTACGTTTAGCCAATGAAATCTTGCGACGGGTCTGACGTCAGTTGCCAAGGTTAGTAAATAATGTATTTGCGTAGAATATTGCGGTATTGTATTGAAAATGGGAATTGGTGAACAATATTTGGTATATTTGTTTTTCTTTAAACGATTTGCTTTCGCGGTCGTAAATATGTAGATAACTTTAAAAAATTTCTGCTTGTAAAATGTTGCCTTTTCTTCCCTCTAAATGTGCACATTGAGATTTTTTTTTTGTTTCAGCAGCATAACTATGCCTCCTTTTCAAATAAAACGAATTCGTCGAAAAGTTGATTATCTGATCTGACTGGCTTCCCCCCCCCCCCCCCCCCCCCCCGCGGCTGCATTGGAAATGAAGTATAACCATTTCCTTTGTGCAGTATGTCTGGCTATCTCATACACACGACCTGTTCTGCGCAGTTTTGAATCAATAAGCAGGGATAGGAAAATTTCGCGAGTTCAATGACCTGTAGGCTATTCTCCACAGTACTGTGTACACTCGAGCTTCAGCTGTGTGTTCATTGGCTGTTGCCCCAGAGAGTAGCCAGTGTTACTCCACACCTGGTAGTATGGCACTCGAGGCTTGTTTCTTTGCAAGTCTGCTATTAGCTCGTCAGAGTAGTCCTGGGAGTGTATAATAAACTGTGATCCAATTGCAAAAGTGACTTCTGTGTACACGTGTTGGGCGACTATTTTGTCCTGAAATGAATTCGCGAGATTTTCCTATCCCTACCAATAAGTTTGGAAATATGGCGGCTAATCCATCCTCACACGACCTATTTTTAGGGGCACCTTTATTTTTTTTGCGAAAAGATTGCGTAACAAGTTGTGTTCTAACGCACTTTAGTTCAGAACCACTTTCGTGATTCGATCGTTTGAATTGTAACTCGTCTTATCTGTCTGCCGGCAAATAACGGACGGTCAGTACAGCAGAAACTTAGTTCTGATTTGTCCAGTCATGTGGCAGCCTGTCTTCACACAAAGACAAGTGGTCAAATGGAAACTGCAACTGTACACATGCGATATTGAAGTTTATCCTCCGCGTAAATCTTTTCGCAAAAAACAGGCTGCCCTACCTATGTTTTGTTATTACTGTTATCTTTCAATTGTGAACCTAGCTTAGCACTTTCAACAGGTTGCCCGTATACCATGTGGGCAACGATTTAGTAATATTCGTTCTCTTATCAAACCTCCTACGCATATTTATAAAATGTTATTCCTTAGACCAGTAAGTACTGAGCATGTGTCGAAAAAGAATTGTCATCCAAATGCATCGTGCGGCCGAAAGCAGCTGCTTCGCCATCAAATGCTCGACTGTGCGTGATGAACTGATATGCACCATCTAGTATAGTCGCTAATGCGATTTGTTCCCTCGGAGTTGACCGAGCAGCTAACACAGATGACCATTAACATGCATTTGTTGGCACAACTGCTGCATTCTGTGTCGACAAGTGAAGTAGATAGATAGAGAAACCAAAAACGTTGTCAGCCAATAAAATGCTATTATCTCCTGTGGTGCATGTGCGCGTTTCTTATTTAGGCTGTTGGAAGCAATGATTTTGCTACAGAATTTCACCAAGTGTTGAAGGAGTTAACATTTTGAGAACGGCAATGCATGGAGGACAAGGTTGAAGTGAGCTGTCGATATTCTCCACGCAGTTGTGTTGGTCTCTGCATTTCCACTTGCCATCGTTCTGGTTGTGCTGTGGCTACACTGGACATGCAACGCATATCATTGGTTTACCGTCAGCCAATGAAGTCGTACACTGACCGTGTGCCAATTAATATGTTGCGATAGATTCTAACCGGTTTTACAATCCATCGTGGTCATTTGCGAAACTATTAAAAATAACAGTGATGTTCTTATGAACAGAAATTATAACTAGGGAAGGGAAAATCTCGCGAATTCATTTCAGGACAAGATAGACGTCCAAAATGTGTACACAGAAGTCATCTTTGCAATTATATCACAGTTCAGTAGACGACTCTGAGTCAATAGCAGAATTGCAAAGAATCAAGCATCGACTCCCATACTGCCAGGTGTGGAGTAACACTGGCTCCTCTCTGGGGCAACAGCCAATGAACACACAGCTGAGGCTCGAGTGTACACAGTACTGTGGAGAACAGCCTACACGTCATTGAACTCGAGAAATTTTCCTATCCCTAATGATAACTTGTTAAAATTTTTCGCTTATATTCTGATAAAGTCCAGCAAAAACAGTAAAATCATAAAAGTGTGACATTTGTCTTCAAGAGCAAAGAAATTTCCACATAAACGTAGCCCCGAGTAATTCGCGAACTGATGTAACAGCAGGCTATGCTTTACAGTGCCTCCATGTACTCGAGACACTATCGTTCGCTTATTGGCTGCTGCGGTTAAGTGAGTAATTTGTACAGCGCTGTACAACGCTGACTCACACTACTGCTTCCTGCATGTTACTGGCTCACAATAAAAAGGGGCGTAAATAAAGAACTTCCGTCCAATTATTATAGCTAGAGAAAAGAACGAGAGCTATGAGTCTACCTCGCCACCAAATTTATTCGAGGAATTCCAGGAGCTCTACCCGAGTATACAGGATTTTCGAATGGAGAGTGTGGAAGGGTAAAGGTTTGTTGGTGGGAGGGTGGCTGAGCGGGAGGGTGTGGAAGGCGGGGGGGGGTGTGGTAGGAGTTTTAAGGGATGGTAGATACAGTTATTCCGAATAATGATGAACACAGTTACTATTGTAAAAAGTCTGGTGTTTCACATGTTATTGCATGTTGTCGATTATCTGCACTAATGTGAGATCGGAATAAGGAAAAGTAAACAAAACACCAGTGATATCCCTGATCAATAGAGACCCGGAATTCTCGTGGATTCATTCGGCAACAAGCTAGACTTCACAATCCTTTGTGCATTCGAGTATAAATTCAGTTCATTGGCTGTTGCTCCAGTTTAACCCCATACCAGGTAGCACGGGATTTTGTTCTGGTTTTCCTTACAGGTGCGTTATTGGCTGAAAGTGGTTTGAGGCGTGTCTAACAAAATAATGGTCCAGTGGAAGCACAAGCACACAAGTACACGTGAAGGCAGTTCAGCATGTTCTCAGATAAATCCGCAAAATTCCAAGTCTCTATTGATCGCATGTAATCAGTGTGTGTGTGTATTATCATTATGGCCACCTATTTTCGTGAAAAGATTTATGCGGATGCTAGACTTCAACTTCTTAGGTGCTAGCTTATAAATTTCCTTTGACTACTGGCCGCGTGTCTTTGTGACAAGACATTTTATGCTCGACTGGGTAAATCAGAAAAGTTGAAATCAGTGCAAGTCGAAATCATCCAACCACGATATTGGTTCCGAACTAACATGTTTTCGAGTTCAACCAGTCGTGGAATATTTTCGCCAAAAACAGGGGGTCCTAATTATCTTCAATCAATACAGAGCGCCATACAAGATTACTAATTAGAATATAATAATGAAATAGGTATGGTAATAACTAGAGACCTGCAAAATTCGCGTTATCATTTGAAGACAGAATATACTTCAAACACGTATGCATTTGTATTGCTCTTGTCATTGGACTACAGCTGGTTTGACACGACCTGGGCTTCCTTGAATCAATCGGAAGCAAGTATCGACAAGATAGCCCAATCACCTCCCGCCTAGTCAAAACGGGTTGTGTCTTCTCGCTTTTAGAGAAGCCAATCAACAAATAACACATACGCTAATGTATATAGGGCAGTGAAATCTAGCATGGTGCCAAATAATAACGCGATTTTTGTATGTTTCTAGTAATAACGTGTGAACCATCAGTAAGGACACCCGAATTTCGCGAAAAGATTTCCGCAAATGCTAGATTTCAGTATCCTACGGACTTTTGCTTATTGGTGGCGAGGTTTTGTGAGAAAATCTTGTGCTTCTTGACTGGCCAATCAGTTCAACACAGTCCGTCTTTGATTCGCGGACAGACACCTAAAGACGCGTAACACGGAAACCATCCAATCACGAAAGTTGATCTGAGCTAAAGTGTTAGGAAATACCACTGGTCGCGAAATATTTTTGCGGTATTCAGGTGTCCCTAAAAATTATACTTTGTATAATAGTAAAAATGGACATAATTATTCGGAATTACCCTATTAACCAGCTCTTAAATTGCCAGCCTCCCCCCCCCCCCTCCCTGGAGCCGCGGTGGCTGAGCGGTTAGCCTGATGGCCTGCCTCCAAGGCGAACCGGGTTCAATCCCCGACCGGGTCACTCCCGGATTTTCGCAAGTGGTAATCGTGCCGGACGATGCCGCTGGTCGGCGGTTTTTCTCCGATATCTCCCATTTCCCCCTCCCTTTCATTCCGGCGCTCTCCATACTCGCCTCAATCGCTCCCATAGGCTCTGAAGATATCGCTGTTAAGAGCAGCCTATATCTCTTCACTAACTCACCCTACCCCCAACCCCCTTTAATTATATTTTGTATACGTGCATACTCCACAAGGGCTAACACTTTGTAGGCTATGCACGAGTGTATCTCGAGCAAAGCAAATTTTAAGATTTCTTTGTTGCTCAGAATGTAAAACTCTCAAGGATGTGCAGTCTTTGTTCGGTTAGTGTTTAACATGACCTCACAAAAACACCACAGCGCAGTAACAATGATATTGCTAACGATAGTATTTTTATAGCCACTCAAAGGACATGATTTATTGTAAAATGTTTTGTACGATAAAGGACATTTGATTGGGTCAATATCAGCTCAGGTCTCCATTGTTGATGACCGGCCAACAATGAGCGCTGTAAAGTACAGGGTTGTGACTGGTGTGGTAAGGACCAATAGGACGACGGTGAGTTCTAACGCAGACAGCAGCAGAATCGGTATTCGTGCAGTATTTTATGTAGGAGACTCAGTTATAATTAGAGACGTGCAAAATTCGCGTTATTATTTCAAGACAGGCTAGACTTCAAACACTTGTACTTGTGTATTTGAGTTTGTAATTGGACTAGAGTTTGTCCGGACACGCCCTGGACGCCTCTCGACCAATAGAAAACTACTGACAAGTGGCTCGCTCAATCACGCCCAACCAAATACAAAGGGGAAGATGGGTTCTCACCGCTGCAGAAGCCAATAAGCAAAGGACGGTGACTCGAATATGTACAGGACGGCGAATTATAGCGTGATGCCGGAAAATAACGCGGATTTTGCAGGTCCCTAGTTCTAATTTGCTTTAAGTGCCAGTAAATGTGTGCAGACCTCAATGTGCACCTTTTCACGAGATGCCGCTGGGATAGTAGGTAGTCCGCTGGTCAACACTACACCCTCTCCTCTCTCTCTCTCTCTCTCCCGGGTCAAACTCCTCTTCGCCGAGTGTTTATGTTGGACGGCGGACGTGCTTGGCCGGGGAGGTTTAATAATCGCGACCTCTAGAAGTATAGTTCGCGCATGACTGCCCCCTTCCCGACTGAACTCCGAGGAATCTAATAAGGGACCTCTGCAGGCGGTACTACGGACGGCAAGATGAGGTTATTCTGGCCCCTCGCACTTGCGGCTGCTGCGCGTTCAAGTTCAAGAAGCGAGAGGGCGATATTGGGGACACAACACACACCCCTTAAGAGTTACACGGACCTGCACGTTTCTAGCGAAATAGTTGATTGCGCGACTCGGTAAATAAATGGTCTGCAAATAAGACTTTTTGTTAGAAAAGATAAACAAACAATTATCTATGTCCCTATTATTTTTTTTTTGTCATATTTAGTATATTATTGGAGAAAAATATTCGTAAAAATGGTCAAATATCGCATTTTTAAGCCTTACCTGTGCAGTCTCCTAAAGCGGCAATTGAAAAGTGCAAAGATACGGACGTAGTTTAATTGTGGGCTTTCACTGCGTGTAATCTGATTTGCACAGTACAGGACCACGACGGAAACACTGCACGCCTTGCGCGTAGGAGCGATGAGGAGCTAGGCGTGCGTGTTAGTGTCGCCCGTATCGCTCCCTCGCTTCTTGACCTTGGACGCGCAGCTCCAACTAACTCTGAAGGCCATATTACACGATACCAGATTCCGTATAAGCTTGTTCAAAGTTCCGCCATAGCGGCCGTTATACCGGCTAGCACGGGACCCGTCATGGCATTTGCCGCCTTCTACGGACAGATTTCGTAACAGGTTTGGTAATAGGAAAGTCCTATTTTTCGTGGCAGGTCCCACACCAGCTTTCGTACCTGGCCAATCACGTCGCAGTTTCAGAGCGCAGGGCGCTCCCCGTGGTTGCTACTTGAAACGAGTTGTCAGTTGATGAGTAAACCAAAAAGGACGCCTCCATCTTCAATTAACATTCGTGAGATGGAATATAATTGAAATAGATTTAAAATTCGACACAGACGAATCATATTGGCGACTGCAACTTCTAATTACTGTTTAAAATCATCCTAAATATTTAAAACACTCCCTACACTATGAAAGCATTCTAAAACGGTATAAACAAACCGTATTTAATGACAACAAGCTGATGTGAGAACTGGTAGTACAGTGATAACGCCACAGCGTTCGTCATGGGTTACATAACTTGTCTTGAAATATTTTCGCGAAATTTAACCCCCCCTACTTATTATTAGGGCCAGTGATCTTTCGCGAATAAATAGCCTTCAATGCTACACATACACCTCGGTAATTGTCGCACCTCCATTGACCGCTGCTGTCGTTTGCGCAATTGACCGAGCCACTCAGGATTCCGTAACTCCGACACTCTGCCTACGTGATTCGTGCGAACACAGTTAACACGGGCCAGACAATGCGCCAGCCAATCAAGAATGCTGGACGATCCCACAATGCTTTGATGTGTATCTAGTATCGAAACTTTTTCGCGAAATGTCACTACCTCTACTTATTGTGATGAAAGTAAACAGATAGCGACATGTAATATTGCTGTTCACCTTTTCTTGTAAAAAGTCGTACACGCATAACTTTTATGCACCGAGATGCGCGTATTTGTGCAAAGAACGATTTCACAGGAAAGGTTTCAGTAGGTACATAGTCCTTTTTGCGAGCCTCCCGAGGGAGAAAATTTGAGACGCCTCAATGTGACTCCCGACCATAAGGTATGATTGCGACGGAGATGGAAAGTAAGCGTAAACGAAATTCGCGGGTGTTCTGTTTCGTCAGGATTTTAAAGCTGTTAACTATACAGAAATATGCTCGGGAAAGATACTACATAATCGCTAGAGTTTAAAACACTGTTTTACAGACGAATAAATATCGTAAAAATAAGGATTCTTGCAGCGACTTTCTCTGACTCCGAAACTTTTCAACGAAGGTCTTTAGCACATGTACGGCTCTTCTTCAGGTCACTGAAGACATAAAACATGACATGGATAACCGTTTGATAACGATTTTGTTATTATTAGATTTTAGCAAACCATTCGATTCCGTTGGCCATGAGCTATTATTTGCCAAGCTAAAAATCATATATTAATTTCTCCGAAATATCGTTAGAATGGATTAAAAGTTACTTGTGTGGCCGTTACCAGAGAGTTGTCTGCGGAGAAGAACAATCTGCTTGGCGCACAGTTAGAGCTGGAGTTCCCCAGGACTCTGTTCTGGGACACCTTCTATTTTATATTTTCATTAATGACCTCCCTCAGATACTAAAACATTGTAAATACCATCTTTATGCAGACGACTTCCAAATCTACCTGCCAGCTCATCCCGGTAATGTTACGCCATCAATTGACACAATTAACCATGAATTGTCAAACATCTTAGAATTGTCAGTAAAGCGCGGGCTACTATTAAACCCTAAGAAATCCTAGAGCATTATAATTGTATCCAAGAAACTACTCACATCACCAAACGTCACTAGCGCCCCTAATATCATACTTGATGGTGAGCCGATTCCTCTATCAAAGTCCGTAAAAAACCTAGATGTAATATTAAGTGAAACTTTAACATGGAGAGAGCATGTCACTTACATCTGTAGACAAACATATGTCAGTTAACATTTATTAAGTATATTTTTAAAAAAATTTACCTGCGAAATTGATGAAAACCTTAACATTGCGACGCCCGTATCCCGAGGACGTGGTACCGGGCCGTAACATTGGCCAAAATCCAAGCAAGAACAAATATGTGTTCGAAAACTTTCTCAATTCTACTTCATGGATTATTCTCTTACTTTTGTTCAAAAATGTGTGGAAACTTTGTTCACGTTTCACACCATACCAATACAAAACAACATGTAAAATATTTATCTACAAAAATTTCATATATTATTATTATTATTATTATAACGCTTGGGCAACACGTGCGCACCACGACACATTTCAGCTTTGATTTCGTAGAGAATTTCATTATTGTCCCAAAATTACAACAGGGAAAAACAAAACAGATGTACATATGTGACACGACATGTGGCTGAATCTTAGTATTCTCAAGCTTAATGTGGACTACCTTTAAATTTGCTGAAGTGAATGCATTTTTACTTGCGCGCTGGCAACTTTGAAAATCCCACATGGACAAAACTTATGATCATCATTTTTCATACAAGTACACATGACACGCGGCTAATTTTAATAGCATCATATTTTAACACGAATTATTTTGAAAATGACTAATGTCCAAAATCTATATGCACGCCAGGGCTCATTGCAACTTTCAATCCCTTAAAAAAATACGCCGTCCAACCACAGGCAATGAAACTTTGGCAAAAAAAAACTAACTGGCGTATAAATAGAAAACATAGAAAAATCATTTTCACCTAAGTAGCTTGACGTTATTATATGCAAAGTCCACAATGGACACAAACGAACCTTAAAATTGTCAAATATAGACCCAATACAAAACAACTTGGGTAAAACGTTTTCTCTTTTGCAAAATCCCATTCCTCAAATTATTTTCGGCAAATACTAAAAATTTACAAATTTTAAAAATGCCGATTTGTAGGCAATGCATGAATGTTCCTGATATTGTGCCATGAATTAAGGCGCCTACAATTATCAAGTATATTTGATTTTTTCGGCCGGATGGGCTATGACTCTAATTAATTACAACGTTACTGGTGCAAATACTTAGCTTCTAGTCGGAGACCCCCAGGCTGTCCACGTCTGGTCTGCCGAGGCCGCCTCACGACTGTTTATACAAGTGAACTTACAATAACTCCTATCGGGGGTACAGCTAAATGCTCGTCCAACCAGAGGCCGTGGAAGGTTCCACAAGTTTCTAATTTTTGAAACTAAACTATCGCATTGCGGGAATGGTGTCACGTGGCGCATGCTCTGTGCTCGCGAACCACCGTTCCGCGATGGCGGCGCCACACGGCGACACCTGTGCGAAACACCACCAGAGTTTCTCGTTAGTCGGGCAGTCCACGATGCAAGAAGGACGTGTGCTATATGTTCTCCGTGCTAAGCCCATGTTGTATTTCTCCCGTCAACAAGAAACGTTCTCTGCACAGAGTCAGCGATGTACATGGAACAATAGGTTAGTCGTATTATAAATCCAGGTAATGTGTTTTCGTAGCTAATATTGTATACATTTGTTTTCTCACGCACGTGTTTTAAAGTTCACAAACGGTAAAATTTTCTAACGTTCTTCATGTAGGCTTCTTGGTAAAACAGGTACGTGATGATTATCCGGTGATTGGGGGGGGGGGGGGGTTGAATTTAGTGGAAAATTGAGACACCCATCTCAATATAATCAATAATTTCACGCCTTGATTATGCTGATAAAGTCAGAGACTTCAGCAAATACAAAACAACTGTGCACGACTTATTTTTAATCTTAAAAAGAAAGACCACATTACCAAATACAGACCTACTCTCTCACGGCTTGATTTAAAAAAAAAAAAATCGACGATCATTGTACAGGATCTGCTTGTTAAATAAATTATTGGTATAACAGGATGTCCTCGATACAGTTTGTCTCGTTTCTTACCGCCCAATGCATCAAACACTCGTTCTTTCAATCAACAGAAGCTTCTGGTGCCAAAACACAACTCACTTTACGCTTCATCTTTCATCTTCGCTGCAACCAAACTTCGGAACTGCTTACCTCAGGAAGCCAGAGATACAATTTCAATCACTAAATTAAAAAAATTATGTGATAACAGCTTTGGTCACGCTATAAATATTTTAATGAACTTGAAATGTGGGTTTGATATAAACAAACGAAATATTTACTGTGGATGTTCCTCTTTTATAATACCTGTAACTTATTTGCTTTCTGCTTCATGCGACTGTAGTGATGTTTCTGATGCTTATGTTACTGTTTAATTAATTAAATGTATTGATAATGTATGTAGGTGTGTGAGTGAGTAGACTTTGTATTAATATCTTATTTTATGTGTAATTTTAGGTAGCTGATAATTTTAGATGATTTATATTATAATTTTAAATGTCTTACATTAATTAATTTTTTTTGTCTTTTTCCCGTGTTGAAATAGTTATATGCTGTGAATTTCTGTCCTTCAGTAATCCTTAAAACAAATTTCAGTTTTAGAGCTTTTGCTGGTCAATGTTATCTTGTAGTTTAATTTTATAAATTGTACATTTATATGCATATGGGTATATGTCAGGTGTGTATATGGTTTTGTGCATGCATGTATGTGTCAATTGTGTAAGTTCACTACTAAGGTTAATTATATTTTATGTAAGTAGGTTTTATATATGTCATATAAGCTTCTTTCTAAGTTTATAGTGGACATTAAGTTTTGTGTCATTGTTTTATTTAAAAAAAATACAGGTTTTATATTTTATTATGCAAAGTGGTTAAGTTTAAGAGAAGGTGATAATATCTTAACTTCGCCACAAAAGAATTAAGACGTTTATTATTATTATTATTATTATTATTCACGTTTCAATAACCATATTTATAAAGTGGCAACAAAATTTCGACTTTTAGATCTGCCCGAAACAAATTCCAATGAAATATTAAGTATATATGTTTTATTATAATAGACACAACTTATTAACAACTAGACCCATGAAACAGCTAGGGAAGGCTCTTAACGCCAAGTTACATTGAACATGTGACTCGTTGAGATAACTTCGCGTTCAATCTGCTTCAGAATTTTTTTTATTTTTATAAAATCGTACCTGTGTTTGCATCACAATTAAGAAAGGCTCTTCTTTGTTAAGCTATGATCCATTAAAGGCTGTTCACGATGAAATGAGCATTTTTTTAAATCAGCCGTAGAAAAATGTAGCTGTCCCTGCCTGCATATATATTTTAACGAATGCACTGAGTAATACGAGCCCAGTAAAGTTGGCAACGATGGAGGGTAAAGTAGTTCCATATCTTGACGTCGAATAAAAATTATTTCTTTCGCTTTCCGTTTTTTTTCTTCTAATGCATCGAAGTGTAAAAATTAGCATATTTGGGAAATAGTCCTTTTCTAATAATTTCACAGTCTAACTCGACCGACGCATGAATAAAGAGATGAAGCCCATGGCAACGTTAATATTGCATAACGCGGAAGAATATACAACGTGCATACAAGTAGATCTGCGATGAAATTTTCCTCGAATAACATTTTTTCTACTTTAGAGTTTTTGAATAATTTGTGGGAGTAGCGAGATTTCACGAAAATATTTCAAGACAAGTTGTACTTCAAAACAGTGTAGGGTCGCGTACCTATCTTGATTGGCTGACATTACGACTAGACTCTGGTTAACTGTCTGCACACGAATCACGTAGGAGTCTTGCCGATGTTGCCGAGCTCCTGACTGGCCCGGTCCAATATGAAAACGCCTCCTCAAGCAGACAGCAACCAACGGCAATGCTGTTGGGTGCGTATACACATCACAGTCGTTCTGGTCCAGCCTTGGAACTCGCGAGTGATCTGCTGCACTGTGGACTGACTATACACTGTTACCAGACTAACTAGCCGACGGTTAGGTTTAATTCAACTGAGATTAGGCACAAAACAAGTATTCTTATGGGAGATTTCGCAAAGGGGACATTTTCGCCGCTAAGTGCGCAGTGTTCCAAAGTGGTCACTATTAATTAAAATTCTAAGCTACAAGAATAATGAAAGATAAATATTTTCCTTGGTTACGTAGTTTTTTTTTTTTTACATTTGTTTTGTGATTAGAGGGATTCATTTTGGAATTCAACACCTCTTACGTCCAGGTTACTATTGAAGTTGGTCCATGTGTTATTGAACACCTCCTGAAGAATCGTGAACCAATAATAAACACGTGGCAAAACGCAGGTCCAACCATCGCCAGCAAGTAACCCTAAACGAAAACAATTTTACCTGCGCTATATTGTACACAAGACTGTGGAGACTAGCCTACAGGTCATTGAACTCGCGATCTTTTCCGGTCTCTTTTATGATAATTGCAATTATAATTTTTAACTTAGAAAATAGAGGAAAGCCGGTACACATGCGACACCAGCGATTGCCTAGTGGCGAAAAAAAATGTTCGTTGCCAAACTAAAAGTAGTAGAAATAAATCTTACCGACGGCGATCCATGTCATAGAGGGGACCGCGGTGGTTGAGCGGTTAGACTGCTCGCCTCTCACCAAGGCGATCCGTGTCATAGAGGGGGCCGCGGTGGTTGAGCGGTTAGAGTGCTCGCCTCTCACCAAGGCGATCCGTGTCATAGAGGGGACCGCGGTGGTTGAGCGGTTAGACTGCTCGCCTCTCACCAAGGCGATCCGTGTCATAGAGGGGACCGCGGTGGTTGAGCGGTTAGAGTGCTCGCCTCTCACCAAGGCGATCCGTGTCATAGAGGGGGCCGCGGTGGTTGAGCGGTTAGAGTGCTCGCCTCTCCACCAAGGCGATCCGTGTCATAGAGGGGACCGCGGTGGTTGAGCGGTTAGACTGCTCGCCTCTCACCAAGGCGATCCGTGTCATAGAGGGGGCCGCGGTGGTTGAGCGGTTAGAGTGCTCGCCTCTCACCAAGGCGATCCGTGTCATAGAGGGGACCGCGGTGGTTGAGCGGTTAGACTGCTCGCCTCTCACCAAGGCGATCCGTGTCATAGAGGGGACCGCGGTGGTTGAGCGGTTAGAGTGCTCGCCTCTCACCAAGGCGATCCGTGTTCAATACCCAGGCGGGTCGCTCACTAGTTTCTGCATGGGAGAATCGCGCCGGACGATGCCACTGGTCGGCGAGTTTCCTCGGGGATCTCCCGTTTCCACCCCGCCCATACTCGCCTCAATCACCCTCATCGGCTCTCAAGACCTGGCTATTTAAGTGCCGCCCAGATCCCTTCGCTCACTCGATGCCATCGATGCGTCGTACGCGGCGGCTGTTGTCCCTGGCAGCGGCGGGTTCTCACCGAGTTCGAGAACTCACGGCACACTCTCGGCACGGCGGGAATCGTGAAGTCCCTGCTAGACGTCACAGATGTAATACCCCGTACGTCTGGCGCCAACGATCTTGCCGCAGTCAATTGCGACTGAGATCTTGTCCCCATTCTGTGCCCCACTGTCGTAGTCCATTCACGATTACGTCACATTTTTATGAAGCCCTGCTTAAGTTCTGCTTCCGCGACATTCCTCCGTTTCACGCGAACGAAGATTAAGTTCATCTAGAAAACTGCACCAAAAGGACACCGCACCGTATTCGTGCGCACTCAATGTAATAATATGTTGCATCAGAACTACTTCTTACCAGGCATTTGCAACACAACTATATTCTCCCCGTTTTTATTCATGTTAATCATAAATGAAATATTATAATTTATAGATTAACACTTTGTAGACTGTGCTTGAGTGTAGCACGAGCAAAGCTAATTGGAAAATTTCTTTGTTGTTCGAAACAAAACTCATGTGGATGTGCGGTCTTTGTCCGGCTATTGTATAACATGACCTCACAAGAACACCACAGCGCAGTAACAGTGATATTGCAAACGACGGTATTTTTTATTTTATAGCCTCTCAAAGAAACATGATTGACTGTAGGCAGTTCACGGTAAAGTAAGCACTTTTTAAGGCCCTCCCAACATTTTTAACCACTAATAAATGTATATTATTGCAGCAGCAGGCATTAAAACTTTGAAGGTGGTGAAATGTATACACTGTGTATATTCGTCACAAAGCAATGTTTATATTAAAAAGCAGCAGGAAGATGGAAATAGGATGAAAGGAAAAATTCAGAAGCGCCTTAAAAAGTGTTCACTTTACCGTGAATAGCCTATAAATCCTTTTATACGATTAAGGACATTTGATTTGGTCAATATCAGCTCGGTACTCCATTGGTTGATGACCGGCCAATAATGAGCGCTGTAAAGTACATGGTAGTGCCCGGTGTGGTATGGACCAATAGGACGATGGTGAGTTCTAACACAGCCACCAACAGAATCGGTGTTCCTGCAGTAGTGGATATAGGTGACTCACTTCTAATTTGCCTCAAGTGCCTGTAAATGTGTGCAGACCTAAAAGTGTTCAATGCAAGTAGAAGGTCAATTTAACCAAAAATAAGGCACTTATATGTTAACGCAGGTACAAAACTCTTGTGCTAGACGACATAATTATGAAAGGACCAAACACGTCGTACATGGGGTGGTTATTCAAAGGTTTGATTCAATAAGTGTGAATACAACGCCAATAGACTGTACTCACACGGCCAGTAAAGATCTGACGACATCCCAGTCATGCTTGGCTGCGAATCACTCCGTTCAACGTCCGCAGTTCACGTATAATCACTTTTCCAACAAAAGTCAGAAAACTCTCCCTGGCCTGAAAATTAGCAGCACTGTTATTTACACGGGACCTGCAGAAATCGTGTTATTTTCAGGTAGCACGCTAGAATTCGCCGTCCTGTTTATATTCGAGTCCGTGTCGTTGCTTTAATATCTTTTGCAGCGGTGCGGACAAATTTTTCCTTTTGGCTGGGTTGGACATGAATACGTCGGCCTCTCGTTATTTATTGCCATTATTGGGATTCGTATCAGTCCAAAGACGTTCAGGGCGTGTCCGGATAATCACTAGTCCAACGTCAAATGCAATACAATAATACAAGTGTTTGAAGTCTAGTCTGTGTTGACATAACAGCGCGAAATTCGCGCGTCTCTCTGAATTAGGTATCAAGTCCTAGGACAGTGGAACTCACTGTTAATAATTGTAGCTATCCACTTCATTGTGGAACTCAGATACTGCTCTAATCGCAATTATTTTAGTGAGTAGAGCATTTTTCAATTGGATAGCCACAATTTCTCGACTCGAAGAAGACTGGCTCTGTCTATTTTAGAGTGAAACGTCAAAATCACAAACACCTTTTTACGTGTAAAAATAGTTATAACGATGCAAAACACTGAAAGAAACTAACTCATTCTTTAAACATTTCAATACATTTAATTTATAATTCACGTCAATCTTGGCAAAGATGAAAACAGATTTCTTATAATAAGTAGAGATTAAATTGAGAATACTTATTGATTTTGAAACTGTCGTTTGAACACATTTATAATTACCAACACGGTAAGAGTTTGTAAAAGTAAAGATTTAGCCTAAGAAATCGTTATATCTTAGCGAACAGATAAAATTAAAAAATTTAAATGTGTTTATATCTGTAAGCTGTGAAAGAAAAAAAATCACTTCTTTCCGTAATGTTAATAGTGTTATTAAGACTTATATATTAAATTCTGTAAAAATTTATTTAAAATAGACCAAAATCTACAATGTAATCTTATAAATGGGAGCCGACCTCCTGTGGGGCAGTCGGTTGCTGCGCTACTAGTCTGGAGTGCGGGAGGATCTGGGTTCGAGTTCCAGACAAGGCATGGGAATTACTTTACGTTAGGTCATAAGTTAGTTTGCAAGCCCTCAACTGGTAGGCCTTCAGGTTTAACACCGGCGGACGTTAATAAGCCCTATACAATCAATCTTATAGATGGAATAAATGACTGGCACATCAACGTTCAGCCTCAACCACTGCTCATGGAAATTTCAAAATTATGCTCCTAAGGGACGAAGTGGGGGTTCAAAGTTCATATGGAAAAAATATAAGATCGTGCTATTTACTTAAAACTTCGTGGAAGTACTGTAAAAAATTAATTATTAAATGCATGTTTAACGTTTTCTTATAAATAAACCCACTGAAAACTGTTCTGTTATCTATAAATTAAGTAAAAGTAATCTAAGAAATAAATAAATATTAGCTATTATTAGAACCCCCCCCCCCCCCCCCCCCCCGAGAAATTCGCGAGTGCAATGACCTGTAGGCTAGTCTTCACAGTCTTATATACTCTCATACAAATGTCAACTGTTTATTGGCTGATTGTTGTGTTAGTAAAAGGCGGTGGTTGGGAGCACAATTTATTGCATGTTTGTTATTGGCGCATTTATCTCCACGAACATACAAGTATGTGAATTCCAACTTGTCTAGAAATGAACCCGCGAAATTCTCGGGGTCTCTAGCTGTTATATGTAAAGATCTACACTTATGTAGCTCTATTCGCAGCGTAGTGGAGGCTATTGTTTTAACTCCATTGGCGCAGGGAGAAATGGTTTTTGTGCCGCGTATTCCATCGATTCCCTCCCTTTTGCATTCAAGAGGCTGCAGTTTCCCCTCAAAGCGCGCCTCGCGATGACACCACGGGAGTAGCAGAGGCAAACACACACAGATTCGCAGGAGTTGGCTTGAGGCTGGACTGTATCTCCCGTGGTCAGTTTTACGTGGCGCACTCACGTGCAAGCTCAACCCTCAGCCTGGTTGTGGCGCCGCCCTCTGGAATGGCAAAGAACACAGTTCGCAAAGAAGTATTGCAAAGGGTCTAACACACGTGTCGACACGGCCGATTGACTACTAATAACTAGGGGCAGTATTATCTCGCGAAAAGATTTCAAGACGAGATACAATTCGAAGCACAGTAGAGTCGCCTAGCTTTCTCGATTGGCTGAATCACGTTTTGGCCCGCGTTAACTGCTTGCGAACAAATCAGGATAGCTTGATGATAGTGTTACGAGATTCTGAGTAGCTCGGTCTAATGTGGAAGAAGCACCAGCGGCCAATAGAGGTATAACAACAGCCGGGATGTGTACATATTATTAAATTCTACTATGTACACAGTTTTTTTCGCGAAAAATCACTGGCCCTACTAACAGCCACTCAAAACTTACCATTCAACAATTATCATATTTTTGTACTTATATTTAATTCCACTTTCTATTTTAAATTATGTATTCTATGTTAAAGACATAAGCTACTTGGTATTAAAAAAAAAAAAAAAAAACAAGAAATCCACGCAAACAAAGTAGCTGGCAAAAGTTTGTTATATTTAGAGACCCCAAGAATTCTGCGGGTTCATTTCTATACAAGTTGGAATTCACACACTTGTACGTCAATGTTAATTTTTTAATTGGTTGACGTGTTTTTGACACCTCCAGTAGATAAATGAGCAAATAAGAAACATGCAATAAATTGTGCGCCGAATCACCACCTTTTAATACCACAACAATCAACCAATAAACAGTTGACATCTGTATGAGATTTATAGTACTGTGAGTACAAATCATTGCACTCACGAATTTCTCGGGTCTCCAGTTATATCATAGGCAGGGATAGGAAAATTTCGCGAATTCATTTCGGGACAAGACAGACGCCAAACACATATATAGTGAAGTCACTTTTGCAATTGAACCACAGTTTATTAGACACTCCCTAGACGCCTCTGAGCCAATAACAGACTTGCAAGGAAACAAGTAGCGAATCTCATACCGCCAGGTGTGAGGTAACAATGGAATGGCAGCCAATGAACAAACAGCTGAGACTCTAGTGTACACAGGCCTGTGGAGTCTAGCCTGCAGGTCATTGAACTCGTGAAGTTTTCCTATCCTTAATATCATACGCATATCACCTCAATCCTTGGTATATGGCAAACGTTACCTGGTGATACAGTCACTCGATGAAACTCACACTTACAGTTTTACATCTCTGTGTATCAGGCGGATGTAAATTTTCGCAATTTTAAATCCTTCGCTCGTCTCATACGGCCGATAAAAAGATTCTCAGGAAGTATAAAAATTGTTCCGGAAGTTGACGTCATCGTTGATCAAGTGGCCTTACTTCCACCTGCCAATTGAAACAGCTTCTTGAGTGACTCGCTTGCCACTTACTCAGAGGAAATGGCCATGTTTACCACCTCTTCCCTACCTTGCATATCGATAGGAACCTGCAAAATTGGCGTTATTAATTGGGGACGCGTTGAACTTGAAACACGTGTATATTTGCAATGCGTTTGTCATTGGACCATACTTCATGTGACACGCCCTGGGTACCTCTGCGCCTGTAAATGAACACTTCACAAGTGTGTGTCCCAGTCACGTGGAGTTGAGTAAGAGAGGGAGTGACTTCACATCTATGCAGCAGCCAATGAAGAAACGACGCTCTCTCCTTTACGTACAGTACTGTGAAGTTTAGCCTGATGGAAAATAATAACGCGAATTTTGCAGGTCCCTATATATCGATCAACATAGATTGCTTTTCAGAATCGTGCGTCCGTAAATTACTATCAGCAGGTTATCGCTGGAAAAAAAAATCAGCATTAGAAGAAAAATTACTGCAATAATAAAATCTGTTAGTCACCTTCTGTTTTACATTCCTCTGTAAATGATAACTGAAAATACTTTTCTGAAATAATAAAATGTTTCACGAAATGGACACATTTTTGCTTACCTAAATGTTGTTTCAGTAATGTAGAACTAAAACCACTATTATTTCATAAAAATTTGCTGGCAGATTAAATTTCAGATAGTTTAAATAATTTTGAACAAGGCAGTGTTTTACAGATTATTTACACAAATAGACCATGTTCGTGAAGGGGAAAAGTAAAATATTTATGTAGCCTTATACATGCAGCAATAACCCGTATAGATATTCAGTAATGTTAAAAACGTTTCACTGTTCATTGAGTACATGGGAAAATAGGGTTCTAAATAAACAATACTATTTTCCTTACATATACTGAAGTAACGGAAATAGTTATTAAAATACCCACACTAATGCCAGCAACGTGTAAGGTAAAGCTGTTATAATTATATATTATTAAATGCATAATATTAAAATTAGTCCGCTATTGCTTAAAATTCTGTTTGTGTGGTTTTTGTCATATACGAAGAAATAATTCTTTTTGAAGTTAGTTTTTTTAAATATTATTTTAAGTGGTTATACACTTGTCGACTGAAATTTTTTTTTTTTTTTTAGGTACACAGTAATGTTGATTTTCGCGGAAGAATAAACAACGGGCTAAAATGAAACCTTTTCGGGACTTTCGGAAAACATCAGTTTGCTGTGAAACAGCTGCAGATTCAACAAAAAACGAAAACGCATGGACAAAAAAAAAAAAAGTCGCTGGAAAGGAAAATATAAAATGTATTTTGTTAATGCGTTGGGAAGTTTGTGACGTGCATCTGTCAAGCGCACTGCAGAAAAAAAAAAAGAGTTGGAAGCGGAGAAATGTGGAAAAAAAAATTAAAATGAAAATGAATTTTAAGTTTTGTAACATTTCAAAAGCTTAACTAGGCATGGGCCGTCAACAACAGATTCCATTTAGTCGTGACATGAAATGCCAGTTAACATTGAATCATAATTATCAAAATATTAGAAATTTAATTTGAAAGCATTCGGATTTCCGCAAACGCCACGGTAATGATTTGCAAAATATTTCATTTAGTCAAGCCAAGGAAAGAAAACCCTACGACACCTGGCAACTATAACATTACTATCAACAAAGTATTAAAATTTGGAAAAAAAAAAAAAAAAATTACAAATTATGATTATTTTCGTGAGAGTAGGATCAAAATGCAATTTCTTACGCTATTGGCGTCTATTATTTATTTGTTCTATGTTTGCAAGATCGTAAAGGTAAAAAACGAGGATTCCAGAAATAATCAATATACATATAGATATTCACATTAGCAAAACAGGGACTTATATATGCTAAGAAAGTGCATCTGCATTGCTCGGATTTGGGGTAAACGCCACTTGGGAATATAATTCTCAGTGAAGTTGTAAAATACAGAAACCTTTTCCTTGAGTCATGTGTGATACCTTATCACTAAATACATCTTATATATTCGGAGTGTTTGGCTTTAATTCGAGAAAATTTCAAAAACTAAACCATAGGTTCTTACCTATACTAATAAAGGAAACCGACAGTGAATAATATATGCGACAGTGATTAATTCGGTGATCGTAGGGATACAAAATGTGGCGGGAGAAAAAAAAAACGCAATAATAATTGCCAAAAAAAATGTATATATAGCCTCACCACTAGATACGCAAATGTTTCACTTGGCAACTTGTACAGGTTTAGCAGAAAGAAAGGCATTTTAACCGAACGTAAAATAAATATTTTTGCGTTCTTTGATTGCAAATAATAATCAAATCTTTCACCTAGCGTCATCTGTGTCATTCCTCTCTTGCTGCTTGTCCTGAGCTCATAGATTTCAACGTGCTTCGACGATCAAACAGCGGATGGACCTCATACCAGAGTTACATCCCTGAAAGTGTTTCCAGTTGGTAGGATCATCGACTGGCTCAATCGTCATCCAATCATTCATTAGCTTTCCTAGACTCAATATCAGTTTCCGCTCACGTCTCTAATCATTGATGCTCCAGGCTAACAGCATCCCTTGGGTAGAATAGCTTAACCGGTTATCAGAGTCACTTGTTCCAACACCCTGACTGAGCCCAAGACAGGAATCAAAGTTTATTACAATGCTGTATATTGCCGATTCTCAAATGAGGACTTATTATTAGATACCTACAAAATTCGCGTTATTATTAGAGAAAGGAAAATTTCGCGAGTTCAATGGCCTGCAGGCTGTTCTCCACAATACTGTGTACACTCGAGCCTCAGCTGTGTGTTCATTGGCTGTTGCCCCAGAGAGTAGCCAGTGTTACTCCACAACTGGCACTATGGCACTCGATGATTATTTCTTTGCAAGTCTGCTATTGGATCATAGTCCCCCTGGGCGTTTATAACGAGCTGTGATCCAATTGCAAAGGTGACTTCTGCGTACACGTGTTCGACGTCTATCTTGTCATGAAATGAATTCGCGAAATTTTCCTATCCCTAGTTATTATTTGGCGAAGACTAAACTCCAAGATAAGATACTGTACGCTCTATTGACTATTGCCATTGGCAAATAACTTGTATGGCTCGTCCCGGGGATACTTTGAGCAGATAGGAAATGCTGAAAGGTTGAGCAACCAATCGCCAGTAAAGAGGTAACACAGGTAAATGACGTCTTATGATCGCCAGTGACCAACGAAATCACGAAATCCCCTTAAGTAGGTACAGGTAAGTGAAGTCTAGCATGTAACCAAATAATAACGCGAAGTTTGCATGTCTCTTCGTTATTAGTTATTACCTATTTCACTGCGTTTTCTCACGTTCATAGCTTTTCTTCGACAGATTTGTCGTTGTGCTATTTTTCATGTTTGGTTTTCTCGTCGTTTGCTTTTAAACCTATCTTATACTGAACCTTTGGATACTTTCCCTTTGATCATTATATTTTTAACCGCAATTTTTTTTTTTTCGAATATCGTGTTTTGATTGGTTGTTTGCGTACATTGGCCTCCTGTTTTGCTCTGAGCATAACGGAATTGTATTATTTCTTAGTTTTTCTCTAAATCTTCTCAATATCGATCTGAAATTATAAATATACTCGTTTTACTCTAATATTGCGATTTATTCAATTGTTTATTCTAGGTTTTTACTGTCATCTTTGCCATTGAAACGCTCGTTTCGTTTCGAAGTCTCTAAACGGCGACTGTTGTGTCTAACATCGAGACACGCGCCTAAAAAAATTTTATGCAAAGCAAAACACCACTCAAATATATTGAATGATAGTAAAATAAAATCCCTACATTGTTAAAGCTGACTTGGCAGGACGCTTCGGAGCCCACGAAACCCGTAAGAACGGATCTTGTTGTGCCTGTTCCGCTTATTTAAAAAAATAAACTTTAAAAAGAAAACCAATTTACTATATCGTACTGCATGAACCTAATCGCTTCCTCCCAAGGCTTCAACTTCCGACGGGGACATACCCGTGGCGGACGTTTCCTTCGTCCGGCGTGTTTTCTCGCAGCACTCCCGTTTCCGCCGACCTTGCATTCCGCCACTGCTCGACTTTCATATCACGTCAACCTCATCGGCTCTCGAGTCCTCGCTTGTTAGCACTTCGAGCTCAGCATACTTTGACCAGTTTTAAAGGCTATCTTGACGTTAGTTACCTGTATCCACCACTGCAGGGGATACCATGTTCTATTGGTCCATATTGTCACCTAACGCTATTCTATTGGTCGAAAAAACACCAGTATTTCCGTATTGGTCGGCTGTCAACCAATGGGGTGCTGAGTTTACAGTTTTCCAATCAAATTTTCTTATGTAGTAACAGGATGTATGTACACCTCGTCGTGTTGATTTCATTAACTACACAAAAACCTGGCGTTTATTTACGAAGCTCGTTGTTGATGATGCGTTAGTTAGTATTTAAAATCCTTAAAAAATTACGGAATTTATGTATGTCAGGACAGTTTTCTTAAGTAGAAAGAAATATTCAAAAAAGTTATACCCGAATTACACTCAGGTACAGTCCTCAAAGTGTTAATCTCCTACTAAATGTCTCTAAATTCAACTGCAGAATAAACAAAAGAATATGAGATATTACTAAAGTAACCGCGATAAGATCTAAAGTCCTGAGAAATTCGCGAGTTCAATGACCTGTAGGCTAGACTTCACAGTATTATATACTCTCATACAGATATCAACTATTTATTGGTTGTTTTCTGTGGTAGTTAAAGGCGGTGGTTGGGCGCACGATTTATTGCACGTTTGTTATTGGCTCATTTATCTTCCGGATGTGTAAAACAACACTTTGACCATTTACTAAAGTAACATGAACTTACATGTGTGTGAATTCCAACTTGTCTAGAAACAAACCCGCGAAATTGTCGGGTCTCTATGTGACACAAACGTTTAAGTTTAACTATAGTCCATTCACAGTTATATCCAGATTATTTCTCCACATCATGCAAACAAAGATTAACCGAGTTTAGGCAATTACACCAAAGGGACAACGCACCGCATTGGTGCGCACTCAGTGTGATATTTTTTTTTTCATAAGGACTATTTCTTACTAATCGTTACCAACACACCTTTTCTCTCCTGTCTTGATCAATATTAATTATACAAGAACATTATTATTTACAAATAAAAGACGAGGAAAAGTTAAATTAAACCTAAAGAAAGGAACTTCTATGTTAACACGAGTATAAAACGCTTGTGGCACATGACGTATTCAGGAAACAACCAAGCATGTCATGCATGGCTTGGTTTTTCAAAGGTTTGAGTCAAGTGAGTGAGTGAATGAAGAGATTTGGGCGGCTCTTAACAGCGAGGTCTTGAGAGACAATGAGAGGGTTTGATTCGAAAAGTGTGAATAAAACTTGAATAGACTATAAGAGAGGCCGCTTGAAGAATTTGACATAAATTTATATAGCAGGAACGTGGCCAAAAAAAATTGATCTTATAATCCCCGCACCTGTGCCCTTTCTGGTTAATAGTAAGCGGCGAAGGGTGGGGAGGGGGTGAAGTGTTTTCCTTTTACTTCGCTCTTAATTTCCCCCTTACATCATTTGACTATTGACTTGGTATCAAGACCACGTAATTTTTGCACCTCTTCGATTTTATACTAATAAATCTACATCCAGGTAGCCTTGAGTAGTAGTGTAGCACGATTAAACTGTCATTTACCCAGTCCCTCACACTTCCCGGGATGTATTCTACTTTATGTATATGCCGTCACATAGTATATTGGCAATAACTTCTTGACTAAATATATGTTAATATACTTTATAATCATTCCCTTTGTATCCACATCCAGCGTAAACTGGATCTTCCGGACATCTTTATGACCCTCCTTGCCATGTAGTAGTCAGTCCTTTAGTCTAGAACCTGTTCTAAATTGTATTTCATTCCCAATGATATTGTCTGCGTAATACCTAGTTCTTATTCCTGTTATCGCCTTCTTCATTGTAGGGTCTTCATGTGTGTTATTTTCAGTTCAAAAATAAAACAAAAGGGGGATTAAGGCCTCACAACTGATCGGTTGCTTACTATGATATCTCCTTTTAAAGTCTCGCATGACTAGGGACAGGATCATTTTCGCTAATTCATTTCGGGACATGACAGACGTCAAACACGTTTACAGTGAAGTCACCTTTTAAATTGAATCACATTTTTTCTAAACACGCCCTGGATGCCTCTGAGCCAATAGCATACTTGCAAGGAAATACATAGTGAATCGCATACTGCCAAGTGTGGAGTAACACTAGCTAAAGGCTGTTCACGATTAAGTGAGCACTTTTGAAATGAACTTTAGAAAAGAGTCACTGTCCTTGCATGCATGTATTTTAATCGGCACACTGAGTGACATTCGCCCAATAAAGTTGGTAACGATGGATGGAAAGTAGTTCCGTATGTTAACGTCGAATAAAAAGTGTCAGGTAACCATTTGTAATAACTTAAATATATTTCTTTTGTTTTCTGTTTTTTTTTTTAATGCATCGAAGAAATGTAAAAATGAGCAGATTTTTAAAGTATTTACTTTCTTAATAATTTCATATTTTCATTTCACCGACGGATAAATAAAGCGATGAGGCCCATGGCAATGTTAATTTCACATAAGGCGGAATAATACACAACGTGAATACAAGTGGCTCTTTAGAAGGACTTTCAAAAGTGCTCATTTTACCGTGAACAGCCTATATACTCTCTAGAGCCGCAGCCAATGAACAAACAGCTGAGGCTCGAGCAAACACAGGACTGTGGAATCTAGCATTCAGTTCGTCGAACTCGCGAAGTATTCCTATCCCTACACTATGACGAACCCATTCATGATGAGCGGCTCGAGGTTCTTGGGAATAAATGCCTACAGCTTGCTGCGGTAGGTTTCCTATTGGCTAGGCTGATGGTTGACGCGTCGATTACCACGCACTGATCGACAAATGGCGTCCAAACATTTCCGTGGCCAGCGTCGCCATTTTCCTGGCGCGCGCTGCTAGATTGTGGTATAAGCTTCTGTTTCGTGTTTCGCCTCACTATGGAAACCCCGCCTAAGATCTACTTGTATTATCATTGTGTATTATTCCGCCGTATGCGAAATTAGCATTGCCCTGCGCCTGATCGCTCTATTAGTGCGTCTGTCAAATGAAACAGTAAAATTATTAGAGAATAATTACGCTCATATGCATTAAAAAAATTTCTACCATTTACCAAACACTTATAATTCCACATCAAAAAATGGAAATACTTTCCCTCCTTCGTTACTAACTTCACTGAGTCCAAGCCAAGCAGCTTGCCCGTTAACCCGTCCGATGACGCATTAATTTTCGAGTCCGAGTGTTGCAGCCTCGTAGTTTTTTTTGGCATGCACTGTACCTGTGTTCAGAATTTTCCTAGTATCCAAAGCACAACGCGCTGCGTACAGGCTGTTCATGGTAAAATCAGCACTTTTGAAAACCCTGCTTAAGATCTACTTGTATAGCCTACACGTTGTGTATTCTCCCGCTTTATGTGAGATTAACATTTCCATGGGCCTCGCCACTTTGTCCATGCGTCGGTCAAATGGAACTCCGAAATTATTAAGAAAGTGTATACTTTACAAATCTGCCAATTTTTACACTTCGATGCATCAAAAAGACAGAAAGTGGAAGAAATAATTTTAGGTTATCATAAATGGTTGCCTAGCACTTTTTATCCGACGTTAGGATATGGAACTACTTTCCATCCATGGTTACTAACTTTACTGGGCGAATTTCACTCAGTTCGTCCATTACAATATGCGCATGCAGGGGCAGTGACTTTTTTCCAAGGTTCATTTCTAAAGTGTTCACTGCATCGCGAACCGCCTTTATTCGATGACAGTGGCATTAATCACTCGTGTCAAAGAGGCGAAGAAAATTCCACAAATGAGATTAGCTGCAAGAAAAAATTAAGAAAGACGCAATGTACCGGGCACTGATTTATTGCTGTGTACGGGATTGGTCATAACATTCATTTGTTTGTAACAAGTGCATGGTCGTGGCTACGGCGACTGAAAGGGTTAAAATATTTGCAGGTCTATATAGTACTAGTGACATTTTTCGAAGGTTGGTTTTGAAAGTGCGCAGTTCATCGTGAACCACACGTATTCGACTTTTGACAGCTGTCCCTGTTCGAGTAGTGCATAAAGCTCCCGTCACACTGTCAACAATTTTTTTTCCCCGTCAAACTGCTTCCGATAAGCTTGGTCAAATAATGTTGCGCAGTTATGACGTCAATGAAACGTCATAAACGCCGCCCTAATTTTCTGAGAAAGTTGGATGGCTTGAGTTCCCATCAAACAGTTGAAGATTGGACTGGTTTTAAAATTTCTTTGATGTTTGACGGTCGCGGCCAATCAGAATAGTGCACCACAAAAATGGACGCCAAGAAACTTATTTATGTAGAAGCGGTCCGGGCATGAATGCTATTTTAAGTGAATATTGCACATGATATTACGAACTCAGAGGCATTAAATTTCATTGTTGAGGAAACAAAACTGATAAATGAAATATTAATTTAGTAAAGAAGCGAAAATAAACTACAACTTTCCTTGAATTTCTAAACTAAATGAAAAAAAGCAAAAACCTCACTATAAAATAATTTTTAAAGTAATAATTAAAATTAAATTTTTCAGTAAAAAATTTGACAGTGTGACACATTTTCAGACACATTCAAGATTATTTTATGAAATTTGTTGGAAGGAAAAATTTGATGGCCATATTTTGTCTTCAAATTTTATTGTCAAATATAGTTTAAGACGAGAATTTGACAATGTGACAGGGGCTTAAGGCCACCATCCTTCATTTCTATATCTTTTGCGAGAATTAATTTTTTGTACTCAAACGGGAGCCGATATTGTAAAACCATTTTACAATTTTGTTAAAAATTTGTTTTACTATGTCGTCTTATTTTTTAACACAAAAGTGTGTATTATTTTAACTAATGGCTAAATAAACAAAATTTTCGTTAATTAATTAATTGGATTAAAGTATACACTTTTTGGTGTTGGAAAAATTAGACTACATAATAAAAACAATTTGTAACAACACTGTTAGAGGATTTTACAATATTGGCTCCCGTTTGGGTAAAAAAATTAATTCTCGCAAAAGCTGTATAAATAAAGGCACGTGGCCTTTAAGGGGGAAGTATCCTGGCTATCTTGGATTTACGTATTTTCCTCATTAACTTAATTTTCGAAGTCAATATTTAAAAATTAAGCTAATCGTGACATAGGGGACATTTTAACAGTTATTTATAAATCACACTTATTTTTCTTATATGATTAATGTCACATCTGTAACCGTAAACAAACATTATCTAATTATTTAATAATTTAAGTCCCACATGGGAAAAGACAGGTATATTTGAAACCCTACAAATTAAAAAAAAAAAAATCTTTAAGTAGTCATACATGTCATGTCTAGCTTCGATTTTTTTTTATTTCTGGCCATACATTTTCATCACGAAGATTTGTAAGAAAATTCGAAGATGGATTGGATACTACACCCTTAGACGCGAGCTTCGCTTCGCGGGTATGACTGGCCATATTAACTGCCCCACGCAGCTTCGGCAAGTTCCGACTCTCGTCCAGCTCATCCCGGCTTTCCGAAGGATCGTTACCGCCGCTGTTGCATTATTCATGACGCGCGCTGTACCAGGGGGGGAAGCCGGACCGCGGACATCCTCGCCATCGCCACGCGAAGGACTCTCCGAGTCCTTCCGCCCCGGACGAAGGTCCTCCGGAAGGAAGAACTCGCCAGCTCGTGGAAGACACGAGCCTAGGACGTCCGTATTCGGCGCTGGAGGTAGTGTTTGCAAGACTCATGAAGGTTGTTGTTGATAGACTTTAGATAGATGATAGGCTCATCCTATGTTACACCAAAAAAAAGAATTTTGTTGAATAAAACAACCAAATAAATGGTTTGTATAGGGGCCATCACATATTTTGTTGTTGAAATCAAATTATTTTTTTGTTCTTATTTGGCAGCCCCAAACTGTAAGATTTGGTTGGGATTAACTGAATATTTATTCCCTTATGCGTACATTAAACGGTGTAGTTTTTCGTAAAGCGGATGTAAAATGCAACTGGGTTTCGATCCTGGACCATATTCGCCCAAACGCTACGCCCTTGCGACGTCAGCTAAACAGAATATCGGTGACGGAATGAGTTTAAATATACGCGTTTCAAATACACGAAATGATACGTGAATATATATATTTGTAGTTTTACAATTCTATTTATTAGTTTTACTTGATTTGTTTTATCGCGATGTTTATACAATTATAAAGTATCGATAAATGTACAAACACTGTAAGAAGCGCCATACACACACCACAACAAACTATGAAGTAAATTTTCTGTAATATGCACAATTTGTAGAAACGGAAGTAACGTTCAAATTCCTCTGCGATGTAACGTTATTTCTAGCTTCGGATTTAATTTTTTAACCATACATAAGTTAAGCTATAGGTAGGACAAACTAAGAAGGGTATTAACGTTGCTCAGTTTTTGTTGAATAAACTGTACAACGAGAAAAAAATAGGGAGTGGAAAATTTTGCGAAGTCATTTTAGTACAAGTTATACGGCAAACACATGTATAGTTCTGCTATGTTTGCTAATGGATCATAATTTATTAGCAGCGATAGGAAAATTTCGCGAGTTCAATGACCTACCGGCTAGACTTCACAGTCTTATGTACACTCGCGCCTCAGCTGTTCGTTTATTGTCTGCGGCTCCAGAGAGCAGCCAGTGTTACACCACACCCGCCAGTGGCACGTGTTTCTTTGCAAGTCTGCTATTGGCTCCGAATCGTTCAGGGCGTGTTTAATGAAATGTGATCCAATTGCAGCGGCGACTTCAGTGTATATGTGTTGGACATCTATCTTGTCCTTGAATTAGTTCGTGAAATCTTCCTATCCATGTTTATTAGACACGCCCAGGTGAACTCCGAGCCAAGGAAAGAAGCATCCGAATCCCGTGCCACGTGGTGTGACGTAAAAACTTGCTACACGCTCCAGTAATAGCAATTGACAATACATAGGACCGTGCAGTCTAGCGTATACGTAGTTTAAAACGTGAAATTGTCCTGTCCCTAGATATAACAATCCAGGCAAGGTGAAAGGAAGGCCTTTCAAAGGCGACTGGAGAAAAAACGGGATAAAACTGGAAGAGACCTGTACGAAAAGAAAGTGGAAGATTGCGGTTTCATAAGCAAGGACTCTCCTTCTACCTTAGAAGTAGGGATAGGAAGAATCCGCGAATTCATTTCAGGACAAGATAGACGCCCAACACGTGTACACAGAAGTCACCTTTGCAATTCGATCACAGATCATTTGAAAACTCTAAGAAGACTCTAAGCAAATAGCAGATTTTAAAAGGAAAAAAAGCATAGAGTGCCATACTGCTAGGTGTGGAGTAACACTGGCTACTCTCTAGGCAATAGCCAATGAACACAGAGCTGATGCTCGAGTGTACACATTACTGTGGAGAACAGCCTACAGGTCACTGAACTCACAAAATTTTCCTATCCCTACTTATAAGGTGAGAGAAACAAGACACGGAATTAACAATACCTGGTTTGAACTTAAGCCTTTAACTTTTATTGATGGGCAAGAAAAACTCACGCAAAAGTGCTATTATTCTAAGGATGTTGAAAGGCAAAAATACACAAATCTATAGCCGGTGGAATAGAGTTAAATTTGTGAACTGCACATGTAATTCTCAACACATAAATAACTGTATACATTCCCGGGTAATTTAATACAGTAAATTTTTTAAACACACGAAAAATAAATTACTTGCAAAGAAAAAGGAAATTTAAATTAAATGCAAATTTCTAGGGGTATTTTAAGAAAATTTGATAAAAATGTAGACAAAATATTTTTCTTTAAATAATACGTTTAATATAATTGCATTTTTGCATATGACCGAAGAATGCTTAGCACGTTTAAAAAGGAGTGAAGATAGTGCTTTTCAACTTTCCTAAGTAAGTTATTCTCAATTTTTTTTACGCTTGTTCGGAATAGAGCGGCATGCTATTTTGAAATAACATCCTTAAAAATTAATTCGTATTGATCAATTTATTTGCTAGCTATGACACTGCGAGTGATATCGAAATGTTGAAGCACATTTGGCGAGTGTGTATACAGTATATACATATAGTATGCATATATATATATACATACACACTCAAACACTCCTGTCCGAAACCTGAATGTGATGAGTTTATTACGCCGACGTATACGACAGCTTTCAAATAATGTTCACGGGAAGCGAAGCCATTAGAAAAGCACAGAAGAATGCTATAAGAGAAGCTAAGATATTTTCACATTTACAACTGCATATATACGTCGATGTTATGAGGGTTTTCTCGGGGATCTCCCGTTTCCCTCGCCCCTTTCATTCCGGGTGCTCAGATTACCACGAATAACCTGTAAATAGACACACGCAAAACTCGCGTTATTATTCGTCATCAGGCTGAACTTCACAGTATTGTCCCTACTGGAGCCGGCGTCATTATACTCAACTGGCAGCTGGATAGATGCGAAGCTACACCCTCTCGGAATGACTCGCACGTGATTGGTCACACTATTGTGGAGTATTGGTGCGGAGCTACGCAAGTAGCGTCGGATAAATTATGCTCCAATGACAAACGTATTTGCAAAGGTACAAGCGTTTAAAATTTAACGTGTCCCCAATTAATGACGGGAATTTTGCAGGCCTCTTCTGTAACACCGAGCATGCAGCACACTAATACAGCTCGCCCCATAACATTTCGTGATTGCAACACGCGAGCTTGTAAGTGAATTCGGGACCGAATGGGGTCAAATACCCCACACTTGTATTTGATCAGTAGACGAGACATTATACTGAGAGCAGTTGCAAGGCGCGGTTACTCGATACGTTGGCATGATTGCGCTGATGTATAAAATAACGCACCCAGCAGCTTGCAAACACGATTACGTTCCTATTAATAGCATTGTTGGGTGACCTAGTGAAACCGTTGTCGTATTCCCCATGTGCTACAGCCGTGTCAGTAACCCACATTCCCGGCTGCTGTTCTGTATCGTTGACAAGGCCACGTTCAAGCAATTTCCGAGTGGCGAAGTGGTTATTTTACCAACTTCCATTCGGCTGTTTTCTCTTTATTTTTTCGCGGTCATTTTTTCTCGACGAATAGTACCGTGTCGATAAGTGACTAGTCTAAATATTAAAATAAACTTTTTTTAAAAATTCAAGTAATTGTTAATAATTACACCCCAAACGCCTCAAATATCACCATGGTAAAATGTTTTTAATTCTAACACAAAATAAAATAACTACTTCTGCGTTTACTTTACATTACATATATTTAAAATTGTTTACTTATACAATACATTTTATATTGTAAAAATTAAAATTGAAGCACTTTTGTTAATGGGGATTAAATGTTTCGTTATTTCAGTAAGCCTATAGGAAAAACTAAATCACGAGATATGTTATTTTTCTGTGTACCTACCAACTTAATCTATTCGCGTAGTTGTTTCCCAATAAAATTTTCGATTTTCAATGTTGAACTATCCGTATTGTGAAAATGCAGACAGAATGGTGAAAGAATATGCGGGACATTAGTGGGAATAGGTATAGCAAATGAGGACCAACTTCCCGTGTAGGCATCTAAACATATGTGATAGTGCAGCGACACCTTACACTTATGGATTGCGAGAGTAGATTGCGTGTGAGTGAAGTAGCCGCGGCATCCAGAACAACGCCATCCAAATTCGCACATTTAATCGAGAATACCAATAGTGGAGCTCGTACCAGATCCCTGGTATACGCTAACAGTCTGGCAATAGCAAACACATGAATAGAATTATCATCTAGTTATCTGTGCTCACTATAAGAAGAATTATACAGCAATGATTTAGTGAGTATGAAGTACGAAAAAATGACCTTAACCATTAATGTAACCGTCTCTGTATTAAGCCCAGTAGTAAGAAATTGAATAGATTTAATAATATTTATCGTTAATTACACTCACGCAAACTCAGTTCGGAGTCTAAGAATCTCTAATGTCGGGGTATCCGTAAACATATGAAAGCAACTAATGAATTATACTGGATCCCTAAACGGCGTACTAAATGCCGAGTTAGCGTGGTCTTAACTGACGTTCATTTCTTGTAGCATCTCTACGTAGCATAAATTAATTAGCCGTGACTCACAAATAATACTCTACGTTGCAGATCTGGATGTTCTCTGCTGCAGGGGTGGCTGGTTCGGCTCGTCAATCTTACCTAGCCAGGTTGACGAACCTTTGGTACCCCCGATTAAAGTCTGTACGGTACCTCGGATCATCGCGGTAGTGCGAAATTATAATTAAATTATTTGCGCGTGGGTAGCGCGAGCAGACTTAAGAAATATCTAGATGCACCGCGGGCCGTCTTCGCCTTCCACGCAGTCTGCATTAGTGACGGGACTCGATCATGTTCCCTGTTAAAAATTAAAATCCTATCACGGCCACGATCGCTGTGGCCGTGTTCCAAATAGCAATAAATTGCGCGCCGTCAGTCACTCGCACCGGGCAATGACGTCACAGAGTGCTGTTCCAAACGTTCATCGAGAGCGAGTGCGAGTGTTCGATTACGAATGTGTGCACATGAACACTCTCGATACGCGCTCGCTACAACCGCCATTCTCTTGTCGATTGTCCAACGCCAGGGAAAAATCGATAAACCACCTTGATTTCATTCTCCCCGTGTGACGTTAGTAAACTAATATACAGGCTTATTGCGTGTTACGCATATCAATTTACGAGTTGATAAGGCAAGACCACATTACTGAAAACAGTGGAATGGAATAGGAACAAGCTTTCTTTCTCTGTTAAGTTATTGTAGTGCATATTCCCCTATATGTATGCATGTGGAAATGTATTAATTCATAATATTAGAATAAAGACAGCTAAAATTCTGAGCTCAAAGTGTTGGTTGCAGACGAAAGGTATAAGTGAAAGGGAAATTCTTTCACTATCTCATGAATAAATTAACACACAATGGTGTAACGTAATAAATAATGGTAGTTTAACGTATGAATCATTTTGTACCGATATATTAATGAAGTATTCCTGTTTCTAACATGATTTCTTATACTGCAGTGAAGTAATGCCACGTAAGCCACGATTACTGTTAGCTGTATTATATATCTATATATAAACTGGTTTGATTCTTAAGGTAACTAGTATGTAGAATAACAATCGATTGCGGGACCGTATCGATTAATTTGAAGAGTGCGAGTGACGCTAGTTCCATAAGGAGTGAGTGCAAGTGCGAGAGCGAATGCGAGAGCATGAGCGGGTGAGAGTGTGGGTGCTGGCTATTTCGAACACAGCCTGGGTCGTTGTCTGCCTGACGGAAAAAAAAACCAAGATGGCTAGAACGCCTTAGACTTCATTCTTACAAAACACTTTCCATCTTAGCACCAATCACGAGACGACTACATTAAAGAAACGTACAAACGTCCCATGTTACCATGGCTACCAAAAAGAAAATGCTCTATGCATTGAGGCCACGTAAACATGTCCTATTAGTTGGAAAATCTAAAACATATATATATACACACACACACACACAATCAATTGAAGATATGTTAACCATAATAAAATGTCTTGCAAATGCAAATTTAAATAAGAGCTGTACGAGAGTAAAACGTAGATATCTGCCTCAAATAATCTTATGACGTAGTGTGCATAAGTAAGTTATAAACTGGGGTGTTACATAGTATACAACGAACCTTTTTTTTAAAGTAGATATGTCATTCGCAGCTTCGATCCTTGGCAGAGGATGCATGATGTCACACACACCGACAATTTGCAGAAACAGAGTTGCATCGAGATAGCCTCTGTACCGTGATAAACAGAAACGTTGATACAAAGAGAACTAAAAATGTGCGTCCTCACTTTCGTGAATTATTACACAGTTAACGTAACGGCGCCCTATTCCTCCTTCCAAACACATCGCTATAAAAAAAAAATTACATTTAGTTATAAAGGTGTATAGAAAATGACATAAATTGGAAAATATGAAATGAATGGAGAAATTACAAAATGAACCTCTGATTGGCATGTAAAAAGTACGTGAATTTTAAGTGGAAACGGTTTATAGCTGTTCATAATTAGAGACCCGAGAAATTCGCGAGTGCAACGACCAGTAGGCTAGACTTCACAGTCTTATATACTCTCATACAGATATCAACTGTTCATTGGTTGATTGTTGTGGTAGTAAAAGGCGTTGGTTGGGCGCACAGTTTATTGCATGTTCGTTATTGGCTCATTTATCTCCAGGCGGTGTCAAACAACACGTCGACCAATTACAAAAGTTTCATGAACGTACAAGCGTGTGTGTGAATTCCAACTTGTCTAGAAACGAACCTACGAAATTCTCGGGGTCTCTATTCGTAAGTTTTTGAACGGTTGTGGCGAGTGAAGACTAAGCAAGACTAAGCAAGACAAGGGACGAAGTAGGTCAGAAATATTTTCGAAACTCTCGTCTTGTAAAAAAAAAAAAAAAAAAAAAAAAAAAAAAAAAAAAAAAAAGGCACTTATTTCCAAAGACTCCTAACTTTGGCCTGGACGTCATGGAGCTATCTACTTGCAAACATGCTTCGCTCCGTCCTCAAACCACTTCTTTCTGGTTTTCAAAATTCCATAATTCTTAAACACCCTTTATCGATGAAATTCGCCCGCGTCGAATAAAACTTTCCTAATCTTTTGTTATTTTATTATTTGATCGAGTTGCTTCCAACATCGTGTGATTCCCCGTTCTCTGCCTTTTCCACTCTATATGCTCTCACACGCCATGTCAAAAGTTTTGATAGCATTTTTACGACAGGTCGGAAAATTAACTGCCAACTCTTATACCGATAGCACGGGAAAGTTTCTGGCAATACGTGAAACTGGGTTTTCGCAACGATTATTTTTTTTTTTTTTTTCCCCACGTCCTCTAGATTTTTCATGTACGTGACTAAAGGTACAAGCGCACTGATGAAAGCATTCATGCATAACTTATTTTCAGGGGGAAAAGAATTTTGTCTTTAAATTTTTACATGCCTTTCGTTAAAACTCTGGAATTTTGGGCGGTAGTATTTCAACGCCAAATGTGAGCCCAGCATACGCCGGAAATTCCGCTATTCCACACTTCGCATCCCAGACGTTGTGAGTTCGAAGTCGGGAGAATTCACTAGCGAGTTTTATCCTCGTGGTGGGTTTTTGTACCGTACCAGGCTAATGTTATGTTTGCTTCTTAACGTAAATCCACGGTGAAATTTTTTTTTTTTAACGGTTCAAAGTCGCGCCTTTATGGATGCATCGAGAGGGCCCATCCCAAGATGAGGTTATACAATTATTTATCTTCTGCTCATGTACCAAATATGGATTTACCCCAAACCAACAAAATTGTCAAAGTCACGCGGTCAATGGTGATAAACGCGTTTGTTTATAGCTTAATTTTCAAAATACCAGCTCTATTATGTGAATAAAACACTGTATAGGCTATTCACGGTAAAATGAGCACTCTTGAAAGTCCTGCTTAAGATCTACTTGTATGCACGTTGTGTATTCTTCCGCCTCATGTAAGAATAACATTGCCGTGGACCTGATCACTTTATTCATGCGTCGGTCAAGTGACACTGAGAGATTATTAGAAAAGTAAATATTTTACAAATATTCTCATTTTTACAGTTTGGCGCATTAAAAAAAAGCGAAAGAAATGTTTGAAATTATCAGAAATGGTTACCTTACACTTTTTATTCAACGTTAACATACGAAACTACTTCCCATCCATCGTTACCAACTTTACTAAACCCATGTGTCACTCAGGGCGCCCGTTACAATATATGCAAATGGGTACAGTGACATTTTTCTAAGGTTGATTTCAAAAGTGCTCACTTTATCGTGAACAGCCTTTACTAGTCTGTGATTAATCTAACTGGATGATAAATTGGTTAGAAGAAGTGTACACAGATCTCAAAGCACTTGTTTACATCAACAGTGGTGTAACGTCATATCGAACACACGTCTTTTACGACAGATGTGTTGGCAGAAAAGAATACAAATGTTGGATCACGGAGACTGGGTCTGCGCAGCCAACGTGATCGCTCTGCCCCATGTTCACTACAGAGAAAGGCAGAGTTGCCAACCCCACCAATTGTAAATGCGGGAGATTAAACAATGAAAAAAACACGTAACGTTAGACTCAAAATTAACTTTATAACTAATATTAGATTTACATAATTATTTGTAACAGAGACTTGTTCGTTCAAATGAAATAATAAAAAAAAATTAAAACTAAATTACTAATATGTGTGTACTCTCTACTAAATACAGAGTACCTTAGAACAACTTATTTCCGTGGCCTGTCTTAGCCACAGACTAAAGATGAGGCAGACTGATATCGCTGGCCGCGCACAACCTCTCTCCGTGTCCCAACACTGAACTGTTTTTCTGCCAACACGTCTAGCAAATATGGCGTAAATTGGGTTTGAGGTTGGAACACTGTTTAGTAAACAAGTGCTTTTGAGATGTTTTTACACTTCCTCTAATTAATAAGTAATGATTTTTACTATGTTCAAACTAGTAGAAGAATTTTTATCAGGCGTAATATAATAGTGCTTGTCATTAAAAAATTAAGATTTTAACAAACACTTTCATCAGCGTGACTTTGGCAGTTGTGTGGGACTGGGGTAAATCAATGTTGGGTACATGCCCAGAAGGAGAATGGGCTGTCTACCTCATCTTTAGTCTATGGTCCTAGCCCCCTCTTCATAATTTGCAACACTTCACCCTTCTGAGCTTCAAGTACAGCCAATATCACACAGTTACTCAATTTCTCGTTATCTGACGCGAATGGATATTTGATTTAGTGTGTGGCAGGTTTGTTAACCCAAAATATAAAATTTCAACGCACGTACAGCATGTGCTAAGTGGCATGGCAATGCTGTGTTTACGGGGGGCGGCTCGATGGTGAAGTGGTTAGACTACTTGCCTCCCGACGAGGCCAACCCGGGTTCGATTACCGGCGTCGTCGATTCCGATGCCGCTGGTCGGCGAGTTTTCTCAGGGATCTCCCTTTTCCCTCCACCCTTCCATTCCGGCGCTGCTCCATACTCACCTTGCTTCAACATCATCGGATCTCAATACCTCGATGTTGAAGGCCGCGATCCTTCATTTCTACAGCTTTTTCGGGAATTCATTTTTGTACCCAAACGGGAGCCGATCTTACATAATCCTCTTACAATTTTGTTCCAAATTGTTTTTATTATGTAGTCTATTTTTTCAAACACAAAAAAGTGTATACTTTTATCCAATTAATTAATTAAATAAAATTTTTGTTTATTTAATAATTAGTTAAACTTATACAGTTTTTTTGTGTTGAAGAATTAGGCTACAAAATAAAAACAATTTGTAACAAAGTTGTAAGAGAATTTTGCAATATCGGGGCCCGTTTGGGTACAAAAATTAATTCTCGTAAAAGATGTAGAAATGAAGGATCGTGGCCCTTAAGAGAAGGCCAAAATTCTTTACGCACTCGATACTGTGTTATTTATTAGTTTTTTTTTGTAAACTGGCAATGAAAGGGCAAAAAACCGGAGATCTGCTTCATTGCTTTGTTTTATTACCGAAGTAGATCTGTAGACATAAAAAAAAAATAGTGGAAAATCAGTAGACGTGGCAACACCGTGGTGTGTGGACAGCAGGTAGTGGACAGCAGGTAGTCGGCGCAGAGCTACGACACCCATGCGTGTGTGTCAACGACCCGATCCACAGAGCGCGCTGGGCGAGGACACACGCCAGGTAGGGGTTATCATCGCGCTTGTCAGTCAAGGGACTTCCCTCCTGCCTGCCGGAAAAGGCGGCACTCACTTCCGGCGGAGCGATAACCCTGCGCGCGTTAGCTTCGAAAATGTCACCTTCTCTTGAACACTCCGCTCCTATAGCTAGAGACCTGCAAATTTCGCGTTATTAATTGGGGAGTACATTAAACTTCAAACACATATACCTGTGCAATACGTTTGTCATTGGACTATACTTAAGCTGACACGCCGTGAGTAACTATGCGCCAATAGATGAACACTTCGCAATTGTGTGCCCCAATCACGTGTAGTGCAATCAGAAAGGGAGTGGCATCACGTCTAATGAGCATCCAATGGAGAAACGACACCGGCTCCAGTACATACAGTACTTTGATGTTTAGCCTGATGCCAAATAATAACGCGAATTTTTCAGGTCTCTACCTATAACTGTCCGCGCCCTACGCAGTGGCGGCTGCTGAGGGAGGGCTGCGGAGCGCAGCCCCCCTAATAAAATTTCAGAATGCAGACCTATACTTATCTGTTACTCAGCAAATAATACTGCGTACGAATACGGAGGTTATTTCGCAGCAAATTTTTTTTGAGATGTACGAGACTCTTGTCCCGAGAGAAACGTTTTTGGAAATGTCGAGTTGTGGGGCTAAAGATTCTTCGCCGCGAAGTGGGGGGAGCGAGTAGAGAGAGATGACCATAACAATGGACTATGGGTGCTGCGGGAGGGAGGGAAGACTTCAGAGGCTCGTCCCTTTTCAGCCAATCACATGCTGTAAATCAGATAGAGCAGGACGCGACCCTGCTCTCACAAAAAAACTGTTTCCTGGAACTTGACAAGGCTACCAATACTGAAACTTCGAATCCCACTGTTTAACAGAATTTGTTCTACAGTTATACACAACATATTTTGTAGACACACTTTCGAGCTCCGCTCTTTTGCAGTTGTTAAACACATTTCATAGCAGTAATTGCATTTATTTCGAATAGTTTTTATTTACAGATATCGTTCACATTCATGTGAGCTTCAAATATAGTGTGTAATATTCTAAATAAGTTTGTTGTCATCAATGAGCCATGAGCATCGGTCAGAAGCAGGGTTGAATTGTTGTTAATGTCATGTTGTGTAAACTTTTAAATAATGTATGATTCTGCGAGTAACATTTTAAACCTTATTGCGACAACGAATTTGAATTACGAGAATAAACTAGAGCTTAAGAATTTGGAACCAGCAAGGCCACAGTTAAATATAACAAAACAACAAAGCTAAGGTGGTAAACACGTTGGTTCGTATATGCGAAAATTCAATGTAAGTACACACAATTTCGTGGACTGGCTATGCCGGTGTAAAGTTAGAAATGCATTGTTTTGTTTAATTGTTTTGATAGTGTAGCCTAATGATCTTGCATGGACTGTCAATGGGGTAAAAGATTTGAAACATTTGGGAGACAAGTTGAAAGACATTAAACCCGTTTACAACATATAGAAAAAGCTATAAAATTTTCAGTGATTGGTAAGGTGAATATTCATTGCCAGTTAGATAGCGCGTACTGGTTGAAGAATGTATTTTGTTTACATATATATTAATTAAGATATGCCAATTTTATCCTCTAATTTAAATTTGACGTGCTGTATATAAATCAGTATTGGTTTTTAAAAATATATTTGTTTTGGTATATTTAAGATATAATAACCATTAGTATAGTAAAACTAGTATTATTATCATCTTATCTCTCGTCGTCTCGTGTAATGTACATCACGTAGGTACTGGTCGGAAAGCATGTAACCTAAACAAAGTTAAAATAAACAAATACCTGTGCTAGTTATTAGATCTGAACCAGCAGCCACAGTATATTGACCATTAAAAATCGAGCGATGATAAATTTTTCTTCAAACAAGCCCTTATCACTGTGCCTATTAAAAAAAAATGCTATTTGTAATGATCTGAGTTAGGATCATTACAGCCCTCCCAGTTCAAAAGTCAGCAGCCGCCACCGGTTGTAGGTGCCTGCCAGCGAATCACGGACACTCGGTGTTAGAGTTGCTGAATTCTGATTGGCCCAGTCAGGTTGGAAACTGTCTCCCGACAAAGACACGTGGGCCAATAACAAAATGAAAACTGCATTTATACCATACCATAGGACATCGGTGTCTAGCTTACGCAATAATCTTTTCGCGAAAAACAGGTGGCCCTATCTATGAATCATCTTTAGGGACCTGCGAAACGCGTTATTTTACGGCATCAGGTTAAAATTCACAGTGCTGTATATACACGAGCCGGCGTCGTTTATTCATTGGCTGCTGACCAGATGTGAAGTCACTCCCTTTCTGAGTGAACTGCACGTGATTGGGGTACGCGATCGTGAAGTGTTTATTTATTGGTGCATATTTACCGGGGACGTTTCTAATATTACATGGTCCAATGACAAAGGAAAAAAAAAAAGTGTTTTAAGTTTAAACCGTCGTCAGATAACAACGCGAATTTTGCAGTTCTCTACTCATCATATTTCATTTATAATTAAAACAGATGTGTTGGCGATTCGTGGTAAGAAATAGTTCTCATGCAAAATATTATTAAACTGAGTGCGCACGAATGCAGTGCGTTGGCCATTTGGGTGTAATTTTTTAGACTCGGTTAAGCTTTGTTTGCATGCGGAGGAGGAGTATTGTCGTAGGGCTTCAGAAGTGTCGGAAGTAACAGTGACCGTACCAGAGAAAATAAATTTAACAGCTCATTCTCATGTCCTGCCGTACACTGAGAAAAAAAAAGATTTTTTTTTTTTTTTTAATATTTTCTAAAAAAGTTAATTGGCGCAACCAAATTAATAGTTTGTATAGTATCAGTGAATGTTTTGCTCCTTAAACCGAAATTAATTGGTTGTTCTAATTTTGTTGCCCGCAAAAAAAATATTTGGTTGGTGCAACTGAAGATTTATTTGCATGTGTGTAATTTCGGTTGGTATGAAAAATAGTAGGCCCAAACGAGCGTCGAACCTAGATCGTACGTACCCGAGCCCAGCGCTCCAGCATCCACAGCTAAAGTCGTTACCGAAGAAGCACGAATGTTTTTATAGTCTGTTAACGGTAAAATGAGCACTTTTGAAAGCCATGCTTATACTTGTACCCACGTTGTGTCTTCTTCCGTCTTATGTAAAATTAACGTTGGCATGGGCCTCATCACTTTATTCATGCGTTGGTCAAGTGACAATTCTAAATTATTACAAAATTAATATTTTGCTAATCTTCCCATTTTTACACCTCGATACACTAAAATAAAAACAAAGTGAAAGGAATAGTTTAAGTTATCACAAATGGTCATGAGACTTTTTTTTTATTCGTCGTTACCAACTTTACTGGCCGCATGTCACTCAGTCCGCCCGTTAAATATATATGCAGGTAGGGGCAGTGACTTTTTTCTAAGGTTTATTTCGAAAGCGCTCACTTTATCGTGAACACACATTACGAGTACTGAACAACGCAAACAAATATTTCAATTTTACAGCTTAATTTTTTTGTTTTCCTTCTGAGATTGTTTTATTACGACTTTTATGCCATTATTAAGCGTCGATAAATATTCTAACAAACACTGTAACTATCCTAATTGTCACCAAAAAATACAAACTCTATGGCTGTATTATCGAGCGAAGGCAATCAAATAAGTGGCCAAACAAATATGTACTACAGTTGACTCAACTAAATGGTTTGTTGACAGTCTAATTTTTTTTTTTTTTGCCCCCACGCAGGAGTTTTGTTAATTCAGACGTGTATTTTTTTTTTAAATTAAAGAAATCAATTTTGTTTCTTTTCGTGTTCTGTTTACCCAACAAAATATATTTTTGGGGGCAAGCAAATGTATTTCTGGCCCCATAAAAACAAATATGGTTGGCATTTCTCTCAGCGCAAAGAAAAATTGCGACGGCGATGTAAAATGGCCTAGACAAACTTGGCGTATGTTCTGTTTCCTCAGACGTCTTAGTGGTGATTATCGGATTTCAATACAGAAATCTATTTAGCAAACACAGAGCATTATCGCCATGGTTTAAAACGCTGCTGTATCAAAGAATAAATATGTGTGGTGCGCGTTGTCCTTTGGTGTGATTTTCTAGACTTCGTTAATCTTTTTTTTTTTGCATGAAACAAAAGCTAAGTTGTATATTATTCCGTATGAACAGAATTTTCGTTTAACCGAATTATCCCTGGTATGCACAAGCCGGGACTCTTACTGTATAATATTACCTTATATATATATTGGCTTATACAAATTTGTTAATGCGATTAACCTGTACAGCGGTAATGTATGTCCTACCCACTCTTATGAAACCACACGAATGAGGGATTTGGCAGTTTTGTTAATTTTCTTGAAGTAAACTCTTTTTTCCCATTTTTCTTCGCCTTGTACGCAATTGATGGAGACCTGAAAAATTCGCGGATTCATTTCGGGACAAGTTAGAACTCAAAACACGTGTCTCAATAAAATTCGAGCCATTGGTCCACACAGTACTTGACTCCTCCTGGAGAAGGCTGGCCCAATAGACGCCTTCCACAATGACAGCAGACAACCAACGTACTGTTGATATCGGCATATTGAGTATGCGCTCTAATTGCCTTTGTCGCCGTACAAATTGTCTAAACTACGCGTTTTTCGTAACAGTTATTTTTTTCATTTTGCTTTCTTGCTTTTGGAGTAATTGGGGTTTGAAATTCCCAATTTACCGGTTTTCTAGGGAAAGGCGTGAAAAAGTTTTCCTACCGATGGAAACTTAATAAAAAAAAAACTATCATGTTCATCACACCTAAAATTATAAAGCTTTCTTTATTTGATTGGTGCACTGAAAAATTGGTAACCTGGCTCTGGCATTGCGTTATTCGCCTGCAAATACTTAACGTGTAGCCAAAAACAATTCAGCCACTCAATAAAAGTTAAAGATCACAAATTACTTGGGAATTTTGATTGTCACGAAATATTCTCGTCAAATTCGACTTCCTTGTGGTAACAAAGGCACAACACTAGATTTTGTTTTTGATGCTTCAGTTTTCTCTTTTATGGACAACGATTTGACGATACCAGGAGTCTTCCTTAATCGCGAATAAATGCGACTTCTACCCGCTAACGAAAGCATTAACCATATTTTTTTTAAAATTCATATGAAGTTACATAAGTGTTAGTGTAAAGATCTTTAAATGGACAGCGAGAAACACAAATAACTTTTTCGTTTAAAATAACGCCTTCGAAAATGAATTTCCAAGAAGTTTTCCTTAATGTTTACTAATTGTATTTTATAACTGTCAATGCATACAACAAAGTTCAAGCAAACTGCGAACTAAAAACTCGCGGGACTCGAGTTAAGATTTACTATAGTAACCGAAATTCTATACCATGTCAGTTTGCGAGGGCACTTGGAAAGTAACAGGGAACACATCATGGTAGACAAAATAACAAGTCTGTCGCTCGAAGAGTGCTATCTCGGATACTTCAACAGTAAGAACTGCTACTCGACGTGTAAGTGGTAGAAAAGAACGGGTCTGACGAGCACACAAGCCGAAGAAGGTTAACAGGGGATTATATTTGCACTGGTGATGAGCCGGCGTGCAAACACGGCTCGGCTCCAGTAAACAACCCAGGGAGAGATTGTGTTTGTAGTGTTTGGCACGCGGAGCAAGGACTCGCAAATACACAGGTCAAACATCCGTTCGCACGCCGCACATGACGGCAAGTCAACGCCGCTGGTCAGGACACGTCGCTACGCGGTCGGCCAATCAGCGTCTGGTAAATTACTCGTAGAGACCTGCGAAATTCGCGTTATTATTACGGGGACACGTTAAATCTTCATCTGACACGCCCTGGGTGTCTCTGAGCCTGTAATCGAGCACTTCCCAATTGTGTAGTCCAATCACGGTCGGTCCAATAAAAATAGGAGAGACTTCACATCTACGCAGCAGCCAATGGAGAACCAACGCCAGCTCGAGTATATACAGCACCGTGAAGTTTAGCCTGATGCCAAATAATAGCGCGAATTCTGCTGGTCTCTGCGTTACTCGTCATCTGGCAGTCCAGCTGAAAAGTAATGCTCGGCAGTACGCGGTAACCGATCAGAAACAAGGCCCCATAACCTAGAGCATTGCGTACCCATTCAGTGAATGGGTACGTCCACACCAAAGGAACCGTCATTTAATTTAACCTCTGTATACTTACATATTCTGTGATAAGGCTGTGTTCACGCGACGCGCAGAGCCAATGAACGAACGAAGCTTGCCGACGTATCTAATGGGACACTGCTTAAGTTTAATAACAATGGTGTGGTGAAACTGATTTCGGATTTTGATTGGCTCTCCATTGTCTGCAATGACTACGACAAAAGTAACGAAAAAAAAAAAAAAAAAAAAAAAAAAAAACGAAGACCAGAATACAGGGATGAGGAGCACAAATGCAATAAAAATGAGATAATATGTACACACACATACATGGAACAAGAGAAAAAGATCCAGTTAGACAAACACCGGCACAGAAACCAAAGCAGACATTACAATTATGACAGTACGGAAACAGCTAAAACCCACAAGCGAACCAGACAATGCAGTAAGTCAACATAAGTAGACATGTAAAAGGGTCAACCATCTGACAGTTAACAAAGCAAATATCAACTGATACAGCACAAATGTGGCTAGACAACCAGCAGCAAGCGTGTAGAATTATGGCGGCATCGTTTCCGTGAGGTCGAATCGGAGAGGATACTGTGGCAGTGACTAACGAGAAAATGAGATCTGCTTGAGTAAGAACGTGACTGTCAAGTCTAGCACGATGCCGTCTTATTAAGAGAAATGAAAAGCTATCTAATCATAGTCTCTGATCACCCAAGCTCTTCTTCCCTTGCTAATCATCCACAACTCGCCACTGCGGGCGAACTATGACCTTATTTAACCAGCAAAATCTTCCTTGGGGAGTTGATCCCATAGTTTCCGCCCTGCTACGCAAATTAGGCCTCCGGGCAGCGTGCTTTGATTAATTATTGCCTTATCTCCGCGGGCCCCGGCGGCAATCTCATTTCGGATCCGGCCGTTTGCGTTATTAATTACTTCCGTTCCTTTTATTTCGTCCCGACGCAATTAGCGCCCCCCCCACCCCTTTTACCAGATTGCGCGTGGAGTTCGATATAGCGCTCTATTGTCGCTTGTCAAGACAGTTTGTAAGATTTTCGCGATGATAAGGCGAGTGGTATTGCTGGAGCCATCCAATGATGGCTATTTTCATTCAGACCTAGAGTGAGTGAAGAGATTTCGGCGGCTCTTAACAGCGAGCTCTTGAAAGCCGACGAGGATGATTGAAGTGAATATGGTGAGGCGCCGGAATGAAAGGGTGGGGGAAACAGGAGATCCCCGAGAAAACCCGCCGACCAGCGGCATAGTCCGGCACGATCCCCACTGCGAAATTGCGGGAGTGGTCCGTCCGGGAATTGAACCCGGTTAGCTTTGGTGATGGGCGAGCTGTCTAACCACTATACCACCGCGGCCTCAAATTTGATCTCTTTGCGTGCATCTACTCTGAGATTTTTTATTAACTGCAGCTAGACGGCACGTTGAAGTACTACGTATATTTTATTGTAATCAAAACGACCTAGGGAGAGCAATTGACATTCGTGTCTTGCGTGCATTTTCCTGGCAGTGGTAAGAATAATGGCGCCGCAAAGGAGCGGAAGGCGAGGTCTCAATCTGCAGTGTACTTGTGAACCGTGTCAAGCCGCCCGGTTCACAAGTGCCCTGCAGAGAGGAACCACTCGCGTACTGCGAACCGAGGTGAGCAATGTCGCGGCGCTGAAATGTGGACTGCACTAACGAAGACGTTTACCAAGAGGACACGCTAATTGCTCCTGAAACGACGTCGCTGCTCGCTTCGAAACACGCTGTGGACCCCGTAAGGGGATAAGAGGTGCTCGTAAAACAGCCCTTATCTCAATTACCCACCCCCCCCCCCTTCCACCTTCCTGGTCCACCTGCCCCTCTAGTGGTTGGACCAGAATCCCTTCGCTCCTACAACTTCTGGACAAGTAGTATTTATCGTCAAGGTATTTTCATTGAAACTGGCCGGTATGTAGGTATAATGCGACCAAATCAACAAAAGATCCCGTGAGGGGAAGGTGCAGTTCAACTACTCCTCACGCGGTGCGCGGAGGGGAAGACATGTACACCCAGTTCGGACTGCCATAGACCGTCTGTGACACGATCGGGAGTGTCGAAAACGGTATTTATCATACGGCATGCGAGGTATCGGTGTTTTAATTCTCCTCGAGTATACAGATAGACCACAATGACAGTTTGTTATAGAGCGTGTTCTAGGCGAATAAGAATTTTATATCAAAAGACGGGTTTAAGATTTTAGTCGATAAATATATATTTCTTGGGGTGAGACGAAAACATCTACCCGGTGTTAAGCAATAAATACGAGAGAGATGACACGCTACAAGTCTAAAGCATTAATAATATGTACTACAGTAAACGTTAATTTACATATATTTGGCGGACTTATACAAATTAAATTTATGTTGTATTAGTAATAAACTGCTTTCAAAGTATAGACAATTTCAAATTTTTAACTCATGTTGCCATGTTTTCCTATGCTGTTTTAAAATGCATAAACTGCCGGGCATGCAAATACGATTTAAAACATTTTCCTGAAAATTGTACAAACATTTTAGCACGGCCAGTTGGAGCGAATCTGGAACCGAAAACTCATATCCAGTATTTTTTCTGAAATACTGTCTGTAGACTCGCCTGTCAGCGCTTTTATCTGGTGGGGTCTTTGCGATGCATTTTTACCAGATATATTATATCGCATTCAACTTACCGTGGTGTTGCAGGCACGTGGCTACTTGGGGCGCTTTCCGAAAGTTCGTCTGCATAATTGTTGGGAGCTTGGCGTTGGCATATAACAACGCAAAGTAGTTCTGCTTTAGTAATATCTTCATCTTACCGCGCCGGACAACGCACAGACCAAAGTCGTCCCAAACTTTTTTTGTTGCTCATCTTCCGTTTTTTTTTCCTTAGTGTACGTACATACTAGCGCGTATTCGACTATTTTTCTTAGTGTACGTACATACTAGCGCGTATTCGACTATTTTTCTTAGTGTACGTACATACTAGCGCGTATTCGACTTATTTTCGCCACCGATTTCCCTGTCGCAGCTGCTGTTCCTTCCGTGGCATTTTAAATGGGTTAAGTATGTCTTCCAGAAACTTTCTCGTTATATATTTAAAAAAAAAACAACGCAATTACCTTACCAGTAATATTTTACCGTGAACAGTAGGACGTTTTTATTCGAACACGCCACCACTTACTCTTTAGTAAATTCCTCCTGCAAGAATTGGGGGGGGGGGGGGGGGGAAACGGGAGAGGGCCGCCGACCAGCGTCGTCCGGCACGAGTCTCGCTTGCGAAAGTCCGGGGTGACCCAGACCGGGGATTGACCCCGGTTCCCCTTGGTGACTAATCTTTGCCTCTGATTCTACGTTACTACCTTTCAGATTTTTTTTTTAAACTAAAAAAAAAAAAAAAAAAAAATATTGGGCTAGATAAAAAATTTTAACTAAAAATTAATTTTCAGTGAACAAAAAAGATTTCATCATTCCTGCAAAATCAAAATTTAACACTTTGAGGACTATACTCGAGTGTAGTTCGGCCAAAACTTGTTTAGTTTAAAAATTTCAATACACGTAAAAACGAAAACGTGTCCCGGTATACTTACATCTGTTCCCTATTTCATAAGGATTTTAAATAGGAACTAATACAACATCAACAAAGATCTTCGTAAATGAACTACAAATTTTTGTATGGTCTCGGAAATCAACACGATGGGATGTACCTCCTGTTACGTACGAAAGAACATTCGATTGGAAAACGGTGAACTCGGCATTCCATTGGTTGGTAGGCGGCCAATGCGGGAAAGACTGGTTTGACCAGTAGAATGGCGTTAAGTGACAATAGGGACCAACAGAACATGCTTTCCTGCAGCGATATGGATATAGGTGACTGTCTTTCAAGCTGGTAAAAGGGTCCCGAACTCAAAGTGTTAAGGTTCGCACTAGTAATTAACCTAGTTCTCAATGCGTCGTTTGGAATTGTTTAAAAATTTTTTTTTAAATTATCATACGGGTAGCCCGGAATAGAAAAATATACAAAACCAAAATGGCGAGGCGATTCTTTTTATGTGGGTGTTCTTATTGGCTTGTTGAGGCTCTGAGAACGGGCCTGATTTCTGATTGCTAGGGCCTCCTGTTTTTAGCGAAAAAATCTACGCGGAGACCAGACTTCAGTATCCTATGTGGCCACATGCAGCCTTCGTTTGACTATTGGCCGCTTGTCTTTGTGTGAAGACAGTCTGTTACATGAGTGAGTTTCTACGATACTGACCCTCCGTAATTCACGGCCCAGACAGATAAGACGCTTAACAATATTCAAATAATCAAATCACGTAAGTGGTTCAGAACTAAATTGTGTCGGAACACATCTTGTCCTGAAATCTTTTCGCGAAAAAAAAAAAAAAAACCCAGTGGCTTTACTGGTTGCCTATCAGATTCTCTTTATGTTTAGTGACACCAGAATTTCACGATAATATTTCCCGCACATGCTATATTTCAATACCCTACGGGCATACTAACTGTTTCCTTTTGCTTATTGGCGGCGTGTCTTTGTGAGAAGATTTTCTCCTATTTAACTGCACAATCAGAATTAGGCAACTTCAATATTGTGCATCTGTGACTCGAGGGCAGACACCTTAGACGCGTAACACGGGAACTATCCCATCATGAAAGTGGATCTGAGCTAAAGTGTTATGAAATACAACTGGTCGTGAAATCTTTTCGCGAAATTCCGGTGTCCCTAGTAATGCTCCATCTTCACTCTGGCTGCCGACTCGCAATTTATCTATCAGGCGCTGTATGGCAAACGTTGTTCTAACAGGTTGCTGGAAAGTGACGCCATATTGCGGGCGTGTGCGGAGGGAGTCCGCGGAATAAGCGCCTATTTCACATCTGTATACTTAAGACTCAGGTGCGGCAATTCCCACCACGAGTCCAAACATTAATGGATCGAGTCGCCGAGGAAATTTCGGGCGGGGCCTGTTCAATCGCTACGTTTAGCTGGGGGCGCATGTTTTTCGCGAAAACATTTCATGACGCGTTGCGTTCCGACGCATTTCAGTCCAGGACTGCTTTCGTGATTGGGTTATTCGAATTGTTACGCGCCTTCTCTGCCTGGCAGTGAATCACGGAGGGTCGCTATCGGAGAAACAGACTCATGTAGCAGACTGTTTTCACACAAAGCCAAGAGGCCAGTAGTCAACGAAGACTGCAAGCGTGCACATAGGATACTGAATACTAGCCTCCGCATAGATATTTTCGGGGGGGGGGGGGGAACATGTGGCCCTACTCGTTGCCAAATCGCCGACCAGAGCGTGGCTTTGGCCCGCACGTGGTGTACGTAATTGCGGGTTCCGATACGAGACCTCACGTGTTTTCCGCCTCGAACGAACCCGCCAGTGGCCGTGGCGCGATATAACCCAGCCGTGTAGATACGGCAAACCAGTTGCGCAACTCCGAGCTGATATACCAGGCCTGCTGGTTCAGAGTCGACCGCAGCCGACAGCTGGCAAACAACCGCACACCACGGGCGAGATTAAAAAAAAAAAAAAATACATCTGTGGACACTCGTATACCCGCGAACATGCCGAAATTCACGAGATAGAAGCATGCAAAGATAATAGTCGGCGGCGACCCGTTACTGTTACGTCTCGAAATCAATCATACCTGTATCATTTGTGCTCTGACATCCCCTGAGTGAGTGTGTTGATCACGGCATTTCGTCGCAGCTCTTCGTGGAATCCAAGGTGCTGTCGGTCCAGGTTGTCCAGAATCGCTTCGAGGAGCATTCCGGATAGATTCCACCACTGGCGACGCCACCTCGTTCGCCCGATATGAATCCCACGGAGCATTCTTGGGAAGCGGTAGGGAGGTCTAATCGCACTCAAGATCCTGCACTTGCAAATAGCAGGGAGATGTGGGTAGCTATCCGGACGGCAAGGGTCAATATATCTCCATAGATGTTTCTTCCATCTGAGGAAAACATCCTACAGCGAGTTGCTGCAGTTTGCCGGACTGTAGAATGGCATACGCCATATTGAACCCGTATCCCATGGCTAGAACTCCGAGAAATTCGCGAGTGCAATGACCTGTAGGTTAGACTTCACAGTCTTATATACTCTCATGCAGATATCAACTGTTTATTGGTTGATTGTTGTGGTAGTAAAAGGCGGTGGTTGGGCGCACAATTTATTGTATGTTTCTTATTGGCTCATTTGTCTCGTGGAAGTGTCAAAACAACACGTCGACCGAAAAAAATAAAGTAACATTAACGTACAAGTGTGTGAATTACAACTTGTCTAGAAATGAACCCGCGGAATTCCCGGGTCTCTAGCAATAGCCATTCGGATAGAAGGTCCGTTCTCACAGATTCGAGCTGCCAATGAGCGACCGAGTTTGCTTACAAGAAAGGAACCGCCAAACTATTTCTGTTATTTTTACTTGTCGATTCTGTGCGCATGTCTGACGTGTTTGCTTGTTTCCTAAATATGGTATATTTCTCTCCCTGCCTTGTGTTGCGTACGCGGCTGAAAATAGTTGTTGACGCTCAAAGCGTCTTCCTTTAGAACAACTTTTCGGCCTCCAGCAACGCAAACGAGGCGGTCTTTCAGCAAGATTCTAAGCGGGCTGGTGAGGGGCGGGGGAAAAAAATCATCTCCAGTTACGAAACAACCTTCGCGTGGCGTAGCTTCGGAATTTGTTTTTCCTTAAACTGAAGTTGAAACACGATATCGCCTTCCACCAAAATGAAACTGGTTCAATGCCCGGCCGGGTTACCCCCGGATTCTCCCGTGTGGGAACCGTGCCGGACGATGCCGCTGGTCGGCGGGTTTTCTCAGAGATCTCCCGTTCCCCCACCCCCTTAATTACGGTGGTGCTCCATTCTTACACTGATCACTAACATTGACTCTCAAGGCCTCGCCGTTAACCCTTTAAAGTACAGATTAATTTTTCATTTCAGGTGTTGCAGAAGAAGAAATGTTTGGTGTGAGAAGTAATTAAAAATTCCTGGCACTTTGTAATAAGCGAAAAGGGATTCATAAAATCCATTCCACAAAAAAAAACTATTTATGTTAGTGGATGTATGAGTACCAGTCAATAGCATTGTCCATGGAAAGGCAATACCCTAGTTGGTGCTACCTTCTAGACCTGTGCAAAACCACCCACGATTTCACCTATTCTGAAACATATTAAACGTGTACGAATATACTCGGGTTAATATATTAAAGGGTTAAGAGCCACAAAAATCTCTTCCCTCTTCAAGATATCGTTTGAGCGTTAAGTTTACGTCTCGTCAGCTGCGCGCGGAGGACGCCAATGAAGCGCGAGGGACGATGTGAAGAGGCGACCTTCGCCGTCGGTTGAAGACGTCTTTGGCGCAGTTTCCCGGGCCGTCTTGACGACCACTTAGGCAGCAGAGCCGCCGGTACAGTCTGTCTCACGAACGAATCCACTTTCCGGACTTTTTCTGAACGTGGCCTTGTGTGCAGTCATTTTCATGGCGAAATATTTTCTGTTGACATACTCTGCAGGTCGAACATCGTCGAGCCTGTCCATGTAAACGCCATCTGCGGTGTGGGGTAACACCGATAATATCCATATACGCAGCTGTAAATATGACTGTCATCAGAATGATTAAACAAGTGAACTTGTTTGTGGGACAGACTATAACAAGGGTGCTTCCCTGCATCCTCTCCCCAATTCCCCCCCCCCCACATCGGCTTCTTTAACACACTTCTCATGGATGACGCCAACTCCTAGCGGTGCACTTATGAATTAATTTGAATAGTAAGTGTGGCTTTCGGGGGAGGGGAGCTCCTCAGCGCGCAGGTTCGATCGAGCGTCCAGGAGGACCGAACCAGAGAAGCATAAAAACAATTTTTGGATAAACTTATAAAATATTGTTTCCCAGACAAAATAATGACTTTATATAATGCCACTGTAATATTTCACTGCAGGGAATATACTTTTGGTTTGCTCAAAAGTGTGAAATTTTGTGGCAACAATTGTTTTTCAAGTATTAGTTGCAACATTAAGGAGCCCATCTATCTGAAAATTTCTCCCCGTCTGAGAGACAAGGACTACACTGTTACGCTCATCAAGTGCGCCATCGCCACTAAGTACAAGGCTCTGAAATACTGTGCAGTGTACATTCCATATTGTTAGGGATAGGAAAATTTCGCGAGTTCAATGACCTGTTGGCTAGACTCCACAGTCCTGTGTATAATAGAGTCTCAGATGTTTGTTCATTGGCTGTTGTTCCATAAAGTAGCCAGTGTTACTTCACACCTGGCAGTATGACACTCGCTACTTGTTTCTTTGCAAGACTGCTATTGGCTCAGAGTCATCCAGGGCGTGTATAATGAACTGTGATCCAACTGCAAACGTGATTAAACACTTGTTTGAAGTCTATCTTGTCCTGAAATAAACTCGCGAATTTTTCCTATCCCTACATATTGTTTATACCTACGAGACTGCATTTGGTGACCCTATAATTTTCTTGGTGGAAAGTCTGGAGCTGTGTTCAATTAAGGGATCTTGAGTAGGACCTATTTTCCTATGTATATGACGCGTATACTTTCAGATACACTTAGTTGAAAAAGGCATTTTAACACGTTGTAGACTATGCTCGAGTGTAGCTCGAGAAAAGCTAATTTGAACATTTCTTTGTTGTTCAGAACAAAACTCGCATGGATGTGCAGTCTTTGTTCGGCTAGTGTTTAACACGGCCTCACAATAACTTCATAGCGCAGTAACAATGATACTGTATTTCTAACGATAGAATTTATTTTTATAGTCATTCAAAGGGGCATGATTGATTGTAGATCCTTTTATACTATAAAGGACATTTGATTGGGTCAATATCAGCTTTGTTCTCCATTGGTTGATGAACGACCAATAATGAACGATATTAAGTACAGGGTCATATATCCGATGTGGTATGGACGTATAGGACGATGGTGAGTTGTAACACAGACACCAACAGAATTGGTGTTCTTTCAGCAATGGACATAGGTGACTCACTTCTTATTTGTCTTGAGCGCCAGTAAATGTGTGCAGAGCTCAATGTGTTAAGTTACGTTGAAGTGCTCTGAAATGGTGTTTCTGGTCATCTGGAATGCACTTAACATGCCTCTTCGAAAGTGTGTGCTCTTTTCAGACATCATGTGGTTAAGACGCGCGTTAACTCTCTGAGTGCGGTACAGACTCACTGACAAATAAGGCAAGCTACAAGTGAGTCGCCTATATTTACGGTCTCGTGAACACGAGTTCTGTTGAGCTCTGCAATGCCGTTTACAATCATATTGCTTGTTCTCTGAATAGCGGACGCACTTACTTTACTGACCAACGTTCGTTATTGGCCGGCCCTTTGCCAATAGTATGACGAGTTGAAAGTGTCCCAAACACATGTTATTTCCTACGTAGAATAATATATAGTTAATCCTGTACATTTGATAATTTTACACTTTGAGTGTTGCTCACGTAATTTTAGGCTGCGAAGATACCTTATGTAAACAACTGGGGAAGCAATGTTTTTTTTTTTTTGCTCGTATCTTAATAGAATACGGACGTCGTGATTTTACTGCAAACTCAATAAAACTCAATTAAATTCAGGCGACGTCGTGGTGCGCCAACAGCACTGGAAGTGTTAAATTGTTTCGTGGAAAATGAACCTGCACTTCAAACTCTTTGGAACGCAGTCGAATAAACAAAACAAGTAAGCGGGTCCCTTGACACTTTCGAGTTCGACTGACATTAACTAGCATTTAATACAAGCTGGCAGTGAGCGAACGGTATCCACAACTTCAGAAAACAATGTTCTATTGACCTTTTTTTCTCACTTACCGTCCTCCTATTGGCCAATAACGTGTCAGGCTTTCATTATTGACCGGCCAACAGCCAACGAAACGTCGAGGTGACCACGTTACAATGAACGGTTTTTCCGATTAAACATGATGCACAGTCCATCGTGTTAATGTGCGTGGTTGCACAGAATTGCTTGATATATTTGCGGAAAGTTGTCGTCGTTATTATGAGGATTCTTGATAAAATCCGGGCAAAAATAGCCGAAAAACGTAGCTACGTTTCGACCACATTTGTTTTTTTTTTATGAGCAGAGAAATATTCATATAATTTAGCCCAAGCTAAACTCGAGCATGGGCCTCTAAGTGTTGAGGACTAAGCCCGAGTGTATGCTGCTCTTAACTGTACAATGTATTTTTGAACCTTAGCTTTCTTTCTATTGGCTGGTGCCCCACTGTGTCGCCAGTTTTACCTCGGAGCAGTTGGCCCGGCGCCTGCTTCCTTGCAGTTGTACTACTGGCTAAGAATCAAATTGGACTTGTCTAATAATCTATGATCCAATTGCAAACATGACAGAACTGCATGTTTGTGTAAAGTACAGCATATCTTGAAATAAAATTCCCATAATTTACCAGTTCCTATTAATAAGCATACAGGTATAATAACATTACGATGAAGTATGTGCATATGATTGCCCGTATGGTGTATTAACTGCCGTTACGGTGATTTTCAGTCTCATACCATATTATTTCCCTGCTCTATTAAACCAGGCTAGTAGACAAGCGGTTTACACGGTAAAATGATTAGAGACTCGAGAATTTCGTGGGTTAATTTCTAGACAAGTTGGAATTCACACACGTGTGCATTCATGTTACTTTTGTAATTGGTCGACTTGTTGTTTGACACTTCCTGAAGATAAATGAGCCAATAACACACATGCAATAAACTGTGCGCCCAACCATCGCCTTTTAATACCACAACAATTAACCTATAAACAGTTTATATCTAGAGCTACTGACTTTTCGCCAAAAAATATATGAGTACACAGTAGACTTCAACACTGTAAGCACCCAACAACAGTTTGTCTATTGGCATTGGGTACTGTCTGCTTGAGAAGGGGTTTTCATATTTGACCGGGTCACTCAGAATTCGACAAAGTCGGCTCTACTCCTACGTGATTCGTTTGAAGACAGTTAACACGTGTCGAAAAGTAATGCAACCAATCAAGATAGGTACACGACCCTACAGTGTTTCAAAATATTGCTTGTCTGTAATCTTTTCGCGAGATTTCACTACTCCTACTGATATCTGTATGAGGGTATATGACTGTGAAGTCTAGCCTACAGGTCATTGCACTAGCGATTTTTCCGTGTCTCTAAAAATGACACAGGAACAAATGTGAAAATTGGAACAAGGAATCTCGTGGTTTTATGGTAATGCCTTTACGTAGCGACTGTTTCCACAGGGATTTTCTAGTAGGAACTAGAGTGTGTTGATACTTCAAGTAAATAGGAACCCGTTTGAATCGGACTATTCAATTGGAGTCAGCATTGTGCTATTACGTTGTGATCAGAGGTAAACCCTGGATGTAATAGTAAAGTGATCTTCCAAAGATGTGGAATATTCGAATACAAAATTACTATTACTATTAAGAGAGGTGGTGATTTAAAAAAATCTACACAATCTCTATAATTTAAGAAAATTATCAGTGTGGTGTCTTAAAACTATCGGGAGTGGAGATATCTGGGCGGCCTTGAACATCGTGGTCCTGAGAGTCCATGAGGGAGAAGATAGGCGAGATTGGAGCATCGCGTGTAGGCACGGGGGAGAGAAGCCGGAGATCTCCGACTTGGCCTGAAACGATTCCCACATGTGGAAATCCGGGAGCAACCCCGCCGGGAATTGAACCTTTATTCGCACTGATGGAAGGCGAGCACATTTACCACTGCATTATCGCGGCCTCTCTAAAGCCATCGGATTGGACCATTTCGTTGCACTCGAGATCTAACACTAGCTCATTTGACGGTTTCTGTAAGGTCATAATGTAGCTACATTAAGGTCTTGAAACTCAAAACTAAAATACAGGGGCCGCGGTGGCTGAGCGATTAGCACGCTCGCCTCCCATCAAGGCGAACAGGGCCCAATCCCCGGCCGGGTCACCGGATTTTCGCAAGTGGGAATCGTGCCGGACGATGTGCCGCTAGTCGGTGGGTTTTCTCGGGGATCTTCCGTTTCCCCCGCCCCCTCATTCCGGCGCAACTCCATGTTCACTTCAATCACCCTCATCGGCTCTCAAGACCTCACTGTTAAGAGCCGCCCAAATCTCTTCGCTCACTGTAAGTTTACTCAGCTTCTAGTCCATGTAGCTTTAACGCATTCTTGGAGTACCGTTTCGGAACAACACCCAGATTTCAGAGTACCCAAAGGACAAAGGATCCAAACAGCATCTTGAACCGCGAATTCCACTCGCATACGTCACCAAAATGACGTCACGGGCCAGAAGAATGTTGCAACGTCTTTCACCGATCAACAATTTTTCGCGAAAAAAATTACATGGAGGCTAGACGTCAATATCCTATGTTCACACTTGCAGCCTTCCTTTGGCTGTTGGCTGCTTGCTTTTGTGTAAAGAGAGTCTGTTACACGAGTGAGCCAATCAGGATTAGGTTTATCTGATACTGACCGTTCGTGATTCGCGAGCAGACACAGAAAACGCGTAACAATTCAAATGATCCAATCACGGAAGTGGTTCTGAACTAAAGTGTTTTGGAACACAACTTGTCCCGAAATATTTTCGCGAAAAACAGATGGCCCTATATACGAGAAAATTTATGTAATCTTCGTCTCCTTGCATTAGTGAAACAGTGTATTCTCCCTCGCTTTATTGTGCGAGAAATCGCCTGGACGTCACAATAAACCTTTCCGAAGTTGGCTTTCCCCTCGTAAAGCTCAATGTTTATCCCGGCCTTCCTTTCACAACGCTCTGGGGTATATCCACCCCGTTGTTATAAAGCAATTAGCAGACGTACAGCCAAGCGAGCCACATTAAAGGGAGGCTTTGCAGTGCAACTTGGGTAACACCAGTACGATGTCTGTGGAGCCCAGTTGTTTCTATCTAAATTACTCATTCTCTCGTGTCGTGTGTCCTAGTACACTCATTGGTCACCCAATAACACTCCGAGAATGGCATAAAGTGGAAAACCAGTTGGTCGAAGAATATAGTCTAGTCACTATACCGTCACACGTTTTGGAGAAATAGGCTACCTTAGGAAGAATGAAAACAGGTGTGTGTGTGTGTGTGTGTGTATGTATATATATATATAGTGTGTGTGGTTTCCTGGAAAAACAAAATCTACAATAACCGTTTCTTTTTTAATACAACCTATAAGCAGATCAGATTTGTACGTAGACAAGTACTCGTGCTTAATCAAAACATTATTTATTGCATTATAAATTCTGTGTTTGTCAGAATATCAATGTTTTGGGTACCAATATTAAAAACACGACATTTTTTGTTGTGGCCTACTACCAGTTTCTTTTTTTAATTGGAACTGTTTATATCTGCACCACTCAGACTCCTCGCATATTACTTGTCAGAACCTGAAGTTATTCTTCGCGATATCCCAGACCAGGAAACTCGTGGCGCAGAACGCCTGGAGAAAAAAAAAATCCACGCTCTCATGGATATGACGAATGAAGACGCTACGCGCCGTTAAAATTATTCCATATATTTGAGGATGTTTTAACGGAAATATAGAGCACATAAACGGAAACGCTGACAGTAATTAAGAAAAACGGCGCTGAGCTGCGTAAATACAAAATGCCGAAGTTCTCCGTATTTCTTGTAACTTCAGGTTTCGGGAACGAACAATGCCGACTATACCCGAAGCCTTCCCCGCCAGTACAACGAGTAAATGATCTTTCCTGCAGTTGTTAGTTTGTCGACGCCACTTAGACCTATACCTACTTTTAGAGATATAACAAACTATCATGAGGCGTCGGTAGCAGTTAGAAATGCTTAAAACGCACAAACGTTAAAAGAAACTGAAAAAGTTGCTTAAATGAGTACACTGGAAATACCAAAGTCATGGCTAAAATTTTCATTAGAATGTATGTGAGCCAGAAAGCTTAACCGAGTGAAGGAAATAACTCGAAGGGACCACATTTCTTTGCATAGAATATAATGACATATTATATAAGAACTATTTCTTACTATATATTACCAACACACTAATTTTCTCTGTTTTTATACTAATCGTAAATTAAATAGTATAATTTATAGACAATAAATAATTTAAAGTTATATTTTACAAAGAAAAAAATACTTGCATGTTAACGACAGAATGAAACTCATTTTATACGTCGCATATCTACGAAATAGGTAAATACGTTGCACGTGGGGTGATTTTTGAATGGTTTAATTTAAAAAAATGTGCGAAGAAATTGCGAATAGAATGCACGAAGATATTAATAAGGAAGAGTAAATTTTGCTGGTTTGCCTAGACCAAAGGCGAGAACAATTCTGAGGAAGACAAGGTGTCATAGAAGTATAATGTTAACATGACGTGTGTAATTGAACCTCCAATCATCCGACATTACTTTCAGGATTCCGCACCAATAGTAAACATTTAGCGTTCTTGGTAACTTCATTCCGTTTGGCCGAGTCGAACGACATACTGTGATGGAGACCAATGAGAAGATGAGATACTCCTAAGTACGTAAATGACTTTGCAGGATGGTGACGTTATACAACGTGAATTTGTAGGCTTTGTAAATATTAGAGAAACCGATTTTAGTCTCCCGCGTTCGAGGTCGGAAAGCGCGGGAGCGATAAGGAGGACATTATCACTGGCATCAAGTGCGCCATCGCCTCTAAGCGCAAGGCTCTGAACTAGCGTGCAGAGTTCTCGTTGTGGAGCGGGTACTTATTAGCTTTCACTCGACCGACGCGTGAATAAAATGATGAGGCCCGTGGCAATGTTAATTGTACACAACGCGGAAGAATACGCAACGTGCAAACAAGTAGATCTTTTGCAGGGCTTTCAAAAGTGCTTGTTTTACCGAGAACAGCCCATAGCCTACTGCACGCCGCAAAAGATTCCCCTAATCTAACCAAATTTAATTAGCAGTTTGGTCATTAACTCCATTATAGTTATTATCAGGTATGTAATTTACCCGCAGATTGGTGAACGGCGTTTAATGAAATTATAAAATCTTCTTTGTAAATGAACGGGTTGACGTAAAGGTCAAAAGTGGTGACAAAATATCACATGGTCGTAAACAAGTAGAGCTCGGTTTTGTCGCACGGAAGAGCGAAATCCGTACGTGGCGGGGGGGGGGGGGGGGAGGGGTGATTTTCCCGGCGGCTGGAAAGGGTGCGAATTCTTGAGCTTTCCGTTTCCGCAATTTTCCGCCACATTCGTCACAGCGCTACCCTCTTTCCGCCTACCAGCCCAAAGCGTCGTGGTTAAGGGGATGAGAAAACGTGTTAATACGATGCCGGAAGTGTCGCGATTTGTGAAAAAAAAAAAAAAAAAATGTAGCGCCTTCGCCTTAAAACGACCCCGCATACTGCAACGTAGCGATAAGAAAATCCCTAGTTCTAAAAAATTTTTTTAAAAAAGTGATGAAAAACACAAGGGAGAGAAAAATGGAAAACTGGTGCGCCATAGTATATTTTCCCTTCTGTCCCTGGGCGGCCGAAGTGGATAGAGGACATTGATGGATGGCACATTTACTAAAAACAGGCTGCTGGTGATTAATCGTCCCCCTTCCTTCCTTTTGAATCATTCTATTCTCACTCCACCCTCATTTCCTAAGAGGTACGTACGCCACTTACCACCAGCACCATCATGAATGCTTCTTGTAAATGAGCACACCCTCCATAAGGGAGGAGAGTATCAGGCCCTAGCGCCACTTATCTAACGAGAGGCTAGCGGGCAAAAATACCGTCCCAGAGTAGCTAGCAGTAGCGATTGGTGAAATATTGCAAGATACTTTTGGCGAGTTAATCTTTGGCGTGCCTCGTTATTTATCTTTGGCGTACCTCGAGTGTAGATCGATCGAAGCTAATTTGAAAATTTCTTCGTGGTTCAGAACCAAACTCGTATGGATGCGCAGCCTTTGTTCGGCTTGTCTTTAACATGGCCAAACAAGAACACCACACCGTACTAACAACTATATTTCTAAAGATAGAATTATATATATATATTAAAATATCCTTTGTCGTATAAAAGGACTTACAACCAATTTGGCGAGTTAATATTTGGCGTGTCTCGTTAGTTACAGCTTACACACAAGACACTTGACGCTTTGTTGACTGCGCTCGAGTGATACTCACAATTTTTCTGAAACCCTGTTTAAGTTGTATGTACTTCCTGGATATTCCTCCTCCTGATGAAAACAAAGCTTAACCAAGTCCAGGGAATCGCGTAAAAGAGACAACGCTGCGCATTCGTGCACGGTGAGCTTAATAATATATTTTTCATAAGAGCTATTTGTTACCAAAAATGCTCATTTCCTCACGTTGATTACTAATGAATAGAGTTCGGGAAATTTCGTGGATTCATTCGACAACGAGGTAGACTCCATTCGGGCATCAGTTAGTTCGTTGGCTGTTGCGCCAGTTTAACCCCAGATGATGTAGCACGAGATGTGGTACTTACTTTCCATACGGGATCCGACGGAAGCAAAAGCACATGCGTATAGGCTGTTCACCATAAAATGAGCACTTTTGAAAGCCCTACTTAAGATCTACTCGTATACACGTTGCGTGTTCTTCCGCCTTATGTAAAATTAGCAATACCATGGGCCTCATCACTTTATCCATGCGTCGGTCAAGTGAAACAGTGAAATTATTAGAAGAGTAAATATTGTATAAATTCGCTCATTTTTACACTTAAATGCGTTACAAAATACAGAAAGCCAGTGAAATAATTTAAGTTATCACAAAATGGTCACCTAACCCTTTTTGTTCGACGTTAATATAAGGAACTACTTTCCCCTCCATCGTGACCAACTTTACTGGACCCATGTCACTCAGTGCGCCCGTTAAAACATACGCAGGTAGGGGCAGTGACTTTTTTTCTAAGGTTGATTTCAAAAGTGCTCACTTTATTGTGAACAACCTTTACACGTGAATGCTGTTTAGCTGGTCCTCAGACGGGTTTCAGTTACTGAAATACTATAATTTATAATTCAAATATTAATAAAAATTCCATGTAACCATAAAGATGGAACTTGTATATTAACAGAAGTATAAAACGCTCGTCGTACATTATGTATTTAGGAAACAACAAAACACGACATGTATGGGGTTATTTTCAAATGTTTAATTCAACAAGTAGGATGGTACCGCGAATAGACTACCTGCATCTTTGGTGCCTGATATATTTTCAGACGCTGTAGTCTCATTCGTCCTTTAAGATTGTGGAATGTATTTTCAGCAATGATTTACCACAGAGGACATAGGAATACAGAAATGAAACAGCCGCTTGTAGAGCGAATTTTTTTGCTGCGCAGGTCACCAAAATGGCGTCAGCATGCAGGCGACATGTTGGAACACTGCTCACCAATCTGCGGGTAAATTACATACTTGATAATAACTTGAACGTTTTCTAGCTGGAGTGAATGATCAGAATGCTAATTATATTTGATTAGATCTACGTATTTATAAGTGGAATGGTAACCTACTTGTTACCCAGCTGCACAGCTGACAGGGAATCTTTCGCGGCATGCCGTAGTCTACAGGCTGTTCACGCTCAAATGAGCACTTTAGAAATCCCTGCATAGTATCTACTTGTATGCATGTTGTGTACTCTTGCGCCTTATGTAAAATTAACATTGCTACTTGCATCACCATTTTAATCATGTGTCGGTCAAATGAAACTGTGAAATTATTAGGAAGGTAAATATTTTACAAATTTGATGATTTTTTACAATTTGATTCATTACAAAAAAAAAAAACAAATGAATTCGATAGAAATCATTTAAGTCATCACAATTACCTAACACTTTTTATTCGACGTTAAGATATGGAACTAGTTTCCTTCCATCATTACCAACTTTACTGGGTGCATGTTATTCAGTGCACCCGTTAAATTATATGCTGGCAGCATCAGTGATTTTTTTTTTAAGGTTGATTTCAAAAGTGCTAACCTTATCATTCAAATAGCCTTGAGGACACCACCAGAGGATAGGTACGCCCACATTAACATTTTGAGGTCGGCTCATTTTTACTAGCGTTCAAGACAAGCTAGCAGTGAGTGAACGGTATCCACAACTGCCACAAAACAATGTTCTATTGTGGTCTCTATTATCACTTACGGCCGTCCTATTTGCCAACAACGTGTCATGCTTTCATTATTGACCGGCTAACAGCCAATGAGAAGCCAAGATAACCACGTTACAAAGATTTTTTTTTCCCCCCCAAATATAACAGAATGCACATTTCATAGTGTTAATATGCGAGGTCGAACAGAACTGTGTGTTCTATTAACGAAAGTTGTCATTATTGCGGGGTTTCTTGATAAAGTTCGGAAAAAAATATCCGAACAACGTAACTATATTTCGACCACATTTGTTTTTTATTAGCAGAGAAATATTTATACAGTTTTGCCCGAGCTGAACTCGAGCATAGTCTTTTAAGTGTTGAAGGAATACCCACACCAATTCGTTTCTGCGTACGTCACATTGTTGCAATAGAAATCAACAGTATTAAGAGCTTAGTAATATGATAACCAAAAAGCCTTCGATCGAGTACAGCACCAGAAGCTGATTGAAATTTTAAATAGTGTTCGCTTGAATGACAATGATCTAATAATTATTGTCAATTTATACTGTAATCAGTTTGCTTCAGTGAGATTAGGAGATGAAACCGCTGACGATATATGTAAGCATATATATATCCAACGGGATGTAAGACAAGGTTGTATAATGTCTCCATTATTATTTAACATATACTCCGAATACATCTTCAGGGAAGCATTGGAGGATGTGGAGAAGGGAATCCTGTTGAATTGGCAATGGATAACCAACATTCGCTATGCAGATGATACTGTCATTTTTGCAGATAGCGTGGAAAGTTTACAACACCTTTTGGATAGAGTGACACAGAGTAGTTATGAATATAGTCTTGATATTAATATAAATAAAACAAACTAATAGTCATAAGAAAAAAAAAAGTATCCCTACGTGTCATATTAGTATAAATCAGAGACCTGTTGAACATGTACACAAGTATACATATCTCGGTACCACCATAAAAATGACCAGTGGGATTGCTCTGATGAAGTGAAGTCTCGTATTGGAATAAAGCTAAGGCTGTCTTCAACAAAATGAGCAACTTTTTTAAAAGTCATGAGATAACAATTACCACAAAAATGGGACTTCTACGATGCTGTGTGTTCTCTGTTCTATATTATGAGGTTGAAACTTGGACTCTGACTGAGTCACTCAGTAAAAGATTGGAAGCCTTTAAGATGTGGTTATATCGGAGAATGTTAAGAGTGCCATGGACAGGCCATAATACAAATGTTGAGATTCTTCGGATGAAAAAGTGCAAAAAAAGTGTTGACCACGGTGAGAACAAGGAATCTTCAGTACCTCGGCCATATCATGAGGAACGAAAGCAGAAATCAGCTACTGCAAGGAAAGATACCTGGGAAGAGAAGCGCTGGTAGGAGAAGAATCTTCTCGCTGAAAAACCTTAAAACATGGACCTCTAAGACATCTACAGAGTTATTCCAAGCTGTGCTTAATTGAGATAGCACATCTGAGATGGTTTCAAACATCCGGAACAGATAGGAACTACATGAAGAAGAATATGAAAAATATATCGCACATTCGGACAGCAGAGAATATTGATTATACTAACTGAGAAAGTAAGTTGCCCTCGCCTTGGAAACTACCAGACGCATACGGATTGTGCCTGGGGCCTATCAACGGCAAAATCTTTCCACGCACACATTACACAAGCATATTGAAGCTATGCGATAGCGGCAGGCGAGCGGCGACCGCGTGTCAGGTACACAGAGCGGACCGATCGATACCTGAAGAATGTTCTGGATTAATGACCTCGTTCTCTCAGCGCAACCCGGGGTGTTTCGAACCTTCAAGAAGGTCAAGGCTAGACTATAAATTTTGCAACAGGCCTCCGGGACCGCAGTTGGAGTTGGATTTGATGAATGAATGAGTGGCTGAGTTCCGAGCGTTAGCGGCGTTGTCAGCAGCGGAGAAGAGAAGGCTGCGACTACGAGGGGTCAATATTTTGAAGGACGCGGCTGGAAGGCTGGACTACTGGACTAAATGCGTGAGTGAAAGACATTATAACTCATGGAAACAGATAGACTGAACTCGTGCAAATAATGAGTACGATTTAATTGAATGTCACCAACAAAGACAATTCGGAAGGACGTTAATCTAAGTTGAAATAGACATTAAATATTGCGCCCACATCTAAATAAAAAAAGAGTAAAAGTGGAGACAGCTAATTAACGTTGTAGATAATAGCAGAGTGAATAAATTAGAAATGAAATTTTGTTTATTTTATTTATTTATTCTTTTTATTAAGACCTCCATCCCTCACGAACTCAGATAGACGCCGCAGGCATCCTCTCATGTAACAGTGCAGTGTGTTTCTACGAGAGAGAGAGAGAGATAGAGAGAGAGAGAGAGAGAGAGAGGAAGGGGAAGAGAGAGTGAGCGTTAAGTGAGACAGATTCACGATTTCACCAACTACACTCTAAAATGTCAATATTTTTGTCCATACTTTTTTAATTCGACCGCATTTTCCATCGACACACACGAGAACGTTATAAACTCCTAATAATGCCCCAGGATGTGAAGAACTGCTTTACATAAAAACTCAACGGAGAGAAAAAATACAATGCATCTCGTAAAAGCAGCGCCTAGTTGATAAACGAAAGAGCGTTCGAGTACACGGTAGACTGTGGATGATATCCCACAGGCGATTGAAATCGTCAGTTATTAAAGCCGAATTCCAGTAATTAATATTCGTTATGAAAGTTTGTCCAGCTTCCAGCGTTTTGTGCAGCGTGGCATATTGTCAGGACAAGGCTGGTATTTCCCGCAAAACTCAGGTACATTTGACACAAAAAAAATTAAATCTGGTGACTGACTACTGCGTTACTTGAATCACTGGACGAATGGTCAGAGAGTCAATTTATAGGCTATTCACGGTAAAATGAGCACTTTTGAAAGCCCTGCTTCAGATCTGTTTATACGCACGTTGTGTAGTCTTCCGCCTTATGTACAATTCATGTTATCATAGGCCTCATCGCTTTATTCATACGTCGGTCAAGTGAAACTGTGGAATTATTATAGAAATAAATACTTTACAAATCTGCTCATATTTACACCCCGATTCATAAAACGAACAGAGAAGAAAAAATAATTTAAGTCGTCACAAATGGTTACCTAGAAATTTTTATCTGACGTTAAGATATGGAACTACTTTACCTCCATCGATACCAACTTTACAAGGCGCACGTCACTCAGTGCGCCGTTAAATTATTTTGCAGGTAGGAGCAGTGACTTTTTTTTAAGGTTGGTTTCAAAAGTGCTCACTTTGTCATGAACAGACTTTAGATGTAGTTATCATATTTTATTAAATGTCTTAAACCTGAGTGAACTAGAAACTATTTAAAGGAAGAAAAATGATTCACGTAAAAGGAGGCAGCCGATGCACAAGAGAGAGAGAGAAAAATTCGCACGTTGGTTTGAAGATATGTTACATGCAACTTCCCCGTAATTTATGAAGCACGGTTACAGAGCAGGTGGGTATACAGATACGAAACAGTTGCACACACCGGCAAAGTGGGGTCTCCCGACAGCTACACGTGAAACTCCGTTCGCCCAATAACCGCATCGTAGCTTACCTGCCTGTCGGCAGCCCAGCCAATGAGAAATCTTCCGCAGCACGCAGCAGCCAATCAGACACAAGAATGATGGTAATTAAATATATTATTATTATTTTCAGGGACCTCTAAAATTGGCGTTATCATTTGGGGACCCATTAAACTTCAAACACGTGTACCTTTGCAATAAGAATTTCATTGGACCATACTTTATTTGACATTTTCTAGGTAACACTGCGTCAGTAAACGAACACTTCACAATTGTGTAGTCCAATCACGTGCAGGCCAGTCAAAAGGGCATGTCTTCCACATCCATGTATCAGCCAATGGAGGATCGACGCCAGCTCGATTACATACAGCACTGTTAAATTTAGTATGGTTGCAAATAATAACGCGAATTTTGCAGGTTTCTAATTATTTTATATTTGTACGTGAAATGCTGTTTAACCTGTGGACATTACTTAGATGTACAATTTCCTCGCAATTGAAAATTTTAGACGCCATATTTTTGAACTGATGGTTTTTCTAAATCACATATTTTGTATTTTTGGAATGTAAAAGCAATAACTAAATCACCGATTGAAATTAGATATTTAACGTTTTAATGATATACCACAAGATACTCATAGAAATCTTTAAAATGTTGCTATGAAATGTTTTCTTTTTAGAAAATTGTTTGAAATAAGGAATTTTTTGAATATGTTTAATTAGTAGCAGTATATGATTGTTTCTAAAAATAACTTTGCTAAGTATTATTTTTTAAATTAATAAAATATGATCTTCCAGCCCCCTTTTTAATGAATATTTCCATTTAGTTAGTATACCTACCCTCTCTCGCCAAAAAAATGGTGTGCTACTTTGATACACTACGATGCAAAAACTATACGATCTAAAAATTTAGTTGGTATACCTACCCCCTCTCGCCAAAAAAAATGGTATGTTACTTTGACACACCACGATGCAAAAACTATACGATCAAAAAATTTAGTTAATATACCTACCCCCTCTCGCCAAAAAAATGGTGTGCTACTTTGATACACCACGATGCAAAAACTATACGATCTAAAAATTTAGTTGGTATACCTACCCCCTCTCGCCAAAAAAAATGGTGTGTTACTTTGACACACCACGATGCAAAAACTATACGATCAAAAAATTTAGTTAATATACCTACCCCCTCTCACCAAAAAAATGGTGTGCTACTTTGATACACCACGATGCAAAAACTATACGATCTAAAAATTTAGTTGGTATACCTACCCCCTCTCGCCAAAAAAAATGGTGTGCTACTTTGATACACCACGATGCAAAAACTATACGATCTAAAAAATTTTAAATGCGAGGAAATATTACACGTAAGTCTGTTTTTCGCGGGAAAATTTTGCGTGGAGGACAGACTTCAATATCCTATGTACACACTTGCAGTCTTCATTTGACTATGGGCCGCTTGTCTTTGTGTGCACACATGCTGTTACATGAGTGAGCCAATCAGAAATAAGTGTATCCGATACTGACCGTCCGTGATTCGCGGGCAGACATATACGACGCTCAACAATTCAAGTTATCCAATCACGAAAGTGGTTCTGAACTAAAGTGTGTTGGAACACAACTTGTCCTGAAATCTTTTCGCAAATAAGAGTCAACTCTACGTACAAATAATGCCCACAAGTTGAATGGAGATTTATAGATATATGAAATAATGCATTCCTGGTTGACGACCACCCATAAAGGTCCCGTCATCAAAGTCTCCGCAGCCAAGCAGGGATTGGGTACGCCCGCATCAAAGTAACAGAGAATGGACTACACACATCTGTGGCAGCAGCCAATGAATACAAAGCTAAAGCTAGAAAACACACAGGACAGTGGAGTCTGGCACAGAGGTCGTTTATAACGCGTAATTTTACTGTCCCTGCCGGACCTCGGGGAAACCTGCAAGTGTCGTGGAAGGGGTGGCCAGGATCACGGGATGACCTCCAAGCCCGTTTCAGTAGTTTTCCTGACACCAGGGTCATGGAGGGAAAGGACTCGCGCTGGCAGCGGGGTTGCAAATTCGCTCCCAGGGCCCACAAGAAAGGAAGCCTGCTCATCAGAATGGCAACGAAACAGCTAAGGCAAACCTGAAAAGATAACAATATCTGCGACAACTTAACTGCGAGCAATTAAAAGCAAATATCACATATTCTGTGCCTGGGAGATAGCCCCCCTACATGACTAACTATGGCTAGAGACCCGAGAATTTCGCGGGTTTGTTTCTAGACAAGTTGGAAGTCACTCACTGGTACGTTCATGTCACTTTTGTAATTGGTCGACGTGTTGTTGGACACCTCCTGGAGATGAATGAGCCAATAACAAACATGCAATAAATTATGCGCCCAACCACAGCCTTTTACTACCACAACAATCAACCAATAAACATGTGATATCTGTATGAGTGTATATAAGACTACAAAGTCTAGCCTAGAGGTCATTGCACTCGGGAATTTCTCGGGTCGCTACCTATGGCTAACTAGCCAAGAGAACAGGTAATGAGTAGGGACCTGCAAAATTCGCGTTATTATATGGCATCAATCTAAACTGCAAAGTACTGTATGTACTGGAGCCGGTGTCGTTTGTCCATTGGCTGCTCATTAGACGCGATGATGTCACTCCCTTTCTGATTGCACTACACGTGATTGGGGCACACAACTGCAAAGTGTTCATCTATTGGCGCATAGTTACTCACGGCGTGTCAGCTTAAGTATAGTCCAATGATAAACATATTACAGAGGTACACTTGTTTGAAGTTTAATGTGTCCCCAAATAATAAAGCAAATTTTACAGGTCCATAGTTATGATAATTGGAAGATCTGGAGGACCCAGAAATTAATAATGTTTATGTTTATGTTCCTGTTGATTACGGAAAGTGTGCAGCACGAAGAGGTGTCCTCGTGGAAACGCTGTGAGGTATGCTCGCGGGAAAATTCCCAGCGGACAAATAAGCATACGTGTCAACTGTTTTCCAAATGAAATAATTACTACAAAGACTATGTAAGGGAACAGTTTCCTCGCATAAGACTTATTGTCCATATATTTTTGCATGGGGCGTTTTAAAATTACAATTGTAGTGTTTTCGGGATGTACAAACAACAAAAACTAGCTCACGTTCAGAAATGAAATAATTCACTTTAAACTAAGATAATATAAGTTACTCGGAAAATTTAAAAAACCCCCAAAAAAATTTACGAAATTTTTAAAAATTCCTCAAACTAAGGACATATTTGCATATTTTCGATTTGTAGCAGTCCATTCTTTTTCGTACATTAAGATTCAGTAGCCATTGTTAAATTCTCTGTAAATGTGTCCTTTATTTAGTTTGTATGTCCCCAAAACACTAAAATTGTGATTTAGGCATGCCATGAATCAAATTCTATGCTATCTAAATTTTCTTGTGCGAATGAAGAGTACTAACAAGTAATGTATATGGGTTGCACTGTATTTCGTACATCGTAAATTAATGCACTTTTTCATGACATGATCAGCGCCCGTAACAAGATCTATGATCTGTCGTTTTATTTTAAGCGTTTCGCAAAAATACTTTTTTTTAATGAATTCATATTTAATAAGGCCGTTACGCTCTTGAAAGATTCTCATAAACGTCATCTAAACAATGAAAACGATTTATTTAACTATCTTAAGGAACACATCTGATGACAACTATATTGTGCATACATCCATTTACAGAGTTCCGTGGGGCTGCGGTGGTTGAGCGGTTAGACTGCTAGCCTCCCAGCAAGGCAAGCCGGGTTCAATCCTCGGCCTGGTCGCTCAGCGATTTTCGCATGTGGGAATCGTGCTGGACGATGCCACTGGTCAGCGGGTTTTCTCCGGGATATCCCGTTTTACCCGCCCTTTCGTCCCGGTGTTGCTCCATACTTACCTGAATCACCCTCATCGGCTCTCAAGACCTCGTTGTTAAGAGCCGCCAAAATCTCTTCACTCACTCGCGAGACAATACATATTTAAACTGTTATTTTTAGTGACATATAGATCAGAGACAATTTTACTGACTCGATCGTGCGGTGATTCAATAAGAAAGGTGTATTTACGCCAACAAAATTTTTTTGGTCTCTGCAAGTTAACAGATCAAATAATGAGGAAACGACAAATTTTGTAAAATATTGCGTTGTTTCTAACGTTCCACTGACTAATTAGCACAGTTATTACTAGTCAATCTGTCTCTTCGAAATAACAGTTTAATTTTGTAATGTCTCGTTGCATTGTAAAATGGCAGATACATGGAAAACACCGAAAAATCCGTTACAATAACTATATTTCTCTTTCAAAGCACACAATCTGAACTAAACTTAACTTATAATGACTTTCGAGCATTACAACGACATGTACCTACGTACGCATAATATGTGTATATTTCGACAACATGAAGTACTTTCACATTACGAAACTCATTCGCCATTGTAAGTTTATGTTACTACACACATGCGAGACCATACCTCTCAGTGGCAAAGTAGCAGAGTTGGTAGAACTTCAGCCAACAGAAACAAGAGAATGTGTTGCGTTTTGGGGTGGCGGTTCGAGACCAACCACTTGCAAAATTTCCTTGCACGTGTAATAATTTTGTTTTACGACAAAATAATTGTATACCTAATTTATTTCAAATCGTAATGCACGGCTTTCAATCCTTGTGCTTTTTATTAATCGACTATAAATAACTGATTTTCTAATGTTTGTATTAGTGGAGTTCATTTAACTGAAGATATTAGTAGTTTTCTTATTCTAACGATTCCGGATGGAGCAGTTTCAGCTGACAATCAGTAAAAACAATTGGTTCCGATTTAGAGTGCGCAGTCTGTCGTTTTTCACTGTCGACATATCTTGATACTTACGTATTCACGCCGAAATTCTCGTTTTTATACGACGTAGTACAGAATCATGGAAGTTGTTTCCGCTGTTAGCTGTTGACGGCAAGCCGATGTTGTACAATCGCCGTTTTACTTGTGAACTTGACCAGTAACTTATCACAAGTTCCCTTTACGTAAGTTGCAACTAGAGCCTACGTATTTGAAAGCACTCGTCAGTTGAAAACTTCCTTCGGTTGGTAAACTTAAACAAAAACAAATTGTAACTCGAGGTGCTATCCTGAGGAGACAGCAATGCTCGTTGCAGAAAGATTTGAGTTTTTAATGAGTAGGAAATGTTTATATAATATAAAAATAAAACATCCACATTTGTTTCTTAAATATTATTAAAAACTGTTAAATGGATACCAGGAGAAAAACTACAACTATAACTATTTCTGCAGTACGTTGAGAGATGTAACTTATTCATATGAACTATAGACGATCAATTTTGAAGTACGATCTCAGGCTGATTATGTGATACTGAAGCCATTATCCGTTGTGTGGTTTTACATTTACTAATTATCATATTAGTGAAATGTATCAATTATTTGGGGTAGTCGAATACATGGTAAACAGCAAAGATCAGTGATAAACCTGTGGAACTGTGTGTCTGGATTGTTTTTCGTACGTTTTCGTAGGCTTCGAAAGTTCAGTCTTCCGCGAATTCATTTCAATTTATTGTTTGTAGTGTAAACAAAACAGAGTGAGGGTTTTAAAATTTTTCTACTTACGCGCTGAAGTCTGTTTATCTTCGACAAACATATATACATGGACACGTTCTCTTCTAAATTATTACTGCGTACAGTACGTTGCAGACTCTCCCAAAGCTCGCAATACATAAGCGCGTATATCAGGACGAAACCAAAACACATTTCATCATACATGTCCTTCCACGCAGTCGCTACCGGAAATCAAAGAGCTGTTTCCTTCTCAACTGTCTGCTAGATGCGAAATCCAATGCTTCCAGTATCACAGTTTACTAGCGAATATAACCTACTGGTTTGGCAGTTGCTGTTGGTTCTCTAACATAGTGGACGTTACCTCTCTCTCTCTCTCTCTCTCTCTCTCTCTCTCTCTCTCTCGCTCAAATTACTCGTTTAATGCAACACGAATAAAATTCGGCGAACTCGTGTATAAGCTGTTCGCGGTAATCTAAGCAGTTTCGAAAGCCCTGCTTTAAGATCTACTTGTATGCGCAAAGTGTATTCTCCCGCCGTAAGTAAAATTAACTTTGCCATGTGCTCGATAACTTAATTCGCGCAACGGTCAAGTAAAGCTGTGACGTTATTGGAAAAGTAAATGTTTCACATAAACGATCATGCCTACCGATATGTAAATAACAGAAAGCATAAGAGTTTATTTGAGTACTTACAAATGTTTTCTTGGCCCTTTAAGTTGAACTTTCGCACATGGAACTACTTCCCCTCAATTTTTACCAACTTTACTGGGCGCATGCCACACGCTGTACCCGTTAAAAAAACACGCAGGCAAGTAGGGGCAGTAACAATTTTCAAAGGTTGGTTTTAAAAATGCTTAACTAACCTTGGGCAGCCTTTAAACGAAATAAATTTCTACGCCACAGTTCTCGTCGCAGTATTAAACAACACTTCACTATAAGTATCTCGCGTATTCATACACAATGAAATAAAGACGGGCGCGTATGACGGTAGCAGTTAAATATCTCAGTTACTGGCGTTGAAGACTTTCACTAAGTGCTGTGCCATACGCTGTGATAAACCATATAGTGAAAATTATAGTTTTAGGCCTATTCACAGCTTCTTTATACTTCTTGGCTCAAACCTTCAAAACAAAAATCATTTCCATTTATGTCGTTTGGTTGTTTCCTAAATACGGCATGTGTCACTTCTGTTGACATAAAAGCAACTTGTTTCTTGTATAATTGAACTTTCACTTAAAATAGTATTGTTGCAACGTGTAGTAAGAAATAGTTCTTATGTAAAATATTATTACACTGAGCGCGTACGAATGTTGCACGTTGTCCCTTTGGCTTAATTTTCTACACTTTTTTTCAGCACGGCTCTAGAAAAGTTAGAATTAACCGCGAATTAACTATGCACAAAATTATGTAAAACGAACGAGAATCGGCGAAAACCGATTTATTGTAAATTTTCTGTGTAACTTTCAGCGGCATATATCATAGGCCCATAGCTGAAAGTGAAATGTATAGAATTGTAATTCCACTGACGTCGATTTCAAGTGCAGCCCTTACTGACTGGCCAGGAGGCTGTAGCTTATAAAATGGATTTCTTTGAAGTTGAATTTAGCTGGCTCATATTTTGAGTGTTATTATATAGTAGCCATATGTTTTCCGCCAGTGGATTCAGTAAAATTTTGAGGGACGTGGTGGAAGGGAAATTGTACAATTTTCAAGGAAATATGTTCAGCAGTTTCCGCAGGATATCCGGGAAAACCCAGGTCATGAAAAAAAAAAAAAAAAAAAAAAAAAAAAAACCACCGGAATCCTGAACGCGGCGACCTTCTTGTGCTGCTATCGACTGGCAATGGTAGGAGAATAAAAAATTAAGATTGGTTTCCTTCTGCCCTTCTGGCATTTCAGCATACAGGAGAGTATATATAGCCACAAAGCACACAACATCGTAACGAATTTATGCGTGCCGCGCCTCTAAGGTTAGTAGGCCTATGTAACTTGGCACACATCCTACACCAGGCGAGGTGAATTTTTGGCAGCCAGAGCTTTCAGTCGTTTCGAGCGAGAGCACGAATCTTATCTGTTTAGAAAAACTCAGTGTAAGAAAAATGCTTTACGAATGAATTTTTGTGCTCTCGGAAGAGAATTACACATTCAAGCTTGTGGGTAAACTTGGCACATGCTCCGTTTATCAAAAAACTTTCAATCATTCAGATTTGTATAGACCATTGGTGGCGGCTGAATTGAAACATCGTTACTAGAGTAATAATGTAAACATTGTTAGTACTTACTTAAAGCAAATTATGTTTTATTCAGGCTAACACCTTAACAAAAAATATTTTTTTTTGGAAACTATTAACTATATTTAAATTTTGCATGAGCTTTTTTCAAGGTTAATGGAAAACTTTTCAAATCAACATTTAAAGATAATTTTGCCGTCCACTTTCTTTTGTAATATAATCTAAACACTAACTTATGTGATGAAATTACATAAAAGTTGGCAGCAAATAGATTAAGATAGCTTTATGCTTCTAAGCTTGATCAATATTGTAATATTTGAATAGGTGGACTGCGAAAATAATAAATAAGACATTTATCACCAAGATTAAATTCTAGTTTTTTTATGGGGGCTTCAAGGCCACTTTTATTTGACCTTGACCTTACAACGTAGTGCCATAAGATTAACCTAGGGTCGAAATAGCTGGAAATGCTAGGCCACCTTGCTCCACAGTCGCTCCACAATCTGCACCACAATTAGTTCCACAATCTCTCCACATACCTACACCTCCACTCCCACCCCTCCCCCTAGCTTCATCCTCTCCTCATATTTGGTTAACAACCTCTCCACACCTCCCACATCCACTCCTTTCCAGAGAGGTAGGCTGACTTCAGTTCCAAACTTGACAGATAAGCAGCACCGCTGTAGCCATCGGACATCATATTAGTTGTAAAGTTGACCACCAGGAGTGCTGATGTCTTTTGATGCCATTACCGCCCTCTAGCTTTAAATTAAAGATATATTTATTAATTCTTTACAAAAAAAAAACATAACCGAATGGCGTATGAAAAGATTCGTATTTATTAGAAACTTAAGAATATGTCGTTAGAAAAAAATAATATGTAACTGTAACTGTCGCCATCATGGATTTTATTAAGCATAGAGGTAATATTTATTTTTAATTTTAGATTAATTATCTAACCAGAAATTCCTTGGGGCTTAAATGGCCTTACGACAATGATGGATGTCGGGTATGATGCCTATGTTATATATTTGATCACTATATCTTCAATGGTTAACAACTTATGTGTAAGTATGCTTATAAAATATTTTTAGTTGTGGTTGACCTTGTCAGAAAGGGTTTGCGACTTAAATGAGCTAATCACTATGGTGTATGTCGGGTATGTTGTCTATGTTACGAATTTGGATGACCATAGAATTAATGGTTAAGAAATTATGCCTATATTTATAAAAGGGCTTGACTAAAAATTTATCTTATTAGAAAGCGTTTAGGATTTAATTGACAGGTTTAAAGGTAAACAATGTGTATAGTTTGATGTTTGGAGTGGTTAAAAAATTTATTTTAAAAATAAAAATATATATTGCTTGTATGCTTAGTAAAATCCATGGTGGCGACAGTTATAGTAAGATAATAATTTTTTCTAACTACATATTCTTAAGTGTCTAATAAATACGAAGCTTTTCATATGTCACCTGGTTATGTTTGTTTCGTAATGAATTAATAAATGCATTTTTAATATAAATTTTTTATTACTTATTTATTTGATAAAAAATTGTATTTTGAATATTTGTTTGATTTGATCCCCATAAACTCAATACTCTTCAAATACGAGCTCATAAACATATTGCTTCATACATTTATGATTGACAATATGTTTATATATATATATATATAAAAGTCCTAACTTTCTTATATAATAATGCTTTAACTAATTGATTGTTTAATCATGATATAGACTACATATTCTTTCTGAATGTACGAGTATGAGTTCCTTTATATATATATACAACATTTAAAATTGTTTCTGGGGTCGAAGCGGTTGTGGTCAAGCGGGAAAAGGCATTGTTAAATCTGGCTACCTAGGGGTCCTAGGTTCAAAACCCTCCGAAAGCAAAGCTTTTATAATGTCCTAACACATTACATATATGATGGAGAGAATTAAGCTCAGAGTTTATAGTAACATTTAATAGCATTACAAGATTGGCTCTTGGAGCTACTTGTGCACTCTCTGGGCAGTTGATACGATACTAATGTAATCGATTGATTCAACTTGTGCTCGTGGTGGACAACTCTATAACTAGTATAGTGTCCGATGGCTGCCTATCGGTCAAATTTAGAACTGAAGACAGCCTAGCTCTCTGGGAAGGAGTATATGGGGGAGGTGTGGAGAGGGTGTTAACCATATCTGTGGAGAGAATGATGATGAGGGGAGAGGTAAATATGTGTAGCAGATTGTGTACCAATCACAGGATTAGCTCCATAATTGCGGAGCGACTGTGAAGCAAGGTGGCCTAGCATTTCCAGCGATTTTGGCCCTAGGTTAATATTATGGCACTACATTGTCAAGGTCGAATAAAATTGGCCTAGAACCCCTTTAGGTATTACGTACAATTTCCAATTGTTAATAAAATATTATGTTCGATCCTTTTACTGTTTTATATTATTTTAGAACAATCAAAAAAACGTATATTATGTTATGTATAATTTATATCAATATTGTAAAATTATTATTCAATATTAATTTATACTTTATTAAAATCCTTATAATAATATAAATAAAGTATTGCTTCTATTTAAATAAAAATAATTGATTGCAAATCATTTTATACAGTAAAGGACGTTTGATTAGGTCAATATCGGCCTTGTTCTCCATTGGTTGATGACCGGCCAATAATGTGCGCTGTATAGTACAGGGTAGTGTCCGGTGTGGTACGGGCCAATAGGACGATGGTGAGTTCTAACACAGCCACCAACAGAACAGGTGTTCTTGCAGTAGTGGATACAGGCGACTCACTTCTAATTTGTCTCAAGTGCCAGTAAATGTGTGCAGACCGCAATGTGTCGAAAGTGTCCGCTTTGAAACAACAGCGCACATCGTGGCAGCTCTCATTTCAAAATTCCGTGCTATTACCGTTATACAAAAATGTATGTAGTCGTTATAGACACTTTTTTTTGGAAACAAGTTGCCAAATATCTTCCTGTAATTTTACCGCTGAAAAATTCTATATTTAAGCATAAAGAATTGTGTATGTAGCTTAATATTTATAATTATCTTGAATCCTAGATCACGTGCTCCTTAAAATTCAACATTGGTTTTACACATCCCACACTAAGGATTTGTGAATTTTACTCAAATTTATCTGCAGAGTTACAAAAATGACTTGGGCAACTAGTATCAAAAGAATTAGCTGTATGAACATAGAAAAAAGGCGGTGTTTTGGTATATGGTCAATTCGCAGTTACTTCCGATTTTTCTGAAGCCCTGCTTGATTTCTACTTCAGGGATATTACTCCGCCTCATGCTAATAAAGCTCAACCGAGTTTTTGAAAATTACACCAGAGGGACAACGCACCGCATCCGTGAGCACTCAGTCTAATAATGTTTCGCATAAGAACTATTTCTTAATAGTTTTTACCAATACACTTATTTTATCCTCGTTTTTATTCATTCAATTACACGTGAGATACTATGAATGATACAAAAAATATAAGCAAATTTTCAGTATAATGAAAAATATTGTTCATTTCAATGTAGACGGAAGTATAAAACTCTTGCGATACATGACGGCATATGCAGGAAACAACGAAATACTTTTAACGTAGGGGTTTTTTTTTTCTCCAAAGTTTTAATTTAAAAAGTGTGAAGTAACCACGCATAGACTATACAGATATATGAGGCTACTGCGTGAACTAAATGGGCAGTGACAACTTGCGAACGCAAGTTGATGCAGGGCAGTGATATTTCGCGAAAAGATGTCGATACAAGATTCAGTTTAAAGCACTGTGGGGTCGTTCAACTCTTCTGATTGGCTGAAGCGTGTTCTGGTTCGCGTTAACTATTTGCACGCGAATCACTAAGGTACAGCATCGGAGATACGGAATCCTGATTGACTCTGTTAAATGTGGAAATAACACCAGCAGCCAATGGAGTTATGAGAACTGCTGAGTTTTATATATACCGTATTGAAATCTACTGTGGCAAGTGTCAAGACATGTCCTACCGTATCCCTAACATACATATAGACCATTAATGGTCGCTTACATTTTCTCTGAAGCCCTGTTAAAATTCTACTTCAAGTATATTCGTCCTCCTCGTGAAACAAAAACTTAACAATGTCTATTAAATTACACTAAGGGATAATGCACTGCATGTGTACGCACCGAAAATCATATAATATATTTGGCATGATAACTATTTATAACTAGGCATTATTAATATACATATTTTCTCTGGGTTTATATCTATTTTATTTATAAATGAAGTAAAATAATTGACAGTAAAGGTCAACTGATTTTCGCAAATAGATTTACGCGCGGCTAGACTTCAATGCGCTATGTGCATACTTGCAGTCTTCATTTGACTTTTGGCAGCTTGTCTTTGTATGAGTGAGCAAATAAGAATCTAGTTTCTCCTGTACTGACCGTCCTAGATTCGCAGGCAGATATAATACGCGTAACAATTCAAATGATCCAATCACGAAAGTGGTTCTGAACTAAAGTGTGATGGAACACAACTTGTCCTTATATATATATATATATATATATATATATATATATATATATATATATATATATATATATATATATATATATAGGCCGAATTTAATTAAACATATTAGATTTAATTAGACATATATATGTCTAATTTAATTAAAAATAAATTTTATTGTGTACCTAGTTTGATGTAAATGCTATGATACACTACATATTTTGAAAGCAACCTCACAAATCATATAAGGGTGATTTTTCAAAGGTTTGACTTGAGAAGTGTTTTTGTGCCGCGAATATAACGATAACGGCTTTATAAATAGAGATGGCGGAAAATCGCGAAAAGTTTTTTGAGCCATCATATATTCTACAACACACTAACTAGTTTATTGTTTCGTGATAGGATGAGCAATGTTTCTACTCGGCCAAGTTGTTTGCAGGTCAATCATGATCGTACTGCTATGTAGTATCAAAATCCTCAATGATACAGTATAAAGGGGTAGTATAGGTCGTTCACGGTAAAGTGAGCACTTTTGAAGCACTACTTACGTTTTTCTTTAAACAATTTATATACTTCCACTATTTGTTAATATAAACCAGACCATGTGAGTAATACACACATTGCATACATTCACCATGACCAAGACCAAAAGTCCGAGGTGACAATGAGATGTATTTATTGGTTATTATATCTGATGAAACAGCGTCAACACGTGCTCACTTTACCGTGAACGGCCAATACCTTAATACATGCATGACAGCCAATAAGGAAAGAAAACTGTCAGACATGTGTTCAGTATGTTGAATCCTAGCAAACAGCCAATTTTCCCGCGATAAACCACCATCTCTACTTATAAACAGAGACCTGAACAATTCGCGAATTCTTCTCGGGACTAGCTAGAATTAAAAACACTTACGTTTATATAACTTAAGCCATTGGTCGACACGTTTTCAATACCTCCTGGAGAACGCTGGCCCAATCGCCGCCTTCCACCGTCACAGTAGACAACCAATGTGCAGCTGGTATTTGGACACTCGTACGTAAGACTGTAGAGTCTGGCCTGCAGGTCATTGAACCCGCGAATTCTTAAGGCCTCTACTTACAAAACATGAAAATATAGAAAACGTCACAAACTTATTTCTGCTCGTAAAGTCGTGTTTCTGTCGCTGATCGCGGTGTTCGCAAACAGCTGGCGAGACGGCAAGGAGATATTCTTGTGGGAGGACAGAGCAGGTTGCTATGGAAACGGGATGGGTTTTCATATAACCACCGCGAAATAAACTCTGAGTTGCGGATACGCGCGCACAATGACACGGCCGGCGATATTAACCACAGCTCTTACACATGGCCGCCTAGCCAGCAGTGCGGTTACCGTGCATGCCTCGTAGACGGGACAACCACGGCTCAAACCCACGGGTTGCCAGGCTGTTGATAAGATAGTCTGCAATAGTGACCATGACGTCAAATTACTAGATTGTGTGCGGGAACCAGGATTTACACGTCCATCCGAGTACTTTAAATAAGCACGGAGTCCCGAGAAGTTCGCGGGTTCATTTCTAGACAAGTTGGAATTCACACACTTGTACGATCATGTTATGTTTGTAATTGATCAACGTGTTGTTTGACACCTCCTGGAGATAAATGAGCCAATAACAAACATGCAATAAATTGTGCGCCCAACCACCGCCTTTTACTACAGCAACAATCAACCAATAAACAGTTGATATCTATATGAGAGTACGTAAGACTGTGAAGTCTAGCCTACACGCCATTGCACTCTCAAATTTCTCGGGTCTCTATAAATAAGTAATACTTCATATCCCTAAATGATTTTGCATTATTAATATGTACTGTTCAAATGTAATTAAAAATCGTAATTGTAGAATTTCATCAAAATCGTATGTATGGTTGCACAGGTAAATACTTCAATAAATAATAAAACTTTGGCTAGAATGATTCTAGAGCTTTATACTCTCAGACCTCAGGTGAATTTGGACACAAAGTACAAAATAATTCCCAGCTTTAAGCAGTATAATTGATCAACTTACCAACCGAGTGGCAGAGATATCGGTTGAAAACAGTATTTATTCGTATTAACTGAACATTAAAATAAAAATGAATTTCCATTTAGGGGAAAGAAAATGCAGTATTCAAAATTAACTAACTCCTTGGCAACATATACACCGAGGTTGGCTCACAGAATAAACACCAATGAAATATCACACATAAGGTGGCGCTGAAAATAAAAATGTAGGAAGTCGCCCTGCCTATCTCGGCTAACAAAAACTACTAATTCAGTTGAACTATACTATACAGGATGGGAGAATGATGCATCACAATTGATTACAATATATGTCAAAATCCGAACTATTATCGCTTTCAGTTACAGTGTCCTGTATATGGGACGTTGCATATTTAGTATGTATAGGCCGTTCACGGTAAATTGAGCACTTTTGAAGCCCTAGTTACTTTTTTCTTTCAACCAATTTATACCTTCCCACCACTTTTTAGTGTAAACCCTGCCATGTGAGTAATAAACGCAGTGTATACATTCACCATACCCAAAACCAAATGTCCAAGGCCACAATGAAATGTATTTATTAGTTATAATGGCTAACGAAACAGCTTCAAAAAGTGCTCACTTTACCGTGAACGACCTGTACATAGCTTTAGTGGTCTCAACTGCACAGAACAGAACATACCGTCCAATGAGGAAGGTTCCGTGCGTGTGAAAAACATTTTTCGCTGTTGAAACTATAATCCGTAGCCTCATAAACATCTACTGCCCTTAAGATAAAGTACGGACAGATTTTAATTGGTTCCGATGAATGATAATACGTCATATCGATATCAGTACAGTTCCAAACAAAATTGTTTTTCGCAACGCCTAAAATTATAGATTTATCTATCACTGAAAGGGTTAACATCAAGACATTCAAAGAGACCTGCCAAATTCGCGTTATTAATTGGGGAAGCGTTGAACTTGAAACACGTGTATCTTTGCTATACGTTTGTCACTGGACCATACTTCATGTGACACGCCCTGGGTACCTCTGCGCCTGTAAATGAACACTTCACAAGTGTTTGTCCCAGTCACATCTATGCAGCAGCCAATGAAGAAACGGCGCTCTCTCCTTTACGTACAGTACTCTGAAGTTTAGCCTGATGGAAAATAATAACGCGGATTTTGCAGGTCTCTATACATTCATGAGTTCAATATCAGTGATGTCCCACAGATTTTGATGTTATTACTGGGTTTCAGAATTGCAATGGCACCGATTTGTAAAAAAAAAAAAAATATGGTTTGTGCCTAAAAATGATGGAAAAACTATTCGGGGGAAATGTTTCGGGCGTCATGGTTAAAAAGTGGCGTGACTTAAGGTCAAAATTAAGTTAGATGTTAGCACATACCCTTTACTACGCCAGAAAATACTGGTAGCATGTACTCATTTTTTTTTCGCGAAGAGTCACTAGCTCTAGAAATATGGAATGCGTTCAAATTAAATACAGTAATAAGTAGAGGCAGCGTTTTTTTTTTCACGGAAAAATCTGAGCACATGGTAGATTTCAATACTCTAAGCCCACACATAAATTTTTATCTTGCCATTGGTCGTTCTCTGTATGAGAAGCCGTGTCTGTTTTTAACCGGGCCAATTAGAATTAAACAACCTTGGCAGGGAACCAGAATTATTTGCGTGCTGAGAGAAACATGTTAATGTAGCCAATCGAGACTTGTGAACAACTATACAGTGTTTTGAAATATAACTTGTCTCGAAATATTTTCGCGAAATTTCACTGCCCCCAGTAATAAGCTATTAACAGGGGCGGTGATACTCTATACCGTGAACATATTTTGAGACAAGATAGACTTCGAAGAATGTTGGTGTTATCCAGCTTTCTTGACTGGCTGAACCATGTTTTGGTAGGTGTTAACTGTCAGCGCACGAAACGCAAAGGCTTAGTGCAGGAGTTATCTATTCTCAAGTGGCTCGGTCAAATGCGTGAAAGGATTTTCTTGCAGGCAGCAGGCAATGGAGGTATAAAACCAGCAAGGCTTTATACATAGCTATTAATTGACGTAAAGAGAATTGGTTTAGATTTTCAGCAGATCTAGTAATAATATATATTAATAGCGCTATTTTTGTAATTGCGTTAGTTGTGACACAAACAGCTATTATTATAAAAGCTGTAGTTTTTATTCCAATGAAATTAAACACTTGTTCCACTTTTCACCGTCTATTATTTCCGGTATTCCAAAGTGGAAAGGTGAAATTCGCCTTTGAAGATGACGAATATTACAGCAGTCAAACACAATACCTAAAGCTCGTTCGAAGAGATCCTACAATTTCGCGTTGCAAGCGGGCATCAAGCTAGACTTGCTGATTGGCCTGTCGCCACGAGCAGATACTCTTGTTCCAGCCGGCCACTCGTGGTGAATGTTTAAGTTAAGATGGATTCACAATCCATTCACAACGCGCGTACGTACACTCTAAATTCGAATCAGTGGGGAACCACTGATTCGCAGTGAAATTCAGCTACTTGAATCAGTGAAAATGACTCCACTGATTGTTTCAGTGAAAAAATCTCACTGATTGAACAAGTGACGGCCGACTACAGTGGCGAACGAAATATTGTTTTCATTGAATATAGCCCATTAATTACGTAAAATAAACATATATTCGATAGTTTGCTTTCTATATTGCGCAATTTATCGTATTTCAAATAAGTATAAATTGTTTCGAATGGTGCTGAAATTTGAACACACTCACCCTTTACCCTCTGCTATCTAGTCTGTTACGTTACCATATGCGCTACCACCTCATGTCGAAAAATAAGGGGAATATACATGTTATACCGTTACAGAAATCGTGAAAATGTAAAATGCATGCCCTTACTTTTCGTTTTTGCTTTACTTGATACCGTTAGGAATGTTAAAACGAATAGTACATAAGAATCAACTCTCTTTACCACATGATGTGCCATTTAAACATTTATTCAAAGCGCTGTGACTATTACATGAAAACGAAATGAAAGACATAAAAACGGAATGAAAGGCTGAATGTTCATATTACCTCGTAAAAAAATGGCGTTTTGAAAGAAGAAACACATTTTGGAAAGTATTTTGTATTGGGATATTAGTTTATTCCTTGTTATTTCACTTCATGCGCGCTGTTTAACGTCAATTTGTAAACTTGGTTTCACGGCAAATTTTGCATGCTGTTTGACTGATCCATCCGTCAAAAATAAACCACTGAGTAAACAGTGAAATAAATGACTGAAGAATCAGTGGAAAATGTCGCTGATTCGATAAGTAAAGAAAATCTGGCATTTATCACCGATTCATCAGATCATTCACTGAAGTGATTGTTGAATCAGTCAGATACGTATGACTGATTGAAATAGTGAAATTATCACTGATTCAGATTTAGAGTGTGCGTGTTTTGTTGGCAGCCGTTCAAACAAAAACGCAACTTTGCGAAGCGAGATTATTATTTTGTGTATTTGTAGACATAGTGCAACACAATGCATAACTTTATATCCGCAACCAAATAATGCAGAATTTGGTGTAGGCTATTCATGTTATCATCTTCATTGCTTTGGTTAGAATAATTTTTATTATTAAATCGGACATTCTGATTGATTCAAAGTTAAGCCGTGCGTACGTATAAGTCGAAAGTTGAGTAACTCTTCCTCTGTTTTATACGCACGTACGCTAAGTGTGGCTGTGAATGGATGCATGAAAATATATAGTGTTAAACTTTCATTCCCACGTACCTACGCCACTTGGAGGTTGTGAATACATCTTTGCTATTAATTCTGCGTCCTGTGTGGGCGAGGGGAAGTCCAACGACACGTCTATTTTTAGTAACGAACTAAAAAGCGAAAATTTGTGCGAAGACACGTAGAGTCCGCGGATTCATTCGACAAGCTATGTTCTCGGGCGAAAAGGAGGTAAAACGGGAGCTTTCGGGCGAAAATGAGGCAAAACAATCCTTTGTGAACTCGAGCCTCAGTTAATTGCCCATTGGCTGATGCTGCTGTTTTACGCCAGACCATGTGGCACGGTATTAGAACCTTGGTTTCCTTGCAGGTTAGTCATTGGTTCAAGTTCTCCCAGGGCGTGGCTTACAAACTGCGATCGAATTGAAACGGAAACTCATATGTGCGTGTGTCTGAATTCGAGATTGTCCTCGAGTGCGTAGTAGACACTAATCTTTCCAATTAAGATTATCAAATTAATCAATTAATATTAAACAATTAAATTAATTCGCAAAATGTATTTCTAGACTATCCCCATCCCTATGTCATTCTTTAAGTGTTCTGAAACCGCTACGTCCCTACTACTCAAGCAAATTCGTGAAATTACTGTGTCTCTAATCTTTGGCTGTGATGACGAAACAAGAGCTAAGCTGTCACATCATGAGTATCGGAAAATTTCTCCGTTACAAAACCTGAAACCATAAATTAAATGGCATCTGGAAGACTAGAACCTACCTTAGATTTCAATACCGATACTCCGATGACGATACTTGAGGAAAATGAATATAGCCAAAACAGTGTACTGTTTGAGGTGGGTTTGAGCATTCTTAGAGGCAGTAGCAACAAGCTACGCGAGTTGTCTTGACACTTCACTACAGAAGCACTAGCTGTATTGGTATCGCGAATTCATTTCGGGACAAGAGAGACGTCAAACACATATACAGTGAAGTCGCCTTTGCGATTGGATCACAGTTCATTAGACACGCCCTAGACGCCTCTGAGCCAATAGCAGACTTGCAAGGAAACAAGTAGCGAATCTCATACTGCCAGGTGTGCGATAACAATGGAACAGCAGCCAATGAACAAACAGCTGAGGCTGTAGTTTACACAGGCATGTAGAGTCTAGCCTGCAGGTCATTGAGCTCGCGAAATTTTCCCATCCCTATCTATTGGTCCATGCAGTTCACTTACCAGCGTCCTATTGGTACAAAGTATACCGCACTAACAAGTTTAATGAGTTGAATTGAGAGCGGATGAGGGTAAAATAGGTGAGTATGGAGCAGCGCTGGAATGCAAGGGCGGGGGAAACGGGAGATCCCCGAGAAAACCCGCTGACCAGCGGCATCGTCCAGCATGATCCTCACTAGCAAAAATCCTGAGTGGACCCAGCCGGGGATTGAATACGGGTTCGCAATGATGGGAGGCGAGCAGTCTAACCGCTCAGTCCCCGCGGCCCCTAACAAGTTTAATAATTGATTACTGTTGGCCATTGAATCGGCGAGATTACAGTACTTACGATTCATTAAAATGACTCGCCACTTGCAACACGGTACACAATTTATCCTGTTCATTGCTGTAACCGAACAAAATTTTAATTTTTCTTTCACGTAAATTACAGCTTATGCTTAGGACCATTTGCTTTTCACGGAAAGATTTACGCGGGGGCTAGACTTCATAATCCTAAGTGCACATTTGCAATCTTCATTTGACTATTGGCCGCTTGGCTTTGTGTGAAGACAGTCTGTTACATGGGTGAGCCAATCAGAATTAAGTTTCTCCTATACTGACCCTCCATGATCCGCGGGAAAAAAAAATTTGACGCTTAACTACCCACATGATACAACCACGAAAGTGGTTAAGTGCGTTGAAACACAACGTGTCCTGAAGACTTTTCGCGAAAACCAGGCTCTCCTACTTATCAGGTCTTACCAACCCACCAAGTTATCTCTCTTTTATTCATGATAATTATAGACCCTGAGAAATTCGCGAGTGCAATGACCTGTAAGCTAGACTTCACAATCTTATAAATTCTCATACAGATATCAACTGTTTATTGGCTGTAAGTTGTGGTAGTAAAAGGCGATGGTTTGGCGCACAATTTATTGCATTTTTGTTATTGGCTAATTTATCTCAAGGAGTTATCAAATAACACGTCGACCAATTAAAAAAGTAACATGAACGTACAAGTGTGTGAATTCCATCTTGTCTAGAAATGAACCCAAGAAATTCTCGGGTCTCTAATGATAATTACAAAAGAAATTTTGACATTCGTAGATAAAATATAATTAAATCATCAATTTAACACAAATGCAGGGTATCTGAATGCTAATAGAATTCTAAAACACTTCTTATACATGGCATCTTTAGGAAACAACCGAAAACCTCATACATGTGTTTACTCCACAAATTTATATATTTAAGAATTTCTCCGGCTTATATTCATAAGTCTGTAATACTAGTTTGAATATTTTTTGTAGTAAAATATATCACAAAATCTTATAAGTATGGACCTGCAAAATTCGCGTTATAATTTTCCATCATGCTAAACTTCACAGTATTGTACGTAAAGGAGACAGCGTAGTTTCTTCATTGGCTGCTGCATAGATGTGAAGTCACTCCATTTTAGACTGAACTCCACTTGACTGGGACACGCACTTGTGAAGTGTTCATTTACAGGCGCAGAGTTACCCAGGGCGTGTCACATGAAGTATGGTCTAATGACAAACGTATAGCAAAGATACACGTGTTTCAAGTTCAACGCGTCCTCAATTAATAACGCGAATTTCGCAGGTTCCTACTTATAAGCATTTGTACAGAAAACATGTAAATTACGTTGGCCACGATAACAAGAAAAATTCCAAAAAGAAAATTATTTTTGTTAAAAACTTTTAACTTCAGATTTTCAGTTTCCTTCACTTTAAGACAGGATATAGGCTGTTCACGGTAAAGTTAGCCCTTTAGAGTCACAGGTTACTTTTTCCTTTCAGCCATCTTTTATCCTTTAACCACCTTTTTAAATAACCATTGCCATGTAAGTAACAAACACAGAGTGTATATTCCATCGCACTCGGAAGTTAATGCCTAAGGCTAAAATTATGTGTTTTTTTTTACTATTATTCCAAATGAGAGGCCTTTCAAATGTGCTCACTTCACAGTGAATAGCCAGGGCTTGACTTAAATATGTTTAACTAATTACTATGGATAGGATAATTTCGCGTGTTCAATGGCGTGTAGGCTATTCTCCACAGCACTGTGGACACTCGAGCCTCAGTTGTGTGTTCATTGGCTATTGCCCCAGAGAGTAGCCAGTGTTACTCCACACCTGGCAGTACGGCACTCGAGGCTTGTTTCTTTGCAAGTCTGCTATTAGCTCATCAGAGTCGCCCTGGGCGTGTCTAATAAACTGTGATCCAATTGCAAAGGTAACTTCTGTGTACACGTGTTGGAAGACTATCTGGTCGTGAAATGAATTTGCTTAATTATCCTATCCTTACTAATTACGTGGCAGACTTTTGACGTTAACTGGTTGCACCGTGTGCTCCGCTTTAACCAGTGCAGTCATTGTGTCCAAGATGGAGGACGTGTTGCAAGTGAAGCATATTTATGATCAGCACTGTACGTACTACAGGGACTCAGTGACCCGTATTTTCAGTGTCTTCCTTCCAATTTATCTGGTTTGCTGAAATTTCTGCGCTTTTCTTTGGTAAATACTTACATCAGCGGACAGGCATTGATCACAGCACTCCAAAAAAAATGTTTTTGTACTTTTGCAAGAAAAAATACTTGGAAACCCAGTTGCCAAGAAATTCCTTTGTTAAACTACAGACCACTTCCTTGAAAAATCTTGCAACACGTTTATTTGAAATATTACAAATTATTGTCTTGTATTACAACTTACAGTATGGAAAAGTGTACATAATTTTATTTTCTTCTAGAAAACAAATGTGATGAGTTAATAAAAGAGAATATCTTTAAAAATATATTTCAAAATTAATTCATGGAAAATAAAAATAAAACATTTCACTTTGCGTATGCCGGGACCAGAACCCACATTACTTCTGGTGCTGCAAACAAACTATTTTATGAAGCGTGCTGTACTAAGTCGACACAACACTTGCTTCGTTGTCGTGGCCAATGAGCTGCAGGCTATATGTTCGGCTCCAGTTATATGGCCTAGACCAGGAATACGTGTTTGCGAATGATTTACCCACTCGTAAGATCATTGCTCGTTGAACTAGAAATGACCTACACGTGGGTATTGCACACAATTGTGTACACTGGGTCAGAATGGATTAATAGCTTGCACCCTTAACCAGTAAACCAACTTCACTTACGTAATTACCGCTTATTTTTATATAAAATATAAATCCAAGTAATTGCAAATATTAAGGAAGTTGTTTGATTAGGAAGAATACATTTACTGATACTGTAGTTAATTTTTAAAAGAATTCCGTGTAGCTAAGAAACATTAGCTGCTAATGAGTAATACGACCACGCTTAATTGAAAATATCGTTTTATTATAATCGTTTGATTTCTTTAAGCGTCTTAAGTTATTCAAACTCGGAATAAATTTCTTTTTGCACGTAACTATACTTTACATCACCCACAGTTTTTACACAAACAGCTATATACGGTTTTACGTAGTTGGTTGAATCTCCGCCATTTTGCTGAAGCTCGTGTACACGGGTCAGTATTATACAAACATTTCTTGAGTTCTGCTACAAACATGGCCCTCGTAATTTTACAAGATAAATCTTTGTACTGTCACAAGCATTTGAAAAATTAACTAACAATTTTTCAGTAAATATTACATGAATTTTTTTACAGCGTGGTAGTGAGGAGTACGCTATACACAGGTACAGCAACCATAAAAAATTACAGCGATTGCAATACCTCAGCACGTAAATTAATTCGGGACCGGATGATTATCCCATTCAGGCCCAGTTTAAATCCCTTAACATATTATCCCGAATTTTCTCTTTCACGTATGACATGTTGCATTAAAAGTAAGATCTTGGTCGGTGCTGTACAAAGTCAGCTGCTAAGACCAAAACTGATAGACCCTTTATTCGGTTAATGCTATCGGCCTCTAGTTGTACACAGAAAAATGTCACTGGATGCTGCCGGAGGCGTGGACAATTACAAATTATTTTAATTGGTTCCAGCGATAAGTTATTACAAGGGATTCGTAAATACATATCATATTTTTTAAAATCTCCATTTTGCAACACCTGCAACGAAAAATTAGCTTGTATACTCATTCGTTAACATTGTTAGTTGTGCATATTACGATTGAATAATTTTTAATGGCTACAGCTCATTAGATGAGACACTGAAACGAGTGTATTTTAGCGACTTAAACACAGCCCACGCCACAAAATTCCGTGTTTGCAATGCCTGAATCCGCAAATTGAAGTGAATGTGGAAGGTTTGAATATGGGATTAATAATGTCTGCTTGCCTCAGCACCGTTATGAATAACAGTGCTGTAAGCTCACTCGGTCTAAAAAGTTATTCTTATTTTTTTATAAAAAGTTGACCACGTAACTCTCTGAAACAGCGCTCCCAGATAATAAAAGCTATTTGAAATAATGCCCTTTCTCGGATGATCGTTAAGCTGACCTCGTCGCCGCATCGTATAAAGATTTACGTCGTCACTTCAGCGAGTTTATATCATCCAGAGGCTACGCTGTTTCTTTCTTCTTCTTTTTTTCCGCCAAAAGCGACGAGGTTTTCGAGCGACAAAGTATTACGAGCTGCTGCGAATGATCGCCGAACATAAACTTTTGGGCATTGCAGCTGCGTTCGCTATGTAGACTGCTGCCTACTCTACAATATTGCAACGGAAAAAAAATGTCATTCTTTCGCACGTGGAGTTATAAAATTTATTTCAACGCTTAATTTTTTTACATTTCGGAAGTGCATGGAAGCACGAGGCGAAATACAGGCTCAGCGAATGCGTGAGTGAAGACATTTGGACGGCTCTTAACATCGAGGTCTTGAGAGCCGATGAGGGTGATTGAGGTGAGCATGGAGCGTCGCCGGAATGAAAGGGCCGGGGAAACGAAAGATCCCCGAGAAAACCCGCCGACCAACGGCATCGTCCGGAGCGATTCCACGCATGCGAAAATCCGGAGTGACCCGGCCGGGGATTGAATCTGGGTCTCCTTGGTGGGAGGCGAGCAGGCTAACCGCTGAGCCACCGTGGCCCCACATGCCACCGAAGTTTTTTGATTAGTGTATCAGGAATGTACACAATACGCAGCAACATACGTCACTGTAGTTAAAAGGCAGTGGAATTAACTTTTGATTTTAAAGATTATTTAAGTGTTACTAAGAACACATAATTCTAAAAATATTAATTTTGCTTTTCATACTGACAGGACGGGGCCACCTAATTTCACGCTAACTAGAGACAAGATTTTAATGTTTAACTTCATCTCAGTTTGATTTTAAAAAAATTTTAAGACTTCGGTCTTGTTTTTATTTTGTAAATACTAAATATAGTTTACACGCATTCATGTATAGAAACATTAATTTAAGATTTATAATATGTTGCATGTAATGTAATATATAATTAAGAGTGAGCTTTTTATTTCATATAAAATAAGGGTAACATTTTCTGGTACAATAGTTGAGGTTTCAAGACAACTCGTATTCCCTTTCAGATATTCACAAAATCATTTTTAAGAAGAAATAAAGTTTTACATCTAAAAAAATGTTTTTTTTTTTTAAATAATTTAGATTTATTTCATTTAACTTAAATTTTATTGTTAAGCAGTACTGTTTGCGTACTAGCATATAAATCTCGGTATTATAAATTAATATGCGTGTAGGTGGTAGGTGTCGTTTCGGTCTTATCGCTATCCATCATATAATCGTGTGTTCCCCGATGACATTTATACGCAGGTTAGGCGTCAGTTTATTACGTTGAACGACTTAAACTTAACATCCCATTACTTACCGCGTGGCATAGTTATGCCGAAATTACATATCCCCGATAAGCACGACACGACAGCCCCGGCACGACACTTAAAACTAAACTGCCAATGAAATACTAGATAGATCTGACGTAAGTCCGGCAATTGTTTCGTCCGATCAGCAGTTTTAGATTAGAAATCATTTCTATTTTCGTCGTGTCGTGAGGCGCCACGCACACAATGTAGGTACAACCTTGCAAAATGAAATTCTATGTCAAGCTTTCCCTGCAACGGCAAATACGCAGCTTAAAAATAAAGAATTTTTGAAAATTGCTGTATTTAACTCTTAAAAATTGAAATTTTACCTTTTGTATGCATAAGCGATAGCACTTTGTCACCATCATGTATCCCAAATTCCCGTCTGCCCACCGCCTTTGAAACTAGCTTAGTTAATCAACGCCTCCGGTAGATTATACTCTCCGTGTCGCGTCAGTAAACTGTCGGGCTGTAAATTCTAGCAGTCACATTGGAAATATAAATGTTGTGTCGTGGTTGCGGTTTTTGTCGTGTAGCGCCGCGTTTGTCGGGGCTGTGTGACTCCCGCATCAGCAGACATTGTCTTTCATGACTTGCCCACTCAAGGTATTCCGAATCTGAACGTCCGTGGTTTACATGCAGTCAAACACGATGAGCGACATTCAAACACGATGAGCGACAGTCAAACACGATGAGCGACAGTCAAACACGATGAGCGACATTCAAACACGATGAGCGACAGTCAAACACGATGAGCGACAGTCAAACACGATGAGCGACAGTCAAACACGATGAGCGACATTCAAACACGATGAGCTACATTCAAACTCGATGAGCGACATTCAAACACGATGAGAGACAGTCAAACACGATGAGCGACAGTCAAACACGATGAGCTACATTCAAACACGATGAGCTACATTCAAACTCGATGAGCGACATTCAAACACGATGAGAGACAGTCAAACACGACGAGCGACAGTCAAATTTATCCAGTCACGAGAAGTGATCTCAGCTTATGTATTTTTGCAGTAATAACATTGGTGTAATATTTTTTAAGATAAAAAAAGTACTCTTGGTTGTTCCTTTTAAGTACGTGGATTCCGGGAATCCATTTTGCAGAATACTAGACTTTCCAGCGCTATAGACACACAGGCGACCATTGTTTATTCATTGCTTGCTGCCAAGATACGAGAAATAGGTTCATTCAACTTGGCTGCACTTGGTAGGGCCACATCATCTCTTCTTGTCTATTGCCGGCTAAAGAATTGGAAAGGAATTGTCAGTAAAGCCTGGTCGATCAGCACGAGGCAAACCAGATCACACGTGTTGGATATCTATCCTAATTCAAAAAAAAATTTTTTTTGAGAAAATTCCGTACCTCTAGTTTCTAGACAAGTACAGCAGATTGTGAAGAGAAAAAAAATCACGTAAGTATATAAAAGTCTGTGATTCTACAAGGAAACCGTAGAGTTTCTTTCCGCTGCACAACACTGAGCAAACGGCCACGTTTAAATAAACACAGTTCGTTTGGTGCAACCAAATTCATCGTTTGTATAAGGGCGATGATGTATTATGTTGTTGAAACCATATTTGGTTACCCCGAACTGTAAGTTTTGGTTTGCCCCGCGTACGATGATAAGTCTCCGTTATTATAAGAAGAATGGAAACCCGACAGGGACTCGGAAACAACATCGCTTGCGGTCGGACACTGCGCCCTAGCAAACGAAACTAGAGTAACAACTGACGAAGTGTGAATGTTTTTAACTACATACAGTATAAATGCTTGACAAGGCACGTGCATGAATATTTCAGGTTTTAAAGGTTTACTTTATATTTTCTTGTTGAATTTGTTTTATTAGGATTTGTTTATCATTACAACGCCTTGCTCATTGCACATACAAACACTGTTACTATCCCAATTGTCATCAAAATTATAAATAAATACTGGAGCTGTATTTTCGATAGAAGGTAATCAAATTAGCGGGCACGCAAATTTATAGAGTTGATTCGAATACACATTTTAGATGTTTCGTTTATTAAAGCATGCGTTTTGTTAAATGAACAAACTCAGTTTTGTTGCTTTTCAAGTTTTTTTTAGTTCAACAAAATATTTTGTTGGGGCTACTAAATATTGGGAGTTTGCGAATACTGAGTGTGGCAAACGAGTCAATGGCAAAAAGTAAGGCGAAAATATCTTCAGGCGAAATTGCATTAGAGGCATAGTTTTCTGAGACAAACAGCTCTCGTCGTGAAATGAAATAATGGCCTGAAAGAAAATACGACACTCGAAAACGATCCTTATTCAAGAAATATTCAGAAGTTATATAAGAATTTTGAATATACCTACATATTTTTTTCGTACGAATTTCAAAACTATTCCCATTTTATACTTTACATTACGACTCAAAGTAACTTTTTGTGTTATTATATTGTTATTAAGATTATTTGTTAGATATTTACTGTGCGATACGCCGATACGTTCATATTTCAATTTAAATAGTGAGATAAAATAGGAAGTCAAGTTAGCTAGCAATTACTACAGGTGAACGAATGTCCGATTTCAAACAATTAGCAGTAAGCTACTCCATTCTCTTAAATAATTTTTTACTTCAAACACAAATCATTATCTTTTCCAACAGAAATGCAGGCAGTAGTCTGTCTATCTGTGTGCCGTATTTGTTTCCTTTCACCACTATCTTTGTGCCAACCACTTCCAGAGCCGCACAGAGCATTATGAGATTAGATATAGTATGTTTGCTCAGATAAATGTATGCGTAAAATGACCAGTGTTTTCCGAATGATTAAATATGAGGCAGTTTAACCCCTCCGAGACACGCATATGAGATCCGTGTTTTGGTAAATGAAACAGGCCTCCTCAATCCTGCAGATGCAGTAGCAGAGTTTCGGAAAGAAAACAAACAAAATAGATCGTTAGAAGGTAGCAGTACCCGTGTTAGTTAATTCATTGTGCTGAATATGTAACAACCCTTCTAATACCACGAATCGACACAGCAGCAGTGAAAGAGAACTTTTTTATTCCACATTATTTGCGTTGTCTGAAATCTGTTTAAAATGAGTTTTTTTTTTTTTTTTTTTTTTTTTAAAGTAATTTCTTTAGTGGTGTTTGTAATAATGAGTGTATTCTAAACGTAACAACTTGATACATACAGGAGACCCAACTCTTTCTAAATCCAACTTTCATTCATGCGTTATTAAGAAAGGAAATTTTTGCCTCTAGAAAATTTCGTTTCGCATGTCACTCCTCTAACTTTTGTACGCCACTAAAAATTTTATAAACTGTATTATACTTTACCTTCACGACCATGGAGTTATGAAAGTTCTCTATTTCCTTCAAAAACACTATAATTAGGAAAACATTAACTAGCAATAAAAAGTAGAAAATTACGACACTTTATTTACCATACCTTCTTGATTAAAAATAATGAATAATTTATGGGGAAACGAGCTTTCTAAAACGACTGTAATCCCACTATATTATTTCGACCGGACAATAATCGTTTTATGTGATTGCATAGCAGTCAATTCATCCTCGGTAGCAATGAAAAAATATCCACTATACTAATTAGTTGTGGCAATATCCTTTAACGTAGCAAAGATGATAGGTAAATACTAGAAATCCTCGAATGGTCTTTATTATGCAATACAATTCTAGAATATTGAGTTGCAACGTCCTGCTCTGTAAATGGGGTGACGATTAGTTTCTTACTTCGTAACGCCTATGAGTCTTCGCTCACAAGCAGTGTGAGGTCAAATAAAAAATCGTCCCTAATATCTTAATTTGTTGTCATGTCAGCGCCAGTATCTTGGCCAAATTATTTCGGGGCACTTCATTCATAGTCTTCTGTGACTACAAACAGCCACTTCTCTTATCTTTAAAACAAAAAAACTCGTATCTCCTAGATGGCATACTGGCATGTGCTTTAATGCTGCACATAATGTGCAGCGTCTTCTATTCGCCGAGATTCAGTCCAGACTAGGAATGTCAAAATATTTCTTCGAACGCAGCAATATTGCAATTAAAAGAGTAACTCATGTGCATATATTATTTACTATAGTTTATTCACGGTTACTTCACGCATACCGTCTCTAATGACCTCGCTGTCGACGAGACGTTAAGTCCAATTACCTACCTACCTACATCACACATTTCTCAAACCCTGCTAAAGTTCTACTTTCAAGATATTCCTACACCTCGTGCAAACTAAGCTTAGCTAAGTCTGGAAAATTACACCGAAGGGCAAAGCACTGAATTCGTGGGCGCTCGGTCGTAATAATATTTTGTACGAGAACTATTTCTTACTAGGTACTAATAACACGCATTTTCTCTCACTGTTTTATTTTTCATATTTATCATAGATGAAATATTTTTTATTATAAAGAAAATATAGTTAAACTACAGTTTTAAACGAAAACTGCGATTCTCTTATGTCAGCCGAGGTATAAAAGCCTTCATACATGGGTAATTTTTCAAAGGTTTGATTCAAAAAGTGTGAAGAAACCGCGAGTAGACTATATAATAAATTACAAATGCTACAATGGCCAAAACAAATATTATGTCGAGAAAAATATGACAAAAATTAAAATATGTAACAGGACGTGTGTACTTTACATATAACTAAACACAAATCGGAGCTTATGTCAGCAGAGCTAAAAATAAAACAATAAACAATTTTGATGGCGAAAGCGCGTGACGGGATACATATGTAAACATAACTGTGTTGGCAGGTATGTATATATATATAATCTCCATAATAGTTGTTAGTCACACGTGCAGCACAACAGCCGTTTATAAAGAATGTACTTTTCTTTTTTGTTGTGATGAGAGAACAACTACTATGTAATAAATACAGATTTGTAAAATTCCCACTATTGTTGGCTGATAACATGCTTCAATACCGCACACAATATGGCTTCATTGGTTAATACCCTGTGAACATGTCGTTAAACTGTTTGAACACGTTATAGGAGATTGAAATCCCCACCATTAAATTTTTATAATTTGCCTCAAGAATGCTTCTGTGAGTGCAAACAAAATCGCTGGCGTTGGCAAAATTCAAACGAACGTAAAGGGATTTTTCATACAATGTCACCATATAGCGTGAATTTTGCAGATAGACAGATAGTATACATATACACACACTTATTGTACACACATATATAACTTATATATATATATATATATATATATATATATATATATATATATATATATATATATATATATATATATATATATATATATATATATTGGAGAACCAGAATGACAACCTCTGTCCAAAATATGGAAAAATATGTACATAAAAATATATTCCTGTGTACTGCACTTAGAAACACGAATCAGAATTTTAATTTTACCATTTTATATCATTAGAGCATCAATATATATTTTGCTTACTTTTCAGAACATTTATTTTTCACTACCGCTGAACGCATCACTTACAATTGAATAAAGACTTGAATTTGATTCTAAATTCTTCTGGTTAACAATATAACAACAAATGATTACCTTTACTTAAATGTTCACTCAGTTACTTGTTTAGTTTGCAACAAGCATCATTTTTGCACTATTTCATGGTTATTAGATGTCGTGGCTGGTAAACTGTAGACGAGGTACTGGTTAGTTAGTGCTAGTAACTTTTTGCGTATGTCGCAAAAACTGATAAGCACGAATTCATCTGAAAACATACGGGACTGTTCATTCCAGTTAATGTCATGATTGGATCACAGGCTATCAGTAATACCCTGCAGACTTCGAGTGAGTTAGAAATCTGCAAAAATATAAGGACATATTTCTATGCTACCTTAATCTGTGTAAAAACTTGCTACATAGTGTAACTGCAGCCAATCATTAAATATGTCAGCCTCGAGTTTACGGGTGACTGCGTAGTCTAGCGTATAGGTGACTGAAACTGTAAAATTCTTCTGTCTCTACAAGTAACTGTGAACTGGTGACCATTTCATGACATTTTATTAATAAATACCTGAGTAAGTACTACACATAAGGTACTGTGTTAGAACAGGTAAGTTTTAATCTGGCACTGGTGTTGTGGGGTTATCACACTCCACTCCGTCTTATTTCACGATTTTTATGGCAATGTATCAAAGACTGAAAATTTATCGGATTCATTTGGGGAGGGGGGGGGAAGATAATCTTCAAACACTTGTGCAATTGCGTTAATTTTGCTATTGGTAATGGCTTACTAGACACCTTCTGTAGGAAGCTGAGCCCACAATGCATGCATAATAAAGAATCAATCCCTGACATAGCTTCTCGCTATGCCAGTAAGGAGCCAATGAGCGGTTGATATCTGCTTCAGTAGAAAACGAATGCGAAGTCTAACCTACAGCCCTCTGAACTTATAAATTTTTCTTGTCTCTAGTGTTATATTGATATGTATGTATATTTTCCGAGTGGACGTGCATGCGATATCAATTCTAGCCATTGTAAACCAAAATAATGCGAACTCAAAAATTTATACCATTGACTTGAAGCAATGAGGGTACAACTCTGTAGGTTGAGTGATGCTTATGGATATGCCAAATTCGCCATGTTACCTGGTAGCATGCTAAAATTCACCAGACACTCTATATTTCAGTCTGTCTCGATTCTCTGTTGGCTTCTGCAATAGTGAGGTCTAATTTAGATTTTTGAATTTTTAGGATATGACTGGTTCATCCTGCCATTAGTTGTTACCTAGCCATTCACAGTGTGTCATGATTAATGTCGTCCAATGAGAAAATCAGTATTACTATCGACCTGCAAAATTTGTGTTATTTTCTGACAGCACACTGAAATTCACCGTCCTATATATATATATATATATATATATATATATATATATATATATATATATATATATTGGTGCCATTTGTTTATTAACTCCTGCAGCAGTGAGACCCACAGCTAACGTCGACTTGCTTGTACATAACTGGGCCAGCCTCTCGTTAGTTGTATGCTATTGGTCCAAAGGCGACCATGCCGTGTCCATACAAAGTGTAGTCCAATGACAAATACAACAGAACAAGTGTTTGCAGTCTAGTCTCTCTTGAATTAGTAACATGACTCTTTTCCACATCATTTTTGGAGCATATCCTATTTTTTTTTACAAATAATAATGTGAACTTTTGCATGACTGTAGTAATGTGCGGAGCCGAAACCAGCGCATCGTGCCACAGTTCTCCAGCCACCAAGCGAAGATGATAGAGACTCACACAGCCGACGAAGCCCTCCTGCGCTGCAGGTTGCCGAGGCTGCTGAGCTCCCTGACGAGCACGAAGTTGGGGTCCAGCCCCGGCCGCACCAGCACCGTCATGGACTCCACGCACAGCGACTTGGAGCGGTCCCGCTGCGGCACGGGGGCGCCCTTGCCCGCCGCGTGTCCTCTCTGGCGGCGGTCGTCATCGTCTAGCACGCGCGAGCGCACGCGCTCCCCGCGCAGTCGCGACATCAACTTCATGGCCGGCTCTCCTCCCCCCCCCCTTCACCACCGCATGACACGCCCTGCGGGCACGCCCACGTTTCCTGATAGGCCGCGGGACCGAGGGGGCGGTCGCATACCACGCCCACCTCTGACGTCACGCCGAGTGTGACTGGATGAATGGAAGAGGAGGTGGCAACTAAAGGCGTGGCTCAGCAATGGCTCAGCCAATCCCTTAGCGGTATGCGGACAAAATGGCACTATTTCAGTTTCACGGCCGGTTCCTCGCCCCTCACTGCCCGCGAGACACACTTTGTGAACACGACCATGTCTCCTGATTGGCACCGAGTTCAAGAGGGCGGTTGCATGTTACGTCCATCTCTAACATCATGCCGAATATGACTGGAGGAATGGAAGAGATACAACATTATGCCATCTAAGCTAGATTTCCGAGCATGACTGGATGAATGCAAGTGGTAGTGGCAACAAATGGCATGGCTCAGTAATCACACTCAGTTAATCCTTCAGCAGCATCCAGACCAAGCTCCATGGCGTCAAAAGTTGCAGCACATGGGCATTCGTCCACTCGGCATTCGTCTATAACATCACATTATTCGGTCTGTAGCTTGGAGTCTATTGCTTTCTGGCTGATGCGTATGTTTAAGCAGTGACCTTATATATACATATGAATACACACAAGAATGTAAAAATGGTAGAAATAATAATTCGAGTGCTGTGTAAATCCCCCCAAAAAATAACTGAATATACTATGCAATAAATTCTACATATCAGAAAAAAGTAGTAATATAAAAAACAAATGTACTGCTTTCAAAGTAAAATTATAGTGATTGCGAGTTAAAATTTTTCGACAAATTACCTTTGTTCATGCATGTAAACAACAATTTTGTCCCCTTTTAAATGTGAAGTCTAAAGACCGACTTTGACTTCAAGCTATCTTATAACAGTTTATAATGAACTAATTCTGACAGAGAGTCGGGTAATTGGTTGGTGAACAGCCAGAGGGTTTTTGATGACCGGACATGTATCATTGTTTTGTGTGTATGGCCTGAAGCCCTGGAGGGTTTCGCGGCCAAACATGTGATATTGAAAAAATTCGAAACAGAAACTCTTTGGGGCAGTACACATCATTCCATGTTTTATTGGGAGGACTGGGAGAAAGAAAAAAAAGATTAACGAGCAAGCTCCAAATAGCCCCTAGAGCCTCCAGCACAAACAATATGATGTCATAGGTCAGGGTGCATTGCCACACTGTGCATCCACTAGTTGCACCCTCGGAATCACAGTTTATGCTCTGCAAATGCCGAACTGAAGTTGTGCCACTTCAGGTGGTGCAGACTACTGAATGCATACACAGCAACAATATACCATCCAGCTTTTCCAGTCAGCTATTTAGTCCTAGTTATTCTTATAAGTTATACTTTAAACCTAATTTTACACTACCGACATTTACTGCTGACATAAACAGAAACATTCTAAGGGGTGACAGTGAAAATTTCTTATTCTAAAAATATTCGAGTGTGTTTTTAAATTTTTTTTTAAAATTAGACTCTCGATATTTTAATATTTCAGTGTCAATCGTCGTTTGTTGCTTATTAAAGCCACTAAGGTTAATAACATTATAAATTTGCACACTTAAAAATAATATTTATTTCTATTAACGCTGCGAGAAACACATTATTGAGAAAGCCTATTTATTTCCATAACTGAGTCGATGCACTGTTTTAATAGCTCAAATATAAAAAAGCTAAGTTATTTGCGAGAAAAGTATTGTTCTATAACAATTATTTTTTCAATGTTTTCTGGTCCAAACAGATTGGATGTTTAGGTATTAAAAATCATAGTGTATGTTCTTAATACATTTGTTGCCCTAAATTAAAATAAATGTAATGACGAGTGATGTCTTTAAATGGATCGTATAAGTATACAAAATGCGGTACTTGTTGTCTACTCGAAGTGAATATTTCCTTATTTGTGTAATTCAGACAATTATTAAATAAGCAGTTTAGGCATATTTATTTTTAGGAAATGCCATGAAAAAAAAAGGCGCATCTATATATCCTCCAAATAATTTTCAATATAAAATTAAATATATGGATTATTTTTGAGAAAGTAATAAAAATAATGTCTGTTCATAAATGTTGTACAAGAAAAGGTTCAGTAGATCTGCAGTGACAACATACGTTACCCGGTTTAAAATAAACTTGTGCTTCCTCCAATTTTTACATCCCGAATTCCGACAAATTTTGTCAGCATATCTGCTTAGAAAGTTAATTAAAATTGCTCATTAAAATAATTTTAAAGATTTATTCTTGAAAAATGATGTTACCCGAATGCTAGACCTAGGATAGAAATATGCCCTCTCGAATTTTTCTTTCTAGAATTAGCGAAGTACCTGGGTCAATTAAACACGTTTAATTGTCTTAAGCTTAAAAACCAAGTACACAAAATAACTATAATCAAGTCGGAGTCGATACCTTCTGAAGTTGTGACATTTGCTCAAGTTCCGCAGATAACGGCTGCGTTGCGAGATAAAATTTTTATCGAGGAATTCGTGGGGTGTTTCCTGATAAGCCCCTACGGCTTTTTCCCGTAGCCTAGTATCCATTCCCACTAGACGCGAGTACGATAGCAGCAGCAATGTTGTCCAACAGCGAATCACAGAGTAGATAAGTAATACAGAGGCGAAACAATCTTAGTTACCGCGAGATTCAGCGGCGCAACCCGGCAAAACGGCGTTACATGCAAGCAACAGAAGGGAACCTTCCACAGCATGCATTAGCCAATCAGACACTAGGTCCGTTCCTAGAACTTCAGGCAGCCAATCAGAGAATCCTTGTACATATCTACTCTGTAGAGACTTGAAAATTTCGCGGTCTCTTTCACAAACTTTGACGTTCACGTTACCTTTTCCAATTGGTCGACGCGTTGTTTGACACCTCCTGGAGATGAATGAGCCAATATAAAATGTGCAATAAACTGAAGGCCCAATCACCACCTTGTACTGCTACAACAAACAACCAATGAGCAGTTTAGATCAGCATGAGTTTATGAGCAAGACCGTGAATCGTTAACTCGCCAATTTTTCAGCTCTCCGCAACTCTGTACTATGATTGTCGTCGAGAATTTGTTCACGCCTGTGTAACAGCACAGAATAGATGATCACACAGAAGCTAAAAGGCTTGGCGGTTCCTTTGATACAATTCAACTCGATGGCTCATTGATAGGGTCACGTGTTTTTCGTGGGAAGATTTTCGAGGAGGCCAGACTGCGGCATCGTATGTGCACACATGCAGTCTTCATTTGACTATATTAGCGACTTGTATTTGTGTGAAGACAATCTGTTACATGAGTGAGCCAATCAGTATTAAGTTTCTCCGATAATGACCGTCCGTGAATAGCGAGAGGACAGATGAGCACTTCCGAAATCAGCATTTGAAAACCGTCACTGCCCCAACTTGCATATATTTTAACGGCTACACTGACCCTCATGTGCCCAGTAGTGTTGATAACGACAGAGGGAACATATTGAAAATATATATTTTCCTCTCTGTTATTTTTAACTTTTAATGTATGTACTATACCAATAATTTTACAGTTTCTCTTGACCAACGCGTGGATAAAGTGATAAAACCCACAGCAACGTTAATTTTTACACGTGGCGGATCAATACACAACGTACACACAAGCAGATCTTATGCAGGGCTTTCGAAATTGCTCAGATGACCGTGAACAGGCTTTGCTCTATGGTAACAGGGAGTGGGGAGAAGAGGAAGTTAGGCATCGTCCGAATTCATAAATTTACCGGTGTGCGTGCATCCTTGCATACTTTACTCTCCATTGGCACCAAATTTGATGAATTCGGAGAGACAGTTTTGTTTGCTTTGGCAACAGCTCTTAGCAAGCTAATCACTCCTAATAAACATTTTATTTTCGTCAAAGAACTTGACTATTGCCGGTAGTTATAGGGTTAAATCAATAATGAAATAATATTTTAATTTAATTTACATATAATTTGTTGTCTTATTAATTGTTCGCGAGTTTGAAATTTTGATTGCTGGTTTTACCTTAGCTTTTGTAGGTTAAGAACATAAGTCTGATACGAATTTGTGTAGACCATTTTTTAAGATGCATCTTTGCAATAATTATTGACACAGTTCAAAATCCTAAGCCCTACGAAGTAGTAACGTTGCACTTTTCATCATTAAATAAAATAATTCCGTCCGAAATCAATTGCTTCTCAATTGGTGGCACGTGTAGTCTACTGCAAGGGCGCCAGAAGTATACACCTGCGTTTACTTGTACACTTGCATATATCACTTGCAGTTCAGACAGCACGTATGGCATCACTACCGGGGACAGGTGCTCACAAGTATGTACTTCAGGCGAATTCGCACACGGCCTCAGTTTGAGAAATCCTTCTCGGGCGGCGACACCGTATACTAAAGATGAGGTAGACCGATCTCGCTGGCTGCGCACAACCAATCTCCGTGTCCCATCATTGAAATGCTCTTCTGTCAACACGTGTAGCGAAAACGGCATGGTTTGGATCTTAGGTTAGAAAACTGATTTATAAACAAATGCTTTGAGATGTATGTATACTTCCGCTGACCAATTCGTATTGCAGTTCGATTAAATTCAAATAGTTAAAAGTATTTAATCGTTTAATAGCGCTTGTCATCCGAGAATTAAGATATTATCATACACGTTCATCACCAGAGACCTGAAAAATTCGCGAGTTCAAAGACCTGCAGGCTAAACTCTACAGTCATATGTACAAATGTGCCGATATCATATGTTTGTTGGTCGTCTGCTGTTACAGTGGAAGGCGACAATTGGACACTGTTCTCCAAGCGGTGCCAAACACCTTGTGGATCAATGCCTAAATTTATATAAACGCAAGTGTTATGAATTCTAGCAAGTCCCAAAATGAATCCGCGAATTCTTCATGTCTCCATTCATCACTGTTGACCTTGTAACATTGTCAGTTGCATATGATTGCGGTAGGTCAATAATTGGGTACGTGCGCAGAAGACGAATAAGCGGTCTACCTCATGTTTAGTCTACGGGCGACACGGCGGCAAAGCTGATCGATGGTAGGTGTTGACGGTAGGATATGCGCCGAGCCCACTCAGGTACTTCCAATAGCGAGCTGCCTAACAATTGCGGGGCGAGTGGGGTGCCATTAGCGGAGCCGGGTTATCTGCCAGGGCCGGCTGATGTTGTTCTAGTCGAAACGGGCCAAGAGGGGGGGCACCTTCGATCAAACGGCGTAGGTTCGTCGCGTTGCCTAGCCTCCTCGTGCCACTCTTACGTCACAGTACGGCTGGCGCACAGTTAAGGCCCCCGTCTATCTGGCGCGTGAACCGCGCTGGAGTGTAAGTAATTCGCGAAACTATTAACACTTTGTAGACTGTGTTCGAGTGTAGCTCGTGTAAAGCTAATTTGAAAACTTTCTTCGTCGTTCAAACAAAACTCGCGTGGATGTGCAGTCTTTATTCGGCTAGTGTTTAACATGACCTCACAAAAAATACTTCAGTGCAGTAACAATGAAATTGCTAACGACAGAATTTCTTTCTTTTTTTTTATAGCCACTCAAAGGGACATCAAAATTTGTAAATCCTTTCATACGATAAAGGAAATTTGATTGGATCAATATCAGCTTGGATTTCCATTGGTTGATGACCGGCCAATAATGGACGCTGCAAAATACATGGCAGTGTTCGGTATGGTATGGACCGATAGGACTATGGTGAATTATAGCACGGGCACCAAAACCCCCGACAGAGCCGGTGTTCTTGTAATAGTGGATCTAGGTGACTCGCTTCTAGAGACTATTCACAGTAAAATGAGCACTTTTGAAAGTCCTGCTTAAGATTTACTTGTATGCACGTCGTGAATTATTCCGCCTTATGTAAAATCAACATTACAGTGGGCCTCTTCACTTCATTCATGCGTGGGTCAAGTGAAACTGTGAAATTATTAGAAAAGTCAAATATTTTGCAAATATGCTTATTTTTACACTTCGATGCATAAAAAATAACTGAAAGCGAAAGAAAAATTTAAGTTATCACACATGGTTACCTAACATTTTTTATTCGACGTAAAGATAACGAACTATGTTCCCTTCATCGTTACGAACATTATTGGGCGCATGTCACTCTGGGCGCCCGTTAAAATATATGCAAGTAGGAGCGGTGACTTTTTCCTTAGGCTAATTTCAAAAGTGCTCACTTTATTGTGAACGGCCTTTAATTTGTCTTAACTGTCAGCAAATATGTGCAGACCTCAAAGTGTTAAACATGCGTCCAGTGTGTTGGTCTACGAAAATAACACACACTTCAGACGAGGACTGGCGAGTACTTTCAAGACATTATAAACACAACTTAAAGTGTACTCAAAAATGGCTAAAAACGACATCTCAAAACGCTGTATCTCAAAACATACGCGTCAGATACAAACAAAGCTACTCAAGGGTCTTGCATTGAACTTTCCCACATAATTTAAACAAATAAAAGAATATCGCCACATCTGAAGGTCCCCTGGGTGTAGACACAGGGCGACGAGATAACAGCAAGCCAGTTCAGAGCCTCGCGCTTAGCGGCGATTACGTACTTAATGCGTGTAAAAGTGTCGCCCTTGTCGCGCCCGTTAAAATATATGCAGGTAGGAGCGGTGACTTTTTTCTAAGGTTGATTTCAAAAGTGCTCACATTATCATGAGTAACTATTTTATGTATTTTCGAACCTCAGCCCCAGTGTGTATAGGCTGTTCACGATAGAATTAGTATTTTGTAAATCTATCTCTGAAAAATACCACTGCCCGCTAACTGCATCTTACGCTACCAGACACACTGACGTACAAGCTCCCTGTTATTCGGCAGCGAATTACAGAAAAATAGTTCTAAATTTCGACGTTATTCTGCGAGTGTAATGTTTTCATTTATGGCAAATAAAATGTGTGTTTGTCTTCTTAATACGCATTAGACTACGACATGGTGTATTAGTAATGCGTTTATATCGTCAAAAATGTTTACATTTTCAATTGACTGACGCATGATTAAAGCCATGAAGCCCATGGTAATGTTGATTTTACATATGGCGAAAGGATACACAATGAGGAGTAGGCAGATCTGAAGCAGGGCTTTCAAAAGTGCTCATTTTATTGCGAACAGTTTCACCCCAGAGCAGGTGACATGGGGTTCAGTCTTCGTCTCCTTGCAGGTTTCTAATTGGCTCAGAATTCGCTTCGACGTATAGAATATAGTGTAATACAATTCCTAAACATGACGTATAGAATATAGTGTAATACAATTCCTAAACATGACGTATAGAATATAGTGTAATACAATTCCTAAACATGACGTATAGAATATAGTGTAATACAATTCCTAAACATGACGTATAGAATATAGTGTAATACAATTCCTAAACATGACGTATAGAATATAGTGTAATACAATTCCTAAACATGACGTATAGAATATAGCGTAATACAATTCCTAAACATGACGTATGGAATATAGTGTAATACAATTCCTAAACATGACGTATAGAATATAGTGTAATACAATTCCTAAACATGACGTATAGAATATAGTGTAATACAATTCCTAAACATGACGTATGGAATATAGTGTAATACAATTCCTAAACATGACGTATGGAATATAGTGTAATACAATTCCTAAACATGACGTATGGAATATAGCGTAATACAATTCCTAAACATGACGTATAGAATATAGTGTAATACAATTCCTAAACATGACGTATAGAATATAGCGTAATACAATTCCTAAACATGACGTATAGAATATAGTGTAATACAATTCCTAAACATGACGTATAGAATATAGTGTAATACAATTCCTAAACATGACGTATAGAATATAGTGTAATACAATTCCTAAACATGACGTATGGAATATAGCGTAATACAATTCCTAAACATGACGTATGGAATATAGTGTAATGCAATTCCTAAACATGACGTATAGAATATAGTGTAATACAATTCCTAAACATGACGTATAGAATATAGTGTAATACAATTCCTAAACATGACGTATAGAATATAGTGTAATACAATTCCTAAACATGACGTATAGAATATAGTGTAATACAATTCCTAAACATGACGTATAGAATATAGTGTAATACAATTCCTAAACATGACGTATAGAATATAGCGTAATACAATTCCTAAACATGACGTATGGAATATAGTGTAATACAATTCCTAAACATGACGTATGGAATATAGTGTAATGCAATTCCTAAACATGACGTATAGAATATAGTGTAATACAATTCCTAAACATGACGTATGGAATATAGTGTAATACAATTCCTAAACATGACGTATAGAATATAGTGTAATACAATTCCTAAACATGACGTATAGAATATAGTGTAATACAATTCCTAAACATGACGTATAGAATATAGTGTAATACAATTCCTAAACATGACGTATAGAATATAGTGTAATGCAACTCCTAAACATGACGTATAGAATATAGTGTAATACAATTCCTAAACATGACGTATAGAATATAGTGTAATACAATTCCTAAACATGACGTATAGAATATAGTGTAATACAATTCCTAAACATGACGTATAGAATATAGTGTAATACAATTCCTAAACATGACGTATGGAATATAGTGTAATACAATTCCTAAACATGACGTATAGAATATAGTGTAATACAATTCCTAAACATGACGTATAGAATATAGTGTAATACAATTCCTAAACATGACGTATAGAATATAGTGTAATACAATTCCTAAACATGACGTATAGAATATAGTGTAATGCAACTCCTAAACATGACGTATAGAATATAGCGTAATGCAACTCCTAAACATGACAAATGCACATTTGTTTGAAATGTAACGTGTCCCAAGGGCCAGTTGCGTTAAAAAGGATTAGTGCTCGGGATAAAACTTATTCTCTTGTCTAGCTTAGTGTGTTCTAGGAGCTCGTGTTGTTGATATCCAAAGATATTATTCTCCTGTTAGCTATCCTGCCATGGGATGGTCTGTTATGGATTCATCCTGGTCGTTAGCGAGTATGAAAACCACTAAAATAGATGAGACTGCAACTCATGAATGATAATAATCATTAATATTATAAACGTTGTTTTAACGAAGTAATATTTTTAGCTGTTGGGACGTGAATCGATCTATTGGTTTAAAGGTAGTGGATTTGTGTACGCGAGTAAAAAACCAAACAGTACAAGTGTGTTTTAACCATTGAAAGCTCATAATTCGTATGTAGAATCTAGAAAGTTTATTGAAAATGTGTAATAATTTTGCACTGTCTACAACAAAATTAGTCCATCCTATGAGATAGAAATTGCGTAAAACAGCATCGAGGCATGTTTACAACGAAAATGCGTCTGGGGAGATTACTTCAAATCTTTGTAGGGAAAACCAGCTTGTAAATAATTTGCATGTTAAATCACAATACCACGGATTTTCACAACATATTTGCCGTTCACGAGGTATGTACTGTAAATTTCATCTTGCTTCTCTTAACCCTTTCAGACCCACTTTAGTTTACGGTTTCAGGCCCATTAGGTCCATTGTTTCATTGTCACGGCCAATGAGCTGTATTCTATTTGTTCGACTACAGTAATATGAACCGTCTATGACTCAGACCTGTAAGACTATTTGCGATTTATTTACCCACAGGCGAGATCATTGGACACCGAGATTCGCAGTCTGCAGTACAGGCCAAAAATTACCTACACGTGCGCAATGTACACAATTATGTACACTGCGTAGAATAGGTAGGTTAAGCTCTAGTCTATTTTCAAGTTTTCATTAGGAAGTGTTACTCTGCCTAATGTTAGTTTAGTGGAATAATGAATGCAGTGGCATATACTGTTTGAATATCTACAGTACTCATTTTCAAATCGCACCATGAACAGATTATTTTGCTATTTAAAGCAATGGATTCTAATATTAATGAATTCAATTCAATTTTATGTACCAAAAAAATTGCGAGAATGACTAGGCGTCCCACCTGGATTAATACACTATAGTAGTCATGGTTTAAACCTAATTTAACGATTTGTTATGAATCACGTCTTCAGCACATTCAATTAAAGTTTCCAATTAGTTATACTCTCGCTATTTAATTAGAATACGAAAATGTAGTAAGTTAAGACACGCCAGACACAGAATATTAATATTATGTTGCCCAACTTCAAGGCCGTGCGAAGTTCGTGTGAACAATATTTTTAATTAGCTAACGTTCTCGAGTAGCTTAAAAACGGCAAATTACTGCAGCAGCATTCTGTTTCTGAAATAAACAAATCCAGACACTGCATAATGAGTTTTCACAACTCGTTTCATAATATCGAAAAAAGTTCGTCTTGTGAAAATATAAAATAAAACAGTGGTGCGGATTTCAAAAGTTATAACGACGCAGCTGACATCTGCGTTTGTATTCAATCTCTTCACGTTGGCTTGATTACGTCACATATTTACAACGTAATTGTATGGGAGTAATTATACCATGCGCTAAATTGAATGATATAGCGATAGCACAATATCGCTAATGCAAATTTGAAACGTGGGTAATACAGAATGGAATTCTTACGAAACGCGACAAATAATACTAATTTCAAATTATATTATGTCGTTTTCAGGGTAACTTCATGCCCACTTATTAATAATTGACATAGTGCAAGACAAAGCGCTTATCTTCACACATTTGTAAATTTCAGGAAAAAAAAATGAACACTCCAATCTTGCCAGCATCGTCCAAGTTTTCAGTATAAAGCTCTGTATTTTAGTACTTTCATTGCCAATATAAGCATAAATCAACCACCAAACCTCTTTTAACACTCTGGTACCTAACCAAAGAAATAAATATGGCGGTACAAAATAGTTCGTATCTTACCAAGGGGTTAGGCTAAAAGGGTGATAATTAACAATATGATAGAGACCATTTTGGTACAACTGGCCCTAAATATTGTTTACTAGGGATATTTTTTAAGTTAGAGCCGCGGAGTATGTTAGTATACAGAGGTGAAATGCTGTGGAGGTTTCCTTTCACGTGAGCGTACCATTTCTCTGATAGACTGCACTGTGCACTGGGTACGAATAATGCGTCTGATTGGCTACTACTTGCTGCGGAAGTTTCCCTATTGGCTGAGCTGATGGCTGGTGTGTGGGCTACAAGGCGCTGGTTGGAGAAAGGCGTTCCAGTATTCTGCTGGCCAGTGATGTCAGATAGATAATATGATATTCTGGTACCTTGCCCGTAAAATGCCAGTATTTTCCGTAAAATTCTGGTACTCTAATCAAATAAAACCTCCCCATCTCTCATCGATCACGAAAAACCAATAATTGCAACTGCGTTAGAGTAATTTTAAATCCCACAGAGAACTTGCATATTTTTAAAACTACAGTGGAAATTTTTATTTTATGTTATTGGATTGCTATTGGTTAAATATATATATATATATATTTATATATATATACACACACACATTCAGGGCGCTCAGAGATTACTTACCTAATCATTTCACAAAATAAAAATTTTAATTCTCTTTAAATATATTTAGTCAGAGACTAAATATACATAACTAATTTTATAATTTTGTCACGACAATATAGGCCTAATATGGCACTACGCATTGCTACAAACTACAAGTACCATAAAACATCAAATACCCAACCATTATTTTTATTTTAGTTTAGAAAATAATTTAAATTAATAGATACTTTAGCTACATCAGTAAATTTCAGCAAATTTTTGTGACCTATAAAAAGCTGGTACATATGCGTGCCAGAATGAGAATAATGTGGTACCTAGTACCAAGATAGAAAATCTGGTACAGATGGTAGAATTCTGGTACGTCTGGCAACATACGCCATGTTAGGGTGTGCCGCTGGAGTTCGCGGTTTACGTAGCTGTTTCACCCCTGTATTGGTAGGTTATCTGTGTTAAATGCAACATGAATATTATAGTGCCTCAAATAAGGCCTAGCGCCAAATGAATCCACGAAATATGCGGGTTTATGAAAGATATGATCGATATTAAAATAATCAGTGAACGCAACTTAAATCCGCTTGATTTTTAAGTTGCGTGACAGGTTTCTACAAGAGAAATACTTTACTTTCCAACAGAGATATGACAGAAAAATCGCTTTACAAACCACAAAATTTGAAAGGATTTAATATATATCACAAATACCAAATCCCATATATATATATATATATATAAGCCACGTACACACAATGTACGTGGCTTATATATGAACCGATATACAAGCAAAGATCACGCGAAAATCTGTGGAACCAAGCTACGAGAGTAAACGCATATACATAGCGACGCATGTAATAATGTTTCAGTCAGAATTCAGAAATGACACAGAACGGTAGCAAAAACACCAAAAAAAAAAAAAAAAAAAAAAAAAAAAAACCTCAGTTACGAACAAATAACAGCGAATATGGAACAACAATAACAAAATAATTATAAGTTAATGGGGAACGAATGCTTGTTCCGCCCTGCACCTAATAACAGATCAGGAGGTGTCTAATAACGCGTGGACCAAGGGCAAATGTGATACAAACGAAGAGTTTTCCAATTATACCTTAACCCAAAATTAAATTGCGAATTTTTCAGGCCCCTTACTATACACCATGAATTAAAAATGTTACATTATTCATTGTGTATACAAAGACTTTCGCCAGAAAAATAATGCAGTAAAGGTAGCATAAAATAAGAACGCAGTGAACTATTTGCGGTACCCCTAAGCAGCCGCCACAATCGATAAAAACAAATTTCTGGGCAGACAATTTATTTAACCCCATTCCTTACAACCCTCAGCGCCCCTAGAGACTCAATAACTGCAAGGGTCCTTCCGTTTTCATTGTTATCGTCGTTCCAGGAAGCAAAATCGTTTCCAGCTCGTTCATAGTCTGGATCTGTTATTGCCTATCGCTCCCCCCCCCCCCCTTACAACCAACCCTTACACTGTCAGAATTGTTTGGTACATTTGCTGACAGTATAGTGTAAGTGTAGACATACGTACGCGGTTTACATAAGGGGCATATTCACTTAATTAGAAAGTGCCATCTTATTCTCCACGCTCGACCCATAAATGCATCTTCTCGTTTATATTTAAACACGAATGTTATCAGCATGACGTAAAGCATTCTTAATGAGAAAAATATTATCTAATTATCTGTCAACTAGGAGACGAAAGAATTTTAATATGATACGTAACTTGATTTTATATCAATAAAAAGGTATTCTTAGCTCAGTGGAGAGATTGGAGAGATTTGCGCTGCTTTTAACATCATGCTCTTGGGAGCCAGTTGGGGTGAAACAGGTGAGTATGGAGCAGCGCTGGACTGAAAGGGCGGATGTGAAACGGAGATCCCAGGGAAAACTCGCCGACCAGAGGCGGGTAGTCTAACGAAGACAGCATCGTGGCCCCTGATAGGGTTGGATTAAAGACTACCTAGTAGGAACCGTGAGCTCCACTCGATGAATCACAGCTGCGATCGATAGAGATTTGACAACAGGAGATGCTGGGGGCAGAAAGAGCGTTAGTGTACGGCCTATAACCTATTTATTTACCTCCAGATATGTCAGCTGTGAGCTGTATTAGTGAAGAAAAATAACCCTGTATAAATAGTGTTTTCACGGAGGGGCCGCGGTTGCTGAGCGGTTGGCACGCTCGCCTCCCACCAAGGCGAACCGGATTTTCGCAAGTGGGAATCGTGCCGGACGATTCCGTTGATCGGCGGGTTTTCTCCCACCTCTTCAATCCGGCGCCGCATCCATATTCATTCGAATCACCCTCATCGGCTCGTAAGACCTCGCGGTTAAGGGCCGCCCAAATCTCTTCACTCATTCGCTCGCCTTCATGGACGTGGATTTCCCATCATCCCACTGCACTTATTCCCTTATTTAACCTTAAACACATATTTCGATTAATACCATCACATTATCTGCCCTTTTCTGTGCCGAAAGAGGGTGTAACGTCACACTTCATCGTAATTTTGAAGATATATTCCAGTTTACAGCTACAAATGACATCTAGTCACGAAGTACGAAAGGCTTCTTTGTCGGTGAAATAATGTTATATTAAACAATCTTCTGGGAAAATCTATGGACGTTGTTCCGCAACCAAAATAGTAAGAAATCACAAAAATTTAAAAGAATAATTTAGCTTTATACATTATCAATTCGACGGGAACAATTCGTCCACACGTTTCTACTGCAGAGCTCAGAGGTTAAAATTACGACATTAATACCAAAGCTATCCATATTATTAGTAATCAGTTGTTCACACATTAATTTTAGTAATAATACAAGTTAAGATATAAAATATTTATTATAAATTAACGGAGGTAATGATAATGCTATTCAGGGCACAATTTATACGCCAAGCTCTGTTGTTTATAATGTTTACAATTATTGCTTATTTACACCTTCCACTACTAACTATGGACTAAATATGAAGTAGACCGATTATTTGTCTTTGCGCATGTGTCCAACATTGACACTATACACACACACACACACACACACACACAGACATATATATATATATATATATATATATATATATATATATATATATATATATATATATATATATATATATATATATATGAGCTTTCAAAATGCAAGCACTTTTGTATGAATAAAATACTTTTGATAATTTTGTTTTTAGCCATACAAAATTGTTAGAAAAGGTATACAAACAACTCAAAGTACTCGTTTACTAATCAGTAGGGAAAGGAAAATTTCGCGAGCTCAATGACCTGCAGGCTAGACTCCACAGGCCTGTGCACTAGAGCCTCAGCTGTTTGTTCATTGGCTGCTGTTCCATTGTTACCTCACACCTGGCAGTATGATATTCGCTACTTGTTTCCTTGCGAGCCTGCTACTGGCTCAGAGGCGTCTAGGGAGTGTCTAATGAACTGTGATCCAATTGCAAAGGCGACTTCACTCTATATGTGTTTGACGTCTCTCTTGTCCCGGAATGAATTCGCGAAATTTTCCTATCCCTACTAATAAGTGTTCTAACCTCAAATCTAATCCACGCCATTTATGTTGGACATGTAGGTAGAAAAGCAATTCAATGTCGGGACACGGAGACTGGTTGTGCCCAGCCAGTGAGATCGGTCTACCTCATTTTTAGTCTACTCCGCTAACCCTGTTCGACGTGTACACACTAAACTGATCTATATTTATTTTACACGTAAGAGTTTTACAACCAAGACTTACACAAGGTGCGAACCTTAAACTTTGAGATTCAAATATCAGACCTTTACTATAGCAAGGGCGAATAATAGCCTGTGAAAGCAAGATTATATCAGAGGATAGGGAAGTTTACGTAAGTGCAACACCGTGAAATTCATTTTGATGTGACCGTACGCATCCCATGAGAGGCGGCACGAGGATATGGGACATAACATGCTGAGCATCTGATTGGCTACTTCGAGCTGGGAAATATTCCCTGTTGGCTGGGCTGCCGGGTAGCAAGTGGTTACCAAACGTTGATTGGCGTAAGGTGGTCAGACATGTCGCTCAGCAGTTACGTCTACATGCTAACGTGTACGCCTGGTGTTATGCGGTTGTTTCAGCACTGCAGTTTATTCTTAAATATAATGTGGCTATAGTGATGTGGTTAAGGAAAATTTTAAAAATATGGTTTTATGGTCCCATGTGAACTGAGATTCACGATAGGGTTGTTCATCTTATTCTACTTGCCGATGATATGCCAGAACAGTTAGAATGCTATATTGACTCCGTGACGAAAAAAATCATTAGAGGCTGTTCACAATAAAGTGAGCACTTTTGAAATAAACTAGGAAAAAGTTACTGCCCCTGCATACATATATTTTTACGGACTCACTGAGTGACATACGTCCAGAAAAGTTGGTTTCCGATCGAATGGAAAGTAGTTACATATCTCAACGCCGAATAAGAAGTGTTAGGGAAACATTTGTGATAACTGAAATTATTTCTTTAGATTTCTACGTGTTTTACTGCATCGAAGAGAAAAAATTGAGCAGATTTGTAAATTATTTATTTTTTTAGTCATTTCATAGTTTCACTTGACCGATGCACGAATAAAGTGCTGAGACCCAAGGCAATATTAATTTTACATAAGGTGGAAGAATACACAACGTGAATACAAGTATATCTTAAGCAGGGCTTTCCAAAGTGCTCATTTTAAGGTGAATAGACTCTAGATGCATATATTCTGGGAGGCGCTGAGATAATATGGCGAAGACGAAGTATCTGATTGTAGTGGAAGTTCAAAATATTGGTATCACTGTCCATAGGCCAACGGGTAACACATTGGAGCAGATGAAGTATTTGTGGGTCAATCATCAACGAGAATGGGAAGTATCTGATTGTAGTGGAAGTTCAAAATATTGGTATCACTGTCCATAGGCCAACGGGTAACACATTGGAGCAGATTAAGTATTTGTGGGTCAATCATCAATGAGAATGGGAAGTAATATCTTGAATAACACAAACCCAATCGCACTTTATGGGAAGAAACAAACCCGGTGAGACTCGAAGTGATCGTTGAGAGTATTCTACTTGCAAGCTGCACAATTCTGGACGTTAATGGAATTGCGTGAGAACAAAAACAAAAGATACAAAAGTGAATTGTTTTTTCAGAAGAGTTAGCGCATTTCTCACATTAAGTTATTAGTCGAACTATCCTTGAAATACTCTATGTCCAACGAAATGTAACCATTTGCTTAGGAGTCGATCTTTTATAAAGTCACGGGCATGCTCAACGGATTATGCACGAAAGGAGTACCTGTCAGTGGTCCTAAAAGTCGTTATTACTAGAGCCACTAGCCCTAAATACTTTAGTGCTGCACTCTAAATTCGAATCAGTGAGAAACCACTGATTCGCAGTGAAATTCAACTACTCGGCATCAGTGAAAATGGCTCCACTTGGAATCAAAGGAAAACCGCTGATTGTTTCAGTGAAAAGATTTCACTGATTGAATAAGTGACGGCCGACTGCGACAGCGAATTAAATATATTTCATTTTACTGAATTTAACCAAATAATTACATAAAATAAACATAGTTGTGAAAGTTTAATATTTATATTGAGCAATTTTCCGTAATTTAAAAAAGAAAAAAATTCCTGCAGGTGGCCATGATCGAACTCACACACCCGTGCTGGCTCTAGGGATACTGAATTTAGGGCTACTATTTTCAGGGATTACTAACTTTAGGGCTAGTGCCAGTTTTAAGAGGGCTGAAATTTTATGGCTAATGAATTTAGGACTAATGCATTGCGCCCCACGAAATACAGCCTAGGAATATGATTGATTTGTCTCCACTTCGGCGTAGGCAGCGGGTATGTCCACGACATTCCTCGAGAGCGAACAATTATAAAGGAAGCAATTACGTCCGAAGGACGAGATGACTTTCTGTCGTACGAAAGTATGTTTTACGAAGCAGCCGCTGGGGATTTGAGGAACAGTTGCAAGCAAGCAGGCCAAGGCAGTCTCGAGGAACCGAGTATGTTGATAGCATGTCAGACTGCCATTTGGGTCAAGAGGCGAGGAAGGAGGGGCGAGTTCTGGGTTCGATCCAGATGGGCTGCTGTCGGAGTGGTTTTTTTTTCCAACTGGACTATCCGTTCCCGTTCCAAGAGAAAGTCGGTGCAGCACCTGAATATGAACTTCCCCACTCGGTAGCCTATTGGGAATTGTTCTAGCTAGCTCGTGCGCTTGAAACGAAATTGAGTTTCGTTTTCATTAATACGTTCTTTCTAAATGGTTCTTGCAGCGGAGGAGTAAGTAAATGAAAAGTCACTATTGTGAATATGCGCAGTTGAGAAGCCATTTTGTAACAGATAACCTAAACGATAGCCAGGGATAGGAAAATTTCGCCAATTCATTCCGGGACAAGAGAGACGTCAAACATATACAGTGAAGTCGCCTTTGCAATTGGACCACAGTTCATCAGACACTCCCTAGACGCCTCTGAGCCAACAGCAGACTTGTAAGGAAACAAGTAGCGAATCTCATACTGCCAGGTGTGAGGTAACAATGGAACAGCAGCCAATGAACAAACAGCTGAGGCTCTAGTGTACGCAGGTCTGTGGAGTCTAGCCTGCAGGTCATTGAGCTAGCGAAATTTTCCTAACCCTAACGATAGCATGGAAAAACAAAAATTGAAAACAAGCCAGTACGCCTAGCTGTTGACTACAGGTAAATTTCTTTTGTTTCCAGTATATTATTACATGTTATAGTCGGTGTTTTCTGTGATAACTTAACTGTATGATGTCATATTTCTAGAATAACCATTTTTCATTAAATCTTTATTGTCACGAACTTACAAGGGAGTTCATATAAGGTAGTATGTTCACTTAATATCTGATCCTTTCACTTTAATCTGGAGCCGTATCAATTACTGAAGAACGTTAAGAGGCAATTCTAAAAATATCAAATTATAAGGATAAGATAAAATGGAACAATCGTCTTACACATCGTTACTCGTGGTTCCTTTTCTGCTTTCCTACGAGAGCATTTTGGGATGGGTGTAACGCATTCAGAGAAGGTGAACTTCTCAAGTAGACTGAAATAGTGGAGAATTCTCCAAATCAGTCAATTTGAAGCAAAAATATTTCCACTGAAATTTGTGGAAGTCTACTGATTACTTGAACGACGCAAGTAAACCTGATTATTATGTAAAATAAATAGTTATATACGCTAATAAGTTGCTTGTCTCTACGTCGCCGTACACGACTAAAATAATGGCAACTTAATAGTTTGTTAGTGACTAAAATGTCGAGGGTAATGAAATGGCTTTTCTCGCATTAATGAAATACGTATATTGGAGTTCAAAAACCTTATCTTGGGATAAACGAAACTTTGCTGAAACAAAACAATAGAAGTTCACGGTTTTAATTCATTAGTGTGGATTCGTATGAAAGGGATATTGTGTATTTTTCAGTACGATGATTTTAAAGTTATTACGATTATCCTTGTTGTGCAAAGAAAAAAACCAAAAGTAAACTACTTGAATGGTCACCAACTGAAATTTTAAAATTTAATTACGATAACTAAAATAAATAATCATCCTTATTCAGTGTCGTTGTTGCTGCAGAAATTCTTGTCATCTTGGGAGGGTTTATTTCTAAAATGTTGATTTCAAAATTGTTGAAATAAACGTGAACCAGACTTTAACCAACTGGTTATAAACAAACTGGTAACCACTACAGTCATCAACGATTCTATTCGACACTAGCGTAGGTGCTCGAATCGGTCTTCAAGGGAGGTTTGCCTATGATTCTTGGCTGAGATTTGGTCTTGTTTTGGAAGTGCACATTCTGCGCAAACAGATCTCGGCGAGTTTGGGAGCGCCGGTAATTAGTTCTTTTCCTTCCGATAGCTCCTCGTTAATTATGTTCATCTTCGCAACCTCCACAGGCACAGCCTTTCTTCACACCCAGCGAGTAAAAAAAGGAAAAAGCTTTCAACTTTTCCTTAGTTTCCCGGGCACGCGTGCCAACGAAAAAAGTTAATTAGCAGACAAGTTTCCGACTTGGCAGACACCAGTATAATTTGCGGGTTTGTTTGTTTACAGACTAAATAAACCCGGAATATTTTTCGTATCAATGTTACCTTCATAATTTAGGCTGTTCAAGAACCAATTTTTTTCTTCATTGTTTGAGGTTTTTTTTTTTTTTTGTAGTTTCAAGACATATTATCTAAGATAACGTAATAGAAATACCAAACGACTTGAAACATAACGTTTGCCATTTTTTTTTAGAGTACCGTAAGTATGTGATATTTATTCGTACAAATCATGAAAGTTATTTCAATGCAAGATTTGATTTTAGCTAACTGTTTACTGAGTCATGGGAAAGGAATGAAGCGATTTATTGGAAATTTTTTAAATTTAACTCAAATGAGGGTGAACCATGTATTCATTATCTTTTGAAAAGTAATTTTCCTCCATTGCTGTACTTTTTTTTTCTTCAGATTTTTGTTTCATATCACAACGGTAGAAACGATGTCACATGCCAAAAATGTAGATAATAATTGTAACTTCTTGAACTCCTGTACAGAGTCTATGATGACAGAAGATGGAGCAACTGAACGACAGAGAACTCGACAGAACGGACAGTTTTACGAAGGCTGCTAACAGCGAATGAATGACTGTCAAGTTGTGATATTCAAGAATCAGATAAGCTTAATCGTATTCCGCTATTACACAATGTTTGATGAACAGACAGCACGATAGTTCTGCGACTCCTCGCGCGTAGAAGCGACGGGGCACTTGAAGCTCTAGCCATTGTCGCCTTTATCGCTGACCTGATTCAATACCTCAAAACCACCAGTTAGGTCAAGGTAAGCGAGAGAAAGCCGTTCTAAGAGACAATTTTTCTTCTGCATGTTGAGTATACTTTATTCGTTTTTGTGGCCTGAATTCGATTGTGATTATTTGAAAAATAACTTTCATAATTTCTAAAAGTAGAAATAATACTGAGAATTTCAACTCGAAGTTTTATTCATTAAAATTGTTAAATACGTGTACCAACATAAAGTTTGATTTAAAAGAAAGTGTTTCTTGAAGTGGCGGGAATTTCATTCTTCAATTTATTCCCGATCTGACTGTAGGTTCAAGTGCGGTAAGAGTATGCATGGACTTCTACCTATTTTGAATTTAAATTTTATTTCAAGATTTAAAATAAAGTCACGGACGGACTACATAAAACATTTTCAAGAATATTTCCTTCATGTCATTCTGATGAGAGACATTAACTTTTATTTTGAGCTATAGCCAAACGTATTCATTTCGTTCAGTTTTGAGAACACCCACACCCCTCACATTTAGTAAATCGAGTCACTTTTATTCGTTTTGGAAAGTAATTTTCCAAGACTGCCACACTTTCCCGAGACATTAATTTCGTATTACAACGAAGTGTAATATACAAAAATGACGGAGATAATTATCTACTCTTGAACGCAGGACAGAGACCTAGAAACGCCGGATTGCTTAAGGCGACCAGTACACGCGCCGCATGCCTCTTCGTAGCCTCTAAGTGCAAGATATTTAAATAGCCTGCAGTCATCCCGTCGGCCAATCTCCTCTGTTAGATTTACAGCGGTGACTCTATTGTGTTGCCGTGTTGAGTTAACGACGAAATTTGTGCTACGTGATATCGTATGTATGCTGTTCACGGTAAAATGAGCACTTTTGAAAGCCCTGCCAAAGATTAACTTGAATGCACGTTGTGTATTCCTCCGACTTACGAAAAAATTAACATTGCCATCGGCCTCATAACTTGATTCACGCGTGGGTCAAGTAAAACTTAAAATTATTAGGAAAGTAAACATCATACAAATTCTGCCCATTTTTATACTTTGGTGCATAAAAAGAAACAGAGAGCGAAAGTAATAATATAAATGATCACAAATGGTCACCTAGCACTTTTCAATCGACGTTATGATATGGAAATATTTTCCATTCATCGTTACCAACTTTACTGAGCAAATGTCACTCACAGCGCATATTAAAATATATGCATTCAGGGGCCGTGTAATTTTTTTCTAAGATTCATTTCAAAAGTGCTCATTTTATCGTGGACAACCTTGATCAGACTTTTCATAACTGAGACTGATGGTGAAAAGAGTCATTTCTGTCATCTTTATATCCAGTTTAATGTGAAATGGTTTCCTACGTGATATTCTTTATCCGACTTCGATAAGGCAATCCCAGAAGTTCTCCGACGTACCATTCGACCTGAGTATCGGCTCACTCTCTAGCGGGAAGGCCAAGATGCGAAAGACGAAAGAAGGCTGGTGTCAAATACTTCAGACACACCTCTCCTGCCGAAATACGTTGTATTTTCTTGGTTACTATCTCGAAAGAAGATTCAGACACACCTCTCCTTCCCGGCCAAAATACATTGTCTTCTCTTGGTTACTATCTCGAAAGAAGATTCAGACACACCTCTCCTTCCCGGCCAAAATGCATTGTCTTCTCTTGGTTACTATCTCGAAAGAAGATTCAGACACACCTCTCCTTCCCGGCCAAAATGCATTGTCTTCTCTTGGTTACTATCTCGAAAGAAGATTCAGACACACCTCTCCTTCCCGGCCAAAATACATTGTCTTCTCTTGGTTACTATCTCGAAAGAAGATTCAGACACACCTCTCCTTCCCGGCCAAAATACGTTGTATTTTCTTGGTTACTATCTCGAAAGAAGATTCAGACACACCTCTCCTTCCCGGCCAAAATACATTGTCTTCTCTTGGTTACTATCTCGAAAGAAGATTCAGACACACCTCTCCTTCCCGGCCAAAATACATTGTCTTCTCTTGGTTACTATCTCGAGAGAAGATGCGCAGAGACTGAAGACGACGGGCTACCAAGTACGTAAGCATCCGCTCGGTGTGCTGACACATTTTGAGTCTTGCCGAAGGTCGTGTTACAATTATCGTCAGCCCGATACGCTCGCCTTATCTACGCACCACTCCAGTGCTTGATTAAGCACTGATCAAACTAAGCACGTGCTTGGGGCATCCAGGGGGGGAACGAGCACCACGGAAATATTAACACAGCAATGGACTTTCTATGGACCGTAAGGTGCAAAACTAGAACCGGTGCAGCTGAAACAGTCCGCAAATCATTCAGTTGAAGTGTTTTGAAAACCCCTACAGCGCAAACTGTACAGGGCACGTTATTTTAAAAACGTAAAAAAAACTAGATGTTACGTAAGAATGATTTGAAGAATATGGTAAAACATTTTATTACGAAACACAGAGAAAAACGTTTCAAGTGTGTATGAAGCAGAAGGGTAAAAAATACATATTGTTTTCCACCTTAGAGTAGTTTGGTTTTGCTTTCGAAAAATACAATTTTTATACAAATTTTGATTGTTTACAATGTGGACTGTTTGTTTGGGGGGAAGAGGGGAGGCACCAAAACCTGGGTGTTGGGATAAAGGTGTCCCGTATTGTGGGAAGAGGTAGTACATATCAAAACATGAAACAAACGTCGAATAAACATGGATACTAAAATGCACCACGTAGAAGATATGTACATTTTTTTTTTCAAAAGTACTACAGGATGGTATGTTTACTCGCACTGCTGTGCGTGTATGTTATTATGGATAGGATGATTATAATACGTGAAAACCAAATTTTTGTTATTATGGCTTTAACTGCGTGGAAACGGCTTTTCAACCCTCCTGTTGTATTTTTTTTTTTTTTAAGTATACGTATCTCCTACGTGATGCATTTTAGGACCTATGATTATTAGACATTAGTTTTTTTTTTATATATATACTACCTCTTCCTCTTCCACAATATGGCACACTTTTATTTACCCGGAAACGCCATTGCGCCCTCCTGTACTAATTTTGAAAATGTCTACCTATTTCGTACCGGGTGCATTTCAGAATCCGTGCTTATAAAATATTTGTTTTTTGTTTTGATGTATAGTTACTACCTCGTCCCCCCAATACAGCACACTTTTCTCTGAACATTATATATATATATATATCGTTGGGTTCTTAGCTTCGATAGGTAGCCTATACGTATACACAAAATTAATTTCACAATGTTCAAATTCAACCGCCAAGAGAATGAAAATAGGTAAAATGTGATTTCGAGGACTACAGAAAATCTCGCAAGTGCTTAGGGCCTCATGCGGCTGGCCAAGCCACTGCATATGATCCTCACGTGGAGAAGGAATGGGAAGAGATGACGTGTGAACACAAGAGCACAGCAGTGAACCAGCCGCTCGCGCCGCGGACTCCGCAGACGCACGCGCCCGCAGAATGGCGTCACTGGCCGGAAACACGTCGGAATGCCATTCACCAATCAGCGCCTGGTAACTTACCCGGCCAGTGGGCAAGCTCGGCCAGTAGGGAATCGTCCGCAACACGCAATAGCCAATCACACACGAAGCCCCGTTCCCCGGCCTTCGCACAGGTCAGCCAGGCGAACAGGATTACCACGACTTTTCGCATATGTACACTTGCATATTCTGTGCTGTGGCTGTAGTGGCAGCGCAATGAATGTTAGGAGGGGGAAAATCGAAAGCACCCCGAGAAAACACTCCACAGTACAGGAAATGACCAGGTCAGAGGTCCACTAGTCAATAATTTCTGACGAACCGTGCTCCCAATGAAAATTAATGTACTTTTTTAATATCTGTGCTTTTACTCACAAGATATAAATGGATCACATGGTAAGAGATGTGAAGGTATAGTTACTTTATTAGGTCCTGCTCGCGCCAATGCCGTTTGATTTACACGACGAGTTGTGTGTGCCACTGTGAAACCTTCGGACGCCGATAAATAATGCCTAAATCGATTCGTGATCTATCTCAAAATTCCATACGTGATTGTGGCCCTTTCTGGATAGGCAATAAACGTCTCATATATAGGGATAGGAAAATTTCGCGAATTAATTTCGGGACAAGAGAGACGTTCAACACATATACAGTGAAGTCGCCTTTGTAATTGGATCACAGTTCATTAGACACTCTCTAGATGACTCTGAGCCAATAGCAGACTTGCAAGGAAACAAGTAGCGAATCTCATACTGCCAGGTGTGAGGTAACAATGGAACGGCAGCCAATGAACAAACAGCTGAGGCTCTAGTGCACAGGCCTGTGGAGTCTAGCCTGCAGGTCATTGAACTCGCGAAATTTTCCTATCCCTACTCATATAGAACACAGCATCTAAAAGTCATATAAGGCTTACAGTGAAGATCTAATGTACTTATATCCTTTAGATATCCCTTAGTAGATACCGGTTTGTACCACGTACCGGATATCCGTTACATATTACAAAACCACCAATGGCCATTACTTAATGTAAGGGTCGACATATATATATCACATTTTGCATATTGGGCGGACATATGGACATTTTTTGCTAGTCTTTTAAATGTAACTTTGCTAATCTTGGATGTCCTTTAATGTCCTGAATGTCCGAGAGTGATATCGGTCAGATAATTTTTGAATGTCTGCGTGCTGTATGGGATGTTGCATGGGTTCGAAAGCTATCAGCGACTGGCAAAAGACAAAGAGTTATTACACCTGCAAAGGTAATTACATCGTTTAGCTAAGTCACAGGTGTCATATTCCAAATGCATATCCTTTAAGTATATTTTTACTAAAGTTTTGATCATTTTCATCGGTTGGCCGCATAGTGTTTACTTTTATGTCCGCCGTGATGTCACCATTAAACACTGAGTTGTTACGGTAGATGATCTCTGTGCTTACTAGCAAAATTATTCCGATGCAATTAATATTCTACGCTAAAGTTTGCTGTAGATATTATATTTTGTTATCGTTGTCACTGTCCTGTCTTTTGGCTGACGGTGGTTTGATAAGAGCACCATGAACTCAGTGACATTACAAATACGTTTATACTATTGTCCTCAAAACAATTACTGTGTTAAAAACGTCTGTGGTTAGTGTTTGTTTAATAGAACTTACGAGTATATTTTCAACATAAAAGTGATGGAAATTGCTGTGCGGTACATGACTTATTTTTCGGACGTTACTGTACCGAAGTGTTGAGGTTGTGTAGCTTACCTACGCAACGTATTGTTCCTTCTACCAGTTTCTTATCTTCCTGACGAGTCAACGACCTGGTCAGCGACCTCGTGCGTATTCGCATACGAACAAGGAAGAACGTGGAGACGGTCGTGTTCTCTCGGCTGCGTGCCAAATATCACACTCACACGCTTCCCTTTGCGCGCGCATGTGTGGGAGCCAGCCTTTTCAAAATTAACTAGAGTTGTCATTTGTACGATCTTCCCTGGACGTATCCTCTTCTTTAGTGTTCGGATTTCTGTCCGCGTAGAATTTATAAATTTGGCGAAATATCGGAGTTTTCTGGTCGGCTATAATTAAAAGGCTATTATGAATGTATAAAGTTTTTTTTTTTACGTTTGGCAACACATTTCGAGCCTAGCGAGCGGCTTCTGTTTCCAAACTAACTGTTCGTTACTTATCTCTGAAGCAACAAACAGTTGTTGAGCTAGAGGAACACCAGCATCACAAAGAACAAGAACCATCTGGGAGTGACAGATTCTGAGGCGAATGTTTGTACTTTTACCCACTGAAGAGCTTCATGTATCGTCGTCCTACTAACTGTACTGAAATAGTTTTTTTTTTTTATTCTTTAGTGATTTAAGCTAACTTACTTTTATGATAAGCTATTCATTTAAACAGTTCAATTGTTTGTACAATGATTATATGTTATTGAATGTTAAGTGTACTGTTGATAGCCATTTATCACAGCTCCCATAGTCTATGTATAATAAGGGCCACTAAAAACCAATCATCGTAGCTATCCAAGGTTAGATGAAGATGCCGGCAAGCAAATAGTGTCCCGGTTATTGCTCTTCGAAATGTGCCCACCCTATATTGACGATATCATTAAATAAGTTGCAAGTAAATCAGTACTTAGTTTGTGAGTATTGCGGTTAGTATGTACTTTACAAATGCGCAGAGGGTAGTGAACAATACATTTATCATTTGAAAACAAATAGCATAACTGAATTGAACCAATGACAGAATATAGTGCATCATTACTGTTAATAAGCCAACTCAGTATTCACATAAATCACTGAAAAATCACTTAAACCAATTCTGTGCATGTAATAAGTTACCCACTAATTAGAAAAAAATCCTTTCTAGGGCAATGTTTTGTTAATAAGCTCTAAACGAGACTGCTGAATATACCTTTACAGTCCTTATGCAGTTCATGTGTATAAGAAATGTATAAATATAATTTTCCAGAGTTTATTTTTATTGATTTGTTTGTGGAATACAAGCGAAAAACACAATAATACAATAGAAGTTGTACCCAGTAGAATTATTGACTCGTGGATCATTTTACAATTTGTACTTACGTACGGGTATGCATTTCCCTTGCGTATTACTGTGAAAATATTTCATTGTAGTTCTTGAAATATAATGGGAATTTTTAACCTGTACACAGAATGAGAAATTTACCACATATTAAGCTGCACAGAGAGGCTGGCCTAATGTGGACACCCTCAAAATTTCAGAAACGGTTGCAGATCACGAATTGCGAATTCGCTAAATCAAATTACGTGGGGGGGGGGGCAAGTAATTTCCAGCAAAGTGATTTTTCGTAAAACGCGTATGGACAGAAATAATTAAAACATATATGACTTTTTCCCTGGAAAAATAAATTTATTTCAAACGCATCTAAAAGTATGTGTAAAGAGGAATGCATTGATAATACAGTAGAATGACAGCTATTTTCTGAAGAACATACTTTTACTGATGAAGTGACCTTCACAAACTATGGGCGCGGAAATTGACTAAATATTCAGTATTGGGCGATGGAGAATCCGCTTTGGGTCCGGCACGCGGGGCACCACTGACAGTGGAACGTGAACGTGTAGTGTAGAATCGTTGGATACTACTTCATAGGGTCATACTTCATTAAAGGCACAATGACCGGCTGTACGTACGCCCATTTCCCCAGAGATATCCTACCGGTACTTCTGGAAGTACCGGTAGGATAATGATATATGGAAATAACCCTATTGTATTATTGATTATAATCATTATAAATAATGCAATTAATGTTAATGTTGTCCCTTTATTATGTTTTCTTAATAAGATGTTAAATTCATTGTTTAGAATATTAAATGGTTTGTTTCATATTAATGAGTACTATTAAATATAAAAAGCTCATATTCAACGAAATAAGTAAAATCATTAAATATAAATAAAATTCCAACAGAAAATAAAATAAATCCAATAATAATTTAATAAAACTAATAAAATATTACATAATGAATAACGTCAAAGAATAACTGCTTGACATACGTTGAGATATGTCGTTTCAGCATGATGGTTGTCCTACGCATTTTGATTTGGTAGCGAGACAAGTGTTGAATGGAACGTTTTCAACCCGGTGGTTAGGGCGTGGTGGTGTTGTAAGATGGCCAACTCGCTCCCCCGACCTCACACCTCCCGATTTTTTTTCCTGTAGGAACATTGAAAGGTAGGGAGTACAACACGGTCCCTACGACGCCAGAAGACATGCAATAACGAATTGTGGCAGCTTGCAGAGGCATTACGCCAGAAACACGTCAGGCAACCTATTGCTCGTTACATAAACGTTTCCAGATGTGTATTACTGTCGATGGTAAACACATGCTGTGAAAAAAAAAAACCTACTGTAAAGCGTTTCAATCATAACTTCGCTCTTTTGTACTATGCTTGCGGATGCTATTGCATTTGCCGTCAGGTTGGCTTGTTCTATTTTTGTTGTGCGTCTGTATGCACTCGTTAATCACTACAGTTAATGGCTAGGAAACAAATCTCCTGAATTACTTTGGTATCTGAATAAAATGTAATATAATGATATCAGACTTGCACTCGCATTGCCCGTCTTCCCTCCGCTGCGGTGCTCTCCTTTGTCCAATATCACATTCCGTGACCCTTCCCCCATTAAGGAAAGCGCTACTCCAGGAAGAGTTAAGGCGCGTGTTGCTTGCTTACAGCTGTGAGTACAGGTCCACTGCCCCTTGCTATCGGACCACCTTACTTAATCATATTTGCACGTTATTTCTTGGCGTTCCTGTGTTACTTCCCATTGAATATGCTACATCACTGAGTTCCGTTTTGCACGTACTTTCAAATGCCGCTGTAAATACATGTATTATTATAGGGACAAAATCAAATACAGTTTAATTATTTATGTTCATACACGTGTTACGAAGTCACTTAGCGGCAAATTACTTGCCTCCATGCGTAATTTCATTTAGCGAAAACGCATTTCGTGATCTGCAACCGTTCCGGAATTTCTGATGGTGTCCACGTTAGGCGGACTTTCCTGTGTATATGAATTAAAATTTATAAAGTTGTCAGCAGCACTCCGCACTTATGACGCTTTCCTTAATAAATGTAGGAAAACTGCAATGATTGTTCCGAAAAAAAAAAACTTTACCGTCCGTGATATTGTAAATGTTGAAACAATTTCTCATAATGTAGTGAACTGAGCTAATTATGAGAGAGTAATATGAACTCCTTATGTCAAATCAAAGAGGTCGTTAACAAAATTTTTATACGAATTTACGGTATATAATTTGCTACCTAAAATATGCATAACTCTAGCAAACTCATACTTGCGACACATGCATATTTCTTTTTAATCGTATCATTGAGAGAGGCTTTATAACCAGCGTGCGAATCAACTGGTGGAGAGGAGACAATAATGCAGGACTACAGACATGAAGAATTCGCGGATTCATTTTGGGACAGTCTGGAATTCAAAACACGTGCGTTTATATAACTTCAACCATTGGTTCACATGGTGTTTGACACCTCCTGGAGAACGGTGTCCAATTGTCGCCTTCCACTGTGGCAGCAGACAACCAATGTGCAGATGATATCGGCATATATGTACATAAGACTGTAGAGTTTAGCCTGCAGGTCATTGAACTCGAGAATTTTTCAGGTTTCTATGCTTGAATGATGTGTAGACACATGCTAAATTAGCGTTTTTTTATCTGGCATCACACTAGATTTCACCGGCCTACATACATCAGAGTCGGTGCCATTTGTTTATTGGCTTCTGCACGAGCGAGGAGCCACAGTCCCTTTTGACTAGGCGGCACGTGATTGGGCTATATTTCCGTTACTTGTTTTCGATTGGTTTAAGGCCGCCCAGGGCGTGTTAAACCAGCTGTGGTCCAATGACAAGACAATGCAAACGCTTATGTGTTTGAAGACTGTTCTGCCTTCAAATGAAAACGCGAATTTTGCATGCATCTACTTATGAGACGAATCTATCCCATGTACAGACGACTTGACCAAAACGCAAGGTCTATTGCTGTATCGCAAAATTCTGTGTCGCCTTTGAAGTAACTCAATCTCACACCTGAAAAATATTAGAAAAATATGCTGCAACACTGCAGTTTGTTCATAACCCATGAGACAGTAAATAATTCGTCAACGAGACGTCGGTTACTTTGATGGGAAGCATGAATCTCCAAACGTCTCGAGTTCTTTAAAAAAAAGTTAATTCGCAACCTGTTTATAATACTATAACTATTTAATGTCAGCAGTAAACGTGGCATGTATGTGTGCGTCCCGGGCAGTGCTGCGGCGCTAGAGGGCGTGAGGGTTTGTACCTGAAAGTTGGCACCGAATCAGCGGCGCCTAGAAGACGGCAATGAAGAAAAAAAAAAACACTCGCGTTGAAGTTACGGACGATGCTCGCGCTTTGTATCTCCCACGTACACTCGCCTCGTGGCACGGAGGCAGACTGAAGCGCGAAGCGGGAGCCCACGACACTAGCGCTACCACAGCTGGTGTAGGATGAGGGGGGTGGGGGGGATGGTGGCGCCGCCAGGCGGCGGGGCGAGGAACCTCGTGCGCGCGACGCGCCGTCTCCGAGACACCCCCCCCCCCCCTCTTTTCCCAACTTCTGTCTCACTCGCACCGCGGGCTTATCTCGCAGGTGACGTCACGTGCCACGTGGGATGCGTGAACCGGAAGCCGGTTTCCGCTTCTCTCGCGACCTGAGCTCTCTGCATGCGTCGAAATTGAATTGTAAACTATTCCCGGTTTCTTCGCACTTTTCGAATCAAACCTTTGAAAAAAATCACCCCATGTATGACTTATTTGGTTGGTTCTTAACACATTGAGGTCTGCACACATTTACAGGCACTTGAGTGACATTAGAAGTGAGTCACCTATATCCAATACTGCAGGGACACCGGTTCTGTTGGTGGCTGTGTTAGAACTCACCATCGTCCTATTGGTCCATAACACACCGGACACTTTATTATTGGCCGGTCATCAACCAATGGAGAGCCAAACTGATACTGACCCAATCAATTGTCCTTTATCGTACAAAAGGATTTACAATAAATCATATATCTATTTGAGTGGCGACAAAACAAAATTAATTCTATCTTTAGCAATATCATTGTGACTGCGCTGTCGTGTTCTTGTGAGGTCGGGATAAAACACTAGCCGAACACAGATGTCGCATCCATGCGAGTTTTGTTCTGAACAACGAAACAATTTTCAAAATTAGCTTCGCTCGGCCTACACTCGAGCGTAGTCTGCACAGTGTTAAGGGGACTATATACGAAAACATTTCCCGTGATTCGTCGTTTGCGCGTAAACGCGTATCTCGGAAAAACAAAAGTAATGGAAATATGACTTTTTGCCAGAGAGGATTAAAAAAAAAACTATTCTCTATATCCCTCTATTTTTACTTTTGTCATCTTTAGTGTATTCTTGGAGAAAACAATTCGTGGAAGTGGTCAAATTTCGCAAATTTTAAAGCTTGCCTATGCAGTTTCCTTAAGCGGCGAGAGAAAACTACAAAGATACGGGCTTAGTTTAATCTGTGGTATTTCATCGCGTGTAATAAAACCCCACTGTTACAGATCTAATTTGCACAGTACAGCGTTGCGGCGGAAACACTGCACGCGTTGCGCGTAGGAGCGATGAGGCACTAGGCGTGCGTGTTAATGTCGCCCGTATCGCTCACTCGCTTCTTGACCTTGAACACACAGCTACATAATACCCTTAAATATTTCATGTGTGATAAGCGTTTGAAACGTTTGTTCACACAAAACTACAGTATATTTGGTTAAATTTTAATTATATAAATAAGTTGCCTATAAACTGCAATTTACCAATTATAATATATTAGAATAAAAATAGTGAGAATGTAGGTGAGCTGGTAATGCCTAGTAAGAAATAGTTCTTATGCAAAATACTATTAAAGTGATTGCGCAAGAATTCTGTGCGTTGTCCCTTTGGTGTAATTTTTCTATACTCAATTGAGCTTTGTTTGCACGAGGCGGAGGAATATCCTGGAAGTAGGACTGTAGAATAACTTCAGAAAAGTGTGAAGTAACAGTGAACGCTATTATGCCGGCCAAGTTTCGTGTTGTTAGTTGAAAACCCACGACTCTGCCAGGAAAATCTGTCTTATCAATTAAAATCGCAAATGATAACTTCACGTACGACAGTATTTGAAGGCTGTTCACGATAAAGTGAGCACTTTTGAAATAAACTTGAGAAAAAAGTCACTGCCCACACCTGCATTATATTTTAACGGACGCAATGAGTGGCATAAGCCCAGTAAAGTTGTTATCGACGGAAGGAAAAGTAGTTCCACTTATTAATGTCGAATAAAAAGCGTTTGGTAACAATTTGTGATAACTTTAATTATTTTTCCCTCTTTCTGGTTTTTTTTTTTTTTTTTTTTTGCATCGAAGTGTAAACATAAGCCTATTTCTACAATATTCACTTTTCTAAATATTTCGCAGTTTCACTTCACGGACGGCTGAATAAAGTGATGATGCCTATGACAATGTTAATTTTACATAAGTTGGAAGAACACACAACGTATATACATGTTTATCTTAAGCAGGGCTTTAAAAATCGATTATTTTACCGTGAACAGCCTTTAGTTACTTGAAAGCATAAAAAGTTGGATTGAAATTAATCAAAACATTTCGTAGATATAACATAGTAATCAGAAATATGTATATAGCAACCATTTTGAAAGTAAGTGTCTGACCTCTCAAATCATATCAGTTTACATGACTTTGTAGTATTTCTAATTTTTTGTACATTTGGTAGGAATATGTTGATTGTTTCCGTACATGCGATACAAAAACATATTTTTTTTTTTCAATTAGCTCAACCTTCCAAAATAGTGGCCGAACGAAGCTATACAGTAACGTATTTAACGTTTGTAATAGATACTTTCAATGCACCAAGTTTGATCGAAATTCGTTAAACGTAACGGTATACATACGGAATTATCCTAAAATATGTACGTAAATCATCGCCATGTTCAATATAAGTACATTATCGATTTAACATGGTAAAATAGCCTACTATAGTGTTAGTTAGCGGCGAATTTGGCGATAATTTATTTGCTAGTATTCGAAATATGATGTTAAAGCCTAATTTATTCGTGTAGTGCTGTTTTCAAAATGACGGGCCAGTAACAACATAACCCCTAAATTATATACTTCTATTATTAACTGTAAAAAAAAATTGATTTAAATCTGTTAAATAGTTTCCGAGAAATGAAATGACACACTAAATATTAAGGTAGCCAAAATTTTGAAAATAAGCACACGCCATTGTAGGAATGTCGCATGTCCTTAATAAGTACTATACGTATAACGATATTGGTTCAAAAATTTCGGTGATTAGAATAAGAGGATAGGGGGTTCATATCCCAGACAGACATTCGCAAGATTGCATAAGCCTATCTTTGCAACGAAATCAGGATATAAATAGTCATTTATAATCAGAGCAGAAGCCTATGAATAAACGCTGTGAGCTGAATATCTAAAGGAGTACGAAGTCTACGCTGGAGCTGAGCGGTTAGCCTGCTCGCCTCCCACCAAGGCGAACCAGGTTCAATCCCCAGCCGGTCCACTCCGGATTTTCGCATGTGGGAATCGTGCCGGACGATGCCGCTGTTCGGCGGCTTTTCTCGGGGATCTCGCGTTTCCCCCGCCTCTTCATTCCGGCGGCGCTGCTCCATGCTCACTTCACTTCACCAATCATCGGCTCTCGAGACCTCGCTGTTAACAGCCGCACAAATCTCGTCCCTCCCGCTACGCTAGAGCTTGGTGAATACACGAGATCCACGTTTGTACCTCTAGGAATCCCCCTGTTCATTGGCATTCATGACAAGTCAGACTTCTGTCGCCTATATCCCGTTCTGCTGGGACGGAGATTATACTGGTACCAGTATTGCCAACCCAGTCATCGATTTTCTGTTTGTATGTACTATATATGCACATAACACGCTGGCGAGCTCTCATTATTTACTCACCCTCATCAATTGTGAGCGAAATAACTTTTATTTCCAAACGCGATAGAAAGAAAATTGGGTTTGGCTGTATTGGGAACACGGTCGTTTGTTTTTGTTAATACGTCTACGTTGACGCGCTCGGACGCCTTGATGTTTTTTTTTTTTTTACATTCCCTTCACCGCTCTACTCGAACATATGGTGTTTTATGGGTATTACTGGATTGCTTTTGAGATGCTCTTTCCAACCGTATACCATTTCTGTATTTCTACTCGGTTTTTTGACGAGTGTAGGCCGATATTGTGTTCAGTTTTCTTAATTTTTTACGTTAAACTCATACAATTTCACCATAACCACGCCGCACAAATGTTTTTTATACACACAATCGATTGATCTTGACGAGAGCTGTCGATTGAAACTCAAACGAGCGTCGTAGCTTCTCCTAGGCAAAAGTTACTCTACGCGGAAGTTATGAGACGCGGCTACACGAACTCAAAATTGCGCCCCCCGTCACCCTCCTCACCCTCACTACGGCTCGATGCTTCGCAGTCCTCACTCAACGTTACATATTCTTTAAATCCTTTGGAAATCGATTGGTGTAGTAGAATTTCGAATGAAGATGATAGATTCGAAGCTGCAGTGCGAAACGCTATCCCCCGATCTTGTTATCATCGGAGTTTCCGGCTTGCCTCCCACTGTGGTCGCAAATTTAAATACGCGTTCACGTCAAAACCCGTTTATCCTCAGCAATCAAGAGGAGTGGCCACAGTAATCCCCCAAGAATACAAAAGTGATGATCACAGTTATTCCGAGGGGGCGACGGTTGACTAATTTCACCGTCGTGGCTATGAAGGTCTAATGCGAAAATTTAAAGGGCAAATAAGGAATACTTGCAGAAAACACAGTAATTTACACTATATTTCTAAGCGTTGAAACGAACACTTTTTTTTTTTTTTTTGCTCGGGACTTTGTTGATATCGTTATAAAGCTCTGTCATCGGTCATACAACGGGACCAAAAACCCGTGTTTGTCCTTCATGTTACTAGCGATAGCTGTCTGTGAGTGGCGACACCCGGTTTTCACGAAAATATTTACTATCGTGCGTTTCAGAACTCTTCAGCTCAAACCATCTTACGTTTATTTTTATGTTGTGAGATTGAGATTCCCATAGGTCTGATCACGTTTTTCATGCGTCTGTCAAACGAAGCAGTGGAGTTATTATAAAACTAATAATTCACAAATTTGCTAATCCCCTGACACTTAAATTCAACAAAAAAACATAATTTAAAGGAATTAATTTTAGTAATCACAAATAATTACCTAATAATCACTATCAATATTAATTCAACTCTAAAACCAGGAACTTGGGCCTATGCCACTCAGTGTACCCTTAAAAATATATTCAGTTAGGGGTAGTGACGTTTTCCAAACGTTAATCGCAAAATTGCTCAGTTAAAATGGGTGGGCAAAGATATTTGGGTGGCTCTTAACAGCGAGTTCTTGAGATACGAGTATAGAGCAGCGCCGAAATGAAAGGGCGGGGTTAACGGGAGATCCCCGAGAAAACCCGCCGACCTGCGGCATAGTCCGGCACACGATCCCCACAAGCGACAATCCGGAGACGAACCCGCCGGGAATCGAACCAGGTTAGCCTAGGTGGGAGGCGAGTAGTGTGGTCGCATACCAAATAAAAGTCTAGTGGATTCAAATCAGGGCTCCCCAGGGGCTGGTATGGGGCCGCCAATTACAGCTGCGATGGCATTCCACAGTAACACGATCCAGCCTGCGGTCCATACAACTTACGCTATGTATTACGGGCTGTAGCAAGGAAACGAAGCGTTTGCGATTTATGTTCACGTAAGATTTTTTTTCGTCCTCCGGATGTGAGAAATGTTTCCCGGAAGTACTGACATGCAATTTTGCAACAGACTGTATGTGACCCGTTATTTGATTACATTTGAAAAAAATATACTGCTTATAATTTTTATATTCGAGGAAAATTTCATCTCAAACGAAGTATACAATTTGAATACCTTTTGGTACAAATATAAATGATTAATACTTTGGTACCAACACCGTTAATACTTATTCTTTGTGGATTCTACGACTCACAGGACCTGGTTCTCAGTGCATATAAATGAATTCCCAGTTGATAGCCTCTCGTTAAATAGTGTTATTGATTAGCATTGCGTTGAGCGAACTCTGAGACTCAGCTTCAAGAGCGCTGTAAAACGAAATCGCTGTAACGAGGCGAGCTAGAAACAAGGGAGAAGACGAAGAGGAGGCGACTTTGTTAAAAAATTCACGGTAGTTAGGTGTTACAACGAGGCCAGGCACAAATGTCAGCGTTTCCTACAAACAGATAGTAAACCGCAATTTAGAGAGCTCATACTGGTAGGTTACCGAATTTCCTAGAATCGACTATTTCGATCGCGTAGTCTTGCCTCAGTAACAGGAGTACAGTATTTGAAATGAAATCTCGTATTCAAGAATCTCGTCTTTGCCTTTCAAGCGGCACTGAAAGGTAACAGGATTATTTGAAATTTTGAAAGCACATGCATGTGTTTATTTCTGGTACGCTATAAAAACTACAGTGCCCATAACTTAAAAAATTAAATTTTCAGGTATCGATTTTTTATAGTTGTTTCATATGCTTACCGTGTTACTGTATTACTGTATGTTACCTTTCCGAAAGATTCCCATTATTTCAAACTTTTCTGTAGATTTGTGATTCCTGTTACATTTTGATGCACACGTTGCAGGATGACATTCTGTAAGTTAACGTACTGGCTAAGAATTTCTTAACCGTATTCGTTGTCTATCCCCGCAATTGTCGTCAAAAAGAATAAGATAAAGCGACGGCGACTGAGGTCGGGTTAAATTTAATTAGTATATTGATTTGCGTCAGACTGAAAACCAATTATAAATTATTAACTCGTCATGTAAGCTGGCGATTTAAGTTTGATGCATTGTCTTACGGATGTCATATTTCCAACGAAAAATTATCATCCCTGGAATGTGGGAGTAGAGGAGTGTGCTTAGGGAACACAAAATGAAGGTCTAACTTTAAATATACTTTCTTTAACTATTTTGCAATACATATCCATAAGAAAATTACTCACACATCCTAAAGCGGAAAATAGCAATTCATATACTGCATTTTGCGAACAATATTTTGAAGCCCTTCTACACAGCCAGATACAAGTGTTAAAATATTCTATCCGTGTACCTCCGCGAGGCTGTACAGCGTACAGAGAAGTTAACAGCATTTTTATCCAGACTGTCCACCAGTAAATAGATACGGACTCTGCCTAAAGCACCACAACTACACGCAGAAAGTTATTTCAGAGCTTTGGTCGTAAAGGTTGCTGAGAACTTACTCAGCTTTCCATTGTAACCCCTTCAGTCACTGTCCTGTTTATGTGCTATAAAAGTAGCTCCAGGGTAGCGGCCACCTTATTTTGTTGTTCAGGGCTTTAAAAATGTTTCAGTTTGAAATCTCCTGCGTTGTGCCCAATAAGTTATAAGTAGAGACCCGAGAAATTTGCCAGTGCAGTGATCTGTAGGCTAGACTTCACAGTCGTACATACTCTCATACATATATCAACTGTTTATTGGTCGATTGTTGTGGTAGCAAATGTTGGTTATTCTCTCATTTATCTCCAGGAGGCGTCAAACAACACGTCGACCAATTACAAAAGTAACATGAACGTACAAGTGTCTGAATGCCAACTTGTCTATAAATGAACGCACGAAATTCTCGGGTCTCTATTTATAACTAGCAGAAGAGACGGCTGATTTTAGCAAGCGTATTTACGACTGCGTTAAAATGCAATACCGCATGGGGACAAATGCAAAACCGCACGGGAACAAATGCAATACCGCACGGGAACAAATGCTGATTTCCTGTAGCTAATAGTGGCGAGTCTTCGTGATTGGGTCCTTCTGAATTAATGCACTCTAAAACTGCACTGTAAAAATGTTGCATATTTTCCATGTTAATTGTTGTTTCTTACACACCTTTATAAAAGTACCGTACAATCATATTCATATTAGAAGATACTTTTTTTTTTATAAAGTTGTAAGAGCCGGATTTGTAATTCATAATTAAATGTGCCTATGTATGTACTAACAAGCAATCACTTTAAATCACAAACTAGATGTCACAGTACATACCATAATAATTATTTAAATTAAAATAAGGAAATTTGTTTACAATTGATGTGTTATTATACATTTATCATTGAACATGTCGAGTAGATAGAATGTTTCGCGATAACGCTATTTAGAATGTAGATATCTACAATGCCGTTTATCTTACTTACTACGGATGATATAGGCCACTTATGCCAACAAGCGGCTTTGTGTATTTCCGCTGCCTGATAATTTTTATAATGAACCGAAGAGAGGGTAATAATACATAGCATGCATGTAACGCCAGTTAGAGTTGCCTCAATGCAAGTACTCACAAAACCACGTAGGCCTATTCTGCAATGAACTATACGAGTGAAAATGTACGAATAGCCAATTCCCTTGCAAACTTACATAATATTAAATAATTTTATTCGCACTTCTAATAGCGAAAGTTGAAAAACAATCCTACAGTTTCTGATAAAACAATATCAAATTGGCGTGATCGTCACAGGCGAGGGACGCGATGAGAAAACGGCCTCGGCAACCCGAGTTTTGAAAACAGCCGGGGACACGACTACCGGCGTATAGAATAGGCGAGCGATGGTAGCTCGCGGCCATCTTGTTTCTGTCCGCGCCGGAGGCCCTGCCCGAGACGCAGCTTACGAGAGGACCGCCGTCTTTGCGGTCCGCGATCGACGCCTGAAGGAAGCCGCCGTTGAGAGAGCCTCAGCGTAGACGCCTTCGAGTAACAGCGTAAATACCTCTCCCGTTCGGGCGTCCCAGGGTGCGTGAAGCGAAGGATAGCAAGGTTGGCTCTAGTAGCTCCTTAAGAGCATAATTGAAGAAGACTATCTTGCACTGAGCACTCATAACATAAAGCTAACTGTACCGGTACTTGAAGTATAGCAGCATTTGTGATGGCCTTTATGCGTCTTTACTTGTAATAGATTTGCTGTTAATAAAAGTAATATTCCGTATAACGTGTCTTGCCATTACTGAGCTACGCATTAACCCTCAACGAATGCGTGACCATCTGGCGAAAGTAGGGTCGCAGCAATATGTATATGTATAGGCATATATTTGTGTGTGTATATATATACACACACGCATATTACCCTTTTTAATAATAAAACTTTTGCGATTCTCCAAAATACTTTGTTTTGATAACATGGTTTCCAGTTATTTATATTGAAAAAATACAAAAAATTATTTTACAATGTCAGCTCCTGAGATTCGTTGTCACCTCAGACTCGTGACGTATCAATACAAACGAATCACGAAAGTGAAGATGAGGTAGGTGTTTTGAAATATTTTCGCGAAAATCACGTGCTTCTTAACAAGAAGAGAAGGGCGTGCGCCGCGTAAACAGAAGACATTTAATTATAGAAACGCATCTATCTCAGAAACGTTCTGGCCTGGATGAGTAAAACTCGCGGGTTTTCCGGGGCAGCCGAGCGAACACTCACAGCTGACCAAACTCGGACTCGCCTGGAGCTGCCCGGAAAACATTGGCTCCGAGCCTCTCCCGGAAGTGGCGCATGCAAAACAGGCGTGTTCGCGTGAGGGAAGAACTGGTTCCTGTGTGGCGCGCTCGTCAACTATATTTAGCGACACTTCGCTAGCGCATATGAACGATTCATCAATAACGAATGAAGAAGTGCGAAAGAAAATTCAAATAAAAGGAGCGCGAGAAAGTATTTCTGGACTCCACTGAGGTCAATGGCGCGCGGCCTCCGACGCTCGAAAGAAAGACGAAACAAAAGACAAACCCCCCCCCCCCCCCCCCCGCGCCGCACGGGGCGAGTCAGAAATAGAAGCCGCTCGACTTCTGTTCCTCCGCGAGTGAACTGCTGGGGTTGCGGATTTGGTGACGTCACGGCCTGGTCACAGCGGGTACGGTTGATCTCGTACAGAGGATCAAGCACTGCTCGGGTTAGCTGTCCGCAAAGGGGGAAGGATTCGGGATTTACCCTCCCACGTAAAGGTGGACTGACTCGCAGCCACCCGATGCATCCGTCAGTCGCCCGTCCGTTGGGCGATCACGCGAGAAAAAAATCTTATTGCATTTCTACGACTGATTGTTAGAGCCATGCGAAATTCGTGTTATTATTTGGCACCATGCTAGATTTCACCGTCCTATATTGCCCACTGGCGGGCAATGGAGGAACCAAAGATGGCGCCTCCTAGCAGGCAGCCACCGAACTACATAGACGGGGGGCGAAGAATACAAGAGAAAAAGATACAAAGGAAAGAAAGAGAGAGAAAGTGCGAAAGGAGAAAAAGGAAAGAATGCAAAAGATAAATATAATGGGATTACTCGGAGAAAACTCATGGAATGATAGAGCATAAAAATCAAGTTGGGATGATAGAGCAGGAAAAATAAAACACTGGCCGCCAAGATGACGGACACGGCGTACTGACTGCCAAGATCGCCGCCGGACACAAAATGGCGGAAGGGGATGACCGTCAATATGACGGCGCCGTCGCCATGTTGGATCCTCGATCATCAAGCCCCTAGTCCTTGACCGCACGTGTATCACATGTGCCATCGCCTCTACGCACAGAGCTCTGAACTTGCTCTCGTCGTGCATCGTGTGCCTATGGGACTTTCAGAGGTGAGCCTATCATTTTGTTGCTGGACAGTGTGTAGCGAGGTTCAATGCAGGCTCCTAACGTAATTTCAATCGCATCCGGGTATTTTTAATTAAAAATATAACCACCTGAAAATCTCGTTTATAGCGATGTTCGAGGGCTCCAAAATAATATCTATTATCTTTTTGCAGTTTCTTTACACTTTTAGAATCAAACCTTTGAAAAAACACACCATATATAGAATGCTTTGTTGTTCCCTAAACATGTCATATCACAAACGTTTTATTCTTGTGTTAATACTACCTTATTTTTGGTTGAATTGAATTTTTAAGATATATTTTGTTTATAAATTTCTATTTTTTTCATTTATTACTAATATGAATAAATGAAAAATTAGGCGTGTCAGTAACGTCTAGTAACAAATAGTTCTGATGCGAAAAATGATCACACTGAGTGCGCATTAATGCGGTGCGCTGTCCCACTAGTATAATTTTCAAAGCTTTGTTCATATGAAGCGGAGGAATACACACGAGGTAGAACATTGGCAGAGCCTCAGAAAAGTGTGAAGTAACCGTGAACGGATTATACACCGAGTCCGAGTGGGTTAGAACCGTGTGCATTACAGCAGTTTGTTCACTTACGTGACACACAAATCTCTCCGTGTAGCGGTAACAGGCCCGGAATTTCGCCTATGAGTGATGGCCACCAACCCGGTGGCACTCCCTGGAGAATTGTGACCTAGTAACAAGCAACTGGTAACACTGCAGCTTGATCGTGCACAACCCATCCAGCAGGAACGGAAGTCGTATGTCTGTAGCAGGAGCCAATGATCAAAGCGTGCTTGCTCGAACGCATATATTACTTCGAAGCCTAGTCTCAAGTCGAATTAACTCCCTGAGTTCGAGCGTCTACGTTATGTATCGTTGCAGGGTCGGATGTTGCATAATAGATCAACCATGTGCAATTCGCGAATGGCGTACTCGCTAAAACAATACTGCAGTACTGTCTGATACAATTATTCTAATGTAGAAATTACTTACTTGGTACACAGTTGCCCATCGGCGATTCAGTATCCTGCTCTAATTAATGCGTAAAGGTACCCAGAGCAGAAATTTATACTTGCGACATAACACTTTCGTATTGTTTCTCGACCTGACTTGAATCTAATTTTAGCAGTATACTCTGGGGGGGGGGGGGAGTGTTGGGTGTGTGTGTATGTATGCATATATATATATATATAATGTAATTTTACAACGAATAGAGGTGGCAGTAAGCGAGTGAAGAGTGATTGAGCTGGGCATAGAGCAGCGCCGGAATGAAAGGGCGGGGGAAACGGGAGCTCCCTGAGAAAACCAACGGCATCGTCCGGCAAGATTCCCACATGCGAAAATCCGGAGCAACCCGGACGGAGATTGAATCCGGGTCGCCTTGGTGGGAGGCGAGCAGGCTAACCGCTCAGCCACTGTGGCCTCAGAAGTGGCAGTGGTTTCTAAACTTGTTCGAGGGGTATTTTTGCACCTACAAAATGTGTGTAAATTCTGAGCTTTATTAACAAAAAAGTAAACATTTATGCAGTTGTAAATGTTATTAATATTCTGTCAATTTTGCACAACAATTTATAAAACTACACACAAACATTTATTTCTTGTTATTTCACAAGAAATCCTGGCCATTTTTAAGATACAGTTGTTTAACACATACTTAATGCGTGTACATTCACTTCACTTTATTGGTATTTTTGCTCAGAATTTTAATTATGCAAAGAACATGACGTGTGGTGTATTTCTTCTCGATTTGTCTTGATGATACGCCGATTTCTAGCTCTTATACAAAAACTTTCTGTGTCTAAAATAACATTACGTCACTATGTATAAATATTACTTACGCAAAAATCGGGTGTCCCTGCATATCATATTAATTTGTGTTTTCCTCTCAGATTTGTCCTATTTTTACACGAAAATATTTGTATTATACGTACTTTCAGCGTGGCTTCAATGTGGATGGTCATTACGGTATTTACTTAAATGTACAATGCTGGAGATTTTCTAGTTTGTCCATTGTTAACAAATAAATCTGCAAGTTAGTTTAGTTTGAACAAATACATGCAGTTACTTTTCGGTTCGTAAGATTACGCGACATAAACACACTTTTTTTTTTTTTTACGAGATAGATACAAAAATGTAAAGTTACAAAATATTTATACTAGTAAATTTCAGGATTATTTCTTACACTGTTAGCTCGGCGCACGAGGTCTTTCCGAGGTCCCTGTCTTCGAAAACGTCCAATGAATTCTCACAACTCTCTAACAATTCAGTCAACAGCCTGTCAGGTTGCAGGGTCAAAATACGCTTCGTGCAATGGGCGAAACAGCAGAATACTAAGTTTCTGAGAAATAAAACATATTGGAAATGATCGCCTCGGAAAACGTCAGACGCGTGATTGATGGGAGTCGGAAAGTTCAGAAGAGAGCGATGTTTTCCACACCTCCGTAACTCTTCGAAATATCATCGTTTCCAAATTCTTCGTCTCCCTTAAAATACCGTCGTCAGTCGACCATTATTCCCGCCCGTTACTGCAGATTTTATTGTTAGTTGTAGGTACACTGTAAAAAAAATTGTAAAAATACACGTACAAACTTTTCGTAAATTTTACATTTTCTGTGTGTGATTCGTAAAAACAAGTACAGTTCGTGTAAATTTACAGCATTGTACAACTTTATTCATAACATAGTACATTGACATTACAAAAAAAAAAAAAAATGTATTGGTATATTAACAATAAGAACGGTATAAATTCACAAATTAGAAAGTACGTATAAAAATTCACGAACGTGAAGTATTAAAACCCAAATCTGTGTTTTTTTTACCATTACGCCAATGTTGTATTGAAACATGCACATTGGTGTAAAAGTACATATTGTTTTATTTCATTCAAAAGATAGTACAATTTTACTGTAAAAAACACAAATGTACTGGTATATTGACATTAAAAATGGCATAAAATTACAAATGCGAAAGTATGTGTAAAAATACAGTAATGCTAGTTATTAAAACCCCAAGACTGTGTGTTTTTACTAACACGCTAATGTCGTTTTAAAAGCCGTACATCAGTGAAACAATACATATTTTTCCATTTCACTCAATATGTAGTACAATATTACTGCAAAAAAAAAAAAAAAAAAAAAAAAAAAAAAACAAACTATACTGGTATATTTAATTCAAAAGGGCGTGAAATTACAAATGCGAAAGTATGTGTAAAAGTACACTAATTCATGGTACAAAAACCCCAAGACTGTGTGTTTTTACAACCATGCCAATGTTGTATAAACTCGTACATCAGTGTAAAAGTAAATGTTTCCCTATTTGACTCAAAATGTAGTACCATCTTACAGTAAAAAAAAAGTGTACTGGTATATTGACATTAACAAGGGTGTAAAATTGCAAATTCGAAAATATATGAATGAATATTTACACATACAAATTCACGGTAACTTTACAATTTCATGTGTAATTTCCTAAAAGGAGTACACTATTTATAATTTTAAATTAATGTTCCTGTGAATTTAAATATAACTACAAGTATTTGCTTAACACATGCGATCTAGCGGTCGGGAGTAGAACTACTTCGAACTCCTCTTGTCTCCAAAAGGAAATCTTCGCACCGAACCTCGGTGCTGGGAGGATATCCCCCCCCCCCCCCCAAAGGCCTAGCCTGTCTCCCTCCTCAAGGGAGCTGGTCAGCCATCGAGGTTTCTGGTCGTAGGCGAGTTGCTTGCGACTCGACAACACCGACTAGGGGATGTCGGACAGCAACGGACGACAGGACGTTGGAGGAAAGGTAATTGTGGCATTACCTGCTCATTCCTCTGATGACTCGAATAGTTCACAACACAACAAACAACACGCAGAATTTCACAAACCCGAACAAAAAACACACTGTAAAAAAAAAAGTTAAACAGGTACAGGCTAGTGAATCAGTTTCAACTGAAAATTCTTTTTCTGCTTTGGGAGAAGTAAACACACTAAACGATAGTCAGAATAGTAGTACAAACACAGTAGTACCACAATACCAAACATGAAAAAACAGCACAGGCTTCGCCAGTTTACATTATACAAAACAGACTTGTAAAATGGCTGTATAAAACCTTTAAGGAAGACACTTTCATAAATATTTCGGTAACGGAAAAACAACATTTGAAGGCAATTGTTAGGAAGGAGAAACATTCCTCTTTCTGTGAAGTCCTTCGGAAGAACTTCATGGGATATTACGCACACGCGCCGAAAGAGCAAAAGCCATTGAAAGTAGTCATGAAAGGGCTATATCATGGCATTGAAACAAAAGATCTCAAGGAAGAGTTCAAAGATTATGGCTTCAGGCCAATTTATGTATGGCAATTTAGAACACCAGTAGACAAACCTGCAGTCTATGGGGCTGTAATGCATCTACGCAAAGAGTTTGACATATTAAAAATCAGAGAACTTTATCACGTATCAGTTCGACCAGAGCTGTATAAACACCGCACTGAGGATGTGGTGCAGTGGAAGAAATGCTGTGCACTGGGCCACACTCGGAAATACTGTGGACTTGAGACAGTCTGTCCTCTCTGTACACGCATGCACAGGAAAGAAGACCGTATTCTTAAAAACACAGAACATACATCAAAGTGGCTACGTACACTTTGTAAAAAAAAACGGGACACTCGGCTGAATGGAAGCAGTGCGAAGTGATCCAGAAACAGATAGAAACACAAAAACAAAATAAGGGCCTTAAACTCACCAAACAAACACTAGGCAATAGGCAGGAAACGCGAAGGGGACTGAATTTCCTCCCCTTCAAGTAGGGAAAATTCAGACTGAACAAGGAAACACGCACAGGGAACAAGCACCAACACGACAGAAAATTCAACCACGTTCTCAGAATTGCAAGAACTGGTCGCCTTTCTGCGGGGAAAAGAATTAACAACACTTTTGGACCACTTTAGGCCCATCATTACACAGGCAAAAGCCTTGACAACACTACACGAGAAGCAGATGTTGCTGCTCAGAGCACTCGCCACTTTACCACAGTAAATAAACAAATAGCTAAGGATTATTTTAACTAACAAATCACCCCAAACTGACACTGTCGATTTTCAAACACACAGATGTTAATATTTAGGGCGCTTTGCCCAGGCTGGTTATGTGGGAACTCGGGAAATGTGGGAAATAGACCCAACCACCACTCGTCTTCCAGGTCATGTGACACACATGCCAGTCGAGTAGGGGTCGGGGGCCTAACCCGATAAGACAGCTAATTCGTTTAGCTTAAACAATTTAATCTAGCTTAAGCTTCTACGAATATTACATTATATTAAAATAACTTGAATTTCAAATGATTATAGTAAAATAAATACTAAAAAATATATTAAAAAATATAAAATATATATACATATAAAAAATATACAAAATACGAAAACACTTTTAAAAAAATTAAATAATTAAAACATATAGTGTCTTATATGTTACAAACACTGTTATTTACTTGAAATAACGCACCGACCTGATAATCTGTTTCAGGTCGGGAAGAAGACGATCCTCGTTGAAGAGAGGACGGGGGAGGGGGGGGGGTCTCTGCTTTGACTAGGGCCTGGCAGACTCTGGCAAAGCCTGGCAGACTCTGATCCCAAGGGCCCCTCCTTTTGTTTCTGTCACTAACACTGGGTTTCTTTCGTAAGTCACAACACTCTGAAACGATAAAACCTACCCCGAGGGTTGCTCCCGAGCGATTAGGGACTCACAGACATGCTACACGCGAGATTAAATAGCACACTTGTATACAGCATAACAACACGTTAGACAGGCATCACGACACTTACACTCACTCCAGCCGGGAGGCTGGAGGGGAGCTTCACTCCCCCGCCGACAACATTAACAAGTAAAATCACATAATAATAGGCGACAAAACAAAATCAGCCTAAATGTGGGCCCGGTGCCCTAGACTTACACTGACACGGCCTCCGCCCGCGGACCCTGTGATTAGTCCAAGTGTCGGGTGGCAATTGTTTTTACAAACACCCGGTGATTTATGGGAGCTGCGGCTCCCGGTATCACGCACGGCAAGCGTGTCATTCCGGTGGCATATGAGGGTCGGCGGCCGCACTAATGGTACATGCTGGCTTTTGATTACGACAACCTATTCTATACCTGAAGTCAATACGAGCTTACCTATCGTGGGATGAACATCGCTCTCGTGGCTGCTCGCTCGCTGGTGCGGCGACTATCAGCAACTCGTCGCGTCCCCAGGTGGCGGATAAGGGGATCCCCAGGCTCTGTGGGGTGGCTGGGAATAATCAAATACCAGCCCGCGAACCAACTGGCCTGTGCGAGAGCGCCGTCCTCGTGGACGTCGGGGAACCTGGGCAGCCCAGTACGAGATGGCGAAGAGCATCTGCTGGAGGTGGCCCAACGATCACGGCGGGGAGGGGGATCTCGAGGTGCTGAAAAAATGCCAAGTGTAGCGATCCTCACTGCTGGATTCTGCGGGCTGCCGACTGAGGGTGCGTGATGAATGGATTGGAATGCATCGGACCTTGGAAGCACCACGATGCCAGCCTTCACTCCTGGGCCAGCAGATTCGCCACCACCGCTGGTAGACACCGGATGTCTCGCGCTTCCCAGACCGAAGGGCTATTTTGGAGGAAGGGGAGGGGGTGGCTCCCCGAAGAACTCTCCCCACCTTCACCCAAGGAGTGGAGACCCTGGCATTGGCACGGAAGGGCGAAGATGGAGTCTCTGTCATGACAGAGCTATCCGGTTTTCCGACGCACTCGGTGATTATCAAGGGGGGAGGAGGCTGCATCCTCAGTTGCTGTCGGGACTGTAGTACTAGTTCGCCTACACAGCAGTATTGACAGCAGCTCAACTTCAAGGGCGCCTGCGCCCACACGATGACTGGCATCGGCGCGGGGGCTGTTTAGTCCCGCGCAATACACACCAGCTGCAATCTCATTTCAGTTCAACCCGCATCAAACCAACATAAGTCTTTCTTTCCCGAACTAACAAATACCCTACTTTATCCAGCCCTAATCCAGTTAAATGAAATTATTTTATCCTCCGCGACTATCGCATAGATTTCCCACGGCACTCTCCGCTTTGCCTGGTTGGCTATGTCCTTCCATCTAGACCCTTTCTTTCGAGGTGTGCACATGGCTACAATTACGGCCATGGCACTATAGCCCTGCTTAGCCGCGATGCATCCGCAAATTATAATAATTAAACCCGACCTAAGGCGTAAAGGGCTTGCCCTGAGACGCATTCCGTTCTCCAACCGTCTTAGCTACTAACATGCATGACAGAGGGCACACAGAACTGTGAAGGTGCTCACGCTGGCGTAGCGGGATTTGGGGCTCGCCAGAAAAAAAAAACTGAAATCAATCGTTATCTACCTTTTTGGAGATAACTCTTTGCTACTATGTTAATGTACAGGAATTTTGTAATTACAATTGCAGTGAATCTGCGATTATATTTTTTTGTTAGTGAGAAAATGCGCATGCACAGTGGCGAAAAAACACTTGTGATGTTTGTGTACATTTACAGCTGTGGGAGGAAATATATAATTTACATATTCTAATTGCATGCATAGAGTGCATGTTATTTAACACGATAATAAGTTAAAATTACAAGCTGGTATGGTAATATTACACCAACAGTGTACATGTAATTAGGTATGATGAAAATTAAACAGTAACAGACTGGTGTAGTAAAATTACCATAACAATGATTGTGTTAATTTACAATGTGTGGTAGAGAATTAGTAGCAATAATTGTAAAATAACATGTGCAGAGTACATGTGATTTAATGTGATGATTAGTAAAAGAAACTGACAGGTATGATAAAATTACACTAACAAAGTTTGTGAAAATTTACATTATGTGGATTGATATTTGTAATTTAAAAAAATGACGCATACAGAGTACGTGTAATTGAACATAATGATTAGTAAAAAGAATACCAACTATAGTAAAATTACACGGGAATTGTATTTGTAACATGGGACATGGGACATGGGACACCCATGGGTGTACATGGGACACCCAGTAAAAGTATACGTACACGTGTACGTGCAAAAATACACGAATATGTGTGGAGATTGTGCTGCCACGTACATTTGTGTAAAATTACACAATTTTTTTTTACAGTGTATATTTAAGGATAGGAACATTTCGCGAGTTCATTTCAGGACAAAATATACGTCAAACACGTGCACACTGGAGTTGACTTTGCAATTGGTTCGCAGTTTAGTAGACACGCCCTTGTCGACTCTGAGCCAATAGCACATTTTCAAGGAAACGCGTAGCGAATCCCATACTGCCAGGTGTGACGTAACACTGGCAACTCACTGTGAGAGTGAACAATGAATAAACATCTGAGGCTTGAGTATACACAGGACTATGGAGTCTAGCCTACACGTCATTGAACTAGCGAAATTTTCCTATTCCTACCTATATGCCATCACGACAACTGTCGGTACACTATTTCATTGTATTTGCAATAAAATTTTTATTTTCATAATACAATTTTTCCAAGTTTGCTCCAAGCTCTACCGGAAAAATTGAAAGTTCCATCAGTGTACAGTACATATTTCTGCCAAATACCTCAATCTCAATAAATCTTAGTTGAAGTGAAATTTTACCCAACACTTTCCTAAACACCCCATAACTTACAAAAATGCTTAAGCAACTTCCCCCCCCCCCATATATATATAAACACTATTACAGGAAGTCTTAACTTACATATTCATGCGATTTATACTTGCTCTTTAACGGAAAAAAGCCTATCATAAGATAGAACTTTTGAAAAATTTTTAATGATAGTTTTAATAGTGTCCATGGAAAATAATACAACTAGCGTTTCTCCAAGAAAACCCAAAAATGATTTCTTTACCAAGTTTTCTAACAAGGAAAATATTTTATTTAATTTTGAACTGCACTTTTGCGGTCATCTCAAGGGACCGATCATTCGCAATTTTTATTTTACAGATATTTCTTTTCGTAGCAACTATTTTGCTAGAAGGCGTATTGAAATGTTCAGCATGGCAGAAAATAATAAACAGCTTCCAAGAATAACGTAAATTTTTAAACATTTACTTGTTTGTTCTCCGATTAGTAATTGCCGTGTATAAATAAGTGATCATTTCGTGCAGGCAACTACATGCGCATGTGATAATGGAAAGTAAAATCGAAAATACCGGCTTCGGAAAATGTAGGTAAAAAGCAATCCTCTGCTAGCAGGTTATGACAAAACCAAAATTCCTAAATTGGGGAAGATTAATTCCCCTATTTTCGTTTCTGAGATTTTTCGCTTCAGCATATGCTCAAAAACTTGCCTAGTCTATTCGTAAATACAGTTGAATGAACAGCACTTTTTGTGTGCAACATTTTTCTCGACAGGACACCTACAGTCAGTTGTCACTGTCAGCCTCAAATGAGATATTCAGAAGTAAGTATGTCTCTTAGACGATCGGTATTATGTATGTAAGGATTAACGATAAAGGTTTCATTTTTTGAAACCGAAACCCACATTTAAGATGGCGCTGGGCATTTGGCTCCGACTCGCGAAATCGACGTTCGCTGCGCAAGAGATACTGTGAAAACCATTACATAGTTTGAAATCAGGGTAATATTAAGATATTGTGTAAGTTCGGATCTTAGATTGCCATTACTCCAAATTTTCGAAATGTGTTTTATTTTACTAATTACATAGCTGTCAATAAGGCGAGCTTCAATAGACGAATACTAATAAATTTGCATTGCATATGGAAAACTGAAAAGTGTCAATCTACAACACACTTGTGTACATGACGTTGAAAATTGCAGGATGCATGTAGAAGCAACACAAGCTGCAACATTTATTGCGCCGCAAGCCTTGAAAACTGCAGTTCACGCGGGATTTGGTACTGATTAGATACGTCGTAGTTCACTGGTCCACCCATAGGTGTCGGGCTCTCCGCGCGCAGTGATTCATTAGAGTAACACATCACAGGTGTCGCGCGTGCTGGAAATCGTCATTGTTTACTTTATAGTATGGCGAAACCACTCTTTTGAATTCGGCTGGAGACGCCACAATGGGTGGTAATAAGACACGATTTAAAAATTACAGGGATAGAGGAAATTGATTAAAGTTATCTCAATACTGTTGCTTATGCCTGATTAACCATAGATTTAAGCGGTTTGAATTTCACGTAAATGCAGTAGTATTGAAAAGTAAAAAGAAATTAATTATAGTTGACAGTTTACAAATGAAATATTGCGAAATTTTTGCACCATTAAAAGGCAACATGTAATAAAATTATACCTATTAGAAACTATGCTTATAAGCAGTATTTAATATTTTTCTGGATTGCATACGTGGAAGCGACGAATTACTAGTCACAATTATTTGATGTATAAATATAATATATGGTGGTTGTGCTTGTGGGTTATAGTTTTCATACATCTTTATTAAAACAAGTGTAAAACGGCTTTGATAATGTGACTAATGCATTTAAAACTAATATCACTGGCTCGCGGTGTGTATGTGTATATTCGTGGCCTATGTATATTTAATGACAACACTCATTAATACCGTTATTTGACATTCACATTCTAACTAAATTCTTCGTTAACTGACTAAGCTTGATTAGTTGTTTCTGTCCTAATGAAAGCTGAACACGTAAAATACAACTGACTGAGCAAGTAGTAATAGTAGTAAACACTGAGCTATCATTCTGCAGGGCCGGGGTTTGAATCCCTCTCCGGGGATCCACATTTCAACTTTCCATGGTTTCCTGACATAACTCCAGGCAAATGCCGAGATGGTTCCTTACTAAAGACTATTGCCGGTTCCTTTTTCAGTTCCCTTGAACTATGTTGTAGTCAGGGGCTACGGTAGCGTAGCAGCTATAGTTCTCGCCGCCCACCAAAGCTTTCGATTTCCAGCCGGGTAACACTAGAATTTTCACATGTCAAAAACGCGGCAGACGTTACCATTGGTGCGTGGGTGCTGTACTTCTCGGGGTGCTGCACTCTCGCTCCACACGTAGATGCTTTCCATCAAGGTTCCATCTTCACCTCGCTTCACTCTGATCTGCCGTTAAAGTGCCATGCATATATACACACACACCCTGTCCTTAATGACCTCGCCGTAGAGGACTGTGAAGCCATAAAAAAATTGCACTTAAAGAAATGTGTGTTTCTTGCGTGCAGGTTGTAAGGTTTTACAAAGTTTCTTAGTGGCAGGTGATTATACTTTTTGGTTCCCATCAGCGTAAAATATCACCCTTTTTATTTCAGTACTTACTCGGATTTTCTGCACAGTGTTTCGGACAAAAGAGTAGCTACGTTAATAAGTCTAGATTTAGAGCTACAATAGCTCTCATGTGTCCGTAGAGAACTCTGGAAAAGTGTTCTGAAGCTGACAGAATAGAGCTGATATTTTTCTCTAATTAGACCTGGAATACTCTTGAAATGTTATGTAACTAACTCAGCATCTTTTACATTGGGAGCACAGTTTAGGATGAAGGAAGGTGTCAGCAGAGTGGAAGTATAGAAAATCAGAGGTCACCATTAGTTGATGCCATGTCGGAATCACATTCCAGCAGTACTAATTTTTCATGTGGTGAAAGATACAGAGCAGAGATACTGAGCAGTATTCATTAACTGTTAATTTTACTTGCGGGGTCACTCCCGGATTTTCGCATTGAGGAATTGTGCCTGGACGATGCAGTAGGTCGACGGGTTTTCTCGGAGATCTTCGGTTTCCCCTCTTCCGCATCATTGCATTCCAAGGCCCTTCTCCGTCCACCTCATTCATCTCTCATCGAATCTAAAGACCTTAGCTTAGATGATAAGAGCCGTCCAAACCTCTTATTAACTTATTCTGTAATATTAACGTAATTATTCATGACACCAGCGACTTATTTGCAATGTCAGAATTTAATACGATCAAGTTTTATTTAAAAACATATCATAGAAGCATAACACACTAGAGGGGATGTGACGTCATAAAAGTGTGTTGAACATGGAACACTATTTTGTTAAAGTCACGTGACAGATTCCGAACACACAATTCGCCATCGCGCAATCTTCCTAAAGCCACGTGACCCATCTCGAACACACTCTTTCTTTCAGTCTCTTATAGAAGACGCAGCCTCTATCTATTATACCTCTATGGATGTAATAGACCTCTATGATTATATAACATATTGTGAAGTCCGTGTTGTATGCTTTAACATTTACATGTTTATGAGCACCGTTTTATTTGGGTTTGTTGCTAACAAAGGAAAAATGAAATAACGTTTAGGAACAGCCCGCGGTTATCGGACATTTCGAGATCGCTGCGGAGCGAATTTTCATATTAGAATTCGTCAGTGTTTCCACTTACATATTTGGACCCAGAAGACAGGTATATGTGTACAAATTACCTTGGGCACAGTCTTGGAAAAGGCCCTAAAATACTATCACTGATATGGCGTGTTAAATAATATTGTTTTCGATAGTGACGTTTGTAGGTGTCGATAACGCAAATTGTAAAATAATGACTTTTCGTTTGAATAGACCCCCAAATAACCAAGATATCCAGAAGTCAACATACTGAAACAAAATTTAAAGACGTAAGAAATATTTTAGTAACGTTTTTGGCATAGAAGTCATAGTTTCGGACAGCAACATAGTTTTATGTCCGTGACCTTAAAACAGAGAACTATACAGTGATCGTGGCATAAAGTTTCTCATGTATCCGAAGCTCGCCGCGGTGAGAGAATATTATTCTGAAACTCAGTTTAAGGTTGTTGAACTACAATTAATTATTATTTTAATTTAGTGACTTTTACGATACGTTTAAGAATATTTTCAGTGGCGGAATTAACATTTTCAAGTACATTTTATCATGTTATTTTGTCTTACAACCATACGTTTTCAAGTTTATTCCATTCGAGTGTGAGTTAAAATGATTGGTTTTCTGAATATCTGAGTCAAAATTAAAACCCATAATATGATAATACATTATATTTAATAAGGTACAGCAAAAAGTTTTGATCTATTTATTTTCTGGAGTTAGACATTTTTCTGAGAAATATTTGTTAACGTTGAGTGTGCTGCATATGAAAGAACAGAAAATTCTAAATTCCAAATAATTTCAAACATTGAGATCAATCATCTCACTCATCTTTTCGTACTTTTATTCATAATTATTTTATGCACAACTCACATGATTGCGCAAAAAAGAAACTTAAATTTAAAAAAACGCACATGAAAATACACTATAATTCAGTTTTGATGAAAACAATTCAATAATACTAGTGATATAAATATAAAACTAATTTCTTAGCACACAACAGAATATAGTACTTGTTATGTGAGGACAATATCATTATGTCTAAGTTACCTAGTCAGAATTAATTGTTAAACTACTGAAGTACATCGTAAACGTGTTTGCCTCCCTAATACCGCTTCTCCCTCATACACTTCCTATTATAAATGTTTTGAATAATAGTTTTTTAAGTTGCAATTATCATGATCATATTGCGCGACTGTGAAAAAAGTATGCATCACTTGCGTATTCGATCACAATTTGGGATGTTCAGTAAAATCAGCGTTATCTTCCGTTTATTATCATCTGCAATCTACTCTACATTAATTACTAAATGTAATCTGGCCAACGTATAAAACGTAGCTTATCGCGAGGACTGAATACGAAATATTAATGTTCGAATCTATTCCACCAATATTTTTTACTCAGTAACTTAGAGTATTATTTCCGTTAGGTAAGTAATCTTTGGAGAGTATTAAGCCAACATTGCGTAACATGAACTAAAAGAAACTATACAATACGATTCACTTACCTAAATAAATATCATTCATTTGAATAGATGGTTCACAAATATGTCGGCACTTAAAAAATGGCATTGAAGATTTTAAATGTAAAATATCAAGTAACTTAACGTTTCACCAAAATGGGATTACGAAAAAAAATAACTTTAATTCTATGATAATGTTATCTTATTATCGTATCTAATTATTGTTTTCTGATCAGCCATTCATATCACATCTAACTTTCCACCTGCCACGATTTCGGAAAACCATAGAAAACTCAAATTAGGATAGCCGGACCGAGATTCAAACCCAGGTCCTCCCGAAAGTGAGTTCAGTGTTTTACACCTGCGCCACCTTGTTCTATCCAGGTGTACAATAGGTACAAATAGGTTTGTCCAAAAAGTGCCCTGAGCATGTTTATAGACATAGATATGAATGCTGTTTATTGGCAGTGTAACAGAAAAACCTTTCCCCATTTATTAAGATACGACAATGCAGTTTTCAAATATTTCTACCTACTTGTTAAAGAGTGTTATCTCCATTCCCCTCTACTGTTAATTACCCCATTTCTTCTCTAGGATATGTTAAAAAGCGCTCGGCTGCGGGTGTCATGTGTCGCAGTGACCACAAGCTGTGACCCAGTGTTGATGATTCCGTGTGGGCTGGTGTACGCGTAAGTTGCTTATACGCTGTTCATGGCAAAATGAGCACTTTGTAAAGCCCTGCTCAAGATCTACTCACATGTGCGTTGTGTATTCTTACGCCTTATGTAAATTTAACATTGTCATGGGCCTCATAACTTTTTTCATGTGTCGGTCAAGTGAAACTGCGAAGTTATTTGCATTTTATACATCTTCTAATTTTACACACTGAGGCGTCAAAAAGGACAGAAAGAGAAAGAAATAATTTTAATTATCACAAATGGTTACCTAACCCTTTTTATTCGACGTTAATAGAAGGTACTACTTTCCCTCCATCGTTACCGACTTTACCGGACGCATATCACTCAGGGCGCACGTTAAAATATATGCAGGTAGGGGCAGTGACTTTTATTTCAAGGTTGATTTCAAAAATGTTCAACTTATCGTGGAAAGCCTTTACATTCATGTCAGCAGGTGTAGACGCGCTTGTGCACACAGCTAGCAGTACATCAATTCCTGTACTCTGTTTTTCTTCCTCTCTCAAAAGGTACACTAGTACTTGAGGCTCGCTCCCCCCCCCCCCTCAGTAGCGCTTGTGCATACAGCTAACAGTACATCAATTCCTGTACTCTGTTTTTCTTCCTCTCTCAAAAGGTACACTAGTACTTGAGGCTCGCTCCTTCCCCCCCCCCCCCCTTAGTGGCGCTTGTGCACACAGCTAACAGTACATCAATTCCTGTACTCTGTTTTTCTTCCTCTCTCAAAAGGTACACTAGTACTTGAGGCTCGCTCCTTCCCCCCCCCCCCCCCTTAGTGGCGCTTGTGCACACAGCTAACAGTACATCAATTCCTGTAATCTGTTTTTCTTCCTCTCTCAAAAGGTACAGTAGTACTTGAGGCTCGCTCCTTCCCCCCCCCCCCTTAGTGGCGCTTGTGCATACAGCTAACAGTACATTAATTCCTGTACTCTGTTTTTCTTCCTCTCTCAAAAGGTACACTAGTACTTGAGGCTCGCTCCTTCCCCCCCCCCCCCCCCCCCCCCCGGTTTCACAATTAGCTTGTTCGAGCAGTGGTACGAAATTGTTGCCAAAAAGAGGCCAAGTAATTACGTAATATGCGAGAAAAAAAAATTTATCCCGTTCAGACCCAGTGTACTCAATTGTGTACATTACGCACGTGCTGCTAATTTCTGGCCTATCTGCACACTGCAAAACTCAGTGACCAACGATTTTACCTGTGGGTAGATGATTTGCAAACAGTTTTACTAGCCCAGGCCCCAATCAGTTCACATTACTGTAGCAGAATATATAGGCTATACAGATCATCGGCTGTGACAACAAAAAAAGTTCTATGTTTACTTAAGTACAGACGCATCATATTTTTTTTTTTCTGTATGCGGCACCTGAAACCATAAAATAATGTGCGCCGACCTATGGGTAGGGACCTGAAGAATTCGCGGATTCATTTTCGGTCAATATAGAATCCAAAATCTCGTTTGCTAACATCACTATTGCAATTGGTTCACGCGTTATTTATCACCTCCTGAAGAACCCTGAACCAATAAGAAACACTCAAAAAAAAAAAAAAAAAAAAAAAAAAGCAGGCCCCGCCATCCCCTTTCGCGGAGACATCAAACAACCAATAATTAATTTTATTTGCGTTATTTTACACAAGAATGTGCAGCCTAGCGTACAGGTAATTGAACTCGCAAATTTTTCCGGTCTTTACCTATGGGACCTAGGAGATTAACACCATTCGTCGGTGTGTATATATATTTTTTTTTAATGGCGAGAGCAAGTGTTTGCTTTTAGATTTGCAAAGTTAAACTTCCCTCTGGATGTTTATTTTTTTTTTTACGCAAACAATTACCACGCAAAAACGTTACCCCACGAGCGAAATGCATGTAAGAGGACTCCGTGGAATTGTGTTGGAATACCTAAAAGCACTGATTCTAGTTAAATATTGACTTCTGTGACGTTATTATTGAATACTGATTACTGAACGCATTTTCACCCCTTAGCCAGCCAAATTGCCACGTGTTTGGTGTTTGGCTGCCGACAGTAGAAGAGGATAGAAAATATATTTTTCACTTAAAAACAGAACAGAAAATCCTGTTTCATACGCACCAGACGTCAATACATTGCATATAAATGTTCAACTGTTTCTTTTTTTTTTAATGTAAAAATAAACAAACAGTAACCGGTACATCAGTGCAAATGAAACTTTTTTTTTTTTTTTAATTCAAATAAACCTCTACTCGTGTGCATAACATAAAGATGTATATTTCTTTTATATATGTAGTCCGTCCTGCATAAATTTTCAGCAAACTCATTTTTCACGCGTCACATTTGACTAGAAGAATATATTTCAACACCATATACTCATTAGGGAACACGTAATTTTTTCACTGACCACTGTTTCTGTAAAAAAAAAAAATCGAGCTCGACTAGTATTTTGGACGTACGAGGTTCCAGCTTATTAGATATGCGTTTGATTCACGGGAAACAGAGGACTTTAGAAATTCAAGTTAATTTTTTTTCGTTCTGGTCATCAGTCATCTATACTATACATAAGAAAAAGTTTCGTGGAGCTAATCATTAGGAAAAACGCTTTGATGAAACGAGGCTGTGGAATAAATTCAAACAGAAATACGTTGATCTATTACGCTGAATATTACTTTAATGCGAATAAGTAGGGAAAGGTGTTTTTTTTTTTTTTTTGCGAAAATACTTATGGCCATGCTAGACTTTAATATTTTACGTCTACTACTACAACTTTCTTTGTTTATTGGCCGCGTGTCCACGTGAGAAGATATGTTCTTATTTGACTGGGCCAATCAGAATAAAGTACTCCGATACTGAACGTCCATGATTCGCGGACAGACACTTGAGTGAGGCACGTGAATTTAAAACCATTCAACCACGAAAGTGCATATGAACAGAAGTGTTTTGGAGTACAACTGGTCTAGAAATCTTTTCGCGAAAAACACCTGTCCCTATGTATAAGAAAAATGAAACCAAATTCGTTTGTCGTATATTTAAATAAAGTATTTTTAAAAATACATTAATGCTTAAAACTGTTTATTATATCTTAATGTCAATTATAACAATCTTTTAAGTTGAAATGTAAGCAGATGGTGCAGATATTTTCACCAAGTATCGATTGAAAAGTGTTCATAAACTAGGAACTAGCTATTAACGTTTTACATAGTTAGTAGGGATGATGGAAAATCGCGAAAATTTTTCGAGCCAACATAACTTCGATAAAATTATAGCAGTGGCTTATCCTTTTATGACGGATGATCGAGGTCTTGACTGGGCTAAGTTATTTGCAGGCCAATCACAAACGTTCTGCCCTAGAGTGTATCAGAATCCTAATTTGCCCAGTTAAATGGGACAGTAACTTCATGCATGCATGACGGTCAATAAGAAAATAAAACTGTAGGAAATATTTACAGCAACTTGGATTCGAAGCAAACAGTCATTTTTTCCTGCGATATATCATTATTTCTAACAAATAGAGCAGTTTTATGTGTGTCAAATAAAAAGATCATAAGTTCATAGCATAATGTGAAATACGACTATATTATACTATACTAACAAACTAATGCAGACATATACACATAACTCGTTTGCAGATTAAATTCGCATCACAGGACAGTTTCAAAATTCCAATGCTAGTAAACTTCATAGTTACAAATGTAGAAAATTATCGGTAAAAATATGACCTTAAGAATTTTAGCAAATGTTCTTTTAACATTTCAAACCATATTGTAAAGATATTGGCCATTACGGTTTGTATAAGTATCAGATTATTTCAAACGCATAATTATGCAGTTGCCGACCGGTCTGTGTGCAGGGGTCGTGGGCGGACGAGTGAGTATACAATGATGATGAAAATATGAATAAAAAATTCTTCTATTCAAGTCTTTTTCACTTACAATCGGTTAACTTGTAAGCTACTATGTCATTCCTGACGACTATCTGTATAGCTAGTGATTTTTCGCGGTAGACTTCAATACTAAAGTACCCAACAGCAGTTTGTCTGTTGCCATTGGTTGCTGTCTGCTTGAGAAGATGTCTTCATATTTGACCGGACCACTCTGAATTCTGCAACATTGGCGCGGCTCCTGCGTGATTCGTGTGCAGACAGTTAACACGTGTCAAAAAGCAATTCAGCCAATCAAGATAGGACAACGACCCTAGAGTGTTTTGATGTACAACTTGTCATAAAAGCTTTTCGCGAAATTTCACTGCCCCTAGCCATCTCACGAAAACTAATATATCACTCTGCAGTCCATCTTTCGTACTACAGCTCATATCAACGTTAACCCATTAACATACTCTTTCACTTTTCGTTCCAGGTGTCGCAAAAGAGGAGACTTTTTGTCTGATGTGTAGGGTACTTACAAATCCCTTGTAATAACTTACTCGCTGGACTTCTGAAAACCATTTGTATTGGTCTATGACCTCGGCAATAACCAATAATACATTTGTATGGAGTGCCACCAGCAACCAATAATGTTATCAAGAGAAAACGGTTGTGTGTATTGGTGCTAGTTGTACATCATCGACCATGATTTCACCTATTCTGTTGTCTCTTCCTTTAGTTTCGTATAAGTAGAGACATGCAAAATTCGCGTTATTATTTGGGGACACGTTAAACTTTAAACACGTTTGCCTTTGCAATTCGTTTGTTGTTGGACCATGCTTTATTTGACACTCCCTGGGTAGCTCTGCACCAATAAATGAACACTTCACAATTGTGTGCCCCAATCACGTGTAGTTCAATCACAAAGGGAGAGACTTCACAATTATGCAACAACCAATGAAGAGATGACGCCGGCTCTAGTATATACAGTGCTGTGAATTTTAGCCTGGTGCCAAATAATAACGTTAATTTTGCAGGTCCCTACGTATGGATAAAGCGATCAGGCCCTTTGCAATGGGGCCGCGGTGGTGTAGCGGTTAGACTACTCGCCTCCCACCTCGGGGAACAGGGTCCGATTCCCGGTGGGGTCACATTCGGAATTTCGCATGTGGGAATCGTGCTGGACGATGCCGCTGGTCAGAGGGTTTTCTCGGGGATCTCCCTTGCATTCCGGCGCTGCTTCATGCTCATCTCAGCCCCCCTCGTCGGCTCTCGAGACGTCGCTGTTCAGACCCGCCCAAGGTCTCTTCAGTCGCTCACTCTGCAACTACCAGACGGACCGGTCGGTGTGCAGAGGTCGTGGGCGGACGAGTGAGCTGCCGCCTTTTTAAAGTTTCGCGTTTCGCACTGCGGACTGGCCGTGCATTTCGAAACGTGTGCGTGGGTGGGTGTTTTGTGTGTGTTTCGTTGCCGCCCAGTTCACGTAGCGACGGACGGCCGAGTAGCAATGTGGGTGGTGCGCTGACGGAAATACTGATAGGTATCCCCTTCACCTGTGCGCGAAGCACGTGCCCTGCATTTCGTTAAACACTCCAGCCGGTATTACACGATACCATCGCCCGTAATTGTAAGCTTTTACAGGAGGCCTGCTGTACGGGCCGGTGTACCACTCGCCAGTGGCGTATGGTGAAGGGTTGCAAGGTAACCTGGTGCTTGCTCAGTGCTGTGCACACTCGGCGCACGCAGCGGGAACCAGTGACCAGAGTGGAGCCGGGAGAAACAAATATACTGCGGCCACTTACGAGAGAGCAGCGAGGCACCCATTACACACTTGCTGTGATGTCAGTTACACTATACTACGTTTAAGTGGCCGATGTGCGAAAGGAAAACGATTAGGCATAACACAGAGCAAAACGTAGCTTACCTTGAAACAGTTCACCACACGCCGCTTCCAGCCGCTAATCGAGCTGGCATGGAAGATTTCTATTACACGACACACGTTCGAGTACTGGCGTCTGACACACTCGACGGGTGCGTAGCTTACAGTTCACTGTAAAAATATTAATCCGCCTTGTAGAATTTCTTTATGGTTTCATTCAAACTAACCTTAATCAAGTCTAGAAAATTACACCAAAGGGACAAGGCACCGCAATTAATATTATTTCACACGAGATCTATTTATTATTAGGCGTTATCGAGAAATCTGCATTCTCTCGGTTTATATTCGTCTTAAAGATATTATAAATGCGGAACTTCGTTTGTTTGTTTGTTACTCAATCACGTCGTAACTGCTCGACGGATTTGGATGAAATTTGGTAAAGGGTTAGATTATATTCTGGATTAGTACATAGAGTACTTTTTCATCCCAGAAAAACATACAGTTTCTTAGGGAATATATAAACTATGTCGCCAACCATTTGAGCCGGCGCTGGTTGGTGGTCTGTTTTTTATATTCCTTAAGGGAGCTGCATTAGAGTAATAATGTATTAAGAGTAATAAAGAAGAACAATTATGATAGAGTACTTGGTCATTATAATTAATGCTTGGTTTTTGCACGCGGGCGAAGCCACGGGCAACAGCTAGTAAACATAAGTGAGATATTGTAAGTTATAGATAAAATTAAGTAAATGTTACATTTAACCAAAAACTCGATACTTTTGCATTAACAGAGTTATGAAAAAAAATTATGTACGTGGCATATTTGGGAAACAACCAAACACATCATAGATGGGGAGATTATTGAAATGTTTGACACGAGAAGTGTGAAGATAATGAGAATATACTTAAGTCAGAAATTTGTTTACGCAGTACCATTAAAAGACTAGCTAGCACGTCTTAATATTGTTTTATTACTATTGGATTTTACATAAATTCGGTGATTAGTTATGTTGTTTTATTCGGTTATCTAAAAATCATAATGCGGATTCGCGAGAGTACTGGAGAATTTTTTTTTTTAATATTGACAAATACATTTAACAGTTCGCAAAATATAATTTTTTTTTCTCCTAATGTGCCAAGTTTTTAACCACATCCAGTATTTTATAAAACAAAAAAAAAAAAAAAAAAACCCCATTCAACAAGCACTGAACCGGCGTGCAGTTTTTTACATCGGTAGCTCAACGATTAAGGTTTTCAGGGGTGACCTTGAAAAAAATTTGCGTCACGTATACCTCGGTAACTTTGAATATCCTGCACAGGCGTTTTCGTACCACAAAAAAAAAAAAAAAATCCGAAAACAACTGTTCCAGCAATTTATACTTAAAAAAAACACACATTACGAACTGAAACAGAAAACTGAAACTTGTCAGGTGTTGCATTTTAAAAAAATCCTATTCCTGTGCTCTCATATTTTACGCACGTGGTACTGCCTATCAATATGAAGCTTTTATCCTGCAGCTCTGCGCGTCATTCAGTAGCTTATCAGGCAAAACCCCTTATTATGAAAATTAATTTCCCTATTAAAAATATAACAAAATAAAACAGCCTTCACTTATATTCATTTCTGTGCTTCTGTAATTAAACATAAAAAAGGTTTCTTAGTCTTTCATTTATGCTTATCAGTTAACCGACGGTTCCATTTTGTCGAAAGAGGAGACAAGTGTCGTTTCATTTAAAACACTGTAAATTTAATATCGGTCAATGTGACTAAATACGGTTAAATTCAGCTAGATTAAAAGTTCGTCGGTTCCTTTTTCTTCCAAATATAATTTACCAAATGCAAATGAACTCACGTAACATGTCACGCACGCTTTATGGGTATGTAACTAACATAAAATATCTGACAACACTGACTAGATTCTAAAATAACAACCAAAACATTCAAAATTAACTTCCAGGCGTGCTGGTTCAGCTCCCAATTCACGCACTTGTCATCTTTTCTCAAGCGATAAGAAGAGAATTAGATTTTAGCTCTAGTATAGTTGTTGAGTACGTTCATTTAATTTCAAATTTATCATCCAAAAATCAATAATTAAGACATTTGTTCTCAAATGATTTCGAAACACGAATTAATGCATTTTTGAAGTGTAATCCACTTATGGGCCGAGGATCAATTTTTAGGGCGTGCACAAAGTTAATCAGTCGTTAATTTAATAACAAACTTCCCTAAAGAAATTTCCTATTATTCCTAGTCTGCGGTATACAATGAGCAATCCGATACAATATTTCAGTATAAAATTAATTTCACAAGCCATTATGGAATTTAATTACAAGTATTTTTTCGTAAGCATATTTCTTGAAATAAAAATATTTTTTTCACGACGCTTGAGAAAACAAATTTTGGAAAAAACAAATCGTAATTTTGAAATATATTCTCATGTGAAAGTATTTTAGATTTGATGCTATCCTTGATTTTGTTACAAAAATTACTTACTTCGGTATTTTTTTTTTTAGATTGTAACTGATACACGTCAGTACATTTACATAAAAAGAGAAAAATGAACGCACGTATTGAATCAACATTTAATTAATGTTTGCATTCAAAACACCTCAATTACGCATTGCTAGAGACCTGCAAAATTCGCGTTATTATTTGGCATCAGGCTAAACTTCAAAGTACTGTATGTACTGGAGCCTGTGTCGTTTCCCCATTGGATGCTCATTAGACGTGATGATGTCTCTCTCTTTCTGAATTCACTACACGTAATTGGGGCACACAACTGCGAAGTGTTCATCTATTGGCGCATAGTTACTCACGGCGTGTCAGCTTAAGTATAGTCCAATAACAAACGTATTGCACAGGTATATGTGTTTGAAGTTTAATGCGTCCCTAAATAATAACGCGAATTTTGCAGATATTTACGCATTGATAATTTCTTCATTATTCGCAAAAACTCAAGACTACAAAAGTGCACAATTGGAGATTGTGTGACGACTTTCATGTAACAGGATGCCTTGACGGTGTTTTTGAATGGAAATTGTTTAGTGTTTGGAACTGCTGAGACTCGCTTAATATTTACTGTGCAGGCGTAGGTAGCATTGCCTAAGACGTGCAGGCGAAGCCCCGCTTCGGCTATCTTCGAGACCTCTCGTGTGATTCCGGCAAGGGGAAAATGTACACTGTAAAGGGGCACAGCTTATCTGCGTCCCTAAGCTGCTGTAAATAGGATTATCCTTTGCGTAACAGATGTGATGCGATTTTAAATCTCTTGGTGTAATCTTTTATGAGAAAATATTACTTGCTGAATTATGATACCTAAAAAAAAATATTTCTTTGCTTTAGAACGGCAAATTATACTTGAGAGGACACGTAGTCAGGTATCCAAAGTTAAGAGCTCCCACTAAGGAGTACAAAAAACCTGTGACCGTCCTCAGTGAGCGCTATAGAGCTCATAGTCTATTCCGGTTACTTCCAATATTTATGAAGGCCTGCTAAAATTCTACGTGCAGGATATTCCTCCGCCTCATGGGAACAAATCTTATTCGAGTCTAGAAAATTACATTAAAGGAACAGCGTACAGTATTCGTGCGCACTCAATGTAGCAATATTTTGCATAAGAACTATTTCTTACAATGTATTACCAACACACCTTTTTTTCTCCCTGGTTTTGTTCATACTAATTATAAATTAAGTGTTATAATCGATAAATAAAGTGGGAGTAAAATATCAAATTTAACCATAAATAAATTACTTTAATGTTAACACAAGTATAAAACTCCTGTGATACATCACGTATTTAGGAAGTCACCATTCCCGCGGGTTTACTATTCAAAATTTTTATTTAAAAATATATATAAAATACAGCGAATAGACTTTAAATAAAATACCCAAATATTTTGGATCCCGCTAAAACTAAGAGGCCACGTATCCTTTTTCTGTGCACAACGGAGCAGCGTGGGCTACAAATAAAAAACATAACTCTGCATTGACCCAATATGACGGAACATATAAAGCCCTGCTTTTATATTCCATTAAGATTCTACCTTAAAGCGATTTCCATAATTGAGCGACGCAACGCGACGAGCTTCAGCCAATCAGGGCTCTGACGCTGGCGACATGTGTCGAGGGTGTTGGATGAGCGACGAACATTGAGTTTGACGCTCGCCGCCGGCGATGGGGAATAAGAAACACAGTGAAGTGATTTGGGCGACTCTTTAACAGCGAGGTCTTGAGAGCCGATAAGGGTGTTTGAAGTGAGCATAGGGCGGCGCCGGAATGAGGGGGCGGGGGAAACGGGAGACCCACGAGAAGACCCGCCGACCAGCGGCATCGTCCGGCACGATTCCCACTTGCGAATATCCGGTGACCCGGCCGGGGATTGAACCAGGTTCGCCTTGGTGGGAGGCGAGCATGCTAATCGCTCAGCCACCGCGGTTCCCCAAAAATAAAAATTACATAATTCTTAATAAATAAACTGGCGAGAAGGTGAAATACAGAACAAATTAAAATGTACGCAATTAATTGTTTGCCAAGATACTAATAGGGGTCCAAATTTATATAAATTGTTTGCCAAGATACTAATAGGGGTCCAAATTTATATAAATTGTTTGCCAAGATACTAATAGGGGTCCAAATTTATATAAATTTTCCTACTTTCAGGAAAACAATTGTACAATGTTTTCCGATGCTTGAAGAATCGTTCATGTTCTAAAATATCGTTCCGAATTTTAATCTGATACCTCTATTAAAGGAAAGACAATACCACTAAAAAGTAATAACTTTTATTTTACTAAATATCAAGAGAAAATGCACTGCCTTTCGTTCTCTTTCAGCATCAAACTACGATCAACTTCGTTGGGTAACAGATAGCAACACATTCTGAGTCGCCGGCGGCCGGCGACAGAACAGCGCTCCGTTGTGATGTCGCGAGTATCGCTCGCCGCTGGCTGCAAACGTCGGACGCGTCGCGCCGCATCGCGTCGCTCGATTGCGGAAACCTCGCAACACTTTGAGGACTGCGCTCGAGTATGGTTCGAGAAAATCTGTTTTGAAAATTTCTTTGTCCTCGAGAAACAAACTAGCATTTTAATGTAGTCATTTTTCTTCCGGTGTTTTAACAAGATATCACAAGAACACCATAACTAGGCAAAAATAGTTTTCCTGGCTACAAAATACACATTTGTTACTAGAACTCAAAAGGACGGTTTTATTGTAAAATATTTTCTACAAATAGATACATTTCGTTGGCACAAAACCAACTCAGCGTCCTAGTGGCGGATGACCAGCCAATAATGAACGTCGTAGAGCACAGTAGGCGTATCCGTTCTCCTGTTGGCTACTAGGAAGATGCAGAGTGGTAAACCAGAGACCAATAGAACCGGTGTTACTGCAGACATGGATATATACACATATATATATGTATCCATGACTTTTTAAGGCCCTCCCAACAATTATTTACCACTAGTAAATATATCTTATTGCAGCCTCAGGCAATAAGTTTTGAGGATGGTGTGAAATGTAAACACTGTGTTTATTGGTCACATCGCAATTTTTATATTAAAAAATAAGCAGGAAGAAGTAAATTGAATGAAAGGAAAAATTTATAAGGGCCTTAAATATTAAAAAGTGCTCACTTTATCGTGAACAGCCTATATATATATATATATATATATATATATATATATATATATATATATATATATATATATAACTGTTAAGGGTGTGCGTGGCAAAGATGTCGCTACTAGCAGTATCTACAACGGGTCCGTTTCCGCTGAATAGATATAACAGGCCAGCGTGTAACTAGTACTTGAAGGGAATCTTACTAACGTACGAACCAGGCCAGGTCTGTGACCTTAAATATCCTACATTGCCACTCGCAACGGGGAGAAGTCTCGATCGAGGTGGCGCGGTGGTCTTGACTTCAGGCTCGCGTTCGGCGGCACCTGGGTTCGGACCCCAACCCGGTTATCCCAGCTTTATTATTCTTCCGTGGTTTTTTTTAAACATTTCCGGGCGAAAGCGAGGATGATTCCTTGCTTCGTCACTAACGAGCCCTCTAGTTCTTATACGGGTCTCACTGTCAGCTGTAGCGCTAACTCTAATTCAAAACTATTCAATATTTAAATGTTAATTTTTTCGGGGTGGAAATAAAAGTCATTATTTTATTATTATTAAGTTATAAATGTGGTTATTCGAATTTAAATGTGGTAGTTGAAAAGTGTTACGTCCAGCAAAACTTGTCGTAAGTAGCCCTCTGTGTAGGAAGTTTATCCTTCAGTGAAACAGTGTTCCAAACTGCAGTGACAAAGCTGTATCTTTTCTAAACGGATCGCTGTACTGCCACTCTAAGGAACCAGAAAACGCAAAGCTTGTTTATCCCATTTTCCATCGCCGTTGCAATGCTTGCTTTGAGACGTTAACATTTTCCATCGCCGTTGCAATGCTTGCTTTGAGACGTTAACATTTTCCATCGCCGTTGCAGTGCTTGCTTTGAGACGTTAACATTTTCCATCGCCGTTGCAGTGCTTGCTTTGAGACGTTAACATTTTCCATCGCCGTTGCAATGCTTGCTTTGAGACGTTAACATTTTCCATCGCCGTTGCAATGCTTGCTTTGAGACGTTAACAGTTTATTTATTTTTACCGGGGAGGACCTTTAAACCATGCCTACCAACCTACCTACCCATCCACAAAGAAGTTTAAAGAAGCTGAAAGGTACGAATGTAGTTTTCATTTGGCTTTACAACTGAATTATCGACTTCATTTTAAGAACTCTTGCACAACGATCATTCACTTAGGAAGCTACACTGACAGAAAATCGAACAAAACATTTGTTTGTTTAGAGCCAAATATATATTTAGTTGCTCTAACAAAATATATTGTCGAGCAAACAAAATTTTAAAAGCAACAAAATTGCTTTTGTTCGTCTAGCAAAATATATGTTTGAATTAACAAAAGCTCTGTGTTGGGCTAATAAAAATGGCACTGTCAACTAAATATTTTGTTGAATCAACTTTATGTATTTGTTTGGCCACTAATTTGACTGCTTTCGTTCGAAAATACACCTCGAGAGTTTGTTTGTATTTTTTTGTGACAATTGGGAAATGTAACCGTGTTTGTTAGTGCATCTGTTGATACTTAACAATCGTATAAACACATTAATATAACAATGCAACAAGAAACTGACAAGTAAAGCTATAAAACTTGAAATATTTGTTTGCATACGTTGCCCAATATTTGCGGTGTATCTATTTAAAAGCTTTCCGGTATCATCAGTTGTTACAGTAGCTGAGATTGCGTAGCGCTCGGACGCAGGTGATCTGGGTTCGAAACTCGGTCGAACGTGTAAAATTCATTTTTATATGGGCCCAAACTGTTTATTTTACGTATAACCAAACAAATCTTTAGTTGCATTAACCAAGTCTCGCAGTTTGGAAAAAATAAATGAGAACAACAAAATAACTCGGCTTCAGCAGCAAAATATTTTTTATTGCCCTTGTGCATACAAATAATTTGGTTGCGCCAAACAAATCTTGTTTGAACCAACAAAACTTTTCTCTCGGTGTACTATCGACTGATTACTGTCTTCATGATGCGTTTACTGTAGAGCGTGAACGATTTAGTTAGTGCGTGCTACCCGTGCGTTATTCTCTTTACGCATGCTAATAACAAACAGTTCCTGCCACTTTAAATGTCAGAAACCACATTATCCTAAGTAAACTTTAGCATACTCTTTATAACACGGAATGTTTTGTGTTAGAGGGAAGATGCCAGCTGCGCAGTATATCTACTCTTCGTGTTCCAATACTGCATTGCGGTTTTCCGCCAGAAGCGTGACGTAAACACACGTGAAGAGGATTTAAGTTTAGAACGCGGTTTTATTTAAGTAAGTGCTCTGGGATGTTTGTACATTTCCTCTGGTACAGTTTTAATGCATAAATTCGTATAACATAAATAGGTCAGTCAAACAGTATCTGTATACGGTGGTTATAGCCTGCAAGTAGTCGAAACGGGGGTAAAATTGCTGGATTCTGGTTACCGCTTGCGCAGACGGAATGAGGTAACGTCACCGTGATTTTGACTCGAGGTGACAACGGAACTGCTATCTTCGGTATACTCCAAGCCTACGTTGATCACCCACGCGCAACATTCCAATCACAGAATATTTAAGAACGCGAAACGGTAACGCTAATTGTTTGGCGCAACCAGATAAATTGTATTGAAGCATCTAAATATTTTGATATTGAAAACGAATTTTTTTGTTGTTCTAATTTGGTTTCCTTCGAAATGAAATATGGTTGGTGCACGTGTACGTACAATATAAAGTGTTTCTGTTATTATTGAAACAAGTGGAAGCACGACCGAGTTTCAAAACCGGATCACTTACGCCCGAACATTACGTACTAGTAACGTTAGCCAGCGTGACTACTGACGAAGTTGGAATGTCTTTAAATACACACGATTCAAATTAAAATACGTAAATAGACTTTTCCAGTTTTACAGCGTCACATTTTAGTTTCCTGTTAAACTTGTCTTGTTGGAATTTTATACCATTATAAGCACTACTTATAAATGCACTAACAATCACTGTTACTGTCGTGTTACAAACTTTTTGAAAACAATCTCTTGAGCTCTATTTCCAAATGAATACTCATACGAGTGGCCAATCAAGTATATATATATATATATATATATATATATATATATATATATATAACTCCTCTAAATATTTTGTTGAAAATATAATTATTTTAGCCCTATGCAGGATATTCATGTAATATGAACAAAATTAATTTTGTTACTTTTCAGGTTTTGTCGAAGGTTTTGTTTACTTAAGAAAAAGTTTTGTTGAGGCTACTGAGTATATGTTCGGCCATATACATACTAGTATAGTTCATTCACAGTTTTTTAATTCTTTTCTTAAGTAGAATTTGGCGTTCTACAGCAAAGAAATATTTTTTTTTTAGGTATCATAGTTCGGCAAGTAACTTATTTTCTCATAAAAGATTACACCAAGAGATTTAAAATCGCATCACATCTGTTACGCAAAGGATAATCCTATTTACAGCAGCTTAGGGACGCAGATAATCTGTGTCCCTTTACAGCGTACATATTTCCCTTGCCGGAATCACACGAGAGGTCTCGAAGATAGCCGAAGCGGGGCTTCACCTGCACGTCTTAGGCAAGGCTACGCCTGCACAGTAAATATTAAGCGAGTCTCACCAGTTCCAAACACTAAAAAATTTCCGTTCAAAAACACCTTCAAGGCATCCTGTTACATGAAAGTCGCCACACAATCTCCAATCGTGCACTTTTGTAGTCTTGAGTTTTTGCGAATAATGAAGAAATTATCAATGCGTAGATATCTGCAAAATTCGCGTTATTATTTGTTAATATAAAAGTACCTTATTTTTGGTTAAATTAAACTTTAACTTTTATTACATCTATAAGTAATGACATTCTGTTTATAATTATATGAATAGAAACAGAGAGAAAATAGGCATGTTGGGAGTTCCCAGTAAGAAATATTTATTATGTATAATGTTATTACACTGCGTGCGCGATAATACGGTGCGTTGTTGTTTTGGTGTAATTGCCTAGTCTTAAGTTTTGTTTGCATGAGGCGGAGAGGAATATCCTGCGAGTAGAACTTAAGTAGGGCTTGAGAAAAGTTGGAGGTGATCGCGAACGGACTGCACATTATTGACTGGAACAAACACTTATCTCAGTGCGCGAGTGCCAGCAACACACGCCAGCGAAACACACCTCGCGGGCCAGAAAAAACCACGCCGTTGTCGGACGAGCGCGCGCCTGGGGAAGAATCTCGCGCGGGGCTTGAAATAAATAGCCGGTCAGAATCCAGAGGCCGACAAACGCTCAGCGGAACGGGCGCGACCGCGCGGGAGGTACCTCCACGTCATTCCGCTTCTGTTGCAGTTAACCTGCTCTGTTCCTCGGATGACGAAGCTGCTATACGTGGGCGCGCGGCTTGAAGCTATGCGTGGGCGCGCGGCTTACGGAGGCGAATTCACGTCACGTATTTCGGAACGGATATTATTGCCGCTCCAGGGACGCCAACGTCGGAGTGAGGGGAACATACGCCCTCCAGCAGCGACGACCTTAAGGGGGCAGTATCCACTCCACCTTCGCATTTTTTATTACAAATCTTCGTAATGAAAATGCATGACCAGAAATAAAAAAAAACCAAAGCTAGACATGACATGGACGACTACTTAACGATTTTTTTTTTTAATTTGTAGAGTTACAAATATACCGGTATTTTCCCACGTGGGACTGAAGTTATTAAATAGTTAGATAAGGTCTGATTACGGTTACAAACGTGACACTAACCCTGTAAGAAAACTAAGTGGGATTTAGAAATAACTGTTAAAATGTTCCCTGTGTCGTGACTAGCTTGGTTTTTAAATATTGGCTCCGAAAATTAAGTTAATGAGGAAAATTCGTAAATGCAAGATAGCAAGGATACATCCCCGTTAAGTTCTGCGAGCGACATTTTCCGATATTAAGTTGGATCACTATCCGCCATATTAGATTTAGTTTCACTTCAGGCTTCGGCAAGGAATATGGCATTACTTTACACATTTTTTTTTTTGGTTTTATACGATTTAATCACATACAATGTACGTGCACTGTATAAGGTGATACAACATAACAGAAACTTAAATGAAACCAACATACCGGCGATAATAAGCCTTTCTGCACAGAAGGAGATAGAGGAACAACACCAGAAAAAACCTCGATACGCAAAAAAAAAAAAAAAAGGGGGGGGGGGGGAGTAAACACAGGAGGGGAAAAACCAACCGAAACCTCAACACGTGATCTTAGTTATCGGCATTTCGCAGCCTTCTGTTGCCAGTATAATTGTTGTAACTTGATCGCTCACAAGAAAATATTTCTTGTTTCTTGCCGGAAGTCCCTGTTTAGGAAATTAATAAATGTATTACAACTGTAACAATTTGATAAATCTTGGCAGTTATTATTTACGCGTATGGCCACCCGTTTATTACGTTAAGACGTACGTGAAGTCTAGACTCCAAAGTTTAAAAGCATACGCGCAGTTCTCACTTTGGCTATTGGCCGCGAGTCTTTGACGGGAGACAGATCCTTACCTGGTTAGGCCAATCAGACACTGAGTGCCCGTAATTTGCGGGCAGACACCTGCAATGTGGGACTGTTAAAGTAATCCAAACACGAAAGTGGATATGAGCTCTAGTGTTTTTGAGTATAAGTAGCCTTGAAATCTTTTCACAAACATCAGGTAGCCCTATTAACGCCGTGTGGTGCATAAAAAAAATCGTTGAATATTCTTAAACAGAATTTCCGGCAAAGATAGGACGATTAATTAATGACATGCAATGAAGATTTGCGTAAAACTCTTAAAAAACAATTACGTCACAAGATTTAGCCAAATCACCGCATGCAAATGTACCGCAATCAGGATAGAAAACCTTTTTTGTCGTAACAATCGGTTTATGTTTTGTTATAGCTTCTGTTACTTTTTTGTTAATTGGCCCATAGATAACATTTATTCGTAGTAGGATGTTGGTGGTATTGTTAGGTATATATCGTTTGTGCAATAAGGGAAGCCTGACTAACTTACCTGCCAATCCGCCTGCACCAAACGAACCAGAAAAATGAATTTCCAACTGCACCAATAAATACACACATACGTGACTGACAGCTGACGGTGAAATTACAGTTCATGAAGGGAACTTATTAGGAGGAATACACCCTTGTGGTGTATTAAGGTTGTAGTTTGATAGTTGATCTCAGATCCAATATACAGGATACGAATTCTGTATTTGGTTGTTGTTTGTGACGACTGTAACGTTATTATTCTTGCAAACATATTTGCATTTCTTTGTCATAATTGTACTGCTGGAGTAACTGTGATGACATTGCTGTTTGACTGAATTCGTTTCAGTGGTTGAGATGTTATGGGCGATTTTGTTTCCAAGGGGATGGACTTGGAATATTCCCGCCAATCTTCAGTGTTGCTCAAGCATTACTCAAGCCTGACGCGTATAAAGTTTGAACATTGTACAGGCAGCAGTATTTACTTTGAGATATGGAGAAGGCCAAGCCTTCGCCTGATAAGTGGAAGGCGCGACAAGATATCGCCATGTCCCACATGTCCAGTTTAAACTTAGACCGCGTCTCGAAGAAACACGTAAACAAGACGTTAAAGTTGCCAACAGTTTTGGTTAGAAATCCGGAAAAAAAAAAATGTAATTACACCATGCATTCCTTTACTCATCCCCGAGTACGCAGATCAATATCGCGAAAATATTTTGGCAGAAGACATATCCCTGAATACTATAGCATCGTTCTCACTTTATGATTGGGTGAAGAATTACAATGTGGTTTTGCTGTCAACCGATGTATTAAAAACGTCTAGCTTTTATGTAGCAGAATTATCATCGACTCAGAGAAACGGGGGAACGATTTTTCACATACGAAAGATCCAATAACGGAATAAAAATGTCAGACATTTATGCAGTGCAGTAGAAGAAATAGTTAGTAGTGAATATTCTCAGACATATATCACTATTTCGAAAATTAAGGCAAAGGTATTTCAAGTGACCTGTTTATGGACAATCAGAGTAAGAGTTACCGTACTGTAAACAATAGCTTCCATGTTTGTGTACTCTATTAATTATATAAACTCATAAACTTTATCGTGGTGACAGTGTACAAAATATTAAAATGGTACGTCGCAAATATTTGATGTATTATTTTCGGAATGAGTGAGTTTCGGCCCTCTTTTACGCTCGCTTCTTCAAACGAAAACCAAATGTTCATTTTGTCGTGATTGGCATAACCGTACCAGAACTGCGTTTAAAGACCAATTCAAATGTTCATTTTGTCGTGATTGGCATAACCGTACCAGAACTGCGTTTAAAGACCATTCCAAATGTTCATTTTGTCGTGATCGGCATAACCGTACCAGAACTGCGTTTAAAGACCATTCCAAATGGAAATGTTGCACATATTTTCTGGTACCGACCGGTAAGAGCTATTCTGGAGCGATCGTTAAAATGCGCCACCATTTCTAGCGCAAGGTAGAGCATTCATGCATCGTGTTGTAGTTGATTTTTTTTAAGCGGTGATCCAGTAATGTACGGCGAAACTACACAATCACCTTTATGCCACTGTGAAACTTTAACTTTGCTTCCCTGGAGATGTTTGTACAAGTCGCTTTTTGTCTGAACACACTCGTCTCGAGTTCGGAACAACTCGATGATGCACGTTTACGAAACCAATCGAGAAAAAAATACGCACGGTTACATTCTCGTGAAGTTTCGTAAATTTTGTCTTGTAGCCGGACGCGACAGCAGAACATACTGCAGCTTAATCTAATTTGCACGAAACAAATATTTGAAAAAACGATAATGGTTCGTTGGCTGGCCACGACAACGGAAAACATAAAATGTAAACGTGGACAGCGTATCCGTAACCATGCCACGAAATATTTGTGAATCGTCATTATTCTTGTATCACAAAGTGAATAAGGAGATACGAGCACTTTTGTAAGAACATTTTTAAAAAACATACTAATTTTTTTTAGTATGGGAATAAAATTCTCAACTTTTTCCGAAAAAAATATATATAACACTGCAACTAAATTTTAATAGTGGGTTTGAATTGCTGAAAATATTAAGTTTGTCAAGAGCACTTGCATTAACGAGATAGGAAATTCTTACTGATTAGGCTTTCCAATATTCATAATTAAAGGAAGGTAATTAAAGTGTCATGCCAAAAAAAAAAAAAACCAAAATAGCTTTAAAGTGCTTTTCGAAGTCAGAATTTTTATTCACTATTCACACTCATCATTTTCTTGCACTGAAATTCCATACATAGGATGACATAATAGCGAAAAGCGTATGCAGTTTAAGTTAAGTGGGCATTTTCGAAATCGGCCTCAGAAAACATTTACCGCTTGTAAATACTGACAGGAGTATTTGTAGTAATGTTGACAAAAATACTTACACGTATAAACGTATTATTTAAACTACTATCAAATTAGTTTCGTTTCAAAATTTAATTAATTAAAATAATATCACATGTTAAATATAATATATACTTTATAATCAATTATGATACAGTAAAATATTGGTGTAGTAATAATTAATTAGAATATGAGATGTAAATAATAAAAAGTTCTAATTAAAATACGTATTAAATTAAAATACATTTTAATTCAATATATATTTTTTTCTTTCAAAAAGTTATTATCTTACAGTGCGAATAACCACAATTTTTTTTTATATTTCTAACCTTTTTCCCGCGGCACACAGTCGATACACTCATATATTCTAGGAAATATTAATTTATTCATGTGGAGGACTTAATTTAATGGGCAGAATTAGGAAACCGAAGACGCTGTTTTTATTTAATCTATTCGATCAACGAAAAAATTGGAACTAAATATTTTAAAAGTCAAATGTATACAAATTTACAAGTTTCTATTGAAATACATTTTTTTTTTTACTTGGTTCTTCACACGGGCCAGACACTCCGCTTTAGAAAAGTCCCGCGCGGATAAATATAAGTGCATAGGCGAGAATTTCGCCGCGCGCGACGTGTACCATATTGCCACCATGCTGGAGCCGAACAATGCAGAGAGCTGTGTGTGTGTGTATATATATATGTATGTGTGTGTGTGTGTGTCTGCGGGCGGAGCCACCACAAAGGGAAGCCATGCAGCCGGCGTTTTCACGGTAGAATGGGCCGTGTGAATTCTCGCAGCCAAACAGCCGCTCCCCCGGGGCCCGTCAAATATAGCCGGTCTGGCGGACAATATGCACACTAGGACTCACCTCCGAAGGGCTTTTCGTGAGCGGAGAGTCCGGAGAGGGTTGGAATTAAACATTCTTCCCCCCTAACCCGTTCGATCAACCACCCACTATATAGAAGGCCCGAGCGCACTGCTGTGACGCCATCCTTCTCTGCAGGCGCGCTACCGGACTGCGGTTAACAAGTTGACGAATGGCGTAAATCTTCTTGGCCTTACGTTGATTGCGTGTAATTTTTGTTAAAGTGTTATGTGCGGGTCTCAGTATACGTTAGTTAAAATGAGGCGTGTCTTTCAACCACTGCATTAAAAAAAAACCCGATTGTAATTCCAGTACTAGGCGCAGAACCTCCGCTTTCTGCTTCAAGAACTGCACTTTTTTAGTGAGCCTTTGTGAATCATTTATTTGTTTACATTATTGGCACACGTAAGTTGTAGATTAGCTGAAAGGAAAGCATTGAATCATTAAACAGTGCCTATTTGTTAAACAGACCCTTAGCTATTAATTCCAAAGAATGCTTAAAACCTCCACTTTTGTGATAAGTATTTAATTCAAATCTGAGTATACCTGAATTAAAAATTTGATTTATTACAGAAAAGGTTACCTTACGGTGTAGCGGATTCATTCACAGCAGTGATAAAGTACCAACATTGCCCCGAGATTAATTAATTTTAGTTAACGTTTGTTTTGTACCTGCATTAAATCAAATAATATATGCATAACCCATAATATTAGTCAACAAATTTTGATCGAGTTATCGTCCTGCGAAACTTTTTCAGAGATCCCATGCTAATGTAGTTCACTTTCTCTGATTTTCGTTCCGCTTTAACTGAATGTTATTCATTATATCAGCGCAACACTCGGAAAAGGTTTATTTTTCTCTTCGATGAAACCGTACACCTTATCACTATTCCTGCAGGAAAACTTTGGAACTGATTTTGGATGAAATATTAGCTAGGGACGTATACAATCAAATGCAAACCTCAGAATATTCAATTACCTTCAATACTATTTCCTTTTCACTCACGATCTTCAGCATGCATGTACTGCCAGAATAAATTGATTAGCTTAATTCCATTTTTGTGCCCGAAGTAAAAACATGGTTATATCATATTGTCTTCGTAACGTACAATATGCACATCAGTGACGTATTTATAACAAAGAGGAGTTTTTTTACTCGTAGACTACTAAAAATTATTTTGGCAGCTGAGCGACACGATTTTTTGTAAAGAACAAGAATAAATTTATAGTGTACGTCGAATCCTTCAAAGGCAATAAGAGGTGTTGGGTTTTATTCCCACTGGTGTCAAACCTTGAATAATATCCGCATTCTCTGCATTCACAGGAGCACAAAACAATAGGAAAATAATCCTTAGTTCAACTCCGAAACCACTGCACCGGATGCATATGGACCAAAAAATTTTCTCCAGTTAATCACAGCTATACTTGTGGTGGTGATGTGTGTAAGTGGCTGAACAAAGGCCAATTTTTTTAATGCTGGAATAATCCAAAACAGTTATAGTAACAACTTAGCTAATTACGAATCAACTACACAACCACAGGTTAGTAGACCTATATTGTGCCAATTTGTGTAAAGCATTATTTATTTGCTGTTACGGTATGCTCTTATGAATTAAGCTTAGATTTTGTTAGAACAGTCTCTGTTGCCGAGAGAATTCAAGTACACCACTGTAGCGGAATTACAAAATCATTAACGTATGGGAATGTTAACAAGGGTACACGAACACTTTTTACGTATCCATTAAGTTAGCCTTGAGATGTAAATGCAATACATATCTAAGAAACCGTGGCGAATGTCAGTGCAGCAAAATAATCATAACATTGACATTACAACGCATTTAATTTTATAACTTATGTTTAGCTTTTAAGACTTTTGTTATTTTTAATTGTATTGCTTAAGTAATCGGTGATATGCCTTCGTGATTCATTTCAATTTTATTTAAAATAAAATACTACGCTCAAACTCTGCATCAATGCGTTTATGAATTAAACGTAATTGTCCACTAATGTGCAGTTTCGTTTTTCAACTTTCTCTTCGTGTAAGGATGCGTATTGCTGTATTAAAATACGTATTTTAATGCCATATTGCACTATTTACTAATACATGATAAAAACTGCATTTTTACACCTGCATATTTGCATGAGCGTTGGTAAGTGTGTATGTATATATAACATTATTTTCAATACACAATTTAGTTTACTTAACCCGGCCTACTGTGCCAAAATACTTTCCCTAAAGCCTTTTACGTATTTAAATCGTGATTGCACACTTCGTACATATAGTCTCTGGCAAAAGTGCTGCAGGTGTTTTGCAGTCCAGTCACGTGGTTTGCCGTCGCCATATGAAAATACTCATCACTGATACTGAAACCGTTTGCTGAAGGCTCACGTACAACGTAAAAAAATGAGGTAAAATTATCTTAGAGTACATGCAAGGGAAGCTAATTACCTCTACATGTAAGGTAAAATTACCTCTTAAATATAGAGTAAATTTATATAACAAGTAAAATACTATTGCCTAACCGAACCGAAAACCTCCCTGGCAAAAGCGTGGGGGGGGGGGGGAATGCCATACAAGTAAGGGAAAATCAACTATGTTGTATAATAAAATTGTATTTATAAATATCCCCGAGTATTAGAACTGTTAATTATTTTACTACCTGTATCTTCTGACGAATCGTAACCGAAACCTCAACACTAAAATACTCGAAGCATGCTGGTGGGTGGGCACAAACCATGGTCCTCTATCATGATAGGCGAATGCGATATCTATTACACTACGACGACAGCGCGAAAGCGTCAGTGAATATTAGCGTACTAAATGTTTGTTACTTCCGCCCGTCTTCCCTCTTAGATGTTGAGACCATGCCGAAGAGATATACGCGTCGAAAGGTAATTTTCCCATCCATTTATGGGATTCTCCACTACCATGTACGTGCATCTTACTGCAGAGTGCGGTAATTTTACCTTACCCGTAAGGAAAACTATGTTTCCCCCACAAGTTTGGTAATATTACCTTACACTTGTCAGTCAGGTAATTTTACCATATTTTTTTTTACAGTGCATCTGTGCGATGGCATGCACAGTATTCCATAAACGACACATTTTATAATATCGAATGAACAGAAAATATTTTATAGGTGGTTCACAGTAAAGTGTGCAGTTTTCGAGAGCCCTGCTTAAGAGATACTTGTATGCACATTGTGTATTACTCGACCTTTATATAAAATAAACTGATCACTTCATGTCGATCATGTAAAATTTTAAAGTTGTAATAAAAGTAAATATTTCATAAGTTGCCTTTTTCTTAAACTTATATGAATGAAAATAGAAAGCTTAGTAAATCATTTTAGTATTCACAAAAGTTTACCTTACAATTTTAATTCAACGTTAAGATATGTACCTACGCTTTCTCTGTCGTTATAAACTTTACTGGGCGCATGATAGTAAATGTACCCATTGTAATATATGCAGGTAAGCGCAGTAACATTTTTCAAACGTTGACTATTAATTTTTAAACTAATGTAGGTGAACCTATTCCAACTTAACCTTAACAAGCTAAACATAACCGGCTCTATGTTAATCTAACCCAACCTAAACTGAATAAAGGCGTAGGGTGTACAACTAGAATATTCACATCACGTCGTGGGTAATTTGTAGTAGCAACAAAGCGAAAAGCAATAAAGTATTGTTTCTGCTATTGAGCAAAGTGCAATTGCCACAACACGGAGTGGGTGTTTTCAAATGCTCAGTGACCCGAAGTAGTTTCTCATAAAGCCCAATGGGAGTTTATCACTACCCACGCAGTGTTATCGGTAAAAATCTCGAGCAATGGACAAATTCAATTCGGCGATTGTGAGTAGCATATACATCGCGCAGAGCACAACCGCACGGCGTGTTGCATACAGCGTGAGGAAAATTAATTCCCTTTATTTTTTTTATAGATAGTGCCAAGCAGTAACTAGAATATCACAGTAAAATGCACTCACCTGCTGCATAGCAACAAATGCCGTGTTACCAACAAAGGTACATGTGTGATCATCGAAATGAATGATATTATAGACTTTTCACGGTAAAATGAGCACTTTCGAAAGCCCTGCTTACGATCACTTGTATGCACGTTGTGGAATGCCTCCGCCTTATGCAAAATTAACATGGCTGTGGTCCTCATCACTTTATTAATCCGTAGGTCAAATGAAACGGTAAAAAAGTAAATAAAGTAAATACTTTCAAATCTGCTCATTTTTACACTTCGATGCATAAAAAAAAAACAGAACGCTATATAAATAATTTTAAGTTATCACAAATGGTTACCTAGCACTTTTTATTCGACGTTCAGATACGGAACTACTTTCCATCCATCATTACCAACTTTACTAGGCGAATGCCACTCAATGCGGCCATTAAAATATATACATGCAGGGCAGTTACTTTTTTTTTCTAAGGTTCATTTTTTAAAGTGCTCACTTTATCGTGAACAGTATTTAACGTAGAGTACTATCACATTAATAAAATATACGTATACAAGTCGAGGCGGGACGTCGAAACCAAATAGAAGCACTGAATTGTAGCCACTCTGTGGGTGAGTACATGTCATTGGGACACTCTGTATTCTGTTTCCGAAGTATAATCTACAGAACTACCAACTGCATTATAACGTATGGTTGACAACATATATTAACTTTGTTACGTTGCGAGCAAAGGCCCATCAAGTCGCTACTTTAGTTTAATTTAAGACTGACCAACGCTTTCTAGGCAATGTTATTGACTGAGTCTGTCCAGAGTAATTTCGTACCATAAATAGATTCGAGAGAATAAGAGGCATAACCATGGAGACTAGTCGCTATTTGATAAAGAGATTGATACGAATATTAATGGAAATTAATTTTCACGAACTACGAGATGTACAAGCAACATTGACTATAAAGGCCTTGCTGCCATCATCAGAACAGAGATATGTAAACCTAGGCTGTGTTTCTTCAATATCTAAGGAAAAACAATGTGTGACTATTTTGTATATTTACGTGATGTGCAGGAAGCACATATTTTGTTTAGATATAAAACAACAATTAAATGGTGGAGTTGTCAGAGCGCAAAAACTCTTCTTTAGGGTTAATCGGTAAGGGTTCGTTTTCCCCACTCAAGCTGCTGGATCTTGGGTAGAACCGAAGCGAAAAAACTACACGTTCATTGCCACCTTGTATGTACACATCGTAGCACTTTATAATAAAATGACTTAAGAATTTCGGTTCGTGTATACCTGGCCTTAGCAGCGCACTGCCGCAGTGGATTGGAAATGTGGAAGATAATGGAAGGCGCTTATAGTCTGCTCATAGTTAATTGATCTCTTTTGAAATCAACCTTTGAAAAGTATTACCACCCTTAACTGCGTGTATTTTAATGGGCTTACTGATATTCGATCGGTAAGGTTGGTAATGACGGACAGAAAATAGATCCTTGGATACTAATACATTTAAGTGTTCGAAATAGCAGCTCTGTGAAATATTTACTTTTTTAATAATATCACATTTTCACTTGACAGATGCGTGAAAAAAAGTGATCAGACCCATAAAAATGTGAATTTAACATGCACGCGGAAGAATACACAATGCGCATGCAAGTAGATCTTGAACAGGGCTTCCAAATGTGAAGCGTTTATAACATATGCACACTCTAAATATAAACTAGAGAGAATTTCGCTGTTTCAATTAGTCAAACGTACCTGACTGATTCAACAGTCACTTCAGTGAATTTAACTGATGAATCAGTGAAAAAATCCAGAATTCTTTCGCTTATTGATTTAGTGACATTTTCCACCTATTCGTCAGTCATTTATTTCACTGTTTACTCAGAGGGTTTATTTTTGACTGATGGATCAGTCAAACAGCGTGTAAAAATTGGCTGTTAAACAACGTGTATCAAGTTAAATAACAACGAATAAACTAACAAAACCAATAAAAAATACTTTCTAAAACGTGTTTCGTCTTTCAAAACGCCATTTAATGTGGTAATAATAATCCACAGCCTTTAATTCCGTTTTTACATCTTTCATTTCGTCTTCATGTGATCATCATAGCGCTCTGTTTGAGGTTTCAAACTGCATATAACGTAATGAAGATAGGGCACTCGTATATATTATTCGTCCTAACAATCCTAACAGTAGCAATTAAACCAAAAACGAAAAGCAAGAGCAATACAATTTAAACCTTTATGATTTCGCGGCGAAACTATATATTTTCCTCTCTTCGTTTGAACTTGACGTGGCAGGGCAGATGATAAGGTAAGAGCTTAGAGTCGAAAGGTTTATGAATTCATATTCATCCACCTCGAATGCTGCTTTTACTTTTTTAAATTACGATAAATTGCGCAATATAAATGGGAAACCATCGTAATTATGCTTTATCACTTAATTATTTGGCTACATTCAATAAAAACAATATTTAATTCGCCACTGTGGTCGGCCGTCACTTATTCAATCAGTGAAATAATTTCACGTCACTAATTCAACAAGTGAAATTTTTGTCACTGAAACAATCAGTGTTTTTCCACTGATTCTAAGTGGAGCCATTTTTACCGATTCGAGTAGTTGAATTTCACTGCGAATCACTGGTTTCCCACTGATTCGAATGCAGAGTGCAGTCTTCAGCACAGGAAGGGGTGCAGCGCGCGCGCGCACAGGATAGGTTAGTTAGTATAAGAGAGACGCAACAGCCTCCTGGCACGGCGAATCCCAGCCGCACACGGCAGCGAAATAGCATCGCTGGTCAGCGAACAGGTCTGAACTTTGTTCGCCAATGAGCGCTTCGTAACGTGCTCTCCACACCGGCGGGCCCGGCCAGTAGGGAAGCTTCTGCCGTCCCCAGAGCCTTGCGTAGCCAATCAGGTATTAGTCAGTTCACTGTCACTTTCAACACTTTTCTGGATCCCTCCTCGAGTTCTACTTCCAGGATATCCCTCCACCTCATTCAAAGAAAGTGTAGGAAATTACTCCAAAGCACCGCTTGCATTCGTGCGCACTCAGTATAATAATATTTTGGAAATGAACTATTCCTCACTAGGTATTACCAACATATGTATTTTCTCCCGGTTTTTTTCCATATTAAATTATAAATTAATTATTACAATTTATATATATAAAATATACATAAAAGTTCAATTTAACTAAAATAAAGTACTTTCATGTTAACATAAGAATAAACCGTTTACGATACACGACATGTATAGAAAGCAGCCAAGCACGACAAAAATGGGGTGTTTTTTCATATGTTTGTTTAAAAGAAGTGTAAAGGAACCACGAATATACTATAAAGTGTACCCCGCTCAACAAATTAACTGCCACGCAATTGTACTTTTGTATACTCACCTAATGAACCTACTTTCTGCGCTAGAAGCGCTCAGTTAATTGGTTAAGCACCTCATCCACACAGGTTCGGCCACATTCGCCGAGAAGAGCGGTCGTCAGCAAAGTTTGTGAGTCGATGAGGTGATAACTATCCCCTTCTCTGAGGAGCTGTCGACAAACTCCACGTGTCCACGACGTATCAGGTGCGCTTGAATGATGGATCGAGATCAACTGCAAACTGCCGGGCGAAAATAACATCATTGGCTGTCTCTTTCTTGACGAATCACTCGCTGGCCACATTGCAAAACTTAGTTTCGAGCGAGTCTAGAACATTTCCAATCAGAGGGAAGCGTTAAGGAAAGTAGTCAAAATGTTCATAATTTTTGTTAGCGACAGATTGGTAATACAATAATTATGTTAAAATTGATTAAAATTCGTCAGTATCATAATTAAAGCAGCATCAGAAATAATTATATTAGTATCGTATTTCCCGAAGAGCATTTAAAAATCTTTTCCATTAATTCGGTGGCCACGTACTTCTAGACTGCCCATAATATGAGACAATTTGCTAAAATTTCCTGTTTAGCTTTTTTTTATTTTCACTAGCATGTAAGGTAACTGAAATTGTTCTCAAAATTTTAATCCCAAGGAAGGCTACAGAAATTTTTGGTGGCAATTTTCTGCCGCAGAGAAAGTGGGCAATTTAATTTGACTGGATTTGGCACACGTATACACTTCTGTTTATACGAGTGGTGAAATCGTTTACTTAAGGTGCGTACGAATATTATGGCTTGTGAACATGATCGGGTACATATTTATAACGTGTAGTTTGAACACAGTACTTTTAGAGAATCAGAGAAGCCTCAAGATTTTCTGTCCCATTCTAAGTTTAGGTTCCAAGCCTAATAAATCAACGAGCCGCACAGGTGTTCAATGTTAATTGGAGCCAACCATTATAAAATAAGTATTTTAGAAAATTCCACATAAGATAGTGCCTGCACGGAAGAGACTAGTTTTTTTTGTTGGGATTTGAGACCTCTATAAGCAGAGCACCAACGATAGAATTTCCTTCCTTGCAGTATGTCCACGTGAAAGGACACAGAGACTGAATATATTAAGGACCTCGTCTGCCTGAGCTCTTTATCGTGTGCGAGGCAGAGAAGCGTTGAAGCGATAAGGGCTATGCTGTTGCGCGCTTCAAGTGAACAGTCGCCACTAAGCCCAGGTTTCTGAAAAGGCCTTCAGAGTTTGTAAGGATTATTTTAGGCATGACATACATGTAAATTGCCGCAAATGTATGTGTAGTAGTGTGAGATTCTGGTCATAATGCGTTTACGTACGAGACTTTAAGCGGTGATCCTATACAGTTGTTCCTGGAAAGTATGTAGCGAGGATTAATGCAGGTCCCGCGAGGCAAGTTGACACCTTATAGGAATATTTTGAGAAACAGAACTTTAAAGAGACGTTTTAAGCTATGCTGCATTGCTCCGAAATAGCATTTCTGATGTAAGTGAGGTTTTGAAAGTAATCGACTGGTACAATCTGAAGTGTGTGTTCTTTTTGTAGCTCTGTACATCGGGCGAACTTATAATAGTTTATTTGAAAAACATAGTTTTAAACACACCTTAAACAAAATAGGCGTAGTTACACACCAATTTCACTTACGCCTATTTGGCAAGTTTTGACATTAATTACACTCACCCCCAGAGGTTTAGAAACATGTATGGAAGGGTGCAATTATTTAACCTGCACCCCCCCCCATACTTCATTCTGATAATTAGGGCTATAAAACCGAAGTTTCAAAACATTAAAGTTAACTGTACAGGAGATATTTAAATTGCCAAAATAAATTAGTCTTCATGGAGGCTTGCATTAAATTGAAATTAATTGCCAACAGCTTATGAAAATAGGAGAAATAGTTTCCTGAATGATTTCAGCAGAAACTGATAAAACATGAACGAGTATATGTTCTCTGGTGACCGAAGCTAATACAAGTTTTTTAGTGAGGTCACATTTTACAATGTACTTCACATGACAGGCAAATAAGTGATTCGTGATTTAATTTAATTATTTACAGGCCATAAATGTTTGTAAAAATAACAATGTTGAATGTTTTTTTACAAAGTCCATTATATTAGTGTCTTAAATGTAACGTTTTTAGAACATCGTGATGATAACGTCATGAAAGGCATGGCAAGAGAAGGAATGTGGAATATTTTATTATAAATCGTGAAAGGAAAAATGACAAAAGGCATACATCGAATCTTCTTTTTTTATTGGCTGTCTTTGGCTCTCCCCCCCCCCCCTCCACTGGTGAGTTCAAGGTGATGTTTCGTCCCCCTCCCCCCCCCCCCTCATTCACACCAAAGAACGACCTGTGCTGCAAAGGTCGCGAAGAGGCGTCTACGTTACACGAGGTTCTGGGTTCAAATCCCGCGTAAGCCAGAGATGAATCTGCCAGTTTTATCAGTAAGTTTAGGATAGTTTAGTCGGCAAGCCATCTCTTCTCTCTGCTGTTACACTTCTGGCCGTTCGGTTACAGATTAATTTCTGAGTTCAAGTGTTGCAATCACACAGGTTTCTGGTATGCACTGTACTTGTGTTATGCAATTTTCTCACGACCAGTGAACAAGCTGCTGCTGCTGCCCGACGATATTAGCATTAACCATTCATGCCGAAGAAGTGTAGGAAATTCCGCATACCAGATTAGGCACAGGGAACACTCTCACGGTTGATTTAACGGGTTAGAATAAAAGATGGGGCGATATTACACTGCGAGAAAAGCAAACAAAATATATGTTTGTATAGGGCCACAAATATATTTAGTTGCCGCGACAAATGTTTTGTTCAGTTACATAAAAATTGAAAAATAACAAATTAATTTTGTTTTTCTAACAAAATACACTACTGAATTAACAATACTTCTGTCTTGAGCCAAAATACATTAGACTGCAAACAAACAATTTGTTTTAATCACCTGTATATATTTGTTTGGTTACTCATCTGATTGCCTTCGTTCAGAAATACAGCTCGAGAGTTTGTTTGTTATTTTTGTGACGTCTAGAATTGTAACAGTGTTCGTTAGTGCGTTTATTGATTCTTAATAATGGTATAAACATCCAATAAAACAAGTTTAACAGGAAACTAGAAATAAAAGCTGTAAAACTCGAAACTTTTTAGCGGCGCATGCCGAGCGAGATGGCGCAGTGGTAACTCATTGGACTCCCATTTGGGAGGACCCGGGCTCGATTCCCGTCCGGGCCATCAGGATTTCGGCCTTCCGTGGTTTCCCGAATGCTGAGGCGGGCCCCTAACAAAGACAATGGCCGATTCCCTCCCCCACCCCACCCAATCACCCCCCCCCCCCCCCTGCGCAACCCTCTCCGCCCCCGATGACCGCCCTGTCAACGAGACGCTAAGCTCACTTATCTACCCGCAGGCTGTTCACGGTAAAGTGAGCAGTTTTCAAGGCCCGTCCAAATTTTTCCTTTCAATTAATTTATAACTTTCCGCCACTTTTTAATGTAAACAGTGCAATATGACTAATAAACACAGTGTATACATTTCGTCACTCTCAATAGTTTACGTCCGAGAATGCAATAAAATATATTTATTAGGGGTTAATGCCTTTTGTAAGAGCCTTAAAAAAGTGCTCACTTTACTGTGAACAGCCTATACCTACCTTATTTGCGCACGTTGTACATTCTTTGCATGTATGTATTTAAAAACAACTTTATTTCATTAGCATTCACTTTAGCCGAGCTTGCTTAGGCGTCGGACTAGGTCGCAGCTGATGAACGTTCGAATCCTGGTCTCGCCTCAAGTGTTTTTTTTCATATCAAACGAAACTCTTTAATGTACGTAGAGTCAAATAAATCAGTAGTTCCACAGACCAAATCTTCGTTTATGACATAAACAAATAAGAACAACTAATAGTTTGGTTTCAACAAAAATAAATTTAATTCCCCTTGTACACACAATTGATTTGGTTACGGCAAACAAACTGTGTTTGATTCAACAAAATATATTTCTCAGTGTAGATACAGTAGAATAATATATAAGGAGAGAAAACGACCTGCCTTAACCTCACTGTCCTATGCATTTGTTATAACCAATAATATGTTAGCTGGCTACTGCTCCAGTGTCTTTACGGCTTCACTCAAAAGCAGTACGCTCGGCCCTTGTTTTATTATATAATTTATTCGGTATTTTAGGTCACCCTGAACGGTGGCCAGGTCTTGGTAGGGGAACACTATTAATTCAGAGATTGGAGAGGAATAGGCCAGGGACTGTTCTAAGCAACCATCCCACCATTCACCTGGGCAGATTTCAGAATACCGTGGAAGACCAAAGTCGGAATTCAAACCCTGTGTAACAATTTGATTTTTCCTTGCTCTGTGTTAAGGTACGATATAATTTTGATTTGAATATTTTCTTTCTTTTTGCATTATGTTAGTTTATGATATTCAGATAGGTTTTGAAAGTATTATAATATTCCTTGGCGATGATTTAATGTTTTGTTAATGTATTTGTCTATCACTAAACATACACCTTGCTCGCAGGAATAATAAACGCTGGTTGATAGGCGGCGAATAACATGACTGTTTAAAAATATATTTTTTTTTCTAAAATATGGAACAGGAGTAAAAAGTTCCGTAAAAGAAAAGTCCTGCGAGAATATTGAAGCGATGTTTAGTTGTATAAAAGTTAAATTATTTTGGAAAGGAAAATTATAATTAATCACCGTCACGTACAAACATTGTATTTCCACAAGAAGAAGTTGATTATAAATACGTGAAATTTGCAAGATAATTTAGCTTGCAGATATATTTGGAAGAAGAAAATGCATAATATTTAACGATATGCAAGATTGTAAGGAAGAGATTCCTGACGACGGGAAGTCCCATCTCATTGAGGATTCCAGAGTCAACTGGTGAGCTGCTGTACAACAGGGATCTCATTCTGCGGCGGATGGACTACGAAGCTGGACGCCCACACACCCTAAAGCAGAGACGACGTGCTTCACGAGGGTCCATCAAGTCGGAGAGAGAGAGAGAGAGAGAGAGAGAGAGCGAAAGAGAGAGTCTCTACACATCGTTTGCCATTCCTGAAGTTGCAGCGTCAGATAAGTCCTATGCAACCTGGATCAGAGACGAAATCGAGCTAATTCTATTGAAGTAATATTTATAATAATGTTGTTCTCTCCACTACTACTAACTTATGGATGAAAGATAGAATTGGTTGATGCAGAATTTTGCATCATTAAGACTGACACTGCATTTGTTGAAATTTAAAATTTTGATTTTTTTTTAAATATTCAACAGAGGAACAGAGGAGCATTTAATTTATAAGTAGGTGATGTTTTTTTAAAGTTAATAATTTTATTTAAAGAAAAACAAATCTTATAAGACTATTTAATATTAACTGTGTGGCAGCTGATGGTAGAAATAAGAAGCTAACTGGGGCAACTGTTTAAATTAGTATATTTGTTGAAGTGAACAGTTTTAAAGTTTACTTCTTTAATTTGAAACTATCTGTTACACCGTGTCCTTTCAAAATGCACTATCTCGCTTTGCAATACCTCATTACCGGTTTGTCATTGGCTTAAACTTCTCCAGGATGTATTTGGTAATCTGTGACCAAATTATAAATGTAAGACTAACTTACACAATTTTGAAGTCTAGCTCGTCCTGAAATGAATTCGCAAAATTTTCGCGTCTCTATTAACACAGTAAGGTCTGCACGCATTTACTGCCACTTAAGATACAATAAAAGCGAGTCACTTATATCCACTACCGCAAGAATACCGGTTCTGTTGGTGTCTGTGTTAGAACTCACCATCGTCCTATTGGTCCATACCACACCGGGCACTACCATGTACTTTACAGCGCTCATTATTGGCCGGTCATCAACCAATGGAGAGCCGAGATGATATCGACCCAATCGCATGATCTTTATCGTATAACATTATTTACAATCAATCATGTCCCTTTGAGTGGCTAATAAAAAAACTATGCTGTCGTGTTCTTGTGAGGTCGTGTTAAACACTGGCCGAACAAACACTGCACATCCATGCGAGTTTTGTTCTGAACAACGAAGTAATTTTAAATTATCTTTGCTCGAGCTACACTCCAGCACAGTCTACAAAGTGTTAATAAATAACTCCGCAACCCTTCGCTCCTACTGTACACACACACACACACAAACGATCCACCTTTTGTACAGGATATACACGAACCCAAACTAACGTAATGGATGTCTACGTCAACACATTCGATGCGTCATTGATCGCCGCTGGACGAAGAGCTCCCTCGTGAATTTCCCGTGCTCCAGATATCAAGGCCTCCGCACGGCCTCTGATAAACCGCTGCATCGCTCATCGTCGCTTTTCCTTCGTCCCTCGAAGCGAGAGAGAGGGAGGGGGAGCACCTCCCGGTCGTTGCCAACGCCGATGTCGCAGCGCAGCGTTGATCCATCCCCATGACTCCACGATCGAAACTATAAATCAGCTTGTTTTGACATGCTGAGCTTGCGCCACGCGAACACGCTAGCCTCGGCTTTCATCCAGCTTTGTACACCTCCCCCCCCCCCCCCCACTCACCCCCTCTTGTTTCTGTTGTGACATCATGGCTCCGTTATTGAGCGCGGTTCGCCGTCAATGGAAATCAACGTTCGTTAAAATAATTTCCTCTCCGAAGATACCTATACACGACTTTTCCCTCGGCCTCGGACCCTGACGTACTCTTTATCAAACTATAGGTAGAGACCTGCGAAATTCACGTTATTATTCGAGGACGCGTTAAATTTAAAACAAGCGTACCTTTGCAATACGTTTGTTATTGTACCAGACTTCGTTTGACACACCCTGGGTAAATGAACACTTCACAACTGCGTGCCCTAACCACACTCAGTTCAGTCATAAAGGGCGTGGCTTCGCATCTACGCAGCAGCCAATGAAGAAACGACACCGGCTCCGGTGTATACAACACTGTGAAGTTACATTCTGATGACAAATAATAACGCGAATTTTGCATGTCTCTAACTATGGGTCGTATTGCATCGAAATGTACTACGGACATGCATTTGTGTGCGAGAAACATGAGGAGGTCACTGGACTTGGCGCAGCGCACTGAGAAAAATGTTTCGTCCAATAAAAAAATAGCTTGATCTGCGCGACCATATTAATCGTTTGTATAATAGGAGTAGTAAAATATTTCGTGGTCGAAATCAAATTATTTGTTATTCTTATTTCGTCACCCAAACTGTGAGATTTGGTTGTTACAGATGAAGATTAGTTTGTATTTACGTACATTAAATTTTTTCGGTTATTAAAAAATATATATAGCTGTAGCAAGAACGGGATTCCAGCCCGGATAATTAGTGTCCGAGCGCCCGGCACGAGCAACCTCAACTTAAGTAATCGTTGACGAAATATAAATGTTTTTAAATAGACTATTTTAAAATGCTGAACAACTTGTGTAAACTAATATGTCATGTATTAAGGCTTTACTTTGCAGTTTCCTGTGGCAGTGGTTTTTATTATTCGGATTTTATACCAATATTAAGCATTAGTAAATGCATTTAAAACACTATTACTATTTTATTCGTCACGAAATCACAAACAAACTATCGAGCTGTATTTTGTAAACGAAGACAATGAAATGAGTGTCCTAGAAAATGTATACAGTTGGTCTAACTACATATTTTTTTGACAGTCTCAATACTTTTTTTGCAAACACAGAGGTATTGTATCTTCGAGGGTGTATTTTGTAAGAGAGACAAAATAAACAAGAGAGTGTTTTGTCTTCTGGAACAAACCCATCCCTTAGCGTGTAGTCTCTGTGTCCTCACGTACGCATGCGCGTGTTGTCTGGACGAACCTGATGGTGGTTCGTTTTTTTTTTTTCCGGGTATACAGTATAAGTCTGTAATCTGTATAGTTGGGCCAAGCAGTGATTTTCTAGTAGTAACTTGTGATTGTCAATGCTACTTTTTCATACGTGTGAAATAAATATAGGTTGCTACTTCTCACAGTTAGCGATGACATGGTTCCTGCATACTTTTAGGGCTGCTATTAGTTCACGTCAGTACAAGTAATATGCTGGCAATTTCTATCGTTGCACTGTTATGCAATTGATATCGCAATTGGACTTTTTTAGAATTATATTTAAGCATGAAAAAACAGCTTTTAATCTGCGAACAATGTCATTATGCTGAGGATCACTCAAAAGACTTTTGTTTTAATGTCACGTTTATGAAATTAATTTTGATTCGATTTAAAATAAATACGATAGGTAATATTATACCATAGGTGGTACTAAAAATAAGATTTTCATGATTCTTACTTACACAGAAATGTAAAGGCATTAACAGTCTAGATTTAAAGCACGTGACAAATACAAAAAAAATAGAAGCGACATTATCACTGTAAGTGCAGATTAATCAAAATATATAATTACTATGGCTTATAAAAAAAATTATTTTAAAAAGTTATATGAAGCACTTAGGAATATAATTCGCGTCTGTTCATGTCTTATGTGCATTTAGAATTGATGTGCGAAACTGTGCATGATAAAATAGCGATGTGGTCTAATCAGTAGACTGTTGATACGTCGCATTACTCCAACGACGTAGCAAGGCTGTACATTAGTTGTGAACTTGGCTTGCATTAATCTGAGAAATAAAAGTATTTCCGCTAACCACGCGGTGATTTTTACATGCATGCGAAATTTCCAGAGGTTGCATTTTAACAGCCCATCTCTAGACTCGATTGTGCAGCGTGTGTTTATCGTCCGCGTGAACCGGCATACGGAGTACATAAGGGATTCCTAGGGACACTTTATTACACTATATTACACAGTTCAGGGGCCGTCTGATATTCATGTGCGAACATCAGGAACCGAGAGCGAGAAAAACATCCTGTGTCTAGTTCAACGCAGAAACTCAATATTTACTGCAATGTCCCTAGGCTCCAATCCAGCGTCGAATTTTGGCTTTCAAGTATATTTGTAGTAACGTTTTTAAGACGAAATATGACAATTCAGTTCTTCCATCAAATAAAGTTTGTCAAATAACCTTGACTGAGGTTGAAAATGTGTCACATTCTCGAATTATTCTTTGCCTAAACTATTTATATTTTACTTCAAAATGATTCTCAATGTGAGATAAAGTTTTTGTGTTGCAATTTAACCCTTTAGAGAAAAGTATTTTTGAAAATCATACTATTTTTTTTTCGGAACTAAACTAAATTCTAATGTTATTAATAAAGAATAATTGTCGCTCGATGGAATTAATTACCCCGCTTCCAATAGCATTCGTGTCCAGACAAATTTTATATACTTTAATTATCTCTGCGACCTCATTTCGTTTCCAGCATCTGCTTGTCATTTCGAAGTTTTGAGGTGTTGGAAATGACGTTATGCGTCACTCTGATTGAACTCGTCAAATATAAAATAAGTTTTAGAACTGGTCCTATAGACAAAATGATTGTTTGAAACTGGAGTCATACAAGTTTTACAGATAAACATGCTGGCACATACGGTGTTACTTAAGTCTCATTCTAAGAAGAGAAAATTAACTTAATCTAAATTATTTAGCCATTAAAATTAATTAACTTTAAAACAGTATTTTTTAAATTATATAAAAATTTTGGTTAATAATGATTTGAGCCATTTTTAACTACATGTATTACATCTCCTGATACACATATATCACCCATAATTTAGATAATATCTGAATATTCAATTTCATATTCATATGCTATATCGCATACTTGAAAACGAAACGGGATCTAGCGAAATTGAAAATTTAGCTTGCACATATAAAAAGAGCGTAAATTATATACGCATATTATTGATCCTTTTTAGCTGTGTTCAAGTTGTAGGTTACACACAGAATATTTCCTAGTCCTTCGGAAACTTAAGATAAGATAAACGTCGACTTTATATATTTTTTTTTTTCATATACAACAGAGTGTTTCCTGGTGTTAAGATAATACCCTATACTTGTTGCAAGTAATGATGTTTTAGATTGTACCTTTTGGTCACGCCATTTATTGATTAATATTAGAGGCCAGTCAATATCGCGTTAGTATTGTCGTGCGTGTGCTATAAGTACGTCACGCACACACGCAATATATATGTATATGTGTGTGCGTGTATATATATAGTAGTATAAATGTTCAGTTGTACTTTATTAACAGAGAAATTTATTAATGTCGAAATTTTTTCCCTTCCATAAATATTAAGGTTAGTAGGTACTGATAATTGTCTCTTTTTCCTGCTCACTGATTATAATTTCACCACACAAAAAATAAAAACTTCGCCATAGTTAGAAACATGCAAAATTCGCGTTGTTATTCTGCATCAGGCTAAACTCCACAATACTGTATGTGCTGGAGCCGGAGTCGTTTCTTCATTGGCTGCTGTGTAGATGACTGAATTGCACGTGATTGGGGACACACAAATGTGAAGTGTTCATTTATTGGCGCAGGGCTACCCAGGACGTGTCGAATAAATTATGCTCACATGAGAAACGTATAAAGGCTGTTCACGATAAAGTGGGCTCATTTGAAAACAACCTTAGGAAAAAGTCACTGCTCCTACCTGCATATATTTTAACATGCGCAATGAGTGACATGTGCCCAGTAAAGTTGGCAACGAAGGAGGGGAAAGTAGTTACATATATTAACGTAGAATAAAAAGTGTTAGTTAACCATTCGTGATAACTTTGATTAATTATTTCCCTTTCTTGTATTTTAACGCATCGAAGTGTAAAAATTAGCAGGTTTGTAAAATATTTACTTTCGTAATAATTTCACAGTTTTACTTTACCTACGTATAAATAAAGTAATGAGATCCATGGCAATGTTAATTTTACATGAGGCGGAAGAATACACAATGTGCATACAAGTAGATCTCAAGCAGGGCTTTCAAAAGTGCTCAGTTTACCGTGAGCAACTCTTAGTAATGTCTATCAATAATGCTAATACTGTTAATTTCACGTTGAAAAATGTATGCGCGATGTGTAATTTTTATTTAATATGTGCTCATTAAGGTGTGATAAAGCAAGGGCGTAGTCAGAGAGGACGAAATCGTACCTGCCAACACCTAAATATACTTTAAAATATACTATCTTATCCAACAACAAGTTTTAATGTATTCAATTTATTTATCTACAATTAGTTTAGCCGGTGTGTTTTGACAAGGTAAACAAAACATTTGAAAACAGCGGCGTGTGGCGAACTGTTGCGAGGTAAATTGTGATTCGCTCTGTGTTATACCTAGGGATAGGAAAATTTCGCGAATTCGTTTAAGGACAAGATAGATGTCCAACTTAATGTACACTGGAGTCACCTTTGCAATTGGATCACAGCTCATTATGCACACACTGGACGATTCTGAGCCAATAGCAGACTTGTAAGGAAACCCGTATCGAATCGCGGATGTGGTGTAACACTGGCTACTCTCTCTGGAGCTGCAGCCAATGAACACACAGATGAGGCTCGAGCGTACACAGGACTGTGGAATCTAGCCAAGAGGTCATTGAATTCGCGAAATTGTCCTATCCCTAGTTATACCTAATCGTTTATCGTTTACTAGTTTACACATAGCGTAGGGACACCCGGATTTCGTGAAAAGATTTCCACACATGCTAGATTTTTATACCCTACGGGTATACCAACTATTTCTTTTGCTTAAGGCGGGGGGGGGGGAGGCGTGTATTTGTGAGAAGATCTTCTGATACTTAATTGACCAATCAGAACTACGCAACTTCAAAACTGCGCGTCTTTGATTCGCGGGCATACACCTGAGACGCCTTACACGGAAACCATCCAATCACAAAAGTCGATCTGAGCTAAAGTGTTATGAAATACAATTGGTTGTGAAATATTTTCGCGAAATTCCTGTGTCCCTAGGCTACTTAAACGTACTAGTGCATTTGACGTCACAGCAAGTGTGTAATGAGTGCCTCGCCTCTCTCTCGTAAGTGGCCGCAATACGTTAAGTTTCTCCGGTATCCACTCTGGTTACTGGTTCCTGCTCCGTGCGCCGAGTGTGTACAGCACTGAGCAAGCACCAACTTACCTTGCAACACTTCACAACACGCAACTGTTTGAAAATAAGATGTTTACTAAGGTGATGATAATTTTTACCCCATATTTTTTATTTATGTTAATATTATTCAGTATTGTAAGTATATGGCACTCTGAATCATTCTAATCTGTATTTTGCTACGTCTTTTTTTTATCCTTGATAATCTTTTACTTGGAGAAAATCGTGATCTCTTTGACCTAATTAAATGGAAGGCGGTATCTCGGTTGAGTTCGAAAAGGACGGATTAGCCTGAATAGAGCAGCAGTCATATTTTTTTTTGTCTCCACCATCCTAATGATAAGGAAATATTTCTTCGAAATAAGTAGGCAAGAATCTCGGCCAGCATTGGAGTTCAGATTCACCTCTTTTTCAGAAATTATTCGTTTACGTGTCATAGTTTGGGATTCTGCGTCATTGTTCTAGTAGTTGCTTAATATTTTTGTGCTTCATTTTCATTGTGTGTTATCTGCCAGGTGCAAAATATCAGGAATATATTTGCATTTTATAAAAATACGTTTCTGCCTTTTTGCAAGCAGGAAATAACACTCAGCGAAGATCGGATGCAAAAATATTAAACAACTAACAAATTGTAAATTTCCAATAGTTAAACATTTTCGATGATTCCTCTGAAACTGAAATTATGACACGAAAAGACGAATTTCTGCAGGCTGTCATGGTTTGGTCACAATTACTTTTTAGTGCTCATTTGAGAAGGTAGGCGCCATTTCAGGAATTGTCATGTTGGGCCATGTCAGAACGACTCCTGGTAAATCAAGTTTAATGAAGGTAATTTATTATTGTTTTCAACCCGTATTAAATTATTTGGTCGATTTTGTCTCCAGTATGGTATATTTTCTCTGTTCTTGAGGACAGATAAGAGTATCATATCGTATTTTAAATCTTTTCTTTTAAATTTTATTATCACAGCTGAATTACCGAAGAAACTTTTTCTTTGAATGACAACCAGCTAATGTGACTGTAGATCATTGTTTCCAGGTTTTTCTAATTACTTCTATTTCCGGTACTAAGCCTACCGACACGGAAGCTTATTATTAAGACATACTTCTACTTCAGAGTATTTCATTAATTTTTTATTCTCCGACCCCTCCCCTAAGAAAATGGGTTAAAGAAGGTATTATGTTCCAAATGTGGTCAAAATTTCTAACGCATTTTCACGAGGGCAGCACGAACTTGGTTCGTTTGAAGTAAGAATATAATAATTAAGCATTGTTCCTATAAAAGTTAAACATTCACATTAAATATGTATATCGCATCTTATGTTGTTTTCTTTGTAATTAATTAGAGAAGGTTACTTATTACATTGAGAGCACTTTTTGTGTTGTGTATCCATCAACGTCTCGTGAATCACCGTCTATGTATTTATTGTTAATATTTTTTTTTTGCTACTATCATTGTGTGAGTTCTAATGAAACATTATTACAATCGTCCGACAGAGATAAAAAAACTGCTCGTAATATCGCATTAAGTCATACTTATTAATTATCAGGGTAAAGTGGGGCCGCGGTGTCTGAGCGGCTTGTCTGCTCGCCTCCCACCAAGGCGAACAGGGTTCAGTCCTCGGCCGGGCCACTTCCGGATTTTCGCAAGTGGGAGTCGTGCCGGACGATGTCGCTGGTCGGCGGGTTTTCTCGGGGATCTCCCATTTCCCCCGCCCTTTCATTCTGGTACTGCTCCATTCTCACATCATTTCACTCTCATCGGCTCTCAAGATCTTGATGTTAAGAGTCGCCCAAATCCATTCGCTCACTCACCACACAAGTTTAAAGTAAGTGCAAAAACAATATCAGTGGACACAGCTGGACAATTTAAAACTAAAAACATTCACAAAAATAGAACAAATTCCACAAACAGAATTCAGGAAATATATTCCGTGTCATATGATGAAACCAGATAACTCAACACTACGAAAAACACAGGAACCACAAATACACTGTTACGCGTTGCAGCTGGCATCAGCTGCGAGCTTCCGTTATGCATGGTCCGGGGTGACCCACCTCGATCCTCCCCTCACCCAGACAGACGTGCTCGCCGCTTCGTTGCCACCTCTTCCTCCTGGGGAAGCCTGGGAATGATTGACAGTGACGATACCTGGCTGACGTCATAGCCCCTCCTCCTCCCCGTGCTGAGGAGCCGACAAACATATAGGCGGCGCAAGAGTATTATGGAAATTAGGACACGCTTTTCAACGCTCGATTTAGAGAAATTTATGGGCGATGGCCTACGACCCTGTAAATACCGCAGCGGTCCAGCCGCCAGCAGTCTTGGCAGAAGCCTTTCGGCTGAGTGCGAAGTTCGCATTCAAGTGCGGACGACATCAGGTGGTTGCGAGACGACTGTGGAGGGCGAGATGTTAGTGGTGAGAACGGGAGAGAGGGTGTGAAATCCGACGAGTGAAGCCTACTGTGTTTGAGGGTGCTCGGGGAACTCTAGAACATTGCGGACTGGCGAGACATGGACTAAACTGAGGCGAGACTGAATGAACGTGTAATACGGATTTTATTGTAAATATTGGAACTGTCAAATATGGACACATATCTTATATAATAATTGAATAGGTGGATGCTCTGTCTATTGGGAAATATTTTTAATTATTTAAATTCATTGATTTATTTGACGTAATTATAAATTGTATTAACCGAAGACATTAATTGTAAACAGTAAGTGATACGAATCTATTGTGAGATGTTGAGTGGTGAGAGTTTTGTTTGTCGTTATTGTAAATAAAATTAGGAAGTTATAATTAACTCTTTTATTTAATTAAGACCTCCGTCCCTGAAAGAACTTGGTTTAGCCCACTGAATATAGAGAGAGAAATTCGCACATTACCCTATGGAATGAATAGACAAACTAACAGAGAGGACACAGAACTACGAAAATAAATAACAATAATAATTATATCTTCTATACATTTTGTGACATTCTAAGGAAAAATTACAGTTAGGAGAAAAATTTGTATAGACGATTTACACATAGAACAGGTTTCGCATTTCAACTATTTAGGTTGTGAGATTGGCTATGATAGAGATCATGAAATTGACAACAATTTAGATAAGTTTAGATATATATATACGCGGGGCAATACAAAGGACATTAAACAATAAGACAACGAAAGATACTATGCTAAAATTCTACAAAACAATGGTGGTACCCGTTCTTACTTATGGCTGTGAAAACTGGGTACTCACTCTCAAGGAGAGGTCTAAAATACAAGCCATTGAAATTAAACTGTTATGTGATTAAAGTATGCACAATGTTGGATCGATAGAAGAATGAGGACATGAGGTTGGAATTGTGTATATATATATATATATATATATATATATATATATATATATATATATATATATATATATATATATATATATATATATATATATATATATATATATATATATACACACACTTAATGATAAAATTGATCAGTATAGACAAGAATGGAAGAAACATATCACACGAATGGATGAGAGAAATCTTAGAAAGGAGATAACACTATATAATCCTAGAGGCAAGAGGGATGTTGGTGGACCAAGAAGCAGATGTAACGTAGTGTGAAGCCGGAACTGGCAATGGCCTAATGCATGTAGAAGGAGAAGAAGATACATACTATGAAACAAAGTCGTCCGGCCTCATGTGTGTGTGTGTGTGTGTGTGTGTGTATTCGGCTAAGGCTTCTAAACTACTTGATGGACTTTGATGTGGTTTTCGTCATCATTTAGAGATTTTCTTGAGGAAGGTTAGATATGCAATAGATTAATATTTAATTTAAGGGCAGTAGAGAAATGTCGACCTTTTCTAATCAAGTCGGGAAAAGCAGCTTTTCGAGCGCTGACATGGCTAACGCTAACTAAACCATAACAAATAAACAAAATTAATCTGCTACAGAATTGTAGATCTGAAAAAGGCCTAAAAAAAATGTACGCGACATTATATGTTTATCTTTTAAGGATGACCCAGAGTAACCATTTTTGTCTTTTAAAAAATAGGGGTTGACTTAACGAAGACTTTTCGAACAACATAGTAGTAATCCTTATCATATTTAATATGTTAGTTACACCATGTCATTTTAGGAGATAGTACTTTTCACTAACTACGCGCATGAAAATAATTACAGCGGTCGAGCGAGCGGTTGAGGGATAAACTATGACGTCACATTGTTTACCGCGGCTGGCTCTATATATGTATATCGCACCCGAGCGATGCCGGGGCGGGTCGCTAGCCAATAATAATTACAAGAGAAAACTTGTACTAAATGTTTTTTATCTTTTTTTCGTCGTTCTTTGTCATCTCTGCTGGTTTGTATATTTCTTCTCTGGATATTTGTGTGGGTCATGTGATGTTAGTAGTGTTGAGTTATGTTTTCATAACCCGAGGAAGAATACTTTTCCTGACTTGTGTTTCATTGTGTTGTTTGTGCTATTTTTGTGTGTGCTTATAGTTATCGCTGTTTAGCTGTGTCAACTGATATTATTACTGCATTGTTTTCTTCAATCGGGTTTTGTATCCGTTTTCGTCATCGTTTTGGATTTTATCGTGGTATACTTTTGTTGTTGCAATTTTTATTTAGTCTCGTGGTCGGCAATGGACACAGGGCATCCATGCCAACATTATAATCTGAACTCACAATAGCCACTAAATTTCAAAGAAAAGAAATTATTACAAAGAAATTACACCCCGTGCTACAGTCATATGTGTGCTTCACAAACAGTGCTTACTGAACGTGTTAATGGCGTTATTTGAATATTATTCAGAATTTTTGAAATGATTTAATTGCAACGGTAACGTAACACTATAAATTTTTCAGCTCTACGTTTCCATACACTTTTTAGGTATCCTCGCGTATGAAAGCAGACGTGTAATGCAAAATTATTTACGGCTATAGAGAACCATATACCTTTTCAGAACGGATGCGAAGGTATTGTATGCTGTTGCGCTGTAAGACGAGAGAGCTTTTGGAAGGTTTCCAATTTCCTCTATCTGTCCACTGCTTGAATAGAGATCTCTCGGTTTCCCCGGAACTCCGTGCATGAGATTGGCGGTGGTTCCTCCATTTTTCTATGAACAGAAGTGCACGCCAGAAATACATCCACCCACGGAAATGATAAAATACTTCGAGAAAAAAATCAGCCATCTTCTCTGACGTAAGATGCGGGTTCGGAAGCCTTTTCTCGTTGCGGCGACTTTATTAAGAGTAATATTTCAGACATGTCGAAAGTGGATTGGCAGCCGCGTGTGGAGAAGACCCGGTGCATTGAAATGCAATGACGTGTTATAGATAGAGATAGGAAAAATTCGCGAGGAGTTCAATGACCTGTAGGCTAGACTCTACAGTCATACGTATACGCGAGTCTCAGATGTTTGTTCACTGGCTGCTGCCCCATAGAGTGGCCAGTGTTACTCCACACCTGGAAGTATGGCACTCACTGCTTGTTTCCTTGCTAGTCTGCTATTGGCTCAGAGTCGTCCAGGGCGTGTCCAATAAACTGAGATCCAATTACAAAGTCAACTTCAGTGTATACGTGTTTGACGTCTATCTTGTCGTGAAATGAACTCGCGAAATGTTCCTATCCTTAGCTGCAGAAAACTTTCAGACATGTGCTGAACGGTAAGTAATATATGAGGAATAATAAAGTGGTACTGAAAAATATGAGTGAGGACTTTTGGGTGAGGGCCGGAAGGTACAACAATGTTCATATTGTCTATAATTTAATTTTTAGTATCGAAAAGTTTTTTATATTTATTTAACCAAAAAATATAAAATAATTCTTTTGCTTTCAAATTGTTTAGTTAACTAGAAATTGTTTAGCTAACTAGAGATTGATTTTCAGTGAAAGCGTTTAGAAATTCCTGGCTACATTTACAATGTCAATCTTATTTGACACGCACATCTTGTACGTACATACGTAGACTACCAATGTAATGAAACACACTGTTCACCATAAAGTGAGCACTTTTGAAGCCCTGGTTTCTTTCTCCTTTCAGCAACTTCTTATCTTTTAACCAACTTTTAAAATAAATATAGCAACTTAAGTAATATGCACAGTGTGCTAATTCCGCCTCCCTCGGAAGCTAACGCCTAATGTTAAATCAAATATATTTATCGACTATTATTACACACGAGAGGGTATTCAAAAGTGTTCACTAAACCGTGAATAACCTATACTATTCATCATACTTTCAACATTTAGATGTTACAAGCATAATCACTATTTTTTGACATTTTTATTTTAAATTGTGAAAACCGTTAAACAAAATGGATGTCTTGTGCAATAATGTTTTAAATAAGTATTAATTTATAACGCTGTCAATGAATTTATATGTATATATATCTTCCTGAAAGTAGGCCATTTATCAATTTTATTTTTAAAAAACAAAAAAACATTTCTAGAATTATTATTAGTAACAAAATTAAATACGACAAATTTCTTGAGAGTCTTTATTCACGTCCATTTGGATGTTACAGAGAAAAGTAATATTCTTGTCCAGGTTCTGTACTTTTATAATACATTAGAAAAAATAAAAGTAAATTAGTGAAAAAAAAAAAAAAAAAAAAATAGCGAAGTCCGTAATTATGGGAGATATTGAAAAAAATTAGCGTTACTTCAATGACCTAGTTGAAAATATTTGCTAAAGGCTTGTAATGACAACAAATTCGTATCGCCCCAAGTCACCACTTTTTAGCGTATTTCGTATTTCATTTATTCGCCTGTGAGGAGATGGCGAGAGTTTTGTGACTCGTTTGAACTATAATCATTTCATCATATTCGTTTTAGAGTGCAGACAGATTGCGCTTATAATGTATATTTCAACAGAGTTTTAAGTAGTCCACTCAGAGTTCGTTATAAATCGTCAAATGACTTTGAAAACATATCTAGTATTATAGCTGGCTTGCAGTATAATATCCCTATCGAATAAAATATTTTTTTATAATAATTACTGCTCTTTTATGTACGTATTTCTTAGTATACTTTGGTCGGCGTCCTTCGAGTAATTTTGGCAACGAAACACGAAGAACAGCTCCATATTTTAAACATGTATGAAACGTATCATATTTAAAATAGTGAACACTGCATTTATGTACTCCTATTTGCATAATATGAACAGATTTCGGAGTAAGAACTAACACATTAAACTCTAAAACACTTTTTTTTTTTAAGTGTGAACCACTGCAGTGTAGGCTTACCATAAACCCAACTTTTGTTTGATCTGTATATAATGTCAATGGTAGGTAACCTTGCAATAATCTTTGCAATAGTTTAGTAGTATTATTTGTCGTAAAGTCAGTTGCTGTATTCTCAAAGTGAAACCATTATCTAGATTACTTAAAGAATTCGTTATTTAACAAATAACTTTGTAGGTTTCGCAGCGTACTAGAAAATGCGATGCACGAAAAGAATATAATAACACTTAGGTATAACCCTTTCCTTTCGTATAAACCAAAAAAGGCTTTACTGTAAATAAAACAAGTTCAAATAAATTACCTTTCTTTGCTGGAAATAAAGGTGTTGCTGCAATATAATTAATATACTTTAAAAAAATAATAATAAAAGCATATCTAAATTTTTTAAATTTTCTTTAAATTAAAACAATTTTTGGTTACTCTAAACCAAACCGTTTCAAATAATTTTTATCTTTGCTCTTTAGAAAGGAAATTTTACAGTGCAGGAACATATTTACGTCCCTAAAATTTCCATCATTTGACTTAATCTGGATATTATCACCCCAGTCGAAAAATATGTCAATGTTACATGCGATAGAAGGACACATTATTGGCAAAAAAATTATAACCTAAGTAAAATTTTACCGGGTACATTCAAGATTACACTTATCTCCAAGATAAATTTGTGTATAGGTATTTATATAGTTAAACTTAGGTTGTGGTTCGCAAAAAATAAATTGTTTTATTATAGATTTATATCAATCTTGCGACCGTATTATTTCATAGTTTGTTAGATTGTAAATTTCGTGATCTTTTTCATCCATCGAAAGTACATTATTTTCCTGAACTCAGTGTAATTTCTAAGTGTGACAATCTTTCAGTATCCAAACTTTTTAACCCATAGTCTATGCATGCCTTTAACGTGCAGTGATATTGTTTCAGAGATTGATTTGAAAAGTGCTACGTTTATAATGAACAGCATAAACAAGATTCTCTCTCCCCCCACCCCCCCCCCCCCAAATTTCAAGTGTAATTACTATTGTGGTGAGTGTTCAGATGAGTTTACCGTTTTGGTTTCGCGTTACATATTGATCGCTCCGGGAGAAGGCATATTAATGTCCGAAACCGGGAGCGAATGGGCTGGAATACACCAATATCAACGCCACGATGATTTGGAACTAGTCAAGGCTTTCTTTTCTGTAAGAGCGTAGTGAAAAAAAAAAATAGTTTCAATTTTCTGTCGCGTATTTTACCACAGATCGAATTACCCCCCGATATACGTACAAGGTAAAATGTATTTTACTGGAAATCCATGACGTTCATATGCATAAATAGAGACCTGAAAAATTCGCGAGTTCAATGACGTGCAAGCGAAACTCTATATTTTTATGTCCAAATATACCGATATCATTCGCACATTGGTTGCCTGCTATCCCAGCGGAAGTCGACAATTGGACACCGTTCTCTAGGAGGTGCCAAACACCATGTGAACCAATAGCTGAAGTTATATAAACGCATGTGTTTTGAATTCCAGCTTGTCCCAAAATGAATCCGCGAATTCTTCATGTGTCTATATAAATTGCTAGACACCTCAATAATTCGCGAGTTCAATGACCTGTAGACGGCTAGCCTTCACAGCCTTATGTAAACTCATGCAGAAATCAACGATTCACTGATTGCTTGTCGTGGCAGTACAAGGCGATGATTGGGCCCGCAGTTTGGCACGTTTGCTATTGACTTATTCTTCTCCAGGAGCCGTCAAACAACGCATCGAATAAATTTCAACATGAGCGTACAAATTCGTGAATTCCAACTTGTCTGGAAATGAATCCGCGAATGTTTCAGTTCTCAAGCAGTTGATCTTTGGCACCTTGCTGCTACAGAAAGAAGGTGGGATTTATCTTGTGTTTCCGAACGTTTACTATTGGCTTAGCCTCCTTGAGCAGGCATAAAATAAGCCGCGGTCCTGTCAAGACAGGATAATCCATTCGCAGTTTCTTTCAAATCCTCTGCATTCCTGCTAAGGTTCTACTTTCAGGCTATTATCCTTCCGCCTCGTGCACACAAAGGTCAGCTGAGTTTATAGAATTACTTCAAAGGAAAAAATGTACATTCATGCGCATTCGTTTTCATGAAATTTTGCATGCGAGCTATTACTTACTAGGAATTACGAACACATCTGTTTTCTATTTGCTTTTATTAATATTAGTTATAAACGAAATAATGTAATTTATAAATAAAATGTAAGTAAAATTTCAGTTAACAAAAAAAAAGAAGAAAGAAAAAAAAAAAAATATATTAACAGAAATATAGAACGCTTGTGATACACACCATATTTAAGAATCAACTTGTAAAACATAGACATTTTTTCAAAGGTTATATTTAAAAATTGTAGAGTAAAGATACCACGAGTACACTTCAGCGGAAAAGTACAAGAGTTTTAAATCTAGTTTGTCTTCGAATAAATCCGAAAAAATTCAGGTCCCTAGTAATGAAATACTTGTCTTAACACAAATGCGTAAGTACTAATAATTTGTAAAAATTTAGTAACAATTATAATTCTTAAGAGCCTTGTTGTCTAATCTTATTGCGTAGGCATTTATAAGACAAAGGAGCGGAAAAATGTGAATAATGGGTAAATATTAAAGATGCTGAAATATTTCAACGTATTTTACATTCACGTAAGTCATTGTTCAAATTGTGGCCATTGTAATATAATGTTTATCCATTGGAATGTTTTTATGTTGAACTTATGTCTTACTTATCTGTCGAATTTGGTTCCTTTACGAGTGCAGACTTATTGCGTTTATAAAGTATAGTTCAGCCGAATTTAATTAGCCCACTTTGAATTCGTCAAATAACGGCTAATTATTTTCGAAAATAATAAGTTTTATAGTTGACTTGCAGTTTACTATCCCCAGTGAATAAAATATTATTTGCTAAACTTACTATCTAAATAAAAAAAAAAGTTCCAATTTCTACATCAGAACATCGTTTAAACAATGGAAACAACATTACCGATGTAAGTTTTGTGGTATCCAAAATTATTTAATTGACCAGTTTTTCCTATGAAAGGTAAATAATTATTGTTGCGAGCCCTTTAGAAGATGTACAGCATTAATCTATAACTAAAATGTCATTGTAGCTTACGTAGTTAATTACATATAGCGTTCACAATAGAACAATGGCTACAGTAAACAAAGTACAACGTCTTAACGTTAATAAAGCTGGGGATGTAACGATGAATACGAGCTATTGTGGCGCTGAACCTTCTTGTATCCAAGGTAGGATCAGCCTCCTAGGGCTCCTGTGTCGAGGGGCTGTGCATTTGCGGATAAAATGCCCAGGGAAGTGGAATATCGGCAATTAATTGCTCTTGCTATTGTGTTCCCAATTATAATACCCCTGGCTATGGAACATCGTATCTACTGTACATTCCGCGTGTCGATTCAACCTGCGCATTATGCGTCGAACATTCAACAGTCTCTTCATACGCATGTCTTTTACTGCGCACACAAGGAAATATCCGATAATACTGAAAGTCTCGTGAAAAGTTAAGGTGCCTCTTTAGGTTAAGTCTCTCCCTAATTACTCGCCTGCCCGCCGAGGTGAACCGGGTTCGAATCCCGGCGGGGGCACTCTCCTGGGATTTTCGCACGTGGGAATCTCGTCCCGGACGACGCAGCTGTTTGGCGGTTTTTTTTCTCGGGGATCTCCCGTTTCCCCCCACCCTTACATTCCGACGCTGTTCCGTGCTCGCCTCGATGTTAAGGGGACTATTTGGCTGCGCGTCCAAGGTCAAGAAGCGAGGGAGCGATACGGGCCACAGTTACAGGCACGCCTAGTGCCTCATCGCTCCTACGCGCAAGGCGTGCAGTGTTTCCGTCGTAACGCTCAACTGTGCAAATTATATCTGTAACATAGGGGTTTTATTACACGCGATGGAAGCCCACAGACCAAGCTTTTCTCTTGCCGCTTAAGGAAACTGCATAGGCAAAGTTTAAAAATGAGATATTTGACTATTTTCACGAATTTTTTTTCTCCAAAAATACACTAAATATGACAAAAGCAAAAGAAAAATGGACCATAGATAATAGTTTTTTTAAAAATCTTTTATGACAAAAAGTCACATTTCGAGAACTTTTATGTACAGAGATACGCGTTTAAGCGGAAATGATATCACAGAAAACGTTTCAATACATAGGACTCTTAAGAGCCACCCAAATCTCTTCTTTTTATTCACTCACTTTAAGTCAAAGATCACTAACAAGACTTCCGAAGAAAAATGCTTTTTTTCCAAATAACTAGTGTCCATTGTTACACTTTTTCAAAGTCTCTATACACAGTCACCCCTATGAAAGTCCTATAAGTAGGGATAGGAAAATTTCACGAATTCAGGGCAAGATAGACGTCCAACACATCTACGCAGCAGTCACCTTTGCAATTGGATAACAGCTCATTAGAAACGCCCAGGACGACTTTGAGCCAATAGTAGACTAGCAAATAAACAAGCATAGAGTGCCATACTGTCAGGTGTGGATTAACACTGGCTGCTATCTGGGGCAACAGCCAATGAACAAACATCTGAGGCTCGAGTGTACACAGTACTGTGAAGAATAGCCTACAGGTAGAGAGAGACCTGGAAAATTCGCGACTTCATTGACCTGCGGGCTAGACTCTACAGTCTTATATACAAATATTCCGTTGTCAAATGTGGATTGGTTGTCTGCTGTCGCAGTGGAAGGCTACGATTGGGCCAGGGTTTTTCATAAAGTGTCGAACACCGCGTGACTCAATGGCTAAAGTTACATAAACACACGTGTTTTGAATTCTAGCCTGTCCCAAAAAAGAATCCGCGAATTTTTCAGGTATCTGCCTACAGGTCGTTGAACTCGCGAAACTATCCTACCCCCACTTATGAGGCAAGTCGACGTGAGAAATGCTGCACGTCAGTTCAGCATCTTGCGCGTAAAGGTGACCAGTCATTCTAAGTGCGTACCTAAGTATCTCTTAGTGGCACCACTCCTCTATAGGCTGTTCTCAGTAAAGTGAGCGCTTTGAAATCAACCTTTGAAAAATGTCGCTATATCTACCGTGCATATATTATAAAGGGCACATTGGCTGGTAAGAGCCCAGGGGAATTGGTAACGACAAAGGGAAAGTGGCTCCATGTTTTTTTTTTTTTTTCACGTTGAACTAGAGATGTTAGGTAAACATTTGTAAATACTTCGAATTATTTCTTTTACTATTGATAGAGCCACGAGTATTTCGCGAACTCATTCGGAGACGAAGCAGACTTCAAACACTTGTTCTCTTCTCCTACTGTTCTGGTCGGAAGACAGTTCTTTAGACACGCCCCGTTTAACCGCGAGCCTGTAATAAGCTGGGGGCAGTAGTCTGAGTTATTATTTAACAATCCTGTAGAAAGGTCTCAGTTGATCACAGCAACCAATAAGCAAATGATAATGTCTCGAGTGTATAGAGGACTGTCCAGGCTAGCTTGCTGCCAACTCAAACCGCGAAATACTCGGGGCTCTAACTACCGGTTTTTAAATGCAAGTAATTGCAAGAATTTGCAAATTTGCGAGTTGATTACTTTTTAAATATAAACACTTGAATGACGCATGAATAAAACGGCCCGGCTTAAGACAAGTTAATGATTACGTGTGACGGAAGGATACGAGATGTACATACAAATAGATAGAGACCTGCAAAATTCGCGTTATTATTTGGGGCATGTTTAACTTGTAAATCATGTGCCTTCGCAATGCGTTCGTCATCGGACCATAATTTATGTGACACGCCCTGGGTTACTCTGCAACAATGAAGGAACACTTCACAATTGTGTGACCCAATCACGAGTAATTCCGTCAGAGAGGGAGTGTCTTCACATCTATGCAGCAGCCAATGGAGAAACGACGCCGGCTCTAGTGCATACAGTACTGTGAAGTTCAGCCTGATGCCAAATAATAACGCGAATTTTGCATGTCCCTACAAATATATTATGAGCAGGGCTTTGAAAAGTGCTCAGCTTACCGTGAACAGCCTATAGGCATGCTACATGCTAAACACACTCTTGTCAAACGCCGTCCTTAACCGTATATATATATATATATATATATGTGTGTGTGTGTGTGTGTGTGTGTGTGTGTGTGTTGGTTTCGAAACAGCTTGCTTTAACTTTAACAGTCTAATATCTAGAAGTTCACGTTTTAACACCGTGTATCGTGTATAGACCAAGGAATAGATGAATATGACGTATTTAGCTGTAATTATTGATTAATATATCTTGTAGGCTAAGCGAGCCCCGGATTTTCTTTCACACATAGCTGATCTCCCATGGCGTATTCGGTTGTTGCGCAGCAGGCCTGAGGCGTGGCAAGTTCTGGGTTCGGAATCCCAGGTAAGGCATAGGTGTTAGTGTAAGTTAGATCACAAGTTATTTCATAAGCCACCCCCTGACAAGCAACGACGGGTGTTTTTCGCGAGAATATTTCAGGACCAGTTGTACTCCAAAACACTTCAGTTCACGTGCCCTTTCGTGGTTGGATGATTTTAAGTGTCTGTCCGCGAATCACGGACGTTTGGTACCGGAGTACTTCATTACGATTGGCCCAGCCAAATAAGAACATGTCTTCTCGCGCAGACACCTGGCCAACAAGCTGTGTTTGTGGACGTAGGATATTGAAGTCTAACATGACAATATATATTTCCATGAAAAAACACATGTCCCTACTGATATACCTTTAAGTGTAACGGCGGGGGACTATAATAAGCCCTCTCCAATCAAATCATTCAGGCATCACATCTAAAGTTTATAAAAGTCTAATAAAATTTAAAAAAAGTTGCAGCTAAAATAATATGCCAAGCTTGTAATGGCATTTTTTAAGCATCAAACATGTGTATAGGTTGTTCACTGTAAAATGAGCACTTTTGAAAGCCCTGCTTAAGATATACATGTACGCACGTTGTGTGTTCTTCCGTCTTATGTAAAATTAGCATTGCCAAGGGCCTCATCACTTTGTTCATGCGTTGGTCATGTGAAACTGTAAATTTATTAGTAAAATATAATATTTTATGAATATGCTCATTTTTACACACTGACGAAAATAAAATACAAAACAGAAATAAATAATTAAAGGTATCACAAATGATTATCTAACACTTTTTATTCGACTTTAAGTTATGGAACTACTTTCTATTCCCTATTACAAACCTTAATGGGTGCATGTAATTCAGTGCGCCCGTTAAAAATATATGCAGGCAGGGTCAGCTAAATTTTTCTCAGGTTTATTTCAAAAGTGCTCACTTTATCATGAACAGCCTTTATAGGCCATTCACCGTAAAGTGAGCACTTTTGAAAGCCCTCTCATTTGGAATAATAGTCAATAAATATGTTTTATTTTAGCACTAGTGTGTTAAATTCTGAATGTGGTGGAATGTACTCACTGTGTTCAATACTTCCATGGTGATATTTATCTTAAAAAGTTGGTTAAACGATAAAAAATGGTTGAAATAAAAAAGTAACTAGGATCTCAAAAGTGCTCACTTTGCCGTGAGCAGCCGTTACTAATAACAGCGGCCTAATATAGGACGCAAGAGAACAGTAGGTATATAATTTTGAAACATTTGTAAAATAATTTTACTAGAACCGAACTTCAGATAGAGTGAGTTTTTGTGTCAAGCATGTTCAGAATTCCACTGAGGAGAAAAAAAAAAAAACCACACTCTTTTGGTGTCAAAATCAGGCTCTCAGAATTGTATGCCAAGCAAAACTTTAAATAGTTAAACAGTTTCCTGTTGCAAAGATTAGCCTGACTTTAATGAAGTATTTGCAAGCAGGCTGAATTGAACCACGTCTGGATTAGTCACGCGCCACTTCATTGCCTCAGTAACGAGCCAGATTAAGGCCCTCAACGAAACACAACGAACCTACTGTTTCGGGTATCTGAAGCCTGTTATCTGGCGCCATTCGCTCCGGCCTATGCGAACGTATGGTTCGGCCGTTGTGTCCACTAAGCGGATGTTTCGCTTAAGCGGAGAAACGTTGCTGTCTCCGCTGTCCTTCGGAAAAAGGCCACGTCACTTGCATGCGCGCGCAATTTCGTGCAATGCTGTTTGTAGTTTGAATTTATGCACACGCGTCGTACGCTCTGTACAGCAATTGTCACGACGCAAGAACGCTAGGCCAAAGACTACTTAACCCTCTCTGGGCTATATGCACGTATATACTCGTGGATACGTTTATATGGCAAATTTAATTTACTTTTTAAGACAAAACTCGCATTTTTATAGTTCACTGTTTCGCTGGAATTATCGGAATCTAAGTAAAAATAATACAAATTAACATTTCAGCTTGTAAAAAAAAAGTTTCTTTAATGTAATTTTTAAAATCATCACGATGGAGTACCTCTCACATCTGTGGCGACACGTTCATTGGCACGCAGTCAACGCGCAACTTCATTGGCAGACGCCCAGCCAATAACGAACGTAGCCGAATGCAGCAAGCATGCTGGATGTAGCCAGAGCCAATAACACGGTTGTTATGTGGAAATGCATGGACCAGCACACTTGGTATTGCTGTACAATTGGAGGCCTGGAAAATTTTCGTGGATTCATTTCGAGACAAGTTGGAATTCACCAATTTGCACGTCCATGATACTTTTGTAATTGGTCGACGTGTTGTTTGACACGTCTTGGAGACGAATCAGCCAATAGCATACGTGCAATATACGGTAGGCACAGTCACCTCTCCTTGTACTGCCACAGCAAGCAACCAATGAACGGTCGGCATCTCCATGAGGTTATATAAAACTGTGAATTCTAGCCTACAATCGCGAATTTTCCAGGTCTCTGTGTCTAATTAGTAGAGAGGATGGAAAATTGCGGAAATTTTTTGAGTCACCATATCATCTATAACACTCTAACTTGTCTATTATTTCATGATTGGATGAGCAAGGTTTTGACTCGGTTAAGTTGTTTGTAAACCAATAACGAGCTTTCTGCCTTATAGTATGTGAATCCTCATCGGCCCAGTGAAATCGGGTAGTAGCTTCATACATCCATGGTAGCCAATAAACAGTAGTAAACAGTCTACTTTTCCCGCGATAAACCATCATCTCTAATAATTAGGGACATCAGAATTTCGCGAAATGATTTCACGACCAGTTGTATTTCACAAGACTTCAGCTCAGATCCACTTTCGTGATTGGATGGTTTCCCGTGTTACGCGACTTAGCTGTATGCCCGCGAATCAAATACGCAAAATACTGAAATTAACTTATTCTGATTGGACAGTTAAGTAGGAGAAGAACTTCTCACAAAAATACGCCGTCATTAAGAAAAAAACTGTCGTAAGGCCTGTAGGGTATTGGAATATAGCACGTGCGGAAATATTTTCGCTGAATTAGGGTGTCCCTACACTGTTAAAAAAAATGTCCTTCATTTTACGGAAAAGTGCTGGTAGAAATTTATCCAGAAGTCTCCGTAAACTCTCCGTAAAATTGCGGACACATTGATTTTCAGAAACGGACTTTCCGTAAATTTCACGGAACCTCTCCGTTAATTTCGAAGTTAGATTTCTGTACTTTCTGTTTAAAATAAAAAGATATAATAAAAATGCTTTTAATTTTCGTTACTTGTGCGTTCTACAGTGTACAAAAAATGATATTAAAAAAGTTAAAATATTTTGAATTTAAGCGAGGTTTGAACACGAGTCAACTTATTACCAGTCCACGACTTTAAATTTCTTTTTTTTCTTTTTCTTTTTTAAAATTTAGATGTTATTATCACAAACGATATACATAGGCGTTTACCCTTAACCTATTATAAAGTAAACATTCAACCCACCATCCACCTAGAACATTCACTTGAATATTGCGGTGTAATTTTTGTATTTATAATCAAATAACAAAAGCAAAAATTCAGTTTCTATTAAACTTAGTGTATTTTTAGTGTTGCTCAATGTTACAGACGCCTAATGATATTTTTTTTCATGTTTGAAAGAATAGGTCATAGTCGCTTGGATAACCTTAACTGCCGCAGAAACGATAATCCTCTTGTTACAGCGGCGAAGAAAGCTTCGTGTATAATCGGCATTGTTCGTCCCCGTAACTCGAAGCCAAAGGGAATACAGAGACTTTCCGTATTTTGTATTTACGGACTTAACTCCGTTTTTCGTCATTACAGATTGCCTTTCCGTTATATACACTGTACATTTCCGTAAACATTCCTTAAATATACGGAAATTTTTTAACAGTGTATGTATAATCCATTCACGGTTAATTCCAACTTTTCTGAAGCACTGCTAAAGTTTTACTCCCGTGATATTTCTCCGCTCCATGCAAACATAGCTTATCAGAGTCTATAACATGACACAAAATGGACAACGCACCGCATTCGTGCGCTCTGTGTGCAATACCATTTACCATTGGAACTATTTCTTGGGGCCGCGGTGGCTCAGCGGTTTAGACAGCCCTCCTACCGCCAAGGCGATCTGGGCTCGATCCCCGGGTCCGGACCAATCCGGGACCCTCGCGTGTGTGAGCCGTGCCGGACGATGCCGCTGGTCGGCGGGTTTTCTCGGGGATCTCCCGTTCCCTCCCGCCCCCCCATTCCGGCGTTGCTCCACGCTCACCTCAATCACCCTCATCGGCTCTCAAGACCTCGGTGTTAAGAGCGGCTTACATCTCTTCACTTCGCGCCAACATGCAATCTTTCGCAGTGTGCTGTAGACAGTCGGGCACCAGGCCGTCGAAGAAAACGCCAAACCATTTCACTTCTATCTTCTTTCCTATTCTGTAGCATTGTGTATAAAATAAATTAAAAAATGTATGGGCTGTGTTCACTTTCCTAATCAACCTTTGAAAAATGTCACTGCTTCTACCTACTGTATTTTAACGAGCACATTAACTGTCATGTGCTCATCAAGTTGGCAACGACGAAGGGAAATTAGTTCCATGTATTCACGTTGAATTAAGAGTGTTAGGGAAACATTTGAGGATATTGAAATTAATTCTACAGTTCATGTTTTTTTTTTTTTTGTAACGCATATAAGTTAAGAATGAGCAACTCTGTAAGATTTTAACTTTTCTATCAATTTCACAGTTTCACTTGAATAAAGTTATCAAGTCCATGTTAATATTGATATTACATTACGATGGAAGATTACACAAACTTCATACAAATACATCTTAAATAGTTGCTTTTAGCGTAATTCATTGTTGGGCTTGAGGATACAATTTGGCCATGTCATTGGAGGTTAATTTATTTTCAGTCCATTTGCCATATCTAAAGCATAAAGGGGGGGTGTTTAAATTAGATAAGAAAACGGGCATGTAAGCTGGAAACTCTGATTTTAAAGATATATATATATATATATATATATATATATATATATTGCTTTAGTCGAGTTTAATAAATACCCATTGTCTTCACAAGCCTTCTTTTTAGAGCGAGTGGAAAGGCAAGTACAAAGCATTTCTTTGTGCCAATTAAGTTTAGTATCGTGATTCGGACTTAATGCGTCCTCCTTTCCTGCACTATTAAAATATTCTTGACGTAATTGCGAAAATTTAAATTATAATTGGTTGGCTTTCTTTACTCCGATAACAAAATAAACATTTTTGTGGTGTCGTTATAGAGCAGATTCATATTCCCGTTGTTAAGCACCACAAGTGCTTTTAAACACGGGGATAAAAATTAATGTTAAGGAACGTCGAAAACTCGAAGGGCATTGTTAGTACGCGCAGCGCTCGAGAGAATGCGCTCCAAGCTGAAGCGAAGCGCCTGCCATCTATCGGCCTGAACTCTTAACAGGTGGCGTCACACGCCCAGTTCGCCTCGAAATGAAACTGGTCGTGGCTTCCGAGCACGGCTTCCGAGCGCTTCAGTACATTTGTATAAAAAGTACTCGCAAATAGTAAAATACGCGTCCGGTAATAACAGCTTCATACATTCATAACAAATAAATTAAGGAACAAATACCTCCCTAATGTCTCTTCGTTCAGAATATATCTCAGGCCATAACTGGTATTGTCATCAGGCATTACTTATTACACTAAATTTATGTTGAATAATAAATACTACACAAAACATTTCAACTTCACTATGAAACCTCAAACATGCAAAAAAAAAATCGCACATGCACCATATATTGCAAATTTATCTTAAAATCTGGTTTAAATAGCATACTTACATTCATAATAATGACAACCAGATTGTGTGTCAAAAAGTTAGCAATTACCTTCGAAATCAAAGTTTTTTTTTTATATTTTATTATATTTTATTTTATTTTATTTATTTATTTATTTATTTTTTTTTAAGAAAAGGCTCTGACTTTGTCTGCATATATTTAAACGGGCGAACTGAGCGACATGCGCCTAGCAAAGTTGGTAACGGTGAATGGAAGGTAGTTCCATACCTTAATGTCGAATGAAAAGTGTCAGGTATTTGTGATAACTTAAATTATTTCTTACACTTTATGTTTTTTTTTAACGGATCGAAGAGTAAAAAAAAAAAAAAAAAAAAACGAGCATATTTGCAAAAAATTTACTTTCGTAGTAATTTCACAGTTCCACTTGACAGGCGCATAAATAAAGTCTACGAGGCCCATGGTAACGACAATTTTACACAAGGCGGGAGAAGGCACATTGCGCATACAAGCAGATATCAAGCAGGGCTTGCAAACGTGCTCGTTTTACCGTGAACGGTCTATAGGAGGATTTCCCTTGATGACAACTAGAGGGCCGAGAATTTCGCGGGTTCATTTCCAGACAAATTGGAATTCCCACACTTGTACGTTCATGTAACTTTTGTAATTGGTCGACCTGTTGTTTGACGCCTCCTGGAGACAAATGAACCAATGACGAACATGCAATAAATTGTGCGCCCGACCACCGCCTTTTCCTATCACAACAGCCAACCAATAAACACTTAATATCTCTATGAGAGTATATAAGACTGTGAAGTCTAGCCTACAGGTCGTCGCACTCGCATATTTCTCGGGTCTATAATAATAACAGAATACTGAAATCGTTATGCGGCCCGCTTACCGGCGGCTTGGACTGTGTTGCAGAGTGTTCGAAATTCAAGTTATTTTTCTACGAAACTGTTAAACGTGATTCCTATGTTCAGAGCCTCGGAAAGATCACGTGCTTCTGACTAGGCCTATTGAGAGGATTCAAGCAAGACGTCACGCAAAATTTAACAGCGCTCCGACGTATACAAAAACTGATTTTACAAAGAGCTATATCTCGAAATATACGCGTGAGATACATACCAGAATACTCAAGGACCTAGCCTTGAACCTTGATACAGACGTTCCACCAGTAAAACGATAGGGTGCCGGATTAAAGTTCCAATATGCTGTGCGTACTATTTACTATTCCCAGTGGCAAACAACTTGTATGGCTCGTCCCAAGGATACTTTGAGCCAATAGGAAATTATGACAGTTTGAGCAACCAATCCGCGATGGAGCGGTTACACGGGTAAATGACGTCTTATGGTCGCCAGTAACCAATGAAATCACAAAATGCCTTCGAGTAGGTACAGCGAAGTGAAGTCTAATAATAAAGCGAATTTTGCACGTATTTATCCATAGGTAAACGCAGCACGGCGAGAACACCGTACGCCAATTCAGAGCCTCGCGCTTAGAGGCGACGGCGCACTTGACGCGCGTGGCAATGCCGCCCTTATCGCTCCCTCGCTTCTCGGACTCGAACGTGGAGAATAGCTGCCAGGTAGGTTGGCCCCTTGAGTGGCGTTCGTGGCGGTTGTTGCACTGCAAGGACGTAGGCAGGTTATCCCGTTAAAGTTGGGTGGGGGTAGGAGGCGGTTTGCCTCGCCCGGGGCATGCCGGGTAATCCAGCCCCTGGGGCGGAGGCGAGGGAAACTTCCCCTAGGTGTGCTCACGTTACGAGCCCATCGGCTATGATGGCGCAGATAAGCGAGATGGTACCTGCGCTCCACGACTAAATGGGCCCTCCCCCCCCTCCCTCCTCCTTTTTCTTAAATATCTCCCACGTGATGCTGCCCCGAATACGCTCTAGATCTGAATCGGTTAATTGCGCTCTATTAATTTCAAACTTCTGAGAACACTACCAGCGACATTACACTGTATATGCTGTTCACAGTAAAATGAGCACTTTTGAAAGCCCTGCTTAAGATCTATAGTCCATTCCCCATTGAAAGCTACTTTCTCGGAGCCCTGCTAATTATCTACTTGCAGGCCCGTTTCGTATCTTTCCGCCAAATGTAAACAAACGCTGCCATGTGACTGCTATGTAGCATGTGATAAAATAAATGTTTACGTGTCATTGTGTGTGTACATATATTCGTATACTTTCGCTACACCTAAACATAAGCATTGAAATGTGACTTATACTTTTATACCTGTCAAATGTGTTGTTTACTGTTTACAGCTTTTCAAAGAATTCTGTCTTAGGTCTATTTCAAAAACCATTTCGTACGAATATTCACAGTTTAGGCCTATAACATTATTTAGGTCAGCTTTATGACGTTTTAAAAATGCCTGAATTAACGATAGTTCTTACGGTTACGTCACATTAACATATTTGTTTTCCACGACATAGCACATTACACGTAATGCACGTTAATATTTTGCCGCGACTGTGTTAAACACTGTCACAACTGCGGGGTAATGAACTGTAGTATTTAATTTTTTGTTATTGATATGTGTTGGGTTATTTCTTTACAAGTATGGCCTCGGATCGAATAACGAAGGAATAGATAGTCCAACGAAAAAAGCGACATTAAAATCAAGCGCGCAACTCGTGTTGCTCATTTTTTGTTACAGAAACTTAAAAAATATAGCGGTGAACATGCACTCAAATAAGCCTACCGTAACTTGTATTCCGCTCATATTTATATGTATTGCTACTTAATGTGTATTAGGTTTATTGAAATTTATTGGGGCTGGGCTTGGTTATTTAGTTGGGATTGGTGGTAAATCATGTTACACGACTGTGTTTCAAACACCCAGGGCAAAGGTACAACGTTGTGATGAATAAACAGATGTGGATGTAAAAAAATTACTTCATCATAAAACAGTTCACATTTGCAACGAATGAATAGTTCATATCAAGTATTTGAAAACATGCACACACAGATCCGTCGTAACTATCACCAAACAGCCGCGCCACGCTATTTCACACGCAGCGGTTAACGAAACACACTGTAACAGCATATTTATTACTGCCGCGGAAACACAGATTTATCACAACCTCGTAACTTACCTGGGTAGGTTTAAAAAACACAACGTCTACAAACGTGATGTGGTAATTTGAAGTATTTTTCTGAGTAAGTATAATTTACTCTTCGTTTGGTAAAACAGCAACACGCCATGTCATGGCTCGCCACGTCTGCCAACTTCACTTTGTTTCTGCCCCGCCATAATATCTAAATATATTCAAATAAGTATCCAAATAATAAAATCTGTTTTCAGTTGTAAATTACAAATTCAAAAATCATTATTTTGCTGTAACAAGTATGAAATATGCTACAGTTGAAAACATGTACAATTTTTTCCTGCGTACTAGCAAAGTGAAACTTCCCGAGTGTGAAAGAGACAAAAACAGAGAGAGACAGAGAGAGAGAGAGAGAGAGAGAGAGAGAGAGACAAAGCTCGCTCAGCAGACAGTTGCTTCAAAAATCGCTTCGCTCGATAAAACAACACCTTACCATTACAGCCTACTAACGATATTTTCCGCTGTAAATTTAAACTGTGAAAATGACATATGTTGCCATCGAGGCAATCTAAATATTTCAATATTTCAATAGGCACCGTTTAATTTACAAATAATATACTAAAAAATTGGTTAAAATAGTATTTTAACTGTGAACTATTTCTTACCGGCCGTTGCCAACACGTCGCTGCTCTCGCTGTTGTTAATTCATATTTTAAAAGAAATAAATATTACAAGTTATAGAAGGTATTAAGGTAAAGTTTCACAGTACTCTAAAGTTAACCATAGTGTTACATATTTGTGGAATACAGATTATTGAAAAAACAGGTTGACATGTTTTGCACAGTGTGTTTTTTCAAAGGTTGATTTTCATAAGTCGCTTCCAATCGGGAATGGAATATAGTTGTATGTACGTTATGTATTCTTCCGCCTTATGTAAAATTAACATTGCCATGGGCCTCATCATTTTATTAATGCGTCGGTCAGGTGAAACTGTGAAATTACTATAAAAGTAAATATTTTACATATCTGGTAATTTTGACACTCTGGTGCATTAAAAAAAACAAGTAGCGAAATAAATGATTAAAGTTATCACAAATGTACACCTATCACTTTTTTATTCGAAGTTAAGATATGGAACTATTTTCTATCCATTGTTACCAACTGTGCGCACGTCACTCAGTGCGCACGTTGAACTATTTGCAGGCAGGGGCAGTGACTTTTTTCTAAAGTTGGTTTCAAAAGTGCTCACTTTATTGTGAACAGCCTTTACAAATAAATCTTAATGTTTCACGTACGAGGTGCCGCGGTGGTGTGGTGGCCAGAGTACTCGCGAAACGGGCCCGCGCTCTGATTTTTCGCACGTGGGAATCGTGCTGGACGGCGCGGCTAGTGGGCGGGTTCTCTCAGGGATCACCGTCCCCCAGCCCCCTTCATTACGGTGCTGCAGCATTCTCACCTCGCTTTATCCTCATTGGCTCTCATGACTTCGAGAGGGCCCAAATCCCACATACAAAATTTTGGTAATTTACCCTTTTTTCCGTTGTGTTTTTGTTTAAGAAACAACTACAGTAAGTGTAATTATACACTATGTTCTTAAGGATCCGAGTAGTACAACAAGTCTTTGGTGGAAATACTTGAATGCATGGCTTAATAAACATTATGTTGGTGTTAACTGGTATATTTCAACGTATGAGTTTAAACACACCGATTTCCTTTACCGAAATCATCAATGGTGTATTTTTACTTCTACATAGTCGTTATATAAACTTTCAATGTTCATTATGTAATTTTACAATGGCCAAGTATGTGCGCACTTGCGTTATATTATAGAGAATCTGAGAGTTTATATTAGCACATTAAAATTTTCTATTATTTTACTTTCTTGTGTGTAATCTGTTAAAACGAGTAGAGTATTTGTAATCCTTATTTAATGTTTCTAGGAATTCATAGATAAGTACGAGTATTTCTTTTAAAACATACGATCTAGAGGCAGGGGCAGAATTGCTTCAAACTGCATTTGTGGGTTGAAACAGAATATCTAACTCCCGCCGATGGAATATGCTTGCAGTTTCCATATAGCTACGTATTCTATATCTGAAGTCAAACGTTATCCAAATTTTAGTGCTCGAGACCACGTATATCGATTCAATCGATTTTTAAAGTATTGAAAATGGAATATGTTTTACAAGGTCTTGCCTGGAATGCACTTTAAAATAATTTTTATATACCTTCTCCTGTATGGAAAATTACATCTTTAAATTCGTAAATAAATATACACACCGACGATTCGCGCACTCTAGCAGGCTATGAAGGAACTACGTAAATGTTGGAGTCAAACATGTGTTAGTAATCAGTGAAACAAATGCGACCAATCGATTGAGAGCGACAAGAGAGAAAGGAAAGAGAAAGAGAGAAACGAAACAACAAAAAATCGGAGGATTCCGAGAAAACCTATGGACTGATAGAGAGACAAGAGAGGAACGAAATAGAAAAAGAAAGAGAGACAGTATGGAATGATAGAGCATGATAAAACAAGGCAGTATGGTGGTATGACATCACTATCGTATGCGCCTTGAAAAGACGAGTCCGGTGATATATGAGACTTAATACTTACGTCTTTAAATTTTTTAGTTATAAAAATATATTTACATTAAAAAAATTATTTATTTAAAAAATTTAATTTTTATCGAATTATCAGATACTGCGTTGTTTCCTTCTAGGAGTAGGAAGACACCCAAAATCCCAAAATCGGATAGTTTTTGCCTTCCTGCGGATTCTGTGTGGCTTCTAACTTTTAGAGGAAAAATAAAAAAAAAACGGGAAATTTGTAGGAAAATAAATTTTTGGGCTATAACATACGATTTTGTGCGAAAATTAGCGAATTAAAAAAAAAATCCAACATGGCGGCAAGATCCACGATCCACTGCAGACAGCCGTTGCAGAAACTGTGTGTTTTCAGTAAAACCGAATCTATGACTTCACTTTTGTGAAAGCGAAAAAAAAATGACACGTGCACTGTGATGAAATAACAATTGAGATGTCTGTGTAAATTTACTTTGCTGAGGAATTTAATTACACAAATGATACAGTTTATTTTCTGCTAAATGGTGATTGTTATTTTACACTATCTTACGTAAAATCTAGATATAAAGTACAGCAAAAAAAGTACAATATACATGTTATTTTACCAATGATTAGGGTAAATTTAATGGGATGCAGAGGAGTACAAACAATTGACATACGCAGGAGTAAGCATATACCGGCTTCAACGCAGAGTATAATTGTGTAAAATTTGTCAATTTTTTTTTTCACAGTTTAAAAATCAATAATTTTTTTCAAGAGTAACATGTTATCACACGCATTCAGTATCTAGTGCGTACTAACCAGGGCACATAATTAAAATAGTAATAACTTCCTTAAATTAGGTTTGTATCAAACTTTCAATACTTGAGTAATTTACCAGTGGCTGATTATCAATTGTGATGACGTAATAACCACGTTTACATTAGGAATCCCACCTGCCTGCATCTATTTTGCGCGTTCCATGCTTGAAAATGCAGGGGTTGTAAGGATACTTGGCATGAATGATTAAATAAATTAACTATTAAAATTAATCGTGAGGCCGTTGCTAAGCCCTTCAAGCTTAGGACAAAGGAAATTGCCGTTTCTACAAAACACGACGACCCAAAGGTCGTGCCAACAGCAGAGAAAACCCTTTAAGGCAGAAATGGCTTTACTATTGTGTACTCACAGTACAGTTCACTAACACAACACACGAGTTCTGAGAAAATATAGTTTGTACTCGGTTCAAATCTCACACAGCTACATGCATTAACAAGCACCATATAAATATCAACGTTGATAACAGACTTCTGCAATACATGCCATCTTCCACCACACCTACTCCGACTGGATTATTTATCCTGTGTATCAAAAGAATCCCTAAAATAACCCAAATACTAAGGCGTTATGATATCACATACAAAAATGGACATTAAAGTAGTTACTGCCTCAGCTAATATCACATTAAAATATTTCCTACGGGCTTATAAAAACCTTCAATATTTATAAACAGCCTTAATAATCTCACATTATACACGATGACTCCTTGTAAAATACTGGCACTTTACAAAATGATAGTTTGTTTCATTTCCTTGCTCACTGGCATTTAGTGCTACTAAAACTGAATTGCTTTTAAAGATATCGTTTTCAAAGAACCAAACAGCGAGATTTTACGTTCCGTTAAAAACAGGAAAATTATTCCTCTTTACCCGTTCAGAAAAACCTACATTACGTAATACTGACATTTCCAGTCTGCATCAGTCCTCAGAACTTTACTGTACTAGCTGAAATAGCATAATATTAAACTTCTCATGACAAATTAAATTTCAAGGCGTAAACTTAAAAAATAACATTCCCAAAACGCCGTGTTTTATAGTTGAACATTTTTTTTTTCCATTTCTTTGACTAAGCTAGTGAACTGCCAAGAATTCCAGTCATCTGAATTATTTTGAAAACAACACTACCGTAGCTAAGGGTTGGAAAACACATGTCTACAAAATTTTGGTCAAAAGGGCCCCACTTGCAGATTACTTATCTTATGCCATCGTTATTCTAGTCCCCAACAGCAGAGTCTCTGAAGACCAGTCGTTTGCGGGGTCTATTTATATGGACAATTGTGCATGGGATAATACCCCACCACAGTCTTTGTTGGTTTAGCACATTCGAGAATTGCAAATTTATTATTTTACGATTTCCTGTCTGAGCAGCACACACCCTGTACGTCCCGGAGAGCGTGGCGCCGAGAAACACCTGCACTGGCCGCCGCTTCAGAACGGCAAGGACTTCGCGTTCGATCGCCCACGAACGGGAGGTCTCTGCGACGTCACTTGGCAACGCGATCGTTCGCGGAAGCAGACGTCCGTTGCGTCATGAAATGCAAGTACCCAATCATCCGACTTTCATTTCAAGTCTCTGTAGAGGATATTTACAAGTTCATTCCCCCCCCCGTGAATTGCTTATTGCACATTGGCAGTCGGATGTGCTGGCGGACACGCAAGGCGGAGCATAGCGGGGCAGTCAAGCAGAACTATCAGCTGGTAACTTTCCGTAGCCAAAAATGAAGCAGGCGTGTCTCGATCACGAATAAAGTGAGTAATCTGCAAACGTAGTAGTCAATTTGAAAACGGATCAACGTTAAAACGTCCGGCAAACGATTGAAACTAACTTTAGTTAACTTCAGCAATTGCTTGGAAGCCGAAGGCGACAGCGAAAAGATAAGGAAGTGCTATTAATAATATACTGGCAAATTTCTTAAAGAAAAACCAATTTTACGACCGAAAAATGGCACAACTTACCTGTGTTCCGATCCGCACAGAGCATCGTCAGTCATGCGCGATTCCGATGTAGGGGAAGCGATCTATCGATATAGTCTCTCGCTACGCGAATAACACAATCGATAGTCGTTGCGTGGTGTGCAGAGTTAGATTGCTTTGTAGTCGCTTGTCATGTATCGTGGTTAGTTTATTTTAGAAGTTTTATCTAAAACGATTTTTTAGGAGGTTGTTAATTCATCATTTCGGTTTAAATTATCATGTCACCGTGGCCAGGCATTACATTATTCGAATAGACTGCAAGTGTAGGAAACACAGGTAGGTAATTTGAGTTTCAAATGTTTTTTTTGCGCAACTATTATAAATTATTAAATAAACATTGACGAGAATTTTTTTCAGGCAATATTTCAACTGTAAACATTGTTGCTGTTCTTTAACTTTTAACTTTAATCAGTTTATTTGGTTTTAACTTAAGATTTAATCAGTTATTTTGCCCGGATTTTAACTTTTATCTTTCGCCTGTTTATTTTTTCTGACTCAAATATTAATCAGTTGGATTATTTTGTTGACTTCCCCAAGTATAGCTGTAAGACCGACTTTTGCTCACTCACCACTTGTCTTATCGCCTCTACGGGCAGTCTTCCCGTGAATTAAGTTTCAGTTTTCACTATTTCATGTCCCAAAGAACTTGCACGCCAAGGCTGTGCGGCTATAAGGGCGAGTTCGGCAAGAGTCTCAAATGCATCATGCCCCTTACAGGCGAAACACTTTTGAAGTAAACTTTTGAAAAATAATAATCTTTCCTGTCAGCAACGCTAATTTGAGCTCTTGATATAATGTTGACAGACAATCAGAAGAATAAATAAATTAAAGGAAAACGGTTTCAAGTAAAATAGCCTTATTAAACGCCACAGTTTTTATTTGCAAATCACTGATTATAGTATTATTTTTGTTTCGTACATATCGAATGGGAATTGGTTTGCGATATATATTTACTTATCTTCTTCGCAAACGCACAGATTTTTTATGCACGAGTACTAGCTACCACTTCTATGATGTTTATTTTGTGTTTAGCAGAATGATGGAAAATACCAATGTAAAATAAATTCTAGTAAATTTTTTGGTAGATTTTTTTGAACAATTTCTTAGTGTATGGCCAAAACTAACACGGTAAGCAAGACTTCTGAAAGTATACAATTATGTAGTCTTAGCTACGAAAAAAATTCAATGTTTTATGTTTTTCAGCAAATAGTTCCCAGCATGTAGATGTAAGTTGAATAACACTTTCAAATATTTTGGCTTCGATATATTTTTTTGATTAATTAATTGCCAAAATCTCAATTTTGTTGTTTCGTAATATACATACAACAAAAAACTATCTGTTCTGTAAAAATAAAACAATTTAAATTGAAAAAGCAGTACCATTAGATAACAGCATATAATATTGAAAAAATAAATGTTTCAACCTTTTTAAAAATTTATGGAAACAGAAAAAATCAGTATATTTCATTTGTGGCTGTCGCCAAATTATCATAAATAATTGCTATACTTGTTTTTAAATGAGAGAGAAAGAGAGAGAGAGAGAGAGAGAGAGAGAGAGAGAGAGAGACAAGGTGAGAGGGAGGAGAGATTTGGGCGAAACTTACAGACGAGTTATTGAGAGAATATAAAAATGAATCAACAAAGTGCCGTACAATTAATCGTATTTGTATTTCCAAGATGGGTTTTGAAAATTTTATATGTATAACACAGAAACAACAAAGACAATTATTGTACAGCTGCTATTTCTAAAACTGTTGAATATATATGATTTTAAAATTAATTTTGGAGAAGAAAATAGTGAGTAATATTTCGAAAGGCATCTGAGAATTAAAACACCTAATATTAAATATGTTGTTGTCCAACACTCTGTTACGTTTTTGAAAGCGTGTGACTTAAATGTGGCTAATTATATTTTATATTAAACATACATGTTGGGGTAGGGCTTACTCAATGGTGAACTCAAGTATACTCACTATCGTCTTTGTATTTCAATCACTATCAAATTACGTCTCGTTACAACATGTTTTAGAACTCGTTACAGAATGTTAGTTACTCGTTAACTCGGAGGAGCGCTCGTTAAGTTTACCTGGTTACATTGTGTTAGATATTCGTGTGATTTGTTATTAAACTACTAGGGACGGGGGCTAGCATGCCTGTTGCTGCTCGTAAAATCTATAAATAGCGAACAATCTGTTATGAACTTAATCGCCTTTAATGCGCAGGCAAATCAAGAATCTAATCCAACTAGTGAATGGTTATGAGACTTCATGTCGAGGAGCTGTGCCGTTATTGCTGGGAAGGAGGGCGGAGAACCACCTGATATACAGCGCCTCTATACTGCTGCCAGTTGGGATCGAACATGCTGCCTTCTGGAAACGCGTCAGACACGCTGCCACGGTAACGAGACAACTCGTGTGCGGAGCGCTGGCGTGTAGAGAAGTATCGTGTTACCATGGAGCTCCAAGGGCTCCTCTGGCCATATGATCATATGATTTGTTGTCGCCATACACGTCACTTGCTTTCTGGCTAGTAAGCGTTCTGCTGTACCCACACGGTGACAACGAGTTAGTCTAACCAAAACGGTCCAGACACAGGAGGCGCGTGTTATTAGCAGGGACCTGCAAAATTCGCGTTATTATTCGGCATCAGGCTGAAATTCACAGCACTGTATATGCTGGAGCCGGCGTCATCTCTCCATTGGTTCTTGCATAATTGTGGAGTCTCTCCCTTTCTAATTGAACTACACGTGATTGGGGCACACGATTGTGAAGTGTTCAATTACTGGCGAAGATTTACCCAGGACGTGTCAAATAAAGCATGGTCCAATGACAACCGAATTGCAAAGGTAAACGTTTTTAAAGTTTAACGTGTCCCCAAATAATAACGCGAATTTTGCAGGTCTCTAGTTATTTGTTATCATACCAGCTGGAACAAATGATGGACGATCAGTGTAATCGGGGTCCCAGAATACCTCGCAATAAATTTTATGTACCTATAGTAATTCCAAGAGTTTTTTTAATGGTAACGTGAGTTTGTAATTTTTTTTTGTAGTTACCTATAAGTAAATGATTGATTCAAAACAAAATATTTGGCCTGGAAAATTATGATCATGTGATTAATTGTGTTCGAACACCTATGATAAATACAACGAGGTATGCAATATGTAGTCAGCTGAAAATTTTTTAAGTGGAACCCCTGTATTACACCTCCTGATTTTAAGTGGAACCCCTGTATTACACCTCCTGATTTTAAGTGGAACCCCTGGATTACACCTCCTGATTTTAAACTTTCCTGCATTTTACACAAACTTTTTTTTGGTTCCAGTGTCTCTTTTTACAGCATAATTTTCTCTCTTTTTACACTTTCCTGCATTTTGCAACATTTTTTTGCCAGTCCTTTGAAAAACGTAAAACAGGGGTTACACTATATATACATATATATATATGTTATAATTATACTTTTAATGTTACAATTGACATTAATTTAAACAATGGCTGTCAGTTAATTTTTAACTGGAGGTAGCAGGAGAAATTATATTTCCAAAAATAATATTCAGTGCATTTATTATGACAGACTTAAAGATTCTTTTCTTAAGACACAGTATTTCCACATCAGATTATCTTAAACTTTCCTCTGTAGTACCTTATAGGTTGATCCAGTCAAGTTCTGAAGCGATATGATGAGTTTCTGAAGGCGCATCAACAATGGAGGTACGTTGATTTCGCCTACCACAATATTGAAACGGGAAGTACGAAGTTTGCCTAAGTAGAGGAGAACAGATATTGTGAAGGCGAAAGCCAATTAATAGTTTCCGAACGATGGTAATCGTCATTCTTAAATATTTGGTCAAAGACCTCGTTGATTAGCTGCCTAAATAAACAACGTACTTAATGCGTCATTCGGCATCACAGCATAGGCTCGCAGAATGATAAACCTAGCATATGACCGTTTTTCCTTGTACTTTAACGAAAAATCTTTAGAAACCAGCTCCCAATACTATTTTTCTAACGACACAAGGAAATATGAGGAAATATTAATATACTATACATTGGGATGTGTAGAACTAATATTAAAATGTGACAAATATGTTAGAATTTCATATATAACACGAACGTCGAGATGCACAAACAATTTTGTATGGCCCACGAAAAATTTTTGTTGTGAAGTCATAATAACTCACTTGAAGTATTACACGAAAATTTTTGGCAACTATTGGGGCCGCGGTTTGTAGTGGTTAGACAATCCGCCTTTCACCAAGCCGTGCCGGGTTCGATTACCGGAGAGGCCGCTCCAGGATTTCGCAGGTGTGGAATCGCGCAGGACGATGCCGCTGGTCGGTGGGTTTCCTCAGGGATCTCCCGTTTCCCCGCCATTTCATTCTGGTGCTGCTCCATACTCACCTTACTTCACCCTCATCGGCTCTCAAGACCTCGATGTTAAGCGACGCCCAAATAACTTCACACATATCTTCACTCGCATTAGGCAACTACACAGATTACAAAGGAACGTTTATAAATGGACAGTAAATTTTTACTGCGTTTGTTAAGGGAATTGTGAATATATATATATATATATATATATATATATATATATATATATATATATATATATATATATATATATATATATATATATATATATATATATATATATATATATATAATAACACTTTCCGATTAAAAATAACTTAAAAATTAGTATGGAATCTAAACTAGCTAGACAATATGGAACAGTTAATTAATGCTAACGAACGAAATTATAAGTATATAATGAAATTATTGTAAATGTTGATTACATATATTGGAAATATACAGATCTCATTTCAGAAAAAAAAAAAACTAATTTCTGTGAAAAATTTTATATCTTAATTGTGCCTAATTATCACCGTCACTGTAAAGATCAACAGAAAACATAAGAGTAAATATGTAAAACTTTAAATAATCACTTGCATACGTTATCCATTATATTTTAAATGTATTAATTAAAAAACATGCTTATTTCATTAGCATAGGCTATTCACGGTTAATTGAAAACTATTAAAAGTTCCCTCATTTGGAACAATAGTCAATATGTTTATTTTGTTTTCGCTTAGACGTAAACTTCCAAGTGTGGTGGAATATACACACTGTGTTCATTAATTAAATGACAACAAAAAAAGGTGGTTAAGTGATAAGATATGGCTGATAGGAAACAGTAACTAAAGTGTCAAAACTGCTCACTTTACCGTGAACAGCCTATAGTGACTTTAGCAGCTTAGGGCGTAGCGCTCGGGAGTAAGCGATCTAATTTCGAATGCCGATCGACGCTCCAATTTCTAATATTGATCGAAAACCAGCCAAACAGGTCTATATTTACACCAAGGAAATCTTTCTTTAAGGGCACCAAATAAAAACAACAACATTATTCGTTTTCAACAACAAAATGTTTCACTGCACCTATACGAACAATTAATTTGGTTGCGCAAAACACATTTTGTTCTATTAAACAAATCCATTTTTTTTTTTTCATTGCAGTGAGGCAACAGCCAATGGGAAAACAGCTAAAGGCCATCCACAGTAAAGTGAGCACTTTTGAAACCTCTCTCATTTGGAATAACAGTCAATAAGAATGCTTTACTTTAGCCTTAGACGTTAACTTTCTACTGCGGTGGAATATACACACTGTGTTTATTACTTACATGTCAATATTCATTTAAAAAGATGTTTAAAAAATAAAAAAATTTGCTGAAAGGAAAAAGTAACCAGGCTACCAAAAGTGCTCACTTTATCGTGAACAGCCTATAGTAAGGTGACTTTAATTTAGACAGTAGTTAAATTAATTGTCAATTTCCTCACTCTCTAACTATAATACACTTATGAAGTTTGCAAAAAGAGAAATAATATTTCTTAGTACTTATTGTGCCAGCGAAATAATATTAAGCATGCTATGAAATGATGAAATGATTTGTGAAATAACTAGATACTCGAAACACATACAATAAACCTCCTTCACTTTCAGAAATAAACAAAAATTGTATAGAGTTTTGTAGTAATTGAATTTATCAGTTACGAAGCATACTGATTGGTGTGAGGCCGAAAGCCAACAGGTGGTACATATTAGTCCTGCGATAGACTTCTAAATTATTCGGAGGAATTCCATTCCAATTACAGTTATTATTTTGTCCTCATTGCTGAAATGAAAAGTATATTATTGTGACCGATTCACCGAGCGTTTTACAAAGTTTCTGGTACAACAAGATATGTTATGCAGAAAATGGAAACAGTAATATCGAAATGTAAATATTTTTGCATCTGTGACAGTTTTTCTTTCCCATGTATACACAATTCGTGTGCCAAAAAAAAAAAAAAATACCGCTCGCATTTGTAGAGGTGGCACGAAAATCATTTTCCACGTGTTAGAGTTCTGCCTTTCTGTTTACCTTAAAATCCTCTTTTTTTTTTTTTTTTTTTTTTTTAATTTGTGTGCAAAATTTTTATTTCCGTTCTCCCAACAACTCCTAGCATTATAAAAACCTTTTATCGTAACGTCGTGATGGATTTCTCTAAACGAAAACGCGAACTCGTGTACTCGAATTTTCCTCCCCCCCCCCACCCCCTCGTCCCATAAGTAATGCTTTTCGTTCAGTAAACACAGCAACCCGCTTCCCCAGTTTTTTTTTTTTTTTCCCTGCGATCGATGAGGGCTGAACCGTCACTCCAACGTGAGAGAAGCCTCAGCCAGGCACGGAGTGGAGATTTCAAACTGCAGTATAGTTTTGTAAGTGCTTACTACATTTAACACCAATGCTAGCGCGTTTAACAAGGACTCTTTCCACATGACTTCGGATACCTCTTGTTTACCTCTGGCTGCAACACTGACAGCTATTTCTTCGTATTTCGTTATTTTTTAATGTTAAAAATATTGCACGGACTTAAGAATGCTAGAGCAAAAAATACACCGTTTTTTCGCATAACCGCATGTCAAAGTCAACATTTACTGTTTACTGACACACGGGAATCAAGAAAAGTTAACACACATCCAATCATTAAAAAAAATTATGCTTGAAAAATGTTGACACGAACGATCTACGTTAAAGAATCTGCGCCACCTTAGAGGGAAAATGTTTTTAAAAATTTTATTGTGTTTAATGTAGTTTGAGACCGACCCCCCCCCCCCCCCCGCCGCAAAAAAAAATTCGTAGAATAAATTTTGTTTCACATATCTTAAAATTAATTAAAATGGCACATATAAGATTTGCTTTCCTATTTTTTAATCAATTGTTTGGTTTCCCTTATTTGTGCTGAAAGATTTGGGTTATGACATAACAATAATAACAGTATTAATAATTTGTTAGGAGTGAAATTCGAGCAGGTTTATAAACAAATACAAAATAACTAATTATTTTTGCTGGCCAAAGTAATTGAAGCTACACTGTATTGTAGTTCAGTGTCTGACGTCTTACGAAAAAAAAAAAAAAAACAATAATTTATATTAGTGACAATGGGATATGCTTTGTTCTTATTTTTTCGGTTTACAGTGAGAATTAGTGTGATCTTGTCGTACAAACGTTTATAGCAATTTCGCAACGCCTCTTATCTGTCGCCTGAATTATGTTCGTTAGGGCGGCAGCAAATTCAAATTTTACACCTAGCAGGAAGATAAAATTCACAGCTATGAAAAGGCCAGTTGCCTTAAAGGTCAATCACAGATCAATCTGTACACACAGTAGCTTGAACAAATTCCATAAAATAAAAAATTGATACATTTCTTTACTACGTACCGTACAGTATCCTAAATTTCGTGAAGACGTGCGTAATCATTCGTTTATAAATTTTTGTAACAGCCTATTAATAGAAAAATTTCTGTTAATGAGTATATTGAGAGGATTGTAAAATTTATATTTCAAAATTATATTTATTGGCAGTAAACGTATCCCTTTCCTCGGATTTATTTGGCATTATTTATATATACGTTAGTTCGGTATTTCTATTTTTTTAAATTAGTATCATTGTAGTACTCTTAATTAAAGAGATTTCTGAAATTTCTCCCACTGCCATCGCCGACATTTTTTTTAAATAAGTGACTATAACATAGGTGCTGCACGCCACTGTATAAATAGTGACACAGTCCATGGCTCGAGGAAGGGACCGAATAATATACACTGATGTGGGTGTCCTTTGATACGCTATCTTCTGATGCGAGCCAAATGTTTCGCTGTCCTTCGTCGAGTACAAGTAGAAACTTGATACGTGTGATAAAATCCTCTTAATTCTGTTGCACAGGATTTGCATTGTTATCTGCCAGATTTCAAACTATGGTAATTGTGTGATGAAGGAATGAGAAGAATCAAAATACTCGCAAAAATCAAACCATGGCAACGAAGAAAAATGCACATAGGAGATATGCAGAGACTACTGAAGATGTATTACTTAAATATTAAAAGCGTTTTCATGTTTGTAAATTTCCTCTGTTTTCTTAGAATTTCCACCTGTGAGTATAGTAAAAAGAATTTTCATCTGTGGAGTCTTAGATACGTCTTGAAGTAACCAGTGAAATATAATTTTAAAATACAGCATTTCAGTTTTATGTGCGGTTTGTTGTTTTCTAGTTCCTCAATCACAGGAACATTATCACTGTGAATTATACATCAATGTGATCTAAAAACCAATAAAATCTAGAAAAGTCTTACGGTACGAAACTTATATTACTTAAGTGTCAACTAATACCAGCAGTTGTTAAGTTAGTGGACTCGCGCCTTGGGTGCAGATAGCCATTTATAATTGCGTGTCCCAAAAGTGTAAATAATGAGCTTCTGTACTTAAGGGGGTTGTATGCATTCCATCTTAGAGATTTTTTCTTACAAATCTTGGTAATGATGACCAGAGATAAAAACAGCAAAGCTACATACGGTATAGAAGACTACTTAAAAATAAATCATTAGGTAATATTTGCTTACGATTACATTTGTGAAGCTAATCAAGTAAGAAAAATATTTTGGACTTCGAAATAACTGTTAATATGTTCCTTATTCTTAAACTAACTTGGTTTTTAACTACTGACTCCGAAAATTAAGCTATGGAAGAAAGAAGGTAAATCCAAGATGGCAAGGTTACTTCCCACTGAACACCCTTACCCAGCAATATAAATCCAAGGTGGCAAGGTTACTTCCCACTGAACACCCTTACCCAACCATATATATCGAAGGTGGCAAGGTTACTTCCCACTGAACACCCTTACCCAACCATATAAATCCTAGGTGGCAAGGTTACTTCCCACTGAACACCCTTACCCAGCCATATAAATCCAAGGTGGCAAGGTTACTTCCCACTGAACACCCTTACCCAACCATATAAATCCAAGGTGGCAAGGTTACTTCCCACTGAACACCCTTACCCAGCCATATAAATCCAAGGTGGCAAGGTTACTTCCCACTGAACACCCTTACCCAGCCATATAAATCCAAGGTGGCAAGGTTACTTCCCACTGAACACCCTTACCCAACCATATAAATCCAAGGTGGCAAGGTTACTTCCCACTGAACACCCTTACCCAGCCATATAAATCCAAGGTGGCAAGGTTACTTCCCACTGAACACCCTTACCCAACCATATAAATCCAAGGTGGCAAGGTTACTTCCCACTGAACACCCTTACCCAACCATATAAATCCAAGGTGGCAAGGTTACTTCCCACTGAACACCCTTACCCAGCAATATAAATCCAAGGTGGCAAGGTTACTTCCCACTGAACACCCTTACCCATCCATATATATCGAAGGTGGCAAGGTTACGTCCCACTGAACACCCTTACTCAACCATATAAATCCAAGGTGGCAAGGTTACTTCCCACTGAACACCCTTACCCAGCAATATAAATCCAAGGTGGCAAGGTTACTTCCCACTGAACACCCTTACCCATCCATATATATCGAAGGTGGCAAGGTTACTTCCCACTGAACACCCTTACCCAACCATATAAATCCTAGGTGGCAAGGTTACTTCCCACTGAACACCCTTACCCAACCATATAAATCCAAGGTGGCAAGGTTACTTCCCACTGAACACCCTTACCCAGCAATATAAATCCAAGGTGGCAAGGTTACTTCCCACTGAACACCCTTACCCATCCATATATATCGAAGGTGGCAAGGTTACTTCCCACTGAACACCCTTACCCAACCATATAAATCCTAGGTGGCAAGGTTACTTCCCACTGAACACCCTTACCCAACCATATAAATCCAAGGTGGCAAGGTTACTTCCCACTGAACACCCTTACCCAACCATATAAATCCAAGGTGGCAAGGTTACTTCCCACTGAACACCCTTACCCAACCATATAAATAGTCATTGGGCTGCCGTTCACGCTAAACTACTCCGACTTACCCATCAATCGTTGGTAGATTCTCATTCGGTTGCTCACATTGCCAGCGCATACACTATGAGATTAATCGCGACTTGCAAGCATGGGTTCACTGTGTTCCAGTGACTAGACCACCCGTCTTGCACCGCGAAGAACCGGTTTCGATTCTCGCGGGTGTCAGGTCCAGTTTTGCCACTCTGGGAAACATAGCATACGTCACCATCGTCCTTTGGGTGTTCTCGGAGTGCTCCTATTTCCCCACGACACTGCGTTCCATAGCTGCTCCGCTTGAAACTATTTCCACTCAAATCGGCGCTAGTGACCTCACTTGCTAAACGCTGCCCTAAAACTATCCACGTTCTATAAAAAACAACTCCGTTCACAAGACCTCTACAGATTGAAGCGGCTAATCCAGAAACTATTTGCTCGGCTTGTCGCGACCAAGCGTGGGGCTCTGTCAGCAGGGTTATTAATTTTATTTTTTTGTACCTTCGTTTCATTGCTTGCTCCGACAGGGAAAGGGCGTTGCCAATCGTGTAATTGCTTGCCCGTGTACTTCAAACGAGCAAGCTCTCGTGTAGCTTTATTTTTTTCTTCTAATCCCTAATTCATTAGCTTCGACGACCTGATCCCGGAGGAGAAGCTAAAGGGTAATGTTGCTGACTGAGTGGCAATACTTACGGATAACAATGTCGTAGCGGCTGCCTGATATTTTCTCGTAGCTGCAGAACTTACCTGCAACAAAGAAAACAGTGCATTATTATTTCTAATCTATAATTACTACGTGCTAATGCTTAACATGAAATTAGTAAATCAGTTCAGCGTGTTAAAAAGATAACTGCCTATTTTGAGACCTACATAATAAAAAAACTGGTTATCTGAAACCCAATTCAAGCACAAACACTGCTTGCCATTTCTACAATAATATTGATATGATTCAAATTCCAATTTAATATATAGGTTTTCAATCTGTAGCCTTTGAATATGGTTTTAGTTGATTTTTTTAAAGGCGTTAAATAAATAATTAGTGCAATATTGTGATTGTAGGAAAGTAGATGGTTATGGGATTGTAACGGGGTTATGGAATGCCATCTTACTTCGTTTCGGCCGTGTCTCAATTTAAAGAATACTCTTTCGAGAGAGCACTCTTTCGTACAACCTGTCGAGAGCACTGTTTCGCTCTCTCTTGCTTTCTCGCTCAGTGGAATTGAGACAACCACACTCTCGTTTCTCTCCGACATCATGCTGGCAGCTGATTCCGAAAGGCGGGAAATCATGTTAAGCTAAAATCGTAATCATGGATATTGTAAATAATATATATATATGTGTGTTTAAAATAATTTACAAATAATTATTACACTACCAGAATAACTACTATTGCACAAAATACTATGATTTTTGTTTTACAGGTTACCGTTATGTTAGAGTGTTATGTGTTATGTTGGAGTAAAGTGACAAGAAATAGACTTTATCAAATATTTATATTTTTTTAATAAGGCGCGTGGTCAGAGAGCGCGAAATAGCGCCAGCGAGTACACAACTTCGTGCTCTCTCTGGACTCTCGCTTTTTCGCCCTCTCTCCGACGAAATGAGACGACCAGAGAACGTTCTCTCTGAGGTCACAATGTGGGGGTAGGGTTGTGTGACTGCTTGGTGAGGCACTGTTCGGGATATATATATATATATATCCCTGGGGTGTAGTAGACAGGAGGAAGGTCCCAGGCATGTTAGGCGGTGTGGCAGTACCATGCTATAGTATGCCGAGCTAGGTATGCACCACACACAACCTGAACAGGGTAGATGAAGCGTCTCTTATAGCCTCTCCACTCAAGGCTAGCCAAAGCATCACAGGCCACCCCCAATAGTCACCAGATTGGGCAACGCCGCCCGTTCCCTATGGGTTGCCAGAGTCCTCGTGACTGGCGAGGGGTATCTGCCATGAAGGTTGGACTGATAGATGATACCAAAGGTCGACCACTTGGCGGGGCGTTGGACCACTTAGCACTCAGGCCGCTGGGGCCCAAAGTCTGTACTTCAAAGAAGAAGTACGAAGACATGGGATGGAGTGTGGTTGGCGCCCCCCGTACAGGGAATTGGTCGAGGGAGCAATGGCTTGGTTGCAGTGATGAAATCACCGAGAATACATGGCTATATACGATATAAAATCTCCAATTTCAGACCAGAGCTGCTGTCCCCGGTGAGCCGCTACACCAGGTAGGAGTCCAGACTGCTCTATTGTGCCCAGCCGCCGGAGTGGTGGCCATTCCGGGTCACAGTAATTCCCCTCCATTAAGGATGTGGCTCCCAGGGAGTGGAGTGTGACCGGCCCTACATTGGGTCTAAGGCTATGCCCGGTGAGGTCTTCTCAACCACCTTGTGTGGGAGGGACTTCCTATTGCCCCTTCATTCGGGGGATAATGTCGGCCATGCATAACCCACAAGTGCAATAGAATTAAGTGGTAGCACGTGACGATCAGTTGGCCCCACCATGAGGATCTCTCTGGTGTCCGATTATAAGGTTGGACTCGTGCTGGTAGTGGTTGACTCCATATGCTGGAGGAGGTCTGGAGATATTCCCACTCTCTATGACAGACCGGGCGGTGAGCGGCAACCTGCCCTGGAGAGGCACTAGGGGTATGGATATATCCCCGGCCAGACCACATGCTTGGTTTCTGAGTGCGAGGATCTCAGAATCTCTGTGGTAGAGGGGGCGAGGATGTGCGGACGTGCCAGGCTTGGGCTTTGGATCTGGCCACTGGTCGCATTAATCTTGGCCTCCTTGCGTTGAGAGTACGTGATTCCTCTCTCCCGCCTATTGGGAGGCCGAAGCGCGGTAAGGCCGCAAGGCTAAGAGCGCTGAGTTAAATTACAAAATACATGACCGAGAGGTCCACTGTAACTGACGTCATAATGTAGTGGTTACGAGAGCGAGAGCACGAGAGAGCGCTCTCTGGGTCAATTGAGACACGGCCTTAGTACGTGCTGCAGTCTGTGTGGCAGCAGCGCAACTAATGCAGCGGAAGAGCTTAGGCATCTCGCAAAGATGGGATTGTGCCCCATAGCTCAGGGGTAGGGTGGCCGACTAGTAGTCGGAGTGTCGTGGGTTCGAGCTCCGGTCCCTCCGCGGCAGGTTTTCAGTTCGCTTGTCGCGTGAATGTGGACTGGGAATTTGTCTGCAAGACGGTCTAACTTGAGCTCGTCAACGTTAGAACTCCGCACGGCACTTACCGAACAAACGAGTGGGTAGAGTCGTGAACTTGTAATGTATTTGTTTCGGGTTCGAATCTTGCTCAAGTAAAGGATATTTGACTTTCATTTTAAATTTTATATATAAACACAGTAAAACACCCACATAAAAAAATTAAATACTTTTTCACTACCTCGTTTTATGTTAACCCAGGAGTAAACAATAGTAACTAGGGAAATAAGGGGGAGGTTCCTTGAATTTCACGGAACGTTTTGTGAAATTTACGGAAAGTCCGTTTTTGAAAATCAGTGTGTCCGTAGTTTCACGGAGAGTTTACGGACACCTCTGCAAAAATTTTTACCCTCGCTTTTCCGTAAAATGGAGGCAAGTTTTCTAAACAGTTTAGGCTTTTCACGAAACAATGCGTTATCGAATACGGCATGAGCTGAATGTTAATGGTGTCCCCGAAAAAGTATTTTGTGTTAGTATTGCATACTTTTCAACTTGTAGGCATTATCTGTAACTACTTTTTTCTCATGCTATTTTCCATCTCTCATATTTTTGGCAGAATAACACGCCAAAATCCAAACTTTACTGTATTTTCAATGTAGAAAAAAAAAACGAAGTATTGGTAGAAAATATAACATAAGGTTCTGAAAGATCTTAATGTAATTTTTTTAAATATGCTCTGCGGAAGTTATTTTTTTAATGATTTAGAGCCAGCAATAAATAAAACAAATGCAATAATTTCTTCACATTCAGCAATTTTTTTTAAATTGCATGTACTTTAATTTATACTTTTTTATAGACAAACGCCTTGAAGTAGCTAACGGCATTTTGATTCAGTTCTAATTATCTCATTTCTTTACGCATTATAGTTTTCGTTTATTATACATTCATAAAGCAGTAAAATTGATTTTGGCCTGTATTTATGTAAACAGTTCCGGCTTAATTTTTTCGGTAAAGTGAGAGTTGTCACCAGGAGACCTGCGGAATTCGCGTTACTATTTGAGGACACGGTAAACTTAAAACACGCATAACTGTGCAATATGTTTGTGATTGGACATTACTTAATTTTACACGCCCCGGGTATCTCTCCTCAAATAAATTAACACCTAAAATTGTTGTCCCCCCAATCACTTGCAGTTCAGTCAGAAAGGGAGTGACTTTACATCCGTACAGCAGCCAATTGAGAAACGTCCCCGACTCGGATACATACATTACTGTGAAGTCTATCCTGAAGCCAAATAATAACGCGAATTTCGCAGGTCCGCAGATATCACTGATATAGGCTGTTCACGATAAAGTGAACAGGCAGCCTCAGGCATTAAATTCTTATGGTGGTGAGATGTATACACTGTGTTTATTGGTCACATTGCAATATTTATATTAAAAATCAGCAGGGAGATGGAAATTGGATGAAAGAATAAATTTATAAGGGCCTTAAAAAGTGCTCACTTTACCGTAAACAGCGTATAGTATCTAAGTGTTGAGAAGTATGTAGTACAAATAAAATATAAATTTTTTCGTAGCCAACATACCTTTAAAAAATCAGATTTCACTACATACTGTGGCAAGCATGTGACAGTACGTTGCGTGTTAATAGAATGATAAGACTGCAGATAGGGCAGAGGTTATGAAACACCACATCATTCAAGTATTTCACCACACCATGCGAGTTTCTGTATGATATTAAAATATAGTATCACCTATGCGACATGTGATGTTACAGTTCGAATTGTGAATCAGCGATAGCGTGTCAGTCGTTTTCAGGGCCATCAGCAGCTTCTGCGGCATGCTCGCCTTATGACATCTCGCCGCCGACAAAGAAGAGAGGGGAGAAAACTCGACGGACCCGGTCCAAAGGTTCATCACACGTCCTGAGGTTCTCCCCAATAAAGCAAGAGAAACATGAAGGTTCTCACAAAGTAGTGTGTGGTTATCAAAGTGCGAAGTCCAAGTGCTTAAAGTTTTCCAAGAGATCACAGTCTCTTTTGTCTACCGATTCATCTAATTCACCAGGTTCAGTTGAACTGGTAGATTCAAGTGATGAATACCTCACAACAAAAGAAACATAACCAAAGGACACAAATGTTAAGTGAATCTTCGTGGCTATGAGTTCTGCGATGGTTAGGGACACCCGAAATTTCGCGAATAGATTTCCACACACGATGGATTTCAGTACCCTACAGACTCACCAACTGTTTTCTTTTGCTTATTGGCGGCGTGTCTTTGTGAGAAGATTTTTTCCTACTCCACAGGCGAATCAGAATAAGGTAGCTTCAATACTGCGCGCCTTTGATTCGCGGGGAGTCACCGAAGACGTGTAACACGGAAACCATACAATCACAAAAGTGGATCTGAGCTAAAATGTTAGGAAATACACCTGGCCGTGAAATATTTTCGCGAAATTCGGGTGTCCTTAGTGATGGTCTCAAAGCGGGAAAGTGAGTTAAGTACATCTAGTGTGAAACATGGTCTTATGAATGTAGGGGGAGCAAAAAGACGCATATTTGCAATTTCTGTCCCTATAATTAGTTTCTAGGTGTATTCCTTTCAGTATTTCTTAACTCCTGCTCTATTCTAGTAACCCTTTTCCTTTACATGTTGTATATTTTATAAAATTGTGTGTTTTTTTGACGCCTTCGCAGGTTAAATAAATTTAATTTCCAACCATGGCGACACCTTTCTTTTATGCCATGAGACACCGTAATTTCCCTATTTAACAAAATGGTATTTCATATTCACCCATTTTCTACTATATGCTTAACATTTTCTGACAGCCACTCCTTCCACATACCATTGCAAATAACTACATTAATTGCAACTATAAAGTCTAGATTTAGCAAATGATACCAAATAGACGGTGGAAAATAAAATCAACTATACAGAACGTTTAAAATTGTGACGGGGCGAGAGCACCCACAGGAAATCCATCCACCTTGTGACAGTGACCAATGAATCCTTCCCCATCCATCACATTCACATCAATCTATGGACTAATAAACTCGTTAAAACTACGTGCAGGTTGGAAAAACTCAAATAAAGAAAATATTCGTGTCATAGGAGCAAATGAAAGTGTGGGTAATCCCCAGCTGTGAGAAAAGAACAATTGGCACTGATTTCGTTTTTAACCATATAAATGTAGGCTAATATATATATATTTTTGCAAAATGCCCCATAAATTTTAATACAGAAATATAAAAGATTACTGAAAACACTTTTAAACATGTTGAAAATTGAACAATAAATAATTTTGGGCGTAAATAAAATTACAGAGTAAAAGCCCATTAAACATACAAATCTTATAAAGTGTTTCCCTCTACGAAGTCCACTCCATTATTCTCTCTCGAGCAGTCTTCAGGTCAGGGTATATGATGGCTAGACAGCCCTCAAGAGTTCGTGATGTCAGATGTTAAGGAAAATCCAAAAAAAAAGGTAGCGCTGATCGGCTTGGCGACGAACTCACACCCGATCACCTAGGAGAGGCGTCGCACAGTCTCTAGGGAACGCAGGTCCAAGTACTGAAGGGCGATGGGGGGGGGGGCGGAGAGAAAGCCCTTGTTATCGCGCAGTCGACCAGCTGATCGCGGTGCAGAAGCCATGGCTCGACCTGCCGTGCCGCACCGCCGGGCATCGAACGGGCATGAGATAACCCAGCCGATACCCCTCTTAGGACACGCAATTCAGCAGCGTAGCAGGCGATAATTTGTGCGGTGTTTCCAGGCACTCCGCCCCAGAGTAATAATTGAATAGCGTGAGAAACACGCAACTGTATTTCCCATGGTTGAAGTAATGTTAACTAAATTTTAATGCAAGAAAGGACTATTTGGGCTCTCATGTTGGGGCTTGCCATGAATTACAAAAAATTGCCATTACCATTCTATAGTGCATTCGTGGTACCTCCCAGCTTTTCTGAAGCCCTGCTAAAATTCTTCCATGTTATTCCTCCGCCTCATGCAAACAAATGTTAATCAGGTATAGAAAATTCCACCAGAGGATTGGGGGGGGGGGGGGTGGTTCAGTGGTTAGTCTGCTCGCCTCCCACCAAGGCGATCCATGTTCAATCCCCCGCCGGGCCACTCCCAGATTTTCGCATGTGGGAATCGTGCCAGACGATGCCTTTGGTGGGCGGGTTTTCAAAAGGATCTTCCGCCCCCCCCCCCCCCTTTTCATTACGGCACTGCTGCATACTCACATCAATCACCCTCATCGGCTCTCAAGATCTCGCTGTTAAGACTCGGCCAAATCTATTCCCTTCACTTCAATCCACCAGAGGGAGAGTATCCACAGTTAAATAATATTTTGCATGAGAACTACTTCTTACTTGGCATTATCAACACACCTATTTTCTACCTGTTATTATTCATACTAAGTGTAAATGAAACATATATATTTATGTGAGGTAAAATAAAAGTTAATTAATCAAAAATATGTAAATTTTATGTAAACAGAAGAATGAAAAGCTTATGATACGTGGTATATTTAGGAAACAACCCAACACGTCACACTTGGGGTGATTTTTCACAGGTTTGATACACAAATAGGTAAAATACCTCGAATAGACTGTACAACGTGAACTAGAGGTACGGGAAACATGGACATGGAAATGTCATCCTTTCGAAACATGCGTGTACCTATTCAACCGACACTGGGTCACGCCTCTAGCTCGTGTTTTCGACAGCGATGTAGAAACACTGAGGTATGTACGAGTCAGGACGTGCATGCATTTAACAGGTTTGATACACAAATAGGTAAGATACCTCGAATAGACTGCACAACGTGAACTAGAGGTACGGGAAACATGGACATGGAAATGTCATCCTTTCGAAACATGCGTGTACGTATTCAACCGACACTGGGTCACGCCTCTAGCTCGTGTTTTCGACAGCGATGTAGAAACATTGAGGTATGTACGAGTCAGGACGTGCATGCATTTAACAGATGGACGCTTCGGTTACAGTAACATGGAAAATCTCTCGTGGGCAAGAGCCACGTGAATAACAAGGTCATACCAGAGATGACAGTTCGGGTTAAATACGCACTACTCAAGAAATCACGTAACAATGAAGGTCCTCTGTGGAATCGAGAATTTGCTTTTTACATCAAGTTTCGTGGTTCCAAGTATTTTCACACATGTTCAATTTCATTTCATTAGCTTTTAATTACGTGGCCGTCCATATATTAGTTTAACGCAAAGGTTAGAGATTATGATGATGATCATTACAGTTAGTCTACAGTTGAATTGAGAACTATTTGAATCTGCCTTTGATTCAAAATCTCTGCCCATAGCTGAAAAAAAAACTATATTTTAACACACATACTGGACTAGTATGCGGCTATTAAATTTGTCAGCAATGTACGAAAAGTAGTTCCATCTCTTAACGTACTGTTTATAGCGCAGAGTCTTAATTATAGACACTGGATTAATTTAATTTTGATTATATTTATTATAGGCATAATTATGCCAATTACTCTAAGCATATTAGTCACCCCTTCACGTTCATAACAATGCCAAAGTTTCACTTCATCGACGTATGAATAAAGTGAGAGTGCTCGCGTACGGCGGATGGATACATAACGGGGGAGCCAAGTAAATTAAAAGCAGTTCTCCCCAAAGTGGCGAATAAAGCGAAAACGATGTCTTTACATTTGTGCAGTAATAGGAGCAAATAGCATAATCTCACGCTTGAGATTTGAAAATTTCTATATTATGGAACTGTCTCTTCATTCGGTTAACCACTTAGTAAAAACCACCCTTACTGCTTCTGGTCAGAACCCATTAGTCGTGCTTAGGAAGTAGCTTTGGGGTTCACCTACTACTGTTAGTTTAGTGATTCGCAGTGAAATTCAACTATTCGAATCAGTGAAAATGGCTCCACTTAGAAACAGTACATCACTTGTCGTTTCAGTGAAAAAATTTCGCTGTTTGAATATGTGAGACAGCCGAATGCGCGCGGCGAATTAAATATATATATTTTATCGAATTTAGTCAAATAATTACGAGAATTAAAAACTATCCGTACACTCAGTGATTTTATTCTTCAAACTTAACGTAATTTAAAAAAAATATATATATATATAAAAAATATCGCGATGCCTTACGTATGCAGCACCCCGCTTCCAAGAGTGTTACATTGCCAATTGACGAGATTGAGATTTACAATATTATATATTTTATGGGTAGTATTAGTTTATGTGTTGATATTTCTTATGATACACGACATTTAACTAATAAATTAGTAAAAAAAATCACTGAAAAATACAATTAGGGTAAAATGTCACTGAATCAATAAAAGAAGAAAAAATTACGTTTCTCGCTATTTAATAAGTTATTGTCTGAAGTAACTGTTGAATAAGACAGGTACTGTTAAGCGCTCTAAACAGTACAATTCTAACTGATCGAGATTTAGAGTGTAAAAAGCTATGTGTGATTTATACACCTAAGTTTATACCTTACTTAAACACCACCAATGGAGTTAAAATGTTCAGCATAAGACAAATTTCAAATCTCTTAAGGATGCACATATCAAAGTGGGAAAAATAACCTAGAATGTACACAACAAAACACGCTGACATGAACAGCTGTTCTCCATTTGCCTGCTTTTTATCTATTAGAATAATAAACTCGGGGCATACAGACTGTTATGAAGATAATGGACATACCTGAACGAACATGTTTGCAACTCTCGCCGGACTGTGATTGCAGTAACAGGTTGTCCGATGCGATTGCAGTAACAGGTTGTCCGATGCGATTGCAGTAACAGGTTGTCCGATGCGATTGCAGTAACAGGTTGTCCGATGCGATTGCAGTAACAGGTTGTCCGATGCGATCGCAGTAACAGGTTGTCCGATGCGATTGCAGTAACAGGTTGTCCGATGCGATTGCAGTAACAGGTTGTCCGATGCGCTGGCTCGAGAACTCACGTCACGCGTGTCGCACTAGCTCTACGTTTCTTTGTGACGATCCTCTTCGAAGTTCGCTGATCCCAAACACTGAGGATTGGTTTTCTCGTCCACTATTAATCTTCGATGATGACCGTCTGGCCAGGAGTGGTGTACGCCGTCATCACGTTGGAAACTGTTGCTCTCTACACACACCTGACATGCTGGCCCTCGTTGGAAGTCAGAGGTCTCCCATTTTCGCCTCTTCCATGTCTAGTCGACTGCACGCACAAACATTTACTACACCGCCTAGAGTTCTGCAGACTTAGGCCCCAGTCACGCGGTCAAATTTTCGCCTCCAATTATATTTGACAATAGAATTTGCTAGACCAGCCGTGTGGCGCTCGCTAACCAGGACGACACAAGGGAACTAAACTATACTTTTCAAAACATCTCTTAATTACAGCATTTTGTGAATGTCTTAAAATAAACAGGAGATGTTTTTGTTAAGAAAATATATTTTTACATAAGAAATAACTGGGTGTTATACAAGAATAAAACAGTGAAGGTCACCCATGTATAATAATATAATTTCTTCAATTCTTATAGCAATATAATTTTGCTTGTATTGATTATTTACAAACACACGTGCAGTAATTTACAAGTCATAAAAGAACAAACTCTATCCAGGGAAAAATGTTGCCAACATTATTTTCAAACGACCGAGGGACTCCCAAATGTTTCCTTTTAATTCCATGACCGGAAGTCCAACATGAAGTCCAGGAGCTGCTTCTCAATAAGCCTGCAGCTTACCCTGGCTTGCATAACACCGAAAACATTCCTTCCCTCCTCAATCAGGGGCTTCAAACGTCGCATTTTTAATTTGATCCAAACAAGAGGGCTGATATATAAGAGAATGGTATCTTTTCCTTGTAAACATCGCCACGTGACGTGTTGCGGTGCTTCCGTATGACATCGCTCCATCGCGTCACTGCGACACTAGCGCTGCAAGGCGGTGGGCTTGGGGACTCTTCGCTCACGGCATAGCTGTGTGCGTGGTGTGACGACCATCTGAAACATCTTCACCTACAGCGCTGGCCCAATTTGACCGGCCACCATGACTGCCTTACCCAAGGCAGCTCGGGAAAACAACTTGGTGTTTCCAGGTAAAGGTCGTTCAAGATTAAGTGAGCACTTTCGACATCAACCCTAGAAAAATGTCACTGCCAATTCAACTGCCAACTTCAACGGGCGCACCAAGTGACATGCGCCCGGTAAAGTTGGTAACAATAGACAGAAAGTAGTTAATATCTTGACGCCGAATAAAAAGTGTTAGGCAGCCACTTGTGATCATTTAAATTATTTATTTCGCTTTCTGTTTTGTTTTAATGCATCAATGTGTAAAAATTAGCAAATTAAAAAAAACTTTTACTTTTCTAATAATTTCACATCTTCACTTGACTGACGTATGAATAAAGTAATGAGGCCCATTGCATAGTTAATTTTGCATAAGGCGGAAGAATACACAACGTGCATGCGAGTAGATCTTATGCGGGGATTTCACAAGTACTCATTTTACCTTGAAGAGCATATAGGACATCAGCCTCACGTAGTTCGATATCGTTACGCAAGAATTTGCGAAAAGAGATAGGCCACGTTTTAGACCTGTTGCTTGGCGGGCTGCACGTAGCAGGCGGGCGGCATATTTGGCGAAAATGAGACACCCCCCACCCCCCTCGACGAAATTTGAAGGAGAAATACAACCATAAAATTTTTATTTTCCACAAATGTTATCAAATAATTTCGAGTGTATTTGGAAATGTTTCACACTGTCAGATTAATTTACTAGCAGAATCTAATTTGTATTTTCATTTAAAAATTATTTTCAAAGCGAAACACTTATGCAGTCCGTTGCAGAAAGAAATATAACGAATGCTGGGATTTCTTTTCACTTATTTACTAAATTCAAATTTTGTTCATTAGAGATGTTTCTTGCACAATGAAATTTAATGTCTCTGAGTTCTTAATATAATTTGTAACACTCACTTAAAATAGCATTCATATTCAGACAGTTTCTACACAAATTAATTAATTTCATCAACTATTTCGTTTCCGTCAAGTGTCGGTCATTATTCGGTCGCGTGTGATTCTAATTGGCCGAACCCGTAAAACCACAAAGAAATTTTAGAACCTGCCTAATCTTCAAATGTTTGGAGGAAACTGAAGCGATCCGAATTTTTTTTAGACGAATATGAGGGTGTTTATGTGGTTTCGATGACGTCAGAACAGTCCACCTTTATTTGACCAAACCCATTCGAAGTAGTTTGGCGGAAAAATTCGACAGTGTGACAGGTGCTTCGCGTACTTTACTGTTAACAAACAACAGTGTTAGCACACGAGTCATGCGTGTTAACTTTTTATTTGTTTATTTAGCCCTTTAAAACCCTAGCTCGAACCCTTATTGGGTCAAGGGTGTAGGGCACGTCAACAAAGGTGTACAAATAGTAGCATATAGCAAGAATATAACTGTAAGTGAACAAACACATATATACAGACAAATGAAACATTCCTCAATGTACAAACATAAATACACAATAATATATAATAGTCATACAAGCATACAGGACTACCAAAAAACTAACAAAACAATACAAGTGTGGTAACATATAATTCTATATAAAAAAGATGGCATTGCACAATTAGGTCCATTCCATATTAAAGAATTCTTCTAATGAATAGAATGACTTATCCTTTAAGAAAGTTTCGAATTATTTTTAAATAGTTTATGATTATCGTAAGTTTTTTTTAGAGACCGTGGCAATTTATTAAATAAAGATATACATGAATAGTAAGTCCCCTTCTGGGAAAATTTCATGTTATTCAGTGGCAAATGAAGCATCTGGGCACCTCTTGTGTTGTAAGAATGAAAGAAATAATTTTTTTTTGGAAAAGATGACTATTAATGGTGACAAACTTTAGAGATGTCACGTTACAAACATGCCGTGTTTCTAAACACAGGAGCTTCCATTATTTTGATAGCCACCTGTTCATTTTTCTCGAAAAACTATTTAGCATCACAACCTGTTGTTGGAAAACTACCTACACAGTAAAGAAATATTACTTTGTACCAAAGGTAACGTATTAACAGTTTTCTGTCGTGCATTGTAGTCTTCAGTACGTAAATACTGTCCTCACGCAAACGTTCATAAACCTATAACAATATTCTGCAATTACGAAACCGCAGTTGAGCAAATTTATAGTCCTCCTGCAGACGTTTAGTGTCATTCTGAAGTTCGGCGATCCTCCACACCACTAATCTCAATTCTTCCCAAGAGGCGCCATTGTATTCTGGTCCATGTTACTATCTCAAATAACATGCTTTTGGATGAAAAAAAGACAACCTTGTCGTGTGGTGTAGGACGTTCGGTTAATAATACAAGGGGTGTGGGTTCGAACCTCGGGATCGCTCTAGTTTTTATTGAGAGTATTATTAAAAAATATTTGCTCCTTCTGTCTTATTTACTGTAACGAAAATGCCAGGTTATCATTGTCATTACTATATAGACCAAACACAAATTATGTCTGTGGTAAGGCTAATATGCAGTGGTTCACATTTAAAGATATTTTTCTTTGCAAACACACATGATGTGTTACAGAAAATAAAGCGTTTTTACAGTGTAGCGATTTGCTCAGCATCGAAGTTGGCGTACCACATAAAGCTAATTACATTAAATTAGAACGTCCGGAGATAAGACCACTTCGATAGCCTCCGCAGTTCATTTCTTTGTTACTTCGAAATGTTCATGCAGACGCCTGCCCAGAACACGCAACAAGGTGTGGCCTGGAAAGGGCAAAGTGCTGGCTAGAGTGACAGGAAGACTGCGATTCCGGTGCTGATCTAATCACAGCGGACTTCTCGTCTCCATCAGCCCCTCCTTTCCTTGCCATCATCCTCAACGAGGAGTTACCATTCAGAATCCAATTACAACATCGGCTGGCGCCAAGAAGTCGTCCGGATGACAACAGACAGACTGAGGCCGATCCCTAAAGGAAATTACTAAGCCTATGTTTCAGATGTTGGCTTGGCCGTTTACCGATGTTAAGAGACACAAGACAAGATACCACTGGTGGCCAGAGTATCTGGTACCCGGGTTCGAATCCATTAGTGGTCAGTGTATGCCTGAGACTTACATAATTCGATACCATCAGTGGCCTGTCTACATCTGGAACTTTGATTCGATGCCATATGTGGTCCTGCTGTGACTACTAACCGGTATAGATATAATTGGCTGTATGGCTGTGTATGGTATCCGGGTTCCATACCACCGCTGGCTCGTCTACGTTTAGCTCTTGGACTCGGTAATAATGTTGGTCAGAATATCAGGGGCTCGAGTTAGAAGCCATTAGTGGCCAGTCCATGCCCGAGACCTGCGTTCGATACCATCTGTGGTCTATGTCTAGAACCTTGATCCAATACTATGCGTGGTACTGCTGTGTCTACTAACCAGGATCGATGCCTTTGATTGTCCGGCTGTGTATGGTATCTGTGTCCGGTACCCCTGGTCTGCAAAACAGGTGAAATACTACTAATGTTCAGGGTGTCAGGGACTTGGATTGGATACAATTGGTAGTCTGGCTGCATCTGTTAACCGGGTTCGATACCATCAATGGTTTTGAAAGTGTCTGAAAGGCCAGGTTCGATACTGTTGGTGTTCCTTCCATGTCTGGGATACGGGTCAGGTACCATCGGTAGTTTTGCAGTGTCTTCGATCCAGGTTCGATACCATAGATTGTCAAGGTTTTTAAGATGATTTTATAGTACAGAACTTGTCATACCAAGGATTTTTTAAAAATAAATTCCGAAGTTAACATTGTGATAAATCCTGGCCATTACTGCAAATAATTTAACATGAATGGTGTACTGATGACTGTGAGGGGGCGGTCGAATCCAGAAGGAAGGCGTGGATGAAGTGGCAGGCTAGCAAGAATGAAGAAGACTTATCAAACTTTGAGATAGCGAGAAGAATGGCGGCCAAGGTGATCAGGAATGCTAAGAGAAACCAGTGGAACCAGAGGCTGAAAGAGGAAGATGAGGCTTTCAAGAAAAAGAAATCACGAGCTTTCTTCAGGGAAATGAAGAGCAGGATAAAATGATATGAGGCGAGAGAACATATCATGAAACGGAGAGATGGTAGTTTGAAAATAGGCGAGAAAGACGTGTGCGAGGAAATGGCCAGGTATTTCAAAGACTTGCTGAATATGAATGTGCCTACAGGAAGAATGACACTACATTTCACCAAAAACATCAACTGTGGTCGGGTACCACACCAGAGCAGAAGTGGTGAAGGCAATTAAGGATCTCAAAGCCAATAAGGCGTCAGGTAATGACGGGATCTGAGGCGAGGAAAATAAAGTGGGGTGGTCTGGTGACAGAAGACAGCATGTACAGAATGATAATCGACATCTGGATGAATAGGAAGATACCTATAGACTGGAAAGAAGCCATAATAATACCAATGCACAAGAAAGGATACAAAAAGATACTAGATACCTATAGAGGAGGCATATATCCCTTCTGAACATCGGGTACAAGATTCTTGCGAAATTGCTAATAGAAGAACAGCTTGAGTCGAGCATAGGAGAATACCAGGGTGGCTTCCGAAAAGGAAGAAACTGCGAGTAACAGATCTGCGGACTCAAGAGGATAATAGAACACAGACAGAGGAAAGGAAAAACCACAATAGTGACTTTCGTGGACTTTAAGAAAGCCTACGATTCAATAGACAGGGACACCTTACTGAATGTGCTGCGTGGCAGAGGACTGGATACTGCAACACATGAATAAGTGAAAGAAACACTGGAAGGCACAACTACCAGTGTCAGATACCGGACCACACTCTCCGACAACTTCGAAATAAAGACAGGAGCCCGACAAGGGGATGGGCTGTCGCCGATACTGTTTAACCTTGTCCTGGACGAAGTGGTGAAATAGTGGAGACAGTTAAACAAAGCCATGGGGCTTGAAGGCGTACAGATTGGGTACAAGATCAAGCACAGTGTAATAGTGGATTGCCTGGCCTTTGCGGATGATATGGCATTGCTAAACGAGAAGGAAGAGGACGCGAAGATAGCGCTAGCAAACTTAGCAGAGATTTAAGCGAAGGTAGGCCTGAAGATAGCCTACAGCAAGACCAAGGCATTGAATGCAAAAACTGACTGGAAGATAGAAGGTCAAGTTGTAGAGAGAGTAGACAGCTTCCGGTACTTGGGAGAGAGCATCACTGGCAAAATACAAAACAACAATAGTACAATAGACAGGACACAGCTACTTCAGAGACTAAGATATGCGGCTAAGACAACCTACGGGAAGAACTTATTGAGGAACGCCAAACTGCGACATTATACATCGACCATCAGGAATGCCCCACTGTATGCAACAGAGATGCTGACATTAGGCAAGAGAGCTTGTATGCACTTGGAGAGAGAGGAAGGAAAGATCTTGAGAACTACATGGGGCACCAAAAAGCAAGGCGAATTTGGATCCCTAGATCAAGGCAGGAGCTGTACGAGAGCGTGGAACCTATTTCGAATGTGATACAGAAGAGAAGGTTGAGATTGTGGGAGAGGGAGCACCTGATGAGGATGAATGACAACAGGTTAACCAAGAAGATCTGAAATGCGACATGCTTAAAGGGAAACTGCTGGATGAAGGAAGTTAGGGAGGACTCGGAAGGCAATTGGCATTATGGATAAAAATCCCCAGACAATAGCACAAGAACATGGTGGAAGGTCGCAAATGGACTGACACCAGGATCAAGATACAACTCACAGAAGCAGAGAGAAACAGGAGGAGTGAAAGAATGAAGAGGTATTGGGAAGAGCGAAGGCGCGCTCAACAAGTCACTCGTGATCCTGATGAGTCATAACGAACTAGAAGAAGAATTTCACTATTTCGGGCCAGCTTCGATTAATGGTTTCCGGTGTTGCATAAAAGAACATTCTCAATACTTGCTGTATTCAGACTGTCAAAACCATATAAGCGGTATGAACCAGTCATTTTGTGCACTGATAGAATGATTTATGAATATATTACCAAGACTGGACACTGAATTTCACAGTGTGCAATACCAGTCAAATATTAGAATCCATTTGCAATACCTAGTACCCATACAATAGTATACACTGGGTTTGGACTTTATAATGTAAATACGTATTCATTTTTATGTGCATATATATATATATATGCATATATAAAGGTTGGCAGCGAAATATGAAAATCAATTATGTTGAATAAAGTCTTTTCTGAATTAAAGTGCTATTTCAATATCAATAAAATCATTACCGTTTGATTATATTTCTTAAAATATTCCCGCGTTACTTCATAAAAGCATGCATGTTAATTACTAGGCACACTCTAAGTTAATTTGTACATGTTGTGGAATTATGCACTGTAAAAAGAAAAGTTAATTTCGAAGAAATGTTAAAAATCACAAGATTACTGGGCGAAATAGTTATATTGAAAAGGTTGTATGTTGCTAATTTTATACTGTTTAGTTTCAAAGGAGTAAAGCAAATCTCAACTGAAAGCCATATAGCTGAAATAAAAGAAGAGGTTAAGGTCTTATTATTTTACGAAAATAATTATAAGTAAGCAAAATACGTATTTTTTGTTTATGACATTTTTTTTTTCGTGCATTTGACTACGCGGGGCTTAAGCGAGTCATTTTGGAGTGTGCCAAAGCAGCAATAGCCCAGTGAAAGTGAAGTACAGAGCCTCTCGACTCATACAACATACAAAGGGAAGTCACGCTGGCCTTATCTACCGAGCTGCAGTATCGCAAACGTAAATAAACGCGATAGTGTCAGTGTAGTATCCGGGCAGTCGTCCTATCGCCGACATAAACAACGTCCGTTTGACATTGCTCCCTAACCGACGCATTGGACGCTGAAACGTGGAACTGTGGCGGAACAAGCATCGCGCCTCTTAAAACGCCCTCTACCTGGAGCTTTTTTCCGCGTTTGATGCCGAGAGGCGAGGGAGCGTTAAAGGCGACAATGCCTCGCGCATCAAGTCCCCCATCGCCACTAAGAGCAAGGCTCTGAACTGGCGTGCAGTGTTATCGTCGTGCTGCGTGTACCTATGGGACTTCCAGCGGCGACCATATTATTTTATTGGTAAAAAGTGTGTAGGAAGGTTAAATGCATGCCCCTTGACTAGTTTTGCATGGATCTGACACGTACATTGTCAGATAAAGCGCTTTGAAAAAAAAAAACCTTTTTTTAAAGACATTTGGGCGTGTTCTGAAATGGCGTTTCTGACCAACGTGAGGTCTTGAAAACACTCAACAGTCCTCGTCTGAAATGTGTGTTCTTTTCGTAGGTCAGTACAGCGGACGCACGTTTAATAGTTTCGTAGAAAATCGTGTATTTCGAACATTCTACAACGCACTTCAAGCGCCAGGTAGACGGGCACCTTAATCGTGAATTATCGCAGAGCTCTGTTGGTATCCTGTTCGATGACCATGCGACCCGAATGCAAGGGTTTTTTTTAGCAGGCACACGTTGCAAAACCCACAAAGCCGTGTCTGGTGGCTAGTTTGAGGGGCAGCAGTTGGTTGGCGGTTTGGGCAAGTTGTTTTGTGTAAACTGGGAATTGAATGAGTTTGGATGGCTTTTAACAACGAGGTCGTGAGAGTCTATTCGGGCGAAGCGAGGCGAGTACAATACGAAATACACGCCAAAAAAATTGTTGCACGATAAAATAACAACATGTTAGTAGGGACACCCGAATTTCGCGAAATTATTTCCGCGCATATTATATTTCAATACCCTAAGGGCATACCAACTGTTTTCTTTTCCATATTACCAGCGTGTCTTTGCGAGATATTCCCCTACTTGACTGGCCAATCAGAATGAGATTTACATCAATACTGCGCGTCTTTGATTCCCGGGCATACATCCAAGACTCATATCACGAAAATAGATATGAGCAGAAGTGTTATGAAATATGACTCATGAAATATTTTCGCGAAATTCGGGTGTCCCACATATTAGATAAAACAAAAAGTTTCGTTTTAACCCTTTCAAAGCCACTTCAGTTTGCGGTTTCACGTTTTATGACACGTGCTATATTTAATCGACACAAGACTTGTTTCTTTATCATAACTAGGGGGACCTCTTTTTCTCGAAAAGTTTCCAGGACAAGTTGTGTTCCAAAACGCTTTATTTCAGAACCACATTCGCAATTGGATCATTCGAACTGTAAAGCTTATGATCTGTTAGCCCGCGAATCTCTAACGGTCAGTATCGGAAAGAAATAATTCTGATTGGCCCACACAAAGACAAATGGCCAATGGCCAAATGAAGTCTGCAAGTGGATATTAAATTCTAGCCTCCGCGTAAATCTTTCGCGAAAAAAACACGTGGCCCTAGTCACAGCCAATGAGCTGCAGGCTATATGTTCGGCTACAGTTATTTTACCCACAGGTGAGATCATTGGTTATTGAGTTTTGCAGTGTGCAATACAGAGCAAAAATTACCTATACATGGGTAATGTACACAATTGTGTAGGCCTAAGACATGTTATAGTTAAAAACACTGTAGGGTCGTATACCAATATTGATTGTATGAATTACTTCTAGACACATGGGGCCACGGTGGCTGAGTGATTAGCACGCTCGCCTCTCACCAAGGCAAACCGGGTTCAATCCCCGACAGGGTCACCGGACTCTCGCAAGTGGGAATCGTGCCGGACGATGCCCTTGGTCGGCGGGTCCTCTCGGGGATCTCCCGCTTTCCCCGCAATTTCATTCCGGCTCTGCTCCGCATCCACCTCGCTTCACTCTCACTAGCTCTCAAGACCCTGATATAAGAGCCGCCCAAATCTCTTCACTAACTCGCCCATAATAAAAAAAAAATATTAAATACCCTAAGGTCACGTCCAGCGATAAGAAAACATTGCGACGGCGATAGAAAACAGCTCCATGTGTTCTGTTCCCCATAACTTTTACACTTTGTAGACTATGCTGGAGCTCGAGCAAAGCTAATTTAAAATTTATCTGTTATTCAGAACAAAACTCTCATGGATGTGCTGTCTTTGTTCAGTCGATGTTTAGCATGACCTCACAAGAACACGACAGCGCAGTTACAATGCTATTTCCAACGATAGAATTTCATTTTTTTATAGTCACTTAGAGGTACATGATTGATTGCAAATCCTTTAACACGATAAAGGGCATTTGATTGGGTCAGTATCAGCTCGGCACTCCATTGGTTGATAACCGGCCAATAATGAACGCTGTAAAGTACAGGGTAGTGTCCGGTGTGGTACGGACCAATAGGACGATGGTGAGTTCTAACACAGGCCCCAGCAGAACCGCGGTGTTCTTGCAATAGTGGATACAGGTGACTCACTTCCAATTTGTCCTAAGTGTCAGTAAATGCGCGCAGACCTCAATGTGTTAATCTGCGACTGCAGGGTTTTAATAGAGAAATCTGTCGCTGTAGTGAGACCGCAAGTCTCATCTACTGTGGAATGTCACCAACAACGCCACCAACTTGACTGCTGAGCGGCGTTACAACAAACATCCCGCGTGCTAGCTTGACCACCTGCCTGTCTTACCTACACTGCACGCCGCAATATTCCAGCCAAGTGTATATTTTTTTTTTCATCCTGAATCGGAAATACGCAAAAGACTCGCGTGCGACGCAATAAAAATCATCAACTTTTATCTTTACCCGGAACTGTGATGTACACGATGGACGATATACGTTTACGCGTTGTTCGTCGGAGCCCGAGCCGCGGCCGACCGTCATGCAGTGAGGCAGCTGTTGACATGAACGGCCCGGAAAACATGGTTCTTTGACTTGCCACCTTGGGTGCTAGTGTAGCGGAAGGGGTGTGTACCAGCTTGTAACGCGCTACAGAGGGCACTCCCAGGACCTTACTTCTTGGAAATTAACTCCTTCTGGAAGGTGCCGATACCTGCCATTGGCTGAATTAAAAAAGTAGTGGGGTGTTTGCCCATAACACCCCCCCCCCCCCCAATCATGTAATATAAATTCAACCAGCAGTCGACTGGTCGCCAGAGACTCGACTGCTACGTTCCACACACCACATAAGCTAAGTATTTCTCGTCATGTTGTAGGGCGCATATTGGCCAGGTTAAAAGTATAAAAATGGACTTCTTGCCCGTTCATGTAGCTGGTAGAAAATATCGTGGTAGGCCTAAACAATTGATTGAAGATGGCCATTCGATTGATTAAAAATGAGTAACGAAAGACTGATAACTTTAAGAATGGTTTTTCCAGCTTAAGGTTGTTGTAACCAACGCCATGTTAAGAAAATGCGTTTTCAGCCTTGGTGTAGGTTGGTAATCAAAGTCATGTGTGGAAACATATTTATAAAAAAAAAATCTTGACTTTTCTTTGTCCTGAAAGTAAATAACATAGACAGATAGTTTAAGTATAGGAAGTACTATGAATACATAGCGTTACACTTAACAGGAGAATAATCTCTTACACGAATTTAATAGATACTAGTGAGAAAGAAAATAAATATACCTGAATAAGAATCTCTTACGCGAATTTAACAAACATTTCTAGAATACACTTGAGTGGAAAAATGTAAATTAGCCTGCTGTGTTAGGAGAGATTTTAAAGGCGTTGCTGTAAAAGTTGTGAATTTCAGCCCTATGAAAATGTTCAAATCTTCATGCTGTCTCGTGATGTTTTAAGGGGTGTTTTTAATCTTGGCTTGTCTGACTTGGAAGTGTACTCTCTATAAATTTAACTTTATTGAGTATCCTAAATGTACTCAGTTTTAATGAAGAAACGAAATTTTGTAGCAGTATATTTCGCGGAAGTGGTGTTTTGTAAATATTTGGTGCTTTTGCATAGTTTTTACTGAAAATAGTTTTCAAATACAAATTTCACCTATAAGATGAATACTAATCTATATTAATATTATTACAACATTTATGTTATTTATTGTAAAAAATTTTATTTTTTAAATAAACCAAACATTAAAACTAAAAAAAATTATTTAATAATAAGAAATGAAAATGCTTGAAAATGATAACAAATTTATTTTATATTTTTGAACCATCAACAAGATTATTAAGTTTTACCCCCTACAGCGCGTGTTTCTAATTTTCTCAGTGTTTAAACTGTTCTCAAAGTTTTTTGTTTGCTGGTTTCATACGACTGGTGATTTGATTGGTTACGTGGCGTTTCGCGTGTCGTCCTGGTTGGAGGACGTAGCGAGCCCCACAGTAATTTAAAAAAAAAAAACACTGTTTTTCAGAAGAATACGTATCGTAAACGACCAAATTTATTTTTAAAACAACGAAATTTATAAGCTGGCAACAAAATATCGACTTTCATTTCTCTCCTGGAAAAATAACATTTATTAATTAGTAGGGACCTGCAAAATTCGCGTTATTATTTGGCATCAGGATAAACTTCAAATTACTGTATGTACTGGAGCCGGTGTCGTTTCCCCATTGGCTGCTCATTAGACGTGATGTCACTCCCTTTATGATTGCACTACACGTGATTGGGGCACACAATTGCGAAGTGGTCATCTATTGGCTCATAGTTACGCACGGTGCATCAGCTTAAGTACAGTCCGATGACAAACGTATTTCAAAGGTACAGATGTTTGAAGTTTAATGTGTCCTCAAATAACAACGCGAATTCCGCAGGTGTCTATTAACGAGACCAGCCGAGAGGTGAAAGTTTCATTTTGTTCCAAAGAGTTACAGGGAGTGTTAATGGAATGGGAGTGCAGCAATTGCGTTGATTAACTTGTAAGTTCACGGCTTCTAGCGCGACAGTGAATCATACCGCGAGATGACAAAGTTGCGGTAATGAGCGTGTTCCGTATATTGCGGGGAAGAGACTTGTGCGAGAAGGGAAGACGACGTGGCGGAGGGAAGGATGAGTTAAAGAGAGACAGATGACGGCACGTCCCAGACAAAGTTCCTAGGGGATAAACGACGCTGCCCGAGTGCTGAATCTTGTCACCTTCGCGGAATCCGCGACGCTCGGAAATGGGCTGGCAATAAAACGGGGTATAGGCTGTTCACGGTCAAGTTAACAATTTTTAAGGCCCTTCAAAATCTTTTCTTTCACCTAATTTAAATCTTCCTGCTGTTTTTTTTTTAATATCAACATTGCACCATACATTCCACCACTCTCAAAAGTAAACGCCTGAGGCTGCAGTAAGAAATATTTATTAATGGTTAATGCCTGTTGGGAGGGCCTTAAAAAGTGCTCACTTTACCGTGAATAGCCTATATCGACGTGTTGTCGTTTCTCTCACACACGTCAGTCAACTCTTCCCTACCCCCGCCAACCAAAAGAACCAACCGACCGACCTTGACCCAGTCCGTGACGCCATCAACATCACGGCGGGTCGCTGGTTCGAGTCCACCTTCTACCACGGGATTTCTTATAAGTAGGGATAGGAAAATTTCGCGATTTCAATTACCTGCATGTTAGACTCCAGAATCATTTGTATAGTCGAACCTCAGATGTTTGTTCATTGGCTGTTGCCCCAGTGCTACACCACATTTGACACTAAGGGATTCGCTTCTTGTTTCCTTGCAAGTTGGCTATTAGCGCGGAGTTGTCCAGGCCGTGTCTAATAAACTCTTATCCAATTGCAAAGGTGACTTCAGTGTACACGCGTTTGAAATCTATCTTGTCCTGAAACTAAGTCGCGAATTTTTCCTATCCCTACTTATAAGTAGGGACCTGCAAAATTCGCGTTATTAATTGGGGACGCATTGAACTTGAAACACGTGTATCTTTGCTATATGTTTGTCATTGGACCATACTTCATGTGACACGCCCTGGGTACCTCTGCGCCTGTAAATGAACACTTCACAAGTGTGTGTGTCCCAGTCAAGTGGAGTTCAGTCGAAAATGGAGTGACTTCACATCTATGCAGCAGCCAATGAAGAAACGACGCTGTCTCCTTTACGTACAATACTGTGAAGTTTAGCCTGATGGAAAATTGTAACGCGAATTTTGCAGGTCCCTACTTATAAGTAGATATTTCGTGGATTCACACGGCAGCAAGCTAGACTCCGCAATCATTTGTGCATTCGAGTATTAGTTAGTAGTTCATTACTAGGGATAGGAAAATTTCGCGAGTTCAATGACCCGTTGGCTAGACTCCGCAGTCCTGTATGTAATAGAGTCTAAGCTGTTTGTTCATTGGCTGTTGTTCCAGAAAGTAGCCAGTGTTTATCCACACCTGGCAGTATGACACTCGCTACTTGTTTCCTTGCAAGTCTGCTATTGGCTCAGAGTCGTTCAGGGCGTGTATAATGAACTGTGATCCAATTGCAAACGTGACTTTAGTGTACACGTGTTTGACGTCTATCTTGTCCTGAAATAAACTCGCGAAGTTTTCCCATCTCTAAGAATTCATTTTAGGACAAGCTAGTTTTAAAAAAACGTGTTCCTTTCTGTTATGTTTGCGATTTGGATCACAGTTTATTAGACACGGCCAGGTAAACTCTGAGCCAATAACAGAACTACAAGGAAACAAGTAGCGAATCCCGTTCAACCTGGCCTGAGGTAAAACTGCCTACGCACTGGAACAGCAACCAATCAACAGAAAGCTGAGGCTAGAAAATACATAGCACAGTGGAATCTAGCCTGTAGGTAATTCAACACGCAAAATTTTCCAGTCCCTATTCATTCGCTATTTCTCCAGTTTAAACCTCCAGACCAGGTAGCACAGAATTCGGTTCTTATTTACCTCACAGCTTCGTTATTGGCTGAAAGTCGTTCGAGGCGTGTCTAACAAACTGCGCTCCAATGGAAGCACAAGCACAGATGTACACGTGAATGCAGTTTAGCTTGTCCTCAGATGAATCCGCGAAATTTCTGGATCTCTTCTTAAAAGGCAACGCCAAAGTTTTGGATTGATCCGAAACGTTTATGCATAGGGACAGGAAAGTTTCGCCAGTTTATACTCCATTCCCGGTTATTTCACACTGTTCTGAAGCCCTGCTGAAGTTCTACTTCCAGGATATTCCTCCGCCTCGTGCCAACTAAGCTTAACTAAGTCTAGAAAATTTCATCAAAGGACAACGCAGCGAATTCGTGCGCGCTTAGTTATAATAATATTTTGCAATGAGAACTACTTCTTGCTAGTGGCTATCAACATGCAAGTTTTCTCACCGTTTGTAAACATATTTATTGCGAATGAAATATTATAATTTATAGATAAAATATAAGTAGAAATTTAACTCAACGAAACACAATATACTTCTATGTTAACAGAGGTGCAAAACGCTTGTGATACATGGCATATTTAGGAAATAACTAATTACTTCATGCATTGAGTGATTTTTCTGAGGTTTGATTAAAAAAGTATGATGAAACCGCAAATCAAATAAGTTGTGTGGAGTTTGCCATTATCGGCATGAGCGAAGGAATATTACTCCGCCTGAAGTTTCCATAAGCTTCTGCCCTGTAATGTAATATTGCGCCAGCAACACGGAGGGGCCGCGGTGGTTAAGTGGTTAGACTACTCGCCTCCCACCTAGGCGAACCGAGTTCCATTCCTGGCGGGGTAGCTTCCGGAATTTTCGCATGTGGGGATCGTGCCGGACGATGCCTCTGGTCGGCGAATTTTCTCGGGGATCTCCCGTTTCTTCATTCCGATGCTGCTTCATATTCACCTCGCTTCACCCTCATCGGCTCTCAAGACCCTCAATTTTAAGAGCCGCTTAACTCTCTCCACTCCACTCGCCATCGTCCGATTTCTCCTGGCTACAACGGAAATGTTTAGTATTTGCTGTCCGTCAGCCAATGAAGTCGCGCGTTGTCTGTAGACCAACATAAACTAAATATGAGGTAGACCGCTTATTCGTCTTCTGCGCGTGTACCCAACATTGACCTACCCCAACCCTACACAACTGTCAATGTCATATGGTCAACAGTGGTGAACGTGTTTGTTTACACATTAATTTTTAAATCACAACCACTATTATATTAATACAATACTTTTTGAGATTTGAATGTAATCAAAGAGTATAATAAATTGGCTAGAGGAATTATGACAACATCTCAAAAGCACTTATTTACTAAACCTCAAACCCAATCCACGCCATTTTTGCTAGACGTGTGGGCAGAAAAGCAGTTCAATGTTGGGACATGGAGAATGGTTGTGCGCAGCCAGCGAGACCGATCTACCTCATCTTTAGTCTCTGTGTACCAATACATGTTTCGTTACAAATGTAACAGGGTTTACAATCTACAATATATGTACATTTCAGAAATTATTAAAAATAACAGATTTATTGTAACGAGCTGAAAAATGGACTAGTTATAATATTTCATTTAGATACCGATGCTGTAAAGCGAAACAATTAAACTATAAAAGTGTGAGATGTGTTTTTATGATCAAAGAAATTTCTACATAAATGTAGCCCCGAGTATATAAGTGCAGACTTATCAAAGGATTAAATATGTAGAATTCGAACACATCAATTAAAACGTTGCTGTAGGGAATTTAGCGTTTAGCCATTTGCATTATTTATTCGCTTGAGAATATTCGCTAGGATTACAAGTCGAACAACAAAACAATTACAAAACAATTATTCCCTCCTTTCACAGTCGGTAAATTATTCATTTTAAACACAAAAGCGCGTTCTGCAGCATAGTTGTTAAGTGTTAAATGGGTCGTGTTGAATTGTTTTTGAATTTCACAGAGTCATCAAGGAATTACTCAGAACTCCAAAAAAAAAAAAAAAAATGGAACAAAATATTTCTTCTTTTTTGTCCCGTTTTCAGTAGTTTGGAGGAGTATTTAAATGTTTTTTACTGCATAGGAAATTGCATAACTATGTATTTCCACGAACATCATCCCCAAAGATTTAACACAAAGATAATATTGTAACAAGTAACCGTTTACTTGGCTCCTCATATTACATTATAGCAAAGAAAGTTATCAGTTATTTTCACAAAAAGTTTTTAGTCTTTTCTTATGTGAAATTAGTTGAAGACGCAGAACCCTCACTCGCGTCTCCCGTACACTTTATTACGTTCAGTCCGGAATTTATTTACTATCACAAATGTCGCAAACTTTAAATACTTTGATAAGCACTGAACCTGTGTAGAGCGTACTTCTCCCAGCACGAGAACATAGTACTAGGTGTTAGTCGATGTCAGTATTAGTGTTTCACTAATCAGTATAAACCTGAAAAATCCACGTTATTATTTGAGTACACGTTACATTTTAAACAATTGTACCATTGCAATACATTTCTTATTGGACCATGAATTATTTGACATGCATCGGGTATTTCTGTGCCAATAAACGAACACTTCACAATTGTGTGCCCCAGTCACACTCAGTTCAGTCATAAAGGGCGTGACGTCACATATACATGCACCAGTCATTGGGAAAACGACACCGAGTCCGGTACATACAATAATGTGAAGTTCAGCTTGATGCCAAATAACAACGCGAATTTTTCATGTCTCTGCTGATGAGTATATTTGAAATATCCGCGAGTTCAATGACCCGTAGTCTAGGCTTCACGGTCTTATATAAACTAATGCAGATATCAACTGTTCATTGGTTGCTTGTTGTGGCAGCACAAGGCGGCGATTGGGCCTACAGTTTGTTGCATTATGTTTGTCATTGGCTCGTTCGTTTCCAGGAGGTGCCAAACAACTAATTTGCAAAAGTAACACGAACGTAGGCCTATATGTTTGTGAATTCCAACATGTATCGAAATTAATCTGTAAATTTTTTAGGTCTCTACTAACATGACGTGCAGAAATGCCAACGAATCAGATTACTCGGAACTAAGGCGCTTAAATTACCTACCAATTATTCTTGGTTGCGTAAAGTTAAAACTATAAATAACCCCCTCCCCCCCCCCCAATCTTTCTCCTCCTCCCACACACACCCAACTCCCGTGGAACATGTCCTGGATGTTGGACACGTAAAATGAACGGGTTCTGTAAAATTGCAAGCTTATCAATTGTTCAGGCAATGACAAATATTATATAAGCAAACCGAAGAAAGACAATGAACGTTCAGAACAGAAAATAAATCGAAATATGCATGTATTTAATGAAGATACCTTAGCTTTCTGCCATCTGCTGGAAGACGCACCGTTTACAATTGTACTGAACTTGCAATGAGTTAAAAAAAAACGCGCGCCATGAATCAAGCGAAGCACCGAATTGTTAAAATTGTGCCCCACTCCTGTGTATACAAAAAAAATGCAATATTTCCTCTTGAATATTTAATAACCCAGTACGTGTTTGAAAATGCAAAATTTAGCTTGTGTACGGGACAGTTATTTCAGTTTTTTTTTTTTTTTTTCAGCGTGAATCTACAGAGAGACCAGTTTACCTTCATAAATATTTGACAACGTATTTTAAAAAGTTGTACTCCGTAAACGTAAATTTGTTTTCGTTGAGTCTGATCGCTCTGTTATTCGTGCGAGTCCGCATTTCACGCAGCTGTCTGAGTCGATATTTCCGCTGGTTCTGGGAACACACCGCCATTGAAGCGGAAATGTGCGAAGAAAAAAAAAACAGTCTTACAAATACGAGTAACTTCTACCCTCTCCGGTAGCTGGGTAGGTGGGTGGGCTTAACGTCTCGTCGACAGCGAGGTCGTTAGGGATGGCGCAAGTTGCGCAGGGAGGATGGATTGGGAAGGCATCAGCCACGGCCTTTGTTTAGGACCCATCCCAGCATTCGCCTGAAGATATTTCGGAAAGCCATGGAGGGCCGAAGTCAGGTGGCCGGGCCGGGAATCGAACCCGGGTCCTCCCGAATGCGAGTCCAGTGAGTTGCCACTGCACCACCTCGCTCGGGCTTTATCCCCTCCCTCCCGCCCTCCCCCGCCGGAAACTGTCTGACGCCAACCGGTAGTCGACTATCTGTATTTTCACACTTTTCAAATCAAACTGTTTTTGAAAAAAAAATTTCCCCCATAATGACGTATTCGGGTGTTTCCCAAATATGCCATGTATCACAGGCGTTTTATACATCTGCGAAAAAATTGACGAGTTTTATTTTTGGTTAAAATTCACTTTTAGTTACATTTAGGGACACCCGAATTTCTCGAAAAGATTTCACGACGAGTTGTACTTCATAACGCTTTAGCTCAGCATCCACTTTCGTGATTGGATGGTTTCCGTGTTACGCTTTTTAGGTGTCTGTCCGTGAATCATATACGCACAGTGTTCAAGTTATGTACCTAATTCTAATTGGCCAGTTATGTACGAGAAGATTTTCTCACAAAGACACGCCGCCAATAAGCAAAAGAAAACAGTTGGAATGCCTGTAGGTATTGAAGCATAGCACGTGCGGAAGTTTTTTTTTTTTTTTTTTCTCGAGAAATTCGGTTGTCCCTGGTTGTATTTTATCTGTAAATTTTAATATTTCATTTATAGTAAATATCAGTAAAAACAGAGACAAGACAGGTTTGTTGGTAATGCCTAGTCAAATGTAGTTTTTTTTTTTTTTTTATATCTGAGTGCGCACGAATGTGATGTGTTGTCGTTATGGTGTAATTTTCTACACTTGGGTAAGCTTCGTTTGTATGAGGAGGAATACATTGAAAGTAGAACTTCAGGAAGGCTTCACAAAAGTTGGACGTAACGATGTATGGATCATAGCCGGTCTCCAGGAATGATGTGACGGACTGCTGGTTAAAAGTGTTCAAGAACCAAAATGTTTCATATTCTACATTTGGAGGATACCTATTATGAATGGTAATTTTACAAAAGTACCAGTAATTTTTAAAGTTATACTCATTAGGTATTTTAAGCGTCAATAAGAGAGAGAGAGAGAGAGAGAGAGAGAGAGAGAGAGAGAGAGAGAGAGAGAGAGAGTGTGTGTGTGTGTGTGTGTGTGTGTGTGTGTGTGTTTAAAACTTAAAATCTTTATTCGTATACTGCATATAAAAAAAATACTTTGACTTGAAATTTGTTGTGACGCAGGTTTTTTGAAATCATAGGAATGAGATGTTCCAATTGTTTTGAAATAACACATCAATAATATATTAAATTAAGATCAAATTAACATTAATTTTAAATAATAATAATTGAATAATAAATAATGAAGTTAATATTATAATTCCGGAAGTGTTATACCTGCGGTTATTTAACAATAGCTTATATTTAAAAAATCTAAATACGGAGAAATCATATAATTTTCTAAGAATATATTCTACATGACAGTCTGACAGCAGGAACAGTTATTTTCAGGTAAAGTGTAAATAATGTATTACTTTTGTTAAATTTTCATATTTGTACAAAAATATGTTATTTTTTTATTTTTTTAATTAAAATTACCTTTACAAGTGTTTTCTCGCCGCGGACTTTTTCCTTGTACAGTATGCCATCGGTGCCTACTACATAAATATAAAATAATAATTTTACATGTATGAATTCACTATTTATCGAAAGCTTCACGTCGAGACAGGGTAGCGAGGACAGCATTTGGAAGCTCGATAATAGGTTGGTGGGAAAAAAAGGGGGGTGGGGGGCGGGGTCAAGTGGCACTGGCGTAGCTACCTGTTGATCGGACCCATGTCGTGCTAGGAAGTGCAATAGAAAGGTTTGTGTAGAGGGTGGGGCGGGGAGTAGGTAGGTAGGTAGGTCAATACACTCTCCACATTCAGGGGCGACCTTATCTCGAGGGGGCGCTTGGCTCAGGACAGTCACGCGATCTGACGGCGTTGCCAACTTGCGCGTACCAAACCTGCCTGCTGTTCCTCCTTCGTATTACATCAAACAATAAGGCCACCTTCCCACATTCACAACATCCGAGTGCCTGACCCCTTGGAAATCTCCAGGCCCAAAGAAACAATAGATCATTTACATCGAAATTGTAAATCCATTTCATCAATTTCATTAAAGTAGCAAAATCAATTTTATTTTTATTTATCAAAATATACATAACTAAGATCAGTAATGGCCAATAACCGGGTACTGATGTAATTTGATTTTGTTCTGTTCCTCCTTCCCCATTACATAAAAACACTACCTCTTAAGCTCCTGCCGCACTGTCAAATTTTCCCATCGAACAGCTTACAATTAGTTTGGTCAAATAAAGTTGGACAGCTATGACGTCATCGAAACGTCATAAACGCCGCTATGTTTGTCTGAGAAAGTTGGATGGCTTCATATTCCATCAAACAATTGAAGATTGGACCAGTTATAAAATTTCTTTGACAATCGTGCACGATATAAATGAACGTCAAGAAACTGTAAAATAACGAACAATTGCTGGAAACGTAGAAGCTTACGAAGATAAATAATTTATTTAAAAGCTGTCTTGGCATGAATGCTATTTTGAATGAATATTGCACATAATATTTCCTTGCGCAAGAAATATCTCTGATAAATAAAATTTTACTTTAGTGAAGAAGCGAAAAAAAATTACAATTGTCCTTAGATTTCTTTCTGAAATGGACTGTATAAAAAAACCAAAGCAATATCTCACTAGAAAAACAATTTTCAAATAATAATTCATATTAGATTCTTCCAGAAAAATAATTCGGCAGTGGGTCACATTTCAAAGACATTCCAGATTATTTGATGAAACTTGTCGGAAGGATAAATTTGATGGCCGTATTTTGTCTTCAAATTGTTTTGTCAAATATAGTTGAAGGTGAGAATTTGACAGCGTGACGTGTACCGAACAACACGTTCATGTAAGACGACTATAGTCCATTCACGAATGGAAGAGACTTTTGAAAACGAACCTTCGAAAAATCAACCTAGGCGTAACACGTCAATCTGTTTTATTTATTTTTTTTTTCAATAACCTGTATCCCACGAATATATAACACTGTGATTAACTTTAGAGAACTGTATTATTGAATAAATGAAACTTTACCTTAGTATCTTCTATAACTTGCAATATTTATTTCGTATTTAATATGAATGAACAACAGCGAGAGCAGCGATGTTTTGGCAACGGCTAGCAAGAAATAGTTCACATATAAATATTGTTTTAACCTATATTTTTGGTACACTATTTGTTAATTAAACGTTGCCTATTGAAATATCTAAATATTTAGGTAGCCCCGATGGCAACATATTTCATTGTTACAGTTTAAAATTACAGCGCAAAATATCGTGCGTTGACCCTAGTGACGCGGTGTTTGTTTTATCGACTGAGGAAGCAACTGTTGACTGGACGGAGCTTGTCGCTCTCTCTTTCTTTGTCTCTCCCACAATCGGGAAATTTCGTATTGCTAGTAAACAATTGAAATTATACATGTTTTCAATTGTAGCATATTTCATACTTATTACAACAAAATAATGATTTTTGAATTTGTAATTTACAACTGAAAAGAGATTTTAATATTTGAATACTTATCTTAACATATTTAGACATTGGCGGGTGGTTACCATTTCAAGTTGGCAGACGTGGCGAGCCATGACATGGCGTGTTGATCTTTGCCAAATGAAGCATAAATTATACTTACTCCGAAAAACACTTCAGAATACCACATAACGTTTGTAGACGTTGTGTTTTTTAAAACCGACCCAGGCGAGTTACGAAGTTGTGATAAATCTGTGTTTCCAAGGCGGCAATAAATATACTGTTACGTGTGTTTCGTCAACCTCTGCGTGTGATATGGTGTGGCGGTGCTGCATTGTGATCGATACGCTGGCCCTGAGTGTGTGCGTGATTTCAAATATTTGTTGTGCACTATTTATACGTTTCAAATGTGAACTGTTTTTATGATGAAGTTAATTATTTACATCCACGTCTGTTTATTTATCACAACGTTGTACCTTTGCCCCGGGTGTGTTTGAACCAAACACAATCATATAACGTGATTTTCCACAATCCGAAAGAAACACTAAGACCAGCCCGATAAATTTCAATAAACCTAATAAACAGTAAGTAGCAATACACAGAAAAATGAGAGGAATAGAAAACTACGGTAGGCTTAAATGTGTGCATGTTTGCCGCTATCATTTACGTTTGGATGACAAAAAATAAGCAACACGAGTTGCATGCTTGAATTTAATGTGCCTTTTTCGCTTGACTGCTTGTTCCTTCGTTTTAATATTTATTCAAACTGAGGCCGTCCTTTTAAAGAAATAACCCAACACATATCAATAACAAAATAATAAATACTGCAGTTCTTTACCTCGCAGTTGTAACAGCGTTAAACACAGTCGCGGCAAAATATTAACGTGCATTATATGTAATGTGCTATGTCGTGGAAAACAAATATTTTAATGATAAATAACCGCATGAACTATCGTCAATTCAGGCATTTTTAAAATTTCATAAAGCTGACCTAAATAATGAGGCCTAAAATGTGAATACTCGAATGGAATGGTTTTTGGAATATAACAGAATTCTTTGAAAAACTGTACAGTAAACAACGAAGACAGGAATAAAAGTAGGAGTCGAATTTCAATGTTTATGTTTAGTGTAGCGAAAGTATACGAACACAATCTGTACACACAAACATACACTGGAATGTAAACATTGATTTTGACAGATGCTACATGGCAGTCACATGGAAATGTCTGTTTACATTTGGCGGAAGGATAAGAAATGGGCCTGCAAGTAGATATTTAGCAGGGCTCCGATAAAGTTTCTTCCAGTCGGGAATGGACTATATATCTTTGCTAATATGTTCTAAGGAGACCTATTACGATCAATTTCACGTAACGTTCACGCACGCGATGGATGAACTTGTCAATTTATGGCTTTTGCGTGATACATAAAACGTGACACTGCACCACGTGATTTCGTTGGACAATCACTATAAGGACGTTGTTGAGCTAACTTTGCTTTTCAAGTATTTGTTTTTATTTTCACGATTGGCGACTGCTAACGTTTTTAATTCATGTACAGCATTTATAAATTTCTCGCGGAAATTAGTACGAAAGTGCAGTAGAATTCAGGCTATAATTATCTATTTTGAATCCGTAAAAATTTAGGGTTCTTTACATTGCCGCAGTTTATTAATTATATTTCTCAGAGGTTTAAAAATGCATACATGAAATACACTATGATGTTTTCCAATATGTTTGAAATTTTTAGTGGGCTTATTTGATTAAGAAAAAAAATTAATTCCCTTGGAGATCAAAGTTTATTACATACGATTTATTCGATGTATTCGAAAAATGAGCCTAATCTCTCAGAGACATTTCGTTTTTCGAAGTTATGGCGGTGTCGGTGTTGTTAACGAAGTTTGAAAAAAATCACGAACGCTCTAATTTATCAACTTGTTCTTGCCACACCAATATTAAAACTCAAATATGACTGTATTACAAGATTTTTGAGTGTTTATCAATCTGAAGTGTAGCAAAACTTATCCCAAATATTTTCATTTTTCACACCAATATTACGATTACGTGAAGCATCTCTTAATATATTACCCAAAAATACCTCGCTTTACGTACGCATGTTACGTGTAACGTAACGTCATCGTATTGCTGATATTATTGGCGTAGCGAGGGAGATCGTCCAGAGGAGCATCTCCCCCCCCCCCCGAAGACAAATAAATAAACCGAGACTAAAATTTCCACCCAACACTGAAATATATGTAATATGAGACATTTTTAGAGCAAGTGGAAAGCTGCCAAGCTAGGGTGTGTTTTTATTCAGTACAACTTTCTTTCCTTCACCAAAGGAGAGTGGCATTGCTCCCCAAAACATTCTCTTCCCTATCATATCTTCATAGATGCTATCAGATGTGTCTCAAGGTCAGAAAACCCTCGTGAACTGTCCCTAAGAATATATCAGGATTCCATGTGCACGCGTCAAATCACCCGCTTCTCTTTTTTTTTTTTTCCAGCAAAGAAAGCTACAGTAGACTTTACAACATTTCATTATTCATCACGAAGCCGAAAATCATTTGGTTCATTATTAATTATATTTTTCGAATTTGGTTACATTGATCTCTTAGTTTCTATGATTAGGGAAAATACACGAACTTCTACTGAACGTAAGCAAAATAAACTACTGATATATATATATATATATATATATATATATATATATATATATAATTATTTTAGTTTGCTTACTTTCAGTAGAAGTTCGTGTGTGTGTGTATATATATACATCTATCATGGGGAATATTTTAATGCAAGTATTTGTTGTGTGGCCCAAATGAATGAATATATTAAACAGAGGGCTATATATTTGCATCGATTATCGCTGACTTTTACACAATTCAGTGACCAATTTATTTTTCAATAACCAAATTTATAAGTTGGCAACTAAATCTTAACTTTAATTAGTACTGCTCTTATAATGAGAACTATATGGAGTTTATGAGAAGTATAATTTACTTTATACCCGCTATTCAAAAATCCCAATAAAGAGTCTTTTATTTTTTTGCGTTTACTTACGGTTAATTCTATGATGTCACTTTTGGCAAACTTTTTCCCCGGAACTTCTCTTAAGCAAATCCAATGCTACTTTAAACCTCGAAACCACTGAACATCATACAAAGTGCTCAATATTACAGATAGTAATCAATTCACGGCTACTTCACACTTTTCTGAAACCCTGCCTAAGTTCTACTTCCAGGATATTTCTCCGCCTCGGGCAAGCCAAGCTTAAATAAGTGTGGAAATCACACCAGAGGCCAACGCGCAGCTTTCCTGCGCACTCAGTTGTAATATTATTTTGCATGAGAACTATTTATATAACTATCTATTACTATGCGCTACCAACATGGATTTTTTTTCTCACTGTTTTATTCGTGATTATTAAAAAATAAATATTTAAATGTATAAATAAAATATAGGTATTACTGTAATTTATAAGAAAAATAAGATACGTTTGTGTTTACAGAGGTATAAAACACTTGATACATGTCATATTTAGGAAATAACTGCATACGTATTACTCGGGGTATTTTTCAAACGTTTGTGATAAAACGTCCGAAAAAACTGTGAATGGACTATAGTAGCCGTAACTATTTCTTCTGATAGACTCCAAATATTACCGTTAGCGAACTACAATAATTGTTCACACGGGAACAGATGCATTTATGGGCAGTGTATTGTAAAAGTTTGGTTACAAAAGTGCCGCATTCCGACACTCGCAGATTCTACTGTCCAGTTAGTTCAGTGATGCAGTGCTGCTGTTCCGATTCTACCGACGGGCACCGATGATCTCCGACACACGATTCCGCGCGCAATTGGATGGCACCCTGCGCGAGGCTAGATCGACACAAAAACCACTGAGTTTACTACTGCTGAATTTGTTCTTAACAGACTGTTGTATCAAAACCCTGCGCGAGGCTTGTCTATGCTATTTTTCCATCTCCGTTGCAATGTTACTTTACGTCTGTACGAGATCTCTGAGCGCGTGAATGGGTTGCGGTGGCTGAGCGGTTAGCCTGCTCGCCTCCAACTAAGGAGAACTGGGCTCAATACCCAGCCGGGTCACTCCCGGATATTCTCATGTGAGAATCGTGCCGGATGATGCCACTGGTCAACGGGTTTTCTCGGGGATCTCCCGTTTACCCCCGTCCCTTCGTACCGGCGCTGCTCCACACTCACCTCAATTACCCTCATCGGCTCTGAAGACCTCGCTGTTAAAAACAGCCCAAATATCTTCACTCACTTGACTCACTCGAGGCTCGTGAAGTTTTTTTTTCCTACGGAAGCCACGCGAGAAACATTTTAAAATGTAATTTACGGTAAAATAAGCACTTTCGAAAGCCCTGCTTAAGATCTACTTGTATGCACGTTATGTATTCTTCCACCGTATATGGAATTAACACTAGCACGAGCGTCATCACTTTATTCATGCGCGAGTCAGGTGAATCTGTGAAATTATTAGTGAAGGGAAATATTTTACAAACCTGACATTTCTTGCTCTTCGATGTATTAAAAAAAAAAAAAAAACATAAAGCGAAAGAAATAATTTAAGTTATCACAAATGGTTACCTAAAACTTTTTATTTTAACACTTTCAGACCCACCTTAATTTACGGTTTCAGGTGTTGCAAACAAAAACTTATGATGCGTACTGTACCTAAGCCGACACAACACTTGTTTTGTAGTCACAGCCAATGAGCTGTAGGCTCTATGATCGGCGACAGTAATATGAACCAATTATGATCTGGACCAGTAAGACGGTTTGAGAATTATTAACCCACAGGTAAGATCATTGGTAATTGAGATTCGCAGTGTACAGCACTGACCAAAAATTACCTACACGTGCGTAATGTACACAGTTGTGTACACTGGGTCTGAATGGGTTTAAGTTAAGATATTGAACTACTTTACATCCATAGTTACCAGCTTTTCTGGGCGCATGTCACTGTGTCCCAGTTAAAATAAATGCAGGCAGGGGCTGTGGCATTTTTCTAAGGTCGATTTCATAAGTGCTTACTTTATCGTGAACAGCCTTTAAATATAAGTATTTCAACCATGCTGAGCTGATAAAGTAGGCAAGTGTTCTGTGGGGAATAAGTGTTCATCGAGAACGGCCATCATGAGAAAATCGTCGCATAGCATCTACATGTTTAAAAAATCACGTAAAATTTTTTTACTGTTCGTATTATGACAAGGATAGAAAACAATACTCATTTGGACCCTTCCCTTCAAAGTGAGAGCGAAAAGTGTTTGAACTTTTGCCTACATAGGTTACATTCTTTATCGTTCTACTGCTTTTTTATTGAGAATTGTTGATTTAAACCACGATTGATACAGGATGTTGAGCTCTTTTAAAAAAAAAAACTGTCCGCGCGTTGTAGGTGCCTGCCAGCGAATCACGGACACTCAGTGTTAGAGTTACTGAATTCTGATTGGCCCAGTCAGGTTGGAAACTGTCTCCCGACAAAGACACGTGGGCCAATAACAAAATGGAAACTGCACGTATACCATGGGACAATGGAGTCTAGCTTTCGCGTGAATTTTTTCGCGAAAAACAGGTGGCCCTATGTATCCCCCCCCCCCCCCATAAGTGACATTTAAATTTCCATACACCGCCTCCTCATATTGTTCACGCGCTGTTTTAGTGTAACAGTCAACTTGTCAGGGCACATAACCATACGATGATGAGATGTGGAGTTACTATTCCTAATTCGCTGTCAATTTCTCCATGAGAGTTTCATTCAGCGCTTACGTCGAAATGAATGCAGTCGCCATTTGCGACATTTGTCACAGGTTGGTTACGAAAGTGCTCACTTTACCATGGCATATATGTAGTCTTGTACACGCGAAGGAACTGGACAATTTTAAGTTAGCAACCTCTTCTACAAGAAGCCATTTCTTACCTTGATTTGATCACACGGCAGCTAGAAATCTAGCATGTCACACAAACAGAACGCATGGTCCATATTTATTGTGGAAAATGTTATAAATATTGTACAACACAACACAGCACATCACAACACATATTTTGTGTATATATATTATTTGTTTCATCCTAATAACATATATCAAGTCCTACATAAATATAATATATATATATATTACATATAATAAAAATAATATAGTAGAAATGAAATGTAATAAAAAATAAAAAATGGGTGCTCCAACAACACTGGCTAACAAAATGGCGTCTCTGGGCAACTACACGACGGAACGCCGATCGCTAATCAGCGCATGGTAACCTCCTTGCCAGCCAGCTACCCTGCCGACAGCGAACCTTTCTCATCATGCAGTGGCCAATCAGACAATAGGCTCGTTAACAGAGCATCGTCTAGCCAATCAGAGAACGGGCACGGCCGCACCAAAGGAACCTCCACACCATGATGTAATCTGTGATTGTATCCTGTGGAAGCATTTTCTGTATTCTCCAAAAATATCGCCTCTGCGAGAGTTAGGTAGACAATATAGAAAGAGTATCGAGGTCACATAAGCTTCGAGCCAATTAATTCCGCAGCTCCATTGTATGTGGGTATACAACACTTTCATCACACCAGCGTTAATGTTTACCCTTGGCCGGTGGGTGGGGTGGGGGGGAGGAAGCTGCTACGCGCTAGGTGTAATTAAAACAGTCGAGCAATTGCTTTTAGATCCGCGCTTTTAAGGTGCGAGGTAAAAAAAAAACCCCCGGGGGTAAATATTTTCGGAACGAGCGTTATTAGAACGGAACATCAGAGTGTGCCGTCATGCGGCGAGCTGAAAGGAGGAAGATTACGAACACGTGGGTAAACGTGTATGCACCAGAAGATGTATTTTCTTCGGTAGAATTAATTTTAATGCAAACAAACTGATAGAACGTGGAAAGTAACAAACCTTTCAGTATGTGCGAGTTTTTGTGATGGCTGCCCGTGGCAAAATGAGAACTTCTGAAATCAACCATTAAAATAAAAATCACTGCTCGTAAGCTTGCTATTGTCCACACTGGCATGATGTCGGAGTAGTAATTAAAATTGTTTTAAGATTTTGATTTGCACCGCGAGTGTGAATTTTTATCTATCGTCGCCGAAGTTAGGAAGAAGAGGGTGGATTGAATTTGGCGGCTGTTGACAGCGAGGTCTCGACAGCCGACGCTGGTGATTGAGGTGAGTACGGAGCATCGCCGGAATGAATGGGCGCGGCGGAAACGGGAAATCCCGGAGAAAACACGCCGACCAGCGGCATCGCCGAGGAGCGACCCGGCCCGGGGATCGAACCCGGTTCGCCTTGGTGGGAGGTGATCAGGCTAGCCGCTCAGCCACCGTGGTCCCCACCGAAGTTAGGGATTTTAGATTTGATACATTAGATAAATGACGATCCACGCAAGGTTTTTGGTAAACACAAGGTAAGAGCATATATCGGAAAGACCTACCGAAGTTAAAGTAATTAGTAAGCTCGTATAATTATATGAGGTTGCTAGACATTTTCATTGCCATTTCCATGGTGGACGACATGTTGCACATTGAAGATATTTACGTTCAGTTAACGTATTAGTGGCCGATGTTTACAGCCTTTCTTTGTGAGATATCTGATTTGTCGGAGCTTCTGAATCTCTCGTTTGTGAATGAGCATTCAGCACTTGATAATCTGGTTGCGAGAACGCTGGATACTGGTACAGCACTCCTCGAAAAAATATAACTAGTGCAGTATTTGAGATCATAAATGAATTTGGGACTGAACGGGTCAAACTCATCGCGACGAAGGAAATAAATCGTCCATGTTTATTGGGTGACAATACAGACTGCAAGACTCTTGTGAATATCCTTTGCCATGGTTATTTTTGACGTTGCCAGTCACAGGCGAATGTATAATTCCGGTCGTTGCAGCGCGAGGTGATTCTATGTCCGGGGATATTTTTGTTTCAATTTAACACACGCTGAGACCTCAGAACCGGGAATAACGTTTATTGTTGTAGATACCGTTGGTAGTAACGATTCATGAAGACAAGTAACTGTTCCGATAACAAAAGGGTTGCTACCACAAATTAATATTAACTATACTGGGCGCTTTACGTGTGCAGGGGAATTACAAACCTGTTTTTTGTGCAACATGTTCCAGACGGTGGGACGAAATGATCCACAAACCCGACGCATTAACGAAATCACAATAAACAGTTACTTTTATTGGATAATGTATATTAGAACCGAGGTCAACCCACAGACCTTTAGAATTACCTTACCACCATTTTTAGCAATTAAATAAAAATTGTATATCTTTAATCATAGGCTTAAAAATTATAATAATTTTTTTTTTTAGATATGCTTGTAGTTTCGACCGTGTAGAGATATATAGAACCAGTGTTAGTATTTCCAATACTAACACTGATATGATTTTATGTCATATATCAGGAACAAATAAGAATGTTTATGCGGTTCATGTTCCTGGCAGGAGATTTTCATGAGACTGCGAAATGTATGCTCAACAACTCAACAACACTTTTTTAAATCAAAACTTTGAAAAAAAATCTCCCCATCTTGCTTGTTTGTTTCCTAAATAGGTCTCGCCTAGGACCACCTGTTTTCCGCGAAATGATTTACGCGGAGGCTGTGCTTCGATATCCTATTTGCACACTTGCAGCCTTCATTTGACTACTGGCTGTCTGTATTTGTTTTGAAGACAGTCTGTTACACGAGTGAGCCAATCAGAATTAAGTTTACCCGGCGCTGACCGTCACTGATTCGCGGGCAGACACATTAAGATGTGCAACAACTCAAATGATCCAATCACGAAAGTGGTTAGGAACTAAAGTGCGTTGGAACACAACTTGTCCTGAAATATTTTCGCGGAAAAGCCGGTGTCCATAGTTTTACCACAAGCGGTCTATACTCGTGTTGACAAAAAGACACTTGCGGTTCATTGAATTGAACTTTTACACGTATTTCATTGATAATTACAATTCTTCATTTATAATTAATATTAATGAAAACAGGGAGAAAACTGGTCTGTTGGTGATACCTAGGGACCTGCAAAATTCGCGTTATTATTTGGCATCAGGCTAAAATTCACAGCACTCTATATACTAGAGCCGACGTCATCTCTCCATTGGTTGTTGCATAACTGTGAAGTCTCTCCCTTTCTGATTGAACTACACGTGATTGGAGCACACAATTGCGAAGTGTTCATTTATTGGCGCAGAGTTACCCAGGGTGTGTCAAATAAAGCATGGTCCGACAACAAACGAATTGCAAAGTTTAACGTGTCCCCAAATAATAGCGCGAATCTTGCACGTCTATAGTGATACCTTGTAAGAAATAGTTCTTATGCCAATTTTTTTTTATTACACTGAGGGTGCACGAATGGGCTGCGCTCTCCTTTTGGTGTAATATTCTAGACTCGGCTAAGCTACGTTTGCGTGAGGCGGGGGGGAATATCCTGGAAGTAGAACTTCAGCAGGGCTTCAGAAAAGTTTGGAGTAACCTTGAATGAACTATACTTTCCACGTGTCTGGACTTTCGTCACTGAATACAGTTTTCTGCTACGCTTAAAGCAGACAATTAAAGCCACAGCTTATGCTAAATACCGGACGTTGTGATTGAAATGGTTAGGCCTAAAGCTCCTGTGACGCTGTCAATTTTTTTGCATTCAACTACATTTGACAATAAAATTTTAAGACAAAATACGGTCATCAAATTTTTCCTTCCAACAAATTTTATCAAATAATCTTGAATGTGTTGGAATATGTGTTACACTGTTAAATTATTTTGCTGGGAAGATCCAATCTGAATTATTATTTTTAATTATTTTTAAAGTGAGGTATTGCTTTTGTTATTCATTGCAATCAATTACAAGAATAAATGCAAGGAATGTTGTAATTTATTTTCGCTTCTTTACTAAATTAAAATTTTATTTGTCGGAGATGTTTTCTGCACAACGAAATTTTAATATCTCCGAGTTCGTAATATTATGTAGAATATTTGATTCAAATAGCATACTTGCTCAGGCAGTTTCTACATAAATTTATTATCTTCATAACTTACATAGTTTCCAGCAATTATTCCTTATATTGTAAAGTTTCTTGACTTCCATTTTTGTCGTGCATGATTCTGATTGACTGAGGCCATCAAACATCAAAGAAAATTTATAACCGATCCAATCTTCAATTGTTTGATGGAAATTGAAGTTATCCAATTCGTTGACGTCATAACTGTCCAACTTTATTTGACCAGACTTATTGGAATCAGTTTGACCGGAAAATATGACGGTGTGACAGGGACTTTACAGTAGGAAACGACTTTTAAAAGTTACCGGAGGCTGGTGCCTACCTGGAGAGATTCTCAGCGTTTTGAGGCCGTGAAATGCGAGAGCGATAAGGGCGACTCTGCATTGCTCATCATGTAGCACCATCGCCCCTGGTCGCAAGGCTCTCTCTGCCTTGCAGTGTTCTCGCCGTGCTGCGTTTACGTAAGCGACGCTACCATTTCATTGGTGGAAAATCTGAATCATATTTCAGTGAAGGGCCTTTAACCCATTCGGACCCAGTGTACACAATTGTGTGTGTTACCCATGTGTAGGTAATTTTTGGTCCGTGCTGCACACTGCGAAGGCCAATAAAAAATTATCTTACTTGTGGGTAAATGATTCGCAAACATTCTTACTGGCCCAGGTCATAAATGGTTCACATTGCTGTAGACGAACATATAGCCTACAGCTGATTGGCTGTCACAACGAAACAAGTGACGTGTTGACTTATGCACAGCACTCGTCATAAAATGTTTAGTTTACAACGCCTGAAACCGTAAATTAAAGTAGGTCTGAAAGGGTTATATATATATATATATATATATCTCTGAAGCCGATATTCAGAGGTACAGCGCTTTGGAAGATAAGTGTTTAGCTATGTTGGGTGACATCTTAAAAGCACTCAAAAGCCCTCATCCGAAGTGTGTGATATTTTCGTATCCCATGACGCTGGACGCACGTTCAACAGTTCCATTGAAAGATGCACATTTCTAACACTGCAACGAAGTTCAAGAGGCAGGTATGCGGGAGTCTCCAAGTCGTGTCCGGCCCCACGTTGGCTGAGTTGTTAGACCGCTCGCCTCCCACCACGGCGATCCGGGTTCAATCCTAGGCCGGGTCACCGGTCGTTGCTGGACGATGCCATTGATCGGTGGGTTTCCTCCGGGATCTCCCGTTTCCCCCATACTCACTTCAATCACCCTCGTCGGCTCTCAGGACCTCGCTGTTAAGAGCCGCCCAAATCTCTTCACCCATCCAAGTCGTGTCACTTTCAAACCTGCACTTGATTCAGGAGCAAAGCGAGTACCATTTTCCTGTTATAATTAGGGGCTGGAAAATTTCGCTATTCAGTTTAGGACGAGCTAGATCTCCAACACTCGCACATTTCTGTTATGTTTTCAATTGGATCGCAGTTTGTTGGATACGCCCAGGTGAGCTCTCGAGACGATAAAAGACCTGCAAGGAAACGGCCACCTGGTATGACGCGAAACTCGCAACACACTGGAGCAACAGCCGACGAACAGATAGTTGAGTCTCGAAAATACGTAGGTCCGTGGAGTCTAGCCGACAGGTCATTTAGAACGCGAAATTTTCATGTACCTAGTTGTAATTCAGTGGCAAGTTAGACAGTACACAAGTGTATGCTAGTTCGACATGTGTCATTCCAACTCCACTAACACAGCACACTCATCAGAACTCGCGACCAATAGTTAGGGATAGGGAAATTTCGCATATTCATTTCAGGACAAGATAGACTTCCAACACGTGTACACGGAAGTCGACTTTGAAATTGGAGCACAGCTCATTAGAAACACGCAGGATGACTCTGAGCCAATACCAAACTTGCAAAGAAACCACCATCGAGTGCCATACCGCCGGGCGTGGAGTAACACTGGCTACTATCTTGAGGCAACAGCCAATGAGCACACAGCTGAGGCTCGAGTGTACACAGTACTGTGGAGAAGAGCCTACATGACATTGAACTCGCGAAATTTTCCTATCAATACCAATATAAATATTCATCACTGTAGTAGGTCCATCCCGAGTGGCCATCTGGAATTAGGGTTTGAGTTCTGTTTGTGACGACAGCCAAAAAACAACTGATTTCTGCTCGAGTAAGCTTACAACTCGTTGGTTGCGATAACGAATAGATACTGGGAGGGCTGAAAGTACTGCATTATTCAAAAATGGCATTAAGTGCATTACTTGAAACTGTAAATATAATCCGGTTTGAGTAGTAAAAACTCTGAGCACTATGCCAGAGTGTGACTTTCTCTTCTACTAAGAACAAAATTTTGTTTATGTAGTTAAGTTTTATTTTAATAAATAAGGAGAGAACCCGAGATATTTGCGAGTAAAATTACCTGTAGGCTAGACCTCCCAGTCTTATATACTCTCATACAGATATCAACTGTTATTGGTTGATTGCTGTGGTAGTAAAAGACGGTGGTTGGACGTACAATTTGCTGCATGATTGTTAATGGCTCATTTATCTCCAGGGGGTGTCAAATAACACGCCGACCAATTAAAAAAGTAATATGAACATACACGTAAGTGAATTCCAACTTGTCTAGCAATGAACCCGCGAAATTCTCGGGTCTCTATAAATATGGCTGCAAAATTGTTTGTTTTGTTGTAACATTTTAATTATACTCAACTACAAATTAAATATTATTAACTGTTGCTTATCGTAAAGTACAGGGGAAGGGGGGGGGGGGTTAAGCCGTATATTTTTAGCATTATGCGAATGCATTGCAACGGATAGAGCTAGTGATATTTCGCGAAAAAAAATATCCGTACTCGCTTAACTTCAGCACTATAAACACTCGTCAGAAGTTGGTCCATTGCCATTGGTTGTCGTTTGTTTGACGAGGTGTGTTTCGTTCTAGCGGACCACTCAGAATTCGGCAACATCAGCAGGGCCCCTGCGTGATTCGTGTGCAGACATTTAACACCTGTCAGAAAGTAATTCTCACAACTAAGATATGTAAACGTCATTGCAGTGTTCGAAATATAACTTGTCTTGAAATCTTTTTGCGAAATTTCACTACCCCTAGATATTGAAGTCTAGTATGGCCATAAATATTTTCGCGAAATACATCCGTCCCTATTAATTATTATTCCGTGATTGAAAATTATGCATATAAAGAAAACAGAAAAAAACGTCGTTTATTTAGATGTGAAGGATTCCTCACAAAGCGATTGAAGAACATTTATCTGTAAGAGAATAAAATAAAATAAAATTTGGTCAGAGAGGGTTATAAAAATTTAATGCACGAGTGTACAACATGTAATAAATCACTGTTATATGTGAAAAGACATTTGATTGGGATATTTTCGAGTTAGCACTAAATTGGCTGACAGTCAGCCAGTCATAGTGCATATTCAGTGGAGTAGGAGTGTCAAATGTTACGTGCCAATAGGACAAGTGTAGTAAGTGAAAAGCAGAGATAAACACAAATGGCGTTCTCATAGTTCACGATATAAGTGACTCAATTCTAGCTTGTATTTAATGTCACGCAAGATGTACAGAGTGCAAAGTGTCAAATTTTTTTAATTATTTTGCAATGATACTTTCGTTGTTCGTAAGGAAACGAAAATACATTTAGTAAAACGAAACGTCTGATAAAGCATATAACTAAAAAATTAAAAAACTAAACACTCTTAGCTACTGTAAAAATAAGTTTAAATACAGTGCCGTATCGGAAACGTAATAATCGCAAATGCTTTAATTGGAAGATTATTGCATTCCCCCGAGATATTAACAACACAACAAGCAGTGCAGAAAAGCAAATATGCCTGGACGTTCTAATTATTTCCCCTGGAATAATTTTTGTTTAGTTAAATTTAATTAGTGTATAATTTGTGCTAACATTTAGTTTAATAGTCGCAGTTGGTTAGTATAAAATGTCTTCAACATAATATTATATAGGGGTATTTATTTTGCGTATACAGTTTCATTACAGTGACTGCAAATTAAAATTTAATGTACAAATACCAGTCATAATTAGCGTTACCAGGAGGTCATTAAAATAAGTTTACGAGATTTTTTTCGGAAGTCCATTTTCACAAAATTACGTTTTACAAACGCAACGACAAACTCGTGAAATATTGATACGAATAGAAAAAAAAAAACTTTAATTCCACAGATACTGTTTTATTATTGGCCAGCGAAAAGTCTGTGGTTAAAAATTTTACAACCAATATCAAGCGAAACTAAAGGATTCTGCATTAGTTTACCTGAGTCTATGACATAATGTCCTAAACCCACCAAATGTATTGGAGGGGAAATTTCCTGAGCCGACAGTTACGGATTAAACTCACCACGTAACTTAGTGATTAATGCTGGCATTCTCTGCGCACAATGAGATGTCGATTCCGAAGAGACTAATCTGTGTCCAATTTAGGGCATTTATTAACAGCCTGTTTGTCAAGCTCGTTATGATTTATGATCGCCAGAAATTACTGATACGCCTATTATCTCACAATAAGAGAAGAATTTCCCTTTACAATTGAAACTGAAAGAATATTTAATCGCAAACGTTATTGTAAATGTTATTTTGAAAAATACACAGTGTAAAAACACTATCTTTGCTGTAACACATGATTGGTTATCGAAAATAAAAATTTGTTTATATATGAAGCACTGCAAAGTAGGCTTGCAGAAATACATTTTTTTTTTTTAGCTATATAGTAATGACCATGACAATATTGTCGTTACAATAATTCGGCAAATGGCTTTGTGGTAATGTCAGTACAAAGTAAACATAACTTGTGCTCTAAAAAGTCCATGATTAGTAAATAAGATAAATGTAACAAATCTTTCAAAATTAAAATGTCTAAAGAAATACTACGACGTCTGCGAGACTCGAGCCCCCATCCACAGTGTTACTAGGTTAACGCCCTTCTCCGTGCGACCACTTTGTCCTTTTGTATATGTGTTACTTTTGGTAAGTAGTAACATGGACCAGAATATAATGTCACCACTAGGGAGAAATTGAGGGTAGTGATTGGAAGAATCGCTACAATTCACAATGGTGTGACGGGGTATTCCGTCCCTAATTGAGAGGAATGGTGTTGTATTGAAGCCTCTTATGTTGCAGTGGGACGCCTGTGAGTGGGCAACCCGCCCGTCACGTGTGTTTGGCAAGGTGCAGCATTATCAGGACTTGGCATCTGTTCGCGCGGTTAGCTCCTATTGGTGGGGCGAGTTCGCGGGCTTGCCGAGTATTTGAGTAATTGTAGATAGCATAGCGAGCGAATAGAGTGCACTGGGGTGGTAAAGAGCGCACTGCTGGCGTATAGGGGAAGCAGGGGTTGGCTCCTGGCAGGGGGTGGGCTTGAGTAGGGATAGGCGGCCGGTATATATAGAAGGGGCGGACGGTACATATAGAAGGGCGCGAGCCTTGGTCTGGGAATTCATCGACAGCAAGTGATCGGGGTTCCTTGGGTACGAGCAGTTATCCACCCTTGGAACGGGATGCTGATTCGCAGATCCCAAGATAAGTGAATAGACGTGGGGCTGTTGGTAGAGGTCGCTCCGATCGACAGTAAGATGTGGGAATTTGAAAATTAACCAGGTAGTCGGGGTTGGACTTAGACTAACGACTGGGAGAAATTCGCTTTAGTGTAAGATAACAGGGTTCCTAGTCTCGGGACTTAGAATATCGTCGTATTGTTTCTGGGACTATGTTGTTGGAAAAGCCACTACGAGTGGGGACATAGTTTATGGCAGATTGGGACTCGAATGCCACAGTGAATAATTAGGGAGTGTTTCGGAACTTGACTTTTCGGTGCATGGCGTTAGTGGACTTAGTCGTTTTCTGCTTCTGGAAGGAAATTTAATGTGTTTACTGATTTTCCTATGCGGAGTTGGGGCCGGGGAACTTGTGTGTGAGAGAAAACTTTATCTAAGCTGGCAGTCTTTACGGCATTTGGGAGAGGAAATGCGAGATGGAGATTTTGAAACTTGGTCAGGCTGTGCGGCGTGTTGGTGTTTGTGAACTCATAGTCGTGGTAGGCCCAGGATGCGTGTGAGGCTCTTGTAAAGGTTGAGTTCCTTACTAGGCCACTGACAGTGTTAAGGGAGGATTTTCCTCAAATGAGAGTCGTTGGAAACTCTGGAGACGTTCGAGTCAAGAAGCGATCCGGAAAGTTGAGGATGGGGAGATTTCTACGAGGGAGCGATTGATAGAAGATCGAATCGGTCGAGACCGAGACATATTGGTTATATGGAATGTTGTGAGAAAGGGAAGCTTAAGGACGGGTTTTGGATATGTGTGTGGTGTGTGGTGTTGGTGTGTTTGGGTAAAGTAGAGCGAAGTACAGCCCGTTTGCGGGAAAGTGTGGGGACAATATCCTCAACAATACTCCTTTGCCAGTGGTGTGGAAGTGAGAGAGGGATTGAAAGTCAGTTCAGGGAAACCTCGGCTACCGATGAGGACAATATCCTCACACTGAGTTGGCATAGTGGAGATAAGAGTGTGGAGGCCCAGTATCAGCCATAACCGGTGGGAAGAATATTCCTGGGTACTGGACCTGAATGGTGACCTGTATGAAAGCTCAGGTTTGGAGTACGACTGTGAGGGTGGTTATCGTTAATGAAGTTGGTTCAGGCTTAGGAAGTGGGGAATGTTTAGTAAGAATGAACCCGTACTAAGAGCCAGACTTCGGCGAGTTCCAGTGTTTGTTTTAGAAGGGGAAAGTTGTTTAAAAGATTGTAAGTTTGGTGAAAAAGCTGTTAGAAAAATAGCCTTTTGTGCTGTTTGTTAATTTTAATGGGGTTTTTATCCAGAATGGAAGTTTTGTGAGAGGCCCCGGGATTAGTGTTGAGCTTAAGAGGACAAATGGTAAATGGCTATTGTAGCTTTTGTTTTCAATGTGAAATTTATCAGAATTTTTCAGGTAGCTTTTGGGGGCCACAGTAATTATTAAGTGGGCAATATATGAGACCTATTTTGTTTGGGTGCTTGATGTTTTAAGTGTATCTTAAGACTCTAAAAGGGGCATGTTGGAGTTGTGCCCAGATATAGAGTGGATTATTCTGTATTTTGTGGATCTCAAGTTTTGTAAAGGAAAGTTACTGTGAATTGTGGATCTTAAGTAAATTCTGAAAAAAAGAAAATCCGTGCCTTATGTTTTGCTGTAATGTAGTTACTTTCTCCTGAAGCTATGTGATATTTTGGAGTGGACCCGTCACGATTTGGTGAATTACATAATACTTATACCTGGACATTTCTTGAGATTTTGTGATTTTTTCTGCTGAAAGTTAAGGTGACCCCATCCCCACCCTATCCCGTGATAAAATGAGGTTAGGGCGGGGGAGTTGTTGTAGTGGTTGACCCACCTGAGTTGAGGCAAACGCGAGCTCAATGGTATTAAACATCTGGAGGATAAGTGTACATTTGATTAGTTGCAGTTTTGTATCTGAGAATTCATTGTAATTTTCAGTACGTAACTGTGGTCTTGACTCAAACATTCATAAACGACAGAAAACATTTAATATCGCTAAAACGTTACTTTCTTTAAGAAGTAATATTTCTAACTGTGATCAAAAACAGTTCAAAGAGTATTTATTTCTTTGCTATAAATGGCGGACAGTTATACCTTGCCTTCACAGCGCCCTAGTGCTAGCGTTTGCGGTACCAGTCACCTGTTTCACCTCTGTATTCTCTAGTACTCTGTCATCCCATGCTACATGGTTGGGTATAAAACTGGAGCATCAGCCAATTAACAACTGAGGCTCGACTACGCCCCTTAATTTCTAGAGACGTGCAAAATTCGTGTTATTATTTCAAGAGAGACCAGACTGCAAACACGTGTGAATTTGTATCGCGTGAGACTTTGGACTGCACTTTGTCCGGACACTGCCTGGGCGCCTTTGGACCAATAGCGCGCAACTAACAAGAGGATGGCCCAACCACGTACAACCAGTCAATATAGGCTGTGGGTCTCACTGCTGCAAGAGCCAATTAACAGATGACACCAACTCGAATATATACAGGGCGGTGAATTTCAGCGCGAATTTTGCAGGTCTCTACTTACATAGCATAATCAGGTTATACAAGCTCGAATCAATATTGTCATGACACGCCTGTAAGCTTGAAGCAAGCTTGCTGTGCAAGCAATCGGGCTTGAATCAAACTTGTAGCACAGCTTGATAAGTTTACACTTACCGCAAACTGGCCTTGGCAAGCTGCAAGTATTATTCAAGCCATCTTCAAGCTCGCCATTAGCAAGGATTTTTCAGCCGTGAGCAAATAGGGATAAGGAGGTCAATTATCTGAAGGCTAGACTCCACAGTACTGTGCACACTCGAGCCTCAGATGTTTGTTCATTGGCTGTTGCCTCAAGAAAGTAGCCAGTGTTACTCCACACCTGGCAGTATGGAACTCGCTACTTGTTTCCTTGAAAGTGTGCTATTGGCTCAGAGTAGTCCACGGCGTGTACGATGAGCTGTGATCCAATTGCAAAGGTGGTTTCTATGTACACATGTTTGATATCTACCTTGTTCTGAAATTAATTCTCAAAATTTTCCTATCCCTAGTAATTTATACTGAAGCCAGGATGCTAATAACATTTTTTATCAAGTTCCAGAGTAAAATCTTTGGAGAACCAGCATGTACGTACATTATCCTCTCAGAAAAAATAATGTGTATCGAAATAATGCTTTTTATATGTACCTCAGAAAATCTCTGAACAAAATTACATTTAAATAGTCTTCCATTTCCAACCCCCATTTTAAATTATTTCTATCGTAAATTGTTATTAAAGCCTCATTCAGGCGATGGTTAGCGACGACCGGACACAACCATCTCCAGTGACTTCTTGGTCCGATGGCCCAAAGACAAAACACGCGTTGTGTACGTTTACGGCCACGTTTACTTACCCGTAAAAGAGGTTTCTGCTTTGCCTTTCGCAAAGTGTTTCGACAATCACTGCCCGTGTCCTGAATTCATGTTTGAAGGTGTGATCAGGCAGGCCGTCCATCTAAGGCCTGATCACAGTTCATAACAATGTGATTTAAGCTCTCTTTCCGTACGGAAGTCTCTTAAAATTGCGGAAATAAATTAGCGTACGTGTGCTGGCGCGGAAACCAATTCGTCTCCTGAATACTTGACTTTTATTAACTACTACATTGACGGAGTTCAATCAAGAGATGTTTTGGCGGTCCAGTATTCCCGCCCTCCGCGGTCATGGGTTCGAACCTTCGATCGCCGTGTTAAGGTGTGTTAACTGTACGTTTCCGTAAAAATGTACGCGCTTGTACGGAAAAAATTTGACTGTGTGAGAGAAAATCCGCGGTGGGATTCAAACCCATACCTGCCGCTCCCCTCTCCCTCCCCCCCCCCCCGAATTGTGCGTACACCTGCGCGAGGTAGTTTCCATGGCGCCAGAGCGGCTGGCTTGTTAACGGCTTACGTGAAAGAGAGTGTTGTTTATGGCCCTGCCCCTATCACGCGACACACTCACACACGCAGCCACTCGTGCACGCTATACGTAACAAGTGCCCCCACGCGACACACCAATAGCAGAGCTTAGCTCCGGGTGCACGGATCTCAAGACTCGGTGTTGTTCAAGTTACATGTGGTACATGTGCATCGGAATGGTTTATATATTAACCCGCCCCGGTCACACATCAAAACTTTGCACTCTGCATGTAAACGTTTCCTGACGTTCAAGAGAGTCTAGAATTATGTCTGGGGCCAGCGATTTTTCGCGAAAAATATCTGAGTGCGCAGTGGACTTCAATACTGTACATACACCTCAGCTGTTGCCATACCTCCATTGGCAGCTGATGTCGTTTCCGAATTTGACCTGCCACTCAGGATTCCGTAAATCCGACACTGAACCTTCGTGATTCGTGCGCAGACAGCAAACACGAATCAGAACATGTTTCAGCCAATCGAAACAGCTGAACGACCCTACACTGCTTTCAACTGTATCTTGCCTCGAAATTTTTTCGCGAAAAATCACTGCCCCCTAATTGTGTCACTTAGTACCTTAATTACGAGTATTGACATCTGTGTTCGTTCCACCACAGAATTAAGTTTAATACTGGCTGAATCAGCCAAAGGAGTGTCGATTAGATTGTCTCCCAATCAATATATTTGGCCATATGTAACATGTGATACAATCTATATTGTTCACTTCGAGTGAGCGAAGAGAATTGGGCAGCTCTTTAACATCGATGTCTTGAGAGCCGATGTGACTGTGGAGCAGCGCCGGAATACAAGGGCGGGGGAAAACTGGAGATCGCCGAGAAAACTTACATGGCAGCCTGCACGCCAGCCAATATTGTAACTTCCGCAGCACCACGCTAGCCAGTCAGACACAAGGCCGACTTTCGGACCCTGGCGCGGCCAATCAGCAAGTGGGCGTGCACACATCAAAACAACTGCCACTTTATTAAACTTCTGTACAAACTCTTCACGATTGCTTGAGCGCTTATGAAATCAAATTTTGAAAAATGTCGCTGCTCTTATATGCTCCTCACGATAAAGTCAGCACTTTTGAAATCGACCTTACAAAAAAGTCACTACTCCTATAGGTTGTTCACGGTAAAATGAACACTTTTGAAACCCTACTTAAGATCTACTTGTATGCACACGTTGTGTGTTCTTCCGCCTTATGTAAAATTATCGTTGCCATGGGCCTCATTACTTTATTCATGCGTCGATCAAGTGAAGGTGTCAAAATAGTTAGAAAATAAATATTTTACAAGTATGCATACTTTTACAATCCTATACATTAAGATAACAGGAAGCCAATTATATAATTTAAGTTGTCACATATGGTTACCTAACGCTTTTAATTCTATTTTAATAAATGGAACTACTGTCCATCCATCATTACCAACTTTACTGGGAGCATGTCCCTCAGTGAAACCGTGAAAATATATGCAGTAAGGAGCAGTGATTTTTTTTTCGATTTCAAAAGTGCTCACTTTATCGTGAACAGCCTTTACCTGCATGTATATTTTAACGGGCGCATTGATTCACATGAGCCCAGTAAAGTCGTTAATGATGGAAGGAAAGTAGTTACTTAACTTAACCTCGAATAAGAAGTGTAAGGTAATGATTTGTGGTAACTGGAGACCCGAAAACTCAGTTGTTCATTGGTTGATGCTACAGTTTTACTCTAGAGCCGGTATCTCGGGATTCGGCCCTCAACAGAATCAGCGAAATTACCTGGTCTTTAGTGATAACTTAAATTATTTCATCTTCTTTCTACTTTTCTTTAACCCATCAATTTGTAAAAACCTGAGCATATTTGTAAAATATTTACTTTTATATTCTCAGTTTCACTTGACCGAAGCATGATTAAAGTGACGAGGCACGTGGCAATGTTAGTTTTAAATAAGACGCAAGATTACACAAGATGCATACAAGTAGATCTTAAGCAAGGCTTTCAAAAGTGCTAAGTTTATCGTTAAAAACCTACCTACCCATTACACGTATTAAAAAAAAAGTGAATGTTTCCTGTCTCTAACGATTACGCACGGTAAATTCACGCGAAAATGATTTTTTCCCCGCTGCGACAGTTTTCGAAACTCTACATTTTCGATCGGATTTCACATTTCTGAAACGGCGTTACTGTTTACGAGCGAATGACGTACGTTCACTAGAAACATCGGAAATTCCACTGACGAGCAGCCATACGACGCAGTTGTTATTTTCATTGACGGCAGTCGTTAACGAAAAAACAAAAAAAATGTTGTTTATAACGATAGAGAACGATAAAGCCTAGCAACCACTTAGAATTTTCGCAATAAATCACCGTGGAAATATAATTCATTGGTCGCGACATGCGTGGATATCAGAAAACTTATAAATAGAGACCTAAAACATTCGCGGGTTCATTTCGAGACAAGTTGGAATTAACACCTTTGTACGTTCGTGTTGTTACTTTCGCAATTGGCCCGACGCGTTCTTTTACACTTTCTGGAGATTAATAACCTAGCCACAGGCATGCAATCAACTGTAGGCCCAATCACCACCTTATACTGCAACAACAAGCAACCAACAAACAGTTAATATGTGCCTGAGTCTATGTAAGACAGTGAAGCCTAGCCTACAGGTCACTGAACTAGCGATATTTCCAGGTGTCTATGTATAAAACTTAACAACAGAATGACCTAACTGTATGCAAACACGATATAACTCAAAATCAGTCTCACTCTGCAACAACCATCGAGTGTAGTAAAGGAAATAGCATTAGGTTCCCGTAGTCCGCGTTGAGTACATTTTGTAATGTTAATTTCGCAGGGATCAATTTATAACGAACTATCATTTATTATTACTAGGGACCTGCAAAATTCGCGTTATTATTTGGCATCAGGCTAAACTTCAAAGTACTGTTTGTACTGGAGCCGTGTGTCGTTTCTCCATCGGCTGCTAATTAGGCGTGATGTCACTCCCTTTATGCTTGCACAACACGTGATTGGGGCACACAATTCCGAAATATTCGTCTATTGGTTCATAGTTACAGCGTGTCAGCTTAAGCATAGTCCAATGACAAACGTATTGCACAGGTTCATGTGTTTGAAGTTCAATGTATCCCCATATAATACCGCGAATTTTGCAGGTCTCTAATTATGAAGAATCTTCACGAAGTCTTATAGAAATCAGAACATTTTTTGAGATCAAAATACTTTTGTTCAGAATAAAATTCATCAAGAATATATTTAAAAAATAAAATGAAATTTAAGTTTTGGAGAAAATTGTATTTTCCGAAATTTTACTGTCACAAATTTCAACTACTCTGTAAAATATTATTGGAAGATATATCTATAAGCTTTAGTCCCATATATGTGAAACATTAAAAATATTTGTCGCACTGAAAGGTCAACATTTTCATTAAAATGTATTTCCCTAAAATGGGCAAGTTAGTTCAACTTGAAAATTCAGAATTCGTTGTGGAGTCAAAGGGAAAGAATGCCTTAACCACTCAATGCGATCGGAATAAAAAACAGAAAACGATACATTCATCACGTTTGGCTGTTCGTTCTCGGAAATAGCAGATGCCTGTACTGTAGTTAAGAGAAATTTTAAAAATTTGCCGGAGGAGGGAAAATAGGAAAACATAGAAAAAGAAGTCGACAACCTGAAAAAGACCCAACAAAAAAAGTTATTTTGAGCAGCTGATTCGTAGTGAATTATCATCCTATCGCATAAAAAAAGGTACATTGTCATCTCCCATGGTGTTATCTCAACAAACTTATATTGTATCTTCATCGATTATGTAAATGGATACAACTATCAAGTTCCTTCAGCGTGCGTGTGTGTGTGGCACGTGTGCGTGAGTGTACGTGGCTTGGTTATAGAAGGGACAGTGTCAAAAATCACAGTTTTGAGATGATAACCTCTGAAAATCAGAAATTATCTTTACACAGTTATGGTGTAAAAACTACGTAGTCTAATGTTATGGTATTTTTGTAGTACAAACCAGAGTCCACGAGGAGTGTATACAGCAAGAACAATTTCTCTAGACACAACCAAAATAATTTTTTTTACTGACATTGGCCTTTATTGCGTTCAAAATACCTCAAAATTCCTGTCATTGGCCTTGAATGATAGGCCAGGAAGTAAAAAAATAAAATAAAATATAGATTTATAGGCCCTGTAACTAGCACCTCACATGTAATATAAATTATAAGGTATTATTACCCATGTATTATAAAAAAAAACAAGAGGTTTATTAAGAACAAGCAGGCAACACACATGAAAAACCAAATATTAATACTTTCACTAAGCAGTCTTCGTTCCTACATAATGTAGGCACTGTCACATCACACACGGTAATAAAAATAGGAATGAGTTGATGTATTACATCATAGTCAAACCAAATTAATGAATTTAATAAAAAAACACACCGAGTAATTTAAACACACAATGTTTTAGTTACTCTCAAATGGTCCTGACTTTCATCTTCAATGTGTATCTTCTTCGTCATTTTCTCCACTATCATCCGGGAGATACCGACAAGTTAGTTCAGAGGATTGTGTTAATCCATTCAAGAATGATTCATGAAACTGACGACTGTTGGGATGAATATATTGTAAATGAAACTTCAAATCATTTACCTTATCTGCTGAGAGTGGTAATGGTGTACTTGAAATTGGGGTTAGGGTCGGAAGTGAGGTCCTTGTCGTATGCCTTCGTGACAGATCAAGTGTCTTGAATTGTTCATCATCTTGGAAAGAATATTTGAACTTGACTGTGTCAGGACATGGAGACTCGTACCTCATCTACTTCATTTTCAGCCAAGAAACATTTTCTCCTTTGGTATCAACTTTTCGGTGAACGTAAAAATTTCCAAGCAATTCCTGAAAGTTCAGAAAGTCCTTCTGCTCTAGTTCATTAACTGTTATGGATGGAACTCTGTGTACCATCCGAATAAGATTTGTCCAATCTCTTGGAGGCTCTACATTTACCGTTGCGTGTTTTTGTTTTCTCAATTGCAGCATGCATGGTATCCGCCTATATGGGTATGGCCAGGCTCTAGGAATTTATAATTTATGACCAGTGTTCTGTCTTGAATGTGTAAGGTTTGCATATGATTCAGCAACATTACAGCCACGAAGATATTGAGATATTGGCCAGGACAGGAATCACTATAAATATTGACCAGCAATCTCATCAGGTGTACTCTGCAGATACTTGTATAAACAGGATGCTATTTCTTGCCCACCTCGTGCTGCAACAGTTTCATCCCAGAGTAAACAGGTAGCAGCAGATTTCTTGTGACCTGTTTCACATATTGTCAGGTTAAATTTTGAAAGCTGTTGTTTGTAAAACGCTGAACCACTCATTAAAAGCGGAGTGGGGAGGCATTTATGAAGATCAAACGACATTGTTATGGAGTCATAGTTGCCTTTACTATGCAATTTGTCTCTCCTCTTTTCTTCGTAGGATGATTCTGCCAGCTCCAAGTGTATCTTATTTTATTTCTCAACCTGTTCCAGTTCAACTACATCCTTACTTGATTTAAGGACTAGTTCATGCCGATCACATTTGCCACAAGTATCATTTTTCGGCTTCTTAAATGAAAGATTCAATGCTTCCACAAACCTTTTACGGTACAATTCTTCATTCCTTGGTAACACAGATTGCTCCTTGCAATAATCTTGATACAAGCTAAACATCTTGGTAATCGAAAAGTCAGGGTTTAGATACACTTTTGTGTGTGTGTGCTCTAGAGTTATGACTAACGTATGCAGGGAACATTTTAATGTGTTTCCTTATTATGTCCTTGTCACATCCAGGAACCTGTGGATGATTAGCATGTCTGCCTCAGGCATCTTCTGGGGCCACACCAGTACCTGACATACATTTATTTGCAATGATGACTCTAACTTTCTTCAAACCTAAACACAACGTATTTAGGAACATGGATTGGCACACTTTGACCCTAGAGACGCCTTTCGGTAAGTAATATTGTTTAGTATAAGTTCTGCGACTTCTTTTTCGCAATCCCATCTTTGTCATTGTGTTTTCTTTTCAGACTCTTCCACATTAGTAGCTATTAACTGATTCTGAGCCTCACAATTTTCAATTCATAAAACTCGTGTAAACAATGATGCCTCTCCTCTTCTGTAAAATCAAAATATCATTCGTCCTTGCAATTACACGGTGCTTTCAAGCATTTGGCTGTAACAATACTTCCTTTGACTGAAACGTATTCTTTACGATGAGCCTTTAACTGTTTCCTGATATTTCGTTTCCACTTAGAAGGTTGTCTTTTTCCGTTTCCTGGATGATACCCCAAGTACTTTTTTTTCCTTCCACGACTGGCACGGCTGGATCGACGAGGAATGTCACAATGACTACTGCCACTGTTTGAATCTGACTCGTCTGCAGGAACATATTCATCAGACGAAACTTCCAATATCAGACGAATTTCTTCATCATCAGAGGACACATCGGGTGGATGACTGGAACACTGGCCTTCTACACGACTCCCACTATCTACCAAATAAATCCAGTGTGTTGTCAAAATTTAACTTTGTTTGTGTTTGTCAAAATTGTGCATATGCCACCACAATAGCCGAGTTTGCTCACTACCCAATTTTGTTTAACACGATGTGATGCAAGCTTAATGTTTCACTACATGCTGTGGTTACTAAATTCTAAACCAAATTTGGTCAACATGTATCTTTTAATTTTTGGGCTGAAAAAATGCAGTGTGCATTTAATTTTATTCACCATGCATTGCAAGTCTCGTACATTTACTTTACTTTAGTTGTTTCAGCCTAGTCAGTTGGGGACAGGCCTTAGGTATTCCACCCTGATAAGTTAGGTGTGCTGTGGAACATTAGGCCTACTCCAAACACATCGTGACTATAACAAATTTAAGTATTCGACAGCAAACTTGTTAATTGTGAATAACATACAAAGTAATTTAACACAAGAATCCAACCTGTCATCTGAGGTGTTGCCACTGGAGGACTTTGCTTGCTGCTGCTACCATTCTCTTAACATTATAAAAATAATAGACCATCTGTGTTATTTTGAATCTTGGATTATTTTTTACTGTTTTATTTTTATCAATATCATTGTGCCAACAAACACTATGTTCACCCATTTATTGGCATGTTTAATGTTATCTTAATAGACAGGAATGTGTCAACGAGTACACTGATATAGAACATTCTGCATTAGTAATTTAACACCTAAACTCTTAAGTGGATTTATGTTTGGAACACATTTTTGTAAGAAGTCTTCAAAACTAGATATTCCTATTAATGCCATTTTAACCTGGTACATAAAACCATAGAGAGAGAATAAAGTTGTAGAACAATTCACAACGTAAACAGTCGGCTATCGATAATTATATACATAGCCATCGGATGTTGCCAACATAACAATTATCCTGCATATTCATGTCACCATACGATATTCCAGTAAACATATCAATATTAGTGAAATAACATTATACGAGTTGTTTTCAGTACAATACGATAATTTTCATGTTCGTCAATGTCACATACCTTTAGCTGAAACTCAAAACACTGTTACAGCTAAAACGGCCAATGTTGACATTGACCATTGCTTACTTGGTGTTTAAAAATACCTATGTCAACATTGGTCCTTGAAACACCCTTGTGGCCCCATATAAAAATCGTATATTCCATAGTGTGTATTGTAGACATTGGCCCTTTCAGCACAAAACGAACACCACGATTTAAAGAGCACATTGGACTCAATTACTCATTTTCGTGAAAAATTGACATTAGCCCTTTTAGAACAAAGCCACACACACTCACTCTCTCACACACACACTCACACACACACTCTCACTCACTCACGCACACTCACACACACTCACACACTCTCACTCACACTCACACACTCTCTCACACACACAACTCTCACACTATCACACACACTCACACATACACTCTCACACACACACTCTCACACACTCACACCCACACACTCACACACACATATATATGCGCAAACGTTGCGGTGCCTTCCAAACTATAATAAAAAACAAAGCAGCATATATATCGGAGTTCTTTAGCTAGTAACCTCAGTTTGCTGTTTCAACACGACACCCATTCGAAACGTTAGTAAAAAACATCTCTCTGTGGATAATATTTTGCCCTCACAGGTTTCTAAATTTCGAAAATTATCGCCACCCTACGGTCTCCTGTTTTTGTTGATTATATTTGTATAAAGTTGGAAGCTTGCTGTAATCTGTAAACATCATTCGACATTAGTTCATAACGTTTTTTTAACACACCTTAATTGAAGTTTTCAATCCGCGCGACTAATTTAATATCGATAATTTTTTTGGCGGTAATTCTCATGTCTAATGTGATTTCTATGAGTTCACTTAAACTATTTTATCTCACGATCAATAATAAAACATACACACTTCGTTCCAGCATTTTACGGAGTTCTAAAACTTCCGTTACCTTTGGCGTTCAAACCAGCTTTTTATTCCACGGGTCAAGAAATTAAGTTGTCGGTTTTTATTTTAGTATGCCACAATCATACGCATTGCATGAGGCGATAAACATTAAAATGACTCCTACGCATATAGTTTGACACAGCAAGAGACACGTTTAACCAAACACCATCTGATGCGTGAAACGTATAACGTAGTTGCGTGGAGTAATAAACTCGAGGGTTTCTCTGCTCGAAGATATGCTGCTCCTAAAACAGTATTCCGAGAGTACGCACGTGAAGGCTGGTTACTTTCGAAGCTCTATTTTCAGAAAAAGGTTCTAGGTAAAAATGCGGCGTGTTTGCGAATACAATATTTTTAATATTATTGATGTTAATATATTTGACTATAAATGAGAATATTGTAGTTTGATTTTTTCATAAGAGCATTTCTTCAAACGCGAGCGATTTGAAGACTGCGGTGGTTAAATAATAATGAAATGTTATTATATTACCATGTTATAATTAAATGATAATGATATAAATATTGTCAATATTATAGCTGCTACGTGTAGTTACCATTTTCATGAAATCCCCGCGCGCCTATCCTATCCTCGGACAGCAATTACGTTACGCGCCAGGTAATCCTCCCGCGGATGTCAACGCCACACGCGCGGGGCGGAAGCTGCGTCACAAGAGACGTAATCCCACCCCACCGTCGTGATCCAGCTCCCTTTGAGGCGAGTCTATCTTTGACCCAAGGGAATGCCGTTTGTGAGGGAGCGAGCAAAGCTCGTCACCCCCAGTCTGTCGGCTGGGGCGGAGCTGGTGTGTTCATACGTCGGGGCACAGAGCAGCCAACTTCACAGAAGCGAATGCGACAACGCGACAAGGTGTGATCGATCACGTGTTGGCAAAAGGGCCGCGGTGACCGAGCGGATAACCACGCCCGCTTCCAACCGAGGCGAGCCGGGTTCGATCCCCGGTCGCGTCGCTCCCGGTCAATGCCGCTGGTCGGAGGTTTTCTCGGGGGTATCCTGTTTCCCCCGCCCCTTTCATTTCGGCACTGCTCCATACTTGTCACACACTTCACCCTCATCGGCTCTCAAGACCTCGATGTTAGGATACGTCCAAAGCTCTTCACTTACTCATAGAATAGATTAGCCCATTCGGTCACACATTATCTTCCGAGTTAAGAGTGTTGCAATCACGTTTTTTTTTTTGGTGCTCGCTGTACTAGTGTTCAGTTTTTTATTGCAATTACTGAATAACATGCCGCGTTCTTGGTGACACTGGTATTAAGGCCAGGCTTCACCATGCATCGCCGTATAGGGAATTAAATGCTAAATTCGAGTAAAGATCTCTCAGTCGTTTTTGTGGTAGTATTTTCAACTAAAGATTTTTTGTTAGAGAATGAACTCTTATAGATTTGCAAACCTTCCAAATTTATATTTTTTAAATTGTAAAATGCACTTTTCCATTTTTTACAAAATTGTTACATTTTATAAATAATAAAAAAGTGAATAATAATATAAAAAAATTAAAATTAAAACGGTTTACAAATCTAGATGCGTTCAATCTCTAACAAAAAATCTTTATTTGAAAATAATACCACAAAAAACGACTCTGAGATCATTGTCCTTATTTAGCATTTAATTCCCTATACGCCCATGCATGGTTAAGCCTGGCCTATTCGTGTCGAAGCGGTGTAGGAAATTCCACAAATAAGTTAAGCAACAAGGAAGGATTAGTTAGTACTGATGCCTCATAAGCTCTGCGTAATACAGTTCATAAGAACAATTCATTTGCAACATGTCGACAATCGTGGACACGTTGACCGAAAGGCATAGAAAAATACACAAACGGCGAGACGGTTCATTTGATGTGATGGCACCCATACACTGATTGGCTGTATGAGAATCTAAGAGCGGATCTGGTTTCTGATAGGCTATAGTCTGTTAGCGGTTTATTCACACTTTTCTGAATGAAACATTTGAAAATCTCACCATGTATGACGTATTTAGTTATTTCCTAAATATGTAATGTATCAAGCGTTTTATACCCCTTTTTAAAGTAGAAGTATCTTATATTTCGTTATGTTGAAGTTTCACCTATATATTTTATTTATACATCATAATGTTTTATTTGTAATAAGCACGATCAAAACGGCGAGAATAACTCAATGTTGGTAGCGCCTAGTAAGAAATAGTTCACATGCAAAATATTTTTACAACTGAGTGCTCACGAATTCGGTGCGCTGTCCTTTGGTGTAATTTTCTAGACTTAGTTAAGCTTGGTTCACACGAAGCGGAGGAATATCCTGGAAGCAGAACTTTAGCAGGGCTTCGGAAAAGTGCGAAGTAACCATGAATGGATTATCCCGACCGCTGCGAAAGGGTCTTTCTAGTCTGAGGTACTGGCTGCCAAGTAGCCTAGGTTACCAGGCGCTAGTTGTTGCCGGCCAGGGACGCCATTTTGCTGGCATGTGCATCTAAATTTCGCGGAAGGAAGCTGCTGATTCAAGCCCCCAGTAGATAATGCACTCATACGAAGGCTGTTCACGATAAAGTGAGCACTTTTGATATCAACCTTAGAAAAATGTCCCTTCTCCTACCTGCATAATTATTCAACGGGCGCACTGGGCGACACGCGCCCAGTAAAGTTGGTAACGATGGAGGGAAAGTAGTCCCATATCTTAACATCGAATAAAAAGTGTTAGGTAACCATTTGTGACGACTTAAATTATTTTTTTTTTCGCTGTATATTATTTTAACGCATCGGCGTGTAAAAATTAATGAATTTGCAAAATATTTACTTCTATAATAATTTCACAGTTTCACTTGACCGACGCATGAATAAAGCGATGAGACCCATGACAATACTAATTTCACATAAGGCGGAAGACTACACAATATGCATATAAGTGGATCTTAAGTAGGTCTTTCAAAAGTGCTCGTTGTACCGTGAACTGTATATAATTGTTAACCCATCCAATACTTATAAATGTTCACTTGACTGTGGTTTTTTACATTATATCCTAACCAAATACTGTAACTTGCAATATAATGTCCCCATATTTTGATAGTAGATAGACCGTAGTAACCTAGTCAGAGTGTCATTTTATATAAGCAAGTAATTTAGCAACGAATAACATTAATAGCTAACACAATGTAACCAAGTAAGCTTAACGAGAGCTCCTCCGATGTAACGAGTAACTAACATTCTGTAACGTGTTGTAAAGCAAATTGCAACGAGATGTAATTGTATATTGATTGTAATACTAAGACGATGGTGAATATATTTGAGTTCACTTTTGAGTACGCCTAATCCCAATATGTGCGTTTTAATATAAAATATTTAGCCACTTTAAAGCCACAACGCATTTAACGTAACAACGTCTAGCCTAAGGATGATCTCATAGGTAGGGCCATACGTTTTCCGAGAAAATATTCCAGGACTAGTTCTACTGCAAAGCACATTAGTTTGTAACCAAGTTCGTGGCTAGAAGATGTCCACTGCCGCGAGTTTTACATGTCTGCCAGCCATTTACACATGTTCATTGTCGCGGCAACTATGTCTGGCTGGCCCAGTCGAGTAGAAAATTTATTCGCACACAAAAACGCAACAAATGGCAAAAGGAAACTTGCGTGCACGCACGACGATGAAGTCTAGACTATGCATAAAGCTATTCGCAAAAATAGGTGGTTCTACCGACAGGCAGCATTAAATGTAAAGTATTTTTGGAAGTACGGAATATAATTACAGTTTATTAAAAATTCTAGAAAAAAAATCCGTATTAGAATACAATATTAATAAAATAGAGTAGAAATAACACACTAGATAGTTTGTTGTCCATAACAGTCTATAAACAAACAGAAAAATGAATATCACGGATTTGATTATTATCGACACATTTTATTTCCAAAGAAATTTCATAGTCTTCCCTGAATCACGCATCAATAAAGTGAGACGGCGAAAGAATACAAAACGAGGAGAAAAGTAGATCCTCAGCAAGGCTTTCCAAAGCGCTCAGGTTACCGTGAACAGCTTATAACTAAGGGCCTGCGAAATTCGCGTTATTAATTGGGGACGCGTTGAACTTGAAACACGTGTATCTTTGCTATACGTTTGTCACTGGACCATACTTCATGTGACACGCCCTGGGTACCTCTGCGCCTGTAAATGAACACTTCACAAGTGTGTGTCCCAGTCACATCTATGCAGCAGCCAATGAAGAAACGGCGCTCTCTCCTTTACGTACAATACTGTGAAGTTTAGCCTGATGGAAAATAATAGCGCGAATTCTGCAGGTCCCTGCCTATAACTAGGACCACCTGTTCTTCGCGAAAATATTTACGCGTAGGCTAGACTTTATTATCCTATGTGCACAACTGTAGTCTTCATTTGACTATTGGCCACTTCTCTTTGTGTGAAGTCACACACGTGAGCCAATCAGAATCAAGTTTTCCCAATATAGATTATCCGTGATTCGCGAGCAGACAGATAATACGCGTAAAATTTCAAACGATACAAACACGAAAGTGGTTCCGAACTAAAGTGCGTTAGAGCACAACTTGTCCTGAAATCTTTTAGCGAAAAACAGTTGCCCCTACGTATAACATTTCGTCACTTACAGTTTAATAGCTTCGTTGGATATTTCGTTTTTATTTGAACGGAGAAATAGTAAAATTCATTACAATTGAAAAAAAAAGAGACTTAATTTTTACCGCTAAAAATACAGACACACTTTGGAATAAAATACATTTTTATCTATCTTTGAAACTTTTACTGAAAAAATAAATAATGATTACAGCCACAAATACCAAAACCATTAATAACACTAACAAAAATTTTATGCATTGAAGACCAAAGTTTCAATAGTGGAATTTCCATTAAGAAAAATGTAAGTTTGTAAGATAGGAGATGTACACTTAGGAGTGATTAAAATTAACATTAGTAATTGTTCTAAGTATTTTCCTTCTTTCACCTATGATTTGAATAAACATTATTTTTAATAATAGTAGTACTAATAAAACTCTTAATTTTCGTGGCGTTGTTAAGGTATTATCACTTTCTCTTACACTTAGCCACTTTACATAATAAAATATAACACTTATTAAAAAATAAAAATAAAAAAGAAAAAAAAATTAATGTATACTATAAAATTTGAAAGTAGCTTACATGAAATATATAAAAGCAACATAATTAAGATAAAAATAAGCTGAATAGTGAACTTACACGATTTCTCGTTTCAAGTAATTTTTTTTGTTTATTTGCTCGCAAAGAATTTCAGCTCTAGAAAGAGATAATCTAACATCTTCGTAAGGCCAATTTCGTGTTCTTGATTAACCCTCTCCTTCAGTACTTCCGGCCGAGGTGGCTGAAAAACGATGTTCTCTGAGAAGCAATATCCACGGCAACGAAAGATCCGGTCTTTTTATCTGGCACTGCGCTAAATTGAGAAGCGGCTGTCATTTCCACGGGAAAATTCCTCGTGAAATATTACAAGTTTTATGCAACATGATACTGCAAGTAGTTATCGACTTTTTTTTGAGTAATTACGAGTCCTACTAGAGAAGCGCGAAAAAGCCAAATTCAAACAACCTTAAACGACATGTCAATTAAAGTTGTACCACTGAATACAGGTAAAAGTATTTAGGAAGTTATATTGGCACATTTATTTTACTGCTCTATAAATCGTTTATAAACGCACTTTTGGGGCAAAGATATGTCACATCTAGAGGTAGCGAAATTTTACTTAAAGGTTTCAAGACAAATTACACTACAAAGCACTGTAGGGTCGTTCACATATTTCGACTGGCTGAATTATTAATTGACACGTGTTAACTGTCTTCACACGAATCACGCAAGGAGCCGTGCTGATGTTGCCGAATTCTGAGTGGCCCGATTAAATATGAAAACGCCTTCTCAAGCGGACAGCAACCAAAGGCAGTAGACAAAATGCTGTTGGGTCCTTATAGCATTCACTGTAAAAAAAAAAAAATTGTGTCATTTTACCCGAATGTACGTGGCAGCACAATCTCCACTCATGTTCGTGTACTTTAACACGTACACGTGTACGTATATTTTTATTATGTGTCCCATGAATTTTTACCAATACAATGCCAGTGTGATTTTACTATACTTTTATTCTTTTCACTAATCATTATGTTCAATTACACGTACTCTGTATGTGTCATTGTACTTTTTTGGTTACCGTCATCAATCCACATAATGCAAATTTTTCGCAAATTTTGTTAGTGTAATTTTATCATACCTGGCAGTTTCTCTTACTAATCATCACATTAAATTACATTTACTCTGTACATGTTATTTTACTGTACTTGCTACAAGTTTTCTGCCACTCATTGTAAATTATCACAATCATTCTTATGGTAATTTTACTACACCAGTCTGTTACTGTTTAATGCTCATCATACCTAATTACATGTACACTGTAGGTGTACAGTTAGTAATTTTAGCTTATGATATTAAATAACATGTAATACGTGCATACAATTTGACTACGTAAATTATAGATCTCCTGCCCCATGCTGTAAATTTACACAAACATCAGAATTGTTACTTGTACCACTGTGTAAGTGTATTTTCTCACTAACAAAAAAGTAAAATCGCACATTTCTGTACATTAACAGAGTTATAAACGGTTATCTCCGAAATGTAGAAAACGATTGACTTCAGATATTGACCAGGTAGTTATATACAAAAGCCAGCGTATACCGTCAGTGGGAGTTAAGATTTCCTTTTGAACACAAAAGGAGTTCGAAGTAGTTCTACTCCCGACCGCTAGATCGCATGTGTTTAGCAAATACTTGTAGTTATGTCTAAATTCACAGGAACATTACTGTAAAATTACAAATAGTGTACGCCTTTTAGGAACTTACACATAAAATTGCAAAGTTACAGTAAATTTGTATGTGTAAATATTCACTCATATACCTTCGAATTTGTAATTTTACACCCTTGTTAATATCAATATACCAGTACACTTGAGTTTTGTTTTACTGTAAGATGGTACTACTATATTTTGAGTGAAATAGGAAAACATGTACTTTTAGACTGATGCACGAATTTATACAACATTAACATGGTTGTAAAAACACTCAGACTTAGTATTCTGGTACCTTGAATTAGTGTACTTTTACACATATTTTCGCATTTCTAATGTAATGCCCTTTTTAATGTCAGTATACCAGTACACTTGTGTTTTTTTACAGGAAGATTGTACTATATTTTGAGTGAAATAGAAAAATATGTACTGTTACACTGACGAACGAGTTTTAATACAACATTGGCGTGGTTGTAAAAACACACAGGCTTGGGGTTTTATGACTTGCATTAGTGCATTTCTTCATATAATTTCGCATTTGTAATTTAACGCCCTTTTTAATGTCAATATACCAGTACGTTTGTGTTTTTTTACAGTAAGGTTGTACTACATAGCGAGTGAAATAAAAAAAAAGTGTACTTTTACACTGATGGACGTGTTTTAATACATTAGTGTGGTTGTAAAACACACAAGCTTAGGGTTTTAGTGCCCTGCATTAGTGTATTTTTACACATACTTTTGAATGGGTAATTTTGCACCCTTTTAAATGTCAATATACCAGTACATTTGTGTTTTTTACAGTAAGACTTTACTGTCTTATGAATGAAATAGAACAATATGTACTTTCACACCGATGTACATGTTTCACTACAACATTGGCGTTGTTGTACAAATACACAGATTTGGGTCTTAATACTTCACGTTCGTGGATTTTTACACGTACTTTCAAATTTGTAAATCTACACTCCTCTTATTGTTAATATACCAATACATTTGTGTTTTTTTAAATAATATCAATGTACTATGTTATGAATAAAGTTGTACATTGCTGTACATTTACACTTACTGTACTTGTTCTTACAAATTACACACAGAAAATATAAAATTACCAAAAGGTTGTACGTGTATTTTTAGTATTTTTATAATTTTTTTACAGCGTTGAAGTCTACCATGCACGCGTATTTTTTTTCTCGCTTAAAGTCACTAGCGTTCGGTGCTTAAAGCTTGTAACCAAGTGAGGGGAGGTTAAGTCGGTAAAATTGTAATATTTCTGAAACATTAACTCCAAACATCGTTTGTGCGCGAACGTATTTTAAGGCGTTTAAGAGGGAAACTTTGATTAGTGTTGAAAGGGGGAGAAAGATGGCTAAAGAAACTAGCAATATAAAATCAGACACTCCTAATTAATAAAACCCCAACCACTTCAGTAGTTCATCCCTGCGTGGCGAACAATTGTGATGGTTGTATCCACAGCCAAGCAATTCAATTCAACCAATCGGGAGATGGGGGAGGAGAATATATTCCGAAAGACGCAAACGTGGAGACGGTATCGGTCATATCTTACATGAACAATCACGATTTACAAGATTTCTATCTTGTGACGAGTGAATATTTCCGGAAACAAATTACTATTGTACAAACAGGAAACACAATCAAGTGGCTCGCTCACTACAAGAAAAACTCTCCATTAAACTTTCCAGAAGATGATTGAACTTCTAAGCTACGCAAAACCTCTAAAAGCGACAACAAGGCTGTAAATGTAGATATATTATTGTTAGAGACTCGAGAATTTCGCGGGTTCATGTCTAGATAAGTTGGAATTCGCACATGCGTACGTTCATGTTACGTTTGTAATTGGTTGACGTGTTTTTTTTTTGACACCTCCTGGAGATAATTGAGACAATAACAAACACGCAGAAAATCGTGCGCCCAACCACTGCATTTTACTGCCACAATAATCAACCAATAAACAGTTAATATCTGTATGAGAGCATACAAGAATTTGAATTCTAGCCTACAGGTCACTGGGCGCGCGAATTTCTCGCGTCTCACCTTATTGTTACAGACCTGCAAAATTCGCGTTATTATTTGGGGACATGTTTAACTCGAAAAACATGTACCTTCGCAATACGTTTGTCATTGGACCATAATTCATGTGACACGCCCTGGGTTACTCTGTACCAATAAAGGAACACTTCACAATTGTGTATCCCAATCACGAGTAATTCAGTCAGAGAGGGTGTGACTTCACATCTATGCAGCAGCCAATGGAGAAACGACACCGGCTCTAGTGTATACAGTACTGTGAAACTCAGCCTGATGCCAAATAATAACGGGAATTTTGCATGTCCCTACTTATTGTACGAAATAAGGCAGGGTGGTTCCTTGGATGTGAGATTACCCAACCATTCATGATTGGCGCGCGACTGTCTGGAAACGGACCCTGTGTCTAATTGGCTACAATGCGCCACACAGGGTTCGCTCCTGTCTGGGCTGCAGGGTGGCAAGTTAGTCACTACGCGCTGATTGGCTAGCAGTGTTCTGACGCATTCCTGGTCGGTGACGGTCATATTGCTGGAGATAGGAAAAATTCGCCAGTTTATTTCACGACAAGATAGAAGTCAAACACGCGTACACTAAAGTCACGTTTGCAATTGGATCACAGTTCATTATACACACCCTGGACGACTCTGAGCCAATAGCAGACTTGCAAGGAAGCAAGCAGCGAGTGTCATACTGCCAGGTGTGGAGTAACACTGGCTACTCTCTGGAACAACAGCCAATGAACAAACATCTGAGACTCTATTATACACAGGACTGTGGAGTCTAGCCAACAGGTCATTGAACTCGCGAAAGTTTCCTATCCCTACATATTGCTAATGCAGAATAAGTGGATATTTCACCTCTTTATACCTAATAACTGTTCACGATAAAGTGAGCACTTTTGAAATCAACCTTAGAAATAAATCACTGCCCCTGCCTGCATATACTTCGACAGAAGCAATGAGTGACACGTGCTCGGTAAAGTTTGTAACAATAGTTGGAAAGTAGTTCCTTATATTAACCCCGAATAAAAAGTGTTAGGTAAACATTTGTGATCATTAAAATTATTTATTTCACTTTATTTATTTTTAATGAATCAGTGTGTAAAAAAGCAGACTTATAAAATGTTTACGATTATAATAATTCCACAGTTTCACTTGACCGATACATGAATAAAGTGACGAGGTCCATACCAATGTTAATTTTTCATAAGGCGGAAGAATTAACAACGTGCATACAAATAGATCTTACGCAGGGCTTTCAAAAGTACCCATTTTACGGTGAACAGCTCATATGTACTCTGTGGTATGATGCGAACAGTTTTTTAGCGTGCTGTCACACCCCAGAATACAATATTCTGTTCGTGAATACAAAACAATAGTGTATACTCGTATTATAAAAATTAGCGGTAAATATTTTTACCGTCTATACGAGTAACTTTATTAGTATAGTGGCGCCGGCCTAAGAACGGACTTGGCTCAGCCTACCCGAGTGAAAGAGAGAGGCAGATCGACTTGCAAAGCACCAACAACTGGAAGATGGCTGGCGGACAGACGAATCTACAGGCGCTCTCTCCCACCTACCGTACCACCGTCGTCCAATTGTTTCCTTTCCCCGGGGAGAATTGGCCGGGCATTACCAGAGCTACAATGTCCTAAGTTACAGCGGCGCTACTATAGGGACAACAGATTTTCGTGAAAATAATTAGTTTCAAGCTGTATTTCTAATTTTTTTTTTTTTTTACTCAGATCCCCTTTCGCGTTTGGATGGTTTCAAATGCTGCGTGTCTTTGGTTCCTTCCCGCGAATCACGAACGTTCAGTATCTGAGTGAGCTAAGTCTCATTGGCCCAGTAAACACCGCCCTGTCTTCCGACGAGGGTGCGCGGCCAATGATGGAAGGGAAACTGCAGGAGCTCTAGTAGGATACTGAAATACAGTTTCCATGGAATTATTTTCTCGAAAATCGCATGTCCCTAAGTTCAGAAATGATTCAAATGAGCAGTGTAGTAGAGTACAGAGATTTGGGTGGTTCTTAACGTCGAGGTCTTGAGAGCCGATGAGGTTAGAATGGAGCAACGCAGGAATGCAAGGACGGGGAAAAAAAGGGGAAATCCTCGAGAAAACCCATCGATCAGTGGTATCGTCCGGCACGATCCCCACACGGAGAGACCCGGCCCGCGATTGAACCCGGATCGCCTTGTTGGAAGGCGAGCAGGCTAACCACTCAACCACCGCGGCTCCACACTGAGAGACAGCAATAGGCAAGAAGCAGTAGCGTGAGTGAGCTATAAACAGTCCTGTACGAAGGTCTCACTTACTGTAATCTCAGCAACCAGTAAGCAAACGATATTGTCTCGAGTTTATAGAGGAGTGTAAAGCCTAACCTACTGTCATATCAGTCTGTGAAATACTCCGGGCTCTAGATGTTGATTGTTTTTTTCTTCTGGGTATAGCGTAAGTCTTGTGCAACATCCCGTCTATAAAACACCATGACTCAGAAGATTAATCCGCTCCATCACACCTCAGCAGGGACCTGCAAAATTTGCGTTATTTTATGGCTAGAGACCCGAGAATTTCTCGGGTTCATTCCTAGACAAGTTGGAATTCACCCATTTGTACGTTCATGTTACTTTTGTAATTGGTCGACGTGTTGTTTGACACCTCCTGGAGATAAATGAGCCAATAACAAACATGCAATAAATTGTGAGCCCAACCACAGCTATTTACTACCACAAAATCAACCAATGAACAGTTGATATATGTATGAGAGTGCATAAGACTGTGAAGTCTAACCTACGGGTCATTGCACTCGCTAATTTCTCGGGTCTCTCTATATTTATGGCATCAAGCTAAAATTCGCATTGCTGCATATAGTCTACTCGAGTCGGCGTCGTTTCTCCATTGACTGCTGACCAGCTGTAAAGTAAATTCCATTTTTGAGTTAACTGCACGTGATTAAGATACACAATTGTTAAGTGGTTTTTTTAATTGTGCAGATTTCCCGTTGGATTGGGGGGAGGGGTGTCAAATAAAACATGGTTCAATGACAAACGTATTGCAAGGGGAAAAGTGTCTCAAGTTGTCCTCAAATAACAAAGCGAATTTCGCAGGTCTCTACAGATCAGTTTTGAGTTAGAATTTTGCAGTCAAGTAATTATTGGTATGTTATCTACTTCATTCGTCAGTCAGATCAAAACACTGGAATTATTAGGAACGTAAATACTATACAAATATGCTCATTTTTACACTCAGTGCTTTAAAATAAACAGAAAGCGAAATAAATTATTTATGTGGTTATAAATGGTTACTTGACACTTTTTATTTGACATTAAAATACGGAACTACTTTATCTCCACCGTTACCAACTTTACTGGCTGCATGTCACTCAGGGCGCCCGTTAAAATTTATGCAGTTAGGGGCAGTGACTTTTTTATAAGGTTGATTTCAAAAGTGCTCACTTTATACGTGAACAGCCTTAACTCGAATTAATAGTCCTCGACAAAGAGGTTTGTAGAACATTGCACAGATAATATTATCCGCAAGAAAAACTCTAATAGGTAAGAACTTTAAACTTCGCGAATACATTATAGGTAGGGCCACGAGTATTTCGCGAATTCATTCGGAGGCGAGGTAGACTCCAGACACTTGTTCTTCTCTCCTGCTGTTGTGATTGGACAACAGATCTTTAGACATGCCCCGTTTAACCGCGAGCCAGTAACAAGCAAGAAGCAGCAGTGTAGGCTAATTGTTTAACACTCCTGTACAGATACCTCAACTTTATCACAGCAACGACAATATCTCGAGCGTGTAGAACACTGTCCAGTCTAGCTTGTTTTCAACTCAATCCGCGAAGTACTCGGGGCTCTAATTATAGGACAAGCTAGATTTCGAAAACATGTAAATTTCTCTTATGCTTGCAATTGGAACACAGTTTATGATACACGCTCATTTGAAACACTGAGATGATAACCGACCTGCAAGGAAATAAACGCCGAGTGCCGTGGCACCTTGTCTAAGGTAAAACTGGCTACACGTCGAGGCAGTCGTGTAATGAAAAGGAAGCTGTGGCTCCAAACCACACAAGACAGTAGACAGTGCAGTTTATCATACAAGTCTTTTAAAACGCAACATTTCCTTCCCTTACTAGTAAGATTTATACAGAGGATAGACTTCAATATCCTATGTGCAAGCTTGCAGTTTTCAATTGTCTGATGGTCGTCTTTCTTTGCGTGAAGACAATCTGTAACACGAGTCGCGCCAATCGGAACTAAGATTCTCCGATACTGATCGTCCGTGATTCGCGGGGGAAAAGATCACGTAAGTGGTTCTGAGCTAAAGCGCGCTGGAACACAACATGCTCTAAAATCTTTTTGCGGAAAAACAGTTCCTCTATTAATAATCTGAGTCGCTGGCATGTTGGGACACATCATTGTTGTTGAATCTATAAGACCCAGTCCTATCAACAGCTGCTGCTGTTAATGTCAAACCAAAACAGTTTGTATAAATCATGACATACGGCAAAGTGTTTTCAGAACTTGTTCAGTTCTGTACAAAAATACATTCGCTTCAGCGCCTTAAATTAACCATTCATTTGTGACTGAAATGTGAATTGTTATTACATGGAAGCATTCGCTTTAAATGGTCCTGAGTTCAGGTGACATAATGTCCCCAAATCCTCTATATGTCTAGGTTAAATATCAGCTCTCGCCCCATATACCCATGAGTTTCAAATAAGGACAGAAGTACATCTTGTTTGTCAAATTTGGTGGAAATCGGTTGTATTTTTTAACGACATATATAGAGCTAGTGATTTCTCGCTATGAAAATACGAGTACAGGGTAGACTTCAACACTATGAGCACCCAACAGCAGTTAGTCTCTTGCCATTGGTTGCTGTATGCTTCAGAAGGCGTTTTCATATTTGACCGGGCCACTCAGAATTCGGCTCCTACGTGATTCGTGTGCAGACAGTTAACACGTGCCAATAAGTAATTCAGCCAATCAAGATGGGTAAACGACCCTACAGTGTTTTGAAATATTACTTGTCTTGAAATCTTTTCGCAAAATTGAATTACACCTAGAGAGATATACCATGAAAGTGGTGCCATCTTACTAAATGGCGGGTCAAAATAGGCTGCGGGTGCCGTCATAAACTAAAGATGAGGGAGACCGCTTATTCGTCTTCTGCGCATGTACTCAACATTGACCTACCCCAGCGCTAATATATAGGGACTGGAAATTTTCGCAAATTCATTTCAGGATAAGCTAGACTTCAGACACACGTGCATTTATGTTATGTTTGCGATTTGACCACAGTTTATTAGTAGAGACATGCAAAATTCGCGTTATTATTCGGCGTCAGGCTAAACTTCACAGTATTGTCTGTGCAGGAGCCGGCGTAGTTTCTTCATTGGCTGCTGCGTAGATGTGAAGCCACGCCCTAGCTGACTGAACTGCACGTGATTGGGGAACACAAATGTGAAGTGTTCATTTATTGGCGTAGGGTTATCCAAGGCGTGTCAGATAAATTATGCTTCAAAGTCAAACGTATAGCAAAGGTACGCGTGTTTAAAGTTTAACGTGTCACCGCATAACAACGCGAATTTTGCACGTCTGTATTTATTAGATACGCCCACGTGATTTCTGAGCCAACAACAGGTCTGTGATAAATCAAGCACCGAAACCCCGTGCCAGCTGTTCTGAGCTAACACTGACTACACACTGAGATAGCTGTCAATAAAGAGAAAGGCGAGGCTCCAAAATTACATAGGAGAGCGGAGTATATCATGCAAGCCGTTTAAAACGTGAAATATTCCTGTCCCTGCTAATAGAACTTTCAATGTCACATTCTCAACGGTAGTGAACTTGTTTGTATATTTAAAAACACAAACCCATTTAAATGATTATAATACTTTTACCAGTTTAAATTGAGTATAGACAACTCAAGAGGATTTGTTTACATACACTGTTTGAACCTCAATTCCTACCCACGTTGCTTATAATAGCTGAGATGGCTGAAAAGAAGTCAAATATTGTGACAGAGTTGCCACGGCACGAATTATACCCTACTTTCCCTCTACGAGTATTGCACCACGTGACGTGTGCTGCTCAAAACACCCTCTCTTCACGGCAGTTGGGCGGCTATCCAAAACGTTACTCCGACAGTAAACTTTTCTCTTTGGCTGTCCCGAAACACTTCGAGTAAATGTTTCATTCGCTCTTGGTACTTTTCCCAAAACTGGAGACTGATTACTCTGAGCACCTTGCCAGAGTTAAATTCTTACATGCGCTATTTAAGCGAGTGACAGGAAGTAAAGTTTAGTAGAACTAACTAAGCAAACCCGCGAATCACTGGAGTTCAGTTACCGTAGTAACTTAATTCTCATTGGCTCAGTCAGATACCACACTGTCGTCGACGAAGGCACGTGACCAATCGAGAAAGGAGTACCGCAACTGCGCCAATAGGATTGAAATCAATCTTCCATGGAATTATTTTCGCCAAAATCGGGTGGCCCTACGAAAGACGATGATAAAATCCGTGAATGGACTACACCGAGAGAAATGTTTTGTTGAAACAAACAAGATTTGTTTGGCTACGCGTACATTAAACAGTTTGGGCCCGATATATAAAAATGGTATAACTACGACCGAGTTTCGAACCTAGATCACCTGCGTCCGAGCTGTACGTCTTAGTAATCTCAACTATGTGACAAATGTAACGAAAAGCTTTCGAATAGATATACTGTAAATATATGTCAGTTTCGTGTTGCATTGTTTTATTAATGTGTTTATAAGATTGTTAAGCACCAATAGATGCACTAACAAACACAATGACTGTCCTAATCGTCACAGAAAATACAAACAAACTCTCGAGCTGTATTTTTTTTAACGAAGGCAGTCAAATGAGTGGCCAAACAAATATATACAGTTGATTCAACAAGATATTTAGTTGACAATGTAATATTTTTGACCCAAAACAGAGATTTTGTTTATTCAAACATATCTTTTGTTAGACGAACAAAAGTAATTTTAGTGCTTTTCCAATTTGGTTTGATCAACAACATATTTCTTTAGGGCAACAAAATATATATTTGGCTCTACGCTAACAAATATTTTGCTCGATTTTTCACTCAGTGTATCCCCTCAAATCCTATTCACTCTGGGGCCACGGTGGCTGAGCGATTAGCACGCTCGCCTCCCACCAAGGCGAACCGGGTTCAATCTCCGGCCGGGTCACCGGACTTTCGCACGTGGGAATCGTGCAAAGTGAATCCATACTCACTTCAATCACCCTTATCGGCTGTCAAGACCTCGCTATTAAGAGCCGCCCGAATCTCTTCACTCACCCTATCCACGCTCTTTACGGTAGTCTTATCGGCACAACAGAAGTCTAACAGTTTGACACTGAGTTGCTGGGGCGTGCACTCTACCCCATATTCCCTCTACGAGAGTTACACCACGTGGAGATGTGCTGCTTAAGGTGGATCAGTCCCCACCATCACCCTTATCGGCTGTCAAGACCTCGCTGTTAAGAGCCGCCCGAATCTCTTCACTCACCCTACCCACGTTCTTTACGGTAGTCTTATCGGCCCAACATAAGTCTAAAAGTTTGACACTGAGTTGCTGGGGCGTGCACTCTACCACATATTCTCTCTACGAGTGTTACACCACGTGGAGATGTGCTGCTTAAGGTGGATCAGTCCCCACCATCACCCTTATCGGCTGTCAAGACCTCGCTGTTAAGAGCCGCCCGAATCTCTTCACTCACCCTATCCACGCTCTTTACGGTAGTCTTATCGGCACAACAGAAGTCTAAAAGTTTGACACTGAGTTGCTGGGGCGTGCACTCTACCCCATATTCCCTCTACGAGAGTTACACCACGTGGAGATGTGCTGCTTAAGGTGGAACAGTCCCCACCATCTTGGATTTTCACAATTTTTGTCATAATTCCTTTTTAAGAACATTTAATGAAATTTTTCGCACGACATGACATAAAATAATAGCTCCTTGATCTTAATCAACATTTTATATTTCTTTATAATTTTTATTTCTTCACTAGTGATTAACACATAATAGACTATGCTCGAGTGTAGCTCGAGCAAAGCTAATATGGAAGTTTCGTTGTCGTTCGAAACAAAACTCACATGGATATGCCGTCCTTGTTCGGCTAGTGTTTAACACGATCTCTCAACACCACGACGGCGTAGTAACAGTGATATTGCTAACGATAAAATTAATTTTTTATAATCACTCAAAGGGACATGTTTAATTGTAGATCCTTTAAACACGATAAAGGGCATTTGATTGGGTCAATTTCAGCTCGGCACTCCATTGGTTGATAACCGGCCAATAATGAACGCTGTAAAGTACAGGGTAGCGTCCGGTGTGGTACGGACCAATAGGACGATGGTGAGTTCTAACACAGACACCAACAGAACCGGTGTTCTTGCACTAGTGGGTATATGTGACGCACTTCTAATTTGTCTTGAGTGCCAGTGAATGTGTGCAGACCTCACTGTGTTAAAGGCAAGAAATTAATGATTTTCCCTCACTTTCGGTTACAGAAATGGACCTGGAAACAATAGTCTTGCAATACATGTCTTAGAACGCGTGCAATGTAATGTCCTACGCTTTGTCGAAGCCGAAAATAAAATGCAAAATCTGTGATGCAATTTACGACGGAAATTTCAAAAAAATCCGAGATGGCGGGGGACTGATCCTCCTAAAAAAAAAAAAAACACCCTCCAGGCGACCTCGCGAGCGTGGCAGGCTGTAGGCTCCAGAGCGTGTTGAATTATCGAGGCCGGGTGTTTGTTCGCACCATTGACACACGTCGCTGTGTTTACTGGGCCGGGCGACCGCATCGTTATTGGAACCTACAGCCTTTGATCCGGCACCTCTCGCGACCGCCGCCGCCCGGAATACCTTAAATTTCCTGCCCGCGTTCACAAGCGGAGGGCGAACTGTCCCATGACGCTCTGGTGCTTGGCCATTCCTTCACGCAAACAATAACAATGACCTGCGAAGTTCGCGTTATAATTAGACACCCGAGAAATTCGCGAGTGCAATGACCTGTGGGCTAGACTTCGCAGTATTATATACTCCCGTGCAGCTATCAACTTATTATTGGTTGATTGTTGTAGTAAAAGGCTTTGGTTGGGCGCATAAATTATTGCATGTTTGTTATTGGCTCATTTATCTCCAGGAGTTGTCAGAAAACACCCGTCGACCGATTACAAAAGTAACCTTTACGTAGAGTACAAGTGTGTGAATTCCAACTTGCCCAGAAATGAACCCGCGGGAATTCTCTGGCCTCTAGTTATAGTTTGGAGACACGTGAACAATTGCAATACGATTGTCATTTGAGCATAATTGATCGGAAACGTCCTGGGTGACTCTGCGCCGATAAATGAACACTTCACAATCGTTTCTCGGCACTCGCGTGCAATTCTGTCAGATAGGGCGTGGCTTCACATGTATGCAGCAGCCAATGGGGAAATGACGCCGGTTCCACAGTACACACAGTATTGGGGAGTTTAGTCTGATGCCAAACAATAACGCGAATTTTGCAAGTATCTACTAATGTTTATTATACCCTGGTTAGGGAAGCCCAACGCTTTTATCCCTTACATTCAAACTGTTTTAATGAGTTATCAGTAATTGACTGATTCAACAGTCACTCCAGTTAATTTAACTTATGAATTAGTGGAAAAAAATGTCCTGTTTTAATTCGCTTATTGATTCAGTGACATTTCCCACTGATTCATGAACCATTTTCCCACTTTTTATAGTGACTTTTGACTGAGGGATCAGTTAAATGACGTTTACAAAATGACCGTTAAAGAACGTGTACCGGTACCAAGTGAAATAACGCATAAACTAATAAAACCAATAAAAAATAAGTTCAAAAACGCGAGTTTCGTCTTTCACATCACCGTTTTACGAGATAACATGAATATAGGCCGTTCACGGTAAAGTGAGCACTTTTGAAAACTGTTTCATCAAACATAGTAACAAATAAATACATTTCATTGTGCCTCGGACTTTTGGTTTTGGGTATGGTGAAAGTACACACTGTGTTTATTACTCATTTGGCAAGGTTTACGTTAACAACTGGTGGAAGGACGTAATTTGGTTGAACGAAAAAAGTAACTAGGGCTGCAAAAGTGCTCACTTTACCGTGAACGGCCTGTAATCAGTTTTTCATTCCTTTTTTTTTTACGTTTTTCATTTCGTTTTCACGTAATCACCACAGCGTTTGGTTTGAAGGTTTGAATTGCATTTAATGTGGCGAAGTAAGTTCATTCATACGTACCATTTGTTTTAACAATTCTAACGTTGCGAAGAATAATAAAAACAAAATAAAGGGCATATAATTTGAAATTACTTTTTCGATGAACCGTATAACTAGGGATAGGAAAATTTCGTGAGTTCAATGACCTGTAGGCTGTTCTCCACAGTACTGTGCACACTCGAGCCTTAGCTATGTGTTTATTGGCTGTTGCCCCAGAGAGTAGCCAATGTTGCTCCACACCTGGCAGTATGGCACTCGATGCTTGTTTCTTTGCAAGTCTGCTATTGGCTCAGAGTCGTCCTGGGCGTTTCTAATGAGCTGTGATCCAATTGCAAAGGTGACTTCTGTGTACACGTGTTGGACGTCTATCTTGTCCTGAAATGAATTCGCGAAATTCTCCTATCCCTAGTTATAACACATATATCCTCCACCTTGTCGTCATTGTTGACTTTGCAGAGCAATTGGTGAGGTAGTGGGTCAAATCCTGAGCCCCCGATTTTTTTTGTGTTTTTCTTTTTAAAATTTCGGTAAATTACGGATCAAAAATAGAAAATATCGGAAATATGTTTATTTCTCGTGTTTTTTTAGGGGGGGGGGAGAAATTAAATAAAAGACGATATTTGATTTGCAACACATAGTCGCCCATCACTTATTCCATGAGCGAAATTGTTTCACCTAACTTATTCAATCAGTAGAGTCATGAAGAATTCGCGGATTCATTTTGGGACAAGCTAGAATTCAAAACACGTGCGTTTATATAACATTAGCTATTGGTTCACATGGTGTTTGGCACCTCCTGGATAACGGTGTCCAATTGTCTCCTCCCACTGTGACAGCAAACATGCAATGTGCAGATGATATCGGCATGTTTGTACATACGTAAGACTGTAGAATTTAGCCTGCAGATCATTGAACTCGCCAATTTTCCAGGCCTCTATCAATCAGTGAAATTGTGTCACTGAATCAGCCAGTGATTTTCCACTGATTCCCCACTAAGTGGAGCCATTTTCACTTATTGGAGTAACTGAATTTCACCGTGAATAAGTGGTTTTACACTGATTCGAATTTTATAGTTAGAGCTGGTGATTTTTCGTGAAAAAAATATGAGTGCATGGTAGACTTTAATACTATAAGCACCCAACAGCAGTTTGTCTGTTGCCATTGGTTGCTGTCTGCTCTAGAAGATGTCTTCATATTTGACCGGACCACTCTGAATTCGGCAACATCGGCACGGCTCCTACGTGATTCGTGTGCAGACTGTTAACAAGTGTCAATAAGCAATTCAACCAATCACGATATGTGAACGACCCCGCGGTGTTTTGAAGTATAACTTTTCTTAAACCCTTTCGCGAAATTTCATTACCCCTATTTATAGTGTATTAATTAATGGTTTTCGCTGTTGCCTATTAGAAATTTTTTGTCACGTGCTATACTCAAGCTGGCAAAGAACTTTCTTGGTTAACGTAACGAATAAGCTGTATTCTTGTGTGTTGGTGGCAGAGATATGAATAGAGGCCCGTGTATTTTGCGGATTTATTTCTAGACAAGTTAGAATTCACACTCTTGTACGTTCATGTCACTTTTGTGATTGGTCGACTTGTTGTTTGACACCTCCTGGAGATAAATGAGCCAATAATAAACATACAGTTGTACGCCCAACCACAGCATTTTACTTCCACAACAATCAACCAATAAACAGTTGGTATCTGTATGGGAGTATATAAGACTGTGAATACCAGCCTATAGGTCATTGCACTCGCGAATTTATCGGGTCTCTACAAATAATTTAAACACAGGGAAGATCGTCGGTCGAGACCTGAAAAATTCGCGAGTTCAGTGAACTGCAGGCTGGATTATAAAGTCTTATGTACATATTTGCCGATGTGAACAGTGCGTTGGTTGTCTGCTGTTGCGGTGTAAGACTACGATTGGGCCAGCGTTCTCCAGGAGATGTCAAACACCGTGTGGACCAATGGCTAATGTTGTAAAAAAAACATGTTTTGAATTCTAACTTGTCCCAAATTGAATCCGCAAATTTTCTAAGTCTCTAACGGTGGGTTAAAACCTACGTAAAGCATACACTTTGTTCTCAGCATTAGAGAGAAAATATAACGAAATATTCCCACAAGTTATTTTTAAAATATTCTATCGTAAATCTGAGTACAGTAAATCGTTAACTTGCACAGTTATTAGTTTAAATATAATATGGAAACAGAAAATTAATTAATTAAAACTGTCATGAATTTATACAATTAACCTCTTTATATATGACATAAAAAAAAATAACATTGTTAAGAATTTATATTTTGGAAATTTTCTGCGTTCTTTCCCAAAGGACAAGGAGTAACGTAAAATGTTTCTTTAGATCACAGCTGTATTTATTTAACACATAAGCACGTAACGTTTCCCCCATTGAAATAAGATAGCTTATGAAATCCCAGTGCCAGACACAGTCGAATATTTACTGCGTGCTGTTGTATACACCATTGGAGGGCTTGGATAATAGTTAATAAATAATTTTAATACTTAAAATTTTTGGCTGGGGAAAGTATATATCACAATTCCAGCCAAACACGAAGTTTAACACATAAATAAATATTATTTCTCCATTTACTGTCAGGCGCCACGGTTGCTGAACGGTTAGCCTGCTCGCCTCCCACCAAGGCGAACCGGGTTCAATCCCCCGGCCGGGTCACCGGATGTTCGCAAGTGCAAATCGTGCCGGACGATGTGCCGCTGGTCGGCGGGTTCTCTCAGGGATCTCCCGCTCCCCCCGCCCTTTCATTCCGGCGCCGCTCCATACTTACCTCATTCTCCCCCATCGGCTCTCAAGACCTCGCTCTTAGGAGCTGCCTAAATATCTTCACTCACTAACTCCATTTACTGTCATCTTTAAAAGTGACCTCTGTGAAAGATTCCCCTATTGGCTAGGTTGTCAGCTGTCGAGTGGGCTACTCCGCCTTTACTATTGCACCAAATTGTGTATAAGAGGTATAACCAGTTTTCCATATTCGTAGGTATAGACTGTTCACGATAAAGCGAGCACTATTGAAAGCAACGTTCGAAAAATGCCACTGCCGTTATCTGAATATATATATTCAACTGACCCACTTATTGACATTAAGGTCGAAGTAAAGCTGTCTATAGAGCACTGCACCCGACTATACCACGTGAAGGACTCATAAAGACAGTAATACATAGGGATAGGAAAGTTTCGCGAATCCATTTCAGAACAAGATAGACGTCCAACACATGTACACAGGAGTCGACTTTGCTATTGGATCACAGCTCATTAGAAACGCCCAGGATGACTCTGAGCCAATAGAAAACTTGCAAACATTCAAGAATCGAGTGCCATACTACTAGGTGTTGAGTAACACTGGCTACTATCTGGGGCAACAGCCAATGAACACACAGCTGAGGCTCAAGTGTACACAGTACTGTGGAGAACAGCCTACAGGTCATTGAACTCGCAAAATTTTCCTATCCCTAGTATTACAGAAACCATAAAATTGTCAGAGAAGTGCGATTTTTACTGTATATGAAAGAATAAAGTATATATTTTGCAACATTATGTAACACTTAACTAAAATATACTTTTTAAATGCAAAAAAATAGTAGATTAAAATGGTCTGTATTTTTTAACTAAATTTAAGCATATTTCCATTCTGGATGCTTCAGAAAGCAGAATTTGCCAGAAAATCTTCGTCGTGGAATATCGTCATAATGTTTACTTTGATTGCGTATAGAATAATTGTATTAATAACGTAGAAATTAATTTTTATAATTTATTTTATTTGCGTCCATCTGTCAAAAGCATTTATGGCTGTAGTAGCTGACGTAAATAAAGTTAATTATAAAATTAACGACACATTATTACAATGCATTTATTACATACGATCACAGTAAATATTATGACGATCTTTCTTGAAGGAAATTTTCTTATAAATTCGGCTTTCCGAAGCATTCAAAACGGAAATCCGCTTGAATTTTGTTAAAAAATGCGGACTCTACCTATCAATTAATTTTAAACATTTAAAAAGTTTTTATAGTAAAATATTTTATAATATGGCAAAATATATACAGTCTTCTTTCATATACAGTATAAATCACACTTTTCCGACAATTATTATTTTGTGTGTACTAATTTTTTATGAGTTCTTCACATCGTACAGTGAGTTGCAGTGCTCTGTAGGCAGTGCTTTACTTAAACATTGAAATTAATAACGATGGAGGTAAAATAGTTCCATGTCTCAACGTTGTATTAAAAATGGCAAGGTAAACAATTGTGGACACTGAAACGATTTCTTGAGACCCGGATGGTTCGTGGATTCACACAGCAACAAGCTAGACTCCACAATACTTTGGGCATTTGAGTATCAGTTAGTAGTTCATTAGCTATTTCTCCAGTTTAACCCCAAACCAGGTAGCACGGGATTCGGTTTCTTGTTTTCCTTACAGATTCGTCATTGGCTGAAAGTCGTCCGAGTCTTGTCTAGCAAACTCTGATCCAATGGAAGCACACGCACAGATGTATACGTGAATACAATTTAGCTCGTCATCAGACGAATCCGCAAAATTCGAGGGCCTCTAATGATTACGCTTGCATTCTCTTTCTGAGTATACAAATGTTTAACAATTACCATAATTGTAATGCGTTCTCTTTCCTGATAGTTTAACAGTATCTGCTGACCGACGCATGAACAAAGTGAGCCAGTTGGGGCAAAGTTAATTTTACATAAAGGTTAGAGATGATGGTTTATCGCGGGAAAAGTTCACTGTTTCCTAGGACTCAACATACTGCACACACGTCCGACAATTTTCTTCCCTTATTGGCTGCCATGCTTGTATGAAACTACTACCCCATTTCACTGGGCCAATGGGGACTCTGATACCATAAGGCAGTGCATTCGTGATTGGTCTGCAAACAACTTGGTCGAGTCAAAACCTTGTACATCCAATCATGAAAGAATTAACTAGTTAGAGTGTTGTAGAAGATACGTTGGCTCAACAAATTTTCGCGATTTTCCATTATCTCTAATAATGGTGTAAGGATACACGATGTGTATGCAAGTATATCTGAAGGAGGACTTTCAAAACGGCTCAATATAGCGTGTGAAATTAGGGGCAGTGATTTTTCGTGAAAAAAATTTCGAGACAGTATACAGTTCAAAGTACTGCAGAGCCGTCCAGCTTTTTGATTGGCTGAAACATGTTACGGTCGGTGTTAACTGTCTGTGCATGAATCACGAAGGTTCAGTGTTTGGAGCTACGGGATCCTGGCTTGCGGGTCATATGCGGAAGTGACATCAGCAGACAATGGCGGTATGACATCATCTATCTGTGGCGTGTATATAGTATTGAAGGATAGGTGTGCTCCGATTTTTTTCTCGCGAAAATTCACTGGCCCTTATATGTATTTTCCAAGAGAAGGACTCATTCTACATTGACCCAGCTAGAAGTGGTGGAGAGAGTAGGTTAGGAATGATCTTTTTTTTTTTTTTTTGTTGCTTATTCAGACGTCGGTAATCCTTCGGCTTATTATGAATTGCTAATTCCCGGATATGTGCTTTTGTTTAAATCTTTGAGAGAATACTGTGCGAATTTATTACTTGCCGCAAATATTAAAGCCATCCCAGAGCATCGTGTTTACAAATCGGTAGAGCCCGAGTATTTCGCGCATTGCTGTTAGCAGCAGGCTAGATTTCACAGTCCTCTATACATTCAATACACACTCGCTTACTCATTGGTTGCTGCGATCAAGTGAGACCTTCGTACAGTACTGTACAACGTTCACTCACACTAATGCATCCTACTAATAACTGGCTTAATGTTAAACTGGGCGTGTTTAAAGAACTGCTGTACAATCATACCTTGCTACTGGATAAATTCGAGAAATACTGGTTGCTCTACTAATCGATATCGAACTTTCGGTCTAAACTAACTATGATTTTATAAAATACACGATACATTTTCTTTTAATTCAACATTTTTGGTCACGTTTTTTTTAACAATACTCATTGCAAATATAAATTTAAATATTTAACTTGATAATAACTGACCTTAGAAATTCCTTACTTTGCCACGTGGATATGATCTTGGTTATTTTTACTCACCTAATGGAGTTCATCACTGTTAGTTTTGTTTGTTTTTCTTCTGTGTTTGAAGTAAATGTGTTGACGTTTCAATGTTTTTTTCTCTTTGTGTCTCAAACTTATGCACTCCACTTACTTCTCAATAAGAAGAGAAGTAACTCGCCAATAGGAAGCACTTATATGCAGAGAACAAAGGCACTAAACTTGACGGCTGTTCACGATAAAGTGAGCACATTTGAAATCAAGCTTAGAAAAAAGCATCGGTTCCTGAAACGCATATATTTTAATGGGCGGACTGAGTGACATTTGCCTGGTAAAGTTGGTAACGATGGATGGAAAATAGTTACATTTCTTACCGTCGTATAAAAAGGGTTAGATAGCCATTTGTGATAACTTAAATTATTTCTTTCGCTTTGTTTTTTTTAATGCATGGAAGTGCGAAAAATAACCAAATTTGCATAGTATTTAATTTATAAAAATTTCGCATTTTTATTTGACCGACGCATGAATAAAGTGATGAGGCCCTTGGCAATGTTAGTTTTACGTAAGGCGGAGAAATACACAACGAGTATACAAGCAGATCTTGAGCAAGACTTCTAAAAGTGCTAACTTTACCGCGAAAAGCCTATAGCTGTTCTGTCTCTAAGGATTTCGTGTTACCTGCTTCGGCACGAATCTCATTTACGCGCCCGAGTGTTGCAATCGTGAAAATACATTGCCGGGCGCTTTAATTGAGTCGCGCGCTGTAATTACGTATTGCAAACTCTCGCACTAAGAGAACGATGTACTGTGTCCTCGGTGTTACAGCCTATTCGCAGTTTCCTCGCAATTGTTGAATATAACCTTTGAATAATCACCCCATTTATCTCGTTTGTAGTTGTTTCCTATATACGCCGGAACCACAAGCATTTTATACTTGTGTTAACATAAAAGTATTTTAATTTTGGTTAAACTGTTCTTTTGCTTATACACTGTCTATATAAGTAAAAGTATTATTTATAATTAAAGGCTATTCGCTATAAAGTGAGCACTTTTGAAATCAACCTAAGAAAAAAGTCACTGACCCTATCTGCATGTATCTTGACAGGAGCACTGAATGAAGTGCGTCCAGTAAAGTTGGTAACGATGGATGGAAACTAGTTCCGTATCTTAAAGTCGAATACAAATTGTTAGATAAGTGATAACTTAAATATTTCTTACGCTTTCTGTTTTTCTAATTCATCGAATTGTATAAATATAAACAGATGTGTAAGATAATTATTTTCTAATAATATCACAGTTTTCCTTGACCGAGGCAAGAATAAAGTGATGAGGCACATGGCAATGTTAATTTTGCATAAGGCGGAAGAATTCACAACGTGCATACAAGTATATCTTAAACAGGGCTTTCAAAAGTGCTCATTTCACCGAGAACAGATTATAATATGAATATTATCCGTGAGAAGAAAGGTATGTTGGCAGTACCTAGTAAAAAATAGTTCTTATGCCAAACATTATAACACTGAGTGCGCATGTGTGCAGTGTGTTGTCCCTTTAGTGTAATTCTCTTGACTTTGTTGATCTTTGTTCGAATGGGGCGGAAGAACATCCTGGAAGTAGAACTTGAGCAGGGCTTCAGAAAATTTGGACGTAACCGTGAATGGACTATATTTGTATTAACCATTCACGAGCGGGAAATTTTGGCAAATCACATTTCTCGCAAGGAAGACGCTGAAAAAACCCGGGCACTGATTACTTGATCTGTACAGCACTGGCCATAACTAGCTGCCCTTCTTGAGTGCAACTTTCCCTCGAGAATGAACGTACATCTCATTTGTGTTGTTACTCTTGACGGAAATATTGTGCCTTTGCTTAGTGTCTGTACGTGTCTTGTTAAAATATGGGGTAGAGGAGGATATTTTCTTACGTCGATTACGTTTAGTCAATACAGGCAAAGTAAAAGAAATTTATGAACACCATTCCGGAACTATTTAATTAATTTTGATGCATCCTTATACGGTGCGGCTTCCACGAAGATTTTAAAGATGTTTTGGGTGGGACGTGCTTGTAGTCGAACTCTGTACTCGGAGTTCTCTCCGCAGGGGCTCTCATAGTATTGGCGGGCGGTGGCAAGATCTTACGAACAGCCACCGTCTAACACATCTACTAACCTTCCCCACCACCGCTAGAAATCCCCCTCAAAGCCACCGCAAGAGCGCGCCGGATTAATTCGGAAAGCGCCTAGCTGCGGGCTTTGTCCGTCTGCAGGTGACTCGCAGGCTGCAGGCCGCGAGGATTAATTACGCGCGCCCGGGAGAGAGAGAGAGAGACTTGGGGAATGGAAGAGAGAGACAGCGAGAGGTAGAGATAGACGCACACCGGACAGAGTAAGAGAGAAAGGAAGCGCGACTCGTGATGCAAAGTAGACAGGGACAGTTACAGACGAGAAGAGGGAAATTACTGGGAGAGAGAATACGGAAGAGAGAGAAAAAGAGACGTGCAGAAAGATACAAACACACGAAGGAGAGAAAGAGAGACAGCGAGGTAGACACACGCGCAGAAGGGAGTGTAAGAGAGAGACCAGGCAGTGAAAGAGAGAGAGAGAGCACGAGAGAGAGACACACGCGCAAGGGAGAGCAAAAGGGAGAGATCAGGGAGTGAAATAGAGACAGCGGAAGGGAGACACACCAAGGAGAGATAGGGAGAGTCCAGGGAGTGAAAGAGAGAAAGCAAGAGAAAGAGAGATTCGCCTGGTAGAGTAAGAGAGAGTGAGACAACACAGTGAAATTAGAGGCAGTTAGAGAGAGAGAGAGAGAGAGTCACGACAAGGAGAGTAAAGAGAGAGAAAATAGTGTGTAGAGGGGGAGAGAGAGAGAGAAAAAAACGCGTGCGCTGTCGTGCGGGTTAGCTATCGACCCAGGGGCTCAGGGGTTCCACGGCAACACGGCAACACGTCCGAACCGACACGACGCCGCGCCTTTGAGCGCTACGCGAAACCGCGGCACAAAGACGACGATAAGGTCCACTTTGGCAAGGCGTGCCCCATGCCCAACCACCACTAACGTCTCTGACTGACTGAAAGTGAAGTGCGTGGCGGAGGTTTAATAACAAACGCGCAATTCGAAAACGGTTGGATACCTTTCAGTGGTGTCAACACATTAAACCATTTAAGTAACGTTTAGTGCCCGAATATAAGTGTCAAGTTCCCCTTTAAACTCCAAGGAATTTTTTATAAGTGTGAATTAAGCTAAAACGGGTGTTTTCAGAATCAGTTTCAGCTGATAAATTGTTTATACAGAGACCATGGAAATGTCATTAGATAAGTATCATGTTTATACTTCATTAGCGCGATAAAAATATAAGATCACCGCTTAAAGACTAGCTCAGTCGAGTGGCCGACGGAAAGGCACTGCCTTGCGCGTAGAGGCGATAAGACATGTGTTGAGTGAGCAAGAGTCGTCTTTAATGCCATCGCGTTTCAAAGCACCAAACGCGCAAAAGTTTGAGTTAAGCGGTAACTCTAATGCTCGCCTTCACCTCTTTTGTAGAAATTCTTCGTTTTCACGTTATAATCTCGTATTCGTAGTAATTACTGACTCTGTGCGATTATAGAAAAATGTACATTTTACGAATTGTTTAATATGTCGGTGAGTAATTCTAATTGTGTGTTATTTGCTTGTTGTAAAAAGACGATATCCTGTTAATAAAATATAAATATCCCCTGGACTTTTTTTACACCAACCACATAACACGCAATTAGAATTACTCACAAACATATTAAACTATTCGTAAAATGTAAATTTTCTATAATCGTACATTTTCAGTAGTAACTATAAATCCGAAATTATGACGCAAAAACTAAAAATTTCTGCAAAAGAGGCAAAGTTAAGCCTTTAAGACAACCGTGCTAGATTGCAGTCGGGTCTCAAAAACTATAGCTACTGCTAAGTGTCATGCCGCGACGATAAGAGCATAGATTAGTGCTAAACACGGTAATAAATATGTCCATGTTTCTGGCAGCTGACATAGGATACTAGGAGAGGGGAAATCCTAACCAGGAAATCTTCCAACTTCGTTTACAAATATTTTGCTGTCGCGAACCGATTAACGATATAAATTTGTACATTACTATGCAACGCATTGTTTCGTGCCAAAACAATACGTCACTCTGGGAAACTATATTTTTTCTCATGAATTTGACGAGAAACTATTATATGGAATCTACGTATATTAGATTGTATACATTTTAGGACCAATTCTATGCGAATAAGTAACAAAGAAAAATTTAATGTTTATGCAAGTAAAATATTGTAGGGTAAGGTTGCGTTAGTCGTACAGCTATTGCATCATTTTGGATCATTCTTCAAAGCACTGTTATAATATGGATCTAATATGGAACCAGTATCCAAAATCCAGTGTCGTAAAACGAATCGCTACAACAGAACTATTCTAATACTAAATTGTATTCATGTTAAGAAACAACGATGTTTTATGTTTATATTAGCATACGTTACACACTAACAGAAACAAAAAAAAAATTATTCGATTTATGCCACGAAAATAAAATTCTTAAGGCTCGATTTAACGCCTATCCAGGTTTCATGTACCCAAGTGTGACACTGTAAACATTTCTCCATGTTTTCTGCAATATTTTCCGCACACGGTGAACAGAACTAATAGTCTTGCACGAGTTACGTGGTTACAGTTGATTCGTATGAAGTAGAAGGTCCATTATTTTCTGGCATTGATGTTCTTTTTAAAAGAATTCTTCGCAAACAAAGGACTTCCCATCTTCTACCCTTTGTGGGCAAAAATCCCATACGTACGGATTGCTCCCCGCCTTGCTGGTCTGCACTATAAGAAATTATTTGTAAATTTTCCATATAAATGTATGTTTAAAGTGACGAAGCGCAAATGGTAAAGTATTTTCCTATACATGCATGGTAATGTTCCTATACACTTGCACAGCAAAGAATCAAATGCATAGGGAAGTTCCCAACTTTGTATACCATCGAAGCTAAACATTCCCGCATTACATTTTCAGCTTGGTTCGTTGTACTATTTCCATACACTGTATACGTTAAAAACTTCCGTTATAGTTTAGGAAGTTTACCAGAAATTGTTTTTACAGCCTGGAGACTATTTTATAACAAGCTGGAATCGGAACACTGAGCATTGAGATGATCTCCCGGTGTGTATCATTCATTATCCCGCTACTTGTTGGATCACTGATGCTTTCTCTAGGCCTACAAGAAGTCGTGCCCGTCTCATTTTATTCTAAATGGCGCTCATTCTCTTCCAGATTTTCAGCTGCTACGAAGTCGCAATCGAAAACATCACAGTATACCGGCCAGATTCCACAAGAAACTCTCTCCAGGATATCAAAGAATTCTATCATTTATATTTTGTTCAAACCCTTTGCTCCTACCTTTGAAGTGGGCTCAGGTTTACGTAGCACTTATGCCTGGTGATGGGCTTTAAAGGCATCTTCCCAGCAATTTATATCAATTTACAGAAGTTTTGCGGTATTCCATTGCGCTCTCTATTAGGATTGCTAACTTCCTGACATTAGTGATTTTTTCATCCAAAAAGTAACTTTTCCAATCTTAGAATACCTATGAGCTATGATGATCGATGCGATGTTGTTCAACTTCAGGTGGAGAGGCAACTGTACGCCCTATGGCTCGGAAAATTGAAAATTTTTTTAAGCCAACATATCTTCAATAACACTATGGCTGGTTTATCCTTCATTATTGGATGACCAAGGTCTTGACTCGACTAAGTTCTTTTCATGACCAATCGGAAACTTTTTTCTTTAGAGTATCAGAATCCTCACAGGCCCAGTTAAAAGGGATAGTAGCTTTATAAGTCCACTAGCGACCCGCCCCGGCTTCGCACGGGTGCAATTAAGATAAAAGAACTACTTAACCAGGCCTTAATTATATATTATATGTTATATTATATTATATGATGTGTTCTGCAAAGCCGTAGTATATTATTTTGTTCTATCATCAATAGTTTTCGCAGCGCACGTAATGTAAGGAATTTTATAGGTCATTTATTTACACTTTGGGTTACATTATTGGAGTTTTAGTAGGGATCCCTATTGATTTTTAAAATAAAATATAGCCTATGACACTCAGTGATAATGTAGCATCTACTGGTGAAAGAATTTTTAAAATCGGATGAGTAGTTTCGAAGATTGCCTCCTACATCCAAACACACAAACACACAAAGTTACAAACACTACCTCTTTATAATATTGGTATAGATGACTGCCAACAAGACGACTCTCGTAAACATGTGCCGTACGTTGAATCATAGAAAACAGTTAACTTCCCTGCCCCCCGATAAACTATCACCTTTGCCTATGGCTAGGGCCACCTGTTTTTAGCGAAAAGATTTCAGGACAACATGTACTCCAAAACACTAGAGCTCAGATCCACTTTTTGTAATTGGTTGAGTTTAACTGTCCGCGCGTTGCAGGTGCCTGCCAGCGAATCACGGACACTCAGTGTTAGAGTTACTGAATTCTGATTGGCCCAGTCAGGCTGGAAACTGTCTCCCGACAAAGACACGTGGCCAATAACAAAATGAAAACTGCATGTATACCATAGAACAATGGAGTCTAGCTTTCGCGTGAATTTTTTCGCGAAAGACAGGTGGCCCTACCTATGGCTTTGACGGAATCGTTAGCTACATTATTGTTTCTGTCTAAGTGCCTTTTTAATGTTGGCTTTGGAATATTGTAATGTCGACAAACATTAATTAAATCCCATGCCCCGATTTCTATAAGACACAAGATTCACTGCCATCTCCATTTCAGACAAAGTTCCATATTTTCTTTTCGTTATTCTGCAACACACAATGAACGCGTGTTCTAGTAATTTTTGTTAATGGTGACTAATAAATTGGCTTATGGTAAATATGAAACTTGGCACATGTAAAGCGTGTCCAACTGAAACCCATATTAGGGCCGGATATTGGTGTACCTCCGTTTAGAAAAAGTACCGTAAACAGCGCATAAATTTAATGGGAACAGTTTGTAATCAGGTTAATTCGAATCATAAACTGCCATAATCTTATTGTGTACTAGGAACAGAGTTGTTCGTGGGGAATTGCAACAAATAATTAACAAACAAACAAGATGTCCACACATATCATCAGCAATAAACGGGTTTCACTGTAACTTACCTTGTAGTGGTATCCTGAGTCGTAAAGGTAATATTTGCGAAACTACGACGTGGTACGACTTAAGCAACTTATCATCAAACAAAATAAACCAATGGAACATGACCCAAAACTGCATATAGCCAATTTTTTTTTACCAGTTCAGGATACGAAGAAACATTTCCTCTGGAATATTAATTACACTTAAAAAACTACTTGCTTTCCAGTTTCGTACAGGCTTACAACTACAGTTCTGAAACTACATCTACGAGGTGCAAATAAACCAAAACTTCAATAACAATGCAAGGCGTGGTTCCACAGTCACATTATACTTTTCATTGGCCGAAAGCAACAAGATGTCCAATTTGTAGCCACAAAAGCACAGTAGTGTTCACCTTTCGTGAAATAAAGAGGAGGCGGTACGAAATCGGCAAATTTCCCCTATATTTACGACACATTTATTGGGTAACCTAAATAATTGTTCATGTATATCCGTGTTTATTATAAACTTTAAGTCTACAGCTCTGACATGTTAAAATTGAAATTTATCTTTGCACATTACCCAGTGACGTGTTGTAACATTTGTTCTAGTTTACACGTAATGCTAGCAAAAATTACGTTATTTTCCGAAGAATTGTTTGCAAATGTGTTAACATTATGTTTGTCGTAGCGCAAATATATGTTGAATTTAGGTAATAAGATTAGTCTCTTCAGTTCTCGTGTCCAAGATCGAGAGCATCTTGCATCTGAAGGATACTTTTGGCCTGTGCTGTACACAACGCGGAATCCGTGCCACGTGCTTTTAACGTTTCCCTCGAGTACTCTGGTTTGTGAAAGTTTCTGCTCCTCTCGTTAGTGAATGGTTGATGCTGATAACACTCATGAAGCATGTTAGTAGAGGGAGCGTGGGGTTCCGGCGACATAATATATTCAAAATGGGTGGCGATGCACGTGCACGCGCATCGGGTTGCGGGAGGGAGAAGTGCAGGTGCATCGCCGCCATTTTTAATATGTTAGGTCGCCAGAAGCTCACGTTCATCCCTGCTCACGTGGGTTGCATGAAGGAAGTTCGACACATCTACAGAGCAAGTCAAATTATCACATGATTACCACACTCGAGCTTGTTGTAGATGAATTCTGAACTAGACCGTTGAGGTGAATGGATTCTTTCCTTCTTGGATTCAGTTAGCATTAATACTTTGTAGATTATGCTCGAGAATAGCTAATCAGAAATTATTTTTGCTGTTCAGAACAAATCTCGCATCGCTATGCAGTCTTTGTTGGGCTAGTGTTTAACATGACCTCACTAGAACACGACAGCGCAGTAAGAATCATATTGCGAATGAGAGAATGTCTTTTTTTTATAGCCACTCAAAGGCACATGATTGATTGAAAATTTTTTTGTACGCTAAAGGACATTTTATCGGGTGAATATCATCTCGGTTCTCCATTGTTTGATGACAGGCCAATAATAAACGCTGTAAAGTACAGGGTGGTATCCAGTGTGGTATGGACCAATAGGACAATGGTGAGTTCTAACACATGCACCAACAGAAGCGATGTTCTTGCAGTAGTGTACATAGGTGACTCACTTCTTTTTGGCCTAAGTGGCAGTAAATGTGTGCAGACCTCACAGTGTTAGTGTTCGATCACTCACAACCCTGCACACACCCGAGTAAAGCCTGATCACTGTTAACCAGCTACCTTTTAAATCAACCTGTGGAAAATGCCGATAATAAAGGGCATACTAACTGGTAAGGGCACCTAAAATCTCCGGACCTACGCTCAGGCGAACTCCTTCATCCTTTGTGTGCGCGTTATCTTTCCCCAAGGTTACGTGTGTTTTTGTTACACCCTCTATATCTGCTCTGTTCTGGGTGCAGCGTAACGCGTACGCTTTGGCGATAGCAGTTATCAAGAACGCCCACAACGTTAACTACTACGCTTGTGCAAAGACAGACTAACAGTTTGAACAACAATAACAATTACTATTTAATATGCAGCTATCTTATCTACGCTTCTTGCCCAGTCAATCGTTGCCCCCAGCCCTGTAAACCAGCGCCAAGAGTAAAGAATTCGTTTGTAAAAAAAAAAAAAACACATACCCATTCTTGCTTTGACTTTGAACAAGTTTTGCTCTTTGGCGTCTATGCTTAAGACAGCATTTCCAAATTTAATCCGTTTCATTCTCTATTAGTCATTCACAACGATATAGAAAAATTCGCGAGTTTATTTCAGGGCAAGAGGACGTCGAACACGTCTGCAATTGGATCACAGTTCATTAGACGCGCCCTGGACGACTCCGAGCCAACAGCAGGCTTGCAAGGAAACAATAAGCGAGTGCCATAACTACCAGGCGTGTAGTAACACTGGCTACATTCTGGAGCCTCAGCCACCGAAGAAACATCTGAGGTTCGAGCGCTCATAGTACTGTGGAGTCCATCCAACAGGTCATTGAAGTCGCGTCATTTTCCTATGCCTGGTAACTCGGTATACACTGCGCCACATGACTGAAGGAAAATAAAATTTTTTACGAGCACAGATTCAAGTAGCTATCCCATATAAGTATATACGTTCACGCACACACACGTTCACGTACAAACTACCATACTATTTGCTTAGCCAAAGATACGTTTTTGCACACATCAATGCATGCAATAATACATTTATATGTTTGTGTGTTTTATGTATTTTTTGATATAGTGGTAGTAGGGACAGGTGTTTTTCGCGAAAATATTTTAAGACCAGTATTACCCCAAAGCACTTTTGTTCATGTGAACTTTCTTGGTTTGGGTGATTTTAAATGCCACGTGCCTCAAGTGTCTGTCCGCAAATAATGGAAGTTTAGTGTTGGAGTACTTTATTAAGATTGGCCTAGTCAAATAAGACCATGTCTTCTCACGTAGAAACGCGGCCAATGACCAAATGAGGCTGTGGTCGTGGACGTAGGATATTGAAGTCTAGCGTGGTCATAAATATTTTCGCGAAAAACAGCTAGCCCTAGTCATACGTACATGCATAAGGCCTACGCCCATTCCTACGTACATGCAATTTGCACAGGTAAATATTCATACTACATATATGGATTTATATCTTCATTTTACTACTATTAATATTGAAACAGGTCTTCTTGTTCTTACAGAAATTGTCTCCTTCAGTGTAATCAAACTTTTCCCACAAAATAAAAAAAAAGATAATTCTTCGCCGTAAGATTTGCAAGTACCTTACTTATTTGTAGAGACATCCAAAATCCACGTTATTATTTGGCGTCTGGCTGAACTTCGCAGTATTGTATATACCGGAACCGGTGTGGTTTTCCCCAATGGCTTCTGCATAAGTGTGAAGCCGCGCCATTTATGAGTGAACTAAGTGTGATTGGAGCACACAATTGTGAAGTGTTCATTTATTAGCGCAGAGTTACGCAGGGCGTGTTAAATAAAGTATGGCCCAATAACAGACGTATTGCAAAGGTACATTTGTTTGAAATTTGACGTGTCCTCATATAATAACGCGAATTTTGCAGGTACCAACTTATTTGTGGGTGAAGAGATATTTCGAGACAAGATATAATTAAAAGTACTGTAGGGTCGTCTGGCGTTTTTGATTGGCTGAAACATGTTCTGGTCAGTGCTAACTGTTGGCTCACGAATCACGAAGGTCCAGTGTCAGAATTACGGAATCCTGAGTGGCTGGGTCATATGCGGATACGACAGCAGCAACCAATGGAAGTAAGACAGCAGCTGAGGTGTATACACAGTATTGAAGTCTATTGTGTGCCCGGACTTTTTCGCGAAAAAAACAGTGGCCCTACTTGTGTGTTATCAGCAGAGACCGGAGAATTCCGCGGCTTCATTTCTAGACACGTTGGAATTCACACACTTGTACGTTCATGTTACTTTTGTAATTGGTCGAACTGTTGTTTGACACATCCTGGAGATAAATGTGCCAACAACAAACACGCAATGAATTGTGCGTCCAACCACCGCCCTTTTACTACCACAGCAATCAACCAATTTCCAATTTATATCTGCATGGGAGTACATAAGACTGCGAAGTCTAACCTGCAGGTCATTGCACTCGCGAATTTCTCGGGTCTCTTATCAGTCGGGGGACAGTGTCGACCGGCACTGCTTGTACACCCCTGGCACCGCGTGACCCGTTATCAACAAACAAGTGCGCGCACATTCGCGCGCGCTCTTTGTCGCGCGCAAATGGGTCGGTGAAAAGAGGGGTAGGGGGTGAATTTTCCACTTCAGCGAGCGCGGCTCAATAACGCTCGCTTCGCCGAAGATCAAAAAGCCAGTAATGATACTTCGCGTGGACAGAAGAGTTCCCCTGGCGAGACGAGTAGTAATGCAGTCCGTTCGAAAGCTGACTATCACACGCGCTAGCTGGACACGTTACTAGTATTAAGGCACGTGACACTTGCAGCGTGTGCAACGGCCAGCGACATTAGCAAATATATGTGACAAAAAAAAAAAGGTTCCCGACGAAATAGCTGGCCAATAAAGAAGGAAACTATGGGCTGTTCACGGTAAAATGAGCACTTTTTGAAAGCCCCTGCTTAAGATCTACTTGTATACATTTGTGTATTATTCCGCCTTATGTAAAATTAACATTGTCATCGGCCTCATCGCTTTATTCATGCGTCGGTCACTTGAAACTGTGAACTTATTAAGAAAGTAAATACTATAAAAATCTGCTAATTTTTTAAACTTCGATGTATTAAAGAAACAGAAAGCGAAATAAACTATTTTTAGTTACCACAAGGAGTTACCTAACACTTTTTATTCGACTTTAAGATATATAACTACTTTCCATTCATCGTTACCAACTTTACTGGGCGAATGTCACTCAGTGCGCCCATTAAAATATATGCATGCAGGGACAGTGATATTTTTAGATAGTTCATTTCTAATGTGCTCACTATATAGTGAACAGCCTTTAGTTCATTATTTATGTATGGAAGCCTCTAGGCTACACATATTGACTGTAATAACATTTCCAGAAAAATAAAAAGAAATAAGATTTATGTTTTGTTTGTTCTAATTTGCATGTAACGATCATATTTGTTCTGGTTTTGGAGAAAGCAAAAAATAGAATTTTAATTCTATGACCTGAGTCAAGTTAATTTTATTTTTGAGAATGAAAATTTTTTGCGCACCTGCCGATTTGAGTATGTCGCTGAATTTTCTTAGAAAAATTATGTTAGCAAACTTTAAAATGAAAAGATTCAATAATTTATATATTTCTTGTAAATATTATTATTTATTTAGATTTTTGTTTTGTTCCAAGAACATATGGTTTGTAATTCTGGCATTTTTCTAGATAAAACAACCTACATATGTTTTTCCTATAAACATTATTAAATGTAATGGCCACAATTTGAACAGAGTATACTAAAAATACTGAAAATTGCAACACTCAGAAATAATGGCCCGATTGTATCCAAACTCAGAGGATGTGTATAACAGTGTACCAGCAATAAGTGATTGTGATGGCAGACACGTGGCGTACACTTAGGCCAGCATTGCCCTCTCATACGTGACCGGTAATGTCCGTGTTAAGCCAAGCTCACTCAATGAAGAGCCGTAACATGAAGTGACAGCAAGTGCCAGTATGCCCCGTCGACGTCAAAGAGCGCCATATCAGCATGTGAGTGTGTTCGAACGGGGCAGGATGGTTGGTCTCGGGGAAACGGGTTTGTCATGCCGAGGCATTTCGGCTCGTACAGGGCGTCCTGCTACGACAGTGACGCGTGTGTGGAACCAGTGGATAGAAGATGGTCGTACGCAGCGACGAGCGGGTACTGGACCACGCAATGTGACCACAGCACGGGATGACCGCCATCTTGTCCACATGGCTGTACCGGACTGTACAGTCTCGTACACAGTGTTGGCTCGACACTGGAGCACTGCAGCGGGTGTGGACCTCTCTGCGTCAACAGTTCAACGCCGTCTGCTGCGGGCTGGACTGGTGGCACGGAGCGCATGTCGTTGCGTCGCCGGCTATTGTCCAGAAACCACGAACACCTAAGACTGCAATTGGCACGTGAATGCCATCGCTGGCGTGCTGAGTGGCAAAATGCAGTGTTTTCGGAAGAGTTCCGCTTCAACCTGTCCTACAGTGACAGCCGCATACTTGTTGGATGCTACCGTGGTGATCGCAATTTGGTAGCCTACATTCTGGAGCGGCATAGAGGACAAACGCCAAGAGTGATGGTGTGGGGCGCCATTGGATACAACATGAGATCTCGACTCCTACTTATTGCAGGCAATCTGAACAGCAACCGCTACATCAGGGAGGCTTCAGAGCCCGAGGTACTGCTCCTCCTTCAGGCAACTCCACATGCCATATTTCAGCAGGGCAATGCCCGGCCACATGTGGCGAAGAATATGCAAGCCTTTACATTCTCCTAACACGTCGTCCATCAAACAATCTGGGATATTGTTGGTCGGCGACTTGTTTGTCACGGTCCTCCAGCAACCACTGTTGATGCTTTATGGACTCGCATACAAACCGCGTGGAGGGAGATTCACCAGGAACATATCCAGGTCCTCTTTGATTCCATGCCACGTCGTTTAGGGGCTCTGATTGCAGCACTTCGGGACTTCACACCATACTGAATTCTCAAGGACAGAGACCATGCACAGTTCTGTAATCCTAATCGATTGCGTATTTTCTACATAATGTGTTCTATAAAGTTCATTTCAATCAGATGTATCCTTATTGGTGTTGCATTTTTCACAAACGTTATAGTGTATGTTACTGTGGCTTTTCCCTGCATCAACAAAAATCGGCTTTTTTGGCGCAACGTAACTCCAAAATAAAATATTTAATGCTTGTGGCAGAAGAACTAATAAATTTAATTTGCACAGAATCGTGAAGTAATCGTCAAAGACTTAATTTTTTTCTTCTCTTATTTTACGAATCTAGTAAACCTCTGTGTTTTTCCTACCAATGATAACTTCCAGCACAGATTTTTGATACAGATACATTTCTCGCAGTATTAAAATTAAAAACACACAGAAACTGACGCGAACTTATTTTGTTTATTTATACACTCTCTCTCTCTCTCTCTCTAATGTATGTACGTCAATAAAAAAAGAATCCGACTTGTTTAAATAAAGTGACGCAACTTGATTTAAGCTTTTGAGAATTACACATGAGCTATTAATTTCATTACGCTGTGCAAACACTCCGGGTTTAATCAAACACACGGGAATTTTTCTTTGGACTCACTCAGTTATGAAATGTTATTGAATTAAATAAACATTCAGTATTGTATAAATAACTTATAAACGAATGACCAATATGAACTTTATAAAAAAATTGGAGGTACGTGATCACAAGAGAAATAATATCAAGACTTTAAATATTAATAATATTTTTTGAAAGTACTGTAGGCTTGTTTACGAAGTATGCAAAACTGCATTTTCATGGGAAATGTTTTGTCTTGGGATGAGCAGTGAAAAATTGATTACTACAAAACGTAAGTTAAGCAGTCCCTATATTTTAATGAGGATAAACGTACAGCCAGAAAGAAAACGAACTGGATATTAAAACAAATATAAACTGACACAAAAATAATTTAATTTGCATTTACGGATTTAACAATAACTTATAGTAATTTGTATGTATCACATGTGTAACGACTGTTACGCCAAAATGATGCCACACAAAAAAAAAAAAAAACTACCAGCGGTTTATACTTTGCGTAATGAATTGTTTATACTCTCGTTCGGTTAGGGTCATTCACCTTTATCTACAATATCGAAGAGGAATTTTTGGGGATTTTTATTTCGTTTGTTGGTATGAAAATATCAGACGGTCTGTACTGACATCGTGGTTGTATTTTGCTGTTAAAAAAATTCCAGTGTTAATTACATTGGTCGATATTGCAACGTACGAGTTTTGTTTTCATGTTGAGATCCCACGTGCGTTTTAATGAAAGATTGTCCGTCGAGCATATTTCGGTCAAGTTGTTGCATCTGCTCATAAGAGATATAAAAATTTATTCAACTCATGAAAAAAAAAAAAACATTTTCATAAAGTGTTTTTATTTTATAACACTTGGCACAGTGGGATATTTACAGGCCCGTATTTAGAGACGTAGGCCTACAGCAGGGGACACGTACCCTCCTTAAAATTGATTAAGACATATTATAAAAATGAAGATCAAGGACTGTGTGATATTTGAACAAAACAAAAATTAATGATTTATTTACGTTCTACAGTGAGAATTATAATAAATACTCTACAGTGATTTTTGCGTATCAGGTTCTTTATGCAATGTTTAAATTTTAATAAAACATGATGTATATAAAAGAAAAAAGTCACTAGTTTTGCTTCTTTAAAAAATGTTAATGTTGGTAGCAGGATTGGCAACTGGCGAGGAAAAGTAAGAGTGCGTTTTTTCCCCCTCGCCATTCAATATTTCCTTATAACTTTTAAAAATGTTAATGTTGGTAGCAGGATTGGCAACTGGCGAGGAAAAGTAAGAGTGCGCTTTTTTCCCCTCGCCATTCGATATTTCCTTATAACTTTTAAAAATGTTAATGTTGGTAGCAGGATTGGCAACTGGCGAGGAAAAGTAAGAGTGCGTTTTTTCACCCTCGCCATTCAATATTTCCTTATAACTTTTTCGGGAAATATATCTGTATTACAAATATATATGTAAACATTACGAAGAAATTCGTTGCTGCAATCACGAATAGCTATCTACTATTTTAATGTAAATGTCACGGGACTAATATTGTGATGGTCAGGTTTTCTTCCGGCAAAGAGAAATATGAAAATTTATACTATCACAAATTTTATTCCGTTGTTTTAGCAATGGAAACTTCGGTAAGTAAACTTAAATACTTGGCGAGAAATTTTTGTCTGGAACTGTGCGTTGTAAAACGATAGATGCTTCTCTAACCGACAAGAAAAACTCTCGCAATTATAATTTTCAACTAATTTTCGCATGGACAGGAAAAGTAAAATAGTACGATGCCCAAGACTTAATAATATTGTCGTTCTAAACAAATCGCAAAATTGGCATTAGAGTAAAAATAAATTCCAACAAGACTGTTTAAATATAATTTAAAATTGTTAACTTCACGAATATTCTCGTGAAGTGAACCTATCATAACGAAATCATTATTTCAACTTTTTTAATACCTAATACATATATATATATATATATATATATATATATATATATATATATATATATATATATATATATATATATAAGTCACTTTTCTTATTTCCATCTTTGATAACAATTCATTTTTGGTCTACGAAATATATATATATATATAATTTTTGGTCTACGAAATATATATATATATAATTTTTGGTCTACGAAATTATATATATATATATATTTCGTAGACCAAAAATGAATTGTTATCAAAGATGGAAATAAGAAAAGTGACTTATGCCGGAAAAAATTAATATAACTCGCCAAAAGCACGAAATATTCAATAAATATAAATATTCTCTAAATGACACAATTGTATTTTATCATGGACTAAATCATCTAAGTTTATTATTTTAAAACCTGTAAATCGTCAAGCGAATAATATAAGTTGGAAACATGCTACAACTCTCCAGTAATTGAAGCTGCTTGACAAGAAATAAAGTAAATGCACACTCAGAGAATAAATGTGGATCTTAATAATACAAAAAAATACTAATCAGCAGATGTGGGCAAACCACTGGGAAAAAATATATTTTGCCAGCCACAAGATTTTTTTGTTGGTATTTACCTTACAGAATTGTTTTTGCGGCGAACAGAACATTTATTTGTTACCACTAAAGTTTTTTGGCCACTAAATATATTTTGATAGTGGCTACAAAATATTTCCCAGGGTGACATCCCCAAAAAAACATCTTCCTCCATGCAGCACATGACTCTTAACTTGTGAAAGGAAATGAATAGAGCATTCAGATGTTTCACCTGAGTGGTAATAAAACTTGGGTGGCGAAGAACAAATGAATACCGACCAGTGAATGGGGCAAAGCGACACAAGATGGAGTAGGTAATCATCGGTATGAGGAGTTAATGTGTGAAGACCGCAGATAGTAATCACTAGTGGGCGGAGTCTTGCTGTACAAAATGGAGTGGGTAATGATCCATGGGAGAAGGCAAGTTGGACCCAACTGAGTTGGTAATCACCAGTGGGCGGAGTCTTGCTGTACAAAATGGAGTGGGTAATGATCCATGGGAGAAGGCAAGTTGGACCCAACTGAGTTGGTAATCACCAGTGGGCGGAGTCTTGCTGTACAAAATGGAGTGGGTAATGATCCATGGGCGAAGGCAAGTTGGACCCAACTGAGTTGGTAATCACCAGTGGGCCCAGCCATATTGTTCAGACTGGTCGAGTTGAGAGTTGAACCGAGAGATTTTGGTGGCTCTTAACAACGAGGTCTTGAGAGCCGATAAGGGTGAATTGAGGTGAGTGGAGCAGTGCCGGAATGCAAGGCGAGGAAACCGGATATTCTTGAGAAAACCCACCGACCAGCGGCATCGCGCGGCACGATTCCCAGTTGCGAAAATCCGGGAGTGACCTGGACGGACATTGAACTGGTTCGCCTTGGTGGTAGGCGAGCAGGCTAACCATTCAGCCACCGCGGCTACCTTCAATCTGATAAAATGTTCATCAGTAGGTGCATCCTAGCACAAAATGAAACAAGTAATCATGTGTGGGCGGAGCAGAGTTGTAGAAAATGGAGGTGGTAATAATTAGGTCCTCTGCTATGGGAAGGGTAGAGTCTTCCCCATTGGGCTGGGTAGGGAAGTTAAAAGGGGATCACACAAAGAAAAAATGATGGCTGTAGGAACCCTCTATACGTTTAAAGTAGGTACCATCTAAATGTTATTGACCTAGTAACACCAACATAATTGTTTGTAGTGTATCTGCATGTTGTTGTATTTGCTACTGCACATGTGTTTGCTACAGCATAGCATTGGGTTCCTGCAGAAAAAAACCGGATAGTACATCCAACAGAACAAATCCACCGTCATTTGGATTGTTCACACAGCACTGGGATCGTAATATCCCAACGCAATATTCTGATGCTGCTGTTGCTACCTTCAAACCCGATTAGAAAACTGTTGAGTACTAGCAATATAGCATTATTTTGGGTCATTACAATTATGCTTGTTGTAGGAGCATGCTTAAGTTATTTTGTTGCAGGTACTAGAAAGGCAGTGCTAAGCTGTAGCAACAAAACGTACAGTAGCAAATACAATCATAGACGGGAATACACCAAACAGTTCTGCTAGGATTACTATCTATGTTGACAGTATTAAGATCGTAACAACGTAACTGTCACTATTTTAACAGTTTAGATGGTCCGTACAACCATATTTAATTCTCAGTGCGAGCACACCTCATTGCATGGAATAAAGCGATACTGAGAGGAGCAGGTACTCTTGAGTGAATGAGGGAGAGCATTACGGTCCACTCCCCAATGAACAGGGGAAATACGTGCTGAGAGGAGCAGGTACCATTCAATGGACGGGGAAGAGCGTTAGATAGTGGAATTAAGTATCCCTCAGTGGGCGGACAAGATCAGGTACTTCTCAGTGGGCTCACCAGAGAAGGTGCACATCAGTGGATGGACCATAGCAGGTACACTTAAGTGGACGGACCAGAGCAGGCGCACTTCGGCGGACGGACCAAAGCAGGTACACATCAGTGGATGTACCACAGCAGGTACACTTCAGTGGACGTATCATAGCAGGTACACTTCAGTGGACGTATCATAGCAGGTACACTTCAGTGGCCGTATAATAGCAGGTGCACTTCAGTGGACGTATCATAGCAGGTACACTTCAGTGGACGTACCATAGCAGGTACACTTCAGTGGATGGACCATAGCAGGTGCACTTCAGTGGACGGACCAGAGCAGGTGCACATCAGTGGATGTACCATAGCAGGTACACTTCAGTGGACGGACTAAAGACATTACCCTCAATGGTCCGGGAAGAGAGGTACATAGTGACATCGAGTAGCTCTCAGTGGGCGGGGCATAGTGGAAGCAGGTACTCACCAGTGCGGGAAGCTGAGCGGCACTGAGTGCACGACGTGTAGCGGCTCCTTCATCATGTGACTGAGGTTGAAGCCGGGCACCAGCTCCTTCTTGCGCAGCGAGCGCCGGCGCGCGTGCGTCGTGAACACTCGCCGCAGCTTCCCGTCGGCGGCGGGCATCTCGCGGTCAGCGGCGTCGGCGGCGAGCGCGCTCAGGTCCAGCGACGAGCCGGACTTGCAGAGCGACGTCTGCAGCATGCTCGTCTTCGTGGCCAGCCACGACTTGGGGATGCACACCTCCAGCGACTTGCGCGACATGGCGACGAGGACGGGTCACTCCGCCGGGACCCAGCCCCGTTGTCGACCCTCCCTCGGCCACCACGAGGCCCGCGCGACTTTCGCTCTCGCAACACTCATCACGACCTTTCAAGCAACTCCATCATCCCAAGGTGCTTCAGGGACAAAATAATACTTAAACGCACGCCCTAGGTCGCTGGTAACGGTCGAAGGCAAGTCTATGACCCCCCTCAATCAGTGAGTCAGCGTCGACTCCGAGCATTATGTGCATCCGCGCGGATGATAAGACCGGCTTATTTAGGCGTACCGGTACCCACATCCGATTCCGCTGATTGCTGTCTCGAATTTACCATTCATCATCCTGTTTAGATAGTTGCCTCGTCTCGTGCGGTGTAAACATTCTTAGCGTCTCGTGCGGTGTGAACATTCTTAGCGTCTGGGCAGCTTCGCAAGAAGACTTCGCTTCAGTGGGCGTGTCGCTTTGTTTGAGTGCAATCGCAGTTGCAAATAAACAAATTTCGCAAGCTCTTTCCGTTTAACATATATATATATATGTATATATACGAACGGAAATTATCTGCTAAATAATCAGTGGCAAAGTTAAACTAGAAAATTTAAAAGAAAATCTTAATGAGCCGTCTAAAAAGTTAAGACATGATACGCAAATGTATTGAAAAAAAATTTTTTTTTCTTAGCACACGTATTAAAATTTCCAAAAGCTATGGCAACACGTAACATAAACGTTTGTGGAAATTCATTTAATGAGCATTTCTTCTGACAAACAGATTTCGCTTGTTGTCGAATATTACGTTCATAAGTAGTTCCGAACTTATATAAAAGAATTTAATTTTTGTACTGCAAAACACGAACAGTTAATTTTTCATATTAATAACACGGCGTACATCATTTCGTAAAGTTGCAATTCAGAGTGAAATCGAAATGGTAGTATACATCACAACACTGCGTTTATCGCTGCAATTAAGAGACGAATCTTGCTCATGACGTGAACTTTTCAGTCCGCAGATGTACTTGAAGTCAGAGGAAATTTGTAATAGACGATGGTGGTCCATAATCTTCTCTTCTCTTTCTAGCAGGAAGAAACCTGTAAAAGTTGAAGGATATTATAAATAACTTATACATCTTTAGCCTAGTAAAGATGCCCTGCAAAAGGAAACATACGACTTCTCTCAATTACTTTTCAAATGAAAGAGAGATGGAAAAAAAAGGGGGGATTTTATATTCACTTAAATTTCTTTAAAATTACGTAGGCATAATAAACAGTTAACATATAAATTGGTGTCCACAGGTTTCGCTATACAAATACATATAAAAAAATTACACTTAACACATGAGAATATTTTCTTAGTAAAACGCATTACTGCAGAGCTACTTCTTACGTTGTCAATTTTGTAATTTGATTGGAGTTTAATATCTTATGATAATTGGACGTTTAGGAACACACAGCCTGCGTAGGAAAATATTTTGCCAGTCCAATGCATCACTGTCGAGACACTCCTCAGGCCGTAAATTAATATACACTTACTGAGGTACAATACTTTCTTTCTTAAGAAATGGGCGGAAACACGAGACACGCGTAGACAAAACATCTTTAAAGGATTTCTTCTAATTCGTATAATTTTTCAAAAAGAATGTTTATCGCTCTGTTCGAGGTTTCCAAAATAGTACTACCGTTATACATTAATTCTGGGAAGTGTCGAATATAGTTCTTTTGAAGTGCGAAAGTTTTCATTAATATACGTTGTTATAAACAACGTCAGTCATTTCGTGTAAAAAAAATAAATAAACAAATGGGAGTTGAGAGCCTATTATCCTGGCATCGTAAATTAAAACTGTAAATAGTCTCCTAAGAAGCGAATGTGACTTCTGCATATAGGTTGTTCACGGTAAAGTGAGCGCATTTTAGTGTAAAAAGGACAACACGCGTATCTCTTGATTAGCGAGGCTTCTAATTAAACAATAATTGGAAGCCAGCTGAAGGGCCAGCATTTAGCTGATGAGTGCATTGACAAATAAAAATACCCGAGGCGAAGTTTTTGTACCAGGGCGTGTAACTGAAAGCAGTGCAGCCACCCTGTCTTCGGCTACAGAGTATAACCCATTCACAGTTGCTGCACACTTTTCTGAAACCCTGCTAAAGTTACACTTTTAGGATATTCCTCCGCCTCGTAGAAAGGGAGCTTAATTAAGTCTAGAAATTTAGACCAGAGGGACAACGCACAGAATTCATGCGCACTCAGTTGCAATAATATTTTACGTGGGAACTATTTCTTTCTGGCCGCTACCAACACACATGTTTTATCACTGTTTTAATTCATATTTATTATAAATTAAATACAATTTATAAAATAAAATATAAGCAAAACCTCAATTTAACGAAAAATAAGATACTTTTATGTTAACATGGGGTATAGAGTGGTTGTGGTACATGGTATATTTAGTAAATAACTAAACACGTGGTACATGGGGTGATTTTTCAAAGGTTTGATTCAAAAAGTGTGACAAAGCCGCGAATAGAAGAAACGGCGTGAAGTTTCTTTGATGTGAGCCTACCCCGCTCTCTGATTGGATGCGAGAGACTCTGGGAACGGGCCCTGCGCCTGATTGGCTGAGCTACACACTGCAAGGGGTCCCCTATTGGCTGAGCTGCATGCTGGCGAGTAGGCTACCGGGAACTGGTTAGCGTACGGTACTCCAGCGTTCTGCTAGTCGGTGACGTCATTTTGGTGACGTGTGAGTCTGGAATTCGCGTAGGAAGACGCTGTTTCATATCTGTATTCTTAATTATAGACTGTTCACTGTAATGTGAGCACTTTCTGAATCCCTCTCGTTTGAAATAGCATTCAATATAGGCTGTTCACGGTAAAGTGAGCACTTTAGAAAAGAACCTTAGAAAAAGGGCACGGCTCCTGCCTGCATATATTTTAATGGCCGCTGTGAGTGACATTCGCACAGCAAAGTTGGTAACGATGGATGGAAAGTAGTTCCATATCTTAACGTCGAATTAAAAGTGTTAGGTAACATTTTGTAATGACTTAAAATTATTTATTTTCGCTTTCTGCTTTTCTAATTCATCGAAGTGTAAAAATGAGCAGATTCGTAAAGTATTTACTTTCTTAATAATCTCACAATTTCATTTGACCGACCAATGAATAAAGTGATGAGGCCCATGGCGATACTAGTTTTACATAAGGCGGAGGAGTACACAACGTGTATACAAGTAGGTCTTAAGCAGGGCTTTCAAAAGTGCTAATTTACCACGAGCAGCCTATAAATATATTTAATTGTACCCTTGGACACTAACTTCGAGTCCAGTGAAAAATGTGCATTATGTTTATTACTTACATGGTAGTATTTATTTTTAAAAAGTGGTGGAAGTATAAAAATTTGCCTGAGAGGAAAAAAGTAACTAGGCCCTCAAAAGTGCTCACTTCAGGTCTACCGTGAACAAACTATACTTTGTATTTCAACCATCATGCCAAAGACGTGGTCGTTTTCTTTATACCATCCTACCATCAAACTGCTCCAATTCGGGTTGAATAGTATGTAGTGCATATTTCACCGGGCGTTCTGTATAGTATGCCGGCAGTAAAATTGGCAACAATGTAGGAGAGACCTTTTTATGTCTTAATGTATTATTAAACATGCAGCTTATAAATATGCAGACTTTGAATTTATTTATTTTAGTTCAAGTTTGGTTTATTTTATTAGTATATTAAATATCTATTGACGATCCTAACTGTTTCAAACGTAAATTGAATGGATAACTTCTTTTTGTAGAAACAACTATTATTAAACATATTTGTACCATATTAATACTGCAGTAAGCTGAATTATATTGCTTTTATTGCATGCCCTTGTGACCAAATTCTTAACATAAAAGTAGGCACGTGAGTTTAATTATTGAAAGTATTTGTATAAATCATTCGAGTTATTTCCTCTGAAACAGAAAATCATAGTACATTTTAATCGTTTTAGTACAGATATGTTTATGTTTTGATAACTGCCATAAAGTGTATAATTGGCCTCAGTAATGCTCCAGCATCATTGAGTTAACCAACACCAAAGAAAATTAAATATTTTTATATTCTTAAATATTTGAAAATAGAACGTTTGGAAGGTATAAGCAGTTAGTTAATAGATGAAATTATCATATTTGCACAGAGATCCCATTCATAAATCGATATCATTAACGAAAAGTATTTACGTGGTGAACATGGAGAATTATTTTTCGCCTTCAACGCAATTGTGCAACTCAGTGCACACAAAAAAATTGAACACAGTAAGCAGAAAAAGGGGGAGGAAAACATGGTACATTTTTTATTTTCACACCCACACACAGAATTATTCCCTTTCGCAGTCGTGCCCTAGGTAAAAGGGGAGCTCTAAATTACGTTCAAAATAAACCGCTTCATTCCCAAGCAGCCTGGCAAACATCATGACCATGTATGCCACTTGTATACATGATTCCCACTCCCCCATCCTTAAACCATCGTCACGGAACTATTTAGGATGAAAAATATTCATCTGACTAGGAGAGACCCAGTTTGTATTTTTTATTTTAAATGTTACCACTTAAAATTGCTGTTCCATCATGTACACGAGTATATGTATCTCGGCCAACGCTGCGAATATCATAACAGTTTAGCTTTGTTTTCACGACGCGGAGGAATAGTTTAAAACTAGAACTTAAGCAGGGCTTCAGAAAAGTGTTAAGTCACCGTGACTATACTCTTAGGAGTGACTCATTTACAGCGACAGAAAAATTTCACAATTTCATTTGACGACGAGTTAGACTTCAATACTCGAGTACGTTCCTGTGTTACTTTTCTGACCAGGCTCGTGGTTTCACATACCTACAAGTCCTGGAAAACTATGATATTAAATAACAAAAAAAAAAAAAAGAGTTTTTTAGTATAAATGCTACTCTGAAGGGCTGCAGGTCGAAATAAAAGAAAATGGAATATTATTAATAGGTTTCCCGTATATTTGTGGTGCCATTTTCGGTCATACCGTTTCGCGTTTACGGTTATTAATTGAAGTCAGTGGAGATATCTCCAATGTATGCACGTTTCTTCGTACTGGTCATTCCCTGGGCAACTAGGGGATGAACAGTTAGCTGCGGTTCAACCATCAATAATACTGCTCATTCTAACTTAGGTACTAATAATTAAACCTATATGAACGGCTCCTGTCTGTGGTCATCAAACCTCGAGAAAAAAAAGTCAAAAAGTTTTAGCGATATAAATCTGGGTTATTATAAAAGGCTGCTGATATACGAAATGCACTAAATAAGTGTCAGCTTATTGATAACTACACTGACAAAATTCCGATGAATAAATGGTTATTTTCGCAGTTTCATTGTGCATTACTCCCCTCAGTTCATTCGACATATTCACCAGCGGCTAGGGGTTTTTATTTAAATTAATTTAATTTACTACATTTTTCTTTAATTTATGTCATTATTTGGATTTATATTCAGTTGTAACTGTGGAGTAAATGAAAAAGAGGCAGAATGATTTTCTCCTGGCATGCCGCAAGGACCCGCAAATATTAAGTGGTCAGCAAAGTCGACGTTTGTTTCCATTTACTTTTTCAACAAACAGGTTTTAATTCACGAAATTTAACTATCGACACCAGTTTTTTCGCGAAAAGATTAAAGCGAAGGCTAGACTTCGATAACACATGTGCAGACTTGCAGTCTTCAATTGAGTATTGGTCATCATCTTGTCCTTTGGCGTGAAAACATTCTGTTACACGAGTGCGCTATTCTGAACAATGTTTCTCTGATACTGACCGTCCGAGATTCGCTAGCAGGCAAATAAGATGCGTCAACAATTCAAATGATCCAGTCTGAACTAAAGTACGTTGGAGCTAAACTCGTCCGGAAATATTTTCACGAAAAAACATGTGCCCCTAGTCAGTCAGGTTGAATGAAACGAACTATGGCCCAATACGAAAAGCAGCATGACTGTATCAGTTATTGTAGTCTGGCCTGATATTGACTATCCACGATAAAGTGAGCACTTTTTGAAGCTCGTTCATATGGATTAATTGTCAATAAAATACATTTTATTGACTAGCATTAGGCGTTAACTTCCGAGTCCAGTGAAATATATACACTGAGTTTAATAAACAGATTGCAATATTTATTTTAAAAAGTGGTGGAAGGATAAAATATTGCTGGTATAGGAAAAAAGAAACTAAGGCACCAAAAGTTCTCACTTTACCGTGAACAGCCTGTAGTTAGGGACACCCGAATTTCGCGACAATATTTCGCGACTAGTTGTATTTCGTAGCACTTTAGATCAGAACCACTTGACTTCATGGTTTCCTTCTTAGGTGTCTGCCCGCGAATCATAGACGCACAGTATTGAAGTTACCTAATTATGATTGGCCAGTCAAGTAGGGAAATGATTTTCTCACATAGACACACGTTGCGAATAAGCAAGCAGGGTGTTGAAATCTAGCACGTGTGGAAATATTTTCGCGAAATTCGGATGACCTACCTTTAGTAAATTAACTGCCAAAATTTCCTGGCCCTAATGGCCAGTTCCACCATCGTGGATCGAAACTCGATCCGAGGTAGGATCTAAGATCGAAACGGGAAACTGTTACATCATTCGGGTTAAGAGCTTGACTGGAGATCGAGATGTACTTCATTTCGAACCGCCGAATTTGGCGGTTTGAAATCTCGATCCGAGAACAGAGGAGAATACAATCTGTTGACTGTAGGTTATCTAAATTTAAAAGCACTGTTAAATATATCAATTCATTAGAAATAAACTTACTAATATCGAAATCGTTTAAAAATGTATTTTATTGTTGTTTACTGTTGTAAAATGTAAAATGAGACATCTTGCAAAGGCTTAATATAAAATTCATATATTTAGTTCAAGATATATTAATGTTTTGTAAAGAGAGGACAAAATCCATGCTTATCCCTCCAAGCGAACCCAACGTAAACTTGGAAAAGCTGTTCAGAATATCATAAACAGTTCTAATTTTCGGCAAAAGCTATTATTACATCTAATTTTTTGATCACGAAAAACAGCCCGCCGAGAAAAAACGGCTCCGTTTTTACATTCAATGACATTCAATTCGTTTTCTATAAAGTATACGATTAATCTTTTCTCCTTTTCTAAAAAATATTTAGCAATTGGCTGCAGAGACTTGATAGAAAATATTAGGTTAACACACATATTACAGTACCAAAACAAGTATTCAGAACTTCTATAGTGAAAATTAGGCGTATATTCATTACGTCATATATTACGAACCAAGAGAAAATTTTTCTCATACCTAATCTCGATCTCTCACTTTGGAACCAAGGCCGATGAATCGGAGATCCAGAATCGCGCAATTTCGTTGGCGCAACACTTTTACAATGGAACCAAGATCAAATTGATCCCCTGGTTCGGAACTAGGATCATTCGATCTTCAGATCGGGGGAGATGTTGGTTCAACCGGGCGTAAGTATTGGTCATCGCGTGAACGTTCTGCCAACGCAGTTAATCTGGTTCCTCGATGGCCCAGCACCCGCGAGCTGTGACCCCTCCGACGCAACAATCCGCGGTACGCGACTGTGCATAATGAATCGAGCCCCTGAGCACGCGGGAGGCGAACCTCGGCAGCCTCGCGAACCCACCGAAGCGATAATCGAGGGCAGCAACACCAGGAGCGGTGCATTGAACCCGGGGTTCGCTACCTGCCAACTGGCGGAGCTGTGCTGTTGTGAGACGGGAGCATGAACCATAGACTAAAGACGATGTAGACCGATCTCGCTGGCTGCGCACAACCTACCTTCGTGTCCCAACATTGGACTACTTTTCTGCCAACACGTATAGCTAGGCACCTGCAAAATTCGCGTTATTGATTGGGGACGCGTTGAACTTGAAACACGTGTATCTTTGCTATACGTTTGTCATTGGACCATACTTCATGTTACACGCCCTGGGTACCTCTGCGCCTGTAAATGAACACTTCACAAGTGTGTGTCCCAGTCACATCTATGCAGCAGCCAATGAAGAAACTACGCTGTCTGCTTTACGTACAGTACTGTGAAGTTTAGCCTGAAGGAAACTAATAACGCGGATTTTGCAGATCCCTACGAATAGCGAAAACAGCACGGTTTGGATTTGAGGTTAGAATACTATTTAGTAAACAAGTAATTTGAGATGTTTTTAAACATATTCTATCCAATTTGTAATGGAGTTAGATTAAATTATAATTGGTAAAATTATTTTATTCATACGATAGTGCTTGTCATTTCAAAATTAATATATAAACAAACATGTTCATCACTGTTAACCATGTGACTTTGACAGTTGTGTTCCTTTGGGGTAGGTCAATTTGGATAAATGCGCAGAAGACGAATAAGCTGTTTACGTCATCTTTAGTCTATGGGTGGAACCAGGCTCTTGTTCAGAGTGTTTTTCACAGAATCGAATCGAAACCACCCCACGTATGACGTCTTTTATTGTCTCCAAAACATGTCAGTCAACACAATTGTTTACACTTGTGTTAACTTTGTACCTTCTAATTGGTTATGTTTGTATTTTACTTATCATTTAGCTAAAAAATTATAGCTAGGGGCAGTGACATTTCGCGAAAAGATTTCCGGACAAGATACAGTTCAAAGTTCTGTGGGGTCGCCCAGCTTTTCTGATTGGTTGAAATAAGTTCTGGTCGGTGTTAACTGTCTGCGTAAGAATCACGAAGGTCGAATGTCATAGTTACGGAATCCTTAGTGGCTCGGTCAAATGCGGAAATGGACACCAGCAGCCAATGGACGTATGTCAACAGCCGAGGTGTATACATAGTTATTGAAGTCTAATGCGTGCTCCGATTTATTCGCGACAATTCAGTGGCCATAATTATAGCACTTCTATTATAATTTACATAAATAAGCCCAGATGTAAAGTGTGTGTGTTAGTACTGTCTAGCAAGAAATAGTCCTAAAAAAAAATTGCTATTGAAATTAGTGCGCACGCACGCGGCGCGTTGTCCTTTTGGTGTAATTTTCTCGACTTATTTAAGTCTCGTTTGTACAAGGCGGTGGAATATCCAGAAAGTATGAAACTTAGCAGAATGGAAGTAACTGTGAATTTACTGTAATTAGAGACCTGGGAAACTCGCGAGTACAGTGACCTGCAGGCTAAACTCCACAGTCTCATGTACAAATATGCCGATATCATCTGCACATTGGTTGTCTGCTGCCACAGAGGAAGGCGAACAAATTGGACACCGTTCTCCAGGAGGTGCCAAACACCGTGCGAACCAATAGCTAAAGTTGTATAAACGCACGTGGTTTTGAATTCTAGCTTGTCCCAAAATGAATCCGCAAATTCCTCAGGTCTCTAACTATAACTCGCTTACTGAAATTAGATAATTCACGTTTGCATTATACAGAGTACACTCACGGTTAGTTCCAACTTTTCTGAAGCGCTGCTTAATTTCTACTTCCAGGATATTCCCAGACTCCTGAAAAAAGGCGTAACCAGACCTAGAAACATAATACAAGCGGGCCAACTCACCGCATTCGTGCGCACTCAGTGTAATAATATTTTATAATATTTTACGTAAGAACTATTTCTTACTAGGCATTACCAACACACTTATTTTATCTCCGTTTTTATTCATACTAATCATAGATGAAAAACTATAATTCATCAATAATATATACATAAGTAAATTTTAAATTTAAACATTTAAAAAAATGATTTTTGTTAACGCGGGTATAAAGCGCTTGCGATACATATTTAGGAAACAGCCAAACCCGTCACACACGCGGCCTGATTTTTCAAAGTTTCGATTCGAAATGTGTGTAAAAATTGCGTTAAAGACTTTCAAAAGAGTTTATTCCCGAATTATTCAAAATTGTGGTTTGAAGTGTTTTTGCAATTTCTAAAAAATTTTCAAAATAATTTATAATTTTTTCCAAATTTTTAGTTTTATCTCTGTTTATGAATTTTCTGTAAGATAAATTATGCTATAATATTTTGGTAAACGTTTATATTTTGTTAGTACATACCAACAACAATAAAATTTGGATTTTGTTATATCATAATGAAAAAAACTATGCGTTTCGAAATATTTTAAGTGAGGGAAGAGTACCCAACAACACTTAGACGACTACGCTGAGTTTAGCTCGGGCAAAATTGTATGAATATTTCTCTACCCACAAAAGAACTATTGTGGCCGTAGCTACGTTGTTCGGCTATTTTTGTCCGAATGTTATTAAGAAACCCCATAACAACGACGACAATTTTCGCAAATATAACATACAGTTCTGTGCGACCACGCACATTAACACGATGGACTGTGCTTCCTGCTACATTCGGAAAAAGATTTCATTGGAACGTGGTTACCTCGGCGTCTCATTGGCTGTTAGCCGGTCAATAATGAAAGCCTGATAACGTTGTTGGCCAATAGGACCGCGATAAGTGAGAACGGAGCCCAATAGAACATTGTTTCGCGACAGTTGTTGGATACCATCCCCTCACTGCCAGCTTGTCATGAACGCTAGTAAAAGTGAGCCAACCTCAAAACGTTAAAAGTAATGTTTACAAGTAAAAATATAAAATAATGCATATATTGTTGTGTCCAGCGCTTTAGAAACTAAAAAAGTCAAACGGTCACTTAACTACCACGTGCACACACCAGCAAAATGGCGCCACTGGCCATCAAAGTGCTGGAACGCCGTTGCCCAATCAGCGCCCGGTAACACACGTGCCGTCTGGCGACCGAGCCAATAGGCCCGCTTCCGCCGCACGAAGTAACGAATCAGACGGAAGTCCCGTTTCGAGTGTCCCGCGTAGCCATTCTGAGACTGGGCACTCTCATTCAATGCTAGACACTTCTGCAGATTTACCGAAACTTTTACGCAGTCATAGAGTGAAGAGATTTGGGCGGCTCTTAACAGCGAGGTCTTGAGAGCCGATGCGGGTGATTGAAGTGAATATGGAGCAGCGCCAGAATGAAGGGGTGGCGGGAAAGGGAGATCCCCGAGGAAACCCGCCGACCAACGGCATCGTCCGGGACGATTCCCACTTGTGAAAATCCGGTCACCCAGTAGATATTATGTTAATTTACGGAAATGCATGGCTGTTAACTGTAAACTGAGCAATTTTGAAATCCCTGCTTAAGTTCTACGTGTATGCACATCGAGTGTCCTTCCACCATATGTAAAATTAACATTGGCATGGGCCTCATCTCTTAATTCATGCAAAATATTTTACAAATTTGACAATTGTTACACTTATATGCAGTTTGAAAACAGAAAGCAACATAATTAATTTTAGTATTTAAAAATGTTTACCTTAACACTTTTAATTTAACATTACTTTAACTTTAGAGGGCGTGAACCATTCAGTGTGCTCGTTGAAATGTATGCACGTGTGGGGAGAATGACATTTCTAAAAGGTTCATTTCAAAATTGCTCGCTTTACTGAGAACAGCCTATAACGGGAATGAGCTTCGTGAATTTAAGATAAGGGAGTCCTTCGCATTCTTCCAGCTTCGATTTTGAGACACGAACAATGCAGATGATAACTGAAGCGTATAACATCCCATCTTCACAATACAACTTCATGTAAAATAGTAGTAGGTGAGTGACGAACCACTCATAGAGTGCCAATTAGTTGATTCTTTATTCAAATTCCGCTCCAGGACAGAACCTGCTGTATACACAGTGAAACATGCACATAAACCAATATATAAACCAATTTTTTTTTGCGACCTCGTTTTATAAACCGCAAATAGAACAAGCTTTTTAACACGACCTGAAACTAAGGCAGGCGCGTAAAAACGAAATTTACGAAATACTTCGTATAAAGATGTGGTATGTGAGTTATTCGAGTTATATTGATTTTTATCTATTTTTTGGGTTCGTGCTTAAATCCCACTTCAGGGAAAATTAATTAATTTCTTTTTAATTTCTCTTCTATACACAGTGAAACACATTACGCAATTAAGAAAAAAATTAAATCACAAATGCTCTAAACAGGACTAGAAACTAAGAGATTCAGTAGCTGCACGATTCTGAATAAATCCCTTATGCACATCATGCTTTCAAAAGCGTGGTTGGTAAGTGTATTAATTGTTGGAGAGCCAAAATATTTTTTTACAGTCCAAATACCGCCATCGGCAAAGATTTCTCATCATAGAGTCATTTTATACACAGTGAATGACCCTCATAGAGAACTAAAACTTTCTTTGTTCTTTTTCACGTAGGAGATTTAAAAAAAAAAATCTTTTAAGTTTGTAGACACGCTCCGTGAATTCACCGAGAATTATGTGAGATTTACGGGGAGAGCCTTATTGAAAATCATGAACAGACCATAATTTAATGCAGATGTGTGGAAAATTTGTTACTGGCATTTCGTCAATTTACGGACGTTTTTTCTGAAAGTACAAAAATACAGCCACGCAATTTCATCTCTGTGTACTTATTCAGTCTGTGGCATGGCCTTGGAAGAGGAACTGTGGTGTGGATTTATATTAATTTATTTTTTATGTAATTTATCCATAGTTGCGTCCGTCACTGAATGCCTGCAAAATACTTATTTCAGGCCATTCCTCCGCCTCATGCAAACAAAGCTGACATGAGTCTAGAAAATTACGCTTAAAGAATAACCCACTACGATCATACACACTCAGTTTAATATTATTTTGCCTGAGAACTGCTTCTGAAGCAGCATTAGCATTTCATCATTTTTTCTCGGTTTTTATTCGTATTGTGATCTTTTAATGAATAGCGCAATGGGGGTGAATGACAAGATGGAGATTTTTGGACATTACGCCATTGCGATGCAGATGTCTGTCGTGGGAAAAACAGGACTGAGCACGAAAAAAAATACTTAAAAAAGACAAGAAGTATATGGACGAAGAAACAAATATATGTATACAACACTGGAAAATTCCAAGCGGGAATGGAGTCAAAAACAGACAACCAACTAATTAGTTGCTGTTCTGTTTTTTGGCTGTTTATTTTCTCGTCCATAGGTTGCTTGTCTTTTTTAACCATTTTTTCGATTCTCAGTACTGTTTTTCCCGTGACAGACGTTTGCATCGCAATGGCGAATGTCCAAAAATCTCCATCTTGTTTATCCGTGTTATTACCGAATTCATTATTACAATTTATAAATATAATATAAACATAAAATAACTTTAACTAAAATTAAGGTACTCTATGTTGAGATAATTAGAGCTAGTGACTTTTCGCGAAAAAATATTGGTAATCTGGTTGACTTCAATACTATAAGCATCCAACAGCAGTTTGTCTAATGCCATTGGCTGCTGTCTGCTTGAGAAGGCGTTTCCATATTCGACCGAATCACTCAGAATTCGGCAACATCGGCACGGCTCCTACGTGATTCGTGCGAAGACAGTTAACACGTGTCAAAAAGTGTTGTAGTGTAGCTTGTCTTGAAATATTTCCGCGGAATGTAACTGCCTCTAGACATTAGTATAAAACGCTTGTGATAACGTGATAATGTGTGTAACATGTTTAGCAAACAACCTACCACGTCATACATGTGTTTGTATTTGTAAGCTTTTACTCAAAATGTGTGAAGACAACAGCGAATATACTATAACATAGACTGTCTACTCAAAACACATAAAATGTTTTGCTAACTGATTAAGAATAACTATCTAGTTTCGCAATAAGAGAGTTTTAGGAAAAATATTGGATATTTGCAACAAACTGCGCGAATTCCCGTGGTTTTTATTTTTTGCAGTTGGCTTGGTCATGGAAAAAAAAAAATCATATTTTAAAGTAAACATATAGGAGAGGAAATTGCTCCCTTTTTCTTCCCTTTGTGTTCACCACAGAGGAGAAATACTTTGATGTCGGCAGCAGTATGCGAGTTTCTATACCTCACTCCCGGTGCCGTATCGACTTCATTAAACCTCCAAAATAAGACCTTCTGAAAAACACATTTGAAATCCGTCTTTTTTTTTTCTCTCTCTCAGCGAACCTGGAGGAACTGAGGGGACCTGCACATCTTGTGAACACTTACTTACACCATGAGAAAAATTCATTATATCTATAAATGCTTTCCAGACGTGTCGCGCAAATGTACGATATAGAGCAGCAAAGGCGTTAGAACTTGCACCATCCTTTACCCACAACTCGTCTGAGAATGCGCTAGTGAAAATTATTTCCAACCAATGGCACGCTAAGATACAGTATGTCCGGTCAAAGGTCGAACCCACATCAAAGGAAAAGGGACACCACTTCGCTTGTGTATGCTTCTCTATTCTATGTTCTTGATTTGAGTATCAGGGGCACAGACTCAAGGGAAGTGCAAATTCTGGAAATTACGTCAAATATATATTTATATATTTTTTGATTTTTTTTTCAAATATATGTCATTTCAAAATATAGAATTTTTGGTTTTCATTGGAAACTATTTGTAGTATGGAGTACTCAGTTGAATTAAAAAGAAAAAAGGAATAACTCGCATGGTAAAGCGCAAAGGAAGTGTCCAAATGGAACGCCAGAAAATAATATATACCAGTATAGCTAAATTCAAAATTTACCTCAAGCTCGAGTTACATCTGTGAAAGGCAACACTCAACTCGTTATCAGAGACGTCGAATATAAAAGACAACCATGATTGATTGAGCTTTCTGAGACTACCATACCCAATTCCATAATACACTCCAAGTAATTTATTCGGAAATTTACCATATCAGTATACACGCATAGTGAGAAAACGGGGATGGTAATTTTCTCCCCTATATATTCATTTTAGCGTCCCTGCATTAGCTCAGGAAACAGTCAAATACGTAGGGAGGTTCCCAACTTGGTATAGTAGCGACGCTAAGTATTCCTATATCGGCAGCTTGATGTGTGGTATTATTTCCATACCGCGTGTAGGTTAAAAACTTCCATTCCAGTTTAGGAAGTCAACCAGAAATTTTTTTTTACAGTGTAGGCCCTGCATACTCAATCTGTCCAAACAGAGATTTTCAGGAGGGGAGTGTGCAAGTCATTTCCGGGATCTTTTTCCTAACTGCAGGCGAAACGAGTGAGTGAAGAGATTTGGACGGCTCTCAAAATCGAGGTCTTGATATCCGACGAGGGTGATTGAGGCGAGTATAGAGAAGCACTGGAGTGAAAGGGTGGTGGAAACGGAAGATCGCCGAGAAAATCCGCCTGCCAACGTCATCGTCCGGCACGATTCCCACATGGGGAAACCCGGAGCGACCCGGCCGGGGATTGAGCCCGGATCACCTTGGTGGGAGGCGAGCAGGCTAACCGCTCAGCCAACGCGGCCCCCGCAGGCGCAAAGAGTTAACGTTGGTAAAACATAGAAGTGACAGGCTGTATGCAAAACGATTGTTGGTCGAGTATCTGTAGGCTTACTTCACTTTTGCGTTCCACGCGCCAGAAAGTCATCGACACGTGTTTGCGAATCAGACTACAAATAAGAAAATTAAGCTACGTGAAGATTTTTCAATCTACTACGAATCATACATTAATAAACATTCCTATTATTCACGTAAACACTTAACATTCATTTATCATTGACTAAGTCCCGCACTGATAATTAGACGCTTCAACGAACACAAATTCAAGTATTGCTCAAAACGTTGCCAACACATTTTTTTTACCATGCTGTTGAAATATTCTTCGGGAGAAATTGATTTTATTTAAGAAGTTTAGTTTACTTTTTATTAATTAAGAAGTTAAGTCAGATTTAAGCAGAAATATCGAAGTGTTATTGGTGTATTTTAGTAAGTAAACGAGAGAATAAATCTAACATATGCTACAAAACTATGGTCGCTAGATCGAACTTCAAAATTGGCTGTATTTTATTACACCCATTCTGCTACAAACTTTCTGACTTGCAATTTTATTACATTTATAGTCTGTTTCACGCACGAATGCACTTTTTTGATAGCTCGTAATCTAGCCTTGTTGATTCCATGGCGAAACAATTGTTGTTGACATCCTGGGCAAATTGACAATAACCTGAGTGTGTTTATGTAAACAACATCTGCGGCAAGGGAAGGCACTTCTGTAGTCGTGGGAACAGCTGTAACAAAGGACTGCCTTCAGAACTGTTAACAAAAGTGCACTCGTTCGTGATACAGACAATCGCGTTTCGGCTACGGTTGGCAGCACTGCTCTTTCTGGAGTTCAAAAATGGACACGACGTTCAAGGAATTTTATGATGAACGACTTTAGGTCAGTCTATTTACCTGGAGTGATTTCGGGGAAATATGGCAAACAGAAATCCGGAGTACCGGGCCTGGTTTCTAATTAACTTTTCTAATGAGCTGTGATATAATTGCAAATGTGACTTCTGTGTACACATGTTGGATGTCTATCTTGTCCTGAAATGAATTCGCGAAATTTTTCTATCCCTACTTATAGTTTAATAATACATCACTGTCTTATGTGTTGTCCAGTGTCTTATGAATACGGAACAGGCTGAAATGCATGTCATTAAGCTTCCTGATGGCCAAAGGCAGTTTTTAAGCCTAATTTGGTCTTAACTTCAGTACTGAATACAAATTTTTGTGGCTTTCGATTTGTTGCATTTGTAAACAAGTTATGAACGATGTTAAGAAAGTGTATTTTTTTTTTGGGGGGAAAATATGTAAGTGTTTTTTTTACGAGAACCCCAGCCACATAAATAAATATTTATATTCCTAACATATTTCTTGTCACTCCATTTCACAAAGCAATGCACTCCAAAAAGTACATTTTAGTGATAATATTTATGTAAATACATTTGCATTGAATATAATACACCCGCAGGCCGGAGTAAAACCTAGCTGTGGTCGGCTTGCAAAAAAAATTCTCTACCGTAGACGAAACAATAATATGAACGTTTCTACATAAAGATGACTCCAAAACCCTCTTAATGAGGCAAAGAATGACGTCAAGATGTGCTCGAGTATAAGTTCAGTTACAGTACATATTACAATTTGTATCCTAAACGTTAATTATAATATATCATCACAAAAGTTAAACATAAATATCGGCGAACTACGCAACAAATTCCCACGATAAAATTTTTATTGCCGCTCTGATATTATGAACATTTATTTTGCTCAACATACTTTTGTTCATAATTATCTTTGCAAAAAAAATATCTTTCATTCCTATTTTAAAGTTAATTTTCCACCGTTGTTAAGCTATTATTTATATCGCAACTAAAAATGGAGCAAAATGCTAAAAAAAAAAAAAAAACGTTAAAAACAATTTTCGGTATTTCATCTCTTTAGCACATTCTGAACGAAAGCCTTTAAAAAACCATGAATAGTTTAGTTCACTTGCCGCTCCACGGGTGAAGAACACACATGTTCCCTATCTCGCCTAACGCATCTTGAACACACTAAAATTTTTAAGGTTTCGAAACAACTTTGTGTTTAGATATGACCAGGAGAATCAATATCGCCGTTATTTAGTTTACAGAGCAAAAGCGCTCGCGTGTGGTGATGCAGGTGTTTATCTTGAACCCTCTGATTTAAAAGCACAGCTGCATCGTGGATAAAGAAGAGCATAACGCAGGGTTCACTTCCTGTGGTTGTTTACTACTTAAGTTAAAGCACTGTGCCTGAGTAAGGTTTGCTCTACTCAGGTTAGAAACTAATTGCAACTCCTTATGGAAGATTTCGTCGCAAGGAAAATTCCCTCCTCTTGGAGTGCTGCTGTTCCAAAGGGGTCGCCTGCAAGCTGGCGTTAAATTACGAAATTCCTATTCATTTGTGTTTTAAACCTCGTGTATTGTCCGAATTGTCCTATATACTAGCCCAAATACTAAGTACTAACTTCAATTCGGCCTACGTATTGGTTTGGCTTCCCGTTTATAGTGTTATAGATTATGTTTACTAATATTTATTATGATATTTTTATTAAAGGTGGCTGATATTACATAACATAATTTAACGTAACCTCATTTCACTTCAACCAGCATATTGTAAAGCAAAATTGCCAAAAATATGTAATTAACTTGTCCTTTAAGCGAGTAAAAAGGTTAATTATATCTAAAGCTTACCTTTGTTATACATTTTTTTTCCTTCGTTGAATTTTCACGGTCATTACAGACTAACGATTTTTGAACATTCAATTTTTAATTGTAATTCATACACTGACTTCCTTGACGACATTAAATAATATTTTCTGTGTTTTTATCATATTAATTAATATTTATAACGAAATTGATAACGGAGGAAGCCGAGGGAACTGAATCCAATTCTAAATGTAATCCAGTCACAACGCCGCCATTACAAATGCCGGAAAAATTTCTACACGACGTATTTCCCATCGCTTTACGCCAATAGCACGAACATCCATCCATCATAACGGATGAACGTGTTGTATATTGTAAACAGTCTGCGTGAGGACGTAGTCCGCAATCAGCGACAGGCACGGTGAAAATTCGTCCCAGTTCAATGAAATATGATGGCAGGCGAGTGACATTTTGAATCGCTGGGAACCTACCGATTATTTCTGTTACCGACTATCGGCGATTTGATGGTGATTTATTTTGACCCCACGGTGAAGTTAAACGCTCGCGTCACTGTTTCGCTGTGATTTCCCTTTGGTTCTATTAACTTACAACTGGTTTCTTTGTCACGACCAATAAGATGCATGCTATATGCTCGGCTACAATTATGAGAAACAGTTATGGCCTAGACCAGTAAGATGGTTCGCGAAGCATTTACCCGCAGGTAGGACAGAGACCTGCCCAATTCGCGTTGTTATTTGAAGACACAATAGACTTCAAACACGTATGGGTTTGTATTGCTCTTGTCATTGGGCTGCAGGTGGTTTGAACACGCCCTGGGGTGCCTTGAACCAATCGGAAGCAAGTAACGACAAGATAGCCCAATCACGTGCCGCCTAGTCAAAACGGGTTGTGGCTTCTCGCTATTGCAGAAGCCAATATACAAATGACCCATACGCTAATGTATATAGAGCGGTGAAATCTAGCATGTTGCCATATAATAACGCGAATTTTGCTTGTCTCTAATCGTTGAGCTTCGCAGCGTGCAGTGCACACCATAAATTACCTATAGGCTGTTCACGGTAAAGTGAGCACTTTTGAGAGGCTAGCTACTTTTTTCTTTCGGTGATTTCTTATTCTTTGAATATTTCTTTTAAAATAAATATTGCCGTGTAAGTAATAAACACGGTGTGTATATTCCCCCACACTCGGAAGTTAACGTCTATGGCTAAAACAAAATATATTTATTGTCTATTATTCAAAATGAGAGGGCTTTCAAAATGACTCACTTTACCGTGAACAGCATATACGCGTGCTTAGTGTATGTAGTTGTGTATACTGATTCTGGTTGGGTTAAATAGTATACGCCACACGTTATATAATTTTAAAAATGTATTAAAAACTGCAGTGTGCAGTGTTTTATTAATTTTAAACATACAGTGAAAATATAGCATGCTCCAATGGTCTAATGTTGCACTGTCACAATTTTGTGTTGGGCAGGGAAAGGTTTGCAGACAGAAATAGCGAGAGAATTTCTGCTCGTGTTGAAGTGAAACAGCGAGCAGAAACAGTGCTGCACTTCGTCACACCTACAACTTTCGCCCTCCTGGGTGTAACGAGTTTGTTTAGGGGAGGGGGGGGGGGGGTGGGGGAGGAATATAAAGGGATTACATAAGCTCCGGGGTGATGAGAGAAAATGGGCGAGCTGCGCCCTGGGAGGAGTGTTCGCAAAGTGCCCGGCGGGGAGGTGAAAGACGGAAGAAGATGGAAGGGGAAACAATAAAAAAGAAGTAGAAGAGGGAACGAGGCGAAGTGAGTGATGTTATTGCGCCTCCAGTGGCCTGGCCTGCGTCAAGAGTCTGCATCTTCGCCCCGGAAGTAACGAGCCTGCGGCTACGCGAATTTTTCCCCACGGGATACGCCAACCCTCTGATAAAAAAAAAAAAAAAAAACAAAGCCTGCATATATATATATATATATAAACTACTATATTGTTTATATATTGTTACTATATTACTATATTGTTACTATAGTAGTTTTGAAATCAACCTTTGAAAAATGTCACTGACCCTACCTGCATGTATTTTAACGGCCACGATGTGGGGAATGGGCCCAGAAAAGTTGGCAACGACGGAAGGGAAAGTAGTTCCACGATTTAACGTTTAATCAAACGCGTTAGGTAAACATTTGTGAATATCGAAATTATTGATTTCCGTTTATGTTTTTTTTTTTAAACTGCACTTCGGTACGAGAATAAAATAATTAATAAAATAGACTTATTCTAATAATTTATACAGTTTTTTCTAAACCGACGCCTGAATAAAGTGATGAGGCTCAGGGCAACGCCAATTCTACACAGGGCGGAAGAATACACCATGTTTACTGAAGGATATCATATACAGGGCTTTCAAAGGTGCTCAGTTTACAGTGAACAATCTTTGCAGGGTCTTTATTGTTTAAGTGAGCACTTCTGAAATCAACATAAACAAACCACTGGCGGTTTTTTTTCTTGTAGATGCTGTCGTACACACTGTCATGCAGATTCCCAGTTTAATTGGCAGTGAATCAAGAAAAGTAGTTCTCAGTCGTGACGTTGTACACTTCCCGTCAGAATAAATGAGCGACGGAAAAAAGTAAAAGTCACCTTCGGCAATCTTCGGCTTTTAACAAGACGTATCGCCTTGGCTCTTAGGCAACCAGCAGGTCATAACTTTCCGGCCAATCGTTCAGCGTTCTAACTTCGCCAAGAATCTGTTTAGCTTCTATTGGAACATTATTCTGACATCAGTTTCTTCAAGTGAATATAACGCATTTAATTGGATGAAGCAACTAGTCCTGCGATTTAGTAAGTTAATGCATTAACAGAATATCTCGCATAAACTCCTCACAGGAAGTCCGTGTCTCACGCGCAAACAAGTAACACTTAAAGGAATAAACAACCAATTGGAAAGGTGAGCTGAGCTACAGTGTGGTGCAACGTAACTTGTCCTGTAATATTTTAGCGGAATTACCTCACATGAGCTCCGCACTAAAACGTTCGTGAGTCGTGCAAGCAGGTAACACTTAGCGAAAGGAAAACCAACCATAAAGGTGAGCTGAGCTACAGTGTAGTGCAACATAACTTGTCCTGTAATATTTTAGCGGAATTACCTCACATGAGCTCCGCACTAAACGTTCGTGAGTCGTGCAAGCAGGTAACACTTAGCGAAAGGAAAAACCAACCATAAAGGTGAGCCGAGCTACAGTGTAGTGCAACATAACTTGTCCTGTAATATTTTAGCGGAATTACCTCACATGAGCTCCGCACTAAACGTTCGTGAGTCGTGCAAGCAGGTAACACTTAGCGAAAGGAAAACCGACCATAAAGGTGAGCCGAGCTACAGTGTAGTGCAACATAACTTGTCCTGTAATATTTTAGCGGAATTACCTCACATGAGCTCCGCACTAAACGTTCGTGAGTCGTGCAAGCAGGTAACACTTAGCGAAAGGAAAACCGACCATAAAGGTGAGCCGAGCTACAGTGTTGTGCAATATAGCTTGTCTCGGGGTATGTAAGCAACATTCGATGCTTCAAACAATGAAACAGTAAACGTATGTGAAATGACTACAATTACAGATAACTGTAAAAGAGAAATGCATAATTCCTCTGTTAATAATTAATTATACCCTAGTTTATGTATGACAAGTAGTTACAATATTTGTATTTTATTAACGATACACACAAATGAATTTCCTGCTGTCGTACGCATTTGCCAAAATCGAATATCACACTTTAGCGGAATATATGGTTATATTAATAAGTAAATAAGGCCACTAAACATTAATTAAACGATCGGCGCATGTTGCAGATGTAATTATTTCATGCGCACATCAAGAATGTTTCTCTTGCAACTAGGTGCTGTCTGGATGAAAAGCCACGCCCTTTCTAACCGGGCCAATTTCTACCCTGCCAAATCAAATCCTTACATAGGTTTCGTATTATCTACTGTCTCCGGCAGACGTCTGTGCATGTCTGAGAGGGCGGAGCGCGTTAAAATGAATCATCAGGAGGGGGGAGGGGGTGGAAGAGATGCGCACGCAGGTCTGGCCATACTATCGGCTATTCCACAAACATCAGTTACGGCGGGCTCAGGTAGGTATATATGTAAGGTAACATAGGACGAAGGACGTTCTCAGATGCACGGGAAATTTATCCGTAGTGTTAAAAAATCTGCACTTGGCCATTTTATTTATATAAAACCACATATAAAAATATACAACTGGAATACTATTTTGTTTTTAACACTCGGTGAAATTCCACGTGAATTAATGTATACGTACAGTTTATCGAAGTATAACAAAATAGTAATTTCAGGCCAGTGCTTTACTACTGAAACTATAGAAAAATTTTTATATCTTTATTTGCACAAGGTCGCGAGAATGAGCGTTTTTACTCGTAGTGAACTAACCCGCACTATAAAGAATGCATACGCATGGTGTTTATAAAACAAGAAATAAAACAATAAAATTACAATCTACAGCATAATATTCATCTACTTCACAAATTACACCCAATTAATCTGTGTGTAAGCATTCTTGCCGTGCTAAATGGTAGTTTATGTGAAATCGTGGTCTACATATGCCTAGGTGTTCAAATTAAAAAGCTCACGAAAATCGCAGTAAAAATTTCGAGTTTATATAAAAAGGTGTTAAGTATCTTGTCGGTTCATGTATTTTTTCTGGAATTCCGATTCGCGTGCAAACTTAATGCCACCTGTAAATATGTTTTTCCAAATAATGCTGGCTTCAGCAGACGGTGTAACCAATAAAAAAATATTTCTGTGGCATTTATGATACAGCTATTTGTACTAACTTAACAGACCGTAATATACGTTTGTCTATCATTTACGCCAGTAAATGTTATTCCAAATGCAATGTTCATTAAGAGAAAATATTTTCTCGATAGTGAAACAAAGATTGTGCAAATGTTAAATTCTATTTTAAATTCATTGAAAACTAAAACATTAACTTTTTATATGCCTGTCAAATTATTACACAAACAGATTCGAAACTAACGATATCGTTAGGCTATAGTAATAAGTAAAATAGTTTGTTGATGTTGAAGTTAAGGCTACTCGTATTTCCTCAAGAAGTAGCAGGTTCGATTTCTAGTTGGAAAGTATTTATTTAAATATAATATAAAAGATAATAATCTTTGTATTATATTTGTGGTATAAATAAATATATGTTTGGAAGTATGTTAAATGTTAATTTAGAAACTCTATTTACAAATGTGACTGAAATACAAGCTTGACTGTAATGTTAAATATCTATATACTGCAAGTCCACTTACTAGGTTAGTTAAGTTATTACAATAAAAGGCATGTATTATTTTAGTTAGTAGTTTTCAAAGTTTTACTTGAAAAAATAGCATAAAATGCACACACAATTCCAGATTTACAGCACTAATGTTTTTAATTCCGTGACAACTTTTTTCTCATATTTTTCCTATTGGAAGTGACATTTCCCAAGAAAGGTTGACTCCTACAGACGAGCATAAATCACACCCTTGCTCTACCCGGGATTCGAAACCGGAACCACTCACGCTCAACACTCAGCGCTCAACGCCACAGGGGGCAGCCAATAGGTCAACCAGATCACTGTCAGTGGTTACAAGAACTTATTTTAAGTGAACAGAAAGCAGCTTATTTCATTGGAGATAATTTCTAAGTTACCATTTAAGTAATATTTTGTTACGTGCTGCAGCTGGTGCCGATTACGCTACACCCCGCCGTAATCGGAGACCCACCTCGCCCTCCCCTCTTCCTGGAATGATGGGCTCGCGGCCTCCTGATTCTCCCCTTCTTAGAATCCCGTGAATGCCGACAGCGGCGAGACTTGCTGGCGTCACAGACCTCCTCTCGCCTGCTAGAGTTTCCGATACGTTTAGCGACGACGCAAGAATATTCTGGTGAGACTGGCTGGCGCCTCAGCCCTCCGCGGCGCATCACGGCGAGTTGGGGAAGATTCTAGGTTTCGGCCTAAGACACTATATATACTGCCGCAACCCAGCGGCCGGCAGTCTTTGAAGGAGGCCGCCTGGCGAGTCCGCCTGGCGAGTGTGCGCGAGCGATGTAAGGTGTGGACGACGACTGGAGATTGCGGGAAGACGGCGAGTGAGGAGTTCGTGCCTTGAATGGGCTAGAGGGTGTGATACCGACAAGTGAAGTCTACTGTGCGCGAGGGCGCTTGGAGGACTCTAGAACATTACGACTGGCGGGACATGGACTGGACTGAGGTGGCATTGAATGGAATTGTAATACTGATTTTATTGTAAATATTCGAACTGTCAAATATGGAAACATAAATGATCAAATAATTGAATATGTTGAGACACTGTCTATTGGGACTGATCTTTAATTATTTTATTTTATTGATTTCTTTGTCCTAATTATAAATTTTATTAATTGGTGTCAGTTGTGAACAGTAAGTGATTTCAATTTATTGTGAGAATTTAAGTTTAGAGAATTTCGCTGTAGTTATTGTAAATAAAATACGGAAATTATAATTAATTATTTTAATTTATTAAGACCTCCATCCCTTAACGAACTTGGTATAGCTAACTTAATTTCTAGTGTGAGAAAGTATATAACAATATAAATTACTTGTTCCACATTATATCTATAATTCACTGCCACATTGGTTGGTATTCGCTTGCATATATTTGCGCTAAAGTACATGCACTAACTGCAGACAAAGTTTTTATAGTTTAGCTTAACCTTCATATATCGCCCTTTTTTTGGGAATAGAAAATTGAAAATAAAAATATGTCTTTATCCTTTTCTCAGTTCTATTTTGTGTTGTTGTCTAGCAGTTATTGTACTAAATATTATTTTGTATTTAATATAACATTATTATAGTTAAAAAAAAAAGTTTTTAATTTATTGTTCATTATTAAAATTAATTTATTCGCTGCTCCGTATTGTGATTCATGATTTCGACAAAAGACACAATTCAAGAATTCTATGTCATCAAAAATATCGTGCCAACAACTGTGGATATGTTAAGAAATTACATTCGGCACTGACTAGATAGATGACAGCTATGTACGATATTGTGTGTTAGTATTTGCATGTTTTGGATTTTTTTAGAAGTAAAACTGCTATGCTGTAAAATGTGTTCAAGTTGGCTTAGTATCATGCTATCTCGAACCTCTCAATGTTTGCAAATTTTGTAAATAAATGTTTCTTCGAGTAATGCATTCCCATTGAGATATTTCGTACGCGGCGCCTCAAACCTTCAGATCAAATACTTATGTCCTCCACTCACGCCCATTTTAATGGTGAAAGATATTATGAAAATGTGGAAAAGGAACAAGTAATCTGTTGATGCATCAAACCACAGAAAGTATTCCACCTCCATTGTTGTTACTTTTATATAACGTGATTTTAATTCGATACTATTTAAAATTTGAACAGAAAAATTCCACTCAATAACAGAAAATCAATTGTATTATATCGAATATGCAGATGGTAAAGAAATCCTCCAGCACACACTGTCACATGAGCACTGCTATCTGTTGTCGCCAGCAAAATGTCTCCGTGTCCGGTTTTGCATTTGCTGTTACTCAAGACAAAATACCGAATGTTTTTATGTCCGCGTGAATACTGCCGGGACGCAATCTTGTCGCTTAGCTAGAGACCGGACCGTGCCGAGCCGCAGTCTAGGGAATAAGATTGGACTCGCGTGCACATTCGTTTGCCGGTACCAGCAGATAAGTCTACATTTGTAGCCATTTTAGAAGACAGCACTACCTAAAATATAATGCTTATACAGCATTTCTCAAAAATTTCTCAACCGATTTGGTGTCAGTGAAAGTAATGAGAACGTTAAAAAGCTGTATATAATTATATTTATAATGTAGTAACCACTATGTACTGCATTTTGATTAATATCTTCAAGTAAAGCTTTGCATGTAGTAGTATGAAAATGGGCAATCTAATAGGGGCTTGGAGCTGCGGGCAAGGGAACTAGGCAACCACCATCTTTGATGATGCTATACAGGACAAATTTCACGTTTTTCCCCAAAAAAATGTTCTATTTTCCTTCATACCCATGGTGGCCATCTTGGATCCCAACCTCCATCTCTATCAATATGATGCCAGGGTGTTGGGACCCTTACACCTAGCGTCCTGGCAGGTGCCGAGTCTCATGCTCTGTCATTCCTTTCGGGATCTGTTGACCTAGCACCATAATGGGGTACCAAATACCAGCATCGGCTTACATGCTCACCAGACCTAACATATAAGCATAGTTGACTGTAATTTTCGACCCCCATAAGATATAATTGTCAACTTCATAACACAGGCCAACGACGAGAAGGGTCGCAGGGCCAGGTATACCCCATGTCTAATTATAAGCATAGTTGACTGTAATTTCCGAATCACATAAGAGTTAGTTGCTAAATTCACAACATACACATCACCCATGACTACGAGGAGGTTCGCAGGGTCAGGTATACCCTATAATATACTTATAATCATAGGTGGATGTAATATCCGAACCACAAGATATAGTTGCCAAATTCATAACATAGGCATCAAACTTCAACAGAACAGTTCACCATTAATATTCACAACCGTAATCATGCATTTTACAGTATCTCTGACCAATAAACATGCTAAGGGAAAATTACACCATGCATTTCCTACTTCAGCAGCACAGTTTTGCATACCTTAATATGCCAATATGTTTGAAAAAGATCTGGTTTCTCTATCCACCAAGAGTACTTTGATATCACGAGTCATTGTCAGATACACTATTATTCGCAAGGAAAAAAGTCGTAAGTGTTTAATTATAAGAATGGGAGGAAAAATATCTTTCACCAGCTCATTAATTCATTGTCATCACTATATTGCCAGCAATGCTTAACTTATAGCTCATTGCCAAAAATGGGCTTTGATGCAATGCCAGTAGTAATCATCAGCTTTATGAAAACTTCTAAAGAGAAATATCTGTTAAAATAAAACATCAAACCAGGCGAATGCTTTTTCACATAGTCCATAGCGAGGGAATTGGTGCATCGAGACTAAAAGGTCACATATTTACAAGCTCACGGCATTTTTAATCTGTTATTGGCTTCTGTGAAAGATGGCACATATCCCAGACCCGCGATGGCTTACCAGCTGCTAGCTGTATTTGTGCAATTGAGGGAAGTTTGATAATGTTGAGCAGTTCATGCCTAATTTTTCGGTTTACACACTTCGGTATCCAATGTCTCAGTATTAGAATTTGAAGGTAGTGAGATCAGAAATGACATCCACATTAATGTTTGCGAGACGAAATGCGTACATATGTATTGTATGACCCAGCATCTGTGGGGCAACATTCCTTATTCTATGAAACATAACGAGATGCTGCCATTATAAAAAAATGTATGTGCATTCGGAAGGACCCAAGTTCAGTTCTCAGTCCATACATCCTGATTTGAGTTTTTTTCCATGGTTTCTTGAAATCACTCCAGGAATACACTTAGATGGTTCCTCAATGTAGGTCATGATCTATTCCTTCCTCTGATACCGATTGTGTGTGCTGCCTGGTTGGAAACAAAGTGCAAAATATTTTTTCAACAAATGGCGAAGCTTGTTGGATGCCCACCATGGTGCTCGGCAATTTTATTGCAAACTGCAAAAAATTTTACTTATTACGCTATTAACTATACAGTAAGACCTATATATATGCATATATACATATATATGTATATATACATTTATATATGCATATATAAGTATATATATATATAAATTTCAAATATATACTACTAAATAAAGAATTCAAATTTCAGCTTTGCGAGAAGACTACATAACTTTACTTTAAAATAAGGGAACTTCATTTTAACTTGTGACCCGCACACACCATAATCAGCACCACATGCTCCACAATCGCTCTACATGCGCTACATGCTGCACATTTTCCACAATCGCTTTGATTTATTTAAATTATAATAAAACTGATATACTAAATATATCAAATATATGTTTTCCTTTACCAACAGTGTTTTGTAAACTTTCTTGAGCAGTCCATAACTCGATATACAAGAAAAAATTAGTTTTAAACCAAAACACATTTGTTTATTCACACATCACACAATAATCTTCTTCTGCATAGAAAATACAATACAAGGAAGTGCTATTTTCAAACAAGTTTTATCTGAGAGTCAAGGATGGCATTAAACACATAATATTTGTTAAATGTACCATGGATTTTCATAACTCCATAGTCGTAGGACTTCTGAGTTGCACGGAGCACAGAAATGCTTTTCATTTTGGCACGCATGACGTCTTGTGGCATACATCTCGACGAGCTGTCGAAATGGCGCTCAACAGCGCTGCTTGTTAAGGCCAAGGACGTTCGTTCCGACGGGGCACGGATTGTGAATCCCCGGCTCTTGGCATATTCCAATCACATACACAGAATAATATCTGATTAGGGACACCTTTAATATGTTGGGGAAGTTTTCATATGGAATAAGTTTTTTTTTTTTTTTTTTTAGGGGAAAACAATCGTCCGCGCTGAAAGACCACTGATTTATCGGAACGAAGGTTTCCGAAAACGCACGATCAATTAGCCAATGAGAACCAAGCGTGGTGGTGGCGGGGGTTGAATGAAGCTAAGTAATTTGCCAATGAAAAATGTGGGTGGAGATGGAGGGAACCTGTGCCATCGCTCACCTGGCGGCATAACCGAGAACATAGCACTACCTAAACATTGAAAATAGAATTCAATACAGAGGGCGCCATCAGCACCACATATAATTATGGTCGCCACCTGGTGGCTAAATGGATAATTTATACACTAGCACAGCATAGGTGATGTAAATGAAAGTATATGAAATCAAATATGGTGGCCTCCAGCAATCTATCAACAAATTACAGATAAAAATCCAAGATGGCAGCCTTCGGCAATGTATAAAAAAAAGCCAAACGAAAAACCAAGAAGACCGCATACGACAGAATTGGTATAGGTGAGGAGTCTGGGGGCGGTAGGTAGGTAGGTAGTTGGCTTAACGTATCGTCAACAGCGAGGTCATTAGAGATGCAGCAAGTTGCACAGGAAGGATTGAGGAAGGAATATACCATGGCCTTAGTTACGGAACCATCCCAGAATTATCCTGGAGTGATTTCGGGAAAACATGGAAAACAGAAACCAGGATGGCCGGACCGGGAATCGAAGCCGGGTCCTCCCGAATGCGAGTCCATTGATTTACTACTGCGCCATCTCGCACGGTGAGGGAGCGAGTCGTCTGCTGAGCGTGGTGCTTGTGGACTTTCGGAAATGTGTTTTTATAGTTTTGAAGTAGTGTTTTTAATAATTCTTAAATAAATAAAGGTAGAAGTAATATTTTACAAGTTTTTGTGTATATTTTGGATTTTTTAAGAATGGTTTATATTGTCTTAGATGTTTTTGAAATATTTTGTAATTTCTGGGTTTTCAAAGTCAATGCTCACCGGGGTCGAGTTCAAAGGTCTTGGTCAATGTAAATGGTTAAGGTGAATTCAGCTACATCTAAAATGGCAGCCAGGCGACCAGAATGGCAGAGCATGAACATCTCTGATGATCCGATCCCCTTACCCCTTGTGCAGGCTTCCCCAAATAATTATACTTAGTGGAATACTACAAAAGTAATCAGTAATTACACATAATGCTTAGTACACTCTGGCCTTTCGAAATTCATCACGAAGGACGCAACGTATTGATCCGACATTGGGAGACTGCGTAGTATATTGTAGAACAATGGCGTAATTAGTTGTTCGTCGAGTGGCACCACGCTGTGAAGTAGTATACAAGTGGAGGTTGGAGAGCAACTGGGATGTAGTGGCTGTATGTTTCGCTGCTGTTTGTGTGCAGAAACGAATCACTATGTAGGTTCGGAGAACACGGCGACCTCACAAACATGTTTCCGCTTTTGACTGCGGAAGAATCTTAACTTATCAAGATTGTGGATTATCCTACTACGATATTGGTCCTCGGATTGGAAGAAGTGTAACTACAGCGAATCAGATATGAGATCAGTGGTCGAGGAGGGACAGGCTGAGCGATGTGCAGGAAACCATAACAGCCCCGTCACACTAACAAACGCCAGGGCAGACATCTGGAACGCATGACGATTACAGACCATACAGTCATATCAAGCACTCTCGCTCGGGATGTTAGGTGTCTGGTACATCAATCTGTGTTCTCACGCACAGTTGTCGCCGTCTAGACCATCGACGCTGCATATCCAGGTACACATTACTGCGGCTGCCACTGAATGCTCACATACTGTAGGTGTCTGTGGCTGCAATGGTGCGTGAAACGTCGGACATGGACTGACGAATATCTTGCCGTAGCCTTCACCAGCGAGTTCCGATTTTACCTGTAGCATGACTATGGTAGCATTAAGCTCTTGTAGCACCGTGGTGCACGGCTGATCGAGTCCTACATAATGCATAGTCATACCGACCTTGCACCTGGAATAATGACATAGGTTGACATCGTATTCCAGTCCCGCTCGTGCCTAGTCCACATCGCTGGTAAGCTGACCAGCAACCGTTACATAGCGGAGGTGTTGGAACCTGTTGCCGGCCCCTTATCTTAGGGCCAACTTGGGGACATAGGGGAATAGGAAAATGCGCGATCTCATGCTCCGACGGCTGCTGGATAGCCACCATGTAACACTGCTTTCCTGGCCTGCGTGTTCATCGGATCTCTCGTTAATCGAAATATGTGAACCATGGTCGAAAGATGACTGGGTTGTGACAGGATTCCCGCCACTACATTGGATGAACTTTGGGCACACATCAAAGCCACATAGGTGTAGCAGCGGTTAATTCTGTCTCAGAGGGGTGGGAAGTGGGGCACAAAGTCCTGATTTCCTACAATCCATACGTAGTATCGTGCTGCAAGTATAAACATGTCACCCATGCATGATGGCCATTCTTGTCCAATATATCCGGTTGTGATGCCTCATGATCTTCGTGGTATTGCAAGAGTTTAGTGGCCAGCGGTGTATTAAAGCATCGAGCCCTTTAATGTTATAGCATGTTAGAGTAATATAGTCGCAGATATAGAAAATTCTATTCCATAGAAGAAAATCAGTTTAGAGATGGTTTCGGAACCAACAAGGCATGTAATATTTGCGTTGACCTCCTTCGTCACCAGATCTGAATAATATGATAGAACATTTGTAGCCATAACTGAACGCACTATGGAAGACAATCAACATGACTCCACAATATATACACATTATGTACTATGGGAGGACATGTTTCATGAACAGGATTAGTTGGGATGCAGTTTGAATTTCATGTTAGTCATAATGATATGAAGGACCGAGGACCGAATACACTACACAGGAAAGTATTGTATGAATATGGTCGTGTATTCCAATATTAATTTAAAGACCTGTTTTAAAATTGGATGCTAATAAATATTAACGACCTTTTAATGCAACAGAGAAATTACTCATCAGAATGAAATATAATTAAGCAGTCATTTCAAATGTATTACTTACTTTATGGAACTGATTTACTGGGTTTAGTCTTATAATACTTATGCTTTGGGTTGATTTGACAAATAACTAAACTGCACCTTTTTAACCGGTGCAACAGTGTAACATACTTAGCATATATAATTACAATCAAGTCAACGTCCTCCTATCTGTTCAGAACATAATTACAATGATACTCTATAAAGTTTTGAAATTTAGTTACGAACCTTTAAATTCATTAAGTGAAGTTATGAATCTTTACTATAATTTTATTATTATTTACGTGATGAAATTATCAGTTGATAGACGATATTAACATCCAAAAATAAATACAGATTTTTTCAATGGTCACTGAACGTATCTTCATGGAATTTATCGAATTCGCTACGTAGTGACAAATTGAGAATTTCGTTGGCTATTGCCTTGACGTTGTGTCTTTTTACTTTCGAGACAAATAACTTTACACAATGCTGCGACTACGTTCCAGGAATACTATTGTTTAGCAGCTACAGTATCGCCATTTATACACTGCCCACGATTAACCTAGTACAATGTTGAAGGCCCTTCCCACTTTCTTGTGTCTTTCGCCTCATTCAACATCGGGTGTTACTATAGGTCCAGTGACTTGTATACATATGTATGTTTATCATGATATTGAGTAAGTATGTTTATCAAGCAACACTGTTAAGTTATTTGCAGAATTAACGTGTTTTTATGCTGCCACTTCTTGTTCAGTGGTAGGTCTGTACAAATAATAGGAATCGATTTTCAGTGGCCATTGGTTTGGAACATGACAATTATAATGCGATGGTGAAACAAAGAACCCGTTTACGAGAGTCGCGGCTAGTATTACAGCAGTACCTCAGCTGGTGCACATGTTAAACTACATGCGGTTACGGGGACTGTCTATTTGCAAAAGCGCGCAAGTTACGCCGCACAACCTGTAAACATACAACTCGACAATGTTAACAACCTTCTGCTTGCCCATTTAGACTCTACATAGTCACTAGATATCCGTATGGAGTAAAAACTACAAGATTGTTGAAGGTCACACACTTCTTAACGATCGTGGTATAATTACACTAGAAAACCTTTAAAGTGTGATTTTTAATATGTTTTTTTTAAGGAGGTCTAGTCGGAAGTAATCAACGATTGGCTAGTCTTGAATAGAGATGCCGGAAGGCTTGCTTCTGCGTGGGACTTTCAACATGGATGGTTAATTGTATTTTCGCTGAGATTTCAATCTTAGGGAATTCCCAGCGCCAACCTAAGAATAAGTTAGTAATAAGTCCCAGAAGTAGTGATTAGGTCACTGCTGCAACCGACTATAGAGGAGGGTTGATGACAGGTGTCTAGCTAATTGTTTTAGTGAGTTTTGTTGGAAACGCCAGGACACCGATCTCTAAACGCCAGACGCCATGTCAGCCACATTAGTGCCGCATCAGAATACTGGTTACGCCAAGGAGTTTGAGAGTATGGGTGCAGACCTATGTTAAAGAATTCATTTGTAGTCTTTTTCTACGAACTTATAGTATTTTCAGAAGAAGATTAACATACTGAACTAGGCATTTTCTGAACTTTAACTTGTGTATAATCAGTAGTCCTGAGATCCCATATGAGCTAGTAACGCCGGAGCACATTAAGATCTAAAATTTATTGAACTCAGTGTAATCTCATTTGAGTAGAGTTTAACTATTTGAGGGAAAGTGAGGAGTAATTCTTATGAAGTAATTAAAACTTAAATTTACATTTTCAAGTAAAGGTTTGGATCGTGAGAACTGTAAATGCAACTAATAACTTAGGAGCTTGGTCAGTTTCTTAAACAGTTAGAAATTGAAGAAAGATGCTTCCGGTTATGAACAAATTTTTATTTCTGAATTTAATTTCAAGTCAGTTGACAGTTTATTTTGCAGCAGCAATACAGTCATATTTTATTTTTTATCTTTTACTTTGTTTTTATTTCCTTAATTTATTTAACTCTATACGGGACGGTGGTACTTCAATTTTGGTCATCAACATAAATTTAATTAGATTTTTGAGTAAAGTGATTCCTCTTACACGCATTTAAAGTTTAATAAATATTTCACATCTGAATTTTACATCTTGTTGAATTGCATAACACATATGGTCTGATTTTATTTATTTTTCATTTCATTAATACATTAATTATTCAGATTTCACATGATGTATTTTATGTGAAGTGCTGAGAATGTATGCAAGTTGCTTCGGTGCATTTTATTTACAGTGATCCAGATGTCTTGATTTTCAAGCTAAATGTTGCAAAATTATTAAGGTGCATATAGACACATACAAGCCAACGTTTAACACCTTTTTAACTCAACTACGTCCAACATATACTTGTGACGCACACATACATATTTTAACCTTCTTTTCTTTCCTACAGTGCGTTCACCTAACAATTAGTGAATGTAACGACAATCCGCAGACAACTCCCCTAACTTCCAAACCTCTTTCTGAGTTTTATTGCGTACCTACTGCTCGTTTTACTGTGCTTGGCACACGTAGCAGTATAGACAGCACATTTATGTTTCACTGATAATGTCCATTCATTTAATTTGTGTGAAATAAGTAACAACCTATAGAATGTACGATATATTCTAAGTAATGTGTCAACACTGACAGTAATAAAATTGTACACTACGAAAATGTGTTCTTTAAAGTTGTTTTATCACTTAGGCAATGTGAGGAATATGAATGTGTGTGTGTATATATATATATATATATATATATATATATATATATATATATATATATATATATATATATATATATATATATATATATATATATATGTGTGTGTGTGTGTGTGTGTGTGTGTGTGTATTAGGTAACTTTGTGATCTGACACATCCTTATGCGCACTCGCCAAGGAGGCGGTTGATTGTAACTATAGGAAACCTATTTCTTCGTTTACTATTTTTTGGTCTCTGCAATAGGCTGTTCATGGTAAAGTGAGCAATTTTTAAGACCCTCCCAACAGGCATAAACCAATAATAAATATATATCGGGTTGCAGCCTCAGGCATTAAATTTTTAGGGTAGGGAATGTATACACTGTGCTTATTGGTCACATTGCAATGTTTATATTAAAAATGCATCAGGAAGATGGAAATTGGACGAAAGAAATTATTTAGAAGGGCCTTAAAAGTGCTCGCTTTACCGTGAACAGCCTAAAATATTACTACGTTTATCAGCTGTCTTGTTGGCGTCTCATGTAGTAAATCCAAATATAATACAAAGTAAATATATTGACAAGAAAAAAGAGTTACTCTCACACAAAATAACATATCTGTGTTTTACTCTTCATATTCGTGTCATTATACACCTCTGTGTATGCACGGTCATACGATGGGTAACGAAAGTAAAAAGCATCAGATGATTTGATAGGCGTTCTGGGCATTTAGCGTGCCCATCCAAAGTCACAGAGTTTGGTCCTGATTGTCCATGCATTTGTATACTTGAACTTCGTCACGTGATCAGTTGAGGACCTCACTGCAGTTTCGGATATGCCTTATGGTCTCCCTTTTTAAACAGATATCATCTGACAACATACACATTTCGCACATCTTTGGTACCCATTCGGCTCTGGGCATGCATATACAACCGTTTTAATACATGTCATCGTGTAGTGATGTCTCGCCAGAGCTAGGCGGTTCAAGGAAGTGAAACGTCATTCTGCAGCGATGTCTCACCACAGTCAGTCGGATAGGGAGAGAGTCATAGGCCTTGTTGAGGCGGCAGGTTTTTCCGCCGCTGAAGCAGGCTGACGTTACGGTGTTCCAGAAAGCACTGCGAGTCGATGGGTACGACAGTTCCGGGACATGGGTGACGTGACACATCGCGGAGGAACGGGTCCATGGAGAGTGTCGACTGCAGCCGAAGACAATAGTCTGATTACCCAGCCGCAGTAGACTCCTTTCAGGAGCACCATTCAGATAAAACGTGCCACGCACTTTCCTGGCAGCTTGAGTACCATGCTCAGGCGCTTAGGCATGCTTCAATGAAGCAAAGGCTCACCGATGAGCACAGGATCTATCGACTCGCGTTTGCCGAGGACAACATTGACCGTGACTGGTCAGATGTTGTATTCTCCGACGAGTGTGTGTTTTCCTCTGCTAATGATGGGCCAATGCGTGTCTTCAGATCTCGTGGGAACCGGCACAATCCGGAATATGTGGCCGAGTGCTCGCACTATTGCCATGCATCTGTTGTGTGTTGGAGATGGATGAGTGCACGCGGAATAGGCATGTTGCCCAGAATCGACGATCGAGGTCCGAATACACACGGCCTCAATGCCGGGCAGTATTTACATATTCTAGAGAACATTATGATTCCCTCGGTGCGACTTTTGTATCCCGATGTTGTGCTGCGCTTCCAGCAGGACCATTCTCCGATACACACTTCTCAGAGGGTTCAAGAATGGTTCGCAAGGCAAGACCAACTAGAGCTCGTAGATTGGACACCTTACAGTGCCGACTTGAACCCAATTGAGAATGTCTGGTCGGAAACGATGTGCACGATGGCGACAAACTGGCCTGATCCACAGCAAGCAAATAAAGATGCTCTCTGGGAGCTAGTAGCGGATGCCTGGGATGAAGTAGCTAGTAGCCAACGCTATGCTACTTCTCTGGTCGGTCGCTTCTCTACCACGACGACTGCGGCAGGTGGTTGAGAATGAGGGATACTGGTCCTCTTATTGAGGTTATACCATCGTCCCTTTTCAGGGCCAAATAAACACTCACGTATAAACGTGACACAAAAAACCAATGGCACACCACGTGGCATAATGACAACATTGAGATACAAACAAAAGGCGCGAGGTGCTTTCGGACCTGAAACAGCGGACGTCAGAACCATACACGCGAGACCACCTTTGTTTGTTACATGTGTTTTTTATATAGATGCAAACATACACTAACAAATAAAATACATTCTATGATACTGTAACATTTTATATTACAACGAAACAAAATACCATAATCAGCAGGAATGAAATTCAAGGTCGAACTCCAGAAACCTAATGGTATTCTATTTCTAACATGACAGTGACCCCAAGCACAAGGAATCAGCATTGGGCCGGACATTACTACAAAACTGATTAATTTAGAGCTTAATAGACTGATGGTCGTTGTTCGCAAAAAGGGAAGTTAACAAATAACTGTCGAGTGAACAATGATCAACACTTTGCTGATGTATGTCCAACGTTTATAAGAACTGGAGACAGATGATGTAGTTTTATGCAGTGATGCCGTATTTTATGTTGTTTGTTTTGTGTGTCATATTGTACCTCACTAAGTAACATTAAACGTGGCTGATTACCTTCTTTTCTGCTTTTAGGCTAAGCTTATCTACGAATGTCACTAATTGCTATCTACCACTGTCCTTATACTTCTGCGCGCGACCGCATATACGCGAGGTTTAAGTGTTTTTGTTTTCAGACTGAAAACGTTCTAAATGTCAGTGATGGGCTGATACGTGTCTATTAAATCTGATGTCAGTAGTCTCTACTGGCTTAAAAGTTGTTCAGATTGAATAAGATTTAAAGTAAGGTCAAATTGCGAATGTAACTAACTCATTCTTGTGTTTGAAGAATACCGCGGAAAGCATTTTCAAATAGAACAGGCCCTAATATGTATATACAGTGATGATCACAAATATTCATACATCCTGTTCCTTTCACGACTTATGTACAATAAGCAATTATGTTGACACACACGTATGCGTCAGGCTGTATTTTGTATTCAATTTCATCAAATACAACAAATAAACAACATTCCTTATAAAAGAAACAAATTAATATAGTACACAAATACAAATAAATGCACGTCTTCCGAATCATAAATGTTCATACACCTTCGTACGAAGAACAAATGTTTTCGTTCATCAACATAAACAAAATAAATTTTCCATTTAATATTTAGCATGCCCTCCCTTTTACTTCAGAACGCTTCTCAAACGCGCTGACATTGACTTTACTACCGTTTGTATTACACTAGGAAGATATTGTTCCACTCATGAAGGATTTTCTTCTTGAAGTCCCACGTGCTTGAAATATAATGTTTTCGTAGCTTTATGTCTAAGTATGCCCAAATATGTTCTATTAAATTTAAAAAATTTTAACGTTTAAACCGAATTTCACCAAAATCGGTACACAAATAGTACAAAAAATATAATATTCAACTATGCCGGGAAATCAGTTTCAAAATAGCGGCCACTTAAAAATTTTGGTGATATGTCATATCTCGGAAAACATCCAACTGATTTAAACCAAATTGTGTATGCCAACCGCTCAAGTTGTATGCATTGAAATCAGAGGTGAATATTATCTTTTTGTTTGGCCATTTTGGAAGATGGCGGCACATGAAACAATAAAGCTTATACATTATTATTAGAGGTAGCGACATTTTGTGAAAATATTTCAAGGCAAGCTATACTTCAAAACACTGTTGGGTTGTTCACCTATATTGATTTGCGGAATTGGTTTTTGACTCATGTTAACTGTCTGCACACGAATCACTTAGGAGCCGTGCCGATGTTCCCGAATTCTGAGTGGCCTGGTCAAATATGAAAACGCCTTCTCAAGCAGACAGCAACCAATGGCAATATACAAACTGCTGTTGGGTGCTTATAGTATTGAAGTCTACCGTGTACTCATATTTTTTTTTCGCAAAAAGTCACTAACTCTATACATTATATTTCGAAAACTACTCTATAAATTTTCGCCAAATTTGGTACATATGTAGTACTATAATAGTGCAGGTAAATTTAGGTAATTAAGTAAGTAACGAACTTATTTTCAAAGTGGTGGTCATACAAATATTTAGATTCTTTTGTCATAACAACCACAGGGTTAAAACAATTCTAACCAAATTTTGTACGCTGACAGTATCTATTACAGACATCAAATAAGCGAAAAAATAAATAAAACAACCACTTTTGTCCACCATTTCGTAAGTTAGTGCAAAATGAATTAGTAAAGTTCTTGTGTAAAGACTCGGGAAACAATTGACAGATTGCTGCCAAATTTGGCAAACACGTAATATTGCGTTGATTGGTATGTACAAATATGTTTCAAATATATCATACACTTGGCGGCCATACAAATATTTTAGTTTTATTTGGTATAACTACCATACTGTTTAACTAATTTCAACAACATTTTGTTCGCTGACAGTATCAATTACAAGAAAATACAACCACTTCTGTCGGCCATTCTACAAGATAGCACTAAATGACTCAATAAAGTTTTTGTGTAATATCACGAGAAACACATGACAGATTGCTACCAACTTTGGCAAACAAGTGGTATTGTGACAGTTCATAGGTGTAGATATGTTTAAAGTATGTCAGGCACTTATTTTCAAAATGGTGGCAATCTAGCTATTTTAGCATAGTATGCTATAACTTCTAAATCATGTAATCAATTCCAACTTAACTGAGAGTTCATTTAAATAAGATCAAATGTGCAACCCAGAGCCTCATTTGTCCTCGGTTTTGTAAGATAGTGCCACAAGGATAAATCCAATTTTTATGTCATATCTTTGGAAATAAAAATTAAGCGATTCCAACCAAATATGGGAAACAAGTAGTAATGCTGTAGGTGGTATTAACTGATATGTTTTAGGCATGTCAGACCCTTCTTTTCAAAATGGCGGCCTTTTAGTTTTGTATGTTATATCATCGAAACCATATAATTAATTCCAATGAAACTTTTTACGCTGGATGTATAAATTAAAACCATCAAGTTTGTGATCACTAAATCTCTGCTGTCCGTATTTTGTAAAACAGTTTCACATCACAAATTGAAATTACACAATATCTCCGAATAACAACCGATTTATACCAAATTTGGCAAATAAGTAGCACTATGGCAGGCCATGTTAAATGATAAACTTTGGGAGGGCCAGAGACATAATTTTCTAAATGGCTGGCAAAAAAATTTTAGGTCAGAATTTTTTATCTTCGAAACAACACAAATTTCAACTTAACTTTGTATACTGACAGTATCAATTATATCCATAAAAATTGTCTTTGCAAAGCCTTATTCCTCCGCCATTTTGTAAGACAGCACTTCATGAAATAATACAATTTTAATGTCGTGACTCGGGAAGTAATTAACCGATTTCTTTCATGTTTGCTAATGACGTTGTACTTTGATACGCCATATTAATTTATGTGTTTTGAGTGTGTCTCCTATTTTCCGAATACTGCCTATATAAACATTTTAGCTTAGTTTTCTATATATACGAAACTATGCAACAGATTAAAATTTATCTTAGTTTGTTTTATCTATTGCAATCATCGCATGTGCTAACAAATTTTGTCATCCATTAATGAAGATTGTCACATGAACAATGGAGGTTTTATGCCATATCTCGAGAACCAAACAACCGACTCATTCAAAAATTTCACGCAAGAATTGCTTCAGTAAGGTATGTGAATTGACATGTGTTATGTGCGGTAGGCATGTTTTAATGGGATTTATATGCTTAATTAAGATATGTTTCTTATATCTACGAAATGTTGCAACAAAATTCAACCAATTTTCTTATACTAACAGTATTAATTAGGAGCAATATTTTTGCTTAGACAGATCGTATTTCGCAAGACTTTTTTTTTTTGCAAAGTACTGTCAGGTGAATAAATTGAACATTTTTCCATATTCCCGGTACAATTCGACTAATTTTCACCAAGTTTTGCACAGCTACACAAAGCTATGCAATGTTACATGATTTTAATAGTGCCAGACATTGATTTTCGAAATGACTTCCATATAAATATTTAGTTATATTTAGCATATCTCTTTATTTAACCAAATTCAATCAATTTTTTGTGCTCATAGTGTCTATTAGAAACATCCTTTACAGAAACTATTTTTTAGGCAGTTTTTATAAGATATCTCTGTTTAAATGTAAAGTTTTTATGCCATATCTCGGAGACCAATCAAACGATTTACACCAAATTTTTCACACGAGTGGCGGTGTGGTATGCCATGTAAACATATGTGTTTTTAAGTGTCCCATACACTTCTTTTAAAAACGATCGCCATTAATTCCGAAGTTGATGCTCCGAATCCTACCTCCATTATGCAGTTGACTGAACTCTAGCATCATTTTACGAAGTTTTTTTTCTGAGTTTGAATCACAGGTAAGTCACTTGTATATTTTAATTGTCTTTGCACTGTTTCAGATGTTTCTGGTTTCATCACTTATGATATCGCTGTCAATAGGACGTCAACGCCTAGCTACCATCACTAAAATTTGTTTGCGCCCAAGTGGAGAAAAGTAGGCTCATTAGTCATCGGTAACTTCTTTCTCCTTATTAGACTTAAGTAAAGCTGCTCAAACAATATTAACGTTTAAATTTGAATTTAAGGATGTGAATACAGTACAATTATTTAAGAGGAAGCATGTCGAAATGTGTCAAGTCAAGTCACAACAGGTCCTGTCATGTCTGGACTTGCTGGAATTTGTTTGGAGTTGGTAAAGATGTTGTACAGATATTTTTAATATTTTAGAGTCATTTAAATATAAACTAACTGAAACTAACAGAACCTCCTCTAATTTAACTTTACCAAACACAAGCGAATGCATTGTCGGGCCAGGAAAATGGAAAGCTCCCAATAATAATAATAACAATAATAATAAAATACTCGAAATGACTCGTTCTTTAATCTATTGCTCTGAAATACTGAATGCTCTTTTGGATGGATTAACAGTTTGTTGCCACCACTTTGAATTTTTTCAAGCCCACTGTTTTCAGAATGAATAGAAATAAATAGAGTGATTTCGGACTGAACTGATAATATCTTAAATTCCGGTAGGAAGGCGTTAAACATTGTACAGTAAAGAGTATTAGTGATCATTATTAGACAATGCAATATTTTGTAATCACGCGGAGTCCTGTAATACTCCCCTGCAAGATGTGTTGAGCATGCAGGCGAAAACACAGCCTCCATGAACGACAGAAAAACCTTGCCCTCTCTTCAAATGGCTAATTAAAAAATATAGCTCCGGCTGGAAGGGGTTATTAACTTAACTGTATTAGATTGCGTTTCAGATGTTACGTTCGTTAGGATAAACATGTGGCTTGGTTTTTTTTTCTCCAAAGAAGGTGAAAGACCGAGGATTATAGGCTATTCACGATAAAGTGAGCACTTTTTAAAGCCCTGCCCAAATTTTCCTTTCAGCCAAATTTTATGCGCTTCTGCCCCTTTTTAAAACAAACATTTCCATGCGATTAATATACCGTGTGTATACATTTCACCACTCTCAAAATTTAACGCCTAACGCTGCGATACAATTTATTTATTAGTAGTTAACGGCTGATGGGAGGCTCTTAAAAGTGCCCACTTTACCGTGAATAACCTATAACGCCTTTTATTAGAGGAACCCGAAGTTATAAGTTTGCGTGAGTTAAAAACACATAGATAGTAGAAAGTTCCTCGGAAATTTGATGTATTAAGAAAAACGTTTACGGCATAACGTAAACAAACGTAGTTAATTTAATTTTCCCGTTTGGTAAAATATATTTGGATCTTCCGATGCATAGACGCTAAATGCGACCCAGATACGTGCATAACATGCACCAACATTGAAAAATAATCTTTTAAAATTATACTGTGATATTTTTGTACATTTGAAAACAATTGTAAAATGTAATAATATCCGTTGTAAACTTCTTTGCAACTTTACAAAAGGCAATTTTGTAATACATCTATAAAAAATACTGTACTCGCTATGAATCACTGTAAATCGCGAAGACTTTTGCAGAGTGTTATGTTAGGTATATGATTAGTATTTCACTAGACAAGAAAATGTACTTATGAATTACTTGTTTTTGTGTAATAATATTTGAAATTGCAACACAAATGTTCATGAAAATATGTGTGTTATGATTTTATAAAAACCATGAAAATGTGCAATCCACTTGCAACTTTTAATGTCCATCTGAATTGCAGAAGTTCATTAAATTACGGAGTTAAAGTCTTCTCAAAACCATTACATCATTAGTCTTCCCCAAGTTAATACATTTACATACAAAATGTAAATAACTAAGTACTGTAATATGAACTGGTCATGTGATAAAATGCTAACAGTTGTAAGATAAGTAAAAATAGCTAGCGTCTCGGTGCCGTTTTGTTTTTCTCCGTGTATGTAAACAATTCTAAATATATTTTTTCACTTATATATTATTTATTACGGATATATTTGAGAGCGCAGTAAAAAAAATAGTTTTATCTCTACTTCTTAACAATGTAAGATGAAATACAATGTCAAATTGTACGATATTACAAATATATGCATTACATTCTAACAAGACGACTTATTGTAATCCCACAGAATATTTTTTTGGCAAAATGATTTCCGCGGTTTTTTCACGTAAAAGTACAATACGTTTTTTACAGCGTAGGTGCAAGGTATTGTATTTGCGTGCAGTATAAATGTCAGCAACTAGTTTTTTGAGACATGCAGAGTTCCGATTTAGATTTATGGGCGTAATAATATACTTGAGAGATGTGTTGCACGGCGCTAGATATTTTTGTTATGTATATCCTACACCTGAATTACATTACCCAGGTGTAAAAATGTTTGTAGCAGCTGTCGTATAAGCAGGGACCCGGAAATTTTGCGGAATTATTCGGCATATATCTAGCCTCCACAATCCTCTGAGCATTCGAGCATCAGTTTATTTATTTATTTCGATTTTACTTATACTAGTGATGTTAAGGCTTCAACGCCTTCTCTCAATGAATGTTCCTCCAGTTTAACCCCAGACGAGGTAGCACGGAATTCTGTTTTTATTTTCCTTACTGGTTATTATTGGCTGAAAGTCGTTCGAGGCGTGTCTAATAAACTTTGGTCCATTGGCAGCACTTGCCTATATGTACATGCGAATGCAGTTTATTTAGCTTGTCCTCAGATGAATCAGCGAAATTTCCGGGTCTCGAAGTATTATACACTTCCATTTAAAAATTAACTTCGAGACATAAGAACCAAACAGAAATTTGTTTTGGGACAGAAAACAATTTTTAATGCTCTTCGTTCACCTACAATGTTCAGAAATATCAAAATGTTTTTCGACATGGAATCTTTTTTTTTTACAATAGTTTTGCCCAAAGACTGGAGGCCAATGCAGATAGCAACGGACGCACTGAAGTTTGGTTTGAAGTAATAAATTATGTAAAGTTTACTTCGGCTGTGCGATTTACTACAGAGTAAAACTCCACGACAATTTGCAGAACACGTAGATGCACAACACACTTGAACGCAGGGCCTGAGCATCCCGAAAATTTTAAATTTCAAAATTGCCAGGAAAAGAGCTTTAGGACATTCACCTGATCGATCATCTCTTGTGACGAACTTTCCTCCGTGTTCCAGAAACAGCCCTTCTCCTCATCAGCAAGTATTTAAGTCCGTGCCAGGGTCGGGTAGGGAAGAAATCATCGGTTTACACTCGCTAGTAGAATTATTTACTGGAATGCCTAGGACCAGTGAATTTTCGCGAAAAAAATCGGAGCACACAGTAAGGCTTCAAACTTATGTATACATCTAAACTGTTGCCGTACCTCCATTGGCCGGTGGTGTCGTTTACATTTTTGACGAAATTTAAGAAAGACACTCAGAATTCTGTAACTCCAACACTGAACATTCGTGATTCGTGCGCAAACAGTTAGCACATATCACTAAATGGTTCAGCTAATAAAAGAACGACCTTAAGAGTGCTTTCAATTGTCTCTTACCTGGAAATTTTTTCTCAAAAAATCACTGCCTCTAGGTATGCTCTTAATTGGTTAGGCCCTAGCCAAAACTATAATAAATTGATCTTTGAATGAGTAATGCAATGGAGGTGAATGGCTAGATGGAGATTTTTGGACATTCGCTTTTGCGATGCAGGCGTCTTTAATGGAAAAACAGGACTAAGAGCAAAAAATATACTTAAATAAGATACGTGACCTTCTTGACTACGTCATACCTGGGTGACATTCTGTCGTGTGTGGTGAAACTGCTGTGTCTGAGCGCGTTTCTTTGCTGTGTTGTCCCATTTTGTATCAACTTATTTAGTCAGTGCAGTCCTAATTTTTTTCAAGCAGGTTTCTAGCCTGTTTTATTTTCTATATATTATCTGTTGGTCGTGTACATATACGCATATTTTTCGTAATTAGTTGTTGTTCTGTTTCTCGACTGCATTCCCTTTTGGAATTCTCCAGTGTTGTATACACACATCTATTTTCTCGTCCATTGGTTACTTGCCTTATATAAGTGTTTTTTTTTTTTTCGTGCTCAGTCCTGTTTTTCCGTGACAGACATCTGCATCGCAATGTTGGATGCCCAGAAATATCCATCTAGTCGGTATGGTAAAGTATCGATAGTGATAGAGCCAGTGATTTAACGTGAAAATGTCAGACAGGAGGTTACATTTCGAAATACTGTGCACACGCATGCAACATTTATTTCCTCACTTGCTGCAGTGCGTGTGAGGTAATAGGTCCTTGTCCGACTCGGCGAAATGAGACTTACGTTGCCCTCACACTGCACATACACTGCGAAAAGCTGCGAATGTGTCTTCCAATCATAAAGAGGGACATGGAAATTTTGCGGTTCAAACGACCTGTATGTCAGAATCCACTGTCCTATGCATCTTCGAGTCTCAGCTTCCAGTTCATTGGCTGCTGCTCCAGCGTTTAGCCAGTTTCACCTCAGAATCGGCGGCATGGGATTCGAAGCTGGTTTCCTTACGGGCCTGTTATTGGCTCGGAGTTCATCTGGGCGTATCTAATAAACTGAGGTCCAATCGCAAAACGTAACTGAAATGTGTGTCGGTTTGAAGCCTAATTAGCCATAAAATGAATTCGTGAAATTTTCCAATCTCTAATAATAGAAGTATTGGGAACTAACAGAGATTTGGAGACTACCGTAGCACGAAATATTTTCGCGATAAATCAATATATTTGTTAATACAGCATACGCCAATATAGAGCTGTCATCTCAAACAAAATACAGGATATAACAAAATCACTTACACTTGTAATCACAAGGGTGAGGAAAATTTCGCGATAAGACAGACGTCAAGCTTATATACAGTGAAGTTACCTTTGCAATTTGATCACAGTTTATTAGATACGCCCTGGACGACTCTGAGCCAATAGCAGACTTGCAAGAAAACACGTAGGGAATACCGAATACTGCCATGTGTGGTGTAACACTGGCTACTCTCTGGAGCCGCAGCCAATGAATGCACAGCTCGTCCTCGAGTATACACAGGAATGTGGAGTCTAGCCTACAGGTCATTGATCTCGCGAAATTTTCCTATCCTTAGTAATCACCTACGTCAATAATTACAAAGTAACGAGACACAGAATTCCTGGTTGACGAGATTTTAAACTACAGAAAAAAGGTAAACATCCTCTAGGTATTCCATTTAGAATTTAAGCTAAAATTTAGCTGATTGCAAATATTAATTGTTTCAGATTTTTATTATGAAAGTGTTCATTCAATCGTGAAATAGTAAGGTAATAAGAAGTGATTAAAATAATCCAATCGTTTCATTCGAAACGAAAGTAGGCTAAAAATTACTTCAACATCTAAAATGGTATTTTGTTTACTTGAACATTCATTCTTCCCTGAAGATTTTTCCCCGGAACTTAGCAGTTACTTGCATTATGTCTAATTGTACCTAAGCGACTCTAACATTCCCATAAATGAATATCGCAATCGTGTCACGAGTTGACTCTAAACGTGATTGTTGTATATAAAAAAGTCTTTTTTTACAAAGTAATTTAAGACGTTTTCATTTCTGGCAACCATGTAGTTTCTGTACAAGTATCTACCTAAAATAACTAATTAAAAATGTAAAATATTACGAGTTCTTTAGTCGTAACCACAGACCCGTGAAATGCGCGAGTGCAATGACCTGTAGGATAGACTTCACTGTCTTATATACTCTCATACAGATATCAAATCTGTTTATTGGTTGATTGTTGTGGCAGCAAAAGGCGATGGATGGGCGCACAATTTATTGCATGTTTGTTATTTGCTCATTTATCTCCAGGAGGTGTCAAACAACACGTTGACCAATTACAAAAGCAATACGAGCGATGCGCGCTTCAACCGAATTCGATTGGCTACTGCACTCATGCGAAAGGTTTCTTTATTTGTTGGGCTGCCAGCTGGTATGTATGTTACCACGCACTGATTGGCGAATAACATTTCCACATATTGCTAGCCAGAGTGATTCAACTTTGCTGACACGTAAGACTGGAGCTCTTAGAACAAGTGGCTATTTCACATCTGTAGTCCCATGTGCTCTGTGGCTTTACCGTGTAAATTTATTTACACTCAGTCGTGTCCTTTTGAATGGTTCTAAGCAAACTGTATTTAAGTCAAGAAAATTGCTGTAGCTAAACTGTATTGTTTTTGTGGCGCCGCCTGTCTGGCCTGCGGGAGGTTCTGGGTTCGAATCCCGAGTGAGTTAGGTCATAAGTAGGGATGATGGGAAATCGCGGAAATTATTTGAGCCAACATATCTTCGGTAACACTATATCTGGTTTATCCTTTTATGATTGCATCACCAAGGTTTCAACTTGGCTGAGTTCTTTGCAGACCAATCACAAACGTTCCGCTGTTGAGTATCAGAATCCTCATTGGCTCAATTAAAATGTGATAATAGCTTCATACATGCATGACGGCCAATGAGAAACGAGAACTGTCTGAAATATTTACATTACGTTGAATCCTAGCAAACAGTCAACGTTTCCCGCGATAAACCATCATCTCTAGTCATAAGCCATTATCTGATAAGCCTTCAGGCATAAATCAGGGGACGCCAATAAGCCTTATAAAATACAATAGTTTTTGTAATATCCTACTTACCACTAGCGAAACGATCAATCTACATCCATGTGAGTTTTGCTTTCAAGGATAAAGAAATGTTCAAGGTAGCTATATTCGAGCGTGAACCTCAATGTGTTAAACAATTATCCCCTCTCCCCCACCTCATTGGCCCTCAAATTAAAAAATAAACATGCGGCTAAAGCTAATTAAATGCCAAAAAAAAAGTCATACCGCTGATGGATTATAAAAGTTACTGTGCCTGACCACAGACCGATGATTGATGCGTCGAATGGGAATACCTTCTGCACACGTAATGAAGCTGCGCTAATCATGTAATGAATCCTAATGGACTCCATTAGCGATTCATTTGTGTTGCTCTCGCAGTAAACCGCATAAAAGGTAAATATTGAATGTTTTCTTTCCCTAAAATTTCTCAGTCGGTGTTATGCTATTGGTAGGACAGAAATGTACCTTGTATTTGGAAACTAACTCAGAACCCAACGTTTTACGTTGAAAATCACTCCTATTTCACTGTTGAAAGCCAGTTCCATAAAACCGTGCGTTGAGATCTTATGTTGATGGACCAGCGCCTACTCAAATGGTTGGTGGCATATTTTATATATTCCTTAAGAAACTGTTCGTTTTGTCCGGGATGAAAATTAGCCTGAGTGCTAATCCAGGATATAATCTACTCCTGTACCGAATTTAGTCTAAATCCGTGGAGCCATTATAACGTGATAGAGTAACATACACACATACAAACTTTCGCATTTATAATATTATTAAGATTATAATGTGTGTGTTATTATTAATATTTGTGGAAAACATCAGTGACGATGCTCAAATGTGAACTCAATAAGCAAAGCATGGTACTACGCAAAATTGTTATTTAATAGCGCTAAAGTAATATATACTTTTTTTTTATATAGAAAAATAGCGAAATGACGAAATCTCACTATATTATTACTTAAATTTGTATTTGGTATTGTTTGCGGCTTTCCAAGGTCATTAACGAAAGTGTCAACCTGTTATTCCCGGGAAGATTTGTGTGGAGGTTAGACTTCAAAATCCTACGCACACACTTGACTATTGGTCGCGTGTCTTAGTGTGAAGACAGTGTGTTATATTGAATGAGCCAATCAGATTTATGTTTCTCCTATTATGTCCCGTGGGCGATTCGCGGGCAGATTTATAAGACGCGTAATAATTCGAAATAGGCCCCTATTCCATCACGAAAGTGGTTCTGAACTAAAGTGCGTTGGAACACAACGGGCCCTGAAATGTTTTCGCGAAAAACATGCGCCCCTATTTTCAGCACCGAGAGCTTAGTCCGTAAACCTCACGAACACCAACATCCTCAAAATGAATAAGGAAAGTAAAGTGATGGGGAAAGGGACACTGCAAAAATTTAATAAACGTAAACATGTCATTATTACGATATATATTTTTTTTTACTCACGTTAATATAATCAATTAATAGGGACACTCGAGTTTCGCGATAAGTTTTCAGTACATGTTAGATTTCAATAACCTAAGGACATAACAACCGTTTTCTTTTGCTTATTGGCAACGTGTCTTTGTGAGATATTTTTTCTACTTGACTGGCCAATCAGAATTAGTTAACTTCAATACTGTGCGTTTGTGATTCACGGGCGTAGCAGATATATATGGGAAGTCGGGCACAACAGGATCCGGGATCGGAGCTCGGAGCTGTTCAACCTCTGTCATTCCGGTCCCCTGGCGGCCATTTTCCATCAGAATGTTTCTTTTTTCCTTTCAAATATCCGTTTTCCCCCCTCAAGATTTCCCGCTTTCCCTCGAAAAAGCACCGATCCCCCCCCCCCCTAAGTTGCCGAAACGAGCCTCAGAAATGCACTTTTCGATCCATTGGAAGGAATTGGGAGGCTCGCTTCTTGAAGGCATTATGGTTTTACATTCGTATGATTGCAGATTTAAAGGTGTAGGTTTACTTAATTTTTTAAATTTTATATTACTTATATAGTTTTATTAGTTTTGTTTTATTCCTCGCAACTTTAAAGTGGTGCTATGAGAACTCGAGTATTAACGAAACGATCTGCATATAAAATTATAATAAATATTTAAGTATAAAGATGCTTGATAGTTGACTGCATACAAAACATTAATTCTGTCGACATGTCTGTACAAATTTGGAGAAATTTGGCGAACGAATGTAATTTCTATACATATGGGCGGGGGACAAACAGAATGATTGATCGAAGGATTGGAATTGATCGAAAGATTGTGACTTATCGAAGGATTGAAATTAGATTGCTGTGGATTGCGGAGGAGATTGCTAAAGATTGTTATTGATCCAAGGATTGGGATTGATCGAAGAACTGGCATGGGTCGCGGTGAATTACGGATGAGATTTGCGGAGAGAATTGCGGATCGGGATGCGGAGCGAATTGCGAAGGCTTGGTGTGGTGTGGGTTGGTTGTGTGGATTGGCATGGATTGGCGTGGGGATTGGTGTGGATTAGTGTGTGGATTCTTGTGCGGATTCATGTGCGGATTTGTGTGGATTGGTTTGTGGATTGGTGTGGATTGTTGTGGACTGGTGTGTGAATTGGTGTGTGGATGAGTGTGTGGATGGGTGTGGATTTCTGATTGCGGTGCTGATTGTGGTGTTTAATTTGGTGCTAATTGATAGAAAGTTCACTATATTAATCGAAAAATTAAAAAAAAAATCAAGTCTTTAATCAATTTTTCCTAATTTTTAATATTTTGGTATTTTTTTAGATTTAATCAAAATATTAGATTTTCTTGGGTTCAAGGCTATCCAATATCATGAGGATGGAGTCAAAGTCACATATGTGAGGTCAAGGTGACGGTCGCCCAGATCTAACATGTTGGTCGGAGTCATCACTGCCACCTTGGTGTTGAAAATGTGAATAAATGACAAACGAAAAAACAATATGGTGGTTGGAGTGCATTCGACCGAATGAGCAAAGTTGGGGGGGGGGGAGGAGGCCTGCCGACTAATTAACCAATGAGCAACATTGGTGGGGGAGGGGAATGTTTATACAATGTGATTGGTTGGAGGGGCTTCAGTCATCTGCTGGACATGGTGCTAGAGGAACCTCCGGAAATGTATGTTCTTACAAATAATATTTTTAAATAATTTATAATAATATTATTAATTATGTTTTAATAAATTTTGGTGATTTTTGGGTTCAAGGTCAAAGGTCGCCAGGTCAAAGGTCAAATATAAAGGTCGCCTAGATCCAATATGACAGCATTAGTTAGTAACGTAATATAATTGCTGACTTTATGAACGTTTTAAATTTTTACCATTTTTCTCGACTTTTTATTTTCAAGGTCATCTAAGGTCACAGTTATAGGGTTAAGGTCAAGGTCACCTGGGTCCAACATAGCGGTTGGGTGACGTCATAACATGACGGCTAATCGGTTCCGGCTCCGATTCCCGATCCCGTGTATCGATTTGGCATGCACCATATGCCTATAAAACCCGCATGGCCGCCCATACTCTACCCTCGAGAAGGGAGTCTCCAAAATACTTCCGATGGATTGAACAGCGCCTTACTGTGGCTCCTTTTTTTTTCAACAGGGGGTTCGGTGCTCTTTTGAGTGAAAAAAAATGTCAATCTTGAGGGGAAAAAAAGAAATTTTGAGGGAAAAATGGAAATTTTAATGAAAAAAGTGAAATTTCGAGGTAAAGATGGCCGCTTGGGACCGGAATGGCAGGGCATGGACAGCTTCGATCTCCGATCCCACATCCCGTTGTACCCAGCTTGTTATTTCTCTACCACTCACGGGCATACACCTAAGACACGTAATATGGAAACCATCCAATAACCAAAGTGCATCTGAGTTAAAGTGTTATGAAACACAACCGGTCGTGAAATCTTGTCGCTAAATTCGGGTGTCCTTAAAAATATATAGATTCTAGTGACAACAAAACACACAAACATCACCATTAATAATTTGTTACAATGTAGCCCATTCACGACTGGAACAGACTTATGAAAATCAACGTTTGAAATGGCACCCTAACCATTAGCTGCATGCATAGCTAGTTAAAAAAGCTGCGGTGGTACAGTATCCGCAAACGCCATTTTTTTTACTAGCTATGCATGCAGCTAATGACTAGGATTTTTTCGAAAGGTTGATTTTCATGAGTCTGTTCCAGTCGTGAATAGACTGTAGACATACATTAAAATATTTGCTGCTAACATAACGATCCTTAACGCTAGTCAGTGGTTACTGAAATTGTAATAATGGGCAGCAGTTTTTTTTTTTAAACAGAATACATAAATATGCACGAACCAATTAGAGCTCTCGGTTTCTGTAGTCAATTACTGAAGATGAAAATGCAACTTTATTAAAAAACTTTATTCCCTGCAACATATGTACCATCGGTGCAAAAATATGTATTGTTTAATATGAACCACTACAGAGAAGATTTACTACAAAGTGTTTGTTTAATCTATATATCAAAGGCCATGATAATCTTGCATTATTGCTACAGTAGCTCAGTATTATACTTTGTGAAAAAATAAGTTACTCTATTTAGAACGTTAAAACATTGTGTTGTTGATCAAATGAATTTGTTATTCGGTAAAGTAGCTATTACAGAGTGTCTTAGTTTTATGTAAGTTAAATAAAATATGATGAACAGTGTGTGAAACCTACACGTAATCAGTATACGCCCCTATCTGCAAAGTATTGTGTGAGTTAATGTTTGTTGCGATGATTATGGAAGTGAATGTTATTAGGCGTTAAAAATTATACTTTAGAACTTTAATTGCATTTACGGTTGAAATTACGCTTTCAAAATAACGTACACAATTTGGCGCTACTGAGCATGGACTTTAAAATCATTCTGAGAAATTACGGTCGAGCAGGAATTCGTTAGTGGTATGTGATACGTCTCCACGCGGTTGATTCCATTGAGCTCTCTTTCATTGCATTTAATGCTAGTTCCTTGCTGGTGGTGTGCGAATATTATACATAAATGAGGAGCAATTAGTTTTTGTATTGGCGTATTTTATTAAGTGGAGTACATTGTACGCACCTTTTTATAAATGTCTTCTTCAGTGGAATAAAATAGGGACATGTGTCTGTCTTCTCGGAAAGGCATTGCGCGTGAGTGAGTGTGTGTGTGTGTGTGTGTGTGTGTGTGTGTGTGTGTGTGTGTGTGTGTGTGTGCCTTAACAGTAGTCATGAAGCGCGAGCGGCAACATATTAACATTCCGATGTTTAAGTTTGTTGCTTTAAAGAAACAGCTGTAGTGTTATGTTTGTTGAACAAGTCAGCAAACAAATTATTCTGAATGAGTGGCGGACAAAATTGGTTTTACTGAAATAACCGCCCGAGAAAAACGTGTTTAGGAACTGCAACGCGAACAGTAGGTAAGTTTGTGTTATGTAAATAATATTTTCAGAAATGGTTTATAGAATCTCTGAAATGAATGTGGCCCCAAAAATAAAAACAAACCCATTTTACCCTAGTTAATGCCATTTAAACCCGGGGGTTTCTGCGCATGAGTTTAAATTTGACGCAAGTGGTTAGAGAATGCATTTATCGCATCTGTGTAAGCAGCGATATATATATATGTCGTTTTTGTCCTTGCGGGAAATTTTGAAATATAAGCGGGCTAAATAAAGCTCCCTTTTAGCTGAATTCACTACATAAGAATTTCAACAATTCTTTGCGGAGTGTTAACTTCACTGCGTATGCTTGGTGCGTGTTTGTCGCATCAGTACAAACCGCAACTCATCTATGGCGTTTGTTCTTTCGGGGAATTTCCATTCCCAGGTAGTAGTAGTTATGGTATCTCCGTACGAGCAAAATTTTGCACTGCACCTTCAAAACAGGAAGATCCGCAGAACAATCCCGTTTCATGAAAGACGATAAACTATATTTCATCGCCTCACCAATAAAAAAAAATACCGAACCCAAACTATAAAACATGGTCATAACAAAAATTAAACAGGATGGAATGGTAAGCAGTTTTTGTAGCATGCACTGGACTGAAGCTGTCAGTATTTCACTGCCTTTCACGAGACTCTGTCTACAAACATCGTTTTCTTCACTGACAAAACAGCTGCGGTGGAGTGATACATTGCGGTCGCCCTCATTTACTAGAAATGTCAAATTACCTGAGTTATACGAAAAAGACGATAAAAACTACACAAAAGAATGGAAAAGTTTTAATATCTTTTAACTCTTTTCTTTCGTGCACAGCAAGATTTCTTTACTGTAAACAAAACAAGCGCAGGGAAATTTTTTCTTTAGTATGAAGAAATTTAGTATTGGGATAACAGAAAGTTGCATAGAGATAACATTGATTAACAACTAACCAAAGTTTTTGATCCTTCCATTAAAAATAATGCAAGAGTTTGTTATAGTAAACAAAACATCTTTTAAGAAATAATGATTTCATTTACTTTTAAAATAATCTTTTACGTACTTACTACATTGAAGACAACTTCACGCCAATCAAGGCAGCGTGGCGAACATAGCGGTGAGGTGTGAAGCCATGACATGGTAGTGCTATTTTTAGCCCGGCCAATATTTCGAATTAAAACTTCTTGTACTCAATATACGCATTTCAAAGCTCATAGAGCTGCTATCGCACGATGCCGCTTGAAGGCATTTGTCTCGCTGAAAAACCAAGCTTCCTTCCCCCTATTTTATTTAAGTAATGTATTTGTTGTCTGCAATAATGCAGCTGCTAGAAATACCACGCGCTGTTATTCTGTTATTAAATATACTGTTGGTTCCCCGAAGCAATGAAATCACACCGTCCACCTAGCAGGCCATTGGTTGAAAATAATCATGGATACTGCCCAACATATAAACAAACTACGCTCACATTTTCCTTACAAAAAAAAATGCGATTTTCTGGACACCGCGCCTACACTAATTAATGAGAATCTTTTTAGATCTATAGCCTAACTTGCGGCGTGTTCCCGCCAGAAATTCGCGTCAATCTGACGTCACGAAGAAGTGATGCTCCAGACCGTGTGCAGTTGATGCGCGAGGTGCAAGCAGAGTGGAGCACGACGTACACAGACGCGCGTGTATACAGGCAACGGAACAACTTGTTAACTCAATCTGCGCGCATTTCAGAGGTAACGGGATACGACCTGTCCGAAGTTAGGCGTAGGGCTAAAACTGAATACAAATGCGTCCACACAGCGAACAAAGCCGTCGTGTTGGAAGCTGTAGCCCGTTCACTTTTATTTCCAACTTTCCTGAAGCCCCGCCAAAGTTCTGCTTCGAGTGTATCCCTCCGCTTCGTGCGAACAAAGAGTAACCAAGCCTAGAAAATAACACCAAAAGGGACAGCTCACCGCATTAGTGGGCATTCAGTTTAATAATATTTTAAGTAAGGACTATTGCTTACTAGGCATTACCAACACACTTATATTCTCACTGTTTATACTCGTATTAATTATAAATTAAATATAGTTATTTATAGATAGAAAATAAAACTACAATATCAATAACAATAAAGTACTTTTCAGTATAAAACGCTCTAGATACATGACGTATTTAAGAAACAACCAAACACGTCATACATTGGTAGCGACCCGAGAATCTCTCGGGTTCATTTCTAGACAAGTTGAAATTCACACACTTGTACGTTTATCTTACTTTTGTTATTGGCCAACGTGTTGTTTGACACCTCCTAGAGATAAAGGACCCAATAACAAACCTGCAATAAGTTGTGCGTCCAACCAACGCCTTTTACTACCACAAAAATCAACCAACAAACTGTTGATATCTGTACGAGAGTATATAAGACTGTGAAGTCTAGCCTACAGGTCATTCATTGCACCCGCGAATTTCTCGGGTCTGTGCCATTAAGGTTGGTTTACTATTATATACTGGGGAACAAAGACTTGCAATTACGACTCGTTAAGTACACAGAAAATAATTTTTTTTCAATTTTCGATTGACCTAGTAAATGTAAGGTCTATCCAATCAGAATCATAGAAAACCAAAGCAGCTGATCTAACCAGGAAAAACAGACAAGAGTGAATATTATTAACATAATATATTTAATTCTTAGTGTGTACTGCTCGTGTAATAGCTTTGAAAAGTCCTGTGATATCTTATTAATGAGGACGCCGATGGCAACATTGGGATGTTGGGTCAATAAATATAAATGAACTAAAAATTTAACAACCTCTTCCAAGAAGTAATTGATGAAGAACAGCCCTTTAAACACACAAGAATATTGTCACCATATTTAATAATTCATTGTGTACGTTTACACGACACGACATAGCTAGGGACATGTGTTTTATGCGAAAAGATTTCAAGGCTAGTTATACTCTGAAACGCTTTTGTTTATATGCTTGTTTCGTGGTTGAATGATTTTAAATCTCTCGCCTGTCCGCGAATCACGGGCGTTCAGTATCGGAGTACTTTATCACGATTGGCGCAGTCAAATAAGAACTTGTCTTCTCACGTAGACACGCGGCCAATAAGAAAAGGAAGTTGTAGTTGTAGACGTAGGATGTTGAAGTCCAGCATGGACCTAAATATTTTTTTCCGAAATACACGTGTCCCGTAACTTAAATACAAGATGCAAATACAGTCTCCCGCCAACGACAGCTGTTAGTGTGCTCTGGCTGGCTACTTCGTCTTGATTTGTACTTAAGATGTAAAATATCGCCATATCTTATGTCAAGCCAAGGACGCACATGACACGTGCATGGCCCGCACGCGGCAGCCAAGCGGACGACTGAAGGTTTCTGCTAAGCCAATTTCAAGCCCACCTTTTAGCCGATTCGTGCCTGCAATAAGCATATATCTGCTGACAGACGTGAACGTGGCTTCTACGCATGCGCGCTTGAAGACGAGTTGCTTAGCCACCAACAGGCCTTTGTTCATTTAAGCTGTAAAACACCTACTCAGATATTATCACAGGTTAGTTTAAACTATACAAACGTGTTTTCACCCATTATCCTAGGTTCGTTTTGAGGTTCCTGTTTTGTTGTAATACTATTCTCAATAATCATAAGCACATTGTAAAAAAACTACTCCCAACGCTTTCTGTGAAGTAAAGAAAAATATTTTGTTGAGTCTGTTTAATTAATTAAAAGGAAACGTTAGAAAAATTTAGGTATAGTGTTATTAAACATTTTTTACATTATTGTTTTAGTGCAACATAAATTTGCTTTATAGCAAAGGAAACATTCTTTGATCTTGTTTTGAAACCCGTAAATAACTCCTGCTTTAAAACAAAGAAAGGTTTAAAGGTTATTAAAAAATATCTTTCCTTTATTACAGTTATTAGTAGATAACGAATTTTAATAAATTATGTTACCAAATAAAATATTCCCTAGATCATCGACATAATGGTTTCATCTTCAAATAACAGTTATTGACTATAGCAAATGATAATCCTGAACTATTGTAACGATGATAAAAAGATGAAACAAAAATGTTGTTTGTAGTAAACCTACGTTGATGCAGTTCGTATTTAATGATAACTTTTTTTTGTGGAAGCAAAGCATGTGTTGCAGCAAGGGAACTGTTTTTAGAGTGTAACAAAACAAATATGCTATAATGATGGCCGCTCACGAATCCATGCGTAATAACACCGGACGAAAATCAATCATTAAAAAAATATATATATGTAAGTTGGGAGCACAAAGAAAATAAAATACTCGTTTCACTTAAAATGGTTTTTGTACAATTTTCGCTACAATTGATTAATCTGTATTTTCCAGGCATGACGAGGCAGGCTAAGTAACAACAGTATGATTGGGAAGGTACGATTTTATAGTAATGGGTACTGTTTCTGCCTTCGTAGCACTATAAACGGAAAATTGTCGGATAGTATGTTTTAAAGTAACTTAAAAACACTCTAGAAATAAATTACCGAATAATGTTGCAGGACGTACTACACATCAGTGTTACAAGAACTTGACGTTCCTCAATTAAATTTGCTCAAACCACCTAAACCTATATATATTCTCCACGACTGTTGACAAGACCTATAAACTATTCTAAATTTCCGTGAATTTTGATTGTTATCAGAGACAGGGGCGAATCCAGGCTTAATATTCGGCGAGTTGGGGGGGGGGGGGGGAGGAGCATTAATTATAAAAATAAAAAACATATAGTAAAAATTATTATTTTACGTGTTACAGTACTTTAATTGATTTGTTATACATATGTCAAAATAATTCAGTTAAATTACAAATTCAAAGTGCTGAACATTCTCTTTAAAGAAAGTTCACGACAAAGTGAGCACTTTTGAAATCAACCTTATAAAATATCACTGACCCGGCCTGCGTATATTTTAACTGGTGCTCTGAGTAACATGCGCCCAGTAAAGCTGGTAACGTTGGATGGAAAGAGTTACTTATCTTAACGTCGAATAAAAAGTGTTAGGTAACCATTCGTGATAAATTAAATATATTTATTTTCCTTTCTGTTTTTTTTTAATGCGTCGAAGTGTAAAAGTGAGCAGATTTGTAAAATATTTATTTTTCTAATAAAGTCACAGTTTAACTTGACCGACGCGCGAATAAAGTGATGAGGCCCATGGCAATGCTAATTTTACACAAGACGGAAGAATACAAAACGTGCGTATAAGTAGATCATATGCAGGGCTTTCAAAAGTTCTCATTTTACCGTGAACAGCGCATACCAGATCTATATATAACTTTTTCAGGGTCAATTTTCAAGTCTATATGAAGGGTATACGCGTAACAGGCAAAGACCATCCAACCGCTCTTCAGTCATTCTTGATATAACCCAAGATTTGACTCGCTGGAAAGTAGAAAAAAAAAGCTTTTGGCTGTAGCAACACTGACAGGATAAGTACACATAATTGACAGTAGCACACGATTTGTAGGGAACATGTCAGCATCACAGTCATCCGATACTTCAAGCACTGTCTCTGATACTGACTTTGTTTTTTGGTCCCGTCTCCATTTGGCTTCCCATAGTTTAAATTCCCCAAGAAGATCAATCCCAGACACTGTTGCTGGAGAATCTTGTTGCAAAAATAAATTGTACTTTTTTTTTTTTTGCAAGTGACCTAATTTCTTGCTCCGTACGTTCGTTCGATGTATTTTGTTTTAAAGATACTTCTTGACATCAGAAGTCTTAAGTTTAAAGGCTGTAGAAATGCTTCTAAAATACAGCTGAAAGATCGGGCAATGGCGACACAAAGACCTGCATCTACCGACACTTTCAAGATGACTAATCGCTGTTACTGACACTCTCGAAAGATTGTTGTAAACAATAGCGATGAAGGTCAGAAGAAGAAAGGTGTTGAACAGATGCTAAGAGTAACCAAATTAGAGTTCTCTGCTGTATTTGGTGTAAATGCGACGCCGGGTTGAGTAAAGGGAAAGAATAGTAAGGGGTATGGATTAAGGTCCAAGGAGGAGGGTTAACAGGTGCCCAAGTGCAACTGTGTGATACTGGGAATGGAATGAAAGAGAAGGGGAAGGGTTAACCGTCTGTGCAGTTCTAACTTAAACATCAGAGCTGAATATATTGCTGCAACACAAAACAGACTAACTGAGTGTGTTACCTTTTCTAAAGCACTGGGTAAAGTGTGCATTTAAAGTAGGCATTATTTTTCTATTTTTACTTGGCTTTTTTTTTTTTTTTTAGAGCAGTCTCTGGAGGTGACATAGCCCCTATGCCCCCACCCCCCTTTTCTGAATCCGCCCCTGATCGGAGAGAAGAGAAACTGCCGAGTAATAGATGAGAGCGTTAAATTTTTTTACATTTTTCGTGTAATGGGTTCACGCTGCTTCAGAGAATAAATATTCCTATAAATAGACCGAGGTAGTTAGCAAAAAGCACAGGATGGTAAAAACTGCAGAGGAAACTATTTGTTAGAGTCTATTATGGTTTTAAAAATAGCTACGTTTTACGAAATTTGTGAGCACGCCTGGCAGCGTTTTTAATTTGCCACAGCTAGTGTCCAATGGAGTGGATGATTGCAGTAACAAATGAAAAACTTTCACAGGCAATGTGAGTTTATTTGTGACAGACATAATGTCTGTCTGCTTACGAGTACGTAGAGATATTCTGTTTTCAGTCGTGTTAAGAATTTTCAGTTCCACACGTGGAAAAATATTTACCTGTGAAGAAAATTACAAAGCGGCTTACGACTGGTATACAAATTTGTGAGGCATTTGAAATTCTTTTCGGGGGTCCTAATATTCTTATAGTACAGCCGCCGAAATGTAATGCAACTACTATTAAAATGGATTTTATTAAATCAATGACTTACTTTGCATAAATCTGTGAAAAACAAAATAAGTATTTCAATTTGAACCGAAATTAAAAATTAATACGAGAAAACTACTATTTTGCGTTCTAGAAGTAATATGGAACATTTTCTCGGGATAGTTGCCGATAGGTTATAATATTTTACTCACAAAAGTTTATATTTATCTTGTTGTTACCTTCAGTTAACTGGTTCACGTAGCGTTTAATTGTATGTTGAGTAAACTTTTCTGTTTTAATTTTCTTTCCACTTCAACTTTTCTAACTTGGCATACAAAGTAATATAATATAAGTGTTGAAATTTTACGTGAATGATTGTTACGGAAAGAAAAGTGTAAAAGATTATTTCATTAGATTATCTTGAAATAATAATTTCATCTAATAGCGTTGGGTCTGAGAGGTTTTTTATGAAATATTATTACTATTTTTTATTATTTTAAGCGAAGAACAGACGCTTATAATATGAGCTTAAATAAAGTAAGACAAGTAAGTTTTACCACAAAGCCTTACATGAAGATACATCAAGAATCTTTTGGTGATATCATTTTCAAACTCCTATCTACCAGACTAAATTCTGTACTTCAAATCGCACTTTACTTGACAATATAAATTTCCTCATCTCTGAGGGCAGTGATACGTATTTAGGTCCTTTTGGGACGATCTTAAGCAAAAAGAAAAAAAAGAAAAGAAAAACAAAGGGTTCAATAAACAGAAAAAATTAAAACTTGCAAATTAAGTTATCACAATTGAAACAGAACAGTATTTCTCAGTAGATTCCGTGGTTTAAGTTTTAATTGAAAGAGTTACGATTGTGAATACAATTGCAAAACTTTATGAATGTTTGAAAATACCTAAACATGATGACCTTTAAGGTAAACAAAAAAATATTCTATACAGTACCGTTTTTTAAATGTATCCGCAAATATTATATTTCAATATAGTAGAACGATTGGTTTGTAGTTTTACAGTTTTGGAGCACCAAAAAATCTATTTTAAAATTAGAAAATAAACTGTGTATTTGTTATTACCAAATATTATGCGCAATAACATAAGTTCATGATATACAGAACTGTTACTTGAAATAATTAGGACAGCAGACATATCATTACGTGAAAATAGTCATTAAAGTATATTTTTTGTTAAATTGTTAAGAAATATTCTCCAGTGTTCTCTGACTTTATGTCAATTGATTGTCACATCAAATAAATTTTGAACACAGAGATTCGGCACAGCCGCCCCGGTATAACTGCGTTTTGCACATGTTTATAGTGACTGAGATGGTGTAGTGATCAAGCTATTCGCCCCCTCCCCCTCCCCTTCCTAGATGAACAGAGAGATTCGGCACAGCCGCCCCGGTATAACTGCGTTTTGCACATGTTTATAGTGACTGAGATGGTGTAGTGATCAAGCTATTCGCCCCCTCCCCCTCCCCTTCCTAGGTGAACAGAGAGATTCGGCACAGCCGCCCCGGTATAACTGCGTTTTGCACATGTTTATAGTGACTGAGATGGTGTAGTGATCAAGCTATTCGTCCCCTCCCCCACCCCTCCCTAGGTGAACAGAGATCGACTCCCGACAAGGTAGCTCCCAGATTTTCCCATGTGGGAATCATGGCTAACGATGCCGCTCGTATGATGGTTTTCTCGGAGATCTCCCGTTTCCCCCGCCCTTGCATTCCGCCGGTGCTTCATACTCACCTCGTTTTCCCCCTCGTCGGCTCCCAAGACCTCCATGTTAAGGGCCGCCCGAAACATTCCACTCCACATATTCATTAAATTAATTTTTTTGTTGGTAGAAATACTGAAACCATGCCACGTGACCAAGTAAAGGACCGCCAGTAGCAGCTCTCAACAGCGAGCATTATTAAACTTTATAACTACATTTACCACTTTTTTCCAGTGTGTTATCCTAGAGTTTAGTTTAAGATTTATTAGCGAGCGGTTACATCTTTATTTCTGTAACACACACGTGAATTGCATGCTAGCTTGTGAAACTTCGAATCAGCTTGTTTCAGAAAAATTGGGTTCGGTTTTGTTGAGGTCATGGCCGTTTGTTTTGCGTGAATACGTCTACGTTGACGCACTCAGACGCCTAGATGTTTATTTTACGTTCCCGGCACCGCTTCACTCTATCATATGGGGTTTTATCGATATCACTGGATTACTTTTGAGATGCTCTTTCCAACCGTATACGATTTATGTATTTCGAATTAGCTGTTTGACGAATGTAGGCCGACATTGTGGTAAGTTTTCTTAATTTTTTTACATTAAACGCAAACAATTTCACCATAAGCACCCCACAGAAATGTTTTAAACACGCAATCGATTGATTTTGACTAGAACTGTCGATTGAAACCTAAACGAGCGCCATAGCTTCTCCTAGTTAAATGTTATACTACGCGGAATCTATGAGGCGCGGCGAAACGAACTCAAGATTGCCCCCTCCCACCCGCCCCCTTCTGACACGGGCGATGTTTCGCAGTCCTCACTCAACGTAACATATTTTTTGATCCTTTGGCAATCGAGTGGTGTAATTGAATTTTGAATGTAGACGATAGATTTGGAGCTGCAATGCCAAACTGCATCCCTCGATTTTGTTATCGTCGGATTTTCTGGATTGCCTCCCACTCTGGTTGCAAATTTGAAGACGTGTCCAAGTCAAAACGTTTGTGGTTTCATATCTCGAGCCCGGTCATGTAGGAGTCGAAGACAGATCACCATTGCATCACCACACGCGCGAAGTGTTTTCGTGGGAAAGAAGACCAGGGAATTACATTCCGGCATAAGGTTAACTTAATGGACTTCGCTCCATCATGCGAAACGCCATAGTAGCCTCCATTTGCGTGCGTAAGCCGATATTATAATTTCACGCTCACACAAGATCCCGTGTACCCGGGAGGCTGTGTGGTACGTGTAAGTCAGGAATGATGACGAGTTACGAAATACCGTACCTTTTCTTTGTTACATTCTTGCAATCAGGCCTTGCTAACCTGATGACATGCTCTAATATATGCCGCGAGAAGCTAGACCACGACGTAAGGAATCACCTCCACTGGTTGGAAGGGGTGGCAGTTTGATAGTCAACACGCGCCTGATATTAAGGCGTCAAGCGCAGCGGGAGACGCCTATGTCGTCGAGACACTGCGCCATGAAGACGTCGGGAGATGGAGTGTGCCGATCGCCGTAACACGTTTACAGAGACCAGCCTTCGGAGCCATGGTAAAGGTGAAGACGATGTTTCATTTAAATAGCATTAATATCTAATACTCTGCCGTGGCTTATCACTGTATAAGAATAATAATTACAACAGCTTTTTAACCTTTTAATATACCTCCAAAACTCCCTCGAATTTACTAATATTTATTTAATCGAATTGTAAGTGTAACGTACTTAATATAAGATTACCAAGTCTTGCAAATCTACGACATAAAAATTTACATTTTCCAGCAAGAAAGAGTCGTATTGTTTGAATAATCCTCGCAACGAGGAAAATAACAAAGTGAGCTATTTCCACGGACATACGCCACAGCAGAGCTGTGTATTTCTCGTCACACACTTTTGACGAAAAATCCCTACTTTGGTTTTTTGTGACTTTGATATTTGGCGATTTATGTTTAATTTGGTGCATGTATCATCAATTTTGACTGAATATAATTATTTTAAATTATTTTTACTGTGCACGATAATTTTTTTTTGTATTCGTGATGACGTGTTCAGTTAAAATGCAATAACTGAGGAACTATTTTAACAAGGAGATTGTGGCTGGACTTGAATTAGAGCAGAAAAAAGAGCGTTTCAAATACACGATTCATTGGTTTCTGTATCATCTGGATGATAATCAAGGAGATTAGAATAGCAGGGCTGTAGGATTTTAAGTGATCTATCCATTTATAAATTAAATTTTTTGGTTGCGTTTTCTGAAAAACTACGTTTTCTTGCATGATATGCTATAATCTCATAATCGTCTTCAGCTAGAACATTGACATTTTTACCACATGTTCATTACACAATTGTGGTAATTATAATCTGCAATGATAAAGGTAAGACAAATAATTTCAACATAAATTAAAACTTATTGAAATAATCAAGAAATTACTCTACAATATTTAAATATGTATATTTTGTTAATACTAACATTATTACCTTGAAAATATATCAATGTGCGTACAACAAACTGATATGCGTCCTGGATCGTTCAAAACAAAAAAGAAAATGAATTTGTGAAATTTAACACAGACTGTATAGGCCTTTCATACTTCCCTTAGACACGACAGTGATTCAATCAGCGTGATTATTTTTGCTGAAACTTTAGTAAATGAACTGTCGTCTACTGGCGAATCAGTGAAATGCACTGGGGGTTTACTGACAAGCCAGTGTAATTCACTAGAAATCAGTGAACACCAGCAAGCCAAATAGACGTGCAGAGTTCTACTGATTCCACTGGAATAGTTTGAACTGAACTGCAGCTAAACGCACTGTTTGGAGCAGTTCTAGGTGTTCCGGACCTAGGAGTGCGAGAAACCTAGAATGTGAAAAGAAAACTGAGACTCGAAAACCGAATGAAATGAAAACGAACCGAATTTTACTGTTGCCAAAAATAATACGTAGTACAGTCAATACATTCGAGGACGCCGTGGTGTGTGAATGCCTATAGTCCATCCACGGTTTCTTCGACCTTTCTGAATCAAACCCTCTGAAAAATCTCCCCATCTATTACGTCTTTAGTTATTTCCTAAATACGCCCTGTATCACAAGCGTTTTGTACTTGTATTCACACTTTTTTTCCTGTAAAATTGAAATGTTGTTAATATCTTATGTACAAATTATAATGCTTCATTGATAAATAATGTGAATAAAAAACCAGGGGAAAAATAGGTATGTTGGCAACGCCTAGTGAGAAACAGTTCTTATATAAAATATCATTACAACTGAGTGCGCACGAATGTCCCTCTGGTGTAACTCTCCAGAATTGTAAGCTTGGTTTGCACGAGGCGGAGGGATATCCTGGAAGTAGAACATTAGCAGGGCTTCAGAATGAATGGATTATACATTCATCGTGGCAGTCAGTTCCCGAATGCACTGTCTATCTTAGTATAAAGCTAACTTATTGATGAATTACAAGGCAAACGAAACAAAAAAAAAAAAAAAAACAAGGATAAACCATACAAGCTAACAAGTATACGAAGCGTGGATAAACGCAAATAATTATCAAAGACACACTGCAGACGACAGAAACCGTCACAGTGACAAAAAAAAATGTTTGCACAGAAATAGGACGACACAAGAGAGGCGAACAAAAGAGTATTTGCTCGACGATAAAAGTGGCGACTTTTGAGAATAGGGATGGGTTCTTGTCTTCAGGCAGACATGCACAGTAAACTATTTTTGTGCGTTTTACGAACAATTATTTCGAAACTAGTTGCAAAATGTCTTCTTGTAACAGTGCAAATAAAATATTTAATCTTTACAATAATTTTTTAATCCACGCAAATTTTTGTATATCTCGATGATTATAATGCAATTCAAGTCTGCAGAAATTTCTTGTTAACATTCAACGTTAGTGTTGCTCATTGCACAGTAACTTGTTATAAAATTTACTCTATTTTTACTTTTATTGATACAAAATAACCTATTTACAAAGAATCGTTTGTAAAAATACACGATACATATTCAGTAACATCCACGGACACTGATTTATCATTATCTCTGCCTTTTGAGAACTTTAATGTTCTCCGAATGCGTTTTTCTTAAGCAAGCGTTCATTAAGGATGAATTTTTCACAACGTGAAGCGATATTGTTTGTTTATATATATATATATATATATATATATATATTAAATTTACTGCATTAGCATTGTTATTAAAAGAACCTTTTCCAATAAAAACGTTTCGGTACATACTTTTGTGACGTCACATTCCTTCTACTGTGCGTGTGCTGTAAGGGGCAATCCAGCTCTGTAACTTCATAAGAAGAAATTTTAACACGAAGCGAGTACCGAAAGTAAAGAATGTATCACATTTAATTTCAATGCTCGCTATACGTGCGAATTTTTTATGCTCTGCATAAGGTGGATAATCGTAAAAATACCGTTACTGAACTTAATATGACGGGAAATATGGTCGACTTTTTGAAATCTGTTCAACACGAAAGCCGAAATTGTTAAGCCAACGGAATACACCGTTTAAATTGTTGATTCCTTCTTCGAGAGTGTCATTTTTCACCCATGTAAATTGGTTAAGATGGGTGTTTTCATTTCATTAACGCTACTCGAACAAAATTATGTTAAATTAATTCACTACCTTCGGGTGGTATTTTATTTCTCTGTAATCAAGCAGAGTCTTCTGTAGCCTTTTTGAGCACAAGCGAGGTACGTAAAATCCAGGTTTTAACTCCTAACTTCGTTCTCTCATTGCGATAACACCGCATTTGCGCCTCGCCAAATCGCTGCGTGGTATCCCCACAGTCACGCGCGAGATAAACGGAAAGAAGAACACAGTAACGGAGGAATAATGGAGAGAAGGAAAAGAGAATAGGCGAAGGAGAAACATTGGGACACGTTGCAGCTACACACGCGGGGGGGGGGGGGGGGGAAGTAAACAAAAAAAAAAACATTCCAGCTGCGAAATGGAGAGCTGCCGGGTGCGAGTTCGCCTGCAGTTCAACACTGGGACTGGGAATTAAAAACAAGAGAGGATAGGATGCTAGACCTTCGGACGCCATTAGTTGGCGGAAACACACACGTGCCCAGCGGCGGGTAACTGGGTTACCGTACATCAAAACGGACTTCGTTAAGGCGCTATTCACCGAACATTAGCGGGAGAAGTTTATCGACCCTGTGGAAATACCGCCGCCACTCTACAGAAGTAGGCGAAAATCCTGGGGTGAACTCCGTCTGTCAAACTCCGCACGAGATACCAACTACGAGCGAAGAGGTGGCAATTAAAAGGGCAGTTTTGATTTAACTATTTCAATTCGAAATAGTTTCTAGCTTGTCGATATTCTACAACTTCGTTTCCATGATCTCACTTTAACCAATCCATGGTTACTTCCAACTATTCCGAATCCCCTGCTGAAGTTCTACTTTCAGTTTCTGGATATCGCTCTGCCGCACGCAAACAAAGCTTAACTCGGTCGAGAGAAATATAATCACACTAAAGAAGACAACGCATTGAATTCGTGCGCACTCAGTTTAGTAATATTTTGCACGGGAACTATTTCTTACTATGTATCACCAACACACATATATACTCTATGTTTTTAGTCATATTAGTTACAAATGAAATATTACGATTTATAAATAAAACATAAATAAAAGTTTAATCTAACCAACAATGAGGTACTTTCATGTCAACAGAAGAATGAAACCTTTGTGGTGTGTGGCAAATATAGGTAGGATAGAAAAATCCCACGTGTTCAATGTCCTGTAGGCTCAGCACCACAGCCACGTGTATAAGGCGACCGGGGCTAGTTGTCACAAAATTAACTTTCAATTTTTTTTTCTTTTAACATGGTGCAATTTTATCATAAGTAATATTTTTTTAAATAATTTATTACATACATTTGTCTGTCACATAATATTTTTTATAATTGAATACGAGAGTGTTAAAATACAGTTACTCGCTTTCAAAAGCAAGTCCATAAGTGTGACAACTTACCCCATCGTCGGAGCAAGTTGTCACTTAAGATGGGGTTAATTGTCACATACAAAACATACAAACATACATAGTATAAACTAAAACATCTTAATTGTTACACAATTCCTAAGTTATACAAAACTTTAAAAACTATATAGGAAGGAAAACCTCGTGAAAAAGTCTATTAAGGATTACGTAGGAATTTAAGGTGGACATAGCTAGCATGAATACGACTTGTTAATTTGGCTTGTGACATGGAGGCTACTGCATACTGTTATGCCAGACACTAAACTAACCTCGTTTAAACTTTGATAGTTAAACTAATAAATCTTAAACTATAATTTAGTCTGAAGAATCAGAGTCACAGATCTGGCAAACAAAATAACACAGCTGTGATCCACTTTTCTGTGTGCACTTTTCACGAGACCATGAGTGACACTGATCACACCTCATCCATTCTTCTCCTGGAACGCTCAGTCCAAACGGCTCTTCACACACTAAACACAATATGTCTTCAACTTCACATGATGCATACGGCTGACTAGAGCTTTCAGGACTTTTCTCGGATTCCAAAGACTTATTCTTTCCACGGAGATCTAAATGCGAAACTTTTCTTCTCCCTTTATGTGCAGCTAATGCAACTTTTACTGGCGTGTCTGTCAGGATAGCCGATTTTCTTGTTTTCCTTTTGGGGGGGGGGGGGGGCAATCTCTTTTCTTTCGGGAGCCTTGGGAAACGGTCTGATATCTTGTGGTGAAACATGGGAAGTAGAAAGTTTCGTGCTTAAATCCTGCTGTGGACTTGTAGGAGCATCGGCAGAAGGATGCAAATCAGAACTGTCTTTTTGTAATGCAAGAACTGATGAAGAAGGATCTGGTCTGTCTATCGCATAGCTTGGTAGAAAGTCTACTTCAGAAAAAAATGTTTGGATTAAGAGGGCAGCTTTTCCAGCTCTTAACAATAAATCAGGGGATGGTGTTTTTCTACCCGTTTTCCGTTTGTACGTCTTCACCATCTGCAAAGCAAAATACGTTGCTTGGTAATGTATATATCATTTTCTATCAAATATAATTTATTATTACTATACATTCCTATCAAATGACGAGCTGAACTATTAGGTTAAGTAGGCCTGTATACCTTATATTATCATTATGAATGCAAGCTCACCCTACTGATATAAACACCAAACATAACTAGTCTATTTGAAACCTTGATTTGGTTATCGTTGCCGACACAGCATTCGGTAGCTCGTGCTATTTAAATAAATACGCCACCGTTTCCATTTATTTCCGTAGTTCGACTAAACAATAAAAATATACTGAAGTGCATCACCCTGGTAGGTTTATTCTTTTTTCCTTTTAAAAGAAAAAAAGGGGAGGGGGTGAATTTTATAGTGAAATCACGAGCTTTATTTAAGAATATGAGCACCAAGACAGAAATAGGTGGTTCGGAGTACCTCTTTTTATGAGGTCCCATGTTTACATTCTTGCCCATAATTAGGCTATCGCCGTCAAAGCTAACATATTTCAAACACAGAAAGTATTTTTTTTCTACACAGTTGTGGATAAAAATTTTCTCCGAGGTGTACGGAGCATGTTGTCACAGTGACAACTAACCCCGCGTTTTTTTGTGACAACGTAGCCCACAGTGTCACATTTCACTTGTTATTCGCAGCTTTCTACAAAAAAATGTTAGACATGAAGGTTGAGCTACGAGTTTCTAAAGCTTAAAGGTTTGTTTAGGGGTGAAATATTTTGTTTCTATACATAAATTATTTTGTTAATATTATTTGGACATCCTTAACAAATATTTGGTTGGTGCAATCAAAGATTTGTTTGGCTCAACGTACATTAAACAGCTTATGTTGATCTAAAAAAAAAATCTGGAAGCCCGATCTAGATTACAATTTCGATCAGCTGCGCCCGATCGCCACTACCTAGGAACTTTAGATAAATTCACGCAGGTGAAGATATAATGTTTTTAAACATATACATTTCAAGCATCGGTTAACGTGGACAATAGACATTTAATGTTTCACAGCTTTACTTTTCAGTTTCCTGTTGAACTTGTGTTATTACGATGTTTATAGAACTATTAAGCATCAATAAATGCACTATCACTGTTATTATCCTAACTGACAAAAACCAGCCAAACAAAATATCGAGCTGCATTTTAAGCAATCAAATGAGTGGCCAAACAAATACATGTATACAGTTGATTCAATACAATATTTTGTCAACAGTATAATTTATTTTGGCCCAAATCAGAGGATTTTGTATATTCAAACATGTATTTTGTTTGAGGAACAAAATTAAAATTGTTTCTTTTCAAGTTTTTTTCCTAAGTAAAAATTTTTTTTTGCGGCAACTAAATATATTTTTGGCCTTATGTAAACAAATATTTTGTTGGCCTTTCTCCCACTGTGGGAATATAATATTAAGGCAAGTTTTTTTTTTTTAATTCTCATATTTTAATTTTCACGAATTCTTTTTTAACCAACTATATAATTCTTACCACGAGATAATTTAATCATTTCTGCCACACATACATTTTTATTTGCGGTAATTGAAAACATGCAATTTTTATGTCTCGAACGATACTTGTAGCTCGCTTATAATTCTTAAGCAATGAAAACATTTCAGTTATACTTAGGGGCACCTGTTTTTCGTGAAAAGATTCCAGGACAAGTTGTGTTCAAACGCACTTCAGTTCAGAACCACTTTCCTGATTGGATCATCTGAATTGTCACACGTCTTATCTATCTGCCCGCGAATCACGTAAGGACAGTATCGGAGAAACATAATTCTGATTGGCTCACTCGTGGAACAGACCGCCTCCACACAAAGACGAGCAGCCAATACTCAAATTATAACTGCCAGGGTGCATATAGTATATTTTGAAGTCTAGCATCCGCGAAAATATTTTCGCAAAAACCACGTGGCCCTGGTTATAGTCGATAACACTGTTAGTAGTTAAATATCAATTTTAAGGAGGGAACTCTACAAGTGGATTCTAACACACTGAAATAATGTGCTGTTCGTTTTCACCACTGGCGCCTTGCTGTACAAAAATAAATCATATTCTTCCACAAAGCTAGCTGTATATCAGGTACATCTTGTAATTATTGACTCCAGGTGCAACACTTTGAACGCTTTACGTGGATGTTTTTCGATGTTGTGCTGAGGAACACATGATTAGCTTCTGTTGTGTGTGTGTATTCGGTGAGATGTACGTTGACAGATTGTTGATTTACAATACAGATTTTAATGATGAAGCTAATTTGATAAGTGAAAAATTTACGTAATAAGGATTACCGAATACCCACACGACCTTTACAAGCGTATTCATGCACATGTAATAGAAAATGGCGTACCTATTATCGAGCGATTTACGTAATAAGGATTACCGAATACCCACACGACCTTTACAAGCGTATTCATGCACATGTAATAGAAAATGGCGTACCTATTATCGAGCGATTTACGTAATAAGGATTACCGAATATCCATACGACCTTTACAAGCGTATTCATGCGCATGTAATAGAAAATGGCGTACCTATTATCGAGCGATTTACGTAATAAGGATTACCGAATACCCATACGACCTTTACAAGCGAATTCATGCACATGTAATAGAAAATGGCGTACCTATTATCGAGCGATTTACGTAATAAGGATTACCGAATACACATACGACCTTTACAAGCGTATTCATGCACATGTAATAGAAAATGGCGTACCTATTATTGAGCGATTTACTAGTTTACCTTTGTTTTACCTACACTGAGAGAACTTTGAAGGTTTTTCTGTTTTACATTATTTTATCAATGTGATGGCTGCAGCTGTCATATTTCAAAATGTTTAAGCATCCCAGCATTTTGGATATATTTCTGCAACTTAGTGAACCTGTCTTTTCGCTTGAGCCTCTTCTGAGTACATAGTTGTATGCCTATAACAGTACACTGGAAGCTACTGCATGGATTTTATTCATGGGAGAAATTCAGCTCATGCAATTTTTAAATGCATTAAGATTTGGACGTTCGTATGTAGGTCTAACTAAATTGGCTAGCCAATAACTTTAAAAAAACCTATATTTTAAAATTAATTTTTATTAATTCGATTTTTTCGTTTTGGCAAATATTTGACACTAGATAATAGGAAACACTTTTTTATTTTTATTTTTGCGCAATTATTTATTGTAATGCTTTAGGAGGATATAGTTTTTTTATCATCTTGCAATCAAAAGCGCCGGTATATTTTAGCAATGTTATAAGACCTTACCAAAAAAAAAATTGTAAAATGTACATATTTAATTAAACATTAATGTCGCCAGTGTTTTACACCTAGCTGTGAAACTTTTGTCAGCTGGAGGCGAGTTAATTTACGAACTTTCAAAGTTTAATATATATATATTTAAAAAAATGAATTACTTCCGAAGTTTTCGATTGCCTCGCCGCAAAAAAAAAAAAAAAAAATTCGGAACTGGCGTGTCTCTATAGCACCTCCTCTGAAATTGAGTTGGTGGGCGGAGGGGAGGGGGGTATTTTTTTTATCTCCGAGTAAAATTGCACGTTACCTGAGAAGCGGAAATGACTTCGGCTGGTGACTATCTTCTCCACCGCGAAAACCTCTCCAGTTTTCCCCCCCCCCCCCCCCCGCGAGAATTTCGTGCCAGTCATCGCTCGCGGAACTGTTCGACTCGCAGGTCTCGTCCTATTTTCAAACCCGCTTTTGTAACCTTCGCCTCGGCGGGAACCTGGTGTAAGCCTCTTTATTTCTCCGACACCACCGCGTTCCGTCCTAAAAGTTCCTCGACGCAATCCGATTTCGCCAAGGCTCGACTTCACCTCTCAAGCAAACATTATTCGTTTCCGTGTCATAATTTCAGTTTAAGAAAAATTACTAAACATTTCTGACTGTAGTAAAATTTAAAATTTACGAGTTTTTTTTTTTATATTTTTGTTTAGAAATTTTACTACGTGTTATTTGCTAGTTGTAAAATGCAGTAACTTCCTGATATGTTACAGTTTATATTGTGCTATTTGAGATAAAATTTTAAGTTGGTTGTTCGGATTCCGTTTCTGCACTGCAGAGTAAGGCAAATAACTGAACTTCTATAGCAGCATTCTATAAAATTTAACTTTAGAGAAACTTTAATCTGGAGGTATTGAGGAAATCGTAAATGGAGGACAAAAAGTAATGTAGTACGACATTTGGTTATTGTATACTGCCAATGTACAAAACTAAGATAAAATATATTACATAGCTTTGTACATATAGCACACAAAATTAAAATGTTAATACATTTGGTATTCTGAAAAAAAGGTATGTCATACTTAGAAAATGCATATATTAATATGGCCTACCACAGTGCAACATCTTCGCCAGATTTCGTAGGAATATGTTTATTGTTTTCCGAGATATGTGATAAAAACTTTATTTTTTATTGTTGAGACGATCATACAAAATCGCGGAGAAATGACGCTCTGCACAGACACAATTGACCGTTGTAATACGTATTGCCAGCCAAAAAAGTTAAATTGTAATTTTTTTCATTTATAAAATATACGATGATAACATTTTTGCATAGCCACCATTTTGAAAATAAGTGCCTGACATACTTAATACATTCCAGTCTACACCACCTGCGGCAGTACTATTTGTTTGCCAAATTTGGTAGGAATCTGTCAATTGTTTCCCGAGATATAACATAAAAACTTGATTTATTCGAATGGCACTGTCTTCCAAAATGACTAACAAAATTGGTTTTGTGTTGGTGTATATGATGCGTGAAACAGACACTTTCAGTACACAAAATTTGGTCGAAGTTTTTAAACTGGTATGGGAGATATATCAAATAAACCTAAAGCACTTTTATAGCCAACATTTTGAAACTAAGTACCGAACCAAGTTCAATCACTCACGTTTAATTGGTCTATCATAGTATTACTTATCTGATAAATTGGGCGAGAATCGGTTCAATAGTTTTCGAGATATAATGCAAAATCTGTATTTCTTCATTTAGATATATTTTCTAAAATGGCAAGCCATCAACAATATCCATCTAACCATTTAATGCTGCATAGATACTCGGCCAGCGCACGAAATGTGGTTGAAATTGGCTGAATGGTTTCCGACATATGACATAATACATCAAATTTCTAAATGATCGCCATTTTGAAAGTAAGTGCTTGACGTGGTAGAAATATATGAAAGTCAGGTTACCTTACAATGTATTATATGTGTACCAGGTTTAGTGAAATTCGATTCACACGTTCATGGACGCACATGCACAGGCCCATACACATAAACACACACACACACAAACAGAGAAGTGATCTCATAAACGTTTCTTCCTTCGGAAAGTAAGCTAAAACTAGAAGAAAGCTAACTACCAGGCATTTGCTATAACGCAGGATTTCTCCCGAATGATACTAAAAACTTTAGCCATTGTTGATACATGCTCAGAATACGAGAATAAGATTGGTTTTCTCAGCCAGGTTGAGTACAGTATTGTCGATGTTATAATGATAATTATCTTTAATGTGGTCATAGTCGACCAGCGGCATAGGTACGATTCCCACTTGCGAAAACCCGGTTCGCCTTGGTGGGAGGCGAGCAGTCTAACCGCTCAGACACCACGGCCCCTGCCGTGCACCGTGTTCTTCCGAAATTCAGACACAAGTAAAAATATTGTTGGCTTGTTTTATACACAGATTAATTCATATGTTCTATAGCAGTTACCTGTACAATATTTCTCACCTACACATTCTCCAAACAAAAGTGCTGCCAAGGGTAATAACTTTACGTTTATGTACCCAAGTGCACTTTCCAACATTTATTTTTTTAATTTGGATTTGCGAGCCGTTTCGACAATGTTATGAATGACTTAAAACGTCCGTTTTGCAAATTTTCAAATTTTTTTGTATCGCTAGTCAGCTGTGGCGAGAGAGAGAGAGAGCGCCATTGTTATGACTTAATTTCGAGTTTCCCTGACATAAATTTCAATTAGAATTTTCACACCTTAACAATGGTTCAGAAATTACCGTTAGCTATACTGATAAATTGTTCATGCCTGGTGGGGTTCGAAAGCGAGTTTCAGCCAATGAGACCTGCATTGCGGTATAATTACCTCTCGCGTATAATTAATTACGGGGCGCACGTCCATATTTCCCTGTATGCGCATGTTAAAGGTAACCCTTGTGTTGCTACACCGTACCAACTCGGGTGTCGTGGAAATTGCCTATAGACAAGGCGCTGAATTACTGCGTGTTTGGTCTTCACACATGAATACGTTCAATTGTGAGTGAAATTAAGCTAGCGCCTTTCTTTCGTTACATTTTACGTGCCGGTTAAAAATTGTCCGAAAAAAAATTAATTTCCATGCCATCGAATTTAAAGCTATATCCGTTCATTCATTAGCACATTGTGATTGGTAACAGGCTTTTCAGTAATTGGCTAACATGAAATAATACTTTTAATGTATGTAGAAAATATTTGAAGCACCAAATAAAGTCTTTCATTTGGGGAGCCATAGAACCCAAGATATTGGATAACCTATGCTGCATTCCCTGTCTTATTTACCTGTTTGCTACAAAACTAAGAAAAGTTGAAGTATTACCACGGTCATCCGTTTTCAAACATAACTTTTTGTTAGGAACGGTGGACTTGAATCATTTATTTACCTTGCCTATTTATTTTCCACGCTCTGCATTCATAGGCAAAATACCTACCTTAGGAATCACTTCTCTCTAGAAGTCATTTTTTTTTTTTACGTATTCGCCTTTAGTCATTTTCGCGAGGAAGTTGGGGGACACGCTGGCTGAGTCGCTAGCGTATTCCTCTCCCACCAAGGCGAACCGGGCTCAATACCCGGCCGGGTCACCGGATTTTCGCGCCTGGGAATCGTGCCTTACGATGCCGTTGGTCAGCGGGTCTTCTCGGGGGTATCCGGCTTCCCAGCCTCTCCATTCCGGCGCCCAAATCTCTTCACTCGTGAGGAGGTTAGTACCACAGTTTGTCGGAATTATAAAGTTACTGAATTTGTTAGCGTGTTGCGTATTGCGGTTGTCCAGCAAATTTCACTTTTGTTTCTAAATTTGACAGGACCTGCATCTTTAAATATCTCCGATGCGTTAGATGGAGCTCGACAATGCAAAATAATCGTGCATACCTCCGCAGAGTCACAAAAAATTCCTTAAACATTCTTTAACAGTTAGCATGATACCTGACGCTCCACTGTTGTCCCAGAGGAAAAATAGCGTCGAACCTCTGTTACCGAAATTACGGAGTCAGAGTCTTGTACTAAGTCAGTGATATATTCTGAGTAACGTCTCAGTTTTCAGTGTGTGAACGGAACAATAGTCGTGGGAAATTCTGGAGCGAGACCAGTATACATAGTCTGAAGCGAATATCCTAGGCTCTCTTCCAAGATCTTTCTGTAAACACGCTGATGAATGACATGCCTGTTGTTTGTATCACAAGAAATGTAAAGAACGTGGTGATCGCGTGGTAAGCTAACCAGCATCCCATAAGGACCACGTGAGTTTGATTCTTAGACTGAGTCCACTACCGATTTTTTTTGCAAATGTAATGACGGGGATGATTTTCCTCTGGGTTCTCCCGTTACTTCCGCTTTTTACATTCTGTCACTTCTCTGTCCACATCTCGCTTCATCTTCACAGGCACTGAACACCTAGTTGTGCGGCTTCCAAATTTCTCACCTCGCAAAAGGCTATCGTGAATAACACCCCGAGTAAACAATGTTCATTCAGAAAATGTCTTTAAAAAAAACAATAGTGGCGCTGATACTCGTATGCATATGAGAGTCTAATATTTCAAATAGTGGAATTTCACACCTCCTATCCTCCTCCAGAAATCGTTGCCCTAAGAAGGCTACCTAAAATCGTTCAAGGCGATAACAATTATTTTATACATTTTTACATTACATATGTTTTCATTATTAATTTTTAATCTGTATAACTTTTCATACAAAACTCTACGCTGAGTTGGAGTTAAAAATAGCTGTTCATATTATTGGAACGTCTTGAAGAATATTTTTTGTTAACTTGTTATGCGGTTTCTGCCATGTTTAAATTCTAACTTTCCAGGCAAAATTATAAACTCATTATCGCCAGAAGTTAATCACTTAAAGGAGGTGTATCAAGTTTCAGATTTTAAAGAAATCTCTACGAGTTACTCCAGGAACTTCAACAAACATTTTAGCTGTAACCAAATTTTGTATGATAATAAATAAATTTAAAAAAAAATTATAAATCATATTTTTTAAAAGAAAATAATGATATATATATTTTTAAAATCATTATGTATCTACCTATTACCACGTTATAGTCTATAACGTGTTACAAAACGATCAAATATTCTCGAAAAATAGGAAAACGTAATTTCTGCTCTTTGAAATTGAAACCCTGCTTCATAAATTGCACTATGCTACTACTTGAGACGCATCGCTCAGTAAAACCTCTCTACAATGACATTCAACAGCAGCTTTTCCAACGTAGTAACTGGAAGTGCAGTGTTCGAGTTTGAAACAGAGCTGCCTCATCTAACGTCGGCATTGCGAATTTTTGCCTCGGACCACAATCCGAGCGCTTCCGTTCGCATCTGCCGCGGGGAATTTAAAGCGGGGGGAAGTTACAGCATTGGATGATCGGCTTAACGCGACAATGGCCTGCAGGCGCGCGAATGTCGGCGATAATCTCCGTGGTTTTCCCGGAAACCGTTGAGCGTGTCATTGTCGCTCAAGTGCGACGAGCGCACGACGCAACAGAGGCGTGTATGCGACCACACGCGTTCAATGGAGCCACTCCCATTGTCAGCTATTAACAGCTCACGTATTTCCGTCCTATCGAACTGAACAGTCTACTGGATTCGGTCCTGTTTAACCGTTAAGAGTATTTGGAAGTCGAGAAGTTCTCTCCTTTGCAATTCTGCACAGCAGTACCCGCCATAGAGAAGTTCTAATTATTTCACTTCTGAATGAAAGAATACTTCCACGCATTTACTTTCCCGGAATTTTTATTTAATATAAATTAATCATAGTAACTTTAAGGTTTTTGATCATTTATATTGTATAATGTTTCGGCTGCGTGAATGCTAATTATTATCTCGCCTGTACGTGATGTTGCCTTCCGGTCGTTGGGAGCACAGCCAATTCCAATGTAACTAACCAATTCTAATGTAACTAACCAATTCCAATGTAACTAACCAATTCCAATGTAACTACGTTAGTGTAGGCCAAGCTCAGAAAGAGTGCATTGATTTAAAAAAGAACACACTAAATTTTCTTTTCGATTCTTAAGCGAATTTTTGTGTACAGCTTATTGACCGTCCACTGGGTATTTTAGGACTATTAGTGCATGCTGTATTTTATGTTCGAAGATAATGGAATAATTCTAATAGACTTGTTAATACATTTTAAAATATATGATTTTAAATTTAAATTTTTTTAAATCAATTATTATGAATTATTCTAAAGAGAATAGCTAATATATTGTTCGCTACAGATTTAAATGCAAATTTAATATTATTTATGTATTGGACTAAGTGTCATTAATAGCATGAATTATAAAAGACCCTGTTTTGAATTCATTTGTTGGCTTGATTACAAAATAAATCGCGTAAAATTACGTCAAAAACTGGCTTATTTTCGGCTTGCGGTTATAATTGTTGCTAAACAAACACGTTCATACATACCGAACAGTCTTTTATCATCCACTGGCTATTTGTTTGGTTATGGTCTGACGTGAAACACGTGTTCTGTAATGGAGGTTACGCCTCTATGTGTAGAATTCTAGAATATCCTCCACCTACAGGCTGTCTGGAATGTAGGAAGCATTCATGCACCTCAGTGGTAATGTCATTGGAATAAAATAACATTATTCAGAGCTGTGGTTATTTTCACCGCACACCAATGGACTTAGCCCAACATGGGTCCTCATATTTTTTCTCACTGTGCAGCCCACGGATACACGATAAAAACCAACATTGTCAGTTTCCTAATATATTGTTACCCCGGCTTTGTTCAAATGACACAATGCCATTGTTAGAAACTTATGTATGTTTAATTTAAGCCAGTCCAAACTCTAATGTGAATAAAAGAATAAACTATTCTCAGTTGTCAATAGTTGTAAACTTACAATTTTAATAAGGCTTTTAAAATATAATGCTTTCCACGATTCGCTGAAAAAGTAACCGAAATAATCATATTATTGTTTAAACGTAATTTACCATAGATATATGCAGAAAATATATAATTTCCAAATTTAAATCTAACCTCAATAAGCTATTATTTTTAGTTGACTTTCTATGATGATCTCTAAAAAATTTTCTCTCTTCAAAGGAACTGATGTTTTTACACTCCAAGTCCAAAAGCACAGACAATGAGATACGTAATTAATTTAATTCCATCTCAGCTGTAAGAGGTAACTTAAAAATAAACCAGTTATTTTCCCGAATTAAATGAACACTCCCGTAACTCACACAGGCTATGAGAAAGGACACTCGATTTTCCTTCAAATAGTTCCTGCAATTTTATTTCGAAAGGCTTTAGCTGAGATCCGCTTTCGCGAGCGGATGGTTTTGTCACGTTTCTTATGCTTGTTCAACACCGGAGTAATCTAATTGCTATTCTGTGTGTGATGCTACAGCAGCCCTCTACGCTTTTGCTTTATACAGTGGGAAAGAGTTGAAATTACATCACTGGACATTTGAGAAAGTTCTTCATGATAATGCGTCGATTTTTCTCCTCACATGCCTTTAAACCGTCGTTGTAACCCATTGGCCTTCATTCTTTACAACCTCTTTCCCCTCCACCCTCATGCAAAAACTTTTCACCAATATGATATTTTTTTTCAACAGAGCGGTTCATACTCTATGCCTATGCGCTCACCACGTTGCCATACGGGGCCGCGGTCGTGTAGTGGTTAGGGTACTCGCATCCCACCATGGCTAACCGGGTTCGATTCCCCTGCGGGGTTATCCCTTGATTTTCGCATGTGGGAATCGTGCCGGACGATGCCGCTTGTCGGCGGGTTTTTTTTTCGGGGCTCTCCCGTTTCCCTCTCTTGCGTTCCGGTACTGCTCCATCCTCACTTAACTTCACCCTCATCGGCTCTCAAGACCTCGAGGTTAAGAGCCACGTAAATCTCGCCAACATTGCGATACTTTGTTGCTGCTGTGCGTCCCAGTTTAACTCGTGTAACAAATTGACCAGTAAATCATGATGTTTCGTAATTTTTCACACAGCACTGCAACATGTCTTATAACACTTTCAGCTAACGTGCAATTTGCGCAAAGGCTTTTTGTTATTGATCTAACAACGCGTGGATGTCTCTAGTTGTAGCGGAATGACAATGGTCTTCAAGAGAAAAAAAATCTGTTGAAGTCATATTTGGTTCCCCTTATAAAAGTGTTAAAGTCATTTTAGCTGCATATTCTGCTGTCCATTATATGAACTCCGCCCGACTGTTTAGTATAGCACCTGCGTTTATGATAGCTAATATTTTGTTATTTCGACAAAAACATTTTATACATGTAGTATATACATAGTCTATTCGCGGTTTCTTCACACTTTTTAAATCAAAACTTTGAAAAATCCCCTCATGTGTGATGTGTTTGATTGTTTCCTAAATATGTCGTGTATTACAACCGTTCCATAATTCTGTTAACATTGAAGTATACATGTCTTGGCTAAATTGAACTTGTACTTATTTTTTATCTATAAATTATAATATTTTTAATGTGAATTAAAATGTAGAGGATATTAGTTTTTTTGGTAATGCCTAGGAAAAAATAGTTCTTACTCAAAATGTTATTACACTAGGTGCGCACGAATGTGGTGCCTTGTCCCATTGGTGTGATTTTCTATACTAGGTTAAGCTTCGTCTGTGTGAGGCGGAGGAATATCCTGGAAGAAGGTCTTTAGCAGGGCTTCAGAAAAGTTTGAAGTTACCTTTAATGGACTACAGCCACAGTTGGCTAAGTGGGTTTTTAATCGGTCTGCCACTTCTGAGGTCCCTGGTTCTATTCCTGGCCCCAGCAAACGATAACCATTCAGACGGACGGGGGATTCTCACGTGGGGAGTGTTGCGGGCGCTGCTTTGGTCAGGGGTTTCCTCCGGACTCTCCCACTTCCTCCCCCGTATTCGTTCCGCTGCGTCTCCGCCCCTATCTAGTCCCACCTCATCGACATGTCTATCATTCGGGCAGGGCGCCCGCCTGCGATTAACACCAGCCCCCTCTCGTACATAAAAACATACCCGGCACTGCATTTCGTCCGAGTATTCAGATCTCCAGTAAATTGGCAAAGGTTTCAAAATTTCAGAGAGCGCGGAGAAAAGATATGGTATTCCTTCAAGCTGCTGGTGTCCTCTTATCGTTATTCCAATGTGCACATCAAAAGAAACCAATATATAGAAACTGCTCGGCAAAAATGTTTGTAATTTTTACTGAAAAAAAGTCTTGTAATTTTACGAAATGGTTGTACCAGTTCGAAGATTTATCTTGTAAAACTACAAGGGCCGTGTTTGTAATAGAACTCAAGAAATGTTTGCACTATACTGACCCGTTTCCACGAGCTTCAGCAAAATGGTGGACACTCAACAACGTAAAACCGTATTTATCCGTTTGAGCTTAAATTATTGGTTATGTAAATTGTAGCTGTGTGCGAGAATAAATATATTGCAAGTAAAACACTTAAAACAGCTCCAATAATTATAACAAGACGACACTTTCAATACAACCTGACGGTCTTATTAATAAACTATCAATGTTTCCTACCTACACAGAACTCTTAAATATAAAAAACAATTATCTATGCCCCTATTTTTTTTTCTTTTGTCATATTAAGTGTATTCTCGCAGAAAAAAATTCGGGAAAATGGTCAAATATCGCATTTTTAAAACTTACCTATGCAGTTTCTTTAAGCGGCAAGAGAAAAGTACAAAGATGCCGACGTAGTTTAATCTGTGGGCTTTCATCGCCCGTAATAAAACTCCTATGTTACTGATCTAATTTGCACAGTACAACGTTACGACGGAAACACTGCACGCCTTGCGCGTAGGAGCGATGAGGAGCTAGGCGTGCGTGTAACTGTCGCCCGTATAGCTCCCTCTCTTCTTGACCTTGGACGCGCAGCTACGTAGGCCCCTTTGAGGCTGTTCACTGAAAAGCGAGCATATTTGAGATCAAACTATGAAAAACGTCACTGCCCATATTTGCGTATATTTGAAAGGTTACGCTGAGTTGAACGCCCCGAAGCGTTGAGTAAACATTTGTGAAGTGAATACTAAAATATTTCATTTTACTTATGGTTTTTTTTTTTTTTACGTATATTACTGTAACAATAAAAATATCTGTGAAATATTTAATTTTCTTGACATCTTACAGTTGTCCTTGACCGACGCATGAATGAAGTGATCAGGCCCAGTTGTACGTAGGGTGTAGGAATACGCAATGTGCATACAAGTAGATCTTGTGCGGGGCTTTACAAAGTGCTCATTTTACCGTGAACAGCTTATACCGAGGTTACTTCGCGTGTGTTTTGCGAGGTTGCGATGATGGCCAAGTTTCGCTCACTTTCCTCGATGTATAATATTCTTGGTTCTTCTCGCTAATTCATGCATTTAAAAATGACAATTCCGAAATTATCTCTGCACGCAACTAGCTAGTTACCTCACACGACAGAACAGACAAGACAGGGGAACTACAAGCTCATAATTACCACACAATATTAATTCGGTTGAAAGTGTCAAAATCAATATTGTGGCATTAATACGATCTCGTAGTTCACTAGTCACGTCTGTACTTTTGTGCAAGGTCAGTATAGTCTATTCGAGGTTTCTTCACACTTTGTAAGCCAAAAATCTGAAAAATCACGCCATACATGACATGTTTGGCTATTTCCTAGATATGTCATTTATCATAAACGTTCATGTTAAATTAACAATTTTTTGGTCACAATGAACTTTTACTTATATTTGATTTCTGAATTATAGTATTTCATGTAAAATTAATACGAATAAAAACAGCGAGGAAACAAGTTTGTTGGTATTGCCTAGTAAGATGTAGGTTTCGCAAAATATGATTACACTGAGTGCGCACGAATGCGGCCTACTGTCCCTTCGGTGTAGCTTTACAGACTCGGTCAAGCTTTGTTTGCATGTGGTGGAGGGATATCGTGGAAGTAGAACCTCATCAGGTGTTCACAAAAGTTAGAAGTAATCGTGAATAGACTAAAGCTATTTGCGCATAGGAGTTCTTTGAGATTTTTTTTTCTATACCTACAAAACAAGCTAGAAAACCAATAATCCAGTATTGCAGGGGAAGGTTTCCCTTAATGGGCAGTTCCCATTTTTTGTACGGAGCACAAACCAGGACTGCAATAAACCTTGGGAAATATAAGGCCAAAAAGGTTATTTGAAACTTAAAATTTCTATGATTGTTGGTAAGATAATTTGCAAGCACACGATTTCCTGTGATTAACCTGGTTGTCGAAGACGGACAAAAATTGACGATGAAAATCTTAAAGAAAAATAATTGCAATACCACCAAGCGACTGAGGGAAAATCAACCCTAAACTCCTAATATCCGGCGCAGAGCATCATTACCGATGCAAAGTAAAATGAGATGTATCGTAGAGGAGAAAATGATCACAGCAAAACCCTGAACAAAAAAAATACGATCAAAACACGACTGGTAATGGGAAACCCGAATGTAAGTAATCAGCACAATTACGAATGAGAGGCAGTGAATCGAAGATGCCGCAGAAAAGAGGAAAGCGAGAAATCAGTCGCAAAGACTGGAGATCTTAAAACGTGTTTTTGTCATCATGGTGATGAAGTTATTTGTTTTATTTTGTCTTATTTTGAATTCAATGTAAGTAGTGCACACTCTCTTTTTTTTAAAGTCTACATTGTGTAAACAAAAAAAAAAACCACGCCATAGCATTGGAAACACGTTCTTCAAAATATATATTTAAAAAAAAAATATCTTGAATGCCTTTAATTCTCTCACCATAGTTAGTTTTCACAACTCTATTTACACTGTACAATGTGCAGAATGTGTTGTTCCGTGCGGAATTCCACCATGTCCATGGTGTCTACTGTTTAGCATGCAAAGTGTAGTAAGCACGTTGCTATGAATCGGGAAGTAACAGAATCCCGACCCTCGCACGAAACTCACAGCAAACCAGGGAACTGCGAAGGCGAGCCAGCAAACAACGCTAAACAGCGCGGGCCGCTCGCATGTCAACGGTCGATCCCTGACAGGAGAATGTGTTGTTCCGTGCGGAATTCCACCATGTCCATGGTGTCTTCTGTTTTGCATGCAAAGCGGGGGTAGTGTAGTAAGCACGTTGCTATGAATCGGGAAGTAACAGAATCCCGACCCTCGCACGAAACTCACAGCAAACCAGGGAACTGCGAAGGCGAGCCAGCAAACAACGCTAAACAGCGCGGGCCGCTCTCATGTCAACGGTCGATCCCTGACAGAAGAATGAGGACAGCAAAGAACGACGCACTCAAAAATTCCAGTACTTGTTACAAGCAGTTCCTTGTGGAAACTACAGTAGCTGCCAAAGACTTTGTTGTAGCTCTACAGATTAAATATTGTACATTCCCAAGACATCATTTTGGGAAATATACGAAACTTTCTATGTAGCTCAATATCTCTACATAAAGATGCCGCGCCGCGCGTCTGTGTATTCGGCTAAGGCTTAGGATGTACTTGATGGATTTTGAAGCAGTTCTCACAGTCCTTTAGATCATTTCTTGAGGAAGGTTTAGATATATATAATATTTAATGCAAAAAAAGTAGAGGAATGTCGACGTTTTCTAAAAAAAAGTTGGAAAAAGCAGTTTTTTGTGATTGTACATAACTTAAGCTGACTAAACCATAAGAGATACACCAAATTAATGTACTACAGAATTTTAGATCTCAAATAGGTTCAGAAAAAAAAAATGTTCGCGGCAGCATATGTTTATCTTTTATGAATGACCCACTGTAGCCATTTTTGTATTTTAAAAATTTCACTCACGAAAACTTTTAGTACAATACGTTATTAATATTATGTTAGTTACCTTAAGCGTTTAGTTTATATATTTGTCGTAAACCCGAACCACGCCATATTTATAAATCGCACCCGAGTGAGGCCGGGGTGGGTCGCTAGTTTTTAATCTACTTGAAGTTTACAACACTTTATTTTTAAAATTCAACATTGTTTTCACAGATTCTACACAAATGTTTTGTGAAATTAACTATAGTAAATTTATAGTGTTTGATAAATATATTCGGCAACTAGTTTGCAAGGAGTTCCTTGTACAAATGCAGACTTTTATTTTTTACAGTGTTTAGAGGTGTGGAAGTAAAAAGGCCAAAGCGTATTTCTACTGCCTGCCATGACGACAGCACGTAGGAAAGCCATCCCACAGTGTCCCTTGCTATAGGCTGTTCACGATAAAGTGAGCACTTTTGAAATCAACCTCAGAAAAGTCACTGCTCCTACCTGCATATATTTCAACGGGCATACTGAGAGACACGCGCTCAGTAAAATTTGTAACGATTGAGGGGAATATAGTTCCATATTTTAAGGTCGAATAAAAAATGTTAGGCAACCATTTGCGATAAAATAAATTATTTCTATCGCTTTCTGTTTTTTTAATGCGTCGATGTGTAAAAATTAGCATATTGTAAAAAAACTCACTATTATGATAATTCAACTGTTTCACTTGACCGACGCATGAACAAAGCGATGAGGCCCATAGCAACGATAATATTGCATAAGGTGGAAGAACACACAATGTGCATACAAATAGATCTTACGCAGGGCTTTCAAAAGTGCCCATTTTACCGCGAATAACTTATAGACGCTGGAAATACGAGGTTCCAAAGCGGGTACCAGAGAATCTGTGTGTTGAGGGGAGATGATTCAGCCCGTTTTGGCTTGATGTTTCGTGCAACGTCAGTTGTTTGGCGCATGCGAGTGAGCTGCCAGTGGTAAGCGACGTGTTGCGCATTGGCTCCGGGTGTAAGGTTTGAGTAGACACTCACACCTCAAGTGTTGAGTTGACGTAACTGAGGCGTTAATGTTTACTTACCAAAGTATACCGTGGAGTATTTGCATCAGTTAGTATTTAAATAAGGGAGTGTAGTTTCAGTATTTTGTCCTTCCCTTTTGCTGTCACTTCCTTTGAAGTTTTGTGCATACCCTCGGCTAGGTAAGATGCTAAGAGCTGTAACGTGATGTCTTTGGTGGCATTTCACACCAGGACGACCCAGCTCGCGCTATAAAAGAATGTTCTTTAAGGGACGCACCCTACATATAAGGTATTATATCCCCCAAGTGAATAGATTTCTATTTGGAGCCAGTAAAGCACACGCCTTACAAGTTGAAAAAGAGTTTTGAAAGGAAATCTATAGCAATAATGGAGCTCTTAACTCACTATGTACATATGCCATATTTTCACCCTGATATAGCGAGGAACATGTCACGCAATTTATATGTGATTATTTTTATTATATCCAATAGGTATAAACGCATAGGAATAGTATTAAAAGACTAAAGGTGATGCAGACAGCTTATTCGTCTTCTGTGCATGTACCCAACATTGACCTACCCCAATCGAACACAACTGTACAAGTCACATGGTCAACAGTGATGGAAGTGTTAGGTTATATCTTAATTTTTAAATGACAAGCACTGTTACATTAATAAAATACTTTTGCCAATTTGAGTTTAGTCAAACTGCATTACAAACTGGCTAGAGGAAGTATAAAAACATTTATGAGCACTAATTTACAAATCTTACAGTAAACTTTTCTGAAGGATTGTTAAAGATCTACTTACAGACTATTCGTCCGCCTTATGCTAACTAAGCTTAACTAAGTCTAGAAAATTGCACGATAGAGACAGCGCACCGCATTCCTACCTATTCAAGTTAACAATATTTCACATAAGAATTATTTCTTACTATAAGCTGTTCGCGATACTGTGAGCACTTTTGAAAGCCCTGCTTAAGATCTACGTATATGCACATTGTGTACTCTTGCGCCTTATGTAAAATTTGCTTCGCCGTGGGCCTCATCACTTTATTCATGCTTCGGTCTAGTGAAACTGTGAAATTATTAGAAAAGTAAACATGTTATATATTTCCTAATTTTTACACAGTTGATGCATTAAAAAAACAGGAACCAAAATAAATAATTTAAATGATCACCAATGATTACCTAATACTTTTTATTTGACGTTGAAATATGAAACTACTTTCCATCTATCGTTACCAACTTTACCAGGCGCATGTCACTAAATGCGCCCGTTGAAGTATACGCAGGCATGGACAGTGACTTTTTTCTAAAGTTGATTTCAAAAGTGCTCACTTTATCGTGAACAGCCTTATGGCATTAACAACATACATATTTTCTCCCCATTTTTATGGATATTAAATAAAAAATAATATTATAATTTAAAGGTAAAAATATGCAAATGTTTGATTTAACCAAACACACGATACTTTTAAGTTGACAGAAGTATGAAAAGATTTAGATACATGACATATTTAGAAAAGAACCAAACACGTAATATACATGGGGTAATTTTTCAAAGGTTTCATTCGATAAGCGTGAAGAAACAGGGAATAGACTACACGACCTGAGAAGGCGAGCCCGGCAGGCGAAGGATCGCGATGAAGAAAAGGCATCAGCGACACGGCGATGTTGGAACCAGTCGCACTCGCTCCGACAAGGTCCTCGCAAGATAAAGAGAGAGAGAGAGAGAGAGAGAGAGGGAGAGAGAAAGGCGAAGCTTGTCGCTCTGGTAACATTATAGAGGAGAGCAGCGGGTAGTTCAGCAGGGCCAATTAACTCGAGCACCGGGGTGTACTTGCAGCTCGAAGACAATGGATCCTCTCTGTCTGCAGAAGTGTTGGTGATCGCTCGGCGCATTCGCGCTTTCTCCTCGCCGAAACTTCCATACGCCTGAGCTCCAGGTTGTAAATACCCCTCCCCCCCCCTTTTTCCCCTTCCAACACGACCTTCCGAGAACGCCGCTGGCGCTCTCAATTAGCGAACTTGCCAATTATAGTCGTACAGTCTGTCCTCGCCCCAGTGTTGGTGTATTCGAACAACGTATGCTTTCAGACAGTCTAAGCGTGGCCTTGCAATTATCAGCATCCCATAAAAATTCTTTCACCTAAACTTCAAGTACGATGGACGAGTCTTGATTGGTAACTGCGATTCATGTGGAAAAATAAATGTGTCAAGTTTTTTTTGTTAGAATAATGCAACTTCTTGATCATTTTTACGTCTCGGTGCCTATTTTTAATGAGCGAGTATTCTCAGTCGCTGCAAAGGATTCGCGTGCATTTATCGAGGACACCGAATCATTAAATGTAAAGGCTGTTCACGATAAAGTGAGCACTTTTAAAATCAACCTTAGAAAAAACTCATTGGCCCTGCCTGCATGTATTTTAATGGGTGCACTGAGTAACATGCGCCCAGTAAAGTTGGCCACGAAGGATGGAAAGTAGTTCCATATCTTAACGTCGAATAAAGTGTTACATAACCACTTGTGGCAACTTAAATAATTTCTTTCCCTCTCTGCTTTTTTAACGCATAGAAGTGTAAAAAGGAGCAGATTTTTAAAATAATCACTTTCCTAATAATTTTACAGTTTCACTTGACCGACGCATAAATAAAGTGCTGAGACCCGTGGTAATGTGAATTTTACATAAGGCGGAAGAAGACACAACGTACATAAAAGTAGATCCTAATCAGGGCTTTCGAAAGAGCTCATTTTACCGTGAACAGCCTATACCAGTTAGGGATGTGCAGTCTCTTTACAATCCAGTATTCGTTACTTCTAGATACTACTCAATCGAAGACTCGTTACTTGTTACTCGTTACTTAGTTATTAGTTATATTTTTCTGGACTTCCGGGAGAAAGTGTGCAGGCAGTGAAGAAGGAATATATACTACAATTCCTTACACGTTACTAGAAGATTCGTTAGGTAGCGTGGTGGCCAGGAAGAAGTAACATTCGTTACACGTTACTGAAAGGCTAGTTAGAGAGGTTATGGCGATATATCAACGAGAATAATAATACGTACGCAAAGCACTCAAAACATAATAGTTGCTCAATATAATTTACAGTTAAATAAATATCTATGTTCAAAATTATATATATATTTTTTGGGAACTTAAAATATTATAAATATGTTAATTTCTTTACGAGCTAATATTTGCGTCAGACGGACACTGAACCTCTGGGCGTATAGTTCCGAATTCGAGTGCCCGATATGTAGAAATATTTTTATTTACAGTAATTTTTTTAATTGGACTGAGATTCATTTTCTTGGAAAACATTTCAGTGGGTTAAGCGAATAAAATTTAACAAAAGAAAATATGCACAAGCGTAATGATATGTTATCAGTAAACAATCACATGTAACTAAACAATTATGGCCGTGTCTCAACTCGAAAGTGTGCTCACTTTCACTTGTCACTTTCACTCTAGCACACTCTGGCTCACTCTAGTGAACTGAGACTCGTGCCCTCTATGTAAGCCTTCGGCATTATTTCTCTGACAGAAAAGGTAATAAATAATGAAAAATAAACTATTGCTTGACTTTCACTTTCCTCGAATAAATGTACAGTGTTATATAAAATAGTAACTTATTTTAATTTGTTACATTTTTGCATGATCAAAGAATATAATATTAATGTGCAAAGCACAGTATTTAATAATATGCACACAATTAACCCGAATGAAACTTGAACATAATAACATCATAATGTGTTAAGTTCCATATTAAATGAAATATTGTTGGCAGTACACATTTCACAATTGCAATGATTAAGGTAAGTCGATGAAATATTTCTAACACTTCTTTAGAAAAAAAAATATATTACTGGATATTTGAGGTTAGACTTGAAAACAACATGGCTGCCAGAGAGGGTGCGAGAGTGAGCACCGAGTGTATATGGTCGTTAACTCTCCCTTTATCCCCCCCCCCCCTCCATCCAAAATACCGATGATACCCATTGGCTGTTTCCGCCCGACCCTAATTCCCTGGGATGCACGATAAGTACCTGCGTAAAATTCACGAATAGTTAACGTGTGTGAAAAGTATTTCTGAGAGTCAGTACTCTTTTCTTCGGATCCTTCGTGGTAACATTCCGCCTATCACTAGTACCAATGCAACCGGCGAGTATACTCGTGATTTATTATTTCCTTACTTGCGGCGAAATGAAGGTTTTCACTTCCTCTTGCACTTGGGGCAGAGTATTTCATAAAAGTTTCTCAAAATAATTTTCCCAAACACTACATTCACCTTAAAAAACATACCGACGACTACAGAGAACAAGCAAAATAATTAGTGTACTTCTTATTAGTGAAGAGTAATATTAATATTAGTAAGTGTACATTGTTTCCAATTAATTGATTTTTTTTCCTCTCATCATTATATTTATGTCTTGCTTCCAGTCAAGAATTCAGCCTGATATATGAAATGAAACACATATTTAAAGGTTCCAAATAATATTTTTTATTATATAATATGCCAGCAAAAGTAAATAAAATTTTATCAGAACTTTTGATTTAAGTATTTGCACTGACAAAAAAGTTTTATTTTTTTGTGTTCAAAAGTGCATACGAGAATATCGTGCAATACTTGAACCACCACAGTAACAATAAAAAAAGGCGTTGTTCAGTTTTTGTTAGAATAAGTGTAGAATTAAAACAGCTTTCTGCAACTTAGGTTGACCTAGTACACAGCACAATGGAAAAAAAACAGTTGATTTCTAATTGTAGTTATGCCATATATGATAATTAAAAATTGTAATCTGTTTGTTTCAAAAGAAACACACACACACACACACACACACACACACACACACACACACACACACACACATATATATATATATATATATATATATATATATATATATATATATATATATATATATATATATATATATATATATATATATATATATATATATACACACGCACACACACACACATCGAAACCTTCTTCTTTGGTTCTGTATTACTTATGTTTGGTTCATTTAATTTAATACAAAACTGTCCTAGTGTAGTTAATAAAACATTAAATAAGTCCGTAAATCCATTGATCCATTTAGAGTTTAGTCGTGCATAAATATCACAGAATGCAAATATGTTCTGGAAATGTTTAAAAACTAGAGACCCTACCATTTCATTCCTAAAAAAAAATGCACCATGCTAAACCCTACAGTCATATTTACTCAAGCCGATCTCATTTCCTCACTGGCTGATGCCACAGTCTCCTGTTCGACTCTGTCAAACGGAATGAAGCAGCTAGAATTCTGTGCGTTAATATGTTCGTGGGCGCTGCGCTACGAGGTTGCCTACACTCTGGGGGCCAGGCAGTTCACGTAACTATAGGCTGTTCACGGATCAAATGAGCGCTTTTGAAAGCCCTGTTTAAGATCTACTTTTATGCACGTTGTGTATTCTTCCACCTTGTGTTAAATTAACATTGCCATGGGCTTCATCGCTTTATTCATGCTTCGGTCAAGTGAAACCGTGAAATTTGTAGATGAGTAAATATTTTACACATTTTCTCATTTCGACAATTCAACGCATCAAAGAAAGCGAAAGAGAAAACATAAGTTTTCAGAAATGATCATCTTCGATGTTAAGATATGGAACTACTTTCCATTGATCGTCGCCAACTTTAGTGGGCTCATGTCACTCAGCGCGTCCCTTAAAATATGTGCAGGCAGGAGCAGTGACTTTTTTCTAAGGTTGAATTCAAAAGTGCTCACTTTAACGTGAACAGCCTTTAATTACTGTGATTGTAAACTTATCGCTGGTTCTGAGTTCTTACATACATTTTTAGGGTACTTAGTCTCCCACAAAATGCAATTCGAATTATTAGGGTTTCCAGTAATAATATAGGATATTACTAATCCGCACATGAAGAATCGCGAAAAAGAAAAAGGGATGAACACGACAAAAAATAAATCAAGATAGCCTAAATGTTATTTGTTTCTTCGATAAGCCTCTTAAAAGTATTTTTTACCAAAATAGATGGTGCCATGGTAAACCACTGGACCCGCATTCGGGAGGAGCCGTGTTCGACGCCCGATCCGACCATCGTGATTCCAGTTTTCTATGTTATCCTGGAATCACTCAAGGTTAAATTCTGGGACGGTTCATTACTTCAGACCATGGCCGATTACTTCAACGTTCCTGTTTCCCTGAACAGCTTGGGCCGTCTCCAGTGAACTCATGGTCGACTAGACCTCCCTGCCTGCGCTAGAAAGATTTTCTTTTGATTACCGATTTGCTGTGAAATTACCGAACTCTACTCCCGCCAAGCGCTTGTCGCTCTGTCAATTTCTCGCCTTCAAATATATTTGACAACAGAAGTTGAAGACGGAATACGGCCATCAAAAATATTCTTTCCGTCAACATTTATGAAATAATCTTTAAAATGTGCTTGAAAAATTGACACACGGTCATATATGTTTACTGTACTGGAAGTATTCAAATTGAATTTTTATTTAAAAATCGTTTTCAAAGTTAAATACTGCTGCTGTGTTCCCATGGAGTTCATTATATATATATATATATATATATATATATATATATATATATATATATATATATATATATATATATATATATATGTGTGTGTGTGTGTGTGTGTGTGTGTGTGTGTGGGGGGGGGGGGGGGGTGTTTTGTAATTTATTTTAACTTCTTTACTACGAAATTCAAATTTTATTTATCAGAAATGTTTTCTGCACAGCGAAATTTAATCGTTCTGAGTTTTTATATTATGTGCAATATTCTCTTAAAATGACTCATATGCTCAGATAGCATATAATTTAATTAATTATCTTCATAACATTATTTATTTTCCAGCAAAGTTTCGTGAAGTCTCGAAAATGGCACTTTATTTACGTGCATGATTCTAATTGGCTGAGCCCATCAAACGCATAGAAACAATTAGAAACGGTTCAATATTCTAATGTTTGATGGAAACTGAATCCGCCCAACTTTTTCCAGACAAATATTGCCGTGTTTATGAATTTTCCGTGACGTCACAACTGTCCAACTTTATTTGACCGAACATATTGGAAGCAGTTTGACGGGAGTGGTGTGGGAATATTTGGCCGGGTCTTAACAACGAGGTCTTGAGAGGCGATGAGGGTGATTGAGGTGAGCATGGAGCAGCGCCGGAATGAAGGAGCGGGGGAAACGCGAGGGCCCCGAGAAAACCCGCCGACCGACGGCATCGTCCAGGAGCTGCGAAAATCCGGAGTGATCCGGCCGGGGATAAACCCGGATCGCCTTGGCGGGAGGCGAGCAGGCTGATCGCTCAGCCACCGCGGCCCCCAGCTCGAAGGGAAGTTTCGGCAGTGCGATAGGGGGCTTTAGAGCAGGCGAGCGAGCTAGCCAATGTAGAGCGGCAGGAAATATTCAATAAGGAACGGGGTGCGCGTTTCCCGGGCCCGGGTTCGCCGGACAGAGGGGTTGAGTGAAGAATTTTGCCAATGGAGGGGTGGGGGGGTGGTTTGTAGCGCGCCGTAGGGAAGGGTAGGGGTGTCGAATGAAAGGGGGAGAGGGTAGACGTATAACGCAGACCGCTAGGCTGCCCCTGGGGGGGTTGACTGCCCTCAAGGCCCGACGCTGCCTCCACCACGCGCCCTAGCGACTGAGCCCCAAAGCTAGTCTCACCCTGCAAGTCCGTCAACCCTTATCGCAGATATACGACGCCTCCATCCTTCTCAAACCCTCTTTTACGTACACCTTCGATTTACTGGACGTAAGTATGAGCAATCTGTAGCTGGTTACATGTCTGTTCCAATCCCATGCAATGTAAAGCGTATATTTAGAGGCATAGAAATGACAACTTTAATAAGGGCCAATAAAAATGCGAAAAAAAATGTTAATAAAACATTAAGAATTTTTTTTTTGAGAGCGAGAGAGGGTTTTTGTTATTCACACCATTATTTTATGCAGGCAGGCGCAAGAACATTTGGCTAGTAACCCGTATTAAACTTTAAGGCTTAGAAAGTCACATATATATGTGCTTACTCGGGACTCAAACCGGAAATCTTCCCGACATAAGATGAAGTTCTATCCGACTACTCCACGAATTAAAGGTTGCTAATAATCTACTACCTTTTATTTCGAAGCGCAGGACTCACTAAATTCCTATGCGTGGTATCAACACAGTTAACATTAGTACGTGGGTTTTTACTTATTAACGCTTAATTTAACGATATAAAACGAGTTCCATTCTCTAAAACAGGTCTGTAAAGGCTGTTCACGATAAAGCGAGCGTATTCGAACTCAACCTTAGAAAAATTTCACTGCCGCTGCCTGCATATATTTTAACGGGCGCACTGAGTGACGTTCGCCCAGTAAAGTTGGCAACGAAGGATGGAAAATAGTTCCATAGCTCAACGTCAGATTTATCATATTAGGTAACCATTCGTTATAATTAAAAAATATTTCTTTCGCTTTGTACTTTTTTAATATATCGAAATATAAAAAGAGTGTATTTGTCAAATATCTTATTTTCTAATAATTTCAAAGTTTCACTTGACCGATACACGACTAAAGGGATGAGGCCCATTAAAGTATTAATTCTACACGAGGCGTGATAATACACAACGTGCATGCAAGTGGATCTTTATCGGGGCTTTCAAAAGTGATCCGTTTACCGTGAACAGCCTTTACGTAACTGTTACTTATTTTCATGAAATAATTGTAAATTAACCTCCGCACAATGATGTATACTCCATGCGACATTATTTCTTTGTACTAACTACAGATCTCAGAAATGATACCTCTATTGTTATATAGTATCTCTAGACAAATAGCTATTTTAATAGTATCGTCATTATTGTATTTGATTTGGTAATGTATGACACAGGTAAGAAGCTAGTTATTTACAGTAGTAAGATCCACGTACACGTATATTTCAATAAATCTAAAATTGAATTTTAAAACATTATTTGTGGTAATTGATATTCTGGAAAATGTCGTATCTATAGAAATAGTTGTATAGTATATTTCACTATTTGCACAATTTTAGAAGCTAAATTTTGATAAATCACCCAAGTATGACGTGACAAGTTGTTGTACGTAAACGTATTTTTACTTACATTTTAACTATTAAATTTCACATTTTTTAAATAATTACTTTGAATGAAAGAAAATAGGCGTAAGCTATTCCTTGTGGACTGGGACACCAAAAAATATCGTCAAGAAACCACGAATTTGTTCACGATTATTTGAGCCTTTCTGAAAGCACCATTTGAGATATACTTTTCTCCTAAATTTCATCACTTCGCCGTTACTAGAATTTGGATTTTCATGAGCTAAGGAATTTATTATGCTTCAGTGAAGTGAAAATATTACATTGTTAAGACCCAAATTCGTTACTAACAGTTCAATCCATACTGTTATACAAATTAATAAAAAATATTCCTACTCGATTTGTTATAAACGTAAACCTTACACTCACAATGCATTTTCAAACTTGGATCCATTTAACTAATTCCGTTACCAGATTAATTGAACGCCTGCATGCCAGCGTGCGTGATAGCATGCATGCCTACGCATTTGCCGAGCAGTGGTTTGTTCACAGTTCGAATTCAAAAGGATTCACTTCATCATGATACGTCAAGTACTTCTAATTCGGTACATTCTTTATCCATTCGATAAAAAGCACATTGTTTCAGTTGTTATAAAGGGCTAATTTAATGGATGAAATTGTTATTGTAGCGATAACATACTTGTTCAGGCCTCGGGATCAAAGAGCGTAGGTTGCACTCAGTTAGCAAATAGTTTTTTTTTTCATTTCGAACACGCCTGTAACAAATGGTTTCTCCCATAGGTATGCAAATTATATTTTGTTGGACATTTAATTTCGCCTACAAGAAAACCATATGTTCGCCACATGTACGACAAATTTTTCATATTCGACACTGTGGCTGAAGCGTAAATTTCATGAATTTTTTTTTTCGTTTTGTCTGTTATTCCTGTGGCACAATGATGTTTAGCAAATGCGCTCGTACGAAGGGGAATGCATTAGCTTATTTCCAAGTAATCTATGTTCGTGCTGCAGCGCACAGCGTAAGTACTGCTTATGTAGAGTTACATGACCTAAATTTTTTTTCCTACGCCATGGAATTAAACGACGAACCTTTGACCACAAATTGCAGTTTCGACCGTACTAAAGAACAGTACCTGACAGAAAACTTGAAAAGGGTGTACTGGCTCGTCTGACCAGCCCATGCACGAGTGTCTGGCTGTTATTAAAGCCCCGCGCAAGGGCGCACATTTCTGTAACAGTCTGTGCTACGACCCTGAACTGTTACAATAAATATGGGACAATCTCCGACAAATCAAATGTGCACAACATAAAACTTTCTAGCATAACAGATTAATATGACGGAAAGTACAAATTATTATATTATATATATATATATATATATATATATATAATTATTACTATTCATTATTTACTTGCCACGGCTATTAGACTCTTCCATATAAAGTGCAAAAGTCAATATTTCATGGACTAATGAAATAAAATAAAAATCTGCATATTATTTAAAGATATGAAAGAATACTACAAGAAAATTATTCTACCTCGTAAGCATTCCTAGATAAGAAAACAACTCCAATTAATTGTCAGGAACACCCTTCGAAAACGTACTACTAATTAGCCTTCGCAAAAGGTTCATGAATAATATGGTGTATGCTGGAATTGTCTGTTGATGAGAACAAAAAATTAGTCCACAGCTAGATCTGCGGTTCTTCTCCTGGGTTCGAATCTGGTACCTCACAACTCCCTGCCGGCTGCGGTTCCATGGTGGTTTAGGTACTCCGACATCCTCTCTTCCTTCACGGTCCTGGAGTCGACCCCCGACTCAACCACTGAAGCGGTGACTGTGTTCCTGAAGGTGGAGCTATTCCCCGTGACGTACCTCCTTCAGAAAATGGATGATAATGTCTGACCAGAAGTTACTCGGAAAACCAAATGACGAAGTTCTCAACCCTTTTGAGAGTTCGTCGTCGACACCTCTGTTACTCACCACTCAATATTATCCAGTTACTTTCTTATTTTGTATACTTCTGTTTCTTAAACTTGACAACATTTAGTCATAAAAGGAACACTTCTTGAAATTAACCACCAATATCGAATTAACTTCAGTAAAAACTCATTAAATCGGAACCTCTTACTTATTTTAATTCCATAAACAAATGCTTTTTAGAACGACCTTCAAACGTTCCTAACATTACATAAAAACAGTTTTCAAAACAAAACACTATCATAGATTAATACAGGGTTAAATATCACAACTTTACAACTAAGGGATCTGTTTAACATTTATACAACCATTTTTTTCCTTTTGAACTAGATAAAACTTTACATATATATATACCAATTGCAATATTCAAATTACGCTAAGAACATTAATTAAATTAGGAAGGAAAACCAGGTGTTACAAGGGGTGGTAAAAGTTTCTCCTATGCACCTTTTATATTACTAATACATTTATTTATATACTTGTATATGCTGTGGATGAACAACCATTTTCTCATTTCTGTCTGAAGATACAGTATGAGGTTGTTGAGGGTAAATTTAGACTTGAAAACATGTCGAAAGCATAATAAAATCATCGAATTTGTATGGTAACTGTAGTCATATATCTACAATTCCATACTGGTGTATTCTTTTTCCATTCTATGTGTAGGTTAAAACCTTCCATTATGTACTTCACAGTCTTATCAAAAATGTTAATAGTACAAATCTGTACTGATGTGTGTAGAACCACAATATCTGTTGCAATGATCTTCCTTGCTAGTATTTAGTATTGGAGAATGAAGTACTATTTCTGTATTACACTACACATCAGTTTAAAAGGAGTTTTTTTTTTTTTTTTTTTTAACGTTTGCGTTTTCCGTGACAGAAGTAGGAAGCAACGTGATTGGCCGACCCGCTTGGCCCCCACCCTCCTTCTCGTTTACAGTCAACTTGTCGAATCAGACGCATGAACTTGAACTCTAGGATCTACAAAGCCGCGTTTCCGTACAAAGAAACACGACAGACCTACGAGTTAGCTTTTCAATATGGCAGAATGAAAAGTTGGCGAGTGAAAAAGTAAATGACGATTTCATAATCCCAAAGAATCGCAGGAATTCTTGTTTTGGCCCTGGTCATAAAATGCTTTCTTCTGTTCTTTTTTTTTATTAACATGTTTAATTTTCGCCAGACGAATTTTTGTAAAGTTTACTGCTAAAGATTTCGTTCGGCGTTCTGCAGTCGAACCTCAAGTCTGTAGGTAATTGACATGTTCCAGGGCGCGTGTAACTCCAAGTGGATTTCTCTTCGTCAAAGCACGGCTTTCCACTTCAGCATGCCCCGCTCCACTGTGCGTTTCTCCTTGGAATGGAGGTACTCATGAACTACCCCATGGCAGCCAATTTCAGGTCCAGCAACCTTCAAGGGGCAGATTTCCCCGGCCGCCCTGCAGCGCGTGCAAGAACGTGCCACAGCTATACTGGGGAATGAAGTGGACAGCCTCAAGTAGGCCGAGGAGAATCGCGCGAATAAACCGTAGAGATGCTAGACCTAATCACGTATGGGTATACTACTATACTTTCACAAGATGACAGCAGTTTAGAAGACAGATTTTGGAAAAAAAATTGGCCATTGAAGAATCTTACAAGGAAACAACGCAATGTATATTGTTAAACAGTACAACCAATAGTCTAAGAAGAGGATGGCAGGTAAAAAAGGGACTTTGGGATCTAGTTTACGATGTCACTAAACACAGTGAATACTTCTGTTCTTCACCACAAGTACTAAACAATGCCTAATTGCTCAGGAAAAAACTATTGGACTGTGATCACTTGGAATATATATATATATATATATATATATATATATATATATATATATAATATATATATTAAGGAAAGCCATCCTGCCAATTTCATTTTCGTGGTGACATCTCAGTTGTGTGGTAACATCTTAATAATTTTTTGCGCACCACGAAAAAAAAACAACAACAGGGGTAATTCCCACAAAATATTATGAAGCTGCAGCAATATTTTCAGAGTACCATAAAATGTTAATCTTCTTCTCTACTAAATCGGAGTTTCTTTCCGGTGGTGGATGACACTCTTTCAACACATTGGACTCGTCTTCGAGTGACTCGGGTTCGATCCATAGTACTGCCATTCACATTATTTTTTTCTCTTCTAAATCACTCCGGGTGAATGCCGAGATAGTTTCTTACCACAGATCGTGACCTCTTGCATCCCCGGATCTCTTCCTTCCAAGCCGCAGAGGAGAATGTGGCGTAGAGAGCGCGTGCGAACTGCTCATAAAACTATCTTCGTGTTTCAGCATTTGGCTGCTTGAGTTGGCCGATAGCACTACCAAAAACGAAATGGAATTGATTCGACGATAGAACACTGTTTACGTCCTCAAATCCTTCGAGACTTATGCCCAATTGCCCTAACCTAGTTCTGATGAAACTGTAGGCTGTTCTTATGCCATATGTAAAATTAAAATCGTCATGGGCCTGGTCATTTCATTCATGCGCCGGGCAAGTGAAACTGTAACATGATTTGAAAACGTAAGTATTAAAAAAAAAATTATTTTTCACACTTGTACGAGATAAAAAAAAAAAAGCAGAAAGCAAAATAAATCATTTCGGCATTCACAAATTTTTACCTAACACTCACAATTCGACTTTTTGATATGGAAATACTTTTCTGCGTTCACTATCGACTTAACCTCGCCAGTCATTGTGGCCGTTGAAATGTGTACGCACGACTATAGGTAAAGCACTTTTGAAAGCTCTCATTTCGAATAATACTCAATAAATATATTTTATTTTATCCTTAGACGTGAACATCCGAGTGCGGTGGAATAGACACAGAGTGTTTATTACTTACATTGCAATATTTCTTTCAAAAGAACACTATAGGTTAAAAAAAAAGTGCCGGAAGGGAAAAGTAACTAGGGTCTCAAAAGTGCTCACTTTACCGTGTACAGCCTATATGGGCAGTGACATTTTAAGAGGGTGATTTCAAAAGTGCTCAAATAACCGTAAACAACATTTACTAGGTTATATTAAAGTTGGTGTAACTGTGTTATTCTTATAAAGAGGCTAGTCTGTTGCAAATTCAAAAGTAAACAAAAATGTTTATCGAAGATGGCCACGTAATTTTTGACAGCCGTATTGGCGATTGGGTGAGTCATGTTGGGAGCATCCACAGAATAAAATCGGTATACCACATTTTTGCTCTACGGTCCAATACACTGATTCCGACAAGAAGCTTTAACCGTAACCGACCAATTGCAACAAAGCATAAGGATATTCGATGCACTGAAATGAATATATATATTAAAGTTACTCATATCCAGAATATCGTCTGTTACACACGGACTGAATGCGCTGGTACTGTCTACTCAAGACGACTTCACACTTTCTGAACGCAGCCTTGGAAAAGTAACCCCATGTATGGAATGTTTCGATGTTGTTTCCTGGATAAAGTATGTATTGCAACGTTTTAAACTTCCGTTAACATAAACATAACTTAATTTTTGGTTAAACCGAGATTTCGCTGATGTTCAAGTTTAGAAATTGCTATCTTGAATGATTTGTCAGTGAGAATTAAAACGGAAAGAAAGGAAATAGTTCTTCTGTAAATATATATATATATATATATATATATATATATATATTTTTTTTTTTAAGGTGTTCCGGAATGCATTCGTTCGTTGTGTAAACATAGTTTTCGACTAATCTACCCAACGCACAGTTACTGTGTTATGGTTATCCTAGGCGTTTTCGTTTAGAATCGTTTACGTTTTGTTTAAATGTGGAGGAAGAAGTAGCCGGCGCCCTAAAAATTGAACTTCAGCAGGTTTTCGGTAAAAGTTGAAAACTATACCACAAGTAGCGCTGTAGGGTTTATTTCCTTAAGCTATTTCTCGAGTCCAGACAAATACCAGCGATTTTAAGGAGAACGTTCACTATTCTCTTGCCCGTTACAATAAACTGCCTACTAACCTCATTAAATAAAAAATTTTAAATTTAAAAAAATATATATATGTTTAAAAGTTATTGCACTGGTCTAAACGAAGAACGAAATTTTGTTTGAAATCTAGAGTTATACCAATGACTTTGTGTATCGTTTCCATCACAGGCGTGGTTTTTATCAGCATCTCTAGGAGCGTGTAAAAAAAATGTTCTTTCTCTTTGCATCTTTTAAATGGAAAATCAGCTACTTGCACAAATAATTAGTAGTAATTATTGCAGCCTGATACAATGCAGTTGATGAAAATGCACTAATAAAAACCTGTAAAGATGTGTTATACGAGTAATATTCCGAATTTCGTTGGCTTCAGTAGTAAAATATCTATTTCATTTGGTTTTAAATCCACTCACTCGGAAATAAGAGTAAAAAACATTCTAGTATTTTTATTTACGATTAATAAAAATACTTTTGAAAGTCCTACTTGTATGCACAATGTGTATTATTCCGCAAATATGTAGAATTTACATTTACATGGGCCTCGTCACTTTATTCATGCGTTATTCAAGTGGAACGGCAACATTGTTAGCGGAATAAATAATTTTAAAATTCGCCAAAACTTACAGTTATAATGTATTAAGACTGTAGAAAGCAAAATAAATATTTTCAGCTTACGCAAATGGTTAGCTAAGACTTTAATTTGGAACTCCTGCCATCCACCATAGTTTCCAACTTCACCAGGCGTTTGCCAGGCGTTGCGCCCGTTCAAGATTGTTTCGAAATGCGTTCGATTAAACGCGAGCGGCCTTTAACACGCGCCACGGCGAGCAGGGACAGATGATCTTCGCGAGAACATTTCTGAGAAGTCTTGTGCTTCGCTATTGCACAAGTGCAGTTGCCTGAGATGCGTAACGATTTGAACCATCCGCTCGCGAAAGTAGATCCAAACATAGCGTCTTTTGAAAGCAGCTCGGCATTAAAGGTTTCCGCTTGAAGCAGGTGTACCAAACCACACCCTAGGAAAAGTTCAATTCAAAGTTTTTCTGCCTGGTAGAGAAGGCCATTTATTTAAGGCTGTTCGGTTTAGGCCTATTGTAACACAAATTGTTTTGATTCTAAGAGAAGGTCAGGATAAACATGTGTTTGCTGTTGAAGGCTGTTCACTATAAAGTGAGCACTTTTGAAATCAACCTTATAACAACTTCACTGCACCTACCGGCATAGATTTTCACTGGCGCACTGAGTGACATGCGCCCAGTAAAGTTGGTAATGATGGATGGAAAATAGTTCCATATTTTAACGTCAAATGAATTATGTCAGTTGAACATTGTGATAATTTAAATTATTTATTTCGCTTTCTGTTCTTTTTATTACTATTTATCGAAGTGTAAAAAGGACCAGATTTGTAACATATTTACTTTTCTGATGATTCTACAGTTTCACCTGACCGACGCAATGAATAAAGTGACGAGGTCCATGGAAATGTTAATTATACATAACGTGGAAGAGCACACAAAAAGCGTACCAGTAGACCTTAAGCACGGCTTTCAGAAGTGCTCATTTTACCGTGAACAGCATATATAAAATATTTAACCTCGTACGTTTTTGCTTTATGGCAATATCGCCTTCCTTTATAGCAAAAATAAACATTATTAGAGCTGCTTTCGTAAAGAATAAAGAAAAATTACTTCGTGCCAAATATGACGGGTTAGCGATATTGAAGGTTTCCTGCCGTACATTGTAGTTTTCATTACGTGATTGCTGTCCCAGAGCAAACATTCAGTAGCTGAACTGCAACCGAACAAATAACATTTCCTTCTGCAGACGTTTAATGTTCTTATGAAGTGCAGCGATTCTCCAGATTGCTAACCTCAGTTCTTTTCAAGACGTGACAATATATTCTGGTACATGTTACTTGCATAACATACCTACAGAAAGTAATCCAAGCAGGATGAAGCATAATGGTCGTACAGTGAAAAGCGTTAATCTTGGATCACGGGGGATGAAACGTTTGAGTCTTAAAACCGTTTTAGTAATTTTTCCTTTAAAGTGAATATAATTTTTAAAGGTTTGTCACTTCTCTCTTATTTATTTAATCTCTGTTGTTTTTCAGAGTACAAATTTTCTGTACAGTGTAAGTAACATTGCCACAAAGACGTCTGATAAACTTTTATAGCGGCAATGCAAGGCCATTATAGTCATTACTACACTGATCAAACAAAGATTTGGTTTGTGGCAAGCCCACTTTGCAGTGGTTAATATTTAAACATCTTTTTATGTGTCGTAACAAATTAAGTGTGCCAGCAAATAGAGCGTTTTTACAGTGCGTAATACATAAGATGGGAGTACGTGATACCACAACTGTAAAGTTTTAGCTAGGTATCAGCCTGAAGTAAACCGTAAAAAGGAAACTTTTTATCGCTACATTTGCATATTGGCGATGCTAAAATGGGCAATTATTTTGTTAGGAATTAAGATAAGTTCTGCAATTGTAACCTTGTTGTGACGAGCCTACAAAAATATAGAATTACAATAGTTGTAACACTCTAGTGTTCTTGATCTTCAATAAAACATGATCTTCAATAAAACAACTAGGCGAAGTCTGCGTTTCAGTTACATACTCATCTGCCACTTTCACATGGCAATGTGGTGCACTTATTTAAGTAATGACATTTACTTACCCAGATCGGCCATTCCGAATTACAGCGTTGTTTATAATTTGTATCCAGATACTCAAATAGTCAAGTTGACTTCAGCTAAAGTACTTTGAAATACGTAGTGCCATAACATATTTTTATTAAAATCAGTTATCCCTAGCAACATATGAACATATTTGATAACTGTTCCGCACTTTTTTTGTAAATTATTTTCACTTTTCAGATGTCAAATGTATGATTTTTCGGTAGAAGTTTAACAGTCAGAGTGGAACTTTTCTGATCGTCTATGAAAGTAGACTATTTAATAGTTTTTTTAGAAGAAAAACATCGAGGTTGTTAAAAAAGTAATTCCCGAGGATCCTTCAGGTATATTGTGTCCGTTGTTTTTCGAATAAAATATTCAAAAGTTAATGAGTTCTCCGAACGAGGTCTGAAGAAACTCCTTTGCCTAACCTAAGATGCAGTTTTACTGACTATTATTTTCAAGAATGACACCAAGCTTCAGTAAAATAAACACACGAAGTGCTGTTACAAGAATGCCGTACTTCGCTTATAGGCTATTCACGGTAAAGTGAGCACTTTTGAAATCAACCTTGGAAAAATGTCACTGCCCTTGCTTGCATATATTATAATGGCCGCACTAAGTGTCATGCGCCCAGTGAAGTTGGTAGCGACGGATGGAAGATAGTTCCATACGTTAACGTCGAATTAAAAGTGCTAGGTAACAGTTTGTGATTACTTAAATTATTATTTTTCGCTTTGTGTGTTTTTTTTTTTTGTGCATCGAAGCTTACAAAGAGCATATTTGGAAATATTTACTTTTATAATAATTTCACAGTTTCACTTGACCGACGCATGAATAAAGTGATAAGGCCCATGATAATGTTAATCTTACATAAGGCGGAAGAATACACAACATGTATACAAGTAGATCTTAGGCAGCGCTTTCAAATTTGCTCATTTTACTGTGAACGGTCTTTACTTTCTTTTCCACGCAAAATGAAACGTATTCAGCAATATCTCTCTCGTGGTTTTTTTTTTTTCCACTTTCTTCTCTATTGTAAACCCCCCCCCCCCCTAAAATAGGGATTTACACCTAGTTTTATGCATGTTTCACTCATATCTCCGCAGTTTTCCTTATTTTATGTCTCCATTCCCAACGTTCTTCGCTCTGAACGTATGGCTACACGCCATACAACATCAGCTGGATTTTTCATAAAATGCTTGTTTTCTTGCAGTGAAACCGAATATTATATCATTCTTGTTTAAGGCACGCTGTATCGTGTATCATCCATGACCAGATAAATCCTGCTAAAACACCGGATGAATGTAGGTTCTACAATAGGAAACAAAATATATCCCATATGTTATTGTTGTCAGGGCAAAAGATGACAATTTTTTAGCTGGCAGGAATATTTAGAGAGGATATGAATTATATCGTTATCCAGAAATTTTTGGATTTTCGTGAACGGCTCACAAACTTTACACGTTATTTCATCCAACAAAGCAATTTTCTATAGCAAAAGATGAAATCATAACTTTTCGACCATACTCGTTATATAGCAAAACAAAATAATTTAAACCACTACACATTTGTCTTGATGAGACATATTACTTGAGAAGAATTAAGTAATCTTTACTTATTATTTTCGCTAGTAAAAAAAAGGTCTAGGAAAGTTTGTGTGGCATGTATGTGTATAGATATGAACTGAATAGGGGGATGTGTCTATGCACCTATTTAACTGCCCGTATGCCGGATACACTATGAACTTCTCTTGTCCTGTATTAAACGTCCTTGACAGTGACCATTGTATGATACGACAGGAAAACTAATAGTCTTAAGACTGTATGATTTACAGAATCACTTAATTGATTATAGAATGTTTGCCAGTTTACCTTAGTGTATTTATTTCGAACCCTGGCGAAGGATATGTACAATATTATGGTATATTTTGAGCTCGTAAGACTCTACAAACCTTACTGTCATCTGCGAAGAAATGCTAACGAGGCCACATGTCTACGTATGAGCGCCTATATGTACATCTCCAAAAACTCAGTTCTCACCAAACAGATTACGACGAAATTTCGCTTAGTAGTTCGGCAGAGGCAAGTTTAAATTAGGCTCATTTTGTCGAGATGTTTTGAGAAGCACTACCTATCACATTGCTAAGGTTCACTGAGTTGGTAATATCATTGTAAACACATGCAAACAAACTCTCTACTGCATACTGTAAGTGCTCAGAATGATACTGCCGTAAATATACTTCGTGATTAAAAAGTCTACACACAAAGTTTAGGAATTTTATTAGGCTTGATCGATCTTTATGGCATTAAGTATTACAACGTTAAACATTAATTTTGTATAAAAATAAAATTTAGGCTATTTTTTTTACATAATAGAATTTTGTTTGCTGTTGTACTATGAGAATTGTAAACCACAAAGCACGAATTTCGATCAGTACTGTTTATAATGCATAGGTAATTTATTTTTGGTTCATGCGATAATTGTTAAATAATTTTCTCTATAGTGTGGAAGGTTGGAACGACTGTTACGAAAGCGAGTATTTAATCTCTTACTATTTACAGGATTGTAATAAAATAATAACTGTGGCAAAATTGTTGTGGTAGTCTTGTTGAAGAAAAGAGTTATGTCACGACGATGATAGAATACTAATGTGTTACCGCGCTTTTATTAGTAATTATTAATCATTCACGTTCCCTTGCACTAGAAGCATTTTAAATCTCATTAATTAATTTTTGGAGCACAATACCCAATGCTACAGTTTGTCGAGCACATCTGTAAAGTTATTTGAAAACATTAGGCATCTCGCAAAGTTAATTAATTCTTGGAGCACAATACCCAATGCTACGGTTTGTCGAGCACATCTGTAAAGTTATTTGAAAACATTAGGCATCTCGCAAAGTTAATGAATTGGTTATGTAAATAATTGGTTTTATTCTTTACCTTCTTTACAAAATAGCTTACCGAAGATAGAAGTTTAATCAGAAATTTTTTTTTGGAATAATATCAAAATGAACCAATTCCCTGCTGTGGAATTATCAGTGCATAAATTTGAAAATCACTGGAAACATTCATGAAGCTACTCACTGAATGCCAGTAATACATAGACAGATTATTACGCCATAAGAGACTTATTATGGATTAAAATACAGTTCCACGTGACCAAGAATATTCATGTCACCAATAGTACCAACTAACTTTCGATACAACAAAATCTGATCACCGAGTTCAAACCTCATGTTCTTACGAGAGAACATGGACGCATTACAAAATACACTAATAACAGCAGTCCATGCCATTTCCGACATACCTGCAATACAGACCCACCTGCCAATTGCCTTGCACCAAACGATACATGAAGAATGATGCACACATACGGGGCGGTGACATAAGAGTCCTTGAAGGGAATTCATCAGGAAGAATACAGCCTTGTGCTGTATTGTGGTTGTACTTTCAGATTTGATTTGAGATCCAATAACAGGATGTTCTAAACAGTATTTGGTTATTATTACCAGGAACTGTGACTTCTGTCGTTGGAAATTTGCATATGTTTGTTATTATTGTGTTGCTGGAGTGATTCACTTTGTTTTGCCGAATTCGGTTGCGTTTTCAGGTTTCAAGGTTGTAGCGACGACCAGCTAGTGGTACCGAAGGTTGACGCGTTTAGGATTTAACCTTGTAAGTGGCGAAATTTAACTGGTTCAGAAAAATAACAATAGAGCGTCCACCTTTTGGTTTTGAAGCAATATTTTTTTAAAATGTTATTACGTCCTATTAAAGTGTATGACTTCCTTATTATTTAAATGTTTTGAATGTTAATAAAATTTATCTGAAGAATATAGTTATCTGATACACATTATATACATAACGTTCCGCTATCACTTCGAAATATCGTAACTTGGAGACTATTATAGATAGCATATTACGGATTGTTTTAAAATTTCTGTAACTCAAAAAGTTTTTTCCCTTTATTTTATTCACTCCATGATCTCAATGTGCACCCCATTTGTGGCCCGTAGAACATTCGGGCGATAATCGAGTTCTGCCCGTGAATGGACCAGCATTGCGGCATCAACAATTTGGGTTACTTCGTTGATCTTTACGCTACGGATAGCGACGTTAACTGACCGGTGTTCTATACACGTTATCCTTTACGCTACGGATAGCGACGTTAACTGACCGGTGTTCTATACACGTTATCCTTTACGCTACGGATAGCGACGTTAACTGACCGGTGTTCTATACACGTTGTCCTTTACGCTACGGATAGCGACGTTAACTGACCGGTGTTCTATACACGTTATCCTTTACACTACGGATAGCGACGTTAACTGACCGGTGTTCTATACACGTTATCCTTTACGCTACGGATAGCGACGTTAACTGACCGGTGTTCTATACACGTTATCCTTTACGCTACGGATAGCGACGTTAACTGACCGGTGTTCTATACACGTTGTCCTTTACGCTACGGATAGCGACGTTAACTGACCGGTGTTCTATACACGTTATCCTTTACACTACGGATAGCGACGTTAACTGACCGGTGTTCTATACACGTTATCCTTTACGCTACGGATAGCGACGTTAACTGACCGGTGTTCTATACACGTTATCCTTTACGCTACGGATAGCGACGTTAACTGACCGGTGTTCTATACACGTTATCCTTTACGCTACGGATAGCAACGTTAACTGACCGGTGTTCTATACACGTTATCCTTGACGTACCAGCACAGAAAGAATCCCAAAGGGCGTGATTTCAAGAGAGCGTCAGAGAAATGCGATTGGGCATCGCGATCCATCCATTTCCCAGGCAACTTTTTATTCTGTGGATTCAGGACACCCTGGCTCCAGCGTGGCTTCGTCTATAAATAGGTACTTGTCTTTATATAAATGGTGGTATGTGTGGAACGTGCGGATGAATAATGCCGAAGAGACCGTGATTTGGCAAAGCTTTGATCATCTGCGCTTGGCACCCATAAGGTCGTAACTTCTTATGCAGAACTTTAAGGACTGTAGACCCTGTTTTCAGTTTCTCTCATGAAGCAAGACGAATCGACTTTCCAGCGCTACATCAGCTTGCAAACTGAAGGGTTACCTGATGCAGGGCGGGGGGAAGTTCGAGAAACACTACCTGGAGCCCTATTCTCTAAGTTGAGCTTGCTTAAAGAAAGTCAACGTGATTGTCTTTATGATAAAGAGGGCCATACTGATGGTTACTCGTAAGCGTCTTTAAGCGGTATTCTGTAAGCCATATCTTTATTGTCGTCTTTGTGTAAAGACGTACGTTTGGCAACGCAGCGGGCTGAGTTCTGAAATCAACGATCTGCTTGTTGAATTATATTTTTTGCCGTTATAAAAGGATGTCATGTGTCACACATTTTTTATTGTATTGAATTTTCAAATATATATGAAATTTATTTCTTAGTGTATTTTGCAATAGTAATACTTCTAAAATAAATTTTCTTCTTTTTATGGATACAAGATTTCAAATGGTACTAGTTAGTTTTGAGCATCCCGAGATAGCAGCACTGACGCATGGCAGAATCCGTCACTTCGCACATACCTTAAGGCGGGAGTATCACTAGCGAGTCAAAGCATATACTCCGTAAATGTGTTTCAAACACCGTTTATTTGTGCGGAAATATAACATAATATAATACTCCTGATCTATTTTTGGTGAAGTTTAATTACTTTGTTTTTCTGTAGCACGTGTTTGCTATAATAAACCTTAATATGTCGGCCATTGTCTTTCCACTTTCGTTCATAAAGACAGCTGCGTGGGATTCGAAAGACAATAATGGAGACATACTGATTTAAAGAATACGACTTCGTCTCGTAAATACCGTTACGCGGTAAATCTCTTTATGCAACGACAGCAAATGTTATAGAAGGCCCCAGCCGCTTTACAATTGTCCAACCACTTTCTTGTGCTGGTTTTTGCTGGAGGCTTATGCCCATACTGTCGGCGACAATTCTATTGGACGGCGTGTACTTGGATTCGACGTAACCAAATGACATAAAGTCCTCCAGAAGTGTAACCATTTGTATGTACATCAATTTCGCAAAATAGCACAAAGAAACTAGTTGAGTTGCAGAACATTTCGAGATAAACCGCAATGTTCTATGTTTAATAGTTTCTCAGTTATCGTGTACATAAATGTTTAGCCAACAGTAATCATTTATATTTTAAAACATTTGTAAAGTATATAATTTGTGTTATGTGTTGGCAAGACTTCATAAAGTAATATTTATAATTGCAATAGTATAAAGCACTGATGGTATATGAAGTTCTAAATATTTCCCAATTCTTATTTTTGTACGATGCCAGTTTGTGCGTGCTCACACGCACTGCAGTAACTCACAGTTATTGCTTGGAAAGAAGCGGAGTCTCCTATGAATAACTGAGGTGGTGTGAGCGATACGTCACCTCCAGTTATCTCCGGTAGTTAACTGGTTTTCCGTAACCAATCGGTGGACTGGAGGACATACGGTGATGGGAGAAACGGAGGGGATGAAATACTGAACACAATACTCTCTACCGTCGACATTCACTATGCTATATGCTGTTCACGGATAGAACGAGCCCTTTTATAAAGCCTTGCTTAAGATCTACTTGTATACACGTTGTGAATTCTTCCGTCTTATGTAAAATTACCACTGCCTCTGGCCTCATCACTTTATCCATGCGTTGGTAGAGTGAGACTGTGTAATTATCATAAAAGTAAGTAGTTTGCAATCTGCTCATTTCTACACTTCAATGCATTAAAAATACAGAAAGCGAAAGAAATAATCTAGTTTTTCATAAATGATTACCTAACACATTTTAATCAATGTTAATATATGGAAGTACGTTAGTACCATCGTTACCAAATTTATTGGGCGCATGTTACTCAGTGCGGCGGTAAAAAATATATACAAGTAGGAAGAGTGACTTTTCTAAGGCTGATTTCAAAAGTGCTCGCTTTATCGTGAACAGCCTTTAGTATTAACTACTCAACACAGCACGTTTAGTGTCTGATCTGCGATGAGGTAGTGGACAAACGGTAACCTACAAGGAAGTAGGAATACTGTTGCAGATATGAAAGCTGGGTAAGTTGGAAGTTCAATGGGACAAGATCAGGGCCAAGTACATTAGGTATTCAACGTTCCTATATATCTGTTTGATGGGTTTCCAACAGGAACAATTCGAAAAAGTGTAATAAAATAATTTTCGTGCATGTTCCGTGTACCTAATCATTGTAGAGTGTGTGTACGTAATTAATATTAAAGCGGCACTCAGTGTCACGAAAAAGCATCAGATGCATGGCATATCTTTGAAGTGGGTATCACACAGGCGTCTTTCTGTGTGAGCAAAGAAACACGATCGAGCGAGATCAAGACGTGGGTATTGACCCGCGTTTGACTTCGAAACGCTTATTCAGCACAATTAAAAGCCTCGTTCGAAATACTATCTGCGTAAGTAAATCTAATGCTCCAATAATTGAGAAGTCTACAGCACCCTTCTCGCTCGTTGAATATTGTGAAATACTGCCGGTATATTCCGTCTCATGTATTTGAACTGCACGCCACAATTTCAATTGGAGAACTACCAGAGTTCCCCGAAGAAACACTAGTTCCAACCGCTCCGCTCTGCTCCTAACTTCCCCAGCTCGACTCATAGTACTGCGATTTTCAACAAACAGCCACTATTAAATTCTAATTCAAGTGAATTGTTCTCGCTTTCCAATGTTAAATTACATGTCGTACGTGGAAAGTGGAGGAAACTGGTATTTTTTTTTTTACGTCTGAATAATTAACGACGCCTTCTGCCGGAATGTTAACACATGCTAGCACCGCAAAGTTCCACGAGGCACTGAATGCAGAAATGAACGAACCGAAGCACTCTGCCAAACAATGAAACCTGTTCCCTTGCCTTTTGGCAGAAAAGAAAACTGGAAGACAAAGGAATGTGTTCTGAGAGAACCTTTGTGAGGGAGTTATTCTGCAGGTAAGAAGTTAATTAAAGAGTCCCACGAGAAATTAAACGTCAGAGAGAGTGCTGCGAAACACATACCAGTAGAGGAATACATTAGAAGCTGTTTCTGTGTGCCAAACTATTTATCCCAGGGTCATATCCATTTTTTTTTTAATGCTGTTACTTCAGTTAACACCGCCTGCTTTGATATGCAACACGGTTTACAGAGCGGTAGGTCTGTGTTGCCTGCCCGTCAGAAATTGTATGCGTAGTCAGAAATCTTCAGCAAAATAAAATAAAAAATTCATATATATATAACCATATAGACTATTTGCGGTTCCTTTAAACTTTATGAACAAAGGGAACCTTTGAAAGGTCACCCCATGTATGAAATATTTGGCGGTTTCCCAGCTATGTCATGCTTTTCAAGAGTTTTAATTTCTTCCTAACACAGATATAATACCATAGTTTGATCAAATTGAACGTTTCCTCATATTGTACTTACAAATTATAATGTCTCCTTTACAATTTGTACATATAAATGACGGCGAAAATAGGCGAGTTGGTGATGGCTGGTAAGAAATAATTTTCATACGAAATATTATTAAACAGAGTGCTGACGAATGCGGTGTATTGTCCCTTTCGTATCGATGTCTGCAATTAGTTGCCCTTTTTTGCACGAGGCGGAGGAATAGTCTGGAAATACAACTCCAGCAGAGCTTCAGAAAAGTTGGAAGTTGCCGTGTATGGACTTCAGGCGCACGCACGTTCACATACGTGAAATATATTAACAAAAAAATAATCGTGTCGTTGTGATGTATTACAGTGGGTTTAAAACAAAAAAGACCAAGAGCGACACGAATCGAAGGGAGGAAAATATAAGAAACTCGCAAAGCCCAGCAACAAAAGTAACGCGACAAAAATAAATACACGTAGTCACCAGGTTCGCGAAGGTGCGATATTTTGCCAAACTGCCACGTGCGTGGAGTGCAGAAGTTTGTGCGACTCTTAAAGGGGGTGGGGTGGGGGCTATGTATCTGCTCGCCCAAGGTCAAGAAGTGAGGGAGCGATACGGGTGACAGTTACACGCAAGGCTAGCGCCTCATCGCTCCTACGCGCAAGGCGTGCAGTGTTTCCGTAATAACTATTTACTGTGCAAATTAGATCTGTGACATGGGGTTTTTTTATTACACGCGAGGAAAGTCCACAGATTAAAATACGTCCGCATCTCTTATCGCTTAAGGAAACTGCATAGGTAAGTTTAAAAAATGCGAGATTTGACCTGTTTGACGATTTTTCTCCTCCAAGAATACACTTAATATGACAAAAGTGATAAAAAAAATGGGGCCATAGATAATGGTTTTTTTTTTATATTTTTACTGACAAAAAGTCATGTTTCCAGAAGTTTAATTTACCGAGATGCACGTTTACGCCCAAAAAAAAATATTTCACAGAAAAAGTTTTAGTACATAGGAATTTTAACAGCGAGGGTCTTGAGAGCCAATGAAGGTGAGAAGCAAAACGAGTATGAAGCACCGCTGGAATTGATGAGAGCGGTAAACGGGAGATCCCCGAGAAAACCCACCGACCAGCAGCATCGTCCGAACTGAAAAAAAAAATATTTTGTGGCGGCGACAAAATTATTTTGTTGGTATTAACCCTGCCAAATTTTTGGTGGTGTACACTAAAATTTTTGTAGCTCCCACGAAATAAGTTTTAATGGCCATTAAACTTTTGTGGCCACTGAAAACTTATTTTGGGGTAGCTACAAAAATTTTCGTGTACACCACAAAAAACTTCGCAAGGTGAATACCAAATTTAAATATTTTTGTCGCCGCCGTAATTTTTTTTTTATTCCGGTGCGGAAATCCGGGAGTGATCCCGCCGGGAAGTTAACCCGGTTCGTCGAGATGGAACACGTGCTTTCTAGCCGCTGCACCACCGCGGCCCCTCGTGCTCGTCCTGCGGTGATGTGATTATGCGCGCGGGCGTCGGACGGACGTGCCCGTAAATGATGATGGACGCGTGAGCGGTCAGACGGTCGCGGGGTGCGGCGTTGTGGTGGCTGATTTACAACCGCCGTCATGGACTCTCGCCAGCGAGTATCTGATCCCGGGGTCCTCGCCGCGTTTCCTTCGAAGCAGGCACAGTTCTGCCCGATAGTCGGAGACGAAGGGGAATCGCAGAATTTGCCATCATATATTCTACTAGCGGACCCGACAGACGTTTCCCTGTACACATGTCTTAAATCCGAAAATTTCAAACTTTTTTTTAAATAAGTTGTAACAATCTGGACCGTTTTGATGAAAAATTTTATTAAAAAAAAGTTATTACAATACCTGACGTCATCACATGTACAGTTACCACAATTCGACCTATCGATTGCGTGCGAATACGTACATACTATGAGCTAAGTTGAATATAGAAGCTATGTTGAATAGAAACTTAAATTTGCACAATGTATAGTTTTTATCTACACTTCAAACCACTTCACACACTAATTACACCTGAATGTAATATTTCAATTAGCACGCGATTTATTTTAACACAATAACAACACAAAGTTACGAAATTCTCCTGAATCTGATCGCAGCGCCACTATCGGGACAAACTGGAAGTAAAATGAAATATTTTTGGATATTCGACACCGCGATCTCAGCACTGTCTGCCGGATACAATGTAAAACATTGCAAGATCAATAATAACTTATAAATAAAAAATTTATTAAAAAAAACATTTTGTAGTGGACCGAATTGTGAATCTAAACCATTCTCGAATCCACTTGAACACACACAAAAAATTTCATCAAAATCGGTCCAGCCGTTTAGGAGGAGTTCAGTGACATACACACGCACAGAAGAATTATATATATATATATATATTCTATAACACTCTAGTTCATTCTTCCATGACTGAATGGACAAGGTTATGACTCGGGTAGTCCTCGGTTGCAACCTTCATGGTGTTCGAAGCTCGATCTGAGATCGAATCTAAGATCGACACAGAAAACTGTTGCACCATGCGAGTTCAGAACTGGACTGGAGATCGAGATGAAGTTCATTTCGAACCGCCGAAATTGGCGGTTCGGAATCTCGATCCGAGATCAGCAGCCATCGTCGACAAATGTAGTTTGAAAATACGCCAACAGATAGAACTACGTTCGATTATTTTCTTGGGAAATTATCACAACATTATACGCACTTGAATATTATTCAGCAAAATTGGTACAACAATAATTCACTTAAAACAGATAAGACATCGCGCATCTAGATCTATATATATATATATATATATATATATATATATATATATATATATATATATAGTGAACAATATGGATACTTCCATGACGTAATATATTACGAACTAATAGCAAAATTTGTCTCATGCTTAACCTCGATCTCTAACTTTGGAACCAAGATCGAAGAATTGAAGATATAGAATCATGAAATTTCGTTGGTGCAACACTTTTGCATTGGAACCAAGATCAAACTGGATCCTGGTTCGGAACTAGGATCATTCGATCTCGGATCGGGGAATATGTTGGTGCAACCGGGCATCAGTTGTTTGCAGACCAGTCACGAACGTTCTGCCTCGTAGTATCCGAATCCTCATTGGTCCAGTGAAATGAGATATAGGCTGTTCACGGTAAAATGAGCATTTTTCGAAAGCCCTGCATAAGATCTATCTGTATGCAAGTTGTTTATTACTCCAACATAGGCAAAATTAACATTGCTATGGCTCTCGTCACTTTATTCATGCGTCGGTCAAATGAAACTATGTAATTATTAGAAATGTAAATATTTTACAAATCTACTCATTTTTACACTTCGGGGCAATTAAAAAAATACAGAAAGCGAAAGAAATAATATAAGTTATCACAAATGGTTACCTAACAGTTTTTATTCGACGTTAATATATGGAACTACTTTCCATCCATCATTGCTAACTTTACTGGGCTCATTACACTCAGTGCGCCCGTTCAAATATATGCAGGCAGGGGCAGTGACATTTTTCTCATGTTGATTTGAAAAGTGCTCACTTTATCGTGAACAGCCTTTAGTAGCTTCATACGTGCATGACAGTCAATACGGAAATAAAACTGTCGGACATGTGTCCAGTACGTTGAATCATAGCAAACAGTCAACTTTTCCCGCGATAAACCATCATCTCTACAGATACTATTTGTCCCCCCCGAGCTTCAACACCTACAAGGAAACAAGAAATACGCAGCAGAGTTCACGTTTCAGTTGCGCAGTAAAGTGTTTCCTGACCAGACACTCAACGGTTGTAGGCTGTTTAGGGTTATTTGAGCACTTTTGTAATCAACCTTGGAAATATCTCACTGCCCCTATCCTACATCCAGAGGTACCTAAATGGCAACATTCCATTTTTCAACTAGGATTCCACTTCAAATTTTCAACTTAATAGATCACTGCGAATGGAAATATCAGTGATTTCAGTCATCAGTAGGATAAATTCAACTGTCCTCTGTATATTGGAGTCTTGGAGTCTCGTATGATTATTATTTCACTACTGCCCGGCCAATAGCCAGTTTTACATTTGGCCGGGTACAACGGGATTTTGTCCTCATTGGAGGTTTGTTAAAAAGAACCTGGCCTGTGGTTGCAGTCGGAGGGTTAATTATTGCCCGAATTTTCGCTGTAGGGCGAATATAACTTTATTACAACTACGCTGGTTCTAATTACCCGAGAATTTCTGAAGATTCACATTTACTGATACTCACAATGTAAATTATTCCCGCAAGGCTAGCTAATGGTTACAAGTCATTACACTACGCACTTAATCACGGTTTGCGTGTTACAATACGGATATATATATATATATATATATATATATATATATATATATATATATATATATATATATATATATATATATATATATCTCCCTTCCTCTCTCCTGGTGGCAGGAGAGAGGAAGGGAGATAGAGAGGTATGGTAGCAACCCATGGAGACCGACAATATATATATATATATATATATATATATATATATATATATATATATATATATATATATATATATATATATATATATATATATATATATATATATTGTCGGTCTCCATGGGTTGCTACCATACCTCTCTATCTCCCTTCCTCTCTCCTGCCACCTGTGAACCAATTTTCTCTACTCCGACAGATATAAATCGGCCTCAGAGACTCTCAATTACGCTCCAAAGAATTGTACATTTATCTTTCCTGGCGTCAGTGAGTAAACGCACGGAAATCTTACACCGAGAGTGTCAATAAAACTCGACTCGAGAGAAGAGAGACGGTCACAGCAATTGTGGAAACCAAGCAAACGTAACTTTCAAGTTCTCTATATGCGAAGCCTACTGTGAATGGAGCCTGTTACATTATTCATTACACGCGTTTAAAAACAATGGATTTGTAACCTAAATAAGTATTTCTTTCTAGATCCTTGGTGTAATCCATCCACAGTTACTTCACATTTTTCTGAAGCCCTGCTCAAGTTCTACTTCCAGGGTATCCCTCCGTCTCATGCGAACTAAGTTCAGGTCTGGAAAATTTCACCAGAGGACAACGCACCACATTTCTGCGCAATAAGTTGTTATAATATTTTGCATAAAAGTTTTTCCTTACTAAGCGTTATCAACACACATGCTTTCTCGCTGTTAAAATTCATATTAGTTATAAATTAAATATTATAATTTATGCAGAGCATATAAATAACATTGCATTTAATTTTAAAATGCTAATTTTGTGACGGGCAGCATCATATTACTACACGTGTTGGAATAATTATCAACTTGCAATTAATTAAAACATTCTTAAAATTAATGGGGAGGACCACGTCGCACACACCTTCGAATAATTAACATAATTATATTCTAACACGTGGACCTTGTCGACATTCATCCATTCGAAAAAAAAAAAAAAACTCACTGCGTTTGGTTGCGGTTTGTGCGATGTACTGTCCGATAAAGCCATTTCACGATAAAGTGAGAACTTCCGAAATCAACCTTAGAAAAAAGTCACTGCTCCAGCCTGCATATATTTTAACGGGCGCCCTGAGTGACATGCGCCCAGTCAAGTTGGTAATGATGTATGTGAAAATTGTTCCGTATCTTAACGCCGAATAAAAAGTGTTGTGTAACCATTTCTGATAAATTGAATTATTTCTTTCGCTTTCTGTTTTTTTTTTTTTTTTTTTTTTTTTTAAGCATCGAAGTGTATACATGAGCAGATCTGTTAAATATTTACTTTTCTAATAATTTCACGGTTTCACTTGACCGACGCATGAATAAAATGGGGAGTCCCGCGCCAATTTTAATTTTACATAAGGTGGAGGAATACACAACGTCAATATAAGTAGATCATAAGCAGGGCTTTCAAAAGTGCTCATTTTACCGTGAACAGCCTATACGCACGAACACTTTCACGCGCTGATTTTGAGGTTTAGAAACCTCCGGTGAGACTTCAAACTCTAATATAACTCACCTGTAATATTCTCGCCGGCTTCACATCACTTAAAAAAAAAAATAAAAAAAAAAAATGAAAAAAAAAAAAAAAAAAAAATGAAAAACCTGGGGTGCCGAGAAAATAACCGCTGATATCCGTCGATATTTTCACGTGCGGCAGCAACCAGACCTGGCAGAGAAGCGTGTAGCGGACTGGTGTTTCAGCGATTCATCACTGGAGCGCAGCACCGTAGACGGCAAGTGTTGAGAACTGCCTGCCATGGTACGTGCGCTGCCCAAAACAGCGACGTCTGGTTACGTCGTTTCCGGCAACTTGGGAAGTTTGATGACATATTTCAATTAGTTAGACCCCCCTAAGGGAAATAGGTGTACGCTGCATCGGTTCGCCATATTTGGTAACATCAACCGCCATTGGTTGTGATTAGCTTAATCCCTCCCAGGAGTAATTGAAGGCCCCAACGATCTCTTGGAAATTCGGGGTTTTTGAGGGGAAATTAATTTGATTGGTGGCGCAGGAGGGCGAACCTGTGTATTTAATGTCTATGCACGCTGCCATCGGGGTCAGTTCAGCGGCCTCGAGGGAGCATGCTTCTACCAGAGATAAATAGCATTCTTATTTGATACACACATGTAGGCTCCTCAAGCGAACAGGTCCCTTACATCACTTTGACGTTAGGCGAGGGTAATGCTGGGCGGAATTTTTTAAAAGTATTTTTTGAGTTTTGCGAATTGTTGGCCGTTTAGTCAAAAACTCGATAATGTTACCTTCTGTAACCAGGGGTTTTGTAAAATTATAAGGAGAATGTTGACCATGACGTAACCAAGAAGTTAGGTGGTTGTAACCACTCGTAACCACTCATAACCATTTGTAACCGAGACCATTTGTTACCAAAGGCAATAATTATGGTCTTAGACTTTTGTAACCCAGTAGGCGATATGCGAGACTCTGTGTATTTATGACTGGTGAATGTTAGTAAGAGAAAACTTTACGAAGTTAGGGCTTTTGCAATGATCACATTTACTCGCGGGAGTTAAGGCTGGCATTGCTGAGCAGTTGCTCCCATCCACTTGGGATCGCGAGTAGATATGCAGTAACTAGTGAAGTTACCAGGCTCAATTAGTGAGGACCAGCTACGAGTTGCCAAAATGGTTAGTTGTTCCTGGTGTAGGAACTAAACATTTTTTAGGGATATCAAGAGTAAGTAGGAGCGACAGAAATAAAGCCGCCATTTTGTACTGATGGTATTTTGTGGTCACTTGTCCAATATATTTTGTGAAGGCCTTTTGTTTTTTACTCATTAAAATGGCCAGTAAAGGGCATAAACATAACCTGTATGAAAAAATATGCCGAATAACAGCGAATGTATTTGGTACTTGAAGTATCTGGTTGCATTTTATTCTTTATTTTGGCAACCTCTTTTTTTATGTAAATATTTTGTTAAATTTGTTATATATGGGAGAGGAAAGTAATGTTCACTTTTCAAAATGTAATATAAGAATAATAACAAATGTAAGTTTTTTTCACCTGTAAGAAATATGAAAAAATTGAACAAAAAAATTTAATCCAAATAAAGAGTACTACCACACTTCTTTGTTTCTGTTACAAATCGTTTATAACTATCATGTACCCTTACACTGTACAGAAAAAAATTTTTTTTGCATGGTTTTTGCCATTTGTTGTATTCTGATAGTTTTGCTATGTCTTATGCAATTCCTGCCTTGCCACGCCCTTGGTTTAGGACGCATCAAGGTCAGAATTTTATGAACACAATTATTAACACTTGTAATACATGGTATATTTCGAAAATAAATAAAAACCTCATACATGAGTTTATTTTTCAAAGGTTTAAATCAAAAAGTGTGAAGAAACAGCGAATAGACTTTACTCTTTCTTTGTTATAGACTGTTTCCCATCAGTTGAAAACTATTGTAATCAACCTTTGAAAAATATCACTGCCTCCTACCTGCACATATTTTAACAGGCGCATGTGACTGGCATGTGTCCAGTAAAGATGGTTAGAGCGGAGGAAAATTAGTTCCATAACTTAACGTTGAATAAATAGTGTTAGGTAAAAAATTTATGAATAATGAAGTGACTAGAAAAGTAATCCCTGTCTTCTCAATTAATCTAAGTGTAATAATTAGCATAATTTGTAAAATAATTTTCCATTTTTGTAATAATTCCACAGCGTCACTTGACAGACGCATGAATAAAGAGATGTAGCCTACGGCAGTGTTAATAGTACATATGGTGGAAGAATATGCATTGTGCATACGAGTAGATCGTTATCAGGGCTTTCAGAAGTGCTCAGTCTACCGTCAACAACCTATAAGTAGGGATAGGAAAATTTCACGTATTCATTTAAGGACAAGATAGATGTCCAACTCATGTACACTGAAGTCACCCCATTAAACACGCCCTGGACCACTCAGATCCAATAGCAGACTTGTAGCCAAACACGTAGCGAATCCCATACTGCCAGGTGTGGAATAACATTGGCTGCTCAGCCAATAAAAAACACAGCTGAGGCTCGACTGTACACAGGACTCCGGAGTTAAGCCTACAGGTTATTGAACTCGCGAAATTTTTTCTATCCCTACCTATAAGCGTCTGTATACGCGCGTACATACTATTTTGACCCACAGGCGAACGGGCCACTCCTAGAAAATGGATCGCCCACGTTGAGCAATTTTCTTACTACGGTACTGAAATTAACTCTCCATGCCGTGCCTAACGAACTTCAACACAACAGTAAAATTACTTGAAGCTCTCAGAGCTATGAGGTCTGCCTACACTGGAATTAATTCGAGAATTTTTCACACCCCCGTATATAGATTTCCTTTCGGAAGTCTGACACATCTGTTATTTTAAAGATGTTCATTTTTCAACTACGTACCTATATGTTCACTGCCTTTAGGCTGTTCACTGTGAAATGAGCACGTATGAAAGCCCTGCTTGAGATCTACTTGTATGCACGTTGTGTGTTCTTCCGCATTATGTAAAATTAATATTGTCATTGGCCTCATAACTCTATTAATGCATTAGTCAAATGAATCTGTAAAATTATTATAAAAATATAAATTTTACAGATATGATCATTTTTACACTTCAATGCATTAAGGAAAAAAAAAAAAAAACAGAAAACGAAAGGAATAATTTGTGTTATCAGAAATGGTCACCTAATACTTTTTATTCGACTTTAAGATATGGAACTACTTTCCAACTTCACTATGTATATATCGTTCAGTGTACATGTTCAAAAATATGCAGGGAGTGCTAGTGACTTTGATTTCAAAAGTGCTCACTTTAGCGTGAATCGCCTTTACCTACGCGAAGCAGATATTGCCCTGACTACTGCGAGGTAAAATTCCAGCAACTTCCCTGTTCGCGAATACATCATCATCTTCTTTCCGTTCGAGCTTTATTCTTCTTTGTGCTGCTAACGTTTCATCTTCTGTAGTCCACAACCCTTTTTGTGCAACATCCACCTTGTTTTTTTTCGTCTCGTTATTCCTCAAGGTTTTTCCCCTTCATTCTGCCAGCTTGTTAATATCACGCATGACTGTCTTTATGCTCTCTGTTACTCCATCCAACCTAGTGTCATTCACTAGTACTATTTCAGTTTTACCTGAAAATCGAAAGCTGAAGCAAATTTCGTGACTTATTCATTTTTCTGTCTGTTGGATAAATTTTGATTGATACATACAGTTTTTGGTATAACTTGTCTTCAGATATTTGTAGTATCCCCTCCTTTTTAAAATAATGCCCAGCAACCTATACAATTTTTTGTTTTAAATTTATTTTTATTTTCTCGTACAAACTATTGAAATATTTCTCGAGGCTCATCCAGAAGATCGGTGATGAAAAAATCCCAAATGTCTTTATTCAGCCTATACGTGTTCAAGTCTTAAGCGAGATAAATTTTTGTAAAAGTAATTAGCTTACAAACGTTATGAATAACAAAAAATGATATTCGGTCAAGAAACACGCAGTACACAATGTCTTTCAAATTTCCAGATATTTCGACAACAAAGTATTTAGTTTGATTGTCACGTCATAACAGCACCACAGACGCCTCTTTTTCAAGGATTGGCTTAACCTAATATGCATAAATCCCTTGTTTTCGTGTCATTATTCCAGCTCCAGGGGAATTATTGGTATAGATGATGTTTGCTAGTATTCAACCTACTGTACATATGTGCGACAATTTTCACCCCTTATTGACTGTCATGCATGTACAAAACTACTGCCCCGTCTCACTGGGCCAATGAGGATTCTAATAATACAAGGCATAACTTTCGTGATTGCTCTGCAGACAACTTAGCCAAGTCCAAACATTGTTCATCCAATCACGAAAGAATAAACTAGTTAGTGTGTAATAGAAGATATAGCGGTTCGAAAAAATGTACGCAATTTTCCATCATCTCGAATTATTGGAAATGTTTGATTACAGAAATTCTACAATTCCATAGTTGTTTAATACTTCTGTATCTAATTTCATCTGCGTGTTATTTCCTGCCTGAACAAAAGGGCAGGAACTCTTTGATAAAATATAAATATATTCCTGAAATTTCACAACTAGCAGATAACACACACACAGTAAAATTACGCACAAAATGTTAAACAACTCATAAAATGTAAATTTCCTGAAATCGTGCAATGACAGTTATTACTATGAATCCGAAACCATGACGCAAACAAGAAGAATTTCCGCAGAAGAAGTGCGCCCGATTCTTAAGGTTGCTGTCTAATGAGGGAGCGGCCGAGCGAAAGGAGAGGGTTTTCTCATTATAAATATTTTAGGAATGTCTCAAGTACCTTTCAAAATATCGTTTTCAAACAAAATAACACTTATGAAACCTTTGAAGTGTAAAATCATGTTACAAGATACCACGTAGGGCTAAGTTAATATAAGATTGGGATTTTGAGTGTTCGTTGACTCATTACTATTATTTTACTTGCAATTTTCAGGGTACTAATGTTTAAAAAAAAAAATAAAAAAATTGTACAAGTAAGTCTCAGGCAAGAGGTGGACAACATTTTTTTTGTCTGAAAGCTATATCGTGACAAGTGACCGAGTTACGCCTAAAATCATGTATCCTTTCACTCAGCTTGTCCTGCGCTTGGCAGCTTCGTCAAGCGTCGTGGATAGAGACCTGAAGAATTCGCGGATTCATTTTGGGACAAGTTAGAGTTCGAAACACGTGTGTTTGTGTAACTTCAGCCATTGGGCAACACACGGTGTTTGAAACCTCCTGGGGAACGCTGGCCCAATCCTCGCTTTCCACTGTAACAGCAGACAACCAACGCGCAGTTGACATCGACATATTTGCACATAATACTGTGGAGTTTAGCCTGCAGGTCATCGAACTCGCAAAATTTTTCAGGTCTGTAGTCACGGAACATCAAGCTTGTATGGTAATATGTGCACTATCGAGGATAAATTTTATGTTCGTGTGGGGGAAATTATTGGTAGAGCTGGCGCCTTTTTTCCGAAATAATATGAGTACACGGTAGACTTCAATACTGTAAGTACAAAACAGCAGTTTATCTATTGCCATTGGTTGCTGTCTTCTTGAGAAGGCATTCCCATATTTGACCGAGCCACTCAGAATTCGGCAACATCGCACGGCTCCTACGTGATTCGTGAGCAGACAGTTAACACGTGTCAAAAAGTGTTTCGACCAATCAAGAGAGGTAAACGACCCTACAATCTTTTAAAGTACAACTTGTCTTGAAATCGTTTTCGCTAAAGTTCACTACTCCTAATTATTGGCCATCCTAGACCCCATTTATAAAAATAACTTTTTTATCACGCATACATCCCACATCGAAAAAAACAATTTTATAGTCGCTACAAATTGTAAACTTTTTTATATATCGATATACAGAAAAGTGTAGTTATTGTAAAGTGAGTAAATTTATGATGTTATCTGTAAATGACAAACAAATTGCCACCAAACAGTTAAGAAGACTCCATAGGAAAAATGCATGAGTGCATGTGTGAGTGCGATAGTTAATAGTACCGGATTTTGTGTATTCTCAGACCAGCATGTTTTTATCGGGTGATTTTCTCTTCCTTTTGCCATGTTCATAAAAGTATATCTGATTGCTTTCCTCGTATCATAACGATAATTCGCAGTATTCTATTATATTGTGAGAAACAGTGTTATTTTGAGGGATATGTTTTATTAGTCTGTGTCTTTCACTTCCGCAGCACATTTATCTCGTGTACTTAAAATTCAACGTGTTTATACTTTTATTAGTAACCAGCTTATTTGAAAGTTCTCATTCATGATATCCTGAGATGTAATTCGTATTATTTAATATGCAACGTCCAGAAAAAAGTTATATGTCATATTGCTATTTTTCCCGTTTTAAATTTTGTTTTTAATTTGATCTAGATGCTCATAATTCAACTGCTGTGGCTTAGATTTGGTATTCTGTATCAGCCGAGTTAAGAAAATCGTCTAAAGTTTGTACTGTAAAGAATGTATTATTGCAATTTCCATTTAAGATCAGTTAATTCATTTAACTTTTGGTTGAGTTAAACTTTAGCAGACCTTGAAGTTCTGCTTTTTAGTAAATGACAAGCCTTCGCCTAAATAGACAGAGAGGAATCAAAAGCTACTTACAGATTTTTACATGTATATTAAACGAAATATAAAACAGTTAATCAATGAAAGCAAAATATCGTTTTAAAAATATTTTTCCAATGAATTGAGAACTTGACACTCTAAATATTGCCACACTAATTACTGTTGGATTTAACATGGAGGGGAAATCAATTATAGCCTGTTCACGATTAAGTGATCACTTTTGAAAGCCCTGCTTAAGAACTAATTGTTTGCACATTGTGTATTCTCCAGTTATATATAAAATTAACATTGCCATGGTCTGGTAACTCTATTCCTGCGTCAGTCGAGTGAAACAATGATATTAATAATAAAATGCATATATGTATTAAAAAGACCACAAAGCAAAATATATCATTTGAGTACTCAGAAATGTTATCCAAGCACTTTTAATTTAACGTTAAGACATAGAACTAGGTTCCCTTTGTCGGTATCAACTTTACTGGACGCATGACAGTCAGTGCGCCCGTTAAAATATTTGCAGGTAGCCAGGTGACTCTTTCCAAAGGTCGACTTGAATAGTACTCATTTTACCTTGAACCGCCTCTAGAAATGACAAGGCTAGCCGATTACGGTAACGTCTCATAAAATAATTTAGAAGTGAAACCTCGTGCACTATACGTTATTCCATACGCTGGAAACTACTTCGGCTGAAACTCAGCAGCCTGCTTCAATGCTGTATTTGTCAAAAAAATGATTTCCATCAACACGTTTTATTTAAATTTAAAAACTGATAATTATAAATGGCAACGCCTAAAGTATGAATACATTACTGCTTATTTGTTCATTTTCAAATTGTTACTTAGATTTGTTTCATGCAAATATTCAAATTTAAGGAAAAATGAAATTTTGTGTTTTGGGGGTCCTAGGAATATAACAAACGAGTACAATAATTAATTAAAATGCTCGAATAACTCTAAATATATTACCATTTAAATAACTGTGCCCTTGAAGATAAAGTTCACCCGGATATGCTTGAATTATAACACATCAACGAAAATTTCGCCAGTCAGATAAATCTTTGCACGCTCCATCAAATTAAGGCGATGAACTAAGTTCTGCGTTACACCCGAAACAGCATTTGATTGTGACACTCTCCACGGGTCACTCAACCGATGTTAATCTCACATGGGAAAGTGACGTGGTCAAGTTTATCAGTGACGTGAGGAAGTTTGCAAAGTGTCCTGGGTTTGTTCAAATCATGCTTTCAAGGGTTGTTCTCTAGTTGGATAATCGGCAACAGAGATTTACTTCTGTGGATTCAGGTGCGCCCCGTGTGAATAGAGGTTTCTCGTTGGCTGCTGGTTCATGAACCGCCATAATGTGTTCTGTGCACTCCTTGCTCTGCATTAGTTACAGGATAATGTGATGTACATCAAGAGTACAGCCCCAGTAAGTGTTCATATACATTTCAACAATTCAACAGTGCATGATTCTGAATCACTTTGACTTTACCCAGCACATGTACACTCTAAAAAGTATTTACAAAGTTTTCTGTATGCAGAGTAAATCATTTCTTTGAGGTTGTTTTGTTTACAGTAACACGATATTGCTTTCATTCAAAGAGAGGGATTTTTTTTTCGCTGCCAATAAATGTTTTATTTATAATTTTTTTCTTTTATGGTAAAGAAACAAACTTATTTGAGCTACTGTTATTCACCGTGAGTAAATATTAGTTCCTACCAAACTTCAAAGTTTAGCGATATTAAAATGTTTCTGTGGTACGTTGCAGTTTTCAGTACGTAAATATTATCCCAAAGCAAAGATCCATGAACCAATATATTCTGCAGTTACTAAACTGCAACTGAGCAAATATACAGTCCTCCTGCAGACGTTGTTAGTGTTATTAGGGAGTTCAGTGATTTGGAAAATCACTAACCTCAGGAAGTGGCATTATATTGTGTGTGGCCCATTGTTATGGACGCCACGCTGACCCGAGGGCAGAGAGAGCAGCTGGTACACGGTGATGTGATCAAGAAAGAATAGTGGGACGGAAGAAGAGAGGGGAGAGCTGGCCAGGGAAGGTAACCATATATAAGGCAGCCAGAGGTGTTCACCCCCCCCCCCCCCCTGTTTAGACTCGTACATCCCCGAGGACATATTTAAATATTAAGTCATTTGTTTTATATTATGCTAGTAATTTAGAATACGAAAAGTTTTCCTTTCTCTTCACAGGCTCATACCATCTTCTTCTGATCTAGCAAAAAACCATTAAGTGTTGACCCTGCTGTAACTTACTGGCAGCTCACTCCCTTTTTTTCTTTAGTGTTTCAGGTCTTCTGGAAATCGGAGGGAAGATGCCCAATAGCGCCACACCCCTCACCAGAGTGATGTGCAAGCATCACTCTGGTTAAACCAGGGCCATTCCCAGACAACTACAGCACCCTCTCTCTACCAGTTTCTTCATCTCTACTAATAATACAGAACGATGTCCAACCTTCTTTCTACCGTAGTATTTATATTTAACGCATGCAATAATTTAGAATTCTTTCCCATCGGCTGGGTATTTACGGTGTTTTTGCCGGTTTTTCCCAGTCTCTTCTTAGTTATAGTTTAGCTGTAAGTTCACTCAGGTCGGTAGTTATGGCCCCAATTGCTGGCCATGGCTGCCCAATCCCTCTCTGCAGCGATGCATGTCGCCTTGTGTTACTTCTCCTCTTTGTAGGGGTAAGGGGTTCGCCCTGAGACGCAATTAGCTCCCGTCCTGCCTTCGGGATACACTTAACACTTAATAATAGGGTAGTTAGAAAAAAAATTACCACACCGCCCACTCTACTCTCACGCGCCGACGCTTTGAGACTGCACGGCGTAGTGAGATGACGCGGCAGCCAGAGGGACGCCTTCCAGTGATCCAGACGCCTTCCAGTCATCCAGACGTCACGACACCAGGGTCGGAGGAGCTTTCTGCCCTATGCCAAGAACGTCGATTCTCAGTGGTAATGTGGATAAGTTCTGGGCGCAGGATAGTCTCTGTTTAGGAAGCGACCAGGCCGCGTATCAATATGATTGAGTAACAGACCTCATTAGCAAATCAAATTGACTCTACGGTTTGTCTTTGCTTAATTTAATAATTGTACTAATTCAATAGTAGATGCGAAGCATTATGATTACATTGAAGTTTATGTATTAACTATAGAGTAATAAAAGCTTATAGTATTCTGTAACACGAGAGTATCTCTATTCTCTACCTCTAAGATATCGCCAAACTCATTTTAAGTTAACGGTAAACCTAGACTCGAACAGCATGTTGACTAGCCGATAGATTTTAAAAACACCGGGGGACCGGGTGTTAAAACACCATGTTACTACATGACATAATGCACCTACTAAAGATAATCATAGTACAATAAGGCAATGTGGTCGTCTGAGGAAGGGCTTCATGCTAGCCACAAGAGCGGCGCGGGATCGAGTCTATGAGCTGTCCGAGATATTTTCTTTAGTTAACAGAATTTTGAAATATTAGACACTTCCTTCATAGTTATTAACCACAGTTGTTTTTATATACAGTGTAACCAACATTATTACAAAAACGTTTGCTGAACTACTGTAGTTACAATGCAAGTTTATCATTGGCGATACTGTTTAGGCCAAACAAAAGATACGTTTTGTGACAAGCCTACTTTGCAGTGGTTCATATTTAAACTACCTTTTCTTTCTGAAAACAAATCGCGTGTTGCAGAAAAAAAAAAGGCGTTTTTGAAGTGCATGATGTTTTGTTAGTATGTTATTTCTATTACAGAAATATAGGTAAATATTATACAGTGTATCAAGACAGTATTAGTGGGTGTTTAAACATTTCATGCAGAACCAAATTCTTACTCTAAGTCGCATCGAACTGATGCTATGCCTGGAATTTGACTCATATTCAAGAAATTAATTCTTGCTCAAAACCCATACAAACACTTGTTAAGCCCGGTATTATTTGGAGATGACATTTTTTTAAAAACAGTCTAATAATGGCCTCGAAAACAAATACTTTCTCCTGCAAGAAAGAATTCCTTTTGTTGAAATATCGTTGCGCTTCCTACACAACAAAGCATAAAACCGCGTCTTGTATAATATTCCTTCTGTATTGAATTTTGTATAACCTATTGTATAACCTTCTGTATTGGATTTTCAGTCCGAAATGGCTGAATCCGCCTCCCCTCCTAACAGGGTTCGCACAGTTTTTCCCCACTGTGTGGAAATTACTGGTAAATTTCAGGTTAAAACCGCCCCTGACTTTAATATTTTCTACCAGTATTTCCCACTTGTTAGGAAAATTTGCCTGAAATCACTAAATGTAGAAGTTTATAACATGCATTTAAATTTAATTATTAAATCTAAACCCTTTATAAGAACCACAGTATCTAATACTTTAAAATCATGTCTCAAGCATAGCCTATTTATATAGCAACTGTATTTGATGTAGGCATATTATAATACAGTATTTAAAAATATGTGTTTGTAAGCAAAGTTATTTTTATTTTATCGTACTCCATTATCTAGTGTGGCCACTTGGAATCATAGACATTAAATTTACCAACTAAGCACATGATTTACCAGGTTTCCTTTTGATAAGTACCTAATGGAATAATTCTCATAGAATAACATTCTCAAAATGTTGATTTATCATTTTCAAACATAAATCTGTATACATATAACAAATATAAGAATAAACAACGACATACTGATTTATTTAATTGGAAATAATAAGTAGAAGCAAATGTTCAATTTTTAAAAAATACTTTGTAACAAATAATTTAATTTTGTTACACACCTAGGTACAAAATTAAATTATATTTGTGGATAAAAACCAGCATTTTCAGGTAAAAACCATGTTTTTGCCAGTGGCGTGGAATTTACTGAAAATTGGTGGCATTTTGCCTACCCTGCCTCCTAAAGAATTATTGGTAATGAAATCATTGCTACCAATCATTCGTGCTATAAAGTAATGATACACACCCGACAAAGTGTTTTATTAAATAAATACCACGAAGATAAATGTTATTACAGACTTTCCTAATACTTCTTGGATATCTGTTTTCTAATACTTGCGTAAACCAGTGGCCTCTGGAAGTGCCAAGAGATCAATCCTTGTCTGCAGAGGGAAATAGAAAAGCACCGGAGAGGAAAGTTGGACGAAATGGAAACAGACGTTCGGAAAATTGGAAAAGATGAATCAACATCTCAGGGCAGAAAGGAAGTTGGGGCTGGATTGCAAGCGATACCGAGAACTTATTGCTGTCCGCAGGGCCGCCAAAGTAATTAAGAAATTCCTTTATTCCGGAGGATGAATTGATTGTTCCAGATTCCGGCGTTCAAACGAGATTTTTTTTTTTTTGCGCGCGTCATACGGGATGAACACGACTTCGATGTCGTAAGTCTTTCTTGGTTCGAGATGAAAATATATAGGCCTACGAGGAGGAAAAAAATTAAACCGTTGTATGTCAGTCTGCGACAAGCGCGCAGTAAATCTTGTAAGAAGGATGCTGAATGAGAACGCCGTTTTTCGAAAGCTCGGTTTTTTTTTTTTTTTTTTTTTCACTCTAAGGGCATTCGAATTTAGCAATCCCCTACAAAACCGAAGGAACCTGGTGTTGGGCATCTGTACAACTCGTGTGGATAGTGGATGTCTTTAATAAATGAAAATATGGAGTAACACACGGTTTTTCGTTTGTTCAAATATATGTCTTATGTTTTATATAGTTGACCTTGTACGTTAAAAGTTCAGAACCTTTCATATTGTAAAAACTATTTTTTTTTGTTATTAATATTTTGTTTTATAGCTCTTACAGATGTAAAATGGTCAGATGGTTTTAACAACCTCGTGCAAATCTCGTAGTGTTGGTGCCTTTATGTTTCCATTTGATCGAATAAACACGTCACCAATTCACAGATATCCATTGCCCCACAACGCGTAGGAATATTAAACTTTAAGTCTTTAATTTCATGGACGCAAACGTTTCTCTGGAAAAAAAAGCGTCATTATTTATGAACGCTACGCTAAAAAATTTTCAAAAATTTAATTTTGAATTCGGAATCCTGCGTACTGCTGGCGTATGGAATTTGTTGCACGGCGTATTGATTCAAGAAGCGAAGTAATTTTCGATGGAGCATTTGTAATACGGAAGTACGCAAACAGCATGTTTCTATACCAGAAATTTCAGAGAAGTTTAAACATTCACAAATAACTCAAGCTTCCCCCCCCCCTTCCCCTCACCAAAAAAAATACAAGTTCCCATTGCACTTTTTGAAAATAATAAATATAAAATATTTCTCTACCCAAGACGGTAAATTGACATTATTAAAAATATTTTGAAAACGTTATGTTATTTTCGTGTTTATCTATTTCGGCAGTGCCTTAAATTAATTGGACGCGATCCCTGGTTAAAAGTAGATTCCAGAAAATAATGGAGAACTATCGTCTGCCTGTTTTAATGGCTGTAAAGGTAATATTAAAAAATAATATACTATTGGTTCATGTAAGCGCTAAATCAGAAGTCTGCTGTAAATGGATTATTGGTTACTAAATTCTTTTCAGCGACATTTATTGTGGACTAGAATGGAATGAATCCTGGGTGGTAGGTAAATCTGCTTAGAGTCAAATTATTTGTTCCATAGAACTATTTTTGCCATACTTCTAATAAAAAAAATGGCAAACTCAAAAATGTATCTTTTGTTGATCTTAAACTTAATGTTGAGTTCGATAATTTTTGTAGTATCTTTGTCTGAACACGTAATGGCCTCTAAGAGAAAAAGTTATCTGCCCCCCATGTGTTAACTATTTGAACAGTCAATTCAAAAACTTGTTACTTTTGCGACATGTCCTCTCAATTGTACGCTGGAATTTAAAAATATGCTGTGTATCCAATAATATTTGTAAAGTAAAAGAAGTTATTATTCGAAAAAGCGATCTGTCAAATCTTAAACCAGAGCTAACATCCGTAAATAAAAAAAAAAAGGTATACGGATTATTTCCTACATCTTTGGTTTTCAAAGACAAACAACGCCGAGTTTGCAGGACGCTTTATTCGCCAATGTAACCAAAAAAAATGATTCTTTGTGCGGCAGTTAAGAATTTCACGCGACTTGCACGTATTATTTCTAACATCGAAAGGTAGCATTAGGCACTTATAATAGTTAGAATCTTTTAAAACACTGAAACGACACTATGAACTGAAAAAAGTAACAAATACATACCACATTTATAAAAATAACATATTTACTCTCGCAAGGATCAGAAGAAGTCGTAGATGGTATTGCTCCAGAATACATTTCTTTAATTTTTTTTTATACGCAGTGAAATTTCCACATTGTTAAATATTAGCTAAATGTAGTTTACACCAATATCATTTCTAAACCGAATGTGCAGTAAAACTAACTAGCAAATTTACTGAGACGGTCGGTGATTTCGATCTTGGAAGATCTACGTGTCTGTGATTTTACCGCTCGTAATCATGCTCAGTGTGCATACAAGTATATCTTCAGAACGGCTTTCAAAAGTGCTCAGTTTACCATGAACAGCCTATACTCACTCGTTATGCGAGTTCCTAGTTACGTTGGCACCGTAAAAACAATAGTTCTTACGGCTTGACGTATTTATTTTATTGTGAGCGTAATATTAAGATTCAGCCACTGAAGTTAGTTTTCCCCATTCGATAACGAATTTACACGTTAGGTATATTTAGAGATGATGGAAAATAGCGAAAATTTGTTGATCCAACGTATCTTCTACAACACTCGTAACTAGTTTATTCTTTCATGATTGGATGCACAAGGTTTTGACTCGACCAAGTTGTTTGCGGACCGATCACGAACGCACTGCCTTATGGTATCAGAGTCCTCATTGGCCCAGTGAAATGGGGCAGTAGCTCCATACAAGCATGACAGCCAATAAGGAAAGAAAAGTGTCCGACGTATGTACAATATGTTGAATCCTGGGAAACAGTCTACTTTTCCAGTGATAAGCCATCATCTCTAGGTATATTCTATTCACGGTATCTTCACACTGTTTGAAATAAACCTTTGAAAAAATCGCCCTTTGAATGACGTGTTTCGGGTTTTCTGAATAACCTATACATCACAAGCGTTTTATATTTCTCATATGAAAATTCCTTATTTTTGGTTAAACAGAACGTTTACATACATCTTACCTATAAATGACAATATATCTTTCATTATTAATGACAATAAAACCAAGGCAAGTCTAATCTGTTGGTAATGCCTAGTAATAAACAGTTCTCATGCGAAACATTACTATGCTAAGTGCGTTGTCCCTTTGGTGCGATTTTCTAAACTTAGTTACGATTTGTTTGCATGATGCGGAGGAATATCCTGCAAGTAGAACTTTGGCAGGTCTTCAGAATAGTTGAAAGTAACCACGGCTGGACTACGATAACATGTTAACGTTCCTAACAATTCAAATGTTTTGGCTTGGCTGGTGCATGAATAAAGTGACCATCAGGCACGTGGTAATGTTAATATTTTCGTATGGCGGAAGAATTCGAAGTATAAAGAAATGTATATGTTAAGCAGGGATTTCGAAAGCCAGCAATTAAGAGCGCAGAGATTTAAACAGAGTGTACTTGTAAGGGTTAGGTCCCGTGTTTGTTAAACGTGGGAAAATAACCGAATGATGAACATCGTCTCCTCAAATATAGGCTATTCGCGAAAAAAAATGAGCACTTTTGAAGGCCCTTCTTAAGATCTACGTGCATGTACGCTGTGTATTCTTCCGACTTATGTAAGATTAACATTGTCGTGGACCTCATAAATATATTCATGCGTCGGTAAAGTGAAACCGTGCAATTGTTAAAAAAGTAAATATTTTACAAATCTGCTCATTTTTAATATTCGATTCATTACAAACAAACACAGGAAAAGAAAGAAATAATTCAGGTTATCAGAAATGGTTACCGAACACTTTTTATTTCACGTCAAGATACGGAACAACTTCCCATCCATCGCTACCAACTTTACTGGGCGCATGTCACTCTGGGCGCCAGTTAAAATATATGCAGCTAGGGAGAGGGAGTTTTTTTTTCTGAGCTTGTTTTCAGAAGTGCTCACTTTATCGTGAACGGCCTGCAGCTGGACGGGAAGCCTGGGCAAAGTGCAAGTTACTGCGACAAGTCCCCGGTCGTTAGCGAGAAGAATGAGAACAAAGCGGGCGAAGAGCGCAGTGTCGACACTTATGCACTCTTAGAGGCGCAGCGCGTCGCACTCCACGCGTGCGAGCGCTCCCCAGCACATTCTGCTACGACGTCCCTCGGCGAAAGTATCATTGTATTATACTGCAGTATATATATAATATACTAAAGTATATTATACTGCAACCAGCACGGTCGTCAGGAAATGTGAAATAGATAATAATCCAACGACGTGACGACAATTACTGAAACAACCGAGAAGAAGGTATCTGCACAGGCGACTCGGATCAAACAATCTTTCGAAAAAATAACCAAGGACCGGGTTGGAAATGTGTAGTTTATTCTCCTGCTGCGTAGAAGTAACTTTACCCTCTAAATGACGTAGGGAAACTAGGCCCATGTAAAAACTCGAGTGGGGAGTAAACCCAGAGAGAGGCGGCACTCTCCGAGTGACGAACTTTCCATGCGAGGACCCATCGGTGCCCGTTATCCACGGACATGACATGGAACGAGACCCTAGCATGGAGCCGCACTGGAATGCAAGGGCGGGGAAACGGGAGTGCCCCGAGAAAACCCGCCAGCAAGCGGGAATAATAGTCAATGAATATATTTTATTTTATCCTTAGACGTAAAATTCCCAGTGCTGTGGAATATAAACACTGTGTTTATTACTTAATTGGGTATATTTATTTAAAAATGTGATTAAAGGATTTAAAAATTCCTGCAAGAAAAAATTACCTAGGGCCTCAAAAGTGCTCACTTTGCCGTGAACAGCCTATAGTGTGTGTGTGTGTGTGTGTATATATATATATATATATATATATATATATATATATATATATATATATATATATATATATAAAAACAGATGTCTGTCTGTTTTCGATGCAATTCTACACCATTTCGACGGATTTGGACCAAATTTGGCAGGGGGGGCCCTACAGTACCCAACTTAAAATTCGACGTACGCCAAAATGTTCTCCAAGTTTCCTAAGGGACCATAGACTAAAGATGACTTAGACGGGCTTTTCGTCTTCTGCGCATGAACTCAACATTGGCCTATCCCAGACCAACACAACTACGGAAATCACATGGTCAGCAATGATGTATACGTTTGTGTGTATCTTAATTTTCAAAATAGACACACTATTACATGGATAAATAATGGTTCCAAGTTGCACTTAATCAAAATGCATAAAAAATTTATAAGCGGAAGTATGTAAATATCTCAAAGTGCATGTGTGCATGAACAGTGTTCTAACCTCAAATCCTAACCACTTTGATTATGATAGTTGTATTGACAGAATAGCAGTTAACTGTCGTGAAACGGAAATTGGTTATGTGAAACTAGTGTGATTGCGCTATCCCGTATTCACTCTGTTATTTAGACAGAAACCCCAGGTTCATAATATACCTTTCACTTACAAGTTGCATCCCTTACCGACACTAAATTAAATGATCCGTCACGTGGTGTGCCCCTAGGTGGATGTACAATATCTCATCATCAACAACTAACGTGCTTGTATATACGAATTCCGACAAATGTACCCTGGAAAAAAATGTTTATTCTGTTTATGCAAGGAATTCGTTGGGAGCGAGCTGTCGAAGATATTTTTGTAACACTACAAATACTTTAGAGTTAGTTTCACAAAACGCTAGTGTGGAATGTGCAGAACTACTGTTGAACTTAAAACAAACTTTTTTTTTGTCTTCATGTTTAATATTAACATCAAGTTACATAAACAAATTTGTATGCTTTCTGAAATAATTTGTTGCGAATACACAATATTTCAGTGTAAAGTTACAAAAAAAATTTTTACCACCTGTTTCCCAAAGAATAATTGTTTGTAAATAGTACAGAAGTGTTCTACTGTGTAGCCTACTGTCAATACGAACTTGGTTATAATGTAACACAATTTTAGTACGACAAACTCAGTTTGCTTTATCATGATTTGAAATGGTCGTTTTCACGTTATGTTAAGAAATCGCTTTGCCCTTTTTACGTTATTGTGTTCTGTACTGTTGTCGACACGTTTCGAAGCAGGTTTATTAAAGTTACACGCAATTAAAATCACTTCAGAATAACAGATTCAAAAACTGTTAAATTACCTTAACTATAAATTTATTGTAGTTTTTTTTAATCACCGAATAAATGCTTAGCAAAACTAGGGATTAACCAGTTCCATAAGACTGTTTGAATATAAATTTAGCTGTTGAGTACAGTATCTTCAGATTCAGTCTGGTGGATAATTTTGTCGACGTCTAGGTATTCAGGAAAGTGTACTCATGCAAAATACTCATTACTTACCAACTGTAAATAAAATATCTTACACTAGGACCAATTAGGAGTTGTAGAATATTGCGACAAGTAACTAATTGCATTACGGTAAGAAAATCAGTATTAAATAAGTTGTAGTACTTAATATACTGAGTAAACAAAAAGATTCAGTACAGTAGATATAGTATCGGAGTCCTCATTAGAACAACCAAATAGGATAGTAACTTTCTATATGCATGACAGCTAATAAGGAAAAAAAAATATGTCGGACATATTTATGTACAATATATTGAATTCTAGTAAACCATCAACTTTTCTCGCGATACGCAATCCTCTATAAAATAAATTTGAGTCAAAATTGCAATATTATTTTATTAGAAAATATAACAAGCATATTATAATATTTATAATCAGTTGTTACAAAATTCTCAGTGTTAAGTCGTTAGCACAAATTGTCATGACCACAACACGTTCATGCCAAGAATATTTTGTAATGTATGCACAAGATTTTTTAAAAAATAACTTTTCCGGAGTGTAGAGTTAGCTGGCGGGTAGTTAGGATAATAGAATACTTTCATCGAGCAACATGAATACGTCTTTTAATTAGTGCGTTTGCTTGACAGGGAACGCTAGGACGTGAGAAGACCACGGTCGTGTCGGCTTCCTGCTTGCAGTAAGCGCCGAACCACGCGGTTGCATATACTTTGCAGTATCTGACGTTCTAGATTGCGGTTTGTCTGATCCCTGACCATTACCGGGTTCTGTTTCCTTGCCACAAGGGCCAAGTTCTCCGTGCAGAACAGCTACAAAGCGCCCTAGTAGAGGAGACACGTGTGATGTACCGTAGACGACCAGGAATACAGTCTGGCTTTGATATTTTGAATTTGTTTACAGTCGGAAGATGTTTCGCTCTGAGCAAGACACGTCGACATAGTGGAAAAATAGTTAATTAACTAGAAATAAATAAGTAGAAAATAATATTTTAATCAAATAGATATTATAATTCAATTATAAATCATACCTACTGAAAACAAATTACTATGCAAAATGAAAAATAAAATACTTGAAATGCAATTTAAAGAAAATAAGTGATAACTATAATAATGAAACCAAAAATTTAATAATTAAAATTTTTCCAAGAAATTGTATTTTTTTCAATTGAATATTATTTTTAATCACCCCAAAAATGCACAAAATGTACAGCAAAAATTATAATTTTAATTATAGAGGTTTTTATTACGTTTAATATCTGTTACAATTGGTTGCATAGTACTATTGTTACACTGCACGATCATCCCTACACACGTGTGTTTACTCGGAAATAAGATAATTACACACACACGCATATATTTTGGTAGTTAACACGTTAACATGTTATCCCAAGTATACTCGTTCACGTTTGTAATGTTGCAGAATAAGTGAAATGATGGTGAGAAGCAGGTACCAGTAAAGACAACACCTTTACCTGGGCAATACTATTGGTAGGTGCTGAAATACCAATTTTTCAATAACTAGTTACTTCTTATGCTGCGAATATGATGAAACCCTCCCCATAGGTTCCAGATTGTCACTTATTATAAGAAATTCGTAGGTACTGTTAACACCGAAATACTTTTTTTTTCTTTCGCAATACCTGAAACGAAAAATTATTGTGTGCGTTAAGGGGTTAAAAATCCGAATGGCAGTGACAAGGACATTTTATACGCAGTAAATCCAACATTACACAAATTTCGTCAGCCGCAAATGCAAAATAATTACTCAGTTTCGTGTGCGAGAAAGCATAATTAGGTCACGTGATCGATCAGCCAGTCGTACCTGGGCAAATAGGTGCGATAGCTGTTCCGCTATCGTGCGGAAAACTGGAAGACGAGTACATGTTCGTTGATTGGTGAGGCGAGAGCGTGTGTTTGATGATGAACCGTGTGGGGAGGGGGGGGGGGGGGGGGGTTATACAATAGCTACACGTGATGGCAGCAGACATCGGGCGCATCAAAGCATAAGTAATTCAGTTACAAAGCTTTGAGTGCTGGGTGGGTAAGCACGCGTGGTTGGTCGTGTAGAGGGGGGGAGCGATGGAAAAAAAGGGGGGGGGAGATTTCTTTTGTGGTTCTGCGGGAAGCAGGAACGCACAAAGCGACCAGCCATCGTTTTTCCTGGATGGTGTCGAGAAGGGGGGGGGGGGGGGGTGGGGGCGTGTTGTGGAAATGGGGAATGGCCGTTACACCCGTTGGGTCGGGTGGTTCAGGGGGGGGGAGGGGTTGAGAGCTGGAGGGGTGCGAGATTTCAAAGGCACCGCAGTGTACACACGCCACAGACCAGAGGCGAGCGCGAAGCATGTATCAGAGCCCCGCGTGAGTAGGATATTAAGTTATTTGCATGAACCTAAGGCAGCGGGGGATAAATACAGTCCTGCCGTTTCCGCGCCAATAACTTTGTCCACAGTGATTGGTCCTTCGGGTGAAGTCATAATGTCTGTATTAAAGCCATTGGTCCATATTGCATTTTACGTCAGAAAATAACCAAACATTGCGAATTACATTCTTAAGTACGTTTCAATTTTCTATAATGTGTATTTTTAAAAAATTTTATTGTATAAACTGTATTTTACAGAAACTCTACATTATTTTTTCTAATACAGATTTGAAAGTATAGAGATTAAATTATTAATTTTTTCACGACAATTAATGGTTATAAATGCTTGCGATGACTTGAAAGGTTAAAAAGCCAATTAAATATGAAATTGTTTGACAAGAAACGAAGTTCTTTCAATAAGCAGGATATGAAACTCCTTCCCAAACCCACTTCAAATATTACATCTGTTGTTTTTACTCCATCTCGCGTACTTAAAGAATATAAGTGAAGAGCATAATTTCCAAGTTCGAAACTTTACATTTCATAAGGGAGTGTTTTTCGCTCAGCAAAGGTGCTGCAACTATATTGTACACTATTACCAGTTCAAACTCTTCCACGGGGTTACCAGTTTGATAAGTAACCTACTTTTGTCTAGTTAAATTACTCTTTGTTGCGTAGTACGATCCAAAATATGACTAAAATATCGTTGAACACCAGAGACTGTTGAATAGCAAATACTCATAAAAGCATATACAATAATATCAGTGAGTGCAACAGACATGTATGGGTAATTTACGGTAAAGTGAGCACTTTTGAAGCTCTCCCATTTGGAATAACAGACAATAAATATATTTTACTGTAGCCTTAGACGATAGCTTTTGAGACTGGCGAAATATGTACACGGTGTTTATTACTTACATACCAATATTTATTTTAAATTTATTTCAAAGTGGTTGAAGGATAAAAAGTGGCTGATAGGAATTATACAACTAGGTCCTCAAAAGTGCTCACTTTACCGTGAACAGCTTATATCAATATAAATTTCATTATACTATTTATAGATTAGAATACACGGGAATTTAGTGTTACTCATCTAATCTACACTTCTAACTATACAAAATATTTCTCTGAAATTCACGTGTTCATTAATCCAAATAAAATTAGCTCACGGGGTTTTAAATATTTATATCATATAAATAATTTACATTAGCCGTAACGATAGGCCGAAATACTAATAAAATTTTTAATTTTACTTGCTTACTGAATATTTTTCGGTTCGGAAATGAAAAAAAAAATCGGTTCAATAATAATACTCTGACGGTCATATCTTTGTAATCAGAACAATTTGTAAAATAATACTATTTATGACATAACACTTTTATTTGAACATTCGCTGTGTGAACTTATTTTCATATTTCAGTTTTAATGAAAATCATGTACTATTTCGGAATAGTTAATATTTAATACTTATTCGTAATATTACTGCCCCAACATTGCGCGGTTTGAGAAGAACTACCAAGACACGCCTAAAATACTGCTATGCCAACGGAAAACTCGTATGTAATGAGTGTAATGCGCGCCAAGCTGGTAAAGTAGAAGTTATATTTAAAAGTTTTTACATGCCTTAAAAGGCTGCTAATAGCAGCGTGAGAGAAAAAGTTTCCCACATTTATCTCCGTTTTCTTGCACTGAAAAACGCAAATAATAATAAACACAACAGTTGGAAATCGAGGAGAAAATCTTACAAAAATGCTTACGTACATTCTAAAAAAATTTTTTGTTCTTTTACATGAAAAACCCTTGTAAACCCAGTTGCCAAGGAAATCCTTTGTAAAACTACATAGAGTTTTCGTGCAAAATTTGCAAAACATGTTTTTGTAATATTAGGAATGATAAGCCTTATATTACTTCTTACATTATTGAGAAATAAGTGTATATAAAATTATTTTTTCTTTCTAGAAATAAAATGTGATAGATTAATAAGAGAGAATAACAAAGAAAAATATTTCAAAATATAATTTGTGAAAAAAAAAAATTGTACTTTAGCAGCATGGGGCACTGAAGCCCACGCACTTAACCACATGACCGCCTTGGCATTAACAGATAATGAGTAATACGGTCATATTATAATGAAATTGTTTTATTGTGATTGTTTCAATTGTTTGAAGCGTTTTACGTTGTTCAAACTTGCAATACGTTTATTTTTGCATGCAACTACACTTTACGTCGCCCATAGTTTTTGCACAAACAGCTTTATACGGTTTTACGTTGTTGGGTGTCCACAATTTTGCTGAAGATCGCGTATACGTGTCAGCATACTGCAAACATTTTCTGACCTCGATTACAAACACGGCCCTTGGTCGTTTTACAAGAAAAATCGTTGTACTATTACAAGCATTTGTTAAATTATCAACGATTTATAGGTAAAAAAAAAAAAAATACATTTTTTTTTACAGTTTAAATAAGAAATTGTAATCGCTGAATTACTTAACGTAGAGAATTAAAATTCGAAATCTGCCAGCTGCGTACTGAATCATAGAAAGCGTATACCATGCCAGAGAAAAAAACAAGTAAGTTTTTCTACATGTTTTCGTCTTTTAATAGTGTTGCCTGCGAAGCCTATTGCTGCGGAGTTTGAACGGAGAATGTGTGTCAGAAATTCCTTCTCGATGCATATATTTTAAAGATAAATTTTTATTCATTGATGATATTTTGTATAACGTAAATTTTAAGGTTAAATTTTAGGAGAAAAAAAAATTAAACATAAGAATTGGCAACATTTATAACGTGCCAGCATTTATTTTGGAAACGTCACGGAGAATAATTTTTGAAATTACTGTCTTTAAATTTGATGTATTGATAAGAGATTTCTCATTGATTGTTTTGTAAGTATATTTACTAACAAGAATGCTTACAATACAAAGACAGAAATAATACAGGACAAACGTACAATATTTTCAAATTCCAACCATGATTAATTCACTCTTCTTTGGCCCCGGTAGTTTACTGCCCACTTAAAATTTATGGTTTTATGTGGGCAGCGAGCGTACTCAACCAGTTTAATCGCGTGGATAAATATAGAGCTACAACGAAGTTTTTCTCAATCCGCTGACAAAGAAAAAGTAAAATGTAACCTAATAGCAAGCAACTGTAGTTGAGCACCTGTTCACTTACCGTTAAAAAAACAAAGTTGACGACGGGTGGCCATTACCAACGCGAAGTTTCTAACCAATAATACTTAATTCACGCAGAAGTTTCGTTGAAACAATCTCCCCGTTCTGCTGAGACGGTGCTGTATTTTGCTCGAGGGGGAAAAATTCTGCTGGTTAAACACCGCCCGAATAAAATTTTCCCAGCCGCAGATAAACGTAATATCACATTGTCTTCTCTCAGCGTGCAGTCAAATAGGTCACCACGAGGAATATTACACATCTCGTGTCCATGCTAAGACAACTTATTCTTTGGCGAATGGACAGTGCACAAGACAGTCCTAACCGTTCCATTGTTGCAGACACCACATTGACGGGTTTCGAAAGGGACATGGACTCTTCGCCAACTGGCGTGCGAACACCCACAACTTTATACGGATACTGACCTTTGTGGAGTTCGCAGCTGCAAGATGTTTCAAGCGACCACTTTGCGATCTCACCTTCCATTCATTACATTACACAGAGCCCAAACCTGAGGAGCCGCGGTTGTTTAGTGGTTAGACTACTCGCCTCCCACCTAGGAGAACAGGGTTCGATTCCAGGCGGGTTCGCTCCCGAAGTTTCGCATGCGGGAATAGTGCCTGACAATGCCGCTGGTCGGCGGGTTTTCTCGGGGATATCCCGTTTCCCCCACCCTTACATTGGGGCGCTCCTCTATATTCAGCTCACTTCACCCACATCGGCTCTCAAGAACTCGATGTTAAGAACCATCCAAATCTCTCCATCCCCCCCCCCCCGCCTAGCCTGCATTGTTGCATCGAACTCCTGAGATACCTAACACATGACTTGATATAAGTCACTGATATCACTTTCGTGGCATCTGAGTGATTAAGACAGTAACGGATCATAATGCGAATGGACTAATTAGTATTTGAAAGTTTTGCAGCAGCGGAAATGAAGAACAAAATGTGGAACACTGGAAATTCAACACTTTGTTAACAGATATGTTTTACGCAGTTCCCCAATAAATATTTTCACGGACAACTTGTTTTTCACGAAAATATTTTAAGTCAAAGTTGTGTTCCAACTCTGGACCATTTTAATTGTTACGCATGTTTTCTGCGTGCTCGCGAATCACGGGAGGTCAGTATAGGATAGACTTAACTCTGATTGGTTCAATCGTGTTACAGACTGTCTTCTCACAAAGATGTGCGGCCAACAGTCGAATTAAGGTAGGTAGTTAAGTGGGCTTAACGTCTCGTCGACAGCGAGGGCATTAGAAACGGTGCAAGGTACTCAGGGAAGAGGGGATGGGGGGATAGGGAAGGAATTGGTCATGGCCTTCGTTCGGGGACACACTCCAGCATTCGCCTGGAGTGATTTCGGGGAAACCGTGTGGAAAACGGAAATCAGGATGACCGGTCCGGGAATCGAAGAACCGGGTTCTCCAGATTCCGAGTCCAGTGAGTTGACACTGCGCCACCTCGCTCAGTAACAGTCAGATGAAGACTGCAAGTGTGCACACGGGATATTTAATTCTAGCCTCCGCGTAAATCTTTTCGCGGAAAACTAGTAGTCGAAAATATAGTGTTTCGTTATCCATCTCTTCGTGGCATCCATGCATCAGAATAAATGGGGTATCATTCGGACTAGGTTTCCCTAGTGTTGGTACTCAATAGTGATAGTATTTTACAACCAGCAACCTGAGTGTAGTCCATTTTTTGCCTTTACACCTAGTTCCGACAGTTATTACCTTAAGGCACACATGTATAACTTATTCTTGGGGACTGGTTCGAATTAAAGATAAAATGTAATTAGTATGAACAGGTAATTCTTATTGGTAAGAAAAATTTCAGAGTCAAGAAGATTGGTAGTAAAAGAGGTCAATGTTTGTGAGACATTAAGAAAGTAGAAGTTAGTTTTGCCATTCATCTCTTTCAAAGCCAAGATTACTAAATCTGTATTACCATCACTCCAGCCAATTTTAGTGAAAAGTCTCACTGTGCCCGGAAATGTTTATTATCTCGCTATATGCTACCGTTCTGTTAGCTATATTTATCCATCTTACGCCTTTTACATCGACATTCTTCTGTTATATCCTTCCTTGTATAAATTTATACATATGAATAAAACCTTTTTTTATTATTTCAAAAAAATAAACGATACCTTCAGTATAGCACACTTTGATGAAATGTGATATGAAATTAACTAACGTACGACTACACAAAAAAAAGTCTGTATGTAGTTCACAAACGTAAATAAAAAAATTGTAAATCTCAAACTCTATATATAAAAAATTGACTACTTTTTATACTTCGATAATACTCTAAGCTTATAATGAATGCAATGAGTATTTAGTCAAATTTGTTAATCATAACATGCAAACATTGCACTCCTGGACAATAAAATTGCTGCACACATAAGATGCCACATCGCTACTACATAGAATACCGATTGTGCAAAGAGACGTCAAAGCAACACGTAATATAGGAGGACGCGTGTGGCCTGTACACACTGTTTAAAATTCCCATAGAAGCCTAATCGTACAAACTATTCAAAAATATTATTTCGGAGTATGGTCTTCCCAGTAGTTATTTCATGTCCGACAAAATTTTTTTTAAGTAAGTGAAGCTAAACTAAGTTTGCTGAGAAAACCGCGTAAAAGTGAAGTATTCATTTTCGTAATAAATTGTTAGCACTTCGACAATTTATTGAGCCGACCACAACAAATTGAATGAATATTACAGTCAGTGTAATGGCATTATGCCAAACGAAAACATGTATGATTTTAAGGAATATTACAGTCAGTGTAATGGCATTATGCCAAACGAAAATATGTATGATTTTAATGAATATTACAGTCAGCGTAATGGCATTATGCCAAACGAAAATATGTATGATTTTAAGGAATATTACAGTCAGTGTAATGGCATTATGCCAAACGAAAATATGTATGATTTTAAGGAAAAACAAAGCAAGATGAATACAATTATTTTGTTTATCAAATGAATCACGACTACTTTTGAATTAAAATTGCATATGATGTATATAATATTATATGTAGTATGTTATGTGTTTGGTTTGTAAATGTCTATGGCGTGAGTCTATCTGGATGTACTGTGGAGGAAAACTGAAGTTCACAAGAGAATGCAGTAGTTCCAATTTCGAAACTCTTTGTGGAGGAAAATAAGTAACAAAAGAAATTCTGTGAATATCCTGGCTCCGCTGAGTAATTACGCTGCTCGGCTCACCTATCAAGTATACTCATATTTTGCGTGCGTCTACTTTATTTACAACAAACAGCACCTCTTAATTATAACAAAATCTCTCATGCGTCTTTGAAATAAAGCTAATGAATGCGATGTTCAATTCTCTTTTCTACTGACAAGTTGAAAGCCAGCCTTAATTCCGTGTTTTTCATAGTTTCCTTTCACGTGCTGCAAAAAAAAAAAAAAGGAAATAAAACGTTTATTTATTATAAAATGATAACGAGCTCTACAGCGGAAAATGTTTCTTATTACAGGAGTTACACAATTGTCTGTTACTTGACGACCCTGACCCGTCGTTTCCTTATTCTTCTACTTTTCTTTCCTCAGATATTCTTCCCGGAATAAATTATATTTGTAATTATTTTTATTTTATTTTTACGAACTAAACTTAACATTCACTTACAGCACAGAGAAATATACTTGGGTTCCGTTCGACAACGGAGACCTATAGTGAGTAAAGAGATCTGGGTGGCTCTTAACAGCGAGGTCTTGAGAGCCGATGAGGGCGATTGAGATGAGTATAGAGCAGCACCAGAATGAAAGGACGGGGAAAACGGGAGATCCCCGAGCAAACCCACCGACCAACGGCATCATCCGGCTCGATTCGCACATGCAAAAATCTGGTGACCCGGCCGGGGAATGAACCCTGTTCGCCTTGGTGGAAGGCGAGCAGGCTAACCGCTCAGCCACCGCGACTCTTCATTATTATAAAATTTAAATAATATAACAAATATAATCTTCTATTATTGTCAATTATTCATTCCAGCATGTGTTAACACAGGGCATATTGTGTGTTAGCTTTTTCCTTAACACGGATGTCGCAAAACGATATTTTTTCCCTTTTTTTCTTTCGAAAACGGGGGAAATTAACTAAACTAAATAGATCATCGTTTCAGTCATGGTACTCAAATGATGACAGAATTGTATAAAAGTAACCCACACTCTAAACTTAAATCAGTGAGAATTGAGCCAAATCAGGGAAAACAGTGAAAAATTGAGCAACTGGTAATCGGTTCTAGATAACTGATTAATATGGTGGCTGAATTTCACTGATTTATTTGTGATTCCCCACTGAATGTCAAGAATTCCAATCCAATAGGCTAAGTCACTTGTTCCCAGTTAATTTGTTTGATTCGCCAATCGGCAGTAGCTTAGTAACAAAATTTAAGTAAATGTTATTTCACTGATTTATATCACTTATTCGGTATTAGAGCGCACTGAACAACGAGGGAGAGTAACAGGAAAGAACACTGCTGTATGCTGACGATGTTTGCAGTTTAAAAAGCGCCGGGAAAAAGGTGTTACAGACATTCACTCCTGTTTGCTTTCGGCGCTGAGAGGTGGTGCAGATAATCTCGCACGTGCTTTCTCAATTTACGGGTTATTATAAAGTTACCGGCCTTAGCTGAACGGCCTGCCCGATCGCACCTTCAAACGTGAAACCAGGGCACGTGCGTAATTGCAATAACACCTCGCGAAATACTGTTGCAGAGACCCCCTGCACCGGCCAGTGAACGGGGCCGGAAATATTCAACAACACGCCCGATATAGGCCGTCGTAACACTGGGAGCGGCGTCTCATGGCATCGCGGCAGCGGAACAAGTAGACATGGAGATGGGTATGTCCGGCCTTCGTTAACCTCCTCCTAGAATCAGCCTCCGGCAACATGGACCAGGCGGGTACTTTCCAATTAGGTTGTAATCGTAGTGGCGTCAGGTAATGAAACTTATTATAATTAATTAACATCTTGGTGTTCTATTTAAGTTCCCCCGATCAACACTCGCGTGAATAGTTATTGTATAATCATTGTGTTCAATAAACCCCATCTTATAGGGCTGCTGTTGTGCTCTACCTTATCACGGCTTATTATTCAGCTACGTTCGTAGCCCCTTCCAGGTAGGAATTGACTTAAAAGCTTGTTGTCGCATGATCGCCAGCTGTGGCACGTAGCTTTGTAGGTGTCCGTGCCCTTGGACCGATATTCGTCCTCCAAGTAAGCCCCAGCAAATACTCGCGAATCGCCATGATAACTGCGTTGAAACGATAATTCGTTTTTTTTTTTTTTGCGGTTGGCTTGAAGACAAAAACACGATTTTCTTGAAAAAAAAAATTAAGTGCCTCGTTTTACTATATTGTAGTTGCATCACAGTTTGACCAGACGAAGATCATTAACATTTAAATTGGTTTTTTATTTATGTAAACGTTATGCAAATCTTGACCGCAGTTACATGGTCAACGACGTTAAATGAAAAAAAATATGTATATATCTGTCCAGTGTCGCGACACAGAGATATTTACGGCGCAACTGGTATACGCACTCAAATTCGTTCTTTTTTTAGGGCGCTGACCATAAATAATTCAAGCATAAATTCATTGCTTTTATAAGCTTACACAGGTTACAGGAACTCACGTCATGAGGCCCGAGAAATAAATATTTATTAATTTAATTAAAACTTCACACATTAGCCTTCGCAATGGGACTCAAAACTGGCACGATTGCTAACCTTGATTCAAAATGCGTACCAAAAATCAGTGTTTTGAATCAACGACTACAATCACTGTAAATTCAAATATGTTATATTTAATAACTGATGACTAAGAGAAACGAAATAAAAATAGGTGAACTGAAAGAGTTGAGCTCGGAGTAAACCAGTATTAATTTCAGGTGTACGCTTCCAAAAATTTGTCACTGAAGATCAAATTCACAGCATTGCAAATCCAGGGGTCACCTGTGAAACTGGGTCAATAAATATCTAATTCGAAGTAAAGCATGGGAAATCCAAAGTATACACCTATGAAACTAAGTAACTAGGAAAGCATGAGAAATTCCTGGGAGACCCCTGTGAAACTGGGTGGCTGAAGATCCAATTAACAGTAAAGCATGGGAAATCCCAGGGAGAGACCTATGAAACTGGATCGTTGGAATTCACAGTAGAACATTGATCATCGAAGATAGACACCTGTGAACCACGGCCATTTAAGTTATAACTCCCAGTACTGCAGTGGAAATCACCTGTGAACGAGGATCACTGACCTTATAATTCACAACTTAGCTATAGAAATATTTTGGTGCTTATGAAACAACTTTGTTACCGCCTTTCAAATTTGTAGTAAAATGCTAAACATTACTGTAATAAACATTTGAGCATACGCGCGTGGATTAATGAGATATTTTCGGATTTGCATTTACTTTGATGGCTCAAACGGCTCGGTTATCCAGACTGGACTGGCAATGGTTGAAATTTCTGCACATATTCAAATGAAAGGGATGTTACTCGCATCGCATATCTCTCTTTTACTTTCCCGCCGTATTCATTGTGTCACGCACGCTAGCGTCGGAGACTGGAAACAAACTTCTTCCAAGCAACATGTTTTTTTTTGGGGAGGGGAGGGAGTGGATGTTCTCTTACCGACCGGGTCGCTAACGTAGCGGAAACTAGCGCGTGTCGCTCCCCCCCCCCTACCCTCACCACCCGTGAGTGCTGCACTTTCCTTCGAGACGTTACTTTAGGCTCAAAATGTGCCCCTCCCCCCCCCCAACGATCACCCCTTCTTCACCGAACAGCGATCGTAGTCGCCGCACAAAACATTCACTTTTGTTATTTTAAAGCTGCTCTTTCTTTGGCTGCGAGGAGAAACCGGATAAAATGCACGAGTACTTCCGCCTCTTCCAAGTCTTCTCTAAAACGCATAAAATTCTTTTCTGACATGGTTAAATTTTTCAGTCTATCTGACACGCCTCGTTAACCCCTTTGACTAGCATCTCGCTGATGGGCCACAGGCCTAAATGACGGGCCAAGTAAATTATGATACATCAGGCGGTTTTTTTTTCGGGCGTGCCGTCCTCGTTGCAGAATCTGGCTAATTATTTCCAGTCTCGAGTGAAGCCGTATCCACTCCACGCGCTCGACCAAGTAAATTATTTACCCGTCCGTGGGACCGACCCTCGGAATGCATATCTTCATGACATGGTTCGCGACATGGAAGCAAAGCCTACCTATCATATACAACACATGTGTCAGGTGTGGAGATGGAATCGAAGGTCTTGCTGTTATTCTGTAACGATGTTCTTTACTAATCGAGCAATCCCGCCATCTGGCCTATCTCGGTGCGGATATGGAGTAGAAGCTCTCGCAGTTTTTCTGTAGCGAATTGGAAATCACGACACCTCAATATTTTAACCCTAAATGTTTTCTTCCCCTGTTATAAACTGATTTTGATTTTAAAAAAAGCACTATGATGCATATATTACTTTAGATTTACCTAATTACTATTTATATAAATGGTCGTAGGCTTATACATGCATACTTTTCTGGAGCTGGAGTGATGTTTGCAAACTGAATTTCACGAGACTGGTCCTCGCATATGCCTATAAATATTCGCTTCCTCACGACCTGACTTGCGAAAATGTGGGGATATGCTTTGATTTGAGATACAGACAGAACTTGAGAAAATAATATGAGCTCTATGATGCAGCGTTTATATTTAAATGTACTTAACACATCGAAGTCTGCACACATTCACTGGCACTTAAGACAAATTAGAAATGAATCACCTAGATCCACCACTGAAAGAACACCGGTTCTGTTGGTGTCTGTGTTAGAACTCACCATCGTCCTATTGGTACATAACACACCGGACCCCACCCTGTACTTTACAGCGTTCATTATTGGCCGGTCATAAACCAATGGAGAGCCGAGCTGATATTGACCCAATAAAATGTCCTTTATCGTATGAAAGGATTTACAACCAATCATGTTCCTTTGAGTGGTTATAAAAAATCTATCGTTAGCAATATCATTGTAACTGCGCTGCACTGTTCTTGTGAGGTCGTGTTAAACACTGGCCGAACAAAGACTGCATAGCCATTCGAGTTTTGTTCTGAACAACTAAGAAATTTCCAAATGAGCTTTGCTCGAGCTACACTCCAGCATAGTCTACAAAGTGTTAAAATGCAAACAATTATAGATTTACTATGAATTTTCGTAAACAAAATATCCAGTTTAGAAACAGTTATTCAGTTTATCCTGATTGCGGGTATGTACTAAACTAATAATACAATGGTTACAAGACAATAAAAAAATATATATGGTATGAATAATACACGAAAACCAAATTAAATATTGGTATTAGGAAGTGTGCTATGATCGATTCTAATCACTTGGTGGCAAGATGAACGGTGTTGTAACATTACATGATCCTCGATTTTTATCATTTTGTGGGCCAAGGAGTGGGGAGGGATGATGAGGGGGGTAGGGATGGGAGTGAGGGGATGAAGGTGATGTGGGGTAAGGGATGGTGAGGCGTTGGGTGTTGGTGTTGGGTGAAGGGATGAGTGGTGGTGTGTTATAATTATTACACATTTTTTTTGTTACAGTTTTTTGTGATGGAGGAGGGATGTTAGTGAGGTAGGTGATAGCACTGAGTTTCGATTATTGGCGGGTTGAGGCATACCTCTTAAAATCCAATATGTTGGTCCTCACATTGGCTTACATATTCATTATACATCACGATCGTACGTGCCTTGAAATACGAGTCCGGTGTAATGTAACACTCATTACTTGCGCCCTTAAACATTTTAATTGTAAAGATAAATTTAAATATATATTTTAAAAAATATATATTTTTTAAATTTTATTTTCTTGACCTCTCAGATTCCCTATTGTGGCTGATTTTTGGGATACCTCAGCCACATTGAGGTGACAGTCAGCCACACTGAGGAGCCAGCCCTTCTTTCACAAATATTTGGAAATTTATGTAGGGGGGGGGGATGATTTTTTCGAAAGCTAAACAGGCCATTTTGAGGGAAAAACTAGGAAAGAACATTCAACATGGCATCGAGCCCTGTCTGTGACTCCTACCAATATGGAGGAGAATACCGAGATCCGATGCTTTTTGCATGTGGCCGAACCGGCATTTATATCTACTACTCTTAAAGATAATTGGTTTCACATTCAACTTCATACATTGTGTTAAAAAAAAAATATCCTCTACAATGTTTGTTACCATTAATGGTAACGAAACACAAGATTGAAAACAAAATAAAATATTAATTGCAACACAGCACTGTGGCGTCTAAACCATACATGGGATAATTTCATTCAATTGCAATCGCCTTCATGGAACCAAATTATCACGGAATGTGCTCGTTTCTAATTAGTCCACTTAACCTCTCACGGTGAGAAAAATATCACATTTTGTTTGTCGAGTAAATTTCCCTCTTTGCACGTGTCGTACCAAAACAAACAATTGGAAAACGCGGGTTTAATGGTGCGAGATCCCGATGTATTGCATGAATAAACCGCAAACTCTACCCCTCATCCCATACTCATTCTCTCTCTCTCTCTCTCTCTCTCTCCTCTCTCTCTCTCTCTCTCTCTCTCTCTCTCTCTCTCTCTCCCTCTCATCATCTATTTACCTCTCACACACGTAATTGTTATGTCCCTCGGCATGTATTTTACATTTATAATCTATCTGTGTAGTGTTTAAAAGGCACGTTTTATCGCTGCCAGCACATTTTTGTTAATCCTCGCCTACAGAAACTCTTAAAGGATATTTTTAGCAACAGTCAATTTTAAAAAATACGGTAAATCGATAACGTTTAAAATCACTCTTGAAAATAAGTACCTTGCCATTATCGATGTACTATAACGGTCACTTTCACTCGAATTCTTCCCATTAAGTTGGCAGCGGTGCATGAAAATTAGTTCCATGCATACTTCGTATTAAATATTTTGGTTGTAAGTTATGTTTAAAATTCGTTAATACGGAATGTGATTTATTCAAGTTAATTCTCTTTTAAGGACATAAAATTAAGAATTGGCAATTTTTAAAATATATATACGTACTCATTAATTCGACACTTCCACTTTATCGACGCACGAATAAAGTAATAGGGTCAATATGAAGGCTAATTTTACATACAACTGAAAAGTATATGTTAAACAGGTATTTTAAAACTGCTAAATCAACCATAAAAAGCCTGTTTACTCCTTCTTTTCACTCAACAGGTGTTTGCACCTACATAGGCCTATATCTTTATAATAAATTTACGCCACATTCAAGTGTATGTGCATATTTATGGCGTAAGAAAAAACTTTGACAGATATGCTTGACCTTGGAAGACACACGTTCACAACCTTGCTAAGAACCGCCATCAAAAATTGTGATTTACTGGTTTTTCAAAATAGGATTTAAAAACTTTGTTGTCTGCATTTATTTTTTTAAGTGTACAGTGAATGTGCTACATTGATGTACGGTTTTTGAAGTCACTGCCAAAAAAATGAACTGAAATAGAGGAATCCTATTTTTTATATTTAGTACCATTATATGATATAATTTAATAATTTTGATAATGCATGTTTCAGTGACTTCTTGAGATGTAAAAGCTTTTGGTTTGTGATGTTCACGAGATAGTAAATATTCAAGAAGAAGTGTGTTTCAGAGTTGCCTGTCGCTGATTACCAAAATATCTTCCAGTGGACAAAAACATAAACACGTTAGCTGAAATGAAGAAAAAAAACCAAGACCGGGCAAAGAAAAGAGGTTCTTCAATTCCGCTCCAGAATGCGGTGATGGAAACCAGAGGAGAAGAACGGAGTGTAGTGCCACCAATATCATCTAAGATGTTGTCCTGCTTTGTATCGGTAGGGATACCTAGCCTCAACGAAAATATTTCCTGCCTAATCCGACATTAGGAAATATCAAATCCGCCTTCGTGCCTCGACTATTTCGATTGTTAGTCAGCATTTTTTACGTCAACGAATCACAGACTTTCAGTACTGACGTAATATAATCTTGATTGGTCCAGTTCAGCAACGACATGTCTTATTGCAAAGTTAGGCAGCCAATGATGAAGGGGGCTTCAGGTGCGACGCGACGGAAGTAATACTTCACCCAATCACAGGCGAGTATTTTGCGACGTCAACGCGACAAAAATCTCCGCCACGACGGACTTCCCGAATATAAATAATTTATAATTCCGTCGCGTCGCGGGCGAGACACTCGCCAATAAACGAGTGTATATTTTTTTCTGCAAAGAGTGGTAGGAATATTGTGTTGGTAACATCTGTACTGATATGCGAATATTGTGTATACAATTAAGTCTCTGTTTGTTTTGGGAAGATAAATGTCGTTCGTAAGTTATACAAAAACAAAGCTAGGCCCATACAATCTTTTTTTTCTTCCAAAACTACACAACTTAGACTTAAATATTCATATCGTTGTTTGTGTTGTAAGTTATTCTTCTCCGTCATTTCACGTAAACACACAAATCGTCTCTTCTGCAACATTTTCGTATTTTCAGCCATAAGTGGCCAAACATTGTCGTCGGTGTCGCGTCGTGTCACAGTGTTTTCAGCCGCGCCACAAACGTCGCGTCGCATCTGCCATGTCGCGCGTGTCGCGCCAACGTAAATCCAGTTTCAGACTTAGTAGACGAGCGACTTGACTTATAAGACTTATCCACAGACATAAAAGACTGTAAACCTATCAGTATGAGGATTAAGGCGCCCACTTTAAATTGATCGGAATAACTTAGCTGGAGGATAAATTTGCGTACTATTCAGAAAATCAGCCGACCACAAACATGATCAATTCGGTCGTATTCCTTTGCTTTACCATTTACGAGTTTACCTGATCGACCTCAGGGTGAACTGGGTTGAATGCATATCCCAGTAAAACCAGGAGAAAACCTTCAAACGACCCTCGGGATATGGTTTTAAGAAAAGAAGAATTCTCGTATTATACTCAGTAGAATCTTCTTAGAATACACAAGTAAATTCGTAAAAAATTAATTCCCCTACTAGTTCAGTAGCATGAAATCTTTTGGTTGAGTTTAGTAACGTTTACTGAATTTAAATTACATTTGCTGAAGTTAGCGGCTGAGACGAAAAAAGCTGGAACATTGGGAAAGAAAAGATATCGTAGTCGCAATTGGTGTAATGTGACGGAAATGGTTTGTCGTGTTGGAGAAGAATGCAAAAGATTGGCTGGACAAGACGAAATGAAAGTCAACAACGAGACACACGAGAGAGGAGAACTCAGACCTGACGCGATCAGAAAAGAGGCGAAATTTACGAAACAATAACGATGACGCATCAAACCAGTAGTGAAAATACTACAATATGAAATACGCCAGATTCAATGTCACAAGCTTAGATTCTGGAGAGAGGAGCAGAGGGGTCTCAAATTGCGTAAATGAAAAATTTCTGTGAATAATAACACTGGTATAGGCTGTTCACGGCTGAATGAGATGTTTTGAAATCAATGCTTGAAAAAATATAATTACTCCTACAAATACTTCAACGAGCACACTGGATGTCATAGCCCAGTGAAGTTCGCAACGACGGAAGGATATTACTTCCGTATGTCGACAGGGAACTGAAAGTGTCGAGTGAACATTTTTAAATATTGAAACGATATTTTTTTTTTTTTTTTAATGCGTATGGGCTTAAGAATTAGGAAATTCGTAACATATTTACTTTCCTAGCAATTTCGCGGTTTTCGTCGACCGGCCATGAGAATGTTAATTTCATACATTGCTGAAGAATACACAATGCGCATGAAAGTAGATCTTAACTAGAGCTTTTAAAAGTGTTCTGTTTTTGTGCGCAATTTATATAACAAATCACTGAAAAATTATGAATGAGACATCCTATGGAAAATGCGGGGGAAAAAAATTTTCTGAGTATAGAATAAAAAAAAACAACATTTTACATATCATATATTAGCAGACTGCAGCCTAATAGGTAATGAACGTGAAATAGTAGGGCAGGATTATATAATAATTCGAACTATTTAAACAATTTGAGGAATGTAGTAAGTAGCTAAAAGAAAATACTTGGAACAAAGATAGAGGGGAATAATCATTATATAAATAACGGAAGTTTGCTGTCGGAGGATGTATATTTAGAAATGGGTGAATGAATAAGTAACGAATCTAGATTTATTCATAGTAGTGATTAACGTGCTCCAAATTTAATTAGGAAGTATCCATACAAAATAACAAATGACAGTAAATATTATATAAAAAATTAATTTTCTAATAGTTTTCGATGGTAAATTCAATTCTATAATTTAATTTTTATGACATTATTTGAATTAACTACAAATATTCGTCTTAAAAGTGTGTGATTATTGTAATTGTTTTATATTATATATTGATTTTTTTATTACTAACCAATGTAGTAAATTAGCAGTTAAATTATAAATACGTTTGCCTTACAATACCCGTTTGGGGTTTATCATGTATCACAAAATATATTTTTGTCTAGAAATGTATAATAGATTAATAAAACTTTAAAAGTGGTCGTAATTCCTAATAAATGATCAGCCTTTAAAGTATACATTATTTTCTTAAGACATGTGTTCCAATCCGTTTGTTAACTAGCAATTCCAGTCAATACATCTCAAAATTGTTGCTATTGTAACAAAAAGAATCCTGGAAAATGTTATAATTAAACCTCGTTTGCTGCACTTAAAAACAAAAGTGATTATATAATTTTTTTTTGTACTGAAGGTAATCACCTACTGCTAGACATTCATCGTGACACCTATTATAGTAAAAACTAAGTAGTAATTAAATTAGATACAGAAATTGAGAGTTAAAACAGTCTCTGGAAATTCATAACAAACCACACGAGAACGTTACGTAAATCTCTGCCGCTCTGTTTTATAGAACTTCGCTAACTGATTTACTGGCATGTTATAAATGAAACGTCACAATTAAATACGCGTCAGCAATTACGGAATATTACATTCCTGCACTTTCTCTCCAAAAACAATTTATTTTACTCTCCGTTATAATTGAAACGTTGGGAAAATTCATTTCACCTGCAGACATGTATGAAAATGCGGCAACGAAACATGGCAAAAAAAAAAAGTCAGGCGAACACTGTCAATAATGTGTGTTAACTCCAGTTCGTGGAACAAAAATGTCATTATTAGTATTACAAACAGTTCGTGTGTTTGGTCCTCTGCCCGTTTTCATAACATCAGGCTACACTAGACGTTTAATCTAAGACAGTATAGCCTCTACGCGAGGGAGCTCTAAAGGCTACACAAGACGTTTAATCTAAGACAGTATAGCCTCTACGCGAGGGAAAACTATCTGACGTTCAGTGTTTCCGTCGTGCTGCGTGATAATACAGAACTTACAATGATGACCCGATCAGTTGGTGGTACAAATTACTCAGCTAAGTTTAATGCAGTTCTTTGTCCTATTTGTACTTTTATCCCGTTAGTGAGATTTCATATAGATTTAGATACATCAGAGGTTTCCAAAATAAAACTTGTAATGCACATCATATCATGTAAATATCACTCTTCTCACTATTTAATGTGTGCTCTTTTCTTAGGCATAGAAAAATTTACTGAGTTTCGACCAAATTGTTTGGGATCACAAAATAAGTGACTACACAAGAATCTTGTAGTCATAAAAATTAAGAAGTTGCTTTTTTTTCCAGAGCAGTTCCGTTTATTTTTCGAAAATATATGTAAACCTTAAAATGACACAAAACTTTACAGAGATGACTCATACAGTCTCTAACATCCATTGCTTTAATGAGTTTTTCTTAGACCTACGATGCGCATAATTTGATGAAAATACCGATGTTTCGAAGGACTTTACAAACTTTGGCGCAGATGAAAGCAAAAGTAGGTCCATCAGCACTACTTACGTGAGACAGATTGTCAGAAATGTCAAGCTTTTTAATCTGCTGACGATGTTACCCATTGCTAAGTTACTTACGAAGTTAAAAATAAAATTCTTTATTGGACTTACTACAAAATAAAATAAGCAACACAAAATCAAAGTAATAGAAAAATAAATTTAGTTACCGAATTTACTATCCGATATGTTTCGTGAACGAACATTTAGTGGAGATAAAGATATTTTCGTGATCTTCTAGGAAGATATTGGAACTTGAGATATTTCATAACGAGGCAAAGTCCTGTTTCAGTGAGGTCAACGTTTAAAGGCATCTGATGTCCTCTGTGTAAGTCCTTAGAGCTCTGGTATTGGGTGTGTTAAGAAAGGAAGAAAATATCCATGAACTTTCAAAATTAGTGGAACTAACTTGTTGTTCAAGTGGGGCGTGGAACAGAGATTCACTTAAATACAGAAAACAAAATAGAAACATAAAAAACGAAATCATGACAAATAAAATAAAGGGAAATGTAAAAATAATGTGGGAAGTTTTCAGTAGAATTTAAATGCCCACAATTACGGAAGGAATGGATTAAATAATGGATAAATTAATGCGCAAGTCACTGACAAGTAGTATTTCGTCTAATTAATACTTTCACTAACTTTTATTATTTGATATCTTGTACCAGGAAGATCATATAAATTTGTAGAATGGAATTTTTCAACTGCGAATCGTCTTGAAGACTGGATATATTTTCAGACTTGATTTGCCCTAGCCACTGATGTAGTTTTATTTTAATTTATTTTGGGAAATAAAAACATTAGCTGGAACCATCGTGCAAGTATGGCATCTAGAATATTTAATAGAACACCGCCTATTTCTTTCTATTTATAAAGTAATATTTTGACTAAATTCGTTAAACACACAAAATGGGTTCGCAAATCTAGCGAGAAGTAGAAACGATTGGATTGATTTCGAAACATGTGTGGATGTCGTAATGTGATATTCAACCCAGTTGAATTCCGGCTTCTTGATATTACATCGGAAGCACTCTTAACTGTTAAACGGGCCTTTATAAGTGCTTTACGGGTCTCATTTTAAGCAGTTGTATGTATATTTTCATTAAAATAACTATGGAATGTTTCACTATAAATCTTTCTTCAAAACAGAAATGAAAGTCGATATTTTTTGTCAAATAAAAAAACGTGGTTGTTGAAAACATAAATAAATGCATCATCATCATCATCATCATCATCATCATCATTTGTGTTCTGCCCAGAGGCAGGTTTTCACGTGGTGTGTCTCCATGCTCTCCTGTCTTCTGCCAACCTCTTCAGGTCCATAAACTTTCCGCTTCCCTTGATATCATCTATCAACTTGTATCTTTTCCTTCCTTTCAAACTTTTTCCACAAACTATTCCTTCCATAGCGTCTGTTAGCAAGCACTCCCGTCTCAACGAGTGTCCCTTCCAGTTCTTCTTCCTTTCTCTTATGACTTTTAGCAGTTTTCTCTTCTCATCAACTCTTTGCAGCACTTCTTCATTACTCACTCCTTCCACGTAGCTTATCCTCTCCATTATCCTCCACATCCACATCGCAAACGCTTCTAGCCTTTTTTCGTCCTCGCGTCTCAGTTTCCGCGTCTCTGCCCCATAGAGAGCCACGCTCCATACTAAATACTTGCCAAGTCTTTTCCTCAGTGCTTTATCTAGTTTTCCGCATAGCAATCTCCTCTTCGTATTGAACCCTTCCTTCGCTACTACAGTACGAGTCTTCACCTCCAGATGACATTTCAAGTCCTCAGTTATCGTACTTCCTAGATATTTGAATGCTCTTGCTTGGCTGATATTAACTTTTCCTATCTTAATATTTGCCGGTTGTCTTCCTTTGCTGACTACCATACTCTTTGTTTTTGATGTATTGATTCTCATTCCATACTCCTCACAAGTTTCATTATTCTTGTTCCTCCATCTAAGCTTTTCCAAATAATCTCCTCCAGGTATAAAATGAACAACAAGGGAGAAAGGCAACCCCCCCCCCCCCCCAATGCTGCTTTCTTCCGACATTTCAGTTCCAATCTTTATTCTTACTTTCTGTTGTAAATATAGATTCTGTAGTAGTCTTCTCTACTTCCCATCTACTCCTTTTCTCTTCAAGATGTACAACAGCTTGTTCCACTGTACTCTGTCGAAAGCTTTTTCCAAGTCAATAAAGACAATATAAATTTTCCTACCTTTCTCAATATATCTTTCCCCTATAATTCTTAACAGACCTATAGCATATCTTGTTCCTTTCCCAATTCTGAATCCAACACTGTTCCTCTCCAATTCATCTATCTAACTTCCCATAAAGCCTTCTGTTCAACACTCTTAACAATATTTTAACTGCATGCGGTCGTTTAGAATTTCATAATCATTAAAAATATCTGCAATTTTTCCTCTTTTTAGGATATTTACTCTTCCGTAAGAGAGTATTTTACATTATGACGACAATGCCGTAATGTTCTGAAAAGATTGCTACTGTATTAAAAACCCACAGTTTCCGATTAAAAAACTGAGGAAACAGAATAGACACGCGAATCTTGTTTATTATTTTTTTCATAGTCGTCGCGATTCTTTCTTATAGCCGAACGTGATCTTGAAGCTTTGAGGTTTTACTTCGATTTACAGTATTTATGTCATTAAAATTTGCCAGTGTTATCTTATTTTTTAATAGAGTAGATAACTAGACTATGCCATCTTCGGTGTGTAGCCAATTGGCCGTGTAAAGTTTTTCGTACACATACATAGTATAATAGTTTTCCGCATTTAGCTTGCAGTCTTGTTTTTATTTGACACACGTCAATCCAAGACTGAATTACTTCGATTCATTAGCAGACACCTAAGACGAGTAGTAGTTAACCGCCCAATCAATAAAGTGTACCGGTGGTTTAATGTTTGGAATTACGACAAGGTGCCAACTCTTTTTTTGCGAAAATCGGGTGTCACTAATCATTAGGCATTGAGGATCGCAGTGTTCAATATCGGACAAAACTTTTCCGTCTGCGTTATTTACAAAGTTGTGTAAACTGGGCCTGACTGGGTTAAAGTTTAACCTGTCGAAAACACCTGCGAAAATTTTCCCATCTCTGTGCTTTCATACAAACTTAATTTCCGAGCGTCCATTTGACGGGACTTACGATTAGTTTTTACCAGTGGACTAAGCTGTAAATCATTTGCTCTTTCTGATGTTAATATGCTAAATATTTATTGTCAACTCCGAGACATACAGGATGTATAAAAATCACCGCACCCGGTCACAAATGTAACAAGAATACTAATGATATTAAAGGTCCATCTACCGCAAAATGTCTAGACTAAAAAAAAATTAACTAGCGAATGTTCCCATTCCTTACATCTCGTAATGTACGTTGTAATCAGCAACGAATTTGTAGTGTTTTGGATAATATTAATTAAAGCTCTTTTGTAATTTTTGTAGCTACTTAAAAAATTTTTAAGATTGTTTTGAAGCTATCGTAAAACTTTTATCTCCAAAATTTTACGAATGATTGAATGTATCAGCTAGCAATTTAAACTAACGTGTTTCAAAATGGCTGCAACCCCAAAATCTAAGAGAGTCGTTACACATCATTTTGAGGTTCAATATATTCTGTAATATATTTATATCGTCAGTATGGTTAGTTTGCGAATGACCGTGGAGTCTGATGAGAAATTTCTCTCCCACTGGATGAACAAATGAACTGAGGTTTGGGGATAGAGAAGACCACTGGGTCTGTCCCGCTGTACGTTGAAGTAGCTATTTTTTGTTTTTTTGCAATCTCTACTCATGGGGGTTGGGCTGACAGGTGTGGGTGGGTCGCAAATTCTGCGAGGTGTAAGAGGAAGGGAAGAGAGGGGAGTAGATATATAATAGACCAAGAGGGAGCAGTGGTCTATTCTGCAATGTCCGATACTCCAGTACCGAGGATAACGCCCTTGCGAGGTCGTTTACACAGAAAGGCGACGGCAACACGGACCTAGTTTTATGGGTGATAAATTTCCTTCCAGTTTTAACGTACACCGCCCCCCTCCCCCACTTCCCCCCCAGCATCGCGTGCGATACAAATGAAATGATAGTGTTGATACTTGCACGTTACTGGACCCACCTTTGAGCCAGCACAGTGCTCACACCGGGGTCGGCTCTTCATTTTGTTCGACTTTCATTTTTCGTTCCTCTCGCTTTTAGCCAAGCTGAACTGAAGAACGCGCATTTCCAGTCCTTTGATCAAGTATATCGTGAGTAATGACCTCAGCCATTATCATCCAGATAAATACATGTAAATATTGCGAAACAACGTTAAAGTTTCGTGGTTTCCTATTGAGATGTTCTGTTCGTTCCTACATTGAATTAATCCACCAACACTTTAAAGCAACACTTTTTTGAAGGCAGGGACTGAGTACGCATGTTGATGAACAAAATTAACTTTAGGGCAGACCGGGGCTAAATGCAACGGGGGTAGGTTGCAACACTGCTCATGACCACGCACTCGCCGAGGCGATAGTGGCGCCACTCGGCAGGGTAGTGGTATTAAGTGGCAGTCATCTTGTGCCAAACTTCCAGGCACGTCAACAGATAGGTTCGCAGCGCAGCGAGGAATAACCTCTTTTCGTACACAAAAGTAATTTGTGCAGTGTTCATCTAAAGTTATTGTAGATTTTAGTAGTATGAGGTAAGTAATCCAACCTTTATTATAACAAATAGTTCAAACCTTTATACTTATTTGTGTTGTACAGCGATTACGTATCTACAAAGGTAGGAGTCAAAAATTCTGTTAAATGCTGCAAGTTTTGTATTGGGGCAAGTTGCAACAGTCTGTTTCAACCTTCCCCAATCGTGTTGCAACTTACCCCAAGTGACTGTACGCATTTTTTCCTTGCATTTTAAAAAGCTGTATCGCCTAACTTATTACAGGACGTGCGTAATAGCCAAGAGCCTAAGTACGGCTATGTACTTCCTATACTTACGCAAGTAAGGTATACGTTCTATATTGAGCCAAGCTTTTATAAACCAAATATAAATTGATACAAACATATTAATTTTTAGTAAAGTTTATTACGGCTGTTCGACCACATCTTACAAGTTCTACAAATTGTGTAATTATTTTAATTACGTAAGAAACAACACAATAATAATTTCCTTTTAAAAATAGATCGGATAATGTTTATTAGACTAGGAATATTACATTGTCAAAAGTATTGGATCTCAAACTTCAGCTGGAAGAGGTGAAATAATCACAGTAAGAACTGCGATAAGCGCAGTTGGAAATTCCTTATGTTTGTATTTACTCGAACAAAGTTCAGGGATCGTTTCGTACGAGATGGGCCTGTAGGTTGCAAAGGAGCAGCAACCAAAACTGGCTGGCAAACTGAGGAAAAATTCTTGACTTTAATAAAACATTTCATTGAACATACTTCGCCATCTCTTACCAATCTTGTGCTCCTAGTCCTGGACAACCATTCTTCTCAAACCAGCTGCCGTGTTATGGACCTGTGTGAAGCAAATGGAGTAACTGTCTTGTTCTTACCGCCTCATTGTTCTCATCGCCTTAAACCCTTGGATGTGTAAGTCTATGGCCCGTTTAATAAACGACGTGGAACAGGTATTAACGCTTGGTTGAAAACTAACCCAGGACGAACGATCACAATATTTTACCTGCCAGCAATATTGTAAAACAGGCTTTTCTGCATTCAATGACCCTAGCTAATATCACTGCTGGATTTCAGATGATGGCTTTGCTTCAGCATTCGTAACAGATAAACCGCTACCATGTGGTGATCCTGAAATATTACAAAATGATGAAATTTCTGTTTGTGAAGCAACTGATGAAAAGAATGTTGACGGAATTGATGAACGTGTTCTGAATGCTCATGTCCGTGATGGGCAAGAAGTCAATGAGATTGTACTTTAACAGAGTGAAGAACAGAGAAGACCTCTTAACCTAAACAATATCTCAGTTCCAAGTGTAAGTGGGTTTAGTCCAGAGATTGTACATCCATTTCCAAAAGCACCTAAGAGAAATGAACACCATCGCAGACGAATGAAGATAAGAAAAACTTGCATCCTCACCGACACTCCGGAAAAGAATGCTATTGAAAAAGAAAAGCGTTTCGCGGATGAGAAGAAAAAAGAAAGTGAAGCACAAGGAAAAAGAGATGCAACGACAACAAGCAAGAAAAATGTGTTCAGGTAAAAAGGAAAATCCAAAGTACAAGTAATTAAAAAGAAATATATCCATAGAAAGATATAATTCCACGAAAGGAACTCTGGCGAGGAAGAAGATGCTATTTGCTTAGTGTGTTTGTTCAAATGCAAACTTGGTGAAGAATGAGTGCAATGCACTGTGTGCAAACATTGGGCTCACTGGTTATGTGCTGGTAGAAATCCTTTGTACTTGTGTTAGAGATGAGTCTGATTCTTGGGAGTGAGTGTTTCAACTAGCCCCACACTGTGGTGTAACTTACATCAACCATGGGGCAAATTGCAACATGATCTATGTAAACCAACATTCTTAAATTATTTCATTTCTTACATGCATTATATTTTTATATGTTGTAGCCTAATGATGGACGCTAACAACCAGGTATACTTCGTTTTATGAAAACGGGGGGGGGGGGGGGGGTACAATTTTGAGTTCATTTCGTAGCGTCTCATAACTTCCGCTTAGTATAACTTTTGACCAGGAGAAGCTACGACGCTCGTTTAAGTTTCAATCGACAGCTCTCGTCAAGATCAATCGATCACGTGTATAAAAACATTTGTGTTGCGTGGTTATGGTGAAATTGTATACGTTTAATGTAAAAAAACTAAGAAAACTTAAAACAATTTCGGCCTATGCTCATCAAAAAGCCAAGTCAAATTACAGAAATCGTATAGGGTTGGAAAGAGCATCTCAAAAGTAATACAGTGATACCCATAAAACACCATATTATCGAGTGAAGCGGTGCCGGGAACGTAAAAAAAAAACACCAAGACGTCCAAGCGCGTCAACATACACGTATTCACGTAAAACAAACGGCCGTTTCCCCAACACAGCCAAACCCAATTTTTTTAGGCCCAACCAACACATATATTTTCCCCCTGTGTTTATTCATCTCAATAATATATTTGTTTGCTACTCAAACACGCTGTAAATGCTCGGCGGATTTGGATGGAATTTGCTACAGTGGTAGATTATAATGCGGATTAGCATACAGGGCACTTTTCATCCCGGAAATTCGAACAATTTCGTAGGGACTATATAAAATATGCTACCAACCATTAAGATTGAGCACTTGGTCATTATATTTAAGGTTTGAATTTTGCATGCGTGTGAAGCGGCGAGTAACAGCTATATTAGGTATAAATGAAATATTAAAGTTTACAATTAAAATACCAGTAAAAAATCAATTTAATTAGGAATAAGATTTTCTATGTTGACAAAAGTATAAAACGCTTGAGATGTATGTCATATTTAGGAAACAACCTAGATGGGGTGTTTTTTTTTCTGTGGCTTAAGCGTTATCGAGATATTGGACCATGACGTGACCGCGATTGTGTAGTGGTCAGACTTTCAATCCAAGCGAACCGGGTTCGATTTCCGGCGGGGTCGCTTCCTGGATTTTCACACGTGGGAATCGTGTCGGACAATGCGCAGCTGGTCGGGGTGGTTTTTCTCGGGGACCTCCCGTTTCCCCCACCTTTACATTCCGTTGATGCTCCATACTCACCTCACGTCACCATATCGGCTCTCAAGACCTCGATGTTAAGAGTCACTCAATTTTATCCACTCCGCACTCCACTCTGACATTGACAATTTTTTTTTGAGTGGTTTAAAGCTCGAAACATTAAATCTACAACCTGGTGAAGTGATTTTAAATGCGCGTTTCGCTGCAAAAACCATCTAGTCTCGTGCCCTTATTGGTTTGCTGGACATGAAAGAGAGAAAATAGTCATTGAAAGGAGGGTGGGGTTGTTATCCAAATATACTGCTCTCCTACGCTAAGTAAACAAGTGGTGGATAAATATGAAAAAGACATGTGTACTATTGGTAGAATACAGGGCAAGGAAAAAAAAACGCGCATGTTTAATTTACAGTGTGCCAGCCTTCACAGCTATTTGTATACTCGTCCGCTGCCATTTGTCCATTTTATGCTGCCTTTGTCCAACCGCTATTTCTCTCTTTTAATTGGTTTGGATACGATTCGGCCAGTGTGTGGTCGAATGTTTGTTATTAGCTCGAAGTTCCCCAAGGCGTGTGTAATAATGTGTCCTGCAATCACTGAAAAACGTTCGTGTCCACGTAGAACATTTACCACATTTGTAGACGAACATTATAATCAATAATTTTCATCACATGTAGTCTTTCTGCAAATACGTATAATAGTAAAAAAAACCCAGCAAACACTTGAAATGGAAACGTATTTTCACCTTCAGTACAAGTCATCATTGTAAAAATTTGCTTCCCACCATTATTCTGGTCAACTATAGGAACACCTTGTTAGTATACAGACAAGCACATTCTAAATTACATAAAAATTAAATTTCACTACCCCTAAGTAATTTATTTTTTTTTTTACTCTAATGAAATAAAGAAATCAACCTGTATTTATATTGCGCTTCAATGTCTACACGATACAGACATTATGTGGAAAAAACACTTGTCCAAGTGTTGCTCAATACAATACGTGTTAACTGTTTGAAATGCAATTCTAATCTTGATCTTGATGTCGTAAATGCCTTTTCGGCACTGATGACAGATACGGCTCTTGACTTGCATTTACAAAACAGAAGTCTCTGTGTGTGAGGTCTGGCACTTTAACCCTTTCAGACCAGCTATAATTTACGGTTTCCGGTATTGCAAACAAAAAAAAATTATGATGCGTTCTGTACTTAAGTCGAAACGACACTTGTTTTGTTGTCACACCCTATGAGCTGTACGCAATATCTTCGGGCTACAGTTATATGAATCAATTATACCAGTAAGACGGTTTGCGAATAATCTACCCACAGGCAAGACCATTGCTCACCGAGCTTCGCAGTGTGCAGTACAGACCAAATATTACCTACACGCGCGTAATGTATACAACTGTGTACACTGGGTCTGGATGGATTAAAAAGACCATCATGGTAGTTCACTATCCAGTTACGAAGTCAATCTGTTCGTTTCGTTGGTTGCCTTCAGTTATGAAACAAGATACAGTGACATAATGGGTGCGACAAAGTTCCCGGTGGAACTGGCGCTGGCCTCTCCAAACCTCTCCTCCAGGTGGCCGATGCCTATTAAAAGGTCGTACCTGGTGCTCTACCTTCTATCCAGACTACTGTAGCCCCCACAAGCAAAAGCTAAAATCGGCTCTTTTGATCTCAGGTACCACCGAGAACTTTGCAATTTTGACACCGCCATGATGTCCGAAAATTTAAAAATGGAAACTGCACTAATCTACTCACTCAAACAAACTAACTACCTTCCGCAACTGCGCATATCCTTCCTCGATTGAATTTAAGCATGACGGTATTCCCATAACTGCCATCTCGGCTCAGTGGGCTCGGGTTGTGCAAGACTTAGTTTTGGGGGATGTCCGGTAACCAGAAACATTCCCCGCCACCTCGCCCCCGGGCGTAAAGAGCTTGTGTCTACACCCAAAACTGCTGCTTGATACGGCACTCATGCACACACACTCATACATAACCAACACTCCGCTCATTCGCTTTACTTGTTATCCAACTGCATACGTCGTACAGGTACAAACACATTTGTCAATTCGAGAAAAGATGCCTGAGCTTTGCTCAAATAACATCTGTTCTTTATCGGGTTGTCTTAGCCGGTATTTTTGACTGGCCAGGTGGCTGGAGGCTTAATGGGGAAGAGTTCCTTTTCTCCTTTTCCAAATTTGCTACATCCAAGGCCACGAGTCTTTTAACTCCCAGACCTTTTCTCCCCCAGATCCTCCCCCCACAATGCCAGGCCCCTCCCAAGGGAGAAGCATGTCACATTCTGTGTGGCGTTTCCAAAGCTGTTGGTAGAGTGCCATCCGGGATTGGAGGACTAGTACCGGACCACAGTGTACCCATTGAAAGGCTTACTGTAGTCGAAAGTACGCCTCCCGTATGTACAGATGCCATCCTGAAGGACGTCAGATTCGTTGAATCTTTCGCCCCTACGCCAATAGCATTCCTTCAGCAGAGTGATTAACTCTGAAGGTTTGGTGTACAGGCCTGCCTGGGCGACGACAAGCCTCTCTATTGTTTCCATTCTTGGGAGCAGGACCCTGTCCCCTCCCTCCATATTTCTTATCACAAGGGCCAGAGCAGATGTCAACGTAGCTGGGTCCTCCAGTTTAGTTAACATTGCTCCCCTGATGAGCTCATTGTACAACCACTGTGGGTCGTCCGGGTCATCTTGTGCAGGCCATGCCTGTACTGCGACATCAACCATGTTTTTCTCATCCGGCCAGTCGATTTCAACGGTTTTCGCTTCCTCAGGTGTTGCCTCAGATTTCCTTGTGAGGACCTTATGGAGGAAGACTGGCTGATCGGTCCGTACCTCCGCCATTGGTACTCCCGTTGACCATACCTCCCTGGCTCGGGTCATGGAACAGACTGTACGTCGTCTGTTGTCGCGTTTGAGCTTGCTCATGCTACTAGTAACACGAGCAAAGCCCTCCCGCACGAACACCACAGGATTCCAGGTACACGGCCATCCAGGTGTTGATTGGTCTTCGAGGCCATGGCCACTTGTCTTGTAAGGTTCTAGGTCTATAACTCTCGTTATAGACGTAGACCTGGGCAGCTCTAGTTCCCCTTTCCCTTTTGCTTCATTCCTGGAGGGAGGTGCACGGGGAGTGCTCCCATGGACCACTGCGGGTGTTATTTCCAATGGGGGAGGGGGTTACAAGGGCCACCCTCTTCATCCAAAATGACGACTGGGAAGATGTGTTCACCCATTTTGGTTCATAGCACCTATCCCAGTCTCATCCTCATTGTCCTATACCTCCGACATGTCCAGGTCCCTGCTCAACCGAGGGCCAGACCACCAGACGTCGAACTCCTCTCTTCTTTTACCAACTTTGGTAAGGTGTTGTAACACCGTCCTTATTGTGTTCCTGTCCCGGAGCATGTCCCCGAGACGGAGAGGCCCATGGATCCCCTCGAATTCATTCGTCAGGTCTTCGACTTTGGGGCACTCCAGCACGTGGGTAGAGGTATCTTCCACCCCACACACTATGCACATGGGGTCTTCCACCAGGCCCAGTGAGGACAGCTTTGCACGGAATTTACCTTGTCCAGTCAAGTACTGGACGGAGCAGTGACCCACTTCAAGCCACTTCTCCAATCGCAGTCTCTCCTGAACATAAGGGAACAAACTGTGCGTTTGGCGACCCTTATTGCTAAGGTCCCATCTGGTCTGCCATGCTGTTAGTGTGGCTTCCTTTATTTCTCTCAGGTCAGCCAGGGGTATTACTCCCCATCTTCTCCTACGAGAAATTTCACCCATCTGCACCACTAGCAGATCCAGAGGGATCTCCCCAGCTATCAGCTGGAGAGCATCGCTTGATGTTGTCCTATAGGCATTGGTTATCCAATAGTGCTGCTCTTTCGGCACTATTTATTACTCTTTTTCCATGTACTCTCTCCACCTCCGGGTACCACACCCCACAAAATGGGTGCGACAAACAAAAGATGGCAAATTGACAAATGAAGGAAAAAATACTCGTCTTCCAAACATAGCCAGTCTTCAGAAAATTACACGAAATTGGCTGGCTTCCTACTTCCTTGCCATTTATGCTGAGTTCCTTACCATCAACAGCTAAAAAAGTGGCGAGTGTGTGTGTATATATATATACACACACACACCACACATATAAATAAATCTATATTATGTTAATGGTTAACCGATTATCTGAGAATTTCTTATAATTTCATACTCCCACTTGACCGACGCATGAATAAAGTAATCAGGCTCGTGTTACAGTGTTAATTTTACATGCGGCGCGGCGTAAGAATATACAATGTGCATACAAGTAGATCTGATGCAGGACTTTCTGAATAGCTCAGTCTACCGTGAACCGTACATAGGTTACCACGTGTTTCTATAACATGGAAACGTCGGGACAAATTTCGGCAGGTGATTCCTTAGGGAAATATTTGACAAAAAACTTGCATGACTTATCCTTAGTGTGATTATTAATAAAGATATGTGCCCCCTTCCCCTGAATCCGAGTTCTAAAACTCGTTTAGTTGAAAATATTAGAAACGATTCGTGACTAAGCAACACATCGATGAATGATGTTTTGTAAAAAGGATACCTTACATCCGTGAAAACACGACCGGTAATATCATACTCCGTCCACTTGGAAATAGTGGTTGGCTCCCTATGCTTGCATCCAACTTTGTAACACTATGGTTTAAAAGGTTTTTAAAGCCGACCTGTGAATCAGTTGATTTAGATTAACAAAAAAGATTTTCTTCTTGAAACACTCTCAGGTGAATCGTTTGTGAGATGATTCATGCCGAACTTTTAAAACGGAAAGTGTGTTGCATGCCAGGTAAGTAAACCACTATACAGATCATGGCAATTTAAGTGAGGATTTGTCAAGGACGCACAGCTTCCTTAGTAATCATTAGACGAGAAAAATTACGCTTACATTTTAGTATTTTATCTTCATCAGGAATACTCTGCCGAAGTTAATCCCCGTTGTTTTTTTTAATAGAAAAACGTTGTGTATGCGAAATGTGTGCTTGATGTTTTGTAACTATTGGCATACGAAATAACGAAAATACATGTCAGATACTGAAAATCTTCTGTCATTATTCTTCACTCTGTGCTTTTTAGCTTTGCTGCCCACTGAATCTTTCGAAGTTTGATTGCAGAAATCAGTTGTTCCATTTATTTACCTTTAAAAAATGAAAACAATACCTTACGATTAAAAGAACAAACTGCGGAAGTAACAACTTTTTTTTTTTAATTTCAATACGTTATCTAAATAGCTAGGGAAGTGTGATTTTTATGTGTGCGTCGACGCTGCTTTTCGCGGCAAAAGAAAAAAAAAATATATAAAAAACTCCACAACATGAAAACGAGCTCTCTCTTACCCGTACGGGTAAAAGCGCAACTGTTGTGCAAGAATGGAAAGGAAATATTTTTTTCCAGCGGTAAGCTGAGGGTTACAGACACGCTGGACAAGCCATTGGGGGGGGGGGGGGATGGCCTCGAGCGCATGTACCAACTACACGTGCAGGGAAATGTAAGCCCGACGAATATGAGACTATTCCCCAAAGGCGACATCTCTTCAGTTCTCTGCTTAATTACAGTTTTTATTTATTTTTAATGGATTCTGTTCGCTGCTTGTCGACTACACGAACGAGCATAAGCTAGTCGACCATCAGCAACACATGTGGCGATATTAAATTATTTTTCATGCTGTTGCATGGAACGTCCGACGGCCGTATCCGAGCTCGTGAGGGATGGAAGCCTTAATAAAAATGAGAGATCTAAATTCAATAATTATATTGATTCTCAATGCTACAAACAGTCAAATATCTGTTATTTACCAGTCTGATCGTCCTGTTAACTCTTATTCTTATTGAGCTCAAAATTTATACACCGTCTCCATTTCAATCAAAGTATTTTTGGCAGTATTTATTCTTGCTAATATCCCTTAAAAACTGCTCCAATTATTTCCACACGGTTAGTTAAAACTGTTTGTTTCCATCGTCCCGAGTGTCTCTTCACTCACGCATCCAGTCCACAGTCCCGCAGATCAGTTCCACTCTTCACTGCACATAAGCTCGCCGAGGCACTGTCGCAGATCGCTGCAGTCGTCCCTCGTAGCCCAACTATCACACGAGGCTCTAAACTCTTGGCTCATAATCACTCCCTCATCAGAGGCCCTCGTGTGGTATTTATACTTGAAATAGGTTCCGTCTAGAAAGTTCTCGGCAGTCCAAGATATTCTGAGAAAAGTAATGGTGATGCCAAAGACATTCCTGCGTAATAAATCGACAAATATGAGCTGCTCAGGGTCAGCGTGGCGCAAGCTGAGATAAGTTTATCAGCAGGTGTGGCAGCAAGCCTCTCACTTCGTCTAACATTACAAATTTGACCTCCAGCTCTCGGCCGCAAAAATAATTATCGTGTCGGCTCTCTGTATGTAACAGATACGGGGTGCGAACAGCGAGTGCGTAACACTGCCTCCTTCTCAAGTCTGTCCGTCCCGAACAGACACAGCAACCCCCGGACCATCGTAGAGTGCCAGTCGGTCGATATAGAAAACCTCCGGCTTCGCCCGAGAGCCTTGACGACAAATTCAAAAGACCGCATCGTTTATCTTATTCAGAACCCTGCAGGGGCCTTTCCAATATTTCTGAAGATTTTGGTACCCTTTTCGTCTCTGTGGGTTGTGCAGCCAAACCAGTTGTCGTTCTTGAAATGCCTCGCCCAACATTCTCCTCTCATACCGGGTATTCATCCTTTCACTATATAGTCATTTAAGCCTTACAAATGCACTGATCCTTTAATTAACAACTTGAAAAATTTAAGCAACCCCATTATTTCCCCTTGTATTTTCCTTTACACCATGTCCACCAATCTGAAAAGTCCTGGTACTTGCAGTGGATGCTGCAGGTTGTGACTGGATCTTCGTCTGACGTACCCTGAAACACTGGTAGCTCCTGTCGACTGCCTCACTCCCGTTTTCGAGTTCACACAACTGGTTCATTGCCCTCTCCCTCTAACTTGTTCCTTCATGGGTGTACTATACTCAGAGCCACTACTGAGGGGCACCATCACATCATTCGCTCCATGCCGTGGGAACATTTCACTGTTATATGGTACAGTGTGCACAGGGCTCCTGGACAGCACTCGCAATTCATCATGTGCATTTTCCAACTGCTTTGTGAGGTGTGCAGCTTGCAACATCAGCTCATCGATGCGGTGCCTCAGTTGTAGGGCATAGGCACGAAGCTCACACATTTCTTCACACGAGTGCTTTCATGCGCTCATCGAAGCCAATTGTTCATCTGGCAGTTTATTTTCCCCGCCTCTGCTGCATCTGTTTCTGCTGCTGTTGTGGGCAATAGGCTCTCAGGTGCCCCAGCTGTTAACATGAGCAACACTCCCTAAATTTGGGTGAAGGGCGGTGTTGCTCTGTAGCATGTAACTGGAAAACGATGTCACTCAAAGTTAACTGCAGCTCTTTCAGTGTCTTCATTATCCTGTCTTCGTCTTTGTTCAGCATCACAGCGCATAGTGAATGTCGGGGTGCGGGCTCCTGTCTTGCCTACTCCACCTCCACTGCTCGGGCCATGGCGTCCTGCATGTTATGGGGTGCAGCCAAACGTACCACTTGCCATACCTCTGTGTCGGCGATAGCATCGATGAAGATGCCGACTGCTATGATGTCACGCGACTCGTTGGGGCACCCTTCCAGAGATAGGTGGGAGAACCGCGCAATGTCTTGCCATAGCTCCTGCAGTGGCTCCCCTGGTCGCTGAGTGTGGCTTCGCAGCTGTGCGTGGTGGGCATGTCACAAGTACTGGTCACCGAAATGAAGTTCCAAGACCGACACAAGTGTGGGGTACTCCAGTCGATGTCGCTTGGCAGATACTGCGGTATGCTCAGTGCGGGGCCTCTCAGTACTGCGGCGAGGTAGTAAGCTCGCTCTTCGGTTGTCCAGCGACTATTTCAGACCAGTGTTGGTACTCCCTCCATGAAGTCTGGCCATTGTAAGGGGCAGGCTTAGTTGAGACGCCTTTCCCCACTGCCAGCTGCGCTACACCAATGCTACTGAGCCACTTGCTGTGCTTCATCACTTTCCTCGGCTGGTGATGTATGAGAGTAGAACTCTGCTGCTGAAGAAATTCCTCCAACTGCTTCTCTACTGCACTGATATTCTGTTCCATTTCGTTCTCTACACTGTGGTTCCTTTCATTTAAACGATCAATTTTTCCACTGATATTGTTCACTATTTAGTTAACACTGTCAATTCTCGTGTTCACTTATTCGATAAAACTTTCTATCGTCGTGTATAAATTTTCATCTACAATGTATATTTTAATGCCAACGTTTTCTATTGTCTTACATACTAAATCACTTACATTAGTTATCTGTCTATTTACATTCTCGTTTACACTTACTATTCCACAACTAACTTGGTTTTTTACACTTCAAGTAAATTTTTGTTTTCGATATACAAGAACTTTGTTGTATATCGCAAGGAAACGCAGAACACAACTAAAAACAGAAACACACAAAAAAAAAATCAAAGCGAGTAAATTTTGCTGTTGTAAGAAGTAGGCAAAAATAGGAGCATTAGGTATGAAGACTACAGTATGTTTTCAAAAGAAAGACGAGCTAAAAAGACTTAACTGATTGACGAAAAAAAAATTGTACGCGATAACATAATTTACAAATACCATCAAATAAACATGGCTTACACGACGAATACAATACGGACGAATACAGAGGCAATTAAAAAATGAAGTACAGAAAACAGACAACAACAAGAGATCGCAGATGAAAACAACTTCTCCGTTTGTCTTGTTTCTATTGTGATGACAGAATTAGTTCATTCCACGGAATACTCTGCGTGGGACGTCAGCATTTTTGACAAGTAACCAAAGCTTGTTTTTGGTCTATTTTGAAAAACGTCTGCTTTTCCCGAAATATTCCCTGACTTCAATATCCGTCATGCGCTTCTGCTGCTTAACTCGCTTATTGGATGCGTACTTTGTGCGAAGACATTCTCTTGAATCATTTGCCAATCAGAATAGAGTAACTCCGATACCGAACGTTCATGGTTCGTGGGCAGGCAACCAAGACGCAATGGCCTAAACAAATAAAAATCTTCAGACATGAAAGTTGAACATAGCTGAAGTGTTTTAGAGTACAAATAGTTGAGAAATATTTTCCTCGAAAAACACATGCCCTTATCTATTTATTTCTGTCTGTGGCTATTTTATGATATGCAGTTAGAGATCTGAAAATTCGGGAGTTCAATGACTTACAGGCTAATCTCTACAATCGTATTTATAGATATGCATTGTGCATTTGTTGTCTGATGTCACAGTGGAAGGTGATTATCAGGCTACCGTTCTCCAGGAGGTGTCAAATGCCGTGTAGACCAATACTAAAGTTATATAAATACATGTATTTTGAATTCTAGCTTGTCCGAAAATGAATCCGCGAATTCTTCAGGTATTTGCTTATAGTTAGGGATAGGAAATATCGCGGGTTCAATGACCTGTAGGCTATTCTCCACAGTACTGTATGCACTCGAGTCTCAGCTGTGTGTTCATTGGCTGTTGTCCCAGTGTTACTCCACAACTGGCAGTATGACAGTCGATGATTGTTTCTTTACAAGTCTGCTATTGGCTGAGATTCGTCCTGGGTGTTTCTAATGAGCTGTGTCCAATTGCAAAGGTGACTTCTGTGTACACGTGTTGGACGTCTATCTTGTCCCGAAGTGAACTCGCGAGATTTTCCTATCCCTGCTTATAGTCCATCCCACGAATGGGTGCACTTTTTTTCGACAGTTCTGAAAGTAGCCTTGAGTATAGTTTTTTTCACGGGAAAATATTTTCTGTTTACATACTGGGCAGCAGTGTGTGTGTGTATGTAAACATAGTTGGTTGCTGTGGAAGGCACCGAAGTATCTATGAAAACAGCTGTGAACAGGACTGCCTTTACAACTGTCAAAAAAAGTGAATTCGCTAGTGGAATCCAATTACAAAGGTGTCTTATGTGTGCACGTGTTGGACGTCTGTCATATCCTGAAGTGAATTCGCAACATTTTCCTATCCCTGCTTATATACAAAACGGAAAACTCCGGTACGCACTGGACGGCAGTGCAACATGCTGAGTAAAATAAAACTTAGTGCAGGGCTCGGCCTTTTCCTTCCCCGCTCTTGGCGTGGTTCGCTGAGAAAAAGGGTTCTGTTGAATCGAACAAGATTTGTTAGGTGCAACCAAGTTATTTGTTTGTTTAGGGGCAGTGAAATATTTTGTTTTTGTAACCAAACTATTTTGTTTTCTCATTTGGTTGCCCCAAACTAAAGATTTGATTGCCTACACGTACATTAAATAGTTTGGGCCGATATAAAAATCCTATCAGTTCTACCGAGTTTCGAACTTAGATCACCTGCGTCTGAGGGCTACGCCTAAATAATCTCAGCTAATATGACAACTGATGGGGGTAGAAAAGTTTTTAAATATATATACTGCAAATATTGGGCGACATCTGCAAATAAATATTTCAAATTTTACAGATTTATTTGTCAGTTTCTTGTTGCATTGTTTTATTAATGTGTTTATACGACTGTTAAGCAACAATAAATGCAATAACAAACCCGGTTACTATCCTAATTATCACAAAAAAGACAAACAAACTCTCAAGCTGTATTTTCGAATGATGGCAGTCAAATGAGTGGCCAAACTAATATATACAGTTGATTTAACCAAATTTTTAGTTAACAGTATTTTTTTTTGCCCAACACAGAGATTTTGTTTATTCAAACATATATTTTGTTAGACAAACAAAAAGAAATTATGTTCCTTTTCAAATTTCGTCTGCTCAACAAAAATTTTTTAAGGGCAACGAAAAATATGTATTTGGCCCGATACAAACAAATATTTTATTCTATTTTCTCTCAGTGTTCCGAATGAACGACCTTGCTGTCAATACTTTAAGCCGTGATAAAATAAATCGCCATTTAACTTTACCCGTATAGACAGGGACACGTGACTTTCGCGAACAGACAACGACTCTGACCAGGCTTCCATACACCTCAATCACAACTGTGGATTTATTTTTATTTTTATTGCCCGCGTACATATGTCTGAATACATTTTCTTAAACGACTGGTCCGATGAGAATTAGTTACTCCGATACTGAACGTCCTTTGTTTCAAGGGCACACAGTTGAGACGAGTAACATTTAAAATCACCAATTCATGAAAGTTCTTTGGAGTCCGGCTAATCTTGGAAGTTTCTTCCCGAAGGAAAGTGCTCCTGGTCTCTCCACTATTGGCAAATTTTTTACTTCACGACACAGCGCCTCTACCCCAAGTTGCTGAACTGACATGCAATGTTTTCGTCGTTCTGCATGCGACCTGTGTAACTATGCAGGACACGAAGTGGTGAGCCAAAAAATAATCATTGTAGAGTCTTCTGTAACGTTAAATGCGACAGTGTTTTACATTTTCGCTTGTAATCTGTACACGCAATTTGAAAGAAAGCACTGTGAAAAGTCAGTAAGGTATTTGGATGTGATGGACACCTTCAAAATAGTGTTCCTAACGTGCATTTGGTCTTGAAATTGTGTTATTAATGACACCTTATTTGTGCGAAAACAGTTGCACGTAGTATAGAGCATATGAGCTGTTTTCCTTAGGTCATGTGGCTTTGTGAGAAGGCATTGTCCTACTCGACCGAGCCAACCACGATTAGCTTACGCCGGTACTAAAAGGCATCTAAGATGCGCAGCAAAGGACTCTCTCCGCAAAAATCAGTCGTCCCTAGTTGTTATTCATCTGAAGTATGTGTTCTTTTCGTAAATAAAGGTAGTTCACGGTAAACTGAAGACTTTTGAAAGCCCTGCTTAAGATATATATACACGTGTATTCACATATAGTGCGTTCTTCCACCATATGTAAAATTAACATTGTTATGAGCCAGGTCACTTTATTCAGGTGTTGGTCAAGTGAAACTGTGAAATTATTAGGGAGGTGAACATTTTACAAATTTGTTAATTCTTACACAAACATACATTAAGGAAACAGACAAGAAAATATATAATTTCATTATTTTCAAATTTTTAATTCAACATTTAGATATAGACCTACTTTCACGCTGTTGTTGCCAACTTTATTGGGAGCATGCGACTCAGTGAGCTGGTTAAAATATATGCAGGTAGGAGTAGTGACTCTTCTCTAAGGTTAATTACTACAGTACTCGATTATTAAACGCGAATAGCCTAGAAATACACTGTGGAGAGTCAGTACCCTAAGCTATTCACGGTGAAGTGAGCACTTTTGAGGCCCTAGTTACTTTTTTTCTACCGGCCATCCTAATCCTTTCACCACTTTTTAAAATAAATATTGCCATATAAGTAATAAACACACTGTATATTTTTTCGCCGGACGAAAAATTAATGTCTTAGACTACAATAAAATATATTTATTGATTATCATACCCGGTGAGAGGGCTTCAGAAAGTGCTCACTTTACCCTGAATAGCCCATAGTTGTTTATAAAATCACGGATTCCAAACACGTAGTAGTTCATTTCAGGCGCCAGTTCGGAGGACGTTTTTAACTCTGTGCAAAGACTTGGATAGCAAAAAACTTGGCTTACGGGATTTTTTTTTTTCTTCAAGTTGATGTTTGAGGCTCATCCGACGTCACGAGAGAATACGTGGCCTCTTTCAAAAACAGTCTCGGCGTATACGTGTATACACATGTGAGATATCGGAACGTGTCCTATCGCTGAGTTGCTCTTTCCGTGCTTCTACAAAACCACAAGAGCACGATCAGCGATTATATTCTTGGTTGCGTGAAGCGGCTTCCGCGCTACAATCGACATATCCAAATCGCTAGGGCATTAGATTTTCCTGAAGAGGTTTCCTGACTAGCTGCATTCAAAAACAATTTAGCTCGGATCCACTTTTGCGATTAAGTGGTTTCGAGTGCTATGCATCTTAGATATGTAACCGCGAATCACACCGGGTCAGTACAGGAATGACCTGATTCTGATTGGCCCAGTTAAATACCACAACGTATCCTCACAAGGTCCAGTACAGGAATGACCTGATTCTGATTGGCCCAGTTAAATACCAAAACGTATCCTCACAAAAGTATGCAAACTTTAACAAAACGATAGCTACACATGTGCAAGTAGGATACTGGAATCTTGCAAACAGCAGTTGGCCCTTATTAATTTTAGCATGGCTGCGCGTGGTAGAAAATCGATTCTTCCTTCTGTGGACTACGATAAACAAAAACCATGAAGTCAAATGTTTACTGGACTGTGACGTCTGACGTATTGCCAAATAATTAATTGTTTTTTTTTTTCAGGTCCCTTATGATTTCTCCAGTGAACACAATGCGCTGTACACGCTGTAAGAAATACTTTGCAAATTTACTATATCAGTATATACGTAGAATGAGAAACTGCAAATGATAAATAATTTTCCCATACATCCATGGCCGCGTTCCAGCATTTGCTAAGGAAACAATAAAATGCATAGGGAAGTTAAAATTATATAGTAGGGACGCTTAAAAGTCCTGCATTTGTAGCTTCATGACTTCGATTATAGTTTAGGAAGTTTACCAAATTATTTCTGCAGTGAGCGTTACGGACAAAAGGATGTTTGATTGGGAATCTGTCAACACAGGATTATACTGACTGACAACCAGGTCAGTAATAAACTTCGTGCGGTACAGAAAGCGTGCTCTGTTTGATCTGAACCAGTGAGAATGTAGACAGTGAGAACACCAAGGACTCGAGTTCTTACAGTGATCCATTTAGACCGATCTGCCTCGCCATTAATGCACCTGCAGACCTGCAACGAGGATGGGATTCTAACCCTTTCCGGTAACAGATAAATATTCAAATTTTAGCGTTGCGGCGGAAGGCATATTTTTTTTTTTTTTTTTTTTGGAACTGCTGCATCACCAGCATGAAACTTTGCCATATATCGGGAAAGGTAAAATGTGATTGGGCTTTACTTTCGCGAAAGTATTTCAAGGCAAAATTACACTTCAAAACACTGTAGAGTCGTTTTCCTATCATGGTGTTAACTGACTGCACACGAATCACGTGGGAGCCGTGCCTGTGTTGCCGAAGTCCGAGTGGTCCGGTCAAAAATGAAAACGCCTTCGCAAGGAGACAGCAGCCAATGGCGATAGACAAACTACTGATGGGTTCGTATAGTTTTGAGATATACCGTGTACTCATAATTTTTTTTTTTTTTTTTTGCGAAAGGACACGAGTTCTAGCATTGCGCTATTAAAAGTAGCTCTTAGTTAGTTGCATTAGGGATTAATGTCCCAGTAACGAGTATCTCAGGGATGCGAGGTACTTCACTGATTGAGACTCTCTTTCCAGCTGTTTATGGGGGTAGATCACCAACACTCTATGCCAGAAGCAGTGATATCAACCAGTTAAATAACATCCACTGAATGTCAGTTGATAAGCTACTGCCGACAGCCAAATCAAGAAAACGAACTGAGAACAAGTGACTTATGACAGTGCGATACTCCACGTTCTGTGGGAATTACAAATTAATCAGTGAAAATCAGCAATCATATTAATAGTTATCTGGCACTGATTATCAGTCGCTCAATTGTCACTGGTCTTTGCTGATTTGGCTCAATTTTCACTGTCTCACGTTTAGAGCGAAAGTAACGTATTTTGAAAAGATCAGCTCTCAGGACCTCAATGTTACACTGTTAGAAAATATGTCCGTAAAATTACGGATAAATACCGGTTACAAGTTATCCGCACATCTGCGTTAAATTACGGTCTCTTCGCTTTTTTTTTTAATAACGTTCTCTCTGTAAACTTCACACAATCTCCGTAAATTCACGGAACGTGACCAAAAACACACAAGTATTTTTTAATCTGCTCTTTATAAAAAGGGGTACCAAAAAAAAAGTTTCAGTGTCTTTGTGTGGGCGATTCACTGTGTATAAAACGGTCTATAAAATTTAAAACTTTAGTCCGGTGGGTGGATTTTAATCAGCGAAAAAATTTTGCCAGTCCAAAACACTATTCACTCACTCTTCCACACTTCCATAATAAGTAAGGTTGTAAACACGGCATTTATTTAAAATTATGCATGTATCTCTTAGTTTCTAGTAATGTTAGAGTATGAGCGATTTTTTTTTGTTTCAAGTTTAGAAACAGGAGTAAGAAAAAATAGCTTTATTTTCGTAATGTAGTTGACTGTGCATAACATGAAATTAAAAAAAGTTAGTTAAATGTTTGGTGCTGTACTGGAATTTAAACACGGACCGAAAAATTAGTAATCAATAACACGAACGACTCACCTACCACACCTTTGCACGAATCATTTTGTAAATGGATTTTACATGAAAGTGACGGACGGGCCTGTCTTAGATTCAATTCGTGCTAGAGCGCTGGATATATTCGCCGTTTGTAAAACGCGGTTACGAAAAAAAACTGTTTTGTTTGTGTTATGCGCTTCGTATAGCGGAAATTGACAAATGATCAGCGAATTGGCACTCCATGAGTGGTTTGTCACTCATCTACTACTATTTCACACGAAGTAGCATTGTGAAGATGGGATGTTATACGCTTCAGGTATCATCTGCATTGTTCGTGTCTCAAAATCGAAGCGATTCCGTATTCTATATTTACGGAGCTCGTTTCCGTTATTCGTCATTACCGAGTGTCTTTCCACAAATTAACTCTACATCTCCGTAAGAGATTCCGTAAATCTACAGAAATTTCTAACAGTGTAAGAGACGTCCAAATCTCTCTAGTCAACAAATAATAAAGAACATTATACCAACGACAATTTTCGCAAAAAAAAAAATTTAGTACGACTGCTGAAATTCACACAATGAACCGTACTCCCTGTGTCATTCGAAAAAAAAAAAAAGCGATATTCCATTGGAGCAGCAAAAAATTGGGCATATCGCTGGAGTCAAGCTGATCAATAATGAAAGTCTGATACTTATGTTGCCCAAGAGGAAGACGGCGAGTGTGGCTGGAGACCGATAGACCATAGCGTTTCTGCAGTGGTGGATACGGACACTAACTTCTAGCTTGGCTATAGCGCTAGTAAAATTGTGGCGAACTCAGTTTTAACCATTTCAACGTTCGTCGAAATTATGCCGTGAATTTATCGCTTAAAATAAGCTACAAGCGAAACATCCACACTCTAAATCTTTTCTTACACTTTTACAAGAAAAAAATCCTTGGAAACCCAGTTGCCAAGGCAATATTTTGTAAAACTGCAAACAGTTTTCATGTAAAATCTTGTAAAATCGATTGTAACATTACACATGATGGCCTTGTATTACAACTTACGTTATTGAGAAGAGTACATCATTATTTATTTTTTTATGAAACAAATGTGATGAATTAATGATGGAGAATAACAGGAAAAAATTCCAAAAAAAATAATAAACGAAAAAAATAATTAACACTTCACAAGCATGGGGACAAGAACCCACACCAGACTTCACCTTTAACCACAAGACTAAGTTGACATACATAATTAACCCTTATTTTTATTGTAAATATATCTCAATGTACCGAGAACGTATTAGGGGAGTTTTTGATTAAGAAGTATACGTTTAGTTCATTCTAATAGTTCTGTTGAGATGAAGTATTTGAACGGCTCTTAACAACGAGGCATTGAGTGCTGGTTTAAGAGTTCTTCTGTAGCTAGGAATCATTAACTGTTAATGAGTAATACGGTCACGTTTTAGTGAAATTGTCGTTCCATTGTGAATATTTTAGTTATTTTAAGTGGTTTTACGTTATGCAAAATTGCAAAATTGCTATACATTTCATTTTACACGTAACTACACTTTACATCGGCCATAGTTTTTGCACAAACAGCTATATACAGTTTTACGTTGTTGAGTGTCCGCCATATTTCTGAAGCTCGTGGATACGGGTCAGTTTAGTACAAACATTTATCGAAGTCTATTACAAGCATGGCCCTAGTAGTTTTACAAGAGAAATCTTTGTACTGTTACAAGCATTTGTAAAATCTCTAACAATTTCTTAGTAAAAACTACAATTTTTTTTACAGTGTATACGTGTCTGCGAAGAAATAAACATTTAATTGAATGTCGCTTCTTGCTGTCGCCATGACATTCGTTAACTTGCCCACATAGAGCTCATCAGGTGTAACAATGAATGTTTGTCATTGGCTCGCTAGGCTCAAGGGCGTGGTCATATTCACGTCCACTTATAACAACACCAAACCGAGTAAATAATGTCCATCAGTTAATCAAGCTCTTTGACGTATGTTAGGGTTGAGTGGTGTATTTTAGCCCTGTGGTATATTTAAAAGGTAAAGTTTTTTTTTAAATCTTACACTCCTTTCTTAATATATTTCAGAATTAAAGTGATCATATCATTAAATCTATCAGAATTAAAAATCGAGGTAATGAAATTAAATTACTGTTCGTTTTTTATACGCGTACTGTGTTGAAAGTATTAAGGACCCCGTCTACAAGGCATTTGAACTACGTTGCAGTAGGTTTGAAATACACATATTTCTAATATCTATTAAACCTGCTTCCAATGTGCTGATCTACGAGAAGAACACGCTCATCAGAAGAAGGACTGTTGAGTGCTTCCAAGAAATCACGCACATTAGAAACACTTTTTCATAGCTTTACAATAAGGCTAAAAACGGGGGAGGGGGGGGGGGTTAAGCGCTCTACGTCATAATATACATGTCGGATACATACACAACCATTCGAGGGTCCAGCACTGAACCTTCCTACAGACTTCCCATCAATAAAGAACAGGATCACCGCTGAAATTACCATATGCACATGCAGTGCGACGAGAACGCTGCCTTGCGCTTAGTGGCGATGGGACACTTAATGCCACGTGGCAGTGTCGCCCTAATCGCTGCTGCTATTCTCGTCCAGCTAGGTGGGGACCTTAAGGATACACACGATGGGACCTTTTCGTCAAAGTTGGTCACGAACAACTCGGAGGACGAACTGTATGCTCATAGACTTTGATTCATGTAGGGGCCGAACCACATCTGGTTTAGCCTCTTTGCAAGATGGGATGTGTGTGTGTGCGTGTGTGTGTGCATGTCTATATGTGCACTGTAAAAAAAAAATTCTGGTGAACTTCCTGAACCGTGATGGAAGTTTTTGACCGATACAGTGTACGGAAATAATACTGCATGTCTGGCTGAAAACATGGGAGTGTTTAGCATTGCTACTATACGAAGTTGGGAACTTCCTTAGGCATTCGACTCTTTCCTGGGCAAATGTCGGAACGTTAGAATGCATGTGTTGGAAAATAACTTACCATTTCACGCTGTCACTGCATGTGTGGTACACCTGTACGGCGAATTTACAAATAATTTCTCAGGGAGTGTAAGCCGTCATAACTTCGCCCCGGTACTAATATGCACGCACGTAATACCATTCTGAAGGCGCGCTCTCTCCGCTGTTGGTTGTTTGCCGGTTTTAATTAAAACTTTGATGGTTTTGAGCTCGCTGAACCATCCCTTCAGTTGAGACTTTCATTCGACGCACGGCTCACGTGTAATAATTGGTTTCCCCCGACGTGTGTTCCCCTTAACAGATTACCTGCATGCGAAACATGGCTGAGTTTTTCGGGCGAAACTTGGAGGCGCACAGCTGCTTGTATATACGTCGAACCCTGCAGGAAATATGGAATCTCGCAGTGGAAGTTTGCCGAGTATATTTCGCTGAATGGTAACGCGTGCGTTCGACAACCTTCGGCAGCAATGGGAGAGTGAGTTCTTTCCTCCATACATACCAAAGAGAAGGTAAGCTTATATTCTCATCTTTCCCGCATGTCTCCCAAACACACTCTCGGGAATTCCCAAATAACTCTCGACCTTACTTGGGTGTTAAATTTTGGTTTGAACTGAACCATGTTATTAGGAAAAGTTAATGACATTTTGCGTTGGTTGATTGTAGGTCTTTAGTATCTGCGTAGCATCAAAGGCAATAGCTGTGGCATCACTCGGATATATTCCAGCAACAAGTTTTCGAATTTTTGTTTGTAATAACAGAGAAACATAGTCTGTGTGGGCACCGACTGCCGAGTTACGTTCAGCAAAACTTCTAATAATTGAGGCCACTTTCCTGTATCGTGGGAGAAGAGTTCGAGGCAAGGAGAATCCAGTAAGGGAAAAAGATATTTTGGTACTTCCAGGCTTGATTTCGAGCCGTGTGTGATGGCCGGATAAGGGACAACTGAAGATTGTGTGAGGTGAACTATGTAGCATCAACACAATTCCTTCGAAATTTATTGAACATTTGTATTTATAACAACTGGAATTAAACAAAACTGTTTGTACGCTAATTTTATGGCCACATTCGCATGTACATACATAGATTATTAACTATATTTCTAGGATTTTTTTAAAACTCTTAAAAGGATATTTTTAGACCCTGTAGTTGGCATGGTTTACTACATACTTCGGCTATGCTAATAAAGAGATATGTAAAACGGTTGATATATTGTAAACAGTTAGAAACAGCTATAATGTTTGAGAAAAGAAGGAAAGCAAACAATTAAATAACGAAGAGTTCGTAAGGGCACTTGCTGGAATGGGAAAAAATATTTCCATTTAGTCAGGGGTTACAATTTTCGTAACGAGGGCCTCTTATTACACGCGTATTTTTGTACAAACAGAACACTAAATACTTTACATAAAAACGTGTAATCGTAGCTCAACAAATATACTTGACAACTCTTAACAACCCTTTTATAACGACTTCGATTAACCATCATCTCTACAAATTACGTAATTGTACTAATTTCCCATTTATTATGACACCAAATCGTTTTGTAACTATCAACACACTCACATTATGTTATTAAAAGACGCGAGTTAAAAAGTGACGTTCCACAAAAATAAACTCACGCATAAGCCGGCTTCTCCCTTTCGTTTCAATTAGCCACTTAACAACTTCGCCGAGTTTACTCGTCCACGTTCGATGTGTTACAGAACAGTCAAAATAATGATCGGTGCCGTACACCGTCAGGCATCAGCACCAAAACAGACAGCCCTTTTCTCTGGTTAATGCTATTGATTGCTAATTGCACTCCAAAAAAAATGTGATAACTGATTGCTGATGGTGCCATACACCAATACGAATTCTTTTCACAGGTCTCAGCGAGTAAGTTACACATTAAAAAGGATTAATAAGTACATCGCAGACCAAAAACCTCTAATGCCACACCTGGAATAAAAAAACAAATGTGTGAGTCAAGGGGTTACCAACATTACGGTGTTCCATGAATAACCAGGACTGTTACCGTTAAAGCCAGCAAGACAACACATATGTGTAGTGGCCAATTTTATAAAATACGTTTATGTCATTATTTGGCATTACTACTTCTCGTTTTGGTTTTTTTTGTTACTATTCCAAGATGGCGTCCTATTTATGGAGAAATGTAACAGTTAGGGAGACAGGCTATTCCCTGGTTTTAAAGCAATGAGAATTCTGAATAGGGAAATACATGATAATGAAATTCGGTTTTTGAAGCCAGTTATAATTATATGCACTCTCACGCTCTGTATCGACGCAAACATAACAATTTATTTTACAGTAATTTTTAATTTAATTATTTCATTTTCCGACTTTTCCAAGAAACCAGCTGTACATTAGTGTAACAAAAAAAATCGATATAAAAAAATAATGTATTTTGCTGCTCAAAAAAGTCCCAGGTAGTGTATATATATCTTTCATAGGAACACCAAAAAAAAAAAAAAAAAAAAGTATTTCAATAACATGCATTTCCCTATACCAAATTCTCACTGCTTTGCTCCAGGATCCCGGGCATAATGAAAACCGCCAACGACCTGCATCTCACAAAAGGCCCGGCCTCACAATGGACGTGCAGGAACCATGAAGGTAATATATGATGGAGTGGCAACATCCTATCTTCTCCACGTTTATCAAGTGAAGCCGATTTATTGTCCGACTTCTTTCAACTGCGCATGCGCAGACCGATTTTTTTTATGTCAGCCGTCATATTACGAGTGGCAAAAGTTGAATTGTACATCGGTATTACCAGTGACGTAATTATTGCGTTTCGTTCTTGCAGAATGTTTTCAAATGTACGTGGCCTAAATAACCCTGTGCATCAAAATGCCATACAATATTTTGCAACCATCCGGAATTAATTAAATGAAAAAACACGCCCATTTAACTACATTTAAACGCGCACCTTTTTTTGCCACTACTAATCCTGTCCTTGTCTTTCGTTATCGGCTGCCGCCCGGCTCCACTTTCGTGTCTCGGCTCCCACTCCATAGACTAACACCTCCACGGCAGGAACCCGCGAGAATCAACTCTGCCGGGGCGGACGGACAGCGCGGCTGTCCCCGGCCGTCACGCCGGACGGACAAAGCTCCGCCCGTCGGAACCGTGTCCCGCTAGGAGAACTCACTCCGAATTGCCATTACGCAATTCGCCTGGAACTGGACCTTGCCGATCTCCGTGGCGGGAAACTACCCCTCGTTGAAAAGCGTTCGCATGAGGCACGGACGCGCCGTGACATTCGCTCACCCCCCCTCCCAACTACCCATTATACGCCCAATTACCCCTAACGACGGGAAAATAAACGTCCTCCACACCCCCCACACACCCTTGAATGCGCATCTTCCCTTTGCGGCGTGAAAATTAATTGCCTTCGTTTTCGTCTGTGTGCACGGGATTCATCCCGAGCTGTACGCGCGGGTGGCCAAAGGATTAATGCCCTTCCGCTGAATACGCACTGCAGTGGTGATAACCGGAGGCCCGAAAATGAGGACCATTACTGAAGCGGAAATATGAGCAGTCTTATATAAATACCAATCATTATGGGAAGCTTGTACACTGGGACGATCTTGTACACTCTCGCAGAAATAAGGCCAGCCCTTGCCACTGTCACTTGCACGTGAATATATTCACCAAGTTTCATTCCTGTATGTTGCTTATTGGTGCAACATTTTTTATGACAATGAGTGTAGGCAGCTTTTAAATAAAATAGCATGGACGGTATCTCATATGGTTAATAGTTACTGAGAACCCATTGGAAACTTGGTTAACCTATTTTCATCCTCTTAGGTGTGGATTTCTAAAATCCCTTTCTTAGAGAAGAGGAAGTAATTCCTTAAGTTTCACGCCTTCGCGTACAGCAGTTTGTGATTTTTAACGTGTCCGGTTGTGGTTACTACCTGTCTTGTAGTGCATGGACGTGGGCAGTGATCTGCTGTAGCAAACATGTGTAGCGCAGCAAATACAATCACAAACCGGAACACAACCAACAGTTTCGTTCGTATTGCTATCTATGATAATAATATTTAAATGGCACCTACTAACCATCAGATGTTTCCTGCAACCATATTTCTTTATCGGTGTACTTCGCCGGGGTTAACTTGATACGGCAGATGGCCAGCGAAGCCATTTTGTTGGTGGGAGAGGTTAAAGTTCGTGGTACAAGCGATTACTTCACTTGTGTAGTCTTCATTATTCTGTAACGGAAGGTTAACGCCAGACATGTAAACTTTTAGAAAAAATTACGTGAAAATACGAAAAAGTGCTAATTAAAAGTTATCCAGAAATACTCGCAAAACAACGTACACGCCGTTTTCTCAGTAAACATGGGTCCGCAAATTTCACAGAACTTCTCGAGGATTCGCAGATCTTTAAGTAAATTTGCGGGTTGGTTTTACTGATTTTTCGGTCTGGAGTGGAGAGATTTGTGCGGCTCTTAATAAAAAGGTCTTGAGAGCCGATGAGGATGAAGTGATGCGAGTACACTGAGAAAAAGGTTTTGGTGAATCAAACAAGATTTGTTTGGTGCAACCAAATTATTTGCTTGTATAGGGGCAATGAAATATGTTGTTTGCTGAAACCAAATCATTTTGTTGTTCTCATTTGTTTGCCTCAAACTGTAAAATTTGGTTGGTGCAACTAAAAAATTTGTTTGGCCACACATACATTAAGCAGTTTTGGTCGATATAACAAAATTTACAAGTTCGACCGAGTTTCGAACCTAGATCAACTGCGTCCGAACGCTGCGCCTTAGTAATCTCGGCTAACGTGACAAATGCTGACGGCGGAAAGATTTTAAATAGATATACTGCAAATATTGGACAACGTGTGCAAACAAATATTTCAAGTTTTACAGATTTACTAGTCACTTTCCTGTTGCATTGTGTTATTAGAGTTCACACGATTGTTAAGCATCAATAGATGCACTAACAAACACGGTTACTATCATAATTGTGACAAAAAATACAAACTAACTCTCCAGCTGTATTTTCGAACGAAGGCAGTCAAATGAGTGGCCAAACATATATATACAGTATGGGCAACTAAATATATAATTGGCCCTATACAAACAAATATTTTGTTCGATGATCCCTCAGTGTATGGAACAGGGCCGGAATTAAAGGGTGGGGGAACGGGAGACCCTCGAGGAAACCCGTCTGTAGAGCGACATTTCCAGGCACGATTCCCAAGTGCGAATATCGTAAAATGACCCCGCAGGAAATCGAACCCCGTCCGCCTTGTTCTGAGGCGAGCCATAGTCCTTACACCGCCTCTTCCCCTCGTAATATTTTTTTTTATGAAATCTCATTTGAACGCCAATATAAAACCCACTTAAACAAGAAATTTTAAAATTTATTTATTTCGTAGCAACCGATATGTAGGGACAGAGGAAAATTTCGCGAGTTCAATGACCTGTTGGCTAGACACCACAGTCCTGTGTATAATAGAGTCTCAGATGTTTGTTCATTGGCTGTTGTTCCAGAATGTAGCCAGTGTTACTCCACACCTGGCAGTATGACACTCGCTACTTGCTTCCTTGCAAGTCTACTATTGGCTCAGAGTCGTCCAGGGCGTGTATAATGAACTGTGATCCAATTTCAAACGGGACTTTAGTGTAGACGTGTTTGACATCTATCTTGTCGTGAAATAAACTCGCGAATTTTTCCTATCTCTACCAATGTGTCATTACTAGAATCCTGCAAAATGCGCGTTATCTTTCGGTGACATGCTAGACTCCACTGCCTTGTAAGCAAGTGACTACAGTTCTTGGTTTCATTGGCCACTGCACTCTAATCCACGTCACGTATCTGCTCGATCTCCTTAAAAGAGATTGGCCACTCCACCGCTGAACTTGTATTACTGGCTCAAGAGTTCTCCGAGGCGTGCAAAACATATTTTTGGCCAATGGCTGAAATTGGTCCAACGCATAATAACATGTAGTTCAGTCTGTCCTTAAATAATAACGCAAAATTTGCAGGTCTCTAGTCATTAGAGTTTGTAGTGTATTAGGACTATGGATATTTGCTGTTACTTAATAATGATTTGAATGCTATTATAAAACACAATAAATTAAGCAACTTTATAAATTTTTTTTACTTTACAATAACCAAAGTGTCATTAGAGTTTATAGTGTATCTGTGCTGTGAAATGTGATTGTCTCCTAATAATGATTCGAATGCTAATATAAAATACAGTAAACCAAGCAACTTAAAACTTTATTTATTTTGTAGCAACCAATGTGTCAGAGTTTCTAGTGTGTTTGGACTGTGAAAAGTGACTGTTTCTTAATAATGATTCAAACAATAATATAAAACTCACTAACCAGAGTAACTTTCATTTTTATTTATTTCGTAGCAACCCACATTTTATTACAGTTTCTAGTGTATTTTGATTGTGAAGAACTGCTGTCTCCTAATAATGATTTGGACTACTTTTTTTATTTTCCAATGGTTAAGGTTGAGTTGATAAGTAGAGATAGGAAAAATTCGCGAGTTTATTTCAGGATAAGATTAGCAGCTATTATTTGTTCAACCATATTTCCTTAATTGGAATATTATATTCAATAATATCATCGGTTCAATAATACTGTCGGTATACTACAGTACACACTGGCACGCAGCCTCCGGGTTAAATTGGCAGCGAAATAATGAGAATAGTTTTTGGACCTTAACTAGGGCGAGTGAAATATACAAATCTATAGCTACAGTGGCCTAAAGTCTCTGTCGCACTGTTGAATTTCCCCAATAAGTTTTGTCAAGTAAAGTTGGGCAGTCATGGGAACACGAAGACGTCAGAAACACCGCCATATTTATCTGAGAAATTTGGATGACTTCAATTTCCATCAAACATTTGAAGATAGGACATATTCTAAAATTTCTTTGATATTCGATGGTCTCAACCAACCAGAATCATGCACGACAAAATAGACGTTGGGAAACTGTAAAATAAGGAACAATTGCTCGATACGAAGTAGGTTATGAAAAACATTCATTTATGTAGAAGCTGTCTGGGCAAAATTGCACATAATACTGCGAACTCAGAGGCATTAAATTTCCGTGTCCAGGTAACATCTCCGATAAACGAAATTTGAATTAAGTAAATAAGAGAGAATAAATTACAATATTCCTTGCATTTATTCCTGTACATAGTTGAGAATGGAAAAATATAAGCAATATCTGGCCATGAAAATAAATTTTAAAATAATAATTCGAATTAGATTCTCCCAGCAAAAAAAAAAAAAAAGACATTGAGTAGCATTTTTAAACATATTCAAGATTATTTGATAAAACTTGTTGGAAGATGAAATTTGATGGCCTATTTTATCTTCAAATTTTATTGTCAAATATAATTTAATGTGAAAATTCGATGGTATGACAGGGGCTTAATTAATTTTTGTTTTGTGCACATAAGAGCCTTAATTTGCATATCACTAAATAATTTATTATTTTTCCACTTGTATGGCGCACTAATAAAGTGAAACAACCCATAGAAATGTTTAGTTTATATCATAACTAGACGATTATTTTGTAATGGCGGCGTCAAGATGTTCATAACAGAATATATTCTCAAATGTTAATGTTTTTGTTTTATGTCCCCGAAAGTTTCACAGCGTCAAATAAGAAAGTGTGGATACCAGTTACGAGTTAAGTCGCATAGTTAATTTGTACATGGGGTGGTAGGATCAAGTGGTACAGAACCACAACCGTAAGAGAGGATAAACATACTTTTTACTTCTGTTCAACAACTTCTATTTCATAAAAATAATTATTTATCCAACATTCTTAAAGTTTGCTATAGTTTCATTAACACATTGAGGTCTGCACACATTCACAGGCACTTAAGACAAATTAGAAGTGAGTCACCTATATCCACTACTGGTAGAACACCGGTTCCGTTGGTGCCTGTGTTAGAACTCACCATCGTCCTATTGGTACATACCACACCAGACACTACCCTGTAATTTACAGCGTTCATTTTTGGCCGATGATCAACCAATGGAGTACCGAGCTGATATTGACCCAATCAAATGTTCTTTATCGTATAAAAAGATTTACAAACCATTAGGTCCTTTGAGTGGCTATAAACAAAAAAAAAATCTATCATTAGTAGGGATAGGAAAATTTCACGAATCCTCTTCAAGACAAGATAGACTTTCAACACGTGTACACAGACGTCTCCTTTGCAATTGGATCACAGATCATTAGATACGCCCTGAACGACTCTGAGACAGTAGCAGACTTGCACAGAAACAACCATTGAGTGCCATACCGCCAGGTGTGGAGTAACACTGGCTATTCTAAGGGGCAACAGCCAATGAACACACAGACGAGGCCCGAGTGTACACAGTACTGTGGAGAACAGTCTAAAGGTCATTGAACTCGCGAAATTTTCCTATCCATAATCATGTGATATATTTTTACTGCGCTGTGGTGTTCTTGTGAGGTCATGTTAAACACTATCCGAACTAAGACCGCACATGCATGTGAGTTTTGGTTCTGAACAACAAAGACATCTTCAAACTAGCTTTGCTCGAGCTACACTCCAGCATAGTCTACAAAATGCTGAAAGTCGATCATAAGTAGAGGCCTGCAAAATTCGCGATATTTTCTGACTGCACGACGAACCTCACCGTCCTATGGCTACACGACACGAGTCAGGGTTATATGTTTATTGACTTCCGCAGAAGTCAGGTGCCATTTTTCCATTCTACTTGTTTGGACGCGATTGGCCCATAATGTCGCTAGTTATTTATTATTAGTCCAGATACGGCCGGGAGGTGTCGAGAAAGCTGCAACCCAGTTATGAGATCAATATAAATGCATGACATCTTGAAGTATATTGTGTCCCAAAAAAAAAAATTACGCGAATTTAGCAGATCTCTAGTCATAAGTATACTATAAAATTTCAAAGCTATTATATTTATGTAAAAGTGTGTTAACATCAATTTCCAGGAAAAGAGGGCTATATGCAGCTTTTATGCCACTACCCAATGCTCAAGCTATGGTACATTCTGCTCTGTAGTATCTGCTACATGAAAGCAAATTATCAACCACTCGAACAATGGAATCAAATCGAGGACCACGTACTAATGATCGCCAGAATAGCCGTGACTCATCACCCACTGATATTTTGGAAAAACATTTACTACAGTAGTGGTACTTTTTTGATTCCATATTTTTATGAGCCGTAAAAGAAACACGTAGACTTCAATGGTGTAAAAAGTTTAAAACAATAATCTTTTTGACAAAATGTGAAGACTTTCCCACACGCAGTAATTTTAGAGCTTTTCTTGCACCCAAATTATAGTACTAGTAATATTGAAGATATATCTTTAATTTAAAATATAACGTAGGTAGTATGTAAGTTAACTGTATCGTACGAATTTTCTTTTTAAGTTTATGTGTACGTAACAGTCAAGAGACTATGTGGGCTAAGAGTTGGGGCATAAGCTCTCTCTCTCTCTCGCTCTCTCTCTCCTCTCATGAAATAAGGAGGCTGCCAACAAAACAAGATTGAAAATGTTTTTTTTTACACGCCGTCACAAACAGCTAAGCCTTCACTGGCAGATAAATACGGATATGTCACTCCCAAATGCCAATTCAGAGAGCAAATATTCATATATTATGTTCAGTGAAACAGGTTCTGTGCTATTGATTTATTTCTAAAAAAAAAAGCGTGACTTTTGAAAAAAATATGCGTAATTTACAGCGACATAAATAAAATCATCGTTTACCTTATGTACCGGCTAAATTTTTAAGCATTCGTGGTGTTAAGATATTATCCTGATCGGACACAAGTATTCTCTAAAGATAAGAAAATTTCGCGAGTTCAATGATTTGTGGGCTAGACTCCACAGTCCTGTGTTTACTCGAGTCCCAGCTGTGTGTTCATTGGCTGAGGCTTCAGAGAGTAGCCAGTGTTACACCACACCTGGCAGTACAGGATTTGCTACATGTTTCCTTGCAAGTCTGCTATTGGCTCAGAGTCGTCCAGGGCGTGTCCAATAAACTGTGATCCAATTCCAAAGGTGACTTCACTGTATACGATTTTGACGTCTATCTTGTCCCGAAATTAACTCGCGAAATTTTCCTAACCCTAGGTTCAGCATTTTTTAAATACTTCACCTAAATATAAACCAAATAAAAAAAAAGAAAATTTTTTTTGTCTCGTTTATTGCTTGACAATCAGTGTATGAACACTATTAAAGCTATTAGAAATTAGCATTCTTGAATCAACTGTAGGACGATCAGATATTCGCATATACCTGGTAGAAAGAACAGGTAGAACCATATAGCCAAAATAAAAGCATTCATCTAATACAACTCCCTCATTATGATATCAGTAACGAATACAAGCAAACGAATTGAATATCCAAAAAAACTTAAAACTTAAATTAGCATAAGTAATTTCAGTTTTAGTGTTAACGGTGGTTTGTGTGTAACTTTTGTCAATTGAAAAAAAAAGTCTTACCACCATTTTACGAACGTTTTCCGAAAGCATGGCGAAAATTTCAAAATATCAAAAATTAGTAATAATTTTCATACAACGGAATTAACAAAATGTTCGGTGAAGGTGTTATATAACAAAATATTAACAAATTTTCCCTAGCTGGATGTAAATATCAAGTCAAATAGATCAGACGTGAAGCTAACCAAAGGAGTGCGCAATTCAATCTAGATAATGTTTATATACCAAGTCACCAAAAAAACGAGACTGTTTAGTGTGTAAAATTTGTGAAAACATTGTAAGAACATTAAGAGCCTGCGTTTTTGAACATTTAATGACATTATATTACTACAAACAACCAAGAATTAATTGAAAAAAAAATAACTGCCGCATTTGTCTGGCAATTGTAAGCAAATCGTGACTTTTGAAACCAAATCCAAATCCCTTCGTTGAAAGTTTTCTATCAACGCAATAATTGTACCTATAGAGTTCATGCCTAATGAAAGCTGTGAGCTGATATATTTTATTACAGAAATTATATTTGTTGGGAAGAATTATAACGTAAATTTAAATGGTCACTCCAAAATCTCACGACCCCACCGTACATAGAAACCGAGGTTTATGGTCTCCTGCACAGAAAACTTCTATTAATTATGGTATTTGAAAAATTATTAAAGTATGTAAAATTCTTTTCCCAGCAATGACACGATACACAGCTAATTACATTGAAGTCCAGAATATAGTAAAGTTAAATGTGTTAGCTTTCTATATATTCTTATTCTATTAAAAATTTACTCTATTAATTAATTCATTTTCCGTTCATTCGCATTAATTTGAAGGTTTCGTGGATATTTTTTTTTTGGAGGAACGAGGTGTTGGAATAACACAAACATTATTGTAAGTTTGAATGCACAATGGAAGGTCACGAGATTTGAAAGTGAGCGCATTAAAAAGGGCACGTTTTAATATGCCTATCGTAATTTTACAAACAAATTCTCTGACAACTAGGAGCCAACTTTTTTCTGTAAAACTGCAAGCATATTACCGCACATTTTAAAACATATTAATTAGTAATGTGTAAAATTGAGGTACTGTGGACACCAAGTTATTTATAGACATGGAGCTACATAAACAATGTTGTATGTTTCATAAAAACAGCATGTTGTTTAGTTTGGCACAAGAAAATATTTGGCAAATAGATTCCAAAATAAGTGTTCGTAAATCGTACAAAGATTTCTTTTCAACTCTGTATAGGCTATTCACGGCAAAGTGAGCACTTTTTAAGTCCCTCCTAACAGGCATTAACCACTAATAAATATATCTTATTGGAGCCTCAGACACTACATTTTAAAGGTGGTGAAATGTATACACTGCGTTTATTGGTCACATTGCACTTTTTATATTTGAAAACAGCAGGAAGTTGGAAATTGGATAAAAGGAAAAATTTTGAAGGGCCTTAAAAATTTCTCACTTTACCGTGAACAGCCTATAAGGTGATGTGACTGTAAGCGAGAGTGACTTAAGGCTCACCTGTACTAGCGGCGCAGCCACGCAAGATCGCGCGCGGAGCGGTAGCGCTACTCGCGGTGGCACAGCGGGACGCGCGCTGACAACTGTTGCAGCGGGCCGCGTCACGGGGTGCAGGGCTGCGGCCCGCCAATAGCGAAGCCGCGTAGTGTTGAAGGGGGGGAAGGAAGTTTGGTCGACGACTGAGCGCAGCGCCGCGTGGCGGGTCTCGCCCGAACTATGTCTCCGGTCTCGGCCGCGCGCTCTCGCCTGAGTGTGACGTCACTGGGAACTCCTCTCCAACCCCTTCATGTGCGCGTGCGCACGCTACCACGTGACGTCTCCGACAAACAGCGACCAAGTGCTAAGGCAGTGTTTGGGGGGGGGGGGTGTGAAGGACATATCCCCGAAATGTAAGTAAAATATTCGAAAATAAAATTTTAAAAAAACTTCCAATTTTTTAAATGTAAAAAATGTGTGATCATCCTTGTGCATGAAGGATGTTAATAGCGTTGGTTTCATTTATGTATATTATTCCATTGATAACACATACTTTCTTGAAATACATAAGTATTTAGTGGTTGCATTTCACTGATTTATTTGTGATTCCCCACTAATTGTCAAGAATGTCACTGCTATAAATCACTTGTTCCCAGTTAATTAGCTTGATTCGACAGTCAGCATTGGCTTATCAACCTACTTCCAGTGAATGTTATTTAAGTGATTGATAGCACTGATTTGGATTTAGAGTGTATTTTGTATTAAGGTTGTTCACGGGAAAGTGAGCACTTTTGAAATCAACCTATGTAAAGTGTCACTGCCCGTGCGTGCATGTATTTTAACTGGCTTACTGACTGATATGCACCTTGTATAGTTGGTAACGACAAAGAGAAAGTAGTTCCACTTATTAGCGTCAAATTAAAAGTGTTTGGAATACATCTGAGAATACCAAAATTATTTTCTTTTTACTTTCTGTATATTTAATGCATTTAAGAGTATGAATTAGCAGAGTTGTAAATTATTTACTTTTCTGATAGTTTCATAGTTTTACTTGACTGGCGCATGAATAAAGTGATAAGGCCTATGGCGGTATTTATTACTTTACCTATGGCGGAAGGATACGGAATGTGCATACAAGTAGATATAAAGCAGGGCTTTCAAATGTGCTCACTTTACCGTGAACAGCCATTAACCATTCAGCTTATTTTTTATTCCAAATGCTTGAAAAATATAATTTTGAAAAAAAAAAAAAACTTAATAAAGCAACACAATAATAATAATGGCTTTCACTGTATGTAATAAAATAAGTAATAATATTTACACATACTCTTAAAAAAATTTTATGCCCTTCCATCTCAACCACAAAATGTATAATTTCTATATTTGAAATATAAATAAATGAAAACTATTATTACATTTATTATAACATTAGTATTAATGTTTTATTACTTATATAAATATGTATTATTGCCCTACTTGACAAAGTTTTTCCCACAAAATGTGCTTCCTAAAGCATACAAAATCAAACACACTTAATCGTCATTTAAAATTGACTCCTATAAATTGTTTAAACCAATGACCTAAATAAAGGTAGTAATTAAAGGTAAATAAATTTACAAATACTATGTCGGAAACATCAGCTTGCTGACTTTACACACTAGCTGAAAAATGTCTTGGCGCATATTATGAATTAAAGCCTTTTGGAATGCACATATAAGTTTCCTTGAAAAGCGTTGCATGGTTCGCTCAAAGGTATGTTTAAAGTTTTCTACAGAAGTTCAAAGTTAAAATGTCCAGAAGTTGAAACCTAATTACTGGCGAGCCAGTCACTGCATTCGAAAGAAATTCCAGTTACTGCAAGAGGACCACTCCACGCCAGAGACCAGACACTTTGATAAAAAAATTTCAACATTTATTTTAGGCTAGATGTAGGGTCGAGGACTCCGTTCAATGCCGCATAAAAATTTTCAGCGATGATTTAGCAGGGTTTTATTCTTTTGCAGTCTATTATTATTATTATTATTATTATTATTATTAATCAAATGCAACGGAAGAAAATATGAAAATATATTCTGGACCGGCTCAACCCCTTTCCAAGTTGTCATTCCCATAATTTATCAACCAGTCTGCTCATTTGGATATTGGAAACTTGATCATTGTAAATGACACGGGAGAAATAGGACGACTGCCGGGCGCATCGAGTGCTCCATCATCACTAAGCACACGGCTCTGAACTGACGTGCAGTGTTTTCGTCGCACTGCATAACACTTTCAGCTGTGACTATCATTCTATTGGTGGAGCGTTCGGAGGAAGGTTCAGTGCAGAGCCCTTGAGTACTTTTTGACGTGAATAAGTTTTTTTTAATTTGCAACCATAGTGGGAGCAAATCCAGAAAATCCAATGATAACAAAATAGAGGGGATAGAGTTTGGCATTGCAGCTCCGAATCTATCGCCTGTATTCAAAATTCAATTAAACCACTATATTGCCAAAGAATTTACACCACTAGATTGCCCAGGAATCAACGAATATGTTACGTTGAGTGAGGACTGTGAAGCATTACGCGGTTGGAGGGGGGGGGGGGGGCAATTTTGAGTTCGTTTCGCCGCGTCACATAACTTCCGCGTAGTATAACTCCTGACTAGGAGAATTTACGACGCTCGTTTAAGTTTAAATCAACAGCTCTCGTCCAGATTATTCGATTGCGTGTATAAAAAACATTTATGTGGCCTGGTAATGGTGAAATTGCATGAGTTTAACGTAAAAAATTAAGAAAACCTGGCAAAATGTCGGCCTATACTCGTCAAAAAGCCAAGTTGAAATACAGAAATCGTGTACGGTTGGAAAGAGCAATTCAAAAGCAATCCATTGATACCCATAAAACCCCATATGATAGAATGAAGCGGTGCTGGGAACGTAAAAATAAAATCAAGGCGTCCGAGCGCGTCAACGTAGACGTATTTACTCAAAACAAACGTCCGTGTCCCCAACACAGTCACACCACATATTTGTATCTATCTGTCGAGTGTATTTTGAGATACAGCGCTTCCATAAAAGCAATTTCCAGCCATGTTTGAGAGCTCGGAAGTGGTGTTTCTAATATGAACGATGTCTTGGAAACACTGGGCAACCCTAATTTGAAGCGTATCTTCTTTTCGTACGTCAGCATGTAGTCTTAATATAGGCGGACAACTGTCTGTAAGCAAAACCCTTAAATACAAAGGTAGAAAGCAAGGGTTACCTGGAAAGGCAAGAGTTGGTTTTGCAAACCCTGCCCCTGATCCGCCCTACTTGTTCACAGCACTGTGAGTGGTTTCAATGCAAGATCAGGCAAACCCTGGGTATCTGCGGTGCTGTGATAAACACCGACGAAGCATCCTTCACGAGGAAAGGTGTCTTCAGCTTCCGCAACAAGTAAGTGTGGGCACACATCGCCCTATATGCACCATGGGAACCCCAATTCCGTCGTCTGACTTCTACGAACGTTTCGGGAATGCTGGTCGAGCCACACATCCTTCGAGCACAGCTCTCTGAAGTGATTCAAAATTAGATCTTATGGCGTAACCACATAAAACGCTTTCCATTCCAAACAAAGCATTAATACGCAATAGTGATGTTAGTTTTCCTTCGACCACCTCGCATCTATCACAAACTACCGGGTCATTCCTTGCGTTAGACGAAGGACATGAGCCACGTTGTCAGTTGACACGTGATGCACGAAACTGGTACAGGCTCGCTATCTCCCAGGAAACAAAAAGTTTATTTTCCAACTGAAGATGTGATTTCTTAGGTAACTGAATTATTTTATTTCTGTGTCGTTCCATGTACTGTAGATAAAAGTAAAATCTCACATACACGTAACTTACTAAAGTTACAACATTTTTTTATGTCTCTAACCACCGCATTAATAAAGCGACTCAATCTATTAAATGTTGCTTTACGTACCGCGGGAGGATATGAAATAGGCAGGAATGTGGATCCTAAGACGTACATTAAAAAATGGTTGGTTAAATGTGGGGCCGTGGTGGCTTAACGTATAGAGCAATCATCTCCTCTCTGAACTGTTTTCGATTCCATGGAGGGTCGCTCCCGGATTTTCACACGTGGCAATCGTGCGAGACGATGCCGCTGGTCGGCGAATTTTCTCGGGCCTTTCCCGTTTACCCCCACCCTAGCATTCTGGCGCTGTTACATTTCATTTCACACTCGTCAGCTATCAAGGCCACGTTGATTTAATAGCCAGCCAAATCTCTTCTCCCCTCCCTACTCCATTAACGAGGCGTTTAGCTTTGCATTGTTTTTAATTACTCGTAAACTTTATAAACATTTTACATAAACATTTTAACAGTATTTACGCCACGGGGTGGTTTATTTTGGGCATGAGCCCATTGTATTGTTTTCTATGCTCGGAGTTCGGCTGTCGGAATAATTTATGAGGAGGCTACCCATGGTTTCACAGACTGGTTGCGCTTTAGCGTGCATAAATTAATAATGAGGGGCACCTGTATGTGTGTCTGGTATATAGAGCATACTCGAACGAGTACTTACATACCAGTGACATCACAGCTGTTCCATGCCAGCGCGACCAAAGCAAAGAACGCCTTCGCAACCAACCCTACTCTTCTAATGCACTGAGAAAAAAATATGGTTGTGGGAACCACCCAAGCTGTTAAAATAGGGACAGCTATTGATGGGTTGCATGTACCGTCTAGCTATTGTTAACATAGATAGGTAGTAATACAAACCGAGCTGTTTGTTGCATTTCTGTTTGTGATATTATACTGTGTAGGGCTTATTAATATCCCAAGATGTTATGCCTGAAGGTTTATCACTGGACGGCTTACAAATAACTTATGACCTAATTCACGCTAACACTCATGCCTTATCCGGGATTCGAAGCCAGAACCTCTTGCACCCCAGATCTGTGGCGCACCAACCGTGTTTGTGATAATATTTGCTATTGTACATATACGGTTGCTGTGGCAGATCACTGTGTTCCTACTACAAAACAGGTAGTAACTCGAAGAAAACAGCTTCAACCATATTTCGATCGTTAACACAACTATAAAAAAACTCTAAAAACCGAGCCTAACGTCCTGTTGATTGCATTGGAAACTTCTGTAATCGGGTTTGATGTAAGCAGCAACAATAAACTCTGCATGGTCTTTAGAATCCCAGTTGGTCCAAACATTTGTGGTTCTGTTGGAGTTACTATCTGTTTTGTGGCAGGAACACAGTTCTCTGCTGTGGTAATCACGTACAGTATCAAGTAGAATAACACATAAGTATAAAACAGTCGCTGTTACTGTCTACATTAACAATATTTTGATGACACCTAAAACCCTTGTTACAGATAACCCTGTTATAACAGTATAAATAGTTCCGAAACTTTATTTTTTCTCAGCGTTTTTCAAGCAATATTTTCACAACCATTGTTTTGGAAGAGACCCTTTTTATATTTCAAGAATGGCGTATATTTTCCTATTATTTTCCATCGAGGGGTTTTTTATGCTCTCTGAACTGCTTTTTTCTCTATTCGTAGTACAAGTTAGAAGATATGCGAGGCAGCCATAGCCCCAAGCACGGCAATATTCTCCCAGTTCCTATAAAGCCGCGATGCGTGTTCCTTTGTGATTGAAACATTTATTGTTTGCATAGTAGTATGAGTTTCTGCCTTGCGATACACCTAGAACCTCTGACTCTCATCTTTGTTTGAAAGATGATTTTAAAAAAATAACACCTGTTCGAAAAGCAGAAGGAACAGCGAAGTTGATTTTCCTAAGCATAACATTCCTAACAGCAAGACTTCCGTTTGCTTATATTTAAACGAAAGTCTGAACTTGTTGATTCGGACAGTCTTAAAAAAATGTGGCCAGTCACAAAGATTGCTCTATTTACTTCAGGCCATTCACCAGCTTTTATGTACTTATGCGATTGATAAGGAAGTGTTTACATTTAAAATGCCAAATCAACTAATTAACTATGAAGCACGAACTAAAAACACTAAGTGCGATATTTTATGTACGACTTCGCTATGTAACTTTACACGTCCTGCGAGGATTCGGGGTTCGGCGTTTTCGAACGAAATGAAACAATTAATTATACATCTGATCTTAAGTTTAAGTGAACGGATACTGGGACTTACTAAATGACCAAAGCTAATAATGCTCGAATATATTGTTACGCGCTCTCTGCTCCGCATTCCGCGCGAGCGAGTGGAAGTGAAACACAGCAGTTATATGATAGCGGCATCAACAAGTCAATGAAATGTTTGAATTACAGGCGTGAGCTAAATCAAGAGCCACGTATCTATTACCAAAAAAAAAGAAATCCAACACGATAATACTTTTGCTGTGCGTGCTGTTGACCTTGGTTTTATTGAGTTTCTGTATTTATCTGAAGAATGTTCTAGTGGTTAGCTGCCCTAGTTTCTCTAAGCATGACTCGGGGCGCATCGAACTTTCTAGGTCAAGGCTAACAGAGTATAAAAAAAGACGCCTGGCCTCCGAGCCGTTGTTGTAAAATGGATGTGTGGCTGAGTTTCAGTGATAGACGACATGCGGCAAGGGAACAGACAAGCGGAAGGGAAATCTGCGACTGCGAGTATCATGTAGTGAAGGGTGTGGCTGGCAGGCTGGACCATTGGACTGGGTGTGTGAGTGAAAGGCACTACAAATGATAACAACAGACAGTCTGAAAGTATATTAATGATGAGTATGAGTTGACTATAACCAAACAGAGGCATTACGAAGAACGTTAATTAGAGTAAAAGTAGACATTAAATGCTCATTGCGAAATAAAGTGACAATGGAGATGGAAACATTAATGCTTTGAATAATGTGCCATTTGTAGGCACTCGCTTACTTATAACCATTAAAAAAAGAACATTTTATTCTCTTTCAGGGAATATTTTTGGTTTTCATGGTAAAGCCACTTGTTTACTTTACCAGCACCTAGATTTCTAAATTATTTATTTCTATGCAAAAACAAGGTTGGATAACGTTTTAGTCACTGTATTTGTAATGTTGTTTTTTTAACTAGGAATGTTCCAAGATTTCGTTACGTTTTAATTTTGAAATGTATTGTTGCAAAAGATTGAAATATCTTTAGTTGAAAGAATTGTACATTTTATAATGAAATATCCTGTATTTGGTTTGTAAATTTCATATTTAAATTGTTTTCTCTCGGTGTAATTTAATGACGAAATTATGGCATTGATGTAAAATACCGCATAACGGAAAAGGATAGTATCGCTGGTTTTGTGTCAAGTGACTTGATAACTGTGATTGTTACTGGTAATTTTTTTAACACACCCTACTGCTTTCTTTTTGCTTTCTACTCGTTATGGCATGACACAAAATTTTATTAGCTACGGCTATTATCCAGTTTTAATGGAATGATATTTTGATTTTTACCGATTTGGGCGAGTGTAATGCATTGTTTCGTTCTTGGCTCTTCATATTATGCGTATTTTTTTTTTTTTTTTACAGCGGTTGGCCTGTTCGGTCGGAAAATGCTGTGAGGACATTTCTCTACCTTGCTGCCGAGGCGTGACAGGTTTATTTTGAAGTCGCCTTGCGTCTTCTTAATGCCGCTGTATGATGCAGTAACACCTATGCTGGCGTTGACAAGGAAGATGTCCCGAAGATGGGCAACATCTCATGAAAATCCAGCCATTTTCGCATCATTTTCGGCATGTGCACGGATCTTTGAATTATACAGCAATCAAGTCACCGTTTTTATCTTTAGACTGAACCCATCATAAAAAAAGGATGTAATCTCTAAATTTTTTTTTTGCTCGACATATTTTGTAGTTTCGAACTTTAACATTTTTTATTGTAGGAACACGACAAATTACCCATATTTTCTTTTTAGAAATTACTTTTATTGCAACTGTTTGTGGTTGTCAAATACCAAATATATTATATATCAAGCATTTGTTACTCTTGTTACACATTAAAATATCTTATTACTATGTTGTTTCGCTTTCATTAAAACTCATATTGGAACACGAATGCAAGTTCTACATTCTTTATCAACCTCCTAACTTTTTTACTCTAAATCACATTTTGCTATATTGCTGTATGTTATTATAATTATACTAGTTGTTTAGTTACAAATAATGAAGTAGGTTTAAAAGCACCTCTATGTACCTACAGAACATCTCATAACTTTGTTCCCCATAGCCATGATCATGATCTTGCGTAAATATATGTGTAGCTGATTTGAATTAATATTTCTCAAATTATGATCCGTTTTGTGGTAGAAAGATAACTTTTAATGACCTTTATAATTATCATTGTAGTGTAAATTAAGTGTCAAGATCTTTCAATTGTTTTATATTCATGTCTTCAATTGGTAGTGACCTATTTCTATGTTGTGGTTTTTTTTGTCTTTTTTCTTTATCGTCTTCGTCTATGATGTAGTAGTCTACGTGTTTGTACTTGCCAATGTCTTATATGTATGTGTTGGGTGGCACAATAAACATTCAAATACATTTTTAAAATATTATTATTATTACGTAAGTGTGAGGTTGCTGGAGTAGGAATTTTGGCTCTGTCTCTTTGTTTCTACATTTTATATCGAGGTCACGCCTACACAACTAGATCCTCCGGAGCTTCCCCTCCCGCGCCATTCGTAAATGGCCTTAGGCTTGGCGGAGAAGCGAACACCGCCATACCACTGGTGTTTGGAGTTTCTGCGCCAGGATCGTTTATGAGATACTACTCAGTTGCTCAGAACAACTTGTAGCGAGCCCGCGGTCATTTACCACGAAGTTTCTACCCCGCGACAATAATAGCCGTGTGAATGAATTCAAATAAAATTTAGTTACTTTGTTCTTACTAAGACGTCCATCTCTCACGAATTCTGATAGGCCCTCAGGTGTCCACTTAGCAATACAGGATGATTCACAGCACCCGTGTTGCCCCTTTTTACTCGAAAACAACACGACTCCGGGGGTTTGCGAGAAAAAAATTATGATAGCTATATGCTATATGAATCATCGATTTGTAGTCATTGCACTCCCCCGAACATGCCGGTGGTAGGGGCATGGGGTGAACTTTGAAATTGCAAATGGGAACATGGTTCGAATATGGTATAGTTGGATGGATCGCCTAAAATCTAACATTTACTAAGCATATGGTCTGAACGCGCGTATTTTACGCACGACGGAAATGAACGCGAGGCTATTGTTATTCTTACTACAATCCAAAAGAACTCGACGAAACTTGTAATTTTTCTTGCGTGCATACTTCAGTTTACGTATAATCGAAAGGACGTTGGGTGTACTGTAAATACCGATATGGTGTGAGAGAACCACTGTGAAATACCGATATGGTGTGAGAGAACCACTGTGAAATGCCGATATGGTGTGAGAGAACCACTGTGAAATACCGATATGGTGTGAGAGAACCACTGTGAAATGCCGATATGGTGTGAGAGAACCACTGTGAAATACCGATATGGTGTGAGAGAACCACTGTGAAATACCGATATGGTGTGAGAGAACCACTGCGAAATACCGATATGGTGTGAGAGAACCACTGCGAAATACCGATATGGTGTGAGAGAACCACTGCGAAATACCGATATGGTATGAGAGAACCACTGCGAAATACCGATATGGTGTGAGAGAACCACTGCGAAATACCGATATGGTGTGAGAGAACCACTGTGAAATACCGATATGGTGTGAGAGAACCACTGCGAAATACCGATATGGTGTGAGAGAACCACTGCGAAATACCGATATGGTGTGAGAGAACCACTGCGAAATACCGATATGGTGTGAGAGAACCACTGCGAAATACCGATATGGTGTGAGAGAACCACTGTGAAATACCGATATGGTGTGAGAGAACCACTGCGAAATACCGATATGGTGTGAGAGAACCACTGCGAAATACCGATATGGTGTGAGAGAACCACTGTGAAATACCGATATGGTGTGAGAGAACCACTGTGAAATACCGATATGGTGTGAGAGAACCACTGCGAAATACCGATATGGTGTGAGAGAACCACTGCGAAATACCGATATGGTGTGAGAGAACCACTGTGAAATACCGATATGGTGTGAGAGAACCACTGCGAAATGGGAACTGGGAACACTCATTCGCACACATCACTCTTCATAAGTGTTCGAAATGTCGACCACCCGGTATCAGACACGACTCGGCTCTTCTTCGTAAGTTCGCGGTTGCTCAGCGGACCTCAGCACAGCTGATATCGTACTACCACTGGCCTGGCCATCATAGTATAGGAGCGGGTTCAAATCCAACCGAGTCCTAACGGTTTTTTTTTTCAACGAGTAGTTTACATAACGTGTTGACAATTATTGTACAAATCACGGGGCTAGCTCCGTGCTGTGTTGCCACATTTTGCACGAAAAATATCTTAGAACGACCTTTTGCCACTAAAATCTTCGTCTCCATTTTCACTCAGGTTTCACGTAGAGTGGCTCATATACGCGCGTTCTGGGACAACCTGTTTTATATATACATGTAAACTTTCATGCTCAATAAACATATTATTCTTTATTTCCAGTTTTTTTTTGGAGTTAAGAATTTATTTTGAGACATTATATTACATTTCTATCTTAAAATAATTAATAATAAATATGAACATTAACAATGTATTAAAACTACAATTTAATCAGGTAAATGTACTTTTTAATGAACCAACCATAATTAGAATCGATTTGAAATTGAATTTGAAAAAAATTTGGGATCGGAATCGGAATTGGGAAAAAATCAGGAATCGACCCATCCCTAATGTATACATATACCCTACATATATAATATATCAATAACTGATAAGTTGCCAGGGCACTCTCTTCACACCCAGGTGAACAGGGTTCCATTCCTGGCGGGTTCATTTCCGATTTTTGAAAGTGGGAATTGTGCCGGACAATGACGCTTGTAGACAGGTTTTCTCAGGGATCTCTCATTTTCTCTGCCCCTGCATTCCGGCGCTGCTCCATGCTTACCTCGCTTTGCCCTCATCGGCTCACGACACCACTTTGTAGAGAACCAAGCTAAATCTCCGCTCCACTAAATAACGGTATCTTTATCAATGTTATTTTTTCATTGTAACCCACTTTAGTTTATTGAGTCTTGTGCACCAGTTCGCCCCTAACTGACATTAGAGTATGATTGATAGTGATTATAAATTCTTATTTATTAATTCATAACAATGTGATACAGTTCCATTCAAAATGTGCAGTAGCAAATTCCTGGTACCAACACTAAAATACTATTTTGCAAATACTTGTCAACAGACCCGTGAAAACTATATGGCTTGAACTCATATTTGGCACAACTTTTGACATAATGCCTCCTTTTAAAATTTATTTCACTTTCTTTAATCGAGTTTTACTGTAACGAAGACTCACCTAACAAGCCAATTTTTTTTATAGAAGTGCAGATTAGTATTAGAATAACTAAACATACGTTCCGTTTGGTTACGTGAATATAAAAATATTGCTATCAAAACTCGGGACAATGTTGCCGGCAGGTATCGTTAACAACATATGACTAACGATTTACATCCACTGTCCTAATACGTCCGGCCTTCTGAACGTACCTTAGTAAGTACCAGCTGCACTGCAGTTGCGTCAGGAAAAGAGGAAGAATAATGCTACCTCTGCCCCGTATACGGTATTCCATCACGTTCCTACGCAAGCGCAAAACTTGGGTCTCGTTTACCAAGAAAAACACCCGACAGTCTTCTCATTTGAAACCACACACAGGAAATTAGAATCGATGACGCAATCTGGCTGCCAGTAATAATACCCTTCCAGTCCCAACATTCAATTGCTTCTTTGCGCAGTTGAACGGTCAAAAACACGCATATTGAGGTCGTAGCCAGGGAAATTTTTTCATTAATAGGTATCTTAGAATATTGGTAATCTTCTTCTTCCCAATTTTATTTAGGCTGTTGGAAATATTTATTCCGCTTAGTAGTTCTTATACGTGTACGACAATGACGGCGGCATACATGTGTGAAATTATTAATAGGTATTATATTTCACCCACCCTAGGTAAGGGCTAACTTTCTTCTTCCGCTAATTGTATCAAGTTGACAGAATATTTTGAGAGAGCAAGTTAGTGAGTGAAGAGATTTGGGCGGCTCTTGACATCGAGATCCTGAGAGCCGATGAGGCTTAAGCGAGCTGTTAATGGAGCACCTCCGGAATAACGATGGGGCTGGGAAACGGGAGATCCTCGAGAAAACCCGCCGACCAGCGGCATCGCCCGGCACGGTTTCCACGTGCAAAAATCCAGGAGTGGCCCCGCCAGGAAACGAACCCGGTTTGCATTGGTGGGAGGCGAGTAGTCTAACCACAGACAACATTTTGTAAGTCCACCATTGGTAATCGTCTCCGGCCGATTTTTCGTATTTTCGTGAGTTAAATCTGCACGGTGACCAACTTCAAATTTATATTTTTACAGTTTTAATCTTTCCTTGCTAGAGCTTTCAAAACCGCTTGACGTCAAATGAGGTTAACTCGTTGTTTAAAAAAAAAAAAAGTGCGTACTTTTTAATGTACGCACACCGTTTTAACGCAACCAGGGTACATTCAATTACCTATGAATATTAAATTTTTTGTACAGAAAGTTTAGTCTTGTAAAAGCCATAAACGCCACTGTTTTAAGATGTGATTTTGACGGTTCTGAAGGCAGATAAGGGACAATGTTGGGTTCACGCCGTAGAAGTAAAATGGGGCAGAGTATTCATCCCAGCTGCACAAGAGTTCCTCTCCATGTTGCAATATCGGACAGCTTTTCTGCCAGTAACGCCATCAGAAACAACGTGTATAGAACATGAGGTTAGGACACTTGTATTTAACACATTGAAGTATCCACACATTCACTGGCACTTAAGACAATTTAGAAGTGTGTCCCCTATATCCATCACTGCAAGAACACCGATTATGTTGGTGTCTGTGTTAGAATTCACCATCGTTCCTATTGGTCCATACCACACTGGACACTGACCTGTACTTTAACAGCGTTCATTATTGGCCGGTAATTAACCAATGGATTAACGAGCTGATATTGACCCAATCAAATGTCCTTTATCGTATAAAAAGATTTACAAACAATCATGACCCTTTGAGTGACTATAAACAAAAGAAATTCCATCGGTAGCAATATCATTGTTACTGCGCTGTGGTGTTATTATGAGGTCGAGTTAAACACTAGCAGAACAACGACTACTCATCCATGCGAGTTATGGTTCTGAACAAAAAATAAATGTTAGAACTACCCTCGAGCATAGTCTACAGAGTGTTAAGCAAGTGCTTTGAGGTTTTTGTATACTTACTCCAACCTATATTTTAAGATAGTAAAAGTATTTTGATAACGTGAAAAGAAACGTCTTTTGAAAATTCAAAAGTAAACAAACTATTTTTTTTCCTGTTGACCATGTGTCTTAGACTGCTGTACTCAGCAAACATAAAAATTCTTTGTATAGGGCCAAAAATATATTTAGCTGCTGCAAATAATATTTTTTTTTTTAAGTGGAAAAATTATTTGGTTCAATCAAGTGGCTGCTTACTCATTTGGATGCCTTTGTTTGGAAATTCTGTCCGAGAGTTTGTTTGCAATTTTTGTCACAGGATAGTTACAGCGTTTCTTGGCGAGTTTATTGATGATTAATAATTGAGTGGAAATCCTGATAAAACAAGATCAGCGGGAATAAAAAATGCAAAGCTCTAAAAATTGAAAGATTTATTTACAGACTTTATCCAGTATTTGAAACACCAATTCATCTGTAGTAACTCTAGCTGAGATTGTCAGAGCGCAGAGCTTGGACGCCGGCGTTCAAGGTTTCCAATCTCGGAAACCTAAACTGTTTAATTTGCGTACATCAAAATTAATATTTAGATGCACCAAACGAAATCTTACTGTTTCGGCCAATCGAATAATAACAAAAAAAAATATTTGTTTGACCAAAACGTATTTCATTGCCGTTAAACAAACAATGTGGTTGCGCCAAACAAATTGTTTGATTAAAAATAATATTTTTCTCGATATGGGGACATGGATAAGAGACGAATATCAGTCTGAGGGCTGTTCACAATTCACAAGCAATTTCAAAAGTCCTGTTTAAAATCTACATATCTTCTTACTATGTACCACTTCATCACATGTAAGAATTAAAACAGATATGGGCCTGATCACATTAACCCGCTTTATCAAATTAAAACTATGCAGTTGTTTGGAACGATAATGTGTTATTAATACGTACATTCAAAATTTGGTATGAGTAAAAAACGAAACTCTTTTCCCACTGTCCACATATGTCAATTTTGGAGAAATTTTTTTATTAACCCGTTAACGTAATTCTTAATTTTTCATTTCAGGTGTTGCTAAAATGGAAATTTTCTGTGGAAAGTCCTTACGAATTTATAATAACAACTGAACGTTTGTAATATATGGAAGGGCTTTCAGTATATCCATGGTACCAAAGTAACCAGTAATAAACAAGTTGGCGTTTCAGCGCCAACCAATAGCATTGCCAGGGACAGCCGCTGTCTCTATTGGTGCTAGCTTTGCTGACTTGCACAGTTCCGACCATGGTTTCACATGATTTGCAACGTCATATGTGAACAAGTATTCTCGGGATAATACGTATGTTAGAGGGGTTAATTATTCGCCAACTGAACTATAGGCTATTCACGATAAAATGAGCAATTCTGAAAGCCCTACTTAAGATCTACTTGTGTGCACGTTGTGTACTCTTCCGCTTTATGTAAGATTAACATTGCCATGGGCCTCATCACTTTACACGTGCGTCGGTCAAGTGAAACTGTGAAATTATTAAAAATAAAAGTAAATATTTAACAACTCTGCTCATTTTTACACTTCGGTGAATTCAAAAAAGAACATAGAGTGAAAGAGATAATTTAAGTTATCATAAATGGTTACCTAACACTTGTTATATGACGTTAAGATACGGTACTACTTACCATATATCGTTACCAACCTTACTATAGGCTGTTCACGGTAAAATGAGCATTTTTTAAGGCCCTCATAAATTTTTCCTTCCATCCAATCTCCATCTTCCTGCTGCTTTTTATTACAAACATTGCCATGTGACCAATAAACACATTGTATACATTTCACCACCACCAAAATTTAATGCCTTAAGTTGCAATAAGATATATTTATTAGCGCTTAATGTCTGTTGGGAGGGCCTTAAAAAGTGCTCACTTTATCGTGAACAGCCTATAGGCGCATGCCACTCAGGGCGCCCGTTGAAATATATGCAGATAGGGGCAGTGAAATTTTACAAAGGTTGATTTAAAAAGTGCTCTCTTTATCGTGAACAGCCTTTAGGAACATGCACGCTAGTGTTTACTGTAGTATATGTGTAGCACAGACTGTGATATTTTTTTAAGAAGGTTGTTTTAGAAATATTCGCCTTGCCGCGAACACATTTCACGCTGTCTTGACGCTATGGCACAAAACCTTTTCTGTCTCACCTGCGAAGAGAGAAATATTCTAGGTCCCGAAAACGTCAAGAAGTCTTGTATTGTCTCTGTAGAGTTATTGTAACCTCTAAATTTAAATTTTTCTCCTCTGTGTTGTGAAAACTTGAGCTGTTGTCACTGTTTCCATTTACGCGTGCTCTCAGTATTTTATTTTTTATCTGCAGCGAAACTAATACATTTTTCTAACATTAGTAGCGGCCATTCAAAATTGTCCTTAGTGGACTAAAATTTTTACTACTTGGCCTATAGACATTCATCAGTAATATTTTTGTTTTTGATATTGAAAATCTTTATCGTACAACTGATAATGTTAAAATATTTCCTGTACTGCATTCCATAGCTTTTGTTGTTTTGTGGTTGGTTTTTGATTTTTAAAGTTTGTCCTTTTTGTTGTCGATATCTTACAGTTCATAGGATTCCCATTGTTTGCTGGTTATCTGTCGTTCTGATAGTGGATGTAATTTATTTGTGTTGTTTTGTCCTTATTTGATCTAATGTTTTTTCTAATGGGTACGGTCCATTTAAATTATAGTAGAAATAACACAGCGGTATTCTTGTGCCAAATTGAAAAAGTCGAACTTGAGACAACTACTAACGAAGAGCCCCTGTGGCGCAAGGTAGACCATGGTAGGAGAATCCCGCGAGGTAACCCGGTGCACAAAAAATTATAATATTGAGAGAGTGTTACTGGTATAGTCTTCAGTGTAACATTTGTATTTAATTAAAATAAAACTGTTAGAAATTGGATGTGTTGGTTATACCTAAAGAGGACTATGTACCTGCGCGTCCAAAGGTCAAGAAGCGAAGGAGCTATAAGGGCGAAACTAACTCGTACGCCTAGCGCCTCATCTCTCCTACGCGCAAGGCGTGTTGTGTTTCCGTCGTGACGTCATACCGTGCAAATTAGTTCTACAACATTGGGGTTTTATTACAAGCGACGAAAGACCACAGGTTAATCTACGCCCGTATCTTTGTGATTTTCTCTTGCCGCTTAACGAAACTGCATGGGGAAGCTTTAAAAATGCGGTGTTTTTACCACTTTCACGAATTTCTTTCTCCATTAATACACTTAATTTGATAAAAGCAAAAAGATAGGGATATAGACAATAGCTTTTTATCCGAAAAGTTGTATTTCCAAAACTATTTACTGAGATACGGGTTTGCGAACAAACGACGATTTCACAGAAAACGTTTCAGTATGTAGTCCACTTAAGAATAAGTTCCCAAATAAAATATTAACTACCCGTGTTTGTACAAAAGTGGCACGTTGTCCTTTGGTGTAATGTTCTAGACATGGTTAAGTTCTGTTTGCATGAGAGGGAGAACTAGCCAGGAAGTAGAACTTCAGCAGGGATTTATAGTAGCTGGAAGTGACCATTATAGGTGGAGATAGGAAAATTTCGCGAATTCATTTCGGGACGAGAGACATCAAACACATATACGGTGAAGTCGCCTTTGCAATTGGATCACAGACACTCCCTAGACGCCTCTGAGCCAATAGCAGACTTGCAAGGAAACAAGTAGCGAATCCCATACTGCCAGGTGTGAGGTGACACTGGGGCAGCAGCCTGTGAACAAACAGCTGAGGCTCGAGTGTACACAGTACTGTGGAGTCTAGCCTACAGGTCATTGAGCTCGCAAGATTTTCCTATCCCTAACTATAGGTGATATTGTTCTGCTGTGGAAACCTACCCGTGGAATGAAACCCATATCAGCGGGAAGTAAGAGCTATGTGTGGAAACTTATACGAATTGTGAGTGCAGGTATTCACGATGTAATTTATGAGCGTTAACTGACAAAGTTCGTGAAAAAAGGGGGGGGGGGGGACAACCAGTGCCTGGAAGCGTGTGTTAAAGAGTCCCTTCTAAATTTTTGCTTTTACCCAATTTCTATCATCCTGCTGCTTTTTAATATGATCATTGCAAATATAGACAATAAACACAGTGCATACATTTCACCACTCGCAAAGGTTAATTCCTAAGGCTGCAATAATATATATTTATTAGTAGTTCATGCCTATTGCGAGGGCCTTAAAAAGTGCGCACTTTACTGTGAATAGCGTACAGACAGGCGAATGCATTGGGCGAAGTGGGACACCAAATATACGCTGGACAGCAACACCGGACAGTTTGTGCATATCTGCCTAAAGAAAAACAACTGTTATCACTTCTAGCCAACAGATAGTAAGTAGCTTGTTCTTGAAATATTGCAAGTCGTTGATCTCTTAGTTACTGTGCTATCACGAGGAACGTGGAGATCGAAGGAGATTTTATTTCAGGAAAGGTTTTTTAAAACATAGACGTGCGTTGATTTAAACAAAGCCGTTGATCATGAAATGTATCAAAAGCGCTAAATTTGTATCAATTGATAAAGGCAGTGGTGCGAATATCTGACTGTATCCTACGAATGTTCTAAAGTATTGCTCCCGAGTAAGGAATTGTGTTAATCTATCAAGCACGGGTGCAGTAGAAAAAAATAAAAGCATTCTTTACATTGTAACTTCAGGCATGAAAAGACACACCTTGACTCGAAAATCCTCGTTCTTTTGACTGAATAAACAGACTGTAACAGACTTCAAACTGACTTTCAGTGACTGATGTGTCATTTATTGATATCACAGGATTTTGTTTTACAGGGTAAAGGATCTCAAAATATTCAACTCTCATACTTTTAACATCGAGTTCCCCACACGTTACTAGGGATCATATTGATACGGGCTGTTCACTGTAAACTGATCACTTTTGAAAGACCTGCATAAGAACTACCGTGCTTGCATGCCAATTGTGTATTATTTCCCCTTATCAAAAAATGTCGCCATGGACCTTATTCCTTAATTTATGCGCCGATCGAGAGGAAGTGTAAGATTATTTTAAAAAGTAAATATTTTGCCAAACTTTGCATAAATTTCTTTCTGCCATTAGAAACGGAAAGCAAAAGAAACCATTTCAGCACCCACAACTGTAAATGTAACATTCTTCATTCAAATTTAAGACACGGAACTACTTTCGATCCTTCGTTCCCAAGATTTTTAGGCCCATTCCAGTCAGTGTGACCGATGAAATAGGGCCTATGCGCAGGTTACAGGGATGGTGACATTTCTCAGAGATTTATTTCAAAAGTGATAAATTCACCGTGAACGGCATATACCAAATTCATTTTCTTGAAGCTTTCGTTTAGCGGAGGGGTTTATGAAATTTTCGTAGTGGTTTTTTTCCTGGGCAAAACTCGCCCCATTGCGTACTCAACAAGGAGAAAAATTTGAAACCTCACATCTTTACAAAATATCCTCTGTGTACCACGTGTTTTGCATCGCGGATAGAGCCGTAAACCGGTCGGAAGGGGCGCCCGGGCCGGCTTAATTGTACATCCCGCTGATCCCAAAAAGGGAAACAATGCGCCATTCCGTTTAAGAGGATTGGCCGCTACTGCTAAACCTGTGCGATGTACAGCCTGAAAACTTTCGTAGGCGCGCGCGTGTGTTTTATCGCGGACAAACATATTCTAACAGCCCATGCCACACTGTCGAATTTTTCCGTCAAACTGCTTCCAAAAAAGTCGGACAGTTATGGCGTCATCGAAAAGTCATAAATGCCGCATTTTTTGTCTTGAGAAATTTGGATGGCTTCCGTTTCCATCAAACATTTGAAACTCCGGTTTTAAAATTTATTTGGTTTTTGGCGGTCTCGACCAACCACAATCGTGCACGACAGAAATGGACATCAAGAAACTTAAAATAACGAACAATATCTGAAAACGAAGTTATGAAGATAATTAATTGATTTATAAAAGATGTCTGGGCATGAATGCTATATTAGGTGAATATTGCACACAATATTACGAACTCAGGGGCATTAAATTTCACTGTGCAGGAAACATCTGTTATAAATCAAATTTTGATTTAGTGAAGAAAAGAAAAGAAAGTACAATGTGACTTACATTTCTTCCTGTAATGGACTGCATGGAAAAAGAAAATCAGTATCTCACTACGAACATAATTTTAAAATAATTGTTCAAATTAGATTCTCCCAGTAAAAAAATTTGACACTGAGACACGTTTTTCAAAAACATTCAAGATTATTTAATAACATTTGTTGGAAGGAAAATTTCATGGCCGTATTTTGTCGTCAAGTTTTATTTTCAAATATAGTTGAAGGCAAAAATTTGACATTGTGACAGGGACTTAGCAGCCCATGAATAGAAAAATACATACACCAATTAAAATTCTCCTCGGCTAAGTACTATAGTTCTTGTTGAGAACTTTTTTACTTCTTAACTGGAATAACTTTTGACTAAGGATCATTTTCACAGTTTCAGTTGAATATTCCCTGAGTAATATCCGTAATAAATGACCTCGTGATCTTAAGTAGAGACGCGGTAGCGCTCTACCGTCAATTAATTTGTTGAAATATTTCGTGAGTGCGATCATTAAGGAGGGTTTCCACGTCTTCCTGGATAATTAGAAGCACGAATCGCGATTTCAAGATGAAAGAGAAGCAAGCTAAATAATATTGGAAGTGAATCATACCGACAGAAACTGTTGTACTGGAATGTGTTATCTCAGAACGACGCCGAGACATTCGCAGTTGGCTGCCGAGCAAAACACTAAATATCCTTGTGCGCGTGATAAATTTACATACGGGATGTTCTCACACGCAGCCGTTCCAGCATGGGTTCTTGTAAACAACACCTGAATAGTCAGCGGCAAATGCCCAGTTTGACTCGAGAAAACCATCTCATATATACCTCGCCAGTCTGCAACAGAAGGTTTTATCATATGCGATTACTATATCTTCGTCTCAATTATCTGTACAATAGTGACCGGAAACTAAAGGTTGCATCCAGTGAAATAGGGGGCCGCGGTGGCTTAGTGGTAAGACAACTCACCTCCCACCTAGGCGAACCGGGTTCGATTCCAGTCGCATGTGGGAATCGTGTCTGACGATGCCGCAGGTGGGCGGGTTTTCTCGGTGATCTCCCGCTTCCCCGGACCTTTCATTTCGGAGTTGCTCCATATTTACGTCACTTCATCCTCCTTGGCTGTCAAGATCTGCTTTTAAGATTCACCCAAAACTCTTCACTCACCTACAATATATTAGCATAACTCTAGAAAGAAAATTTTTAGCCTGTTTAAAAATTAGAACATAATTGTTTTGTATTGCGGAGAGCTTTTTAACGTCCCCTGGTTTTACGCTTGAAGGCTTAGCAGGTAGCGTCTTACAGACTAACTTATAACATAACTGAAATTAACATCCATGCCTTGCCCGGGATTCGAGCCCAGGGACTCCTGCACCCCGGATCGGTGGCGTATCAACCGATTGCGCCACAGGAATCCGGCACGAACATAATGAACAACAATTTTCAATTAGTAGAATAACTAAATCTACCTTCGAGTGCCTGGTGGAGCGTATAAACCAATAAATTTCTGTGTGAAAACACAGTCATGAGTTTGTCCATTCCACCAAAGTAAATGCTTGTTATAAACATCAGGTACGTTACTTCTTAGATTAACAGCTGTCGTATTAGTAACATTATGTTTGCAGGTATAGGCCAGTCACGGTAAAGTGAGCACTTTTGAAGCTCTAGTTATTTTTTTCCTTCAGCCTATTTATATACTTCCGCCACTTATTCATGTAAACCCACTCATGTGAGTGATAAGCACATTTTCATAAATTCACCATGCCCAAAACCAAAAGTCCGAGGACACAATGAAATGTATTTATTGGTTATTATGTCTGATGAAACAGCTTCAAAAAGTGCTCACTTTACCGTGAACGGCATATAATAAATTGTCTGGTGTGCTCAGATAAATAATAAATTCTGTAAATCAAAACCAAACTAAACTCAAATGAAAATTCCAAATTTTCAATATTTGAAAAAATTGTATTTTTGCGCTTAACGTTCACCATTCACATTATTGGATCAATATATAAACACTAGTTGTGTCCGCTCTTACAAACCATGATTTTTCAATACAACAATCCTATACCTCGTGAGAAATGGAAAACAGCAATAAACTATGCAATCTTGTTAATTATATCAAAACGTTCCTCACTGCTTATCACGTATCAATCTCGGCTTACTTACTAATTATCTTCCAACCATTTGGGGAATAAAGACGGGTGACGTCATGCAACGATCAAACATACAGAGCGACGTTGCAGTAATCCAATGACGAATACCTTGGACAGGAAATCGCTGAAGAGGGAAATGTGATTTGTTCCTCGTCTACTAATTTATCTTATTACGCCCAGGGCACCTGCTCTGAATTTTAGATTTTCATCTAGTCACTCATTCTTCTTACAGTTGGAATAAGAATAAGGTTTCCACATTTCCTCTTTTCACGCGTCCATAGCATCTTCTCGAAGCCCTGTAAAATGCCCGGCCGTGTTTTACAAACGATAATCTAGTGAGTGGATAGTGAAGAGATTTGGACGTCTCTTAACAGCGAGGTCTTGAGAACCGACGGGTGTGAAGCGAGATGAGTATGGAGCATGCGTCGGAATGCAAGGGTGGGGAAATGGAAGATCCCCGAGAAAACCCTCTGACCGGTGGCATAGTCCAGCGCGAACCCGGTTCGCCTTGGTAGGAAGCGAGTAGTCTTACCACTAAGCCACCATTCCCCCCCCCCCCCCAATTTCTGTAAGGATCTTACTACTTTTTTTTTGTTGTCTTCTCTTATTGATTCTTATTGATTATTTCCGTATGTCATATTTAGCTGTATCTCGTTTGATGTTCGGTCGAAATCTTCAACTCCCACGGCACTTTACTCCACAAATAACACTAATATAAATATCACAATCGCAGTTTCATTTTTTTCCAACATCTTTAAAAGAAACTGGAAGTTTCCATCATATCCATAGTCCTCAATGACTTGACGAAATATACGAATTACATTTTACCTAACACCCATATGGCGCTAAATATTTCAAAGGCCCCATTTTAAGCCACTATTTTTTTTTTTTGCTAGAATAAACTTACAGGACACGTAATAATACATTTCACTTTTGCGTGTGAATTTTATAACCAGCCTTCGTACTACACTGTGTATAGCCGTGGGTATATACGTTTTATTCCACTCTAGTTTCAAATAATTTTATAACCAGCCTTCGTACTACACTGTGTATAGCCGTGGGTATATACGTTTTATTCCACTATAATTTCAAATAATTTTATAACCAGCCTTCGTACTACACTGTGTATAGCCGTGGGCATATACGTTTTATTCCACTCTCGTTTCAAATAATTTAAAATTTTCGCTCTACATGATAATTCAAACCACTAACTTTCCCTCTTTACGAACCGACAGCACTTGAACTATTCATAGTCCGATGACGCGACGGAGCGAAATGTAGTGACCATATACACCGAGAAGAGGTATAATACGGGACCTAGCGCACCCCACTTTTTCCGGCAATTCCCGCCAAAAGTACAAGGAAAAGGTAACATTAATTATTTCCCGTTATTTTTAACGAAAGTACAAGAAAAAAAAATTAAAAACTCGAAATCTGAATTTCGATGAAAAAATATATATAAAAAAAAAACAATCAAAATCTAGCAAATTTAAGCTAAATTTAGGAAGCAAATTTCTCGTTTTCAAGCTACTTTTCCGTGTTTCTAGAAACGACAATTTTCAATTTTAAAAAACCAGCAAATTTCATAGAAAATCAAGCAAATTTACCAATATTTTATAAAGTAGCGGTGCAGAACTTTTCATACTATAAAAACAAGCAATTTTCAACTAAAATCAAGAAATTTTACATTGAAATCAAGCAAATTTAGCATTTTCCAAAATAGGCGTTCGGAATTTTCATTTAAAAAAATCATATTTAAGCTTAAAAAAAAAAAAAAAAAAAAAAAATTAAAGCTAAAAATCAATTGAAATATTATGTTATTATTCTTGACAGTTTATATTCGAAGCTCTACTAATTTTTTAAAAACTTCTTCTGTTTGCTTTAGATTTTCACCAATTTCTCGAAGTTCATATTTATCGTCAATGTTATCTAAGTTTTGTAAATTCGAATGAAATTTGTGAATAATATTTTTAAGATCTTCAGATGCATTATCATCCAATGTATAGGAAGACAGTCTTGAACCGCTACCATCATCTTTCAAAATGTTAGCTAAACAACGTGGAAACAAAGGCATTTTTATTTTATTTATAAAGAAAATAAATTTATTAAGAGAAAGAAAACACTAATTTAGAATTATAATTTTTTATTGGATCAAATAGTTAATCTATATTTCAAAAAATTCGTAGAAATTCAAAATGTAATTACCCAACTATAAGTCTAAAATATTGTATTAAAATATCGAAATATTTTGTTGATTCTTCCATTTATTAATTTAAAAGATTTATAAATCTTCAGTAATTCTCTCTTTCAAATAATCATAAGTAAGATTTCCTTTACTAATTAAAGCAACATTACAAATGGCACATGCTTCAACCTTTTTTTAAAATCAACACTTTTTTTTATATTTGTTTTTTCTTTAACTACAGTAGTTTTCTATACATACAATCTATAACATATAACGCTCTTCGCTCCCAAAATGAATAGTAATTAATTTCACCATAAAAGTTTACGGTTGGTTTATAATAAAGTTCATTATTTCTACATACAGTATCTAGTTTGGTATTTGAATTTCTCAAATCATTATAAGCAAGAAATTGTTTAAGATAAACACCGTTTTCAATGTCTAGATTACAGTTTTCTTTAAGAAAAATTTCATTTTTACCATTTTTAACATAAATATTTCTCACATTACAATGATCAAACATAGTAGCGTGTTTATGCTGTTCAGGACGATTTATTATATTAAGTTGAAAACCAACAATTACAAAATCAGGAACATCAAACTTTAAATTATTAAATAGATATTTTATATCAAAGTTAAAAACAGTTGTTTTAGCAGGGACTTTTTCTAAAAACTGCCAATAATCAAAACTAATAGGTATTTTTGGATCTTTGTAAATTTTTTCCTTTAATTGCAATGGTGGTGTTAGATTCATATTCAACAATAGGTCACATAATTTCTAATATATTAATATAAATATTACCAGGATAAGGACAATGTTTCGTAACTTTATCATCTTTATCTAAAGTTTCATAAAGAAATAAACAGTTATCAGATGAATTACAAAAAAATATAATTTTTAATTATAACCACCTTTCCAATAAACCTCATTGTTATCACTAAAAAAACAAACAAACATCTTAGCAGATATAATATCATTGGTTTCATCACTAGAAACAGTTTTAAACTCTTTTGTTATATTAATAGAAACAAACTAATCTCGATATAGATTATCAACCCCAGTAAATTCTAAATAATTTTGTTCACTTAGTGATCTCAATAAATCAGTCATCATTGTTGATGTTATACCTGGATTATCAACAGCTTCAATAATATTTCGATGTTTTGAAATTTCTACTCTAGAAAACTTAAAAGGAAAAATGTTCGAACAAACATCAATATTATCTTCTTTTACATAATTTGCCTTAGCTCCGACCTTGTCTCTCTTTAGTAGATTTAATTGCTCATAAACATAAGCATCATTTGAAAAAAAAAAAAAAAAAAAGGTATCTCCTATAGGAATATCAAATTCGATTCTATTATTGTAAACATTTAAATTCCCCCTAATTTGATCAGTTGGGGGAAAAGTTTGTCTCTCGGAACTCTCAATACATTTATAACTCATTTATAAAAAATATATATATATGACGGAAGCAAAGGGAGTTTCTCGAGTTAAATTACTTATTAAACGATACAGAAAAGATATAAAGCGCCATGAAAAAGAATATGAAAAAATAAGAAGAAAGAACAACCATTAATTGATAAATGACGAAATATCGGTAAAAAAGTAGAAAAAGTAAGTGAATAAAAAAATTAATAACTACACTAGTCCCTGTAGTAGTAAAAATATTTATATTACCCACCAACAGCAGAAGAAAATAATTCGAAAGAGAATTATTCCCAGAGCAAAAATCTCCTAATTTGGAAGAACAAATGGGAACTGCACCCATAAAAATAGTTGACTCAGTGCGCGTCTGATTCTGCAATAGATCTCGGAACAGAAATTTGTAGAAGAATTAACGCTATTAACAAAAAATTTGGTTTACGTGAAGTTGGGCAAGATTTATACATTGGTGATACACAAGTAACGATAAATAATAATACATTATTTGACAAGGATAAAGAATATAAATCAACAGCAGGACTTTGTAATTTGTTAACAGGAAGATTCACAAGAAGCCCTTGGGAATAAATTTGATGATGAGGATTATGAAAGTTATGCAGAAATTTTTAAAACAACAAATGCTACATTCCAACATATAATCCTAATAAAAGGTAGCTTTGAGTGGAGGTTGGAAGTATAATAGTATAATAAGCCCGATTTATGAAACGTATATAAAACCGTATTTAAGATCAACACCAAACAGACCTGAAAGTACGATCTCTCTAAATTCCTCTAAATCTGGAGAAGGAATGAAAAAATACGAAAACTTGCCAAAAAAAAAACATATTTGGGTGAGTGATGTTAGAAATTTAACTTACAGATTGTTAGTTATTCACGGCGAAGAAAATTCTGGTAATAACTATTTTTACTATGAAAAAATAAGCATAATTTATATGTTCAACAATACATTTTCTGATTTTATTATTAATAATTCAAAAGGCATTCCTTATCTTAAAAGAGTTTTAAATATAATTCCACAATAATTTTGGAATTCTGAACATCATGGCAAAGGCGTTATAAATTGGGCATTAAACAATTTAAATCTACCCGAAATGCATTTGCCAGGTTATAATTATGGTTGACCATTTACAAAATTCAACGAAAGACTACAAACGGGAGACACTGGAATAAATAAATTAGATGAAGCATGCAAATATCACAATATTGTTTATAGAGACCATAAAGATTTAGAATCTAGACACGAAGGTGATAAAATTCTACATAAAGAAGCAAAGAAATTATGTTAGATAAAAATACTCCAATTGGAGAAAAAATTGTATCTGCTGCTGTTGCTTCAACTATGTTTACCAAAAGAAAATTAAGATGGGGAATTAAAATGTTTAATTAATTATTTATATTTTTTAACTTATAAATGAAGATAACAAATATAACTTTTGATATTCCCTTTGAGGAATTAAAAAATCTGTGCATAGATAAATTCTTAACAAAAGATCAAATTGAGAGAAAAAAAATGAAAGAACTTAAAAGTTTCAAATTACCTTTATCACTACCACTCGTCAAAAAGATGGCCAAAGAAAAATCTGGAAATGGTTTGCACCATGGAGGGATTATTCGTATTATACTTGCTGCTTTAGGTACACTTGGCACCTTATCTGGAGGAGCTAATGCAATTTACAATTCTGTTGAACAAACTAGAAAAATTAAAAAGAGTTAGAAGAACAAGATAGACACAATTTGGCAATAAAATAAAGCAGGAAGTGGTTTAGTTGCAAAAAAGAAGGGAAGACCAAAAAAAATTGAATATATACCTACTATCTAATATTGATACTGAAAAATATGTAAAAATTTTAATTATAAAAAATTTCAGAAATGTTTATATGATTGATGAATTGCCAAAAAGTATTCACAAGAAATGAATGTGCTGGGGTTAATTTTAATATTTCTACAAATCCTGGTAATTATAGGGTTTGGTATTTGAAAGAAAATATCGATGTTTAATATTTAGATTCATTTGGAGGTAATATTCCTAATAATTTAACTAATTATTTCAAAAAAACATAAATGTATATTACAGTGATGATCGAATCCAGAATTTTAATTCAGTTATACGTGGACATCTATGTTTAATTATATTATATCTTTTTTCGAAAGATTTTAAGTCTGATATAATTTCTTTGTTATAAAATGACATATATTTGGGAAATCATTAAACAATATATTGAATAAAATTTTTGACACTAATGCTTATGCTTTAAAAAAGATGTTGATTAAAAATACAAAATTATTGCTTCTAATTACACTTTAAAAACATATGTAGATTCACAATGCAATTCAAGTGTTTCTGATTTACAAAGTAAACTAAGCACTTGCTTTGATTGTACAACATTTTATGCTTCTTTTTTAGGGCGTAGCATTGTTAATATAGATGATCCAAGAGACGATAAAGATGCAGTCAAGCAAAGATTTTTTTAAATAAGCAAATAGCGTGACTAGGATTCAAAATAAGATAAACATTTACAATTCAGTAATACTATTGCTGATTATATAAAACGAATAAATATTGCAAAGAAGGCACTAAAAAATGACGTCGATTCAAAATATAAAACTACTGTTTCTGACAACACTTTAAAAAAATGAGATGTAGGATCAAGATACAATACTAGTGTTACTCATTTAAAAACATATGTAGATTCAAAATACAATATCATTGTTACCGCTTTACAAGATCAACTTAGTAAAGTTTTTGTTTACACAAAAGATTATGTTTCTATTCAAAACGGTAGAATTAATAATATTACTGATCGTGTAGATGGAATAGTTGCAATCAATAAAAGATATTTCGATAAAGAAATAGCAGTTCAATTGCAAAATTTAAACCAATCCATTTTGAATTATTGCGATACACTTTTTTACTAAAAAATAGACAAATGTAAGGAAGAAAAATGTCATATATTTTATTTATATGCAAAGTGGAATAAAAGTAATAATATTTTTCACATAGATAATAATAAAATGTCTCTCTACTTTTTCACTGGATTGTATTGTTTATAAAATAACTAATTACATTAAGCCTTTGGATGTTAATAGAGGCGATACTTTATCTTTTACAATCAAAAAAGATAGAATATCTATTCATTAAGAGGGCATGAGAACTACAATAGGAATATTCGTAAAATATAAAGATCAATTATTTTTTTCTTATTGAATGGAGAATACTTGGTGCTTGAAGTGTAAAAAGGTAACTAAAAATAATATAAAATTGAAATGACCAAAAATGGGATATTCAGAAAATTATATGCTCCATATGTAATTCTAATAAATCAACATTTCCAACAAAAAAAAATTGCCCAATGTAAGAGAAGGAATAATCAATTAATTATACAAACCTGCATTTAAAAAAATTCCGAGAAGAAAATAAATTTCGTATAGTACTGATGATTTATGGCAAATCAATCTTGTTGAGATGGATACCGGAGATTTAAAAGGTATATCACATATAAATAATGGAACAAGTATATTATGACGATTATCGATGTTTTCTCAAAATATGCATTTGCTATACTAATTAAACATAAAATATCCAAGAATGTAGCAATTACTTTAGAATCTATATTAATTAAAAGAAAACCATATAATATTCAAATCGATGCTGGCTCAGAATTTTATAATAAAAAATTAAAAAATATAACATTAATCACTATTCTACATTCAGTGAACTTAAAGCCAGTTGTGTAGAAAGATATAATCGTACAATGAATAACAAAATGTGGAAGAGATTTGCTTGGAATGGCAATTACAAATGGGTAAATATATTAGATTATTTAGTGAAAGAATACAATAATACTAAACACAGAACCATTGGTATAAAGCCAATCGAAGTTATTAAAAAAATGAAAAATTTAAGACCGCAAGATTTAGTGAATGTGATTACTAAACCGAAATACAAAGTTGGCGATAATGCCTGTGTAAGCAACAGTAAATGAATCTTTGAAAAGGTTATACAGCTAATTGGACAACAGAATTACTTAACATTTTGCGGTTTTAAATAATGATGTGCCAACTCACATACTGAAAGATGACAGAGGAGAAGAAATAAACGGTAGTTATTGTGAATACGAAATTATGAAAACCGACTATCCAATGAATTTTCTTTAGAATTGATTCAAAATCTTCACATACTGTGAAAGGAACTTTCGTTGCATGTTTAATATTCTTTAAAGATATTTGCTTTCCTTTCGAAGGTATGATTCTTACTGATTCGTTTTAGAGCAGTCTTCTGTATGTTTATTTAATCTTTCGTGAGAATAAAAGAATTGAAGACACATATCACATATTTACGTTTTACTTTTATGTTTTTTTTTTGTGCAAAAAGCAGTTTCGATAAATTTTTTATCCACCAGTAATGTGACATTTTATCATCTTTGAAATAAAGTAAATTTATATTTTTGTCCTTTTTATTTTTTGTATATTTAAGTGGATATACTGTAGACTCATCTTCAATCGAGTATACATTTATAGATGTATCAATTTGATTTTTTATTTCTGGTATATCATAATTTTTAATAGGGTATTCATATTTATCTATTGCTTTATGTATATCATGCCTCACATTGTTATATTTATATACTCTTTGTGGATCTTTTTCTATGGGAAACAATGAAGATTTTACTGCCCAAACAATACATTTTTAATCGTCATTCTTCACATTGATGCATACTTTTTTATTTTTAATTGCTTCTGGTAGTTCAATATATAATGCTCCATTTAATATATTATACCTATTTATAGCTAATTATATTCCAATTACTCTTTTTAAAGACCATCCTGAACCTCTTCTTTGAAATTCAGATAATTGTGTAAGTAATTCCTGTTTTATAAGTTTGTAAATCTCTATAAATTCCCCTTCATTTAGTGTTCTATGATAAAATGACTGAAATGTTAATAATACTACTTGATTATTTTCCTTTTTGCGACAGTTGGTATATCATTTACTGCTAGTTTTCAACCCTCTAAATGTTCTAAGATGATCACTTATTATCTCAGAAACCTTATTTTTTACTGAATTTAAAAAAAATGGTCTGGCTTTACTAAATTAAAGTTATTTTCAATGTTATGTGGTGATATCCTACCTTGAAAAGCTTGATTAAATATATAATTTTTATTGCTTCTTCTCTTTCTTTTTCTTGTGGATACATTAGTAGAGATAGGAAATATTTATTCTAATTCATTTCTATCTTGCTTATATAATTCATTGATATTGGCATCCGATAAAAGGTAAATTTGTAAAATTGTTCTTTGTTATCCATTCGGATATCCTCTTACTTTTATTTCTAGGCTAAACAAATAAATTATTTGAAAATGGAAATGTTCCTTTCAATTCATTTCCATCTTTTGAATATAGTTGTTTGATATTGAAATATGAAAATGGTCAATTTGCAAAGTATCTTTTTCTTTGCTCGTTTATAATAAATAGTATAACGCTGTAATTAAATCGTCTTTCCTTAGAACGTACCAAAGTCCAATTAAATCACGTTTCCTTAGAGTATGCCAATATCTATTTCTGTTAACATCTACCTATAATTCTTAGCTCCTGCACTGTCCTCTACCCAACTCAACTGCAAGATTGTTCGCTGACATTTTTGATTGTTTTTTTATAAATAAAAAAATTTATAAAGCTTTTAAATTTTATATAGACAATGAAGGGCTGTAAAATAGTAAATTTATTGGAAAATGAAATCTATAAAATGTTTAAATAATTTATAATAAGTGAAATTGTTTTCTCTATGTAACTCATATTTGGTTGTGTGTTTAAAGGTATCCCTTCTCTTTATGTTCAGTAAGTTTCTTGTTAAGGCGACAGTTCTTACTATATTCTCTAATACAATTGTTACTTATTGTTCTAAGTTTGTCCGTATTTCTTGTTGAACTGAAATAATTTATATATTTATTCTCTTACATACTGTACATGTTTTTGTTGGTAATTATAATTTGATTTCATTTAATACTTACTGACACATTGTGTGATTTAGAATTTTTATGTAGCTCTTTGAGAGATGCACCACGAACATATTTTCCACATTCACACAAATACTTTCTTTCCCTTTTTAAAAACAAATTTATTTTTGGTGTTTCAATGACATTATTTACAGTTGTTATAAAGTCAATACTTGTTGGTTTTATGGTAGTAAACATTTTGTATGTTTAATATTTCGCCACAATTTTTGCATTGGTTAGAAATGGCATTATTTTCTAATTCATTGTTCAGCATCATTTCCATTTTTTGTTTATTTAAAAGGAAAAAATATATATAAAATATATTTTAATTAAAAATAATAATAAAAATAAAATCAAAATAACACATTAAAATTACAAGTAAAAGTAAAATTTAGATTAAATTAAAAATAAGCAAATAAAAATAAAAATTATATTTAAAATAAAAATGAAAATAATAATATTGAAATAATAAAAATAAAAGAATAGATTTAAAAAATAATAAAATATAATACATTTATTATTATTATTTTTCCTTTTATATAAACACAAAAATGGAATCGCTGCTCAAAATGTCGGACAATTCATTTCAATTAACTAAACTACATGACCTAGAAAAAAATAAAAAATATGTTGCTACCGAACTTCAACTATACGAATCTAAATTGGGAAAAAAGTTAGTTGTATTCTAGGACGTAAATATATAATTACTTTACCAGATCGTTATGTAAACATGTTTGATAAAATGCTTTAAAATTATTAAATGAGAAACAAGTTTTTATAACATATAAAGGTTTAAAAGAAATGAAAAATGGGAAAACTATATATGGTTTAGAACGCTCTTAAAAATGTAAATATTATATTATTTTTAATGTATCAAATATCTTTTTTTAATATTTCACTTTTTTTTTTTTTTTTTTTTTACCTTAAATTTGCTTGTTTTAAGCTTAAATTTGCTTGTTTTTGAGAATGAAAAAATCCGAACGCCTATTTTGGAAAATTGTAAATTTGCTTACTTTAGGCTTAAATTGCTCGTTTTTCGACGAAAATGGCTGGTTTTTGAATTGAAAATGGTCATTTCTAGAAACACGAAAAAGTAGCTTTAAAACGAGAAATTTGCTTGATTTTAGTTTAAATTAGATTTTTTTTTTCTCTCTCTCTCTCTTCGGATTTCTGATTTCGAGTTTTTAATTTTTTTTTTTTACTTTCGTTAAAAGTAAGGGGAAATAGTTACTGTTACTTTTTTCTTGTACTGTTGGTGGAAATTGCCAGAAAAAGTGGGGTTCTCCAGGTCCCGCATTACAGATCTACTATACCGCATGAATAACTCTATGCAGATATCTGTCTCATACGCTACTGGCATAGCTCACTCAAGTACAAGCGTTCAGACTACGTGATAATGCAGTAAGGTGCTATGGGCAACGTTTTGATACAGACAGCACGTTCTGTTTTTACCATCTCCAACAGAAGGTCTTCTAGGAGAGTTTAGCTCAAGGCAATAGAGAATTCCTTTGTCTGAAAACAGGTCTTCACTCCTACATATTTATTTAGCATAATTTATTTCGCCGCTATTAAACATACACAAAAAGCTACTGTTCAAGAAAAAATTCGACAAGAAATATACATCATTTGGTAAATTTTTTGTTAATGAAGCTGGTAATAAACACTATTTAGCATTATCCATTTTTGTTTACTTCCAATTCATTTAAGACTTGAGGGAACGTACAGAGCGTGTTTAGGAAACACGTGTACAAACTCGGACACTTGATTTGGAGCCGGAAAAGAGGAAGATTGATACATGACACCCATTGTCCATCTCAAATAATAAGGGCTGTAGAAGCCCCTGAAGCCGGGAGGTGACAAGCATATCACGTGGTATAGTAAACGAAGTAACTGCATTAGAGGAACACTATTTGGTATACGGAGTAATTAAACACTTCCTGAACCCGAAGGAATTCAGCGGGGATTCCCCTCCGAATGAGTGAAGAGATTTTGGCGGCCCGTAACAGGAGGGTTTTGAGAGCCGATGAGGGTGATTGAGGTGAGTATGGAGCAGTGCCGGAATGAAAGGGCGGAGCAAACGGGAGATTTCCATTGGGCAGACGGGGAGGGAATCTACACTTCTCAGAAGATTGGAAAAGGGGAATTGGCTGTGACGTGTAACATCGTACATCATACCAGCAACATGTGTTTAAGCCTGGTGATGTACGTGCTACCTACTCACCGGGCCATGGCTTTGCTACCATCGTACCCTTCGTTTGCAATTTACACGGAAACGGTGGGTCCTAGGTAGTTGGAACTAGTGGGCCTTTTTTACTAGTTACGATATCCTGCTTCATCCAATCGTATCCACAATCACTTTTATCTCACGGTGTAAATGTTACATGCAATTAAAAGGTCCCAAACCCTATTAATTCCATGATAGGGGTGTGTATGACGTACCATACCTTTCTTTTATCCAAGATTTCGGTTTAATTAATTCGTATACCAATTTGTGTTCCTCTAGACAAGTAGGCCTACTTTACTTAATATCCCACGTAATATGCTTGTCGCCCTCCAGCTTTAGGGGCTCCTACAGCCTTTATTATTTGAGATGGACCATGGGTGTCCTGTATCAATCTTCCTCTTTTCCGGTCACGAATCACGTGCATGAGTTAGTACACATGTTTCCTAAACATCCTCTATAGACTTTATACATGTCACTTTACCTACCAAAATAGATACTTCGTTCTCTCTTTCGAAATAATATTCAAAATTAGCAGAACACGGATATAAACTATATTGATTTCTGAAGTTAATGACATTGAATATGCCAGTTATATAATGACATATGAAGGTAAAAAAACAATTATTAAATAAAAACTTGTTAAGTAGTGAGTAAATGAACTTACGAATATCAGCAAAGAAAGCGCAGTTGTTGCAACGATTAATGTAAGGAAAATTAACAATTGAGCTGTTTTAGTAATTTAAAGATTCATTAATTAAAGTTTACAACGGAGCCACGTAAATTGATTTAGTAGCCCGACCTCCAGTTATCTTTCTTTGTTCTAAAATGTTTTCTTTTATCGCCGTGTTTGACATACGTATGTCCCAAAAGGCAAGAATATCTTTATGAACTAATTCCGACTGCATTGTACATTAAAGTGTTGGGTAATATTTTGCAAATAAATTGTAGTCATTCTGAAATTTGGTTCATTAACTAATTAAGATGAAATATATTATACCAAGCACAGACATTTACGACATATTGTTAAATATGATAAAAGAAAACTATCAAATAATTTATTGTAAAATAAATAATTAGTTTTATAGTTTTTCTTGTTTTACTTTTGAATTATCACTTCCTTCATTGCCTTTCTTAAAAAGATTTTAAATAACAGAAAAAATTTATATTCATTCTTGATAAAAATGCTGTATTTGACTGTAATCTGTTATTTTAATGTGATAATATTTTATGTTTATATTGCCCAATTATATACGTTACAATTAACCTACTTAATACATGTTTAAATTTTCTTATAAATGACTCTTCCAGTTAAATATTTTAATTGGCTGGGAATAATGTATTGTTTCAACAACAAATTATGAATAGAAATTTGTTTTTTTTTTTTTTCCCCTGTACATGCGAAATTTAATACTTAAATGGCTGTTTTCATTTAAATAATCTGAATAGTTACAAACAAATGTTTTTAAATTCATAAACGCCACTCTTTCTGCTTGACTTCATACATACCTGACGAGATGTAGCACGACAATTTTGTTAGCGGCGTGGTGCAATTTTTACATACTTACTGGAGTCGCGTTCCGGACCGTTGGAGTTCGATTTCCTATCCAGACATTTTCATTTCCATTTTCCTTGGTTACCCGAAATCATTCCAAACTAAAACTTGTTCCTGGCGGTCAGAGAACATGGCCCCGCTTCCGAAGACTCTGCAGTAGACGAGTCATTAAGCAATGAAAAATGGCAACCACTTATTCCCAAAACAGAACTCACAGCAGAGTTGAACCAGCGATTTCTCGGTGACATAACATTTCTATCAGATCGTGGCATCTGAGATGAATAGCCTATTTTACAGAGGTTTATTCATACTTTTATTAAGAATTATCACAAAATATACATTTCATTCCTTGGGCTGCGCCAATTCTTGAAAATAACCTAATTCACTCACGTTAATAAGCATGTTTTTTACTTCGCATATTCTAGTTCACTTAAAATTTTATCGTAAATTCCGAACGCTGAATTTCTTTATAAAAGTAATTCAAATGCGATACACACAATGTGCACATATTTTTCTCAAATTTACGAAGAACTCCATCAAATTATTGAAATTAAATAGGTAAAAAGCCAGATAACTTTTTAACAATATGACGTGAAAATCCTTCAGTTGGGTGTAATATTACCTCAGTTCAATCACAATGAATTATACTGAGTAGATTTTCGCATGATTACTTCTGGTATCAGAAGTTCTGGCAGTAATTGAGCGACTGAATTAACTTCGCACTCTACGCCATGATCGAGAACCCCTGCTACTCGAGGCTGAGCTTTACAACTGCGGGCCTTTAGTAAACCTGAATACCTTTCTCAAGAAAAATAATACTCGTGTTCAAACCAAAATTGCAGTTTTCAAAATACGTATTTCTACCGGGTCAAGCCAAAGCTTTGTTATTTAAACCTTTTCGTCCAATAGCGACCTCAAGAAGTTCCGTCCCGAAAAGATCGATGGTTTTAGTAACTACTGTCGCGTGTCTCTCACTAGCCAATCAGAGCAGAAAAGTTGAAACGTGTAGTTTCTCTGGTGCTCGCAGGTAATTATTCTCGGCGTTCCTTTACAAAGTAAAGTAATTCCCGTTTATAAAAATTACTTTATAGAAAATGAAGAGGTAACTGTGCTGTGTTCCCAGCTGTCTCGTGATGGATGAAATCTCACGTCTTGCCCAGTATAACGAGAACTTATTGAATGTATTGCTACGAAAATATTCACTTTTGGGAGACAACTTATTTTATATAATCATACAGTATGTGTAAGTATTGTAAATAATTACTGAAATCGATATCTCTTATTATTATTTAAAAGCTTACGCTGAGTAGTTATTCATCACGTACATACACTGAAAAATAATGATGAGTGAAATGATAGATCGAAAAGTCTCGTGTGTAACGTAAGTCGACACAATCGATATCTCTAGTAGCTTGTAGTTCCGTCCCTATAAGATACGTACCGCTAGTGAAATATAGTTTAATAAATGGCAATTTAGGCTCTAAACCTCCATACTTTGTGGTGCTAGACAAACAGTTCCTTGCTTATTACATCAAAATCGCCAGAGATACAAACTTATTTTGAGAAACCATCCTGACAAGCCCGATTTTTCAATATTGATGTATATAATATATATTCATGTTTATCTTTCTGACAATTCCCATCACATTTGTTGTGTAGAAGTGGAAGATAAATAAATAAATAAATAGACAGCGAGAAATATGCAGTTACTATTTAAATAATATTTATATTTTATTGCAGAAATTCAACTCAGTTCGTGCCTCGTGACACGCTTACCTTAGCTGCCTTACAAGCCTACACGTTTATTAACTAAATCTGTCTTATGCGGAAATTAATTTTAGCTGAGGGGACTACGAGCGACTGCACAGGAAATTGCCTAGGCAGCTACTACAGGCACTCTACATCTGAATCAGTGATGACTTCGCTGTTTCAGTCAGTACCTGACTGATTCAACATTCACTTCAGTGAATTTAGCTGATGAATCGGTGAAAATGTTACATTTCCTTCACTTATTGGTTCAGGGACATTTTCCACTGTTTAATCAGACTTTTATTTCGTGGTTTTTCAGTGGTTTGTTATTTGACTGATGGTAGTGTTAAACTGTGTGTGGAATGGCCGTTCAATAACGTTTAAAAAAATGGCCATTAAACAACGTGTATCAAGTGAAATAACAACGAAGAAACTAATAAAACCATCACAAAATACTTTATAAATGTGTTCCGTCTTTCAAAACACTTTTTCGCCAGGTAACATGAACATTCAGCCCATCGTTCCGTTTTAACGTCTTTCATTTAGTTTCAATAGAATCATCACATCGCTCTGTTTGAAGGTTCAAATTGCATATAATGTGGCTAAAAGTGTACACTTATATGCAGGCTTGCTATTCGTATAACACTGCTAACGATACGAACTAAACCAAAAACGGAAAGTAGGGGCACACAATTTATAAAACTACACGCTTTCAAAGAGAAAATATAAGATATATATTTTACTTTTGGTGTTCAGTTTGACTTGATAGCGCAGATGATAATGTAACAGCCTTGTTACGAAGTGGCTTAGGGGGTGTGGGTTCAGTCCTGGCCAGCTGTGAATTTTTTTAACATTTTTAAATGACGATAGAATGCGCAATATAAATAGTAAACTATCGTAAATTTTTTTTTTCGCGTATTTATGAGGCTAAATTCAATAAAAACCATATTTAATTCGTCACTGCAGTGGCCCGTCACTTATTCTATCAATTAAATTTTTTCACTGAATCAATCAGTGATTCTAAGTTGGGACAATTTTCACTGATCCGAGTAGCTGAATTTCACTGAGAATCAGTTGTTTTCTACTGATTGTAATTTAGACTGGGTATGAATCAGTGGTTTGAAAAGCAATCATGCCATTATTCCGACCTTTGTGAAGCTCAGTCCAAGCACCGGCAGATATGATACGACGTTTATTCAAAGCACCGAAAAAAAACTAAAATCTGAAGTTCAGTTTACTTCGGAGCTAGAAGGAGGAACACGTTTATAATGGCGCCTTCAACAGCACGGCAGTCCGACACACAAATTAGCGTAATTACAAAGATCCTCTTCGCTTTGTTTTTTTTACCAGCGTACAGAGCAATTAAGGGGTTTTGTGTTGTTGCTCTCTCTTGCAAGCTGTGCACGCGAAAGGACCTTTTATAAGTCCGCTGACGTGAAACCAAACAAAGACGACCGGTTCCATTGCAGCTTCTAAACTCTCCAGCGCTCGTCAACAGTTTGCAGCAATTGGCAAATTCTATAGTACTATAGTAATAGTTTGAATGAGTTTCGAGCCAATAACACGTCCCGAGAGAAGAAAAAACAAAACGGTATTTTTCAAATCTTTTGTTCTTGTCAGATTGCAAATAACCAAACTTTGGCAAAAACTGTCCTTTGTTTAAAAATCTCAAATTAAATTACGCATCAACTATTATATATCTATACAAATAAATTTGTTGTAATTATCATAAGTAGAGGTTTGTGTTCTGTCTTGAATTTCAAATACATGCTTTGTGTAACGAACCATGTATGACTGCTTCCCATATTGTTCACGTAACTTAAACGATGGCCCAACATATAGGCCTATATTGAATATATTTCAGTTATTACCAGTTTATGAAAAAAATATATATTAAAATACTAAGTTTTAACCTCATACAAAATTTCCCAGATACATAACCGTACATAATTAGAAGGGGACATCGCTGAATTACTAACTTGTATAAAAAATAATATTTAACGTAAAGATGCACGGATTTAAAAATTAGTGCGTTAATACGTAGGTAATGAAAATATATATGTTTAAGGAGCATGCAGAAACAAACATTACGGACAGTTTCACACAAAACTATTTCTCATTTAAAGTTATCAGATGATATAAAAATGCTGCACTGGTGTTTTTTCTGGGATTTCCTCCTCGCCCATCGAGTGGAAGAATACACAGTATGCATACAAGTAGATCTTAAGCAGAGCTTTCATAAGAGTTCAGTTTACAGTTAAAAGCCTATAACAGATATTTCCAGTAAATAGTATTTTAATGATTGGCGTTACTGACCCATGTTTAAAAACGTTAACGCGGCGTATGACTGAATCTGACTTCGCTTGCAATTTCAGTGATATATCCTGTTGCACTGGTCTCCTAATCCAGCTCTACGTATCTACCGCGATTGACGGAAAACCCTAAACTGCAGAAAAGTTCAGGTAAATAAAGACGAAATGTCTTAAGTTATGAGTTTAAAGAAGGTCGTCTGAGTGACATGGCAGACAGAAGTGTACTAAGCATTTTGAGAATCGGTTAACATGTTCTCAGATTTTGGATAGTACTCAATCTCGCACGCCCGAAATGGTTGAGAATTTTTAAAAAAAATAACGTATATGTATTACTTGGGGAAAGGTTGATTAAATTCTCTGCAAAATGCATGTGGCTCTTTCTATCACTTACTTTTCGGGAAGAGTTTCTGCAGAATAAATCAGGTGACTAGTTTTTAAAACTAATGACCTCGTTACCGTACAGTGGGGCGGATTATAAACGGGAAGGTTGAGAAAGTTTTCCCGAAACACAAAAATTCCCAACGCGAGGCTGGGACAAAATTCGAGACCATTCGCGTGCGATTCTAGGGAACTGGTTAGCTCGCCAAACGGTCCAACACCCAGCTCGTTACTGAAGGAAGACAAGAGACCAGCTCTCCGGCGTTATCGCTCCTCGCGACTTTCGCACGCCAATTAATTCACTGCAGGCAAGGAGGCCTGTTTCATTGTTCGCCTCGCAACCGGGAGCAGGCCTTTTATTACTCGCTCGAGCCTTGTCATTCGGTCGCCATAAACGAAGCGGCACGCGTAGGCCCTTTAATGTTTTACGACAGGCACTGGCGAACGCTCGTTTGAAACACGGTGTTATATCAAACGGCATAAAACGCACACCCTCCTGTGTACGCACCCCGTATTGGAAATTGTGTAACTCTTTGAAGGGTGGGTATGCACGTACGTGCTCGGGGCTACGTTAATTATGGAAATGCCCGTGCTCTTGTAGACGAAACGCACACTTTTACAGTCTTACTGTATCGCTAGACTATCGGAATCTTCCATTTCAGTTGGCAGGAAGACAACTGTTCTTGAGTGAAGAGATCTGGGCGGCTCTTAACAGCGAGGTCTTGAGAGCCGGTGAGGGTGAAGTGATGTGAGTATGGAACAGCGCGGGAAAGAAGTGGGGGGGGATGGGGAGATCCCCAGAGAAAATCAGCCGACCAGTATCATCGGCAGGAACGATTCCCACTTGCGAAAATCTGGTACAACTTTTTTTTTAATTTCTGAAATGAACGCGATGAATTGTAAAAAACATGTTACATCTGTTGCGCACTGAAAAAAAAAAAACAGTGTTGTAGAAACCATAATTCCTTAGCTGGTACCTTACAAGACTTTTAAAATAGGGACAACAATATGGACGAATACTGTTAAAAGTATATGGTAACGCCAACAGAACATATTGGGAAAGGCAAGGGCGTCACAAATCAGTGACGTCATTACTTCCAAAAGTACGTAATGTTGCGATTATAAATTAGTAGAGTTGTGACTACAGTCCAGTCATTCCCTACAATGTTGCTCTGACGTCGCTACAGAGATGATTACAATATATTCTGTTGCCTTAATTCAGCGGCATGGTAGACCTAGTCATGTTGTGTTATTTACTATAATTATAGAATGCGCTGCTATGAGTAATTATTTATCAGAACCTGAAAGCTTCCTCGCGGAAGCGGGAGGCCTCGAACTGCCGGACCTTGTATGAATAGACAGACGCCTTAGACCGCTCGACGATTGCTTCAGTTATGAGATTTGGGTTTTTGAAATATATTTGTCGCACTTAGTTTAATTTAATTAAAACCCTGCCGTGTAACGTGTCTGCAGATGAATATTACGAGACGAATTCATGTATGTTATCAATTAAAAAAATATACTTTCTTTCCTTTATTATATATATATAATATTAGATGTCATATGATATAAGATTGTTTTTCATTTAGGAGTAATGTTTGTGTAAAGAGTTTTTTTCCTTTCACATCAAATAACTTGCAGTACAAATATAATTATGGAGTTGGTAATTCGTTTTTATGTCCTGTTTGTGTAAGTGATATACGTCTTGTAAAAACTAATAGGACATCCCAGCACCTTGTTGATATCATTGCTTTTAATGCTTAACACAGTGGTATCTGTCAATACTTTAGCGGGTGCACATTACCCTCGCAGATTGTCAACAGCCTCCATTAAATAAATATTACTTCACATTAGCAACATTTTCCTATTTATCTTCTGTTTTGTAAATTCTACTAGATCTGTAATTTTTAAAATAAAAACAAAATATAGAGGGTGCCTTCAACAGCCTGCAATACTGTTGTAATTACCATACTTGTTTGTTAACTCTACAAGACTAGCTCTGTAATCTTAACAGAATCGTAGGGTACCTCCAACAGTTCACGATTCTGTTGTAACTACCATACTCGTTCTGTAAAAGTTTGAAAAAAAAAGGTGGTTTCTACAGAACATTCTGTTGCAGTACCAAACAGCACTGTTGGGTTTATAATATTTTGTTCTGTCATCGTTAAAATACTGTAAGATTGTAATCACAACTCTCTGTATTGTTCCTACAACAGAAAACACTGTCCTCGATAGAGAAAAGGATGTTCCTACAGCAAAATAACTTTTAACAATATTTAGATAGTTCTGCTAACAATCTGGATTGTAAAGTATTACAGAAAAGTCTGTTCCTGGTACTAAGTTTAGTTATCGCTACCATATTATGTTAAATTCCGTCTGCTGATTTCTTTCAGTACGACACATTAATTGGTGCACATCCAACGCGCGACTTCATTGGCCGACAGCCAGCTGATAATATTCGTTGCGTAGCACAGTACGGTAAGTGCCAGGACCAATAGGACGTTCGCGAGTGGAAATGCAGAGACCAACACAACACAACACAACTTATGCGCAATACCGCATCGCTGTAGTGGAGGATATAGGCAGCTCACGTTATACTTGTCTCCATTGCCAGTATATTTGTGCGTCCTCAGAGGATCGACCCATTCAATGTGCACGCAACTTGCACTCAATGCACAGGGAAGATATGCACTTGGTACAGTAACTGCACCCAGCCGGATTCCCATACGTGGGAATCTTGCCGGACGATGCCACCCGTCGGCGGTTTGGTCTCCCATCTCCTCCCAGCTCTACTTCAAGCCTCAGCGGTTATCAAGAACATGATAAAAGTCGCCCAAACGCGTGATCTCCACTAGTGCACTCTACGAATCTTCGTGACCAGTATCCTGCCCTGCGAGTTGCTTTACTCGGAATCTCTTATAACTTTTTTTTTTTTTTTTGCAAATTTACCATATGAGTGTATAAGAACAGCGAGAAAGTGCGAATGTTAGGTAGTGGTTTAGTTGGGAAGTATTTCGCTTGTCTGATCCGGAATTCCTGTTGTATACGGGGTAGGATGACAATTAGAGCACTTAATACCGTTAGAACAATTGGACTGACAACTTCATTCTTAATGTCAAGATATATTATATAGGTTGTTCTGACCGAAATTTCACCAAATGTGTGGGGTGGTTGTTTATGCAGAATGTACGAAAACATGATAGACCACAATTTATAGCCTAAAGTGATCATGAAGAGGTACGTACCTTTAATACAAGAATTTTATAAGTGCGTTTATTTAAAAAAAAATTACAATCGACAAGATGAAAAACAAACCTCAGTGTAACGATTCGTTGAACCTCATTTGGTACACTATGTAGTACATTTGTTTGGTGATATTATGTAGTACATTTGTTTGGTGATATTATGTAGTACATTTGTTTGGTGATATTATGTAGTACATTTGTTTGGTGATATTATGTAGTACATTTGTTTGGTGATATTATCTTCCTGTCATCAGTTGTGTATTTGGCTTCGAAACGGCAATGCTCGATATCGTGTGACTATTGCCTTTAATCGAATTTGTTGACATATTCATTTTAACATGAAAGGTTACCATGTTTTAACACGCCTCAAGCCAATGGGTTTTTTTTTTCTGAAACAGCACACGTGATTTAAGTCCACAGGTAGATCCATAATATATTCGCAGTATTTTCCCATTTTCTGAGTCAGGCCTTTGAAAAATCACTCCATGTATGATGATGTGTTTGGTTGTTTCCTAAATATGCAAATCATCACCAGCGTTCTATACTTCTGTTAGCACAAAAATATTTTCTTATTTTGCTTTAAACTGAACTCTTACTTGTAGTATATCAATAAATCATGTTATTTAATCTACAATTAATATCAATAAAAGTCGGAAAGAAATAGGTGTGTTTGTAATGCCAAGTAAGAAATAGTTCTCCCGGAAAATATTATTGAACCGAACGCGCTCAGATGCGGCGTATTGTCCTTTTGGTGTAAGATTCTAGTTTTAGTTCAGCTTTGTTTCACGAGGCGGAGGAACAGCTGAGAGTAGAACTTTAGCAGGACTTTAACAAACTCTGAAAGCTGCCACGAATAGAGTATACGCGTTATCGAAAATTGCCATAGTGGCATCCCCTATCTTATTAACGACAGCAATGGATGATGCTACCAACCCAACGTGCACGCATTAAAAAACCACCATACAACGAAATCGCTTTTTTGGAAATTGTTTCTCATCTGTCGTATTTCCTGATTTTTTTAAAACTAAACGCATTATGAACTCTCTTGCATTAAAAAGTGCGTACATCCCTTAGTTATCACTTTAGGCTCTAAGTCTCACCATGTTTATTGTTCCGCATTCCATAAAGAACCATCTCACACATTTGATAACGTTTGGTCGGATGCATCCTGATTACATACATTCCTTCCCACCCAAGGTTTAACTGTCAAATGTCCACGTGTGTAGTTGGATGTATCACGTGATTCCACATCTCTTACAGGATGATAATTAATTTTTTTTTTTTGTTATGTTTCTCGTTGTTGGCAATTTTTCATCCCGCTGATGGCGTACTCTCTAGCGTGCGTGTGTTCGAAGGGTAAATTTTTTTTTCCCCCCCTCTGCCGTACGCGTTGATTCGTATCGGAAAACAAATGTAATAGGCATGATTGCGTGCAGAGAGCAGTTCCGAAAAAAAAAGAAAACGTAGAAACCGCCTTCTGCTTTGCGTCAGAATGTTTTTTGTAGCCAGTGTGTTTTCACATCCTTAAATGAAGGCAAACCTCAAGCATACACAGTCAGCCATAATGTTGAATTAATGCAGTTCGCAAAAGTGGAAGGTTACAATAGACTGTTCAATGTTAAGTATTTTGATATTATCTTCTGGGAAATATCACTGATCTCACCAGCCTAAAGTAAAACCGAATTAATTAATACTTTTAATACGAAGTTCTAACTAAAGCAAAAACGTATTCTTTTCCAATTGGAGTGAGATTGGGAATTTAATATTAATCTGTATGGCCATTAAAAGATATATATATATATATATATATATATATATATATATATATATATATATATATATATATATATATATTTGTTATTTGTAATACGATTACAACGTATATGGAGTCAGTCCACTGGTAAAAGAAAATCATACTTGTAATGTTAGATCAAGTAGTCAAAATTGTAATCTTTTTAACATTTTATATTTTTGTATAGGATATTCACGGTAAAATGAGCACTTTCGAAAGCCCTGCTTAAAATATTCTTCTATGCACGTTCTGTAATATTCCGCATTATGTAAGATATGTCGTGAGCCTCATCACTTTGTAGAAGCGTCGGTCAAAAGAAACTGTGAAATTATCTGAAAAGTAAATATCTAACAAATCTTCTCGTTTATACACTTCTATACATAGAAAAAAAATCAACAGAACGCGAAAAAAATAATTGAAGTTATCAGAAATGATTACCTAAAACTTTTTATTCGAAGTTAAGGTACGGAACTACTTGTCATCCATCGTTACCAACGTTACTGGGCTCATGTCACTCAAGGCACCCTTTGAAATATATACAGTTAGGGGCAGTGCCTTTTTTGTAAGGTTGATTTCAAAAAAGGGCTCACTTGATCATGACCAGCCTTTGAACACTTTTTAACACAGACGTCTTTATTACATATTGAAAACATTTAGGTCTCTTGAGGTTTGTATCAAACAGGTCACACTCAATAGTTTAACTGTAGCACTAACTATAATGCACACAGTTAAGTTGGTAATGAAGAAGAGAAAGTACTCTTAGCTCCACTTCTTAGAGTTAAAATAAAAGTTTATGTATTTGTGAATACTGAAATTATCTCTCTTTCTTTCTCTACTTTTATGCATATAAACGTAAGAATTATGAAATGTATAAAATTAACTTTTCTAATAATTTCTCAGTTTCACTTGACCAATGCATGGACAAAATTAACAGGTTCATGCCAAAGTCAATTTTACACAAGGTGGATGAATACACAACGTGTATACAAGTAGATCTCAAGTTGGGGCTTTTCAAAAGTGCTGAGTTTTCCGCAAAAAGCCAACCTGTAATCATTCCATAATATTTTGATGTTACATGGTGAGTCGGTGAATTTATTCTGAAATATAACTGCCTGATATGCGGAAGTTGCTAGTGGAGAAATATAACACTACTAAAAACAAATCGTTGTGAAAGGTGAAACAGAATTTTATGCTCTTCGTTGCCTTAGCTTAATCAGAAAACAAATGAACAAGTATAATTTCAGAAACTCTTAATAAGCGTACAGAATACAGTTCTAAAAATTTAATCATTGCTTCCATGTGATTATCCAGGATACTGTATATCTTATCATCTTTTCTGTTCTGAACGGAGGAACTCAAACACCAGTGAGCTTTTATCTAACATGTCTCACTCACATTTCCGGCAAAAACTACTGTTTAACACTGTTTGTTGGAGAACTCATGTCTCACACGTTACAGCACTCCAAACAAATATAATTGCATCACTCTGCTCTCTATTGGAAAAAGAGAAGACTATGTAAGTTTGGTGAGAGGAGAGAAGAAGTTTTCATTCTAAGCCATCATTATGCTTTTTTTTTTCTCGTGATAAATTTATACGAATTTCTTCACATGCTTTTTTGTTTTTCTACCACAACTTTACATTTGCAAATGTCTTAAAATATTGAGTCAGCTTGCACAATTCGTTACTTATTTTCACTTGCAAAAGCTTGTGCAAGACGAAGGTGAAAATGTTGATATCTTCGTGCTGCCAAGAAAATATTTCGTTCTTATAGGCTGTTCACGGTAAAGTGAGCACTTTTGAAAGCCCTCTCATTTTGAATAATAGTCCATGAATATATTTTATTTTAGCTTTAAAACTTAATTTTTGAGCGGGGTGGATTATAAAAACTGTGTTTATTCCTTACATGGCATTATGTATTTTAAAAAAATGGTTGAAGGAATAAATATGGCTGAAAGGAAAAAGTAACTGGGACTACCAAAGTGCTCACTTTACTGTGAACAGCCTATAGATACAAATATATTCAACACGCTTGGGAACGTTCCTGCTGTGCGCAGACAAAATCATATTCTTTCCAGTCATACGATATTGACATTTCGTATTTTTTCTTGGAATACTTCAGCCATACGAAAAAGGAGGACAGGGTTATAAAAGAAAAAACAATTCAAGTTCGCAGACGAGAGAAGAAACTAAACAGTACCATATTTCTGGTGCTGAGATCTGCTTTATTATTCAATGATCCCTATGTTAGGCATTTTAATTATTCTGCGTAGTTATTTTTTATGGAAATTTCCCTGCAATTTCATTTTTAAACGTTGCATTTTTATATTGCGTGTTTATGTTGTTATATAAGTTGAATCATTTTTAAGTGCAATTATTTCATTTGGCTTTTTTTCTCTCGTAACGAGTAACAGTGATCGCAAAATTCCAGCACATTTTTTTATTTTAATCTCTATCAGCGGGTAAACAGAAAAAACTACTGCAAAGTGGTTTTACAAAATCACCACAGCGAAAGTCATGAGTGTATTCTTCGAAAACTGTGACGTATTACCTTTCACGTAGGTCGTGGAATGCAAATTTACATACATCAGCATAGAAAAAACGCACCATGATATAAAACGGGCATAGGCGGTTCACGATAAATTGAGCACTGTCGATACCAACCATTCAACAATAAAACTGCCGCTATCTGCTCATATTTGAAAGGGCCAAATCTCCTGGCATGCAACAGCGAAGTTGGTAAAGATGGAGGAAAAGTAGTTGCATATCTTAACGATAAACGAAAAGTGTTAGGTAAGCATTTTTAAAGGCTGTTCACGATAGAGTGAGCACTTTTGAAACCAACCTTAGGAAAAGGTCACTGCTCCTACCTGCGTATACGTTAACGGGCCCACCGAGTGACATGCGCCCAGTTCAGTTAGTAACAATTGAGGAAAAGAACTTACATAGCTTAACGTCGAATAAAAAGTGTCATGTAAACATTTGTGGTAACTTAAATATATTTTTCCACTTTCTGTTTTCTTAATGAATTGAAGTGTAAGAATTACCACATTTGTAACATATTTAATTACACATTTTCACTTAAACAACGCATGAACAAAGTTATGAGGCCCATGGCAATGTTACTTTTACGTACAGCGGAAAAATACACTACGTGCATGCAAATAGACCTTAAGCATGACTTTTAAAAGTGCTCATTTTACCGTGAACCGCCTATAAATACCAAAACTCGTTTTTTATGCACCTTAGTTTAAGAATTTGCAAAATTTTTAAGCATATATTTCTCTAGTATTTTTTACCGTTTCTCTTGACCGAAGCATGCGTAAAGTGACCGGATCCATGGAAATGTTAATTTCACATATGGTTGAAGATTACACAATATGCACACTAAACACTGTTCATGGTAAATTGAGAACTTTTGACAGACCTGCTTAAGGTCTACCTGTTTTCACGTTGAGTAGTCTTCGACCATACGTAGAATTTTCATTGATATGGACCTGAACACTTAAGACATACGTCAGTCAAGTGAATCACTGAAACTATTAGGAAAGTAGTAATTTCACCAATATTTTGATTTCTACACTTACTTGAATTTAAATAAAACAGAAAGCGATATAAATAAGCCAGTGTGCCCACTAAAGTAAATGCACGTAAAGGCAGTGTTATTTTTAATAGGTTGGTTTCCAAAGTGCTCTAATAAACGTGAAGAGCCTATAGAGACCTGGAGATTTCGCGGATTCATTTTGAGACAAGCTAGAATTCATAACACGTGCGTTTATGTATCTTCGGCCATTGGTCCACGCGGTGTACGACACCTCCTCGAGAACGGTGTCCAATCGTCGTCTTCCATTCTGACAGCAGATAACCAATGTGCAGTTGATATGGGCATATTTGTACACAAGACTGTAGAGTTTAGCCTGTACGACGTTGAACGCGCGAATTTTTCAGGTCTCGACCTATAATAAGGGATAGGAAAATTTTGCGACTTCACTGACCTGTAGGCGATTCTGCACAGCACTGTGTACACTCGAGCCTCAGCTGTTTGTTCACTGGCTGTTGCCCCAGAGAGTGGCCAGTGTTTATCCACACCTGGCAGTATGGCACTCGACGCTTGTTCCTTTGCAAGTCTGCTATTGGCTCAGAGTCGTCCTGGGCGTTTATACTGATCTGTAATCCAATTGCAAAGACGTCTTCTGTGTACACGTGTTGGACATCTATCTCGTACTGAAATGAATTCGCGAAATTTTCCTATCCCTACCTATAATGGGTCTTAAGCAGACCTTTCGAATTATTGGCATGTATTCGTCCATTAAACTAGAAGGGGCTCACAAATTCACTCACTTTCATACGAACGTGGCCAAGATTAATCCTGTCATTGAACCACTCCACTACAGAACTAAACCAGCCACGATATGTCACATTACTGAAGACACTATATTTTATTTTGCGCTGTAAGGCAGCTCTAAGATAGGCCCCGCAGTCACCACATACTCTAGTCTAGGTTACTTCTTCGGTGGCTGACGTCACAGGTAGAACTCATGATCGTGTTTAACGCGGTCACGTGTAACGGAGCTGCTACAGTGCTAAATGTTTGCTATTATGCGTGGTTCCCATGCAAGTCGGGTCGCGCGGAATCCGAGGATGGCTTCGGATTGGCCGTTCTAGTTTTCCGTTCTGTCTGTTCGGCGCGATCGGCGTACACGTGGACCAGGCATTAGTTCCAAGTCCTGCAGGGCGTGTGGGATGAGCGGCGTGTGGGATGAGCGGCGATCCAAAAACACGTGGAAACAATGCATGATTCTATGCCGTCTGCCTTGGTACTGAACTGTTACACGAGATGACAGAGTTCCAGTACAACACACGTACCTAAACTAGAGTATTTGCGTGAGTTGGTACGACAATTAGAAATAATAACCTTGTATGCCAAGAAAAAACTGTCTATTTCTTCTCTACAAATTACTCCATACAAAAACGTCTCGTAAGTGATAATCAGAAATACGGCGACATATATAAACGTATGCGACTCTTAGAAGAATAACCACCCATAAAAATAATTGTTTGTGCTATATACAAACAATTCTTGGTAAACCATACATAATTCAGGACCATTACAAGTTAATACTTGTAAATTTTACAAGTGTCAGAATTACTGCATTAAATTTTTTTTTTTTGTATTTTTACAAATACTATTTTTCAAAGTACAAATGTGATAGGTTTACAACAACATGTTTTGTAAAACACTAGAATTTTTATTATTACAAGTAATTTTCAGTTCGGTTTACAAAATGTTCTTTTTTTTCTGTGGATATGAGAAGGATTTTTTTGTAACTCTGCTACTAAAATATAGTATCTTTACAATAGATTATTCTATGAAACACGTTTATGTAGCTCCATATTTATAATAAAATGCAACGTTAGATTTACACAGTCCACACTAACCTTTCGATGAATTTGTTTTGTAGTCTGTTCGCGGCCTCTTCAAATCATTTTCTGAATCAAACCTTTAAAAAATTCCTTAACGAATAACGTGTTTTTTGTTTCCTAAACATGTAATATAACGCGACTGTTTTATACTTCTATTAGTATAAAAGTATCTTATTTTTAGTTAAATTTAAAATCTTTTACTTATATTGCAAATATAAATATTATTTCATTTACGATCAATATGAATAAAAACAGATGAGAACATAAGTGTGTTGGTAATGCCTAGTAAGAAATAGTTCTCATGCAAAATATTATTAAACTGAGTGCGCAAAAATATGGTGCTTTGTCCCTTTAGTTGAATTTTCTAGATGTAGTTAAGGTTTGCTTGTTTGAAGCAGAGGTATAACCTAAAATTATAAAAAGTATGGCTTTAGAAAAGTTGGGAGTAATCGGGAATGGATTATAAAGTATGCGTAGTGCTGCAATGAGTATCTCGGCAACTAATTTCCAATTTTTATTTCTAAATTACAAAAAAAAAAAAATATAATCAGTGAAACGATGTCGAGTGAAGGTTGCATGGCTGGCCGTAGGAAGGCATCACGAGCACGGAAATAATTGTACAGCACGGGGAACAAAACTAAACTCCAAATAAATTTTGAATAAATTCTCAAGTGCCTTTCTTCCTTGTGGGATGCATATAAAGTACATTCAAAATTATTACACACTTTTCTGAAGCCCTGCAAATGTTCTACTTTCAAGACATTCATCCGCCTTATGTAAACAATGCTTAACTAAGTTTTGAAAATTATACCAAAGGACAACGCACCGCATTCGTGCGTACTCATTGTGATAATATTTTACGTAAAATCTATTTATTACTGAGCATTACCAACACACCTACCTTCTCCCTGTTGTAATTCATAATAATTATAAACTTAATATAATTTTTAGGTAAGCTTAAGGAATAGTTCTATTTTACCAAAATAACGTAAATTTATGTTAACGCGATTATAAAACGATGGTCATAGGTGGCGCATATAGGTTACAACCAAACACGTCATAGAGGGGGTGATTCTTCAAAGGTTTGATTTTAAAAAATATGAAGAAAACGTGAACAGACTATACATAATATTAATTTATTTTATACGCAGTTTCTCTCGCCAGTTCTATTGCTGGAGTATTGTACTTAATGGGCACAACACATTGTAAAATCCTAGAAGTCTAAATAAATTCGCATATTTTCCCCGTACATACCAATTACGTATTTCCAACAATAAAGTAATAGAAAAAAATATTTAAAATTTTACTGGCGAATTCTTTGTTCATTTACAAACCTTTGTATAAGTATAACTATGTTCTTTGTAAAATAATTTTTCTTATGTTAAAAGAGGCGCATTTTAATATATCTATAAAAAAAATATCTATTACATCCATGACGCAAAGTCAAAGTTTAAAATTTCATATTGTGATAATTATTTCACAGTTCAAACAAGTGAATGTACTGATAATGATATCACTACGTGATATTGAATGATAACCAGTGAAATAAGGAGGATAAAGTCTCTTTAGTAATGTTCTTTCGAAGGAAAAATCTTCCCTACCTTTTACTTTCCTAGGAAAGATAAGCCCATGAGGCCATTTTGCTTCCTGTATTTCACATTGTACCCAATAATATCTACTTTAGGGTAGACCGGGGAATGTTTACACAGTTTTTTTTATTTCGATTTTTCAAAATTTTTGTATTGCAGTTATTTATATGTTTTTCATTCTCAGTTATTAGTTGATAATTAAGCTCCATTTTGATACCTATGAAGAGCCTCCTACTATCATACTTTTTTATGCACTTAAATTATTTTTGAGTGAAGTCACCTGTGTAAACATGCCACCTAAAGGGGACAAGTTTAAACAGTGCCTGGGGTAAGTTTACACACTTTTTAAAATGAAGAAATTTAAGGGTAATTGTGAATAAAACACGACGAGAACTATATTAATAATTTTTATTCAATAATTAGTATAAAACGACAAATTAAAATCCTACAAAAATATAAAATAATGAAGAAATGGACAATTGATTTGTAAATAAATATTAAATAATTAGTAGGCCTAAAAATCTATTAGCATGAGTCACTTTCAAAATCACTTTCACAGTTGATAAAACAAAAAGAATTGAATACGTTGCATTAGGCCTACAGCGAACAAATGTCCATTTCTTACACTGAGTGCATTGTATCCGCTGTGCACAAGGTTTAGAATTTTTTAATCGTTTCAAGCAGTACAATTCTCATCATCATTTTCGTTTAAGGTACACACGAATCGTCATCTTTTGGTTAAAAAACCTTTTTTTTTGTTTTTCAGGACAAAACAGTTTTTTAGTTGCTTTTTCTTTCTTATTCTTGGTCATATCTATCTTTCTCTGTTTTGCGTTATCCTGTTCACCTTTTAATGTATATTTTACAGGCGTATCAGTTAGAATAGCGCTTGCCTCTTCTTCCTGCCTTCATTAGTTATTTTTCTTGGACCTGATTTTTCAAATGACGTCACATCTTCTGGCGATGGGAGAGACCTAGTACCGGATGTGCCAGCTACAGATTGCCCAGAGGGAGACAGATATGCTATACACGTTGAAGTGGATTGGACAACATGCACAGAAGGAGACGGAAATGCTCCGTAAGTAGGTGGAGCATATTCGGGAGGAACCATGGTTGGTGAATCAGAAATGGCAACAGAAAGCTCAGAGGTTGGGTTTGAAGTAGGAGAAGCCAGCCTGTCGGTTATATAAGATGGTATAAAGTCTGCATATTGAAATATGTCAGAGGGAATATCCCGGGTACTCTGAAGCCTGCTTTGATATTTACAGGAGTGCATGCCAAGGGTAGTGCTGTCGATGAAATACCTGGGATGTCATATACCATCATCGGACGCTTATCGCTAGTCGTCCATGAATCACAGGCAGTGTTGATGAACTTTTTCAAAGGGCCGTATACGCTCCTATCGCGGGACTGCAGCTTGTGGCTGCAATGGGGAGGAAAGGACAGAAGTGTCAAGCCATTACTTTTGCAGCAATCTAACACTTCAACACAGCCAACAGGGCCATCACGAACGAAATGTGGCTGGTAGTTTACCCTGGGAAACACGATGAATGAAGGTATGCTGTTACCAGCAGCGTTTACAGCTGTTGCTTGTGACACGAGTCCCTTGTTCAGCGGATGTGATTCTGCCGATTTGGCGGAATCCTCTCCGTCCAACTACCCTATTAAGCTCGTGAATTGTAGGCACGCCAGTTTCATCTGCATTTCAGATGTCTGACGACCCGATCTCAAGGCGGTTCATGATAAGCGTCAATCTTGTTAAAAAAAAAAACCTCGACATTTGTCCTATTGGAACTTGTAGCTCTCGCTAGACTAGTAGCTTGAGCTGCGCTGACTGATAAATATTTGTGCCTTTTTTTAAATCCTGAAAACCAATTCACTGTTGCAATTTCTCGTTCAGCCCAAGAGGGTGGAATTTTGCGGTTGCAAGATACAGCATATGTGTATGCGAATCTTCTCACTTCCTTCGATGTTAACCCAAAGTAAATGTCAAATGATTTTTTTCAAATATTCTACTAGCAGATTTTCCTGTTCTGGCTTGAACACCTGCAGGCATAAAAACGCCAGGAGATAGGAGTTCTATTTTTTTAAATATTTTTTTATTATTTATCTCAAATGTTTTATTTAATTGGTTTCAACGGTTATGCTATTTCATTAAGGTTTCTGTATCGGTGTTTATATATTTTCAACATAATGACATACAGTGTGTAACTCACCGATCGCGCCTTAGCGTATCCAATAGAGACCAATGACTCGCTTCGAGTACAACATCAACATTAGGTATTGGCACTGCATCCAGTTCATGTTACTCCTCTACATCCGGTCCAAGTTCCTCCTCTACATCCGGTTCAGGAGCCACCGTGTCTGCAGTTTCCCCAACCACCTCCAATGTTTCCTCAGGTCCTCGCTCTGTTTCCACGTTTTCTGAAAGAATGAATGAATGTATCCATAAATGCATGAATAGGGTGATACATATACATGCACAAAATAATACAAACTTACATGCACAAAACCTGACTTACCTGGAAGTCCTGACTCCTCGCCCAAATCTTCTGGTGTTTCTATTTCCGTCATAAAAGTCGCCTCAGGTCCTAATCTTTGGGTAACTGTTGCCGTAGCCACGTTCTGAATATTATTAGGGACTTCCGGTTGTTAATACCTTTTGAAGTAATTAGCAAGTGTGTTGAAATTAAAACCAAACGCTGCAGCGACCTTTCTTAAAGATTGCCCTTCTTTGACCTCTTACACTGCCACATTCATCACGTTTGGATCAAAGAGGATCTATTTGTTTCCCTTTAGTATGTTTATACCATTTCTCGCCTACAAAAAACATATAGCCATTAGAAACAGTTCACAAATAACATTACAAAAAGCACGGGACACGTTTACACGATCTGAAGAATGTGTAAACATGTCCCGTGTGCCTTGTGTAAGCATGCCCCTTCGGCCCATTTTCAACAAAATGTAGCCTATAAGTTTGGTTCATGAAGTAGGCATTCAACTGACTATCTTAGGATAACCGCAAAAGAACAGTCCAAAAGGATAAACCATAATGAGTTGTAAAGATCTAATGGTATAGTTACTATTAACACCGATATAGTGGTGGAAAAATTTACTCACCAAAAGCAAAATCACGAATACTGCTCACTGTTGGTTGTCACTCGTCCCACTGACTGCAGACTGGTAGGAATGCAAATGGCGGTCTCAGTGACTCGCCTGACGTGACAAGTGCTGCGCTCCGACCAACGGTTTGTGAACTATAAGCACTGTGTAAACTTGCCCCCGTACCAAACTTACCCCGGTCTACCCTACTAATGACTTATAGGTTTCTAAAGTAAAATAGCTGCAATTAAGTAGAAAATTTTCACAATACAACATATTATAGGCTGTTCACGGTAAAGTGAGCACTTTTTAAAGCCTTTCTAAAATTTTCCTTTCATACAATTTCCATATTCCTGCTGCTTTCAATTATAAACATTGCAACGTGACCAACGAACGTAATGTGTACAATTCACCAACTTCAAAATTTAAGGCCTGTGGCTGCAATAAGATATATTTATTAGTGGTTAATGCCTGTTGGGAGGGTCTTAAAAAGTGCTCGCTTTACCGTGAACGGCCTATATGTAAATATGAAAGTACAATTGTAGAACTGTTCAATCAGCCTGAAGATTTAAAGTCAGTCTCAAGTTAAGTGATAATCTAAATCACTAAGGCCAATCCTTCCCAAGATATGGAATTATAATTTTCTTGTCGAACTTAATACACTTCGGACATACACCAGAAGATAGGCAAGCGCTGTGACACGAAGATGCTGTGATAAAGAGCTTCTAGTTGTAAAACGATGGATGCTGATTCAAGTACTGATATTCATAAAGTATTTCAGTTCGTGAATTTAATACCAAAGTGTTAACCCCATTTTACCGTATTTATTTTTCATTGCAGTTGTTTTCAAAAGCATGTTAAAAAGTCATTTTCATTTCATTTCTGAACAGTTTAAGTTGAAATACGCGCCTTAAGTTGTAATACTTAATACGTACCTGCGTGGAAAACGAGTTGCATGACACGAAGGGCGAACGCATGCACATAGGCTACCATGAAAATATGCGCTGACACCAACTTCCGTAACTGCTGATTGTGTTCTGTAGGAAATAAAATTCAATAACTTCTTATAGCGTTCAGTAATCATTTCCTAATCTGCCATTGCTCGTGTAGTTTAACACATGTGAACTAACAAACAACCACTAGCGGCGCCCACGTACGCCGAGCGTATGTTAGTCTACGGCATGTGCAGGCGCTCCACATGTCGCACGTGTTACCCCTTCCCCTTCGTGTTATGCAACTTGTTTGGCACGCAGATACGCGAAGTTGCCGACTTCCGGCGCTGTTTTTCTAACACTAAATCTCAAGTTAAAAATAGTAAAATGAATTCTCCGAACGTTTTCCTATAATCCATGAACGGTTACTTCGGCCTTTTATTAAGCCCTGCTAATGTTCTACTTCCAGGATATCCCTCCTCCTCGTGCAAACAAAGCTTAACTAGTCTGGAGAATTACACCAGAGGGACAACGCACCACATTCGTGCGCACTCAGTTGTAATGCTATTTTGTATAAGAACTGTTTCTCACTAGGCGTTGCCAACATACCTATTTTCTCCCTGTTCTTTATTGAAATTATTTATCAATGAAGCATTTAAATTTGTAGCTAAGATATTAATAACACTTCAATTTGACAGGACAAAAAGTAACTGTTATAAAACTCTTGTAATACATGGCGCATTTAGGGAACAACAAAACACGTCATACATGGGGAGATTTTTCAAAGGTTCGATTCAGAAAGGTCGAAGAAACCGTGAATGGACTATACTAGCATTTCTTGTTTACATTAGCCAACAAATTTCGTGGTTTGAATTTTGACATGTAGTTTTAAAAACCTTTTAAGATATATATATATATAATTTATTGTTTACTAGAAACCCTTGCGTAGCTCCACAAAAAAAAAAAAGTCGTGGCCACTGTTTACAAAAATGTTTGTTTTACGAAAGTACACACATTTTGCAGAGATTAAAAAGCGACGAGGCTAACTTGAACGGTAGCAAGAACAAACAATCTCTATTCGCCCAGCTGTAACAGAATTTCTCTATGCATGTACCTGAACTGCGTGTCGCCCCTTTTGCGTGTGCAGTAATTACAATCGCGACGATAAATTTGCGAACAACGTGTTTCCACCCGGGGCTACAAAACCCGCACTGTGTCGCTATACTAAATAAACACAAATCTCGACTCACACGTCGCAAACACCACATAATTGCTATTTAATATTAGATTGCAATTAGTGAGCCGAGTACCACTTGGTACAAACGATGCTGATAGTGTAACATTATTATCCCTGGAGGTATGCTGTGTTCCAAATAGATTAGGAATCCCACAGAAACGAAGAAGGAAACTGTATACAACATTGGAACTAAACAATACGCTGAACAAGTCGGACGTGGCAGTTAACTGTTGAAATATTTCAACCAGGTATGTGAATGAACCAAAGTATTAATTGTAGTGGTAAATATATTGCCACAAGACGGCACTAATTCTCTATAACTTTTATAATTAAAGCACATAAGAAGGAATTCAAAAAGTTTGTACAATTTAAGCATTATCATAATTAGTGTACTATCTAGTTTTGTAGTTGTTCTTCACATATTATAATTAAAAATTCATAATATAGAATTAATTTCAGTCGAGGGTCTGAAAAAGCAGCTGACCTACTCCAGAACACTTTTTTTAATCTTTATCCCGTAATCCTTTTGCTTAAAAATTCTATAATTTTGCTTACATGAAATAAATTTGTAATTAATTTTTCCTGCTATTGCACGGCGCTATTAATAATCTCAACAGTATTTGTAAAATGAAAACTCTCTTTAAGTGAATAAATGAAAACCATGGTGATTAACAACTCACTATTTATTTAGCCGTCTGTGTTTATTAACTTGTGCTGTCTGTGGTGTTTTGTGTTGTTGCTTGTCCGACTCGATCATAATTTTTTGGATCCATTCATTAATTTTGTAACTTTTTGGCTGGTTTGTGTTTCGCATGTGAAACTTGCTGATGTTGTCTAACCACATTTATGCTGTCTTTGTCGATGTTTGTTTCGTTCGTTGTCAAGCTGGATAACTATAATTTGTTGACCGTTTTATACATCTATTTATTTTGACTTCCTGCATTGTCCGTTTCGCTTGTGGTTTTTGCTGTTTTCGTATTTTCGTAATTGTGCTGTCTTCTTTTGTTTCTGTCCCGTCGTTTGTGTAACTGGATCGTTGTCTCTTGTTCCATTTGTGAGTTAATTTATATTATCTCATTTTTATTGCATTTGTGTTCCTCATCCATATATTGTGTTTTTATAAGTCACATGATGTGCAATGGAGACTCAATGGAAATTCGAATTCAACTTCGCCATTACATTGCCGTTGAACTTAAAAAAAAAATAACTAGTATAAAGTTATCAGGCCCATGACATGTGGCGGGAAGATAAAAAATGAGGAGGAAATTCGATTTTAAGCAGAACTTTCAAAAGTATTCGATTAATAACACACCACACGACACATAAAATAATTTATTTATACACGTATTGTTTAGTGTGTATTAACTGTAAAAACAAGCAGGGGGTAATTTTAAATAAATGTGATTTGTATTCATATATAGTATCCTAAATTATGAATAAGATTTGTATTAATGATAACCATGCCATTAAAACACTGAAGGGTGTAGCCAAATTATTACGATAAGCTTAAATCTACATGTAAAACAGTAGTTAGGTTTTCTTGCAGTAAAAAGTAACCTGTATTTATAGTATCATAAGTTACAAATAAAAGTTTCGTTCGACATATCCTTACCTGAATAACAAGAAGAACCCGAACCTGGATAAAGGGATTAAGATAATCTCAAATCTTCAGAAAAAGAAAATGCCATAGTCTTCGTCACGCAGTTTTCAAGAATTTAAACAGTTGGTTTATCGAGATCTCAGTAGAAAGTAGGATTAAATTATCCCAAACATAGTTCGCAACGTAGAGAGAACACGAAATTCAAAACGTTACCCGGTCATTATTTAGGAGACAAGAACAATATGTTTTGTTGTTCAAATACATTACTGCTTTTTTTTTTTTTTTTTTTCGCATAGAAAATTCAAGCGCGTTACAATGTAGGCCGAATATAAAAGGAAAAATTGCGTACGTTCGGAATAGTGGAATTTCCAGGATCTTTAATAATACATGACAAAATCAAATAATTTACGCCTTCCCCTAAGAAGCCCGAAGATGACGAGACCTCCATGATTTCAATTGGCTACAAAATACCTGACCACCAGTTTGGATGGCAAGAGAAGCAATTCCTTGTTTTGACAGCCATAACTTAGCTAAATGCTGTTCACAGTAAAGTGGGCACTTTTGAAATCAACCATTGAAAATTGTCACTGCCCCTGCCTGCGTATATTTTAACAGGCGTACAGACGGGTATGCGCCCAGTAAAATTGGCAACGTCGAAGAGAAAAGTAGTTCTGTGTCCTGGCGTTCAAATAAAAGTGTTAAGCAAAAATTTGTGAATAATGAAGTATTTTCTTTTACTTTACATTCTTTGATTGCGTATAAAGTGTAAGAATAAGAATATTGGTTAGACATTTACGTTTATAATAATTTCGCGCAGTTTTCCTTAACCGTCGCCTAAATAATGTGACGAGGCCTGTGGCAATGTTATTTTTTTACATATCTTGGAAGAATACATAGGGTGCATACAAGTAGATTTTTAGCAGTGCTTGCATAAGTGCTCAGTTTACGTGAATAAAATATACCTGGCGTTTAATGTGTTGCCGTGGCTCACACATGCCTATAGCGCCGAACATACAGGGCGGAGAGCTGGAAAGCCAATCAGAACTTACCGTTTTCCACGCGAGCAATTGTAGAAACGCTAGTTCGTCAATCAGAAAAATTTATTTAATTCAACACATTTATGAAGTAATCTCAAGAATTTTGGGAATGTGTCATTATGTAAAATTAATTTATGATTTTTTTTTGGAAATATTTAATTAAATTATAGACTTTTAAAAAAGTGTCTTTAATAATGTAAACCAAAATAAAACTAATAAAGCATCGTATAAACGTTGGCAGCGGGTATAATTTGTGGTTCACCATTCACATCGGAAAATTTGTATTAAATGTAACGAACGAGCCTGAGTTGTAAACTCGACCCGTGTTCCAATTTATACGGTTTCCAAATTTTTTAATTGGAGTTTTCAATATCGCAAGGATTTATTTGGAGCACCTCACAGCAGTCAACTTTTTAGCATGCAATATTGCTGTCTGTTGTACATACACCACAACTTGGCTTTTACCAGATAAAAGAAAAATAATTGCTATTTCGAAATAAAACAGGAGTTCTAAAAATGAAACGCTTATCTTCATAAAATCATGTTTAAATCCCTGTTTAACACGCGTCATCACATTTAATTAATAAAAAGACTTCAAACAGTTAATAATGAATAATTAACTAATGAAGGAAATACATATTTTCATGAGTATTTTGACATCTCACTTTACAAGATAGATATTTCGAGTGTGACAAGTTCGTTTATCACAATATCTTAGGTTCTGCGATTATTATACATTTATGTGATGCAACACTTACCCTACACGACGACGATTTGTTAACGTGCATTTGATGAATGTAATGTCTACTCCACAATAGCTTGTCCAGGGACGCATGTTCCAACGTACGAGTCTAGAATAACGACGTTCAAAGCTAATCTTCCAGACACTGGCACCAAAGTGCACTAAATTTGACGTGCCACTACAGAGACGTATCCAGAAATCTATCTCCGAGTGACCCCAAAGGTGGTTTGATATAGGCTGTTCACGGTAAAGTGAGCACTTTTTAAGGCCCTCCCAACAGGCATTAACCGCCAATAAATATATTTTATTGCAGATTTAGGCATTGCATTTTGGTGGTGGTGAAATGTATACACTGTGTTTATTGGTCACATTGCAATTTTTATATTAAAAAGCACTAGGAAGATGGAAATTCGATGAAAGGAAAATTTATAAGGGCATTAAAAAGTGCTCACTTTACCGTGAACAGCCTATACGGTTGCATTACTTCACTGACATCATAAACACGGGTACGCATCGCATACTGCTTCCGTTATAACGGGCGGGTGTATTTGAATTCGACGGGCAAACTTCGACTGCAGGTTGATCACGGAGTAATACGGTGATATATTTATGTTGTATATGGTCTAAATAGAATCTCACGGGTGATACACGCCATATAAGTTATACCTGAGTCACCAGTCCATTAAAAAAATTAGGGCCTGGGTGGACTATGAATGTGGAACTTGAGTCCTGCATACAAATGTGTACGAGGAGGAAGCATAATTGGTTCCGTAAAGACAGTTTACTAATTGCATCTCGAAACTGGCAAAACAATTCGTCTTGTTTCCTACCTTAAAACCGTATCGTTTTCGAGAAATTTGATCATCAGTTTTAGAACTAGGAATTGACATTTCCGGCTAGCAGACCACTACCCACAATGCCATACCCGATATGGCCGCAGTAAATCCGAAACGGTGATTTCTTGGAGACTGAAAATCATATGGAAATTACAAGAAGGGATTCTATTTCATTTACAACAAGTGTAAAACAATCGCTCAGGCCTGCTAAATTGTTATCTGTCTGTATGCCGTTTTAATGCAGGAATCTCGCTAAAGCTGAGCTAATCATGACCGTCATCAGACCACATTATTGATAAAATCTGACTTAGACCATTAAAGTTGCGTTAAATTTATTTTAAGCAAGGAATGTTAGATATTTATTGGGTAGTAGAAACAACCACGTCATAACATTAACTAATATGTAAATATGACCTAGTCTCTTGCCTATGCTTGAAATTGTGGATGCAGTTGACGAAACTGTCACGTGGACATATTTAGTATTCAAAACTGAGACTTCTGTTTATTAATTAGTATTTAATTTCAGAATACAACAAAACGTGTCTCAGTTGGCTCAGAGAGCGCTCTCTCGTGGTCTTACTCTCTCTCTCTCTCTCTCTCTCTCTCTCTCTCTCTCTCTCTCTCTCTCTGACCACTCGCCATAGTTGTTTACAGTTCTTTAGCGAGCGTTTTAATTAGTTTCTTTGTAGTAGCATTCTGGGTAAATACCGTTTCGCCAAAAATCTGTAGGTGAATAGTGAATAGCTAGCACGGTCTTATTAATTATTAATCGAAATATTATATATATATAATCACTGCGTATGTGTATATATATATATATATATATATACACACACACACACACGCAGTGATTTTTCGCGAAAAAATTTCGAGGCAAAATACAGTTAAAAGCACTATTGCAGTTAGGAATCCTGAGTGGCAGGTCAAATGTAGAAACGACACCAGCAACCAATGGAGGTATGACGTCAGCTGAGGTGTATGACGTCAGCTGACGTGTATGGTATCGAAGTCCACTGTGCTCTCCGATTTTCTCGCGAAAAATCACCGGCCCTAGTTATACGATACTTATTTATGAATATATTGATAACAGTTTTCGACAAGTGTATTAGTTTCGTCAAGCTGTTTTTTTTTTTTTTTTGTCGCTTTTGCATGGCGTACACGTACAATTGCTATAACACGACGGAAATATGTTAAAAATAAAAATATTTTATGCCCGGTAGTGCTATGATAAGTTGTGATTGTGAAACTTTAAACAGTAATAAAATACTTCCCGTAGCTAAGCTATGGCCGTAATTCTCTCTTAGGACGATTTCGTGTGTTTACCAAGCAACTATAAATTTATATTTTCGCTATATTGTTTTAACCTTTAAAACGTATGCGGGGATGTCTGAAAGTAACTTATTATCAAAGTAATGATTTATATTTTGTTATTATAATTAATGTTATAAATCTTACGGGTTAGAGAAGATTTGATAATATTAATTATAGCAAGTTCGTTCGTTCTAATATATTACGGGTCGGATGTAAATGAATTTACTAGAATTGTAAGATTCCAATACTTCGTTGATTAGGGCATCATAAGAATTTACATTTACTTAATATTTCCGCTATATTCCCTTAAATCTCTTTTTCTCATCAGTACCTTAGATCTTTCGCCATTTACTTTGTATATGTTCTTCGAAGCATTTTATTAAAAAATAATTTTTATTTTAAGCCACATATAATACAGTTCACTTTGAAAACTTATGTGGATAACGTATTAATTTTCTCAACAAGCATTTCATGACATTAACGTTCATTTATTACTTATTTCTTTATCGTCGTTAATAATATAAATTAGAAAATCTAACTTATTTCAGGTAACTATAAACGACAACAACTGCGACACCTATCAGACGAATATTCAACTACCGCTGCAGCGCAAGTTGTTCGCTCGGTTCTGTGTAGATGGCAGCACGTTGAAACGCCAATCTTCTTACGTTGTTTTCGCACAGTTTCGTGTAGAAATTTGCCTTTACGCTTCCTACAACCTACTAACCTGGCTACCAAAGATCAATAACAATACGCTGGTCTTCGAATATGTAGCCTACGAAAGGAGAAAAATGCAAAAATGTCAAAATTATCGTTTTGACTTGACACTAAAAAATTAAAGCAGCACCATCCGAACATTAACCCTACAGTCACAACGCAAGCAATGAAATACACGTATAATAAAAATAGACACTTGTATAAACAAAATATGCAACTTAATGGTAAAACATTTTACATTTTATAAATAAGTATGTTCAAATATATAAATTTAAAAAAAATATATACAATCCATAGCCAAACGAATATTAAGGATATTTCCGGATGCTTAAGAAATGCATACTTCTGCGTACCCGTCCCCGGAAGTGACATCACCACATATATACTAACGTTGTCTGGATTCCCAGTATAGTACACAAAGGCTTTATACCTGTCAAATATATAAATGATATACTTGCTAGGCATAATTGCGTACTTACGACAGTCGCCATATTGTATTTCAGGTGTGAAATTTAACTTATACGTTTTGTGGTTATAAAGCTCGCAAGTTTTAAAAGTTAATAAGTATTTACAAAATTTAATTCTGTTGTATGTGTAAATAACTGTCGGTGTAATGAATGGGCTTCCAATTATGAATAAAATTCTGAGCGTTTTGTGGATGTCTGCAACATATTTCCCAAGTGTACTATGCTTAGAAATAATATTACAATTACAATCCGTATTTCCAAGTTATTACAAACCATATTGAATTGTACTTTCCTTTCTTCTGTTATCAATGTGTATATTTCAAACACATGGTAAGGTACTTGTCGAGGGACGAGGAAAGAATGCCAGCTTTGTTAACACACATACGATAAATAAATGCAGCAGATCTCATAACTGCCCTAATTTGTTTACAATCTTCCACTGACGTGATACAGCAATATCCCAAGGCCATTGGTGTGATATGAATACCTGCGCAATCGAGAGAAGTTGAACAGATAAACATAACCTCAGGATACCGAGGTGCAATACTTTCTATATGTATATCCCTGCAATTTGTTTTTATACTGTGCAATTTGTACTCCAAGTGTACGACGACCAAAAACAGACATTTATTGGCATAATTGTGTATTATTTGTCGTTCAAAACAACACAACACACACACACATTGTCTTGCTACCAGAGTACGACAATATTTCTGCACCGCATTTCATTTCCCTCCTGTAAATAATACGCGCCCTCTAATGCCCCTTTTAATTCCTCATTCCCGGATAAAGCCATGTTTCAGCTCTTAAACACGTGAGATCCCAACGTACACAATTATGAAACCAAAATAAATAACAAATGTTAATAATTTGGTAATGCGTGTCGTCTTAATGCATAACCATATAAGTTTTAACATATACGTAGCACAATGCACCGCATTTTTGCTGTTGTCACATAGTTTCTGATAATTCCTCCAGAATGTGCGACGAATCTAACATGAAGAGGCGATGAACTGTCCGAATAGTTTCAACAAGCACACATTACTGCTAGTTCGCAAATGTGCATACTTACACGTACATACTGACAGTCCCGAAACAGCTTTAGTACTTTAATAATTTTTACTAAATAAATAAAATCTTATTTTCCTGGCGTCAGGGCCTGGGCAACCATACATGTTGCACATCCCAAAAGATAGCCCTCCTTGAACGCTAAAGCTGTAACCACAATAGGCCGACGAACACGACACGACAGACCGAAACGACGTCAGAACTCGACGGAATTTCACATTATATTATTCAGCGTTCACAATACCCCGACGAAATCCGCCCGAAATGTATGTTAGTTGGCTTTTCGAAAATACTAAAACGGCAAGTTTTCCTTATAATGTCCAATATTTAATTATTTTAACTCACGTTAAAGTGATTGATTATTTTGCTTTTGACAATATTGTAATTTATACGAGAGAAAAAGTTTTTAAACGCACATCGAAAGATTACTTTGGCGGCATTGTTTACTACAGTAAAGAAATGCGCACGAAATGTTGTTTCCTAATGTCGTATTTGCATATTTTTGCGCGCCCTGATGACCCCGACACGACGGGAAGTACAAATAGAATCTACTTTTGTCGGGCTGTCGGGGCTGTGATATTGTCGGACTGACGTCACAGTGCCCTTACTTTTCATTTAGTGCGTTTAGAGAAAAATTTCAATCCGAATTGAACCTGGAGTGAACTAAAGCATCCAGATTGAAATGTTATTATAAACAGATTCGGACTGGACTGAAGTAGGAGTGGAGTGAGACAATAGAGTCCAGTTGTCGAGATGGACTGGAGTGTAGAATCCGGATGGAAAAATTTGTTTTAAACACTCGTCGGACTGAAATGAAAACAAAGAAGAAGTGGTTGCCATGTTGAATCGTTAGTTTGGGTATTTACGATGTTAGAATCATTCCGAGACTAGCAAAATAAGTGTTTTTTTTGGAAGTGAAGCGAAAAAAAAATAGCTACGAGGGAACCGAACAATATTTGGACAAAGAAATATGTGGAATAATTATTTGATGTTATTTGGAAAAATATATTTTACGTTTGCCGGTCGGAAAGAAGGATTGGAAAGATAGATTTGTTTAGGGTGGAAATTGACTGCACAGGTTTTTATAAAGTACTTCTGAACAATGACAATTTAATTATATTTCGAATTATTTGTTTTCTAGTTCACGGTGTTGCCGAAAGATGTCTCTACTAAATTTTCAAGTCCAGATTCACTCCAAATCCGCGCCATATTTACACGTCAATCCGGATTGACAATTTCACTTTAAACACAAGTTCAGTCCAATCGGGAATTTCAGTCCAAACGTAGTATGTGGCTGCTACTCACATTTCGTCGTGTCGGGTTCGTCTTATCGGGTACGTCCAGGAATTGTGACTTCAGCTAACAGTTACCACAATAAAACTGGTTTGTCTAAAACGAACGTTAGCAGTTAGAAAATAGATGAAAATAGATAGAAATTGTAAAGAGGAATATTTTGAATTACGTCGGTAATTTATAAAAATACTTACAAATTAATAATTGTTGCTATTAATTATTTCGTAAAATTAGGATTCTACCCTGTTTATTAGTTACACTAAATTATTTTCAAATACTTTTTATATTATATATTTTATTTCGCATATCTGAACATAATAGAAATTTATGACGATGGTGAGTATATCTACTGCCGGTTCATATTAGATTTCGCTCGCCTATGACGTCTTGATTTCTGATTGGTAGGAATTGAACGATAAACGCACATACTTGGTAGTAAATCAATGCGATTATTTTACGGGTTAGCATTGCCGATACGTCTACTGTTCTTAAGATTTACCTGTATGTATGTGACGCAGAAGCGAAATTTTCTAAGAGATGAACAATAATTAACAGAAAGAAAATTTGAAACTCTGCATACAGATCAATAAAACTTACATATGCTCACCCATGTCATAAAAGTAGAAGCTTTTCTGTTTCATTCACGAGGTGATATTTTTCTGGATGTGTAAATATTATTCTTGCGTATCACGAAAATGGTTCCTGCTGAACGCTTCTGAAGATGACTTTTTTCAAGGTCATGCCTCACTCGGGACGTCAAACGGCTAAACAAAACTAAGAAGCTTCAGAAATGCCAGAACTAACAAACTATACTTAGCGCCTATCTGGGAACTGTATAATTTTTCTCTAACAAATACAAATAAATGGAATGAAATGTCACAAATAAGTCATCAAATTCCATGTTTGCCCTCTCTCCACTATATATATTGCAGTAGTTAGGTATTAACGAAATTCTTACTAGAAGGATATTAAAATTAAGTATACATTATTCGACCAGTAGCTTAATTTTGCAAGTCCGTGGTAATGTATACATAATTGAGCGGCAGGGAACATTTGGCCCTAAAAATAAATTACGTACAAAATATAAGTTTTAAATCGCAAGGACTAGAGAAGCTTTGTTGAAATTAATCATAACAATAAAGTATTTTTTAGCGAAATACTACAGGTCGAATGTTAAAGTTGTTACATCCCAATATTTCTTGTATTAGATCTGCATAAGAAATAATTGTAATTTTATTTTTCTACTATATTTCCTTAAATGTGGTTTCTACGTGGTTCAGCTATGCACAAAATGTTTATAATCTAGCCCTTTAACATATCAGCGTACGCTAAGTTTTTGCTATCCGTTATCACGATGACGTAATGAACATGCCATTTGAGGACCATTGAAGTTGTATTATTACAACATTAATTAAATACAAGATGCAGTGAGTTTAGGACCTATGTTTCTCAACAGCACCTGTACGACATTGTATAAACTTGAGAAAGCACAATACTTAGTAAGCATAAGTCACCTTTGTAATTCTTTCTTAGATTCTCTTAGTTTATCACACAACTTTCATAGTTGGTGAAAACCTAGTTATGTTTGTGTCTTCGATAGATTACATTCAGATAACTATATTAGAATTAATATGTTTATTTACAAATGTGCGTATTTCTTTACGTTGTTTCAAAAAGTTTTGGTTACTTATAACTTCGCTTGGTATCTTAATTAACTACACACATATACCTATACTAACTGAATAATATAAGTACCTGCACATACGAGAATTTTTCTTTATAATAATGCTGGGGGGGAAAATATAGTTTTTTAAATACGTAAGGTCTATAATTTTAGGTGTAGACTTTAAAACTATGTATACACCTCGCTTAAGGTGACTGACAAACAGCACATTCAAAATCAACATTTTTAAAAATATTTATTCTCCTAAAAGCATATATTGTAGATGAATTTAATTCCACGCTTCAATGTATTATTCAAAAAAATAAGTAGGGAAATTTTTCTTCCAAGGCAATACAGTAGTTATTGGCGTATTGTACCACGCTTGTATTTCTCACATATTTACAGTGTCAACTGAACGACACCAGCACATATACTGCTTATAAAATCCACGAAATTGTCAGCTTTCAACATGACGCGAAAACTATACAGTAGTGGCAAGAAACAGAAACTTAGCAAGTTTCTCATACGAGAGTCAGTCATGCATGCAAACCAGCCTACGGCTGTGTTCCGATTGTTGTCATTTTTGTTTTACTAAATAATCCTGCAATCACAATTAGAACCTCAAAATTGCGACTACGTAATTCAGTACACGATTTTAGTATACGACAGAAAATACCAAACATTATAAACATTAATTTAATACATACGAAATCTCCACCTGAATGGTCCTGAAATAGTTGCGGCGAAGATAACCGTAAAAAAGGCACCTTTATAGTATACTATTTGTTATGAAATCGCATGGTTAAACAAATATATTTATTGATAGATAAAGCAATCGTATAAATGCATCAATTAAATTGTATTGACACTTTGTGGAGAGTCATACGAATCAGCCATAACATGTTTCTGGATGCGCTTTTCGTGTTTGTGTCTATATGTATATATACGTGTGTAGTACAAAGAAAGCAGAATCATAATTTCAACGACAGATCGTAACATCATCGGTAAGCAAGTGATTATCAAACGTTCAATTTGAATCACAAAAAATTATAAACAGTCAGTTGGCACACTGGCTATATATATATATATATATATATATATATATATATATATATATATATATATATATATATATATATATACTTTTTAAAACAGTGTAAATGATTTTTGTGTTTAAGAAAGAGATCAGAAATACAATTTTTTTTTTCCACGTCGATTCCCCAAATGCGAATTCCCGAAGCATAAAATCAAAGACGGTATTGGAACTAATTAATATATTTTGATTAAGTTAGATTTATTAACAAAACATACGAATACTGGCGACTACGATATGCAGAAAAAGTTGATTTAGATTAAATTTTTTTATTGCTAACTTCTTCAAAAATCGGCAATATTAACAACAAAATCCGAAAATATATTGAAATAATTGCTCTAAAATTAACAAAATGATATTATCTACGACTGATTGATACCGAAATTTAGACATCGTGAACAAAAAAAAAACCCACTGGTTTTGAACACAGTTTACTGAGAGAAGCTTCTGAGATAGTGAAATTCGGTTAAAATTATAGAGTGTTATTGTTTTCAAATTTAGTTGTTATAGAAACGAACATAATTACATTTTACTCATTTTGAAAACTGTTACTCTCTCATATGTATGGTCTGTTATTTCTACGCTTTATTATTCGAAAAAAAGGTAAACCATTTTTATTAGGAGATCATAAATGTTGTGTGTGAAGTTTTTGTAAATAAGATATGTATTAAATAAAATGAACCCGTTAAGTTCTTCAAATTAGGTTCTTCGATTATATATATATATATATATAATATATATACACACACACACACACCTACACACAGCCATTTATACACTTAAAATGAATCTGTTTGAAATATATTAAGTAGTTAAGAATTAAGTTACTCAATTTATATTTCTAAAATTCACGCAGAACAAGACATTTCCAATCTCCCTTCAGAGTACAAGGTCACTTGAGGATCTCTGCGCTTCCAAGGCACAGAAGCGTGGGAGCTGTAAAGGCGACACTAACACGTAAGCCCAGCGCCTCATCGCCCCTACGCCTAGGGCGTGCAATGTTTCCGTCGGTGCTCTGTACTATTTACTATGAAAATTAGATCTGTAGCAATGGATCTTTATTACACGCGATGATAGTCCACAGATTAATCTACGTCCATACTGCTGTACTGTTTTCAATACTCCTTAAGGAAAAATGCTCACACAAGCTCTAAATATGCCATTTTCATAATATATATAATATAGTTTATTTTGGCGTTTTCTGGCAAAAAAAAAGTCTTATTCCCAGAGTGTTTGCTTACTGAGATATGCACAACCGCGCTTACAAGGACTTAAAAGCAAACGATTTATAAGTACTAACTCTTAAGGGCGTTTGACAAATAAATTAAGATAAAATTAGTGAATTAAAATCCATGGTTCATTGAAGTTGACATAGGAAAAAATAAGAAAGGGCTATCATTAATAAAGATTTTTACCTATTTTATAAGGCAGTTTTGCTATATTGATACATGTGAAAATTTTGGGCTTAAGATATAACTCGACTGAAATACATCCCCTTAAAAAAAATTATTTGCCCAAAAAGTTAGTAAAACAGTTAAGGGCTGTTCACGGTAAGCTAAGCACTTTTGAAAGCCCTGCTTGTATGAGCATTGCGTATTATTACACTATAAGTAGGTCAAATAAACGCTGCGGTGGGCCTGAACACTTTATTTATGCGGGGACCAAGCTAAACTACGAAATTATAATAACAAATATGTATCGTATGTACAAATCTAGCAATCCTTATATTTATGCGTGTTAAAGAGCAGAAAACAAACGAAATAATTTCGATATTCACAAATGATTACCTGACTCTGTAAATTCAATTATAAGAAATGTAACTATTTCCCGTTTACGAGTACCAACTTTACTGGGCCCTTGCCAGTCAGTCACTGTGCACGTTAAAATATATGCACGTCGGGGCAGTGACATGTTTCAATGGTTGGTAAGTGCTCAGTTAATAGTGATCAGTGGGTATGTAGGAGTGCTCGTACGTACTTTTTCTTTATTAGGTTCTATAAACTCGCGGGACACCAGTTAACATTTATAGCGTTGATGCCAGTCCCATGCGCTCCCCGTATAAGTGATGTTTTCAAAATGCGCCATACCGCTGGCTGGCAAGATGCGACACTCCCTGTGAGACACACACACACACACAGCGAACTCTTGACACGTGTTAGCTAACTCGAACTGTCTCGCCATCTCCGAAGCGAAATGAACAGTTCCGCTCCAGTTGGAGCTGTCCTCGACAATATATCCTTTCTCCCACCGACCCCCCCCCCCCCTCACAAATACTGCAAACGCTACGACCAACCAAAGTGCTGACGTTGGAAACCACGTACCCGATTTTCGTCCCTGGCGACATTCGGAGAGCTCGCGACATTGCACCGCCGTTATTGGTTTCGTGCTACGTTCCATCTTGGTTTATGACCCGGCAAATATAAGGCGGAAGGTTTTTTTTTTTTTTATTTACTCCAATCAGTGTTTCTCCACATTCACTTAAACTACATGATATATTCTAACTAAAATATACGTAAAATAAATCATTATAGTTCACGGTAAAGTGAGCACTTTTTAAGGCTCTTCGAATATTTTCCTTACAGCCAATTTTTATTTTCCCGCCACTTTTCAATATCAACATTGCCACGAGACTTACAAGTACTATGTGTACGTTCACCACGCTCAAAAGTTAATATCTGAGGCTGCAGTAGAACATATTTATTGGTGGCTAATGACTGTTGGGAGGCTTTAAAAAGTGCTCACTTTACCGTGAACAGCCTATAAAAGTAGTTTACATTTGTGTGGTGTTGCAGAAAGATTGCTCATGCTCTGTCATTCGACTTGAACATCCGTTTCCGATTCGATGAAAAATAATCCTTACCTTATATATATACATATATATATATATATATATATATATATATATATATATATATATATATATATATATATATATATATATATAGATATATATAATATTACAAATAGTAAGTTGCCAGTTCTGCTCAACAATCAACACACACACACACACACACACACACACATATATATATATATATACATAATTTAATTGAAAATGAACTGAAGTATTATTCACCTATAGATATCGTAAACCATGTATATGCCATGCAGGCTAAGAAACGATCACTTTTCACGTGTGGCATGTCTGTATTTTGTTACGTTTTCTTAGTGAAAACCATTTCGGGAGTTAGGTACACTATGTTATAGATATATTTAATAATATAATGCATAACACTTACATTAGTGAACTTTTTTGTTCACGAACTTAAACAGCATTTAAATCCATCCGTAACGATCAGAACTGCCATATACAGACTATATTATTTTTATGTATTCATACGAGTTTTATAGATATGAAGGTTTGCAAATTTAAAATTTCATTATGACAAAAAAGTTAAAGATTTTTAGTGAAATTATTATATATTTACATTATTACCTTGTAGGATCTGCTCTCTGACATTCAGGCTACGTCGCGCCCACTTACCTGGAAAAGAAAGACAAAATTAATTAGTATTATATATTAGCTGTTTGGTAGCAAAATATTGATTTTCACTTTTTACAAACCTGACGCAGGATTTCTGAAAATTAAGGCAATAACTTCCTGACCATAGCTATTGTTGAATTTCAAATAATTTCTGTATGTGCTTCACATATATTTGTATTATTTTAAGTCATATAATGAACTTAAATACTTGTTACCAGCAACGACCACACAGATCTGCTAAAAATAACAGCGTAAGTACCAATTTGGAAATTTTTTGGAAAATTTTATAGTGGTTTATTGCAATCATTTTAAAAACATGCTATACAGAAATAATTGTATTTAAAAGTGAAATTCTTAAGCGAACAATACCTGTACCATGTTAAAGAGTAAAATGTCCCCAGCGTTATATTCATCGTTGTGACTTTATTAATTTCTTTTTACAAAATTAAGAATGTGTCAAACTAGTTACAAGTGCTGCAGGAAAAAAAAAAATATATTTTTTAAATTGGTTGTACTTGATTGGACCACCATGCCATTCGCGATTAATTAAGCACTTACTAAATCAACATTTGAAAAATTCCACTGCCCCATACTTCCCTATATTTTAACGGGCACATTGAGTGAGTGACAGAGTGACATGCGCCAAGTAACGTTGGTAATGACGAATGGAAATTAGTTCTACGTCTTAACGCTGAATTAAAAGTGTTTGGTAAACATTTGTGAATACTGAAGTTCTTGGTTTTGCTTCCCGTTTATTTTTAATAAATATAAGTGACATAATTAACAAATCTGTGAAATATTTACTTTTTTCAAATCGTTACAAATTTTCGTTTGACCGACGCATTAAGAAAGATGTCAGGCCCATGTAAAACGATATCTTTATATATGGCGGAAGAATACAAAATGAGCATAAATTTAGATCTTAAGCAGGGCTTTTAAAAAACATGCTCAGTTTACCGTGAACTGCCTGTAGTTTGATCTTTTCCGGGATCGTAAGCTGGGCGTGTTCGAATGAAAATATTCAAAACAAACGTAGAAGTGTTAGAAGTCTGTTCCATCCCTGGAAAACAAAATCGCAAATTTTTCAGTCCCGCCATTATACCTACGGTATGAGGTCGAGCGTTGTCATGTTTCAGTATGCCGTCACGCTGGAGAAATTATAGAAAATGTGGCTCTCGGGGAATGGCCGGCACACGCCTTCATATAGGCTGTTCACGTTAAAAAGACCACTTTTCAAAACCCTGCTTAAGATCTTGTATGCACGTTGTATGTTCTTTAGCCTTATGTAAAATTAACACTGCCATGGGCCTCATCACATTATTCATGCGTTGGTGAAATAAAAGTGTGAAATTATTATAAAAGTAAATATTTTACGAAAGTACTCATTTTTACACTTCGATGCATTAAAAAACTGAAAGCGAAAGAAATAATTTAAATGACAAAAAAAAAAGATTACCTAACACTTTATTTCGATGGTAAGATACGGAACTACTTTCCATTCACCGTTACCAACTTTACTGGGCAAATGTCACCACGCAAGGGCAGTGACTGTTGCTAAGGCTTATTTCACAAGTGCTCACTTTATCGTGAACAGTCTTTACTCTACGTGCAGGATCCATATGTCGTTATAGTCTATTCACGGTTTATTCAAACTTTTTGAAACCAACCTTTGAAAAATCCCACTATGTATTATGTGCGTTGTTGTTTCCTAAATATGTAATTTATCACAAGCGTTTTATACGCCTATTAACATAAACGTTTCTTACTTGTTTATTAGATTGAACTTTTACTTGCATTTATTTACGAACTCCAACATTGAATTTGTGTTACCAATATGACACATAATGATCTACACAGACTCAAGTATGTATGACGTAGTGTGGCGGTACGTGAGGGTAAATATGAGTGTGAAAACAAGCTATGACGAAAGTATTTACTAAACGATAATATTTTGTTTTACACTAATACAATAAAACATTGTGGAAACTATGGCACATTACAATATTTCTGTTCGTTTGTTTTGCCTGAGAAACCGACACATTTAAAAGATGCAAACGTCTAATTAAATACCCATATGCAACAATTAAATACCCATATGCAACAATTAAATACCCATATGCAACAATTAAATTTCTCAACATTCAACGTCTTTAATATGTACTGGCCGGAGAAAGTGGAACAGGCGGGACAAAAGCCGCGTTCAAACGGGTACAAATGCTGGATTCTAAATCTGACTCACTGATTTCGATCAGTAGAATTATTTTTACTGAAGCTTCAGTAAATAAGATGTTATCTATATACTGTCAGGACATTCCTCCGCCTCCTGTAAATAAAAGCTTAACTACGTCTAGAAAATTACACCAACGGGACAAAACACCGCATTCGTGTGCACTCCGTGTAATGTCTTACTTAATAACTATTTCTTACTAGACAATACCAAAATACCTATTTTGTTCCTATTTTTATTCGCATTAATTATAAATGGAATATTATCAATTACAAATAGAATGTGAGTAAAAGTTCAATTTAAACAAAAATAAGGTAGTTTTGTGTTAACGGAACCATAAAACACCAGCGATACGTAACATTTCGGAACCAACCGAACACGCTCTTACAAGGACAATCAGTTGAATGCGCGAATATTTTTCTGCATTGACAGTGGATTTCGATGGACATCAATAGAAAACACTTATTTAATCAGAACATGCTAGCAACTAAACTGATCAGTATAAATCTGCTGATTCGAGTGAAACAGTTTCAACGTATCTACAGTAGAATTCACTGATTTTGAGCAGTTCTAACTGTGAGGATTTCAGAATGCGATACTGCGCTTTCTGTCATCTATCCTTCGCGTGAGTGAGTGAAGAGTGAATGAAGAGATTTGGGCGGCTCTTAACAGCGCGGTCTTGAGAGCCGATGAGGGTGATTGAAGTGAATATGGAGAGGTGCCGGAATGAAAGGGTGGGGGAAACGGGATAACCCGAGAAAACCCGCCGACCAACGGCATCGTCCTGTGCGATCCCCACTTGCGAAAATCCGGTGATCCGCTGTGGATTGAACCCTGTTTGCCTTGGTGGGAGGCGAGCGTATTAACCGCTCAGCCACCATGGCCCCTCCATCCTTCGAGGTCATACGTTCCTGACACCCTAACTTGCTCTCTAGTGGCATTTCATCTCCCCTTGTAAGGGTGTAAAGAGCATATTTTCCCAGTGGAGGTTCATCTAAGATAGTTGATTTTTTTTTTACCACACTTCCTCAGCTTCTCCGTATACCCCTATCACCTAGTAACGAACAAAGGAAACCTGAGTAATCAATATTGTATTTCGGATTTATTAATTTTTTTATTAAAACACCGTATAATTTAGTTGATCGATGGATATTTCTAATCTTAGAATTGTAGAACATTTGTCACAACTACAGGCCAGCCTTAAGAAGTAGTTAATAATTCATCGTTCTTTATCCTGTGTGCTCAACTCTTAAAACACCCCACTGTGGTTAAGGAAAATTTTAAAATTTTGTTTTCAAACGACTATAATCAAAATTCAGAAAAGAAATTATGTTTTTGGCTGTTTAACAATTTAAAATGGAAAATGACTTTTTTTTTTTTTTTTTTTTTTTTTTCAGTGTAGGAAATAAAATCAGTGATTACGTAAATCCTGCGAAATAAATTCCAAGAGACTTTACTGTTAATTTACAGAGATATCACACCGGGAGTTGGTGGTTGCCACTTATTGCCGCGGTCGTGTTGACGGGAGATCAAGTGTTACCACTTTCCACAGTAGCGTACTCATCGCAGCCTCATCCCGAATGCATGAGGGCTTTTCACACATAACTGAGCACGTTCGAAGGTCCTACTTTAATTCTACGTCTATTCACATTGGCTATGCGTCCACTATACGTAAAATTAACATTACCATCGGCCAGATCACTTTATTCGTGTATCGGTCAAGTGAAACTATGGAATTAGTACAAAAAGCAAATATTTCAAAAATGCATTCATCATCGCATATGTGTATATATGAATTTAAAAAAAAAACAGAAAGCAAAATACGTAATCTCAGTATTCACAAACGTTTAACTAACACTCTTTAATTCCACGTTAAGATCTAGAACTATTTTCCCTTCGCAGTTACCAACTGTACTATGAGCGTGCCACACAATGCGCCTGTCAAAATGTATGCAGGTAGGGGCAGTGGAATTTTTCAAAGGTTGACTTCAATAGTGCTCGATTAACCGTGAACATGTGTTTGATATTGAAGTAGAAAAAAAAAACTATAAAAATCATTCAAATGCTGACATATATATGATACGAAAGTTACAGTAAAGAGGAATAACAGCACAAGAGGGATGTGTATGTTCATGGATCCCAGATCCCTAAAGAATCCATACAGCTTCTGCGTCCATGTCCTCTCGTGTGACATATACAGGTTGTTCTCAGTGTTACAGCCTCGTAATGAAGTCACTCATATGTCACCAAGTTTGCATTTCAGGATTTTCAGAGTATATATAGTTTTATTACCATGTTAATTTCACGAAAACATCGAGGTTCAACGCCCGCAACTTTTGCAAAACTATTTCGCCGTAATGTTACACGAGTCTCTAGTGATTTTTTTTTAAGAGTATAGGATTTGAGATTTCTGATAGCTACGTTGGTTCATTCCAAAGCGATTTGGGTAAACAAACGTAATTAAGGCTATAAATTGGAAGTATTAAGTAAATCTATGTGAAAAAAATCGCAAGGCCGGGTTACTAAATTGCATCTATATAAAAGTGGATAATAGAGTCAGATGCAAAAAAATGTATAGAGAGCATGAATAAATACGTAAACATTCAGGAACAATTGAGCGCAGTGAATGATTTATTGTTACATATGTTACCACCCCTATTATTTTTCTCAAAGACTGTGTTATTTGCAATAAATACGTAAACAATAGATAAAATAAACTCTTCAAGATAATTCGAGTTTTGGAAAATTATTTATAAAAGGATATCTTCGGAAATCCCAAATTAACCTTCGTAATTTGCCGATTTTTTTTTTATTTAATGCATCAAGCACGTGTGTATGTCAACCATCTATGATGAAACCGGTTTAATAAATATTTGCCAACTTCTTCGCGTATAAAGTCCTGTTAAATTAAAACTATTTTCCTTTCGTTAGCTGCGGGAACTTATTCATTATTATTACGACGCCATTCGTGCTTCCAGTATTATGACGCATTTTCCCCAGATTATTTCTTTTCGTTAGCTCCAGAACCGATTACTACGCCACAAAAAAATTCAAAGCCAAAGTAATCAGAAATATTTATTTCCCGAAATCTCAGTAAAAGGCGGTATTTATTTGGGGAAACCGCGCAAAATATTTAGCAAACAAACGCACTTCGAATAATTTGTTTTTGATTAGAAAATATTAATAAGAAAATTTCCCAGAAGGTCTTCAGCTTCTCGCGTTAGTGTCTGAATATCTTCTTAGGCATATTCATTTCAGAATTAAATAATGGTATAAAATATTGCAACAGTGCCAAAAATTGACACGTTTATTATTTCTTAGTAGTTCAAGTTGGTATTCCTTTTATTGTTACGGTATGTAATCTTCTTCTAAGTTACTGTTAGTTGTATTATATATTTGAACAATATGGAAAAATCCGGGGAAAAAAATTGTCATTTGTGTCTTCAGCAGAGCATTTTCATTCTTTCTATGTAAGATATAGGCAAAAATGGCAAAAAAAAAATGTACTTGTTAGGCAACATCGTCAAACTACTTTTTTTTTCCTTTTTTGCAGCGCCAGCCAGTACCTTTTGAATTAAATGTTCACTACAATATAGTACCAATTTGTCACATCTCTCATAAAAAATAACATATTGTTATGAACTCTGATCAAACCTCTAGCCTGACGGCTTGCCTCGCCACGTATTCAAACATTGATCCGTGACACGATCCTCGATTGACGAAACACCTAGCGGAAGACGAAAGCAGAAACTCTCTTTCACTGGGTCGGTAAACGACGTCCTTCGTCATCGAGGCTCCGGACCAAGAGGTCATCTGGAGATAGGTATGTCCGACCGTCTCTAACCGCCGCCTGAATTATCCTACCTCATCATGGGCAAGGTAGGAGGACAATCCAGTTAGGTTGTAATCAGAAAGTGGCGTGGTTAGATACAAAGATCTAATAATAGCCTGTTATTTCATTTATAGCCCCCTTCGAAATACAACTAGTATGTTTGCAGTTAAAAAGTTACACTCTAAAAATATGTTTGTACTTTTACAAGAAAAAATCCTCGGAAACCCAGTTGCCGAGAAACCTTTCGTAAAACTACAAATAGTTTTCTTGTAAAATCTGCAAAACGTTCCTCTGTAATATTACAAATGATAGCCTTGTATTACAACTGACATTATTGAGAAGTGTAAATAAAATTATATTTTTTTTCTTCTAAAAAACAAATGTAATGAATTAGCAACAGAGAAAAACAAAAAATAAAAATATTCATAATATAATTTACAAAAAAAAATGCCTCTCCGGCATCCTGATTAGAACTCATTCCCCTTATATTCCTAGCCCGCACATTTATCCACAAGATCAACTTAACTTCCGACACTATCGCTTATTTTTACTGTATATATATATATATATATATATATAACTACATACAAAATAATATTTAAGTTATACGGTTAAGAAGAATAGGTGTGTGTGTGTATATATATATATATATATATATATATATATATATATATATATATATATATATATATAGATTTCAGTTGTTGAGTTAAGAGATTTGGACGCCTCTTAACAACGGGGTCGATTTAAGAGTTACGTTTAGCTAGGAAACACTAATAAATAATTAATAATACAGTCGCATTTTATTGAGCTTGTCGTTTTATTATGACTATTTGAGTTGTTTCAAGTGTTATATGTAATTGAAACTTGCAATACATTTCTTTTTGCACCCATAGTTTTTGCACAAACAAGTTTATACGGTTTTACGTTGTTGAGTGTCCGCCATTTTGCTGAAGCTCGTGGATACTGCTCAGTATAGTACAAACATTTCATAAGGTCTATTACAAATACGGACCTTGTAGTTTTACAAGAAAACTCTTTGTAATATTAAAAGCATTTGTAAAATTACAAAGAATTTCTCAGAAAAAAATATTACAAATTTTTTTTACAGTGTATTGTATAATCGTAATTGTTCAATAAACCCGGAAAAAAACTCTGAGTTATAATTTATCACGCCGCTATAACCCTTTTTTTTTTAGTAATCTTAACTGCACATTTCTTATATCAATACGCAGATTTCGCATCGCTCAAAAGAGGTGTGAATATAATTGGGTGGCTCTCAACGTCGGGGTTTTGAAAGCAGACGAGTCTGAAGCGGAGTGAGCACCGGAATGCATTGTCTGAGGGGTGTGGGGGGGGGGGGGGGGAGACACCAGAGAAAGACCTGCCGACTAGCGGCACCGTCCGACACGATTCCCACGTGCGAGGAAATCTACGAGTGCTGGGAAGCCGAACCCGGTTCGACGCGACGCGAGGGGCGCTAGAGTGTTCAAATTCTGCCGGAGCAACATATCGCCGACCTATCCTGTGAGCCTACCAAGATGGACGGCACGTATCCAGTGGCTAGCGCTCGCCTCCCAACAAGGCGAACCCGGGGGTTCGATTCCAGGCGGGGTCGCCCTTCGGATTTCCGCGCGTGGGGGTAATCGTGCCCGGACGACGCCGCTCGTCGGCGGGTTTCCTCGGCGATATCCCCGCTTCCCTCGCCCTTGCATTCCGTTACTCACCTCGCTTCACCCCTCGTCGGCTCTCGAGACCTCGATGTTAAGAACCGCCCAACTCTCTTCGCTCCCTTCGTAGTTGTATTTTAACTGTTACTCTCTGTGTGCATGAATTTTCGCGCGGTGGTTGAGTTTTTACTGCGGTACACTACGGCTGCTTTACGGGACATTTAATTATTTTTCACGAAAGAAGCGAACACCCCCGATTTCCTACTGCATACGGGTGTGCCTGTAATACGCAGAGTTAGTTTATTCCGCCAGCTGATTTATATTCGCATATGAGCCTCAACAAAAGTTATATATATGCTGATCACGATAAAGTGAGCATATTTGAAATCATCCTTAGTAAAAAATCTCTGCCCCTGCCTGCACATATTATAACGGGCGCACTGAGTGACATGCGTCCAGTAAAGTTGGTTAACGATAGATGGAAAATAGTTCCATATATTAACGTCAAATTAAAAGTGTTAAGTAACCATTTGTAACAAATTAAACGGTTTCTTTCGCTTTGTACATTTTTTTAGTGTATGGCAGTGTAAAAAAGAGCAGATTTGCGAAATATGCACTTTTCTAATAATTTCAAAGTTTCGCTTGATCGACGCACGAATAAGGTGATGAAATCCATGACGGTATTAATTTTACGTAAGGCGGAAAAATTCACAACGTGCATACAAGTATATCTTAAGCAGGACCATTAAAAGTGCTCATTTTACCGTGAACAACCGTTATATATATATATTTTTTTTTCAGTAGTGTGTGTGTAAATCTATATATATATATATATATATATATATATATATATATATATATATATATATATATATATATATATATATATATATATATATATATATTTACACACACACTACTGAAAAATTTCGCGAATTCGTTTTAGGACAAGCTAGACTTCAAAACCTATATAGGTTAACGTTATGTTTGCAATTGCTATTGAAATTTAGTTAAAAATGATTTTGATAAAAAAAAAATATTGTTTGTTTATATACGGGCTACTACAGAAAAACATTTACCCGCTTATATTGGCGGATAGACGAAAACATTTCACAGTGTGTTTGAACGATTTTTTAAGAGTTGAGGTTTTTGCGGTAATGTTATAAATATTCAAACTACAATTTTCGTGTCATGCTGGGATTCTCGAATCAGTTTTGACAGTGAGTGACTGAGTGAGTGAGTGAATATATTTGAGGGGTTCTTGACATCGAGGTCTTGGGAGCCGACTGTTATGATAAAGTACATAGCAGTAGGCCCCAAAATTACGGAATGAAAGTAGCTAACTGCTTAGGGAAGAGTGACGTAAGTATTTATATGTTACCAATCTGTCATGTGTAAAAGTGAACAATGTCGCATAATTTACAAGTCCGAATTTATCTCACTATACATTACAAATTACCCTCCGTATTTGAATTTACACTTAAACACTGAGCAACTGATAATCAATTAAATAAATAACAGTACCCAAAATTCAGTTCACAATCTGCTAGCGAATGGTGCAACCGAAGAGGGAATAAGGAGTAGAGTGCGCATGCGGGCAGTGACTTAACCGACTTCCGAACTCAAACTTTGAGCTGATTTTCCGCCACAATAACTGACAAAATACCTTGCCCTGACTGAGGTAGGTTCATTATTTATAGAAATACGTGAATGTTAGTACACTTCCTCTAACCAGGTTTCAATGCAACTAACATATTTTATAATTAAGCACAACTACTTAAAACACTTAATTTTTACAGTTCCGTTGGAAAATCGTAAGCCACCATTGATACACGAGCAGATACAATAAACTAGTCATATTTTTAACCTTTTTATTCCAATTAGTGTTAAAACGGGACCATTAAAAATTCTTTGCATGCATCACCCATTAGTTTGAGCCAGTCTTAGCCAGTTAATGATAATTCACTCATTTAGCATCCACTGATTGGTGGACAAGTGTCGTGTACAGACAGAGCATGACTTGTAATATGATAAACTATAAATCAGACTAAATCATTGATAAACCCGTATAATTGTTTCACAGAAATAAATCGCAGACATTTACTGTTCGTGTTCTCTCAGTTTCGTCATTTTGCCTTATTTGTCACGAAATGTTTTCCAGAGTTTGAAACAGAAAATTTCAATAATACTATAGCATATTTATTGCTTGTATTATTTACGGACCACTCAAAATAGTTCCTGTAAATACGTGCTATTTATTAAAACCCCGACCAAACTATACTGCACGCCATTCAAACACATCACATGCTTATGGATACTGCAGAGAAATTCTAGAGCTTTCCGAATCCATCAATCATTACTCCACACTAGCAAATGGACCAATACATCACAGAAGCACTTAAGCTTTGTTAGCTCTTGTAATTTACAGCCGTGGACGCGAATTTAGTCTCTTCTCGCATTTCAACGAGGCGGCTAAGAAAAGTTCCACAAGCGAAAACTTCGCTGTCACGTCACGTTTTTCTTTGAAGACAAGCTAAAAGTATGTAAGAGAAAACGATCCACTCACTTTCAGCAAACACCAGGTGCTGATTTGACTGAAGTGATTCCATTCGTTTCCATTTCGGCGAGTACAAGTTGTACAGCTTACCGTCATTGCTGTCAGTGATCGTAATTACTTAAAAATAACACTTGTTAAATAAAAATAACTTCACTTGCGGATGTCTCACCCGCAGCAATGACAGCTGTTAAACACTGCCCGCAATTCTAGAGAAACGTTTACGGAAATTTACAGTTAACCTACGGAAACGAAATCCGTAAAAGCTGAAGACGGGCCTGAGATCCGTAAATAAAAAAAATACTGAATGTCCCCAAATTCCCACAGCTTTGCGTTTCGGGAACGAGCGATGTCAAGTCTACAAGAAGATTTCTTGGCCACTGTAACCAGAACAGTATATAGCCTGTATGACATTTAGGATATACAAACCACTCAGACCTATTCTTTCAAGACGCAGTCGGTTGGTGCGTCGCCGGTCTGGCTTGCGGGAGGTTCTGGGTTCGAATCCCAGGTAAGGCATCGGCATCAATTTAAGTAAGGTCGTGAGTTAGTTTATAAGGCGTCCCCTGGCAAACCTCCAAGCGTAACACCGGGGAACGTTAATAAGCCATTTCCAAATTCCAATACTACTTCTAGGGATAGGAATATTTCGCGAGTTCAATGACCTGTAGGCTATTCTACACAGTACTGTGTACACTCGAGCCTCAGCTGTGTGTTCATTGGCTGTTGCCCCAGAGAGTATCCAGTGTTACTCCACACCTCTCGATGCTTGTTTCTGCGCAAGTCTGCTATTGGCTCAGAGTCGTCCTGACCTTTTCTAATGAGCTGTGATCTCTCAAGGTAACCTCTGTGTACAAGTGTTGGACGTCTATCTCGTCCTGAAATGAATTGGCGAAATTTTCCTATCGCTGTGCTATTTCTTAAAACAACAGAAAGTCGCAACAATTACCGGCAAACAGTCAGCAACGCTTAGAACACTACAAAAATTACTAGTAAGTGAAAATACGTATTTCACAGTTCTAGAACTGCAGTGTTTATATCTTGCTGTCAGATTGCGTAACTTTTGATTCATTTTCTATAGCGATCTGAAACAAAATACTTCATCTTCTTAAAATTAAGTCTTTTCATTCACGGAACACCTTGTTATGAAAGTTAATTTAATTTTTCGGTATTTTTTAAATTTCAAACCAGAAATACAGAAAAACTGATAAACGAATTTACATACATGCTAAGTCAATTTACGGAAAGCTTCTGTGAAATTCACGGAACGCCCGTTACTAAAAATGTAACGATCCCGTGATTTTACAAAGAGTTCAGGGGAGAAATATTTCCAGCATTCTTAAACAGTGCTGTTCAGGGTCGTGTTCTGTAAAGTGAAGATGGAGAGAAGAGGTCTGGGTGGCTCTTAACAACGGACTCTCGATAACCGGCGAGAGTGAAGCGACGTGGATATGGAGTAGGACTGGAGCCCAAGGGTGGAGGAAAACGGGAGATCCCCGAGAAAACCCGCTGACCAGCGGCGTCGTCCGGCACAATTTACACTTGCGAAAACCACGAGTGATTCCGCCAGGAATCGAAACCCTGCTCGCCTTGGTAGGCGGCGAATGCTCTAGCCACTTCTCCACTGCGGCCCCGTGTTCTATAAAAAAAAAGTGTTCGTAAATGGCTACGGGCGATTTCGTTTCGGAGAAGACGGGATGATTGTAGATTTTCTTGTAAGCTGTGGTATTATAATAAGGTTGCACGGGGTGTATTTTAACCATATGATTACCAAATTAATTTATAATTTGTAATGTTCCAAATAAGAAATTTGTTTAATGCACACACTGTAAACAAAAATTGAGTTAAAATTCCTTGCATGTAAGGGAAGCTAATTACCTCTAAAGGTAAGGCAAAATTACCTCTTAAATGTAGAGTAAAATTACACATGACAAGTAAAGTGCTATTCCCTAATCGTACGGAAAAAAGTACTTTGCAAAAGCGAGGGAATAATCCCATACAAGTGAGGGAAAATTAACTACATTGTATAATAAAATTAGATAAAAAAATTATTTCGGAGTATTTGTACTGTTAACTTTTATCACCTATATCCTCTGACGAACAGTAATCGAAACCTGAACACTAAAATCCTCGATAATTTCTGGTGTGTGGGGGCCGAACAATGGCCCACTATCAGGGTAGGCCGATGCGCCATCCATTACATCACAACAACGTGACAGCAACAGTGAATATTAGCGTGTTAAATTATTGTGTGTTCCGCCCGTCCTCCCACTTAGCTGTTGAGACCATGCTGAGAGGATGGTAAGGTAATTGTCCCATCCATATATGGGATTTCCCACTACCATGTGCGTGAATTTTACTCCAGAGTGAGGCAATTTTACCTTAACTGCATAAAATCCTGTATCCCCTCACAAGTTTGTGAATTCTACCTTACACTTGTAAGATATCTTCCCTGATATTTTTTTTACATTGTACTGTGTTTCAGCTGGCCGAGACGTTGTTTCGCTGTCACAACCAATAAGCTGTATGCATTGTGTCCAGTGATCAGTGATATGAACCAATCACAACGTTAAGAAGTAGCACGGTTTAGGAATCATTCACCCACACGGTCATGATCATTGGGCAGTTCCTCACAGACCACAGTATTGGTCAGATATAAGCTTCACATGCAACGTGCAGACGATTGCCGGCAATGGGCATGAAAGTATTATCTGCTATTTCAGTGAACGAAATCTAACAGAGAATGATATGCTTGAATTGTACTTTAGGCATGCAATTTGAAGGCCTATGAAGAAAGAGAAAGCAAATGAATTACTCAGCAGCAAAAGTTTTTTTTCTAGTGAGATATATAGACTAATTTCAAGGGAAGTTTTGCGAAACAAGGCTAATTGTGACAAGACAAGAGAAGTTGAATAACCCAGGAAAGACTTAAACGAGAGGGAATTCTTTGTAGAAGGGAAATTGGAAGGTTGGCACAAAAGGGCTGGAGAGACACCTTTCGTCGTCCTTTTCCCGAAAGATGTAAATTCTCGTTGCGTAGGCCTTCTCGAAATTAAACTCGTCTGCGACTTCTTTCAACTCCGAAACACTCGTGACGTCATCGTCTGGAGCGACAGCGAAGTAACGACGCGCAGGATCGACAGGATAATGAGATTTAAGGAATCCTGAGGCGCGGGGCTGCAAGCCGTCGGGACTCGACAGGATCTGCGTCCTTTTAGCCGGGGAGAGGCGGTGTCTGTGAATCCGCGAGGCAGGACCTTCTAGCGTGCTACATCTCAGAGGGGAAAACAATTGTTCGCTGGACACACGTTCAACCAAGTTCCCAACCAAATATGCCTGATAAGAAGTAGCTCTTTATATTTTTTATTTATTTTCATTTTCTATATACGCAAGATTCAGCTCTTGGGAATTTCAAAACATGCAGTTTGTCTGCTTAAATTTGCTACTAACACGAGAGCCTAACTTGCAACTTAGACTGATATTGAAAATTAGGACACTGAGTACAGCCAAAGGATCGTTTTACAAATTATATCAGCAACAACTGCTCTTAAAGAACTAAATTTTAATGATGCAGTAATGAGGAATTTAACTGTCAACGATACTGCTATACTCGGCAACATACTTTTCTCTAAGGAGCTTGCAGTTGCTCATTAAGGTCACACAGTACTTCGATGTAATGCTCGCAAAATCTCCTAAATATAGTTACAACGACACAATGAACAAATACACTATGACGCTCAAACATAGCAAAATAGGCCTACATTAATTTGCTTGCAATTCCTATACAAACGAATTCTCGCTGTCGAAATTAGAAAAAAATTACAGACATAATAACCGCTCCTTAAAGAAATACTACTAATGAGAATATTTTAGAAAGTTTTATATTTATTTTATGATGTCGCTATATGCGCGAGCTCATCGTTAAACACCGCACGAAGACAAAAAAACATAGAATTATTTCCGCTTTATTTTCGTCCATAGATGCGCTAAACTTTGCTTTGAATACGCGCAATGATTTTTCCTGTACGAAAATATTTTTATTTTAATTTTACCATATCAAAATAATAAACATATACTTCATATGCAAAATAAGACACGTTGAACTAATAATTTTACTCCCTATATAGCCTATATTTTACAAATAATACAAATAAAACCAATACTAAACTGAAAAAAGATGAAATGCTACTTTTATACGTATTACAGCGTAGCTAGTAAAACTTAGGCTAATTACAAACCTTCACAGAAAGAATAATCTTATCAAACATATCACGTATAAATTAAGTATAATGAAAAATATAAACTAATGTGTGTGTGTGTGATTACATTCACATGTTAAGAACCTATGCGAACGATTTTCAATCTCAATGATCTTACCGATGCATTCGTGTTGATTTATATTACTCATAGTCAGTAATGCTGTATTGTGAAATGTAAAAATTCATTGCGAATGAGTAAACTATTACTTTTTTCTGAAAACTGACCTATGTAAACTGCTCATAAAGCGAAATACTCTGGCGTGATAAACACATTTATGAATTCTTCTTTCATTTCTATGTGTTTTAGGTGTATAATCCAATCACAGATGCATCCAACTTTCCTGAAGCCTTGGCTGAAGTTCTACTTCCAGGATATTCATCTGCCTCATGCGAACAAAATGTAACTGGATCTATGAAATTTCACCAAAGGGACAGCGCACCACAATAGTCCGCACTCAGTGTAGTAATGTTTTGCGTAGGAACTATTTCTTAAAGGCTGTTCACGATAAAGTGAGTACTTTAGAAATTAACCTTAGAAAATGTCACTACCCCTGCATGCATTTATTTTGACTGGCACGCTGAGTGACATTTGCCCGGCAAAGTTGGTAACGATGGATGGAAAGTAGTTTCATAACTTAACGACGAATAAAAAGTGTTGTTACAATTTGCGATGACTTAAAATTATTTTCTTCCGCTTTCTGTATTTTAATGCCGCGAAGTGTAAAAATGAGCAAGTTTTTAAATATTTACTTTTTTAATGATTTCATAGTTTAATTTGACTGACCCATGAATAAAGTTATGAGGCCCATTACAATGTTAATTTTACACGAGGCGAAGGAATACACAACGTGTATACAAGTAAATGTTAAGTAGGGCTTTCAAAAGTGCTCATTTTACCGGGAACAGCCTATACTAGGCATTACTAACACATTAATCATCTCACTATTTTTATTCATATTAATTATAATTGAAAGATACTACTTTATAGGTAAAATAAAAACCAAATAATCCAATTTAACAAAAAAATTTGGCTGTTTCATGTCAACAGAAGTATAAAACACTTATGAAACATGACATATTAGGAAACAAACAAACACGTCATACGTAGGTTGTTTTTTCGAAGGTTTGATTCAAAAATGCAAAGAAATCTCGAATAAACTATAGTGGATTCTCATAATCTTCCTCAACGGCACAGAAATTTTCAAAGCAACGTTTCTCGAGCTATACCCGAGCGGTGGACCTCCAATTGTTAACATTCAAAATTCTTCATCGTACGGGAAATATGTTACCTTTTTCATGCAATATTTTCGTAAATGTGGCAGTTAACGGATATTAAATTACAGTGACCTTTATTTTTGGTTTCTACTGCATTTAAATTCTATCCTAGAACATAGGATATAAACAAACAATTATTTTTTTCGTACTCAGTATAACGCAATTGTGACGTAATTTGTTTCGTACGTTTTGCCACTTCAAAAACCACCAAAACACATTTTTTTTTTTTTTCGGAAGTCACCTAAGTTTACGTAAAATGCAGCCAAATTATGAAAGCGCGTTATTAAAAATATTAATGAACCGTAACTGCACGAATATTTCTGTACGATTTTTTTTTACCGGTGATTTCTTGTAAGAGAAAGTAATTTTCTTATAGTATAATTAGCCAGTTTGTTAGCGTCTAATTAAATTGACTTTTATTGGGTAGCCTGCGTTGGTTGCAATTACTGGCAAAGATTCTGGGAGTGGTAATTAAGACGTGCAGAGAACTGGAAGTGTGGAACAAGTCTGAGCACGACCAGCTCCGAGACGCGTGGTGTACAACTTGGCAACGAAGTCCTTATCCAAGCCGTCTTTGGTTCGTGACTCTAACCAAAGTCACAGAATCGGTAGGCACATAAGCGTACAGAAGCAGTGTTGGAATTGAAGTGGGTTGAAGCCGGGAAATTTCCCCCCTTTTTTTGTAAATTTTTGTCCTTAACTTCTGCACTACTGTGTTCACTCCCAACCAAGGAAATAACATTTGTGTACCCATTACATGATTTTGTGATTGATTTGTCGAGATACCTACCGTTTTCATCAATGTTTGTTGGTACGTTTGTGTTCACAATACGATTTTGCGATTGAATGGTGCAAGGTATCATGATTTCATAGCAAACGAATTACCTTGTTATTGTTGGCGGATGTGCCAAACCTTCAAAGGCATGATGGAGCACAGACCCGTTTCCCCCCGACATGTCAGAGAGCACCTAACAGAGACATTCAATGGTCGATGGATTGGTCAGGGAGATCCATTAAGTTGGCCTTCGCGTTCCCCTGAACTTCATCCATTGGATTTCTGGTTGTGGGGAGAACTGAAGGCTTTGGTGTTTGGAACCCCCATCAATGATGTACATGCACTACAGTAACGTGTCATCAATGCCTGACAGCACATCGTAGACCAACCAGGAGTGCTTCAAAGGGTGCGTGATTCCCCACGACGTAAGGTACAAGGATGCATCACTATGAATGGACACCACATTAAGCACCTCTTGTAGCGATGGTGAACAAGTGCTCATAGCTCGTACGGTATGGCTTTTCGGGCCCATTTATTTCTCGTTTTGGTGCATGCTACCTCCCCGCAAAGTATGGAAATAGTTTTTTTAAACAGCCGGTATATACACACGCACTCACACACACGCGCAGAGTGTTCCGGTAACTCAGTGGGCAAACTTCCCACGTAGTTTCTTTTGACCAACTGTAACACGAAAGCCTTATACACTTATACCTGGAAAATTATTTTTATATCATTAAGATTAAATATCAAATTTTCGGCGTACAGCGCCTGCAGAATAAGGCTGTGCAATCATGTGTGTAGAACAATCTGCATGTGAAGTAGGCGCGGGACACTTAATTATTATTTACGCAGCGGCAGTTGGGATATTCATGCGCAACAGAAACTCTCTTTTATTTTTTTTTCAAACATCAAACAGTGCCAAAAGCACATGCAACACTTATCAGACCTTCAAAAACTCAAACGTTACTTGGATCACTTTCATGGAGATAACGTTTTGGCACTCAGTATTGTAGATAAACGTAGTGGCATGGACTACAATCTCTTTTTACACATGCTGAAGTCCTTGTCAACAATGAAATATTTTAAATTTTTGAAGCTTTTTATACTCTGTACAGCATAAGTTTAAAGAAAATTAGGGTTTCATTATCATCTGTCTTAATACATAAAATCTAACAAGCAATTTTTCAGAGAGAGTTAATTAATGAATCTACGGAACTTTGTGTAAAATGTACGGAGTGTCCGTCACTGGAAAATAAAACCAAATGCTCTTAATTTTAGGAAAATTTCTTCTGAATAATTCTTAAGAATACATCTCAGTAATTTAAAGGAAATTGTTTATAACAATGCGGAAGTGTAAAATATATTTAATAAATCATAATTTCGGGAAACATTTAGTTCCATATTTTTGCATTTTCTTTACTGAAAGCACTCGTTATTCTTTGCCTGGTTGTCTCATCACATGGACGAGACTTCGAGATACGTCCTTCTGGCATCGAACCAGGGAGTGGTGGCCTGCATTTCCAAGGCGACGTCGCAGATGAGCAGGTATCTTTTTTTCCGGCACGCGTTCTCCTGGCTCCACTCCATGAGAACTGCAAATCTGTAGTTAAATACCGTGCATCCTAACAGACGATACTCGGTACATTGGGAACAATTTATTACTAGCGAACCGAGTAGTATTGGCGTGACACTGCACCTGTTAAAACTCTTTGACGACGGTACATATATGTCGGCAATACGAGCAAGGTTGAAGTGAGCTGCCTATATGTTCCACCACAGCAGTATTAGTCGTGTTGGTCTCTGTATTTACACTTGCCATCGTCCTAATGGACCTGTTTACACCGTGCACTCTTACTGTACTCCGTAACGTATATTAATGGCTGGCCTTGAGCCCGAAGAAGTCTCGCGTTGATTGGGTACCAATTAATGTGTCGCAACAGCCGTAAAACGTTTTACAACCCATCGTGTTCGTTTGGGAAATTATTAATAACAGTTTTATCCTCACGAATTGGAATGTTAACTAGTTTTAATATGTTTCGATAAAGTTGGGCGAAACAGCGGCAATATAAAAGCGCGAGTTTTGTCTTCAAGATCAATGAAATGTGCATATAAACGTAGCCCCGTGTGTGTGTGTAGCCCCGTATGTGTGTGTGTATGTGTATATATATATCTATACACACCTCAAAGGATTAAGCGTTTATTTTCACTGCGAAACCATGATGAATGTCCGAAATACTAATATCACATACTGCAACTATAAAATGAACAGGCGAATGTATGTACAACAAAGAATAGTAGGGAATGAGAATTTCATGCATAGCGAAAATGGATTTCAAGCTTCTCCTTGTTTAATAATCAAACTGTCCGGTATTATGATGTTTTTTTTTTTATTATAGGTGGTTTGCGGTTAAAGGAACCTTTTCTGAAAGTAATCTCCAGCTGCAGTGCTCTGTATACTCTAATCTCGTTCAACGATATAACCTTGCCTGGAGTAGAAGACATTGCCAAAGCGTCTTGTTCCGAGAGCTGCAAAGAGATTAACAAAGGATCTGTGTTGGAATGTATAAGGGTGAAAAATGGGAGCACTCTGAGAAACCCCCCTCAAAATAACAACTGTAACAGTAGCGTGGCAAATTTTGATGTTATTGAAATTTTGTTTGAATGTATTTAAGGGCTTATAAGATAAAAAAAATTGTTATACAATTATGCTTTACTGACTAAAATCATATTCAGTACCCTACCTCGATGTATTACCAGTTAGAGGCCTGACTACTATTGGGAAACACACTTTAATGTGCGCTACAAATACATTAATTATTTAAAAATATTCAGTTGTATGACTATAATGAACGGGCCTGTTTATTTCTGTATTACAGGATGACCAAGATCTACCAGACGATCTAGTAACGACGTCTGCCATTCCTACATGTATGATGTATGCGGTATATGTTGATAAATGTATAATATATACTTATTTCATTGCGGTCTAATAACTTAAAACTACGTTTAAAAAACAGCTAGCCTTCCTTTTGTACAAAGAAAATCTTTTTTTAAAATATGAATGACTTACTTTTAAAAGTAGAGGTTTCCAGAAAATAAAAAATAATAGTAAAAAAAGGAAAACAGTGTAATTATTTAATATTAAGGCTGTATTTTATTTGACTGGTCAGTCTGTGGAAGGTATTAACAATCATTGGCTTCGAGTAATGAGTTTTATTACAGTTCAGTAGTAATAGCAAGACAAATCTCTGAAACGCAATACTTCAAATCACACGGGAGCAATCGCTTATAGCAGTTCCCGGCATTTCATTTCACCGGTGCCTTTTCAATTTCTTAAGTTATTTTTTTAAGAAATTAGTTTACTTTATATTAACCCAAAACATAAATAAATTTTATTTTCCAAATTTCGAATTTTATGTAAAATTTAATGCTGAGCACACACTTACATTCACGCCTATTGCATCCTATGTAACATGCATTTAAATTATCGAGCTTAAATATCGGTTTTGAAATTGTATGTTAAATTGTGATGTGACGTGAATATCTTTAATATACATCTACAGAATTTATTCCCAGATATGAGATGAAAAGTACTTCATAAAGCTGTCCGAAGAGGAATAAAATATAAAATATATTACTTTTCCATGTAAGGCTGCTTATTATCATAAAACTGGCTTACTTTTATAGAGATACTAAGCAAGTAGATCTGAGGATCAGTTCCTGAAATATCGTATTTACTCATTCAATGGCATTAATAAATAGTAGGAGAGTATTCGAATTTGACAAATATAAATTATTAGTTCGTAATTATGGGCGAAACAAAAATAGATGTTGGTTTTGTCAGCGATAACAAAGTTATTGACATTTGCTTATAGTATAATAAATTCCTAAAACTCACAAGTATTCAGCATTATTCACAGTGATCGGTTTAATAATGTTTGAATTTTCGATAGGCCATACTTCCCCTGAAACATATACGTATACATTAATATATGTAAATTTATATGAAATTGTATGTTGATAAATATTTCCAAAATTATGGATTACCATTCTTAACCTTTTGAACACTGCGTACATTTACAATTACATTTGTTACAGAGAATTAATCTTGTGTCTGGATCTGTACTTAGGTATGTATGCATGCTTGTACACTGGAGTAATATGAACTCAATAACAGAAATTTTATTGTACGGCGGTTCCATTCAGTGATCAAACGTTAAGGTGGCCGCCTTGGTAGGTAGGCAACACGCCTGACGGTGTACTGAGATGCAGCACAAAACGTTTTAATCACAAACCGCCCAACGGGTCTGAGTGAGCTCTCCTTACGATAAGCATTTCAGAACCCTTACGCGTCTGTATAAGTTTTTCAGTTCCTCCATTTCTCCCTAAAGCGTGTTTTATTGATTGTGCATAATAACTCAAACAGGTGTTTTCACTGTCATTTTTAGGTATGAACATTCCGGCACAAAAAAAAAAAAAATAGGGACGTGCATCAAACCTTTGTTTTTTATTATTACGTGATAAAATGGCTGAGTCTACACTGAACGTCTCAGGGAAGTAATCCACGGCAAGGCTGCTCGCCAGTTCAGTGCTTTGCGCGTAGAGGTGACGAGAAGAGTTGATGCGCATGTCTCGGTCGCCCCTAGCGCCCCCACACGCCTTTAGGTTTCAGACGTGCCAAATTCCTTCAACCAGGAGGCCACCTCAAACCTGCTTCTAGTAGAACATACCCTCTGTACTGGGGCACAGTAGATGAAATTGTTAATACAGCAACTATTATAACTGAATAAGAAAATTGTTTAACATATTTTTTTTAGTCAAATTAAAAAAAAAATAGCTAGGTTAAAAGTTTTTAAAGTTTTCGGCGTGAAAGTTACGTAATGAAGTTTATTGCAAACTGACACGTCATACTGGGCAGCTTCGGATAAGGCACGGTTGACCTTGGAACATTTACGAGTGCATCACGTTCTATCACTGATGTGTAAAGAGGTGACTGATCACGCTAACAAAGATAAGGGCCTTCCCCTTTTTCCTCCTGTACATCGCATTCCGAGAAACAAATAAACAATGCCCCCCCCCCCCCCCCCCGGTTCTTCCCACCGGGGCCGCGGTGGCTAAGAGGTTAGACTGCACGGCCTCCCACCATGGCCAAACAGGTTAAATCCCCGTTCGGGTCACTCCCGGATTTTCGCAAGTTGGAATAGTGCCAGACGATGCCGCTGGTAGGTGGATTTTCTCGTGGATCTCCCGTTTCCACTACCCTTGCATTCCTGCGCTGCTCCATTCTCACCTCGCTTTGCCCTCATCGGCCCTCAAGACATCGATGTTAAGAGCCGCCCAAATCTCTACACTCACGCATATATTTGCCAGCATCGCTTTGCCAGTGCGTGGTCAGGTTTAATACACACAGAGCTGATGACGTCACATTAGCGTCAGAATGGGCGTCTAGGACCGCGATTTGATCGCCACGCATGTTGGGCCATTGACAATTTACAAAACATAATACCGATTCTGCAACGATTCCCCCTCAACGTGCCCTGGGATTTTCGGGGCACTTGAAACAGCCACCTGTCCTCCCAAATTTTGACCTCAGGATAAGAAAGCAGCCCTCCATCAAAACGTCCTATCATCGACCTAGCGATAGTCTAATAAACAAGGTAATTTTTTTATATTAAAATATGATTTGTAAAATAATTTCCTGTAGCTTAGTAAAAACCACTTTTAAATATGATTGACCCTTGATCCTACTGCTAGTAAAATGTTTCAAATTGAATTTAATATTTAATGTCAGACATTAATTAACCTCGACGATGTAAGACCGTTTTGATAAGATTGCTGTGTAGACCCTCTTGATATTTTGATTAGGAATTATATCATAGTAAATCGATTTCCACATGTGTAAATGAAAATAATTCTTTTCCTTCAAATGCATTTTCACTGTACACATTCTTTTTCAGTCTTTAACGTTTTGGTATAAAATAATTTTTTATTACCCTCTCTATACACAAGCGCATTTATGAAACTGGCAGAGGCAGGTTAATAAACTTGAGTACTTTGTGATACTTAGTTCATTTGCGGATTCGACATCCTGTTTACAGTTTCCAACTTTATGGCCTAGAATAAATTTTTTACCCAATCTCCACTCTCAGACACGTGTGCATTTCTGAACGTGATGATAGAGGGGAGTAACCTCCAATTTCTGGCAAGAATTTTTTTTATTTCTCTCCGGGCCGGGAAGGGGGGGGGGGTATGCGTGCGTAAATTTGCAGCCTCGCGAGAACAAGGGAGTTGGTTGGCCTCAGGGTGACGAGTTGCGCAATCGCACTCAGGGGAATTGAGAAGGCTCGCTGATGCTGGCGGTTAGGGGGGGTGCTGGAAGATGGAACGCTGGTGGTAAAATGGCGGGGGTTGGGGGGATGGAAAGCAGTTTATTACAACGGACGTGGCTTCTCGCCCCAAGGAACGGGCAGCTGACTGCTTCCCCCTAACCCCCTCACTCACCCGCGAGGAAGACAAAACGCCCCCGCCGGGGCTACAGCTGCCGTTCAAATAAGAGAACTGCTGGGGATTGTCCCCGATCCTCCGCACCGGGTCTTACAATGGCGAGTTTTATTTCGAGAAATTAAATTTGTGCGGAGACTTTCGCATCCAACCGCACGTAAAATTCGAATTAATTTCGGGTGGCGCAGCCAAAGTATAGGCTGTTCACGGTAAACTGAGCATTTCTGAAAGCCATATACTTACGATATGTTTGTATGCAAGTTGTGTATTTTTTCGCCTTATGTGTTATTAACACTTCCATGTTCCCCGCCTTTATTACTATTCTGTAAAGTAAAACCATACAATTATTAGAAAATTAAATACTTTATAAAATTGCTAACTATTACAATTAGGTGCATTAAAAAAAGGCAGGAAGTGAAAGGAATAAACGCAAATTATCACAGATGATAATAAAAAACTTTTAATTCGACGTTAATGCATGGAAATTCTTTCCTTCAATCGTTAAAATTATCACTGGGCACATTCCTATATGTGCGTCCGTTAAAATATGATACAGGTAAGAGCAGAGACATTTTTGTGTAGTTGATTTCAAAAGTGTTAACTTTATCGTGAACAGCATTTAAAAGTGTGATTCCTTCTGGGGTTTATCTCAGACGAACGAACCACTTACGTACTATTACAAGGCGCCATAGTAGCTATCTGAGTTCGTGAGGTATGTAGGTCTTAACAAATATAATATAACGAAATCTGATTGTTAACTTATTTCTACAGCTGTTATTAACAACATTAAGCCATCTATATCAACTGTTACTTTTTTTATTGCAGGTGAGCACAATATTTAATGTCTATCTAAATTCTAATTTAAGTGCTTATTACTGTCTCTGTATTGGTGCCAGTCACTTAATTAACCCTCTTAGTTTACACGTATTCTATCGGTCTATTGCCATCATTCCAATTGTCTAACACACACACATCCAGTTCAGTAGTCCCACCTGCAAGTTTCACTCTTCACTATACCGATGCTCGCAGTCCGGAGACTTCACTCCCGCTGTTCACACTCGTCGCCATTCCGCTCTGTGCTGGATTGTCGTTTCGCTTTCTTCACATGCCTACCACTTAAGGGGAAGTTTCCTTGCTATTTTGGATTTACGTATTTTCCTCATTGACATAATTTTCGGAGTCAATGTTTAAAAACCAAGCTAGTAATGACATAAGGAATATTTTAACAGTTGTTTCTAAATCCCACTTAATTTTTCTCACATGATTAGTGCCACATCTGTAACTGTAATCAAACATTGTCTAATTATTTAATAATTTCAGTTCCGCATGGGAAAAATACAGGTATATTTAAAACCGTACAAATTAAAAAAACACTCGTTAAGTAGTTGTCCATGTCATCTCTAGCTTTAATTTTTTATTTCTGGTCATGCGTTTTCATTACGAAGATTTGTAAGAAAATTCGAAGATGGAATGGATACTACCCCCGTGGGAACCCCGCGTCCTAGGCCAAGAAGCGAAGGAGCGATACGGGCGACACTATCACGCGCGCCTAGTGACCTCATCGCTCCTACGCGCAACGAGTGCAGTGCTTCCGCCGTAACGCTGCAACTGGAACATCATATCTGTAACAGTGGGGCCTTACTGCACGCGATGAAAACCCAAGGATTTAACTGCGCCCGTATCTTTGTACTTTTCTCTTGCCAGTTAAGGAAACTGCATAGGCAAGATTTAAAAATGCGATATTTGACCATTTTCGCGATTTTTTTTTTCTCCAAGAATACACTTAATATGATAAAAGTAAAAAAATAGGGGCATAGATAATAGTTTTTTTTTTTTTTTTTTTTTTTTATCTTTTATGACAAAAGTCGTATTCGCAGAACAATTATTTACAAATATTTCACAAAAAAAAAAAAAAACGCGGGGTCCATCCCACTCTTAAGGTCGCACAATCCTCCAAACTCTCAACTCTCAAACTGTCATTTCGGAGGTCCATCGCGCCTCAAGGGGTATGAAGACTCGCCATATTTTATTTTTTTTATTTTATTTTAGGCTACTACCCGCGAACGAGGAATTTGATTGCTTTTTTTTTTTTACAATATGACATAGGGTATAAGTAAATGCGTTTCCTGTAATCTGCTCTGTTCGATTGCCGCAACTATTATTACCTCTGTATTGGCTCCCTCGGAATTATTGATTATTCTACCTCGTCTGTTACAAGTTAGAAAATATCGAATTCAGAGAAGCTGTAACAATTCAAGAACATTTAGGAAGGCATTGTTTATGCTTTGCCGTGCAAAAAAAAAAAAATGGTATTGCACCTCCTGAAATCGAATTTGTGGCGGAAACCCTATAAAAATTACCAAACAGTGGCTGGCCCTCCCTTAACGGTCCCTCCTGCCTGTAATTTGAACTGCGTTGCAGAGTGTTTGACATCTCGGTTTTTTGAAGAGACCATTAAACGTGCCCCCATTATGTTTAAAACGAAAAGACGAGGAAGTAATGGTACTTTATAGTTACGAGCCATGCTGTAAATATTATTTCGGTGCTCTCAAAATATAGTTAAAATGGCCTATGGAGTACTGCACTCGACTATCCAACGTGAAGAACTCATAAAAAAAAATTGTACAGACACCATAAAAAATTGTCAGAAAAGTGTTGTTTATGATGTATATGAAAGAAGAATGTATGCAGGTAGGTTGGCAGGCTGGACCCTTAACTAGTCTGGCCGGCCCGATCTAGAAGGTTCCCCACACCTCGAGTCATGCGGAGAGGCGAGGGCGTTTTCCAGAACTTTCTTTCGCAGATAACCCAGAAATTTAATCCACTGAAGGTCAGGAGTGCGTGAGTTGCGATAGGCTTATCTTGGCTCTACGCAGTGGCTTGCCTTTGTAAATCTCCAAGCGCTTCTCGGATTAACGCTCGCCTGACCTTCAACCAAGGGGAGCGATGAAGAGCAGCGAGCAAGTAACAATACATTCGCTGAATATTTACCACAAATATTCACTGAGAAAATTTTTGAAGGAATTCACATTTTGTAAGTTAACATTACCGATCAATTTTCTCTCTGAAAATGATTTGTTAAGCAATGTAATGGATGTTCAAACTCTCAGGCGAAAAAAAAAGAGTATTTCCATAATAAATATGACTTTTATAAAAACAATTTTCACTATTCATGTAAAGGAAAGTGTATATGCATGAGTAATTTTAAAGGGATTCTGTTTACTCCCTTAGCCGTAGTATGTCGTTCGACCATTTTGTATGCAGTATTAAAATATATTAAAAAGGAACCTACCAATAGTAATTTCGCAGCTCAATTTTCACTCATATTTAAATATACAGAACTACTTTCCCTCCATCGTTATTAACTTGACTGATCACGTCACTCAGTGCGCCCGTTAAAATATGTGCAGGTAGGAGCAGTGACTTTTTTTTCTACGGTTGATTTCGAAAGTGCTCACTTTATCGTGGACAACCTCTGCGCGTGTTTACTGAAAGCGTCAGAGGCAGCGAACATTCAATTGTACAAGGCTACGACAATAGAAATTCTAAGTTCGAGATGTATTCTACTTACCAACCGCTCAGATAATTTATTTGACAGAACACCAATAGTCGTAATTATGATCATGCAAAAACACAGCCAATCAACGATTAGCTTCATAAATAAAGTAAATGCATTTTCGAATACTACTGAAATGAAGGCAATAAATTCGAAATAATAATAAATACACTGTAAAAATTTATTGCAAACTTTTGAAATGAGATCATAATGAAAGTCTCTAACCTAATTTATATTGTAAATAATTATACATATGAGACCTGCAATTATAGGAATGTTGAGCGTCGCTGAAGTTGGCATTTTACCTACCCATGTGAATGTTTTCTGAGCAAGTGAAGGAAAGCTGCCTTGGATGTATGGGACATATGCTTGCCACTCACGCTTTCTCACTATAAGAGTACACTGATATGGTAGATGTACGAGTACTTCATTAGAGTGAATATGGTGCGTATTAAAATATCGAGTTTGAAAAGAGATTCAGCATTAGTGGTTTACTTTCCATAGTTTCACTCCACGCGGAGAAAGGGCGACGTTGAATCAAACGAAGTTTGTTTGGGGCAACCAAATTTCTTGTTTTATTTTGTTGGCTCAAGCAAAGATATGTTTTGTTTGGCTCCACGTACATTAAACCGCTTCAGTTAGTATAAAAAAAAATTGAAATCCTGCCAAGAAAGAAAGGACCTTCACAGCCTGGGCTGGAGCGCTACGCCTTAACAACTTAAGCTAAACTGACTATTGATAAAATTGGAATATCTTTGAACACATGCATTTCAAATACAGGACAAACAAGCGTACACAAAAATTTCAAATTTTACAACTTTAATTTTAAGTTACCTTTGAATTTGTTTTATTATGGCCTTTATACCATTATTCAACCTCAATAAATTCGCTAACAAACACGTTTACTATTCTAATTTCCAGAAAAATATTAACAAATTCTCGAGCTGGATTTTCGAACGAAGTTAATCAAACGAGTGAACGAACAAATATGTGCAGTTGAGCCAACAAAATATTTTGTTTACAGTTTAATTTAATTTGGCCTAAAACAGAGGGTTTTGTTTATTCAAACGATACTTTGTAATATGAACAAAACAATTATGTTGCTTTTCAAGTTTTGTTTAACTCATTAGAATATTTTGTTGGGGTGACAAAATATATATTCAGCCAAATGAAATATTTTGTTCGCTGTTCACTTAGTGCATGTCAATGTATGTTACAATTTTCTCGGGAAAATCTGCCAACTGGGAAAAAAAGGATGTTCTATATGCAGACGAGAGCTTTAGGAATAGAACTTTTCGGAAATATGTGTGTATAAGTCATTCTTCAAAAGTTACAAAATACTGTACCTCATGCGTGTGTGTATTTATTTACTACACATGTTCATATGAAAAACATTTATATTATAAAAAGTATATATTTAACTGGGTGTGTCGTCAATGAACTAACGAGAAATGCTTTGATGCAGAATGGCGTGTTTTTAACTTAAGGCAGATTCCCACCCGCCATCTTGGATTTATATAACTTTCGCCATACTCTGGAAATACAGTTTTGTATCATGTTTTTGGAAAGACAGAGCACAGAGCATTGCCTAGTGAATTGTCCGAGGTCAGTATTTCCTGATTACTGTTGATATCGTCGCTTTTGCAATCATTCGCAAGAAATAATCTTGCTTTCGCCTTGACAATTACCAGCTAGAAATTAATAAATGTTTGTAGCGAAGCTGTGGCAGTTTGATAACGTTTGGGAAGCTGTTATTTAGGATATGTCTTGCGGGAAATTTCAATACACCTTCTGAAATAGAAGCTTTGGCGAAAAAAAAAAAAATCGATAAATTCAAGATGGCGGGTGGGAATGCGCGTTAAAGAGAATTAGATTTAGTAAGGGACGTTCCCGGTAGGGTCGCCGCCGATTTTGGGTCAGTCGAGAATGTAATGCCGTTCTCCAAGGACCACTCGTAAACGAAAAGATGCTCCTGAGAGAGAAATTAACGTCATTGAGATAACGAATCTATGCGTAAAAATTGCTCTCATTTTTAGGAAAGTTTGTCCACTTGTTACCCCTAACCGACGGAGTTGCAGCCCACTCAGAAATTACGCGAGTGCAGAAATTATTCAGTGGCGTAGCGCAAAAAAAAAAAAAATACTGGCTAGCCGCTAGCTAAAACTTAACCCCTATCTCACACATGGCCGTGTAAAATCGTGCTTTACAATTTATTCCTCGACAAATGGCCGGCAGAACGTAAAAATACTGCTCCACAGCACAGGACCATCGCGTGCGACAGACAAACACGTACTCTTCTCCAAGGGAGATTAATTGATTTTAACAGAGCCTTATTTGACATGTTTATACTTTCTCGAATTAGTTAAACAGGAAGCAGTCGCAAATTACCTGCGGACAACACAGTTGCCAAGAACACCACAACGAACACTAACACAAAAGAAAACACAGCGGACATGGCGCATTAGCGAAGATTATGTCAGAATACGACTTCTCGATATCCGGGCATCTCTAACGAGCGATAATCACTAACGGCAGTTACAACCTTGCGATGAAGTAGGCCTGAATCGAACGTTTTGAATGCTCAGATCATGATCAATTACGAAAGAAAATGAACAATTTCATAAGGATAACACAAAAGTGAATTATTTCTTACACATGCTACTTATAAACTTATCTCTGTAACAGAAAGGATCATTACAGTCAGCCAGCAAGATTCTGTTCAATATACCTCAAAGACACTTGCAAGACATGTTTTAATTGCAATACAATTTTTTTTAAAGAAGAACTTATAGAATTTCTCTTATTTCATGCTTAATAATGTTTCATCACTCCTAATTCAGTGGTGAACTGTGGGTGTGATAACTAGGGCGTTCTCAATTGATCATGGAGCATCCGATTTTGAATTTCGCTTAAGCCAAGGATGTTTGTAATAATGTTTTTTTTTGTGTTAAATTACAAATAGTTCAATTTGTATACTGTCTCTTTGTCACCATTTATTTTTACGGCAGTAAAACTAGCGTTTCTACACGTTGTGGGAATGATGTTCGTCCTACGTGTTTTATAGGGCATTGCTACCATGTTTTAATTTGTATTTATTTTTGTGGACCAATGTTGGCACCTAGACTGCTATTATTTCTATTCTATGTATCATTTTACAAAATTCCTTAATTATTTTTATTGATGGTCGTGTAAAATTATACATTTGATTTGATGTCTATTGCTTCCATCATGTGACTTGCTTAAAGAAATATAATTTTAGTGTTGCCGAAGATTTTTCTCTGTGTCACATTCATTCGGCATGAAGATCTAACTTATCGGATGGAATCAAAAACAAATAAACTTATATTTTCTACTCGAGGCTATTTTGTACACCATAATTATCTGCTCACTAGGTTTTAGCCTAATTAAGACTCTACATATAAGAGGAGCCCTAATTAAACATCTAGATACCATATTTCCCGACTATTTGAGTGGATGTTTTCATTTACAAGTATTACAATTAAAATCACGTATTTATTATAACTGTTCTATTTAACGGCATATATATATATGCAGTATGGTTATAGTAGATTTCCAAAACGTGTCATCACAACGTCAATAAAACAAAGAAAAATGATTAGGCTCGCAGTATAAACGGTAATGTACCTAGAAGAATGATTCAGCTGTCCGACAGCGGTGTGTGTGATATCGTGTCCGAGAGAGCTGTTTGGAGTACCGAAACAATGGCGAATGGCGCGGGGAAGTACCGGAACAATGGCGAATGGCGCGTGGAAGTGCACACAAGGAACTGTGACCTTCCTTGCGTTGAACAACCCGCTTCCTTGAAGCCGGGCTTTACCCAGGAAACTCTGCGGGGTTTATAAACCCCCGTGCTCTTGGGTCCAGGCACCAGTGTTCTGCCGTCAACCATTCGAGGTAAGTTCGCAAACGGTATAGTTTTAGGATTGTGCGGAGGTCGTTAATTTGCTCTTATCATAGGCCTATATACACTGCAAAACAATGGAAGAATTACCTGACAAGTGTAAGGTAATATTCGCAAACTTGTGGGGAAGGGGGGGGGGGGAACATAGCTTTCCTTACGGGTAAGGTAAAATTACCGCACTCTGGAGTAAAATTCACGCACACGGTAGTGGAAAATCCCGTACAGGGATTGGAAAATTACCTTACGACGCGTGCATATCTTCAGCATTCTCAACAGCTAAGTGGGGGGAAAGGAGGAAGAAACAATCATTTAACATTCTAATATTCACTGGCGCTGTTACGTTGTCGTCGTGATGTAATGGGAAGCGCTTCGGCCTACCCTGGTAGTTGGCCGTGGTTCGCGCCCACCCGTCGGCAAATGTCGAGGATTTTAGTGTCGAAGTTTCGGTTACAATTCGTCAGAGGGTGTAAGTAATAAAAACGTTAACAATACATACACTGCGGCCCATTTTAAGTATAATTATGCTATACAGTATAGTTAATTTTCACTTTCTTGTATGGGATAATCCCCTCCCCCCCTCCTTGTCAGGTACTTTTTCCGTACGATTAGGGAATAGTTCTTTACTTGCGAAATTTTTCTCTATATTTAAGAGGTAATTTTACCCTACACGTAGAGGTAATTAATTTCTTTTTACATGTAAAGGAATTTTACCTCAAATATTTCACAATGTATAATACAGTCTGCCATAGATGATGGATAATATCCAATGTAGATAGAGAAACTTCGCTTAATACATCAACATATTTGCAAGAAAAACGTTTATTGAGTCATAAGAATTTCAAAGAAGTTATTTCTGATCTATTGACACTCGCTCTGTCAACATTTAAGAAACACTCAGGACTCGGCAGAAGTATAGAACAGTTAAGTAGACAGAACTTAAACGTTGTCGCGTTTCGACGTTGGCATACCCATTCGCCTATTGGCTGACCGATGCTCAGGAACGAACCTTGTGTCTGATTGGCTACAGCGTGTTTGTGAAGATTCCCTAGTAGATCTCGATGTTTCTTGTCCAGCGACTCCATTTTGCTGGCTGGTGCATCTGGAGTTTGAGGTTAAAGCGGCTGTTCGACTTCTGTACTGCTAACTAATCTGTGATAGACACAACGTGTCTACATCCGTGACTACAGAAACATCAATTATGTTAGTTTCTGTGATCATTTTCATCACTTTCCTCTCGACACACGCCACACCGGACACGCATTCCATACTGCAAAACGTTCAATATTAGTTCGTCAGAAGTAATTTGCCCCTTACAAAATTCCCTATATTTAGAGATGACGGAAAATCGCGAACATTTCTCGAGAAAAACATACTTCTACACCACTCTAACTAGTTTATTCTTTCATGATTGGATGAACAAGGTTTTAGTTAGGCTAAGTTGTTTGGAGACCAATCACGAACGTGCTTCCTTATAGTATCATATTCCTCATTGGCCCAGTGAAATGGGCATGACAGCCAGTAGGGGAAGAATACTGTCGGACATGTACACAGTACGTTGAATCCTAGCAAACAGTCAACATTTCCACGCTATAAAAAATCATCTCTAGTAACACTATTTACAACAAATCATGACATTTAGAGTGGTTGTAGCTAGAGGTACGGGAATATCGCAAGTTCAAGCGATGCTGGAATAGACTTTAAATATTTTTACTTTCGTGTTAGTTTGGTAACTGGGCCACTCATTTCCTGACACGCCTGTGAACCAGTAATGCACATGCAGAAAGAGATCGAGCGAGTCATGTACAACCTAGCACACAGACTGAGGTGCTCATCATGAAGACACCAGCCAATGAAAATATGACAGCATCTGGGGTGTATATAAAACTGTCGAGTTCATCCTAGCCATCAGATGAGTTCTCGAAATTCCCTGACCTATAGTTTACAAAAAAAAAATATTTTTACCAAGTTAAATTACTGCAGTTTTCTTCTAAGTTCCTTGTAAACACTAGCGGGAAAATGGATTTACAGCCACGCCGTTTTGTTGATGAAAGCAGATGGATTTTCAAATCAGCGTTTTGCGAGCTGCAATCGAGCGTGGTAGCCAAAGTTTCAATCCGGGATTCGAACCCGGCGACTTCGTTGTTCAGAGGCACCTTTAGTTGAAATGGCAGCGGGGATATCTCCTTTAGAACGTGAGGTAATTCTGCTGTACGCAAAACAAGCTAGTCACGATTCATATTGCAGTTGGTTACGTCAGCGCGTTTTGCTGCGCCAGATAACTGGTTTGCTTCTCGTTGGCATTTCGTCTTTCGTAAAACGAGAAGGTACATTAATGTGACGCTCATAATATTATAATTTTAGAAGAAGTCTAACATTAGTCGGACATCAATACTTAAACAACTTTTTCCATGGTTTCTGAGTTCTTATATTTCGTTTTTAACACTTGTACTCTTTTTTAAAAAATTTAAATTTTAAAATTTTTTTAAAAGTAGTAATTACATTTTTACGATTTTTTTATTTTATTTTGAAAGCTATTATGATTATTTAGAGATCCCTGCTTTATATTTCATTTACAATTTCTAATGTGCCAATTGGACTGCATGGGTAATAAAGTTATCTGTGAGCAATGTGTTTGGTAATTTTAATTGTCTCTTTGGGAATTTTAATGCGTAAAAACTGTCTCTGAAACCGCACATGTCGATAAACAAAGGCCTTAAACAGGCAACGACAAATTCTATGATACTGTCAAACTATGTAAGCATACACTCAATTAGATGCTTCTGATATAATCAGAGAACTTAGGATTATTAGAAAAAAATCTTACTAATGACCCCTTGGAATTACTTGATCCTCGTAATACGTTCTGTGACCGAGATACAGGCATCTGTAATACCAAACCCTTTACAATTCCAGGAGTCTTTCTTGCAGACATTTTCTTGGGGGTATTTTGAAGAACTTTCGTCCAAACATAAATTCAACAAAAAATTGTATGGCTCTTGAGAGCTAACCTAGTATCAAACGTATTCGCGGCAGTGGTCCTCGCCATTTTAGAATTAGGTGTATCTCACCATGACTCATTGCTTAGATTAAAATTTGTAAAAACCGATGTTTGTCATGGCACTGGCCATATTTTTATACTGACTTCGTGGTCCGCAATATTTTGCCCCTATTGTTTTGATACATCTGTAACCGCAATAACAACCAACTCATAATCTATCCTCTTTTAACGTCGCACTAGTAAATACTGGCTGAAGTCTGCCCATTCGCTTTCAGAAATACTATAACACATTTATTTATGCCAAACTAATTTTTAATTGAATATATTTAATCTTAACAATTTGTTACAAAGATAAACACGAGGTTGAGGAACACTCACTCCCCCAAAAGAAAATTTTACGGTTTTTTAAACACCGCGCAATATTTCAATCACTTGTACAGTTCAGATGTTTCTGTGGTTAATAACAGTTTATTTGACGCATCCTGGAGGACTTAAGCTCAATAACAAACAGACGAAAGTAAAGCGTCCCATTTATATAAAACCTAGCCAAAAGGTATAAAACCAATCTCACTGTGGGAGCAACCACTATACAAGCTATGATTTCGTCAATGCGTAAATAACTATTAAATAAAATATATAAATTTCATTGTACTAAGGAAATGTACATACTGTAATAAATTTTATATATATAATAATTCATTTCCATAAAAATTGATACAATTTTGGTTTGGTTATTACATAGTAAAGTGTTTCAGGAAATTGTATCAAAGTGTACAGTTAGAAAATGTGAAATATAATAAATATATTTCTATGTTATGTTTTACTGTACTGCATACGTTTAACTTATTTGTTGTATTGTGACTAAAAAGTTCGAAATAGCTCCCCACACCCCCGCAGCTCATTTAGTATAACACACGACTCTGATTTGAGAGCAAAATACTACTGCAGACCTCACGACCGCAGATAGTGTGTGATTGAGCGCGCAACATTAAAACGAGGCGGCGGAGGCTTTATCTGGCCGCACTGATCACGTTATTAATGCTGGGTTTTGTTGCAGGGCTTTCTCCCGGACTTGGACGAAATGAAAGTGGCAGTTATATTTCTGTGCTTTGCCGCTGCAGTCTGCGCGGCGCTGCCTCTGCAAGATGAGCATCATGTAAGTACCACGCCATAAATATTGCGTCAGCCTGAGTGAAATAAAACAAAAAGTCACGTTGATGGATTAAAACACACACACACAGATATATATATATATATATATATATATATATATATATATATATATATATATATATATATATATATATATAAATTCAACCGATTTATTTTATGAGGTTATTCCTTATGCAAAATAAAATGAGAATATACAGGAAGCTTCCAACGTAAACAGGATTTCAAAGGAGATGTGAGACATCAAAAATTGATATTTTAAACTTTATTTCTGCGAAACTAAGTGAGATTAAAATACGATTCTCAGAGCATACCTTTATGATATTGGGCCCTTTAACCTCAGTGCAGACTCTCATTATTACCTACCCTCGTAGTGGAAATAACAGACGTAGCAACCCTCTTTTTACAGGGAATTTCTTTTTACCTTTTCGTGTGAAAAATATCACAGAGGAAACTTCCACTGTCAGTAACACAGATCCAGGGTAGGTAAGCGAAACCTACACTTCCTGCAGGATGTCACATACTTACTGCCGCCAGGAACAAACAGGCAGCCTCGGTGCTGTGAGCTTATTAATGTACGGTACCTGTCGTTCACAGTAAGAACTGAAAGAGTCCTTCGCCACTGTCTTTCTAACGGACACGACTGCATGCCGTACACGCGCCGCTGTTGCTTTCATCGCGATGGTGGGTTTTCGTGCGAGTTTGTACTAAGTTTGAAGATCCCGATAACATAAAACGATATTCGGAGAATTGCAGTTTAATTTCGCTTCGTTTACAATATTTTGCAAAGATGTATTTCGAAATTTCGATTTTTAAGCGTTTATATAGCCTTTAATACTCAGTTTAGTTATAATAAAGAATCTTTTATATTACTGACCCGATTTTTTCATAAGGAATTACCTCACTAAATTTGTTGGCTAGTTACTGCCCCACCCTATAATACTTCTTAGGAATTTTTTCACAAAGCCATTTTCTCGGTCCTTGTTAAAACTGTTTTATACACGCCGTCCCCAAACTGTCGATGGGGGAAGTATTTTAGCCCTAATAGTTTTTTTAAACATACATAGTCTAGGCAAATAAAAGTATCCAATTACTTTGTAGATTACACTGGAACACATTTATGATAGCATAAATTAAACAACAACGTTAAAAAGAAAAATTGTGTAACGCATCCATTGTCTTGCCTGAGGAATTGGAACAGATTCTATACCAAGAAACTTCGTGAAATCCAGTTTCCATTGTCCGTATTGAGTTTCGCTCTTATTGTCTGTTGTGTCCTCCATTTCTTTTTCAGCACTGAAGTTTATCGTTTCTCTGTTTCTCTTGTGTTCGCTTAGTTTTAGGTAACTGTCCATAAACACTGTCAAGTTAGATCTCCCCTCCCCCCTTTTTTTTCGTTTTCCTTGTGGCTGTGAAGTATTGTATTACTCTCTGCTTTGAGTTTCGTTTCTATTATCGTACCGTATTCTCTAAGATGGTATTATAGTCATTTCAGCCTTGCAGTTTGCAGTTTGGTATTTTTTTGTAATTTCACCAAATTTTTGAGCATTTCGCACATACATTGACAAAGGGAATTTTCCGGTTTTCTGTTTTGCGTTCACTGTGGCTATTGATCTGTGTCGCGTTTTCGTTTTTATTGGCTAGCAGTGCCTAACGGTATATTTTGCTGGCATAAGTTTGACAGCGTGTCGTTTATCTTTGGTTTTTTGGTTGGATTTAATTTTTTCTTTCAGTTTCCTAACAGGCCCTTACTCTGGCCAGGAGATAATATTTCACTGACTTTGGCTGCTGTACCTCCTTTTTAGTGTCCAGTTTGTTATCTTTCGCTCTTTAGTTCACGTTTTCTTAACCGTTCGGTTCTTTATTTTGGTCTTAGCTAATTGTAGTTCCATTTCTGAGATTTTGTTTATTTTGGTTTTGTTCTTCGGCTTATTCTTAGCTATGGTCGAGTGCGGTACAAATTTGGAGCCATTCAAGACAAGCTCAAAGTTAGTAGTCTATAATCAGTGCAGCACGAATACGAGTCCTGGTGGTTTATATTCCCGTTGACTGCCGTCCTATTGGTTCACAGTGCACCATACAGTTCGCTCTCTGCAAACGGTAGTTACTCGTTTGATGTCAGCCAGTGTGATGGCGAGTTGGCAGTGTCCCAGTGAAATGTTCTTTTCAACGCGCCACAGTATACAACCCACCGTGGTCACTCGAGAAACTTTCTCTCTGAGCGTGGCTGACGTGATGTTACGTTTTCAGTGACCTTCGCGACAGCTCCTGGCGACGCTATTTTACTTTCTCGAAGTTTTCAATGCGCGCGTCGTTACATTAAGGAAAACATCATGCGACTCTGTTGAATGAAAGCGTCAAGAGATCCTCTAGCATTTGGGGTTGCGGTTCACGGATAACATTATGCAAATATGTGACTGGAAATTAAGAAAAATGTTCCAGTATTTGGGGTTCCTGTATGTGGGTGGAAGTGACAATATATGTTCCAGTAGTTCGGGATGCTGTTCCTGGAAGTGCAGAGGTGTGTTCTAGCAGTTAGGGCTGTTGTTCCAGGATCGTACTACGTAAAGGTGATGTATGTGGCGGGAAATATCAAGGGGTGTTCCATTAGTTGGGGATGCTTTGGCCAAAAAGTGTACATATGTGTTCCGGCAGTTGATGTTGCTGTTCCAGGATCGTACTACATATAGCGATGTATGTGGCTGGAAATGCTAATGTTAAGGGGTTTACCAGAAGCTGGGTTTGCTGTTCCGGGAACCTACTCTTTGTATAGCAAAATATATGACAAACTATCAAGGGATGTTCCAGTAGTTGGGATTGCTGCTCCTGGAAGTATAGAGAGGTGTTCCAGCAATTGGAATTGCTTTTCTTGAAAGTGTGCAGAGGTGTTCCAGCAGTTGGAGTTACAGTTCCTGGAAGTGCGTAGAAGTGTTCCAGTAGTTTGGGTTGCTGCTCCTGGAAGTATGGAGAGGTGTTCCAGCAGTCGGTACTGCTGTTCCTGGAATTTCGAAGAGGTGTTCCAGCAACTAGGGTTGTTGCTCCTGGAAGCATGGAGATGTGTTCCAGCAATTGGAGTGGCTTTTCCTGGAAGTGCGTAGAGGTGTTACAGCAGTTGGGGTTGTTGCTCCTGGAAGCATGGAGAGGTGTTCCAGCAATTGGAGTGGCTTTTCCTGGAAGTGCGTAGAAGTGTTACAGCAGTTGGGGTTGTTGCTCCTGGAAGTATGGAGAGGTGTTCCTGTAGTTGGTATTGCTGCTCCTGTAAGTGTGCAGAGGTGTTCCAGCAGTGTGGGCCGGTGTTCTAGGAGCGCGAGAGGAGGTCCCCTGGAGGCAAGGTGAAGGTGGACGTGACCCACGACGACCGGCGTGGCACAGTGGCGACGGGCCAAGTGGGAGGAACCATCTGGAAGAGCGACGACGGCCGAGCCAGGCTCACAGGAGGCGCCCAGGCCTCCAAGAGGCTCGAGGGAGGCAAACCTGACGTCGGCGGCTTCATCAACTTCAAGGCCGACCTGCCCTAACTGAGGAGCTACTTCCAGCTCTCACCTAGCGACTGCCAACGGGATCACGTGCACTATCAGTAGTCGACGTCTTCATTATGAACGTCTGATATGCTCAGTACAACATAACTGTAACTTTTACAGAGAATTGTTTGTAACAATATATTTTGTTTGACACTACAAGTCATTTTGAGCAATATGTGTATTTCGTGTAACACAACAAGTCATCTTGAGAATTATGTAGTTTTCATATAACACTTCAAGTCATTTTGAGCAATATGTACCTTTCGTGTAACATACAAGTCATTTTGAACAATATATACAACATGTTTGTGTGGAACAGGTGTTAACCCTTCCTGTCACAGTAAAGATATATTTATTTTAGGCGTCACAACGAACCAATTATTTGTTCGAGACTGTACAATGGTTAGTAAAACACTTTCTAATAAAATGGCACCAATAAAATTGTTTTCGTGTTTCCTGTTATTGGCAGAATTTTTTTATTAACACTGGCGTATATAATTCCATCAAAGAACTATGTCTCCCACCAGATGCAGGGAATTCCTTGCTGGATGCTGACTTTTGCCGTTTTTTGGTGTAGATAATTAAATAATCTTCGTTTGCAGCTGTTTAAGATAATGTTTTATTTAAAGAGGCTAATACCGTACATGGACCTTTATAAGTACTTTGTTTGTTACAAATATTAGTCAGTAGTGAAAACTCAACATGCAATTTGAAGTGATACAAAAACGTGTTTACGGTTTGTTTCCAGTGACGTCATTCTGAACAAAATATTCTGTATGATAAACATTGCAAATTAAGAAGTAAAATTGACTATGAATTACTTTTCTTGTTCATTCGTTCGATAACTCTTACCTTCTGTGCGATTTATATGTTTCTTTGTTAATATGTCTGTATATTTATATTAGGTACGAACCCTTTCCACAAAAATTCGGCGTCCGCATATATATATACAAACCAGCTGATTTACCTTTGATATTGTCTAGTATCTCCAAGGAAAACCTTTTCGTATCTGACCGGACCATTCCGAATTATGCAACGTTGGCATTTAACCTGCGTTGTACACATGCAAACAGTGAACACCTGCGAAAAAATTAGTCAATCAAGAAAGCTGAACGACCTTGCTGTGTTCCGAAGCGTACCTGATCTTGAAATATTTTCTCAAAATATCACTTTCTCTAATTACAATCAAAAACGCCGACGGTTAAGGCTATTCACCGCTATTTGAGCAATATGGAAAGCTGTGCTTAAGATCTTCTTGTATGCACATTGTGTGTTCTTCCACCATGCTTACAATTAACATTGCCTTGTGACTGCCGTTGGCCAAGGGGAACTATTATAGAATTGGAAAAAGTTAACATATTACAAATTTCCTCATTTTTACTCTTATATTCATAAAAAAACTGAGAGCAATGTAAATAATTTCAGCATTCACAAATATTCACCGAAGACTTTTAATTAAACGTTAATAAAGCAGGGAATTACTTTCCGTCCGTTATTGCCAATTTTAATGAGCGTATGCGAGCCTGCGAGCCTGTTGAACTACACGCAGGTAGGGACAGTGTGGTACATTCTAAATCTGAATCAGTGAGAATTTCGCTGTTTCGATCAGCCAACAATATCTGGCTGATTCAGCAGTTACTTCAGTGAATTTAACTGATGAATCAGTGAAAAAATTTCAGAGTTCCTTCACTTGTTGACTCAATGACATTTTCCACTGATTCATCAGTAATTTTTTCTACTGTTTTCCAGTGGTTTGTTTATTGGCTGATTGATCAGTTAAACAGCGTGTAAACATGGCCGCCAAACAACGTTTAAAAATGACCGTTAAACGTGTATCAAGTGAAATGACTAAGAATAAACAAATAAAACCAATACAAAATACTTTCTAAAATATGTTTCGTCTTTCGTAACACCATTTTACGAGATAGTATGAACATTCAGTCTTTCGTTCCGTTTTTAAGTATTTCATTTCGTTTTCATCTGATCGTCACAAAGCCCTGTTCGAAGGTTTAAACTGCATGAGGTATGGTGAAGAGAGTGCACTCATAAACAATATTCGTTTTAACAATCCTAACGTTACCAATTAAACAAAAAAAAAACGAATAAGTAAAGGAATACCGTTCATTAAATATTCACGATTTCGATAAGAAGAAAAAATTTATATTCCCCCCCCCCTTTTTTTTCCTTGCTAATTTCTGACGTGACTGCGTAGCGCAGATGGTAAGGTAATGGCCTAACAGCGAAGTCGAATTCAATCCTAGCCACCGCCGAAAATCTTAAATCTTATTACTTTTTTTAATTACGGTAGATTGCGCATTATAAATAGTAAATACCGCAAACAGGCTCAGTTCACGTAATTATTTGGCTAAATTCAATACAAAATATATTTAATTCCCCAACTGCAGTCGGCCATCACTTATTCAACAAGTGAAATTTTTTCACGACACTAATTGAATCACTGGAAATTTTTTAACTAAAAGAATCAGTGGTTTTTCCACTTATTCTAAGTGGAGCTATTTTCACTGATTCGAGTAGTTGAATTCCACTACGAATCTGTGGTTTCCCACCGATTGTAATTTAGAGTGCATTTTTTAAACGTTGGTGCCAAAAGTGCTCAACTTAACACCAACGAACTATATTTCCCCATTATAACACGCCCTTTGCATTTCCTGTTTCTCGAACACTGAAAATTTTTTAACCCGCTTGTAGGAAACGCAGACCAAGGATTAAAATAAATTCGCAATCAAGACCGCAGAACTGTGATTAATAAAGAATACGTTCAAGGATAACATCATATTTTCTGCGAAAAACATGAAACCGGATCAGACACAAAGAAGAGAAGTTAACATTCCGTTTTGTTTTTTCATCTATTTTTTTTTATCTTGTGCTGGAAAATAATTTAAGCTTGATGGTTACGTATATGCTCGTTATTTGTGAACACAAAAACACACTTACGACCAATGGCTGCACGATTTTGTTGTCGCCAATGAATAATTTTCTTCGAGGCAAAAAAGTTTGTGAGAAAAAAATATACATGCTTAACTACTGTGTTTGCTCGACACTGCGTGAACGTCGCTTACTCGAGCACCAGGTGCGAGAAAAAAACCTTCCCCGCTGTTGCATTTCGCTCGTGTGTAAATGGATTTCCCGTTGTTAACTTGCGAATACGTTCAATGTGCACTGTTCTCGCTGTGAGATGACGCGAAACGTTTGTTTGACCGAGGAGTGCGCCGCGAAGAAGGTGGCGCCACGTGCAAATATTGTGGAACTTAAAGATTCTGCATTATTCTACATATTATCCTACATTTCTACATTGTTTAAAAATTGGAAAAAAAAGATAAATTTATTAAGTTATATGCTACGAATGGCACGTCCATAGTAAATAAAAACATTTGTTAAAATAAATAATAGCTACCCTAAAAAAATTTCAGGTCCAAAATTTTATGGTACTCTATTCTAAGCCACACCCTTGTTTATCAAAAACATTTTGTAAATATAAATGTGTAGCTGGGAATCGAGTAAATATCGTATTAGTGATATATTTTTTCTTCAAAATGTTAAAATATGGTGGAATCCTGGCAGTAGCAGCAGCAGACATTTAGTCTATAAATGGACCAACACCGGCTGCCGGGATTTCAACAGCGATAGTAAGTCGAGAAAAACGTTGTCTGCAGACATAAACCCTGTTGTACGCAATTCTCGACTAATCGAGCGCTTTCGAAAGCCCTGCTCAAGACGTAGGCCTACTTATCTCTTAAAGATGTATTCTTCCGACATACGTAACATTTGCATTGCTACCAGCCGACTGATTTCATTCGTGCTCCAATCAACCAATCACGTGATTCATGACAAGGTGACTCTTGATGATGTGGACGAACCGAAGAAGCTGATTTCTTGGGTCAGTAGGAGTAGAAGATGTAATATTAACGGGGCATTATTCGTAATACGTATGGTGTTATTATGATCCAAATGTGGCGTGTTTTGATATCTCCCGCAAAAAGCTGATTAATATCTGAAGCACTATCATGTAAGTTAAGTGCTATTAACGATAAAGTGTGCACTTTTGAAATCAATCTTAGAAAAATTTCACTGCTCCTATAAATGCATATATTTCTCGGGCGCGCTGAGTGACATGCGCCCAGTAAAGTTGGTAACGATGAGGAAACGTAATTCGATATCTCAACGTCAAATAAGAAGTGTTAGGTGACCATTTGTGATAATTAAAATTATTTCTTTCTTTTCCTGTTATTTTTAATACACCGAAGTGTAAAAATGAGCATATTTGCAAAATATTTACTTGTCTAATAATTTCACAGCATTTGACGGACGCGACAATAAAGAAGTGAGGCCAGTGACAATGTTAAGTTTACATGAGGCGGAAGAATACACAACGTGCACAATTAGATATTAAGCAGGGTTTTAAAAAGTGCTCAGTTTACCGTGAACAGCGTACACATACTATTACATGTAGTAAATAGTGCATTGTTAGCACACCATGTGTGTTGGTAGTTTCCCAATAGTCTATGTTATGTTGCTTTCTCTGAATATTCACCTTCCTCTTAATCCTAAAGCGTTGTGAGTACAACCAATGGTGTTACATCATTGTTACTTTGTTATTGAGGCCACATCGTAACGCAACATCACCTTGGTTAACGTTTACACTCGCACTAAAAACGTCGAGACTTGATGCGAACTTGACTAGAAATATTCAGGCCAACGTGTACGGCGGGCGAACGAAATGAGCGAAGAGACTTGGGCGGCTCTTAACAGCGATGTCTTGAGAACCGACGAGGGTGATCGAGGTGATTATGGGCTGGCGCCGGAATGAAGGGGCGGGGGAAATGGGAGAACCCCGGGAAAACCCGCCGATCAGTGGCATCGTCCGGCACGATTCCCACATGCGAAAATCCGGCGATACGGTCGCGGTTTGAACCCGGTTCGCCTTGATGGGAGGCGAGCAGGCTAACCACTCGGCCACCGCGGCTCCTGTACGTATGCATTTAAAAGGGCAATGATCTATATTCAGATGTTTGTATCAAAAGTTCTTACTTTACCGTGAACAACCTAAACAGGTGCTCGTGCAGGAAATCGGTACATTTGGCACGTCCACGTCGAAGGAACTGCCCTGCCGTTTCGTTTCTGTGCTATCGCCTATTCTGTGACTACGTACGGCGTTTCCGACGGATATTTCGGGCATTTAGTGCTACAACAGATCATGGACTATATATGTTTTAGACCGCTTATTCGTCTTCTGCACAAGCATCCAACATTGACCTACCCCAAAAGAACACAACTGTCAAAGTCACACGGTCAACATTGATGAAAGTGTTCATGTATAACTTGGATTTGTATAAGATAAGCAACTACACTGAATAAAATACTTTCACCAATTCGAATTTAATCAAACTGCATTACAATTTGGTTAGATGAAGCATAAAAACGTCTCAAAACATTTGTTTACAAGTCAGTTTTCTTAGCTAGCATACAAACCATGCCTTTTTCGCAAGACGTGTTGGCAGAAAAACAGTTCTATGTTGGGACATGGAGACTGGTTGTGCGCAGTCAGCGAGATCGTTATTCCTCATATTTAGTATATGCAACAGAATGCGCGCATGGAATCTACATTTGCACAGCATGGCCACAGAGCATCTACGAATACAGAGGCGGCGTGTATCGCGAACACCAGCCACACTCGCCAGCAATATGGCGGTACATTGTACACCAGTCAACATCCTGGAGACTGACATTCGCCAGAAGGCTGCCCGGCTAATAGGGAATATTCCGTAACGCGCAATAGCCAATCAGACCATAAGTCCCGTTTTCGCAGCCAAGTGCGGTTAATGAATTAACTAGTTCGCTTAAAACAAAGGAACCACCAAATAATTTCGTTTCTGTATAATCACCTTTTCTTTGTTACGACATAGTAAAATTCACGTCTGTTTGGTTATTGGAAAGGAGGATGTCTGTGGGCCAATAGCAGACTTGCTAGGAAACAAGGAGAAAGTTCCATCCTGCCACGTGTGGAGTAATGCTGTCTACTGTCAGGGTATAATCCATTCACGGTTACATCATAGTCTTCTGAAGCCCTGCCAGAGTTATACTTCCAGGAAAGTCCTCCGCCTCACGCTGACAAAGTTTAACTAAGTCTACAAAATAATTACACCAAAGGACAACGCACCATGTTTTTGCGCACTCAGGTGTAATAATATTTTGCCTGAGAACTATTTCTTACTGGGCGCTACGAACACATATGTTGTCTCGCTGGTTTTATTCATATTTATTTAAAATGAAATATAATTTGTAAATAAAATGTAGGCAAGACTTCGATTAAACGAAAAGTAAGCACTTAACAGGGGTAAAAAGGCTTGTGATCTAAATGTCATATTTAGGAAATAGCTACACGTAACAAGTGGGATCATTTTTCAAAGGTTAGATTCAAAAATTGTGAATAAACCGCAAATAGACTATAGCAGCCAATGAAGAAACATCTAAGACTCAAGCGTACACAGCACTGTGGAGTCTAGCCAATACGTCAATGAACTCGCAAAATTTTCCTATTCTAGACTTATTGGTTGATGCGGTGCGCAAAGCGTAAACAAGCACAGGTGTGTGCAAAAAGACTTCAAACGAAACAGCGTCTGCCAAAGGCTCTAGCAGATCTTAATGGAGGTAGGCAGGTGTGAAGTTGAGCTTAACGTCTGGTTGACAGCGATGCCGTTAGATACGGGGAAATGACTTCAGTGAAGCAGGGGCTAACGTAATCGGTCGCGGTCATCATTAGCGAACTTTCACAGCATTCGACTGGAGTCATTTTGGCAAACCGAAATCCGAACGGTCGGACAGCGATTCGAACTACTTGTTTTCCGGCGAATGTGAGTCCGGATTGTAACGAACTGCTCCACCTCGCTGTCTCCCAAAAGAAGGAATGCCCACAGCAGGCTCGTTAAACCCTAACAGTGAACGTGCCACCTGAATCCTGCAGATTCACTTGGGAGTGTGCATTCGCGTTATGACATCCACATTTCCTGAAGACGAGGATGACGTAACAACACTGCACATCCCAACTTAGTGTTACCTCGCCAGCACTTAAATGAGCACTAGAGACTCCATGCGCTATTCTACGGAGTAAAAAAACTTACGAATGACACACAGTAAACCCACAATTATATTGATGGTATGCGAGTAATAAAAATATTACGCAGTAGAGTACGCGTGTGTGGTGTATTTTGAGCCCGTAATACGGCAGTAATAGTGAACACCGTGATCCCACATAATTCGTGTTAATGAAGTAGTCGATATAACATACATTTTATAGCTTACCTTGAATGACTATACAGTTGCCATTAATTTTACACTTCAGGTGTTGCATTTAAAGAAAATTTTCCTGCAGAGCAGGTACTTTACTTAAAAGTGCGCAATACAGTAATTACTTTCACACTGGTATCTATAGCGATTCTCTGAACTGAGGTTGATACAGGTCAGGATTTTACGTGAATATTCCAAGTTTTACAAACGAAAAATACGAAAATTTTCAGCTTGCATTCAATGAATAAATTCCATCGAATAAACTCTATATTATGAAATGCGATTAAAATTAAATTCTGAAAACTGGCAATTTCTGAACACTGTCTTCAATACAAAGAGTAAGTACAATTGTTTACTTACGAAAACACTTCTACCACAAAGAGTAGGTACAATTGTTTACTTACGAATACACTTCTACCACAAAGAGTAAGTACAATTGTTTACTTACGAATACAATTCTACCACAAAGAGTAAGTACAATTGTTTACTTACGAATACACTTCTACCACAAAGAGTAAGTACAATTGTTTACTTACGAATACACTTCTACCACAAATCAAATTATTTGCCAATATTCACCAGCTTTATGGCAAATTACTTGGGTTGCTGCTGAGAATGGCTGGCCATACAGAAACTGTAATACATGATATATTATTACAGGCTTGAATATCCAGGATATGTCTTCTGTTTTCCTGACAGGTTTTCCAAGAAATTTTCAAATTCCCTGATATTTCCAAGTTTTCCAGCCTTTCTAGTCTCGTAGCAACCCTGTTAAACGTAATTGCACAACAACCCCTCAGTCATAAATAGACGTCACGCCAGCAGCTACCAATAACATTGCCCACGAAAATGATCAGGACAATCTCAATGCGCACTCTTAGTGGACGAACGCGAAATTTCTGAAATAATCGACGGAGGGCAGCACTTGATAAGAAATAGAGCTCGATATATCATCGCGAAAGCTTGGAACCATTGCTGTTTCATAATAATACGTAATGCATGTACGTCTATTTACGTCACGACCTTAAACTATTAGACGAAAATAAAAATTTATCTCCCGCCTTTCAAGTCTAGAGTTATCTTTAAGTAACTACAATATTTGTGTCACAGTAAAGAACCAGCTGAAGCCGTACACAATTTTTACAGTGTTGTGATCGGAAAGAAAATGGTACTGCGTAGGCCTACTCTAAAGGGGTGCCATTTCCCAATTACAGGCAGGGACCACTGGAGATGCTCTACTATTTCGCTTCTTAGGTATCTACACGCAACAGCAAGACATCAGTTGCGTAATGAAATAGTTATTATTGGCCCAGCCAAGTTAAGAAAGCAACGCATGTCCAGTTAACAAAGCAAACATTCAGCTGTGCACATTGGATACTGAAAGCTAGCATGCGCGTGCAAATTCCCGCGAAAACCTCATGTCCGCATGTGCCGATCGTAATCCTGCTGTGCGCCGCACGTGAGCGAACACATCCGGAACAATATGTTAGGGGCTAAATGGATGCTCCCGCAAATTAGCCGTGATTTATTAGATTTGCCTTCGCCCGACGCGAGGCGCTACGATAACTGGGATAGAGTCGTGGGTGGTGGGAGGGAATGTGGTGAAGACGGTTGGTGCTGAAGGGGGGGGGGGGGGACGAAACCATTGCAAAAGCATTTCGCGGTTTCAGAGGAGTGAATGAATAATCTAGGTCAGCGCGCGCCTCTCTCTCTCTCTCTCTCTCTCTCTCTCTCTCTCTCTCGCTCACTGTACCGGGGCATTGTGGGTAGCTACTGGGCTGTATCAAACCTCGTCGAGCGAGAGTAACTGAAGCAGACGAAGAGCGGGACATACAACCCTGTGGGCCAGGGATCGCCGTTATCGCCACCAATATACCTGCTTTACGGTGAATTTGACTCTTAGAAAGCCCTTCTCAAGTTCGTTTTTTTCTTTCCAATGTGTATTCTCCCACGCCATATCAAAATCGATACCCCGAGACATACCTTATCTTTCAGTTGCAAGATTAGAAGTTATTTACAGGACTCTGAAACAAAAGGAAATGAATATCACAAGCTTGGTTTAGTTCTGCGTGGCAGAGTACAACAGCCGAATGAGTTGTGGAAATAGCAGACGACAATGAACAAACGATCTGCTTGAGTGTCCATACTTAACTATAATGTCTAGTTTTATGCTATGATGTAATGCGAAATGTTGTCGTCTTTACTATTATTCACTTACATCAAATACACTTCTAATTAATACCGAACATATCTAATGAAATGACACAGGTGAGAGTGCGAGAAATAACCTGAAGGCAATAGATGTTACCGTGACTATATAAAAAAATTATTTGATAATAATAAACCGTATTGTTATTTTCTTTTAATGAATATTTCCTTCTCTGACTACATATAAGAAATCTCGTTGCTCAATTTTGGAAAATGTTTCATTAAATTTTCCAGCGGGAAAAGTAGGTTTCGTGCTAAAATGAATGTTTAACTCACATTTCCTGTACCGCCATATGTATGGCCTGTTGGATGAATCGAATGAAATCAAAGCAACAATCATATTGGCATTGTACTATTTATTGAAATTGGATCAGCGGCTAGCCATAACAGGTAAGTTTTTTCAGAAGCAGTCAATTATAGCATGCCAGTGTGTTAGAAGCAGCCAGTATTATGAGCCATAGAAATACTATGACTACTTTGGTTCTGATTTCTGACCGCGTGCTACGCTAACAATAGTTCCCATAATACTGCAGTATGCGGTATTTAATAAAATCTATACGAGATAATCTTTAAGGCTTTATTCGCGCTGCACCAAATGAATTACATTCACTCGTCGAATTAATGATAGCGTGAATATTTATAAAATTTAAATACGATATTTGTTACACCAGAACCAACTATAATCTGAGCCAATTAATAGAAGCAAGTTTTAGAAACTTCAACACATTTTTAATAAAGTGTTTAGACCTATAAAAACATTTCTTAATTCAGTGGCATCTTTACTGTAAGTTTAGCAATTAGATAAAAAATTAAATTATTAATAGGAATTCGGTCAAGCATTTTTCTTCTACTATTATTTCAATAGTTCTTGAATAACGGTGAAACAGTACGTCGAAATTAAGCTTTTAGTGCTGACATTATTTCGCAATGCTGTTCGTTTTCAATAGTGACAACACGTAGAATATGGATTTTCACGCTAATTAGATATAATCAAGTAATTATTCAAGCCAACTTATATATTTTAATTTTTAGGATGTACAAATAAACACTATGTATAAATAGCAGGTTTATTATACCAAAGTAACACAGTATACGTTAGTGAACGAATACGAAGGGAAACATATGATTATCTTATGAATGATCCACTATTGTAAAGGCATATACTGCTTGAGAGGGGAACAGTAACTTTGCTTTTGGGGGTAAGTTCTTTCAGGAACTTATTGGATGCTTTTACATTTGAAAAACACATGATTTGGTCACGCAATTAATGGAGCGGATCATTAACAATCTACGATTGAAATCTTTATTTACCATGCAAGTAATTCATTAAACTTACACGGGCATTGATTTAATTTACAGTAATGTATTAATTGCGTTTCAAAGATATGGTGGGTGAAATGTCGAGTACGGCATGCTTACGCGCTACGTGAAATAAAATACATATTGAAGAAAATGTTATATAACTATACTTTATTGCCACCTGAGGAAGGTTCGACATGAATTGAATGAGAGAAATCTGACTCCAAACGAAACTTACTGTCCTACTCGTAATACAGACCAATTTACAATTATAGTCTGTTCACGGTAAAGTGAACACTTTCGAAAACCTTTACTCATGATATATTTGTAATCACATTTTGTATTCTACCGCTATTTGCAAAATTAACATTGTCAGAGTCTGTTGACTTTATCTATGCGTCGGGGAAGAGAAAACGTGAAATTATTAAAAACTTAAATATTTAATAAATATCAATTCTTACACTTGTACCTACGCATTAAAATAAAAGAAATGAAAAAATTATTTTAGTATTCAATAAATATTTACCCAACACTTTTAATTTAACTTTAAGGCATGGAACTGCTTCCCATACGTCGACTTAAGTTGACACAAACGCCATGCAATGTGGCCATTACAATACCTGCAGGTAGGGGCAGTGAAATTTTTCCCACGCTAATTTCAAAAGTGAGCAGTTACACGAAAAAAAAAAAAAACACTTTTGTGGTGACCACAAAATTCCTTTGTCAATATATACGTAACAAAAGATTTTGTGGTGCCAAAAAAGAAATTTTGTCGTTCCAGTATTTAGTGGAAACTACAAAAAGACGTTTGTGGTCGCCCATAAATTCTGTGCGTTCGTAGGCTATAACGTGTTCATTTGTCGTATCGAAAATGTTTCGATGAGAGCAGCAATGCTGGTGAGAAGGTTTCTCAAAGGTGCTTTGCAGATTTTGGGTTTTTGTAGGTGGTAATGGTCTAACAGCTATTAAACCCCAAGTTCAAGGTCGTCATCGTGAGTAGGATTCGAACCTTGGAGCTCTCAACCGCGAGCTCCGCGTGTTACCATTACGCTGCTGTACTTGGCGTTAGAGCGTTGTCTTCAGCGTACGTATACCGGAAATCTAACAAGTGACACACACACGACAAGGCTTGCACACTTCACATCATGGAAAGTTAATTTTATGGAATTTGTGACACGCCGACGTTTCTGATGCTGTTTCACTGGGTCGTCTCGTGCAGCCCTGCGTGCGGGCCGACATCTGGTGTCCTTGCCAGGAGACGGTATTCGATGGACATGGACTGCCTGTGATTGTCTTTTGTTTTTTTGATTATTCTGGAGTGTGTAACAAAAGTTGGAATAAAGGCCCTATGTGGTGACTTTTATGAGTTGGTCGATTTAATTTTATTTCTTATTGCCGAAGTAGTTATTCTCACGAAGAATAAGTTTGTTTATTTTATTCTAACATAAAGAGTTCTGGCTAAAAGATGCTGTGTATGTTAAACACAAGAAACCGTCTCAGAAAACCTGCAAGTGATCTAGATTCGTTTTGGTGGCTAGTTTAGGTAGAGCGTATTTCGCAATTCGAGTACCTACAAAATGCTGTAAATAAAAAATAACTTCCTGTATTGGTTCCAAAATCTATCATTCCTACTCTGGCATTATCGATCACCAACCTAAAGCTAGTCGTGCATCAGATTACGAATTCATCAAGAAGACTTATCAATTAAATCATTATTCAATACTCGTTACTCTGTGGTGTCTTCGTGAAGTTGTACCATCACAAATTATTTGCGTGTAACATTTACTTACTTGGAATAACGGAATGATATAATCCGTTCGTAAGTACTTAACCCTTTCATGCCTAGTGTAGATAATTGTTTTAATTTTGCACATGAAGGTTATATTTGACCTGCATTGTACTCTGCGAGGGTCAGTGTCTAATGATCTTCCCTGGGGTTAGCCGATACATAACCCCGTGATACCTCTGTGCTTTATGACTGGTTCATATCGCTGATCACCTAACCTCAAAGTCTACTGATTATTGGCAACGGTAACGAAACGAGTTCACTGTAAGCTCAAGAACTGCACGCAATTAAACGTTTCCTATTTGCAAAACCAGAAATATGAAATTAATGTGGGAATTATAGCGTTAAGAATACCCCCTCATGAATTAGTTCGTAACCTGATGCAAAGAACTAAACACAAACAAATATGGCGTCGTGGCCAGACAGAAGGCGGTCACTTCCAATATGCCAGAGCGCATGCGCAGAATACAACGGATGTAGTTTTGCAGTCGCAGCGAAATGTTGTATTGTGGATAATATGAATGATATTGCCGGCAATCAGATATTTTGTGGCGGCCAGTAAACGTTTTTTCAATGAACAAATATGTAAGTGGGCGCTAAACAGCTTAAATACTGCCAATATACGTGTTAATGGGTAGGGATATGAAAATTTCGCGAGTTCAATTACCTGTATGCTATTCTGCAAAGTACTGTGTACACCCGACCCTCAGCTGTGTGCTCATTGGCTGTTACACCAGAGAGTAGCCAGTGTTACTCCACACCTGGCTGTATGGCACTCGATGCTTGTTTCATTGCAAGTCTGCTATTGGCTCAGACTCGTCCTGGGCGTTTCTAATGAGCTGTAATGCAATTGCAAATGTGACTTCTGTGTACACGTGTTGGACTTCTATCTTGTCCTGAAATTAATTCGCGAAATTTTCCTATATCTAGTTATTGGGCACCACAATCTGTTTTTACCAACAACAAAATTTCGCCTTCGAAAGCATCAACCAAACAGTTAAGAGACTTGAAAAATTCGCTAGTTCAATGACCTGTAGGCTATACTCTACAGTCTTATGTACTGATATACCGATATCAACAGCACATTGGTTGTCTGCTGTCACAGTGGAAGGCGGTAAATGGACACCGTTCTCCAGGAGGTGTCAGACACCGTCTGGACCAATGACTAAAGTTATATAAACGCACGTGTTTTGAATTCTAGCTTGTCCCAAAATGAATCCGCGAATTCTTCAGGTCTCTACAAATAGTTTTCGTAGCCAATAACATTTTTTTTTTTCAGTGAAGCAGTAAACGGCCTAAAGCATGAAGAGTGCTTATGGTGAAATAAGGTCACAATATTTGTAATAATATACAAGAGAAATGGCATGGCAGAAGTTTTGATGTGTGCGTTCCCATGCCCTGGTAGGCTGTGCGGTGCCCTAGGAACCTTCCCTTGTGTCTGATTGATTGCTGCGTGTGGCGAAAGGTTCCCTACTGGCTGGGCTTCTAGCGGCTAAGTAGGTTGCCAGACGCTGATTGGCTAACGTGCGGTCCGACATGTAGATGCCTTGGTGCCGCCATCTTGTTCGTCGCGCGCTGCTGTATTTCGCGGTACAAGCCGCTGTTTCACCTCTGTACGGCGACCTACTCTGTGGCAGTACAGTGGAAGTTCTACTGTTTATGCGCTTGCGCGGTAAATCACTCAGCCGAGAGAAGGCTGACGACCCCGCCCACATGGGGGGTCTGTTTGTGTGACAAATGCACAACGGTAATTGATGGTTAAGGACGATGCTGACTGATGCATCTAACGCAATATCACCGCAACGCGCGAATCACCCAATTGCATTGCAGTCCGTAACATCGATTAAGTCACTCGTTTGACCTGGTTTAGTGGGAAAGCTACTTGAATAAGCTGTTTCAGGCTCCATTGGATAAGTAAAAAAAATAATTTTTGAGGCAAGCATAGTATCTTTTCAAGTTAATATCCCAGATTGCGGACGAAAGTTTATGTCGCATGTAAACGCGCTCGGTTTACTGTAAACAAAAACACGATTTTCCAGCAACGAAGGAGAATAAGGAAATAACTCCAATTTATAAGGTTTACGTGTTTGCCTAAGCTAACTCAGAACGCACTTGGCCTTATGGGCAGCTCGTAATTTACTGAACACTTTAAAAACCCCTGCTTAGGATCTAATTTGCTTTTTTGTTCTGGCGTTTTCTGGATCGTTCTTAAAATACGCTGAGTTCCCTAAGCTCTTTTTATACCATTTGGAGGCATTTAGTAACCAGTAATCATAGGTTGGGTTCACATGGGACGAATCCCGAAGAGAACCCCAAAGTCCAAAGCTGCTGATAAAGACAAAGCACAAGAAGATAGCACACGCCAGTTTATGTGCGCAATGCGGTACATTGCGTTACCTTCACTCACCGGAGCAGAAAATCTATAGTTGCAGTTTGTACAAGCACTGCGTGCAATTTGTTGACTGTCGCATCGTAACTGAATTCGGGCGTGTGTAATTTTGTTGTGCGCAGCGAGAGGCCACGAAAAATTGTGTATGAGAGTTTAGATTCATTTACTGCCAGTCTGTGTTCACAGCTACTACAAATTTAAAACGTGCAATTCGACTGATCATCTGTAATTCTGTGATGTTTGATTTTTTCTCATTTTATAGTCGGCCGTGGTATTTCAACACAGAAGTGCTGGAATTATTCATTTTTTTATTTAGCTAACCGTGGATTAATCAAACTTAATTTAAAACAATTTTTAAAGTAAATTTTCCACTAGCGCATGACTTACGGAAAGCACAACCAATTAATTAAACAATTTATGTTTTTTTCGAACATTATTAACTATGAGGTCAATCCATTTGTTATTTATGTAGCAACGTATTGCCGTTACGTACTAAAATAAAACAAAGCATATTAAAAGCCCATCTTAAAAAAATCACAAGTTTGAAATATGGGCGATACCTGCCCCTAAGACATTATAAACCTTGATAATTACTGCCAGATACACGCAGCATAAAAGAGATTTTATTTTTCTGTATACAAGAGGAGAACGGTACATTTCCAGTTTCTACCATGCATTTTAAAATTTTTTTAACATCTATCACTTTATGTGCTATTACATAAATTCCCCTTACCATACATTCTGATGACAAAACAAGTTTGCTACGTGTTTCGTGGTACGTAATGGAGCATCAATAGAGGTGTTAAACGTTATGCTATCAGGTGATATCTCATCCCTAAAGCTACAGTCCGGTCGGTAATGTTGTATGCGAAATGACAGTCGTCGATACGAGTTACTAGAAATTTCGAAATTCGAACCTTTTGAACAGGACGTGGTTGGGTCGTTAACGCGGTCCGACAGCCGACTATGCAAAGCAGAGTTCATTACAGTTCATGTCGTTGCAGTTGACCGAACGCGCAGCGTGGTTTGCAATGCGCTCCGGTTATTCGCTCACATTTGGCCCAAGGGCGATACTGGTTGGCGGTTGGTTGAGACAAGATGGAAGTGCATTCACGTCTTCGCGGACAACTTATCAGGCTGGTCTCTGTATTTTCACTCACAACCGTCCTCTCTGCCTACGCGACACTTGGAGACGTTCAGTCCATGCAGTCACAGTCACTTCCAACTTTTCTGAAGACCTGATGAAGTTCTACTTCCAGGATATCCTTCCGCCTCATGCGAACGAGTATTAGAAAATCACACCAGAGGGCCAACGCACCACATTCGTGCGCACTCAGAACAGTGCAAGAACTATTTCTTACCTGGCATTAATATTTCATTAATACCTAATATGAAATATTACAAATTTCTGAATGGCATGTAAGTAAAGATTCGCTTTATCCAAAAATAAATTACTTTTATGTTAACACGCGTATAAAAAGGTTGTGGTACACGATATGTTTAGGAAACAACAAAACACGTCATACACGAGCTGTTTTTTCAATGATTTATACAAAAAGTGTGAAGAAACCGCGAATATAGTATATACTGTACTACGTTCGTTATTGGCCGGCTCTCTGCCAATATAATGGCGGGTTGGAAGTGTCCCCAATTAGATGTCCTTCCCTAAGTAGAATAATACACTATTCATGCTGTATATCTAAGTAATTTACACTTTGAGTGTTACTGATATAATATTGCATTGCAGACTACCTTATGAAAACCGCTGACGGAGTAATATTTCTTCACACGTGTCTTAAAATAATGAGTATTTCGTAACGTTACCGCAAACTGCGTACAACTCAGTGGAATCCAGGTGACGTAATATTAAGTCGGCAACACCAAAAGTGTTAAGGGGGAGGCCGATGTTGTCCTGCCTCCCCTCTTTCACCAAAAACTATAGAAGCAAAAAAAAAAAAAAAATCAGACGTGAGTTAAAACACATTAAAAAAAAAATTGACTATTCGGAATCTCAACACTTATTGTAAAGTGTCTGCAGTGTGTCTGCCGTTCTGTCGTGATGTGTAGATAAATAATGTTTATTTTTATAGTCGCCTTAAATGCGTGTCATTTATCGAAAATTGTCCAGTCAGAGAAGTCATGTATGCATGGAGCTCTAACTAACATGAAGAACAAACTTATCTATATTCTGAATCGGAACCCAGCCCTTTGTATGAACGTATTTACTGTTAACATAATAATTATAATTAATATTATTTAATACAACTAAATATAAATAAGTAACCTCAAAATAAAAAATATAATTCGAGTATAATAATATTTTAATACAAACAAAATATTTTTTTAAATATAATTATAATATCTCTATAATTATTAACCAATAGGATACATATTTCTATGTAAACCATTTATATTAATATAAATAATAGCAAATAAAATATTTATATAAATTATTTATATTACAATATATAATTAATAATACTAACTTAAAGTATGATCGTTAGATTGAACATAAAATCTTATAACAATCAAACCCATTACATTTTCATTCAGACGAAAAAAAAATTGAAATCTATTGTAATTTAAAGTAACGTACAACATTTATAAAAATGTTCTCGGAGAATTAATTTTCTGAACGTCGTGCTGAGATATGACAGAGAGTACTTCAATGTAACAGCCGCGCATGCCACGAACCACAGCCGCACTGTCCAACGAAATGGCGTCACTCGCCAGCACACATGCTGGAACGCCATTCGTCAATCCTCAACTGACTATCTACTTGCATCCTACAGCCTAGCCAATCAGACACAAGGCCCGTGCCCGGAGCCTTGCGCGGCCGAAGAGGCTGTTTGTGATTAATTGAGCGCTTTTGAGAAAAATATCACTGCCCCTACCTGCTATATATTAACAGGCATGCCTAGTTGTACGCATCCGGTGAAGTTGGTAATGGAGGGAAAGTAGTTCCATGTCTAAAGGATGAATTAATAGTGTTAGATAAACTTTTGTGAATATTAAAGTGATGTCTCCTGCTTTTTTAAAAATGTATATATGCGTAAGAAATAGCAAAAATTGATAAAAAAAAAAAAAAAAAAAAAAAAAAAAAAAAAAAAAAAAATAGTTTTACACTTTCACTTGAATGAGACACGAATAACGTGATCAATCCCATAGCACAGTTAATCATAAATGTGGTGGACGAATACAAAGTGTGCATACAAGTAGATCTTTAGCAGGGGCTTTTAAAAGTGCTGGTTTACCGTGGAAAATCTCTACTTCCAGGGCACTACAAAGCCATTTAGTCTCTGTCAATTTATCTCCTTCGATTCTTCGCTATGATTAATACAATTCCTAACCAACACCATTGAAATGCATCACTAGTTCTTATAGAAAACAGAGTGTTATGAATTCCAATTTCAGGCGTATAATTTGTCAAAATGGGACACGGACAAAAAGTTTGTGTGGAGAGCAGATGTGTCAAAGCGCCATTTACTCATCCACCATACAGAGAATTTGCATTCGTTTTTACTCGCCTTCCACCCAGGCGGACCCGGTTCGTTACACGAGGTGGTGGTGGTGGTTGGGGGTGGAGGGGGAGGGTCAATACCGGATTTTTCCGCACGTGGGAATCGCGCCGGGCGATGCCGCTGGTCAGCAGGGTTTCCTCGGGGGTCTCCCGTTTACCCCCTTCCTTTCATTCCGACGCTGCTCCATACTCACCTCGCTTCAACCTCGTCGGCTCTCAAGACTTCGATGTCAAGAGTCGTTCGAACCTCTCCACTCTGACATTCGTTTCGTATAAGGCGCAATTTTTCTCGCTAAATCCTGAATAGTCTATTCGCCGTTTATTCACACTTTTTGAATTAAACCTTTAATTCACCCCATATGACGTGCTAAGATGTCTCCTAAATATGTCTTTTATCACAAGGATTTCATATTCGTGTTAAGACAAAAATACATATTTCGTATTATTATATGGAACCTTTACTGATATTTTCTTATTATATTATAATATTGTATTTATAATTAATGCGAATAAAACCAGGGAGAACATCGGCGTGTTGGCAATGCCTAGTAAGAAATAGTTCTAAGGCAAAATATGGCTACGCTTTGTGCGCACGAATGCGGTGCGCTGTCTCTTCGGGCGAAATTTTCCAGACGAGGCGGAGGAATATGCTGGAAGTAGAACTTAAGCGGGGCTTCAGAAAAGTTGGAAGCAGGCGTGAATGTGCTTAGACGCGGCGAGGGGGAAGAGGGAAATGACGAATCGCGTGCGTAATCACAGGGGATTTTGTTTTCCGGACATCACAACCGATACCTGCGAGTGTCACCCTGGCCCGTTTCCACGTACGCTGGCGTGCGGTGCAGATAAGTCGTTAGCGGGAACTAATGTTTCCATGTGTGCACCAGACAGTTCGTGAACCGGACTGATCGATCGCTACAGCCACAGGATGTTCCGCTTCGTGGTACCCTCCTCGGATTATGCTCCTTTGTGTCGCCCGTTCGTTTCGCCGACACACCAACAAAGAAATAGTCGTGCATCACGAAACTTTTTAACGAACTAATCACTCCCGAAAGGAAATATATATATTTTTAAGTTATTGAACTAGAAATTTTATAACACATTAGAAAATGCTGTTACAAAGTCGTCCTCAACTAACCATATGTACGTACTGGACATCAGCAGTGAGAAGGTATATCACGAATTGTGTCTAAAATTATTTGCATGTAATACAGGAAACAATTTTAATACAGGAAATGCCAAAAAAATTTTTTTTCGATTTTGTAATACTTTCTCGACACGTTTACTGAAAGGTTTTTTAACAAACGAGTTTGAAAATCGAGTCAACTTATAATAAATGTTAAATTATATTTCCATTTTAAGTTTTCCACATTACTGCTTTACTAATAATGGTGTTTTAATTAAGGCGCTTGTAAAAATTATTTCTTTATAGCAGTTGTCTACGTGGAATATTTTCGTTTAAGAGTAAAATGTTCTTTTTTTCGACCGAAGCTTATATTTTGTAATAATACAGACTACGGCAAATTAAAAAAAAAAAAAAAAAAAAACTTGTGATTTTGTAACTGTTTTAATTTAGAATATTTACGAGAGCATGAAGTCCGTTTTGACAGAAGGGATTAAGCTACCAAAAATTGAAATTCTCAAAGATTACTTATTAATCTACATACTATGTAGTACAAAAGTAAACCTTTTGAATACCTACAAACTAGTAAACGCTTATTGTAAAGTTACAAGATGTTGTTTCCAGTGCCATTAAAAATATTTTTGCACTTTGTCGCAAATTTATGAAGTACCAAACATTATTACTAAATAACCCGCAATAATTCAAATCAAACGAAGTAACTTGAATAAGACTTGTTTATGCGCATGTGCTATTAGTAGAGACTCAAGAAATTCCCGAGTTCAAAGACCTATAGGCTAGACTTCATAGCCTTATATACTCTCATACAGATATGAACTGTTAATAGGTTTTTTTTTTGTTGTTGTAGTAAAGGGCAGTGGCTGGGCGCACAATTCATTGCATGTTTGTTATTGGCTCATTTATCTCCAGAATGTATCAAATAACACGTCAGCCACTTACAAAAGTAACATGAACGTACAAGTGTGTGAATTCCAACTTGTCTAGACATGAACCCGCGAAATTCTCGGGTCTCTAGATATCAGTGCCTGAAACGTTATTGGCAGTTTCGCTTGAGAATGAACTATCTGACCCCGTGGCGACTTGCTACGGGAATCCAGAGTATCTATAACTATCTCCCGACAAGAAGCCAAATCCCTTTAGCAATTTTCCAGGCTAGGAATTGGAATCCGCGGGGTGGTAATTGACTTGCAAATCGCAGCGACGAAGGTCCGCTGATTGGCGGAGCAACGGTGGCGTTATTAACGGGTTTAGGTCCGGGTCACGAAGAACCAGGACAGTGGTTTATCTGCTCCTGCGATCACCGATTCTCTCCCGCTGCCGTGGCCGAAAGAAGTCCTAGCCGCTTATTATTTGATACTTTTCACGTAGCCGGGCGCGTCAATGAGATACATCTCATTATCACTGGTCCTCGTGTCCATGAAAGATGACATATCGCGAAAGTAGATGTAAAAGCGGAGTTGTGGCTCACCACAATTTTTTGGGTTATTTCTTTTAAAATTACAACAAAAAGACAATGCACTAAGTAGAGTTATTTCGTCTAAAAGTACAGGAAAACATTAAAAACTCCAAATCTGAAATTCGATGAAAAACGATGAAAATCGAGCAAATTAAAGTCAAAATAAAGGTATTTGAGTATTAAATTTAAGCTCTAGAATTTTTTTTTATTAAAAAGGAGCTCTCAAAGACAAGCAATGTTAAGCAAAACAAAAAAAAAAAACAAGACGAATTGAGCGTTTTTTAAAAAATGAGCGTGCAGGAGTTGATACAGGATAAAACATGTATAAGTATGCAAAACACATGCAAATTTATGGTTTTCAAGAAACGCTAATTTTGCGAGCGAGCAATCTAAACCAAGTAAATTTACGACAAAATCAAGTGAAATATAATGTACTATTCACTTATTGGAAGCTCTACTAACTTTTTAAAAACTTCTACTATGTTCTCAAAATCGTCACATATTTCTCGAAGTACATATTTGTCTTCAATATTATCTTAGATTGATAATTGTAAGCGTTGTAAATTTGAATGAAATTTGCCAACTATATTTCTAAGAACTTCAGACGCATTATCTAATCTATAGGAAGGCTGTCTTGAACCACTACCACCTTAAAATGTTAGTCAAACTGCATGGAAACACATGCATTTTTATTATTAAGGAAAATTTTTAATTACGATTACGATTTTTTATTTGATCAAATAATTCATCTATACACCTAAAAATTCGTAAAAGTTTTAAATGTAAACACTCAGAGTCTAAAATATTGTATTAAATATCGAAACAATTTGTTTATTCCTCCATTTAATAATATTAAAATTGATAAATCTTCAGTAATTCTTTCTTTCAAATAATTATAAGTTCGATTTCTTTTACTAATTTGAACAACATTACAAACGGTCCCCGCTTCATCAGGAGCTTTATTAAAATCAACACAATTTTTTTTATTTATTTTTTCTTTAACTACAGTAGTTTTTCTATTTGAACAATCTATAACATATAAACGTCTTCGCCCCCACGATGAAAAGTAATTAATATCACCATCAAAGTTTACAGTTGGTTTATAATAAAGTTCATTATTTCTAAAGTTGTTATATAGTTTGGTTTTAGAATTTCTAAAATCATTACAAGCAAGAAAATTGTTTAAGACAAACACCGTTTTCAATATCTAGATTCCAGTTTTCTTTAGGAAAAATTTCATTTCTACAGCTTTTAACGTAAATGTTTCTCTCATTACAATGATCAAACATAGCAGCATGTTTATGCTGTTCAGCACGATTTTTTCTATTAAATTGAAAACCCACAATTACAAAATCTGGCATATCAAATTGTAAATTATTAAACTGATTTTTTTATATCAAAGTTAAATAATTTTGTGTCTTTAGGAACTTCTTTTTCTAAAAATTGCCAATAATAAAAACTAATACGTACTTTAGTTTCTTTATATGTTTTTTTTCTTTAATTGCAATGGCCATGTTCGATTCATATTCAACAATAGGCTACAAAATTTATAATTTCTCAATAACCATTTTACTAGGATTAACACGATGTTTCACGACTTTATTTTCTTTATCTGCAACTTCATAAAGAAATTAACAGTTGTTATGAGATGAATTAGGGGAAAAAATTATTTTATAGCCACCTTTCCAACGAACTTCATTGTTATGACGAATAAAAGAAAACAGATATCTAAGAGGATAGATTATTTAATTTGCTTTATTACTAGATCCAGTTTTAACCTCTTTTATTGTATCACTAGAATCGATATAGATTATCAACACCAGTAAATTCTAAATAATTTTGTTCACTCGGTGATCTTAATAAAACATTCTTCATTGTTGATGTTATACCTGGATTATCAGCAGCTTCAATAATATATCCATGTTTTTAAACTTAAACTCTAGAAAACTGAGAAGGAAAAAAAGTTAGAACAAACGTCAATATTGTCTTCTTCGCCATATTTTGCCTCAGCTCCAGCATTATCTCCCTCTAGAAGACTAAATTGCTCATAAACATAAGCATCAATTAGAAAAGAAAAGCCATCTCCTATGGCAATATCAAATACAATTCTATTATTGTAAACATTTAAATTCCCCGTAGTTTGATCATTTGGAGGAAAGGCTTGTCTCTCAAAGATCACGATAATTCTATAACTCATTTATAAGTAAAACAATTTATATATAAATGGATGAATCACGGGGTTGCTCGAGTTAAATGACTCATTAAAAGACAAAATATAAAAAGCAGCATGAAAAAGTATATGAAAAAATTAGAAGAAAGAGCAACCATTAATCGACGAATTACGAAATATTGGTAAAAAAAAAAAAAAAAAAAAAAAAAACTAGAAAAGTAAGTGAAGGAAACAAAAATTTTATAACTACATTAGTTCCAGTAGTAGTAAAAAATTTAGATTATCCACCAACACCAGAAGAAACATCTTTTGAAAGAGAATTATTCGCAGAACAAAAATCTCCTAATTTGGAAGAGCAAGTGGACATTATTCCATTAAAAGATTTGCCACCTATAGCAGGTGTTTCTACTATAAATCTCGGAATAGAAATTGCAAACAGAATTAATGTTATTAGTGAAAAATTTGGTTTACGTGGAGTTGGGGAAATTTTTTACATTGGTGATACACAAGTAACGATAAATAATGATACATTATTTGTTAAGGATAAAGAACGCTTTGTAACACCAGTACTCTGTAATTTGTTAACACAAAATTCACCAGAAGCTATTATGGATAAATAGGCTGTTAATGATTTTGAAAATAATGCAGAAATTGTCAAAACAACCAATGCTACATTCCAACAAAATAATCCTAAAAAAAATTTGGCTCCGAGAGTAGGTTGGAAGTATAATCATATAGTCAAACCGATTTATGAAGTTTATATAAAACCACATTTACGATCAGCAGCAAACACACTAGAAAAAACAACTTCAACAAATTCTTCTAGATCTGGTGATGGCATTAAAAAATCCAATTGTTTGCCAAAATAATATATTTGGATGAATGATGTTAGAAAATTGGTTAAGAGATTATTAGTTTTTAATGGCGAAGAAAATGCCGGTAGTAAAATTTTTTCAAAATGAAAAATTAAACATAACGAATTTGAAAAACAATAAATTTTCTGATTTTGTTGTTAATAATCCAAAAGGAACTCCTTATCTTATAAGAATTTTAAATGTAATTCCTCACTCGTTTTGGAATTTTTAACATCATGGCAAAAGCATTATAAAGTGGGAATTAAATAATTTAAATTTACCCGAAATGCATTTGCCAGGGTATAATTATTGTGGACCAACTACAAAATGGGATGAAAGGTTAGAAAGAGATGATACAGGATTAAATAAACTAGATGAAGAATACAAATATCATGATATTGCTTACAGAGATCATAAAGATTTAGAATCTAGACGCGAAGCTGATAAAATTTTTCAAAAGGTAGCTAAAGAAATTATGTTAGATAAAAATACTCCAACTGAAGAAAAATTGCTTCTGCTGCTGTTGCCTCAACTATGTTTACATAAAGAAAATTGGATTGTGGAATTAAAATGTTTTATTGAAAAAAAATATATTTTTTACTTATAAATGAAGATAAAAAATATAACGTTCGCTATAACCATTGATCAATTAAGAGATTTGGGTATAGATAAATTTTTAACAAAAGATCAACTTGAGCGAAAAAATAAAATATTGAAAGAAGGAAAAGGCTTCTTACTAGCTTTGTCATTACCAATACTCAAAAAGATACTCAAAGAAAAAACTGGAAGTGATTTACACCATGGAGGAATTATTCCCTCCCATAGTTGCTGCTTTAAGTGGCCTTGGTGCTTTAGCAGGAGCAGCTAGTGCAATTTATGGTTGTTTTGGTCAAGTTAGTAAAAATAAAAAAGAATTAGAAGAACAAAAACGACATAATTTAGCAATGGAAAACAAGGCTGGAAAGAGCTTAATTGCAAAAAAGACGAGAAGATAAAAAAAATTAAATATATACCATCTATTTAATATTGATAACGAAAAATATGTAAAACTATTAAATATTAAGCATTTTAGAAATGTTTATATGATTCAGGAACTCATTGGGTTTGCTATTTTAAAGAAAACAATGTTGTTTATTATTTCGATTCATTTGGAGGCAATATTCCAAATAATTTAACCAAATACTTTAAAAAACACTAATGTTTATTACAATGATGATGAAGCTCAGAACTTTAATTTGTTTATTTGTGGACATCTATGTTTAATTGTATTACATATTTTTTTCGAGAGGATTTAAGGTTAAAAATATAATTTCTATGTTATTAAAAGATGGATATTTTTTGGAAAACATTAATAAAATCTTTAAATAAAATTTCTGACACTAGTGCTTATGCATTAAAATCGTATGTAGATTTGCAATGCAATTCAGGTGTTTCCGCTTTACAAAGTAAACTAAGCACTAGCTTCGATTACACAAAAGATTATGTTTCTTTTTTTTATCGTAGAATTGTTAATATAGATGACACTAGAGACGATAAAAATGCAGTCACTAAGAGATATTTCGATATACATATAGTAGATTATACATTAAAAAAAGGATGTCGATTCAAAATATGAAACTATTTATTTCTGATTATGCTTTAAACAAAGATATGAATGTACAATTCAGTAACACTATTTCTGATTATATGAAACAGATAAACACTGCAAAACAGACATTAGAAAAAGGACGTAGATTCAAAATATAAAGTTATTTTTTCTGATTATGTCTTAAAAACCGATGTTGAATCAAAATACAATACTATTGTTTCTGATATAATAACACATATAGTCGAAATACAATATCATTATTTCTGCTTTACGAGTTCAAATAAGCAAAGTTTTAATTTATACAACAGTCTCTTCAAAATAGTAGAATCAATAATATGGCTGATCCTGTAGATGGTGAAGAAGCATTCAACAAAAGATATTTTGATAAAGAAATAGCTACAAAATTACAAAATTTAAACCAATCAGTTTTGAAATATTGTAAACCTGTTGATAAGGAAATACATGTTAAATTACAAAATTAACACCAATCAATTGAAAAAAGCAATGAAGCAATATCCCATGTATTTTTTTAATGCAAAGTGGCATAAAAAGAATAATATTTTTCACGTAGATAATAATCAAAATTTCTTTTTTTTCTTTTAAGGATTGTACTGTTTATAAAATAACTACTGATGATGTGACAATTGTTGAGGGGCCTACAAACATTGAATACAGTACACCTTTTGATGTTAACATTGGCGATAATTTATCTTTTAAATAAAACATAAAATATCTTATCATATTGATGGTCAGGTTAAAATAATAGGCATATTTGTAAAATATAAATATTAACTATTCTGTTATCTACTGCGGTGACCGCCCCGGAATCTTCCACCAACAGGAGAAAGCATATCTCCACAGTTTTCCTTGTTGGCCACCACAGCAAGCTCTGTCAGTGACAAGAAGTGTTATCACAATTTTATTGCTATCTCTACTCGCTGCTGCGAACTTGCCGCGAGGCACTCTAAATGATAACATGCTTCAAGCTCGCCACATCTCTCTTCATTCAGACTTATAATTGTCACATTACTCGCTCGACAACCATGGCTCAGTGGTAGTGTGTTTATCTTGTAACTCAAAGGTTGTGGGTTCGAAACCCTGGTCAGAGAGGATAATTTAACAGTATGGAAAGGCACCCACACAGTTAAATAACCACCAAGACATTCTAAATTAGAGCCAAAAAAAAAAAACATTTCAATTGCTCTTGTTTTTCAGCAAATTTACTATTTTTATGCTTTTTGAGAAATGTATTTTAAATATATTTTACATATTCGCACATTACTCTCTCTCTTTTTTGAATTCATAACAACGACTAGAATATCCAATATAAAAATTTTTACAGATGTTAAATTATTTAATCTTTTGTGGGTTTTCATGTGGTGTAAAACTTTCTGTTGTTTAATACTCTACCACTTTTTTACATTGCTTAGATATGGTATTATTTTCCATTTCGAGCATAGTTCGTTTTTTATTTTTATGAAAAAAATTTATTAAAACAAAGAAAAAATATATTTTTCTTTAGATATATTTTTTCTCTATAAATTACACAAAACAAAAACTGGAATCTCTTCTCAAGAAGTTGAACATTTTGTATGAATTGACCAAATTGCAAGACATAGAAAAAAAATGGTTTAATGCTACAGATTTTGAAATTTATGAGTCTAAGTTTGGTAAAAAAAAAATTGTGTTCTTGATGATAAGTATAAAATTACTTTACCAGAGCACTATTTGAAGATACTTGATAAAAAAGCTTTGAAACTAATAAATGAGAAGGAAGTTTTTATAGCATATAGAGGCAAAAAAATGAAAAATGGAAAGACTGTGCATGAAATTGAATTTTATATATAAATTCCATCACTTATCTTTTAAATTTTTAATTAGATTTTGCTTGATTTTGTCGTAAATTTACTTTATTTAGCATGCTCACTCGTTAAATAAACATTTCTTGAAAACAATAAATTTGCATGTGTTTTGCATAATTTTACATGTTTTATACTGTGTCAAATCGTGCAAGCTCATTTTTGGAACACTGATAAATTTTCTTGATTTTTTTCATGCTTAAAATTGCTTGTTTTTGAGAGCTCTTTAAAAAAAAAAAACCTTTACAGCTTAGATTTAACCCTCAAACACCTTGATTTTGAATTCAATTTGCTTGATTTTCATCATTTTCATCGAATTTCAGATTTTGAGTTTTTATTTTTTTCCTGTAATTTTAGACGAAATAGCCCTATGTAGTGCACTACGTTTTTTGTTGTAATTTGAGAAGAAATAACCCTAAAAATTGTGGTGAGCCAGAACTACTCTTTTACGTCTACTCGCGAACAATTTGGGTACAGAGTCAACCATCATGAAATGATACTGATCACACAAGAGTAAAGACTATGGCAATCTGGGTACATTCGAAAGCCCTGTTTAAGATCTACTTGTATGGATATTGTGTATTCTTCCACCACAAATGATATATACATTGTTATTATCTGCATCACTATATTCCTGCATCGGTCGAGAATAACCATGTATTTATTTTTGAAAAAAGTAATATTTTAAAAATTTTCTGATTATTGCTCGTGACTTTTCGCGATAAAAAATTGGAGCACTCAGTATAATTTTGTACTATATATGCACCTCGGCTTTTGTCATACCTCTATTGGCTGCTGGTGTCATTTTCGCATTTGACTAAGCCACTCAGGATTCTGTAACTCCGACACTGAACCTTCGTGGTTCGTGCGCTAACAGATACTATGGACCAAAACATATTTGGGCCAATCAAAACTGGTGGATGACTCCGCAGTGCTTTGAGTTGTATAATGTTTCTAAATATTTTCGTGAAATATCACTGTATATTATATATATATATAGTTGCAGATTGTCCTGAGGGGATCAGGCCATGCAATAAGGGGAAGGTAGTAGCTAGATGGATAGAGCACTCCAATATATAAAAACACTATGTTTATTCAAATCATGACACTCCTACAATTTCTACATGGATCGCTCACAGCGTTACTCTAACATTAATATAAGCACCAAGCTCACAATCGGCAAGACTAGTATTAGGATAATTAAGGTGCTCTTTGACTCAGATGGAGTTGGGCTATGCCACGAATATCCCTAATACGACACAACCTAGGGTGCCCTACTGGAGGTATACTTACCCTGGTGATAGCATCAACGTCTCTACGTGTAGACCTCCTCGATGGTGGCAACAGTGTGGTGTCGAAGCGGGACCAGGGCCTGGTGTTCCTCTCCGGGAGTCGTCTTCTGGTGGCTGGATTCAAGATGGTCGCGAGTCGCCATTGCTCCAGAGTAATATAGAGCTGACCCCAGCCTCAATACCTTTCCCCGGTGGGGGTGTTTTCAAAACAGCCAGACTGGCTCGTCGAGGTCGCGTCATCCTGCGCTCTCGCATGTCGCCTGCCAGTCCTGGCTACTGGTGACTACAACATGCCCCCCCCCCCCTGTTTCCACGAAACTCATGCGCTCCTGCATGAGATTATTGGGTCGGCTGAAGAAGGGAGTGGTACTGATTTAGGCCGGGTCGTTGAAGAGTTGGGCGGATCTGTGGCGATAGGTTTGACCCAACTGCAATCAGTATGGGGTTTGTAGTATACCACCGGAAGAGGTATCTCTTGTGCACGGCAGCAGTCAGGGTTTTTTTTTATTAAAGAGTGTCCATGGCGCACTTATTTTAATTTCTCCCTAGGGCGCTGTCAGTCATGAGATTAGGGATATCGTTTACATTTATGGCAAAATGCGTTATATTGTTTGAAAATGTACGAGCACTGCTGAAAAAAATTAATGAAAGTTGCCGTTATAGAGATACACTTAAAAAAAGAATTTACATTCTAGTAACTTGAATAATTATACATATTGTACATATCCTTGTATGTTGTAGCGTACTGGTAACCTTGAAAATATAAACAACAAAATAATTTTTTTACCTTTGCTCCTAATTGTATTCTACGTTGTGACGTACTGCTATATTTTAACCTTGGCAATATAAATAACTAAAGAATATGATATGTTTATGTATTTCATTTACAATTAAGAGTACATTGTGACACTGTCGTTTGTAATAGCAACTATACATTTACAACTCTGATTTCATCTCCGAGTTTAGACTACTTTAGATTGTGTGTGCCGGCACAATAATATGAGCCGCTATGGCTTCTTGTAATCAGGGGATTTGAAGAAGGTGCGCTTGATGCCGTGAAATTTGTAAGTTACCAAATGAAATTTTATTAAAACTAAAATCCACCAGCGCCTACCATTATGGTATGTGGAAAAGAGGTAAAAAATATGTGCACGATTTATCAATTACAAGTCAACCATAGTGCCAGTTGAAATGAAACTAATGACACTAGACATCATGTGAAACAGTGAGTAGAATTCAGTTAGATTAAAGATTTGTACAAACATTATTTTACCCTAAGAATTAAAGAAAGCAATTGAAATGGCAGTCTTAGTTTGTAAGGTTTACAAAATACATGACAAATGGCGTCTTACCTTAAAGTAATTGCTGTGCTTAGCTGCAGATAATTGAAATTGAAAGAAAAAAAATCACATGTTTACAAGGCCCTGATATTTCTTAAACACATTTAACTTTGATCTATATGGCGTCTTTGCTGTACGGGAATTCCCACCATAGGTGTTTTATAGAGCGTAACTCTGAACTAAACTGCAGTAGTCCTGACTGCTGGCATACTCTGCTGGCAACAATGCTGACTGTATACAATACCAGTTACCTTGTCAGCTGAAAGAATATGCTGTCGTCACAGCAAGCAAGTTTGTGGCGTGCGAACAGTTTAGAGCACGTGAAAAATTTTTGCAAGCCTAATGTGTCAGCTGGAGCTTATTGCTAATTTTACTTTAGTTTCTTTATCGTGCCACATAATCATATCAGTGCCTGTGTAATTGCTTATTTGTACTGTCAGAATAATCTTTTATTTTGCTCTACTGTAATCAATTATTATTCACTGGCTGTCTGGCACATCTTTATTTATGCTATCTTAAACAGTGTTCTCCAGCAAAATATAAATTTTGACTAGTTTATAGTAAAGCAATCCTAGGGCTACCATCAGAGTCACAATAATGGACATACATGCGTAATTGAAATGTACCTGGGGAATGACTGAGAACATGGAGATATAAATTACATTACTTTGACTAAACACATATTCTACACTCGGCAAATTTGCATCCAAAATTGTCCATTCTCTATTGAGTATATCTGATGGTATAGAAGGAGATACCTTCCATTAGAGATAATTGTGTGGCCTCAAAATGGGTTATTTTAAGCAAATGAATAGGTAAAACAGTGCAGGCTACTGCAATGACAGGGCTTTTTATGTCACACACGTGTGTGGCTTCTGTTATAGTGACCTTATTTATGGTGACCTTACAACCACATGGTACTCAGAATTCAATAGAGCCAATATTAGAATAGGGAATAGTCGGGCTGAGAGTTCTATTAATGGATCTTAATGCTAAGGTGCCAGAAGTATTAGTAATCACATAATAATGTGGCTGAATAGCCGTAACCTGTATTGGATTGATAACAACACATTTGCAGAAAGCGTAAAATTTCTCACTGCTCTGCAATTTAATTGCTTCTTTTGGACATCTTAGCTGACTAGTTTCTGTGGCATGTTTAGATATTAAGTACATACCCATAAGTTGATTCTTCTAGTCGGCCAGCGCCCTAGTGGCATGAGTAAGTATGTCCATGGCAATTATTTAATTTGGCAAGTCAAATGTGAATGACTCATTTTGAAAAAAATAAGGTATTTGTGTGGCTTTGAAAAACTGCCACGTGAACTGTGTACTTTTAAGGGGTACTTGTACTGTGATTATTATTTGTGTAGGTGAAAAAGAACATTCTGTTATAGGAACAATATAATATGTTCTTATATAGTACTAATAGGAATGCTAAGTTTGAGATCCATTTGACTAATTTTTGTTTCCAACTGTACTAGTTCTCTCATTAAGAGTGGCATTGATACAGCTTGTAGCTGTAAAAGGTTGTTCTGACACACCTGTATACACGTATTCAAGCTGATTTCATTCATTATATTATTAATTAGTTCCAGAATTATTCCTACCATTATCTGTGTACTTGTGACATTTCATTTTCTTTTTGCTGTGTATTAAAATTACTTGTTAAAACCTGAAATTGATTTTAAATAGAATAAAATTTTATTTCAACCTGATTTTTAATTTCAGTCATGCTATGTATGGTGAAATTTAGATTGCTATTTGTCGCTCTGACATTATTCTGTATCTCATTTATCTGTAACACTAACATCTCCTCATTAGATAATAATGCCCTTAAATTATGTGTAGTTAAGACATCGCAACACCATGTTGCAACATCACCAAGGAAGGTGAGGGATCTTTTATTTCTTTTGGTTAAGAAACTTCAGAAAGGAATTGATTTACAGCAGTAGCATTAAAAATTTATCTCAGCTTGTCCGCATTTCTGTAGACTGTGGAAGGTGCTGTGGAACCAACCATTCGTCAATGTTGGCCGGTGTCCTGGGTTCTTGCAGTGGCGGAGTGAATAGAAGTGGCACAGTTTCTTCATACTGGGTCTTTCTTGTAAAGTGGCTCCATGTCTGCATTCGCTGCGAATCCCAGCACAAGAAGCAGAGCGATGAGTTTGGTATGACACATCTCGGGACCGGATTAACCTTGGTTCAAAGTCCCCTCTGTAACATAAAGGCAGGTGTCAATGTCTGACATTGGCAATTTTTATGATCCTTGTGCTCACTGTTTCTATTTTACTTGAGCCTCTCTTACGAGTTTCCACAGCTATTATGGAGGACCCTAAGATATCAAGAATTTTATATGGTCCTTGGTATTTAAATTAAAGAGCCTTTTGATGCACGTGGTAATTACCCATATGAATTGGCCTAACTTCAGATCATTAGATCTGTATTTGGTGTCGAATATTTTCTTTTGTTTTTGTTGGGATGCAATGAGTTTTACATTCACTTGTTCACAGGCCTGTCTGAGGCTTTCACACCAATCATAAGTGCGGGGGAAGTATGAGTGGCTAATTACATGGAAGAGTTGTACAGCTTCAACTCCATGGGGAAGGAAGAAAGGGGTGAATTTTGTACTTTGATTGACGGTCGTATTGCAATTAAATATAATGTAAGAAACGTAATCTTCCCAGTGAGCGGGATTGTCACTGGCACAGGAAGTTAAGTGGTGAAATTTTTTTTTTTTTTCGCCTGTTGCATCACACCGTTGCATGCCGGGTTATATGCAGTCGTCTAATGTTTTCTTATCTGTAGTTTACGAAGGAGTTCGGACATCATTTCATTTTTGAACGATGTCCCTCTGTCCGCAAGGATGGATTTGTGGCAGCCAAACCGTAAAATAATGTATTTGACGAAATTTGCACATGTTATCGAGTCTATGGTTTTTAATGGGCGGGCGACAGCATAACGGGTGACAAATTCTGTCATTACGAGTACATATCTGTTGCCATGCGCTGATGTTTGTAATGGACCCTTAGCATCAAGGCCCCACGAATGGAGAAGAGGCGGGGGCAGTATAGGCGTCATTTATACAATTGGTTTTTGATTAGAAGCTTTAATGTGTTGGCAAACGGGGCAGATCTTAATATATTCCTTGACATCCTTATTCATGGTGTCCCAATAATATGAAGTAATGAAGGGAATCAGCATTTCTATTCCAGCATATTTTATGTCTAGAAAATATATTGGTCGAACAACAGAGTAATTTATTTTCATAAAAAAATTATTTGTGACCAGAAAATAGCACTTCTGTAAGTGCATGTAATATTGTACCGCATGTAGTATTGTACTGCATGTAATATTGTACCACATGTAGTATTGTAGACGGCAAAGTGTCACCGACAATGGTAACACATCATTCCCATCTCCAACGCTGGCATGAACCTTCAGTGTCTTTATTTCCTTCTGGAGTTTGCTGTGTTCGGCACTTTTGTTTTGTGTTTCCATGAGCTGTTTGTATCTGTGTAATCCTAGGTCGATATTGTTTAAATTCTGGAAGAATTTTTCAGGGCGTCATTTTGTAATGGCATCAATTTCTCGGGCGATTGTTGATAGCAGCGATTTCCATATGATATTTATTAGTTCTGCTTCTGGCAATTGTGGTTCTCCCTTGTTTTTTTTTTATAGAAAATCAGTGTTTCAATGTGAGCCTGGCATGTTTCGTTTGATTTTCGTGTTTTTGTGCGCAGCAGATATCTGTACTGTTCTGTGTTATCTGCCGGAGTGAATGTTGTTCTCAGTTTTCTTTCTACCTGTTGCCATGTGAGTTCGCCTTGGTGTGCGTGGTGTAAGTTCTCACAAACTCTCTTGGCAGTGCCTTGTAAGGAAAATGTAAGGCGTCCGCGTTTTTCTATTTCAGACAATTCATTAATTTCGCCGACAACAGTGTCCCATATATATTATTTACCGAGGATTGTTGAACCAAAATTTGCAAAAAAAAAATATATGGCGTGCATTTTACGTGAAGTACTATGTACCTCTCAAGAAGTTAGGGCTATATATGGTATGCCAATGACGATGTAAACAACCATTGTAAACAGATGGCACTTAGTGCCAAGAATAAATTTTACCCGGCACTAAAGTCCTCGAGATTGTAACACAGCACTCCCGCTGTGATGAAGTGGACTAGAAAGTTATTCGAAACGAATTTATACATGTCTACATTGCACCAGATGACTAATCTCCGTGGAACTGCCTAATTCGACTGATAAAGATCTTGGTTCCACTACACAGCTCAGTAAGTAATAGCCGTAGATCACTTCGTGTATGTGTAAAGGAAATAGTTAGTAATTTATGCGATATATTCACTGCATTTGTGTACAGACTCTAAATTCGGAGGTGTTCACCGCTACATGAAATAAGGTTTTCAGAGGATTTAATCGTTTTTTTTTTAATGAGGAAAACTGCAACGCTTTTATTTCGTTGCTAGAACTGCACTTGCGGAATTCTGACTACGTAATGTAGTTGTGCATAGGATGGGTATTTTTTTTTTTGGTGCGGGATATGGTCTCGCTATCACAGCTAAATCACTTAATGGTAAACAAAGTTGTGGAAAGGGAGATTTGGCAAGTAATGGAGTGTTTCCGCAACTATAATCTTGAAACATGTTTTCGTCATCCTCTAGATACGAAAAAAAATTTTCTCCTTAAGTTTTGGTATATATATATATATATACACAAGTGCATTCGAGTAGATTTTAAGCAGGACGTTAGAAAGTACTCAGTTTACCATGGACAGCGTACCATACACGCACAAAAAAAAACAGCTTATAAATATGAGAAAATCTTAATCATCTCTTTTTTTTTTATTTAACGTGGCGTATTGTAGGGGTTCGTATGATATTTTCGGTTATATTTTTAAGTATTCTATACTGGAATTTCCCCATAAAAATTACCACGAAATTGAACATTTCGCTGTCGAATTTAATTTATCGATGCGTGTTTAAGGCAGCCTTCATAAAAATTAACTGGGAAATTGCGAAACTAACATCATTTTGCAGGAGTATGGCAAGCCGATTTACCAGCTAAGCTTAACGTCACCTTAACACGTTTTCAACAAGCGAATGGTAGCAGCGCACACTTTCATTATGCCGTGTTGTCTTAAGCCCTTCGGCTTGAATTCGTGGGACGCAAAACCCAGTTTAATTAAATTTTACTGTGTTCCAAAGCGAGTTCCCAGCAACAGCTTCGAAGTTTGTGAAGCTGCCCGCCCATTTGGCTTGGCAGCTGATACTCTCCACTGACTCCGCTCGTATAATGTCTATAGGCGATGGAAAATCACGAACTATCATTGAGTCATCATATTTTCTATACTGTAACACTCTAACTTGTTTATTCTTTCATGAATAGCTGAACAAGGTTTTCGACATAGTCAAGTTGTTTGCAGATCAATAACGAACGTTCTGCCTTATAGTATCTCAATCCTCATTGGCCCAGTGATGTCGGGTAGTAGCTTCATACATGCATGCCAGCCAATAAGGAAAGAAAACTGTCGGACATGTACGTAGTACGCTAAGTCATAGCAAACAGTCAACTTTTCCCCCGATAAACCACCATCTCTCATAATGTCATTTTTGTTGGCAGTGTATTTTCTAATAAAAGGTTTAATTGCCTCCCATCACTGTATTACCGGTTCAGTCGCTAACAGATCTGTGTTAGAAATTCTATGACGGCGGAAACCCATTGCAATTGGCGCTTTGGGTTTTCTTGTGGTTCTGCATCCCCCCCCCCCCCCCCATCAACCGCTTAATGCATTCCATTGCTTCTCAGTCGTGTGGTTATTATGCCGCGCTGAGAAAAGAAACTTTCCGTAATAAAGTAAAATGTGAACGTAGAGTTAGTTTCCGTAAAGAACTTTTCTGTCATTTCCTCAGCTCAATTCTAGTTAATCTTAATGAAGGGGATCAACATTTTCATTCCAACATATTTTACGTCTAGAAAATATGTTGGTAGAATAACGGCGTAGTTTATTTTCGTAAAAAAAAATATTTTGTGACCAGAAAATAGCACTTATCTCAGTGCATGTAATATTGTACCGCATGTAGTATTGTAGATGACAGAGTGTCGCTGACAATGGTAACACAATATTCCCATCTCCAACGCTGGCACGTAAATCATTATAGTACTTAAACAAACTGATGCTTGGAAATTAGCTGCCAATTTTTTTTCGAGTTTGGCTACAAGAAATATTTTGCAAATTTAACATTTTTTTCCGCAAGTGAGTTCGAACGTTTGTTACGATATGTGGAATCAGATAATTATCAACCGAGAGTTTGTATAAAATGAAATCAGCTACGGTGTTCTTTGTTGGTGTAATTTCCTTTGAAATGGCGACACCTACAACAACTCCCCCCCCCCCCAACAATTTACAGTTGTTAAGAAACAAATTCAGTTGTTCCCAGCCCAGGTTCAACCGGTAAGCCTTTGGGTGATGTCCGATTGAGGTTCCAAGAAATGGCGCCTGTTAAATATATCTTTAGCATGCAAGTGCACACCGTGAAAAATTGCAATTTTTACTGAGGCATTCTTTGTAATTTTACAAATAGTTGTAACAGTACAAAGATTTTTCTTGTAAAACTACAAGGGCGGTGTTTGTAATATACCTCAAGAAATGTTTGTACTATACTGGCCTCTATTCACAAGCTTCAGTAAAATGGCGGACACTCAACAACGTAGAACAGTATAAAGCTGTCTGTGGAAGAAAACTATAGGTGATGTAAAGTGTAATTGCATGCAAAAAGCAACGTAGCCTACTGAATGATTGAATAACGTAAAACACTTACAGGCTGCAACCTAATAATACAAAGTGTGTAGGTTCTAGTCCTCCAGCTGGCAAAGTGTGTATTCTTCTTTGTTTCTTTTTCGTATATCATATTTTGAAACAATTTTTTTTGTTATTATCCTTGATTAATTTATCATATTTGTTTTCTAGAAGAAAAAGAATAATTCTATGTACACTTCTCAATTATGTAAGTTGCAATACGAGGCTATAATTTGAAATATTACTTATATTATTTGCAGATTTTACAAGAAAACTGTTTGTAATTTTACAAAGGGTTTTCTTATCAACTGGTTTCCAAGAACTTTTCTTGTAAAAGCACAAAAAATATTTAGAGTGTATATTTGTAAAAATACGAAAACGTCGCAGATTGTAGATAATAGGAACCTGAGGGGTGAAATAGCTGGCTGCTAAACACAATTTACACTACAGACGTACGGGAGAACGGAAGCGATGATGTGGGGATGGAGAAACGAAGCTGAACAATACGGGAATACCCCTGAGAAAATCCACCGGTAACGTCCGCCACATATCTCACTTACGAAAGTCCGGAAGAGTCAATTCGTGAATTATCACTTGTGGAGAACGTTTAGCTATCAAGGTCACATTTAGGTTACTATAAGGTGTAAAAAGATGGAAGTCACGATCAAACGTTTTTGTAGCCACTGGCGGGCTCTGAATGGCACGTTCGGGAGACCCCTAATGGAGTTTCAACCTCTGGGAACTAAACGCGGCATTGTCCCTACTTGAACAACAGAATCCGTAACACGACCAAGCGCTTGTATCGCGTGTAACCAAGTTACGGAAACACCAGCGTATAAAAAAAAACATCAGTTTTAAAAATAGGCCTTTCAATTTTGAAAGGTTGTTTGAAGTTGACCTTCAGGATGGTGCGTGCAAGTGAGCCTACAGGTTATTCACGGTTAAGTGAGCACTTTTGAAAGCCCTCTCATTGGACATAACATTCAATAAGAATGTTTTATTTCAGCCTTAGATGTTAACTTCTGAGTGCGGGGGAATACACCTACTGTGTTTCTTACTTACATGACAATATTTATTTTAAAAAGGTTGTTAAAGGATAATAAATGGCTGAAAGGAAAATGTAACAAGGGTCTCGAAAGGGCTGACTTTACCGTGAACAGCCTATAGCATAATCCACTCCCATCCAGATAGAAAACCCAGCAGAATGTTTTGGTCGGTTTTGAATCGTATATCGTACTCAGATTCCATTAACTCTTCCGCCTCACTATCACAAAGTAATTAAGTATACAGGGAATACATTGCTCGGTGGTTCCTTCAAAGTGGGCGTGTCCATTGTCTGATTGGCTGTGCGAGGCTACGGGAACGGGCCTTGTGCGCGATTGGCTACCACGCGCTGCTCAATGTCTCCTACTGGCTGGGCTGCCGTTTGACAAGCACGTTACCAGACGCTGATTGGCGAACGGCTCTCCGACGTGTTGCTGTGTATAGTAACTCCATTTTGCTGGCCAGTGCGGAGCTGGAAGTCGTGGCTCAAGTTGTTGTTATACCTCCGCATCCTCGAGTGCTTGGTGCAGATAGCTTGGTCAACGCATCAGTTATAAAGAAACTCTATTGTCCTCATTATACGTTTCTAGAATACTGGGCGGTGATTTTCTACCGCACGCATATAGGAAGACACAATAACATTCCACAACATTACATCACATACAGGCACTCATTTGTCAACAAAATAAGCTAAAGTGTTACAGGCTGTTCACGGCAAAGTGAGCAATTTGGAGGCCTAGTTACTTGTCCCTTTCAGCCATTTCTTATCCTTTAAAGACATTTTGAAATAAATAGTTTCATACAAGCAATAAACAGTGTGTATATTCCACCGCACTCGGAAGTTAACGTCTAAGGCTAAGATAAAAAATATTTGTTGACTATTTTTCCAAATGAGAGGGCTTTCAAAGTGCCCACTATATCGTGAATAGCCTATAGCTACCTGTTGTAGTTAAAACATGTCTCCTGGCATTATCGGGATTTTTACGCCGAGACTAACAAACAGGATTAGCGATCAAAAAAAAATTTAGTACACAGTTTCAGCCAACCAAATACTTGTCTGTATAGGGGCAATATAATATATATATATATATATATATATATATATATATATATATATATATATATATATATATACATATATATAGTTCTTGAAACCAAATTATTTTGTTGCTCTTATTTGTTTGCCCCAAACAAAGATTTGATTAGTACAACTAAAGATTTAAAGATTTGCTTGGCTTTGTGTACATTAAACAGTTTCGGTTAATATAAACACACTTGTAAGCCCGACTGGGATTCGAACCCAGATCGTTTGCGCCCTAGTGCTACGATCTAGCAATCTCAGCTAAAATGACTAGTGATTAATATGGAATGATTTTATATGCAGTTCACATACTTGATAACGTAGACGAATAAAAATTTCAAGATTTACAGCTTTAATTTTCAATTCAATATTGAACTTGTTTTAGTAGTGTGTTTGTATCATTATTAAGCATCAATAAATGTACCAACAAACACTGTCTTTATCCTGTCACAAAAACACTAATAAACACTCGAGCTGTATTTTCGAAATAAGGCAATAAAATTAGTGGCTTAACAGATAGTTACAGTTTTATTCAACTAAATATTTTGTATATGGTCTAATTACTTTTGGCACAAACACAGAGGTTTTGTTTAGTCGATTGTGTATTTTGTAAGATGAACAAAATTAATTATGCTGCTTCCCAAGTTTTGCTTAATAAACCAAATAATCTGTTAGGTAAACTAAATATATTTTTTGGCTCTGAGAGACAAGTAATTTGTTGGATCGTTTGCTCATGAAATTGGAACATGTGGTCTGACCTTTTGAAGTTAATGTATCTTCCGCGGGGGAATTACTTGCCTGGCGTTAGCTTAACTCCAGGGAGTGAGTGGGGTAACTCGTGGGAAATATTCTCCGGGAGCGATTTAGCTGCTTGGCAATCCGCCAAGCTGGAAGCGAATCTGCTTTTGAACTCTCGCGTCGTCTTGAAAGCCAGGCCAAACAGAGAGCTAAAGAACACTTTTCAGCAAACAAAACTCTGTCTGCAAAAGGTAGCACTGTTAGCCATCACAAGGCCAGATCATTAAAGAAAGAAAAATTGGGTTTGGCTGTGTTGGGGACACGGCCGTTTGTTTTGCGTGATCACGTCTACGTTGACGCGCTCGGAAGCCTTGATTTTATTTACGTTCCCGGCACCGCTTCACTCGATCATATGGCGTTTTATGGGTATCGCTGGATTGCTTTTGAGATGTTCTTTCCAACCATATATGATTTATGTATTTCTACTTGGGTTTTTGACGAGTATATGCCAAAATTGTGTTAAGCTTTCTGAATTTTTTTACTTTTAACGCAAACAATTTCACCATAGCCACGCTACACAAATGTTTTATGCGCTCGATCGATTGGACTTAATGAGATCTGTCGATCGAAACAAAAACGAGCGTCGTAGCTTCTCCTAGTCGAAAGTTATACTTCGCGGAAGTTATGAGACGCGGCGAAACGAACTCAAAATTGCCCCCTCCCCCCTGGCCCCGCGCTATGCTTCGCAGTCCTCACTGAAACTACCATATTCTTTGATCCTTTGGCAATCGAGTGGTGTAATTGCATTTTGAACGTAGACGATAGATTCGGAGCTGCAATGCCAAACTGTTTCCCCAGATTTTGTTATTATCCGATTTTCTGCATTACCTTCCACTTTGGTTGCAAATTTAAAGACGTGTTTAAGTCAAAAAATAAATTGCATAGACGCATATTATTGTTCCATATAACATATCAATTTACTAGCAAAATTGTTTTAAACCTTTAAGTGTCCAACTTTTTTGTGGTGCTAACACGGAAGTTTACATGACATCGTACACTCTCATCATTGCCGAAGCTCAGAGCGGGGGGTGTGCTCGGGCCCTTGTGAGGGCCCTTATACCACCCATACGGTTGCAGCAGTTGTATCTCTCTGCGAGCTGAGAGGAAGTTTCCCTCACCAGACCGCAGAGAACACATAGCCCAGAGGTCAGGACGCCCTGCACGTCCCGGCGCAACTCAGACAGCCCGCCAGTCAGACCAGCAAACCCGCGGCATGACATCGTACAGTAGTATGTGTAAAACAGTCTTACAGAAAATCTAGAATCTAATGTGTCTGGGAAAACCGGCAGCCAACGTTATATGTGAAAGTTCCGCATAATTTACTAATGACCTAATTCGGCAACTGTGGCCATGTTTCCAAGAGCTACACTGTAGGAAATAAAATGTTACAATTTTGCTTTGTCCGCATATTTACGGAAAATTTCACTCTAATGTACAACTAACACACGGAAACGCTATCTGTATTTGTGAAAACCGGAACTGGGCTGTGTAAATACAAGTTACGGAGATTCTTAAACATTGGCTATTGTTTTGTGTTACGATAACGAACAAAGCCGGGTCTACATTGAGATTTATTCGCCACAGTAAGCATAGGATTTTTTTCTTCTGCAGCAGTTATGATGTACCCACGCTACTCAGACCTATCCATTCAAAATCGAAAGCATTAGACACCTGTAACAGTTTGGAACGCCTAAAACACACAGTCATTACTATCAAATGAAAAGTTTGGAATTCGGTTTTTCTAACATGTTTAAGTTTTTTTTTTTTTTATAAAGTTCCTAACGTATTCCTATAGCCAATTATAGGCTGTTCATGGTAAAATGAGCACTTTTGAAAGCCCTGATTAAGATCCATAAGCATTCACGTCGTATATTGTGTATTCTTCCGCCTTATGTAGGTACGTTAGCAATGTCATGGGCCTCATAACTTTATGCGTGCGCCGGTCAAGTGAAACCATGGAATTATCAGAAAAGAAAATATTTTACAAATCTGCTAATTTTTACTCTTCGATTCATAAAAAAAAAAAAAAAAAAAAAAAGCGAAAGAAATATTTCAAGTTGTCATAAATTGTTTACCTAGCACTTTTTATTCGGCGTTTAGATACGGAACAACTTCCCATCCATCGCTATCAGCTTGGCTGTCACTCAGTGCGGCAATTAAAATATATGCAGGCAGCGGTAGTGATTTTTTTTTTTGCTAAGGTAGATTTCGAAAGTGCGGCGGCAATTTTGTAACTTGTCAGTTTTGAAGCTGACAAAATGCAAAACGATAATTACAAAAATACGCCATATATCTTGTAGGCAAAACGGATCGCGTAACCGTTTTGTTTAAAAAAAAAAGTGCCAATTGGAATTTGGTCTTAATGTCCGGTCATGTAGTCTTATTACGAAGATCTGTTAAATAAGTTCCATGCTGGAAGAGGTACTCTACCCCCTTAAGGCCGTTGCCTAGTTTCAAAGCAGTGAAAATTCTATAGGGAAATACATGCTAACGAAATACGGGTTTTTGAAGCGAATTTTGAAGATATAACCTTGAAACAAATTACCCAAGTGTGAGAAATGATACTCTCAAACTCAGTGTCGAGGCAAATATAACTATTAGTTTTTCAGTAATTTTTTAATTTTATTATGTTTTCCGAGCTTTCCAGAAAACAGGCTATATAATTGTTACAAAAGGTTTCGATAGTAAAGAAGCACCTATTTTTCTGCAAAAACCGCCTAAGGTTGTGTACATACATATATATATATATAACATAAATACCAAGTAAAAAAAAAAGGGATTTCATCACCATACCACCCTATACAAAATTCTCAATCCCACGTTTCTTGTGAAACAGCTGTTTTCGTGAATACGCGTATCTTTGTAAATGAATGTTCTGCAATTACGACTTTTTGTCAGAAAAGATCAAAAACAATTATATATATATATACACTTTTTTTTTTTTTTTTTTTTACTTTTTTCATATTAAGTGTATTCTTGGAGATGAAAATGGTAAAATATCACATTTTTAAATCTTTCCTATGGAGTTCGCTTAAGCGGCAAGAGAAAATTACAAAGACGCAGGAGTAGTTTAATACGTGTTCTTTCATCGCGTGTAATAAAACCCCACCGTTACAGGCCAAATTTGCACAGCACAGCGTCACGACGGAAACGCTGCACGCCCTTGCGCGTAGGGGCGATGAGGCGCTAGGCGTACGTGTTAGTGGCCGCCCGTATCGCCCCCTCGTTTCCCGGCCTGGGACGCGGGGGTCCGCCCCACTCTCAAATGTCTTAGCGAACAGACCCATGCGGTCGGACTGTGTTTTCGGCCGCGCGACCAGCCCCGCCTGATTGAGATGCCGAGGGCGGAGCGGCCTTGCCGAGTCCGCGCCGGGAGTGGGGAATGCCGGCCTGCAGCAATTGGGGGAAATCACTGCTCGAGTACGGTAGTATCCTGGCTTCTCTCAACCAATTGACTCTCAGCCGAGTGTCTACGCGACTTCCCGAATACAAGAGCAGATTGTTCTCCCTTATTTCCTTCCCCTTACTCATCACCCTTCACTGGAAAAATAAGTTAAAAGTTACACACATAAATTTTTGATATTGTTACATTTTACACGTGTAAATTGAAAAAAAAAACAACTACATTATGTGTAATTTTACACTAATATTCTTAAATCTACAGAGAGTTGTACGTGTCTTTGGTGAAAATACATGTATGTATGGCTTAATAAACACAGTGTTGGTGTTAATTTACACATTTCGATGTATGCGAAGAAACACACCTACTCACTGTATCAAAACCTTAACTTATACATATTCGTTTCATGAACACCCAATGTTATTACAGTCGTACATCTTCAATTCTGTAATTTTACAATGACCGTGTGTGTGTAAACTTGCATTAAATTCTGGAGTATCTCTGAGCGTATATTTACACATACAAATTATCGGTAATTTTCCATTTTTATGTGTAATTTATTAAAACGAGTACAGTATATGTAATTTTACATCAATGTTCCTGTGAATTCAAATGAAAACAAGTGTTTGTTTAAAACGTGCGATCTAGTGGCAGGGAATAGAACTACTTCGAACTCATTTTGTGCGTTCGAAAGGAAATCTTAACTCCCGCTGATGGAATATGCTGGCTTTTGTATAGAGCTAAGAATTCTATATTTAAAGTCAATGGTTACCCACATTTTGGAATTAACTTTTTATAACACTGTTGAAGTACCAAGATCCAAATGGTGTAAATTAACATGAAAATTATAGAAATACACTTACAAAATATGCAAATTAACATATGCCGAAGGTAAAATTGCTTAGTAAAACAGTGAAAAATGTACAGAAATCGCATAATTAGATTGCAGTGAATATACGATTTTACTATTTTGTTAGTGAGCAGATACACATACACGATGATGACATTACAATTGCGATGCTGAGTAAATTTACTTGCCGTGGAGAGAAAAAACACGAATGTTGCAGTTTATTTTCTGCTACATAGTAATGGCAGTTTTACGCCATTCAAAGTAAAGTTAGTTGTCCAAAGAATATGTTATTTTACTAATATGTAGACTAAATTTACTTGGACGTAGAGTGGAAAATCATTTAGATATGTAGGTGTAAAATTACACTGAGATCTGTGGAGACACTGCTGCCTGTAAAAATACACAATTTTTCTTTTTCAATGTTGTTCTCACCACGGCGGCGTTACAAATCGTTACTCGTCGAGTAAACGTCACTGTTTTTCTGTCTCAAAACACTCTGAGTAAATGTTTTACTAACTCTTGGCTATGTCCCAAAACTACAGAGTAATTACTTTGAGCATCTTGCCAGAGTAAAACTGTTGCACACGCTATTTCGGCGAGTAACAGAGAGTAAACTAAAATCAGCGAGAAGTATATTATAATTAAATGTACTGGAAGGAAATGAAGACATTTTATTTATACACACTAGGAAAATTTCAAATAAAGAGAGATTAGTGTATATAAGTAGTTATTTTTTTGAAATCGAAAGAATTTCTGGAAAGTGATAAATTAAAATTGACATTTACATTGGTTGCGTAATGAGTACATGGTTGTAAACACGACATGCTATATATAACTCACTCGTTTCAAAACCACATTTACTCTTGCTCTGCTGATACTCTGGTTACTTTACTTTACTCTCGGATTAGTTTTAGAACGCCACTCAGATGAAGGTTTCTCCTATACAACAGCCTGTGAAATTAGGCGCTAGTCAGTGATGTAATAAATTAACGAAAAATTGTATGTGCAATTTACTAAAAAATATACATTATTATACAAGCCCATCTAACTGTATGGAGAACGACGTCGAACGTGATCTGTGTTTTCAAAAATAAATCAGACTCCCGCTGACATGATGTGCTTGCTGTTTGTATACCTTGTATTTCGTTTGTACAAGTTAATCTTGGGATACTAGTTGCGGAAGGTATTTTCCTTACACTGCAAATAAATTACAGTACGTTTCACAAAACCTCGGCGTGAAATGTCCAAAAATAATCTTTAATTTTTAAAAGTTAGTGTTGCAGAGTTCAAGTTTATTATAAACACTGAGCTACATAAACAATTTGGATGTTTCTAAAAAAATTTGTCGTAAATCTACATTATTTCATCTGTACAGCAGTTACAAGAAAATAGTAAGCAACTAGTTTCGAATGAGTAGTTTGTAACTAGTACAGATTTTTTCTTTCTGTACAGCTATACATCTAAAATCAATATTTTCCAGATGATTTTTATTACTCTCTTTGCAACTATCAAGTTACATAATGTAGCAGACTACAGTGAAAATTGTAAAAACTACATGTACATAGTACGCGGATTAACATGACATAGTTGTGAAAGAGCTGATACATGTACATAGTACGCGGATTAACATGACATAGTTGTGAAAGAGCGGATAAAGGTACTAAAATACTTCGAAAAAAACTGTGAAAAATTTATAGACATTGTTTATTTGCAACTACAGCGATGTTCTGTGATTGCGTTTATGTATTAGTAAAAAAATACACGTACATTGTGGTAAAATTGCAATTGTAATATACGTTTAAATAGGCTTATCGTAAAGTAAAATGATATGCTTCTTTTTGTTCATTTCATGCTACTTTTATCTAGTAATATGACACCAGTGTATATTTAATAATACTGTGTACATTTTAATTTACTGATTTGTAGGATACATTTACATGGAAGCAAGGTAAATATAAATTCACATTTGTAGGTGTAAAATACACCGACTTCAGTGGATTTTCCGCTGCCATATATGTACATTTGTGTAAAATTGAACAATTTTTTTTACAGTATTACACACACGCCTGCAGATCTTCTGCCGTTATTAACTTTCGTAGTTCCAGTTCTTCTATTGGAGGTTCGTGATTCACTTGCAGCTACCTGAGACACGTGGACATTTAAGTCTTAGGTCTCACGACCGTGAAACTGGATACGAAATAAATTATATTGAAATAAGAGTTCGTCGAGAAATAATTTCGCGGTAAATCGGTGTCCCCACCTACGATGTAAATCTGGAAAACACTCTGGTTGTGTAAACCAACGAATGGAACTGCCATCATACAAATAGACCAATATTTAAAAACCACGGAATTTATTTCCTTAGAAATAAAGTCCAAGTCGATCCTAGGACTGCCTAACGCCCTCCAAGTCGATCCATTCAAACTCAAATCTCTTCTATGCGTATAAACGAAATTTAATTTTAATTTTTAATTTTCATATCGTAGGCTTCGTGCCTAACGAACTAACTTCACGCGCATAAAATCGATACACGTATCAAACATGTAACTGATACTGAATCATTAAACATTGTATTTTGAAGGATCCGATCATCAAAGAATCGCCACTTTCTTACACTGCAAGGTAAGTAGCGTTTTTGAGCAAGTGTCTGGTGCATTGCAAACCTGTGAGCATCAGATTATCAAGTGGTATAGTCTACGGCTCAAAAATTTACGCCCTTTTTTTGAGGTTTATAATAATAGCTATACTTTTCGTGTTGCCGGTGATAAACTAATGTCAAACCTATTTCGAAATAAGCGTTTTAACTTCCAATTTTTCGCTACAAAAAATCAATAGCCACCTTGCACATGCTTTACGTGAAGCCCGCTAACGATTCCTGCAAAAGCATACGAGTGTGAAGATGTTTATCTTTCAGACAGGCGAATATACGCAAGAGTCCTCTCATCTGCTTCGGGTTGCCACGGTAGTACCTTTTCGAACTCGTCTGAAATCCACTGGGGACCCCGCAGTCAAGAAAATTGCGAGGAAAACTTTCCCACTGCATCAATAATCGTTTCGTTCTGTTTGCTCGGGAAAGTTCATGGTTCCGGATGTGCTCACCTTCTCTTACTTCTCCAACAGCATTACGTATCAATGGGCCGACGCGATGGGAAACATCGCCAAGTGATATACGGGATGTCCCATAATGGGATTCGCTTGCGTTTGCTGCCGTGAGTACGAAGTTAAGCGTGTGCAAATGTTAATGAGTTGCAAATGTTCAAAACATTCGGCCGTCAGAAGCAAGACATCGTCTACAACGTTGTGGAATATAACGAGAAACAACAGTTACGTTTATCATGAGTGTGGATCCACAGACGGCCACAATGGAGCCTCTCATGGCGTCCAATGCCCGTGTTCTCGTGGCGTGAACAGGATTCTTTAGAGATCCTCGAGGATCGAAAACCTAACGGCGTTAGATCTGGATATCTGGGTGAATATTCAACAATTTATCGTCCGGCCTAAGAACATACATTGTAAAAACAAAAAAATTTTTTTATAATTTTCACTGAGAAATTATGTGTAATTTTACAAATGCTTGGTAACAGTAAAAGATGTCTCTTGTGAAACTACAAGGGCCATGTTTGTACTATACTGACACGTTTCCACGAGCTTCAACAAGATGGCGGACACTCAACAACATAAAACCGTATATAGTTTGTGCAAAAGCTATGGGCGAAGTAAAGTGTAGCTGCGTGCAGAAACAAATGCATTGAAAGTTTAAATATTGTAAAATACTTCAACAACTTCAATAGTTATAATAAAACGACAATTTCAATAGAACGTTACCATATTATTAATTAATTGTTAATGTTTCTTTGCTACACATAACTCTTAATCCGGCTATCAGTACCTCATTATTAAGAGCTGTTCAAATCTATTAACTCAACAACGCAACTCTTAAGATGAAATAAATGTAATTATTCTATTAAAACAAATAACTACATGAATATTTTTTTAGATACTTGCATCTATATTTACTCTGAAGATTAGTTTAAAGCTCGTAAGTCAAATTGGTCTTGTGTTTAAGTATACTGGTTAATAATATAAGGGATGCGGTCTCTAGTCCCCGTTCTGACAACGTGTTATTTTTCTTGTAAGTGAAATTTTGATATTTCAGTTATTATATGTTATTAATATGCTACATTTGTTTTCCATAAGGAAAAGTATAATTTTATGAACACTTCGCAGTGATATAAGCTGTAATACAATGCTGTTTGTAATATTGCAAATAAATATTTTGCATATTTTACAAGAAAACTCTTTGTATTTTTTGCAAATGATTTTCTTGGAAACTGCGTTTCAAAGTATTTTTGTTGTAAAAGTACAAAAAAAATTTTTAGTGTGTACCGTTGTCGTTCTTTTTTTTGCCTCGCTATCCTTTCTTCGCATCACACACAGTTTTGTCCCTCTCGAACTTGTCACGTGATCGCATCGTAGTGTCGCGTGATGGTGGCGCAGTAGAGGATTCTGTCCTCCATCATCTCTGCGCCTTAATTATTTTACCATATTTCCAACAGTACTTTAAAATCCCCTACGTTGCTCGAAACAAATTCTTGTCATTTTCGTCATTTTGTCTACAATTGCAGTAACTGCTGTTGGTATGTGCAAACGGAACTGACAATAGCACAATGGCTATACGCGCTTGCAAATACAGAAATCTGTCATTAATAGAGTCAAATACACTCAGTCCCATAGCATTTTCTTCAATATCTGCTCCGTTATGAACGTGAAACGCAGTAAACATTAATTTGGGACATCTGGTAAAATTAATGTTTAAAGAGTATTTGAATAAAGGTTCTGTAGGAACTGCACGAGCACGAAATAATGCATGTTATATATTTTTGACAAAAGAAATTTTAAGCACCGACAAGGTGCTATCTAATGGAGATAAATATTTCAATTATGCTACTGTTATTTCATAATTAGCAGGGAAAACGCTTAAGTCTCCAAAGGTCGACATATTTTCGATGCAAAAATGTAACTTTTATATTGACATCAAATATTGTTCGACTTATTGAGGGTATACATTATTTTTCAAGTAGCTAAAATTTTACATTGTTAAGTATTTGTTTAGTTATGTGTCAAAATCACAACAAAAAAAAAATAACACCTTTGAAAAAATTATTAATTTGTCCAGCGAAAATTCATATCCCTTCAGTTATTTAAATACATCACTACGTAATCGTTCAGAATTTCATTAATTTTAGTATTTTTAAAAATTAATTTTTGCTGCCTCAGACTTTTTGCGAAATTGTTTTTTCCAAAGCATGATTTTAAATGATATAATATGACTTTAGAGCTTCTACTGTTTAATTTTTGTACGAGTTAATTATTTGATTACTGTGTTACATACAGAAACTATATAACCATTTCCAGTTGAAAGGGATAAAACAATTTATTTAGTTATGAATTTTTTTATCGAAAATTATTCTTAAAGCCTACTTACCGATAAACTACCGTAAAAATAAAATCGTTATTTCCAACTGACAACGCAAGTATGAGCAGTGTTCTGTTGTAAGAATACGAAATGGAGAATGCAATTCTTGCCTCCGAAAAGGGGTAGGTAATACTATTATGAGATACCGCAGCTTGCTATAACACTGTGACAAGAACATTTAGATGTCGTAATTTACAGTAACACTATGAATAAAGTTGGCCGTAAACACTTATTAAGTATTAGTTTCACGTTTTTGGACAAAAATTTGTTGTAAAATTACTTGTTTTACGAAAAGTCTCAGTTTTTCGTTAAAAATTAAATTAAAACCAATTTTAAAAAAATGCCGCGTTACCGAAATTAGTTATTTATATCACCATAAAGTTCCTCTTAAAGTAATATAATTTAGCAGATTAAAATGCGACATATCACATTCACTATGTAATTTTTCAAACTTAACTTTATCATCTGATTAGAATCTTTAGATCAATTTGCCGTACACGATAATCATTCTGCTAAAATTTTAAAAGCTTTTCAATTGCTTTCTGATGTCACAGAATATTACGTTTCTCTGCCTTGTATTAGAAAACTCTACCAGCGTACTGTTAAGAAGTACTGTCTTTATTTGCAATCTCGTATAAAATGACACTAACAAAAAAATCCTCATTAAAGACTATTTTCTGCCCTGTTCTTTTTAGCGAATGTTTTTTTTTCTCTTGTAACTTATTCTAGTTTTATTCCATCTAGTTCAGTATTTATTTACCTATCCTCGCATTCACAATATATATATATATATTTTCCCCCGTCTTCCATTCTCAATTTTCCGCACGTTCTTCTAATGAGTTCTACCTCGGCCCTCCCCATCTACAGAACAGAAAAAAACTGCCATTATCAAGACGAAGCATGGTTGTGAGCTATCCTCGGATGTCAATAACACTGGCGAACCTTCATTTTCTGTGCTACGCCTAACGTTTTCTATAGCAGCATCGAAATTCAATGGGGATAGGTTTCATCATTGTTTCAGGTCCTTTATTAATGTATTTTTATTTTCTTCTCTCTCCTGTTCCCTTTCTTTTCGCCATTTTACACGCGGTGATCCAGTCGAAATATCTGAATATAAACGGACGTGCATATACACACACTTTTATTGCTGTGAGAGGCTTCTTGAGTGTGTGTGTGTGTTTGTGTGTGTGTGTGTGTGAGTGTTTACCAGACATCTTAATTCTCCCTTCTTCTTGTTATCTATAGAAGCGTTACTGAATTGCACTAAAATTCCAATTAGCCTACTATGTACATAAATTCGACCTTTGTAGTTAAAAAATAATACAGTTGTTATTTTTAAAACATGGAGTTCACGAATTGTTTAAAAATGGTACAACCCAGGCTCTATAGGTCTTGTTATCGCTAAACAAGGGGCAGTAACAATTCGATGGAATGTTTCCGTCATCGTCTCTTATTTTCAAAGGGGCCACAGTGGTGCAGTGGCTAGACTACTCGCGTCCCACCTAGGCGATAGGCGAACCGGGCTGCGTCCCTCCCGGATAATCCCATGTGAAATTCGTGCCTGACGTCACCGCTGGTTGACGGGTTTTCTCAGGGATCTCCCGTTTGCCGCACCCTTACATTCTGGCGCTGCTCCGTATTCGCTTCGCTTCACCCTCATCAGCTCTCAGGACCTCGATATTAAGAGCCGCCCAAATGCCTTCACTCACTCACTCATTTGTTCCCCCAAACTAACAGATTCGTATATTATCGTGGCATCAGAATTACGCTGAATCGTATTAAACTATTAAACCTCGCAAAATTATCGAGAGCATTAAATGCACTTTTCAAAAACCTGATCACTCGACATTTTGGGATATTGTGTCACTTTAAAACTAATACTTAATAGTATATGCATTTCGATAATTTTTCAACAATTGGTGCCCTAGGTTCTAAATATATGTACACGAAGTGCATTGAAAATACCGAATTTATATATTTTAAATTGGCGTACTTTTTAGTGTGACACGCCATATCTAAAGTAAAGTGCAATGAACAGTTTAAAGATATTTTATGGTATTTTATCGAAGAAGACTACTGTTCCGTTTTATCAGTACTCCGTGAATATTCTGTTTTTTTAAGACATTTTTAACATAATTAACTAAAACTATTTAATATATGCGATAAGAGAAAATTTTTATACTAAAAGACATACTTTTAGAAATTTTGTGGAGAAGAGTTAACGTGAAATTTACTTCTTATTATTGACTTAAAGTACTTTTAACATTGATTTTCAGGGAAATTACCACGGAAGTCTTGAATGCAGATACGAGATGAAGTTTGTTTTATATCAACAAACTAATTTAAACTATACATTAATGTTCACACAAGTAGTATGTCCACAATGATTTTGGTACATTTTCCATTGTGAACAACAACACTTACAAAGTAAACTCTCTGTCCACGTGTATTTGTGTACCTCACTATAGGTACACCCTTCCTTATTAAAACATGACAGTGATTGAAAAAATTTTCGAAGGATAGTAAAAATTATGAAGTTTTGCAAACCTATGTCAGAATTTTTAACATTTTGGTTGGCAAATAACTTTATTTTAACTTAGATATTAAATATAATCATTAGTGGAAATATTCGAATATATTTACAGTAGAAATAATTTTGCCATAGAAAAAAGTATGTTCTTTTTTTTTTCTTCAGATTTTTTTAATGATTAGAACAACGCAGCCAATTAACGAAGATTTAATTCAGTGACATTTCCTCAACAAAATCTTACGGGCTTCACTGTTTATTTTACAAAATAAATAAAGTTTCGCAAATATTCTGAAGTTTCGAATGACTTGAAAAAGTCCATAATAAAAAATTATTTAGAAATAATTTAATTTTTCCGTGTCTATAACATGAACTAAACACAACCCGACACTCTGAACTGATGTTTTATGAAAGTTTTAACCTATAAATTGAGCACATTTGTAAGCACTTCTTAGGATCTACTTTACCTTGATCTTTTGTATCCTTCCGCCATGTCTAAAAATATCATTGCCATGGGACCGATCACTTTATTCATGCGCCATTCAAATAAAATTTCGGAAATAATTAAGAACGTAAACGTGTTAACTAACGGGAAAATTCGCACACTAATATGTGTAGCGCCCACGATGGCTGAGCGGTTAGCCTGCTCACCTCCCACCAAGGCGATCCGCGTACAATCCCCGGCCGAGTCACTCCGGATCTTCGCATGTGGGAATCGTGGCGGACGATGTCGTTGGTCGGCGGATTTTCTTGGGGATATGCCGTTTCCCCTCGCCTTTCCATTCCGGCACTGCTCGATATTCATATCAATCACCCCCATCGGCTCTCAAGACCTCAATGTTAAGAGCCGTCCAAATTCCCACGCACAGTATAATGTGTATAAAACAAGAAATAATATATCGATAGGCCGAAAATTTATACATTTCACTCGCAAAACAGTGTCAACGAAACTACTAAACGAGGGTCCAATGCACTGATCTACGAAAAGAAACCACACTTCAGATGAGGGCTGTTGAATGATTTCAAGACGTCACGCAGATTCAAAACACCATTTCTGAGTACTCCAAAAAGGCTAAAAAAAAAAAGCCCTTCTCAAAGCGCTGTATCTCAAAATGTATACGCTTCAGATACATACGAAACTACTCAAGGGCTCTGCAGTGAATCTTCCTGGAGATTTCCAACCAAAAAAAATAACAGGGACACCGCTGAGAGTCCCATTGGCGCACGCAGCGCGACGAGAACACTGCACGCCAATTGCGAGCCTTGCGCTTAGTGGCGACGACGCACTTGACGCGCATGGAAATGTCGGCCTTATAGCTCCCGCGCTTCTCGACCTCAAACGCGGTAAAAAAAATCTCCAGGTAGGCGGGGGCCTTAAGAACTGTTTTATTAATTTCCTGCCGACTTAACTGTTAACCTACGTGCTAGTGTGCTAATGTAGTGTATATTTAATAACGAGGAGTATTTTTTATCTCGAATGATTATTTAACGAGCGCTTACTTCTTCGTGGGCAACCTGTACATGCCGTGCGAGACACGGTCCGCAATGAAAAACACGTTTTTGATCGTTCATTTATTTGTACACCTCGCGCGGGTGCTGCAGGGAGTAGGAAAACCCATTCCTCGCTGGTTCGGCACGTAGCGGCCGAGATATCGGGGGGAAGATTGGGCCGATACGTGCTCTGGGGAGGTCGATCAGCAAATCTCGAAGGGTGCCGCAAACATACGTGAGTGGCTTTGTCATTTTCTGGATCTGCGGAACTGTTCAGAGCTGCGGAGCGTTTTTGATATCTTTAATAGGCAATATGTGTTGGGGAAGATCGGGCGGTATCTGTTCCTACTATGTTTTTGTGAATACCTGTTACAAGCACGGAGGTAAGAATAACAGGAGATGTGTCATGCTATGACGTCATTAACAATGCATTTCGGTCCTTCGCTTTAGTGTGACACTTAAAACATTGAACATTTTGAGGCAGGTTTTTTTTTACTTAATGCATATAGGTTCTTAAACAAATAGCAACTAGCGAAGCTAAACATTCAAACTAAATACAAACAAGCTCTAATACAATAGTTTCGTTTTTATTTTGACAGATTAGATTTATTTTGACAGGCTGAAAGCCTTCATATTTTTGTCATGCACTTCAACAGACAAGGCCACCCCTAGGAAGAAACAAAGAAAATAACTATTATAATAGAAAAATCATACCTATTACATGATGCTCGTGCCTGTTCCTTCTTTATAATACCTAGTAGTCAACCAAAAACAACCACTCGTAGAACCTATTTATTATTACTTTATCCCGATACTTATTAATGAGAATATTTGCATGCGGACTTCGAATATATGGTAGTATATCATTTGTTTCTTAAAAAAAAAAAAACAACAATAATTATGGTAATTTCTGTTTGAAGTATCTCTCCTCCATTATTATCAGACCGAGAGCTATTGGCACTCTTCATACCAGGAGACCACGAGAGGAGCTATTTGCCTACACGAGGGTAGCTGGTAATGTCTGGCGCTTACCCGATATTTTTATTTGTATAGTATTATTTGAACACCGAACGATCCCATCGCCGGGCCTCCCATCAACACTTCTGCCTGCGAAAGTGTGAATTCAGAAAAAGATTAACCACCAGGAAAACTGAATATAAACAAGGCAGCAAAATTATTCGTTTTCCTTTTTTAAACAATGAAAAACGGTTACGAAAACTTGTGGGAAGTTAAAAATGTATGTAGATGAGCAGCTCTTTCGTTTTAAGAGAGAAAGGAGCCAGCAAGAATCGTTTACCTACTACTGCTGCATATTAAAAGAGGCAGAAAGAATAACGGCGAGAACGACTCGACTACCAGGTGGGTACGATCCATATGTTGATGTTAACCAGTTATTAATATTGTGCACACGTACCCAGCATTGACTTATTCCAATTAACACAACACACTTGTCAAAGTCACATGGCACATAGTGATGGACGTGTTTATTTACACCTTAGTTTTCAAAAGACAAGCACTTTTATATTAATAAAACACTTTTCTAGTTTGAATTTAATCAGAATTCATTACAAATTGGTCGGAAGAAGTATATGAACACCTCAGAGCACCTGTTTACTAAACAGTGTTTTAACCTCAAACTTAATCCACGCGGTTCTTGCTAGACGTGATAGTAGAAAAGCAATACAGCGTTGGGACACCGAGTCTGGTTTTGCGCAGCAAGCGAGATCGGTCCACCTCATATTTAGTCTATCGCATGAGAGCCACACAGATTTAGCGATCTGCGGCGTATCTGTGATAACAGGTTCAACTACAGCAGGTACTGGTACGCGGTTATCCTGAGAAACAATGGTTTCGCCGATCTCAATAACTGGTACCTGGGTCCCTGAGAAACACAGGCGTCACACAAAAATAGCACCGGTCCGAACGAGGATTCCGTCATTTCCCGAGCACACCCGAAGTGATCACCAACCATTTTAAGGTTGAGCATTTTTAATTTTTTTTTTTTTTTTTTTTTTATCATCTGAAAACAAATATTTCGGCTAGTATCTGCAGGCCAAGTGTTAGGATTACTATACAATCTGAATAATAACGGAAGACATTTACTCTGGAAATGTAAAAATTCCATTAAAAAGGAGGACAATGAAATTTCAATAGCACCGCAAATTATTTATAGGGAAGATCCAAACATTAATTTGTTTCGTATATAGCATAATATTGATGATAAAATTAGTTTAATAAAGTCACCAAGAAAAAAATTAACACATTCAATTCACAACACATATAACGTGAAGGCTAAATACAAGGAAAATGTACTTGTAACGATTAAAGCAGTGACACAAAAAAAAATTTAACACTCGTACTGTACTGCAGTATGGAAAAGTAACATTAATGAGGACATAACAAAAAATGCAAGCATAATTTGATGGTATATGAACGAACACACAAATTTGTTACACGATTAACCAAGTGAATGTTGACAACACTGCTTAATATGCTTTGTTGCACAAAACCTTATAACGTCAAAATAATTAGTTCCATCTTAGGAACGGTCAAAAAAGCCGGACATTTTTATTACCACGAAAAATTCGACAGGACGCAAAAAAAAAAAGTACTAGAAAAGGAGGGCATGCTCTACTCTTTCCGAACGTCTGTTAACCGTACAAAGTGTGGAACATTCGATCGTATTATTATAAACAGTTTAGGTTAATTCAAAATGCAAAAACACATTAATGTATAATCGTAACACTCAAGCTGCAAGAACACTTATTGTCCAACTCCCACGCGTTAGTTTAGGTGGTCCTGTTGGGTTGGATACTATGCTGGAAAATGATGGCGGAAAATACCTTTTCACGCTGAATTCATTACAGACGCACTGTAGTTTCGATTTTGTTTACGAGAACTATTGTAGAGTGGTAGGTGAATTGCCGCTGAGAAGTTTCAACAGGACAGCTTCCAGCTCGCAGACACGCGTATCTATAATCTATTCGCGATTTCTTCAGACTCTTTGAATTAAACAATAATTGAAAAATTACCCCATGTAAAACGTGCTTAGTTATTTCCTAACCATGCCATGTATCACAAGCGTGTTAACCTCCTGTTAACATAAAATTATCCTAACTTTCGTTAAATTGGAGTAAAGAGATTTGGGCGGCTCTTAACAGAGAGGTTTTTGAGAGTCGACGAGGGTGATTGACGTGAATATGGTGTGGCACCGGAATGAAGGGGCGGGAGAAAGGGGAGATCCCCGAGAAAACCCGCCGACCAACGACATCGTCCGGCACGATTCCCACTTGCGAAGATCCGCTGACCCGGCCAGGGATTGAGCCCGGTTCGCCTTGGTGGGAGGCGAGCGTGCTAATCGCTCAGCCACCGCGGCCTCTCGTTAAATTGGAGTTTCTTTTCTATATTATTTATAAATTATAATTAGAGATGATGGAAAATCGCGAAAATTTTTTGAGCCGACGTATCTTCTGCAACACTCTAACTAGTTTATTCCTTCATGATTGGGTGAAGAAGGTTTCGACTCGGCTGAGTTGTTTGCAGACGAATCACGAACGTTCTGCCTCATAGTACCAAAATCCTCATTGGCCCAGTGAAATGGGGTAAGTAGCTTCGTACATGCGTGGCAGCCAATAAGGAAAGAAAACTGCCGGACGTGTGTATACAGTACGTTGAAAATGATCAAAAAGTCAACTTTTCCCTCGATAAACCATCGTCCCTAACTATAATAGTTCATTTAAAATAAATATGAATTAAAACAGTGAGAAAACATGTGTGTTGGTAGCGCCTAGTAAGAAATAGTTCTCATGCAAAATATTATTAAATCTGAGTGCGCAAGAATTCGGTACGTTATCCTTTGGTGTAATTAGTTAAGCTTAGTTTGCACGGGGCGGAAGAATAACCTGGAATCAAAGCTTAAACAGTGCTTCAGAAAAGTGTGAATAAACCGTGAATGGATTATGTAGCGTGGAACGCACTGTCATCTCCGTGTGGTAGGAGTGTGGGAGAGGGTCGGAGCAAGTGAGAGGGGAGTGGTAGAGTAATTTTGGCGGAGCAATGTTCGCTCCGCGCCAGTGGCCACACGGATGATGAAAAATACCAGCCAACCATACTTTGTTTCCCTCTGGAAGAGATGGGCAAGGTATAAACCCACCGCGTAAATGTTTTCCTCGGATATATATATATATATTGTTTGGTCCCCTGCAACAAAGTCCTTGCCTTCATACACAGAAGTATACTCGGGACAATAGTGCTACATTTCTAAACAGGAATTTTCAGGAACAACTCCAGACCAGCGAAGAAAGTGGGAAGTACTCAGCTGTCACTGACAGCTTATCGAATAACCACGTTCAAGAGTTTAAAATTATTTCCGCGTTCTTAACACACAAAACCCAATTGTGTTGTGATGTGAAACAATTTTCTTTTAAAAATACCATGCAAATATACGAAAACGGTTTTTCAAAAATTAATGTAAGTTGCTTTAATATTAGAAATACTTATTTTTTTACAAATATTTCATACAAATCTCAACAGTTAACAAATGTTAGGAGGTATAACACAGCTAGAAATTATTCTCAATATTAATAGTATTTCATGGAGAATTCTTGGAAATATGTAATGTTTTTCACACGTATTTCTATTTTAACTTTTGAGAGAAAAAAAAAACATGAAAGTTATTTTTCAAGTTATTCGGTGTCGCAATCAAATTATTATCGATATCATGTCGCGAAACAACTGAATACTCTCAAAATATAGAAGAAAAAATTAGTCCCTTGAACATTTTTAAGAGCGAACCTCACTACAGTATGGCATTGGTTTCTTGTCCGCTGGCTAATGGGACAGTCAGTATTTTATTAACTGACTTGGAAGTGACAAATGTTACTGGTAGATATCAGTTATCCAGACTTGGAGTGTACACGGTGTCATTGGATTAGGATTTACCTAACGAAGTAATTTGACTAGTAATGATTTCTCTGCAACTGCCACCAAAACCAAGCGAGTTCTGAGTCTGAAAATTAATAAATATATTCGGGTCAAATACTTCCCAAGGTGTGCAATGCGGCATGCGCCTCGCAAGAAAGCTGCGTTTTAATATCTTTTCAACTCTCAGTTGATAAGAGTTTTAGGCGTGAAGATCGTACTTATATACAAATCATGTGCACGGATTTAACTTTCTTTTAGATAGTCACTCAAGCCGAAAGAAACGGCGTAAGAGAAACTATTTAGTTGATTTTAGTAATATGAGGAAATATGTACATTGCGTTTTGTTAACATATTTTTGGTTTCAAATTTTTATAATTAAAAATTTAAGCCGCCAAAATACAAAGTGATATTTTCGATAACGGAAATAGGTACTAAATTATGAAAGCCAAAAGAAATTATAATTTTTTTTATTTAAGGATATATTCCCTGTGGATTATACTACTTTGACAGCCGATTGCCACAGAATTACTCTATTTTCGAGCAGTAACGTTCCGTAAAAAAAAAAAAAACAACAATATTACAATTGATTATAAAGTGTATGTTTTAGTTTTACACATGACCGATTGTCAATCAACCGGTACGCATTTATTTACGTAAACAGTTGTGATACACACATTTTATTAATAACCTTTCATGCGAGGAAGATTTGGTAATAAAGTCTTACAATACCATTTAATAGACGTTTAGGAATTCAAATTCCTAGGTCAACAAAAATTAAAATTTAATTTTTTGATATTTCTAAAGCTTTATTTTATCAATATATTGTCTAAACATGAAATATTATTAACGCGTTTCTCCTGTTGATCTTGAAAATGGGACTTAATTTATTCTAGCATTTTCTGTTTTATCAATGCAATTGCTGCAAACTTACCATTGCAACGGATTCACGTCGGATTTGCGAGCACATTTAATTTATAATGACGATTGGTCACTAAAGAAGATATTTACGACGATTATCAAATATGTGAGGAGAAATCAACTAGTGATATAATCTTCGCATAGCAAAGTAATTCGATTCATTACAGTAGTGCACCCAGATAGTTCAATCTCCGTGTCCATTTCATTGAGTTTCTAGTTCCGGACTTCCACATCCAACGTATACAGTATGTCAAGCCGTGTGTTTTACTTCGTATAATTCTGTAGCGTCTTAACAAATGTAAGTCAATAAATAAAAAAAAATAAACTGAGTAAAATCTTTACATCGCATCAATTTAATATCCCTGAGACAGACACCTAGCTAAACAACATTTTAACAAATTCCGTCGTAATGGATTAATCAACGGCAAATTAATATAATATATTAAAATATTTTTACATTTAATATAAATAAGACCAAATTATATATTAAAAAAATTACAACCTGTGAGTTACGAAAAAAATGTAAAATATTAAAACAGTTGAACATGATAATGAGAAGAAATAGTTTCTCATTTTGGTATACTTCAATCCAAATGAATAGAACCATAAAATTTAGATTTAAAGTAATACATTTTAATATAAATAGCAAAATTAATAAAACAACGACGATAAAAAATAACATGCCTAATACCAATAAATGAATAATTGAAAAATATTAGACATATAAAAATTGTGCAACAAATTTATACACTAAAATATTTATTCTCATATAATAAAGTTTCGTTATGCATAACTAAATATATTTAAGCTGATTCTACTGTTTATTCACGAGAAGACAGTTAATTTAAACACTTTTAATTGTTTTTTTAAGTAAGATAATATTTTATACATACATCTATGCGTTAATTTTGAATATAACTTTAGGAAGGATAATTAAAATACCCAAGCACATACACACGTGCATAGGTCGTTCACGGTAAAGTGAGCACTTTTGAAGCCCTAGTTACCTTTTTCTCTCAACCAATTCATATCCTTCCACCACTTGTTGATATAAACCCTGCCATGTGAGTAATAAACATAGTTTATACTTTCACCATACAACAAAACCAAAAGTCCGAGGCCACAATGAAATGTATTTATTGGTTATTACGTCTGATTAAACAGCTTCAAAAAGTGCTCACTTTACCGCGAACGGCCTATACGCAATTTTTACCCGAAGCACTGTGCGTGCCTTGTGTTGGTTCACTGCCCTTTATTCTCTCTGTGATGATTGGTCTTCGAAGAAACAAGGGCGCCCGCGGGTGGATGGTGGTGGGCGATGTGAAAATGAACTCCTTGTCGTCGATGGTTGTCCCCGAGGCCACCCCACTCCCCTTACACCCCGCTTCTAACATCACGCAATACATGCCTTGTCAGCTCCGAGCTTCCTCCACTGGAACGGAAATTAATGGCGGAACTCTTTTGTTATGTACCTAGCGGAATATCGCGCTTACGAAACGACTGCGTCATGATTCATTCACAACTAGGGCCTCGTCACATGTGGTTATAGTGCAACAATATACTCAGGCGTATCAAAATCAGGGAACATCGCACCGCCAGCTACAAACCTGTTGAAAGGGTAAAGAATTGACGTCCAGGAATTCAAGAATATATTTCTTACAAACGTCAGTGCTTTCAGTTAATTGCAAAATTAAGACCTTTCAATTCAGCATGTACCATGTATGTCTGACAGAACAAAGTAACACGCTTTTGGATGAAGATGAATTTCTCATAATATGGAACTATTCCCTTTATATGTTCACCCCAAATATCCTCCGAACCGCTAAGGGTATCTATATTTGTATTTCGAAATCGTAAATAACACTAAGGGGCTCACAAGACAACGTCTATTTCCGTTCCAAGATGTAGGGAGAGAAGTTAGAGAAGAGATCTGGGTAGCTCTTAGCAGCGAGGTCTTGAGAGTCGATGAGGGCGAATGAAGTGGCCGGGGGATAAGGGAGATCCCCGAGGAAACCCGCCAACCAGCGGCACGATTCCCACTTGCGAAAATCCGGGAGTGACTCGTCCGGTATTGAACCCGGTCCGCCTTGATGCTCAACGTCTCGTCGACAGCGAAGTCTTTAGAGACGCAGCATGTTACTAAAGGATGTTAGCGATAAAGTGAGCACTTTTGAAATCAACCTTAGAAAAAGTCACCCGCTCCTACCCGCATATATTTTAACGGGCGCACTGAGTGGCATGCGCCCACTCTAAAGTAGGTAACGATGGATGGGAAGTAGCTCCATATTTTAGCGTCGTATAAAACGTGTTATGTAACCATTTGGGATAACTTAAATTATTTCTTTAACTTTCTGCATTTTTAACGCATCGAAGTATATAAATGAACAGATTTGTATAATATTTGCTTTTCCTATAATTTCACAGTTTAACCTGACCGACGCACGATTAAAGTGATGAGGCCCACGGCAATGTTAATCTTACATAAGGCGGAATAATACACAATGTGCTTACAAGTAGATCTTAAGCACGGCATTCAAAAGTGCCCATTTTACCGCGAACAGCCTGTAAACGAAGCAGGGACGGGGAACGGATCCGGCTTGGCCTGTGTATGAAAGCACCATCACAGAATTAACCTATTATTAAAAAGGATATCAATAATAAACCTAAACCAGAATAATCAGTACGGGATTCGAACCCGGGTGCCCCCCAAATGCGAGTCCAATGTGTTTCCAATGCGTTACCTCACTCGATGAGTACCGATAAGCATAAAGATTTTATACTTTTTTATAAATGTAATACTTAGAGTATATTTATTTTTAAAACATCAAATAGTTATATCAAGCAATCTAAGAAATCATTCGCACATTTACTACATCAGTGTAGATGCATATAGTGAGCAAGTGCGAATTGTCGAGGATTTTTTTCATACATGAATAGTAGCGTGTCTACATTTGCTGAGGAAATAGTCAAAGTTCTCGACTTAGGATAGTAGCGACGCTTAACATTCTCATATTTGTATCCTGACGTCTGGTATTACGCATTACCACACTATGCATACGTTAAAAACATCCATCAGAATTTGTGAAGATCGCTAGAATTTTTGTGGCAGTGAGTGTAATTATTAATACTGAGTGTTAACAACGCACGTAGTTTAAATAATTAATCTAATTTTATCCAGTGTAAAATCAAGCACCAAAGAGGGAGAGGGGATTAAGCCCTCCAACCACCCTTCTCCCAACAAGTTTCTTTAATCCCTCGATCCGGCCCTGCCGTAGCAGGTATATTCCACAAGGATTCTCAGTCGTGTCGAGAGATTATGCAGTGGTGCTGGTGTCAACTCGGCGTGTGAGCTCAGGTGGAGCATTATCCCGCTGCTGCGAGCGGGTGCCTGCGGAACTGGGTCTCTCATTCTCTCCCTCTCTCTTTCTCTAGGGCCAGCCAGGCAGTCTCTCGGCAGACAACACACGGGGACTCGTCCTCAGCAATTCCCACCAGGAGAACTCTCTCCCTCTCTCTCTCTCTCTCTCTTGCTCTCGGAGATGGAAGTAGAGACAAACCGTAAGGGACTCACGATCCCTGTTTACGCCGCAGAGTTGTGGCGTCTGCGCGATAAGCTTGCGGGTCACCCCATTCCACCGCTTACGTCTTTGCTATCCTGCGTCCTCACACCTCCGCTAGTCCTTCCCGACTGTTCCCTCTGTCTTCTCGCGCGCAGCATCCTTCAGACGGCGAAGTGACAGTTCCTACTTTTCTGAACACATGTTAAAGTCCTACTTTCAGGATATTCCTCCGCCTCATGCAAACAAAGCTTAGATGGGTCTAAAGGCTGTTCATGATAAAGTGAGCACTTTTGAAATCAACCTCAGAAAAAAGTCACTTTTCTTATCTGCATATATTTTAACGGTCGCACTGAGTAACATGCGCCCATAATGTTGGTAACGGTGAAGGGAAAATAGTTCCAAATCTTAACGTTGAATAAAACTGTTAGGTTCCCATCTGTGATAACTTAAATTGTTTCTTTCGCTTTCAGTTTTTTTTTTTTTTTTGTTAAATACATCGAAGTGTAATTGAACAGATTTGTAAACTACTTACTTTTCTAATAATATCACAGTCTCACTTGACGGACGCATGAATAAAGTCATGATTCCCATGAGAATGTTAATTTTACATAAGGCGGAGGAATACACAACGTGCAAACAAGTCGGCCTTAAGCAGGGTTTTCAAAAGTGCTCATTTTACCTTGAACATCCTTGATATAAAAACACCAAACGGACAACGCACCGCATTCGTGCGCACTCAGTGTAATAATATTTTACATAAGAATTGTTTCTTACTCGGCGTTAAGAACACGCCTATTTCTCCCTGTTTTATTCATATTAATTATAAATAGGGATTATGAAAAGCCGCGAAAATCTTTTAAGCCAACATATCTTCGATAACACTCCTTATGATTGGATGACCAAGTTCTTGACTCGGCTAAGTACTTTGCAGGCCGATCACAAATGCTGTGCTTTAGAATGCCAGAATCCTCATTGGCCCAGTTAAATGGGATAGTAGCTTCATACATGCTTGACGGCCAATAAGAAAAGAAAACTGTTGGAAATGTATACAGTACGTTGAATCCCAGCAAAACAGTCCTCTTTTCCCGCGATGAACCATCATTTCTAATTATAAATGAAAAAAATAATCTGCAGATAAAATATATCAGTACAAATTCCATATAACTAAAAATAAGGCACTTATATGTTTACACGAGTGTAAAACGGTTGTGACACATGGTGTAAACCACCAATCATGTCATACATGGAGTGATTTTTCAAATGTTATATCCAAACAGTGAGAAAAAAACAGCGAACTGACTATACACTGTTTGGGCGCCTAAGGTACGCGTCGTCTTTACTAAACACGGGGTTGGGGGGGGGGGGGCTGGGCGGTTAGACTGCTCGCCTCCCATCAAGGCGAACCGGGTTCAATACCTGGCCGGCTCACTCCCGGATTTTCGCAAGTGTGAATCGTGTCGGACGATGCCGCTGGTCGGCGGCTTTTCTCGGGGACTTCCCGTTTTCCCCCCGCCCTTGCATTCCGGCATTGCTCCATACTCACCTCACTTCACCCTCATCGGCTCTCAAGACCTTCATGTTAACCCTTCCAGACCCAGTGTACACAACTGTGTACATTACGCACTTGTAGGTAATTTTAGATCTGTACTGCGTGCTGCGAATCTCGATGACCAATATTCTTACCTGTGGGTTATTAATTCGCAAACCGTCTTACTGGTCCAGATCATCATTGGTTCATATTACTGTCGCCGAACATAGGGCCTACAGCTCGTTGGCTGTGAAAATAAAACAAGTGTTGTGTCGGCTCAAGTACAGCGCGCATCACAAAAGTTTTTGTTTGCAACGCCTGAAACCGTAAATAAAGGTGGGTCTGAAAGATTTAAGAGCTGCCCAAATCACTCACTCACTAAACGCAGTGCTTTGTGGTGGCGTGCAGTGTTATTATCGTGCTGCGTGTACCTAGGGGACTTTAAGCGCTGACCATATCTTTAGCCAAGTTCAATGCTGGGAATTTATTGAGCATTTTTGCATGCACACTTCGAGTAGAGACCGGCGGAACTCGCGTTATTGTTTGAGGACACGTTAATTTTTTAACAAGTGTACCTTTTGCAGCACGTTTATTCGACACATTCTGGGCAACTTTGCGCCAGTTAACGAGCACGTCACAATCGTGTGCCCAAATCGCACCCAGCTCAGTCAAAAAGGGCGTGGCTTCACTTCTATACAGCAGCAGTTGGCTAAACAACGCCGGCTGAGGTATAAACAATACTGGGGAAGTTCAGCCTAATGCCACATAATAACGCGAATTTCGCATGTCTGTAACTTTCAGATAAAGCGCTTCGACAAAAAAGCTACCGTTTTTAACTATATAGGGTTGCTATGAAATTGCGGTTATACTGTAGTTTGTATAATGTCTTCGATACACACGACGCGCTTTGTCTGAAGTGAAGTGTGTGTGGGTTTTTCTTAGATCGGCGTATTGTATGCACGTTTAGTAGTTTCGTAGGAGAAAAAAAAGTGTATTACAAATACTCTGTAAAGCAGTTCAAACGCCATTGTACGCAGGGTTATTAATATTCATTCCATCTTAGATTTATTTTTGTTTCTCCGTAGCTAAATTTTTAGATCAAGTATTTGGAAACGAGGGCTATCAGGGAATGAGACATATCTTAACAGATGTAATAATGATTAACTCGTTATTCACTCTGGTTTCAGGAATTCTCTTAAGTAGTTCTACTTATATCTAATATAAAGATTGAACTTTAGTATAAAATCTATATGGCAAGGATGCCACCACATTTAAAAGACAGAGCCGAAAATCCCGCTTATACCACGAACTCGAGCGACTCACATATAAAAAAAATTCTTATGCGCTGTTCACTTTAAAGTGAGTAGTTTTGAGGCACTAGTTACTTTTTTTCTTCGAGCCATTTTTTTATCTTGTGAAAAACATTTGTAAATAAATATTGTCATGCAATTAATAAACAGAGTGTTTATATTTCACCGCACTCGGAAGTCAACGTATAAGGATGAAATAGATCATATTTATTGATTATCATTCCAAATGAGAGGACTTTCAGAAGCGCTCGCTTTGCCGTGAATATCCTAGACAAGGTTTTCTGTGCGGAAAATAAATCCATTTGTTTCAGGCTATTTTATTTACAGCATCGCAATATTAATTTAATTCAAAGAGAAGGTTGCAGAAACATAGGTTTCCTGTTAATATGTTTTCTTATTGTTTTTTTTTTTTTTCGTTTTAAGGCAACGTTATCTTTCTTTATAGAAGAGAAATAATTTTTTTTTTTTTTTTTTTTTTTTTTTTTTTTTTTTTTTTTTTTTTCACTGTGAAGGTATATTACTTCCTACCACAGTTAACCTTTTAGAGATTTTAGAGGTTTTCTGTTGTTCGTTGTAGTTTTCAGTACGTAGCTGCTGTCCGGACGAAAACGTTTGTAACCCGATATATTCTGCAGTTACGAAACTAACTGCAACTGAGCAAATGTACAATCTTCCTGCTGATGTTTAATACCAGTTTGAAGTGCTGTGGCTCGCCAAATCACTAAACTCAAACACTGCAAAGTAATGGCACACCATGTTGCTAGATTTGTTACTCCTTCAATTTCACTCACTGACCTCGGTTGTTTTCCAGAGCAATAATTTCCTTTACAGTGTAATTGACATTACTACAAACACGCCTGCTGAACTAATGTAACGTTAATACAAGCTTGTCGTAATAATTGCATGCTCACTTTGCAGTGGTGCATAATCAAACAAATTAACGTGTTGCAGCAAACAAGCCGTGTTTACACTGTACGCCAGCGTCACAGACCAACAACACTCACTCTTTCATTCCACTGGTGCTCCATATCCACCGCATATTTTCTCACTCGCCCTCAGTGCTGCCAGTATGATGCATTATGTACTCGAAGGAGTCTCCTATCTTGAATGCTACAGTGTATGGGAATTGTTAACATGCACAAGTTAATTTAAGTATAGGTTGTTCACGGCGAAATGAGCACTTTTGAAACCAACCTTTGAAAAATTCCACTGTGGGCAACGACGGAAGGGATGAAGTCATGTGCTTTAACATCGAATTAAGAGTTTTGAGTTAACACGTGTGAATAACGAGATTACTCATTTTCATTTCTCTTTTCTTAATTCGTACATAGGCTAAGTGTGAGAGTTAGCAAACTCGAGAAAATACTTACGTTTGCAATGATTTCGCAGCTTCGCTTGAACGAAGCGTGAACAAAGTGGCAGGGCCAACAGCAATGTTAATTTTACACGCGGCGGAAGAATACACGATGCACAGTACATGCCAGTATGTTTTAAGCAGGGCTTCCAAAAGTGTTCACTTTATCGCGAAGAGCTTTCATTTCCGTTCAAGTAGACGTCTGCAAGTTTAATCACCTAAACGTCAAATAACTTCACCGGGCTCCACTCTATCTCTCATTCACGATCCCTCTGCAGTGAACACAACCGCGAAAGTTAAGCGGATTCCGCAAGCAGCCACGTTTAAGAGACACTCAAGTTTCTCCGGACTCGAAGCTGGCACCGAACGTCTTTACGAGTCAACAACAAACTCCCCGTGTAAAATCGGCACACACCGTCTTACTGCAGCCATTTACAAAGAAAGACCACGTCCAATTAGAAGGCAGAACCCCCCCCCCCCCCTCCTTTCCAACTTACTATGTCTCCCTACAGGCGCACAAAGATAAAAAAAAAATCTTAAAAGTTTATTTAGCAAATTACATCAAACTCACACGATACCTGGAACATACCCTGAACTTCTCGTATAATAAATTTCAATCAAAAATTTTCATATCCAGATGTGATTATACTACATTTTTAAAACCCTATTGTTAGACACCTTAAGAATTCGCGGGTTCATTTTGAGACAAGCTAGAATCCAAAACACGTGTGTTTATATAACTTTAGCCAATGGTCCACACGTAGTATGGCACCCGCTGGAGAAGGCTGGCCCAATCCTCGCCTTCCACTGTGACAGCAGACAACCAACACACAGTTATATTTGTACATAAGACTGTAGAGTCTAGCCTGCAGATCACTGAGCTCGCTAATTTTTCAGATCTCTACCTATTTTATGGGTTGAGGGAATTCCCTTGTGGTCTGTGGCATCTCGTTGGGTGCCCAGAACGCTTTTGGATGTGTGCCTTCCTTTACTTTGACAGCGGTTTTAAACACAAAGTGTGTTCCCACTCTCGCGAGCTGCTTTTGTTCGCAGTTCTAAGCCACCGGTACAAAATCGTATCGGGGAGATAGACAGATCTTCAAAGCAGCCGTTTCCAAACAATTCCTTTTGTTTTGAACGGGCTCCTCCCGGCAGTGTTTACAGCAAGCTGCATCTTCCAAATGAACGAACATTAAGTTAACATTAATTTATTACTGCAGAAACAACTGTTTGAAAATACTAGCTAGTCTACCTGTACTCTATTCCTGATGGCGATTACAAAGCGCTGAGAAAAACGGTTTAGTGGAACGAACAAAGTTTGTTTTACGTACAAGCAATGAAATAAATTTGTTTGTCGCAACCGAATTATTTTGTTGTTCGGGGCAGCCAATACCCGAACGAAGATTTTATTGTTTCGACTGAAAATTTGTTTCGCTCTACTTACGTTTAACCGTTCCCGTTAGCGTAAACGGATTGGCAGATCGGTCAACAACCCACATCATCTGCACGCGAGCGCAGAGCACCTTCACTAAAGTAACAAACAAATAAGTTGCTATATTTTAAAATACATTATTTTAGAATACTGGACAAAGTGGGCAAATAAATATTTCTAGTTTTACACCTTTGCTGTTAAAGTTTCCTGTAGAAATTATTTTTTTTAGGAAGTTTATACCATTATCGAGCATGAGTAATTGCTCTAGCGAAACACCATTGCTTTCGTAAAAAAAAAAAAAAAAAAAAAAAAAAACTCTCGAGCTCTATTTTTCAAGGAAGGCAATTAAATGAGTGGCCAAACAAATGTATACAGTTGATTCAACTGAAAATTTTGAAGACAGTATTATTTATTCTGTCGCAACACAGACGTTTTGTTTATTCAAACATGTTTTGTTAGAGTTGCAAAATTAATTTTGTAGCTTTTCAAGTTTTGTTTTTTTTTTGCAATAAATACATTGTTTTGATATATACAAAAAAATATTTCGTCGACTGTAACAAATCTTTCTCTCAGTGTAAGTATCGTATTCGGATAATTTTGTTTTTTTTTTTTTTTTTTTTTTTTGGATCAGCATTGTATGTACATTACCGTATTAGTATATTTTTTATGCAGTATGTCATTATTCTCGCTTCCGTAGCTGAAGTGCCTATATACACACATATTTACGGAGAAAAGAATCTATAGTATGTAGTATCGATAGTGATATCGACAGTGACCGGTTTCGAATGTTAGTCTTGTTTATGGTAGGAAATATCGATAGCGAGAAGTATCGATAGCGAGAAGTATCGATTGTGAGAGAAATACCAGTAGTTGAAAGTATCGATAGTGAGAAGTCCTATGTTTGGACGCCTGGACACATATTCCAGCCACGAGTCTCGTTTATCCCCAACGCAACACGGATCCAAGGAAGCGGTGAACAGAAACTAGCCGTCACCACTCCCGCGCTGCGGTTATTGCGCAATGAAAATTGTACGGACGTCGCGCGTGGACGCCAACTGTTCCTTCGCAGTTTTCCCTCGCGGCTGCGACACGGCGCGCTCGTAAACACGACGGAAGGATTTCATCCGCGCGCGAAGCGACGCCTGCATCTCGAGAGCTGCGCTTGCTCCGCTCCGGTGCGGATAACTCCGAGCACGTTAAGCCGCGCGCGCAGGACAAAGTTTCGCCAACTATCCCGTATTGACCGAGATTTCCGCGTCCTGGGGTTGAAAAAAAAACAATCCCGTATTGACGTAGGACTGGACGTAGTACCTACCGTATCCCAGATTACCTTTGGAATTCAACAACACAGTATGAATAATCTACCACTCCCGCGATTACATGTGCGTATGCACTTTGGCCAGCGTCAACGTCCGTATCGTGGAAAAATACATGTTGAATTTGCACGTATATAATGGACCCCTGGCTATTTTTCCTGTACACTCACTGGAAGACTGTGCCTCAATTGGCGGTTATCGCCCTCGTTTTCGGCACCAAATATATCTGACCTTTCTGCTAGGTACTGTAGGCACGCTCACTGACATACGATTGATTGAAAATCATTTTTTAAAGTGGAATACACTGGGTTGATTCAAAATAAATTCATCAACCCAGTGGCTGACCGTCAATAGCTATGGTGGGCGCCACAGCCAAGCTGGCAATCACAGTAAAACACACATATAGTTTACTTACATTTTATAAAACACTTTAAATATAATTTGCAATACACGTGTATGCTTTAAATTTAAATAAAATAATCACACACACAAATATATGTTATCTATATACATATATTGGTCAGTAATATAGAAAGGATATCTCCAGTACATTTTGATAAATATATTCGAATACTAAGAGTTGGTTGGAGTTATTAACGAAAGGCTTTAAAATATCGTGATGTTATAATTCTCTTACTATTTTTTAAAGAACCAAAATGAAACATATATTTTTCCCGAACAATTTTTGCTACTTAAAATTAGCTTATTGATAAAGAGATTCCTTTGCCTTTCGGCTGTCAAAACAATCAATAGTTTCACTGGAGTCAGACTTCCTGGTAAGAGTGTTTTTCGAGTCTTCTTCCTTGTCTTTTAGTTTTGCGTTGGATATTTTCCACTCCCGCAAACAAGCGGAATGATATTTCTGCTTCTGCAACTGTTAATGGCAAAGTGCAAAATATACGTAGCGGAATGCAGATTTTAAGGGAAAAGTTCCAAAACATACAGCTGGTAAGGGCATTCCACAGCGCTGTATTTATTTCTCCACCTTGCTCTGAAGTTCATCTTTTGCAAGTGTAGGACAATTATCTGAGAAAAAATGCTTTGTTGAATCAAACGAAGTTTGTTTGGTGTAACCAAGTTAATTTTTAGTATAGAGTATAGAAATATGTGGTTGTTAAAACCAAATAAATTTGATGATCTTATTTGGTTGCCCCAAACATAGGTTTGGATGGTGCAACTAAAGATTTGTTTGGAGTAGAATGATTATGGGAAGTCTGGGTCATCTGGACCTGGGACATGAGCTCGGAGCTGTTCATTCTCTGTCATTCCGGTCGGCCGGCGGCCATATAGTCCACCATGTAGAATCTTGGTGACCTTTAACTTGACCTTTGAGCTTGATCCCAGTGACCTTTGACAATGAAAATCCAAACAATCGTACGAAATCACAAAAAATCTCAAAAATCCAAAAATCCCAACAAAAAATTACAAAATATCTATTTAAGAGTTATTGGAAAGTTATCATTTATATGTATTGTCAATAAATGTACTACTAAAAATATATTATGAAAACATTTATTTAAAAAGCTTACATTTTCAGAGTTAACCCTCAGCACCACATCCAGCAGATGACTGACATTACCACTCCACTTGGAATATATTTAATAGCTTAATGGCCCCACTCCACCAAAAATTCTCATTGTCGAATTTCTCGCCTTTATTTTACCAATTAGTCGGCAGGCATCCACCAATTACTCAAATTCGTTCGACCCCCACCCCTGGTTCCCAATGGCTAATTTCTCGTGTTTTCGGAATCCTTTGTTCGACCAATTAGTCAGTCGGCCTCCACTAATTACTCATTTCGTTCGACCAATTAGTCAAATTCGCTCCACCCCACCCATGATTCTCATTGGCTAATAAGCCCACCAACTAGATGCGTTCGCTCGAACTCTACCTATGTTTCTCATTGGCTAAACACATCACGCGATTATCTCTCTCACACTGGCTAATTACTTACATTCCTTCAACCAATTTGTCGCATTCACTCCACCCCTTTCAATATATTTAATTGCTATGCAAATTATTCTCATTGCTAATTACCAATGTTCATTTGATCCACCAATTACTGCATCCCATCCAATGATTCTCATTGACTAACCCCATCATGTGACAATATTTCTCAATGGTTAATTACTGCAAACGCGGACTAACCCCCCCCCCCAAACTCTTGCACTTTGATCCCCCTTCGGGAAAGCAGTCATTATTTAGCTGTCATCCCTTTTTCGCTATTTCAAAAGGAAAACCCAGTGACCATTTCCAAACGTGCAAGTTTTCAAACACCTGCTAAATTTACGATAGCCATGCTGTCATGTAAAGAAAAAAACAACAGCGAGGGCGTTACAGAATAAAATGGAGTATTCTTCAGCTCATCCCCACGATATTGACCCGACGAGTAACTTCGCCAATGTCCTCTACAAGCACGAACTCGCAACCATCAGGCAACTCCTACCAGCCCCCATCGGCCAGAACTCCCTACAGCTTATTCTCTCCCAGCTTCGCAGAGAGCCCCATCAGTTCCAATTTCGAATGCAGTGACATCGAAGTAGAAACGGAAGTGCCCGTCGCCAAATTTTCTTTATTCAGGTCAGAAGACGTGAGCGAATTCAGTGAACAGAACTGCGGGCATCGGGAAGTAAGTTTTCGAGATGCTCAAGGCGTTCTGCAAATTCAATACCGCGACGGTTCAATTCACTGGCTGTGCTGCTACGATGATTTCGATGGCTGCTTTGCGCAGGACGCGTTGACGTGATAATATAAAAAACTGTTACGTTTACAATTTATATCCCGACTCTACGCCTCTTTGTTCGCTGGAGGAGTTGGTAAAACTAGATTATGATGGCCACGTAAGCAAGACAAGAATGTACGAAATCTTATTGTACGAAAGGTTCCTAAAACTTAAAAATAATTATGTGTGCTAATTGCAGGAGAAATGTAATGATCATAGCCACGTTGTGAAAAGCAAATGTTTCTCGGACTGGGCTTCCAACTGCCTGGGCAAAGAGGCCCAATAGCGCCTCTTCCCTCACCAGAAAGGCGACCAAACACCTCTCTGGTTACTGCCGGCATCATGTAAATGAATTAATAAAGAACCCCCCCCCCCTCCTCGCTCTTATAGTATTTTCAATTCTACTAACCAAGAGAATGTTCCCAAACACTCTTGTCTCCTATAGCATTCTATTTAATTTAATTTAATTTAATGCATGCAATGATTTTGAATTCTCTTCTCTGTCGCGAGGATTTTTACGTCTCTCTTGACGGTTTTTCCCTTGCTCTTCCGAGTAAAGACCAGCTCTAAGTACACTTGGGGAGGTAGTCATGGCCCCAAAGTACAGGCCATGGCTGCCCAATCCCTCTTTGCCGCGATGCATGTCTCCTCGCATGATTTTCCTTCCTTGTAGGCGTAAGGGGTTAGCTATGAGACGCAATAAAATACCGCCCTACCTCCGGACCTTAACTTCACATAGCACTTAGATTAAAGTAGAGTAGAAAAAAAACGTGCCTCCGACTGCACGCCTTCTGCTTGCAAAGTCACCTGGCTCGAGGCCAGGCCACCAGGTCTTCTCGCAGCGGTGTAGCACGTCCTCGTGGTAAGTTCATTCCAGAGAAAAAAATTATGCAAGTACTTATCCTCTACTGCACGGCGTAACGTACATGGACCAATCGGCTGTCGCCGTAACTGTGGAGCGGTTGTTCCCTGAAAGAATCGTCTTCGATGGTAAGAGTTTTGAATTATCAGTGAAAGATTTCGACAGTGACGAGTGTGAAGTTCATTTGTGCCGTCAACAAACAAGATTTCCCACAAAACATCGAAAAAATGAAGGAAAAAAAAAATCGTGGACGGACGACGTTCAAGAAAGTACGCCACGGAAAATTGCGAATTTAGTCTTGAAATTAAAAATAATATGCTTTTTGAGTGCTGTGAACGGTGTGACGGTGCTTGGCACATTTTTGAGGTTACAATGCCACCGAACACATGACCAGAGGTGCTCGTGTGTTCTTGTGTATGTGAGCTTTGCTCTGTCTGTAGGAAAACCCAGATGTTGAAAACCACGCATTCCCCAACGAAATATTTATCTGGAGAAAAAAAAAAAACACACGTCCAACAGTGCCAAAAAAATATTGACGTACGTAATTAAAAGTGTTTATGGAAAAAGATTGTTTCTATTCTATGTGTTGAAAAATTCATTATTATGTACAAATAACAGTTGATATGTTTAATTATCTCATATTATTCTGTTGTTCACCAATTTTTTTTGCATTTTTTCAGCAAACATGTTTGTCATGTAAAATATTTTCTCCCAAGTGTTTTATAAATATAATATATATGCATATATTGCTAAATACCTTCTTCCGTTTGATGTGCAAATATGATATATTTTTATATTAAAATATTTTCTTACAAGTTTTTTTTTTTTTTTTTAATCATGTAAGAGAAAATTTATTTTACATCATATAAAGATACAAGTATTAGTATAATGTTTTCATTCGTATTAAAAATCATTTAAAAATTATGTGAGTGTTTGATTACTGCCACATGCAAGCGATGTATAGGAGATAGGCTGGTGGAGGCTGGCGGCGTCCTTGTACAATGTGTCAGAATGAAGGCCGTCACGCGATCACATATCCTCCATCAGGGCACTTCCCTTACATCGTCACACTCGAAAGGTAGTTAATGTAGGTCAGTGGCAGCACCCTTCATATCACACCGTGTTTGTGCCGTGCACATTTAGTTTTATTTTTTTAAATTTAATAACCATCTTTCAATGGTTATTTGCTAAATATTTCACACGAGTAAATTTTTTGTAACAATTAAACAAAAAATAATGTGCGGCAAATTTTAGAGTATATATATATTGATATTGTAGGTAAATAAGTCAAGCATAGTTATTATTATGTAATAGGAGGCACATTTATGAAATATTGCACTTACTTGTTCCTTCTCCAAGTGGAAACTAAGCTCAATCAATATTTATACCAAGGAAAGGAAAAAAAAAAATTTTATACGGAGAAGAAATAAATCACTGAACACACACACAGTTATAAGTTAAATAACATTTAGCTATATTTAACTAAAAAACTACACACAAATATCACTCCAAAATTAGGTTAATGCTTGGTTAGCAAGCACAGGAACAAAAAAAAATTGTGTTTCTAAAATTGCATTTTTACATCAATATACATGGCTTATGTAACTGTACACTCTAGGATGGTAGAAAACTTAGCACGAATCCTTCCGTGTAACATTTCACGTCCGTAAGAACACGCACGCAGTTAGTAAGTTAGAGGTGTAAATCGGCCACATCTTTACGCAATGCGCTTAAAATTCTTTCAAAGTTATTTAAACATGGGCGAATCTCATCCCCCGTCAGGTCGATGGGAGGGCGAGTTAGCATCGAGAGGCAGCAGAGACCACATGTCCGCGCAGCAAAGTCATCTTTCAGCATTTGTGTAAGCAATATCAGAGACCGGAAGGTACTGTGCCGGCATTGATGAGTCTGTCACTTCGTTGGAAGAGTCGTCGCCGTTTGCACATGCAAAACAGTCATTGCGGGCGATCCATTTTCCAGATGCCAGCTTCCAGCAGCAGGGGATATTCAGTTATGCTGTCGCTCGTAAACACACGAGAAATTAGCCAATGGGAATCAGGGGTGGGGATCGAACGAAGGTGATTAATTGGCGGAGGCCTGCTGACTAATTGGTCGAACGAAGTGAGTAATTAGCCAATGAGAATCATTGGTGGGGGTCATTGTGATCAGTGGTCTGCTGGGCGTGGTGCTGGGGAGAACCTCCGGAAATGTAAATTTTTCTAAAATAAAATTTTAATGATATTTTAATATTTTTAAAGTGAATTTTCGATATAAATTCCTATGTACTTTTTATATTTTTTAAGGATTTTTTTTTGGATTTCGGTTTTTATGATAAAAGGTCACCGGGGTCAAGGTCAAATGTCAAGGTCAAAGCCACCAAGATACAACATGGCGTACAATATGGCCGCCGATAAACCGGAATTATAGAACATGAACAGCTCCGTGCTCCGGTAGACTTCCTATAATCATTCTACTGTTTGGCTCTACGCACATTAAACAGTTTAGGTAAAAAAGAAAAATGTGTTATGAGTCCCGACCAAAATTAGTACCCCATACCTGCCGCACCCGAGCGCTGCGCCTTAGGAACTTCAGTTATAGCGACTATAAACGAAATAGCAATATTTTTGAAAACATAAACTGCAAATACTGGACAACGTGCGCAACTAAATATGTCAAATTTTACTACTTTAATTTTTAGTTTCGTATTGAACTTTTTTTATTAAGTTGTTTGTACCATTATTAAGCACCAATAAATACACTAACAAACACTATTACTACGCTAATAGTTACAAAACATGCAAACATGCCATTTTGCAAAAAGCATGTCGCCTAAATTTTTTTCACGTGAGTTAATGGTACTTGCAAGCAAAGTTTACAAGTTGAACCATATTTCGTACGGATATAAAATAATCATATTTTTCGTTGCCAGTACCATTAAGTAGCCTCCTATATGCTGTTCAAGATAAAGTGAGCCCTTTTGTAATCAACCTTAGAAAAAGTCACTGCCCCACCTACATATATTTTAACGGGCACACTGAGTGACATGCGCCCAGTAAATATGGTAACTATATATGTAAAGTAGTTCCATATCCAAACACCGAATAAAATAGTATTAGGTAACCATTTGTGATTACTAAAAAAGGGAAAGAGAAAGAAATATTTTAAGTTATGCATCGAAGTGTATAAATAAGCAGATTTGTGAAGTATTTACTTTTCTAATAATTTCATCGTTTTACTTCACCGACGTATAAATAAAGTGACGAGGCCCATAGCAGTGTTAATTTTACATAAGGCGGAAGAATACGCAATATGCATACAAGCAGATCTTAAGCAGGGCTTGCAAAAGTGTTAATTTAACCGTGAACAGCCTATACCTGGCTGTTTGAACTTTGAACTACTTTGCAGTGTGTTAGAAATTACAGCTTTAAAAAAATAATAATAATAATAAATAAAAAATAAAAAAAAAACAATGTTTGTACGTCGAACAAGATATTTCACGGAAATAATTCACACCCCACACTAGTCGTTTATGGCAATTTAAAGAAACCACACACACATTGGAAACATTATTTTAATGATCTCAAACATGGCTGCAAACTGCTTTTCCAGATTGTCGTTTCCCGAAATATACGAACCGGATTCATGTGAAACTATAAAAGAGGATTGCCCTGGTCTCCCTACTATGTCGCGTCCAATAAAATGATAGGTTCGACGCTTTATGTCCCACGGTTTCAGCTGTACGGCGGGAGCACTGCACGCAATTTTCACAATTTTGCGCGTAAAGGCCACATCTCTTTAAACGCGCCGACTGTCGTCGCCCGTAGCGCTTCGTCGATTTTTTTCTTCACGCACACAAATACACATCCTTCACCAGAAGGAAGTCTTGAAGCGGTAGCCTGGTTGAGGATTTGGCACAGGGCAATATAATGTTAATAAAATTCGGGGTTTTGAAGCCAGTTCTGAAGATATAAAAGGCAAATATAACAATCTGTTATTCAGTTACTTATACTCAATTATTAAGTATTCATATATTTCCAGGGAACAGGCTACATATTAATGTTACAAAAAAGGAAGAATTTTTTTTTGCTCAAAAGTTTCTGGTGTCCTTTAGCAGGAATACCCGAAAAAATTAAACTCTCAACCAGACAAAGGCCTTTAATGCTCCCGTGCTTGTGCGATTTAGATACGCAAAACAATTCCGGCCAGTTGCAGCTAACTGCGCAGACGGCCTCCTTATCAATACCGCGAGCACACGCGGGTAAGTACCACTTTCACTGCCGCACGTCAAGAGTTTAATAACCTGTAGTTCCAGCTGAAATCCTTTTCATTACTCGTTCGTGACCGACACGCGTATCCGTGCAAACTTGGGGAGCCCCCCGGACCACAAGCGTGTAGGCTCCATACATCACCAAGGCGAACCGGGTTCTCTTCCTTGGCCGGAGGTTTTTCCCGCTTGGGCGGGGAATTGTGCATGGCGATGCCACTGGTCGGCGGATTTCCCCGGGGATCTCCCGTTTCCCTCGCCCCTTCCATTCCGGCGCCGCTCCATGCTCGCCTCGGTTGCCCACCATCGGCTCTCAATACCTCGCTGTTAAGAGACGACCAAAACTATCCAATCTTCACTCCCGGCTGAAGAGGAGATTCTAGGGTGCATATGTGCCCTTTGCTGTGAATTCGAACAGCGGCGTTGGGGTCGCAAAATCGATGCACTTTTCTGGGGGCGCGAAGCCAGATGAACACAGCATGTAACTGGTCCCGCTTGCTGCGGTGGGGTGGCGTGTGCAAACTTTCCGCAACGTCGTGGCGTATCGTTATACAAAAAATACGGAAAAGCTCTCGGTAGCACGAGGGATTCGTTGCCACTTTTATCATAAAATGATCGTTCCTGTCGTAACTAACACATTCATACTTCTTAAACCTTTTAATATTCTCATACCCTCATTAATTTATGGTTTCAGTTGTAGCAAGCAAGGAATTCATTTTACGTGCTGTATGCAGTATTTGTTTTATTATAAACAATGGGTAGGGCCACCTGTTTTTCGCGAAATTAATCACGCGGATGCTAGACTTCAAATTCTTATGTGCTCACTTGCAGTCTCCATTTGCATATTGGCCGCTTTTCTTTGTATGAAGAGAGTAGTATAGAAATGCCGATTCGAGCACAGCCTCCCCCCCCCCCAGTTAACAGAAAAACAATGGTAAATTAAAAGCTCAAGCCATCAGAAAACTATCAGAAAAAAATTACTCATAATTTTCTGACCCAAAACATAAAATACCGATTCGGACACAACCGCAAAAAAGTGACTCAAAAAATTGCGGTTGGGAGAAGTTGCAAAAAAGTGACTCGAAAAGTTGCATTTGGTAGCAGTTGCAAAAAAGTGACTCAAAAAGTTGCATTTGGGAGCAGTTGCAAAAAAGTGACTAAAAAAGATGCATTTGGGAGAATTCGCAAAAAAGTGGCTCAAAAAGTTGTGTTTGGCCAGCACGTAGTCCTTAGAAAAAAATTGCGTTAAACTTTGTGTTTGAGTGCATCTGCAAAAACACGCTTAAAAAGTTGCGTTTGAGCGCAGTTGCAAAAAAAGTGACTTAAAAAATTTTAAAACGTAAAAAATAAATAAAATATTGTATATAATAAAGATCTATCAGTTGCTAAATGTATTAAACGGAACCAAACAATTTAAGAAACTTTACGAACTTACAATTGGGCAGTGCTATTCCATAAACCATGTTGAAATTAATTATACACGGTATGTATACAGAGTGATAATTACTTGTGGATATTTTAAAGTAACCTTACCAGACACATGTTCAGATCTTCAGTGAAAAAGTTTTAAATTATGTTAATCGTGGGGGTATAAGTTTTGCATATGATGGAATGGTGGATTGTGGTGCTAAAAAAAATGCATTCTATTCGGTTTTTAAAAGAGTAAATGATAGTCGCCGTATAATTAGACATCAGTTAATTTTTATTTGTGTTCATATCTCTGTAAAGTTTTAATGGTTATCCAATTATTAATACACAATTATCGCTCTGACTTCGGCAATGAGCTACAACATAGTCTAATTAAAAATTTAGATACACATCTCCAAATTCGACATATTAAAGCCGGCGAATCATTGAATTCTTTTTCTAAATCTTTCATTGCACTTTCTATAGAAATATTATGCATCTTTATCACATGAAACTTTAATAGTTTAAAAACTATTAAAGTTATTATATATAGAATATGATAACTACCAACCAAAAAAATTATCCACGGTCTCATCTCTAATCTTTATCACCATTCTTTCAGACAAGTCAAAATTAATTAACATACATTTTTCGTCCTTGATTTCAACTATTATTTAATTAACTTGATTTGTTTGCACATCGTGTCGCCAAATCCAAATGTTGTTCTTGGTTTAAAAATGGCAATTATGCTAGTTTTTCTAGAATTATTTTCATCATGTTTTAATATCATACCATTTACTATATTACAGTGTATCTCTGTTGTTTCAAATGGAGCAAATTTTGGAATTGTATCGCCATACTGGTCCTCACTTGCTTCCAGAGTTTTATTTTCTACGAAACCCAAAAGTTTTCCTATTGAATCCCGTTTTCCAAGCTGTAATTTAAGTGTACGTTTTACTTTCACTCTGTTTATCATTTTATCCAGCTCGAAATATATATAATTTTCTTCTCCACCCACTGAATCTACAATAAATGAAAAAAAAAAATTATAATTTTTAAGATCTTTTAAGCTATATTGGCCAACTGGAATATCAATTGCTGATTCAATATCAATCTGGCTCACAGAATATAGCTTATTTTTCCCAGAGATAATGTTATGTATTAGATAAGTAATAGAGAACTTAACTAAAGCCAATGAGTGCCCCTTTATCCGTAAAGGATAATGTAGTCTTTCCTTCAACACTGATTTGTTATATGTTTGTTTGAATACTTTACTTATTTATTATTTTTAAAAAATATATTAACAAATGCGCAAGAAAAACATGAAACATGTAGATTGGGATATTAAAATAAGGATACCAGACAAGCCTGTATCGACAAAACGTCATGGAGAATTATTACCTAATAATATTAGATGTGTGATAGTGGGTCCTAGTAACTGCAGAAAAACTACACTTATGATAGATAATTTTATATATTCTCAGGGATGGTTGGACTTTGGTACTCTCTATGTATGTTCAAAAAGTCTGGACCAACCAAATTATATCAATTTAAAGAAAGATATAGATGTAGCATCAAAATTATTTAATGAAACCATAGCATACTTCTTTCCATCAAATGAAGAAATGATTGATGTAAATGAATGATATCAATCAAAATATGGTAAGGGATTACTTTACTTGTGGTAGACACAAAGATATTGATTGTTTCTATTTAGCCCAGACATACTCAAAAGTACCTAAGCAGCTTATAAGAGACAATGCCAATTTTCTTTGCATAATCAGACAAGACGATACAAATATTATACATATTCATAGTGATTTTGTTGGTGGTGATATGTCGTTTGAGAAATTTAGGGAGACTTGTTCAAAATGTTGGAATAATGAATATGGTTTGTTACGATAGATATGACTCGTAAGTTAAATAATGGTAAGTACCATAATAAAATTAAAGACTTTTTAAATTCTTAGATTATAAGTAAGTTTTGTTTTTAATGAAAGTGTTTCCATTAAAAACTAACGTAATATAATATTTTTTAATGTATTGATATATCATAACTATTTCAATAAACACAATTGTACCTTCGGGCACATTGTGGTCTATTGGTGTTTTAAAATATATCATATCATCAGAGTATACTTCAAAAATTTTATACACGTCAATTTTTTCCCATTGATGATATAAATTGATAACACTTTAATATTTTTCTGGTTTTATTATTATTTCAACTATAGTTCCATCTCTCATAAAAAAATATTCTATTTGATTATCAATGTGAAATACTTTTTCTTTTGAACTGTATTTTCCAACTAAACGAATAATGTTAATTCTGTTTTTTCTGATAGTACTCTAAATTGATTGCATCCATCGGTGCAATGGGACTCCCACATGTCAGTATTTTTTGTTCAAAACCTATATTATTATCTACTTCCAAGTAAGTAAGATAGGCTTTATCCAATGATCTTTTATTTCTTGCCAGTGTGGCTATAAAGTCGGTGTCCGCGTGTTCTTTAATTTGATCTTCAATCCAAGAGTTCATTAATGCATTTCCACATATATCCTTTGTTTATTAATTGTTGGGGTGGATTTCCACCAAATGAATCAAAATAATACTTGTTGTTTGCTTTTTTCCAATAGCATACCCAGTGTGTACCAGAGTTTGTTGTAACATATAGATTAACAATCCCACATTCATTATCGAGTGGCATGTTAAGAAGCTCATCGAACATAAATACTCCTCGAAATTTTTTTATGTATAATTTTTTAACCATTTTATGAATATGAAAGTTACTGAATGGAGTTACTTTTTTTAACATTCTTAGCCCACTTAACTTTCTTCAATCCCTTGCCGTATTCCTCCATAGCTAAATTATGTCTGCGTTGTTCTTCCAATTCTTGTTTTTCCTTCTTAGCATTAATTACTGATGTAGCGATAGATGATGCACCACCAGCTATGCTCTTAGAGCTCCCAATGCAGCGGAAATTAAGGGTAAAAATCCACCCTGGTGAACTGTCAGACCATTTCCAGTTTTCATTTCTTTGGACATTTTCTTAAGTTGTGGGACAGAATTTGGTATAGTCATCCCTTTGCCCTCCTTTAATTTCTTGTTTTTACATTCCAGTTGGTCTTTAGTTAGGAAAGAATCAATATTCAAACCCTTCAACTCCTCCTTAGGAACTTGAAATACAATGTTTTTTACTTTCATTTATTATACCAAATATTTTATCGTTTTCCATTGCAGCCGCATCTAGTGGATTAATGGATTCATCACCATGCTCAATTCTCTCTTTTAGTTTGGCACCCGGACCTATGTACTGATAACCGGGTGCATGCAACTCAAAAGGTAGTGGATTTATTATGTTATTGAGTAACCCTTTTCCGTGATGCTCCGACTCCCAAAAAGTATGTGGTTTTGTGTTCAACACTCGTATCAAGTAAGGTATACCTTTTGGATTATTCACAACAATGTCACTAAACTTACTGTTGAACATTTTCATTATTCCAACATTTTCATTGTAATACTTATCATTTCCAGCATTCTCTTAACAATAAAGAACGAGAAGTCGATCAATAAGTATCCTAATATCATTCATCCATATGTATTCTTTTAGATAGTTTGTATATTTCTTTATACTTTTCCCTTTTTTAGGTGAGGGATGTTTCTTTTTGATAGAATCATAAATAGGTTTAACAATAATTTTCCATTTATTCCCTTTACTCGATTTTGGCTGTACCAAGTTTGGATCATTGTTTTGAAAAACTGCATTTGTATCTGCTACGATACAACTATAGTGTTCATAGTTGGTTGCAGTGTAGTCACTTTCTGTCACTTTCTTACTAGTTAGTAATTTCATCAAACCATCCATTCCAGTGTATGTTCGGCCTTTTACAGTAAATTTGTCATTGTTGAATGATACTTCGCTATCACCAATACACAATCTACCTTTATCAGCCTTTAGTCCAAAAACAACGTCATTACAGTCAATTAAGAAATCGGCCACTTTCTTATCAATAAATATGGTTTTGTAGTTAGTTAACTGTGAGATAACAGTTTTCAAACACCCCAACACTTCGTCATAGCACTCATCGTCATCGTCACAGCGTTCATCGTCATCGTCACAGCGTTCATCGTCATCGTCACAGCGTTCATCGTCATCGCCATAGCATTCTGTCATAGTGTTCATCATCATCATCAATGCATTAAACGCCATCATCATAGCGTTCATCGGTATCTGTTTTACCAAACAGTTTTCTTTCAAAAGATGTTTCTGTTGGTGTCTGTGGGTAGTCTAAATTCTTAACAGCAAATGGAACAAGTTCTTTTATTAAGTTCTTATTCTCATTTGTTACGTGTCCAATTTTTTGTCCCAAATCACCTATCGCATCTATCAATGGTTGTTTGTAATTTTTATTTTTATTATATTCATCTTGGCAAAAATTTCTAAAAGTTTTAAACTTTTCAATTAGCTGTCTTCTTCTCTCTATATTCTTCTCTATATTGTTTATAATTGTTTGTTGTCTCATTTATTATGTAAATAAATAAAATGAACAATGTTAACTTAAAATTATACTGTCTCAAATGTATGAAAAATACTCTACGTGATAAAATTTCATATGAACTTAAAAATAATAACAAAGTAAGAATTAAATGTTTGCAGATGTTGTGATACCAATAACTCGATATTCACTGGTGGGGGTATAAAAACTATATTGCAAGTGAAATTCATAAACCAATGCAAAAAAACTTTCACAGAAGAACTGTTCTATCTTTTGGCATCTATCTTCATTGGCAAGCTGATTTAGTTGAGATGAATTCTGGATCTTTAAAAGGTACAGAATTAACAAAGGGATTAAATATATGTTAACCATGATAGATGTTTTTTTCTCAAATATGCATGGGCAATATCAATCAAAGAGAAAACTGGTGAAAATGTCACGTTAGCATTTAAAACTATTTTTGAATGATCGCAAACCCATGCATTTACAAACAGATGAAAGGAATTTTTTTTACAATAAATCATTTAAGATATTAATGACCAATAACAACATGACACGCTATTCAACATACAGTGAAAAGAAAGCTAGCGCTGTAGAAAGATTTAATAGAACATTGAAGGAGAAAATGTGGAAGATATTTACTGTGCAGGGAAGCTATAAATGGGTAGCTATATTACCTAAATCAATAAGTAAATCAACACTGTTCACAGTACAATCGGAATAAAACCCACCAATGTAAGTGCAAAGAATTAAAGTTCTATTCTAATCAACATGTATGGAGGAAAAAGAAAAATGGTTAAACCAAAGTTTGAAATAGGAGATAAAGTTCGTATAAGTATAAGTAAAAATTTCTTTGAAAAAGGATATACACAAATTGGTCCACTAATAATTTGAGGTGTGTGAAGTATTGCACACAAACTCCACAACATACAGAATAAAAGATTTTAAAAATTAATTTGTTAAAGGTATTTTTTATGAGCCAGAGCTGCTTAAGACCAAATATGATAAATATTACTTAGTGGAAAAAGTTTTGCAAAGAAAAGGAAATAAGCTGCTAATTAAATGGTTAGGTTTTGATAGTAGTTGTAATTCTTGGGTTGATAAAACAAGTGTAGTGAAATATTCTGGACAGGTGGGTACAAGATCACATTAATTCGAAATTCTAATGTTGATGTTTCTTTTTACAGAAAACCCCCAAAGAAAGCAGATGGATCTGATGATGAAGATAATAGACCAGATACTGCCAGAATTGTTATTGAGTAAAAGGAAAATTGTGTGGCCAGCTTTTAAATACGATCCTATTTATAGAGACGAAATTAAATCAAAGTTATACAAACACCCCAAAATTCCAATTGGTTTTAATTATTGGAAATGTCTTCAAAAACCAGTACCTACTAATGCAAACTCATTTCAGTTTGAATAAAAGATCAGTTGAATTCAATCCAATTCGATATACCAGACTTTGTCATTGTTGGTTTTCAGAAAAACAGAAAAGAATATCCTGGGCATTTACGGTTCAATGTTTGACTCTTGTTTAGTCAAAAATATTTTTATTAAGAATGGACAGAATTAAGTGTTTCCGAAAGATAATTGGAATTTAAACACTGATGATAAAATTTTAGAAATTCAGAGAATATACTAGATACCCATAATGAACTGCGCTTCAACTCTGGGTCATGTATTGGTAGAAGACCATTGTATGTTATTGATTTTTCTTACAGAAAAACCCCTATTGTAAAAGATAGAACTTATTTGAAACTTACAATTGATTTTAATAAGCCAATATTCGCTACAACTATTTGTAATGTGGTACTAGTAAGCCAAAGAAACCTAATTTATGATGCAAAAGGGAAAGAATCACTGAAGTAAAAATAGTGCGCAAACATGTACGGTTATTAATTTTTAATGGATGCTTATAAATTAAAAACATTTACTGTTATGTAATTTTATTACAATTAAAATAAATGTTTCATAGTATCACTCTTTTTCAATTTTGTAGTGCCACCATTGTAGTGTATTAATGCAATCTTTAAGAATAAATATTTTATCATCATAGGGACTTAATGTTTTTTTCTCAACTCAATCATATAGAGTTCATGTTCCTTACCTTTTAATAAGATTCATACTTTTGCACAACACTTTTTTACCATACAAACACTTTTTATAATCACCAAAACTAATCTCATTTCTGGCTACAGTGTTTTTCACCCCATTTGTCTCCTTTCTTTGCAACCACCTTCCACATTTACTGCATACATTTTTCTATTATTTTTCCATTACATTCATCTTTCATTTTGCCAATAATCTTTTTGTTAACTAACAGCATTCCATATGGGTTATCTTTTTTATAGTTAGAAGTATCAAAATGATCGATCATTTCTTTCATGTCACGGTAGAAGTCTGATGTTTTTGTATAATAGAGGCATGACTCAGTATCTTTGATAGCACAGTTCAATATTTCCCCCATACTTTGATTTCATTATATTATAGTGAAAATCGTACATTAAGACTTACGATAGATCAAGTATACTCATTCCAACATAAATGGGTTTGTTAAAGCAGAGTTTTGTTTTAATCATATGAACTGCAACCAAAGAGTTAGTAAATATGGTTATTTCTTTAAAGTTTGGTTTAGCCACCAGTTTATCCATTTGCTTAGAACTTGTGCACAACCGTATATCCACTCTGTTTCTAATATTTTCCATTGTTTTTACAAAAACAGAATTGTTCATTAATTTGTAGAAATCTTTTTCAAAGTCATATGTAGACTTTGTTTGTGTATTTGTGTTTAGATCAATATAGGACTTAGGCCAAACTGATTGATCAAACTCGAGAAGGCTATTAAAATTTTCAACTTCATTCCGAGAGATACATATTGCTTAAGATTTACATAGAGTAATACATATTTTTCTTTATCATACAGAGAAGTTAAACATTTTGGGATTTTTTGAAAATTTTGGTATTTTATTCTCTGATGCCAATGACAGATCTTTGTGGAGATTGTGTAGTTCATGTGGGTATTCCAAATCAACTTCCAATATATAAACTTTTCTACAATCATCTTGTATTTTTGTTACATCTATATTTGTATTTCTCCACTTAAACCCACCATATTGTAAATACTGGCTCATAGACCATCCATATAAGTTATTGGCATCCAGATATGTAAGATAAAAGATTTCCTTTGTACTATCATAAGCATTCATATATTTATTATTTGCTTTAGCATATCACTTACAACATTGTGAAATTCCACCTCGAACACCTTTTTCTATCATCAAAATCATGTCGTAATCTGTTAATAATTCTAGTTCTACTTTAGTATGTTTGAGCATAGCATCCCACACTAACCCTGGGTCTGTGAAATACCATGCTGGATCTAGCTTATATGTTTTGAGACACACATCTCTAAAATCTTCCATTATATCAGACAATATCTATACATCAGATTTGTTATAGAGATCTGTGTACTCTCTTAGAGATTTTATGTTGAATTTTTCCAACACCTTTCTCGCAAATTCGTAATCTTTGTCTGTAATGTCACATTTATTGAGTTTGTTGTAAAATGCATCTTGGGATGGAAGTGATGTCTCACAAAATGTTTCAGCACTACCCATGTAGTCATATGGATAAACACCTTTTCTTATAACAAAGACTCGAAGTTCATTGGAAAAATGCTTACACTTTTTTCGGAATTGGCTTCTGGAAAGGCTGCTAGAGAGTTTATTGATACTATTAGCCATACATTTAAATGAGTCCTTAAATCTAAGATTTACACTTTCACATACAGGTTTCGTAAAACAAATTTTTTTTTTTTCGTTGTTGGGAATAAGATCAATTTTATTTTCATCGATGCCAAGATCTCATGTATAAATGTGTGTCATAACCAGATAGATTGTGTATAAACACTGGGACAAAACATGGATTTCTATAAGATAAGTTACAATCTCTGTGTGCAGTTCCCCTAAATTTCCCCATAAGATGATCATGATCTCTTCAAAAATCACCATTCAAAAACTTTTCACATATAGGACAATGGGTAGCTGTGTCAAGAACAATTTGTTCTTTCTGAGTTAGTGAAAGCATTGGTATTTCGTTTGTGTATATATCACCAATAGACTTTGCTTCTTCCATTAGCATTTTAACGAATACATTAGATGCATCAGATCTTTCATAAGTTACTGGTGGTTTATAGCATCCATGTTCGTATTTTACATAGTAACAGAAGCTAATAGGCTCGTGTTTTTAGTATGGTTTCGTGTAGGATTCGTCAGGGTTTGGTTGGCAAGTTTCAATTTTAGTCAACAAACATTCAAAATCAGCATACATCACAAATTGAACTCTCAAAGAATGATTTTTGTTTTTAAATCTTAATGTGTAATTTTTTCCGTTAGATGGTAGTTTACCTCTAATAACATCGTGATCTTGGCAGTCTTGTTCATGATCGTCTAGCTTAATTACAGAGTAGAAATGTTTCAAACAGCTAACAGCAAACAGCAAACAGCTATCGCATATATATATATATATATATATATATATATATATATATATATATATATATATATATATATATATATATTGTGACCATTATTTGCTACTTATGATGTGATAAGTCTATAAAGATTTTTTATCCAGCAGTAGTGGCCGTTCTTTTCGTCTTTGTTACAGAGTAGGGCAGTGTGCTTATCCGTTTTATTTTTTGTTGTTTTAATGGGGAGATTATATATTTCATATCACAACCTTTTTCTTCGTATTCATATACATTAATAGAAATTTCACTTATTTTCTCAAATGTTGGTTTGCTATCTAATTTCATTGGAAATTCCAAACCCATAAGTGCATCATCAAATTCATGTTCGTAAGCTATGTATTTTTTCATTCTCTAAGGGTTTGTTTGTACTTGATGCAATGCAGATAGAACAGATCACAACAAAACATTTTTGATCATTATTCTTAACATTAATTACCGCCTGCTTATCTTTGTTTTTTTTTTTTCTGGGAGATCAACATAAGAACTGCCCTTGATTGGTACATATTTATTTATTCGCACTTATAGTTTAAATATTCTGTTGAGTACCCACTGAGATCCCTTTGTTTCGAAAGCCCCCATCTCAGCTATGATTTTCGATGTGCTGTTGGCATAATATTTTTCCAGATTAGTCGATTTCAGTATAATTTAATTCTTTGTTTTAAAGGAGCTTTCAGCATATTCAATATTCCCACCAATTTCCCTTTTGTACTCAGTACTCCCGTGAGAGTTTCTTTTTCATCGTTTAGGAAATGATTTGGGTCTTTGTATGCATTCACATTCTTTACGGCATAAGTCTTGATCCTACTTTGAAATGCTGTTTCGATTTCTTCTACACTGAATATGGTTGTGTACTTATGAATTGTACTTCTCAAGTGACTTCTTATGAGAGACGGTTTGTAATAGTGACTACACGTTTCACATTTCACTTGTTTGTCTCGTGGGAACTTCTGTTTTGATATTAAATGAATGTTGCGGTATTTTAAACATTTCCCATGCATTTGTTCGTTCATGTGATATATTATGTATTGGTGTAAGACCTTTGTGCAATCTACTTCTAAGATGACTTTTAATGAGAGATGGTTTGTAAAAGTGATTACAAGTTTCGCACTTGACATACTTCTCCTGAGATTTCGTCTTGGTTTTTTCACAAAAACGTCTTTCTTAAATTTATATTATTTCCAAACATTACCAGTTACGTTAGCCATTTTCATTGCCATGGTCGTCATCATATGAGACATCAGTTGATTTTTATTTGTGCCCATTTATTATATAAAATATTTAATTTCTTTTTATGTTTTCAAATTTTTTTAAACCACTTTTTTTGCAACTGCCCCCAAACTCGCCTTTTTACGCGTATTTTTGCAGAGGCACTCAAACGGAAAATTTTACGCAACTTCTTTTCTAAAGACTACGATCTGACCAAACGCAACTTTCTGAGCCACTTTTTTGCGTTTGTGCCTGAATAGTCATTTTATGTTTTGGATCAGAAAATTATGAGTAATTTTTTTCTGGTGGTTTTATGTTGGCTTGAGCATTTAATTTACCATTGTTTTTATGATGGTTCAAGCGTAAAACATTTTAAAACCATCCTTTTATTTATAAGTGTACTAAAAAGATAAAAATAATTATAGTATTTACAGAATTTGTAGAACTTGTAAGAAGTGGCCGAAAAGCCCCTATAAACATTACTATAAATTATTATGTTTATATCAATTTATATTCAAGCTTGGCGCAATATAGAACGTATACCTGAATTGCGTAAGTGTAGTGAGAACATATCTTGCGTGAGGCTCTTAACTATTCGCGCGAAGCTTTTATATAATAAATATAAATTGATTCAAAATTATTCATTTGTAGTAAAATCTGTTACGGTTGTTCGACCACACCTTACATGTTCTACAAATTCTGCAACTACCCCTATAGTTTTTTTGTATTTTTTGTTCATTTATTAGTAAAAGCGTGATGGTTTTAAAATATTTTTTACAGTTAGTGTTTTCCAGTATGCGCACCTCAAGTAACGTACACAATCTATCAAGTCACTTGTACCAATAAAAACTAAACCCTAGTGCTCTTGTCCCTTCGCTGCCTTTCTTATCGATTTCCGATAAACTGTGAAGTTATTACAGAACGTGTGTTCGGGTTAAGTGGAGCAGATAATTCTAGGGCGCATTTGGACTCTTGCTTTAATTTCGCCCATAAAACTTGCTTAAAGTAATTTTCGCATCGCTGTTATCTATTCGGTCCCCCCCCCCCCCCCGTGTCTGCAGAATTTAAGGTTACATATTGCCTGCTATAACTAACTCTAAGCTTCGAGCCGATATTGTGTGCCCCAGTAGTCATTTAGTTTGTAGGAGCCCTTTTTGTTTGTCTGTGGTCGAAGTACTTCTACGTGTTTGCGATTTGTCTCGAGTTTTAAAGTTACGATATTTTTTTTATATATAAGTTTCAGTACCAGCATTGGTATGGAAAGCATTTTACACATCCCGGGAAAATTTTGTCTTTTTTAATAGTGTGTTATATTTTTTAGGTATCCATACAAATACGGAATCCAAGCAAGCGACAGGCAAAAGTACAGATCCCTGTTGCATATAGATGTCTATGAATTATCACAATGTGAGTGACTTAGCTAATGCATATAGTGCTGAGGTTTTATCGCAAGGCTTTGTATCCCTTGTAGGTATGTTTTATAGAGTAGTTTAAGAGCTAATATGTAATTTATATTTGGTTATGGATATATATATTATATGTATATATAATGTATTTTTATATATATACACACACTCAGGGAAAAATAAATGGCACGGAAAGTTAAAATAACGTGAACAAAATGAAACTGTCCCATCAATTACTCTGTTAAATTTTTTATCGAGGTTTTTTTCTCTTGGTATTAAGTGTGGTGGCTGACCTATAAGTTAAATATTTGCATCCAATTCATTTTTTCAATTTCCATGTGCGTTTCCAAGAGCTCTTTAGAATGTGGCGTAGTAGTTTGCAATATTCTGCTACATTATGTCCGACACTATGGTGTAGTTCTAGTAATGATTAAGGGCAAATAGAATGAAACAACACATTCGCGAATGCTCAAGTCCAAAATAAATGACAAACAGGAAACTGTTTTAAGAAGTGTAAAACGACTGCAACACGCATCAGCTGAGATATCATTGCTTGCGTGACACCAGAGCTATTTGTAAGCTAAATAAATTATCCCGTTTGCGATTCGAATATGTTACATCTTAGAATGATATATCTTGGCATTTCTATGCGTGGAATTATATCGGAATAATTATTATCCTTTCATAGCTTCTGCTGTTTAAGTGGTTCTTGCATTACGAAAAATTACCAAATGCACACATAACATATCAAGAGAGTGATATTAAAGACTGGCTCTGGAACAATGTCTTTGACTCTATCCCTTAAACACGAATTTTTAAAATATTTAAAAATCATTTCTTTTTGGCTGAGAGTGAATTACTTTTGTCTTTGTTCAATAAAAACATTGTCAATGTCACTGTTCCATAACCGGTTATTGGTACATACCTCCATGTGTGTGCTGGTCCATTCGTTAACTTGTAACACACACACACACACACACACACACACACACACACACACAAACGCACGGAAAAATACATTACACGGATTTATAGGTGTTTGGAATTCTTTTTAAAAAATAAAAGGAAGCCAAAGAGAAAAGGCGCAAAATATAAATTAACAAAGTATATAGCAACAATGCATATTAATTACGGCGTATCCAGGTAAATAACTTAGTTTCTGCTCGTTCGAGTTTTATCACCAGGATTAAATTACCTGTTTGTACCGGGACTACAATTTCGATCGTCACACAAAGTGACTGCTGGACACGGCGACGGGGAAAAGACGGATCTAGGGAGTAGCGAGCACTGTTCGCGGCGTCATAATTGAGAATCTAGGACCTACAGCGCGCAAGATGTCCAGCGAGGCGAAGCGCAGGCTGTGCGTGCCGTCGCTGATAGCAGACTCGCTGGAACTGCTGTCTCTGAAGAAGCGCGACGTGGACAGGAAGGAGAGGCCAGTGCTGACGTACTGCGCCCCGGACAGGTACGCCCCTCTGTGCCCTTGACGAGTTAGTTTCAATTTTTTTTAAATGTCTACGACCGTTGAAATTAGCGAATGACGAAGAAGAATGAATCTTCAGAAATTCATCTTCCGGAACACGAGAACTGGGTGGAAATAGTTCCCACATAACAATTGCACTGCAGCTGGAAAAGTAGTTCTCACAAGCTGACTGCAGTTTGAAAAATACTCACGCTGTTAAGTTCAGATTTGAATGTTGGTTTTCTCTGTAATATAGCCCCTTCATCTTGATGTAAGTAAAACTAGATAACAATTTGGTATAATATTGAACCCCAGATTTTAGGCAGAATATACAACGGTGTCGAGAGCAGTAGTGTATAGTCTATTATCGATACCTATCGGCATTACGTGTAAGGTACAATATTACGTTTCATAAAAGAAAGTATGGCGGTCTGGTGCAATACTTGCCTAGAGTGATCAAGAAAAAACTTATGCGATCACATTCTATGTGAACATTGCGGTAGCCTTAGCTCAACTCGCGTGGCTTTGACACTTCTGTAGGAAGAAAATTATTTCACTATTTGGACAGGAATATTGGTTGTTGCACAGGTGGTATACGCGCTATATACCCCATGTTCCCTCCACGCCACCAAATCTCAAGGTCACTCAGACTAAAGACGGCGCGGATAAATTTTTCGTCTTCTGCACGTGCGAGCAGCATGGCCTACAGCAATGAACTTGTTTGTTTACATGTGGATTTCAAACAAGGCATACACTGTCATGCGGACACAACGTAGGTTGACTTAACAGAATATATTCATGCTGCGTAGAAACTAGTCTTGAGGAAGTGTAGAAATATCTCAGAACATACTTATATAAACAAGGTTCAAAGCAGTCCATTGTTGGAAATGTGTGTGTGTGTGTGTGTGTGTTGGAGGAGGAGGGATGGCGGAATACTGTGCAACTCGCATGAGCACTCTACCCCATTTTCCCTCTACGGCAGGGGTGTACAGTCAGCGGCCCGCGGGCCACATCTGACAAGCCAGACACCTCAGACTGACCCGCCGACAAATATTTTATCAGAAATTATTTTTTTATTAATATTTTTGAATAAATTTTTCCCATTTGCGGTTTGCAGTAAACTAATGGCGGTTCACGATAAAATAAGCACTTTTGAAACCAACTTAAGCAAAAAGTCGCTGCCCTACCTGCATATATTTTAATGGACACAATGAGTGACATGTGCCCAGTAAAGTTGGAAACAATGGAGGGGAAAATAGTTATATATATTTACATCGAGTAAAAAATGTTAGGTGACCATTTGTGATAGCTTAAATGATTTCTCTCGCTTTCTGTTTTTTTTTCTTAAATGCGTCGAAGTGTAAAAATGAGCACATTTGTACAATATTTACTTTTCTAATAATTTCACAAATTTTAATTTGACCGACACATGAATAAAGTGACGAGGCCCATGGCAATGTTAATTTTACATAAGGCGTAGGAACACACAACGTGTATACAAGTAGAGCTTAAGCAGGGATTTCAAAAGTGCTCACTTTACCGTGAACAGCCTATAAGAACTTTTAATGATAAAACCCCCCGGGGAAAGATCTACTCGTATGCAAACTGAGTATTCTTCCGCCATATTTAAAATTATCATTGGTATGGGCATGATCACTTTATTAATGCCGCCGATCAAGTGAAACTGTGAAATGATTAGAAAAGTAAATATTTTACCAATGTTATGACGTTAGCACTTAATCCGCAGTTTCCTCGTCATGTCTACACTGCAGTGTATGTTCGATATAGGCCATTAACGGTTACTTCGTAATTTTCTGAAGCCCTGCCAAAGTTCTACCACCAGGATATTCCTCCGCGGCGTGCAAACAAAGCTTAACCTAGTCTGTAAAAATAACACCAGAGAGAAAACGCACGGCTAAGAACTATATCTTACTAGGGATCACCAACACGCCTATTTTATCGCTGTTTTATTCACGTTAATTATAAATTAAATATAATAATTAATGGGCAAAATACAAAAAAAATAATTCAATTTAAACAAAAGTAAGGTACTTTTCTTTGTGATACATGGCATATTTAGGAAAGAACGAAATACACCGTGCGTTGGGTAATTTTCTCAAGGGTTGCTTTAAAGAGTGCGAAGAAACCGCGAATATGTTTGTTAAGTACAGTGATACTTTCAGAATTCTCTATTTTTTTTCTAAATATAAACAATTTAGAAAACGAAATAATCCAAAAGGGCGTGCGAAGGTTCCCCTTGAGGAAAGGAACTACTTTCTTTCCGTCGTTAGGCCTGCGAATTAAAAACATATGACCTTAGACAAATGTTTTTGGTATTGCCCTGAAGATGCATACCTCCGAGCAGTTAACTTCCTCCGTTCGATCTTCGATCTTACAAGTGCTTTGAAGTATTTTGGCACAATTCAAGGCTGGTGACTTTAAGACAACTTCCGATTCGTTTCTGAATTAAGTTTTAGGGATAATTAATGACTTTAGGGCTAGTGATTTTAGTGCTACTGCAGCGCAACCCCCAAATAAAAATCATGAAGGGAAGAACAGAGACGTTTCCGAAAAGTTTATTTGAAAAGCGCTCAGTTAAGGTAGACTCACAACCATCCGTCGCATCCGTCAGTCAGTCATCCGTCTGTATTTTCGTCCGTCAGTTGAAAGCGATTCACAACAATCCATCGTCCGTCAATCCTTCTACGCTGCAAAAGTTTCAGTGTGACAGCTTAACATCGTATTCGTTCTTTAATTGGAGGTATACTTTTGGTTGGAAATACATTTTCAAGAGAGAAATTTTTTGGGGAAATAATTTCTTCACGTGATAAGAATTTGTACTGAATATTTTTATAATTAGAATTCTCAAAGTTACCAACGAAGATAAATAAACACATTCACAGCCTTGCATTTTATTTGAGAGTGCGTATTCCCGTCTATGGAATGTCATCAGAAGACAGTGGACCATCCGTCCGTCGAAAGTTAGAGTGAGTGAGTGAATAAATTTGGGCGGCTCTTAACATCGAGGTCCTGAGCTGATGAGGGTGATTGAGGTGAGTGTGGAGCAGTGCCGGAATGAAAGGGCGGGGGAAACGGGAGATCCCCGAGAAAACCGGCCGACCAACGGCATCGAGAGAGAAAAAAAAATAGGAGGCGAATATCCGGAACGTAAACTGTCTGTGGCAGGTCGCTGTTCGACCCGCAATGCCGCGGTCTGACAAGAGACCAGATGGAAGATGAGGCGAGGAAGCTGGGCTACGTACCGGCGGACATCAACGACCTGCGGTCCATGCTGGAAGGCGCGTACAGGATGGAGTACATCATCGAGCAGTACAAAGACAACCTCAAGAAACTTCGCTCGAGACGCCGTCGATGACACCGACTGTAACCCCGCATGGTTCCACGAGCTCAAGTCGAACCATCCCAACCAGGCCACTGCTCTCCAGCCAGACCTGGACATCACGCAGATCTCACATACATGTCTGCTTGACGAGAGCTCGAGGAAATAACGACAACTGGAAATAAAGAAAGATTTATTCCCTTTTCGACGTATTTGAACTGTAGCCTTTGTTTTGAATTGTACAGTGTTTCCCAGGAGTTAAACTTTTTTCACGGTAAAATGAGCATTGCGAGAAGAATCACAGCCCACAACCAAACACAGAATGTTGACAGAAATTACCAGCAAACACTGTAAAGTAATTCCTCACATTTATGTAGACGAAATGTATACTCATGGCATTTAGCCCAACTAGCTTCCTAAGAATGGGACACGCCCGTACATGCGGAGATGAGTGATAGGTTTCTGAGGCCAAATTTACTTCGACGTAAGAAAGTGTATGGTAGCGTACCGGTAAATTAACAAAGTTGTCGTATGTAATTAAAAGGTCGTGAAAAAAATCGGCGGTTGTCACCCGGGTGTATCCAGTCGCATTGGATGCGAGTACGACGTCATCGTACTGTGTGTGCGCGCGCGCGCGTTCTCGTGGTAACGCATCTACTGATACGCTGCACCTACATGTACTTTCAGAACTGTCAAATAAATTTGGTCCCGTGCTGTTCGTAATAAATATGTCGCTCACCTCCGCCTTTACAGAAGCGACCATCCTTAGGAAGCTGTTCAGGATAAAATGTAATGTTATACTTTTCGTCGACATTTACTTGAGAAATCACCTGACGGAATTTATCAGTGATTTTTTTTTTTCTTTTTTTTTTTAACATCTTATAGATGAAACGGTACACTCTGGCAGGCAGGCTTCTAGCTAATTTGGCAGCGATAAAAAAAATATATTTCTTAAGACGTGTATTACGTGTCTGGAGTTCAGAGTATGCTGTTCTACACATATTACGAATCTTCACAGCAGTAACGTATTTAAATTCATAACAATCCAACGGTTTTTTATTGGGCAAGTTAAGAATAAAGCGCTCAGGCCCTTGGCTATGTTAAATTTGCATATGGCGGAATTATACGAAATGAGAAGGAAAGTATATGCTACCAAAGTTGCCCAATGAACCGTGAGCAACCTATTGACGCCCTGCTAAGGTTCTGCTTCCAGTGTATTCCTCCGCCTCGCCCAAACAAATCTTAAACAAGTCTAGGGAAATTGCACCAAAGCGGTAAAGCACCGGATTCGTGCGCGATCACTTTAATAATATTTTCCGTAAGAACTATTACTTTACGTACAGACAGATATAGGCTGTTCACGGTAAAGTGAGCACTTTTGAGGCACTAGTTGGTTTTTTTCCTATCAGCCATTTTATAACCTTCCACCCCTTTTTAAAATGAATTATGCCATGTAAGTAATAAGCAGAGTGCATATATTTCAACAGACTCGAATGTTAACATCTGATGCCACAATAAAATATATTTATTGACTATTATTCAAAATGAGATGACTTACAAACATGCTTTCTTTACCGTGAATAGCCTATTATAAATATTCGAAAATAAGTAAACCAGCTGTCGGAAATAAAATATATTAAAAAAATAATAAAACCGACCAAAGAAAATAATGCATAAAATAAAAAGTATTAACACCTTTTTAATTCAAAATAGCGGGATTCTCCGCGAGTCAGTTCACTCAAGACTACAATAATTAGTGTCTCTGTAATAGCAAGCATGTAATGTTACTTTCTGCATTATACTCTCCGTAGGAAAAAAAAAAATATCCCTTCTCGGGAAATAACCTACACAGATTCGTAAAGTGCCACTTCCCCGCCTCTCAACAGCGAAGCAATTTCCAGTTATCTAACTGAGTCTGTTCGTCACTCTCACTGTCACCACCTCGACGATGACGTCGTGCTGGCCTTGGGGAGAATCCAATGACCTGCAACCTTCACGCAGCGAAAAAAAAAAAAAAAATAAATAAACTCCTTTCCGACAACCAAGCGCATCTCTCGTAACAGCGCCTGCAAGCTAGAAGCACGAGATTTCCCTGTTGCCATTGTGAACGTTCCGGGAACGGACCGCCGTCAACCAAGTTTTCGCCACGAGGATTGCAGGTGGTGATGGGGTGGGGGTAAAGGGGGGGGGGGGGAGTGATTCTCATTCCACTGATAGAGCACGCGGTCCCCTGCTGTAGGGGGCTTTCCCGTCCTAGCCTGGGAGACGTGTATATAAACGCTCGCTGTCGGGACATCCAGCATCACCAGCAGGCCAGGCGTCGGAGCTGCAAGTTCCACCTGTCGACTCGAGAGATTTAGAAAAAAAAAAGTCGAGCAGAGGTATGTATTACGCGACTTCAAATTGTTTCCGAAACATTTAAACTTGTTTCACGGTAATAAACGTGTACTTGATAGACGTTTGCATAGAACGTGCATACGAAAAGTGTGGCTCAGACTGCATGTACCCGTATTTCGTTCGATGAATTACACACGATTAGAAAATAATTGATAATGACAACGAATTCATTGATTAGTGATATAACGCAGTTAACGCGTGTTTTTCAAGTGTGTAGGTAGAAATGGAAATTTTAAAGTATGTTACTGTTTCTATATAAAATCTTTTAATCTATACTACTAAATAAAATATAAATTTAATGTAGTATAATTGATAACTAAGCCATAGCTAATGTTAATTTTTTTTCTTGTCTGTATGTCCGTACGGATTTAAATAAGAAACCACTTAACGTATTTATATCAAATGTACACCGTATATAGATAATAACCCCAGGACCAACTTAGTCTTTGTATAATCGAAATATCTCAAACGGTTCCGGAAAAAAATGATGGTCAGAGATGTAAATAGGTACTGGATTAAGCTTTTCTTCGCATTACTACGTAAAAAAAAAAAAAACATTGTTAAAAAAATTACGGACTCTATCGATCGATTATTTTTTACATTTAAAAATGATATTTTAGTTAAATGTTTTACAATGTTACAATATATATTCTTCTTCCATATACTGCATATATCGTAATTCTCTGACTATTTTTATGACGTCTGTACTATTTTTTATGAGTTCTTCACGTCGTATAGTCGGGTGCAGTTCTCCATAGGCAGTTGCTTTACTTCAACTTTAAGGCAGATTCCCACCCAACATATTGAATTTATAGAATTTGTGCCATACTCTGGAAATACAGTTGTATATTTTGATTTTTCGAAACGACAGAGCATTGCCTAGTGCATTGTCCGAGGTTAGTATTTCTTGATTGTTGTCCATATCGTTGCCTTTGTAATCGTTCGCAAGAAATAATCTCGCGTTTCGCCTCGACAATTACCAGCTAAAATATAGTAGACGTAGCGAAGTGGGGCAGTTCGATAAAGTTTGGAAAGATGGTGGTTAGGATATGTCGTGCGGGAAATTTCAATACACCTTCCGAAATGAAAGCTTTAGCGAGAAATCGACTGATAGAAGATGGCAGGCGAGAATCTACCTTAATGGCGTAGTATCCGTATCATCTTTGATTTTTCTAACAAATGTTCGAAATGAAAATTTATGACCAGGCATAAAATATCAAAGCTAGACATGACACAGATGATTATTTAACAATTTTTTTAAATCTGTATGGTTTTCAAATATACATTTATTTTCCCATGTGGGATTGAAATGATTAAATAATTAAGTAATATTTGATTACGTTTAGAGATGTCAAACTAATCATGCAAGAAACATAAGTAAGATTTCGAAATAACTGTTAATATATTCCGTATGCCTTAACTAGCTTAGTTTTTAAGTATTGACTCCGAAAATTAAATTATGGTGGGAAAAAGCGCAAATCCAAAATGACAAGGATACTTCCCCTTTATGGATTTAAAGGCCAGCGGGCTGAAATCCCTGTTCATAATTTTTCTTTTACGAAGTCTATTGTCACACACTTATATTTAATGACATAAATAATCAAACGCTGTTCAAAGATTCTTTTCCTTTAGTTGTTGAGTGTACAAATGAAACTGTATTACAGTTTTTAACACCTAATTTATTTAAGAAAATGTGGGGAATATTGGGTTCTGATGCTGTCCAAAACAAAGTTCTCTAAGAACATTATTGTACATACGGTAATATTTTTTGAGGTTGTGAATCCATCATATATAGATCTTCTTTTGTACGCTGCGGGAAATATCCACGACATACTCAAGAAACTTATCTTGCAAACATTAACATTGCTTAGAGGATTGATGCCGCTAATAACCAAGTTGTAGATTTCATAATAAGTCACCGGAAGCACTACCTAGGATCATGGGCGTTTATCACTGGTTCTTAAAAAAAAAAATTATATTTATACAGTCGAGGGAATATAGTGGTAGAATGCGCGTGCAAGTTGCGCCGTATACACTCCGTGTTCCAACACTGAACAGCTTTTATGTCAATATCACTATCGAACGCAATGTAGATATTATTTGAGGTTAGAACACGGTTTCGTGCAAGGAAATTGAGATGATTATAGTCTTCCTATAACATATTTTTAATGCAAAGTGATTCTAATGAAATTTGTTGAATTGTTTTATTCACGTAAACGTGCTCAAAATTACTCTAAATTCAATTGTAAACAAACTCATTCCTCACAAATTAACCGTTCTCGAAATAAAGCCGGAAAAGTCCACGATTTTTGACAAATTCAGTGACGTGGTTAATTTTAAATTGAAACACAAAGGTACATTTGCACATTTCTCTACTGGCACCATTACTGAAAGTATAGCACGAGGTCGCTAATTACGATGACACGCAAGCGTTTAACGGCAAGATATTAATTAACAGATTAATTTTAGAAGTCCTCAGTTAATGGAGCACCAAGGACAAATACAAATCTAGCTGTAACTAGGGGCACGAAACTATACAGGCAATATCGAGACACCATTTTCTCAGGCAATAGTCGCGTTGTCAGCAACAATAAAGTGCAAACTTTTGTCCGTCCTTAAATTTTATAAACGTAGTAATAACTAAAACTGTTTTTATCAGTTGATTATGACCAGATGTTTCAAAAAATTACTATACCTAAAACTCCATAGAAGATTATTGAAGGAAAATTTCTTTAGTTGCCTTGATCTTAGTAAGACTGCTACCCTGTACCATTTGCTACTTTGTGGCATGCTCACAATCATATCTACCGAGATAGTTGATTTTCAAATAGGTTTGTAACAAGGATTTCAACACACAAAATCGTTTCAGCAAATGAGGCGTCGCCAGCCTTCAATGATAATGGGAAATATTCTTGTAAGTCAAACCTTAAAATAATGCACAGACCTGAAGAGGGAGGGGGGGGGGGGGGGGAGTCTTCTAGAAAAAGTAAACATTGGCGAAGTTTGGTTGTCCATATTCTTTTTTGTTCGTGTTCTTTCGTATACGAGCAGTGTACAGGTTAGCCAATAGGCCTACTTGGAATCTTAGCTTTTAATAGTATTGAAGTCATAGACTAAAGATGAGGTAGACCGATCTCGCTGGCTACGCACAACCATTCTCCATGTCCCAACATTGAACTGCTTTTCTGCCTACACGTCTAGCAAAAATGGCGTGGATTGGGTTTGAGGTTAGAACACTGTTTACTAAACAAGTGCTTTTCAGATGTTTTTATACTTTTAAATGCTTTTTGATTACATTCAAACTGGCAAAAGTATTTTATTAATATGATAGTATTTGTCATTTAGAAATTAAGATACAAATGAACACGTTCATCACTGTTGACCATGTAACTTTGAAAGTTGTGTAAGAATTGGGGTGGGTCAATGTTGGGTACATGCGCAGAAGACGAATAAGCGGTCTACCTCATTTTTAGTCTATGATTGAAGTGCTTTGGCTGATATTTTTCACGTTGACAATAAAATCGTGAGGTGTTTACAATGTTAGGTTAAAAAAAAAATCCTGCGTTATTTGATGTGTGTTCTAGCTCAACATGCAGTTGTTCGTGACGATGCTTCTGTTGGCGGCTGTCGCCGTTGCATTGACGTCAGCGCTGCCTACCGGCGAGGAACGGCAACATGGCGTGGTCCCGGAAGTCGCGGTAAGGAACGCCAACCACACAGAACAATTTATAAACTGACATATTTTTAATAAAACGGATATTTTCTCGAAACATGTGGCGCTGGTTAATTTACAAGACAAGCAGTTTTAATGCTAGAGAAAAAACTACCCCCATTACAACACTTTTGACACTATGTATATTTAGGTTTGCTGAGGATCTTTCTTAAGAATTCCAGCATTCATACAAAGGCTGGATTGCATCATGCTGGAGAAAGATTTAGTTAATTTTAACATGGTTTGAATATATGTTTCACCCGCGTTTGAAATGCCCGAAAATATCTATAAGACTTCCCAAGTTCAGCTGGGCGAATTTTATTCGCAAGTGCTGTCGTTAAACCAAAATTAATGTTTACAAGTCTTCAGATGTAGATCTTCATATTTTTGTTGGAAAACTTACAAAAAATATAGAAGTTTAGAAAAAAAACATATTTTGCCAACTATGGCCACTTGAAACGAATAACAAAGCAGATTGTTTCATTGTATGTTACGCGAGAGACATGGGGCTCGGAGCTGTTACAATCCCGGGTTTTAGGCACAAAATAAATAACTTCCCGAGTTCCCTGCTTAAGCTAAGCTCAGGCGCTTCTTCAATGTGTAGCCAATTTCACACCGTACAAACAGCAATGTATTCCGTGCTTGTTTCCTTTCAGTTACTGATCCGTAGTTCTACATAACGTATATGATGCCCTATGGTTACATTTGAACTTAGGGATGAACTGTGGTTGTTACGTTAACTGGCTTGCACGACAGTAAATTTGCATGTTCGTGGTCATTAATAACTTTTTTATAAGCTGTTCGCGGTAAAGAGAGCACTTTTGAAAACAACGTTTGGAAAAAAAAAATGCCACTTCCTACCGCATAGCTATATTTTATCCGGCTCACTGACTGGCATGTGTTCAATAAAGTTCACGACCACGGAGGGAAAGAAGTTCTATGACTTTACGTTGAAATACTTATCGCTAGGTGCCTGCAAAATTCGCGTTATTATTTGGCATCAGGCTAAACTTCAAAGTACTGTATGTACTGGATCCGTGTGTCGTTTATCCATTGGCTGCTCATTAGACGCGATGTCACCCCCTTTCTGATTGCGCTACACGTGATTGGAGCTCACAATTGCGATGAGTTCGTCTATCGGCGCATAGTTACTCACGGCGCGTCAGCTTAAGTATAGTCCAATGGCAAACGCATTGTAGAGGCACATGTGTTTGAAGTTTAATGCGCCCCCAAATAATAAAGCGAATTTTGCAGGTCTCTACTTATCGCTTATCGCTTATAATTAATGCGGCCCGCTCCCCTAACAAATTATATTCATGGAAATGTGGGTCGATGTGCTTAGGTCAATACTGAGCTCTGCACTTACCCTGGGAGTGAATGAACAGGAAGGGGGGAGGGGATGAAAATGGATAAAATAAAAATCTGGAAATGAGAAGTGGGAATATTTAAAAATCTGGGATGAAATTTGGAAAAAGTTAAATAAAAACCTTTTAATTAATAAATCCATGGTATTAAGTAAGTTCGCTCAGTCAAGGCAGCCTCTGAAACAGCCGAGTTTGTTTTGTTTTCTAGTTTTTTCCTCAATGCGTACAAGTGTAAGACTGAGCAGATCAGTAAAGTATTGCTGTTGTTCTAATTTGAGAGTTTCACTTGATCGACGCATGAATAAAGTGACGAGGCCCATAGCAATGCTAATTTTGAGTAGAGCGAAAGAATAAACAATGTGCGTGCAAGTACACCTTAAAGGGAATGGTGCATGAAAGCAGTATATTTACCCTATTTTCGATATAAGTCGTTTTCCGAAGGGTTTATCGAAATTTTTGACTCGACAAAACGCAGATAATAATTTTCAACACCTTTTTATGTTTTTCGGATATTCCCTGCCATCATTATTCTCGGAGCACTGATGGAAGAAAAGGAAAGAATTTTTGTTTTCTTATCTTCAATCAGTGCTTCGAGAATAACGAGCAAAGTGAGTTTGTAATGATGCAAGAAGGTGCTCAAAATTGTTATTTACGTCTTGTCGAGGCAAAAATTTTGAAAAATCAGCTGTATTACAAGTTTTGGTAAAAATGGTGTAAATATACGGTTTGCGTGCACCATTCCTCTTAAGAAGGTCTTTCAGCAGTGCTCAGTATACGTGAAAGTAACGAGTGTTTCGCTGGAACTGTTCCATGTGCCAATGTTAATTCCCCGTCGTCTTACAGGGGCTGGAGAGGTTCCGGCGGTCACCCGACGACAAGAAGAAGAGCCCAGGAGGGTACCGCGTCGACGTCTACGAGGAGGACAAGGTCGGCGTGGTGGGCAAGGTTGAAGGTCGCGGCACCGTGTGGCAGAGCGACGACGAGAAGAGCCGCGTCGAGGCGCACGGACAGTGGTCCAAAGTGTTCGACGGCCCGCAGCGCGACAAGCCCCACCACAAGGCCGGAATCTCCTTCAGCCACGACTTCGGCGATGACTGAGATCACGTACCCGAGGACCCAAGCCCCTCACAATCACCCACAGTATTCACCGCGAGAAATTTCATTTTATTCCACATCGGCACGACCCCCCGACTCTTGAAAAACTTGAACGAAGTCAGTGTCATTGTTTGCAGTTGGTTCATTCTTGTCTTGTTCCTTGTTCTAATGTGAGTTTCTAGGCCACAGTTTTTTACAGCTTTTTTGAAAAGTTGATGGCTTAATTTCTTCCAATGCTTCTGCGGCCAAATAAATGACGGTCGTTATTGCCACTTTTTTAAATAAAATCCATGAAGTTAGCTAACTGGTCCGCTTCTTGTTGTTCTGAAAGTGAAAGCTTTATTAACTAAGTCTAGAAAATCACTTCAAAACGACAAGGCACCGCATTTGTGCGAATCAGTTCAGTAAAACTTTACGTGAGAGATATTTTTACTAGTTATAACGAACGTGTATATTTCCTCTCTTTTTAAATGAAACATCGCAATTTGTACATATAAACCAAAAACTCAATTGATCAGAAAATGAGATACTTTCATGTTAACAGACGCACAAAACGCGTGTGATACTTGACATGTTTAGGAAACAACTAAAAACTTTATAAATGGTGTGATTTTCAAAGGTTTGGTTGTAGAAGCGTCAAAAAACTGCGCTGCGAATAAAATAAACAGCGCCTTTATAAAGGAGACGGGCCTCGTAGGATGTCACGGATTGGGCTTATACACGCGAATACAGCGAAATCTAATCTATCACAAAAATTTAATAACAACAATAATTCTGCATGGCAATACGATACAGGCAATGGCCCGTATCGTAGACTGCGCAGTTGATATTTTGTGCACTGACTGCTGTAGCTGCGAGAAATCGATTTGACTCTCGACTCAGCTTCACGTGATTCCTATATCCGGTCATTGCGAGCGCGGAGTCTTATAGAACGCATGGAAAGTTCTGTGGTCAGACTGCCAAAAAGTTAACGTATATGTAAGTTTCTTAAGTCAAATCAATTCCCGGAATTTTCCAGTCGCTGGTTATTGGCTGTTGTCTGCGTGTGTGAAGCTACGTTTCCATTTGACTGGACCAATGTCATCTCATCTCATTAACTTAGTGTGTGCGATTGGCAACGATACTGTTTATCTGTGTTAAATAAGTAACGACCTTTTACGAAATAAACAAGAGCCTGCGTCGATTTGGAAAGTTCGTAAACACATACGATACATGTAATCTCACCTTGCCATGAACTGATAATCCAGCTTGATTGTATGTAAGTTTTGCTTAAATAAAATGTTGTTACCAAAGAAGTTCTAAAGAATTCTCATTTTATTGTTATCGGTCAAACAACTATGCTCATGACCAGATAAATCTTCAACCTCTCCTGGGACGTAATTTCAGTTAATATACCGTCTCACACTGAAACGTCGGTCATTTGGCAGTCAAGAATGACGAACCTCTCAACTGATTTTTGCAATAAGATGTTACAACCAACAGTGCCCAATGCATATTGATTCTAATTTCAGGTTCATCTGTAACACTACGGCTTCGAAACACATCATTCATAAGTTATTCAGTAGTACAGTGTAAACATTTGTTGTAAATTTTACTGGGACATTTTTTGTACACCTGCTAAATGTTGTAAAACGCAATAATATATTTTATAAAACGCCCACTTTGTAACGTTACAAAAACAATATGTGTTATACACCTAGAACAAAATTCTAATGACTAGGGATAACTCGATGTCGCGAAGTTTGCATTACAATTTGTGACTATTGCTTCACTAGAAACACGTTAATGTGATTACGAGTGACATGCCATTGAATGATGTACATTTAGTTGAGAGTAGAGAGCATTAAAATATTTTCTTTGATCGCTCTTCATTAGTGTGAAAAGAGACTCCATTGCTTTTACTTCATTTCCTCACGTAATAAAAGCGCATGCGATCACGTTGGCGTGTGCATTTCCGCAGCCCACTAAACTGGTAACCAACCAAACAGACCAATGACAATTTGTTTGTTTTCAATGCCAGTAAGGGTCATCGTGATGCCAAGTTCATAAAACAATATCAACTAAAACTACAAAAACTCTAAATGTACAACTGTTCAGTTCACCTGCTAATTAACTTCCTCCTGAAGTGCAGTAACTGCCTAAATCACAAATTCAGTCCTTCCCAAGGAGTCATATTATAATATTCTTGCCCACGTTACTAAACTAGAATAATACAATTAAAACAAGACAATGACATATAAGAGGAATAAGTACGGCGGTGAAGAACTTGTGTTTTAACTAGAGGGATTCGAGTGCGGGTCTTGGTGCTAGCCAGCATTAAAAAAAATATATTTAAAATATTTTCCGTTTGATATAATTTTGACATTTTTCTCCACTTGTTGGTAAGTTGAAATACAAGACGTAATTTGCAATGCAGTGTATTGTAACCATTTTCCAAAGAATACTACTGTTGCTCTACAAAGAAAGTCTTCAGCAAATGGTTCACGAAGACACTTTTGTAAAAGTACACAGGTTAATTTACCAATAAGTATACTCCATATTCCTCTGCATACAAGGGCCACAGCTTCCTAATCAGCTGGCAGTCAGTTTTGACCTAATCCGTGCATTTTTGGATGTTTTATACCACTCAGAGTCGTCCAGTGCGTGTCTAATAGATGTGATAGGATTGAAAAATCAAATGAAACGTACTCATATTTGAGATTTAGCTTGATGTCAAAAGAATTTTCAAGATCTGCCAGTTCCTTCAATAGTATACATCGTGCTGATTACTTCGACGGCTCAATTCTGTACACAGTTAAAAGATGTACACCATGAACTGGCGCCATATTGTAAAATTACAAACTTCTGTAGATCCACAAATAAAAATTTCCACACATCTGCAGCATTTTGTTTGCAATAGTAGGATTTGTGTGAACAATGACAAAACGGGCAATATTCAACAAAGAATCATGTACATACAGTACAAGCTGATAACAATATTCAACTCACTATTCTCGAAATTTGAGCCTTTTCGAGGAACGTGTGAAATGGGAGTCAGTATCTGCGATGAAAAGGAGCTCAGTTATCAAAGAATAATTTTTCGATGATCACGTTTCACATAAAACGCAATTTAAAACATTAGAATTTATAACTTCCTAGCACCTATGCCTAGTTAAAATATATCGAAAAAAAATTAAAAATTAATTCCATAGCAGCACAGGAGAATTTTTTCGAAAATAGTTTTAAACTGTTTGTTTATAAAATTCCATTACAAAATTACTGTACGGTTTTGGCAGCGAATTTGAGATTTTTCCAATGTTAGTTGACTCCATGTAACTGGGTTATTTAATTAGATGATTATCGTTTTAACTTTTCCGCTGTATGCCAGAAGGCTAATAGGAGAAAAAGTTCTGTATGGAGAATTTTCGGAAGTGTTTTGAAGTCTGTTTTCAATGCCAAAGAAAACTTCACTTCTAACGCCACAGTGTTCTAATACTTCATTGCAATTTTAGTTTCTTCTTTCTTTTGAAGTGAGCGAGTGAGCGAAGAGATTTCAGCGGCCCATTTCCTTTTGGAGGAAAAAGCATTACATTGTCCAAAGCGAGAGCCTTATGTCGCTCTATTAGACTGGAAAACCTGGAGACGACTGTAACCTCATGATTACAGCGGGTTCAGAAGAAAATCGCTGAAGCCGGACTTGTGTTAAGATTCTTTCAGGTCGTGTCTGGGGTATGGCTCGAACCACGTAACATGTTCGGTACCTTTGCAACAAAAGCATGGCGTGTAATCGCGCACGGCCATGCAGCAACCGCGTGGGGTTTTAATGCATTCCACTGAATTTGTCAAATAAATGGGGGTGATCGACATTCTGCAGAAATCCTGCACGATTAACATATTCTGAGATCGAACTAATCAGGAAGCAGTTAAGAAAACTTTTTCTGTCTGTGAAACGGGTTATTCCCAGTGATTCGTGGTTTTCAATATCGTGTCACTGGGAAACAAGACGTGCTGTAACAATAGCTTCAATTCTGCTCCTCCGCTGCGGAAACTATATCACCGCGAATCGCTAAGTTTGTTTCCAAGAAGTTTCCGAAGCGGTGAACTTGCGACCACGCGACTCATATACGCTCGCTTGTGAAGCGCGCGCGAAATACGCTATCTACCAAAAAGTAATTGGGCACCCGTGAAGACAGGTAATTCAGTACGTCAGTTGACTTGTGTTTCACGGCCTTCGGCGTAGGACCGCTGGTGTTTGTAGGCGGTAGCATGAACACAGAGGCCTATTGTAACATTCTGGTTAATGAAATGCTCCCAACATTGTGGCGTTTTTACGGAATGGACCCGTGTTATTTCCCGGATGACAATGCCAGGTGCCGTGTTTCAAGGGCTACTATGAAGTGGTACGCCGACAACAATGTTCGCCGATTGGACTGGCCCGCCCACAGCCCCGATCTCAACCATATAGAACATATTTGGGACGAATTGGATCGCCGGGTGAGGGCTCGTCAGGCGCGGCCAAAATCCATTGCTCAACTCATGGAATGGTTGCAAGAGGAATGGCGACGAATCCCCGTGGATGTCCTGCAAACACTTGTAGAGAGCATGCCAGACCGGGTGGCTGCTGTTAAAGCTGCAAGAGGTGGCCCTACGAGATTCTAACAGGGTGACAACCACCGAGCAAACATTGTGGAAAGGTGCCCAATTACTTTTTGGTAGATAGTGTATATTCTTGCTACTCCTAGGGAAAATGATGAATCCAAAAATCAAATGAACTTGGGTGGTGAAGAATTTTCGCAAACCTGTATGTTAGGCAACACATTAGCATCTGTTCTCTACCCCCGTGGCCCCTCAAAATCACCCCTTTATATAAGCACAAATTTCAAGTATATTTTTCAAGGAAACACAAAATACTTTACCCATCAAGTAAAACAATTATCATATAGTGTATATTTTCCTTTATTTTTGGTTAACTTGAAAGGGAATGTTTGAACCTTTTCGTCATAACTCGATTTTTCATGTTTATTAATTTTTCCTGTTTTGTTTTACATGCGAATTACAATAAACTTAAAAAAAACTCCTCCCTGTACAGTTTAGGACATATGCATAAACGGTATTATTAAATCTAATATTGTATTGAGATTTATATTAACTGCCTGAAAATTTAAGGGACACTCAGAAGCCTAAATAATGTTGTTACTTTACAAACATTCTACTTTTTTCGTACAAGCAAAATATTTTGTAAATAAATTTTAGTTAGGCCTATAAAATATTTTTCGGGAACGACAGCCTAAGGTTTTCATCAGTCAAAAAACTAATTAACGAGGATTTTTTTTCTCGTAGTCCATCACGCAGATTCTCTGATTGCTGTAATGATCAGTTAATTTAATTTACATAATTGAGATATCTACGCAGATGGCAGGATAATCTACTTACAGTCAGGCAGTTAGAAGAATTTTAATTTCTCTTCGTAGGGAAACACGATGATTGTGAGTGCACTTTTCATATTTATAAAAGGAGAAGAGAGGCGTGGAGAAATTTAGGCGGCTCTTAAAATCAAAGTGGACATGGAGCAGCACCCGTATACTGTTGGAGGGGGGATGAGGGAGATCCCCGAGAAAACCCGCCTACCAGCGGCATCATCTGGAGCGTTTTCTAAGAGCGAGAATCTTGGGAGTGGTCCCGCGGAAGTCGAAACCAGTAAGACTTGGTGAGAGATGAGCGCTCTAGCCGTTACGGAATGCGGCCCCTCCTTTGAACTAGAGGTGACCACGATCGGCATAGTCCATTCACGGCCAGTTCCAATTTTTCTGAAGCCGTGTTAAAGTTCTTCTCTCAGTCTATCTACTCCACCTCATGCAAATATAGCTTAACTTAGTCTAGAAAATACCAACCAAAGGGACCACACGCCCAATGCGTGAGGATTCAGTTTAATGGTATTTTGCATAAGAACTATTTTTATAGGCTGTTCACGGTAAAGTGATCACTTTTGAGGCCCGAGTTACTTTTTTGTTTCATCCATTTTTTATCATTTAATAAGCTTTCAAAGCAAATATTCCCATACAAGTAATAAATACTGTGTATTTATTCCACCGCACTCGGAAATCAACGTCTAAGGCTAAAATAAGACACATTTATTCACTATTACTCACAGATGAGAGGGCTTTCAAAAGTGCTCACTTTACCGTGAATAACCTATACTAGACATTACCTATACACCTATTTTCTCCCAGGTTGTTTTTCACATAAATTGTAAATGTAACATTGTAATTAATATATAAAACATAAGTAGTTGTTCAATTTAACCAAAAATAAGAAACTCATAATTTAACAGGAGTATAACATACTTATGTCATAAACGCTACATTTACGAAACAACCGGACGTCGTACATGGGGTGATTTTTCAAAGGGTTATTTAAAAAAATTGCGTTTGGCTGTGTTTTGCGTGAATACGTCTACGTTGACGCGCTCGGACGACTTGATGTTTATTTTACGTTCCCGGCACCGCTTCACTCGATCATATGGGTTTTTATGGGTATCACTGGATTGCTTTTGAGATGCTCTTTCCAACCGTGTACGATTTATGTATTTCGACTTGGCTTTTCGACGAGTATAGGTCGAAATTGTGTTTGGCTTTCTTACTTTTTTACATTAAACGCATACAATTTCACCATAACCACGCCACAAAAATGTTCTTATACACGCAATCGATTGATCTTGACGATAACTGTCGATTGAAACTTAAACGAGCATCGTAGCTTCTCCTAGTCAAAAGTTATACTACGTGGAATTTATGAGACGCGGCGAAACGAACTCTAAATCGCCCCCCCCCCTTCCCCCCTTGCCAATTACTCACCGCTTGATGCTTCGCAGTCCTCACTCAAAGTAACATATTCTTTGTTCCTCTGGCAATAGAGTGGTGTAATTGAATTTCGAATGTAGACTCTATCACCACCCGATTTTTTTATCATCGGATTTTCTGGGTTGCCACCCACTATGATCGCATATTTAAAGACATTTTCACGTCAAAAGTGTTAATAAACCTCAAATAGGCTACATAAGTTCTGAGGCAGTGTAATCGTGTACATACGAGACAGCGATGGTGCCACGGCGATCCAGGTTCGATCTCCGGCCGGTTCAGGATGCGGGAACCGCTCCCATACGATGCCACTTTCCGGCGGGTTTTCTCGAGGTGGTCCCGTTTCAGCCCGAGGATGACGGGCACCTCTGGCTTCTCAGCTTGAAAACCCCGTTGCCCTGGGCGCGTTCCCCCCACACGATATTTTTTCTAATTTATCTCGTACACGACCCCATTCGAAGTGAAGTGTTTGTGTGTCCTGTTTGGCCGCTTCCTTACACTAGTCTGGGAGGTTCGCGAGCGACTGAAGAGTTTTGAAATCTTCTCGTCTAACTTTTTTTTTTTTTTTTTTTTTTGGGAACATCAAGAGGACTATGTAGCTGCGCGTCCAAGGTCAAGAAGCGAGGAAGCAATACGGGCGACTCTAACAAGCACGCCTAGCGCCTCATCGCTTCTACGTGCAAGGCGTGCGGTGTTTCCGTCCTAAAGCTTTACTGCGTAAACTAGATTTGTAACTGTGGGGGTTTTTATTACACGTGATGAAAGTAAACAGATCAAACTACCTGCGTATAATCGTAATTTTCTCTTACCGCTATTAAAAAAAAAAAAAAAAACTTCATATGCAAGCTTTAAATATGCGATATTTGACCACATTCACGATTTTTTTTCTCAATTAATGAACATAATATGATAAAAACAAAAAAGATAGCGCCATAGACAATAGTTCATTATCCTTTCTGGCAAAACTTCGTATTTCCAGAACATTTATTTACCGAGATGCGCATTTATGTGCAAACAATGATATCACAGAAAACGTTTACGTATATAGGACACTTAAGGAGAATCCCTAGAAAAAAATTGTAAACTCCTCTGGCCAAAATGAAGCATTATCGCGGGGCCCTCCCGAGTTCGTGATACGCATTTCCGGGAATTGAATTTCTTGTATATTTATATATGTAATAGCATGTTATCATTACACGCGATGAAAGCCAATGAATTCAACTACAAATGCTGTTTAGCACCATTCTCCTCTCCCTTAAGAAATATGCACAAGGAAAGCATAAAAAATTCTGTCCTTAACAATTTTTACTACTTGGTTATTTTTGAATATATTTAATATGATAAACGTAAGAAAGTGATGACTGCAATTATAAGTTCTGACCTTTCGTGAAAAAAATTCCCATTTTCAAATCATATATGTACTAAGATACGCCTCTGCTAGAAAGTCCCCTTCGAAAAAATTCGTAAAGAATGAAGAGTAATCAACACTTTGCAGGTATGCTCGAGTGTAGCTCGAGCGAAGTTAATACAAAAATTTCTTGGTTTTTCAGAACAAAACTCGCATGGATGTGCATAGAACACCACAGCGCAGTAACAGTGATATTGCAAAAGAGAGGATTTTTTTTTTTCATAACCACTCAAAGGAACATGATTGATTATAAATCCTTTTATACGATTAAGGACATTATATTGGGTCAATATCAGCTTTGTTCTCCAATGGTTGATGGCCGGCCAATAATGAACGCTGTAAAGTACAGGGTAGTTCTAACACAGGAGCCAACAGAACCGGTGTTCCTGCAGTAGTGGATATAGGTGACTCACTTCTAATTTGTCTTTAGTGTCAGTAAATGTGTGCAGACCTCAATGTGTCCAACTTTCATGGACCACATGTCTAGAACTCAAGCTTCTTGCCAAATGACACGGCGAAATTTTTTTGAAACACAAATACACTGGGGGAAAAAAAAAATAATCTGCTCAACACACAAGTTCTTATTTTAATCTGTTTTAAGCAAACATTTACGCATGTAGACCCAGTGTACACAAATGTGAACGTTACAAACATGAATGCTATTTTTAGCCGGCGTGTACACAGCGGGGATCGATGACAAATAACTAATTCGCGAACCGCGTGTTCCAGTCCAGGTCATGATTGGTTCATATTAGTGTAGCTGAACACAAGCGCCTACAGTTCACTGGCTGTGACAGCGTAGCTAGTGTTGTGTCGACTTAAGTACAGCACGCATAATTGAATTTCTTGTTTGCAACACATGAAACTGTATATTAAATTAGCCCTGAAAGGGTTAAAAATGATGTTATATAACTTAATATATTTATTTAAAGCAACAAAGCTCAGTTTTCAAACGCCGTTTCGTTTGGGACATCCCTCAATATCCGTGGCGACGTCACATCTAAAGAGGATTACTGTTGTTGTTGAACTCGGAAACGCGAGTACGCCTTGCACGCGGTTTTTTGGAGGAGGATAGGTGGAATAGGAAAGAAGTAATTCGAAGAAATTAAATCACAATTTTTGAGTTAAATGATTTTTTTTTTTTTTTGTTTCATCTTCCGAAACTAGTTCGCCTTGTTGGGATGCGAGTACGTATGGGCAGATAGTTTCTACAGGTCGAAGTCCCCGTGTTCGCGATAGAGGCCGTGTTGCACATATGGGAGCGCCATGTCGTGTCGTGTCAACCGTAAGGAATCAGTGCTTACTGTTTTGTGCGTCTTCTTCACATGAGTAAGGACTGTTCACGATAAAGTAGGCACTTTTTAAATCGATCTTACAAAATAATATTCTGCCCCTGCCTGTATATATTTTAATGGGAGAACAGAGAGTGGCATGCGCCCAATATAGTTGTAACGATGGATCGAAAGTAGTTCCATATCTTAACGTCGAAATAAAACAAGTTATATAACCATTTGTAAAAACATAAATTGTTTCTTTTGCTTTCTGTTTTTTTTCTTGCATCGAAGTAAAAAAAAAACCAGGATTGTAAAACATTTTGTTTTCAAATAATTTCACAGTTTCTCCTGACTGACGCATGAATGAAGTGATGAGGCCCATGGAAATTGTTGATTTTACACAACGCGGGAAATACATAACATGCATACAAGTAGATTTTAAGCAGGGCTTTAAAATTTGTTAACTGTACCGCGGACGGCCTTTAATCTGATTTGCGAAAGTTTCTGGATTTCTGGCTTCAGAATGGCCAACGCTGGTAAAGGCTGTTCACAATAAAGTGAGCAATTTTGAAATTAACCTTAGAAAAAAGTCACCGCCTCTAGCTGCATATATTTTATCGGGCGCACTGAACGATATGTGCCTATTAAAGTTGGTAACGGTGGAGGGAATGTAGTACCATATTTTAACGTTGAATAAAAAAGTATTAGGTAACGATTCGTGATAGCTAAAATTATTTATTTCTCTTTCTGTTTCTTTTGAATGCATCGAAGTGCAAAAATAAGCAGATTTATAGTGAGTAGTATAAAAATGCCGATTAGAGCACAGCCCCCAGTTATCATAAAAACAACGGTAAAATAAATGCTCGAACCATTAGAAAACCACCAGAAAAAATTTCTCTTAATTTTCTGATCCAAAACATCAAATGCCGATTCGGGCACAAACACAAAAATTGCGTTTGGAAGCAGTTGCAAAAAGTGGTTCAAAAATTTGCGTTTGAGCATAACCGCAAAAAAAAATGTATTGAAAAATTTTAAAATGTAAAAAATAAAATATTTTATATAATAATAGAGCACGAATAAAAATCAACTGATGTCTCATATGATGACGACCATAGCAATGTAAAAGGCTAATGCAACTGGTAATATTTGAAAGGAATAACAATTTAAGCAAGATATTTTTATGAGAAGAAAAAAGAAACCTCCAGAGAAGTATGTCAAGTGCGAAACTTATAATCACTTTTACAAATCATCTCTCATTAAAAGTCATCTTAAAAGTAGATTTCACAAAGGTCTTACACCAATACATAATATATCACATGAACGAACAAATGAATGGGAAATTTTTTAAATATCAAATCATTTAATATCGAAACAGAATTTTCCACGAGATAAACAAGTGAAATGTGAAACGTGTAGTCACTATTACAAACTGTTTCTCTTAAGAAGTCACTTGAGTACACACTCAGATCCAGTGTAGAAGAAATCGAAACAGCATTTCAAAGTAGGATCAAGACGTATGCTGTAAAGTATGTGAATGCATACAAAGACCCAAATCATTTCCTAAACGATGTAAAAGAAACTGACACGGGACTAATTTATAAACATTTAAAAGCACTCAAAGTGAACATGAAACTCTTCACAGAGTACAAAAGGGGAATTGGTGAGAATATTGAATATGCAGAAAGCTCCTTTAAAACAAAGAACGAAATTATAATGAAATCGACTTATCTGGAAGAATATTATGCCAACAGCATCTCGAAAATCATAGATGAGATGGGGGCTTTCGAAACAAAGGAATCTCAGTGGGTACTCAACAAAATATTTAAACTAGAACGGGCGAATAAATAAATATGTTCCATTCAAGAGCAGTTCTTATGTTGATCTCCCAGAAAAATCAAAGATAAGCAGGCGGTAATTAATGTTAAGAATAATGATCAAAAATGTTTTGTTGTGATCTGTTCTATCTGCATTGCATCAAGTACAAAGAAACCCCTAAAGTGTGAATAAATACATAGTTTACGAACATGAGTTTGATGATGCACTTAAGGGTTTGGAATTTCCAATGAAATTAGATAACATACCAACATTTGAGAAAAGAAGTGGAATTTATATTAACGTATACGCATAGGAAGAAAAAGATTGTGATAAGAAATATATAATCTCTCCATTAAAACAACAAAAAATAAGACGAATAAGCACATTAACTTACTCTATATCAAAGACGAAAAGAACGACTATTACTGCTGGACAAAAAGTCTTTCGAGACTTATCACATCACAGTAACAAATAATGGTCACAGAATATAAATATGCAATAGATGTTTGCAACATTTATACTCTGTAAGTAAGCTAAAATATCATGAACAAAACTGCCTTCACCACAATGGTGTAAGAGTTGAACTGCCATCTAAAGGAAAAAATGACATGAAGATTTAAAAACAAGAACCATTCTTTGAGAGTTCAATTTGTGATATCTGCTGATTTTGAATGTTTGTTGACAAAAAATTGAAACTTCCCAACCAAACCCTGACGAATACTACACGAAACCATACCAAAAACACGAGCCTATTAGCTTCTGTTACTATGTTAAATACGAACATGCATACTATAAACCACCAGTAACTTATGAAGGATCCGATGCATCTAGTGTCTTCGTTAATATTATAATGGAAGAAGTAAAGTCTATTGGTGATATATACACAATTGAAAATCCAATGCTTCCACTAACTCAGAAAGAACAAATTGTTTATGATACAGCTACCCATTGTTATATATATGAAAAGTCTTTGAATAGTGATTCTGTGAGATATCATGATCTTCGTACAAGGAAATTTAGGGGAGCTGCACACAGAGATTGTAACTTATTGTATAGGAATCCATATTGTGTCCCTGTGTTTATACACAATCTATTTGGTTATGACACACATTTATTCATAAGAGATCTTGGCATAGATGAAAATAAAATTGATCTAAATCCCAACAACAAAGAAAAATATATTACTTTTACGAAACATACATGTGAAAGTGTAAATCTTAGAATTATTGACTCATTTAAATTTATGGCTAGCAGTATCGATAAACTCTCTAGCAACCTTTCCAGAAGCCAGTTCCAAGAAACATGTAAGTATTTTTCCAATGAACTTCGAGACTTTGTTATTAGAGAAGGTCTCATATGATTGCATGGATAAATTTTGTGAGACATCACTTCCATCCCAAGATGCATTTTACAACAAACTCAATAAATGTGACATTACAGACAAAGATTACGAATTTGCAAGAAAGGTGTGGGAAAAATTCAACATAAAATCTCTAAGAGAGCACACAAATCTCTATAATAAATTTTATAGCCCCCGGGTTAGTGTGGGATGTTATGCTCAAACATACTAAAATAGAACTAGAATTATTAACAGATTACGACATGATTTTGATGATAGAAAAAGGTGTTTGTGGTAGAATTTCACAATGTTGTAAGAGACATACTAAAGCAAATAATAAATATATGAATGCTTATGATAGTACAAAGGAAATATTTTATCTTACATATCTGGATGCCAATAACTTATATGGATGGGCTTTGAGCCAGTATTTACAATACGGTGGGTTTAAGTGGAGAAATACAAATATAGATGTAACAAAAATACAAGATGATTGTAGAAAAGTTTATATATTGGAAGTTGATTTGGAATACCCACATGAACTACACAATCTCCACAAAGAACTGCCATTGGCATCAGAGAATAAAATACCAAAAGGTTCAAAAAATCCCAAACTCTTAACTACTCTGTATGATACAGAAAAATATGTAATACACTGTGTAAATTTTAAGCAATATCTATTGCTCGGAATGAACTTGAAAAAGATCCATAGATTTCTGGAGTTTGATCAATCAGATTGGCTCAAGTCCTATATTGATCTAAACAAAAATACGCGAACAAAGTCTACAAATTACTTTGAAAAAGATTACTACAAATTAATTAACAATTCCATTTTTCGAAAAACAATGGAGAACATTATAAACAGAGTGGATATTTGGCTGTGCACAAGTTCTAGCAAATTGATAAACTGGTGGCTAAACCAAACTTTAATGATAGGACTATATTTACTAACTCTTTGGTTGCAGTTCATATGATTAAAACTAAACTGTGCTTTAACAAACCCATTTATGTTGGAATGAGCATACTTGATCTATTGCAAGTTTTAATGCACGATTTTCACTATAATATAATGATATCAAAGTATGGGAAAAATATTGAACTGTGGAACCAAAAATACTGATTCATACATCTATTATATAAAAACATCAGACTTCTACAGCGACATGAAAAAAATGGTCGATCATTTTGATACTTTTGATTATAAAAAAGATAACCCATATGGAATGCTGTTAGTTAACAAAAAGATTATTGGCAAAATGAAAGATGAATGCAATGGAAAAATAATGAAAAAATGTATGCAGTAAATGTGGAAGGTGGTGTAAAGGAACGAGCAAAGGGGGTGAAAAACACTGTAGTCAGAAATGAGATTAGTTTCGGTGACTACAAAAAGTATTGTACAAAAGTATGAATCTTATTAAAAGGTAAGAATCATGAACTCAATATGATTGAGTTGAGAAAAAAAACATTAATTCCCAATGATGATAAAATATTTATTTTTAAAGATGGCATTAATACACTACCATGGGGCACTACAAAATTGAAAAAATTGATACTATGAAATATTTTTTTTAATGATAATAAAATGATTACCTTTACGATTATCATATTAAATTTGACAACCTCCAGCAGAGGTGAAAATCAAACACTTTCCGCAATAAAATATTTAACTGATTTTGGGTACTTAAAAGTATCAGACAAAGATATTACACATTTAAATTCATCAGTAGTTTCAAATGCTCTCCGACTCTTTCAAGAGTATCATAACATAACAATTGGTGGTGAAATAAGTAAAGAAACAGTAACACTAATCAAATCTCCTAAATGGGGGGTACCAGATCGTATATTTGACTTTTCTACATCTATTACGAAATGGACAATGAAAGTAATAAAATTGCATTATATGTTAGCCAATCATGACATACAACTAACTCAAGAAGTATTTTATACGTGGGCCAAACATACTGACCTTATGTTTAAACACGATACTCAAAACCCGCACATAATAATATCAAACAAACGTAGTATCCATACATTTCAAAATGCTTGGCATTTATGTAATAGTAAATTAGATGAGAAAGGGGTAATACTTGGTCATGCTTTTCTTCCGAAATCAGATAACTCACCAGCTGAAATATTATTGATGCTGAAGAAGACTGGTATCTTAAACATGCCAACAAATCTCAAGGAAAAATAAATCTTTTCATTGTGCTATTGCATGAAATAGGACATGCATTAGGAATACATCATTCGGATGTCTATGTGTCTGTTATGTATCTAATTTATGTCTCAGATCGACTAACATTACAAACTGACGATATTTTGGCAATACAGAATATATATGATAAACCTAAAAGATCTATGCATTCGTTGTTCCCTCCTAAACCAAACATATTATTCTCTACAAAAGAAGTAGATTTGTGCAACTTGAAAAACATCAACACATTTTTGGTAGTCATAGTAGACAAAATGGTTAGTATACCAGAGCTAATCATTAACTGGTTGTTTTTATTACCTGCTAATTTTGAAAGGTTTTCATCGATTTATCAGTGACCATTGGGGGAAATTGTAATGTTTATCGAGTCATATGTATATATATATATATATGTTTGAATATCCTAGTCTGCAACTCGTGTCTGGATATCCAAAGGTTATTTATGATATGGGCATAGATCAGAATTCCAAAATAAAAGAAGTTGTAAACACCTACTCTGGTCGCGCTTTTGTATTTTACAATGAAATGTATATTATGGAACCGGATGAGAACTTATTCAGATCTAAATCTTTGGTTTAATTTCAAAGTAATTACCAGGCTTACCAGCGGTGTTAGATTCTGCTTTTAGATACACCAATGGATTACTATACTTCTTCAAGAACACAACATACTATGAATTCAGCGAGTTTACAAACATGTTGACCAGAGCTAACAGATTTGATCTTTCAGTGTTCAATGTAACGTGTTCTACATTACCATCCTCATACTCAGATATTCTTAATCAGTTCAAAAAACTAGTGATGAAAATGGAGACGATCTCCGTACAATAAATTCTACTAAAATATTATTATGTATAAGGAATTTATTCAATTGGGATCTTTAATTTTCATTTAAAAATGCTCATATAATTTTAAAGAAAAAATTATATAACAGTAAATGTTTTTAATGGATAACAATCCATTAAAAACTAATAACCATATATGTTTGCACACTACTGATTTCAGTGATTCTTTCACTTTTAACATCATAAATTAGGTTTCTTTGGCTTACTAGTACCACATTACAAATAGTTGTAGCCAACATTGGCTTATTGAAATCAACTGTAAGTTTCAGATTAGTTCGATCTTTTACAATAGCAGTTTTTCTGTAAGAACAATCAGTAACATACAATGGTCTTCTCCCAATAAATGACCCAGAGTTGAAGCACAGTTCATTGTTATGATAAGGGGTATCTAGTTTAGTCTTTGAATTTCTAAAATCAGTGTAAGCAATATACATCTTATCGAAAATTTTTACATCAATGTTTAAATTCCAATTCTCTTTGGGAAACACTTCATTCCGTCCATTCTTAATAGACATATTTTCGACAAAACAAGATTCTAACATTGAACCGTGTGTGAATTTCCCAGGATCTTCCTTTCTGTTTTGCTGAAAACCAACAATGACAAAGTCTGGCATATCGAATTGGATTGAATTGAACTGATATTTTATATCAAACTGAAATGAGTTTGCATTAGTAGGTACTGGTTTCTCAAGACATTTTGGGGTGTTTGTGTAATTTTTCTTTAATTTCGTCTCCATAAATAGGATCGTATTCAACAATTGCGCACAGAATTTCGATTTTATCAATAACAATTTTAGCAGCATCTGGTCTATTATCTTCATCATTAGATCCTTCTGCTTGTTTGGGGGTCCTCTGTCAATGAATCATCATCATTAGAATTTCGAAACGATGTGATATGGTACCCACCTTTCCAGAATATTTCATGACAATCTCTCATAAACCCTAACAAATATCATAATGGATAGGTAATTTCGTTACGCTTAATTTTACTAACATATTTACCTATTTCTATCCCCGACATTTGGAAGTAAGTTGATTCTGATTCCGAACCTAGAAATGTATGCATCATTGTTGAAGTGATGCCGTGGTTGTCTATACTTTCGATTATACAACAATGTTTAGAGATCTCTAATCTTGAGAACTGGAATGGGAAGAAATTTTCACAAAGATCAATAGTTGAAGTTTTTTCATAATCTGCATTTGTATCTCTTTTAGCTTATACTGTTGGTATACATATGCTTCATTTGGATGTGAAAATGCATCGCCAATAGGAATATCTATACTCAATGCGTTTCCTGTATTCATTCAAATTATTTTTTGTTGGGTCGTTTGGTGGAAACGTCTGATGCTCATAACTTTAAATTCTTTGCTGATTCAGTTATTATATAGACAATAAATTTCTTAAACAACACTTTTCTTATCAAGCCAAGAATTATGACTACTATCAAAACCGTATCATTTTATTTGCAGCTTATTTCCTTTTCTTTACAAAACTTTTTCCACTAAGTAGTCTTTATCATATTTGGCCTTCACCAGCCCAGGCTTATAAAAATACCTTTAATAAGATATTTTCTAAATCTTTTATTCTGTATGTCGTAGGGTTTGTGTGCCTACCCTTCTGGTGCAAGCAGCTTTACCATAGTAGACCGCAAGGCCTACCCTTCTGCTGCAAGCAGCTTTACCACAGTAGACCGCAAGGCCTACCCTTCTGCTGCAAGCAGCTTTACCACAGTAGACCGCAAGGCCTACCCTTATGCCGCAAGCAGCTTTACCACTGTAGACCGCAAGGCGTATCCTTCTGCTGCAAGCAGCTTTACCACTGTAGACTGCAAGGCCTATCCTTCTGCTGCAAGCAGCTTTACCACAGTAGACCACAAGGCCTACCCTTCTGGTGCAAGCAGCTTTACCACAGTAGACCGCAAGGCCTATCCTTCTGCTGCAAGCAGCTTTACCACAGTAGACCGCAAGGCCTATCCTTCGCTTCTTGCAGCAGCGGAATAATTGCTGCGTGGAAAATAAATAAGTATTTTTTTCTTATTTGAAACACCTGACGTCATCAATTAACGTGAGTCGGAAAGGGGTAATGATTTCGGGACAGAACAGGTAGTTAGTCGTAACCCAGTAGTACGACCCAGAGGTATTTTAGTTCCGACAATCATTCTCGGAGAATGCTTGACGAATTTCGAATTTACTCTTGGCCGAACCGGTACCCTCTCGCCTCCATGTACATCGAGTTATCCCGGGGAATCGAGCCCGTCCAATCGACACTTTATTCTGCTTCTCGTAACGTATTTAGTTTACTTCGTCCCCTTTTGTCCCGCCTTCGCGGTCTTCTGACAAAGCCTCCCCCACTTCCCCCACAAGTCCGCTCCCCGGGTCCCATTGTGGCGAGAGTTGCAGATAAGATCGACCACACACCGCGAAGCTCTGTCCTTAAAGCAATTCAGGTCCGGAAAATAGAGTCGTATTGCTTCTGGTTGTGAGCGACTGCAGTAAGACGAGGGGCACAAAAAAACCAACATGTGAGAGACAAAACGACCCCATGAGTGATTTGTTTCTGGACAAAGGCAGCGTATACTTTTCGCAAAAAAAACCAGTGTTGTAAATAAGTTTACTTACGCAAAAAAAATTTGTATTTTTGAATCTCATCAAAAAACATCTTTAGGCTACAGTCATTTTCTGGAGATATTCCGCAATATAAAGGTTGAGAAGTAAAGAGTGATACTCAGAACATTTAATATTGTATACAATATTATTTGCAGTCTGTTGAACTATACGTCCGAAAAAAACTCAGATGAAATTCTGCAAATTTACGGAACTATTTCAGTTGTGCCCTTAAGAGAAGTGCCAAACTTAAAAACTGGAAAATGCATAACACAAGCTCCTGAAATTAATTTGATTAAAATAATTTTAAAATATTGCATGATAATTTACCATAAAGAATTGTAAAATTGAAAATCACAAACAAAAATAACCTAATGAAGAAAATAACGAGATACTGAAATATATTGAAAGTTACATGTAGTAGGAATGGGCATAATGTGTCCAACCCAAACCAAAAAGATATTGAAAATATAAAACCAGATTGAATAGACTAAGTTTAAATAGTACAAAAATATAAATTCGTAAAATATAAAAAATAGCACTATAATATTTTATTAATATTATTTAAGCTAGTTTCCGGAAATATTTGTAGCCCAGAAGTAGTGAACAGTTCTGTAATCGTGTTTGAGTGTAGCAGTAACATAATATTCTGTTTCTGTGACGATTGATCGTCACTAGTTTGTTTTTAGTGTCATGTCTTAAAAGCGAACTCTGCTCCGCACTAAGCTCTTTGCATTTTTAAATTTATATTTTTATATTCATTATTAGTATTATAGATTATATATGTATTACGAAGCATTTATATTTAAATCACGGTTACGTATTTTATATTGCTTTTATTTCTCAGCTGAATTTTATGTTAATATTTGCACTTGTAATTTGTTCGCCGCCCAGCTGTCCTGGGCCGTTGAAGCTCTTTGCTGTTTAGTACGTAGTTAGCGTGGTCGTCGGTAGTGGCGCTCGTGTGACAGCGTGTTCATTTGCGGTAGGTCAGGGCATAAGTTCGCCGGCCGTCTTAGCTTCGTGGAGACACTATGAGTATGCTCGCGATGACAGCTGCGCGATCGAGCCAAATGGCATCGGCAAAATTTGCCTTTCGCGTGACGCGAGATTTACAGTAACTTGTGTGTGTGTGTGTGTGTGCGTGCGATGTGCGCTCGCGTTTTTCGCAGTGTTAGTTGCAGTACAGTGTCTTGTGCGTCACGCCACGTTCGTTAGTTTCTACGTGTGCGTGAATAGACTGCTGGAATGAAAGCGAGTAAATCGTGTTCCTGAATACGAGCGGGTAAGTTGTTTTGGAAAATATTCTTCGCTACGCCGGGGCGGCGTGTGGTCGACGTCAGCCCAGCAGACTGGTTAGAACGGCCGTTATTCTTCGTGCACGCCTGGAGGTTGCATGCACGGGTTCATCAATCAACGGAAATTAAGGTCCTGTCTCATCGATAGTTGCGCCCGAGATCATCGCGAGCGGTTACGACGGGAATTTTGCCCAAGTTTGACTATCACGATTCACTCGCGCGGTCCACGAGCGGCGACCACTTTTAATGTGTGTAAACTGTATTTTTCATAATCATTTTAATGTGAACCCTTGACGTGATTCGTAAATATTTCTCACGGTGCCATGTACCTACTATCACAAAATGAAGCCTAGAGTGCAGCCGTATATACGAATGAACTTAGAGCTGTGTATAAACTATTTTTCCAGTAATTAGAAATAAACGAAATCAAACTTTACTTGCGTGGATTATCCATTATTAGTGTCGCTGATCCTGTACATACTCTATTAAAAAATATTTCACGAAGACATGAACGCACTTTGGCCAGAATACGACCGCCTTCAAGTCCCTTGATGTGTTATAAATGTTGCATGGGGGTTTCGGTTAGTGAGGCAGACTTGAAGTGCCTGAGCCCTTAAGGGACAAGGGCGACTCATTTTGTTATTACTATACCAGTTGTTGTGGGCAGAATCCAAATATTGTTGAAGTTGTTCTGTTGGAGGTTCTGTTTTGTTGTACGAGCGCAGTTCTCGGCTCCAGCAGCGAAATGTACAACAGTAAATAAAACCACATACAGTTCTGTTGATATTACTGTCTATGTTAACAATATTTATATGGTACCTGCAACTCATCATATGGCTGTACCTTTTTTTAACTGTCTAGATAGTCACTACAGCCATATTTTCTTTCTCAGTGCCTACACACGCTAAAATTTCTTGTAATTTTTGGTAAAGATATGGAATATCATAACATAGGGCCTGTTCGAATGCTCCATCTATGACTTAAACCTCAGTCTATAATTTACTATCTGCAGTTCTTATTTGTTACGCCGCATTAATAGTGTTTTCGTTACACTAGTATACGAGGGAAATCAGCACATAACTTTAGAGCTAGTTTGATATTTTAAAAATTAAATATTGAAGAAATGTTTAATTTTACCTAATTTATTGTGTTTATTATTTTTGCTATAGTAATAAGTTTTACTTTCAACAGATAGTGTTTCGAAAAATTAAATTATATTAATCTATTCTTCCATGCACTAACTTTTAATAATTTAACATAGCTACTTTTTTCAACACACTAATTTTATATCTGTTAATTTTTCAGTCACTAATCTCTTACTTGACCTAGTTAATATTTTCGCTCACAAACATAAAATTAATATGAGTTAGTTGAACGTGCCTAGGTCTGGCGTTACCACTGGTAAGTTACCTCTTAGCTGGGGGGGGGGGGGCGGTTGGGACAGTGACTAGAGCACTGTCGGCGCCTCACTAAGGTGAACCTGAACCGGGTTCAATTCCAGGTGGGGCCACTCCCGAATTTCTGCCTGGGAAATCGTGCTGGACGATACCTCTGGTTAGCGGGTTTTTCTCGGTGATCTCCCATTTATCCCGCCACTTTCATTCCGGCGCTGCTCCATACTCACCTCAATCACCCTCACCTGGCCTTTACGAACAGAGGTAGAACCCTGGGTTTCGGGATACTGAGGCGGTTCTGAATCGAATTTTATTTTACTCTCAATGCCGTGAATTGAAATGAGTCTATATTTCCCTTTTGCCTCTTTACTAGTTGCTGTATTGTAAGCCGCTATAGTTCTCGATTTTCGCCAGGGAATGCAACCCTGTGGCTGGTGGAAGTTTTGCACGCAATTTGAGTATTCTAAATGGGAGGTTTGGGAGCTTCGGCAGCCTTCACCATTTGCTGCCACCTGTCCTGTAGTCGAACCAGGACACGCAAGGAAGGGGGAATGTTCGTAACCAGAGGATAAAGCACTCTATCAGATTCCATATACTTTATTACAAAGAATAGGTCTACTACAAGAAGTACATATAGCCCTTGGCTATTACAACAATGTTACTCGTCTCATTAAATGACTTTATCACCAGACCAAGTTGGGGCAATTAAACCTTTACAATAACAACAGCTAAAGAGTGCTCTTGGCTGGATGAGCCTTAATTATTTAATCCGAGGACCCTAATCCGGCAAGACCCAAGGCGCCCTACTGGGATTATAGTTACCCTTTTAATGTTGCCGGCGTCATCTTGGCGAGACCTTCTCGACAGTGTCAGAGTCAAGGGAGGACGTTGTGACCACGGCCCTGTGGTCCACGGAGATGGCGTCTCGCTGGCCCCTCTGGAGCAAGATGGCCGCGAGCCACCATCGTCGCCACCTTATATACTACTTCGCCTAGCCTCATGACCTTCCTCGGCGGGGGGGGGGGGGGAGTGTTTTCTAAACAGCGGGGCTGGCTCGTCGTTGCTGCACCGCTCCAGGTGCCGAGCCCCCAGCTAACATGACCGTGCACGATGATGGCTCACCAAGTAAGGCGAAAGAACTAATTTGTCACGTACGAACGTGAACGGCTGTATTTGAAATATTTCCCTGCGGCCAGCGTATATAATTTGAATCTGTTACCTGCACACCTGACGAATTAAGTTTATTAAATAATTGCAGACTAAGACAATTGTGTCAGCTCACGGAAATCGTGAGATACTTCTTCCTCTTCAGTCGCGTTGCCTTTCTCTATTATTTTTATGTGCTTATATTATTTGAGGAATTCTGAAATATAATAAGCCTTCAGTTTATCGATCTTGTGGGAATAAATTATTAATTAATTGGAGGCGACATACAATAAACGGACATGCAAATATAATTTTCCTTGATTTGTTTTATTTTAGTAATTTTCTGATTAAAACAATTTATCTCGGATATTTATTTTACTTATACCTGTATATTTTAATAACACGCGCATTACATTTTTACGTAAGAATAGCGGAGTGGACAATAAGTACTATCGCTGTGTTCTGAGGTTCTGGCTCTTCAATTCCAGAACAAAACAGAACTAAAAACAAGAGACCAAAAAACAAATCATTATTTGCGAAACTATAACCCGACGTTTTTTTTTTTTTTTTTTTCCTGAAACTCGAAGATTTAGAACTTTTTTTCTCGAGGCACGTTTGAGGAAGTATGCGACTTTAAAGTATATATACGCACGCCAATATATTGGGGTACACAGCAAACAGAAATTAGCGAACTTCCTACTAAAACGTTCTGTTCTCTTCCATTATATTTTTTCCCATGCCCGTTTATTGCCGGTTACATGGTTTATGTATCTTAGTATTAATGCAAAGGCACTCTATGCAGCACCTGTAATATTACATTATTGATACTATATTACTGCACGTAAAAAATTTAATACAAATGCTCATCGTGAACTGTTATTTGCCGGCATCGGTATATGAAAATCTTCTGAAAATGGCATTTATACAAAGTACACATAAACGACATGTTTCATCAACAATTATTTCTCTTCATCAAAACATAAACTCTGAGAAATAAGGTATTATAAAATTCTTTGAAACAATATATTTTCAAAATCGATTCTAAAAATATTGCATTGCATTGTAGAGCAAACGAATTATATTTGATTTTAATGTTTCACCTATTTTGGCACCCATAGAAACAATCAAATCACGGCTAAAGAAGAAACAAAGTTTGGCAATACGATAGGGCATACAATTACGAAACAATCCCACATTTCTTGTATATAGTGAGTTATTCTTAAGGATAGACAGATATCGCTGTATATAATTCCTGAAGTATTATAAACTTCTATCTAGACGTCGTGCAAATCTCAGAACTTCAGTACGTTATTTTTGTTCTTTCACTCAGCTTTAGGAAAGCGAATCGAATGTGCAAGTGAGAAATCGAAATGTTATCTATCTAGTCAGCAAAAAGATTTTTGTGACTGGTTACGGGATTTTTCTTGTTAGCAGGATGATGCCTGGCTGAGTAAAATGGAGAAGAGAGAGAAAGAGATATATATATATATATATATACACATACATACACACACACGGATAACGATGTCGTCTAGGAAAAACTCTAGGCAAGCCTTTGAACTGAGACGGAATATAAAGAAACTAGGGAAGAAAAAAGCCAAAGTTGAGAGCAATAGCGGCTCACGACTAGTTGAGAGCAGTAGCGGCTCACGACTAGATGAGAGCAGTAGCGGCTCACGACTAGTTGAGAGCAGTAGCGGCTCACGACTAGATGAGAGCAGTAGCGGCTCACGACTAGATGAGAGCAGTAGCGGCTCACGACTAGATGATACGCTGCAATGGTTAGCATTGCCGGCACTACACAAACCACGATTGGTTCATCTTGTTGCCTGCTCAATTGTGCAAACACTCAACAATCCGTGTTATATGAAATATAATTTAGAGCAAACACAAAAAAAAAAAAAAAGAATCCCAACAGCTTCAGCAAAGTCACCTTTGAAAATTCAGCAATGCATAGGCTATTCACTGTAAAGTGTGCACTTTTGAAAGCCTCCTCATTTGGAATAATATTAATGAATAACCATATAAATATAGTTTTTTTTAGCCTTAGACTTTAGATTCCGATTGCGGTGGAATCTAAACACTGTGTTTATCACTTACATGGAAATATCTATTTAAAAAAGATGGTTAGAGGATAAGAGATGCCTGAAATAAAAAAGTAACTAGGGCCACAAAAGTTCTCACTTTACCACGAGCAGCCTATAGGTGGAGTTCGTTTACGAGATGCAGGGACGAGGGAGAAATCAACCTTTAGTGAGGGGCCATTCCAGCACTCTCCAGGAGGAATTTCTGGGAACCGAAATCATATGCAAACTGAATAAAAAAATTATAATTTCAGTGCAGGATAAAATGTTAATTAACTGGAGCTGCACGCTCTTTAAGCAGGTTCAGACTTAGCTGAGAATTAAAATGTTGGTCGTCGTAGACAGCAGCTGGCCAATGCAGCCACGTAAACATTTCATTGCAGACGGCTCCGCAGTGGTAGTAGATCCTCTTCTACGCCGAGCTCTTCTTCAAATATTAATATCACGGGCTTATATGTGCGTAATGCAGTTCTTGCACATTCACTTCATAAATATGCGGAAGGCGAAACATATATAATATTTAATCACGGTTGTAGTCCGAACTCAGGCATCTTCGTTGCTTGTAATGTTCAACACATCTTCGTACCATAGTACTTTCCTGCTTTTATAATCATTCGGATTCGTGTATCAACAAATTAATGCAATTTCCTAGCTGTGTGATCACCTCAGATCACCAGTCATAGCGAAGAGTCCGGTAGGGCTTAAAAATTGCTAAAAACAATTTAAAACGTTCGCATAGAAAAAAGAAAATTTTAGCAATGTGATTTTAAAATAACAAATTATCTCACAGGCTGTGTTGGGGACACGGCCTTTTGTTTTGCGTGAATACGTCTGCGTTGACGCGCTCGGACGCCTTTTTTTTTTTTTACATTCCCGGCACCGCTTCACTCGATCATATGGGGTTTTATGGGTATCACTGGATTGCTTTTCAGGTGCTCTTTCCAACAGTATACGATTTCTGTATCTCGACTTGGCATTTTGACGAGAATAGGGCGACATCGTGTTAAGTTTTCTTAATTTTCTACATTAAACCCATACAATTTCGCCATAACCATGCCACAGAAATGTTTTTATACACGCAATTGATTGGCCTTGACGAGAGCTGTCGATTGAAACTCAAACGAGCGTCGTAGCTTCTCCTAGTCAAAAGTTATACTACGCGGAAGTTACGAGACGCGGCGAAACGAACTCAAAATTGCGCGAACTCCCATTCAGGCGCCGCGCAATCCTCGCTCGACGTAACATATTATTTGATCCTTCGGCAATCGAGTGGTGTAAGTGACTGTTCAATGTAGATGACAGCTTCGGAGCTGCAATGCCAAATTGTATCCCCCGATGTTGTCTGGTTTGCCTTCCTACCAGAATGGCCGCATATTTAAAGACGTATTCACGTCAATAATAAACGTTTACGTTAACAGAACTTGTATTATAGGCTACGACATATTTAGGGTAAAAAACCAAACCGATGATTTTACAAAAGTTAGATTCAAAAAAATGTGAAGGTACATATCCTAAGATCGTGCCTATGACGGGACACGCTCCATCTTCTGTAGTCTGCGAGTCCACAACGCAAACGGGGCCGCAGTGGCGTAGCGGTTAAGCAGGATTTACGACAGCCCGTCGCGTCCGTCCGCCATACGTTCGTCCGTCCCCCAGCCGAGCGATTTACAACCAAGCCTCGTACGTCCGTCGTACGTTCAATGCTGCAAACTAATAAAAACAAAACTGTTTACAAATAGGAAAAAATTCTCCACAAAAAGTGAACATATTTTGCGGTGTTGTGTTTCTAAGCAACAAAAAACAACCATACACGTACGAAACGGAAATTAATCGACGTAAAAAAAATTTAATAGCGTATAAAGAAAAATTGTACTATTTTTACTATTGCAAAAAAGGAGCTCGGGTTTCCGAACGTAATTATCAATTAATCTTCAGGAAAAATGTAACATAATTTAATTTTACATTTACATAAACAAACATGTAAAAACAAAACACTGTGCACACTACACAGCCTTGTAAAGAACTCGCGATGAATGAGAAACAAAACATGCAAGTTTAGAAGGCTGCAATTTCACCCGTTCGTCCGTCGAAAATTAAAGCTTGCCAAGGTTTTGACGGACGGACGGACGGAAATAATTAATGGCCACCTCTGATTGGCTGTTGGTCACGTGATTGAAGGACGGATGACAGACGGGCGGATGTGACGGGTCGTTGTAAATCCTGTCTTACACTACTCGCCTCTCACCATGCCCGAACTTGGTTGGATTCCCGGCGGGGTCACACCCTGTTTCCAGCAAGTGGGAATCGTGGCGAACGATGTCGCTGGTCGGTGGGTTTTCTCGGGGATCTCCCGTTTCCACCGCCCTTGCATTCCGGCGCTGCTCCATACTCAATTCGCTTCACGCCAATCGGCTCTCAAGACCCTCGATGTTAAGGTGGATCAGTCCCCGCTATCTTGGTTTTCACCACATCTTACATTTAAGTTGGTTAAACGAAATTATCCTCACGACACAGCATAAATAAAAGCTTCTCAAACTTTGTGAAGTTGTTAGTTTTTCACTGCCTTTCTAAATTTTTACCTAGTTACAGCTGGGAGGAAGTAATTTAATTGATTTCTCCCGCGGTTTACTACAGCAGTAAAAACAACTACAGTAGTAAAGTAATACCAACTTCAGATAATGAACAAAGGATTGTTCCGTGAAGTTGTCGTTCCGTAAAGTTAGATGGAAAATCTCCACTCTAAATTAGAACCAGTGGGAAACCACTGATTCGCAGTGAAATTCAACTACTCTAATCGTTGACAATGGCTCCACTTAGAATCAGTGAAACAATTTCGCTGTTTGAATTAGTGACGTGAAACAATTTCAGTGATTGGATAAGTTATGGCCGACTGCAGTGGCGAATTAAATATACTTTTATTGAATGTAGGCAAATAATTACGTGAAATAAACGTATGTTTATACGATAGTTTACTATTTATATTGAGCAAAGTAAAAAATCTCGCAGGTAGCCGACATTGAACTGGCGCTCTCTTCGACTCTAGGCTATTGCCTTGCTATCTGAGCTAGTACAGTACGCCAAATTTTTATTGGAAAAGTTAAATGTCGCTGCGAAATGGTGTAGTTCGAAGTTAAATGCTCATACTTTTCGTGTTAGGTTTTTCTGTTACCGTCAGGATTGTCAAAGCGAATGGTATATATGAGTGAACTTTCTTCACCATATTAAATGCAGTTTCAACCTTCAGACAGCGCTCTTTGACGATTTCATGGAATTGAAATAAATGACGTAAAAACGGAATGAAATGCCATGTGTTCATATTACCTCGTAAAACGGCGTTATGGAATTATGAAAGACGAAACACATTTTTGAAAGTATTTTGTATTAGTTTTATTCGTTTATTCATTGTTACTTCACTCGATAAACGTTGTTTAGCGGTCATTTTCACACGCAGTTTCACTGATATATCAGTCAAAACTAATTAGAGACGGAGCAAGTTGCTCAGATGTTTCACTGGTCCATCAGTCAAAAACAAACCACTGAGAAAACAGTGGGAAAAATGACTGACGAATCAGTGGAAAATGTCACTGAATCAATCAGTGAAGGAAATATGGCATTTTCTCACTGGTTCATCAGTTAAATTCACTGAGGTGAATTTATCAGTCAGATACGTCTGACTGACTGAAACAGTGAAATCCGTACTGATTTAGATGTACAGCGTATAATGGTCGTTTTTTGCGAAAATTTCGAAAAATCCAAGATGGAGGTTACTGGTCCCACTTAAGAGCCGCTCAAATCGCTTCTCTCTCTCTCTCTCTCTTACAACTCGGCGATTCCTCGTGGCCCTTCTCTTGAAGGCAGTGACTTGAAGGGGTAGTTGCAGAGGGTGCACCGTAGCGGCTGGTCTGCTCGTTAGGACGCAGTTTAAAGGGGTGCGCCCGGGGAAGGAGGCAGGTTGTTGTTTGCGGCCAATCGCACGGCACAAAGGGCCCTGTGCCCGGTTATTAGCAGGCTGCAGTGGCGCCTCTCTGGCTCCGGTCACAAAGGCCGGGAACACGATCTCTGTCCCGGCTGAGCTCGTTCGTGTGCATCCTTACTACGCGTGGTCCATTCACGGTAACTTGCAACTTTTCTGAAGCCCTGCTAAAGTTCTGCTTCCAGGATATTCCTCCCCCTCACGCAACAAAAACCATAGACTAAAGATGAGGTAGACCGATCTCGCTGGCTGCGCACAACCAATCTCCGTATCCCAACATTGAACTGCTTTTCTGCCTACACGTCTAGCGAAAATGGCGTGGATTGGGTTTGAGGTTAGAACACTGTTTAGTAAACAAGAGCTTTGTAATGTTTGTATACTTGCTCTGGCCAATTCGCAATGCAGTTTTATTAAGTTCCAACTGGTAAAAATTATTTTCTTAAAATAATAGTGGTTGTCGCTTATAAATTAAGGTTTAAATAAACACGTTAATCACTGTTGACCATGTGACTTTGAAAGTTGGGTAGGATTGGGGAAGGTCAATCTTGGGACATGCGCAGAAGGCGAATGAGCGGTCTACCTCATTTTTAGTCTATGACAAAAGCTTGACCTAGTCAATAAAATTACACTAAAGTGACAGCGCACCGTATTCGTCAGCGCTCAGTGTAATAATACTTTGCATAAGAACTATTTATTACTAGGCATTACCAATACACCTATTTTCTCCTTAATCAAATTAAAATAATTATAAATAATAAAATATAAATACTAGAAGACTATTGTAGATCTTGGCGTAGCACAATAGTTTAACTAAAATTTACGCAAATTTCTGACTTACAAGCAACAATTTTTCAATCACTTATGAAAATATTATTCATCTCTTCAATTTCACCCCCAAAATCAAGATAATTTGACCCAAATCTTCGTTATCATTAAGCGCCCTTTTTTTTTTTTTTTTTTTTTTCAAAAACATACTTTGTTCACTATTTGATCGGTGACCATTTTCAGGTTGAATGTGCTAAAATTAGGTCAAAAAGGGCAAATATTTACTTTAAATTTGAAAAAAAAACATCACAAGAAAAGTATGAAGATTCTTGGCCTCCGGCACTCTACCTTCGGCGAATCCTGCAAGCACTACCTCAACAACCACTCGTCCAAGACAAGTTCTGCTAGACCGCACATCAAAGATCAGAACGCCACGATGGAGCGTGACCCTGAACTTCTAAAGTAAATACCGCACAGTGCTTTAGCTTTGAGTAACCTTTAGCTTTGAGTTCAGCGTCTATTGATACTTTGTTAAGGTATTAGGAGGCACGATGGGAATCTCACTGGCGAGTTGCGGGCAGCGCGTTTGTAACTGGGCTAGTTTCTGACATGTTTGTAGTGCGTAATCTAGCGGGATGCGCGATCGTAGTCTTTCCCTTCTTTTTCTGATCGCATTTGTAGCTTTTATAGTTTCAATGATGTTCTATGTAGTTTCCATGCGAACGTGGGAGTTTTTCAAATGCATAGCATAGTGGTTGGATCGTTGCCCCATTGGCTCGCCCAGCCGTAGTGCATATGTATGTTGCTTGTCCGCAGCTCATGCCTGGATAGAGAAAGCAAATAATATTTTAATGAATTCGTCCTGTTTCTAATATCCAGATGCTTTGACGGTCCGTGCATTTTTACTGGGTGCCTCCTGAAAAATTTACATATATTAGTGAAATTTTTAATGCAGTTTTTAACGTGTTTTTTTTTAGAGTTGCACCCTTTAATGCCCCCCCCCCCTCCCCGGTCGCTATACACTCGGTTGGTACCTTTAATAATATTCATCGTGTACGTCTTTTTCAAATGTAAATTTTAGTATTTTTTTGTGAGCTCAAGGAATTGCTTGTATTCATAGCACTGGCTCACGACATTATCGTCGTATTGTTTGTCAACGTAGTAATTGTAATTATGTGTCACCTGAATTAAAAAAAATATTTGTTAATTGATGGCGTGTCCTTTTCAGGCGGCGTAGGTTAGATAAGGTCAAATGCGCTCTTGGAATCAGGTTGAGTTTTGACGGGGGAAAATATATTTAACGGCAGTGGCCATATTACCTGTAAGGCAATTGTTCATGTGTCATTTTAGAAACGTGTAATGTTTTACACACCTAACATATATTTCAATGACTTCACAAAAAAAATCTTGCTTTTTGGGGCGCATTGTATTTTCGGCCTCATTTTTACACCAGGAACCACCTAACAAATTTTTTTCACGTACATACAGAAACATACTGTACAGGACCAGACACAGAATTCCCCGATTAATTTTGAAACAACATTGAAATAAACTCGGCGAACGAGCCAACCCTTCGTGGGCAACAAACTCTCGATCTCCTGAATGCGAAGTGCACATGCTTAAGTAACCAAAAACACTTCGCTGTACAATGTAATAAATAAACTGACCTTGAACGAAGGTGTTTTAAGTGCGTACGCCAGCTGTCTGAAACTGAAACGGGAACAACTACATCACACCGCGGGGACAGTAATGCGAATGAGTGGAAAATTACTCTGGTGGAAATGCTGTGGCACGTGCAGCAAACGAGGATGGATGAGAAATTCGCATGAAACTCTCCCGCTCTTAACAAAGCACAGGCTCTCCTCATCTTGTCTTTATGTCAGTGAAGTTCAACATAAGTTCAAGGGAGGCGACATGAGATTGGCGGAACAATGAGATTCTGTAAAAACTAGTACCTGGTGCATCATATTTTACTTTTTTAAAGAATAGAAATCGTTTACATGTTGTGCCATGTTGTGGCATTTTCTCTCTAACCTAATTTGCTCTAATTTGCTTTTGTTAGCCTATTCCTTCCTTTCGGCAAAGCCCCGTAGTCTTTCTTTAATTATTATGGAAATTAACCCTTTTTATGGCAATTTGTTTCCCTTTAAAATCTATTATGTCATGTTAAATATTGATATAATCTTAATTTAAATACATGTTTGAAACTTAATCAGTAACAAAAAATCGTAATTGTCTTATTTTCAGCGTGTTTGTTGCTCTTAGAGTAGGGGACCTTTTTGGTGTGTCTACTGAAGCTGTGTTTTTCGTTCACATCTATCACACCAGATGGCAGAGCTTGTGCTCGTTATTGTTAGACGTCTTGATGTTATTTTACGTTATGTGTTTATAGTATTTGTGCTATAATTAATGTTGTAATCTAAAAATGGAAAATTATATACGCTATGTTTCGACTCTTGATGACTTTGATGATCGCGACATGGTGAATCGTGATGAAGGCCTTTCGATTGGCCAAGTCGTGTGTATAGAAATGACCCAAGTGTATGTGTTTGTGTTCGTGGTGTAATTCTCACATATACAATTTTATAGGACAGAGATTGTGAACTGTGGTTCTTCAAGTTACTCACACATCAATACTGGGTTCCTAAGTATTGTATTTAGCCATCTCATACACTGAGAGAAAATCGAACAAAATATTTGTTTCTATAAGGCCAAAAATGAATCTAGTTCCCCTAAGAATATATGTTGTTGAGGCAACAAAATTTGAAAAGCAACAAATATTTTTGCTCGTCTAACATAGTATATGTTTGTATAAACAAAATCTTTGTCTTGGGCGAAAAAAAAATTTGACTGTCAGCTAAATATTTTGTTGAATCAACTGTATATATTTGTTTGGCCACTCCATTTGATTGCCTGTGTTCGAAAATAAAGCTCGAGAGTTTGTCAGTATTTCTTGTGACAATTAGGATTGTAACCATGTTTGTTAGTGTATCTAGTGATACTTAATATTCCTATAAACAAATTAATAAAACTATTCACCAGTAAACTGAAAAGTAAGGCTGTAAAACTTGAAATATTTGTTTGCACTTGGTGCCCAGTATTTGCAGTACCTATATATGTTTAAAAGCTTTCCGTAAGGATCATTTGTCAGATTAGTGGATGTTACCGAAGCGTAGCGTGCAGACGCATTTGATCTAGGTTCGCTTTTCGGTGGAAGTTATAATTTTTTTTATGTCAGCCTAAACACTTTTAATGTACGTGGAGTCAAACAAATCTTAAGTTGCACCCACCACCTCCTTGTGTGGGGGCAAAAAAATGAGAACAACAAATTAATTTGGTTTAAGCAACAAAATATTTTATCGCCTCTATACAAACTAATCATTTTGTTGCACCAAACAAATCTTGTTTGATTTATCAAAACTTTTTTCTTCGTGTAATAGGTAGGGATGTGTATCATCCGAGATATGAAATATTACACACAAAATACGACCCTGGCCACAATGTACGACAGTAAAACACATTTCACAACATTTGAAGTACAAGATCACTAATGTATTACGAACAAAATATTGGGGATTGACTGGATAACTGACACAGCAAACAAAATGAAGAATACACCTAGAAAAAGGTTTTGTTGAATCAAAGAAGATTTGTCTGGTGCAACCAAATTTTTAGTGTGTATAGAGGCAATGAAATATTTTGTTGCTGAAACCAAAATATTTGGTTGTTCTCATTTGGTTGCCCCAACCTATAAGATTTTGTTGGTGCAAATAAAGATTTGTTTAGCTACACCTATATTAAACAGTTTGGGCCGATATAAAGAATTTTACAAGTTAGATCGAGTTTCGAACCTAGATCACATGCGTCCCCGTGCCACGGCTTAGCAATCTCAGCTAATCTGACAACTGATCCGCCATTTTACATCACTGGGACGCTACTCCCTCAGCGCGGGGGTAGATCGGTCCCTTGTGAGGAACCTTGGCCACCCAGTTGGTTCTCAATTAGATTGCGGAGGCGAGGAGAAGCTAACCCCCTCCCCCCTCTGCACCCATCAAACATATTTTAAGCTGCAAGGTAACATTCTTGTACAGGATTCCCAGGGTAGCGCCTGGGAGCTGTTTCCATAACTGATTTTTACTCTCTTTTTCCCTGCCTGTACGGGATAAAAGAGATTGGTGAAGTCTGACAACTGATGAAACTGGAAGGCTTATATATATATATATATATATATATATATATATATATAAGAGAGAGAGAGAGAGAGAGAGAGAGAGAGAGAGATACACACACGCACTAACAAACATGGTTACTATCCTAGTTATAAATAAAAATACAAACAAACTTTTGAGCTGTATTTTGGAACGAAGGCAGTCAAATGAGTAGCCAAACAAATATATACAGCTGATTTAACAAAGTATTTGGTCGACAGTCTAATTTGTTTTTGTCCCAACACATGTGTTTATTCAAACATATATTTTGTTAGGCGAACAAAAGCAATTTTGTTGCTTTCCAAATTTTATTAGCTCAACAATGTATTTTTTTAGGGCAACTAAATATATATTTGGCACTATACAAATAAATATTTTGTACAATTTTCTCTCAGTGTACCCTCTCCACAATCAAACTGGCTTACTTACGAATAACATTTCCAGTGTTGAACCTTACTGCATCATAGCTGCGTTCTCTTGGTACAAACATATTCAAATTGCAACACAACACCTTAAAACACATTGGCAGACGGAAACCTAAAATTGAATAAATCATAGTAAGTGGAAAACAAGAAAAATACATTATGTTCACATAATAAAAATATATTTCACCCAACCGTATCATAATCTGGTAAATGTTGACCATGGGAAAATTAAATTGCATTTAAGTAATATCTGGTGGCATACAAACAATTAATTTTAAAAAATATATATAATTTTTTTACTGACGCCGAGGAAAGTTTTTATGACATACAACATGCTTTAACATGCAAGCATTAATCAAGGAAAAAAAACATTCGATTTCATCATTTTGTCTTGAAAACTCTAACACATTTTTTTTAATTACTGTTTTTTACGACTGACCGTGGCATAACGCAACATAATATGGCCTTCTGGGTAGTAAGTGTACTTTTCATGGCAGTATAATGTTCATAAAATTATGCATAGTTCATTTTTCAAAACCAACATATTTGCTACCGAGTCCAATTAAAATAATTGGATGAAAGTAACTATTTCGTAGTCCTTTGTAGACTGCCTGGAACACTCAAATTTGGAATATGACATTCCAATAGAAATATTGATTCTAGGTATAATTTTTCATTCCCCTTGTCAAACAACATTAATCCCACCTTTGGGACACAAAGTCACTTTGAAATCACGAAGATGCGGTATTAAAATTGTTAACTGATGCGTTCCCTTTCTGGCGAATCACCGCATTTTGATGGAGACCAAACCAAAGACGAAAATTCTTTTTGAATAATAGAGTTCATGAATATTAATACATACATTCAAATCTTCCACCAGAGAAATTGCAGATAGACTAACATACACAGACAAAACCAGACGTCAAATATAAACATGCATTGCAGTGACATTTCGTATACAAAGCTCAAAATCATTAATTAAAATAAACCTTGATGAAAATGTAATTTAACGTAATTAAATAAATAAAGGGCAGAAATTAATAACATAACAAACCTGCGGCAGATAAACATAAACAAAACAAAGTTTTAACAGCACAACTTACAAGGTAAAATTAAAAAAAAAAAAAAATTAAAACAAACAACTGTAAATAAGCAAAGAAAAAATCTTTGTCACATATGTTATTTTTTGTTGGTAAAAGAAAAGTGTTGACGCGCCTTTCTTCACGCCTTTTCAAGATGTAAAGACGCATTTATTTTTGTTGCTTGATAATCTTCGAACATACTGTTACAATAAGTTAATAGACCGCTCGCGGCAAGTAAATTCGGATGCTATATTGTTTCCGCCATCCGATAATTGTTTGTTTCAAAGTGAATATTACACTTATTTCCCTAATTTGTGTTTAATTAAGGCTCTGCTACATTGGGCTGATGGCGTGCAGTGCAGTGCAGTGCCGATGCATTTCGGAGATGTGGTTTGCTCACGTGACCTGTGACGTCAGTGCTGATGTGCAGAGCAGTGCTGTGCAGTGCAGTGCTGACCAAGTTAGCAAACTTTTAACTCGGGGTCGGCAGTTGGTCAGCAGCTTGTACACGCAACGTGTATAATTCCTTATTCCCGGCGGCACTTTATTATTGTCACTTTCCAAGGAGAGAGTCCTAACATTTTTTACTATATAACAAACTATGTTGATGTTTGCCAGACAGAGCTTCGCGAGGAGTGATAAGCTGTCTGCTATATAGACGACGTTGTCAGTGTGATGCTTCTGAAAAGTCATGAGAGAACAATAAATATGTTTATAACAGAGTATGATGATCAAACGGACATCAATTTAGGTCAGATAAGTTCAGTTCTGCTTGCAACAGAAGTGACAACAATTGGTACTAGACTGGTTCACGAGTTCCAAAAGCACTTCGAATTGTGAACATTTTATTTAAATTCTTTGAATTAATAACATAGTGTAGTGTAAGTCATATTTTCATTGAAAAATAAAGTAGTTTGGTTCTAGCGTTACCTATAACATCCGTGACACAATGTGTATAATATCCGTAACAAGGAAAAAGTTAAATAAAACAATTAATTTCTATATTATTATGAAAATGTTTATTTTTCAGCAGCCCCTTTAAACACATGAAAAAGCTGAAAAACAACTGACAAGTTTTTTTTATTCATAGGGGAACTGAATATATCTCCTGAACTCAACATTTATATCTGACAGTTCCCAAATTCTGTAACATCTTTAACGAAACACTTTCGTCAATAATCCTTAAATTATTTACAATACGATAGCGGAAATTTGATCCAATAAACGTATCGGTTTATTATTTTAGCATTGCCTGTCGAATTAAGAAGTTACACATTTTTTTTGAAATCATCAAGCTGAAACAACGCTTGAATGTAACATCAATGGGACATCTGTAACGTAAAAATGTCTGTTTTACGTTACACCAGATAACATCATCATTCCGCCTCAAGACGGTGATGTCTCCTAGGGCCAAAATTCTCGTCCATTAATGGCTGGAAATCATGTCTCCATCCACGTAGAGTACATTTAAGCACAAACAGCATGATAGATATCATGGCATTCCACACGAAGACAACCCAACACGCGCACTTATACGATATAAACAGAGTTAACGGAGAGCTCTTACATGGCGACGAAACTTTTCTGGACCTATTTTAATACAATAGCAATCGATCATCTAAATGTGAGGAATGTTAAGCTTTCGACAAATACTTTCATTGCGTTCTGTATGTTAGCTTGCTGTCACTTTTATCAACTGCAGCTTTACAGAATAACCTGCGATATTTAATACGTGCTGTTACATGACGTCATTGGGGTGTACCAGAGTTCGTGAGGGATGGAGGTCTTAATGAAAATAAAAGATCTACATGTGGTTATTTTTAATGAATTCACACAGCCATTATTTACAACCTTAAAGTACGTTTCTCCACAACAACTCTTGTTAGTTTCAGTGAGCGCAGTATTTAATGTCTATCTCAATTATTTGTTTTCTTATCAATGTGTCTATGATACTAGTTAAGTAACTTAATTCACACTCATTATTAGCCTACTTCCAAGAGGAAAGAAAGGTTTATGAGATCGCTTTCCTGTCTGTATGCTTGTGTGGGTATATGTGTGTATATGTGTGTGTATATATATATCTGCGTGTGTGTCTGCGTAATTGTCTCTCCCCTTTCAATTTTTGAATGCGTAGATCTAATTTCACCAAACTCGGTACAGATATAGTACTAAGTAATAACATTCAAATTTTGTAGTTTTCGACAATTATGAGCACTTACTTTCAAAATGGTGGCCATTTTAATTTAAAATTTAGGGTGTTGTCTCATATCTCGGAAACAATTAAACCGATTTGAACCAAATTCAGTAAGCTGACAGAGCAAGTTGTAGGAAGTGAATTAAGAGGTGAATACTGTTGTCCGTCCGCCATTTTGGAAGATAGCGCAAAATGAATAAATAAAATTTTACTTTATTTTTCGAAAACTATTAAACCAATTTTCGCCAAATTTAGCTCGCATGAAGTACTATACTAGGTCAGGTAAATGTAAGTAATTGAACACTATTTGTCACTAATTTTTAAAATGGTGGCCATACAAATATTTTAGGTATATTTGGTATATCTACTACACAATTTAATCAATTTCGACCAAATTTTGTACCTTTCTTTTTTGTCATTCATGTAGATTAAAATTATATTTAAATGTGACCTCTTTGGAATACTGCACTGCCTCGCAGCGGAAATGTCCTATATGCCAAACTCTCCCATGATAAAATATGTTTTGTTCCTAAACTCTGTATTATTAACATTAGTTATATATTTTTGCACTTTAGACGTAGTATTATTCTGTTTATTTCTGCCATATTTTTTTCTGCCATTAAAATAAGACGAGGCAAACTAGTCTTACCTTTATCACGCAAATATTAAGTTGAAGATTAATAATTACAAGATTTGTCATCTGGTGATGAATTTCCATGACAAGAAGTAGGAAAAATGACGTCGGATCAAAATAATATTACAAACATGATGAGCCAGTTGCGACTTCACAATTCTACCGAATTTTAACCGAGCGAGGTGGCGCAATGGCGACACACTGGACTCGCATTCGGGAGGGCCCAGGTTCGATCCCCGGTCCGGCTATCCTGATTTCGGCCTTCCATAGTGGAAAACTCGAGGAGAATGCTGGAATGGGTCTCTAACAATGGCCATGGCCGCTTCCTTCCCAGTAATTCCCCAATCCCTCTTCCCCGTGCAGCTTGCACCATCCCTAATGACCCCTCTGTCAACCAGACGTAGAGCCCATATACCTACCTATCTATAGTCTGTTCACGGTAAAGTGAGCACTTTGGACACCCTAGATATTTTTTCCTTTCAGCCATATTTTATTATTTAACCATCGGATTAAATCAATATTGCCATATTAGTAATAAACTCAGTAATATATATATATATATATATATATATATATATATATATATATATATATATATATATATATATCACACCAGACTCGAAAGTTAACATCCAAGGTTACAATAAAACATATTTAATGACTATTAGTCCTTATGAGAGGACTTCAAAAGTACTCACTTGACCGTGAACAGCCTATACCACACCACTAGGTGTATTAATATTAGAATTTCGCTGCTGGGACTTATAGAATACGGTTTTACTAGCAATAAATGAGCTATGAATGCGTTATAAATTATATAGTTTATGAATGACGATTTGCAAATAACATTACTAGCATAGTTCTATGATATTACCTTTTGAATTTTTTTTTTAAATTTTACTTTTAATTATATGAGTGAGCGGTTAATATACGCAATCGTTTCGTATTTCCGAGAATTTGGACTTCAGTTAGTAATGCATCTTCTAAGTAAATTTTATGAATCACCCATGTTTATATACAATTTATATGATTCATACAAATATTGAGTTAAAATTTATGACCGCAAATTTTAAAGCAAATAAAATTAATTTTGCAAAAAATTTCCTCACGATGAAAAACTTCAATAAAGCGCTCTGGCAGCCATAATTATAAGAACTGACACCAATTAATCTCCAAGTAATGTATTAAATTTTAAGTTTGCAAAGCTCGTTTGTTACGAAGGGCGAAAGATTGATGCGTCCCCCAATACACAGCGGCCAACATGAGGATACATCACTGTCTCTTACAGAGTTCCGCAACATTTTGCCCCCAGAGGGATTGAAATTAATGTCCGGACGTGCAGGGGTTGACAGTTCGGCAGGACACAACGCACCTTCGATGACTGATTATTAGACAAAGCCGCGGAATTAATATTCATGCGAGCGAAACAAACGGGCCATTATGAAGCGCGATCGCTAGGTCTTTGTTCGGATCACTGAAAAACTGACAGGTTTTGATGAAACATCCGCACGTTTAACCCGTGGCACCGAATTCTTTTATTACCTCGGTGTATCCTGTTTTTTTTTTTTTTTTTTTTTTTTTTAACATGTAGATTTGATAGATGCAAAAAAATTGCAGCTTGTTTGCTCTGAACAAAACTTTTCTATTACCATTGTCATCGCCAATGGTGTCTTCACGTTGTCAAGTGAAGTGAAGTGAACTAAAGTGAATATATTTGGGTGGCTCTTAACAGCGAGGTCTTGAGAGCCGATGAGGGTGATTGAAGTGAGTATGGAGCAGCGCTGGAATGAAGGGTCGGGGGAAACGGGAGATCCCCGAGAAAACCCGCCGAACAACGGCATCGTCCGGCACGATTCCCACTTGCGAAAATCCGGTGACCCGGCCGGGGAACCGGACCCTGTTCGCCTTGGTGGGAGGCGAGCGTGCTAACCGCTCAGACACTGTGGCCCCTTCACGTTTTCAAATGAATAACATATTTATAAATATGAATAGACCGTTTAAAACTAATATGCACCTGAAAGCTTGCCATATTCGACTTAGAGAGACTCACACGAAACCACTCCGTTTAAAAAAAATCGATGTTCACTTATTTGGCCTCATGACGTTAGGAGTCCGCTTCATTAAATATCGAACTGGCTGTAATAATAATGTTATCTCAGCTGTGTGGAGATTTATGCATGTTTGATTAATTGCGTCGTGTTTGCAGATGATTAATTATTCGACAGACGTGTAGGCTTAATATAATTACGTTACTCTTCTACGACCTTACAATGCCTTCATACATTTTGAATGAGCGGTGCTCTTAATATAATGTCAAGTAGTCAACTTCGATATACAATAACGTATAGATAATCCTAGAATTTCATGGTTCTGAATGTTCACTCTAAAATAATTTTGTCTCTTTTAGAAGTAACGTACGATCACTAGATCTCTAATACTAGCCCCTTTATGGTATACACTTTTATATACAATAAATAAAAATTACGTTTACTATAGAGTAAGTTATCTAGTAATCGAACTAACTAAAAAAGATTTGATTTATATTATGATATAATTCATGGTGTAAAGTTGTAAAGAATAAATTTATTACGGTAAATTCATCCATTTGGTTGGTTAAATAGAGCCAAGATTATTATTTTTTATTTACGTTGAATGATATTAAACAAGGAACACATTTTAAGGGAGGAGATACGTGATATATATTTTATGCTGCATTTCAATTTACCGCGAAATAGAGCACACGGGAAACTGTAGGAAGACTACACGTGGAATCATTACTGCTTATAGAATTAAGAACTGAAGCTGAGGACCATCTGAAACAATTATAAGTGGATCACCTAAGATGTCTGCGCCCTCAGAAGCAATAAAAGACCCCTCAGAGCCGAGCTCTTAGTAGAAATTAAGGGTGGCTTAACCTCTGAGACGGAGACAAAGAACAGCGATCCAGGCAATTTTTACGGTGCACGATTTGATTATCTGTTACAGCAGGTCTTTCTTATGGACTAGATTATACTACTGTACGCGAGATTACGTTGTACATTTTAGGTGCTTGGCACATGGGGAGTGTTGTAGAGACGTTTTTAACCCGACGATTTTATATCAAACAATCGAGCGTTTAAGCAATACATTTATTTGAAATTATAAACACACTTTAGAAGACTTAAAAATTTATATTTTAATACATTGCACGAATTAGAAACAAGAGTTTGAAGTATGCCAGTCAGTTTCCGTAAAATCATAAAAATCTATGGGCAGAGAATAATTTCTTCAAAGGCTTATTTAAAAAGAATTTTTTTGTTTCCACCTCATGAACTTAATATAGAAGTCAGTAATATTAAAGAGAAGAATAAATAAATATTGTCGTAAAACACAACAATTTCGATTCAAGCCAAAGAATTATTAATTCATCACATTTTGGACACAACATTTTTTGGAAGTTTTGCCAAACGATTTATTGCTTCGTGGTTGGAAATCCAGAGTTCCAGAATTTTTTTAATTCGTTTCACATTTATTTACTTGTTTGTTCTCAACTCGATATTTCCGACAAGAAATCAGTGATTATTTTCTGCCAGCAGATACATACATAGAGCAGTCAAATTTTATTAACTTTTAAAATATTTACTGAACAATGATGTGTCCTATTGGCCGCTAAAAGTAATTGCCAGATACGTACAGTCACGCCGTAGGGAAAAAAAGAGACAGGGATCAACCACCTGAAAGAAAGAAGTAATAAGTATTTTAATATATACACTAAATAAATTTTACAAATCTAAATGTATAATTTTGTGGCACACGCATAATGATATTAATGTGACCACTTTATGTTTTCCTGATTTATTACGTTTATTAAGGCAATTTTGCGCGATTATCTGGGATATTAAAAAAATTAAAATCAATTAGACTTACGCTTAAGCATGGCACAAACATCGATATATTCCCAAGACTGGAATCCGGATAATTTCATGATCATAATACCCCGCTCACCAAATGCACTGTTTGTGTGTGCCCGCAACTCATCCACTAATCTTTTTCCAAATAAATAGCAATACAGGTAGATAATCCATCACTGCTGAAAATTAACTCGATTATTTAGCATATTATATTTCATAGGTGTAGCAGTTATTTGACGTGATAAATAATCATAATAAATGTAGTTTGATTTTTTAGTTCGTAAATGAATACCAAGAATTCCGTTATGAGTAGATAGGATTTACAATAGCTGGTCGCGTCCGTCCGCAATAAGTTTGTCCGTCGCAAGTTCACTGCTGCAAACTAATAAAATCAAAAGTGCTTAGAAGTACGAGAATTATTCTCCGTTAAAGGGAGTTACAGAGTACTGGCGTTACAGAGTACGTGTGTGTGTGTGTTTTTTTTGGTGTAAATACACAACACCCAAGTACATGTAAATAACGGAAATAACTGAGAGTTAAAAACTGTCGTTTAATAACATTGCAATAATTTTATCATTTTAGTATTGCACAAAAGGAACTCTTGTTCCCGATGGGATTATTTACATCTCTTCAGGAAAAATCTAACTTCATTGCATTTTACAGCGACATAAGCAAACACATGAAAACAAAAAAAAAAACGAGCGGAATAAAAACACTGCGTACACTACACAGCCATCTAAATAACTGGAAATAGACGGATAACAAAAGAGGAACAATTTGGATCGCTGGTAGTCACGTGATTGACGGACGGATGACGGACGGACGGATGCGACGAGTTATCGCATAACTTGCCTTAGATTAATGTCTAACGGTTGTAAAGGACGAGAAGGTGACTGCTTGCTGGCGGAGAAAATTATTGTAAGTTCCAGTGTCAACGCCTACAGGAGAGTTTTGGTTGCAAATTAAATGACAAAGTTATTAGAAACAGGAAAAAACGACTTGCTCGCGGTAGTACGTGGGGCGTACCCCGAGGACGAAAGGCGGCCGCCCAGGGAAACTTTGCAAATCTAATTAAGCATGTTTCGGAAGTTGGTACAAGCCACCCCCCCCCTCCCTCCCCACGTCTGGGTTGCCACTCTTCGACGGGGGCGCGAATACGTCGTGGAAATGAGACGTCTGGCGCGGCGTAATGAGGCGACAGCGCTAAAGGCTCGGGTCTTGTAGTTTGCAAGGCACACCCTTCCAACCTCCCACCCTTCAAGATCCTTCGGCCATTCCGACACCTCCTGCCAGGGCTTAATATATTCCTCCCACCAGCGGAGGGAGGGTTGAAGGTAGTGTCGATTTAAGGGCTGTGAGAAGGTCTTGCTAATCCTGGGAACAGACTTGTATTTTGAATGGGGAATCAGTGTAAAATTAATTCATTCCTAATGCGTCTTATTTGTATGTGTATATGTGTGTATATATATATATATATATATATATATATATATATATATATATATATATATATATATATATATATATATATATATATATATATATATATATATATATACACACACCCAACAGAAATTTCTGAGAAAATATTACGTTAAGGAATTTAAAAAAAGAAGTTAATTGAAGTGTTATATATTTTTTTAATGTCTATTAAACTTTAAAACTGGCGAGACTTCTTAACACGCCAGTATTAGTCAAGAAAGGCTGAGTGGAGAAGTTTTGTTCGAAACGGTTACCTTGAAAATTGAATTATTGAGAAAGAACTTCATTGATATCGAATCCCCATTTAGATAAACTCCGTGGATTTAGCCCGGTAGGCAGGCGAACCCCTTAATAAACATTTCGAAGGTTAATATTTATTGACTTGATATTTGCACTGTATATACTGTGTATACTGCAATAGTCCATAATCTATAGTTTTCAGTTTAATAACTACTATCTTTTCGCGAAAAAAAAAATTATATATTACGCAAACGAAACCACAAAACCAGTAAAAATATACATTGGATTTTTTAATTAAATTAACAAAATACCGTTATCCGCTGCTCTGTATTATCGAAATACATATATAAAATGAAGAAAAAACTTACAAAAAATTTTAGACGTAGAAATAAAGAAAATAAAATTGGATTACAATTGTTAAACGTTTTATATTTGTTGTAAAGTTCTCAGCAAAAAAAAATTATGAATTTTTAAAATAAATCATTTCTGTACATGTAATAGTTTTGTGGTTTCTATGGGTCATTCGAAACACCAAACAATTTGTAATTCTAAAAATATGCATTATATGAATATTGGTTAATGTGATGATTTTGTTAGTTAAAACAAAACAGCCAATAAAATAGTCGCCATTAAATGATATTAATAATTCATATTCTGTCACTCAGGACCCCGATTTTAACAGCCGTCCTAATATATATAGCTCTCTTTCTCTCTCTCAAATTGGGTGGTTAATTTTTATGTTCCAGGAATTAGCGCACGAGCGAGTTCTAAATGAACGTCGCCCGTTGTTACATTCATACTACCCAAATGTTCAGCTGCTCTTCCACTGCCGGCATTTAGCGCCACCAGGCGCTGCTATTCACCGACATTAAGGGCCCCGTCTACCTTCATCGTTTCTCTCCTTTGTAGGCCGGGAAGCGCAGGAGCTATACTGGTATGCGCTACAAGAGCGCCATCGCCACTAAGCGCAAGGCTCTGAAATGGCGTGCAAAGTTCTCGTAGTGCTGCGCGTACCTATTCACCAACATTAAGGGCCCCGTCTACCTTCATCGTTTCTCTCCTTTGTAGGCCGGGAAGCGCGCAGGAGGTATACTGGTATGCGCTACAAGAGCGCCATCACCACTAAGCGTAAGGCTCTGAAATGGCGTGCAAAGTTCTCGTAGTGCTGCGCGTACCTATGGGAATTTCAGCTGTGACCCTATTATTTCATCGACGAAGAGACTGGAGCAAATTTCAATACAGTCTCTTATCGTAGTTTGGCTTCTGTCCGGCTGGTATGTTTTAAGATACGGTAGTCTGAAAAAGCCGCTTTTAATAATATCGGATTGCTACAAAATAATATTTATGGGGTGCGTGGTAACTTTATAGTACCATTCCGTCCTCGCCTGGGGTATGTATGATTTATTTTCTTAGGTTAACATACTGGGGGTACATAAAAAAAAACAGCAGCCACCAGTGGAAGGCCACTCTGGGGGCGAGTGTGAGAATCAAATATGGCTGCGAGCACACTCTAGCGGTCGATGTGGGAATCAAAGATTGACGACAAACAAGGTGACCGCCTTGAGCAGACGACGACAAACAAGATGGTGGCCTCCGGCAGACATGATACAAGACGTCCGACTCCAACAAACGAGATGGAAGGAAAACCCTTCCTGCAATAAGAGAGAACGAAGGAAGAGAGAGAGAACGAGAGGATGATAAAGAACGAGATGAAGAGAGAGAGAGAGAGAGAGAGAGAAAGAATAGGAGGAAAAAAGTGGAATGCGAAAGAAATAAAACTTTGGAGGACCCCGAGAACACCCTCAGAATGCAAGGAAGTGAAATCCAAAATGGACGCCGTCGGAGATGAATTAACGATTCGAAAATCCAATATGGCTTCTATCGGAGAAGAGTGACTGATCAGGATGATTCGAGATGGTATGCAAGAGCAGGGAGAGATGTACTGACTGACAAAATGGCCACTGGCATACTGACTGACAAGATGGTCACCGGCATACTGACGGAAAATATGGCCACCGCTATACTGGCTGACAAGATCGCCGACATCCAAGCGGAATGATAGAGCAGGAATTTGACGCCCGCGTCATCCAAGATGGCCGCCTGGCTCCGGAGTTACGGCTCCAGAATCCACTTGGCCTTGTGCTCTCTATTTACAACTACTTAGGAACCCATAGGGGCCTCTATAGCAAAAATCTTGAACACCTTAATGTCACGTTCGGATGTAAGGAAGCAATGCGAAGGTAATGGAAAATAGAATAAAAAAACCTTCTTGTTTGTTCTGCGTCCTCAGAATTTTTAAGCTGTGACTAGCGGGTATTAATATAGCCTCTCTCACGAACAAGTGCACTTTTTTTTTACAGTTCTGAAAAAATGTCTCGTGTACAATTACTTTCTTGGCAAAATGCCATCTGTTGACATACTGGACAAGTTAGCAGCTAGCTGAGTGTGTGTATCGGTATTTTCATACGGTCAGATGAAACCTCAGTTTCAGAAATCCAACATTCCAAATTAAAGTTTTACAGAAGTGTTTTCATCTTAACACGAAACAGAGTTTTGGAAACACATGTTATTTTATGCCAGAAATTACTGGCACCCAAATAATTAGTACAAATATTTTTCTACTCTGTTATACAAAAAGGACATACGTTTTACAGAAAAAATATATATAAATATGGCCAAACAGTTATTTTAAGTTGCATACGTTGTTTCATTATATAAACACTCTGCATTTAGACATATTATTTCCAATTGTAACACTTCAATGTTTATGATTTTATCATTATTATATTATGGCTTTAAATTTGATTTAAATTCCAAACTTTAATGCAATGTATATGATGTTTAGCTAATGTTCAATGTGATATGTGTAAACTTATTTATTTTGACAGTTGTGTTGTATTTTTTTTTTTTCGAACCATAGTCTGATAGAAGAAAAATTTATTCATTCTGATTCGGAATCAGTGAGAGGCCAGCTAGAAAAGAAGTCAGTCCTGAGTATGAAAGATAATAATATTTGATTGGCAAAATTTTATATTTACGACGGAAATACATATCTATTCACGCATTATTGAAATGCTGAGCGTATATATGTTTAAAAGAAGAAGTTATTCAATATAAGCTGTACGATGAGCCCGGAAGGAAGGACGGCCCAGTAAAGGATGACTTCGGGGTTTTCGACTTCGCACCAAGGACGACGTGGTGTCTGGTGTTCGGAGAGCCAATTCTGCGAGAGAAGTGCTACTGGCTGCGGATTCTGGCGAGGTTCCGGTTCTGCACCCACCTCCGCTGTTCCGGCCCGCAGAGGACGAGTTCGCTGAGGACCACCAGGAGATGTGCTGTCCGTGGAGAGCGGGAGAGCTGTTCCTGGGTTCTACACCAGTGAAGGATGACTCCACGACATCGGTAGAGTTGCGGTTATTTTCCGCTATCGACACGGCTAAGTCGTATTTTTCCTCAAGCAAATGTAAATGTATTTATGAATGTAAATGTATTTATGACACCAGAACTATTAATGACAAATGTTGGTATCAGTTGATGTGCAATCTGCAGGCTGGTGTTGCTTGTAATTTTGAGAATTATTACAGAGAATATTTCGTAACTAAAGTTCTGCAAAATACCATATATTTTATAATCGGTTTAGTTCATCAGTATTAAAATCAAAGTAATTTTGTTCTTCCTTTTGATTTACTTGAATTAAGACTTCTCTGTTTGTTTATTAGAATTCATGATCCAATTGTTTCTAACTACAGAGGTAATGGAAACTTGGATGAATACACCGATTTTTTAGCATGGCAGCATAGAGTTCAGCCGAGGTATATCAATAATATAACCTATCAGACTCACTCACATATGCAACGATATTTTATCATTACATTACACATTCACATCTTATATTACATATCTCAGAAATAATATTTTATAGCCAATGAGATCGGCCGTAATATTGAACACATATCAGAGGTGTTACAGTACTAATTTGAACTCCCAAACGCGTGGCTATAAACTCTCCACACATTGTGTATATATAACACACGAAACAATCAACTAAAGACTTTGGTTTGCACTTCAACAAATCCTTGAAGTACATTTCATGCCACATTTACAAACGAAACCGAAGTTTAGTTCTCCATACCGTAAATGAAACCTAATCTTCGAAGCGAAACTTGAGTTACAAACTTTGGTCACGTGATGCGGCGAATCCTCACTTTCGCGGCATTTACGTCGCGTACAAACTCTGCTTTCCGATTCCAGGGGGTTTCCGAAACTCTGGTTTTGGCTGACGGTATAAACGTACTACATGTAAACATGATCTGTGGAGGATGGAGACACCTCTCCATCTATGGAAACATCTTAATCAGAACTGCCTGCAGAACTGTCGAAAAAGTGCACTCGATCATGAGACAGGCTATACAGAAATCTGTACTAATATTATAAAGAGGTAATGTGTAATTATTTGTTTATATGTCTCGGGTAATCTCGGAAACTACGGCCGATTGTTATAATGATCTCATTGTTAGAAAGCTACATTCTTCCAGATTGGCATTGGCTGTGTTTAATTTAAAAAAAAAAATCATTGAGTCATTTCAAAATTTGTTAACCAAGTCGAGGAGAAATGAGCTACTTGGTTGCATTCTAAGTATGCACTAAAAAAAAACATTATTCTCAGGTAGTCGCGGATAGTCGCCGTATATATTTTAATGACGCCAACACCTGGATGAAACGATGGCAGTTTGCTAGTCGGTTCATAAAAGAATCAGCATTGACGCTATAATTTAAAACACTGTTTTACAAGAAGAACAGTTATCACAACAGTGTAAAACCACTTATTCGCAGTGAAATTTAACAACTGCAATCAGTGAAAATGGCTCCACTTAGAATCAATTGAAAACCACTGATTGTTTAAGTGAAATATTTTCACTGGTGGAATAAGTGACGGCCTAGTGCAAACTGGAATGAAAATGTTTTAAAAATAAATCAAGCCAAATAATTACGAGAAATAAACATGTTTCCGATAGTTACTATTAATATTACGCAATTCACTGCAATTTGAAAATGTATAGCAGTTTTTGGTGATAGTTGCAACTGAACACACATCACCTCGCTTATAACATTTTTTTTTTTTTTTCAAATTTGACTTTATTGACAAATTGATCGATACATTTGCCGTTGGACAGAGCGTGAGTGACATTGTGACAGTTTGAGTAAGTGAGTGAAGAGATTTGGACGGCTCCTAACAAACATCGTGGTCTTGAGAGCCGATGGTGGCGATTGAGGTGAGAATGAGGCAGCTCCGGAATGAAAGGTCGGTGGAGAGACGGGAGATCCCCGAGAAAACCCGCCCACCAACGGCATCGTCCGGCACGATGCCCCACATGCGAAAATCCGGAGTGAGCCGGCGGGAGATCGTGGCAGTGTGCGTTTTGAGAAGTTTGGCGACCTCGAGTTAGAGCGACCTGAATGTACGCATGCGCGCGACATTCGAAGTGGAAATATGTCGCTTGGGAGGAACCGGGACTCGAACTTGCAACTCCCCGACTACAAGTCGGCCTCCCTGCCCTTGAGCTATGAGGGCAGAACGCCATCTGAGTTACGAAGCCACGGTTAACAACGAAAAAGAAAATATGTGTTATATTTCCTTAACGAATGTATGTAGCTTCAAATTGTATGACCTTTCTTTTAATTTTTAGTTTAATCGGTAACGTTACGATTGTTTAAACAAATATTACGTATAAATGCACTCACTTAACAACATTAAATGCAGTTAAATCCTTCAAACCAAGCGCCGTGATTATTTGGTAAAAACGAAATGAACGAGGTAAAAACGGAATGAAATACTGAATGTACATGTTACTTCGTAAAATGGCGATACGAATGACGGAACTCACATTTTAGAAATGGGTTTTATTAGTTTATGCTATTTAGTTTGATACACGTCCTTTAATGGCCATTTTCACACGTAGTTTGGCTGCCGTTTTTACACGCTGCTTAACTGATTCGTCAGTCGAAAAACAAATAGCTGAAAAACAGTGAGTAAAATCGCTGATGGATCAATGGAAAACGTCACTGAATCATTGAGCGAATGAAAACTGGCATTTTTTTTCACTAATTAATTACTACATTCACTGACGTGACTGTTGAATCAGTCAGTTACTGATAACTGCTTAAAGCAGTGAAATTCTCACTGTTTCAGCTTTAGAGCGACGGCCAAATTAATGTTTTAAATAACCAAATCTATTAATTGGTAACAAAATACCGACTTTAATTTATCTCCTTTAAAAGACTTACATTGATATATTACAGTTTCTTCTTACAGTGAGTCCCATATGACATCTAGGGAGGCCATTTGAATGATCAATATGAATATAAATCAGTGAAATCAATGAAAATTGCTCCATTGGACATCATGGCCGTTTACTTATTATTCTGTGGCTGAGAGTCACTGTCGTGATATATATTTACGTTGGATTCCTCTAAATGCTTGCACTGAAATAATTGGTCTCTAGTTAGTTTGTCTCATTCTGAAGTCATTAGAAATTTGATAATGATTTATAAGACATATCCCAGTTTATAGTGACAACGCACATTAGTATGTGTAATGAACCTCAAACTTTTCGTTTTTCTAATTCTGTGAGATAGGAGAGTCTTGTTCTAATGCCTAACATAAGCGGATCGTCACAATTTACAGTATTATCCAAGGATATGTTCAACGTGTGCCTGCGTTGTAGCAAGAGGGTTCGCTACTACTTCGTAATGAACAATAGCACTCGTGGCCACGAGGATTGTAGAAGAAGGTTGAACGTGCACTCAATAATTCAACTTTGTCACTTATAAGGAGGTCACCATTTTAATTCAGCGTTTTATTAAAATTCTGTGTTTAACGCTGCCAAAACGTACCCAATTCATAAATTGTCACTTGCCTACATGAGATCTTTTTTATTGCAGGTCTGCGGAATAAGTTGGCAGACCAGGAAATACACAGCGTCTTCGATCTCTCGACACTAACGTATCGTTAGTCCGCGCACTCCGATCCTTAACCAGTTTATTTTACTCTAAACTGCTTGAGGTGGTTCAATAATTTTCGTACATTATTCTCTGAAAATAATATCAACAGAGAGAGATTACAATAAAATACTTACCGATTCAGGTTTCAGTGAAGCAGCAACCCAACTAGTGCACGATAACTAACATTTCCTGTTAATTTATAATAGGTTGAAATTATGTGGCGTTATTTCAGTGGTTTATCTCCGAATATACATTTCCGTTTCCCCCATCTTGTTGCTTCGTCACCAGTACACGGAAATATCTTATTGGAATTTAGCGTATTTCTGCAATTTGTCTTAATTTGCGTCAGTGTATAGTATTTTTTTAAGCACAGTCGACATATTATACTTCGGGTTAACTCCAGTCTGCCACGAGCAAAATATTTCTTTTCGTTCAAAGAAGCTAGACATGTATTTATGCATTTGGGAAATATTACATGCATTGCTGACGACACGTGGGTTTATCCAATGTGTTCCCGTTACCCTCACGATTAACCTGCTGTATGTTATTTGTTAAAAAGAGGATTGTGTTTTGGGGGCAGAAGTGAGTTCCATCTGCGAACACCTTGGGTGAATAATTTTTATTAAATATATAAATTTCTTAAAAGAATGAAATTTATTCGGTTTCATAAATATCAGTTTAATAAGTCCTTTATTACTTAATTGCCTGTGCAAACAAACTTATTACAAGAATAAATATAAAAATTTTTGTTGATTTTTCACGTAATTTATTTTTCAATGATCTATTTATGTTCAGTTTCTTTTAATGTATTTGGAGAAATGTGTATATAGTAATCATTGGCAAATAAGTAAAAAATTTGCGAAACACTTATAGACAGCAAATGCTTTTGCTGTCTATAGGAATTGAGGACATTTAACAGTAAAAGTATCGTCATTTTTACGACAAGGCAAAATTTACCCAGTAAAAAGAACCCACATTCTGTATAATTTCTGTATTCGACAACTGATGAAAAACGCTTGTCTGGAACTCATAACAAACAGAATTTGATGTCTCAGTCGTAGAAGCAAAAAAACTGCTGCGATTTTATTTCCATACAATTTACGCTGGGACGCACAAACACCGAGTTTTTTCCAATGGCTTTCATGAGGAGAGGATAGGAAGTTTCTCTGAATGAATTATCCATGACCGCGAACCCTATGAAAAATTAATAATTGAATTTGCATAGCTCGTGCATAGCTAGCAGCTCAATATTTTCAGCGGCAACTACGCGTTATTTTGAAAGCGTGGCGCAAGAAGACGATCAAATATTATTGTTTTCGTAAGCGCTGACACGCCTGGGAAGTTTCTCTAACGTCAACCCCTCTTGTTGTTCTTATATTTAGCCCCCAGCCTTATTACTATCGACTTGCAAAGAGAATGAAACGACAGGGCGATGCCAGCGTGATCATGATACGAAAAGCTTTCTACTTCTCGAGTAGTTTATTGAATGAATGTAAAGATTAACAATTTCGTTCTGCAAACACCAAGTTCATTATCTATTTAAAAAAAAAAAAACGTAATTGTAACAAGTAGTATTAAACTTTTTGCCAGGTGTCACTTTTCACCATCTGCAATAATGTGAGGTGTAAGGCCTTGTTGGATTAAGCGATTTATTCGCTCAAAATTATTTCATATGAATCTTGTTACAACAGCTAAAACGAATCATTATAGCTCATCACATCTACAATCTGATCGGTGCAGATTTTGGTGAAAGCGTCAATCAAGACCTGCACATTTTATTCGGGTTTCTTTATATTTATTTATAAATTCAGAGGTTTTCGAAATTTTTTGAAACATTTTCAGGCTAGCTTGCAACACTTAATGTTATAATATTTTTAAAAACTGCAGAAGACATCAGGGAAAATAAAACAAATATTGTAATTTCTAAATATTTTATATAATTTCAAGCTATCTTGAAGCTGAATGGAGTAGCCTTCAGCTAGATCGTGTTATTGAAATACTAGCACATTTTCATGTGGTGTAGATTGGAGTTGTTTATTAATGTGATGTAGGTAAAAAAAATTGTAAGTTGGTAATACAATCTACTGATAAATCAATTATCAAAATCCGGTTAAATACCGACCGTAAACTAAACAAGCAAACATGAAAAGATTTTGAATCAGTGTCTCTGCCTGAATACAGTCGCCGCTTGCACAAAACGTACTGTGAATCATATTAAAACACCAATTAATACGTTACAATTTTTCACTGAAATTATCTGTGGTATTTCAGTTATTCCAGTCTGTCAGTGTTACTGGTTTGTAAAAATAGCATTTTTTTTAAAAACAAAGTTTAAATTTAAATCCACACAGAAGTTCTTCTTTGAACTTAATAAACAAACTATTGTCAACCAAGTAAAAAAAAAAATGCATTTAATTATTTAGATCTTGGTTTATATTTTAAGAACCTATAAAATAAAATCATGAACTTAGTATTGTCAGCATTAGTATTCTGCCTCAGTAGTTTACGTTTATTTCTTTTAACCCTTTCTATCAACAACTGATATCAACAGTCATAGAAAAATAATGCATTACAACAAATGTGGCCACTTTAAAGCCAGGAACTAACATTACATTTTGAAACGATCATCGAATCGCACACAATTACCATAAATGGCGACTTCATAATGTCTGTAATTCCGCAAGAATGTGTATTTTCTCTGTAGAGTATCAATAATGGACCCTTTCAAGCTCGCTTTAATTTACGGTTTCAGGTGTTTGCAGACAAAAACTTTTATGATGCGTTCTGTACTTCTTGTTTTGTTGTCACAGCCAATGAGCTGCAAGCTGATATCGGGCTACAGTTATATGAACCAATTGTGACATAGACCAGTAAAAGTGTTTGCGGATGATTTAACCCCCCCCCGGGGGGGGGGGAATCATTGGTCATTGAGCTTCGCAGTGTGCAGTACAGGCCAAAAAAAAATACCTACATGCGCGTAATTGACACAATTGTGTACACCGGGTCTGAGTGGGCGAAGGCTCGGCTTCACGTGCTATGCTTATGCGACCTTGAATACATTGGACGGACTTACGACAGGTGTATCACGGCGCAAGCAGGACATCAAGAAATGAGGTTCCGTAACTGGAGATGAACTACGAGTGCGGATAACTTAAAGATACACAACGCCTCATGGTGCGCCGAAAGGTTTGACACCCCTTGCTCTACGGACGACCTTATCGAGAAAATGACAAGGCCGTTCTGGCTGCCGAATTCTGGTCATCAAGATCAATTTAATTTTTAAATCATTGTAATTTCTTTGCATGTCCTGGACATGTAATAAATAAACAAGAATTATAGACCTATTATGTAGAAACACTAGTTTTCGTGTCAAACTTCCAGTTTCAGAGATATTATTGGAAATGTTTTATTATAGAAAATTTACAATTGACTAGGTAGTTGTTTAATGCGTTTGTAACTGATTTTGACTGTGGTATTTCTTGCTTGCAAAAAGGCAGAAACTTACTAAGCTGATTACATACAATAAAAATTACGCTCACAAATACTAAACAGTTCCTAAATTGTAAATTTTACATAGCCGTACATTAACAGTATATTACTATTAATCCTAAATTATGATGCGAAAACGAACAATTTCTGGAAAAGGTACGCAGCCAAACCTTAAGGAACCGCTACTGCATATATAACCGAGATTTGCCACACATGGCATTTTTCTTTTGCAAATTATATTGATTATTGCTTTGAATAATTATACAATAATCTGAAACCTTGGTAATGTAATGACACGCCGATATCACGTATCGCAAAATTACTTACTTCCACATTGGTGCCATGCATATTGTATAGTCTATTTACGGTTTCTTCGGCCTTTTTGAATCAAACCTTTGAAAAATCTCCCCATGTATGATGTGTTTAGTTACTTCCTACATATGCCATATATTGCAAGCGTTTTATACTTGTGTTCATCAAACGTTCTTTTTTTTCTGTTGAATTGATATGTTATTCATATTTTATCTATAAATTATAATGCTTCATTTATAAATAATTTGAATAAAAAACAGTGAGAAAATAGGTATGTTGGTAGTGCCTAGTGAGAAATAGTTCCTACACAAAATACTGTTACAACTGAGTGCGCACTAGAGTGGTAGGTTGTCCCCTGGTGTAATTTTCCAGACTTACTTAAGCTTAGTTTGTGCGAGGCGGAGGAATATCCTGGAAGTAGAACGTTAGCAGGGCTTCACAAAAGGCTGAAGTAACCGTGAATGGATTATAACGAACGCAGAGTAGTATAACAGCGCGGCAAGCGAGGGCAATAACCGCCGGGGGGGTTTGATAATAAGCAGAGTGTTTAGGAAACAAGCGCCGTACTTAAAGGTCTGCGGGGCAACGAGAGCGGGCTTTTCACACCCAGCTACCGACGTGGCAACATTGGACGACGACAGGGGTTCTGGCCGCCGTAGCCTCATAGATAGTCAGCTTCCGGCAACATTAAGGTAAAGACGTTCCAAAATTTTTGTTACGTACATTTTGTAGTATAGGCTGTTAGAAAAATAAATGTTTGAAATATCTGATAAGTATTACACATTAGATGCATTATAAAAACAGAAAGCGAAGTAAATATTTTAATTTCTCGCAAACGTTTACCTAACACATTTAATTAGACGTTAATACATGGAAATATTTTCCCTCCATCGATACCAACTTTACTGGGCGCATGCCACTCAGTGCGCCCGTTGAATTGAATGCAGGAAGGAGCAGTGATTTTTTTTCTAAGATTGATTTCAAAAGTGCTCACTTAATCGTGGACAACCTTTAAAGGCTGTTCACTATAAAGTGAGCACTTTAGAACTCGACCTTAGGAAAAAGTCACTGCTCCTAACTTCATATATTTTAACGGGCACACTTAGTGACATGTGCCAAGTAAAGTTGATTACGATGGATGGAAAGTAGTTCCATATCTTAACTTCGAATAAAAAGTGATAACTAAAATTAATTCTTTCGCTTTCCGTTTTTTTTAATGCATCGAAGTATAAAAATTACGAGATTTGTCAAATATTTTTTTCCATTAATTTTACAGTTTCTCGTGACCGATGCATAGATAAAGTGACGAGGCCCATGGGAAAATTAGTTTCACATACGGTAGAAAAATGCACGACGTGCATACAAGTAGATCTTAAACAGGGCTTTAAAAATTGCCTATTTGACCGTGAACGGCGTATAGCTGCGCTTGGTATAAAGTATTAACTAAACTACAAATACTTGCAACTAAATTGTAAGTTATATACTGAGCTCCCCTGACGCAAATCACAGTAGTTATATGTATATAGTATTGTTTGATTTTAAGTTATATACTGAGATCCCCTGACGTAAATCACAGTAGTTATATGTATATAGTATTGTTTGATTGTAAGTTATATACTGAGCTCCCCTGACGTAAATCACAGAAGTTATATGTATATAGTATTGTTTGATTGTAAGTTATATACTGAGCTCCCCTGACGTAAATCACAGTAGTTATATGTATATAGTATTGTTTGATTGTAAACGTTGTACGTTTATCTATTTAAATATATGAGATTATTGCAAATTATTACTTTGACCACTTCCCCCCCCCCCAACTGAACTTGGATGGCAGCCATATTGGGCCATTACAAAGTCATGCGTTAGTCTGTGAGCCGACAAAGGCAGGAAAGGGACTCGTTCTCTGCGGAAAGTGTCCGACTTCCGGAAATGACGTGTTGCGTGTCTTCCGAGTGCAATAACCTTGTAGGTTATGTTCGCACACGAAACTTCCGTTTCTCAGGGCGCTATCCCAACCTCTTTATTCACTGCTCGGAAGGGTTTTTTCCATTAGTATTTGCAGCTCTGCCACGCACGATGCCACGGCTGCTTTGAACACTTTCACTAGTGATTATTTTTTAATACGGTACTCAAACTCCACGTGAGTCAATTTTCAATAACTTCAGGCTGCCACCTACCTTAACCCAATGATACTGTACAAACATCTATTTTATTTGAGCGTCATTGCTCGCCGGGAATTTTATTGAAGCAGAGGTTACTCAGTTAAACATTTATTTCACTTCTTGACAATCGCACTAAATTATTTATTATATTAATACTACGCGTTCTACTTTCCTGATGTTACACCAAAAATTGAATAATATTATTAGAAAAAATTTTTCTCTACACTATAAATTGTATTTGATGATTGCTGGTTAAAACTGCACCATCCGGAAAAAAAAAATGTGGATGTGGTTTGGATCGAACCTCCCCAAAAAGTAAAGTATGCTATAGCTTTCATGGTCCGCCATCTTGCCCACTGCCCTACTTTAGTACTCGGTAAAGAGTGCTTGTATTGCGAGGTTTGAATACAAAAATATAATGGCAAACGGCTGTTTGTTTAATGATGTGAGAGTACTTCATGCTATATGTATATATATATATATTTTTTTTTTGCAACGTTCGAAAGTCAACCTTAAATTATGTTTAGTTCAGATGACGTGCTTTAAAAAATGACTGTAGTGGTTCCAGTGTACGAGGTTATCGATGTTCACAAGTATCCGCCATTTCGCAATGCACAGATCGATTAGTGACAGATCGATTAGTGATAGTTTTACTAATTCGACAGTGGCGTGTTTTAATAAGACACGCTGATTTTCACCAACAAAATTTCTGTTTTCTGCAAGTTGACTGCTCAGATAATAATAAAGTGACAAATTTTATGAAAGAAAGTTGGTTCTTACATTCCTCTGTCGAATCGCCTCAGTTATTAGCAGTCTGCGTGTTGCTTGAAAACAACGGTTTCCTTCAGTCAAATCTCGCTGCGTTGTAAGATGGCGGATACAAGAAAACTGCGACTACATTGTTGATTGAGACCAACATATTTCTTTAAGGCGCAGAATCTGAAGTAACCTTAACTTAGATTGACTTTGGAACTTTGCAAAGGCATGTAAGAGCGCAGAATATGGGCCTATTTCGAACAGCACGAAGTACTACCACATTACGAAACTTACAGCCGTTTGTCTTAGTATGTTACTGTTACTTCGCAAAATACGAGGTTCGACATACAATGGCAAAGTTTCGAACTTTGCAAAGGCATGTAAGAGCGCAGAATATGGGCCTATTTCGAACAGCATGAAGTACTACCTCATTACGAAACTTACAGCCGTTTGTCTTAGTATGTTACTGTTACTTCGCAAAATACGAGGTTTGACATACAATGGCAAAGTAGCGAATTTGTTAAGATGATGGCAATCAGAACCTAGAGGGTCGATCCTAACCACATCCGAAAATTATTCTGTACAGGAAAATTTTTTTTGGTTTTCGACAAAATAATTATACATGATTAATTTCACGCCGTAATGCATTAAAGAATTTTTTTTAATTCTGGTGCTTATTAATTAATCAACTATAAAAAACTTATTTTCTACTGTTTAGATCAGTGGGTTTCTTTAACTGAGGAGATAAATTGTTTCTTTTTTCTACTGATTCCATATCGAACAGTTTTAACTGGTGATCAGTAGATATTCCCTGATTCATATTTAGACTGTCTAACGTTACGGGATACGTATTCGTGATACACTAGCGAACCATTTTGTATTGACAAAAAATCGCTTTAAGTAGTGAAATTGGAATTAAAAACTATGACATTTTGTCGTAAGCATTTTTCTTAAAACTCGCGGATGTGTTTGCGAATGATAGGATGTAAAATATTTAAAACTTAAATAAAAATAAATTAATTCTTTATGGCGTTTTTGAGTGTAACAAAATTCGTTGGTTTTTTAATTTGTCTCCAAAGGAAGATGCTCGTTCATGCGATGCGACTATGTGTTTCCCCCTAGGCCAAGTAATGTTTTGTAATCACTGTAACATACAGTTAATCAGAAATACAAAAAACCCTCATTCCTACAACAAAATATTCTGCAATTTTAAAAATGAATCTTTGAAAATGTACACTTCCCCTGTAGACTTCACTGTCGTATTAAAAAAAAAAAAAAAAAAAAAAAAAAAAAACCAGTTATTCTCTAAATTTCTAAACTCAACTCTTCCCAAGAGGTGAAGTTATTGTAAGCTTCCAGAGTTATTTATTATACGTATTACGTCTTCAGAACAACACATAATGTTCGTGCGGTTAACTTCTTGCAAGTGTAACACGAGGTATGCTGTTTCGAGTGCTGGTGGCCCCCGAATTTAATTTCGAATACACTTCTGAATTTTTATTTTACTTCAATAATATTTATTTATGGTTGCGGTTAATGGAAACACAATTTATTCCGAATTTCATTTCCATCTTTCAACGATGTTAAGTTGAAAGGCAAGCATTTAATTAGTAATTTTATAAATGTATACCTCGTAACTAAAAATAATTATCATTTTTTTCGCAATACCACTCTTTATAGTCGTGCACAGTATTATTTTAGCAACATTGCTTCTAAAGAGGTTTCTGGTAAAAGTATAAACACTACTGTCGATCGTACACAAATGCGGAACAAGCTCTTCAGCTGATTAGAGGAAACGATACGTTACGGCAACGAACGATACGACGAAGCACAAAGGGTGGATAAGGGTAGTTAAGAGTCCTCAAGGGCGCCAGTTTGCGATGTCAAGTTGGAGTCGCAACGGAGGTAATGCTCGCATCAGATTTCTGCGACACCGTATAAATTTCCCCGGGACCTCATCGGTTTGAGTGTGTTGTTGAGTGCGTGTTAAGTATGTTCCTGGTGTGGTTCTCTGCAATGGTGTCCCGTGGGAACCACATTTACATATGTAATGTTAGCATTGGGTATATACATCATTCCTCAGTGATGATGAACTGATAGAAAATCGAACAAAATATTTGTTTGTATAAGGCCAAATGTATATTTAGTTGCCCTAACAAAATAAATTTTTGAGTAAACAAAATTTGAAAAGCATCAAAATTACTTTTCTTTGTCTAACAAAATATATGTTCGAATAAACAAAATCTCTGTGTTGGGCCAAAAAAAAAAAAGACTGTAAAATAATTATTTTGTTTAATCAACTGTATATATTTGTTTGGCCAGTTATTTGACTGCCTTCGTTCGAAAATACAGCTCAAGAGTTTGTTTGTATTTTGTGTGACAGGATAGTAACCGTGTTTGTTAGTGCTTCTATTGATACCAAATAATCGTATAAATACACTAATAAAACAATGCAACAAAAAACTAACAAGTAAATCTTTAAAACTTAAAATATTAGTTTCTACTGTGAACAGTTGTCACATTAGCTGAGATTACTAAGGCGTAACGCTCGGACGCAGGTGATCCAGGTTCGAAACTTAGTCAAATCAGTAAAACTTTTTTTATCGGCCCAAACTGTCTAATGCACGTGTAGCCGAACAAATAATCTTTAGTTGCACCAACCAAATATTACAGTGCGGGGCAGCCAAATGAGAACAATAAATTAACTTGGTTTCAGCAACAAAATATTTCATTCCGCCTATACAAACAAATAATTCGGTTGCACCAAACAATTCTTGGTGGATTCAACGAAACTTTCTTCTTCCCAGTGTGTTGGCGAGTGTTCCTGCAGTTCCTTCAGTGCACAAACGTGGGAAGTACTTGTCATCGCGCTCTCCGTGTTGGGAAACGCAATTATTAGAGACGTTAGGTTTATTGCGCGTAGACTAGACTATAATACATTCGCGGTTTACTTCACACTTTTCTCAAGCCCTGCTGAAGTTCTACATTCAGGTTATTCCTTCGCCTCGCGCAAACCGAGCTCTATTAGGTCTACAAAATTACAGCAAAAAACAACGCACCGAATTCGTGCGCACTCAGGTGTAATAATATTTTGCATGAGAACTATTTCTTACTAGGAGCTACCAATACGTTCTCTGTGTTTTTATTCGTGTGTATTATCAATTATATATTGCAATTTATAAATAAAATATAGGTAAAACCTCAATTTAATTACAAAGGAAATACTTATATTTTAACAGATATATACGTATATATATATACACACACATACATACATACATACTAGGGGACCCAGCCCGTTACTTTTTTTTGTATTGTCACGGGGCTACAACAGTTACCATGTTAAAAAATTAGGTTATCATACACAAAGACTGAAAAAAATATTGCATAGATACATGTAGGTAATAATGAAATTATGTGAAATTAACTCAACATTGAAGCGATTGCGGCCCCATTTAATATTTCTCTATCCACTTAGCCACTGCGGTCCCACTTAACATAGTTCCATCCACTGAGCCACTAAGGCCTCACTTGGAATCGCTCTATCCACTGAGCCACTGTGGCCCCACTTAATCAACTCAACATTGAAGCGAGACATTTAAAGTGAACAAAAATTATATTCCATTACATTCATATCTCTATGCAATATTATCTATGTATGAATACAAAATCTTTCATAAGGAAAAAGTAATTAAAAAATGAGTTTATAGGGTAAAATGTAATGATTGCGTAATCTGATCTCGCTGAAATACGAACTTGACCTGTATTTTACCCTGAGGATTCGCTCTGCAAAATTTGAAGATCTTCTGAAGGGACTTCGAGGTATTAATGACGGACAGACGGACAGACAGACAGAGATCGTCTACTTATTATAGAGGAAGATAAACTCAAAGCCTCTGAATAATAGAGCATAGTTTTTTTCTGGTGCAGGAGCTAGGAGCCGGATCCGAATCAAGCCGCCATGTTGAAATTTTTTCTTCCAAAAATTGCTTATTTTCACGCAAAATCATACGTTTTAGCCCAAAAATACCTTAAAATGTTCCTTTTTTCCTTAAAAATTCCCCTTTTTCCCATTATGCAAAAAATGTCTCCCCAGAAAAGTACATTTTCAGTTATTTTATCTACCAGAGATCAGTGACCCAGCTCGCTCTTGGGACCAGAAGAGCTGGATTTAGGACTTTTGACATTTAATACAAAAAAAAAAAAAAAAGATTATTTTTTATTTAAATATATTTTTATAATTAAAAAATGTAAAGGCGAAAGTATTAAGTGTTATACATCACCGGACTCGTATTTTCAAGGTGCATACGATCTTTATGTCATATCCATTATGTATCCCAATGCCAAAGCTACCATTTTGGATTTATAAGCAAAAAAATTAAAATAAATATATTTAATATGTATGGAATAACTTACATTTCCGAAGGGCTCCCCCCCCCCCCCCCAGGCACCATGCCCAGCAGACTACTGACTCCCTCACCCCCTCATCTATACTCATACACATATCTCCAGCATATCTGCAGAATGAAGTTTCAAAGTCTCTCCTCGGGTAAACCAACTCTCATGTGCAGTGGGCTGGGGTCGAAGCAACGACCTGCGAAACTTGGAACAAGTACACAACCATTGTGACCAGAGACTCAAAGCGAATGGTGTTTACACGATGCTGAAGTTAGCAGCCAGGCCCTGTTACTTGACAGTAGCTTTGAAACGAATGGTGTTTACACGATGCTGAAGTTAGCAGCCAGGCCATGTTACTTGACAGTAGCCTTGAAACGAATGGTGTTTACACGATGCTGAAGTTAGCAACCAGGCCCTGTTACTTGGCAGTAGCTTTGAAACGAATGGTGTTTACACGATGCTGAAGTTAGCAGCCAGGCCCTCTTACTTGACAGTGGCTTTGAAACGAATGGCGTTTACACGATGCTGAAGTTAGCAGCCAGGCCCTGTTACTTGGCAGTAGCTTTGAAACGAATGGCGCAAAATTAGTGTCACAGGAAAGTAAATGAAGTGGCGCGAGTATTCACTCACGCAAACCTGAAATATTTAAAGAACCCGGTATCTGAAAGTGGTCGTTTATCTGGTTTGTATTTCGCGAACTATTTACAACACTTCAAGGACGGGAGGTCGTTTCGAGAGGACGGAGAAATATCCTGGAACTTATGTACCAGAAGATATATGGATTGTTAACTGCTTGCTAGAAATATTCTCCAACGAGACATTTAGAATAAGTGGCCGACTAAATAAAACATTGTTGTTTTTTTCGTTTTACTGGTGCGTTTGTTATTTAGAACTTAGTACGTTTAGTAATGGCCTGTGGAAATCGTACAGGTTGAAAAAAATCTGTTTCGATTACTTTTAATGTGATCTTTTTCTCAAAAAAAATATTGCCTTTATAATTTTTATACATCTCTTTGGCATTAACAGGATATCCCTTATCTATTAAATTTGATTTTATTAATCGTGTATCTTTTTACAGAATGTTCATGTAAATTTTAAAACCTAAGTAAAGAGTGGCTAACATAAATGAAAATGCGTAAAAGAAACGTGGCCTTGCTACCTGTTAAATACAAATAAACGTTTTAAATTCCATGTCACGGTGAAGAAAATCAGTTGAGAGTTTCGAGGAGAACTACGAAGAAATGTTTGAAGGCACTTGAAAGCGTTATAATAATGTCTAGTAGAATTCAACTGAGGGTTTATTACCTGTTACTGACAATACCATTTTCCTGCATTGTAAGATCATAGGCGAACCACACTGAAAACATTTACAGCATTTTCCCCAGCAAAATACGGAAAGGAATTTTTTTTAAATTTTTTTCTCGGAAACAATTATCATTAATGCATAAATTTATACATAAAGATTATGGAGACTGCCAGAATTGGGGATGTTTACGGCTGGTAAACAGTAAACGAGGAATTCATTTCAAGAGAGAGATAATACATAAAAAGTAACATTAAAAAACTGTAGCAACTATCGACCATCTCTGGTCGTTCAATCAAAATAGGCGTCATGTTTTGAGAGTTCGTAGTACTGTGAAGGGCTCTGAATACCAAGCCTGTAGCTACCAATTTCAATTGGGGAATTAATATTAAACGATTCTTTCACAATGCACAAACGTTGAAGATAACTGGTTTACAAAAACAAACAAGATACGTTCAACGCAACTTTCGCAGAGAATACTGCCCCGATAAGAAATTTTCAGAAAATTTTGTTCATTTACTTTTTTTTTTTTTTGTAAAAATTAGATTTGAAATTGAAATTTGTATATATATACACACACACACAATGAACCAGTATTCCTTTAGAAATGTCACGTAGTATAACTTTTGCTTGAGGAGTTTCTTTACAACTTATGCTATGCGAAGAGTTTACATTCATATTGGTTCTCCATTTATACTCTATTTGTCTGTAGGCTTGGTAGGTAGCGACCTCTCAGAAATCACCCCATGTAGGACGTGTTTGGTTCTTTACAAAATATGTCGTACATCACACGCGTTATATACTTCTGTAAACACAAAAGTTTCCTATTTCTGGTTAAATTGATAACTTTTACTTATATTTTGGATATAAATTTTAATATTTCATTTATAATTAAAACGAATAAAAACAGTAGGAAAATAGGTGTGTTGGAAATGCTTAGTTAGAAGTAGTTTCCATGCAAAATATTATTGAAATGAGTGTGCACGAATGCATTGTGTTGTCCCTTTGGTGGAATTTTCCTGAGTTGTTTAAGTTATGTTTGCATTAGGCGCGAGGAATATCCTGGAAACAGAACTTCACCAAGGGTTAAGAAAAGATTTAATTGACCGCGAATGGACTACATGCGTGTCTGCGTAAGTCTGAAACCTTTTCCTTTTATCCGAGGTTGCAGTGGGGGAGTCTGAATGCCAGTCGTAACGTACACAGCGGTATGTTGTGCTTTTGGGGAACTCTGCAGCACTCACTGCGGAAGGCTATGCTTCCGGTGTGTGCTACATTACGTCGCTCACGCCATTTACTAACCGTCGTTTCGGTTGTCTTATACGGCGACGATTGTTTGCAACCAACAGCCCGACACTGCGTGCCACCTCGCCCTTCGTGCTGATGGGCCAGCCGCATCCCCGCCACCGAAGTTGTGTCCAATAGGCGCGTCGCCGTGATGCGACCACAGCCAATCAAAACATAACACGCTGGTGTGGCCGTAAAACCTTCTAGAAAAAAGACGCGTACCCGGTCCCATATATCTTCTCGCCCTAAAACAGATAACGGTTATCGTAATACTCAACTAAATATACAAATTTTGGAACACCAAATATACATAAAGCTAACATTTCCAAAACGTCCAAAAAATTGAATAAAGGGTTTTATTTCACAGAAAAAGTAAAATAAATATTCCCTTATTAATATTTATTACCTCCTGAATTATTAATTACCAGTGTAACGTTAAAATTTATGTCAAATAAATTGTTTATTATAGAATAAGAATATTAGTAAAACAGCAATATCCATGTTCAGTTTTTTTATTATTTTCACTATAGTATAGCATTGAAATCAGTCAGTGGAAAAACTAACAAATATTAAATTAAGAAGTACTTTCAAAATTAATTAAGAAACAGCTAATCATAATTTTATTTGCCAATAAACTCCAGGAATGATTCTGGAAAAAACGTTTATTTTAACTTTCCAGGAAAAATGTTTTTATGAAGTAGAACGAATCTATAGGAAAATGAGTGAATAGCGCAAGACTAAAACATATTTTTTAAAAAATCCTGTGTGTTCGTTAATGGTAGGCAGTTGGGACCTTAGCCTCGAGTTCCGAAACTCGGCCACTCGTCGCTCCACTACTATTGACGCCAAGGAACAATCCAGCTACAAGGCTGTAGAAATAAGGTCTGCTGAAGAAGGCATGACGGAGTGAGTGATTCATTCATTTCCCACAGATTCCAGCTGCGGCAATAAAAAAAAATTCCCGGAGGTTTGCGGTGATACCTGCCGTAGCGAAAATTAAGTTTTACGTATTGATAGGAAAAATTCGCGAGTTCGGTGACCTGTAGGCTGGACTCCACAGTCATGTGTACACTCGAGCCTCAGGTGTTTGTTCATTGGTTGCTGCACCAGAGAGAGTAGCCAGTGTTACTCCACACCTGGCAGTATGACACTCGCTACTTGTTTCCTTGCAAGTCTGCTATTAGCTCAGTAATTCAGGGTTTGTCTAAAAAAAAAAAAACTGCGATCCAATTGCAAAATCAGCTTCAGTGTACACGTGTTTGACGTCCTTCTCGTCCTGAAATGAACTCGCGAAATGTTCCTATCGATACATATAGATTAAACTTGGAAATATTCTTCTGTCATTTTCAATAAGCGGTGTTCAGATAGCAGATGGTAGATCTATAAAAAGGCGCTTCTTCTTTTTCTCAATATTAATGCTAGCTCCGTTTTATATTAAAGTACATAAAAAAATAAGTTTATAACTAAGTAATTATAAGTTCTGCTGGCGTGGCAATTTTGCTGTTGTAATTACACATTTCCTCTACTTCAAGCAAAGTTATATTTTCTCCGAGAAACATTCAGTCTAACATTCTAACATTCTAACATTCAGTCTTACTAGTGCAAGTTAAATCAACGAAGGGCGATTGAGGATATATCAAGTACGCGTTCAATTTAATTCACATGCTGGCTTGAAACAAGCTTTTTGTGTCAACGGAGCGGGATGTATTGCTTAGTAGTTTCTCATAAACCCGATATTTCGTTACTAAATTAAAACCTTTCTATTCGTCCCTATACTGAGAAAATTAATTGCTTCAATACACCAAATACATTTGTTTGTGTAGTGTTTGTTGCAGCTAAACGATATTTTGTTGGTGCAAACCAAGCCTCAGTTTCGCCAAATGAATCAAATTTGTTCGCAAAGCCAAATAACTTATTTGGAACTATGTTGAGTGCGCGAAACAAATGTTTGGTTTTACCAAACAATTATTTCGTTGTTTTGGTACGCTAAACAAATATTTAGTGTAAACTGAGAGAAACCAAATATTTTTTTTTGGGTGGAGCCAAAAATGTATTTAGTTGCTCCAATAAATTGTGTTGAGTAAACAGAACTTGGAAAAAAAAAAAAAAAAAAAAAAAAAAAAAAAAAACATCTACCAAAACACACGTTTGAATGAACAAAACCTCTGTGTTTAGCGAAAATAAATTATACTGTAAACAAAATATTTTGTTGAAGCAACTGTAATATTTGTTTGGCCACTCTTTTGATTGCCTCCGTTCGGAAATACAGCTCGAGAAGTAGTTTGTAATTTTTGTGACAATTACGATAGTAACAGTGTTTTCTTTGGTACATTTTGATGGCTAATAATGGTATACATATGCTAGTAAAATAAAATCAACAAGAAACTAAAATGAAAAGCTGTAAAACTTGAATAACATGTTTATGCATGTGCGTACACACATTTCCAATGTCTTCAGTAGTCATGTTAGCTGAGTTGGCTAGGGCACAGTGCTCGGGTGTAAGTGGTTTAGGTTGAAATCACTGTCGGACTTTTTACACAAAACAAAACTTTTTAATGTGCGTACTGCGAAACAGATTTTTATTTGTGGAAACCAATTCCTGGTTTGAGCAACCAAATAACGACAAAATGATTTGGTTTCAATTAAAAACTAATTTATTTCCCCTAAACAAACAATAAACTTGGTTGCGCCAAGCAAAATTCGTTTGATCCAACAACACTTTTTTTCTCAGTGTAGTGTATTGTTAGCGCTGGCATATTATTTGATGAACTTAAATTGAACGATTAAAAACACCGATAATACATCGTTTACGCTTTGTCGTGTCAACTATTTTGATGTACATTCCAAGACAGAACTTGATGTGAAAAGATTGGTAAATCCGTGATGTCCTAATCCAATCTTCATTAGGTCCTCAATGAGTTTTCTGCAACGTGTACGGGATTTTCAGTAAAGAAACTTTCGGTAGGTCTCTGAGCCAACGGGATACATCGACAATTTATGCTGAACCAAGTAAAACAGATTGAATTGAATGTGTATTGAGTCAGAGAGCAAATTGCAGATTTTGAGGTGTGTTGTATTATGGGAATTAATAAAAAAATAACAAGAAATAGATTCTCGTAGTCGCTACAGTAATACATTGCTCTAATAATTCTTTTGTATCTAAGTGTTTAAATAAAATCGACAGATATATCAGTTAGATATATCTGGTAGCGTTTATTGTATTGGTAACGTTAGTTTGCAAATGCAAACCCCGTCAGGGTTTTTGAAAGTGTTTTTAGTGACATGTTGGAATCCTCTAGCACCGTACACAGATTCTACTGACATGATCAGTTTTCTCTCATAATTACACAACGTGCAAGCATTTTTTTAAAATACATTTTATACACGAAATATTGAAGTATTTGCGTTTCTATGCAACGAACGGACTTCAAGCTTATTTTTAACCCATGAAAATCGGAGCCAATAATTGCAAGGGGCTTAAGTGTTGACTGCAACGAAAGTTCCATAACCTCCCAGGCTGAGGTATACTGGTCCACGTGACTGCAAGCTTCTGATACTTTCTCGCACTGGGGCCAGAAATAAGCCGAGCTCTCGCGGGTTTCATAATGCATTAATGATGAGCTCTCGTGCGTCACGTCATACCCGAGGCTTGTAATGTGCCAGAGAAGCTTCGAACTGGCTATAATGGTTAGAGTCCCAGAAATTCCGCGGACTCAACTAAGGACGAGCGAAACAACATTCTCGTGTACATATGGGTCTGTGCTTCCATATGACCATATGACCATTAGACATGCCTCGAACGACTTTCAGCCAATAACGAACCTGTATGAAAAATAAAAACTGAATTCCGTGCTACCTCGTCTGGGGTTAAACTGGAGGAACATTCATTCAACTACTAACTGGCGCTCGAAAGCACATAGGATTGTGGAGTCCAGCTTGTTGCCGAACGAATCCGCAAAATTTCCGGGTCTCAAATAATTTTTTATTCCTGTTATCGTCCTTCATGATGTTTTGGTGGCTCACTGGCTAAATATGGGAGGCACACGAGTTCTAATCATATGTAAGGCACGGAAAATGTTTTTTGTTTAGAGAATAAAATTGTCAGTTAAATACAGGAAATAAAAGCACAAATGCAAGTGTGGCATACATTAAAATTAACTAACGTCGACGGGTTTATATATATATATATATATATAAACCCGTATATATATATATATAAACCCGTATATATATATATATATATATATATATATATATATATATATATATATATATATATATATATATATATATATATATATATATATATATAGAAACATCTAGAAAGGGCAACACCGTATAACTGTTACAGCCATACTTGTAAACAATTTTTTTTCATGGAGGTGGCACACACAGCATACTGCCTGAGGTATATAGATCAACAATAAAGATATCATTCCATGACACAATCTATAGCGTTCCTTGGAGAGGAAAAACGAGAATGCATTGGATCAGAACCTTCCACGATGAAGTGATATAGTCTTTATTACGAGGACTGATTAGGTGTCATTGAAGCAACAACCTAGACCTGTGGCCTATGGCAACATTTATAAAGTCAAGAAATCAGACCCTGAGTAAAGGTTGTGTACGAATTAAACACATAAGAACATTTTATGTAGAGATTTTTTTGTATTTATACATACATGCATACTGTACAATCCCGGCCGTGTCAATCCCGGATTTTCGCAAAAGGGAATCGCGCCAGACGATGCCGCTGGTCGGTGGGTTTTCTCGGGGATATCCCGTTTCCCCATACCCTTACATTCCGGCTCTGCTCCATTCTCGTCCCGCTTCATCTCATCCATCCCGCCGCGGAACGCCATGGCAAACCATCGCAGAATCATGCTGCCTAGTTGTCGTGGTCCCTATGCGGCCTCCATTCCCACGTTGTCGCCTTGGTTCCAACCAACCTTCGAGTTGCTAATCTCCACTCGATAACAAACACACACACACACATGCATATAATACATATAGCCTATGTACATCTGAAAATGGCGACCTTGTTTCTTTTGCTCAAATAGCATTGGCCACGTGTGTACTTTTAGCACGTAATAGAAGACAAAAAATTATCTGAAATTATTGAAATTCCTTCACTAACCAGCTGACAGCTCACTGTAATAGTGTCTGAAATGCATTGACATTATGCAATTACTCCTACTTAATTCCATTGCTTCAATTATTCACCGGTAACCAGTAATGTTTTACAGGTAATCCAATGAGTAACGTTATCCTATGACGAGGTTTTCACCGAGTTACATATTGCTGACTAGCATTAGAGCGTCTTGCAGAACGTACTTCACGCAGATGTTATTGACATAATTTCGTACTTCATTTGGTTGGATTTTTTTTTTATGCTTGGACTGTTTGTAAGTGTAGACTGCTCGCGATTGAGAACAGTGTGTTACCAGACGCTTATTGGCGAATGGCGTTTCACCTTTGTAGTCTTTAGTGCTCTTCGTCCAAATATTCCGTCATATTTAGATTACATGATTAATCTTGAGTTGTAAAGTCTTAACTTGGAACAGTAAACTTAGCACTTTTCAAAGCCATGATTGAGATGTAATATGCAGACGCTATGGAAGGAATAGTTTAAGGAAAAAGATTGAAAGGAAGGAGAAGATACAAGTTGATAGATGACATCAAGGAAGCGGAAAGTACATGAACCTGGAGAGGTTGGCAGAAGACAGGAGAGCATGGAGATCTACCACGTGAAAACCTGCCTCTGGGCAGAGCACCAATGATGGTGTATGAACATTGTGTAATATTGTACCGTATGCAAAATTAACATTATTATGGGCCTCAGCACTTCAGTCGTGTGCCAGTGAAATGAAACTCTGAAATTCTTAGGAGACTAAATATTTCACAAGTTTGCTGGTTCTTACGCCAATATACATTAACAATAACGGAAAACAAAATAAATAATTTCAGCAATTACAAATGTTTACCTAACCATTTAATTCAACGTTGATACATAGGACTACTTTTCTTCCGTAGTTACCAAATGCACCGGGTGCATGCTAGTCTGTGTGCCCGTTAAAATACACGGTAGTCCTGAACTACGGGTACAAACTCTGTGATGTGATTCGCTATGGAAAATGGGGTAGGAAACATTACACGAACAATGTCGTACAGTAACTCGTAAGAGAGATAGCCTTCCTTGAAAATCGATATTTCAAATTGTTCTACCAGAAAATAATGAAACCTGCACGAAATGAATGAGCTATTCTGTGAATAATGTTTTATTTAACCAAGACCTGAAACCTGCGAACAGTTGTGGCGTACTGTCATCCCCTGCATTGAGACACTTGGGTGCGGCATGTTATTGTCCTATCAATGCGTGTGTGTAACCCTCGAGTATTTTGTAAAGACGTCACAATCAAACGTTACTGCACGGAAATACGTTACCCTGATGCAACACTCTCAGGTGAACAGTGTTCGAGACAACTTGGTTGCCTGCCAGGTACGCAACCCGCTCGACAAGGGAAGTCTTACGAACACTACTCGACTGCTGTGTGTGAATGCATGGTGATGGTGACAGGACAGCATGTTCGTGCAGTCTGCGGGTATTATAAAGTCGAAGGGGAAGACCGTAGAACGTAACTGCACGACAACGTGCCTTGCAAATCATCCGTGTTTGCGTCTCACAGTAGCTGTTCAAGGTTTCGACCATCCGCCTTCGATACACAGATAGCGACGCACACTCGAATGTCTGACTTGGGCAAAATTTCATGGGGTGTGGCGAATGGCAGTAGAAGCATCAGTAATCCGAGCGCGAAGTTCAGCTACCGCGTTGACGCGGGGCCGCATGTACAAATGTCTTGAGAAGGCCCCGCAGAAATAAATCAAGTGGCGTCAGGTCTGGTGAGCGTGGCGGCCACCTCGCTGGTCCGCCTCTGCCTATCCACGATCACCAAATATGACGGTAAGGTGGTAAACGGGCTTCCAAACTGAAGTGCGCAGGGGCTCCGTCGTGCTGGTACCACGCACGTGGCGTGTGTAAAAATCCACGGCCTCCAACAGAACGGGCAGTGTGTCCTCTGAAAACCCTCGATAAAGGTGGCCAGTGAATCTTGGCGGTAAGAAGTACGGTCCGGTGAGATTGTCGCCGACAATGCCGGCCCAGACGCGAACAGCAAATGTCACTCGGTGGCGGTGTTCAACCATTGCGTGTGGGTTTACGTCGTTCCAAGACGTGACTGTTTCGACTATTGATAACGCGATAACGACGTGGAAGAAGCCTCGTCTGTCCACAGGATGTAGCGAGGAAAGCCAGGTTCTTCTGCGCAGTGATGCAGAAACCAGTGAGCGAAATCGACACGTGGCTGGAAGTCAGCTGGGTGTGAGGTTTGCACCTCTCCACGATGACACGGGTGTAGAGGTTCTTCTGCGCAGTGATGCAGAAACCAGTGAGCGACATCGTCACGTGGCTGGAAGTCAGCTGGGTGTGAGGTTTGCACCTCTTCACGATGACACGGGTGTAGAGGTTCTTCTGCGCAGTGATGCAGAAACCAGTGAGCGACATCGTCACGTGGCTGGAAGTCAGCTGGGTGTAAGGTTTGCACCTCTTCACGATGACACGGGTGTAGAGGTTCTTCTGCGCAGTGATGCAGAAACCAGTGAGCGAAATCGACACGTGGCTGGAAGTCAGCTGGGTGTAAGGTTTGCACCTCTTCACGATGACACGGGTGTAGAGGTTCTGCGCAGTGATGCAGAAAAAAGTGAGCGAAATCGACACGTGGCTGGAAGTCAGCTGGGTGTGAGGTTTGCACCTCTTCACGATGACACGGATGTAGAGGTTCTTCTGCGCAGTGATGCAGAAACCAGTGAGCGAAATCGACACGTGACTGGAAGTCAGCTGGGTGTAAGGTTTGCACCTCTTCACGATGACACGGGTGTAGAGGTTCTGCGCAGTGATGCAGAAACCAGTGAGCGAAATCGACACGTGGCTGGAAGTCAGCTGGGTGTAAGGTTTGCACCTCTTCACGATGACACGGGTGTAGAGGTTCTTCTGCGCAGTGATGCAGAAACCAGTGAGCGAAATCGACACGTAGCTGGAAGTCAGCTGTGTGTGAGGTTTGCACCTCTTCACGATGACACGGGTGTAGATGTTGTCCGCGCAGAATCCTCAACACGCTTTGGTGGCTCGCATGCATTGTGCGCGTTATAGGCCAAGAGTGCGCTACTTGATGGTGAATCGTAGATGCGTTCCAACAGTTCCTCCTCAAACCTGTCCGCGCGGAGCTTGCGTACCAGTTTGCTGTAAATGTTCTGGTCTGGCGAAACTGTCTGTCCACGGATGTGAACATCCGACGACCCGGATGGCGTTTGTTTTTGAAGGTCTGTTCATACGGACGGTGTGCAGCTGTCGCGTTACCACTCGCGGCACCACGCACGAGAGGCATATCCGCCATTTCTGCGCGCGTGTACTGTCTCCGCATGTAGCGAACCAACAGTGCAATGCCACGCTGTCACACGCGCAAGTGGTGCTAACTCACAGCCGCGCGCGCAGCTGTCTCGTCTCGGAGTACGATCTGACCTGCACAGCGTACCTGGCATGCTACCAAGTATACCCTTACAAACTTTGTACGTTGTCTCGAACACTATTCGCCCGAGAGTGTTACATCAGGGTCACGTGTTTCCGTGCAGTAACGTATGGTAATGACGTCTTTACAAAGTACCCGAGGGTTACTCACACACTGGTAGGATGATAACATACCACCCGCCAGTGTCTCAATGTAGCACGTGATAGTACACGACAACTGTTCGCAGGTTTCTGCTCCCGGTCAAAGAAAACGTTATTCACAGAACGACTCTTTCATCTCATATTCGTTTCATTACTTCCCGGTAGAACCGTCTGAAACATCGATTTCCAAGGGTCGCTACCTCACTTACGAGTTACTGTACGACACTGTTCGAATAATGTTTTCTATCCCATTTCGCATAGGGAATCACATCACAGAGTTTTTATTTGTAGTTCAGCACCATGCTGTATATGCAGGTAGAGACAGTGAAATTTTTCCAAGGTTGATTTAATCGTGAACAACTTATATAAGTGATTTTCAGAATACTCCATAGTATATATGTTCTGTTTACGGCATCTTCACCCTTCTTGAATCAAACCTTTAAAATTTCACCCCATGTATGACGTTCTTATTTTCTTATTTGATGACATATATCTCAAGAATTTCATATTTCGGTTAATGTATGAGAATGTTGTTTTTTTTCCTCGCTTATATTTTATGTATTATTTATACTATATTTTATAATTTATTTGGATAGAAACAGTTGTTCGTTTAGCATAGTAAGAACTCGATATCACGCGCAATATTATCAAACTGAGTGCACCCGAATGCGATGCGTTGTCCATTTGCTGTAATTTTCAAGTTTTGGTTAAGCTTTGGTTGCATGAGGCGGATGAATAGGGTGCAAGTAGAACCTCAGTAGGGCTTGAGGGAAGTCGTAAGTAACCATGGATGAACTATACACGCTATTCGCCGCAAACTACGTCCATCAGTGCGGTTTGTTGGCGCTTCGCTAGTTCTCTACTGTGGTTTTATACGCCGTGATCTGAAACGTGGTTCCGGATGTGTTTTAATGGGGGTTGGTGAGGGGGAAATGGGTGTGCGGCAATTAATACTGACCGACAAATTTTAATTGCAGCACTCGCTTTGTGCCCGGGAGGTGAAATACGCCAGCGAAAATGCCATCACGTTTTACGACTGCGGCCGAACTTCGATAAATATATTTTATTTTAGCTTTATACGTTAACTTCTGAGTGCTGTGGAATATACACACTGTGCATTACTTAAATTGTCATATTTATTTTAAATGTTGTCAAAATATTAAATATGGCTGGTAGGATAAAGTAACTAGGGCCTCAAAAGTGCTCACTTTACCGTGCACAGCGAATAATATTTTTCATCATCTTAAAGATTTCGAAACGAGTTATCACTCATCAAATAACTAATATTAATCGTGCTGAACAGTCTTATACACCATTGTTCCACAAAAATGTTATTTATCACGAAAAAAAAAAATGACGACTGGAAACAATTTCAGCTCGTGTAGTTAGCTCAGAAAATACGTCTTGCATCCCTACATGCAGCACTTAATGCCAAGGAGAATTTGCAATTTCTAAATACGCCATGCGGAAAACGCACTCCTCGTCTTTTACGTTATGTCCCCAGACGGATCCATTAACTTAATGGATCCGTTATAATATGCATAGTAAAGAGTGTGGTTACCATCGCTTGGATTCCACATTCTTGTAAGGGATGTCCATGCACTCTTCAGAACATCCCATGTTAAGAGATGGAACGATATCACTCACTGACAAGCTTATGAACTCGTTGTCCTTGCAACATGGCAGTCATTTCTTTTTAGTAAGTGTTCATTTGTGTTTTGTATTTTTACTTATTATTATTCCTGCGATGCGTTTTATATGGTAGTAATTAAGTATTTTTATAACACAGGAATAGGTATACATTAAAAAAAATACCAGAAATGCTTTATTACATATGTACACTCATCAGTCATAATCGCCTTTTTAACTTACAAGGCCCATAATTAATTACTTTCAATAAGTCCATAAATTCAGGGGCTATTAAAAAATGTATTTATTCACTTTTAATTTTTGCTTATACAAAAACACATAAAGGAAAACTCCAAAAGAATTTACTAACTGACCGTTTAATACACTAGTACAAGAATACTATTTGTATATTTTATTGATCAAATTCAGCTACAATCGAATTTGGCAAAATTCAGTAATGCGATAGTAATCGATAGATTCATATGAAATCGGAGCCGAGGCTGTTTTAATGTAGGCTGATACGCCAGATCCAGCTGGAAACATCCAGTTACATCTCGCTCAGGAAGTCGCCATTTACCACTAATCTCAGGTGCGATATTGCACAAACCAGCTTCTTGCAATTCTGACGAATAGAATTCTTATAGCAAATATGATTTTTTTTTTCCAGTCTATCAATCATTTCTTCAAAAGGCGAAACCAGGTATCGGCTGTCCACAGTAAAATTACCACTTTTGAAAGCCCTGCTTAAGATCTGCTTGTATGCATGTTGTGGATTCCTCCGTCTTATGTAAAATTAACATTGTCATGGGCCTCATCACTTTATTCATGCGTCGGTCGAGTGAAACTGTAAAAAATATTAAAGACGGAAATACTTCACAGATCTGCAAATTTTTCACATCAAAAATAATTATTTATTATATAAAAACATAAACACACAATGAAAAATGAACTAGCCTATCAAAATTACACATAAATATTATAGCCACTATACATCTAAGTTTTAAAAACCTTTATTAATGAGAGGTACGATGAGTAAGAAAAATATTTAAAGTCATATGGCGATTTGGTTTTTAAATTCAGGGCAGATGCTTGGATACCCAGAAATACCATAATGAATATAAATATATAAGTGTCCACGAATCATGGACACCATATAAATTGATAAATATAGCAAAATTTTAAACTTCTTTAATTTCCAAAACAATGTCGATATTGAACCATCAAAATCAATCAATCTGCCTTATTTGTCAATAAATTCTAAAACAATGTTATTAAATTGCTCATTATTAATTTGATAAAATAATTGGATAACAGGGCTCATTAATTATATAATCTCTAAAATCAAACATGTTTTTTTTTTGTGGAAAACTAGCAATTATATTTGTCTCCAAGTGTTCAGATTCATTATATCTTTTTAACATGTCATATGGCAAATTACAATGAACATTGATTGTTTAATATGGAAAAAAATTTGGCAATTTAATACCCACAACAACGTTGTCTTTTTCAATAGTTATTTTTTTTTCAAAACCGAGAATATCGCATAAAGTATCATCAAGTTTAATATCGAACGTGGTTTAATTGTTATTCTATTATCTCACTGTCTATTGTTATTTCAATGTTGTTGTTGAAAATGGCTCAATCCAATTTATAGCGTCTTTCAAAGATTCAACATCAGTTGTATTCTGGGAATATTTATAACAGTATATATTTTTTAAATAAAAATGGGACTCATTGTTTCAATGGTAGTTATTGTATTACTCTCCACATTTGGAGTTAAAAATTTTGCATGAAAACTAATTAATGCTATCGATTTATCTTTATGAACTATATGATACTGAAGTTTCTTCTATAGAATAGAACTATTGTTTGTGTACTTGAAAACTTCATTATTATGCATTTATTACAAAAATTATTGTAGTTAAATGAAAAAAGTTGACTGGGGTGTTGGTGTTTCAATTTCTCAAGAATCTTCTAAGAATAATAAAAATTGTGAACTTTTGCCCGATAATATTAGAAGGTTGATTGTAGGGCCACTCAACAGTGAGAAGACAAATTTAATCATTAATTTTATTTATAAGATAGGATGGCAAATTTTTAATAAACTCTATGTTTGCTCTAAAAGTTTGAGTCAACCAAAATATATTCAATTATAAGACGATTTTGAAGTGATATCCAAAAAATTTGATGAAAAAATGGTCTATTTTTAAGTAGTAATGGTGAAATGGTTTCACTATACCAATGTGAAAATAAGCCTCTCGTAATTTTTGATGATGTAATACTAGAGGTCCGCATAAAAATATTGATGTTTTTTATCTTGGGCAGACATATTCCAGAGTCCCCAAGCAATTATTATGAGATAACCAAATTTTCTGTGTATATTTCGACAAGATGAAGCAAATTTGAGATATATATAGCGATTTTGTTGGAGGAGACATGAGTTTTGAGAATTTTAAAGAGATATGTGCCAAGTGCTGGGACGAAGATTATGGTTTTATTACAAAAGATATGAATAGAAAAATGGATGGTGGAAAGTATCGTAACCAAATAAAAAAACTTAATATTTGAACTCTCTCTCTCTCTTGTGAATTCAATATTTGTGTAGTTGAGCAGCTGCGACTAGCAATAAGTTCTACAAATTAGCTTATATTCTTCATTTACTGAATTGCAGCGCATTTTCGTAGTGACAGAAAAAAGCTTTTCTTCTCTCTTGTCCATAACTAAACTTCAGTGCACTCTCATAGTGACAGAAAAAAGCATATCTACATTATCGTTCGCAACTGAACTGTAGCAAACTCTATCTGCTACACTGGCCTTGGCGAAATAAGTTTTCCTTGTCTGCAAACTCTGTCCCCAACAGGAAATATGTTTCCATGCTGTGCTGATATCTCGGAAAGATGCGGAAAGTTTACTCCCCGCAGAGAAGATGCTGTGTGTCGCTTCTGCAAGAGTGAATAAAATTATTTCCTCACCAAGCTTCGAATACTCCCATTATTAACATTGTAGCTCGCCTCATGCAGTATTTTTATCAGTGCCTCGCTCGCCCAGCCACTTTGGCTCAGCGGTTGGGTGCTTGGTTTGTAATTCGAGATTCGGGGTTCAATTCCTGGTCGAGAGGATAATTTAATTGTATGAAAAGGCTCCCACACTATTAAATTATCTCCAAAACATTCAACATTTGAACCAAAAACCATTTCATTGCTCTTGCCCATATACTCTGTATATGGGAATTAATGCAAAAAATAATGTGTGTTTTCCTCATACGGTGTAAGGCGCCTGCAGCATATGAGAGAGTACAAGAATAAAAATAGTAAGAAATCTATCACCTCTCCACTAAAAAAAAAATAATTAAAAAAAAGGTCGGCTGGTGGATGAGGTAATGGGTTTCTCGTATTGGAGTTTTGTTGGCGTTAAATATGGCCAGAAAAATATAAAATGGATTCCCTGGCACGATAGAGATATTTGTAAACTCTAAAAACAAAATGTCTCTGGCGAGGCATTGGCTTGCTCGCAAACCTCTGTGTTTCTTTTTTTAAAAAGGTGCATATGCGTTTATATGTACACATTTTATTTTATAAATCATTAGAGGTCTATTGCAGATCTTGACCCAACTCAATAATTGAACTAAAATTCAGCCAATTTCAAGCTAAATTCAAGTAAATTTGTAATTCCCTGTCAAATCGAAATCAATTTTCAACATGTGTTCACTCTTTGTGTGTGGTTCTTTAAAGACTAATTTTCTACTTAAATCATCATTTTTCTGATGAAAATTCACGAATTTTCATACTTTTCTTGTGATATTTTTGACTAATTGATTTGACTTTCAAATTTAAAGTAAATATTTACCATTTTTGACCATAATTTTGACCCTATTCACCACTAAAATGGACCACTGATAAAAGAGTGAACAAAGCACGTTTGAAAAAAAAAGTGCGCTTAGTGATAACAAAGATTTGGGTCAAATTATCTTGATCTTGGGGATGAAACTGAAGAGATGAATCATGTCTTCAGAAGAGATTGAAAAACTGTTGCTTGAAAGTGAGAAGTTTGCGTTAATTTTAGTTAAATTATTGTGCTGCGCCAAGATCTGCAATAGTCTTCTACTAACATGATAACACAAAGTGCGCAGGAATGCAGTGTGTGGTCCCAATGGTGTAATTTTCTATACCCGTTTGCGTGAGGTGGAGGGATATCCTGGAAATAGAACTTCAGCAAGGCTTCAGCATAGTCAGGCGTAATCGCGAATTGACTATAATCCATGTCGTGGCTAAGCACTCGTCAACTCAAAGTTGAGGGGGGGGGGGATGCATTTGTGGGTCGGATGACTCGCTGTGTGTGTGGTTTTTCCTCTGCGCTGGCGGCTAAAATCCAGCGCACGTGAGAGAGTAATTGCGTCGCGCACCACCATTTTTTTTTTTCCCCTGCCAAAAACCAACGCGCGCACAGGACGGGCTATATCGCTCGTTAATGGTAGCGCAGCTCTTGTTAATTAAACCGCCCTTCGCACTTTTGGGGTCTCGTCTGACGAGAATATTCACACCACGAACGAATGTAGTTAGGCGGGAAGAAACTGCAAAAAAAGAGCAACTGTTTCGACTAGCAACATTTCATATTTAAAACGTTACATCAAGCGTTTTGATTTTGCACACGTTGTGCATTCACAACACTGCAATCGATGAAACATGATAGTACAAACTACAGAGGGAAATAATTAGAGACCCTAAAAAGTTGTTAGTGTTTTTTTAATTACAAGCTCGGCTTAAAAATTGTAAGTAGGGATAAGAAAATTTCGTGAGTTCAACGACCCGAATGCCAAGACTCCACTGTCCTGTGTTTATTCCAGCCCCAGCTGTTTGTTCATTGGCTGTAGTTTTAGATCGTAGCTAGTGTTATACCATACTTGGCAGTATTGAATGAGCTGTGTGTTTCCTTGCAAATATGCTATTGGCTCAGATGCATCCAGGGCGTGTTTAGGAAACTGTGGTCCAATTGCAAAGGTGATTTCACTGTATATGTGTTTGACGTCTGTCTAGTCCCGAAAAGAATCCGCGAAATTTTCCTATCCCTACATATAAGTATTTACTTAGGAGACAAATAACTTCTGGTATACCTCAGAGACATGTGCTAAGCTTTAAATGGCGATGTTCCAGTATTCCGATTTAGTCAATGCATCATCTAGAAGAGGGTTGGAGGGGGTGGGGGGTGGAAACATTTGGGGGAGTTGGGTATGGGTATGGGTCATCACTGGAATGCAAGGGGGGGGGGGAAAGGGAGATTCCCGAGAAAACCCGCCAACCCCAGCGACATCGTCCGGCGCGATTTATACATGCAAAAATCCGGGAGCGAACACCGCCTGGAATTGAACCCGGTTAGCGGGTTGATATGTAATGCGGATCCAAGCGCTGCGCATTGAATTAGTTAAAATACGTGCAAATTAAAGCCAAGATCTAGTAAATTTTCACATTTCCTGGAGAATCTTTAAAATTGTACCTCAAAATCGAGCAAATTTAAGGCCAAAATCAAACAAATTCCGACATGTTTCAAGTCCATGTGAGCAGGCTTTTTTTTAAACTTTATCTGCAAGCTTATTTGTCTAATAGTGTTAAAATTTCAACACTATCTTTTGCTTCTTCTAAATACATTTTTCTCTATATAAATTACAAATGGAATCGCTTCTCAACCAGTTAAACAATTCTTTTGAATTCACTAAACTACGAGATCTCAAACAAAATTAATAGTTTGCTGCTACAGATTTTCAAATTTATGAATCTAATTTTGGTAAAAAAATTAATTGTATTCTAGACGGTAAGTACCAAATTTACTTTGGGTGATATCTATGGAAAAATATTTGATGCATACACTTTGAACTTTGTAAATGAGAAAGACGTTTTTATAGAATATAGAGGCTTAAAAGAAATAAAAAATGAAAAAATTTATGCATAATTTTGAATATCTTAAGAATTTCATAAAATTTTGTAAATTTTTTTTTACTAATGATTTGGCGTGCAGATTTATATTAAATTGAGCATATTTGACTGGAAAAGGACCCTGCAAAACAAGTTCTGTTAAAATTTGTTTGATTTAGATTGCAGATTTGGATTTAATTAGCTTGATTTTGGCCTCAATTTGCTTATTGATTTTGAGAATAAAATTTAATAGATAAGTGATGTCTCCAGAACATTTATATAAAAAAAAAGGTGCTTGAAAATGAGAAATTTACTCGATTTTTAGTTTAATAATTGCGCTGCGCTAATATCCGCTTTACATATTTACTGTTTGCCTATATGGCAGGCGAGTAATCTGACATCTACTCTCCCGCGGCCCTATCATCTACTAAAGAACCGCTGTTACCACAAGTTCCGCGAAGTGAAAATACACTTGTATTTACTATTAGTGTAAACTGTTTACACAGGTGATATTTTCAGCCCATTGATGATTCATTATTGTGAAGAGTCAGTCACATATTAGTTATTTAATAGTAGAATACTTTAAATCGAACACAGCTATTATAAAAAAAAAACCTGATTTTGAATGTTAAATACACCAAAGATAGATACAGTGTTAATAGCGACATTTGAATAGTAAAAATCTACCAACTTGGTGTATATAATCCATCTATTATTTATGTACGTGAGATCTCAGTTGATAAAATGTGCCAGCCTGCAAGGAAAATGAGGACTGTCACATACTGCTTGGTCTCGGGTAAACCTGGAGTTTCAGTCAATGAACTCGAGGCTCGAGTTTACAAAGTATTGTGGAGTCAATCTTTTTAGAATTGGTCATAGTTTGCGTTTGATGACCGCATTCGAAATTACAAGTTTATTCCGTTTTTAACTTACGAGCTCTGCAAATATGTTGTTGAACTGTCCTGGCAGTTTTGCGAAGGAAAAAAATCCCGGACACTTATTCTGATTATTGTGAGTGAGTCTTACTGACCAAGGGAAGGTTTCAGAGACTTGCGTAAATTGCCTATGGTAACTGAAAAAGAAAGAAATGATAATTTTGAAACTTTGCCACATGCCAACAGTTCGAAGAGAGTAGCTAAACCGTCGAGAATGTAAGAGCATATAAAAGTAGAAATGAAGAATGATTTTCAATCTCCCGGGAACTCTATCAAATAGTTTCCTAATTATGTCGTGTATCACAAGCGCTTTATATTTCTGTTAACACAAAAGTTTTTTATTAATGATTAAATTGAAATTTTACATACATTTTATTTGTAATTTATAAAATTACATTTATGATGAATATTAACAAAAACGGAGAGAAAATAGGTGGGTTGGCAAATGCCTATATCCGTCTCACGCTTAGATTGCAGTACAGGGCTTATGGCGCTCACTATTTCTAGATTGCTTCACCTTTGTGATGTAACTGGCAAGCTGAGAAACAAGTGTGCACTGAAGGAAACGACCTGATTAAGATAATTTTTATCTGTTTACCTCACTGCCAACTCATAAAGGAATACAATCCTGCGACGCAAAGCTAAGCGGCTCCTTTGAAACTGAAGCCTGTGAGAAACCCTATCATTGTGATTGGAAGGCGCGCAAACAACGTAGATAGTTTTCTTTTCCGAAGTTGAAAAAAATAACTTATCAGCCAACAGCGGCCGCAGGAACAAGGGCAGCGTTAAAGACAGAAATCGTGCTTTGGAAAGAGGGAGTGAAAGTCCATTACCCCGCACACTGCAATTGTGGTGGGTTGTACGTTTGGTGTAATTTTCTAGACACAGATAAGCTTTGTTTTCGTGAGGCGAAGAAATACCCGGGAAGTAGAACTTACGCAGGATTTCATAAAACTTGGTTAGTAATGAATGGACTATGATAGTTTCTGCCCCACCCTACAAGCTTCTCGCATCGAGCAGTTGTAGATGCTGATTGTGGCAATTGTCGTGAAAGGACTTCCCTTTGTGGGTCACGTGACGTATATTACGAGGCTATTTTATTTAATGGTCATTCTCGTTACTTTTCATTTGGTCCTTTTCACAGCTCTCGCCTTACGATTTGGCACGCTCGAAGTTGGCTAACAATCTAGCCACACTGAAAGAAAAATATCGCTTTAGGAACCATAACTCTGCAGCGGTTACACTCCAAGGCTGTCAAAATAGAGAAAACAGCCTTGTTTTGTTGTGGCTACCCTACGAATAGTGTTAAAGGTACAAGGAAACGCCAACAGAACATATTGTAAAATGTCAGTGTGTCACAAATCAGTGACGTCATTACTTTATACCGAATAGATTGCTGCGATTACAAAAGAGCAGGGTTCTGACTACAATCCAGTATGGTCAGAGTTAGTAACTTCCGCGAAAACAAATATGAGTACACGGTAGACTTCAATACTATAGGCATCTAACAGCAGTATGTCTATTGCGATTGGTTGCTGTCTGCTTGAGAAGGTGTTTGCCACCCCAGGCGGGCCACTCAGAATTCAGCAACATCGGCACGGCCCATACGTGGTTGGTGAGCAGACAGTCCGCACGTGTTGAAATATTAATTTAGCCAATCGAGAAAGGTGAACGACCCTACAGAGTTTTGAAGAATAACTTGTCTTGAAATCTTTACACGGAATTTCACTACCCCTGAGTATGGCATCCCATAGAATTCTGCTCTGAAGCCGCTGCAGAGCTGATTGTGCACCCAGCATTAACATATGGTAGTGGTAATATAGGCTGTTCTGTTGCCTTTACTGAGCGGCATGGTGGCCCTAGCCATATAGCGTGATCTATTGTAATTCCCTCGTCGGCTCATAAGATGCGCTCCTACCTGTACTTATTTTTCAAATCTTGAAAAGTTCCTTGTGGAAGCAGGCAGCCTCAAACTGCCGGACCTTGTGTTGATAGACTGACGCCTTAGACCACTCGGCTATTACTTCATGTCACTTATGAGATTCAGGTTTTTTAATGTATTTGTTTACATTGTTGAATTTTATGTAAAGCATGTCATGTAACGTGTCTGAAGACGAATCTGAACGCGACGAATTCACACATAAGTTAGGTTATTTATTTAATAAAATAATCGTTCCTTTATGTTATATGCATTTATATTTTAAACATTGGGTGACATCTGCTGTAAAATTGTTTTACGTGTAACGTTTATCTATACAGGTTTTTTTTCCCCATCAGATAATTTGTAGTACCAATAAAATATGGCGTTAAGCGTTTGTTATTAAATTTTTATGTCCTGATATACGTCTTTTAAAAGCGAATAGGACATTCCAGCAACCTTTGTTGCTATCATTACATTTAAAGCCTTACATGGCGGTGTTTGTCAATACTTTAAAGGGTGCACGGTATCCTCACAGACTGTCAACAGGCTCAACTAAATAAATATCACTTCACACTAGCATAATTTTCATATTTATCTTCTGTATTGTCAGTTCTACTAGTTCTATATTCTTTAAAAGCATTAGAGAGTGCCTTTAACAGTCCACGACAGTATTGTAATTATCATACTTGCTTGCTAACTCTACAATACTAGCTCATTAACATTAACAGAATAGGCGGACACCTCCAACAGTTCACGACATTGTTGCAGCTACCATACTTCTTACGGAAATGTTTTAAACAAATAAAACGAGACGACTCGTACAGAACATTGTGTTGCAATTACCAAACAGCACTGCTGGGTTTACAGTAGCTTGTTCTGTTACCATGACAACACTGTAAGACTGTGTTCACAACTATCTGCATAGTTCGTATTACAGAAAACACTGTTCCTGCTACACAAAAGATGGTATTACAACAGAGTAATTTTTTTTTTGGCGATATTTATATTGTTCTCCTAACATTTTGGATCGTAAAGTATTAAAGAACATTCTGTTTGCCGGTACTCTAAAGTTTAGTTGTGACTGCCATAAATTGTCATTACAGAACTGTTCTGTTAAATTGCAGCTGCTGATTTTTTTTCAGTGCAGATCGCTTTGCCACCTTTCCCTCCCCCATCCAATCAGACTTTCCCCCTGAAATTGTTATTACGGGAACCGTAAAAAAAAGGACATTGGGACCTAAAAGCGATTGCTGTTTGCGCAAATATATTTTACTGCACAACTCGTTTATTTGCAAAGTAGGGACATGTGTGTTGCAATATTGTGAAAAGCATATTTAATTTTCAAGATAGCTGTTTTACGCACACAATTAGAAATTATATATATATATATATACTACAAGCTTTGCAATATCGTTTCAATTTGGGCATAAATAAACGATACTCATTTCTTTGTGCAGCTTCTACTGTAACTTTAATGTAACGTTTACAAGTTGTGGAAAAGTCATCACGACATCATAGTACTGGCGTAAATTCACTTAGATCTACTTATGGTAACACAGTACTGGCGTAAATTCACATAGATCTACCTATGGTAACATAGTACTGGCGTAAATTCACGTAGATCTACCTATGGTAACATAGTACTGGCGTAAATTCACATAGATCTACCTATGGTAATGAGCTAACAGATGGAACGATAGTAGGAAAAAACAGGCACCCGGATTCTGATAGGAACCCTGGATGATTGTGCCACAGAATACTCAAGAATACAGAGTTGAAACAGCCACCCATACTACACACGGAATGACGTTAACCAATCAGCGCCGTGCAACTTGCTCGCCAGCCGGCAGCTCACGTCATAAGAAATATTTGGAGGCACGCGATAGCCAATCAGGTGCAAGGCCCGTGAACTCACGCTATATGCTCACGTCACATGAACCGCTGTGCGTCGTTTCTCTTCATTTTACTACTTATAAATAGGGGCCGCCTGTTTTCCGCGAAAACATTTACGCGAAGGCTAGACTCCAGTGTTCTATGGGCATATGTACAAATTAGTATAGGCTGTTCACTATAAAGTGAGCACTTTTTAAGGCCCCTCCAACATTCATTAACCACTAATAAATATATCTTATCGCAGCCTCAGGCATTAAATCTTGAAGGTGGTGAAATGTATACACTGTGTTTATTGGTCACATTGCAATTTATAATGGGTCTTAAAAAGTGCTCAGTTTACCGTGAACAGTCTATACACGCATGTATTTTTCATTTTGGTTCCCCGGACCAGTGTGTGGTTAGAAGATACAATTTCTGTGTTGAAAATGTCGAGCTAATATTACGTTTTGTCGAGCAGCGGCGGGGTCGGATCCTCCGATGTTACACACAAGCCATTGTTTGACGTTCGAAAGTACGAGGGACACCGTACAATGCCTTGTCAGTATTCGTCCGCGAGACGCGAATCTGCTAGAGAAACAATGGAAAGAAACCACGTTACTCCTGGCAGGGGATGAATGTGCACACTGGCCTGACTGCCTCTCCCGATATTGGCAAACTCGTGGGATGACGCTATAATATTCACACTTTTCCAATCATCTCGTGTCTTTCCTTTGGCCTCCGCTATTAAAAATAAGTTTTGTCTGTAGGTCATTCGTGGTTACTTCCATTTTATCCGAGGCTCTGTCAAAGAATTACTTCCAGAACATTCCCCCGCCTCGTGCAAACAAAGACTAGGAAATTTTCTCAAAGGGACAGCGCGTCGTCTCTTTACGCACCCACTCTAGTCATATTTTGCACAGAATCTTCTTCTTTGTAGGCATTATCAGTTCATCTATTTTTACCTCACTCTTTGTTCATATTGGTTATAAATTAAATATTACAGTTCACACACTAAGTATAAGTAAAAGTTCAAATTATCCAAAAATTAGATACTTTTATGTTAACACAGGCATGAAACGCGTGTGATTGATGACGTATTTAGGAAACAATCAAACACATCTTACATGAGGTGATTTTTCAAAGTTTTGATTCCAATAGTAATTGTTACGAATTAAATCAGACATCGCGAAATAACTTTAATTATTTCATTTTTGATGTCTTCAAAAATTAATTTTATATTCCGAGAGAGTCTTGAGAAAGTAATCAACTTTTGTTGCTCTTTAATACGGATCGTAATAATAATAATTTAATTCAGCTTGTTCTAATGGCAACAATCAGAAATAACCGACAAGAGCTGGAATGGTAGGCACTGATTAATTCTTCGAAACAAATGAATAAAAGTTCAAAATGTCCTATCAACAAGCGAATATTGAGAACTTGTGACCCTCAACAGTAGCCCTGGCAGGATTTTGCATTCTGACCCGTGCTACGTCCTGAACCAAGGGAATGCCAAGACAGGATTCGCATAAAACCTAGCAAAACCAACAGAACACAACAATGGCAAAAAGCCATGCAAAAAAACCCAGATATTTCTGCAATGTAGGGGTGAATTAAGTATTGATGGTAAACGACTTATAACAGAAACAAAGGAGTGTGACAATTTTCTTTTATTATGTTTATATTAATTCTTCCGATAGCTATCAATCTTACACGTGGAAAATATATCATTGGTTATCAATCTTACATGTGGAGAATATTTCATTGATTATAAATCTTACACGGGGAATCTCTAAAATTTTCCTCTCCCTTATTTTCAATTGAATTAACATATATATAAAATCAAGTCACCATAGAAACTAAGTAAAATGTTATTAAATGGCAGGTACATAATTATGCTGACACCCAGCTAATACTAGGATTTTCCTAATAAAATACAGGTAATATTTACGCAAAAAAAAAAACCTTGGCCATATAGCGAATACAGAGGCCATCACAATACATACTGGGCAAGTTACCCTAAACACACTTCGTTGCAAGATGACGAATCATAGTCTGCTGTACCCACATGTACTCTGGAGTTTAGAAAATTTAAGTTAAGTCCTATACAGGAGAAACCAATATAACTCATACTGCAGTGTAATGTCAATGTCTGTACAATACTTTCTCCTTCCTCTGCTCGCGATCCCAAGAGGATAGGAGCAACTGCTTAGCAATGTCAGCCTTAACTCCCACGAGCAAAAGTTACTATTCAAAATGCACTAAACTTTGTAAAGATTTTAGAATTATTTACTAAAAATAAACATAACTTAATCCAAAGTATCGCCCTACCATTGCCTAGACTTGGTTTCAAAATGCTAAGACAATAATTATTATTTTGGTTACCATTGGTTACAACCACTAAAAATTCTCGTTAATAATTGGTCACATACTTTTATGGGTTTCCACGATCAGTTACAAAAAATTACCACTATCCCATTTCAGATAAGGGACCCACATTTCGTAAGTTTTAAAAAGATTTAAAATTTCCACCCATCAGGGCTCTCGCCTAACGTCGGAATGACGTAACGATCCTAATCGCTTGATGAGCCTCTATGTGTGTTAAACCAAGAATGCTACTTATCTGGCAGAATTTTGCCCCTTCGAGATCGCTGACTGACCCCGAATGAAGCAAGTACAATAAATGTATACACAGATCCGCCCCCTAGCGTCACCAATCACACATGAGATCCATATTTACTTTCAGAATTCCAAGAAATCGGTTGGGGTTTTCAATACCCCTTGTGGGGGTCGTGATATTCACGCCCAATGGCAGTTGATTTTGCCTAATCAGGCGAACCGAACCCAGTGGACACCTTTTTCCCTTAGAGATGTCTCATTATTACAAAAGTCAACCACCAACTATATGACAATACGCAACCCACACTTCCGGCATCTTGACCAAGTTGCCGGAACTGATGCAACCAAACATTACGGCGTGAGCCTGCGCGCGCACATGTGCGAGCAGTTCTCAGCGCCTGCAACCGACGGTGCTGCTCTCGGGCGGCGAACAGGCGAAACCGCTGTCCGCCAAACAGTAGTCTTCCACGGCTGGCCGCTGATACACGTAGAAATTGGCACTTATAATAAACACAAGTTCTTCGTTACCTCAGGTCTTCCAAGATCTTTTTAAGGTAACGTAATTTAATAGTTTTAAGTCTTGTTATATAGGCTGTTCACGGTAAATTGAGCACTATGTAATGCACTTCCGAAATTTTCCTTTCAGGCAATTTCTATCTTTCCGCCACTTTTTAACATCAACATTTCCATGTTATTCATAAACATGGTGTATACTTTCACCACTCTCAAAAGTTAATGCTTGAGTCTGCAATTAAACATACTTATTAGTCGCTAATGCCTGGCGGGAGGGCCTTTAAAAGTGCTCACTTTACCGTGAACAGCTTATAGGACTACAACTCCAAAACAAACGTGTTTGAAATGTTCGCGGTGTCGGTCACTGCGCCGAACAAAATGCCAGGTGAGCAACGACAGTAACTTTTCGAACGGGTGACTGACAACGTGGTCCAGCACGCTGATTTGACAGGTTATCATTACGTGTGCTTAGTTGTGATAAGAATTATTCGAGGGCGTGAGGCGACGTGGTCCCTCTGTTGCTCAAAACGATTAAACGTAGACGCAGAGCAGAACAAATACAGTTAGTCTGTTAGCGAAGTTGGAAAAAGTAGTTCTACGCATTTACATTTTAAAGTGCAATTTTCGAACGAAGGCAATTGAAATTATTTTCTTTCGTTAAATAAAGAGTAGAGCAATATTATTGTCATAATGGAAACACATTAATGAATAGTTTCAGTGCGCAAAACACTACTAGTTGTGCACTGTTTTGTTTCCGAAGGATTTTTGTTTTAAATAATAAACATTATAGTCACAGGATTTGCGAACTACACATAAAAATTTCCCGTTTTCTACTACGTGAATGACTTCCGTCCAATAGCACTGCACGTGATTGCATACCAGATATTATCTTCACTTGTTTCTGAGACCGTCTTGGCCCTTCAGCTAGCGTTTGTCGTTTGCTCGCAGCGAATATTCAGCGAATTTGCATGGATATGTTCTGTCCGTGGTTACGTTCAACTTTTCTGAAGCCCTGCTGAAGTTATTCTTCCAGGGCATTCTTCCGCCCGATGCAAACGAAGCTTAACTATGTCTATAAAATGTCATCGCATTTGCGGGCACTCAGTTTAATGAGCACGATGCCTATCTCTTGCTGGGCGTTCCCAACACACCTATTTCCTGTCCTTTAGTCCTAGTCACATTAATTAAAAGTATAATATAATTATTTATGAATAAAATATACGTAAAATTTTCATTGAAGAGAAAAACCGATACTTAACAAAACGCTTGCTATGCACTAAGGAAAGTACCGACAACATCCTATATGGAGTGATTTTTCGAATGTTTGATACAAAAAGTGTTAAGATACAACGAATAGACTCTACAACCACTGCATCAGCACTACGTCGCAGCGGCCTCTTTATCAATGCGATGTTGCTTAGCAGTAAGTCTTTACCCATGTTGCTTAACAGTAAGTCTTTACACATGTTGCTTAACAGTAAGTCTTTACACATGTTGCTTAACAGTAAGTCTTTACCCATGTTGCTTAACAGTAAGTCTTTACACATGTTGCTTAACAGTAGGTCTTTGCCCATGTTGCTTAACAGTAAGTCTTTACCCATGTTGCTTAACAGTAAGTCTTTACACATGTTGCTTAACAGTAAGTCTTTACCCATGTTGCTTAACAGTAAGTCTTTACACACGTTGCTTAACAGTAAGTCTTTACACATGTTGCTTAACAGTAGGTCTTTACCCATGTTGCTTAACAGTAAGTCTTTACCCATGTTGCTTAACAGTAAGTCTTTACCCACGTTGCTTAACAGTAAGTCTTTACACATGTTGCTTAACAGTAAGTCTTTACCCATGTTGCTTAACAGTAAGTCTTTACACATGTTGCTTAACAGTAGGTCTTTACCCATGTTGCTTAACAGTAAGTCTTTACCCATGTTGCTTAACAGTAAGTATTTACACATGTTGCTTAACAGTAAGTCTTTACCCATGTTGCTTAACAGTAAGTCTTTACACATGTTGCTTAACAGTAAGTCTTTACACATGTTGCTTAACAGTAAATCTTTACCCATGTTGCTTAACAGTAAGTCTTTACACATGTTGCTTAACAGTAGGTCTTTGCCCATGTTGCTTAACAGTAAGTCTTTACCCATGTTGCTTAACAGTAAGTCTTTACACATGTTGCTTAACAGTAAGTCTTCACAAATGTTAATTTCCTGTGCGAAGGTAGAGGCAACCCAATGCAGGAAAAGTCAAATCTAAGGAGTACTTTAAAAAGTGTTTTTTTTTTTTAAATCCGTGAACCAGTTATATTATTTCTCTGTCCTTCTTGCACCGGAGATTTAACCAATCACATCAGAACCATTCACATCTGGACTGAAGATTGAAGTAATGCATGTTAAGTAGCCTATAAAGGCTATGCATCAATATCCAGATGAATGACGTTAAAGTGACTGAAAATGTTTCCAAAGCGTGTTCAAATATTCTGGTCGTGTTCTCTCTTCTTTAATACAGCACATTTGGCCATTTTACGTTTCTTGGCAACAATTATTTTTTAATTAGTTGTGTAAAATCGACTAATGATATACTTCATTTCTGTAATTTTAATAAGTGTTTAAAATACCAAATAGGCGACTATAAACCACTTATTTGCTTTTTAAAGCCTCTGAGATTGAGTATTATTCAAACCCTGCAAACTACATCAAAATTTTCTCCAGTTTAAAGCTTCTACATTCTTCAAAGCATTATGAATTTTCCTCATAAGATCATAATTTCTATTTCTAAACACAACATAAAGTTTATTACAGTAAGAACAACGCTGGTAAAATGAGCTATCGTTAAGAAATAACACATTACGTAAGAAATTACTTAAAGGTGTATTATACCATAACATTTTAACGAATCAGGTTTACAGCCAACGGAGATTAAATGCGAAGGATAAAACGCAATGCGCCAGTAAAAGTAGCACGGAATGACTTAATACGTTTGTGAGGGCAACAGAACTTTCCAGGTACGAAGTTTTCCCCTTTTATTGAAAGCGAACGGCACAACGTGGAGAATTATTTAAATTTGTCCACCCTCGATATTTCACCTCGAAATTTATTTATAAAGTGATACGTAAATCGTGTAATTCCTACTTATTTTCTGTGGGTAAATTACACGAAGGTATTAAAAATGATAATTATATGAAATTGTGTGTAATTAATCGCGAGAAATTTTACCCCCTCGTGCTTTCCAGTTACATAAAACTCATTGTATTCTCGTGTGGGTTATACTACGCCAGACTCGTATAACCACACAGCATATTCTATTCGCAGTTTTTTTTTTTCAAATTTTTCTAATCAAACCTTTGAAAAATCACCTCATGTGTGACATACTTCGGTGTCTCTTAAATACGTCATGTATCACGAACATTTAATACTTGTGTTAACATTAAAGTACCTTTTTTATTATTTAATTAAACTTGTACTTTATCTATAAATAATAATATTTCAATAATAATTAGTATGAATAAAACAGCGAGTAAAGAGGTGTGTTGGTAATGCCTAGTAAAAAAATTTGTTCATATGCAAAGTATTACGTAACTGAGTGCACACGAATGAGGTGCGCTATCGCCATAGTGTAATTTTTTTAGACTTGGTTAAGCTTTGTTTGCATGAGGCGGAAGAATATCCTGGAATTAGAACTTAACTAGGGGCCTTCTAAAAGTTTGACGTGCCCGTAAATTGGCTATACATAAGAATTGAGAAGCGAAACAGGCCCTTTTGCCAGATGGCAGCCCGGCCAATAGTGAGCACTTCGCAGCGTGGGAGTAGCCAATCAGACGCGAGCCACGGTCCCAGAAGTCTCGTGCAGCCAATTAGAGAACGGATACGTCCTCGTAAAAGGAACCGGCATTACGTTGCGCCTCTGTCTGCTCATCTACTCTGTGTTATGACTAGAGACCTGCAAAATTCGCGCGTTCAACGACCTACAGGCTAGACTCTATGGTCTTATGTGCAGCCGTGCAGATATCGACTGCTCATTGGTTACTTGCTGCCACGGTGGGGAAAGGCGATTGGGCGTGAATGTTGTTGTCTGTTTCTCATTGGTCCCTGGTTCTCCAGGAGGTGTCGAACAACCCGTGGACAAATGAGAAATGTGACAGAATTGTACGAGTTTTCCAATTCTAGCTTGTCCCGGGAAGAATCCCCGAGTTTTTTCGGATCTCTAGTTACAATGCAAGACGTTCAAATCTACCCGAGAGGTAAACAAAAAAAGAAAAGAAGAAAAAAAAAACAATTAAATAAGGAGGAGTGTGCACGCAAGATCTCACCTCGCGTAATCAGTGCAACACGTAGTTCTGTCGACGAATTTCGCCATGGTTCCTTACGTTTTTCTCTTAAACACTAATCCCCGAGGCCTGCGAGGAAGAAGGGCGCGGGGAACACGACAAGTGTAACTGCTGTCTCCAGCGGCGAGCAGATTCTATGCTCGATCCGCGATTGCGATTTGAAGCAACGCCTTCTCCGCTAAGGTAAAATAACGTCTGTCCGTCTGCAGCGTGCGGAAAATTGAGTTTTTGACGGGGGGGGGGGGGGGGTACAGCTTTAAAACTTAGGACTCGGGAGCTCTATGCCAACGTCGGGCTACTTCTCCCCGGGGAAGGTGTAAATTGTTCCACGGTGGCGCAGTGGGCGGGATTGAGTATACCCGTAGACTCGCCTGCCAGCTGTACTTTTTACTCTCGTGTTGTGCGTGGTTGATGCTTTGCAATCTGTCCTGTCTTTCTCTTTCATCGGGGTAGCAGGAGCCAGAAGTCCGTTCCTAGGCCGGCGCGACTATGAAATGTCATCTTCTTAAACGTCATGCACTAGACGATACTCAAATCTAAGTATATTTATATTCTGTCGACATTCAGTGTAACCGAGATGGTTAAGACAAATATCAAGGGTTCAAATTTCAGTTTTGATTTCATTTGTGTTCACCGAAAATGTTTTGTACTGAGTTACACGAATCTTTAGTTGCTCGAGCCGAAACGTACATGTTTGTGGCAGCCACATTAGAACAAGAAAATTATTTGTTTTCAGCAACGAATTTTTTAATTGCATCTACGTAAACAATTAAACTTGTTGCACCAAACAAATTTTGGTTTTATTCAACAAAACCTTCACCTTAGTGAAACTGGGCAGTAGTGTGTTAGTGATATACGTTTATAAAACAAACGAATATTTTCAAATTTATAACAACTCCAACATATGACTGTGATGTATAAGCAGCATTTCAAATACTCCATTTGTTTTATTTCTTATTTATATGGATTAATGGGATGGCAGTATTCCATTCCAAACATTCACAAACGAACACTGCTATTGCTCTCAATGTCCCAACAATTTTAAAGGAATTCTTGAGCTGTATATTCGAGCCGCGGTAACAGACCAAACTTTACAGCCAACCAAATGCATGCCAATAACATAGCCAGTCGATTTTGTTGGTTTCAAAATGTTGCATGTTCCAGCTAATCATATGATCATTCAACTCAAACAAATTATGCGTTCGTCGCCATCATAACGTTTACAAAGTACACGGCAACCAAACTAATTCGTAGAAAAAAAAATTAAAATATCTTTTTGAACCGAATTCCTGTACATTTTGATGAACGTTCCAAACAGTTGTTCACCTAGATAAATTATTTATTAATGTTTTATTTAGTTTAGGAGAAGGAACACATGTTTCGAATAAAAGAATGTCGTTCGTGCGAACAAAATATATCTTTCAACATAAACAAATACGTAAATTTATTTTGAACTTACAACTACAACTTTCTCTCAACGAATATACCGAAAATCACGCCGATGGCATCTACCACGTAAACACAGGATGGAAATGGAGAAAGATTAACTTGCACAACTTGGATAAAAATTACGTAGTTGATGGAATATTATTTGAACGGCACCTTATCTAACGTCCAATCGGAGCTCAAACGGTTTAAGTATTGTTTTATTAAACACTAAATCCGAATCGGTGATATCAATCAAGTGGAAATATTTCACTGAATGTCAGCTTATAAGCTGCTGTTGACTGACGAATCAACCAAACTAACTGGGAAAAAAAGTGATTAATAGCAGTGTCGTCCTTGACATTCAATATCAAATCACAAATAAATTAGTTAAATTCAACCACCATATTAATAAGAAGTCTGTCACTTATCATCAGTTGCTCAGTTCTCACTGCTTTCACTGATTTGGCACGATTCTCACTGATTCAAGTTTAGAGTGTACGTGACCCGTAACATGCTTTATCTCACGCCTCAATAACAAATGTTACTCATCTCTATTCACATATCTTACATCTAAGTTATTACTAGCGTGTTCACGACACTGTAGTTGCATTTCCCTAGTTGGTGATTTGGTGTTTAAGTGGTAAGGAAATATGTATGATTAGTATGATTGCCTTTGCAAACGCGGCATTGTAAATATTTGTATGTGATACCATTTCATTGGAAAGACTGTAAAAGCGTTCTTCCGTAGTTATTTCGACAAGCGTTTATCTAACAGAGATAGTTTCAAAGAATACCCCTGCAAGATATCAATCGAAACGTGTCTATTAAAAAAAAAAAAAACCATACGCTCAACACCATGTACTTAATTGGTTTTGAATGGATATCCCTACCAAACCACCCGATCCTATACGCATAACATTCCGCGAATAATTTTGCTACTCCAAGAGGTGTAGTTGGTCCTTAATTCTAGAATGAATTGGCATAGCTAACACCGTAGGCCTGTTAGCTAGACTGGGTGAAGTATAATTGAGTCTGAAATGTTGTCGACGTATGTTGAATTCCAATCTCATCAAGAGGCTGGAATCAATGAAATGTTTTTCAAGTACTAGGTATTCGATTAAGTATCCTACTTTAATGGGGTGATAATTGGTTACACATGTTTTCAACGGAAATAGTATTCCACCGAAATTAAATTTTCGCCGTACAATTGCCTCAAATCAGACCCCTCCTCATAGCTTTGGAAAATTAGGTTCAAGCGTTACTTGTGTTAATATATGCAATTTCACTGTTAGCCGTATAACTTAGACGTATAATTTTTGCGTATATTTATTACCTTACCTTGTTATTAGAAAACTATTTCCGTTTACTTGGTAAACACACAATTATGATCCGCCGAGAAAATCGATTAATACGTACTTAACGCTTCGGGTTGAAAGAATGCAGCTGTTTCATCGTTCATATTTTCACAATTTAACTGTTTAACACGTAAATTTGCAAGTACATTAAGCACTGTGGCAGCATATATCAAGTCCATAATATTGGACCAAAAACAGCACACTCGGATCTACAATAAGAGGTGCTATAATGCCACTCGAATTAATCGACGCCAATTCGGTATTACACTTCAGTATTATGGAGCGGTGACTGTCAAACGCGAAGGTCATTCATTTAGCAATTTATACTATGAAATGGAGACAATTCCATTTCGTTAAGAAAAAGTATTTCACTAAAATGGACATTTATTTTTGGCACATCGGGTAAGACAAACCATGCACTTATCATCAGTCAAACAAGAGAGTGCTTATTTAGAATATTCATATAACAGAGCTTTACTCAAAGCCGTAAAAATATATTTATTTGAATTAATTTATTTAATTCATCATAATTTCAAGTCAAATATTCTACATACAAATAAGCCGCGTAACATGGAAACTACCCAATCACTAAAGTGGCTCAGAGCTAAAGTGTTATGAAACTTTACTGATCGTGAAATATTTTCGCGAAATTCGGGTGTCCGTTAGTATAGCCCAGGTGTTTAGACACGAAATATTCCATCACACCTATAGGAGCAATGGACGATCCAGTTAATAATTAGAAGAAATGAAAATATTCCAGCCAAAAAATATTAAAAAATAAATTACTGCTATGCTCTAGTAGACTTTTCTTATAAGTATTTTACTGAGGCTATTTACATAATTTATAAACTGAAAAAATAAAATGGTTTTCAAACTATTATTAACAGCATATTGATCTTTACCGCAGACAATTGTAGCTGGAACGAAAAAAAAAAAAGTGTTTTCATAATTTTGTTCGGGTGTGTTGCAGACTAAGCATGTTCTTGAAACACACAAAGAAATTTTTTCCTGAAGTTCACTTGCTAAAACCACATTTTGGGTACGTGTATGGATAAATATTCTCAAAATACACGTACAGATGATCGGGTCGAATTATTATAATGGAGATACAACAATCTTAGAGTTATTATAATGGAGATACAACAATCTTAGAGTTATTATAATGGAGATACAACAATCTTAGAATTATTATAATGGAGATACAACAATCTTAAAGTTATTAGTAGAGACCTGGAAATTTCGCGGATTCAACTGAGGACAAGTTAAACTGAATTTGCGTGTGCATATGTGCTTGTGCTTCCATTGGACGGTAGTTTGTTGGACACGCCTCGAACGGCTTTCAACCAATAACGGACGTGCAAGGAAGATTAGAACTGAATAGCGTGCAACCTACTCTGGTGTTAAAGCAGAGCAACAGCCAATGAAAAACTAACTGATGCTCGAATGCACTAAGGATTGTGGAGTCTGGCTTGTTGCCAAATGAATCCACGAAATTTCCGGGTCTCTAGTTATTAGTTCCTTTCTTTCCACACCATGATAATTTACCCGCAAAATTGCGACTTTAGGGCAAACAGAATCCCTTCCAGTTTTCCAGAGGCTGGAATTGCCCGTTTGTGATATGCAGCCACCTTTCAAAATTAGCCCTAAGTATTAACGGCCGCGATGTAAAGCAGGAAAATAAAATAAATGCCTTACTGTTGACATAAGCCATTCTACTGATATATACCGTGTGCTGTGGCATAGCAAATTCACTTCATTAAGATAGGTAAAGGCGGTTCGCGTTAAAGTGAGCCCTCTAGAAAGCAACCTTTTAAAAAAACCACTGTGTGGAACTGCGTATGTATAACCATGTGTGGAACTGCGTATGTATAACCATGTGTGGAACTGCGTATGTATAACCATGTGTGGAACTGCGTATGTATAACCATGTGTGGAACTGCGTATGTATAACCATGTGTGGAACTGCGTATGTATAACCATGTGTATCACCGCACAGGCTGGGGATGAACACACCCAGTTATGTTGGCAGTGAAATGTGAAAAGTAGTTCTACGAAATAACGCGGTGTTGCAAGTGTATCGTTTAAATTTATGGCAACTTAAGTTGTTTGAAGTTTATTTTATACACTTTAAAGTAATTATCGTGTCACGTGGTCGGCGCAACGGTCAAAACCAACGGCCCGTTGTTGTGGTTCCTTCATGCTTGTTGCTTGGCTTTGCTTGTGTGGAGTGGTTGCGAGGCAAACTACAAATTTGGAAGCTGGAAGTCGTTGTGTCTTAATATTTCTCATTTATTTTTCAGCTTATCTGTAATCATCATTGTTTTATTATAAGTCGTACAGTGTTTAATTGTGCTGTAGCGATTTTGTGTAAAGTAATGAGTTCCAGCAAACTACGTACGGATAGTCAGCGTCAGGAAGGCATTGTAAATCTCGCCGAAAGTATTTATTCTTTAATTCGCCGAGGAGAGATGAAGCCGTGCAAGGTCATCGAACGAGTTGCAGAAATTATTAAAAATTTCAACTGCAACTGTCCGGAGGTAAGTGTAGATGTGTTCTTACGACATGTTTCCCCAAACAGGTTTTACGACGTGTTTTCCCAGCTTATCGCCAGTACGTTGTTGAAGTAAATAGTTGAGAAAGAACAAGTAGGAATCGACAGTTGGAAACGTGATATTATAAACGGAAAGTTAAACAACAATAATGAAATTAAATGAACGACAGCAAAAACGCGACATTAATATATTCAAATGAGTTTCCGAAGTACATATTATTTCATAAGTTTGACAAATAATATAAAAAGTTATGTGTACCTATGTACCTACGTCTATCTGTTTAACCTTTCTTTTAAATCTGTCTTGATAATAAGTGAAAATTTTGCCGTCAATAATTATACGTTAATTTCACGCGTTTTTATATCACTCCGTTGTTTTGTCATGTAGGAGTAACCTCAAATGCATCTGTACGTATCTACTTATGACCAGCCATGTAACCTTTCTTAAATCTGCCTTGAAAACAAGTGCAAATTTTGCCAGCAGTAATTATACGTTAATTTTACACATTTGTATATGACTCTGTTATTTTGTAAGGTAGGCCTAACCTCAAACTTGTGTTCATGTAGTTATCATGTAGTTATTCATCCCAAGTTACAGTGTTAAATTTCTCTATCGTTAACATTAAATAAACGTCACAGTTTGATGCTACACCAAAGGTGTTTTAACATCCTATAAACTATCAAATCTTGAAGCTGGTTTTGTTAACTATAGCTGTGCTTGTTGCCGACATTATTTCTTGATGCAAGTGTAATTGTTTTATTTGGAAATGCTTGCCGTAATAAGAATTAGAAAGTATTTATAATTAACTGTCAACAGTTACAGAATAATTTCATGTTTAAATTTCGAAATGGATGTTCGACAAAACAACTTGCTACCTTTTGAAAAATATCAACTAGATAGTATGCGTTCTTGAGTAGGCATAATTGTTTGTTATATCTGCCACTTGGGCCGCAAAAATATTGTAGCTATTGAAATTTAATGTAACTGTAAATTACACCGCATAATCAACACCCCAGACTCCCAGAGCTCCTGTTTACTTGATATAACAATAATAATATTAGTTTGTTTATGTTGCTACATTTGTACCGAAGAAATTAAGGTTTGTACATAGTTAATTAAAAATAATTTGCATTATTGCTTGGAGTTTTTTTAAAGCCTGGAAATATGAATGTTTCTGGTGCCACATGTTGAACGCGCAGCTTTGAAGTGTACCTCGCACAAACGTTCCTTCAGATGGGCAAAGTGTGTCGACCACGTGGAGAAGCTGATTGCCGAGGTCTGGGAGAAGGAAGTGCCACGAAGCCGCTGACATACCTCCATTCATCATCTCCCTGGATCCGGATTCGGACACCACTGACGAAGATGATCCTGGCAGTGGCGATGAAGTATTGGCAATGGCCACTGACAGAGGTACCAGGCTGTTCTACTGCACAGTAGGTGCTGGATGGCCAGAGGCGGTAAGGTTTGTATGACCAGGTAAAGGTATTTGCATTTTGTAGCTGCTTCTTTGTAGTATACACATATCTGTTATGGGTGGATACTATTGGTTATTGGAGTCCACACGTGTTTATGTATTTATCAAGTTGTTTGTTAAAATACGTTATTCATTTTTGGCGTCTAGTATAAAACAAATACAAGCGATATTTTTTTTAACATAATATATACAGTTTTTGCAAAATTTATACTAAATGTTCAAATGTGTGTTACATGGTACGATGAGGTCATGTATATTGAGTTAGTTGTTAACATAAATGTAATTGTAACATGTTAACATGTTTGGAATCTTGTTAATATACGTGTCATGATATTTTTACATCTTAGAAATTATGTTGTATATTAATATGTAATTTCGTTGTGTGTGTCGGTCGTACACTACATAAAAGTAACTTGTCTGTGAGTATTATTTTTATAATTTATCTTTTACATTATCATTTTGCTGTCATTTGTGGATATGTATTGGTTTTACATTAATTAGACAATCCTTTCACCTTTGTGTGTGCACGCATTTAGGCCACAAGAGACACCGGAAATGTGGTCATTGCCGGATCGGCATTTCACTTAGCTATAAATAATATACTTTATTTTTAGAATTATTTTGTATAAATGAAGGTGGTGCCAGTTACAAGCCTGGTATACATTTCTGTTACCGCTTCAATTCAACGTACAAATGTTGAGTTATTTTTGTGGAGTTTCTCAGAAGGGTACGAACACCGAGTAACGGTGTCAAAAAAATGTATGTATACACAAATGCAGTTGTTGATATGTTTGTATTTTTTAGTGAGAATTGTTATTATTTTATATATACGTAAGAAGCCTATGTAGAAATATATTTATCTCCATTTATAAAGCTGCATATAAAACTATCCTTAAAATGTACATATACAAGCACATATTTTATATATTTTACTTTTTTTTTATATTACATATTTTTATATACTGTCACGTTAGTGCCGTTACGTTAAGTTTATTAGCACCATCTACTTCTGTGCAGTGGTGTACTCTTGCTCTGCTCAGATCCCCTCATTTTACCGCGCTGTTCTGCGGCCCTGCATCCCCCTTTCCCCTTCGTACGTGATATTTTTTATTTGTCGTGGTTGTTTATTTAAGGCCTTGCACGGCCTCGCTCTAAGCTTCAGACGTGTGCTACGTTACGCCGCTACCTTATGCCTGCATGATCTATGTTTTTTTCCTGGTGGCTTAGTTGCACTTCACTTCGGCCAGCTGAGGCCAAACACAGCTATCTTGTTTCCAAGCTGACGTTTCACTAGTCACGCTACAGAGCGATGGGGCACTTAGAAAACAGCGAGTCATGGGAAACGTTAAGTTTGCGGTACAGTTTTTAAATGTTTGGTAATTTGTGTGACAAGTGTTGTTGTACCTCGGGTGTGCAGTAGTGCTAGTCTGTTCCAAAATATGAATTTGGTTGCCCTCCCAAATAATTTTTCTGTTTAACTAATGTGTGTCCTTTTTTAACGTGTCATATTGGTCCTTGTTGACCGCCCAAGTTTATTGTTTGCTATTTCACGGTTTCCATGACTTCATCGCTAGGGCGTTCATTTTTCAATTGTTTGTTGTGTAAAGTTTTTGTCCATCGGAGCTTTGACATGACCCAAACGATTATATATGTTTCATATTATATATATTGAATATTTTACATTATATATACATAAACATGCATACTTATATACATATATATGCATACTTATATACATAAATATGCATAATTATATACATGTATACACATATATATGCATACATATATACACATATATATGCATACATATATACACACATATATGTATACATATATACACACATATAGGTATATATACACATATATACGTATATATACACATATATGTATATATATGCATACTTATATACATATATACACATATATATGCATACATATATATACACATATATACTATATATCATGTGTTATATTCATCCTATATGTTGCATGTTTATATATAATGTTATACATGTTACATTTAACAGTCCTGAAATACAAACATTGAATTTACTAACGTGTGGCAATCACTTGGCTGTCACATGGCGATCTTTGTTTTCATGTGGCGGAAGGATACATAATAGGCAAGAAAGTAGAACTTTAGTAGGGCTTTAAAAAGTGCTCGCTTTATCGTGAACGGCCTATAGGAGTCAATATTTATGGTTTGTTGAGTGATGGCGTTAGATTATACTTTAACACTCCCTTGGGAATTATAGTCAAAAAAATTTAGAAAGTGTAATTTTGCAGAAAGCTAAATAATAAATTAATTTTTAACTTTACTTTCTTTAGAAAATGAACGTCATTGTTTTTTTTTTTTTTTTTGGCAAAAACAATGTTCTACAAAATGTATCGTTCCTGTATTTATCTCCCTTACTCGCTATCTCCCTGCTTACGTTTGTAAATGTGTATTGAGGTACAATGAAATATTCCTGTGAAATATGCCTCCTCCAATCTATTCATCAAATCTGTAGGGACAGGAAAATTTCGCGAACTCACGTCAGGACGAGATAGACGTCCAACACGTGTACAGTGAAGTCTCCTTTGCAATTGGATAACAGTTAATTGTAGACGCCCTGGACGTCTTTGAGCCAATAGGAAACTTGCAAGGGGAAAAAAATGTGGCACGCGCCATACTGTCAGGTGTGGAGTAACACTGGCCACTTTCTGGAGCTGCAGTCAAAAAACAGAAATCCGAGGCTCAAGTTTACACAGCACCTTGGAGTATAGCTTACAGGTCATTGAACTCGCGAATTTTTCCCATCCCTACAAATCGGTTCTGAAGTCATTTATGGTAACTATTTAATATAACTTACATCATGTTTGAAGGCGTTCAACAGACGTTAAATGTATAAATAAGTAGGGACCTATATACACGATGTATCTAAATTTGAACGGCAAACTTCGGGTGTAGGTTAATCACGATAAATAAGTCGAATACATGTATACGACATATGGTCTAAAATTATTTCCATGGGAAGTACACATTTTTTAAATTGTAGTAGAATAAAAAGTTTATTACAGTGCAACTGTAATGTGCCTCTCTCTGGAATCTTTTCCTCCCTTTAATGGCCTCACAAGTGTGTTATTGGGTGTTTTGCCTACCCCACCTGTCAGGCATAGGTAAATATTATTTCAAAAGTAAAACAGGAATTAGCAGAAAACGGTGAGTTTTAGGGCATTAACACAACGTGACGTTTGATAATTGTGACATGAGGAATAATAATACATCCTTTAAATCCCGTATATTCTACCGCGATATGGATGGTAGTTGGAAATGAGGGCAGTAATAGTGATTATTTCCATGAAATAATTTTATGACAGCGACAAGGGTTGTGGTGTTTGAAGATCCTTGTTCAGCTAACCATTATCCAGACAATTGGTGTTCCATCTTAAATATTATCTCCAATATTCGCAATAAACAAGTGTTCCAGGTCCAACCACAAAGATGTGTAACAGCCTTAGTATTCACTTTAGACCATATGTCGTATATATGTTTTCAAATTATTATTTCGTGATTAACCTGCAGCCGAAGTTTGTCAGTCTAATTTAGGTACATTCTGTAAATTATATACAGAATGAAAGAAAATTTGGCCTCAAAACCTACAAAAAAAAGTGACTGTCAAAATACTTTAGGTTTTATGTTGTTTAAATAATTTAAAATAATTTATTTTTGTGTTTTCTAATACCTAATAAAGCAGTGATTGTTTACGTCCTTGTGTCATCAGAGAGAGCCACCATCTCCGTACACGAAGATGGTTGAATATAACTGATTTCACTGATTCGAATTGGTTGACCAGCCTGGGCTGTGTTCACGGATACTTGCGAAGGGGCACAAACTATCCAGAGTTCAGATGAAACTCGCCAGCTTACAAATCACAGGGTATCACATGGCAACATTTACTTTACCGTGGCTTTACGCTAACCCATTTCAAGGAATAGATCAAATTTTCAGCCATTCTGTATACTATAGATACATGCGCCCACATTTTTTCTGTATATCATATTTAGGGACCCGACAAATTCGCGAGTGCAATGACGTGTAGGCTAGACTTCACAGTCTTATATACTCTCATACAGATATCAACTGTCTATTGGTTGATTGTTGTGGTAGTAAAAGTCGGTGGTTGGGCGCACAATTCATTGCATGTTTGTTATTGGCTCATTTATCTCCACTAGGTGACAAACAAGACATCAACTAAATACAAAAGTGATGTGAACGTATAAGCGTGTGAATTCCAACTTGTGTAGAAATAAACCCGCGAAAATTCTTGGGTCTCTAATCACACTGAACTATTATTTCAAGTCTGTTTTATGTACCGTCTATAATTTGGTCTTGCAATGTGGGTGCAAAATGTATTGTATTTTCCAGAATAGTAATGTAGAATGTTTGACATTTTTATATTGTAATCTTCAAACCGGATTCTTCTTTCTTTGATTTTCGACGTGTCTAAAACCAGTGTGTAGATAACGTGAAAATAAATGAAAATTTTTGCAATTTGAGTACAATTTTTTTTAAAAATTGAGCATATATTATTGTAATGTCATAAACTGAAAGGTCAAGTAATATTGAAGGCCGTAGTATCTGGTGTTCTAAGCAAATATTATTGCAGTTGCAATCATCCGCATTATAAAAATTTTCTGTTATAATGTTGTTCGAATCTACTTGTAATTGTAAAACATTAACTTAAAGTGATATTATCCAAACCATTTTTTTAAGTTATTTTACAGTCAACTGATTTAGTGATGATTGTAATATGACGATAAGTCAGTGCACTTTGAACTTGTGAAAACATGGCATGTTAGCTCGCCTCAGTTCATTGTGACCTTCCTTTTATACGAGCGATAGCATCCATTATGCGATCGATCAGTTCGTCTCGTGTGTCCATTTTTCTCCTGTGCACTCCGCTCTCCAAACAACCCCATTTGCCTTCTCTCCCGCCCTAATGCGTCGCCACCTGGAACATTTGATTCGGCGCGAAGCGTCAGCTGGTGTTTAAGAATGCTCCCATCACAAGAAAGTCTTTTATTTCGTGCACATAGCATAACTAGTGTAGTACATAAATACGTGAGGTATTGAGATCATAAATGGAACGGTTCTTACACGTGATAGAGAAAAAAATACTTGGGAAAATTCTACTGCCGATGCTTAAAGGCTGTTCATGATAGAGTGAGCACTTTTGAAATCAACAATAGAAAAAAGTCACTGTCCCTGCCTGCATATATTATGACGGGCGCACTTGGTGACATACGCCCAGTAAAGTTGGCAACGATAGATGGAAAATAGTTCTATATCCTAACATAAAATTAAAAGTTTCAGGTAACCATTTGTAACAACTTAAATAATTTATTTCGCTTTGTATTTTTTTAAGGTCTCGAACTGTAAAAAAAAAAAAAGCAGATTTGTGAAATATGTACATTTTTAATAAATTCAAAGTTTCGCTTGATCGACGCATGAATAAAGTGACGAGGCCCATCGCGACGTTAATTTTATATAAGGCGGAAGAATACACAACGTGAATACAAATAGATCTTAAGCAGGGTTGTCAAAAGTGCTCATCTCATCGTGAACAGCCTTTACACGTCAGATGTAATTGTCATCTGTGACGAATAATTACGCCAGTGTCACGCTCATCAACATGCATATTCTCTTTACGTACACGTGCTTTTCTTGTCGGCTGTTTTATACGTGTAGTTAGCTGTCAAATGTGACAACTTATGAAAATTTTTTTTTTTTTTTGAAAAAATCGTTCCCCCTAACTTCATACTGTTTTAACGGACACACTAACCGACATCTTTCAAAAAAAGTGTGTCGCAATGTACGAAAATAGTTCCTTGTCTTAACGAAGTTTTGAAACGGGGATTTTTAAATTTGTGGACGCTGATTTATTACGCGTTAAGTACCGGGGAACGTTTCAATTAACTCCCACGGTCATAATAAAGCAATAAAAAACAACTTTACAAATACGTGGTAACTATGTACTCGTACCATGTATATAAACTTTTACATGATTCGATTCGCGAATTGTGTGTGTCGCTCAGTGGGTTGGCCCGCGGGTTCGCGCCGCATAAATTTGCGAATTTATTGTGTGTCGCTCAGCGGGTCGGCGCGCGGGTTCGCGCCGCATAAATTTACGAATTGTGTGTGTGTCGCTCAGTGGGTCGGCGCGCGGGTTCGCGCCGCATAAATTTGCGAATTTATTGTGTGTCGCTCAGTGGGTCGGCGCGCGGGTTCGCGCCGCATAAATTTGCGAATTGTGTGTGTGTCGCTCAGTGGGTTGGCGCGCGGGTTCGCGCCGCATAAATTTGCGAATGTGTGTGTCGCTCAGTGGGTCGGCGCGCGGGTTCGCCGGCATAAATTTGCGAATTGTGTGTGTGTCGCTCAGTGGGTCGGCGCGCGGGTTCGCGCCGCATAAATTTGCGAATTTATTGTGTGTCGCTCAGTGGGTCGGCGCGCGGGTTCGCGCCGCATAAATTTGCGAATTGTGTGTGTGTCGCTCAGTGGGTTGGCGCGCGGGTTCGCGCCGCATAAATTTGCGAATTTATTGTGTGTCGCTCAGCGGGTCGGCGCGCGGGTTCGCGCCGCATAAATTTACGAATTGTGTGTGTGTCGCTCAGTGGGTCGGCGCGCGGGTTCGCGCCGCATAAATTTGCGAATTTATTGTGTGTCGCTCAGTGGGTCGGCGCGCGGGTTCGCGCCGCATAAATTTGCGAATTGTGTGTGTGTCGCTCAGTGGGTTGGCGCGCGGGTTCGCGCCGCATAAATTTGCGAATGTGTGTGTCGCTCAGTGGGTCGGCGCGCCGGTTCGCGCGGCATAAATTTGCGAATTGTGTGTGTGTCGCTCAGTGGGTCGGCGCGCGGGTTCGCGCCGCATAAATTTGCGAATTTTGTGTGTCGCTCAGTGGGTCGGCGCGCGGGTTCGCGCCGCATAAATTTGCGAATTGTGTGTGTGTCGCTCAGTGGGTCGGCGCGCGGGTTCGCGCCGCATAAATTTGCGAATTGTGTGTGTGTCGCTCAGTGGGTTGGCGCGCGGGTTCGCGCCGCATAAATTTGCGAATTTATTGTGTGTCGCTCAGCGGGTCGGCGCGCGGGTTCGCGCCGCATAAATTTGCGAATTGTGTGTGTGTCGCTCAGTGGGTCGGCGCGCGGGTTCGCGCCGCATAAATTTGCGAATTTATTGTGTGTCGCTCAGTGGGTCGGCGCGCGGGTTCGCGCCGCATAAATTTGCGAATTGTGTGTGTGTCGCTCAGTGGGTTGGCGCGCGGGTTCGCGCCGCATAAATTTGCGAATGTGTGTGTCGCTCAGTGGGTCGGCGCGCGGGTTCGCGCGGCATAAATTTGCGAATTGTGTGTGTGTCGCTCAGTGGGTCGGCGCGCGGGTTCGCGCCGCATAAATTTGCGAATTTATTGTGTGTCGCTCAGTGGGGGTCGGCGCGCGGGGTGTTCGCCGCGCCGCCATAAATTTGCGAATTGTGTGTGTGTCGCTCAGTGGGTTGGCGCGCGGGTTCGCGCCGCATAAATTTGCGAATTTATTGTGTGTCGCTCAGCGGGTCGGCGCGCGGGTTCGCGCCGCATAAATTTACGAATTGTGTGTGTGTCGCTCAGTGGGTCGGCGCGCGGGTTCGCGCCGCATAAATTTGCGAATTTATTGTGTGTCGCTCAGTGGGTCGGCGCGCGGGTTCGCGCCGCATAAATTTGCGAATTGTGTGTGTGTCGCTCAGTGGGTTGGCGCGCGGGTTCGCGCCGCATAAATTTGCGAATGTGTGTGTCGCTCAGTGGGTCGGCGCGCCGGTTCGCGCGGCATAAATTTGCGAATTGTGTGTGTGTCGCTCAGTGGGTCGGCGCGCGGGTTCGCGCCGCATAAATTTGCGAATTTATTGTGTGTCGCTCAGTGGGTCGGCGCGCGGGTTCGCGCCGCATAAATTTGCGAATTGTGTGTGTGTCGCTCAGTGGGTTGGCGCGCGGGTTCGCGCCGCATAAATTTGCGAATGGGTGTGTCGCTCAGTGGGTCGGCGCGCGGGTTCACGCCGCATAAATTTGCGAATTGTGTGTGTCGCTCAGTGGGTCGGCGCGCGGGTTCGCGCCGCATAAATTTACGTTTTAAATTTCAAATCTCCGCCGTGTAACAAATTTTTTTTAGTTATTTTATTTGATACATTGTCGAGGTTTATAATTTAATTTATTGCCAGAAAACGCTTATTTGTAGAATATAATTGTCTAAAAGCAATAATACCAACAAATAATACAAACCAAACCTGAATAAAAAAATCACAGGCAGCCGATTGCACGGTGCAGTTATTTACGTATTAATGATTTTTTATAAATAAATTCTAGAAATAAACGTTTTCAAACCAAAACATAAATTATAAACAACAATAATGTATCACATAAAATAACTAAAATATATTGTTACATGACGGAATTTAGCAATATACTCATGAAAAAAAAACCGAACTTTTCGATTTAAAATATTAGTAATTGCCATTTCCTCTTTACATATATTAATTTCATTTACTTCTCAAGACATTGAATGATATGAAAATCTTTTGTTTGTAGAATGCGGGATTCGAACCTAAGACTCTTGGAGTTGACAGTCAAGCATGCTAATCTATACACCAAGGGGTAAATTGCTCATACAATATAACAAATGATTTTAAAACTCCGAAGAAATAGTTCTTAAATAATCTGAGGCCTTCACACAAAATAGTTTTTGTTAGATTTTCATATATCCGTCGGATAGTTGTAGAAATTTAAAAAAAAAATTCACAACAAATAAATTCCACGGGCTATCACATGACGAATTTATAATCACGACAAATCATGCTAGTGGTCAACATACAGTCTCAAATAATACATCGTGCCACTAAGAGCTAGCTAACATATTGCCTATTCAAAACTCTTTCCAAAAATTTGTCGACAAAAATACATCATATTTATATATTTGTTGTGATGAAGAGCAGTGTCTTGAAAACGTTACCGGGCCGGAATAAATAAGATAACTGCCAGCTTGCCGAAAAGATAAAGGTGACGTATGGGAATCGGCCCAGAAAAATTTTTAAGATGGTTGCAACATGTTTCCTCTGCGATACCATGCAGACATATTTTCAGTGATATCCATCTGTTATCCTAAAAAATACAGCGGTCCGTTGTCTTTTTTCTAACGGCTTGCAATCTGTCTCAAAAAACACACCACGCCGTTGTCAGATGGCTATCTTCTGGCATTTAAACGACAGTAGCCGACAGTACAGGTGTCGGGACGACAATCTGCCGACACTTTGCGGACAGATTGTGTTTGCTGGGCTGTGGGCTGAGATTTTTTTTCGCAAAAACCCTGGCCCTGGTAATCGGTTATGGAAGAATTGTGTATCTGTTCGCATTGGTGGTAAATACGGCGCCTTCCTAGGAAATATGGAAGCGCGTGCGTAGATTCTCATGTACTGGTACACCCTGTACTTTCAGAAGTATAAGTAAGTTTGGTCTCGCGCTGTTCGCAACAAACCTGTCGCTCATATCCACTTTTACATGCATGTACCGCACTCAGGAAGTGAGTGAGGCTATACTTTTCGTCTGTATTTATGTGAGGAATCACTTGACGGATTCTTTCGGCGATTTTCGAGAATATCTTGCATGTTTAATATTGGTACTGATGATTGCGAACAGGCGATTGAGATCTAAAGTATTTCGTATGTTATTATTTCGTGTAGTATTGTTATATTAATATAGGTTGTTCGTAGTTTCTTATAATTTTTTAAATCTAATTTTGAAAAATCACCCGACGTATGACGTGCTTGCTGTTTTCCTAAATATACAATTTATTACCAACGTTTTATATTTCTTTTAACAAAAAAATGTAATATCATTGTTTAAATGGATCGCTTACTTATATTTTAACTATAGCAAAATAATTTATTCAAAATAAATAAGACTAAATACAGGATGAACATATGTAATTTGGTAAGGCCTAGTAAGAAAGTTCTTATGCAAAATATAATTGAACTGAGTGCTCTATAATGATGTGCGTTATCACTTTCGTTAAACTTTGTTTGCATAGGGCGGAATATTTATACTGTAAGTAGAACTTTAGCAGGTCTTCAGAAAAGTTGGAAGTAATCTAGATTGCAGTATAGCATGCAAATGCCCTTTGAATGACTAATCAATGAAACGAAATGTTATGGTGTGGCGTATTCGCTGAAGTGAAGGTCAAAGAAACCAGTGGAGGGGGTTTGCGTTTGCCCGCGACCCGCGAAGACGAGTGCAGTGGTCTGTAAGGCGGCCAGTGGCGTGTGCTGTCGCCACTGCGCGGGAGGGTCCGGGCAGGGAGGGGGAGCAGGGCAGACGCCGCGCGTCGGGTCGCCGACTGGCTTTGATCAGGGTGCCGTGACGCCGGGACGACCCGGCGCGGCCACCCGTGATAACAATAACTCACGCTTCGGCTGCGGCGGCCGCCAGACAGCTGGCGGGTTGGCAACCCTGCACCCGAGCCTCTCCAGCCGCGCTGACAACCTACACTCTACTGTTTTTTTTTTTTTTGTATTTGTACAAGGAAGGAGTTTTTTTTTTAGAAACTTGTTGCCAAATATATTTTTCTAATATCATAATGACATTTCAGTAAAACTCTCAAAACATTATTGCGGAATGTGCAGATACATTTAATGTTTAATTTGTACAAAAAAATTTATTATGAGCTTTGAGCTACATAAACGATTTTGTATGATTTATAAAATTATGTTTTTTTAGCCATACAATATATTACTGTAAAGTTAAAATCATTAGTTGCTAGGATTACTTCTATAACATTTCTGAACACAATTGTGAGAAATGCCTTGTAGTGAGTGAGCGAATAGATTTGGGTGTCTCTTAAGAGCGAGCTCTTGAGAACCGGTGAGAGTGAAGCATGATGAGTATGGAGCAGCGCAGAAATGATGGAACGGGGGGAAACGGGAGATCCACGAGAAAACCCGCCAACCATCGTCCGACACGATCCCCACATGCGAAAATCCGTGTGCGACCCGGCCGGGGAAGGTGGAAGGCGAGCGGGCTAACCGCTTAGCCACCACCGTCCCTGGTGGCATAGGGTGGTTTTGAAACCGAGGAAGTTAAGTCTACAGCGAAAAGCCAAGGAATTGGTATCGTTTTATACACACTCCGTTTTAAATTTTGTGCAGTCAGTCGTGTATTTGATTGGCCACATTTAAATATTTGGTTTATCGACATTTCTTTTTGTAACTTATTAAGTCCTGGTTTTAAAACCATACTTGTTTTTCTTCTTTCCGTTAGCGGTGTGCTCATGTACGACCGAGAGGTAAAAAAGCCAAAATATTGACTTCCAACAACACAGAAATGTCCCGAATCCTTGGCCCAAATAACATAAACAAAATACCACAAAAATTATAAACGAAAATTGTATGATAAAGGAACAGGTTTACGAAAGGTCCTGCCACTAACAAATATTAAATGAAGCAATATAGACAACCAAATATGCTCACAAAAGCCAATTAGGAAGCGCTAATTAATAATAATGCTGGGCAACAGTACATGGCACGAGAGAGAGAGAGAGAGAGAGAGAGAGGGTATAAATAAAATATATAAATACAAGTCTTACTTGTATAATGAAAACAGTCTATAAATAATAAAACGTGACTTGCGGTTGTGCATTACTTAATACTTTCTTAATGTTTCTTTTATTTTCATTCATAGAACACAAAGAAATGAATGTCTTAAAAAGGCAATAATTATGTTCATCATCATTCAATACAAATTAATGACACTTATAAAAGAGTAAAGTGAATTAAGACAAATATTAGTCCTAGAAGGTAGTAGGACATAAGACGAAATTATAATAAATTAGCCTTTTAAAAAGCAACACAACGATATAGTAACTAACCCTAATTAAAACATAATATTTTTAATGTATAAGAATTAGAAGTGCCTCTCTTAACACAAAATTGACAAGACTTTGATCAAAATATAAATTATATTAATTAATCTGGCTTAGTTATAAGTATTAACAGGCGAGCGCTGGGATGAATCCCTAACAACTAATACTGATGATCCATATTAACTTAAGAAGAAGGTCGTATCACTCAATGCAAGCCGTATTAAATTACGAGACACAAGGAGCAACAGCACGCGAAGTCAAGCTGACTGCGAGTGTCCACAGATGCGTGATTAAAAAAAAAGTTAACTTTCAAAAGCAAACTACTTTTAGATAAGTCATGTTGCAGCTTAGCTGTGCTGATGACTACCGCATCGCAGTTGGGATACCAGAGATGTGCGGATGGCTCCGCGCGCATTTTCCTGGAGACTGGGGAATTAGAGATGGATGCACGCAAGTCCACCACTAAGAACTCTCAACAAGTCTGCCCATCAGGAAACCAACTGGGATCCGCCAACCATAAGATGCTCGGAGGCTGGGTCCGGTAATCCGGGAACCTGAACCCAAACACTTGAACCCTTACTAGTAGCAAACAAACCACAGTAAAACAAAATTAATAAAGAATACAATACCTGGTGCGTGACGGAAGAAAAACGAAATAACTGTAGACTTACTCACCAAGGAGGGAAGACAGAAAATATCCAACCGGTGCACTACATTTTTAAACAACGAACCGAATGGATCAAAAAAAGAAACACGCAACTCACAAATAAAATAACCAGGTATATGACCGACTACATGATGACAGCATCAATAAAATAACTACACACATTGTAGCAGACACTAAGAGCCACAAAGACACATGTTGACATGACGGCGGGATGAAAATAAGTGCTCCAGCAAAGGCGCGCGGGAGAAAGACGGATGGCCAAACAATAGAGGAACGAAAGGCTTAGAATCTTGACGATAGATGTCGCAGGCTGTCCATGAGAGGCGAATCGTGCTGTAATGCACAAGGTTCGGAGAACGTAACACGTGAACAAAGGAGCATGTTAAAAATATGAAATCGCGCGCTGACTGCGTGAGAGAAATGCAGAAGAGGTAACTGCAGGGAAGAGAGTGGCAGGGTTGCCTCAGAAGGCGTCAACTGGAGGAATTCGCAACGCTGCAACCGACATCCACGCTCTTCAACATTTCCGTATATTTACGGAATGTTTTACGGAAATGTACAGTGTATATACGGAAAGGCAATCCGTGATGACGAAAAACGGAGTTAAGTCTGTAAATACAAAATACGGGTATTCTCTGTATTGCCTTTGGCTTCGAGTTACGGAGATGAACAATGCCGATTCTACACGAAGCTTTCTTCGCCACTGTAACAAGATAATTATCTTTCCTGCAGCAGTTAAGGTTATTCACGCGACTATGACCTATTCTTTCAAACATTAGAAAATGACATCAGGCGTCTGTAACATTTGGCAACACTAAATATACACTAAATTTAATCGAAACTTAATTTTTGCTTTTGTGTTTTCAATAAAAATATGAATGTTATACCACTTCTTTTCAGTGACAGTTATATGTGAATGGTATTGTCCTTGAGTAAATAAAAGTTAGCCTATACAAAAATATATCTATGACAAAAAAAAAAAAAAAAAAAAAATGCTTAGAGTCGTGAGATGGACAATTTTTGACTCGTGTTCAAACTTCGTTTAAGAACAAAATGTTTTAACTTTTTTAATATCATTTTTATACACGGTAGAACACCCACATAACGAAAATTAAAGACATTTTCATTATCTACTTTTATTTTAAACGGAAAACACAGAAATCTAACTTGGAAATTACCGGAAAGGTTCCGTGAAATTTACGGAAAGTTCATTTCTGAAAATCAATGTGTCCGTAATTTTACGGAGAGTTTACGGACACTTCAAATTTGTACAAGCACTTTTCCGTAAAATGAAGGAAATTTTTTTTAAACAGTGCGCTTGTTAGAAAAACAATTTATAATGAAACACGGGTCTGCAGGCGAGACAAGATTAAAAACGTAGCTTTTAAATTAGAGACGAAAAATTAATCGAAATAAAAGTAACGAGAAAAATGTTTAAACGGTAAAATATAGACAATAATTAAATAAACAGAAATACGTTAACAACACATTACATATGCTTTGATAAACAAATAAATAAAGAATTTAGTATTATGAGTTATATAATAAAACTAGACAAATAAACATTATTAAATTAATTATAGGTGCTCAAAAGAATAACAATAGCATTATTTAAGCATTAAATAAATACAAAAGGTAACGAGGCAATTAATAATACCGTCAATATATTTTAAATAAATTATTTACTGAAATGATGTTTCATAATTGTTTAAACACAACAGTACACTAATAGTGACGCAACAGTAAAATAGTCGTGACGTATTTTACATCGGTAGAGCAAGAATGGAAATTTGCATGGGTCCATAAATGTTTCCTTATCCCATCCCGTTTCAAGCTTTACCTTGGGAATATAAATCACAAAAACTCATCACCCGAGCGTGACTGGATTATTATTTTTTTTCTATAAAAATGCCGTGAATCTTGTTGCTCGCGAGTGTTCTAATGATGTCCGGCCAAGAGCGAGATAATGGCGTTTCCGGAAGGGATCTCATCAGTCAACGGCGGGAGAACTGAAGTGGACTCAGCGATGGCAGAAAGGGCGCAGGCAGACTCGAGGATCACAAACATACACACACACACATTCGTACACACGCGCCGACGTTTTCAGAATATGTCCACGTCGTCGCAGGCCAGCAGGCTGCAGCAAGTGGCGCGCCCTGTCGACCACAAAGGTACAGAGACGGATGGCGTGTGGGGCACTGTAGCGAGTTAAGCCGTGTTTTGCTCTGCACTGCACCTAATCGTTTGTTGCTATTTCACACACCGGCCACTCGAAACTCAGTAGTGCAGTTGATGCGACAGCATGTCTAAGGCGAGAATCTCGCGGATTCATTTCTAGACAAGTTGGAATTCACACACTTGTACGTTCATGTTACTTTTGTAATTGGTCGACGTGTTTTTTGACACCTCCTGGAGATAAATGAGCCAATAACAATCATACAATTGTGTGCCCAAACATGTATGAGAGTGTATAAGACTGTGAAGTCTAGCCTGCATGACATTAACCTCGCGAATTTCTCGGGTCTCCAGTAATGGGTAGAGAAGACGACAAAATTCGCGTTATTATTTACGGACAGAGTGAACTCCAAGTTACCGTGTGTTTGACCGACTACAGCTGTTGGCCGGAAATATATTGTTCTCACGTCGGAGAACTCTCGAACATATAGGGTAATATCAGCAGTGGAGTGGCCAATCTATTTCAAGGATATCAAGCGGATGGGTGAAGTTGATCAAAGTGCAGCGGCCAATGAAATCACACTGTGCTCGCTTGTTTATATGGCAGTGGAGTCTATCCTGTCACCGAAGGATAACGCGAATTTTGCACGTCTCTAGTAATGGGTGCCTCGCCGCTCTCTCGCGAGTGGCCGCAATACATCCAGTTTCTCCCGGATTTACCGTAATATCTGGTTCCTGTCCACAAGAGTGCTGCCAAAAGCAATATTTTTCGTCGTCTGAATTTGTTCGAGTTGTATGGAGTTTGCCGCGACATTTCGACATCAGCAATCTTATAGTGAAGAAATATTACTTTCCAGCAACGTTAAGAGGGCGTGGGACATGTGGCTGCGAGTCGTGAAATTGACGTTCGTGGCGCAAGAGATACTGTGAAAAACGTTACATATTTTGAATTCGGGATAATATTAAGATATTGTGTAAGTTTGGATTTTAGATTGCCATTACTCGAAATTTCGAAATGTGTTTTATTTTACTGATTACATAGCCGTCAATATGACGAACTTCAATAGTCGAATACTAATAAATTTGCATTGCAAATGGAAAACTGAAAAGTGTCAATCTACAACACATTTGTGTACATGACGTTGAAAATTGCGGGATGCATGTAGAAGCAACACAAGCTGTAAAATCTATTGCGCTGCAAGCCTTGAAAACGGCAATTCACGCGGAATTTGGTACTGATTAGATACGTCATAGTTCACTGGTCCACCCATAGGTGACGGGCTCTCCGCGCGCAGTGATTCATTAGAGTAACGCATCACAGGTGTCGCGCGTGCTGGAGGCCGTCATTGTTTACTTTATAGTATCGCGAAACCACTCTTTTGAATTTGGGGGGAGGCACCATAATGAGTGGTAATAAGACACTATTTAAAAATAACAGGGATAGAGGACACATGCTTATTTCTGCATGACGGAAAAGAAGCCAAGGGAAATCACTTTATTTATTTATTCGCATCCCGTATTCCAATACACTTAGGAAAGGACTTGGCAATATTTTTTTTTTATATTTGTTATGCAATATGGATATCTGCACACAATTACACTAATATAAAAATATATAACAGATAAGTAATATAATTTACACACTTCTCAAGTCTAGCAGCTCTACAAACATGTAAAGACTACATTTTGCTTGCAGTACAAGTGATTACAATTCATATACAGATAGATATTAAAGTATAAATATGTAAAGTCTACATTACATTGAAACACAAGTGTATAACATGAAGTCTCCTTATATCAGTCTTGTTCTGTATTATAGAAATTCATCTTTATTTAAGTATTCTTCTACGGAATAGAATGCCTTATTAAAAAAGTAGGATTTAACAGTTCGTTTTAATTACTGCAAAATAATTGACTTCAAATGACTGGGTAGGTTATTTCATAATTTTGCCCCAGCATAGTATGGATTTGATGTAAATTTTGAGGCTCTGTAGGAGAATAGGTGATGATTAGCTTGTCTGATGTAGTAATGGTGTATATCACTATTTTAACATTTTTAATATTTTACATGTAAAAAAGAATACTACGGTATATATACATGCCATAGAAGAGTGATAACTAAGCCACTGCGGCCCCACTTAACATAGTTCTAGCCACTGAGCCACTAAGGCCCCACTTAACTAACTCAACATTGACGCGAGACATTTAAAGTAAACAAAAATTATATTTTATTACCTTCATATCTTTATGCAATATTCTCTATGAATTAATACAGAACTTTTCATAGGGGAAAAGTAATTAAAAAGTCAGTTTTTTGGGTAAAAGATAATGATTGCGAAATCTGATCTTGCTGAAATTTGAACTGTATTTTACCCTGAGGATTCGCTCTGCAAAATTCGAAGAACTTATGTTGAGTTTCAAGGGACTTAAAGGTATTAAAGTCGTACAGACAGATAGACAGAGATCGTCTACTTATTAAATAGGATAGCGTCCTTCAATGGCTTCTTTTTTCCTTATTACTTATTAATTTCACTATATTCTTCTGCAATCTAAAAGCCTTTTTCCATTTTGTCGATTTATCCCAAAATATGATCCCATAATTTATTATGGGCTGAATATTTCAGAAATGGTATGCAAGTATTGTATTATTATTATTATTATTATTATTATTATTATTATTATTACAAATCTTTTTTAAGGCGTGTATCGCAAAACATACTGAACTTAATTTTTACAGAAACTATCATCATGCTCAGTCCATATTAAATTACTGTCTACAATGAGCCCTAGAAGTTAAGTATTTACTGTTTGTAACCCGTATTTTTCTATTGTTGTGCATCTTTCATCCTGCAGTGTATGTTTATTTCTTTGCATGAAACTCATGAGCACAGATTTGTTTACATTTTATATTAATTTATTATACTGTACCCAACTGGACATCTCAATAACTGTTTGTTTTATATTTCCTTCAAGAACAGTGAAACTTTGTGTCATCCGCAAACATTATAGCTGAGCCGTTGGTTATTTGTTCTGGAAAATCATTAATAAATATTAAGAATAAAATTGGTCCCAGTATTGATCCCTGGGGCAGTTCTACTCGAGTAGTTCTGATATTGGACATAACATTTGTAATGTGATTTTTGTTATAATATCTTATGGAGGTGATCTGTGTTCTGTCTCCAAGATATGATTTAAACAAATTATTGGTTACGCCTCTTGTTCCTCACAGTCAAAGTTTTTGCAATAAAATATCATGGTCGACACAATCAAAAGCTTTTGAAAGGTCTGCGAATATACATGTTGAGAATTGTCTTTTATCAAAAGAAGTTAATATTTTTTCAGTAAAACTGTAAATAGCTTGTTCTGTGGAACTGCCCTCTACAAAGCCATACTGATGCGATGAAATAACCTTGTTTTTTTTTTTTTATTGAGAATTGGGTCAGTTTATATACTAGAAATTTCTCTAGAAATTTTTAAAAGGACGTAAGAAGGGCAATAGGCCTATAGTTATCCATCAATGCCTTGTCACTTTTTTATGTATTGGTTCTGCTTTTGCATATTTGAGTCTATCAGAAAAATTTTCCTGGGCAAGACATTTATTGGAAATGTAAGTCAAAGGCAGATTTATTAAATAAGAACACTTTTTTTTAGCAGAGTCATAGGTACCTCATCCATTACACAGAAACTTTTACTTTTGAAATTTTTAATTACATTTATGTTGCCGTCTTCATAGCTAGGTGTGAAAAACAGCGTGGTGGAAGAAAAAGAAGGTAAGTAAAAATAATATTTAATAACAGAAATATGCTGTCCTTATGATGATTTTCGAAATTGATTATAGGTATGTCAGTAATGTTGCTTATGCCTGATTAATAATAGATTTAAGCGGTTTGAATTTTACGCAAATGCAGTAGTATTGAAAAGTAAAAAGAAATGAATTATAGTTGAGAGCTTACAAATGAAATATTGCGAGATTTCTGCATCATTAAAAGACAACATGGAATAAAATTATACCTATTAGAAACTATGCTTATAAGCAGTAATTAATTTTTTTCTGCATTACATACGTGGGTGCGACGAATTACTAGTCACAATTATTTGATGTATAAATATAATATATGATGGTTGTGCTTGTGGGTTATAGTTTTCATACATCTTTATTAAAACAAGTGTAAAACGGCATTGATAATGTGACTAATGCATTTAAAACTAATATCACTGGGTCGCGGTGTGTATGTGTATATTCGTGGCCTATGTATATTTAATGACAACACTCATTAATACCGTTATTTGACATTCACATTCTAACTAACTAACTTCTTTAACTGACTAAGCTTGATTAGTTGTTTCTGTCCTAATGAAAGCTGAACACGTAAAATACAACTGACTGAGCAAGTAGTAATAGTAATAAATACTGAGCTATCATTCTGCAGGGCCGGGGTTTGAATCCCTCTCCAGGGATCCACATTTCAACTTTCCATGGTTTCCTGACATAACTCCAGGCAAATGCCAAGATGGTTCCTTACTAAAGACTATTGAAGGTTCCTTTTTCAGTTCCCTTGAACTATGTTGTAGTCGAGGACTACGGTAGCGTAGCAGCTATAGTTCTCGCCGCCCACCAAAGCTTTCGATTTACAGCCGGGCAACACTAGAATTTTCACATGTCAAAAACGTGGCAGACGATACCATTGGTGGGTGGGGTGGCTCTTCTCGGGGTGCTGCACTCTCGCTCCACACGTAGATGTTTTCCATCAAGGTTCCATCTTCACCTCACTTCACCCTGATCTGCTGTTAAAGTGCCATATATATATATATAGCTTCACAGTCCTCTATGGCGAGGTCATTAAGGACAACGTGCATACAAGTAGATCTTAAGCAGGGTTTTCAAAAGTGCTCATTTTACAGTGAACAGCCTATACAAAGTTATTGCATCGGCGTGCTAATTGAGCGGAGATGGAAACCTCAACACCTCATGGGTGAAAGAAGCAAAAAAAGGGGGGGGGGGGGAGACCCTCTCCAGTGAGATCAGCCGGAGTCGAACACGCAACCTGCCGAAAGCGAGTAAGGAGAGCTTGAACCAGGGCATTTACCCAGCTGCTCTTACGCCACGAGCGTCGTCTCCATGACAACTGTTCAACGCCGCACAACAACTATATTGCGCAGCCTCAAGCTTCTTACATAATATAAAACTTTAGCATTTGACTTTACGTTTCCTTCGCTCTGCCGAAAGCACCAATGCACAATAGAATTGTAAAGTCAGAGTTTAGACAATTGAACATCGATTCTGGGAGCTTAGTAAAAATGTGTATCTTGTTATGAAAATAATTATGATAATATCCAGGAATGCATTTTACGTACCTTTATTAAAAATAGGCCTAAAATTTATATTGGAAGTTAATTTCAAAACAAAAAACTAACTTGTTTACTTCATTAAAATATGTAAATTCATATATTTCCTCTTGACATTATATTCGTTTGCCATTTACTTAATATAAGACGAACTTCGTATAATATACAGAGATTAAAATCGCCCTACAATAAAATATCGCACTTTCCACATAACGTCTGTTAGATTCTCGGTAAAATGGCTGCTTAACTTTGACTTTAAATTTCAACTTTTCGAAATAGTAAAGTCAAGAGTTTGACTTTGACAGTTCCATTGCGTCAAGCTTCATAAGAAACAACATGTCGGAAAGCAAATGTAAAGTCAAATGGTAAAGGCAAATGTTAAAGTTTTCAATTGTGCGAGGCTCTTCAAACCGAGCTCAGGAAGCGCGTGTATATTACCGAGGTTGGGTGTACGCCGTGCGCTGCCCACCCCTCGGACCTTACAAGTGTACACCTTAATGTTCCAGTAGTAATCGTCGATATGTGGTAGTGTTATAAGTCAGTGTCACGTGTCGGGGTGTACGCCGTGCGCTGCCCCTCACGTTAAACAATTTTTTATGTATTCATCGACTTTGTCAGTAAAACCATTTCACCAATTGTTCATATGGTTTTGTGCCCCTATGTAAGAATTGTGTAGATATTTTATTGAGTATTATGTTATTGTTTATATTGTGGGTTGAATGTGTACTGTATATAATAGGCTAAAAGTAAACGTCTCTGTACATCATGTGTGATAGTATATATATATATATATATATATATATATATATATATATATATATATATATATATATATATATATATATATATATATATATAAGTGGAAAGCCTTGCCCTCGTAGCTCAGGGGTAGGGCGCCCGACCTGTAGTCGGAGGATCGCGGGGTCGCACCCCGGCGCTTCCGACACGGCAGATCCTCAATTCGCTTGTCGCACTGGAAATCTGTCAGCAGGATGGCCTCACTAGAGCTTCGTCAATATCAAACGTCACAACAATGTCAAATGAAGGAAGAAAAAAAAGTGGTTAACGTTCGTACTCATGCTCCGGAAGACCTTGGTTCGAATCCCGGTACGGTCTGCCTTTTTTTATATTTTTTTTTATTCATAGTTTCCCAAAATTACTCGAGGCGAATCCTGGGATCTGTAATTCCCAGTTCATACTTCTCTGGGCAACTAGTTCTTTCTCAAATAATCTTGCTGTCGCGGAGACGCTAAGTCCTAAATACCTACCTTCTTATCTCAAGAACTGGAAATAAAATAAACTTACCAGCGTAGGTGCCCCCCCCCCCACACACACACACAAAGCACACTTTTCAGTCCACAATGATGTTACGCCCCTTTAGATTAATAGCTCAGTCACTGTTCCAGCTGGTAATAAGTATTTCATATATTACGGTACCCTGCTTGCCACATTATTTTTTATAATGAAGAGAAATATTTGTGTTAAAACCGTTATGTAAACCGTTATAAATGTAAACATACAACACACTGTTAAAGTGTGATACGATTGATTTAATCCTAAGATATGCCCACAGAAGCTCTCAATTTAGTCCGCTCCTCATCCCTCTTCCTTTACGAAAACATGAAGTTCTAGCATATACCCACAGGTCCATGTTGATCAGATGTTACAGTTTCTTATGGTCGTTTAAGAGACAAAATATTTTTCATGGATTTTGTGGATATTTTATAGCTGTATGACACGATATAGATCGTAACCGTTAAAATACCAAGTAAATTTAAACATTACACTCATCATGCTTCTAATGTAAATATGTTTTTATTAAATAAAATTATTGATTACTGCATGTCTAAAAAAGTTATTTTGTTAAACTGTGGTTTCAAAAGAAGTGATTTCTTGTAGTCACGGGAGTGTGATGTTTGCAAGTTTTTGAAATCCGACATTCCATTTACCTGCAATAATAGTTAAAACTTACTGCTATTTTTAATTTAAGTTCATTTAAAAAAAAATTCTAATTGAAATAGGAGAGTAGTTTGTATGCGATGCTATTGGCGCAATGTATTTTAAGTGGGGAAGTGAGACCCGTGAGTCTCGTTGCTGAGGTTCGCTTCTTTGACTCGACTCGAAGTCGCTTTGCTTCTCCTCCGTCAAGAAACCACGCGTATCCATTATTCCGTATCCTCCCCCCCCCCCCGAACACCCACTATGTATGATCTAAAAGAAGTAGATGGAAATTGTATCTACATTGCAATGGAAGACAGCTCTCCCTCCCACATTACCGATGAAGGTGAGAGTCAGCAAGCGAGCCTAACGAGCCTTACTTACCCATTTGAAATACATTGCGCCCGTAGCCCCAATTACACACTACTTAGGCGCGAACAGAAAACAAAATTATCAAGAAAATATTCTTTCAACACTTAAATTGAATTTTATATAGTTCCTTCTGTTAATTTTATCAAAATAATTTGCCGACATTTTTATACATTTGCAGAAAGAAAAAAAAAACAGGAAATAATATCAACTCATGAACACGCTTAATATAATGCATTTAATTTTAATAATAAAGGATAGTCTGGGAGAAGGAAAATTGTAAAAAAAGCGACAATATTGTGTCATGAAAATGCGATCTCCATAGCCAAGTTCGTTATGCCCCTATGTCAACTTTAGACAACAAGATTCTATATTCGGATACCAGATATCCCATCAGTATGGGTACTTATTACGAACATAAAATAAGTTAGCACAGTATAGAACCCATTCCTCGGGTATCTGGAAATAAATAGAATAAATTAAAAATACCTTTCAAACATCGACGATCACTGAGGTAAAAACAGTGCCTGCACTCCAAAATAAATAAAGTAAATGAAATTTATCCCAAGGAAACGAAAAATGCTCCTATGTTACCAATAAAACAAAGTAATAATTTGAGTTGGACTTCAAGCAATTAGCAGTGATTTATTATTCTCGAGTTCTGTTATTCAATTCGCCTACAGGAAGTGGTCATCAGCTAAGTGTCCAGTGACTTCTAGTTCGCTTATTTATATTGCAGAGAATAAAACCTCGAATTTTTTTCCTCGTTATCAGTGAAAAAAAAAACAGAGTAAACGGCAGGAGGATCGCAACAGTACAAGTGCATCTCCCAATAAACTAATTACGTTAGTAACGGGAGAGCGTGGAAATGAAGCAAATTTAATTTCCCCGACAAGCATCCAATTACTTGGTTATTTACAACGGAGCTTCTTTTTCAAGTAAGCTATAACAAATTTCTAAGTAACGTGAAGACTTATTACAGGTATATATTATCCGTGTTTTATTGGCTTCAGAGACACATCAAAATAAGGGCGATGAAGCACACATTTTTAGTTATGACAACTCATAAAATATGCACCGACAATGCACAAAAACTATATACGTCTGGTTTACATATAATCCAAGAAAGTAAATAAAACTCGAATAGAAGTTGCAAATACAAAAATGTAATTAAACCAATTTATGATAATTATATAAAAGAATTACATTTAAGGACAGTACCAAACACACCAGAAATAATGATTTCTCCAAGAACTTCTAGATCTGGAGAAGGTTTAAAAAAAAATAAAATAATTTACCAAAAGAATATGTCAGGATGGATGATGTTAGAAAATTGGTTGATTGATTAATAGTTATTTATGGTGAAGGAAATGCTGGAAATAAAAATGATTGCAATGAAAAAGTAAACATAATGAATATGTTAAACAATAAATTTTCTGATTTTATTGTTAATAATCCAAAAGGAATTCCATATCTTATAAGAGTTTTAAATGTCATTCCAAATTCTTTTTGGAATTCTGAACATAAGGCAAAGGTATAATAAATTGAACATTAAACAATTTAAATTTACCCGAAATGCATTTGCCAGGTTATAATTATTGTGGCCCATTTACAAAATTAAATGAAAAACTGGGAAGAGGTGACACAGGTAAAAATAAATTACATGAAGCTTGTAAATATAACGATATTGCTTATAGCGATCATACAGATTTAGAATGTATATATAATGGTGATCAAATTTTATTAAAAGAAGCAAAACAAATTATGTTAAATAAAGATACACCAATTGGTGAAAAAATTGCTTCTGCTGCTGTTGCTTCAACTATGTTTACAAAAAGAAAATTAGGATGGGGAATTAAAATGTTTTATTTATTATATATATTGTTCTATTATAAATTAAGATAAAAAGCTTAGCTTTCGATAAACCCATTGATCTATTAAAATATATAAATAGATAATTGTTTAACATAAGATAAACTTGAGAAAGAAATAAATAATTGAAAGAAGGTAAATGTTTCTTATTAACATTGACACTTCCAATACTCAAAAACAAATTATTAAAAGAAAAAACAGGAAATGAATTACTTCATGGAGGAATTATACCTCTTATATTTCCGATTTTAGATGCACTTGGTGCTTTAGCTGGTGGAGCTACTGCAATTTATAACTCTGTTGAACAAAATATAAAAAATAAAAAAGAATTAGAAGAACAACAGAGACAGAATTTAGCAATGGAAAATAAATCAGGAATTGGTGTAGTTGCAAAAAATAAGGGAAGACAAAAAAAAAAATTTAATATATACCCACTATCCAATATCGATATTGAAAAATATGAAAATGATTGAAAATTCCAGAAATGTTTATATGATTGATGAATTACCAAAAAATATTACCAAAAATGAATTTGCTGTGGTTAATTTTGACATTTCAACAAATCCTGTTAATCATTTGGTTTGTTATTTTAATGAAAATAATGATGTTTACTATTTTCATTCATTTGGAGGAAATATTCATACTAATTAAACTAATTACTTTAAAAATAGGAATATTTACTACAATAATGATAGAATTCAGAATCTCAATTTGGTTATATGTGAACATCTATGTTTAATTGTATTACATCTCTTTTCGAAAGATTTTAAGCTTAACAATATAATTTCTTTGTTAATAAATTACAGATATATTTGGGATAACATTAATCAAATCTTTAAATAAAATTTTTGACACTAGTGCTTATACTTTAAACACATATGTAGATTCACAATGTAATTCGGGTGTTTCTGATTTACAAAGTAAACTAAGTACTTGCTTCGATTATACAAAGTCTTATATTTATTTTCTAGGGCATAGAATTGTTAATATAGATGATCCTAGAGGCGATAAAGATGCAGTCAAGAAAATACATTTTAGTAAAAATATTGCTGATTATGCTTCAAAAGAAGATATATATTTATAATTCAGTAACACTGTAGCTGATTATATAAAACGAATAAATATTGCAAAGCTGGCACTAAAAAGGAAGCAGACTCAAAATACAGTAATATTATTTCTACTTATGCATTAAAAAAAGATGTAATTTCGAAATACATTATCATTGTTACCACTTTACAAGATCAACTTAGTAAAGTTATTTTTTCACAAAATATTATGGTTGTCTTCAAAATTGTAGAATCAATAATATGGCTGATCCTAGAGATGAAAAATATGCAGTCAACAAAATATTTTTTGAAAAATAAATAGCTGTTAAATTGCGAAATTTAAACCAATCAGTTTTGGATTATTGTATTACACTTGTTAACTCGAAAATTTAAAGATGCAAGGAAGAAAAATCACACACACACACACACATAAATATATTTTTTTTTTTTACCTGCAAAGTAGAATAAAAGTAAATAATTTTCGCTTGGATAATAATAATATATTCTTTAATTTTTTGATGGATTGTAATGTTTGTAAAATAATTACTGTTAATCCCAATTCACCTCACGATACTGCGACTGTTATTAAGTGATCTCAAAAAATAGATTACAGTAAGCCTTTCGATGTCATCATAGGATATATTTTAATTTTAAAATAAATAAAACTTAAATATCTGAATATGATGATGGTTTGATGACTACAATAGGAATATTCGTAAAATGTAAAGATCAACTATTTGTTATTCTTATTAAATGTAGAATACTTGGTGCTTGAAGTGTATAAATGTTACTAAAAATAATAATATAAAAATTGAAAATACTGAAATTGGACATTAGCCCAGAAAAGTAAATGTCCAATATGTAATTCTAATAAATCAACATTAAAAAAAATTGCCCAATTTAAGAGAAGGAATAATCAATGAATGATATAAACCTGCATGAGAAAATTTTCAAAGAAGAAGAGTAATTTAGTATAGTATTGATGATTTATGGCAGATCGAATTTGTTGAGATGGATACTGGAAATTTAAAAGGCATATCACATATAAAAATGGATACAAGTATATTATGACAATTAATGATGTTTCACAAATATGCATTTGCTATACCAATAAAAGATAAAACAGCCAAGAATGTAGCAAAATCCTTTAGAATCTATATTAGTTAAAAGAAAATGACATAATATTCAAAGTGACAATGGCTGAGAATTTTATAATAAAATATTTAATGAACTTATGCATAAATATAACATCAATAACTCTTCTATATTCAGTGAACTTAAAGTCAGTGTTGTAGTAAGATATAATCATACAATGAAGAACAAAATGTGGAAGAAATTTGCTTTAAATGGCAATAATAAATGGGTAAATATATAAAATGATTTAGTTAAAGGATACAAAAATATCAAACATAGAACCATTTGTAGGAAACCAATTGAAGTTAATAAGACCAATGAAAAAAATTTAATGCAAGCAAATTTTGTAGACATGATTATTAAACCGAAATACAAATTTGGGGATACAGCTAATTGGACAACAGAATTATTTATAATTTTTGAGGTTTTAAATAATGAAGACTGATATGCCAATTTACAAACTGAAAGGTATCACGGGAGTAGAAATAAAGGAATAGTTTTTATGAATACAAAATTATGAAAACCGACTATCCAAATAAATATTTGTTTGAAAAAGTTTTAAAAACTAAAGGAGATAAAATTTATAATGGTTAGGTACTGATAACTTGCATAGCTAATGGATTAATAGAACACATGTTTTATGAATTTATATATTTTTCTGCAAGGATCACAGTCGTGCAGGATCATTAATTGTGCAGGATAGCAGTCGTGCAGCATCATTAATCAAGCAGGATAACAGTCATGCAGGATTGTGATCATGAAGGCTAATCATTTCAAATGCAACATCATTTAACATACATATAATGTGTTCAATGTTCGTTCATTGTTTGTTCAACATTAATGCAACATTTATTCGACATTCGTTCAGTGTTCATTCAATGCACATTTCATCTATGGTGAACTTAATTTTCTTTAAAAATTACAAATGGTTTACAGATATTTCTATTGTGCCAGGGAACTATTTCTAAGAGTTTGGAGATATTTCTATCATGCCAGTGACCCATTTTCTGGACTATTTTAGCTCCATTGTACTCCCACATGAATCACTCCACTCTATACATCTGATATATTACAGTACAGCATAGAGAGTATTTTTTGGGTTGGAGATTAAGAAATACCATTTATTAGCTTCAATACTCATATATTGAATATATGGACTAGGGAAGGTTTTTGACTCAAAGTTTGAATGAATTAGTGATAATCTAATAATGCAAATATGTGCACCTCATATTTATATTATTAAATTATCTGCTCAGACTGGGATTCGAACCCACAACCTTCGCATTTGAAATCAAGCACCTTTTCACTGAGCCACCATGACAAGATGGGCGACAGGGCTATTAAAAGTCTTCATGTGGCTAGATGCAGCGAGTTGGAAGCCTATTATCAAGAGTTGTGCAGAGTGTTCAGTAAGTGGCTACTAGATAGCAACACAGTTGTGCTAATCTGCTTCCTGTCACGATGAGAGCTCGCTGTGGTCCCAACAAGGACAAATGTGCAGGTAAACTTTTTCCTGTTACGACGAGAGCTCGCTGTGGTAGGCACAAAGAAAAACATGTTTATTGTTAATGTGGAAAAGCACACTTCAGGATTGTTTTTTTTCCTGCTGCTAGTAAGATAGAGTGCTCATCACTGAAATGGATAAATTATTCTCGTATACAATTCACAAGACAGCGTTAGAATATAACATTTTTATGTGATTTCTGTACTTCCCTTCATTAATATTTCTTCTCAAATCTATTGTGATAAAACCATAACTTTCATTCCAACAGTTTGCACAGATCTCTTTAAACTTCCCATATGTCATATCTCACCAACAAAATGGCTATAGACATGTTGTAAATTTGTGTCATTCTGTCTAAATATACACAGAAAGTTTGTATTGTCTCTCACCAGTTGCTTTGGTACTTTCGAATATGTTTGTACTAAATAAAATACATCAATATTTTTATGTCTTCCCATACTAAAATATTTGCAGATGACATTGTGGCTTTCTAAAATGAAATCATCAAGTATAACTAGAGTCTTGTTTTCACACTTATTTAGTGGAGTCATTTCATCATTGCTATTTAAAAATAAGTCATATTTCCATTAAACTTGTTGGATATGACATCAAAATCATTTTGTAAGTGAATATATTATGGTCGATAAAAATATTTTTTAAAAACATGCAATTTATAAAAATTTAGCCATCTAAATAAAATAAATTATCAAATTGGTTTTCTCACTATTACTGAGTCCGACTATATAGGCTCTCAAATTGTTGGGCAAAAGTTCGCCATTCTTTTTTTTCTTATCACTGCCTTCGGAAATTAGAACACAGGTGACCCAAACATCTTTTTTCCTTTAATGACATAATTTTTGTAATAAATTGATAATAAAGAATTTTCAATAACAAATTAAAAGGTCCAGTCTAAGGAAGAAGCTTCACTGTGATATAATTCATTAAGACAAATCCATTGCATTGGTTAGTGTTCATACAAAATTCTTGACTCCAAATATAAACAATAATACTACAAAGACAATTGAAAAATGAGTGGTGTCATTGATATAAATGAAGTTAAAACCATTCCTAGAGGTCAATACAGTATTGAATATTCAAAGGAAACTATAAATTCAATTGACCCATTTTCAACAAATAACACTGAACTGACATCGGACAATGTGAAAAATAGAGTGTGTGGTTAGATCTAAGTTCGATTTTAAATACAATGTCTAATTATCCAATATGCTTGTATTTGAGAGAAATATGGCTATTGAAAAAGACAAAGTTAATGTAGGTACTAAGTTACCAAATTTTAATTCATTAAAATCAATTAATGTTCATTGTACTTTGGCATATGGAATGTTTATGAGACATGACGAATCTAACAATTTAGAAACTGATATAATTGCTAGTTTTTCACCAAAAACTATGTTTGGCTTCATAGATTATGTTAGTCATGAACCACCATATCCAATTTTTTATAAAATAAATAATGAGCAGTTTAATCACATTGTCTTAGAAATTTGTGATGATAATGGTAAACTGATAGATTTTGATGGTTCTGATATTGACACTAAACTAAAGATGTTTAAAATGAAATAATATAAAAATTAATTAGGATTATACATTTTGATACCCATATGGTAATGTATCTGTTTTCTTTTCTAATATAATCATTTTATTATCCCAATGACAATGCAATTTTATTAACTTCTACTGTATATATTATTATAGTCCTCAAATGTAATTCTCTTGTTAACAACACACTTATTTACATCTTTTGATCTTTTAATATTTTATTATCATCTCTATATGCATACATTTTTGCTCTTAAACCAACAAATTCTTTCATTATTTTCCCATTACTTTCGTCTTTCATCTTATCTATATCTTTCTTTTTATGTGTGGCATATTATATATATTGTCATTTGAATAATCACTGTATCAAAGTTTTTATAATTGTTTTCATGTCTTTGACAAATCTTTCATTTTTATATTATAAATGCATGACTCTGTATATTGATAGCACATTTCTATTTTATCACAATCTCTTGGTTTGATAACTTTATGATGAAAATCATACATTAGTTCTTTTGCTAGTTATAAAATTGACATTCCAACCTAAATAGGCTTTTGAAATATTGTGCTTGTTTTATTCTTATATATGGCCATAAGATTCCCATTAAATCTAGTACTTTTTTTTAAATTTGCTTTTGCTACTAGTTTTCAAAGCCTTTTCCATTTGATATCAGTCTTATATCCACTCTATTCCTAATATTTTCCATAGTTTTGCTGGACATAGAATTATTCATCAGCTTATAAAAATATTTTTCATATTCATTTTTGGCATTAGTTCTCATAATTGTATTTGCATCTATATACTTTTTCAACCAATCTGACTGATTCAACTTTAATATTCTATGTATTTTAGTAAGTTTAATCCATTATTTAGACACTGTTTTAATTACAATAGTGAATTAGATACTGTTGTTTATTATGTAAAGTTGTTAATAATTTATACTTATTTGTGCCTGGAAGTACCTTAATTCCTGGACAAAATAGAAGATATTTATGTAATTTATGTAGATCTTGTGAATACTCTAAATCAACTTCTAATATGTATCCATGTTGTGAATCATCCTTCAAATTTAATATATAATTTTGCCAAAAATCTAATTTTAATTCTGGGTAATCAACCCATTCGAAACCACCATATGATAAATATTGTGACATTTCCCTACCATATGAATTATTAGCATTGAGATATGCTAAATAATTGGACTTGATTAGGATTTAGATCTCCTAAATATTTATTATTATCTTTAACATATTGTTTAGAACATTGTGATATACCACCCCTAATACCCTTTTCTATTATTGAAATGATATCATAAATATGCAATAAATATAATGGCTGTTTAGTCAATTTTAACACTGCTTCCCATGATAATCCTGGTGCAGTAAAATACCATGCAGGATATAATTCATATGCATTTATACACATATTTCTAAAATTTTCGAATATTTCCACTAACAATAATACATCGTTTTTTAAGAATATATCATAATATTCGCAAGATTTTTAATATAAAATAGATCCTACACACATTTTGCATCTTCATAATCGTTGTAACTTATGTTAGATTCACTTAATTTATTGTAAAATTAATTTTTTGGTGAAAGTTCTGTTTCTTCGAATTTCTTCCGACTATCCATATGATCATATGGATAAACACCCTTTCTTATAACTAAATTAATTTGATATTTTAGAAAATGCTTTTGGGTGTGTTTCATTTGTTCTATAGTAAAACTAGACGATAATTTATCTAAATTACTTGCCATAACTTTAAATGTGTCTATAACTTTCAGTATAAGTTTTCTGTTTGTTTCCCAAATGTAATAAGGTATTCTTCATTATTTGTAATTGAATCTATATTTCTGTTATCATATTCTAGCACTTTAATAAATAAATGAGCACATAACCAACTAAGTTATGGAAATAAATTGGAACAAAATTAGGTAATTTTAATTGTAGATTACAATTATTACATACAGGATTAGTGAATTTTCCACTTAAATGATCGTGATGCTGATTTTTTATTGTCCTTTGTGTATTCACATTTACATGCAGTACATTTTTTTATTTACTATATAATATTTTTTCTTCTTTGTTAATGGATGCATTGGTTCGATTTGTAATTATATTTCCTCAATTTCTTATACTTCCCTTATCGTTGATTTTATAAACATCTTGTGTGAATTTGGACCTCGATATACTACTGAAGGTTTATTAACACCCTAACTAGATACAATATAATTGCATAAACCAGATGCTTCATATAAATGATATTTTATAGTATATGATGCATAGTTTAACTTTAAATCAATGTTATTTATTTGATCATTAGTAAGATTATATCGTTCTTTAAGTACCACCTTATAAAGGCCATTATCAATATCATCTTCAGTTAAAATTGGATATTTTTTGATAAGGTTAAATTTACTTAATTCTCCGGGGTTTGGTTTAGTTGTTGATATTTTCTTTAGAATTGATTCAAAATCGGCATATATTGTGAAAGGAACCTTCATTGCGTGTTTGTAACTTCTAAATTTGTTTTGCTCTCCTTTCGAAGGTAAATTAATTCTTACTGATTCATTTTAGAACAGTCTTCTGTATGTTTATTTAATTTTGCTTGAGTATAAAAGTATTCAAGAGACATATAACATATATAAGTTTTACCATTATGTTTAATTTTTTGTGCAGAAAGCAGCTTCGAAAAGTCTTTAATCCAACAGTAATGTGAGTTTTTATGATCTTTGAAATAAAATAAATTTATATGCTTTTACTTTTTGTGTATTGTAAGTTTTAGTTCATATACTGTTGACTTATCTCCAATAGAGTATACATTTATATATGTATCAATTTGATTTTCTATTTTTTGGTATATCATCAATTTTAATAGGATATTCAAATTTTTATATTACTTCATCAATATTAAGCCCCACATTTTTATATTTAGTTACTCTATCCATATTATTGTCTGCTGGAAACAATGCTGACTTTATTGCCCAAAGAAATCATTTCTGGTCTTCATTTTCTCATTAATACATGTTTTTTAAATTCTTAATCACTTCTGGTAGTTATATATGTGATGCTCCATTTAATGGATATACGTATTTACAGCTAACTGTATTACAATTACTCTATCAAAAGCCCATCCTGAACCTCTTCTTTGAAGTTCAGATAATTCTGTAAGTAATTCCTGATTTACTACTTCGTTTAATATTCTATGATTATATGAATGAAATGAAAATAATTCTACTTGATTACTCTCTTGCTTGTGACAGTTGGTATATACTTGTGACAGCTAGTTTTCAACCCTCTAAATGTTCTAAGATTATTGGCTACTATCTCAAATACCTTATTTTTTACTGAAGTTAAAACATTATTAGGCTGTACTAAATTAAAAGAATTTTTAATGTTATATTTTGATATCCTGCTTTTAAAAGTTAGATTAACTGTGTAATTTTCATTGATTCTTCTATTTCTATGTTGGTAGAATAAGGGAATATTAATTTTAATTCTTTTCTATCTTTCTCGTATAATACATTGATATTGGCATCTGACAAAGGTAAAATTGTAAAATTATTCTTTGCTATCTATTATGTTACCCACTTACTTTTATTTGTAGTCTGTAAAAATAAATTATTGGAGAATAGAAATATTTTCTTTAATTTATTTTTATCTTTGGGATATAATTAATTGATATTGGCATAGGAAAACGGCAAATTAGCGAAGTTTCTTCTTCTTTGTTGATTTATAATTCTTGGCATAAGAGCTGTAATTAAAGTAGCTTTCCTTAAATTGTACCAATATTTAATTTTGAAATCTTTAACTATAATTCTCAGCTCCCTCACTCTCCTATTGCTCAATTCAACTGTTAGATTGTTCGTCGCCATATTTTATTGGTTTATTTATTAGTAAAAAAATTTATGAATATTGCAAAAATGATGTAGCTGATGATTAAATATAAAAATAATAAATATGATGGAATGAAATCGTTTTGAATATTTAATTTCTTGTTGTGAGTATATTTCTCATTGTAGCATTTTTTTTTCATATTGATGCGTGTTTATCCTTGGTATTTTCATCAGGAGAAAATAATTTGATATATTTGTTCTCTTTGTTGGATAATTACCATGTTGAATTTCATTTAGAATATCTATTGCTGTATTGTGTGATTAAATTTTTTTACGTCTTTTAAGATATGCTTTACAAATATATTTTACACATTTACATAGTACGTTCTCTTAATTTAACTCATAATGATTTTTAGCATATTCTGTACAACATTTTTGACAGGTGTTAATATGCTTATCTTTTGTGTGTTTATGTGATGCAAAACTTCCTATTTTTAATACTTCGCTACACTTTTCACATCGCTCTAATTGATTTTACATTTTCTATTCAATAATTTATATAAGATGTTTTTTTAATGGTTTGTAAATTTTTCTCGTTATAAATCAAAATTGGAATCTCTGCTCAAGAAGTTAAACAATTCGTTTGAATTGACTAAACTGCCAGATCTAGAAAAAAAATGGTTTACTGCTACAGATTTTGATATTTATGAATATAAGTTTGGTAAAAAAAATTTATTGCATTCTAGATGGTAAGTATAAAATTACATTGCAAGACCGTTATGTGAAAATATTTGATAAAAATACTTAGAAAAAAATAAATTAGAAAGAAGTTTTTATAGCATATAGATGCTTAAAAGAAATATAAAAAAATTGAAAATCTGTGCATGATATTGTATTCACTTAAAAATATATAAATTATATTAATTTGAATGTTTTTAGCATTTTGTTTGATTTTAGCTTAAATTAGCGTGTCTTGGGTTAAATTAGCTTGATTTAGATTACTTGCTTGCAAATTGACATTTCTAGAAAAATAATAAATAGTACTTGTAATCGATAAATTTGCTAGATTTTAGCTTAAATTTGGTGCTTTTTAAATTTACACAAATCCTGCACGGATATTTATGGGGAAAAAAATAAAAAAATTGCTTGATTTTAGGAGTAAAATTGCTTGATTTTCGATTAAAATTGTTTGGTTTTGAGAAATAACAAACTTGATAGTGGCTTTGAAAACCTTGATTTTGGAGCAAAAATCTTAGTTGAGATTTTTTTTTTTGATTTTTTTTTTTTAAATTTTTAGAGCTTATATTTAGCCTAAAAAAACCTTGATTTTGGGGCGAAAAACCTTGATTTTGGAATTAAAAACCTTATTTTTCTTCATTTTTAAAACTTTTAGAGTTTAATTTTGTTCTCAAAGACCTTGATTTTGGAACAAAAACCTCGATTTTTGAGTAAAAAAACCTTGATTTTTGGATGAAAAAGTGGAGTGGTCCAGAACTCCCATTTTACATCTACTCCACAGATTTCTCTAAGGAGACGTTTCTTTGAGGTATGCTATCTCGTTGCTGCAAGTTCTAGTTTCATTACCCATGTCTTCCTAAAAGAATAAAAATGCTATTTTGAGACTTATCACGCATGAATATGAGTACGCGGCAGACTTCAAAACTATAAGCACCCAACAACAGTTCGTCTATTGCCATTGGTTGCTATCTGCTGGAGAAGTTGTTTTCATATTTGACCGGGCCACTCAGAATTCGACAATGTCGGCACGGCTTCTACGTAGCTCGAGTGCTGGCAGTCAACACGTGTCAAAAAGTAATTCAGCCAAATAAGATTGGTAAACTAACCTATGGTGTTTTGAAACATAACTCGTCTTGAATTTTTTTTTCGCGAAATTTCGCTACCCCTAGTGATTGCACAAACACAATGATATATTATTTTTATTTTAACTTGAATAATTTACATATCGAACAGTGTTGACCACATTTGTATAAAAATAAAGGAATTTACTAGCCAACGCCTATTCATATAAAAAAAAATAACTTCAGAGCGGAGCAGGTATGTTGACTAACGAGCCGGGATTTACGAACTGAGTTATGTATGCGAAAGAAGCCACGGAGCCACATTAATCAAACCAAGGGCACTGGAACTGAACTTCCACAAGGAATGGAGGAGCGATGAGTTCGGCGCAGTCTTGGCTACCTGCCTTGTGACGTCACGGGACATTACGCATAGATGTTATCACTTTATGGCATTGTAATAATGAGAGTGGGGGTTCTCCGCGTCTCTACTGCAGAGTAAATCTTTCCTACAGACACCTTCCATTTCTTTAAATCTCCTTGGAAGGGAAAAGTTTGGGTGGTTATCAACGACGAGGTCTCGAGAGCCGGTGAGGGTGAAACGAAATAGATGCGGAGCAGCGCTGGGCTGCAAGGTTGGGCGGGAACGGGGATATCCCAGAGAAACTCCGCCGACCAGCGGCATAGTCCGGCACTATTTCCGCGTGCTTAAGCTGGGAGTGGCCACGCCTGGTATCAAACCCGCGCTGCCTTGTTAGAAGGCGAGTGCTCTAGCTACTGTACCACCGCGGCCCCATCAATTTATTTTTTTTTAGAACACACGTTCAGTCAGTTTCAGTGACCGGGGAAAAATTACACCGTGAAGATATGTATTTGTTTCTGATTAATCCACACTTTTTTATGCCAGTTAAGGTAGCCTATACATACTAAACTAATCATTAACTTACGCTGTGCCTTGTCTAGGATTCAAAACAATTAAGTATCAAAATCAACAGTTTCACCGAAGTCTGACGTCTTATGCCCGGTTGCACCAACATATTCCCCGATCCGAGATCGACTGATCCTAGTTCCGAACCAGGATCCAGTTTGACAGTAGTTCCAATGTAAAAGTGTTGCACCAACGGAATTTCTGGTCGAACCTGGTTTTAAATTGAGATATCGACATTAAGTATGAGAAAACGAGTGTCATAGCTTCTCCTAGTGGGAAGTTAAACTACGCGGAAGTTATGAGACGCGACGAACCGAACTCAAAATTGTGCCCCCTCCCCCCTAACTCTCCCTGCATGCGCGAATGCGCGATGCTTCGCAGTCCTAACTCAACGTAACATATTCTTTGATCCTTTGCCAATCGAGTTGTGTAATTGAATTTTGAATGCAGACGATAGATTCGGAGCTGCAATACCAAACACTATCCCCCGATTTTGTTATCATCTGATTTCCTGGATATCCTCCCACTATGGCAGCGATTTTAAAGACGTATTCATATCATAAATACTGTCAAATTAAACCAGTCTTGTTCTGAACTTTACACATACAAGTATAACGTAGGGTATAAGTCAAAATTGTACGGTAGTGAGTAAATCTCTTAATTACTACAAAGGAAGAAGTTACGGTATTGCAAAGCGAATGAAGCCATTTTGTGCAGCCTTACCTGTAATACATGTTTTGGAAACATGCTGTAGAAATAAATTTTTTGGAATTGTAATTCTCATTTCTAAAAATCGGTCGCCTTGTTTGTAAATTAAGGCCGTAGAAGCTATTTTATCTTGTTAGCGATGTTAAAACGGCGAGAGCAGTTGTAAATTCGATCTGTTCATGAATCAGCTCAGTTTTTTTTTTTTTTTTTGTAAAAGTTTCATGCAAGGAATTACACGAGTTATGAAGAAGCGTAAATGGTTCACATTCGTTGAGTTCTTGGATTTTTTTTTTCCCGACCGACCGCTCTGCAAATGATTTTTACCACGACGATCATCATCCCATTCCCAGTTCTTCAGGTGCGGTTCTAGTACATTACCCTGTAGAGCGAATCTCTCCGTCCCAACGCATAAATAGAGGTATAACAGGTATAAAATTTCTATAAATTAAAAAATTTCCGAAAATTGGCCAACCCAGAATTTCTTGACTGAAGGTATTTTTTTTTTTTTTTTTTTTTGGTAATCCCAAAACCGTCGGTTGGTAATTACGAAAAAATAACAAAAGGAATAGCTGGTTTTTTTCGAAGGCAACATACAGTTTTGTAGTCACTATCAAATAATTTTTTCGCGTCGTAAAATTATGTAAATTGAAGTCTCATTATTTTTTTTAAATGTAAAATTATCGACAAACTACCCAGCGCTGTCCATGTATGAGGGCAATGAAAGATGCGAGACCATGTTTAAAGGATTTACAGTCAAATAGGGAGCCGGAGTTCATTTCTGCTAACACACTATTTTAAGTTGGGCACTGAAGGGCGTTCCTGCTAGATTTGGTGCAGATCCATTAAATGGTTTGGAACTGAGAGATACGACCCCATTTTACGGGTTCTGGGAGTTTTCGGGCTCAATAGGAGGGTCGGAGACCATCTAGGTCGACACAGCATTTTAAGTTGAGTTCTGAAAGCGCTCACTGCCAAATTTGGTTCAAGTCCGTTGAACGGAGTATAATTACATAGAGGATATTCATACACACACACACATACATCCAAACGTAAATATATACATATTTCCATACCTAAATACACACATCCTTACATACTTCCACAATTAAATACATACAGACGTACATACTACATATGCACATATGTACATACATACACCCGCAATGTTTCCTGTGAAGTTGGCGTCTGCTCTGAAAATGTAATTTAAAAAACTCTGAAATATGTTGAAGTGGATAGGAAAGGGAGGGGGGGGGGGGTGATGTTGTAAAATGTGTAGTGCCCTCACGGAGGAAGTATTTCCGACTCAGGCGAGTTAGCTCACATGTCGCGGTTGACAGATGTATCCCAACTTCCGGCGTCGCTTCGCCGCGCGAGTGCGCCACCCGTCGCGATGAATTTTTTTACGAGAGTTAGCCCGCATTTTTGGTTAAGCCCGTCCCGACGCCCGGAACAGCAGTATCTCGTTTATTTATTTGGTATCATCATCCCCTCCTCCCCCCCCCCTCCCCGCTCCCACGGCCACGACATGCGTGCGAGTGCATAGCTGCTGGCTCGCTACGCAGGACAGCAGACGACGCGAGAGTTATGACCGGATGACGACCAAAACAGGAACAGTTGAAAGCTGCGCTTCTCTCGCGCTCCGATCCGACCGCGTGCAAAGCCCCTAGGATCCGTTAGGAAAACAAAACAACTCCCTGTTGCTGGCGGAGAGGGTCAGCAAGAGATGAAAGTTGCGTTTGTAGTCGGTGGAGACGAGAGACAGGACGGCCGCAAAAAGGTGCTAGTGTGCACAGGTACATGTACATACTTCGTTCGCCGATTATCACAAGACGAAAATAAAACTCGCAGCGCCCCAAATGGGTTGTTTGTGACAACCTCCCCTCCCCCAAAATGCGGCAACGGATAAATTGATTTAAAAAATTTTAATTTTAATGGTTTGCCTACCGTTCCTGCATCCAAAATTCAAATGACGAATCAATATTAGAGAAATTATTTAAAATTGCATCAATTTTGAAGATTGTTATGTCAAAAAAGGGAATATTCAATGCAATTTCCCTTGAGAATACTTCCATTTTAAGGAATTGAAAAATATTTTATTAATTCATGTTTTTTTTTCCCCCATAAAATATAAACATTAGTAATGCATTAAAAAAAAAAATATAGAGATAAAAATTGCCGAAATTTTTTCCCGAAAAATACTTTTGTTTGAATTGGTTATTTGATGTTTAAGAAGGAATTACTTTAACACTAATTAATAATTTAAACTCAGCGGCTGCAGTCTTGGTAGGGATCCCCGTATCACTCTGTAATGGCTGCGTTTTTCGCTATCGGTATGCAAATGTGACATTAAATAATCACATGCAAATCCAGACATTCTAATTCAAAAGCATGATAATTTATTACCGTTGATCTTTCATTGCTCATTTGTTATGACATGATAATTTCCATTCGCCTCAAAATTATTACTTTCCTTTATTTTTACATTAAGTATATTGTGCTTAAATATTATATATATATATATATATATAAAGAGCTTCAGTTGTTTATTGATATGTGGCATTTGCTCGACAGCCATAATTGTCGGAGACTGAGGCCCGTTGCCAGGGGCAACGCAATCTGTTGATTGCACGAGGAAGCAGCCGCCTTGTGATTGGTCGTTACGTAGCGTCACTTCTAAGCAATGCTATTTCTATAGAAGGCAATAAGAAGACCAACTGCTGTGTGACGAGTGTCACGGCCCCGATAGGATTTTTTAAATGTAGATATTAGGGCAGTCTGGGAATAATTTTGTATATTTTGCCAGACCACGAGAAGATTGTCGGGGTGCCGGCAAGAGGAGAGGAGGCTCTGAGGTGCTAGTAGTGCTTGGTTTAATTTAGTTTAGATAGCCTTCCGCTACATTCCGAGTGATACCACTTCGGACTGTATCTCGCTGTACCATGGACCGTTGGCTAGAATATTAGGGAAGCATATTCGTCCGGAAGAGAATCACCGCATCCCATGACTGTACCCGATCTGCATGACGCATATTTGTCACGTGAGACATCCCGATCTACAAGTATAAAGTCAGTAAGAAATTTAAATACGATGGTCACCGATTTTAGTTATGGAAAGTAGCTTAAGGCAGACGCCATTTTATCTGCCCTAAGACGCCTGTGTTAGAACTTGATTTTGCAAATCAATACCAGAGATTACTAGCCACAGCTCCCAGTTTGCTTGGCGTGAGCTTAAATTAATAGATATTCTTTTTAAATAGGACTTTTTTTTAAAAGTATTCAGAACTTATTAAATTATGTTTCGTACCAACTCACAGGGCGTCTTGCTTCCGTTATGGCCACTTGAGAGACATGCATACCACCAGAAGATTATTAATATTACTGCTATTGAGCTAAACTATTTTTTTAAAACAAATGATTGTTTAATATTGGCCAGATCCAAGCAGTTTTTATTAAAGATTAAATATTTTAATCTTCTTCTGTACTCCATCCTTCTAGTTTGTTACTCCCAAATCTGTGCATACTAAGCTACTGAGCTTGACTAAAGTGCTATGTCCGTAGGGTATTCTAGTCTTCTACTGAGTTGGTGTACGACCATCATCCTGGTAAGAATTTGGTATTTAACACAAAGGTTGTGGTTTACGCTCACTGGTGTAACTATTTCTGGAAAGAGTCATCTCGAACTTATCTACTCTAAGTTAGCTTGGGGCATGCATGTTAGTGTGTGGAAGGCAGATTGAACACCACAACACCATTACAATAATCTCATTTAAATAATAATTTGAATCTGTCCAAAACCCTAGTTCGCACACTACAGCGCTTAACTACTAATGTAGCCTTAACTTGAAATGTTTGTGAACGTGTGTCATTAACACATAAATACACACGTACCTAGTATGGTCAATACGTTCCTGGACGCTGTGATGCGTTGCTGCCTACACTCACAGCGTCAGCCATTCAGTCAGTCAGTCAACGAACTTATTGACTGATTGTGTGTATAAAAATAATGTCGGGAAACTCAGCGCCCCAACTCCAGACGTGCTTATTTTGTAAAAATTGTAATACAAATTCCGTATCAACTTATATCCGGAAAAGTGTTTCTAATATAATGTGCGATCATATGTAGCGTGCCTGCGTTCTATGAAACTTGTTCTACACGCTATATCACTCCGCCTTGCTCTATAGGCATCGTACGCTTCAAATTTGAATACAATTAATATACATAAAATTACTTTTCAAGTTCATACGGATTTTGTTTTACAGTTGGTCCAAAGTAACTATGCTTGGAGTGTGAAACACTGTGATCCCGAAAATTATGTATATCCAGGATGTATCTAGATCCAACCAACATACTTCGCATGTAGGTTAATCACGAAAAAAGAAGTTGAAAACTTATATACGACATGTGGTCCAAAATTAATTCTAGCGTATGTACACATTTTTTAAGATGTAGTAGGAGAAAAAAATTATTACATTACCACTGTAATGTATCTCTCTTTGGAATTTTCCCCTACTTTTAATAGCCGCGAAAATGTGTTACTGGGTATTTTCCATACCCCACCTGCCAGGTATTGGTGAATATTATTTCGAAAGTAAAATACGAGTTACTCGAAAACGGCGAGGTTTAGGGTATTTACTTAAGTTGACATTTTGGTTAATTTAAACATGAGGATTAATAATACATCCTTTAAATCCCGTACATTCTACCGCGATATGGATGGTAGTTCGAAATAAGGGCAGTAACAGTGATTATTTCCATGAAATAATTTTATGACAGCAACAAGTGTTGTGGGGTTTGAAGATCCTTGTCCAGTTAACCATTATCCAGACGATCGGTTTTCCATATTATATATTATCTCCGATATTTAAAATAAAGGAGTGTTTCAAGTCCACCTTTTAAAGATGTGTACCACCCTTAGTATTCCCTTTAGACGATAGGTCGTATATGTTTTCAGCATATTTTTTCGTGATTAACCTCCATCCGATGCTTATATATATATATATATATATATATATATATATATATATATATATATATATATATATATATATATATATATATATGCATTTATATTGCAAAGATCTGTTCAGAGGTGTGTAATAAAGTATGTCATCCCATTCACAAAACCGAAGTTGACCCCCATATCTCGTTCACCCCTCGACGTAACATCAAACTGTTAACGTCATATTATGGCCCTTTTCACCCCAAACCACGCTTGTCTGAACCATTTTCTTCTATCTTTAAAGTGGGCGATTTATTAAGGTGGCCTGTTTTAAATGCCTCTTCCTATATAATATATATAGGAAGAGGCATTTAAAACATTGCCCAAAATATTTAAAATATTTAACAAACCCTTCTATTTTTACCACAAAAAAATTTTGCTTTTAATTAGAAACGATTTTTGTATCGCCACAAAATTTTTAATATGTTATTTGGTAGCTATAAAAATTATTTCCTCTTTCGGTAAACTTTATTAAGGAAAAATAACCGGTTAAAAATATTGAGTAACATTTTTTCTACAGTAATCTCGTTTTGGTTAATCCTCAGGCTTTTCGTATATAAAATCTATCCGTCTGCATCGCGTCATCAATATTACTAGCGTGTCCCTCCGCGCAAAGCCGAAGATTACACAGAATAATATGTTTTTGAGCTCCACACGAGATTAACAGAGGGAGGAAATCTTCATCCCCTTCGTTCACACAAGCACTGGCAGACACTTTTGATTAATTTTTAAAGGGATCAGTGGTGAAGTACATTGTCACGCTGGATAGATCACTAAGAAGCTTAAAGTAGGTTAAATTATTTCTCAAATTTTCCCCTCGCATGCTTTTTCACTGCAGATGCCAATTTTTATTTCCAGCTTATATCCATAAACGATATCACTCACTCACTATTTATGCTGGGAGCTCATAATTTTCTTTTGCACATCACTGATTGGTTTTAACGTAATTTTCCTACTTTATTCAGCGAAATATTGAATAAACATTTTCCAAATGTATACAACAGACACATACTTTGTGAAAGTATAATTTCTTAAATTTACACATGGGCAAAATTTTAGACATAGGTAAATATAACCCTGGTTTCAAATTTTTCGTAAATCAAGAGAGATATCTCATGTACTACGGTAAAAGTACGTTATTAATATTCAAATCTAAAATATGAAAGATTTCGCAAATTTTCAAAATCAGCCATTAATGAATTTATGATTACACGCAAATAACACTGTATACGAATGTTGTCAACATTTATAACATATTTAAAGTATGTCTCTGATTATGATACATAGTTGATACCTAATTTAAACGTTTTTATATAAATGTATTAATTACAATATCTAAAGCGAAGTCAGTATTTAAAATTTTTCTTCTCAAATTCTCAGATAAAGTTTAACTGTGTTTGTCAGCAAGTGATGATGCAGCATTTAGGGTTAAATTTATGGTATTAATATAAAATAGTCTTATTTTCACTCTAGAGCCCTGAAAACTACAGTAAAATTTTAATGTAAGTGGTTAACAACATTCAAAGTGTGTTTGTCTACGAGCAATAGAAGACCAAAGAAATATTCGAATTGCAAAATTTTAAATATCAAATAAATATAAGATAACTTAAAATATTTTACAACATTAACATTTTACAACAAAATGGAATACTAACACTAAAGTTCGGGCATTGATAAAAATAAAAAAAAAAAACTTTTCAGAATGAGAGGTAGGCATATGCAATCACCTGGAAATCATGCCCCCTCTTAATAACATTTTAACCCTTATACCGAATTTCACCAAACTCAGTCAATATATAATATTTAGTAAATGAATCCTACTTTTATAGTTCTCGATCACGGTGGGTAATAATTTTCAAAACGGCGGAATCTTTAAAATTTTTGGGAATGATTTGACCGATTTAAACAAAATTCGGTACGTTGACAGTGCATAGTGTAAGCATTGAATTAGAAAGCGGTAATAGTATTGGGCGTTCATTTTGGAAGATAGTGCAACATGAAAAATAAAGCTTTTACACTATATCTCTGAAACTACACGACCGATTCCTCCCCAATTTGGTTTATAAGTAATACTATTTAAGGACATATCTAAATGGGTAAGACACTTACTTTCAAAATGCCGGTCAATAAAAAATTTAATGTGTATATGATATATCTATCATACTGTTTAGCCAATTTCAACCAAATTTGTTTTGCTGAAAGTTTATGTTACAAGCATAAAATGTATCAACACATGACCTCTTTTTTCAACCATTTTATAAGGTAGCATGACATGAAATATAAAGTTTTACGTCATTTCTAGAAACAATCAACCGATTCCTACCAAATGTGGAAAACAATAGGAAATGGAAACTTAAATAATTTAAGTGTTCATACACGTATTCAAAATGGCTGCAGTATAAATTTTCTAGATACGTGTGCCATATTTATGAAAAATTTCGACAAAATTCAATCACTCTTTGAATGCTGACAGTTTAAATTAGGAAAAGTATATATTCGTATAGATATCCTGTTTTTAGGAGTTTTAGTGCGATAGCACGAGATGAGAAAACAATGCTGTTATGCAATATCTCGGCAACCAGCCAATCAATTTCCATCAAATTCTGCACCCAATGAGTGCTACATTAGGCTATGTACACTTGTGATTCACGCAAATGTTTTCAAAATGATGTCTCTGTAAATATTTAAGTTTGGTAAACCCAGTGTACCAAAACTTTAGACTGATTAAATCTGAAGTTCATTCTTAAAATTCTACCTACGTAATGCAGTTGTTTACAAGTCAGCCTCACAGTAAGGGGCGTTTTGGGTTCGAGCCCCGGTTAAGGCACGTATCAGTAACTGTCTAACTAGTATTATATTTTTCCGGTACCGTCTCTAAGGAAATCGTCTTGAAGGAGATGTCAAGATCCATAAATCTTCTAACCTTTCAAAAAAATCATCAAAATTATTTGCATCCATGTAGAGGAAGTATGCTCAATAGTTTCATCTGTAACTTCTTGTTAATTTACGACGAATCGCAGTGGTGACAGAATGTACGTTCCGTTTACATGTCCTAAATTTGTTTTGCACAAAACCCACAGTAATAATATGTTTATTAAAAACCGCATTCTATTCCATATATTTACGTAAAGGAATGAAACATATTCAAACAAAAAGCAAGGTATTGCAGTAGCATTCCCACTGAATGTCGGAGAAAATACTTCTGGAAGTTTATTACTTGCCTGGCCAGATGTTCGGAATTTAACCTGCAACCTACAGAACACGAGCAAGACTTTCAACTCGTGGCGAAACAATTTCAGTCGCAGTAGCCCGAGAGTGTGTGCGCCTATTTGCTCGCTGTCCGTGTATTCTGAGCTCGATAGCGAAAGGCGTAAAAATTATTAACTAAGGGTAAATATAGGCAGAGTAATAGGAACCTGAGAGTTATAACTACCAAGGACGGGAAATTATTGCTATTTGATTTCAACAAACATGTGAATTTCGGTTACATTTTCGAAGTTAGCACATTCTTTAGTAAGCATTACACGGGTAAGTCGATAACAAACCTGCTACAAAACCAGTTATTGTATCCCACGCTACTTAGGCAGATGTAAAACCGCCTTCTCACTGTAGCAGAAGCGAATTAACGAATACCTAAGCCTTTGGTGCACTGGTGACTGTGGGGTGTAATCCACAGATGACTGAACCCGCTGAATATTTTCGTCATTAATAACAACAATACAAATCTTTAATTCTGTTGGTTTACCCAGCTTGAATAAGGTTTTTATTTAAGGACTTTGTAAGGTCTGCGCAGCGCGCGAATTCACGAAACATAAAATCAATATCAGAATTCAAACTACATGATATATTTCTATGGTGCTTGATCTATTGACTATATATTTTAAATAAGAATACCATTACTTAAATTATTGAATATCTAGTTTTCGAATAAAATATCGTTGACTGTTCTTTGAAAAGCAACATCTAGAAACCATAAAAACTGTACATGAACAAAAATAATACTTTTGAAATTTATAAAATATTAGTGTGTTGGACACAACTTTAACGATATTATAAAAAACTTTTTTTTCTAGTTCTATAAATTTTTATAATATAGGGCTCTCAATTATATTATTCTGTTAATTTTAAGGCAATTATTTTATTTATTTATATTGTAGTTTATTTCCCTCATTTTGTGCAAATCTAACCAATTATAAATGGAAATGGACCGTATTACCTATTGCTGTTTATGATATTTACCATAGTATTCAAATGTCTCGTGTACATTAGAAAATTAACCAAAATATACTACGTAGTTCGAATTTAACTCTTTATTATATGTTTAGGAAATTCGCACACTGCGAGACATATACATTGCTTGTAAGTGAGAAATTGAGGAACTATATACTGAATATTTGCATCGCCATTTGGATTGAGGGTAGATAAACCGATACAAACAACTACCAACAAAATACCAGTCAAATGGTCTAGGGAAGAGAGGGATATTTTGAGAAAATCCATTGGCCATCATGTATGTCCGTTACACTTCCCTCTTGAAAACAGTCCCAGCTTCGATATATCTCGAATTCGCAGGAACGGGAAACTAGTTTGATAGAATCCTAATCACTTATACTCGTGTCTAATGTTTATTGTCAAATCGATTTTTATTTATTGTCTGAACCTCATATCTGAACGAACACCTTGTTTGGATCTTCTGTTCGTTTAGAAGGTCTACAAAATAAGGTTTTACTATCGCAGTGAGTTATGAAATTTCTTGTATCTCGTGAGTCTCAATTTTGTGGGTTTATCGAAAATAAAACAGATTTTCGCTTCTTTTGTAAATTATATTGTAAACGTATTTTTCTAGCGCGTTGTGCCTTAAGCTGTAGTGACTGGATCGTAGGTAATTTAATTAATGTGGACACCTGTTTATTCTTTTTACTTGTCATAATTAGCAAGCGTTATTAACCAAGAAAACATAAACTTAATGTTTTTCCTAGGCTCGACTCGCAGGATGCTAGGCAGACCTAGGATCAACTTGGACGGTGTTAGGCAGTCCTAACCTCAGTGGATGTGGCATAAACAATGTACTAATTGAGGCTGAAAACTTTGGAAGAAAAACTGTTTGGTCCGTTTTGAGTGGAACTAATTAAGTTATTTTGTTTATAGATTTTCCGTGCTTAGGACGGTGGGAGAAGTTCTCGCAACTAAACAAAATGCCCCACGTGAATGTAGTTGAAATATATAGTGGTACTTAGCGTCTTAATATAGTTTAAATGAGAAAATATGGAAACGCGAGAAGGTAAGAATTCTGATCATTTACAGAAATTACACAAGTTTTTAGGGTCAAACTTGTACCCTGTATCCAAACTGTGACTTCAGACATACGTGGTAAAAATGTTTTGAACTCACGGTCAGGTGAGTAATTTTCACGAAAAAGTATCCTCATCTAGCTATTAATACATAATAAAATATTTCTCGCAGTACCTACATCCGTTTACTTCCAATGCATCCATTCGCCGTGACGTCAACTGGTCCAATTATTCCAGGGGGCCACGGTGTTGTAATGGCCAGACTACATGCTTCACACCAAAGAAAAATCATGTTTGATTCCTGGCGGGGTGGCTCCCGGATATTGGTACGTGGCAATAATCATGCCGGACGATGTTGCTGGTTGTCAGTTTTCCTCGGGGATATCCCGTCTCCCTCGCCGTTTCATTCCGACGCTGCTCCATACCCACCTCGCTTCATCATCATCAGCTCTCAAGACTTCGCCTTCAAGAGCCACCCAAACTTTTCCACTCCATTCCTATTCTTCAGGCTAGATCTACGACGATAGGTCTGTCAATGGGGTTAGTTCAGTACCAGCGGATGTTACAGTCCTTATATTATAGTCACGTCCATGTAAAATATCGTTATTTTGATGATACAGACAAAATACATACGTGATAACCGTATACTCTCGTTTGGAAGATGCTCCTCCCACCTGCGATAAGAGTTATATTTAGTACCTCGCCGGCGGGCCTCGTTCCTGCATTCTATGAAATTGTTTGTGAATTTACCATATCAGAGTATACGTACAGTGACAAAGCGCGTATGATAAAATATTTTTCCATACATCCATGGTAACATTCCTACAGTTACTCGGGAAAGAGTCAAATGCGTTGTGAATTTCCCAACTTTGTATAGTAGCAATGCTTAACATTCCCATATTTTCAGCTTGACACGTAGTACTATTTACATATCCTGTATAGGTTAAAAACTTTCATTACAGTTTAGGAAGTTTACAAGAATTTTTTTTTACAGAGTGTAAACACGTGTTGATTTGACCAAACATGGAAACTAACTCCTTATTATATACTGCAGCAGTTTTTCCCATACCAGCAGAAAATAAAGCTGTAAACCAGGGAAACTTTGACACGTGTGAGATGGCAACTTATGTGGTAACACAAACGTTGAATGGGCGATCAATCAGGTGTCCTGGCGGGCCATGCCACGAAAATATTGAAACATGAGGAAACACACTTCTGGTAATTCAGGGCTGTGTGCGGGCTAGTGTCATCATTGCATACACATAAATTCCGCGAATTCATCTGACAAGTTAAACTTGAATCTCGCGTGCATTTGAGTCAGTGGCTCTGTTGGACGAGGGTTTGTTATAAACGTCCCAACGGCGAACCTGCACAGAATCCTAAGTACCGAATTCGGTGCTACCTGCTCTGGGGTAAAACTGGATCATCAGCCAATGGGAAACTAAATGAAGCTCAAGTACACAAAGGACTAAGGAGTCTAGCCCCGCTGACGTATGAATCCGCGGATGAATTTCGGGTCACTTCTACTCGCCATTATTGAAACTGGCTCCTCGACAGTCAGCCAAGTAAGACTGCACATGGCGCAACAGGATATCGTCAACGTTCCACTCTGTACCTTCACCAATGACGAAAAATGGTCATATGCCGTTTGTGTCTATACACCACCACACTAGTACTAGGGAACTTGTGCCGCTATTAGTCAGACAGGGATTGCAACAGTAAACTGTGGTACTCCAAATAATGGCACAATGGCCAACAATTCCCAAATACAACAGCAGGGTTTGCCGCGTAGAAAGAATATGTCGTATAGTGCATACATGAACTCCTCTCTAGCAACCATGCGAGTTCCAATATTAGACTGCTTTTCATGGACGGATGAGGTATGAGGTTATAATATTTGCTTTGAAGTGTTGATACAGTCACTCAGCGTTTTAATACAGCTATGTTATTCTAGAGTTAGTAATAGTATTTTATTCATGTTATAGGGTGGGTCTATTGAAAATATTCAAATCTAAACAAACATGTTCGTTACTGCTAACCACGTGACTTTAATTAACAATTGTAGTATTACAGACGATGGGTGAGTCACTGTTGGGGACATGGGCAGTAGACGAAAATTGGCCTATCTCATATTTAGTCTATGGTCCATAGTATTGTATGCTTCTCTCTGTTCTAACCAGTGTTAACGAATGGGACGATTGTTTGGTGTTAAAAGCAGAAGATGTTAAGGTTCGTCGGGATAGGAGATGATATTCAAGTACTAGGCGTCTGGGTTTATTTTAAAAGAAATATATCGTTCTAGTTAATCTTCATTATTCTTAAACGAAATCTGACTGTGAAGTTCAAGCTGCTCGAAAGAGGGAAAATTCGACGCGCCATCCACTATGCCTTTGGCAGCCCTGTTACCCCACTTCTCTCAAAGTCTATCATTTGTTCTTCCGGGAGATAGTCGGGTTGAAAAACTACAGACTAGAGTTTGACATACTTCGTGCAGTGGAATTTACTTAGAGGTGAAATTTAGTGGCATTTACGCAGAACGGCGACTCTTCTTGGACGATTAGAATGATGATATTCAGAAATGGCAAAAATTGTTTGGGCGCTATCGATGTGGAAGAAACAATTTCTATTAGTAGGAACTTAACCCAACCAAACTTCACGCATTGCTCCCTGGAAACGACTCAATGCCGGCCAAGTTTATCTCAAGATAATAAAATAACCACGCTAGCAATTATGTCACAAATAGTGAGGTAGTCATATATCTTGTCAACTCAAGTGACAGATCAGAGTTAGTACTGAGATCACTGTGTAAGGTATTAGTTACGCGAAAATTTTACCTCGCTGAAATGTTCAGAACACACTAATTTAAACCTACGTGCTCTTTAAAAAATTAATGAACCATACCAGTAGGCTGAATTTTGAAACATGGCACAGCACATAGAACAATATGGCAGGCACTCTGCAACAGAAAAAAAGATTCAGACGCATCGCAGATTGCCAGTACACGGAATATAATACGACTTCGTGGTGCTTCAAGATCGCAGGTTGCCAGTACACGGAATATAATACGACTTCGTGGTGCTTCAAGATCGCAGGTTGCCAGTACACGGAATATAATACGACTTCGTGGTGCTTCAAGATCGCAGGTTGCCAGTACACGGAATATAATACGACTTCGTGGTGCTTCAAGATCGCAGGTTGCCAGTACACGGAATATAATACGACTTCGTGGTGCTTCAAGATCGCAGGTTGCCAGTACACGGAATATAATACGATTTCGTGGTTCGTCAAGATCGCAGGCACTAAACATTGTTTTTATTATGATTTTTTTAAACCTTTTAAAAATTTTGGTTTATCATTTAGTATGTGAAACAATCTCTTATAATATCAATATTTAATGCTTCAATTGACAGGAATATATGCTGCTACATTTATACAGTAGACCACATAACAAATTCTTCGGACTTAGGAAATCTGTGAAGCATCCTAAATCAGTGTTTCTCAAACTTTACGACTGACCGCAGGGCGTAGATTGTCAACCTAACATGGGTCATCTCTTCTCCGGTACTTTCTCCGTTCAAGAACCAAATTACACGAATAATAATTTATAAATTATTACTATATTTCATTAAATTTTGAAATACGAACAAGGCAAATCACTGAATAAAAAAAAAAAAAAAACCTCTATTAGGGACTGCAAGATTTCGCGAATTCATTTTACGGCAAGCTAGACTTCAAATACACGTACATTTATGCTATGTTTGCGATTGGATCACAGTTTATGAAATACACCCACGTGAACTCTGAGCCAATAACAGATTTGAAAGAAATTCAGCACTGAACTCCGTGCTACGTGTTCTGAGTTAAACCTGTCTAAATAAACTAGGGCAGCAGCCAATAAACACATAGCTATGGCTCAAAAACACATAGTAAAGTAGAGTCTAGCATGCGCGTCGTAAAAATCGCGAAATTTTCCTGTCCCCAAGCATTATCAATATTTTAAAATATGTATCTCAAATCAGTGAAAAACTGACGGCACGTACATACATTTTCGTGGGCGACCAAGAACCTAGCCACATATAACGAGTGGTCTGCGGAACACAATTTGACGGCCGCTGCCCTAAACGGATAAACGGGCTCGTATAAATTACGCCATAAAACTACTTAAGGCCCTTCACGATTAAAAATGAAACTTGTTTCACGGCGTCTCCTTTCAAGGAATAAAACTAATACGATTAATTTTAATTTAATTATTTCAGGCGAGCAGCAATACATCGCTTAAACGAGATCGGAAAGGCGGATGAAGCGGGAAACTTGAATGAATTCTCCTGTGACCTAGATATCTTGTACTGTGTGTGAAACACGAAGGCAAGCTATATCAATTTATACGTTCATATTGGATTAAAACGCTGTTGTAAAAAAAAAAAAAAACAAGAAAATAATGAGAATATTTTTACTGTCTTTTTTTTTTTAAAGCAAATTTAATAAAATTTGATATATTAGAGGGACAACTTAAGAAGTAGTGATGAGGTGTTAGTTTATTTGGGGAGACTATTCGCATGAAAAATCCCCCTGTGCATCAAGGAACATTTCAAATTAAATGTATATAAAAGTGTTTTGTAGGATTTTCTGTTGCTTTAATTTGTGAAACTTATTCCATTTAGTAATATCGTACTCTTACACCCTCGCTGCAGAAAGGCTTGTAAACGCGATAGATAGCAAACTTATTGTTTTTATATATGTAAAAAAACATCGTTCAACATGTATACATTATATATAATATTATTTACCAGTAATAAAGATAGATTCCATTGCTTTTGCATGGTAACCTGTCAAACTCAAGAATTTAGATTTCTCGAGCATTCCAATAACTTCATCAGTAGAGAAAACTATACTGTGTGTCCAACAAATTGTATTGACAGCTACCTATGGAGCATTGCACATTACTGTACAACGCGAAGAACTCATATAAAAGTAGTACAGATACCATAAAATTGTCCGAAAAGTGCCATTTATGATGTGTGTGAAATAAGAATGTTTATATTTTGCAACGTTATAAAATATTTTACTAAATTATCCTTTTTAAAATCAATAAAAAATTGATTAATGTAGTCTGTATTTTCGACAAACTTTAAGCATATTTCAATTCTGGATGCTTCAGAAAGCAGTATTTACTAGAAAATATTCACCATGGAATATCGTAATAATGTTTAATATGATTGTATGTCAGAAAATTGTTATAGTAATGTATGAAATAATTGTTATAATTGATTTTATATGCGTCCAATTGTCAGAAACAGTTATGGCTGAAACTGGCGTAGATAAAGTTAACTATAAAATTTATATAATACATTAGTACTATGATGTTATTACACATGATCACAGTAAATATCATTAAGACCTTTCTGCAAGAAGATTTTCTTGTAAATTCTGCTTTCCGAAGCATCTAAAACGGAAATGCGCTTAAATTTGGTTAGAAATGCGGACTCTATAGATAAACTATTTTTTTTACGTTAGAAAGTATATTTTAGTAAAACATTTTACAATGTTGCAAAATATATACATTCTGCTTTCATATACAGCATAAATCTCACTTTTTTGACAATTTTTATGTAGTCTGTACTACTTTATTTTATGATTTCTTTACGTTGTATAGTCGGGTGCAGTTCTCCATTGGCTGTTGCTTTACTTCAACCTTAACCGACAACATTTAGTTGGAATTCAGACGCAGCCAATTACTCATAATGCCCATTCCCACATCATCAAGAAGCCAATCATCAGAGAGATTTGGGAGGCTCTTACAATCGGGGACCTTGAGAGCAAATGAGGGGGAAACGAAGTGAGTATGGAGCAGCGCCGGAATGCAAGGGTGGGGGAAACAGGAGAGCCCAGGGAAAACCCGCATCCGGCACGATTTCCACATGGGGGAGCCACTCCGCCATGAATCGAACCCGGTTCGCCTAGGTGGGTGGCAAGTAGTCTAACTACTACACCACCACGTCCCCCCCCTTCCCAAATCGTCAGAATGAAGTGTCGTTTGAACAAAGCATCCGTCCGGCAATTTTACTTCTGTACACACGCCTGTTCTTCGATCAGTATGTAGTGTTAGTGTTGCATACAGACATTTCCTCGACGACTGGAACCAAAACGCAGCTTAATACGAGATGAGTCCGTGATAACCCGCCCACTTCGTATTTGACGAAGTCATGCGTGGAAATTCCGAATTCCCGCGTTCCGGGTATTCGCGTCACGTTGGTTCTCGTAACTGGCAATATTTGCAATTCCCTGCCAATCGTCTGCCAGCTTGTTTAATGTATGGCGTCCATGTTTGCGGTTTCATAGTTCTGGTTTCGCTTTGATGTGTTTCAGCGTTTGTATTTGAATATCGCCAACGTTATACGTGATGCTCCCGTAGCCTCTTTTGCCTCTGGTTATGACGATATCAATTTTGTGCCCAGTGATAAGTTGAGGGATGAAATTTATTCAAACCTTAATATAATCCAATTGTGTGTGTATATATATATATATATATATATATATATATATATATATATATATTATATATATATATATATATATATATATATATATATATATACACAATATTCACACATACACATATATATTTATATACCCAGAATATTTTATAGGGAATCTACCGCCCTCCCTTTTTCTTCTCATTCCTACGTTACTCCATACTCACTTCGCTTCACGCTCATCGGCTCTTAAGGCCTCGATGTTGAGAGCCACCCATATCTCTTCACTCGCCCTGATAAATGCCGACACCATCCTTCAACTATTCCAGACTTGATTTAGTTTATAGTTTCATGTGTTGCAAATAAGAGTTTTTTTTTTAAACTTGCAGTAACTTGAGCCGAAGCAGAACTTGCTTCGTTAAGATAACCAATCACCTGTAGGCTCTGTGTTCGCCCATAGCATTATGAACAGCTCATAACATAGGACGATAGCACAGTTCATAGGCTTTTCGTCATAACTCTGGGCATTTGAAATCAACTTTTGATCAACGTCAGTGTTCCTATCTGGATAACGGGAACTCTGACTTCCATGCACCCAATAAAGTTGGCAACGATCGAAGTAATGAAGTTCCATTTCTAACGTCGGATTGAAAGTGTTAGGTAAAAAGGTATTAGTTTATATTTAAATTATTTATTTTGCTTTCGGTTTTATTATGTAAATAAGTGAAAATATTAGCAAATTGGTAAAAATATGTATTTGATTTTCTAATAACTTCAGTTTCAGTTGATCGACGAACGAATAAAGTGAATAGACTAATGACAACGTTTATTTTACACTTGGCGGAAGAATACACAATGTGCATACAAGAAGATCTTGAGCAGGGCTTTCAAAAGTGATCCTATTACCGTGAACATAAAAGCCTTGTTACATTAGTAATAATGTTTTTATACAAAATTTTCTTAATGGGTAAAAAATAATTTACAGAGATGTTTATGTAGGATACATTACTCCTTGCGAATAGCATTTTTAGTTTTAAAAAATTAGCAGTTATGGGGTATGCTTTGTGACATCGCTGAAACGCGATGCAGTGACTGGCCGATCTAGCAGTCAAACACAAATTACAAGAACTTGTAGACCCACACAAACTTTGGAAGTTGCTAAGTAGCCAGCCAACTTGCTTCCTTCCAAGGGGCGGGGGAAGGAGGGAGGGGGCCGGTAGGAGGGATATCGTTAACCACCCACGCGCAATGAAGTTTCAAACTGTAGGCGATTTGGTAAATGGGGCAATTAATTACTTCCCACCGATTTCTGTTCAGGACGCTCAGCGATTGGCAACTGATCGGCTCCTAACGCTAGCAACCTATCAAACGAAACAATATTTTGGTCATAACTCCATAGCAGTAGGCCCCGTAAAAAAAAAGAAAACCACCCAGTTGGACTTTCGTAGGTACATATACGAAAAACGCAAGACGGGGAATTATGAAAAAGTAATTAATTCAGAAAGCAACAAGAAAGCGCAGCGAGTGGACTTAATGACTAAAATTCGAAAAAAAAAAATTATAATATGGACAATACAACGAAAACAACACAGGCGATAACATTTCCTGTAACAAATTTCACTACTTACTGTACTGTATTACTGTACTTACGGTACTGTATTACTGTACTTTCTGTACTGTATTACTGTATTTACGGTACTGTACTTGCTGGACTGTATTACTATACTTACTGTACTGTATTACTGTACTTACGGTACTGTATTACTGTACTTTCTGTACTGTATTACTGTACTTACGGTACTGTATTACTGTACTTTCGGTACTGTATTACTGTATTTACGGTACTGTACTTGCTGGACTGTATTACTATACTTACTGTACTGTATTACTGTACTTACGGTACTGTATTGCTGTACTTTCTGTACTGTATTACTGTATTTACGGTACTGTACTTACTGTACTGTATTACTGTACTTACGGTACTGTATTACTGTACTTTCTGTACTGTATTACTGTATTTACGGTACTGTACTTACTGTACTGTATTACTGTACTTACGGTACTGTATTACTGTAATTTCTGTACTGTATTACTGTATTTACGGTACTGTACTTACTGTACTGTATTACTGTACTTACGGTACTGTATTACTGTATTTACGGTACTGTACTTACTGTACTGTATTGCTGTACTTACGGTACTGTATTACTGTACTTTCTGTACTGTATTACTGTATTTGCGGTACTGTACTGTATTACTGTACTTACTGTACTGTATTACTGCACTTTCTGTACTGTATTACTGTATTTACGGTACTGTACTTGCTGGACTGTATTACTCTACTTACTGTATAGTCTTCGCTGTTTTGTACAGATTTTGTGCACAACCATAAGTTTGTTCGGCAAAGATTATTGTCGGTGTCGTATTCGCTATACTGTCCATATTTATTATTTTCTGCTGTTCAATCTCGTGCCGTCATGTGTACATTTTGCATTTTTTTTTTTTTTTACTATTTTTTGACTTAATTCCTCGTTCAGGATCACCTGTGTCGTGACAACATCTCATCTTGACTTTTCTCTCTACACGTAATTGTGGTGTTTTACAAACAATAGCCGCTGCAGTGTAGTGTAAGGCTTTTCTACTTTCCTCATTGTTATGAGAAAAAATAATTTTGTTTCCCTCGACTTGACCCAATCGTGGAATGAGTCAGCTGCACTGGCTACTAAATCAGCTTAATGTGAGATCTACTACAGCACTGAAACAAGCATTCTAGGGTGGATGAAACGACATGAAAGTACTTACTGTTAAATATAAACACTTTATTACCTGGATTAAAAGATACGGTAGAATTGGCATGCTTCCAAAGGATTACAAGATATGTCACGTAAGTATTATAAAAAATAATGTACAGTCGACAGTAAAATTTTAGTATATCAAAGATTAATGATAAAAAATTACAATTTTATTTTGTAGACTTTCGTTAAACATCAACATAGCAGAATAAATCGAGAATAGGTTTCCCGAAAGCATCAATATTACTGCAACGAGATACAATTAAATCTTCAAACTGAATAATATATCTCGCCGACCTTTTCTTCTTAGGAACACGGTCATGACCGGCCGACAAATTAAATTTTTTTGTCGTGGTGAGAATCATTGTTCAGATAACCGTGTGGGTAATAGAAATATGTCTCTTTTAATGAAAACTTAATTCTTATTTAATTATTTGATATAAACAATAATCGCCTCGTTTCTGCGAGAGTGGTCGCACGAATAATCTGATCGCTGATCGCGTGGTCTGGAACAGCGAACTGGTAAACGTGCTTTCTCGGCGATCCTAAATAATCTGACCTCTCACGCAACCATACCCACCCGAAATGTAAAATGGAGAAAATTTATCTTGAAAATGTCCCCTTGCGAAATAAAGAAAGACAAAAATACTAACGTGGAAGTTTTTTTTTTTTTTAATCATCTAAAGACTACTTTTTGTTCTCGGAAATTATATCTCCGAGGAACTCGCTCATCTGGAAACGGTTCATTCGATTATCTGGTCATCTGCGACATTCGAGAGTTGATCATCATAAAGCTCGCGTTCGTGGTCACACTATGGAGAACGATAGTTTCATTCGCCAGTGTGAACGTGAAGACATATTGATATTTATCGTTTGAACTATTCTTGCAATGAAGGTGAGATATTAGGTACCTGAACTGTTACCAAGGACTTGCGTAATTGCAACACTTTGTCATAGTCACGTTAAAAGGTTTTCCACGATTTTGACAAAGCGTTGCAATGCCGTATGTGCAAAATTATAGTATTCCAGATAATGTTGACTTTATTATGACTTTCTAAGTCCTGACATTTAATTTTTAGACATTACGGACACATTTCACACTATTTCCATTTTGTTTCGCCATTTCCCTTAGTAAATAGGCTTAAAAAGTTCAAACGGTAGCATAAGCAATAAAAAAAAAATCTACATAAACTTCTCCTATAATTACTTTTGGAAGGGCTCTGAACTCTGAAATGTGGTTGACCTGACACAATCAATATTATAATCCGTCTGAATTATGATTTTCTTGCAGGAATGCCGTAATTTTCAACTGGGCGTCAAACTGGAAATATACCGACTTGGTTAAAATCTGCGCAAACAATATTTTCACGTGGGCACACAAAGGTTTTTACAGGCTGTTCACGATAAAGTAAGCACTTTTTATGGTCCTTCCAAAAATCATTAACCAATAATAAATACATCTTAATGCAGTCTCCGGCATTAAATTTCGAGTGTGGAGAATTCTATACACTGTGTTTATTGGTCACATTGCAATGTTTACATTAAAAAACAGCAGTAAGATGGAAATTGGAGGAAAGAAAAAATTTAGAAGGGCTTTAAAAAGTGCTCACTTTACCGTGAACACCTATATTGGCCTGTACTGTGGGGCCGCGGTGGTCTAATGGTTAGACTGCTCGCCTCCACAAAGGCGAACCAGGTTCGATTCCGAGCGGTGTCGCTTCCGGATTTTCACACATGGGAATCGTGCAGTACGATGTCGGCTTGTTGGCATCGGGGATCTCCCGTTTCCCCTTGCCATTGCATTCCGGCACTGCTCCATACTCGCCTCGCTTCACCCTCAATGGCACTCGAGATCTTTCTATTAAGGGCCGTCCAAAACAATTTGTACCCACTGAGTATGTACTGCACACTAAGTGACCCCGTGCCCAACCAATTATCTCCCTACGTGTTAATGATTCGTTAATCATGACTCTGCTCAAGGTTATGAATGGTATGCATGTATTACCTTAGGCGACCACAAGGTGACTGAAGAGATTTGGGCGGCTCTTAACAGCGAGGTGTTGAGAGCCGACGATGGGTGATTGAAGTGAACATGGAGTGGCGCCGGAATGGGAGGGCGGGGGAAACGGGATATCCCCGAGAAGACCCGCCGACCGACGGCATCGTCCGGCACGATTCCCACTTGCGAAAATCCGGTAGCCCGGCCGGGATTGAGCCCGGTTCGCCTTGGTGGGAGGCGAGCGTGCTAATCACTCAGCCACCGTGCCCCCCCCTTTTTTTTTTTCCAAACACCGAACGCAAAACACATATAGAAATATATATTTTTTGAATCATGTAAAATTATAAATTAAATTGTGTATGAAAGAATTTAATTTAAGATGAAACGTAAAAAGAAAAAAAAAAGAACGGTTGACTGCGATTAGGGCGAAAATAGCAATATTGTATATACTCAAATAGCAGAATTCCCATTTGTGGGGTTAATATAAAAAAAAGTGAATAAATTAAACTGTTTATTATCATTTTATAGGCACGCATTAAACTGAATGATCTCTGGAGAGATACGCTAACATTCTCTTAAATTCGCAATGAACGGCAGCTCGTGAATTATCAAATGGTGTGACAACTTTTAAAAAACAAATTACAGTTTCGGGTCGTTCCCCATTCGGCGGTCTGTGGCACCGCAAAGCCGATGGACAGTGAATGCTAACGAATTATTTAACAGCTCCTTACTCCTCACCCCCTTTTCCCATCGACCCGATCTGTTTTATTTTTTGTCCGCAGTAAATTGAGTGCTTTTCAAAATCTCACGTAGTTTATTTATTTTTTCTACGCGCTCTTTGTATTCGCGCCACACGTAAATATTAATAACGTTGCGGATCAAATGATTAATGTCGGCAGTGGAACAAGTATATGTATGAAAATGTTGCTAACGTGAAGGCTAGGCTTGAAGCTTTTTCCAGAAATTCTTCGTTTTCGGGTAGTAATTTCGGATTCACAGTATTAACTTACAATGCACGCGTATAGAAAATTTACATTTTACTATTTGTATAATATTTCTGTGCGTTATTTTAATTGTGTGTTATCTGCTTTTCGTAAAAATTCGAACACCTGTTAATAAAATATAAATTTGCTATCGACTTTTCGCAACAAGCAAATATTACACTATTACTATTATGCACAACAATATTAAACAACTTGTGGAATTTAAATTTTATGTAATCGTACATTATCAGTTATTACTGTGAATCAGAAATAATTACAAAAAAAAATTCTGCAAAAGTGGTGATGCTGAGCCTTAAGGAAGAAGGAAAATGGCCTCCAAGGGGAGAAATACACCCGTTTGAACAACACGCATAGTTCATTTAAAATAAAGCAATTTTGACACTGCCAAAATTGCCAGAGTAGTACGATTTAAATTGTACAGGAAAGAAACAAAATCCAAAAATATTTTTTTTTCAGGTTTTATTTCATTTTATGTATTATAAAATAAACTAATAAAGGTATATTTTAATAAAAATTTAAGAGCCGACGAGGGTGAAATAACGTGAGAGTGGAGCAGCGTCGGAATGCAAGGGCGGGGGAAAACGGGAGATTCCCGAGAAAACCCACCGACCAACGGCATCGTCCAGCGCGATCCTCATTTGCGGAAATCCGGGAGTGCCCCGCCCGGCCTGAGATTGAAACCGGTTCGTCATGGTAGGAGGCGAGCAGTCAAACCGCTCAGCCCCCGCGGCCCCAAGTTATCTTGAGCCAGGCTAAGAACTTCTCTTATCGCGCCGTTCTCTTTGCAGCATTCTTCGTGTTCGGTGATATAACACCACCAACAAAACTCAAGTCACGATCGGACTGGTTAACCATTTCAGGAATGGTGATCAACATTTGACCGACAAACGTCGACTTCACGTTTATATCGATAAGATAGAAGGCGAACACATACATGCGATATATGGTTTAAACTTAATCTATTGCATTTGAAGTAGGACCTGAAGTCTAAGTTTATTACAATCACTCGAGAAAATATTTGAGATAGAACACTGGGTGCACCCGGATAACGCGTACAGGCTGGTTCACGGTAAAGTGAGCACTTTTTAAGGCCCTGCTGAAATGTTCTTTTCGTCATATTTCTATCGTCCTCTCACTTTTTAATATTAAAATAGCCATCAGACTAATAAACACAGTGTATACATTTCACCACTGCCAGAAGTTAACGTCTGGAGCTGGAGTAAAATCTATTTAATAGTGGTTTAATGCCTGTTGAAAGGGCCTTAAAAAGTGCTCACTTTACTGTGAACAGCCTATAACGTTGATTGTGACAGGCAGATAAAAAAATTAATCGTTGGAATGTCAAGAACGCTTCCGCGTCAAGGGGATTGAGTCGAAACTGAGCCCTATTGAAAGACCTCCTGCAATCAATTTCTCGGATTACGTTGTATGCTTCCGCCATATATAAATTTAACACTGCCAGGGGCATTACGACTTTATTCATGCGTCCGTCAAGTAGAGCTGTGAAATTTTTTTTAGAAATGTTTTACAGACGTGTTAATTCTTACCCCTTATAAGTTAAAAATCAGAACCAAGATGAAATAATTTCAGTATCAAGAAATGTTTACCCCGCACTTTCCTTTCAAGGGTCCACGGTGGCCGAGCGGTTAGCCTGCTCGCCTCCCTCCAAGGCGAACCGGGTTCAATCCCCGCCCGGGTCACACCGGATTCTCGCAAGTGGGAATCGTGCCGGACGATGCCGTTGGTCGGCGGGTCTTCTCGGGGATCTCCCGTTCCCCTCCCCTTCATTCCGGCGCCGCTCCATATTCACTTCAATCACCCTCGTCGGCTCTGAAGACCTCTCTGTTAATAGCCGCCAAAAACGCTTTTCACTTTTCTTCCAACTTTACGACATGGAACTACTTTCCCTCCGTTGTTGCCAACTTTACTGCACGCGTGCCAGACATCGTAACATGAAGGTAAGAACAATGAACTTTTTTTCAAATGTTGATTTCAAAAGTGCTCACTTTGTCGTGAACTGCGTACAGTAGCCGTGGTGACTCCGACGAACTAATTCGGCGACAGTTTTAAACTTCAAGTGGAAATGTGCTGGCGACATAAGAGTACAAATTTCGTTGACGAACTTTCTTCATCTGGGGGGGGGGGGGGGGTAAAAGTTCATTATCGAATGGGGTCGCAGCGGTGTAATGGGAAGAACACGACCCTTCTTCGGGCGAATACGGCGTCGCAAAGCTGTTTGCTCGCGCGGCGCCGAGCAGCCGTCACCAACCCGCGCTACGTCCTCGAGGCTTATGGTTGCAGCCAAGTGCATCCTATTCCAGCAATGTAGCTAAAGGTTGTTCACGATAAAGCGAGCACTTGTGAAATCAATCTTAGAAATTGGTCACTGTTCCTACGTGCATATACTTTAACGGGCGCACCGAGTAACATGCGCCCAGTAAAATTGGTGGCGATGGATGGCAAGTAGTTACATAACTTAACGTCGAATAAATATGTTAGGTAACCATTCCTGCTCATTAAAATTATTTCGTTGCCTTCTTGTCATTTTTAATGCATCGAAGTGTAAACATTAGCAAATCTCTCAAATATGTACTTTTCTAATAATTTCAAAGTTTTAACTTGACCTACGCACGAATAAAATGACAAGACCTACGGGAACTTTACATAAGTCGGAATAATACACAACGTGCATATTATAATCTTAAGCAGGGCTTTCAAAAGTGCTCATTTTACCCTGAACCGCCTATCTACCACCCCCCCCCCCTTTATTTTTTCATCCGAGCGCCGGCACTGCGTTGCACACTGACAAAATCGAACAAAATATTTGTTTGTATAGTGCTGGAGAAATATTTAGCTGCCCTAACAACATATATTGTAGAGCAAACAAAATTTGAAAAACGATCAAATTACTTTTGTTCGTCTAGCGAAATATATGTCCAAATAAACAAAATCTCTGTGTTAGGACAAAACATATTAGACTGGCAACAACATTTTTTGTAGAATCTACTGCATATATTTGTTTGGCCACTCACTTGATTGCCTTCGTTCGGAAATACAGCTCGAGATTTTGCTTATATTTTTTTTTGTGACAATTAGGATAGTAACAGTGTTTGTTAGTGCATATATTGATGTGTAGTAATCGTATAAACATATTAATAAAATAATTCAACAGGAAACTGAAAAGTAGAGCTTTAAAACTTGAAATACTTGCTAGCACACGTTGCGCAGTATTTGCAGTGCATCTATTTAAAAGCAATCAGTTTTCACATCAGCTAAGGATTCCAAGGCATAGCTGACGAACGTGGGTGATATTGGTTCGAAACTCGGTCGCACGCGTAAATTTTCTTAAATATCATCCCAAACTTTTAACGTACGTGGAGCTAATCAAGTCTTTAGTTGCACCAATCAAATCTTTTTTTTTTGGGGGGGGGTTACCAAATGAGAAAAACATCAACACATAATTTTGTTTCAGCGACAAAATATTTAATCGCCCCCATACAAACTAATTTGGTTGCTTCAAACAAATATTGTTTCATTCAACAAAACATTTCTCTCAGAGTGCAGAGTGTTTTTAAGCGCACGTCTCTCCACGGAACTGTTAAACGCGAGTCTCGCGTGATGAACTACAAAAATGATGCACACTTCAAATGAGGTCTGTTGACATCATTCAATACGTCGCCGACATTAGAAAGACTATTTCGGAGTACTCTTAAAAGGCTAAAAAACGACATATTCAAAACGCGGTTTCTCAAATTATACGTGCAATTATACCTGTTACATTCTCAAATTTTTCCATCTTACTGCTTCCAATAAATTAGGTAAAAAAAATTTGGGCTGTTGAGACGTCATCTAAACATCATAAACACCACCATATTTGGTCTGAAAAAAAATCGGAGGAATTCAGTTTCCATCATACATTCAAATTTCTTCGATTTTTAACGGGCTCAGCCAATCAGAACCCTGCACGACACATATTGACGTCATGAAACTTTAATACGTTATAAAAAACACTCAAATCCCTTACATTTCCTTGCGCAGGAAACATCTCTGATAAATACATTATGAATTTAGTAAAGAGGTGAAAATAAATTACATTATTTTGTTACATTTCTTCTGCAATGGACTGCATGGAAACACAACAACAATATTTCACTTAGAAAATAATTTTAAAATAGAAATTCAGATTAGATCCCTCTAGTATAAAAGAATTGTCCATGTGGAGCATTTTTAAACACATTCAAGATTATTTTATCAAATTTGTTTAAAGGAAAAAAAAAGTAATGGTCATATCTCGTGTTCAAATTGTATTGTCAGAGATATTTGCAGACGAAAAATATTTACAATGTGACAAATCCGTTTTGTACTGTACATAATGGCCCGGCATTGAACCTTGCAATAGACTTTCCATCAACTAAATGGTTGGGTGACATCTCGAAGTAACATAGGTACTCGCAGCAGGACGGGAACACTGCAAGTCAGTTCAGAGGCTTGCACTTAGTGGCGATGGAACACTTGATGCACGGAAATCCCCGTCACCACGGCGCGTGGCTCGGCGAACCTCGAGCGGCTGATGGTTCGTCGGTTGACTTGATGCAACTTGTCTATAGGCTATTAACACTGAAGTGACACCTTTGAAAGCCTTCTCATTTGGGATAATGGTCAGTAAATATATTCTTTATTTTAGCCTTAGACGTCAACTTTCGAGTGCTGTGGAATATGCACGCTGTTTATTAGCTACTCGGCAGTGTTTATTTTAAAAGGTGGTTAAAGGATAAAAAATGGCTGAAAGGAAAAAAGTAACAAGGGCTTCAAAAGTCTCACTTTACCGTGAACAGCCTATAGCAGTGTGGCGGGACTTTCGTCGTAGTTAGCTTGGTCAATCGAAATGTTGAAAAATTAATAACAATAATGAATCGAATACAAGATACAAGATTCGACTGGAACAGCGACGCTGGAAGGTTTTTCATCTTCGTTGTCTTCTAGAATCTCTTCTTCATTATCGTTAGGTTTATTTTCAGGTGTCTGAAATCAAATCATTATTGTCGCTCTGTTGAAACCAGTTAGATCAGAATATGCATATGATTACATAAAGTTAGGGCTATTAGTCTAATTTGGCTACAGTAAATGAAATTCATAATAACAACCATGTTTTTTTTTTTCAGTTGCCTTTGAATTCAGATAAAGTGAATGAACATTGTAAAACTGTACGAACAGTTTGGGTGCTCTTGACGCGAAGCACTTCCTAATACAGTGTCCAATGAGTACAGCCACAGAATTTCTCAGGTATAAGGGGATGCTTTGTTTGGTCGTTCTGGCTCTAGTGGATTCCCGTCATTTGTTCACATTTGTGGACTTTGGATGCCAAGGCCGGGTAAGTGATGGGGGGAGTTTTCAATAATTCGTATTTTTCTCTATATGATACAAATGAGTCAACTAAAAACTTCGATCTGATAGCCAGTTGCCTTTACATCACAGAATATCACCGTATGTCTTCTTTGCTGACTTATCTTTCACCTTAAGTCGCCATATGATGAAGCCACACCTTGGCATCCTAGAAAAAAGGAAGCCCAGAAAGAACTTTCGACTAAAGACAGTGCCGTGCACTGCGTATTTTCGAGCGAGAACTTCTTGGGAATAGTGTCATCAGTTTGCCGAGTTTTTCGAAGACCAATGGAGTTAGAGCCCCAGAAAGTGAGCAATGTTACTCTAACGTGCGTAATTTTGCATGACTTCATTAGGAGAAGCCCATCATCATCATCATCATCATTATCTTATACACCTCCAGGTACGTTCGATGCGGAAGTTAATGGTTGATTCATTCCCGGATCATGAAGAAACGACTAAAGTTGGATGACGTCCTTCATGAAACCTAGCGAACAGCGGCTAGAAAACCAGGAGAAGTAGTTAAGGCTATCCGCAACTCCTTTGTTGAGTATTTCGCAGCAGGTAGCAAGTTGTCTTGGCAAGACAAGTATTGTTAACACAAACATATGTGACCACTACGGAATGTATGTTTGTAATGAAAACAGCGTATCTGCCTCATAATCGAAAACAGACATACATTTTGAAACGCATCATAAATTAGAAGTTTATGTATACTTGCAAAAATATTTTAATTTATTTAAGATTGTAGCCTACATTTTCTACAATTTGTTTATATGAAATATATGTACACATAAATAGGAAAATATTACATCTACACATCTGTACAATGATCATAAATGCTTCTTATTTTAGTAGTTGTAGTTCCCCTTGGCGTGTAAACAGTTGTATAAATGACGCCATTTTGTCGTACACGAACTGTTCTGGCTTGTACACTTCATTAGTTCCACTTTCAGTTGTTGCACTTTTTTTTTTTTTTTAAACTTTCATCACCAACCTAATGTACGTTGCCATCAGATTTTCTTTGTTATTTATTTTTAAGTCTTTCAAAGAACACTCAATTTTGAAGTTAATTTGGATTCATTTCCAAGCATCATACGCCTGGCTCCTATCTTTATGGTGTTCATTTTGGGGATTCCATATGACAGCATCTCCCTCGCGTGGATCCAAAAACCACACAAGCACTACATTACTCCACTCCATAGCGAAAAAAAAAAAGGGACTCCACACTCGAGAACACTCAAAACTGCGATTGACGACCACAAACCTGTGAGAACGACGCCAGAACCGCAGGCTTTACCGAGGTTTGTCATACGTCGATCCACAAGCCTTTGATGTTGGAAGCTATTGCCGACATTTGACGAGAAAGGCCGAGCCAGCTCGCTTTTACTCGAGCCTGCACAGACGCAGCTGTTCCCAGAGCGCTTGATATGGCAAATTTGTGAGCAGACTCGTCAAGCGACGCGCCGTGGGAACGAAGCTTAAGGTTGAAGTAAAGCAACTGCCTATGGAGCACTGCACCCGACTGTACAATGCTAAGAACTCATAAAAAAATTAGTACAGGTACCTTAAAAATTGCCATAAAAGTGTGAATTATGCTATACAGAAAAGAAGAATGTATATATTTTGCAACATTATAAAATATTATAATAAACAAATTTTTTAATTGTAAAAAATGAATCAATCTGTAGAGTCCGCATTTTTAACAAAATTTAAGCGCATTTCCGTTTTGGATGCTTCAGAGAGCATCATTTACAAGAAAATCTTCTTCAGGAAAGATCGTCATAATATTTACTGTGATAATGTTTAATAAAATCATAGTAATAATGTATATCAATTATATAATTAACTTTATTTACGTCAGTTTCGCCATAAATGTTTGTGACAATTGGACGCACATGAATCAATTATAAAAATTATTTCATTTACTATTATTATTATTTTTTACACACAATCATGGTGAACATTATGCCGATATTCCGTGAGGCCGATTTCCTCGCAAATTCTGCTTTCTGAAGCATCCAGAATGGAAATATGCTTATATTTGTTGAAAATACAGACAATTTTTATCATTTTTTTTTACATTTAAAAAAGAATATATTAGTGAAATATTCTATAACGTTTCAAAAAATATAACATCTTCTTAATATACAGCATAAATCGCACATTTCTGGCATATTTTATGGCGTCTATAATCCTTTTTTTTTTAAATGAGTTCTTCGTGTTGTATAGTCGGGTGCAGTTCTCCATAGGCTGTTGCTTTACTTCAACCTTATGAGTTTAGACCTTGCCGCTTCCGAGCTTCTCAGTCTCAAGCGCGGGAAATACCTCCAGGCATGCGGGTCTGTTTAACCTGTCCTCTGCAGTGACGTCATTAAAGGCAGCACGTTGCTCAGAGAAGCAAGACCAGGGAAGAGTAATCATCCACAGCCTGAAGAAAGTAACCATCCCAGCATTCGCCCGGAAGAATATCGACAATCTATGGGAAAACCAAATAGGATGACCGTACAGGGAATGGAAACCAGGGAGTATATTCACTAATATTTCGTAATTGAGGTCAGTAGACTGCATACACTGAATCTGTTAAATGAACATCTTGACTTTGGTATTCACTATGCACTGTTGTTAATTCTCATCAGTCTTAAGGTTAGCAATTATATCATTACATGGGACGCCTGAGGGCGTATAAAATATCGTGAGGGATGGAGGTCTTAGTAAAATAAAACAACTAAATTTGATTTCTAAGTTATTTACAAAACTATTATTTACAGCATTAAATTATCAGCCTCCACTATTACTTTTTTTCATTTAACAGTGAGTGCAATATTTAATGTCTATTCCAACTCTAATTAACGTTCTCCTTAATTGTCTCTGGTTAGAGCCAATCAACACATACTCATCATTAACACGTGTTCAGTCTATCTATTGCTACCCTTTAAATGTCTTTCACTCTCGTCTCTAGACCAGTAGTCAAGCCTGCGAGCCGCACTTTTCACTGCTTGATATTCACAGTCGCAAATTTTCTTTCCTCTGGTAAATTCTCTTGCTGCTCGTCTTTTATCTCTCGGAACTCAGCCGCTCATTCACTCATCAACTACTCGGAGGCCTGTTACACAGGCCCTCGCCATCTGGAAGGTTCAACGCACCCCGAGTCACGCTGAGAGAACGAGGTCAGTAATCCAGAGCATTCTTCAGATAAACGGAGAAATCAATACAACCAGACCCAGAAGTGCGCGCCGCAAAAAGAATTACCGCGTAGGCTTGCTTTCTGTAAGGGATACGTGGTCACCGGCCTATCGCTCGCTTGTTCATTCAAAACAATCCTTTGGCTTACTGACACCGCTATCATATAACTGCTGTCCTTCACTTCCACTCACTCTGGCGGAATGCGAAGCAGCGTACGTGTAACACTATATTTGTAAACGCAACGATATCGCCTTCTTGATGTCGCTGTGGTTTGAACGAATGGTATAAATAAATAATAAACATGCGTGATTATTAAACAAGCGGTGGTTAGGAAACTTAAATGTTATCATATTCATCCTCTTCCTGCAATAAATAGTGCTGAAAAATTTTATGTATATTTTTGGACCAAGTGAAAAATTCGTGCACGCCTAATACATACTGCTCGTTTAAAAGTACAACACATCCCACGAAATTGTGTGAACTAATTATATTATCAACAATGGCTTTTAAAAATTTCTCACGTGACAAATATAATAAATCATCATTTTATTTATCCATCGTCAAATAGTTAGCGCGAATGCATGAATCAGAAAGCAAATTTGCGGTACAACTATTATTTACAATGTAATTTTTTTTTGTTCATTACTCAGATATAAACCCCCAAATGATGTACGTATACTTGATTTGATCTGTACTTACCTGTTATTGTTCACAACATAGTGTTTTGGAAACTTTTTTTATAATAAATATATTTGAGAGATTAAATACACTGCATTAAAATCCAAGCAAAATATGAAATATTTAAAACTTATTTTTTAATAGAGCATATTAGAAAACAACGAAAGTAATTGCATATCAAAAGGAAGCTCATTTTTCAAAGTCCAGAAACATGACCACCATCTACCAGCAGATGATACTACGTATCTCGCCACAGCTATAGTCAAATCCACACACCTTTGCAAACCTTTCATACCTGAGAAAGGCTGAAGATCTCCGATTTTCAAAACAATCACGTCACTGAACTTGCAGCTGAATAACTAGCTGTGCTATCAGGATTAATGGGTACGTCCCCATTTTCAAAACTAAAGTTGTTATCGATATCTCAGTACTTAATTACACCTCGGAACAGTCATATACGGTGTCTTACGAGCGACGTGGTGGAATTTACGAGTTCTAAATAAAAATGTTGATACCTTCAGGGGTTCGGAAGGTATTTGGGGTAAAGAACTTATCTGAATAATCCTGTATGTAAAAAATATATTTTAATTTTTTGCTAAAGATATCCTCTAACCGTTTCTTCTAACATGACAGCGATGCTGATGACATACTCGGTCACTGGTTCAGTGCTGCAATCTTGTGGTGGTCAAAATGAAGTAGGACAATCTAAAAATGTTATCATACAGAGAAGCAAATTTTTTTTTAAAAGTATTATTCGGATATGTTTTAAGAAACAAATCTTATTTATAACTGGCAATTTGCTATGTTGACGAATTACGTGAGACAAGATACATTGTTATAACAGGGACAGAATATATTTCAGAAAACACATGGTTGGTTTCAGGGAGAGCCAACAGTGGTGCCAAATCTGCATGGCAACGCCAAGGTACGTAATAAAGATATACGTCACAGAACGCCACACAAAGTCAATTTCGAATAGCTGTCGTTCACTTGTCGCCAACATTGAGATGCTTTCTTTGAGTTGTGATATTTACGTATGCCAAAGTTACCGAATACTGCCCCATATCTGGTATATATCACCGCTGTAGTAAGAGGCTAGTGCAAAAGACACACCGTTACTGCGCCCCTATGTCTAGCGATAATGCTTCAGACAGCAGGGGTCAAATTATTCATTTGTACGCAAGTCTGGACGGCCAATTTTAAACAGAAATATCAAGACTTGTTCAAGATACTCAATAAAACTTTCGTTAAAAGTATTACTAATAAAATAACGTTTTAATTAGAGTCTAATAATTTAATGGTTTTAAAAATTACGACATGCCGACATTTCGATAAATTCCCCCAGTGGGTAAATTAAGTGAATTTACTCAAATTCTATATTATTATATTTAAAAAAAAAAACAAAAAAAAAACGCTAAATATAAGTTGTCCTTCTGGCCTCTATTCCTAAGTGCTTGATTGCGAACGAACGGTCGCTAACCTGGAATTCTCGGTTTCCGATATAAAATAACGCATTAGAATTATGAGACTTTTAAAAGGCCAGCTAAGGTTGCAATCAATTAGTTTTAAATCGCGACAGACCGTAAAAAAAAAAGTGTTTAAATACCGCTCTAATCTTCAACACTTCAATTTTTCGAAGATTTTTGCTATTTGCGAAAAAAAAAAAAAAAAAAAAACTTACAAGCCTTTAAAATAAATAAAAGCCTTATATACAAGAAAGTTGACATTAAAATTGAAATAACTGTCGTTCACACGTTTAACATGAAAAAAACAGTTAATATTGAAACTTTATAGGTTTTTTCGAATATTTTTCAATTATTGCATGTAGGGTGTAATATAAATTCCAGTAAATAATAAAATGTTAGTTTTTATACTATTTTGTGTGAAAAATTAGTTTATTTTCAACTTTCATTGAATTAACCCCCTGAAAATTAGCATCGAGTATTGCATTTCTGTTGGTGGGTTAATTTTTATAATACATGACATGAAAAAATTTTAAAAATTTGGTTTTTGAATTGTTTATTTGCGAAAACTATCAAAAAGAGTACTGTAAATTAATTGAATACAAGATCTGCATGCTGAACACCGTTAACAGAAAACGAAATTTTTAGAATTCTGTAAGTTCAAATTGCGAACGATTTGCATATAATCCGAAATGTTTCTTTATAACATGCCATAAAAATTTCGGGTTCAAAGCCATCACAGTGCATAATGTAGTCAGGAATAAAGTCGCAGGAAGTGGCATAAAAGCAACATACTGTAGAGTAACGGAAGAAGGAAGAATATTTGCTTTCCTACCTGGACTTTATGGATTTTTTTTTTTTCCACTAGCAGGACCAGACTAGAGGATTTCTTTAATCTCATTCACGCGAACCCTAAAACGTTCAGGAAAATTCATGCCGCGAATTCCATGTTTCTTATTCGGGTAAGTGGTTTGAAGAAATTGGTTACATAAAGACGCGTACCTTGGAAATACTTTTCCCTGCACGCGGAGGATCTAGCTGTCACTTCGTGTTGTAGGCGATCCGTTGGTCAACATTTGTTCAACCACTTGACTCACTCTCACGCACCATGTTGAATTACTGATTTATACATTATTTCAGCTTTTTAGAGACGCTTATTTTGAAATGAAACTTCGCCTCTCTGACAATATGCGTTACGCTGTGGAACTAAACATAAATTATGAGCTTGTTATGACGTAATCAGTATAGCATAATTATGTATATCACCAACAACAAATTATTGCAGTTTCACAATTACCAAGCAACGCAGGGATAAAATTTGGCAAGTACATTTCAAGGAATTTGTGAAATGTAGTTTTGCTTAAATAATAAATATTTAGATATTTCATTCAAAAGAATGTTATTGCACATACATACATGGAATAATTAAGCAAGGCGTATGAAACGAAGCATAAAAGGATCGGGAATTAAATTTTATTAGTTTTCCTATAACTGAGTAGCGTTATTCTCTGTAGCTTCTACGACAACGTATGATTTTATATATATATATATATATATATATATATATATATATATATAATATATATATATATATATATATATATATATATATATATATATAGTAAAAATTGAGTTTGGATAAATACGCATTACGTAATGTCTTTTATATTAAAACTAAAGTATGCGAAGACAACGCTAAAAAAAATACGGATTTTGATGTTAGAAAATTAATTTAGTTCAGAAATGCCCACATTGATATAACCCTTTCAGGTCCACTTTAATTTATGGTTTCCGGTGTTGCAAAAAAAAATACGATGCGGGTTGTACTTAAGTCAACAAAATACCCGTTCCGTTGTCAGGATAAATGAGCTGTGAGCTATTTGTTCGGTTAATGAACCAATTATGACATTGACCGGTTAGAAGTTTTGCGAATTATTTACCCACACGTAATGTAATTGGTAATTGAGTTTCGCAATGTGCGGTAAAGACCAAAATTTACCTATATGCTGTTCGCGGTGAAATGAGCACTTTTGAAAGCCCTCCTTAGTATATACTTGTATACACGTTGTGTGTTCTTCCGCGTTATGTAAAATTAACATTGCTATGGGCCTCATCACTTTATTCATGCGTCGGTCAAGTGAAACTGTGAAATTATTTGAACAGTAAATATTGTACAAATATACTAATTTTGACACTTCAATAGACTAAAAAATACAGAATGAGAGAGAAATAATTTAAGTAATCACAAATGGGTACCTAATACTTTTTGTTCGACGTTAATATATGGAACTATATTCTCCTCCACCGTTATCATCTTTACTGAACACACGTCGCTCATTGCACCCGTTCAAATATATGCACTTAGGGGCAGTGACTTTCTTCTAAGGTTGATTTCAAAAGTGTTCATTTTATCGTGATCAACATTTACACGTGCATAATGTAAACAAATGTGCACACTGTGTGGGCATGGGTTAAATGTTTGAGGATTACAATAAACAATAAATGCAATGCCAAAAATTTGGCTCACCGTGGATTACAGCGGTGGCAAAGTGAGAGAACAGATTTGGGTGGCTCTCAACAGCGATGTCCTGAGAGCCGATGAGGGCGATTGAAGTAAGAATGGAGCAGCGCCGGAATGAAAGGGCGGGGGGAAATGGGCTTTACCCAAGGAACCCGACGACAAGCGGCATCGTCCGGCATGATTCCCAGCTTGGTGGGAGGCGAGCAGACTAACCGCCCAGCCACCACGGTCCCAGAGGTGGTAGAACCCCATTTACAAACGGCCGCACATGCGGACGTGTCTCAATTGTGACGTCAAGTGACGTCACACGTCACACTGACAGTCCGAAAATGGTGTAAAACTGCGTTGTCCTAAAGTGAGCTTACAGAATATGACACTATATCGCTTTAAACTCGGATACAATCTTCAGTGTTACGCGATTATTTTGATACTGCTGAATTGTTGAAAAATTTAATATTTTCGGGGTGGGTGGTCTGAATATTTATTTATCTTTATCATATAATCACTGCCTGTTTTTAATAAGCTCGCCAAATAGACTCAAATGATTTTCTTTTAGTTTCACGTTTTAGAAATGTTAATCCTTCATATTAAATAATTCAGACTGAACGTAGAGAGCACTAATTAGCATATCTGCACGTTCGTCTTGCGGAAGACCACCTTGCAATCCTATTGGCAACGTTTTACAACGTTAACGTTCCACAAATGCACGCGGAAGTATCTCAAGTCTTCTTCTTTTTTCCATCATCCCAGGAGACAACTCGCGACAGTAACCACGTTTTCTGAATATTTTGATTTGGCACACAGATTGTCTTGGAACACGGGATATTGGGGCACCGCCATGATGTCAGACGGTCGCGTGCACCAATCAGCTTACACTTCTATTGTCTCAAGACACAAGTTAAGATAGCGCAATTTATACAGACCTCAAGAAGGACAGTTCACTTAACAGAAAAATTTCAAATATATTTTGGTTTAGTCTACAGTTGGTTTACGTTTATTTCAGCGCATTTTGTATAAAAATCAACGTGCTTAAATTAATCAAGTTCGACGCAGACATCAGCTGAAATACTTAACAATTTGTTAGTGACTCGTATAAAGTGATTTTGTTTTTTGACGTTTTAGGCGACGGTCGTGCGCGATGGGAACTACTTAACTTCATAAAGTTCTGATCCTCTATACAGTTGCATTTTTTCTGGATGTGTTCCGATCGCAGTCACTTATTGTTCAAAAATAAAATTACTATGGACATTTGTAATAACTTTCGTATAAGTTTAAATAAATAAAGTTTTAAAAAAAGAATTTAAATAATTACGCCTCGTATTTCAGAGGTTAGGATTCCCATTTGTTTGCAATCAGTTCACAAGTGTGGACACGCAAATATGTTATCATCTTAAACATAATCAATTATGGCTGCAGAATGTATTAACATGAACTTTTTTAAAGCGCTCGTTTCATCACGTCCTTGAAGAAATTGCAATGTTTAAATTAGCGGTAACTTAAAACTGTCTCATTTCCTTTTATACTTGCTAGTTGTATGAACTTGGATATGAATAATGTACCAGTTCATATAACCATTCGCATAGTGAATTAATTGGCGCATGAACTCAAGTAGTTAAGGGTATGGTAATGATAGTTAATGGGTGTGATGAAGGGAGATAATGGAACGAAAGGATGAAGCTAAAGAAAACTCCTAAGACTGTTCAAATACAAGGAAGTGTATTGCAATAAATTAACGTGTATTGCAATAAATTAACGAGTATTGGAAATTCGTTTTGTAGTACTACGAATTAAAGAATTTGCCGTTTCCGTTTTATTTTAAATACACTACGGCTGCCAGTATTGACTTTGTTTTTATGTTCATGGCAGTAAATTCTCCGCCGGGAAAATGGACTTAATTCTACGGTAAAAAAAAAAAAACGATGAAACTGCAGTAAATAAAACCTTTTTTCTTTGTGCTGCCATAGTATATTTTTTGGTGCGACGTTTTAAGTTCTCGAGTATTTTGAACTTTAAAAACTTAAGTTTTCGTTCATTATCGCTTTTTGCCTTGGAGTGCTCGTTCTTTGCGAGAAACAGAACAATGTTACGATCGCTAATGACCTAAAAAGTCTTTCTGCTTTTACCGTTACTCGAGTTCATACTAGCAGCAAAAAAAAAAAAAATTGCGCTTTATTCGTTAGTGTTACCCGGTAATACGTTTATTTCAATTACGATGAAAAAATTCGGATAACATTAATCTAAATATGGAGCTTTCCTATTGTGAATAAATGTCTTTGTAATGTTTACAGCACTGCAAAAAAAAAAAGTGTAATTTTTACTGAGAAATTGTTTGTAAATTTACAACTGCTTGTAACAGTACAAAGATATATCTTGTTAAAATACTCGTTTGCAAAACTTTAAGGGCCGTTTTAGTAATAGAACTCAAGAAATGTTTCTACTATACTGACCCGTATTTTTGAGCTTTAGTGAAATGGCGGACACTCAACAACGTAAAACCGTATATAGCTGTTTGTGCAAAAACTATAGGTGACGTAAAGTGTAGTTGCGTACAAAAAAAAGAAATGTATTGCAATTTTTGAATAAAGTAAACACTTAAAACAACTGAAATATTTATAATAAAACGACAATTTTAATAGAACGTTACCGTATGACTCATTAACTGTTTCGAAGCTACACCTCGTTAAGAGCCGTCCAAATATCGCAACTCAACAGCAGAACTCTGAAAATGAAACAAATATATTTTTCTCAATAAAATAACGTCATATTATTTTGTAGGCACTATCACGTATATTTAGTGTAAAAAAATAAGTGATAAACTTGGTCAGCCAAGTTGTTCTTGTGACTAACGGTGAGGACTGATAACTCAAGGAGTATTGGTTCTAGTTTCCATGCTGGCATCGTGTGACTTATGTTTTCGTAAATTATACTTTGAAAATTTTATTTAGTTTCTCTCTATTTTATAAGCCGTTCACGGTAAAATGAGCACTTTTTTAAAGCTGCTTCAACACACATTATAATTAATAAATACATTTCATTATGGCCTCGGACGTTTGGTTTTGGGTATTGTGACTGCATAAACTGTGTTTATTACTCACATGGCAGGGCTTACGTTAACAAGTGGTGGAAGGACATAAATAAGTTAGAAAAAAAGGTAACTAGGACTTCTAAAGTGATCACTTTATCCTGAACAGCCTAAAATTCACTACATTTGAAAAAAAAAAAAAAAAAAAAAAAAAAAAAAAAAAAAAAAAAACTTTTCAGTTATGTAAGTTGTAATTCAAGGCTATCAGTTGTAATATTACGGATATAAGTTTTGCAGTTTTTACAATAAAACTGTTTGTAGTTTTACAAAGGATTTTCTTGGCAACTCGGTTTCCAAGGGATTTTCATGGAAAAGCACAAAAAATTCTTTTCGAGTCAGCACATTAAATATGTACAGGTAATATCATCTTGTCATAGATTTCCTTCCACGCACCTTAATATTCACGCTTCATTAACTATTGCCAAGAATTGCATGTACAATATATTAATGTTACTTTCAACTTTTGTAATGCTCTTCTAATGTTGTACTATGAAACTGTTACTCCGCCTTATGACAAAAAAATCTTAACTTAGTCTACAAAATCACACTAAATGGAGATTGCATCGGATTCGTGTGCACCCAGCTTAACAATATTTTGCACGAGAACTATTTCTTACTAGGCATTACCAACACACCTACATTCTCTCTGTTTTTATTCCTAATAATTTTAATTGCAGCATAATAATATATAATATAAAATATAAGCAAAATTACAGTTTAGCCAGAAATAAGTCACCTTTAAGATTAAAAAATAAATAAAACTCGCGTGATATATGGCATATTTAGGAAACAACCAAACACATGTCATACATGGGGTGATTGTTCAAATGTTTGATTCAAAAAGTCGTAAGAAACTGCGAATAGACTGTTACTTATATATATATATATATATATATATATATATATATATATATATATATATATATATATATATATATATATACATATGATGATACACATGATGAATGCAGATTCAAGCTTCAACGCACTCCTAACAAATTATTTATTAGAAAGGGGAAACGGATTTGCGCAGAATATCACAGCTGGGCGACAGTAGCATGAGTATAACGCGTGCATTTACTGTGCTTATCAACAATCCACGAGGCTGGGAGTTCGCGGTTTCCCCACATCCAAGCGAACGCGGATTGTTCAAACACAGTGGGAAGCTGGAAAACAAAACCACCAACCAGCATGGAGTGTGGTGGTTTATTACCCGGGTTTGGAGACGAATGCAAAAAAAAAAAAAAAAAATAGAAAATTGTCTCGGCTTCGTGTGGGAGTTGCGAGTCAATACATCTATGCAAATAGCGCCAAAGCAAAGCTTTTGATCAAGCGATATCACAGCGCATCAATACCATCGCTACCAAATTTGGGAAAAACGTAGTACTGCGGCAGTAGATATGAACAAATATGTTTCAAGACTGTCAGGCACTTATTTTCAAAATTTCGGTCATCTAACTGTTTAAGCATAGTATGTTATATCTTCGAAACCATGTAATCAATTCCAACTTAATCTTGTATTCTGGGAGTAACATAAAATGTGTCTACACAGAACCTCTTTTGTCGCTCATTTTGCGAGATAGCGTCATACGAATGAATAAAATTTTTAAGTCACATGCCGACAAACAATTGACTGATTCGTAATGATATGTTTTAGATATTTAAGAAATGTGTTTTCAAAATGGTGGCCACATGCAATTTAAGTTTTGTATGTTATATCGTCGAATCCATGTAATTAATTCTAATGAAACGTATGCTAGCTGCATATATCATAATCATCATATGCGTAAACACAAAATGTTTTTATCCGCCATTTTGTAAAACAGTATCTCATGAAACATTAAAATTACGAGGTATCTCCGAAAAACCACTGATTTATACGAAATTTGGCAAATAAGTAGCGCTATGGCAACCCATGCAAATTGACAAATTTTGAGATAGCCCCACATAAAATAATACAATGTTATGCCAAATCTAAGTAAATCATCAACCGATTTCTTTCAAATCAGGCGAAGAATCTGTACTGTAGTAGGCAATATTAATTTCTATATTTTAAGTGTTTAAGTCTCTCACTCTCCGAATGGCGACTGTATAAACGTTTTAGCTTAGTATGATATAACTACGAAACTATAAAACCTTTTTAAATTTAATTTTGTGTAATTTCTCTATGGCAGTCATCGATTATGATAACACAAAACATTTTTGTTGAAGATCGGCACATGAACAATGCAGATTTTATGCAATGTCTCGAGTACCAATCGACAGATTAATACAAAAATTTCAGGAAGTATTCCTGCAGTAGTGTATGTAAATAAAGATGTGTTAGGTGCTTCTGTCATGTTTTAAAGTGGTTTATATAAATAACTTATATTAATTGGTTATATCTATGAAACTTTTCAACGAAATTCACCCAAATTTTGTAAGCAACCAGTATTAATTAGAAGTATCATATATGCATTCAGTGATCCTCTTTAGCAGGAATTATCGTAAAATAAAGTCAGATGAGTAACTGAAACATTTTGCCATATTTACGGGACCATTAAACTATATTTCCATCACATTTTGCACAAATACAGAAGTCACGTAAAGTTACACGAATTACATAGGGCAAGACATTGATTTTTTGAAATGCCGGACAAATAAATATTACGATTTATTTTGCATACCGATTTAAAAACTTATCCAAAACCAATAAATATTTTATGCTGATAGTGTATATTAGAAACCGCCTATACACGAACTCTTTTCATGCAGTTTTATAAGATATCCTGTTTAGAATAATAATGCTTTCATGCCATATCTCGGAGACCAATCTACTGATTTCCACAAAAATTATCCACACAAGTGGGGTTATGCCAGGCCATGTAAACGTATGTGTTTTTAGTGTCTCGTGCGCTTATTTTCAAAATGATGGCCGTGTAATTATTTAGGTTAGTGAACTCTGTCATCCGAATTTTAGACTGAAAGTTGATACTCCAAATCCTACCTCTGCGATGTAGTTGATTGCACTCTAGCTTAATTTCACGAATTTTTCTGAATTTGAATCCTGGACAAGTTACTCGTGTATTTTAATTGTCTTGGTACTTTTTCACATGCGTTCTGGTTTCATCTCGAATGATGTTGCTGTCAATGATACGTCAACGCTTACCTGCCATCTAAGCTCTCCAGAACTTCGCCGATATTTATTTGCACCCATGTAGAGGAAATTAGGCTCATTAGTTATCATAACTTGTCGGTACTATTTAATTTAAAGCAGAGAGCGAATTTGCTCTCACGCAAAATAGCATTAAACTGAGCCCGCGTGAGCGCTGCGTGTTGTCCTCTGAATGTAAAATTTTAGACTTATTTTAAGCTTATTTGCATAAGGGGGGGGGGGGGAGGACCAGTCTCAAAGTATACATTTAGCAGGGCCTCGCAATAGTTGGATGTTAACATGAATAGATTATATCGAATGTTGCTAGCTTCTCATCTATTGAATTTTTAGAAATATGAGTTGGAGTTCCTCTCTGTCATGATTTCGTTGAAGAAGGAGAACAATCATAGAGTGTCGATCAAACCTGCGGCAGAGTCAACATGGATGAAATTACACCATAAACAAAATATGACATCATAATGATTTTCGTCTTTTGCGCGTTTCGCAAATGTCGTTCCATAATTTGTCCATATTACAATGAATCTTACGTGTTAAAACAGAGCGGCGAATGTTTGTTTTCATTTCGTTTTTCAAAATGCTCTCGCTTTAAAAAATATATATGCCTATGTTTAGTATATTATAATTGCGAAGTGATTTTACTAATATTTCAGAACACGTGCACTTTAAGAAATTATTTGGAAGTTTACCAAATTATTACATGTAATTTGTGATAAAATGAGCACCTTTGTTGGTATATACTTGTATACGTAGTGTGAATTATTCCGCCATATGTTAAAATAACATGGCCATGAGCCGGATAACTTTGTTCATGCGTAGCTAAAGACAAACAGTTTTATTGTTAGAAAAATGTATGATTTATAAATTTGCAAAATTATTACATGTCATACGTTTAAAAAACCTGAAGTAAAATAAATTATTTTGCTATCCATAAAAATATTTATTTTGCACGAGAATACACTTGTTCTCAGTCGTTACCAACTTTACTGAGTGCATACAGGCCAGTGTGGCCGTTAAAAAAAAAAATGCAGATATATATATAGGCAGTGACGTTTTCAAATGTCGATTTCAAAAGTGCTCTGTTTACAGTGAATGGCCTTTAATGAGAAGGCACGGGATGCTAAGTTTATTTGCCTCATTCATCCATGTTGGCTCTCCTGCTTTTGTTCAGGAAAAAAATTAAACGAATGAGTAATTTCGAAACTTTTGATAGCACCGACGATCAACATTCACATACCTAATCGCATCTGCACGTGTGGAATGTTTTCCACACTACGTAGTAGAGGCCGAAATTTTCTATTTCAGTTTAGGGAATCAAATATATATATATATATATATATATATATATATTTTTACAGTGTGAATGTAAGGAGCTAACTTTACTTGTACCCTCGTGATTTTGTGTGTCGTGGTGGCAGGAAAGCACAGTTCAGTCGAAATTTGTTTACTCAACTGCTATTTCGCGCACTCTACTAGCCTGCGACAGTACCTGTGAGGTAGATATCTGCTGTTATAGATTGTTCACGGTTAGGTGCGCTAATTTGAATAATGTCACTGCGCCTTGCTGCATATACTATAACTGGCACACCGACTGGAATGCGCCCAGTAAAGTTGGTATAGTCTGTTCACGGTAAAGTGAACTCTTTTGAGGCCCTAGTTAGTTTATTACTATCATCAATTTTTTCATCCTTCTACCACACTCAATAATAAATATTGACAAGTAAGTAATAAACAAAGTGTATATGTTTAACCGAACTCGAAAGTTAACGTCTTAGACTAAAGTAATAAAATGTATTGAATATTATGCCAACCAAATGAGAGGGCATCAAAAAGTGCTCACTTTAACGTGAATTATATATTATAAATGAAAGAATATCGTTCCGTTGCTTAATTTTTGATTGATATTGTTAATTAAATATTTATGAGTACCGAATTTTTTTTGTGTGAAATTTATGCGTTTATGCGTGTGTGTGTGTGTATATATATATATATATATATATATATATATATATATATATATATATATATATTCTGCAGTTGCTGTTAACAATGAGACGGCTGCGGTGTAAGCGTGCAGCTAGCCAACCACAAGAAGAATTATTCGTTCGATTTCCGAAACTATGATATATAACCAATAACGTTATTATGTTTGATTTTAATAAAATCATATTGAATTCGACGGAACTGTTATAGGTGCTGAGTTCATAATGTTAAAAATTGGTTATGGCGCGGTAAAAAATATTTCAGTTATCAATATATAATTACCTCATAAATAATATGAATGTTTAATAAAATTGATGTAATAAATGCAATAGTAATATTTTTTTAATTTTTTGCTGGGAATTCTACAGTTAAATATACGTAAATATTTTTTAAGTTGGGCAACGAAATACACACATATATATGTAAAAATTAACAGATTTGTAAAATATCTACTTTTCTAATTCTAGTGTCACTTGACTGACACATGAATAAAGTGACCAGGAAATTAGCACTGTTAATTTAACATATTGCGGAAGAACACACAACATGCATACAAGTAGATCTTACGCAAGGCTTTCAGAAGTTCCCATTCCACCGTCGGCAGTCTCTAACGATCGAGACCGCAACTCTCGTGGAGAGTTTTATCTTCTGGCGTGACCGCGACAACGAGAACCCACGCCTCGGCGAACAGGGTTCTATCGACGTCGCGGCCCACTCCAGCTTCTCTCGTGCGTGGTCAAGCAAGATGGGGAGGGCCCTTCGCGTTTGGACCGGGTGTCCCCGTTCTGATTCCCCGTGGAGTTCCGTCGCACGTTGTCTCTCCGCGTCGCAGGATGCTCCGCCGATGCTGGGTTGTTGTCACTGCCCGCCTCTCTTGACCCGCGGCACCTCCCGGCTCTCGCGCCGGAGTCTGCGCGTGACGGAAAACTTTGATAAAAATTTGCGCGTTCGGTCTCCGTTTCTACGATCAAGGACATGTTGCCCGTGAAAGATGTTTACGGTCGTCACTGTACGCATCGAGGAATCCGTTTTCCTTCGAGAGAAATCCGAAATGGTGACGTTTCTGCATCTCTCACTTCTGTACGGCGAAGGCTGACATCAACAAACTCGCAGTGAGTACATCGAAATAATGAAAAAAGTTCAACAATAGGAGCTCGTACATGGGGTTTGCTTCTTAAAAGCGGTGGGACATAAATAAGAAATAAGCACGCCAACTTAAGGACAGTGTCTGCCTGCTGGTAGCTGCGAAATTTAAGTAGGAAATCCCGTTTTACGGAAATTTTGCCTCGGTGCGTTAATTTTAAAGATAGGCATTTAAAATAAAATGCATGCTTCACGATTTTTTTTTTTTTTTTTTTAGGAGATCTTCATGAACCTTTTTGTAACATTCATTTTTTAATATAGACAGACATAACGTAATTTTCGGTAAAACATAAATGTTAAAAATTTCTTGCAAACACGATATACATGTTATGGAATCATCTTCTCTATAGGGAGCTTCTCCTTAAAAAAAAAAAAAAAGCCCATGAAGAATACATTTTGTTTGAAACGCCGATCTTTAAAATTAACACACTGGGGCGAAATTTCCTCAACATGTTATTTCACATTTAAATATCGCAGCTGCCAGCAGGTAAACAGTGTTTTTATACCCAGAGATTTATATAAATCAAAACTTTGGAGGAGGGGAAGTGAAGCCAGGCTAGATACCGACTTACGCCAAACAAATTTTTTGCGGTGAATATTCTATTCAGACAGACATTAGAGAAATAGTATCATCTAACTCTGCCTCTGCCTAGTACAAACTTAAAAAGTTGTTCTTTCGCCGACATTTAACAAGGACGAGCCAAAATGTCCCAGAGCTTCGTAAGAGTTAGTGCAGGCCATGCCTTCCTCCTTTCCCAACGAGCCTGGTTGATAAAACCGTCACGTGCCGAGAAAGATTGGGGTAAAGCGTATCCAACCTCGTCGTGACCACCGCAATGGAATCGTCGACACTCTGCGCCCTCAATCTCGCCAGACAAATGGTCGGGCGTCGAATGCGCTATCGGTCGGGGCGGAAGTGGTTCCCACGGTTGCGAGATTAATCGTCTTTCGCTGCACCGGTGAAGTTTTCACGACAGGCGAAGACGACGTGGAGGTCTGCTGGGGAGGGAGATGTTGTTAGAGGAGGGAGAAGGCTAGGGGGGGGGGGTGGCGTGTGGGTGGACGGCTCGATCGAGGCACGCCTGGGGCTGCCCGGAGCGCCGATGTAGGCGAAGAGGTTAGTAGCGGGAGCATAGGAGTTCTGGGAATTCTGGGTGCATGGAAGGGATGGTGGGAGGGGACAAACTCTCGGGATCCCCACGAGTGCAGCGCGTCACCTCTTTCGCAACTCTTTCCCCTTCTCCCTTTTCCCCCTCTATTTTCCTTCTCTCCCGCCGCCATTTCACTTTGCGAACCGCATCCATCTCTCCGCCACCACCGCACATATATCACCCCCTGCCCTGTACCATGGCGGTGGTAATTATCGGCCTGCACAGTCTGTTGGACACGCCTTAGTTACTCGCTAACTATTGAATGTGACCAGAACCACAATGTGTCCTGCAGCTGCAGAGATTGATGGAGGTTTGTTGCTCGGAAATGTACAATCCATCATGTGGTCCAGTCCTACTGCAAAAACAGGAGAAGTTGTTACATCCTGTTTTCATGTGCCGTAAGGTTTGTTGTGCACAGTAACAAAACATTTCAAGGGACAGAAGAAGCTTTTGAAGGATCCATTTGTTTAAATACTTGTTCAAATTTTTTTGAAACCAGAAAATAGATAAATACCCAGCATGGTGTTGAAATTTTCTAAAAACCGTAGAGATATCTTGAAATCGTAGTTTAGATTACCTGCGCCCGTAAGCTGCATCTACAAAAGAATGAAAATAAAATATTTAAATTCGTTACATAATATGCTTTAAAGAATTGCTTTTTTTCTATTGCATTTATATTTCTGTAAATATAGAAAATATTTTAACAGATTTTGCATTCAAGGAATAGGTATACAGCTTATGACGTGCAATGAAAAAATATTCGCAATTCAGAACTTTATTTTGTCAAATAAATTTGGTAGTCTACACTCGAAATTATAAGTTTCTATTTAAATAGTTTTTATGACTTGCTTCTGTGATTATATCATTGTAAGATGCTCGTAACACCAACCAACCAGTTACACGAGCACATTATTATCTCATATGGAACTTGGCTATGTCCGACTAGCTAAATGGACGAATCGCTGATGGCATACATGTATGCCATAGGTAATGTAATGCTCCTACATTCCGACATCAGATCCATGGTCTAACAAGTTTGTTAATTGCGTTTACCAGCTGAGAAGCACCAAGAATCCCCCCCCCCCCATTTTTTTCTCCTTTTCCTTTTTGTGTTGGGAATAGCTTAAATGGCAAGAAAAGCTAATCTGTGAATTTATGATCGCGATTTCTTCAGTTATTGATTTGGGAGACACTTTAATCATTCATTAGCCCATAATGCGACATCTAGTATAGCTTGTGAACTTGGTGACTGCAACTAACCCACATGTTCAGTGTGAATGTGTGAATAGTCCACTCAGAGATCATTTATATTAATATAGTAAAGTTGGTATTTTACTACTTGTTTGAGAAAGCAAGACCGAGTTAACTGCTGATGTAAATGAGATACACCACATTAATAATAATAAGTCCATTAAATTACAATAATAAGTGAATATTCTTAATGCTAATAGGCTAAGTGCAATTTATATTTTGACAATGTAAATAAAACAGGTTAAAATATTTTATTTATTCAAATAAAACTGAATGATTTCACTGATGGACATTGTTATATAGGCTGCTCATGGCAAAGTAAGTTTTTTTGAGGCACTCGTTACTTTTTTCTTTCGGCCATTTTTTAAACCTTTAACCACCTATTTAAAAAATATGGTTATGTGAGTAATAAACACAGTTTGTATAACCCATTCTACTCAAAAGTTAACGTCTAAGGCTTAAATTAAAATATAATTATTGGCTGTTATTCCACATGAGAAAGCTTTTGAAAGTACTCACTTTATCGTAAATAGTCTGTACCCGAGCTAGTAACATTGCTTTATAAAACAAATTCTTGTCGCACTTACTCAGGCTGGCCCCCAAACTTCTTTGTTTGAGTAGTTCTTGTCCACTGTTATTAAATACAGCCTCATATTTCATGTGTAAATTCCCACATGCATGAGGGAACATGTAGAATATATTAAAGAAAAGGTTGGTTTTGTTATTTTCTTTATGAATATATGTCATCTTGAAGAGTTTTTTTAGCCTAATAAATTTCAGAACCTGTTTGTCACAATGGATAATCTAGCTAATATCTTTACAATAAACGACTTTCGATGTTTAACAAGTTATAACCCTAAACCAATCACATATATATCTTATCATTATTGACCTCTTCAGATGCAGTGATTTTTCGTGAAGAAATCTAACTAACGAGTGATCTATACTCAAAAAGGGGCTAAAGTTGTGTAGCTTCTCGAGAGGTCGTCTCCCACCAAGGTGAACTGAATTCGATTCCCAGAGGGGTCGCTCACGAATTTCCTCATGTAGGAATCATGCTGGTCGGCGGTTTTGATCGGGATCTTCCATTTCAACTACCCTTACATTCTGGCGCTGCTCCATATCCAACTAGTTCCACTTCCCCCTGCTATTCTTGTTGGCTTTGAAGACCTCAGTGTTAAGATACACCCACAACTCTGTACTTCAAACTCTAAACCATTACATATATATTTGTGATTTCTCAAATAACTTAGCATCTTGATTATTTCATATGTAAGTGAAATGTCGTGACGAAATTAATAATGTAATGAGTAATCTACCCTCTATAAAATCTTGGTGAATGTTGATTTTTAACCATCGAGAACTGCTATTCATGTTAATCTCAGAAAAAGACATGTTAAGTAACTGACATTGCTAAGTAAAGTGTGATTTTTTCATATTTGTTTTATCTTAGTCTACTCTTCACCAATCTACTAATTAACCACTGATTCTCCAATGAGATTAAAATTATTAGTTAATTATACTAATGCTTGACTGATTGTATTCACTGCACATCTTCAGAGTGAGTACTAATTCAGAACATCGAAGTGCTCACAAAATCTTCGGTGTTTACGGCGAGTATTGATTGGGAACAAATGAAACCTTCATCTTCCTTCCCAGTTCTGCTCCAACAGTTGGCAGGAGATTTTAATTTTTCAGAAGCAAAATAACAGCTGAATGACCAGGACAAAAGTATTCTACCTACCAGTCTTGCATCGCTTCTCACTAGTGACTTCAAATACAGAAAAGTTAATCAAGAAAAAATATGTTTTCGATAAATGAATATGTTGCTGGTATTCCTTATAGTATAATTTTTTATTTTCAGAAATTCTACAAAATCGGTTAAAATATGAGTTTCTCTTTAGTTTTCGACTTCAAACATAAAAAAATATAGATATTTAAACAAGTAATTTTAAAGTGTTCAAGAACATTTTACATAAATGAGCAATGGTAAATTATAGGCTGTTACACGTTCGGTTTAAAATAAAAATAGGTTACATATTTTTAAAAGTGGAATATGTATACTGTCAAACATACACATAATTTTCATTCTAAGTATTAGTCATGTCCGAAGAAAATATTCAAAATTTAATCTTTGTTCATTCCATAAACTTACCATTTTATGAAAATCCACATGCATTAATACATTTGGATAAATTGTATGGCAAGTACTCTGTAATTTTAAATATTTTTTCACTTAATAGTCCAGCCATTATTATTTAGGTATTTTTGTAAATTGAACTTGTTTTCTGCACCAAACACCTGAATTGTTAAAATTGTTTTTTCTTTCCTGTTTTTCTTTTACATTCTTATTTGTATTTATATACACAATTTTTTTTAACAACTAGTATGCACATATCTTGATAATCACATAATATTTTATATATATCTGAAAGTAGAGTATATTCTTAAAAATTTTGTTTTTCTCTTTTGCAAAGCTACATTTTTGAAGATTAATTTTTCTCCCTTTCTGAAGTATATATTTAATATTACAATTTAGTTTTCAGTGTAAGAACTGCAAAAAAATCTCATTACATTCTGAATGAAATTAAACACAACTTCTGCTGAACTGGTCTCCCAAAACATCAATAAATGGGATATATTTCCTTAAATTGCAAATGAATATACTGTAATACCGCTACTGGTAAGGAAGACAGAAATATATCCTGGGTTCTGTTCCGGACTCCAACAGGTTATAATTATCTTAAAACCTAATTTCTTACAAAACCTACTCAACTTTCTATACTAGGAATACAACTACTTCCCACAAAAATATGTTCAATTTTTCATTGCAACTGCTCTATAGTGAGGTTGATAAAAAAATATGAGAAACCTGACTCCCAAACTACGATTTCCCTGAAAGATATTATATATTGTGTACAGCCATTGACTTCATTTTCGTTTAAAAAGAATGAATGGATAGTATATTTAATTGCTTCCTTTTTTTTTACTATAGCTTCTTACTTATATATTCAACTGTTTTAAATCAGCGATGTGATGGAATAGCTCAGTAGACTACCTGAAATACTTAAATATTAATTATCTTTGTTAACTCTTTTTCAGAAATTACGCTCTTACTATGATTCCTATGCTGATATGAAGATAACAATTTCTAAAGAGTTTGATGAGGTAAATGTGCTGTTACTGAAACAGAAATCTGAGTAATACTAATCTACAAAAAATATTCCTAAGGCACAAAGTGGTAATTCAATTTTTAATTTGAATAAAATGAAAATTGTTTGTGATTCAACGGGGTCCTATGACTTACTGATTTATTCGTAGTTTATATCGACGCCATTAAAAATAAAAGCGTTGATTGCAGCAAGAAACTGCGACAGCATGCAATAATAATGTTGTATGGGTAACATAATTGGTTCGCTGAACTTTGTGAACTCTAAAAATATAAATTTTTCCATTTTATGCTTGGAATAACAACAAAGTACATGAGAGCCTTTCTGTTTGTAATGATTTGATCAGTAACACGTTAAAAGGACGACATACATATCATATCCACCCTGTGCGTTTTGACCTGTCAAAAACGAACTAGTAACATACTAGAAAATTTCCGAAACTTGATTGAGGAGCCAAATATAATGGATTTCAGTTCCTGGGATGGCAGTGGCAAATATTTTTTCTTAATTGTGCAAACAAGCCTTTGAGTTCAAGTACCCATAATACAATACCAGTGTTTATCCTGTCCTTATCTCCTAAGCAACATTTTTGAGCGCTGGTATATTTCATGGGGTAGTAGTAGTGGAAATATTTTCGAGCAAATACCTTAAGCAGCAATCTGTAAAATAATTTCAGATGGTGTGATGATGCAAATTTTGAAAAACTACCACTACTCCGAAAATGTACATAGTGAAATAAAATGGTTTATTGAAATTAATTATCCTAATTGTAAAACTCGTTGGAAAAGAAATAATAAATCCAAATAGTCGTTCAATATGATATTAATTAGATATGTAAATAGGGCGCCTCAGACTTTAAATTGTCTGGCTTAAATTCAGCGGATAAACAGGGCTCGTAAATTGTTCTCAAGTAGAAATTATTGTATGAAATCAGACATAGCTGAGTAGAATTTTCAGGTTGTCATGGCGAAATAAAGGCAAACCTAATATTATGTGCGCACTCACTAAATTTCACTTATTTTAACATCCATTAAACGAACAGTTAATGATAACATAAAATCAAAGAGTACATATTGCACGACAATCGGGTAACAGTATTTGGGGAATTTGTAAAGATAAAATGCAGAATAGAAATAGGATCAGGCCTGATGAGACCTCTTTTCTAGTTTCCAATACAGCCTCATAAAAAGTTTAGGTTGAGCTAAGTTAGGTTGTGTTTGGTTAGTTTAGGTTAGATATTAGTACATAAATAAACACCTATTTTGTTTTTAGTTTTTACACGACTCTCTAACCAACAATATTATCATTTTGTTAACTGTAGCATGGCGTGGGGTCGCTACATGATTGCTAATTAGACCCGACGATTTGTTATTGCACAACAACTTGCGGGAATTACGTGGTATGTTTTCATCATGTTAATGATGAAGGAAGTCCCTTCTGCTACAGACTGACCCAGGAATGAAATATAACCAGAAATGAGTGTCTGGTTCTTGGAAAACCGACATCTACAAATCCAGGTAGGTGGGTAGATAGATAGGTAGGTAGATCTTACCGTCTCCTCGATAGCGATGTCATTACAGATGGGGCAAGTTGCACAGAGAAACAGGGAAGGTTAAGGGCTTATGCCCTGTTGCACCAACAGCTTCCCCGATCCGAGATCGAATGATCCTAGTTCCGAACCAGGGTCCAGTTTGATGTTGGTTCCAATGTAAAAGTGTTGCACCAACAAAATTTCATGATTCTGGATACCTGATTCGTCGATCTTGGTTCGAAAGTGAGAGATCGAGATTAAGTATGAGACAAATTTTGTTGTTGGTTCTTAGTATAAGACATCATGGAAGTAGGCGTATTTTTCACCATAGATAGAACTAGATGTGCTTTTTTTTATCTGTTTTAAGTGAATTATTGGGGTACAAATTTTACTGAATGATATTCAAGTGCATATAATGTTGTTTTAATTTCCCAAGAAATTAATTTCCCAAGAAAACAATCGAAGGTAGTTCCATCTGTTGGCGTATTTTCAAACTACGTTTGTCGACGATGGCTGCTGATCTCGGATCGAGATTTTGAACCGCCAATTTGGGCGGTTCGAAGTGAACTTCATCTCGATCTCCAGTTCAGCTCTGTACTAGAATGGTGCAGCAGTTTTCTGAGTCGATCTTAGATCCGATCTCGGACCGAGTTTCGAACCACAATTTTGCAACCGGGCATTAGTCGTGCCCTGCAGTAAGGACCCATTCCAGCATGTAAAGGCGAAATCAGTATTCCAGGATCGCGATAAGAACCCATGCCCTCCCTAATACGAGTGTGAAGGTTATCCATGCGTCACCTCGTTTGCTCCGCACACATACACGATTTGTTGCATGGCCAGTGAACTGAGTGTGTATGTTGAGCTGTTGAGTCCAGCGGACGTTGAGAAGGCTATGTCATGACACCTCCACAACATTGCGTGAGCGTGCATTTTTGGTGGACGTCGCAACACTTGGTGGAGCGCTACCAGCGACTCGAGAGCGTGATACAACTGTAGAGGTTTGCTCGGAGTGCTCCCACATTGGAATTGAGGTTTCCATCAAACCAAGGGAGGGAGCGAATGTGGGACAAGTCCAGCGAAACAATGGATTTTTTTCTTATTAATATAAAATTAAAATATAAAACATATTTTGAGTGAATTTTATTAAAGCCTATTCACGATAAAATTAGCACTTTTAAAATCAACCTTAGAAAAAGTTACTATTCCTACATGCATATATTTTAACGGGTGAACTGAGTGGCATGCCCCCAGTCAAGTTGGTAACATTGAATGGAAAGTAGTTCCATATCTTAACGTCGAATAAAATGTGTCAGGTAATCATTTGTAATAATTTAAATTATTTCTTTCACTTTGGTTTTTTAATGCAGCGAAGTATAAAAATTGGCAGATTTGCAAAACATTTTCTTTCGTAATAATTTCACAGTTGCAGTAGGCAGACGCATGAATAAAGTGACGAGACCCATGGCAATGTTAATTTTGCATAAGGCGGAAGAATACACAACGTGCATACTAGTCGATCTTAATCAGGGCTTAAAAAAGTGCTCATTTTACTGCGAACAGCCTATAATAAGTGACAGTTATATGAGTGAGTATTGTGATAAGGGTAGTGATTAATCGTCATTGAAAAGATTTTCGTTAAAAATATAGTTTAGTAGAGGACGTGAAGTATTGTTATATTTTTTAATATGGTTGGTGCATTTTATCTTAATACGGTAACTGAATCATAAAAAAAAAAAAAATTAGTGTAACCATTTAATTCAAATCAAAGCATGCATCCTGTAACAAACTTAAATACATTCAGAGAACTGTGTTGATATTCGCCTAAACTATTTTTTGAGACGCGAAGAAGATTGCTGATTTTTTAGATATAGTTTCAAGACTAAGGTGTTTAAATGGTCAAGATTTTCCAAGGTTAACATCTCATTTCGGAATATATACGAAAGTCCAATAACTCACCCTGAACAAATTTTCTCCTTTTTTTTTCTCTCTCGCTCTGTCTCTCGAAATTACCTATCCTATTTCAGTAGGAGATAAAAATTAACGATAGTCTACCAGGGATGACTATTTTGTATAGGCTGCTTATGATAAAGTGAGCACTATCTAAATCAACATTTAAAAAATTCACTACCCCTACCTGCGAATATTTTAAAGTACACAAGGGCTGTCACATACGTAGTAAATATTGCAAAGACAGAGAGAAAGTAGTTACGCGTGTTAAATTATTTCGATGTTCACAAATATTTATTTATTTTACTTTTTGTTTTTAACGCTAATAAGTGTGATAATAATAATAATAATAATAATATCATTTGTAAATTATTTACTTTTCTAAAAATTTTACAGTTGCCCTCGACCAACTCACGAATAAAGTGACCAGGCCCGTGGTAACGTTAATTGCACATATGGTGTAAGATTACACAATGCTGATACAATTAGATCTTAGGCAAGGTTTTCAAAAGTGCTCGTTTTGCCGTGAAAAGCCTTAATCAGCAAGTTCCAGCTTCAGCAGGCATAATTCAGCTGTTATTTACATCCGCGGTAGGCAGTTAGATTTACGGGAAATGTGTAGGAACTGGAAGGTACGGCGAGAAACTGACAAAACCCCGTTGGTAGCCTTTCCCGCGATCTCGGGCTGCACCCGCAAGGCGCACGGCGTTAAATGGGACAGACCCTGGAGCGGTCGCACAAGACCCTGCTAGGAACGGCCAAAGCGTCTCCCACCGAAGAAGTATGAGGCGTCGCCGAGAGTGGAAATTTACTATCGGGCCGCCGGCAGGCTACTGCCCTGCCACGTCTCTCCCGAGGGATTTATGAAGCCGCAATTTGCAGCCATTATGCGCGGACGCCCGGCGTCTACACCCCCCCCCCCCGCGACGCCCTTCACCCCTTCCTGGGCAAGTGACACTTCGCGTACCCGCCCTTCCTCCCTTCCGACGTCACATTTGTGGACTGTAGAGGTAGGGAGCTCCGTTGGAAACGGGGGTGGATTCAGTCTTGAGTCTCTCTTAGGTGGGGAAAGCGAGCTGGAGACGAGCTGCAAAGAGATCTGAGGACATGGAAATACCCACGGGAAAAATATATAACTTTAACCCTTAGTTATGGCTTCCTTAATGTTGTACAACACTGAGGGAAAATCAAACAAAATATTTCTGTGTATAGGACCAAACATATATTTAGTTGCACCAACAAAATATATTGTTGAGCAAACAAAATTTGAAAAGCAACAAAATTATTTTTGTTCGACTAACAAAATATATGTTTGAATAAACAAAATCTGTGTATTGGCCAAAAAAAATTAGAATGTCAACTAAATATTTTGTTAAGCCAGCTGTATATATTTGTTTGGCCACTCACTTTTCCTGCCCTCGTTCGGAAATACAGCTAGAGAGTTTCTTTGTATTTTTTGTGACAATTAGGATAGTAACCGTGTTTGTTAGTGCATCTATTGATGCTCAACGATCGTGTAAACTCTAATAACACAATGCAACAAGAAACCGACAAGTAAGGCTGTAAAACTTGAGATATTTGTTTGCACACGTTGTCCAATATTTGCAGTATATCTATTTAAAATCTTTCCGCCGTCATCAGTTGTCACATTAGCTGATATTAATAAGACGTAGCGCTCGGGCGCTAAGTTCGAAACTCGGTTGAACTTGAAAACATTTTGTATGTCGTACCAAAAGGTTTAATGTACGTGTAGCCAAAAAATCTTTGTTTGCACCAACTAAACTTTTCAGTTTGGGGCAACCAAATGAGAACAACAAAATAATTTGGTTTCAGCAACAAAATATTTCATTGCCCCTTTACAAACAAATAATTTGGCTGCACCAAACACATCTTGTTTGATTCAACAAAACCTCTTTCTCAGTGGAGGCTAGAAGTAAGATAATTATAGGCTGTTCACGGTAAACTGAGCCCTTTTGGAAGCCCTCCTTAAGATCTACTTTTATTCACGTTGTGTATTGTCCCGCCTTATAGAAAATTAACATTGCATTGGGCCTCATCCCTTTATTCGTGCGTCGGTCAAGTGAAACTGTTAAATTATTAGATAATTAAATATTTGACGAATCTGTTAATTTTTACCCTTTGATGCTTTAAAGAAACACAGAAAATGAGAAAAATTATTTAAGTTATCACAAATGATTACCTAACACTTGTTATTCCACATTAAGATACGGAACTACTTTCCCTCTGTCGTTACCAACTTTACTGGGCGCATGTGACTCAGTGCTCCCGTTAAAATACACGTAGGTAGGAGCAGTGATTTTTTTTCCAAGGTTGATTTCTAAAGTGCTCACTTTATCGTGAACTGACTTTAACTGCCTTTCTACCTATATCTCTATCAAAATCATCGCGGTTATTATTTGAGGTTAGAATACTGCCTACCCAAGTAAGTGCTTTGATATGTTTAGAAACTTCCTCTGATCCAGTTGCAGTGCAACTGGAATATGTTCAAGATAGTCGGAAGTATTTTGTCTTCGTAATAGGGTGGGTTTCATGTAAATTTAAATATAAACGAAATTCGTTCGTCAATGTTGAACTTGTGATCTATGACAGCTGTACTGGTTACAGGCGAATAAATTAAGGGCACATGCGCTACAGGCAAATATTTGTCTATAGTTTATAGGCTGTTCACGGTAAAATGAGCACTTTTGAAATCCCTTCTTAAGATCTACTTGTATACACGTTGTGTATTCTTCCACCTTATGCAAAATTAACATTGTCATGGGCCTCATCACTTTATTCACGTGTGGGTCAAGTGGAACTGTAAAATTACTATAAAAGTAAACATTATATAAATCTGCTTATTTCTACACACCGAAGCGTTTATAAAACAGAAAGAGTAAGAAATAATTTAAATCATCACAAATGGTTATCTAACACTTTTAATTCGACGTTAACATATTGAACTACCTTCCATCCATCGTTACCAACTTTACAGGGCACATGTAATTCAGTGCGGCAGTTAAAATATAACTGTGCAGGCAGGGGCAGTGACATTTTACAAAGGTTGATTTCAAAAGTGCTGACTTTAACGTGAACAGCGTTTACTTGCGGTTTATTGACATTTTTTGAGTCAAACATTTGAAAAATCTTGCTATAATCTATCCACGGTTACTTGAGACCTTTCTGAAGCCCTGCTAAAATTCTTCTACAAAGATATTCCTTTGTATCGCGCAAACTAAGCCTGGGAAATTACACCAAACGGACAACGATCAACGATTCGAATCCCTAAACCGAACTTCAGACCCATGGCATACCACAGGAGGTACGGTATACTGCTCCCGCAGCATCCGTACAGTGGTTCAGTAGGGCTCTGGTGGAGGACGGTATCCATACCGACCGCCTAATATGACCATTTTACAGCCTTCCGGCCTAACAGACTCTTAGTTATCATGTCCTCTGAGAGGGGATACTGCCTTAGAGGCGTTCAGGCATAATCCCAAGGTTGGTAGCTTCGCATCACCGGTCTTTGGACCGAGTGCATGAACCAGCGGCCCCGTACCAGCGGCTCCTCTCGTACTGAGCAGGAATACTGGGACTACGACGCTTTCTCAGTAGTGGCAAACTAACATGTCTTTGGAACGAGTGCATGAACCAGCGGCCCGTACCTGCGGCTCCTCTCGTACTGAGCAGGAATACTGGGACTACTACGCTTTCTCAGTAGTGGCAAACTAACATGTCTTTGGAACGAGTGCATGAACCAGCGGCCCGTACCTGCGGCTCCTCTCGTACTGAGCAGGAATACTGGGACTACGACGCTTTCTCAGTAGTGGCAAACTAACATGTCTCACGACAGTCGAAACCCAGCTCATGCTCCCTGTTGGTGGGTGAACAATCCCACGCTTGACGAATTCTGCTTCGCAATGATATGAAGAGCCGACATCGAACGTTTGGCCGCCACAAACTAAAAACTCCTCAAGCTCAGTGTAAAAATATTTCACTTTAGAACTATTTCGTACTAGACTTTACCACACACACACACACAGTTTCTCAATGTTAACAGTAAAGTTTATGGCTTTTAAATTAATTGAACTTTAACTAATATTTAATCTATGAACAATATTTCATTTATGATTAATAAGAATATACATAGCTGAAAGTGCGGCTGTCTCGGCGTAATTGCGTCTGTGAATTCTTCCGCGTGAAAAACCACGTCGGTTGCAGCTCTCTTGCGCCGTCCCTCGAGGACCTCCTGTTGCTTATTTCCGACGTCGGCCGTAATGCGCCGTCGTATGTCACCGCTCTTTGCGTCTCACGACTGCTCACGTAACATCTTCGCCACCAGCCCTTCCCTTTTGCTCTCCTCCCACCCTACACCCCTCCGCAAGACGACCCATTTCTCAACGTAGTCGTCCGTGCCGCGAACTGCAATTTTTACCCCTGACGCCATCTACCAGCGTGACGGAAGTTGCCATCTTCTGTGGAGGACGGACAGAGCGTGCGTGTATACGTCACTGCAAAAACCCGAACTCAGTTAGAACCAGAATTCCCTACTCTAATATAGTTACTACCAAAGCCCATTTTTTTACAACTGGTCTGGTATTTTCACAGTGTGCTCACACTTTGTGAATCAAAACTTTTGAACGATCATCCCATTTATTACGTGTTTGGTTGTTTCCTAAATACGTCATGCATCACAAGCGATTTATACTTCTGTTAGCATAAAATTATCTCAAATTTGGTTCGATTGAATTTTAATTTATATTTTGTCCAGAAATTCTAATATTTCAGTTATAGTTAATGTGAATAAAACAGATAAAAAATAGGTGTGTGAGTAATGCATAGAAAAAATATAGATTCCATGAAAAATAATATTAAACTCAGTACATATGATAGCGGCGCGTTGTCCTTTTGGTGTAATTTCTTTAGACTTGGTTAAACTTTGTTGGCATTATGCGTAGGAATATCCTGAAAATAGATCTTTAACAGGGCTTCATGAATGTTGGAAATAACCGTGATTGGACTATAATAAAAAAAACCGTGTTTGTTTTCCATACTGTCAGAAGCTTAATCTGCTAACGAAAATTCCTTTGTTTACTGTTACTGCTGAAGAGAGCTGTTTTGGCGTCTGGGTTGGAGGCTAAACTTCCAGCTGAGACCACTGTCGTGCGGGAAGTGGGGGGATGCAAGTAGTTATAACAGACGAACAATCATGGCGGTTGAAAACGTTAACTCTAACCAAGAAACTGCACTGCCTTTATCTGCAGACGATGCAAAAACAGTAAGGATAAGTTCGTTTCCAAAGCCTCCCCCCCCCCCCTGAATTGAATGCCCAATGGTATTATATGTACAACTCAATCTTCTTATCATGGAGAAACATTACCGTTAGTAACGGCATGACTACAAGCACGTCGGGCAAAGCGGACGCCATTTATATTTACTGCTGGGACAGCTGACGTGTGTTCCGCCACATTTAGTCGATGTTCCTAAATGGTTTCCTACTGAGCAGTTACCTCAGCGCTGTCAGTAGGAAAAGGAACATGGTCAGAGTATGCGCTGTGTTACAGAGGGAAACGTTAAAAAAAAGTGCACCTTGGGCACTGCTTCTCAAGAAGGTGGATAGAAGAGGGTGGGCGGTTAATAGAAGGATTCCGGAGTAGGAACTAGGCGATGGCCGCCGCCATGTTGTGACGTCACCCGTATGCCATCTTGGATACATGTTATCCTGACCTTGACCCGGTGACCTTTGACCCTTAAAAACAAAAAATCGCAAAAAATTAAAAAATACGAAGAATTCGAAAAAAAATTAGAAAAATATGTCTAAAAATCCTAAACATTTATAAAAAAAATATTATATTAAATTATTTACAATTATTAAACCATTATTACAAATTTTAAAAAATATAAAATAATTTAAAAATGTCAAAAAAATTTATTAGTAAGAATATATTTTAAAAAAACTGACGCAGTTCCACTTCTTCTTGTGAAGATCCTAGTCTGCAAGATGCCAGTCGACATGGGAGAGGACCACGTGGTAAGACAAATAGCTGCTAGCGATGCGATCTGAGCCAACAACTCCTTGTTCCACAGTATGGCAGTCGAAGCTACAACATTGCTATGTTATGCTTCGTTATGTAGGTTGAGTGAGCACTTTTGTGGCCATAGTTACTTTTTTTCCTATCGGCCATTTTTTTTTATCAGTTCACCACTTTTTAAAATAAATATTGCACACGGTGTACATATTTCACCGGACTCGGAAGTTAACGCCTAATGCTGCAATACAATACAAGTATTGACTATTATTCTAAATGAGAGGGCCTCCAAAAGTGCTATCTTTACAGTGAATAGCCTATAGGTGGGCGTCACTTCGAGCACCTAACATAAAGTGTCTTCGGCAAGCTCGTGAATGCAGTAATTCTCTATAATTTGACAAAAAGTCACACGTAAAAAGGCGTGCACTCCTGAGTATATAAAACTACACAGACCACTCAGTTTGCCAGCCTCCATCGGACAGCCACCGTCATTTTCGGTGGTAGTTTTATCTCAAACGGAGCGGTCATGGCGATGAAGTCATCCGTCTTGTGATCTTGGTAAATATCCACGTCTACGACGTTTTCAGCAATGTCAAAGTAGCAATTTCTTTTTTCTGACTGGGGATGTTAATTTAAACTAATTTTAATTGGTTGGCGATGTGCGTTTGCTGAAACATTATACGAGTTTTTTTTTCTATAATTTTCGGATGCTTTTAACCAAATGCTTAATCTACCCATTATCGATGGCGAGAAATAACCCTTAAGGGTTCTTATCACTGCAATATTCATTATTTCATATTTTGCACATAAAGCTGTTGAACTTGTAGAAATTACTTACAAGTAATTTTTCTCGCATAAAAAATTATATGACATATTTTTCAAACAATGGCCTGTCAAAAACGCAATTTTAGGGTTTTTAATATCGCATAATCTTTCGAATCGAGCTATGAAATTTTTTTCGGAATTTTTGAGAAATCGCTTAAAATAAGGACTTTTTTTTTTTCAATGTTTCTGAATTTTAGCAGTCTAATATTTTTGTTTTTGTAAAACAAGTTTTGATAAGCATTCCTTAAATTGCATACAGGCATATCTTTTCAATCGCCTTCGTTAAATTTCATGTGAATGATTTTGTTTATTTTATTATACGTCTTAAGAAAACAAAAATTGCGATTTCAACATGCCACAATGCAAAAACTATGCAATTCGAGATCTTTTTAAGCCAAGAAAGACTATCGTATAGAAATTCTATAATTTTAACGGTGTTTCGTAATGTTATAAAACAATGAAATATTTGTGACGACCACCATACCATCACTTTAGGCCGTTTCCTCGTACGTTTATTTTCTAAAAGTGTGTAAAGATTACGTGTGTAAAGATTACGTTGCCGATTACAGAACTGAGCAACACCCGATATCGCAGTGGAGGGACCTGCGTTTACTTTTAGATGGTGTTCACTAGTTGAGATAGGGCATGTTCTATGTTTGCGTCATAATGTGTAACTTACGTGCTCTATCTCGCCGTGGCTATGGCTCGCAGTTAATTACGTCCAAGTTATGCCCTTGGCAAAGGATACGAGCCCTAGTAATATTGTCGTAGTTCAACATCGCTGACACAGAAAGAAATTAATATGGTCTACTGTATGTGAACAAACTGACCGTGTATGTGAATCTGTTTAATTTGTTTCTAAAATAACATTTTCGATATTTGTAAAACAAGTAAAGCTTTTAATAACTTTTGATGTTCACTAACATTTTAATTACTACCTTCGTAGTGTAAATTTTTAAAAACAAATTTAATATATTCACATGTGTCATCACAAATAAGTCGGAGTAAAGTACAAGTATTCCTGAGGTATATTATGCTTTATCGTGATCGCCACGTGTATAACTTGACAAAACTACAAACTGGGATAGTTAAATACTGCGAAACTTTCTTTACATTTTAAAAGTTAAAATTATCATCAGTGGAATTATGAATATGTGTGTGCTAAAACCACGGTAATGCGGTTGAGTTCGTGTCTCACGATGCAAGATTGATTGATTAAACGGGGAGTTCACGTTAGAAATAACATTACGTTTACAATGATGATTAAGATGTGTAAGAAATGAGATGTAAGCATTCATATAAACCAATAATAATAAACGAACGGAAATGTTATTTTTCTCCAGATCTACACGTAAGAAGAGTTACGTGTGCAGTTTACATGGCTGTTTAAATTATCCCGGTTGGTCGTATAAATAAAATTATAATTAGTTAAAAAAAAACATCAAGCTTCCATGTTTAATCAAACGTTGTGTTCAGGGAATTCCAATGTACTGAATCTGAGGCAGTGAAAATAAAACTTAACTAGTTAAAATTAAATACCGGTCAGTGAGAAATGAAAACCTGAAGAGATTTAGTTATGGTGGCTATGGAAAAGGGAACAATAGAATACAGTAAATTTATTAGCATCATAGCATAGGGCCTACGTATTTTAGTTAGGGACAACATAAAAAATTATGTTAAAAAGTAAACATTTTTTGATTTAAACATTACTAAACTATATTTAAACTAGACACTGTAAGGTGTCTAGTATAAATAAGTACATAGTGAAACTAACTCAATAAATATACAAATAACAAATAATGCTTTCAGATAAATCGAGACAATAGAAATGAAATAATTAAAAAACCGAAGGTATCAATTTAATTTTTTTTTTAGCATTGGTGTATTCCCCCATTATTGATTTTTCTCAGCGTTTGTAAGTTTCGATAAAGAAAATTAAGAAATTAAGAAATTAAATATTCTCATTGACACCAAGGCGCTCACAAGAAATAAGGCTAGTAACTGAATAAGTATTAGCCTCTTCACACAGCAATATCAAGATTATTATTCTTGACAACTTTCAATTCATTATGTATTTCAGCTGCAAGTTCCTGTACTCTTAATGCATGGGTTCTTAAAAGGAGTGAAACAATTTTCCCGCTGTTGTGAATTGAAATGATAGCGAATATGTTTAAGTTTTTACTTGGTATCAAGTTAACTAGAGAATAGTGAAGCCTTTACAGCTAGTACATCACTGAACCAAAAATCCCGCTCGTGAGCTGTATATGTGATAAAGAAACATTAAACTTGATCTCTACAATTATCTCGGTAACGAATAAGGAAGAGTGGTTGTATGATTTAGCGCAATATTAAAAAGAGTTATATTCAAACTTGTGAACTAAGAATTAGGTTAAGTGAAGTTTTATAAAACATTGTAGTAAGAATAGCTGTAAAACCGTTGTCAAAGTTCTAATTTCGGGGTTCTCCTCCGCCTCGTGTAAACTAAGCCTAAATAAGTCTAGAAATAAACACCAAAGGACCATGCACAGAATTCGTGAGCACTCGGTCATGAGGACTATTTTCTACTAGGTGCTAACAATGCACACGACTCCTTGCTGTTTCTATTAATATTATTTATAAATTAAATATTTTAACTTTCAAATAAAATATAAGTACAAAAAAAAAAAAAAAAAAAAAAAAACGATACTTTTATGCTAACAGGTGTATAAAATGCTTGTGGTGAATTACATATTTAGGAAATAACTAAACACGTCATAGATGGGTTGATTTTTCAAAGGTCTGATCCTTAAAGCGTGAAGAAACCGCGAAACGGTTTATAGTAAGTTCCTTGCTACAGCACACCGAGAAAAAAACCGACAAACTATTTGTTTGTATAAGGACAAAAATATATTTAGTTGCCCCAACAAAATATTTTGTTCAGTAGAAAAAATTTGAAAAACATAAAATTAATTTCGTTCCTTTTAACAAAATACACCATTGAATTAACAATACCTCTGTGCTGGGCCGAAAGAAATTGGACTGTCAACAAACTATCTGGTTTAATCACACGTATATATTTGTTTGGTTACTCATTTGATTGTCTGCATTCGAAATTTGTTTGTATTTTTGTGACTGTGTTTGTTAGTGAATTTATTGATGCTTAATAAGGGTATAAACATCCTAATAAAACACGTTCAACAGGAAACCTAAAAGGAAAACACTAAAATTTGACACATTTATTCGGTCACTATTGATGTGGGTTCGAATCCCAGTTTCGCCACAAATTGTTTTTTTTTTTTTATATTAAACGGAACTTTTTAATGCACGTAGAGCCACGCAGATTTTTAGTCGCACTTACCATATCTTTTGTGTCAAACAAATAAGAACAACCAAATTGTTTGGTTTTAACAACAAAATATTTAATCCCCCGTATACAAACAATTGATTTGGTTGCGCCAAACAAACTTGTATTGATTCAACAAGACCTTTTTCTCAGTGCACACAAAAACAAACCTTCGTTTCTCACAGAGGAAGGGCCTGCGCTTCGCTACAACTTCACTCTATCCAATTCGCAGAAGCTCCAGATGCGGCCAACTTACACGATAATGGACTGAACACCGGGAAGCGATGCAATAGAAGTGTGCAGGACGCAGAAGCAATTGGGGATCATCAAGTAGGCGGGTCCGCTTCCCCCTAATTGAGAAGCGCGCCCTGTCTTACTGATTCCGCCTATTGTATACATTCAGGGAGAAATAATGAAATTACGAATAGGCAATAAGTGTCAAATTAATGATCGGAGATTGTTATATTCTATTTGGAAAAACTATATTGAGGGTTTGAATCTCGGGTTCGATACACGTGTGCAGTTGTAATGCAGCGAAATTAAAGCAAGCTGTAGGTAGGTTGGAGCTCATACGCAGATTACAATACTTATTATAAATACACATATACAGTGTACGTATCGGGAAACTCTCTTTAAGGCACTGGACATGTACGTGTAACCACAATTCCTTGTGAAATAAATGGTGTGATTAGGAATGAAAACCCAAACAACATAAACCAGTCTGCAAATATTACCTTGTCAAACTTTGGTACACGGATAGCTGCGAACATTAGAAAGGATCTAGTACGCATTACCTTGTCGTTCAGTGGAGTGTGTGTGTGATTGCGGCGCAGTATCCCTACCATACACGACTGCCACTTCTGTACTCATCACATTTGCCATGTTATTCTGAGAGGTGTTTTGTGATGTGTAGGTGATTATGACCACGCAAGCAAATATGTAACGATCTTAGTGCGACATGGAGGGTAACCAAAGACCCGGTCCTCCACAGGCTGCAGAACAGCAAGAAACATGATGATTTACAAACCTCGAAGAAACTGGATCGTTGCGGACGCCACTTGTATGCGTGCTGGACACACCTTAAAACTAATCATTTCGAAAACTGAGTAGTTACCAATGGAAATGGAGGGATAGGGTGTAGCACCTTCCACAAAAACGTAACACATTACATGTAATTTCAAACATTGGATATTTAATGAAAATATATATTTTTTTCAGTTTGCACGTCGATATTTCCCAGAGAAAATTAGAAAAACTTAAAAATCCTTCTTTGCAATATCAACCGATATCCAAGCAATAAATTACCTTACTACCGTTGGATATTGGTCGTTCGAACTAGAGATGCGCCCATTAATAAAGTGCGTGAAATTTTGTTTTGCAAAAGTCATTAACTCGTAATACAAAGCAAAAATTATATATTCCAAAATTAAATTTTTCAGCAAAAATAATTAAAATCTCGTAATAAGTTCCTTGGATAATAAGCTCAGGTAAAACATGAACTTCTGTACTGGGTTCTTCGCAGTTAATGAAAGATGGGACTCGTCATCACGATGCGTTTCAGCATAACGCCGTTGCAGATATTCCAGAACAAATGGAGACTATAAGGTTTCGTCGAACGTGGCGTAGAAAACATAAATACATCTTATATCGTGTAAGTAGCTGCTCTCGTAGGAATCTGCTTTGATTAGCGGGAACAGGTGGGGAGAACTGCGGGGGTATCTCCCGCTGCAGGAACAAATCAGCGAAGCGGCGATACCTGATATCTACCACGCGAAAGGCGTTAAAAAGACAACACGTCATCACAAATATCAACCAGGGGAGGAATATTACACCATATCAACCAATTAAATACCTAAGCTATACCCACTTTGGGCTAGCGTCCTGCTGCAGTTCCTTCCTATTCTCGGAGGTTGATGACAGAGAGAGAGAGAGAGAGAGAGAACTATCTTAACTGACTAACACGTACCCTACCTAGTCTACAGTTACCAGCCAATCATAACGCAGTGTTTAAATCTGATAGCCAAACGGAAGGCTCCCTACTTAAAAAACTTCCTAAACGAATCACTCCAGCGGCCTAACGTACTAAAAGTCAAAGAATAAGTTGGTATCAAAACGGAGATAAAAATAATGAAAATCCCTGTAACACATACAAAGTAGAGACCGTAATTTAAAAAAAAAAAAAACAAAATAAAAAATGTAGCCAAACCATCCCATTAAACATGTCTTATCACCATCGGTACATCTAGAGTAAAAATAAATTAAATAATAAAAATGAAAATAATGGGAAATTACAAAAATTTACATTCATGAAATATTACGTGAGTGAACAGTTTGAAAATGCATACATTACATTAATTTTCACAATGACGTGTTATTTGCAGGTGCTACACAGTTTTTCCTACAGTCATAGTCCATTCACGGTATGTAAACACTACTAGAAGAAAAATTTGGGGAATCCACACCATGTATGTATGACGTGTTTATTTGTTCCCTAAATAAATCATAAATCACAAGCGTTTTATACTTCCATTAAAATTAATTTTTTATTAAACGAAACACTTTTTTGGTTATAAACTCAAGCAAATTTCCATCGTCAATACAAAACAAAAACACAGAACGGAATTATGTTAGTGTAATTGCTGAAAAGATACAGTTATTATTTTTTAATATTTTTAAATCGAGAAAGTGTGTGCGAAGTTATCAATTCTTTTGGTCCTGAAAAAAAAAACATTTCGTTGTTGTGAGTAAAAATATTTTTATCTTAAATCGTCTATCTAGCGCACAAATAATAAAAAAAAATGTTTCTTAATGTAGTCTTTTTCAGTACTTGTTTACGTTTTGTTTAAGAGTGCCGAGATGTGATCTAGCCAATGAGAGATATTTGAGGAGGAAACACGAGTACTCCGAGAAAAAAAAAAAACCTTCGTTAAGACGGCAACGTCCGCCATGTTTCCCACATGCGAAAATCCGTGTTTGACGCCGCCGGTAACTTTAGGCATGGAAGAAAGACTAACAAAAGGGAAGGCCCGATTATTTCATTATGGACGCTAACCACGAATAAATTAACTGAAAAAAAACTTTTAAAACCAAATTTTTACTTATAAATTAACTACAAAGATAAGAATAATTATAGAAATAGTTACGGAATTTGTAGAACGTGTAACACGTCGTCCAACAGCCGTAATAAAACTGTACTACAAATTAATATTTTTGTATCAGTTTATACTTAGTATATAAAAGCTTGGCGCAATGTAGAACGTACACCTTATTTGCGCAAGCTTAGTAAGCATATAACTTGCGTAACGCTCTTAAGTATTCGCGCCAAGTTCCTGTATACTAAATATAAATTGATACAAAATTATTTATTTATAGTAAAATTGATTACTGCTGCTCGACCACGTCTTACAAGTTCTACAAATTCTGCAACAGCTTCTATAATTATTTTTATATTTTTATTTAATTTATAAACAAAATATTGGTATCAAAAGGTTTTTCTACAGTTAATTTAATTTCCACTTTTTATTCTCGCATATTTTTAGATTTTAATATTTAGGTAGACTATTTATACATTCGCAGACTCATCTGTCATCCGTAACGCTTGCGATCAGGCGAGATTCAGTGCAGTTATTTTGCAGGAAGTTGAACCGGCATGCTGAATAGTCATTATTCATATTACACGTGTGTGTAAGTCGAAGTATTTGAGATTCCAATACGAGCTCACGCAGATCGGAATCTTGAAATGGCATTTCACATGTACACACGCGTTCGATCATCAGAATTCCTTCTTGTGTTTCGAAGTTTGGATGGTCTATCACCCACACAACCATGTGTAAATAAGGGTTTCCCCAACACTGAAACTCTACACGCCACGAGTAATCGACAACTTGTCCACCAAATACATCGTGATTACTAGTGATGCTGATAGCTACTTCAAGATACCTCTAAATGCATACAAGGAAATATTATTTTGCAGTTGAAAAATAATGCTAAAAATAAGAATTATATTTCTTATTTATAATTTGGTAACTGTCCCCAGATTTTGTAAAATATTTTTGCGATTATATATTAAAATGAATTGAGATTAGAGCTTCAGTTTACCCTGTTAAATTTCTTCACTCTTTTCGTTATTTTATTTGCGTGTTAAAAAACGATAAAATTCTGACTTTGGATGTAATTTCCCAAAACATGAGATCTGAAACATTTCACCTTAGGAAAAAATAGTCACAGATAGGCCTAATATCTACATGTTGAACACTACTTGGTAAAAAAGTAAAAAAATAAATCATCGCCAACGCTCTGAAGTACGTTCTTTATCATGTCGCCGGGGGGGGGGGGGGGGGGAGGAGGAGGCGGGGGTCTTGAAATTGTTTTGTATTTCATAACTCTTTACTTACCATATATGTAACGACGCACTAAAGTAGTATTATACTAGTGGACTATGTAGCAAATAATCTTTCATGAGGCACTACCATCATAATAATTACTCTAATTGTATGTAATAAAACTTACTAATTATATGAAATAAAAATATTTTTAATATATGATAATGTGAACTTTTTTTTCCAGCAACGAAAGTTACAATTTTTACAACAGTACTCCACTGGAAGCCATTTTACTTGTAGCTTAAGAGCGTGGAGCTGGAGAATATTGCTGCCATGTAGGCAAGTGTATTGTCTGAAGTGTCCTGGGAGTGGCATGCACACTGAATATACTCTAGTGTTTACATACTCTCGTATTATATTAAAAATTCAAACAAGTAATTTTTTGTTTTGATTATAAAATAGGTAATTTCTATTTTGCTTACCTTGCATTCTGTTAATGTGATCGATTAAAAAAAATTACATATTTTTATAGTGAATTGCACCAAGTACGTGTCCATGAGGGAGATTGTAATTGTTGCAAATACCTGAAACGTTAACTGCGTCAAAATTATTCTGTGGCACCTTGCAATTATAATGATATAAACAAGTAGAAGAAAATTTTGCATTGTTTGACAATTTTTGTGTTTCTGAAACTCTAAAATAATATGTTATATAAATTGAAATACTATTTTAACTGTACGAAATATTATAAGGGTTTTAAATATTGTATACGGGGAGAGGCACCTAAAACAAGACACTGTCAAATTTAGTGGTAGAAGAAAATGTTTCAAACAAAAGTCGCTTGGGTCCAAGGCGCTAATAACTTGATAGTGATAATTTCCCCGTACGTAAGACACAAAGAGAAACTTCTTTAAATTAAATGGAATGATGATATTTATTAACATCCCTCTACAGTGCGTTTGGAGATGTAATAAATACGATGACATTTGCCAGTCATTCAATACCGCTGAAAGGCACTGGCGAATTGCGCCGCCGCACGGAATAATGTGTCATTGGTCTTTGCTGTACTGTTGTAGAGATCAAACACCTTCCTCGTGACGTTTTTGAACTGGCGCAATGTGCGCGACAGCCGAAAGAATGGGTTTCACTTATGGCGAATGTCACCGTAGCGTTAGAGCAGCAGTGCCACTGCATGCTTTGTCTTTGCGATCATAATAAAACCTTTCCAAGAATCTGGAAGCGGGGAAAAGAAAGAAGCCAACGACGAAAAACAGCGACTGACGAGGGAAATGCAATAACATCTCAGCTGCGGTAGCACACAATCCACGTGTCAGGCACGAGGCAGCTTGAACGTGAGAGTGGAATCAACCAACGGATTATTCTGTGAATATTACATAGCAGCAAATTTAATCCTTTACTCATTTCACTTCATCAACAGCTACATGGAAATGACGTTAGACGTCGGGCACAGTTCTCCGAATGGGGTGTATGAAAACTACAAACCGATGACACGTCCCTGTAGAAGATTTTTTTTTTTTTTTTTACTGATGAAGCGTCATTTACAAACCACGTGCAGATTAACCTTCGCAAGATGCTCTACTGGCCAGCTGACAAACCACTCTGTCCGAGAGAAGTTTATAAACAGAGACCATGGTCTGTAAACGTGTGGTACGATTTTGTGCAGAGTCGCCTAATTGGTCCCTATTTTACTGATGTGTCACTAAATAGCATCAAGTATTTACAGCTCCTAGCAACGCAGGTGGTACCAACACAACGTATGTCCCGATAATTTTCCATAGAGCATTACAACGGCTCTTTACAGAACTCTCAGCGGTCGTCGGATTGGTCATTCTGAAAACACGAAATGGCCTGCGCGTTCCCCAGACTTAACGCCTATGGGCTTTTATCTGTGGGGAACATTAAATCAACGGTCTACATAGACTCACCGACGACTCTACATTCAGAATCGCTTTAATGTATGTAACAATGCACTAGCTCACCAATTTGAACACCTGATATTATAGTAAATTAACAAAGGGAGCGTAGCCTGAGGCTGGCGTTTGTTTAAACAAGCGCCAGCTACAGGACGGCTACGATCGCTACAGGATGGCGCTGCGTAGGCCCATTGTTCCGTCGGGCGGCGCGGTTTGCTTCGCCATGGACCTTCAGCGATCTTGAATGACCAGCAAGTGTCATTGCATTTATTACACCTCCATACGCACTGTTGACGTGTGTTAATAAACATAATCACCTTGTTTAAATTAACGAAGTGGTCCTTTCTGTCTTCTGTACCCTTCCGCGTACGGGGAAATGTTCACTATCAATTTATTAGCGCCTTGTACCCAAGTAACTTTTGTCTGAAACATTTTCTTCTAACACTAAACTTGGCAGTGGTAACCAGGCGGCCTGCCTTAGGTGCCTCTCCTTTAATAATGTGGAAATGGCTGTGTTACATCTGTTATATATCTACTGTGATGCTTGTTACGACTTCCAATACAAGCATAAGCTGTTCACGATAAACTGAGCACTTTTAAAAGCCTTACTCAAGATCTATATGCATACACTTTGTGTGTTCTTCCACATTACGTAAAGGTCCTGCGTCGGTGAACTGACGCTATGGAATTATTAGAAAAGTAAATGTTTTAACAATTTAATAAATTATTTTACTTATAATCGTTAAAAAAAAAGACAGTAAAAATAATATCAGTCGATATTCACATGATTTTCCTAACACTTTTAATCCAGTGGAGAGATATCGAACTACTTTCTCTACATCGTTACCAACTTTACTGGACGCATGGCATTCAGTCTACTCGTTCAGACATATGCAGGTAGAGACAGTGACATTTTCCAAAGGTTGATTTCAAAAGTGCCTAATTAATCGAGAACAGACTTTACATAGCACTAGAGGCTGTTTACGGTAAAGTGAGTGTTTTTGAAAGCCCTATTTAAGATCTAATTGTATGCGCCTTACGTTTGATTCCACCTTTTATGTACATTTAACATTGCCATGGGCCTGAAGACTTTATTCATCCATCGATCAAGCAAAACTGTGAAATTAATATTCAAAGTAAACATTTTACAAATTTGCACTTTCTTGCACTTATATGCATTAAAAAACATTACTAAATTCAGTGTTAAGAAATGCCAAGCTAATATGTATAATTAAACGCTAGGTCGCGGAACTGCTTTCCGTCAGTCGTTGCCAACTTTACTAGGCACATGACACTAGGTGACATTGTTCAGAGGTTGATTTAAGAAGCACTCATTTTACCGTGAACAGCCTTAAATGTGTAGTCTCGTAGAACAGTGAAGACAAACGAACGAGCGTTGGGGATAGAGAGAGAGAGAGAGAGGAGAGAGAGAGAGAGAGAGAAGAGAGAGAGAGAGAGAGAGAGAGAGAGAGAGAGAGAGAGAGAGAGAGAAAAGAGAGAGAGAGAGAGAGAAGAGGAGAGAGAGAGAGAGAGAGAGAGAGAGAGGTACTCACCCAGTCCAGGGCAGCACCCTGGTGGATCCCTCGAAGCTGGAGCTGCGGACCTCGTACTTGGACTTGGCCTGGTCTCCGTGGTGGTGGTGTTGTTGCTGGTGCAGGATGACCTTTCTGCCCCTGCGAGGGGCAAGCCCCGCCCTCTGCCGGACACTCATGTCCCTGCTCCGGGCCTCACATGGCGGCCGAGACAGTTCCACACGCACACAGCACTCTTACACCCGCACACTGTGCTTCACTACACGTCACCCGAGAGTCATCGGCGAGGCTGAGGCTCCTACGATCTCACCCGCGAATGCACCTGGTCCAAAACAATACGCTGGTCTGAGCACTTTTGAAATAAACCTTTGAAAAATGGCACTGCCCCTACCTGCGTATTTGTTAACGGGCACGCCGATTGTCATGCACCCAGTTAAGTTGGTAACGATACAGGAATAGTGGTATTGTGTCTTAATATTAAATAAAAAATGATGTATTTCCAATTCTGTATTTTTAAATAAGAATTTTAAAAAATAGTAAATTATTAAATTTAATAATAATTACAACGTTTCATGTGGCAGGTGCATGAATCAAGTGATCACGCATATGGCAAAGTAAATGTTATATCTGACGGAAGAATATACGACATACATACAAGTAAATCTCATGCGTGATTTTCAAAGATGCTCAGTTTAACTTGAACAGTCTACAGTATAAATCCCAAATCTGTGGTAATATGCATGGCTCTGTATCAGTGAAACTCTGAAAAGATTTCCACCACAACCACTAGTGTAATAGTGTTCCACAAATAATACCACTGAACCGCCCTACAAAAAAACACTAAAACGTGTCTATCTACCAGGGGCCGTGCTGGCTGAGCGGTTAGTCTGCTCGCCTCCCACCAAGGCGAACCGGGTTCAATCCCCCGCCGGGTCACTCCCGGATTTTCGCATGTGGGAATCGTGCTGGACGATGCCCCTGTTCGGCAGGTTTTCTCGGGGATCTCCCGTTTCCCATGCCCCTGTATGGAGTTACCACCAATATTGACCGGTTAAGTTCATGAACTAGCATGCAATTTTGCAAGGAGCACGATCGCGGTAACGAGATGGGAAAGAATTCGAAATTAAGTGGTACGAGATAAATCGCACGCACAGGGGCTGGCGGAGATCACCGAGGAGGCAAGAATGAGGTTATATGAGCACGTCGAGAGGACGAGAAGTGAAAGTTTGAAAAAAGAAAAAAAAAAAAAAAAAAAAAAAAAAGGCTATTGGAGCTGAAGTTCAATGGAACTCGGCCACAATGAAGCCCAAAGAAGAAACGGGAGGATGAAGTGGCTGAGGGAGTGAGGAGAAGAGGCGAATACTAGGAAACTGCGAGAGAGGGAGGTTGAAAGATAGAGAAAGATATGGGCATTTTACCTAGTCGATCCGGCTTCCGACTGGATACAACTAAGAAGCAGGAGGAAGGAGCCGCATAGCGCTGGACCAGAACTGTGTAGTTTGGCGTTTTTTATTTGGGTACAATACCAAGGAGCTAAGAAGATCTTCCCCCCATGAGAAATACAAACTGCTTACCTGGTAACATTTACATTCACTCTGTTGTCAAACATATTTCTCAGCTTCCGAAATTGCATTAATTTAAAATACCAAACACAAAGATCGAGTAGGTATCCCCAAATAATTTAAACGGAATTATTACGAACAAATGCTGTAATTTATTACTCCTATACTTGGCATGTAAAACTAGCGCTACTTCGGTGACAGCGCTCTACGGTTATTTCTCGAACTAAATTAGTCGACAAGGGCAGCGGCATTCAGCCTCAGTGTCAAGATCTGCTCTGATGATCGTGCTACCTATTCAAAGCACTTATAACCGGTTCGTATAACTTGATTCGCTGAAGGGAATATTGCGTAGAGTGCGCATGGCAGTTGCACAGCGAACAATATCCGAGTCTAGATATTGAACTGTTTTTCTTCCTACAAATCTGTGAAAAGCCCACGACTGTGACTAAGGTAAACACACTGTTTACTGAAATGGACTCTTTGATACGCCACTCCACATCTTTTCGCTTAAACGTACTGTAAATACATTATCAAGTTAATCAAAAATATTCGTCTTATTTTACTGAACCAGTGGGTTTGTTGTAAAATCGAAAGTAAACAATCGCAATATCATAGTTTGAACGCGTGATTTTGACCGTTGTTTCGACAATTCCTTAGTGAATTTTGGGGGTGTGCGCCGAAGACGAAAATCAGACTAACTCTGTGGTCGGGAGCACTGACTGACAATCAGTGACTGGTGTTTCACTGATTTACTTTAATGATTAGCGTTTAGAGCGCGAGTTTCCCGTATCTCATCGGGTGGGTTGAGCACCAAAATTTAAGGTCACTGGTCACCAAAATATTCTAAATTTAAATTTGTACGAAATAAAGTTCATCTTGCAGACATCACATCTGTGTGCATTTTTTCACATAAAAAAAGTTTTAGCTCTAGCTTTCTGCATTACAAAATGTCAAAATCACAATCCTAGCGTTTCAGGGAAGTACAAAGCAGATATAAAATAAATAAAGTAATATTGATAGGAAATTTTACAGGGGTGTTTGAAAGCTCACGTCCTAATTGATACGAATCCACAGGCCCGCGAATGTCTAGAACATTGGCTTTCGCGTCTCCATCATTACTGTCAAAAGTGGTCGGACATAGTGATAGTTTTTTGTTTCCTTTATTTTTTTCCGGCAGATACGTACTTATATATTAATAAAGGAAATATTTTGCTCATCTTCGTTACACTTGCAGATGTCCTGCAAATCTGTCCATAAGTATTGCACTAACCTTTCAAAAACTACGTGTTTTTATAAACAGTTCTCAAGACTCGAATACAGTCCATGTTTTTTTTTTTTTGATAGCTATGTTGGCACAAAGTCATATACTATTGGAACACAAAGATTGAAGTAGGCTGCATAGTTGACATACATATACGTACTGTATAGGCTAATCAGTAATGTGAAGTGGGTGCATTGACTTAAAATACTGGAATTAAATGTAATTCAGAGGAAGTTATTAGTAAAGAAATTGAATTAAATCTACGTGTCGATAAATTATTTTCTTCTTATTTTAACTAGAGCTGTTCCCAATGATTTGGAACCATTTCGGCTGCTGCAGATTTAGAGTGTAATAAAAGTTTTTTTTGTGGTTACTATGTAAGATGTAAGAAATTTTAATCACGAACATTTGCATTTGATTCGGCAACACCATTTTATCACTGGAACGGAGTAATAGACATTTGACAAGTGAAAGGAGATGTGGCCACAAAGGCGTAAAAATATCTGGATTTCAATCGATTACGATGTTTTTAACATGGATTTTCTGTTATACATTAGCTACAGAGCGATACATCGACGTCCATAACTTTTTTCTCGAATAATTGTTTTTCTCAGCTGCATATGGTTGAATGCCCTGAGCTGTGTTTGTAAGATACCAGTCTGACTTTATCAAAAGGCCTGCAAAGGATTCGGCAAGTCTAGCTTCAGGTATTTGTGGTTAGCTCGTAGAGTTGCAGACGGAATAAAGTAAATGTAATGGGATTGTCCAAATGCCGAAGAGTTTAAAAAATATCAATGACACCTAGTAAACTGTTGCATTTTGTAAATTATGATTTACTCTATTTTGTGATAAATAATTAAAAACTCCTAAGGCGTTTCGAAAATCCCATTACGTGCGTAGTTGCATGTTTGATTTCTTGATGTACTCTGAAACCTTGTAAAAATTATCACAATTTTCCGTAAATAATATCGATTTATATTTAATTAAGTTTGATCCCTTTCTAGTTATAGCAAAATATGGGATGAAAGACAACTATTAAGTCTTTCACGGTCAATTGAGCATTTCTGAAATCAACCTTTGAAAAATGTCACTGCCGCTAACTGGATGTTTAACGGCCACACTAAATGGCATGTCCTCTGTGATGTTGGTAACGATGGTTGGGAAGTAGTTCTTTGACAACGCAGAATTTAAAGTGTTGAGTAAACATTTGTGAAAAATAAAATAATTAATTTAATTTTTTTAAATGCATATAAGTTTATGAATTAACCAATTCGTAAAAGATTTGCTTTTCTAGTACTTGTACATACACTTCCACATGAATGACGCATGAAACTCAGTGAACAGGCACATGACTTTGTAAACTGTACGTACATATGGCGGAAGAATATACAACGTGTATACTAGTAGATACTGAGCATGGCTTACAAAAGTGCTTAATTTACGGTGAACAATGTATACCTTGACCTCATAAATAGGGAAAATTTCTCTGTGCTGAGTTCAAGTTTCAATGCCCGGGAAAAGAATATCTCTCTGAATTAATAAAAAATGCAAATGCGGTCATAAAAATGGAGCTGCGGGAAATCGCTGCTACCTCACTAAGGGCTTTTTTTTTTCAAATTGTTTTCTAATTCTCGCAGAGTAACTGCAAACGGCTCGTCTTACACATGAAATTTGTGAACAAAGGCAGGAAACATGAATAAACTAAAATTGAACTACAATTTAGCCACTATATGTTGAGGTACAGTTAGCTTGAAAAACATGTTTTTCTTTTTCGTACAAAGCACGGAAATATTCTGCACTATGCTTTGGCAGGTGAAACCAAACATTTAATAAGTACTAGGGAAAATATTAACATAACCAACTGCCAAATCCAAATTTCTTTGGAGACCCTCCACACAAGCAAAATAGATAAACGAAAAATAACTTAAACAGGCGCTAAAGTCGGTGAGTTTAATGAGACGCCAGTAGGACGTACCATTGTATTGGCAAGCAACTGAGATTTGCAGCACATTAGCTAAGAAGAGTGTTTAATGAGACGCCAGTAGGACGTACCATTGTATTGGCAAGCAACTGAGATTTGCAGCACATTATCTAAGAAGAGTGTTTAATGAGACGCTAGTAGGACGTACCATTGTATTGGCAAGCAACTGGGATTTGCAGCACATTAGCTAAGAAGAGTGTTTAATGAGACGCTAGTAGGACGTACCATTGTATTGGCAAGCAACTGAGATTTCCAGCGCATTAGCTAAGAAGCGTGTTTAATGAGACGCCAGGAGGACGTACCATTGTATTGGCAAGCAACTGAGATTTCCAGCGCATTAGCTAAGAAGAGTGTTTAATGAGACGCTAGTAGGACGTACCATTATATTGGCAAGTAACTGAGATTTGCAGCACATTAGCTAAGATGAGTGTTTAATGAGACGCCAGGAGGACGTACCATTGTATTGGCAAGCAACTGAGATTTCCAGCGCATTAGCTAAGAAGAGTGTTTAATGAGACGCTAGTAGGACGTACCATTATATTGGCAAGTAACTGAGATTTGCAGCACATTAGCTAAGAAGAGTGTTTAATGAGACGCCAGGAGGACGTACCATTGTATTGGCAAGCAACTGAGATTTCCAGCGCATTAGCTAAGAAGAGTGTTTAATGAGACGCCAGGAGGACGTACCATTGTATTGGCAAGCAACTGAGATTTCCAGCGCATTAGCTAAGAAGAGTGTTTAATGAGACGCTAGTAGGACGTACCATTATATTGGCAAGTAACTGAGATTTGCAGCACATTAGCTAAGATGAGTGTTTAATGAGACGCCAGGAGGACGTACCATTGTATTGGCAAGCAACTGAGATTTCCAGCGCATTAGCTAAGAAGAGTGTTTAATGAGACGCCAGTAGGACGTACCATTGTATTGGCAAGCAACTGAGATTTCCAGCGCATTAGCTAAGAAGAGTGTTTAATGAGACGCTAGTAGGACGTACCATTATATTGGCAAGTAACTGAGATTTGCAGCACATTATCTAAGAAGAGTGTTTAATGAGACGCCAGTAGGACGTACCATTGTATTGGCAAGCAACTGAGATTTGCAGCACATTATCTAAGAAGAGTGTTTAATGAGACGCCAGGAGGACGTACCATTGTATTGGCAAGCAACTGAGATTTCCAGCGCATTAGCTAAGAAGAGTGTTTAATGAGACGCTAGTAGGACGTACCATTATATTGGCAAGTAACTGAGATTTGCAGCACATTAGCTAAGATGAGTGTTTAATGAGACGCCAGGAGGACGTACCATTGTATTGGCAAGCAACTGAGATTTCCAGCGCATTAGCTAAGAAGAGTGTTTAATGAGACGCTAGTAGGACGTACCATTATATTGGCAAGCAACTGAGATTTGCAGCACATTAGCTAAGAAGAGTGTTTAACGAGACGCCAGTAGGACGTACCATTGTATTGGCAAGCAACTGAGATTTCCAGCGCATTAGCTAAGAAGAGTGTTTAATGAGACGCCAGGAGGACGTACCATTGTATTGGCAAGCAACTGAGATTTCCAGCGCATTAGCTAAGAAGAGTGTTTAATGAGACGCTAGTAGGACGTACCATTATATTGGCAAGTAACTGAGATTTGCAGCACATTAGCTAAGATGAGTGTTTAATGAGACGCCAGGAGGACGTACCATTGTATTGGCAAGTAACTGAGATTTGCAGCACATTAGCTAAGAAGAGTGTTTAATGAGACGCTAGTAGGACGTACCATTGTATTGGCAAGTAACTGAGATTTGCAGTACATTAGCTAAGAAGAGTGTTTAATGAGACGCCAGGAGGACGTACCATTGTATTGGCAAGTAACTGAGATTTGCAGCACATTAGCTAAGAAGAGTGTTTAATGAGACGCTAGTAGGACGTACCATTATATTGGCAAGTAACTGAGATTTGCAGCACATTAGCTAAGATGAGTGTTTAATGAGACGCCAGGAGGACGTACCATTGTATTGGCAAGCAACTGAGATTTCCAGCGCATTAGCTAAGAAGAGTGTTTAATGAGACGCTAGTAGGACGTACCATTGTATTGGCAAGCAACTGAGATTTGCAGCACATTAGCTAAGATGAGTGTTTAATGAGACGCCAGTAGGACGTACCATTGTATTGGCAAGCAACTGAGATTTGCAGCACATTATCTAAGAAGAGTGTTTAATGAGACGCCAGGAGGACGTACCATTGTATTGGCAAGCAACTGAGATTTGCAGCACATTAGCTAAGAAGAGTGTTTAATGAGACGCTAGTAGGACGTACCATTGTATTGGCAAGCAACTGAGATTTGCAGCACATTAGCTAAGAAGAGTGTTCCATGCAGCTAGTCCTTACTTAGATATTTCAAAATTCATTACCATCTCGACAATCCTACAGGAATAAAAATAATTTTCGTAGCAGAATTAAGAAATTCCAAAATTATGAAAATTAATTGAAGAAGTCATCAAATAATCCGACTATTTTGTTTAAATTATTTTCAACAAAGTAGCATTAATAGAGTCTAAGCTGGCGAGTGAATTAGCTCATTTATTCCTTCTTAATGAAACAAAGGTCCGTCATTTTAATTTTTCGCGTAAGGACAATCAGCCAGGGATAGAAAAACTTTAATTGTTACAAATGTAAATCCATTTGGTATATGTACTCTTGAAAATTTTCAATTATAGTGTTAAGTTTTTAAAGCGCTGTAAATTACTAAAGTAAATTTTGAGAGCAACAATAAATATGTCAAAGACGCTACCAAACACAAGTTTATAGGTCCGAAAATTAGGTGGCGTCACCTTAATCTGAAGTGACGCTGACGCTACCAGCATGGCGTCGTGGCGTCGGTGTTGGCTCTCCTCGTAGACGGCGTCCACTAACAACATTAACTAACGCAGCCGGGCTTTGGCCTGTTCTTCACTTGCCAAGCTAGCCTGTATATTACACTCACTCCAGGGTACAAAAACACTGTTCTAATTTATGATGATGCCGGGGATTTCGCCCATGAAATCCCAGCTATCAAAACCACGTCTCTGGATCGTCAGATCCGTACCCAGAAGCCCTTGACTTCCGGCATCTCCGTTATCAAGTTTTATCAAAGGAGCTCAGCTACTTCCGGTACATTACGTCACAAAAATAGCTTAACACCAAACACAGTTAAAACTGTAAATAAAAGAAACTAAACAATATTGGAAATAAAAATAATAAATACTAAAATGTGGAAAACTCTGAAAAATCATCATGTCACATACTTAAATTAAGTAGCTAAAATACTCAGGAAAAAATCCTGCCTTACCATAGAATAATCTATATTAGCATACAAACATCGAAAAAGAATGGTGGGTTCTGAGTTAGTTTGTACATTTAAAAATCATAAAATCAAATATGTAACAATTGCATAAATTTTCCAATTAAAATAAATAAGTGTTTAAACATAGGCAAAAATATGTAGGCATCATACAGTACAAAACAACACTAGTGATAATTTGCATACTAGCTGTGTGACATGTAAATGAGCGTATATCAATCTGTCACAATGTAAACCGATTTTGTATCTGTACGCTTGAAAATTTTCAATTATAGTATTAAGTTTTTAAAGTACAGTAAATTATTAACGTAATTTGTAGCTGTTTTTATTAGAAGTAAGCAGGTGTTAAGCATTTTCTCAAGTACCTGGACTGTGGATTTGCGTTCGTCACTACTACAACCTGGTGGTGACAGCTTCAACTGATGAATCCGGGCGGTGACCACGGGCGTTCAGCCAATGAAACTTAACCAATTAAAGTTCGAAGTGAACACGGTCAAGTTTATTTGGCGCGTAATTCGGCGACGATGTAGCGGCCCACGCAGCTACGCATCTGGGGCAGAGTCTGTCCACGGTTTCTTCGCACTTGAGAAATCACCCCACGTACGACATGACTGGCTGTTTCCTAATGAGCACTTTTTGAAAACCTTGCTTAAGACATACTTGTATGCACGCCGTGTATTCATCCGCCTGATGTCAAATTAACGCAGCCATGGTCCCCGTCACTTTATTCATCCGTCGGTCACGTGAAACAGTGAAATTATTAGAAAAGTAAATATCATACAAATCTGCTCATTTTTGCTGGTCGATGCATTAAAAAACGACGGAAACCAAAATAAATAATTTAAGTTATCACATATGGTTACCTAACGTTTTTTATTCGACGTTAAGTTATCGAACTACTTTACTTCCCGTGTTACAAACTTTACTGGGCGCATGTCACCCAGGGCACCCGTCAAAATAAATGCAGATATGGACAGTGACTTTTTACCGAGGTTCATTTCAAAAGTGCTCACTTTATCGTGAACAGCCTTTATCTCAAGCGTTGTCACAAATGTTTTATACTTTTGTTAGCATATTATTTTATAAGATATTGAACTTTTACATATGTTTTACATATAAATATTATTATTCATTTGTAACTAATATGGATTTAAAAAAAACATTGAGGAAATGGGTTTACTGGTAATGCCTAGAGACCTACAAATTTCGCGTTATTAATTGAGATCACATTAAATTTTTCAACAAGTGTACCTTTGCCATACCTTTTTCAGACGCCCTGGGTAACTCTGTGCCAATAAAGCCAATGGGAAAACGACACCAGCTCCGATGTACACATTACTGTGAAGTTCAACCTGATGACAAATAATAACGCGAATTTCGCATGAAGCCTTGTAAGAAATAGTTCCAATGGTAAATATTATAAAACTGAGCGCATACGTACGCTGTACGTCGTCCCTGTGGTGTAATTATCTAGACTTGTTTAAGGTTTATTCTACTCCGGTTTGGAGGCTCAAGACTTTTAGTTTGGAAACTAAAATTTTTTCCCAAAAAGTAGGCGCTAGTGTCACATGTGTACCAGATTTTCTCTATTCTCTTCGTTTAAAACCAAATATTTACAATAATCATAAATAAAATATAAAATAAGTATTTAAATAAGTTAAATGTTTCTCTTTTGTTATTTTTTAAGTTTGACGGTAATGGTGAGTTCATGTTATTATGATGTACTGTGTTCATTTCCGACCACGAGATTGATAAAAATCTCGCACACACACATAAAATTCAGCAAGATAAAAGATGGAAAAAAACATTTCCAATCACTACAGACAGATAACTAGGAAAAATTGTTTCCTTGTCAATGGAAAATTTATATGTATAATAGTATATAATTGAAACGACGAAAAGACATACGAACAATGTTTCATTACTAAACAGGACAGACAACGAAAGCAAAGCAAAAAGAAAAGACAACACGATGGCGAAAACGGAAACATCACGCGTGTGAACAAAACAGTGCAGTGACAGCTTTGGAACACTAGCGCTTACCTAGCGGCGGGAAATTTCCCTACGCGAAACTCTCCCGTAAGAGAACTCATTTTGTTCCCAAACCCGTGCAGAACTAGCCCTATCTTGGTCAAGCTTTGTTCGCATGAGGCGGGGAAAAAGTTTTAAAGTAGAACTTAAGCAGGGCTTCGGAAAAGTTGGAAGTGGCCGCTAATGGAATATGCAAGCGCCTCTTCTCGATCGCCGCCCTCATTCTCTCATTTGAGTGGTCAATTTCAAGAGCGTCACTTGACCGCAGGTGTGACAATTTGCAATTATCCTCCTGTTGCATCCTTCCTAGCGTTTTATGCGGGATGACACATGTTTTTATTTTGGGTCCAAAACCGCGTCAAGGTCGTTTAAACGCAGGTTCACCTACTAATCACTCAATTTCCAAAGTAGCCCTTGTCAACAAACATTAATTAAAATTTATTTTGTTTTAAGGGGAATGCTTGGTTTCAGAAGGCTCTATTGTCTACAGGCAATGCTCGTGATCAACGATAATATCCGTAGGCTATTCACGGTAAAGTGAGCACTTTCGAAAGTCCTCTCATTTGGAATAATAGCCAATAAATATATCTTATTTTATCTTTAGACGTTCTCTTCTGAGTGCGGTGGAATATACACACTGTGTTTATTATTACTTACATGGTAAAACTTACATTTAAAAGGTGGTTAAAGGGTAGAAATTAGCCGAAAGGGAAAAGTAACTAGTGCCTATAAAAGTGCTCGCTTTACCGTGAACAGCCTGTACCAGAATACAAGGCAGCCACATTAATAAATACACTGTATATATACATGTTTCGCTGTTTCGCGACATTCCGTGTACACGGCCAAGGAACTTTTTGGAAATGCGCCACTCATTTTCAGTCGAACGGATTCGTCTAGTTTCCGACACAATTTTTGAGATGTGAGGGCTTTATTTGTTATTAGCCGCTTTCTCAAAAATTTTACGCCACTTTAAGGGACAGGTGCAAAATTGGTAAATGCTGAAACTCGGGAAGGAAATAAATCGTCACAAAAATGTGCTGATCAGTTGAAACCCGGGAGTTTGCGGGTTCATTCGACAGCAAACTCGACTCCACAGTCCTTTTGTGTGCGTGCGCCTCAGCAGGGTGATAGTTTATTGGCTGTTTCTCCAGCTTAACCACTGGCCAGGTAGCACGGTATTAGGTCCTTGTATTCCTTACTGGTTCCTTATTGGTCGAAAGTCTTCCGGGGCGTGTCTTGCAAACTGTGCTCCAATGGAAGCGAAACTCCGCGGTGCATACGGATAAAGTTTAACTTGTCCTTAAATGAACTCGCAAAAATTTACGGGTCTCTGCTAATCAGTACTGATAGAAAAATGTTCACTAAGTACAACATAAAAAAATTCTTTCTCGAGAAATGTGAAATAGTGGGAATATTGTATGCTGTTCTGTTGACACAGAAAATGTTTTAGCTCAAAAAAAAAAAAAAAAAAAAAAAAAAAAAAAAAAAAAAAAACGAAGTTGGGGAGTAGGGTGGAGAATATTTCACATGTTTTTAACGCGTATTACGTGCGTTGTGTCAATTTGACATGTTTTCGACGTTTTTGTTTAGGTAAAGGTTGTTCACGATAAATTGGGCACTTTTGAAATCAACCTTCAAAAAAGCTACTGCCCCTGCCTGCATATATTTTAACGGGCGCACTGGGTAGCGTGCGCCCATGGCAGTTGGTAATGGTAGATAGAAAATAGTTCCATAACTTAACGTCGAATAACAAGTGTTAGGTAAGCATTTGTAATAACTAAAATTATTCATTTCGGTTTTTGTCTTTTTAACGCATTTAAGTGAAAGAATGAGCAAATTTGAAAAAATGTTTACTTTTCTAAAAAATTTACTTTTCCGCTTGACCAACGCGTGAATAAAGTGACGAGCCCCACGACAACGTTAATTTTAAGTAAGGTGGAGGAATACACAACGTGCGTACAAGTAGATCTTAAGCATGGCTTTAAAATGTGCTCATTTTACCGTGACAGCCTATATAAGTATATATTTAACTAGGGGACCAGCCCGTGACCTTTTTTCTATTGTCATGGGGCTAGAACAGTTAACATGTTAAAAAATTTGGTTGTCAGGAAAAAAAAATATTGCATAGATATATGTAAGTAATAATGAAATTATGTGAAATTAACTCAACATTGAAGCCACTGCGGTCCTATTAAATATTCCTTTATCCACTGAGCCACTAAGGCTCCACTTGGGAATAACCTCAACATTGAAGCCACTGCGGTCCTATTAAATATTCCTTTATCCACTGAGCCACCAAGGCTCCACTTGGGAATAACCTCAACATTGAAGCCACTGCGGTCCTATTAAATATTCCTTTATCCACTGAGCCACTAAGGCTCCACTTGGGAATAACCTCAACATTGAAGCCACTGCGGTCCTATTAAATATTCCTTTATCCACTGAGCCACTAAGGCTCCACTTGGGAATAACCTCAACATTGAAGCCACTGCGGTCCTATTAAATATTCCTTTATCCACTGAGCCACTAAGGCTCCACTTGGGAATAACCTCAACATTGAAGCCACTGCGGTCCTATTAAATATTCCTTTATCCACTGAGCCACCAAGGCTCCACTTGGGAATAACCTCAACATTGAAGCCACTGCGGTCCTATTAAATATTCCTTTATCCACTGAGCCACTAAGGCTCCACTTGGGAATAACCTCAACATTGAAGCCACTGCGGTCCTATTAAATATTCCTTTACCCACTGAGCCACTAAGGCTCCACTTGGGAATAACCTCAACATTGAAGCCACTGCGGTCCTATTAAATATTCCTTTATCCACTGAGCCACTAAGGCTCCACTTGGGAATAACCTCAACATTGAAGCCAGACATTTAAAGTAAACAAAAATGATATTCCATTACCTTCATATCTATATCCATTAATACAAAACTTTTCATAGGAAAAAATGAATTAAAAAATAAGTTTTTAGGCCAAAATGTAATGATTGCGTAATCTGATCTTGCTGAAATTCGAACTTGTGTGTTGAGTTTCAAAGACGAACAGACACGCAGACAGAGATCATAAGGTTGGACTCGTGCTGCTAGTGGTTGATTCCATATGCTGGAGGAGGTCTGGAGATATTCCCACTCTCTATGACAAGACCGGGCGGTGAGCGGCAACCTGCTCCGGTTGTGCCCTGGAGAGGCACTAGGGGTATGGATATATCCCCGGCCAGACCACACGCTTGGCTTCTGGGGGCGAGGATCTCAGAACCTCTGTGGTAGAGGGGGCAAGGATGTGCGGACGTGCCAGGCTTGGGCTTTGGGTCTGGCCACCGGTCGCATTAATCTTGGCCTCCTTGCGTTGAGGGTACGTGATTCCTCTTCCCCGCCTATTGGGAGGCTGAAGCGCGGTAAGGCCGCAAGGCTAAGAGCGCTGAGTTAAAATACAAAATACAAGACCGAGAGGTCCACTGTAACTGTAATATCAGAGCAACAATTCATTCATAATCAAACCTATATGTCACATTATTGTAAAGTATTTTTTTATTTCCATTAAGACCAATAACTAATAAAACCTTATCATGAATGTTATCAGCGCCAAGCAATAAACAACGATTCAGTACGGAAATTAAAAAAAAAAATTTTTGTTTGACACATTGTACCAGTCGTTTGAATAGTGCAATCAAAGAAAGTCACTGTTTAACCAAATAATTTATTTGAAGTGAAATTTTATATTCCTCTCACATGTGTTATTATTTCGTCTGTATATTTTATTTGTTGTAATAAGTATTTTTTTTTAAATTTACTTGAACCTAAATACGTCTGGAAATAGCACATACACGTATGTGTTGGGCATTTTCTCAGACATATTTGGTCGGCTCTAGCATTGTTTCGGCGTAACAGATTTCTATTAAAAAAAGTTTCAAGGTAAAAATGAGCTGGGTTAGATGCGGACGGCAACTGACTCTATCAAGCAGGACCTTGGGTGAATCTGATGGCACTGATCATTAGCGAATCAAAAATTGCAAAATAAATTTGTATTAAAAACTACTTCGAAACATGGAAATATGTATGTCGTTACATAACTTTTGTTGTTCTGATATCAAACATTTGAAAAATACCACTTCATTAGAATTAAAATGCCGTCTCTTTGACACAAAATAAATATTGCAGTATGTAACGAGTCGTACTGGTTTTTACACTGTTACATGTCTTTGAAATGGGCATTTCACGTCGCCTTATACAAGTTGGGCAAGCGCCCGCATGTTATACGGCCCGCATTACTCGCGTGGCTGTCTGGCTGCGTGCGTTAAATCTCCCGGCTCACAGGAGGATGGATGGCATGTACGTACGACACCACCACGGCTATTACGAGAAAGGCGAGAAGAAGGAACCACACATTCGCTGCTGAATCAACGAATGGCACTTGAAACACGGCAGAACAAAGTGAAGTGAATTACTGTTACAGCATTTAGGAAGAAAACACACAGAGGAATTTATTTTCCACAGTTGGAATCACAGACACGCCAAAACGAGTCTTCGGTGTTTGCGCACATGGGGAATAAATAAATATAAAAAAAATATATATATATATATATATCACTTACGTGACAAGGAGGTCGGACTAATGAAAGTTCATTGTTTCAAATTTTAAATTCTGGATTGGTTAATCAAAATAGTTCTAAACCCAATAGTGTGACAGAGGTATTCAAAGCCATGCGACATAAAACTGGAGATTAACGGCTCCTGGTAGATCTCGCAGTTCACGAATTGCTTGAATGCTGGTAACCAACATGTACAGCAGCTTTTTGAAAGAAATTAAGGATACTAAAAAAAGAAAAACCGGTAATGTTTCATTGTCTTATAACTAACATATATTTGCATCTACAAATCCATTATATTAAAATTTATGAGTGAGAAACGAAATTAATATCTTCTAACAACGTTTGTAAACAGCAGCTTGCGAGAAGATGAAATCAGATTAACGTTAGTAAGAAGTTAATCGTTTTTTATTTCGCTGAATAAATTCTCATAAATTTTAAAACGGTCATTTTTTCATGTGTAATGATTTTGTGGCTTTTTTTTTGTTATTATAATTAGAAAAACAGCCAACTATTTTTTATTTTATAACTACACATTCTCTTTACTACTTCTGTATGTGTTGGTTTTATTAAATTCACACACACGCACGCGCGCACACACACACACATATATATATATAGTCAATAAAACAGACACCATCGCAAAATATTAATTAGTTTGGAAGCAGGTCTGGGTCTTATAATTAAGAATTTCACGAACAGCGAAACTTTTCCCCGTCCCTTGACCATTTCGCTACGTGTGTTCACAAACTTCCTCACGATGCCAAGTTATAGAACGTATGACTTCCGCTACGTGTGTTCACAAACTTCCTCGCGACGCCAAGTTATAGAACGTATGACTTCCACTACGTGCGTTCACAAACTTCCTCACGACGCCAAGTTATAGAACGTATGACTTCCGCTACGTGTGTTCACAAACTTCCTCACGATGCCAAGTTATAGAACGTATGACTTCCGCTACGTGTGTTCACAAACTTCCTCACGATGCCAAGTTATAGAACGTATGACTTCCGCTACGTGTGTTCACAAACTTCCTCGCGATGCCAAGTTATAGAACGTATGACTTCCGCTACGTGTGTTCACAAACTTCCTCCCGATGCCAAGTTATAGAACGTATGACTTCGGCTACGTGTGTTCACAAACTTCCTCGCGATGCCAAGTTATAGAACGTATGACTTCCGCTACGTGTGTTCACAAACTTCCTCACGATGCCAAGTTATAGAACGTATGACTTCCGCTACGCGTGTTCACAAACTTCCTCACGATGCCAAGTTATAGAACGTATGACTTCCGCTACGCGTGTTCACAAACTTCCTCACGACGCCAAGTTATAGAACGTATGACTTCCGCTACGTGTGTTCACAAACTTCCTCGCGACGCCAAGTTATAGAACGTATGACTTCCGCTACGGGTTCACAAACTTCCTCGCGACGCCAAGTTATAGAACGTATGACTTCCGCTACGAGGTTCACAAACTTCCTCGCGACGCCAAGTTATAGAACGTATGACTTCCGCTACGTGTGTTCACAAACTTCCTCACGATGCCAAGTTATAGAACGTATGACTTCCGCTACGTGTGTTCACAAACTTCCTCACGATGCCAAGTTATAGAACGTATGACTTCCGCTACGTGTGTTCACAAACTTCCTCGCGATGCCAAGTTATAGAACGTATGACTTCCGCTACGTGTGTTCACAAACTTCCTCCCGATGCCAAGTTATAGAACGTATGACTTCGCTACGTGTGTTCACAAACTTCCTCGCGATGCCAAGTTATAGAACGTATGACTTCCGCTACGTCGTGTTCACAAACTTCCTCACGATGCCAAGTTATAGAACGTATGACTTCCGCTACGCGTGTTCACAAACTTCCTCACGATGCCAAGTTATAGAACGTATGACTTCCGCTACGTGTGTTCACAAACTTCCTCCGACGCCAAGTTATAGAACGTATGACTTCCGCTACGTGTGTTCACAAACTTCCTCGCGACGCCAAGTTATAGAACGTATGACTTCCGCTACGTGTGTTCACAAACTTCCTCGCGACGCCAAGTTATAGAACGTATGACTTCCGCTACGAGCGTTCACAAACTTCCTCGCGACGCCAAGTTATAGAACGTATGACTTCCGCTACGTGTGTTCACAAACTTCCTCACGATGCCAAGTTATAGAACGTATGACTTCCGCTACGTGTGTTCACAAACTTCCTCACGATGCCAAGTTATAGAACGTATGACTTCCGCTACGTGTGTTCACAAACTTCCTCACGATGCCAAGTTATAGAACGTATGACTTCCGTACGTGTGTTCACAAACTTCCTCACGATGCCAAGTTATAGAACGTATGACTTCCGCTACGCGTGTTCACAAACTTCCTCACGATGCCAAGTTATAGAACGTATGACTTCCGCTACATGTGTTCACAAACTTCCTCACGACGCCAAGTTATAGAACGTATGACTTCCGCTACACACATCAGGCAATCTACTTCGGATTGGATACTCCTTATGCCTATTTCACGACCAGTTTCATTTGTTGATAGTTGATGTCACACTCAAGCTGTAAGGTATTTCAATATATTATACTCGCGGTGTTTTCATACTTACTGTGTAAAACATTTGAACAGCTACCCCAAGTTTGATATGTTTACTTGTTTCCTAAATAATTGATGTAACACAAAGCTACTATATTTCTATTAACTTAAAGGTACTTAATTTTTCGTTAAATTTAATTGTCACTAATGACTTTTCTTTAAATCACATTATTTCATGGTGAATACGAATCAGGAAAACAGAAAGAAAGTTGGTAGGTCTGTGTTGGCATTTATTGATAATAAAGTGTTATTAAGTAAACTATTATGAAATTCGGTTCCCTTATGCGTTATTTGTAAAAGTGAATGTAAATGATGTCTATATTTTTGTTTTCGGGAATACAATAATGAAAAAACATTGAAATTTTAATTCAAAAATATGTTCATTTTATTGTCAATCCAGAGCAGTTTACGGTACGTTAGTTTATCCGCGGTGCCTTATTCCAAACTTGTTTACATTTATCTTATGCGCGACGTAAGGATTTGCAGTGAGTTCCCTGAATGTACAGATTTAGCAAGGCTCAATAAAAATTGAAATAATAGTGAACGAGCGACATCTTTTGCCACTACTGCAGAGCTGCAGACCACTACAGAAGACTGTATTTGGTTCCGACAGTGAATGGAGGTTTATACGACACCAAGGGGCCGCGGTGATGTAGTAGCTTAGACTACTCTCCTCCCACCAAGGTGAATCGGGTTCGATTCCCGGCGGGGTCACTCCTAGATTTTTTTTTTAAAGTGCGAATCGGCGGGTTTCCTCGGGAATCTCCCGTTTCCACCACCCTTTCATTCCGGCGTTGCTCCATACTCACCTCACTTCATCCACATCGGCTCTCAAGAGCTGAACAAATCTCTCTGCTCATTCACTCACCCGAATTAAAAGAAACGCTTAAAATTTCTATCAAAATATTTGGCATCGTTACAGTGTTACAAAATATATGCTTTCTTCTATCATAAGCAATTTTATTCGTATTTTTTGACAGTTGTGGTTGTGTGTGTATGTAATAATTTTCAATTATAGGCTGTTCACGGTAAAATGAACACTTTTGAAGGCCTTGCTTAAGATCTAATTGTATACACGTCATGTATTCCTCCGCCTTATGTATAATTAACATTGCCATGGGCCTCATCACTTCATTCATGCATCGGTCAAGTGAAATTGTGAACTCATTAGAACAGTAAGTATATTACAAATCTCCTTATTTTTACACTTCGATGCACTAAAAAAAAAAAAAAAACAGAAAGCTAAAGAAATAATTTTAAGTTATCACAAATGGAACTACTTTCCATCCATCGCTACCAACTTTACTGGGCGAATAACACTCGGTGGGCCCGTTAAAATACTTGCATGCAGGGGCAGTGACTTTTTATAAGGCTAATTTTTAAAGTGCTCACTTTATTTTTCACAGTCAGGTAACAGTGCTCCTTTGGAAACTACTTCATTTCTAACTGAAAGTGGTCCTAATTGGACTTAGTGACGTCACGGACTTGAGTGAGGAAGCCGGAAGTACGTTGCTCCCCTCCATGCAGTATTCAGTGACAGACTATGCACTCGCCCTGGCCACGTGTTTGTTCTCCCCGCCTGCCGCGCCACGTCTTAAATATTTCCTGACTCTCTACCCCGGCGAAACTTTGTTCGATCCACTCTTGCAGATACCTTTACGACTATAGTCCATTCCAACTTTCCTGAAGCCCTGCTAGAGTTCTACTTCCAGGTTATCCCTCTCGTGCCTCGTGCAAACAAAACATAACCGAATCTAGAAAATTACACCGCAAGGACAACACATCGCATTCGTGAGCACCCAGTTAAATAATATTTTGCATGATAACTCTTTCCCAGTAGGCATTATGAACACGTCTATTTTCTCTCTGTTTATTATAGATATAAATTATTATTGAAGTATTATAATGTATACGTTGAGTATAAGTAAAGCTCAATTTAACTAAAAATAAGATGCATTTATGTCAACAGAAGTATAAAACGTTTGTGATACGTGGCCTATTTAGGAAACAAATAAGAACGTTATACATTGGGGTGATTTTTCAGAAGCTAAGTAAAAAAAAAATCTGAAGTAACTGCGAATAGGCTATAATGACATTATGAAGTGACATGAAAAGCTGCTGCAGATAACATTATTGTGTTTGTCCTGAAAAATGTCGGGGTTTTACTCTGATACAAGTATAGTTCCAAGCAAAATAACATGCTCGTTGAAACGTCTAAAATCGAATAATTACATTGTGCCTGAAAGAGATAAAGGCAACAACCGGCGAAAAAATTTCGTGTGCTCCACAAACCAGTTCTGTTGTTAGCGTCGTAATTTTTCACTGGAATGTACTGAAATTACTGGTGACTATAACACGAGTTCGTTGTTGTCAGTAGGCATTGCTACGACAAAAAAGTTTTCGGTTCCACAAAAATTTGTGGTGTCCATATTTTTGTGATCGTTGATAAATTTTATTTTCTTAACTACAAGATTGATTTTCCAGTGTACTGGGATTTCAATTTTGGGTGTCATTTCGATAACCAACCAAATGCACTCCAACGCCATGTGTAAAGTAGCAAAATTTCAGTACTATGTATACCCGAGCCTCATCTGTGTGTTTCATTGGCTGTTGCCCCAGAGAGTAGCCAGTGTTACTCCACACATGGCAGTATGGCACTCGATGCTTGTTTCGTTGCAAGTCAGGCATTGGCTCAGAGTCGTCCTGGGTGTTGCTAATGAGCTGTGATCCAATTGCCGAGGTGACTTCTGCGCACACGTGTTGGACGTCTATCTTGTCCTGAAACGAATTCGCGAAATTTTCCTGTCCCTAGCCATGTGAACACGCACCAAGTATTAGATAATGCACAAATGAGAACTGATCCCACTCTTCATTATTCATACTTTTCCTCTCCCCTGTTTTCTCCCTGGTGGAGTCGCTCCAGGCAAGGGGAGAGAAGTTGGCTCGCACCCCTGGGACCTACAGCGCCGGAGGCTGCAGTTTCTCACCAAGTTGGGCGCGAGGCGGGGGCGGATGGAAGTTGGCGATTTGGAAGGGTTGGTGGGGGGGGGGTGGGGGAGGTCAGTCCTACGCCCCCATTATCGACCTGGTCCGCGCAGGTAGCCCTCCCCATCACCCGCGCGGCCATCTCACGCAACACAAGGCATCAGAACGTCTATGTCGCCGTCGGGAGCTCTTCACGAACTCCCCAAGGCCCCATAGTACTTCACAGTGAACGGACGGACAGCTGGTCGTGAACATGCCAGTGCCCAGGAATTCCGAACAAACGAAAACTAAGCTTGCTCATGGAACATGAGCTTGTTGCATAAAGGATTAGAAGATGTTTGAGAATACTCAGACAACAAGCAAGGACGCGGGTAGAGGCTGAACGACGACCAAGGCAAGAAACAAAGAACACGAACCCGCAATGAGCGAACTCAAGCAATGGACATAGAAAACTTGATGGTTTACTGATGGACCGGTCTGTGTTGGATGTGGGATCAAAAGGGAGTCCACAGACACCTCCTTCGCCGCAGATCGAAATCGGAAGGAAGGACTGACGGATGGAAAATACGTAGACTATATTAATGGCGCTGTATAAAGCACAGCTAAAGAATATAGTAGTCGAATGGAGAATGACCCCCAGGCTGCTAGGGAAGTCAGAGTGATAGGTAGTATCATACACGACCACCCTCAACTTCAGGGAAACCTAGTAATGGAAATAGTTAATCATTACTAGGGTGATGGGGCATCAAAGTAACCAGGGAAAAGAAAAAGTAAAAAGTAACGTGGTCAGGAAGAAAAAAAAAGTTGAAGGCCTAAGAGAAAGAGGAAAATCAAGAATAACCGAAGGTAACCCTTACACATTACACCCCCTTAATTCCCAAAAAAAGGGGTGGGGTGATGATACGTGATCGGCCTCCATCTGGCCACGTAAAGTAAAAAATAAAATAGATCACAATGCCACCCACACAAAATTAAGAGCCTCTTTACATCGTGGGATAGAATGGGCGGAATTATGGACTAATGGAGCTTCACAGCAAATCAGGTTAATAGCAAGTTTTTTCCACTCGTGTACAGTAGCTGGCAAAACTAAATACCGTTGCTAGAGACCCGGAAATTTCGCGTATTCATTTGAGGACAAGCTGGATTTCAAACGCATGCACATTTGAATTTGTTTTCTAATTGGAGCGTAGTTTGTAAGTCACGCCCTGGACGAATTCCAGCCAATAAATAACCTGCAAGTAAAAGAGGACTGAACCTCGTGCCAACTTATCTGAGGTAAAACAGGAGCATCGACCAATGCACAACTAGCTGAGACTTTAGTGCACAAAGGATTGTGGAGTCTAGCTTGTTGCGAAATGGAACCGCGAAATTTCCGAGTCTCTAACCACTGCATTTAGCGTGATAACTTTGTGACAGACTAGGTTTCATAAACTTGTACGTTAACTTCACGTATGTCATTGGACCTCCGACACGTCCTTCAGGACCCTGCGCCAATAGTAAACATGTAGCATTTTTGGTGGCTTCATTTCGTTTAGCCGAGACGAACAGAAGACTGGGTTCTGACGACTGCAGTGACCAATGAGAAAATTCATATGAATGTGAAGTCTACGTGATTCCGTTTGATTACGCGTAGTCATAATGTCTCTAGTTATACTTATACCTCACTTTGTAGCACGTATGATCCCTAGGGATAGGAAAATTTCGCGAATTTATTTAAGGACAAGATAGATGTCCAACATATGTACACTGAAGTCAACTTTGCAATTAGATCACAGTTTATTAGCCACGCCCTGAACGACTCGGAGCCAACAGCAGACTTGTAAAGAAACATGTAACGAATCCCTTAATGCCAGGTGTGGTGTAACACTGGCTACTCTCTGGAGCCGCAACCAATGAACACACAGCTGAGGCTCGAGTATACACAGGACTGTGGAGTCTAACCAACCGATCATTGATCTCGCGAAATTTTCCTGTCACTAATGATCCAGAATGGTATCCTAAAGAAGCACCGTACTGGTACAGTGGTTTGACATCTGGTGATACCTGGGTGAACCGTGTTCGATTGCTGGTGGGGGGTCAAACGACAAATTTTCCACATGTGGAAAACACTGTGTGCGTTTCAACTGGCCACCAGCTTTTTATCTGGCTGCTTAACAATCTCATTTATTTTCTGTATCTCCAGCTCACTTCATCCTCGTCGGCGCTGATAACCTCAACTCTCGAATGCCTCCAAATGATGTACGGAATGAAAATGAGCATTGTGCCAGCATGATTCTGTAGGTTTCTTCCATGTTGCGTTCACCTACGGTAATAGTAATTCGGAAAGTTTAAGCACGACTAGAGACCCGCGATTTCCGCGAAAACAGTTCCATACAGGCTGATATTTTAACAGTCTACGTGTAAACCGGTAGTTGTATATTGTGTATCGGCTGCGGGTCTCTGCAAGATACATTTTAATATTTGACTGAGCGTCTGTTGTAGGCGTGCAGAAACTAAGACGCGTAGCAATCGTAAGTGTTTTGAAATACAAATTAACAAGGGGGTCCTTTTCGCGAAAATCGGGGTTCCTTAAGTCCTACTTGTCCGATAAGAACTTCTGTTGTCAATCTGCGAACAAATGTCCATTTTCGAGTCGCCACTGCAGTGGGAGGCTTCAGCTGCGGGGACTATGCCGGAGTGCAGTCCAGGCGAAATAAACCTGGATGCATATCCGCCTCTGAAGATAAAATTCCCACTGATATAGGTTAGTTACTTCCTATCTTTTACCCAAGTTTCACGAGAATACTTTTTCTCATCAACATACTTTTTTAATACAAAAAAATATTCGTATAATTGTGGAAATGGCCATGTTAGGTGAAAAAATTTTTTTATTGGAACAACGCCAATTCGGCAATTCATTTACAGCTAGCCAATAATAAAAGCCGCTGAGTAGAGTGCGGATATACGTTGTATCGTCCATTAATAGTTACTCATGCAAACAAATCTTAACCAGGATTATAAAATTACACCAAAGGGACAAGAAACAGTATTTTGGCGCATTCAATTGGATAATATTTTGCATGGTATCTATTTATTACTAGGGACTACTAACAAACTTATGTGATCCCTGGTTTTACTCATATAAATAGTATATTGAAATTTATGGTTAAAATATAAGTAAAAGTCCAATTTATCAAAAAATAAAACACGTTTGTGTGTACAGCGTTATAACATGCCTGCAAATTGTGTTACGTGATATATGCATGGAAAACGAAAAACACGTTACACGTAGGGTGATTTCTCAAAGGTTTGGTTCAAAAAGTGTGAAGATATTAACGCTAATAGACTATACTGGAGGTCATGGCTGATTTCTTCACCGTTCCTGTTTCACCCAGCAACTTGCTCATTCACTATTGACCTCGCTGTCGACAAGATGTAATTTCCAACCTACCATATCTCACCAGTGATCATGTAAGTTTACGCCAGTCCTCTTGCTTCCTCGCGCTGACATTTTCCCGCGACATCGCCTTGGCAAGCCAGTAACCCTGTTGAAGCAGACATCCGTATTTATCCACTCCTCAGCCTCGTGTTGTTGTAACGAGACCTCGTTTTAACTTCTCTTGTTTCTCGTCGCTGTGTCGCCTGAGACAGTGTAGAAACGGGTGGAAGTTCGCACAAGTCGTGGTGAACACGTGGATAATAGAGCGAAAAAAAAAACACTTGTCGACTACTGGTTGGTGGAATGGTGCTCGACCGAACTCTCCGCGTAGGGATGACACCAGTCCCTAGTTTGCAATTCTAAAAGCCCCGAAGTCGCGTCGCGCCATAACTGTGTATGGCGGTAGAAAATAGCATAAGCAAGCTTCTGTTTCGTCAAACTTTTAGGCGGTGACTTTGACATTTTAATATAACAATTTGTTCGAAAGAGATGCAGCAATGTCGCTGCAGTTTGAATAAATGTCTTACAGGAGAATAAGCCTCGTAAACACAGGGCTACAGGTTTTTTTTTTCTTCTGACTTCGACACATCCCAACGACCACATTTATTCTTTAATACCCAAATTGATGAACAGGCTACAAAATACTGACTTTTATGTCTGCGCCGAGAAGAAAAAAAATATTTACTACGAAATATTACAAAGAGAAATCTCCACCACCTTAGATTTTATTTTAATACTAGCAGGCCTGTACTAATTCGTTAGCATGACATTTAGGGCTTTGAATTGATCTAGCCACTTCTCTTGGGAAGGAAAGGAGGACAGCCCATGGACAAAAAAAGAAAGGAGAAATGACTGAACTTTTTTTAACAATCCCTTTTTTTATGCAGTATAAAACCTAATAAAAGTTTAATCCAGTACCTATTTACATCCCTGATTATCATTTTTTCCGGAACCGTTTGAGATATCTCGATGAAACAAATACTAAGTTGGCACGTGGGTTATTATTTATAGACCGTGTAAATTTGATGTCAATATGTTCAGTGGTTTTTGAATTAAATACTGTCGGATAGACAGACAGACATAAAAAATTATTAACATCCGATATGGCTTAGTTATCAATTAAACTATATGAAAACATAATTAAAAGTTGAAAATTCGTAAATCACAAACAGAAACTCCTATTTTATTTAGTAGTATATATTCGCAATTGAACTTCATGAACGGAGGGGATGCGGTGATGTAGTGGTCAGACTACTCGCCTCCCACCAAGGTGAACCGGGTTCGATTCGCGGCGGGGCCACTCCCCGGAGTTTCGTATGTGGGGATCGTGCTGGACGATGCCGCTGGTCGGCGGGTTTTCTCGGGGTTCTCTCGTTTCCCCCGTTGCACCATTTTCACCTTTCCTCACCTTCGTCGGCTCACAATACTTCGATGTTAAGAGCCACCAAAATCTCTCCACACACTCTTCACATTTACGCGTACGTATACCTACAAAAACTGATTTTCAGACAGTATTAACTACCCAGTCCCCTTAAGATTTCTTGACTGACGTCTCGTGACATGCATTTAATCAGTTCGAAACACGCACAGCGACGAAAGAAAGAGCGAAAGGAAAGAAGAACGGGGCGGGAAAGTTACACAAGAACCACGAGGGGAGCTGTGTATTGGGTGATTGGCGAGGATCCGGCCTGCATCGGACTTCTCAGCAGTGCTTCTGTGATCTGTCGTGATAACCGCCCTTTTTCGCGTGGAAGGGGGGGGGGAGACTTTCGGAGGGAGGTAAAGATAATCACAGCACTTGCAGTCGATTGCGATGCCACGGCCTGATAAACCAGCCTGCCCTGTCTGCGAGACTAAAGACACGATCTGCTTCGCTGTTTAGGGGTCTCCCTAAATGTGGGTAGGGACACCGGAATTTTGCCAAAATACACTATCTATAAAAAAGTAATTGGGCACCCGTGAAGATAAGTAAGTCAGTTGACTTGTGTTTCACGGCCTTCGGCGCAGGACCGCTGGTGTTTGACCGTGGTAGCATGAACACAGAGGCCTATTGTAACATTATGGATAATTAAATTCTCCGAACATTGTGGCGTTTTTACGGAATGGGCCCGTGTTACTTCCAGGATGACAATGCCAGGTGCCATGTTTCAAGGGCTACTATGCAGTGGTACGCCGACAACAATGTTCGCCGATTGGACTGGCCCGCCCAGAGCCCCGACCTCAACCCTATAGAACATCTTTGGGATGAATTGGATCGCCGGGTGAGGGCTCGTCAGGCGCGGCCAAAATCCATTGCTCAACTCATGGAATGGTTGCAAGAGGAATGGCGACGAATCCCCGTGGATGTCCTGCAAACTCTCGTAGAGAGCATGCCAGACAGGGTGGCTGCTGTTATAGCCTCAAGAGGTGGGCCTACGAGATTCTAACGGAGTGACAACCACCGAGCAAATATTGTGGACAGGTGCCCAATTACTTTTTGGTAGATAGTGTATTTAACGACGAGTTGTATTTCATAACACTTTAGCTCAGATGCACTTTCGTGATTAGATAGTTTCCCGTGTAAGGTGTATGCCTGCGAATCAAATACCCACAATACTAAAGATGACTAGTTCTTACTAGCCAGTTAAGAAGGAAACGATTTTCTCACAAAGGTACGTTGCCAATAAGCAAAATAAAACTGTTTGTATGCCCGTAGGGTATTGCAATCTAGCATGTTCGGAAATCTTTCCGCCAATTTCGGTTGTCCCTACGAATGCGTCTCACTGCAATGAAATGAGTCTATTATAATAAAAAACAACAGGAGCAATATTAAATGTAAATATATTTCTCAGGAAAGAAACGACAGTGCCTTATCATAAATTTGGTAAACATGATATTACTCGTTGATAAGTTTCCAAGTCAGCAAAAATCGCTCTAACGCACTGTTTACGATATTTATTCCTCTGTAAAACAGTGTTTCAAACGAAAGTGATAATTATGTATTTTTGACGTGAATACGTCTTTAAATTTGCAACCATAGTGGGAGGCAATCCAGAAAATCCGACGATTACAAAATCGGGGGATACAGTTTGGTATTGCAGCTCAGAATCTATCTTTTGCATTCAAAATTCAATTAAACTACTCGATTTCCAAAGAATCAAAGAATATGTTACGTTGAGTGAGGACTGCAAAGCATTGTGAGTGCCGAGTTGGGGAGGGGTTTAAATATGAAGAGGGTGGGGGGGGGAGGGTGCGCCACTATTTTGAGATCTTTTCGCCGCGTCTCATAACTTCCGCGTAGTATAACTTTCGACTAAGAGAAGCTACGACGCTCGTTCAAGTTTCAATCGACCGCTGTCGTCAAGATGTATCGATTGCGTTTGAAAGAAAAAAACATTTGTTTGGCGTGGTGATGGTGAAATTGTATAAGTTTAATGTCAAAAATTAAGAAAACTTGACACAATTTCGGCCTATATTCGTCAAAAAGCCAAGACAAAATATATAAATCGTATATGGTTGGAAAGTGCATCTTAAAAGCAATCCAGTGATGCCCATAAAACCCCATATAATCGAATGAAGCGGTGCCGGGGAACGTAAAATAAACATCAAGGTGTCCGAGCCCGTAAATGTAGACGTAGTCACGCCGTGTCCCCAACACAGCCAAACATAATAAAATAAAAAAAAAACAGATTGCTGTATTATAAGACTATATTAACCACTTTAAATTCTGAGGAACAGAACACACGTGAAGATTGTCTACCCTATTCTCCACCGCTGTACCCAATTCTTCCTTGTGGCCGGAAGTGAAACTGAGGCGTCAAATATTGTACGCTGAGGAATCAGAATGCTTCAATTAAAAGCTATGGAAAGGTCTCACTGTTTAGGAATTCCCGGAATATCAAATAACGAATATAATTTCAATTATGAAGTTTATTTCGATTGGGTGTGTTTTATTGACTATATAATGCCATCACGTACAGTACTAATTTATGGAATGACAAGTTTTCGAATTAAACTTTAACGATTGTTATTCGAATAATTTAATTACTCGGCTACTGACCATCTGTGATTCGCGGGAAAACAACAAAAACGCTTACAAATTATAATTAACCAACCACAAAAGCGGGACTACGCTAAAGCACAAAGTGTAAAAGTGTACAGAGGTTAAATAGACGCTTGAACCGTGAACTACAATTGCACATGGCAGGTTTTACGGCCCGAAGGCCGGTACACCCTCCATCCTCCCGCACTGCAACTGTACTCGGATGGGTAAGACAGTGTACTGCACTAACTCCTCTTCTGGCCTTCAAGTGCCCTTTCTTTCTTGTTTCCATTACACGGCTTTCTGCCGGTTCTCCTCGCCAATTAGTGATTCTCCGACTTTAAACATTGAAGCCTTTACCAAAGTACCACCTCATGGGTCATCAGAATTTGGCTGCTGCCACTGGTGATATCTTCCAATATCTTGCCTGTTTTATTTTTTTAGCAAAGTAGTTCCATAACTGTTGTAAGTCTTCATCGGCCATTACTCTTCCCAAATACAATTTCAGCCCTCTCCGATCTACCAGCCCCTGTAGCCGCACTCTTATATAATCAATCTTGATGCAATCCATTTATATTTGTTTAGAGACATCATCCACTCCGCATACAACGCATAATGGGGAGGTGACCAACCGAAGACTGTGCCACTTGGCTTTAAATTTTCCATGGCCAGTACAGCTGCACACTCTAATGGTTCATGGTCAACCATTTCCTCTTCATTATTTCTGTTGCATCTGGTGGTAGTTCATATGACCCTCTTCCGTCGTAGGTGTTATCCCATCGCTATTTCCGCCTGATTTCGTAGCTTTCCTTTCTTGAGAGTCTACCTATTCCTGCTCTTTCCTCAACAAGGCCTCGTTTTCTCAGCGGTAAGTCTGCAAGCAGGACACCAGCCAGTATGGGAATTGCCTCATTTGAATCAGTTTTATAGGCCTCCAGGACTGCCAGCAGTGCCGCCCTCTCAGTACTTATGAACTTTCTTTTGTGGCACACCGAATCTGTTCTTGTGTGCCAGGTCACAGCTCCATACACCACAATTCCCTCAAACACAGCCTTATAAATTTTCCTTAAAGAAGAAAAATTTAAGCCCCATTCTGTGTTGCCAATTGATCTTAACGTGTGGAACACAGCCACAACTTCGCGGGCAGTATGTTGCACCTGCCCGAGAAGCTCATTTTGTCGACCAACAAGACTTTCAAGTACTCAAACTCTCTGACATACTGGATGAATTCACCATTTAACATGATTTTTTCAAACTAAAATAAAATGGAGCCATTTATATAAAGGGCACAGGTGCGGGGATGAGAAGTCAGCATAACAGTCTTCGGTTGCTCATGTTAAAAAACTTATTCTGTGGTTAAAACTGTGATAAGTTTTGGGTAAACTCAAAATTCCACTCATACACCACTAGGATCCAGAACTATATAAATTTCCCAACAAATACTCTATCCGTGTTTCAGAAAGGTATGTACATAATATACAGTCATTAAATTATTTAACAAACTCGCTTATAATTTCAAAGAAGTAGGCAAGTGTAATAATAAAGTTTTTAAAATTAGATTGAGAAGCTATTTGTTAACAAGTTCTTTTTGTTCGCATTAAAATGTTCTAAATTGTTCAATAAATACACATTATTTACAAAAACGTTAATTTTTCAGCACTTGGCCACAATGTATGTGTATATACTTTTTATGTTGTGTAAGTGCAGTTTTTAAAATAGGTATATATGCATGTATTATTATTGCCATTTGCAGGCAGCATTTACAACAGTTTTATACTTTCTTTACTGATATTTCTGTATTTTAATCTGTTCTTGATATGAATTTTTAATCTGCGCGTTTTTATGTTTTTCAATTTCTTCTTTTTGTTGTGTATAGTAATGCATGATATGCCAAAACAATGTGTGATGTATATTAGAAACTGTGAATGAGTATGGTGTAAAATACCTTTTATGTTATGTAATTTCATTTTGACATGCTCCATATCCCTGTTGTTTTCTGCACTCTGAATCGGAATCAGCTATTTTTTACTGATTAAGAGTAGAAATTGCTCCATTCGGAATCTGTAGAAAAAATATCACTAATTCATCAGTTAAAAGAAATCTACTAATTGAAGTAGTAGAAAACTAGTTATTTATAGTTGGATAATAAATAAGCAAAGAGCATTCCTATGTGACGTAAGTTAGGTACGATTTATTTTGTCGCAGAACACAAATATTGTCTACACAAAAACGTTTATGGACGTGGTTGGGCTCGAACCTCCGCCCACAAAGCAAAGCATGCTGAAGCATTCATGATCGGCCATATCCACTGCCCTTCTTTACCACTGCCAAACGTGTGCTTGCATTATGGATGCTGGACCACAAAATGTAATATCAAATATTGCTGTAAGTTTCGTGATGAGAAAGTACTTATTTTTGTCGAAATATATAGATTTACTGCTCAATTACATGTCTGTAAAGTTCGAAAGTCAATCTATATTTACTTTAGATCGGATTCTGTGCTTTAAAAGGTAAATTGGGTGGCTATCGACGTCCACTAGTATACGCCATTTTACAATGCAACGAGACACTACAGATTTAAACTATTATTTTTAGTGACAGAAAGATCAGTGATAATTTTAGTGACTAGATAGTGTGGTGATTCAATAAGAAAGGTGGATTTACACCAACAAAAGTTTTGTGGTATGCAAGTTAACAGATCAAATAATAAGGAAACGACAAATTTTATAAAATACTACATTGTCTCTAACGTTTCACTGACTAATAAGCACAGTTTTACTAGTCAATCTGTATCCTCAAAATAACAGTTTCATTTTGTAATGTCTCGTTGCATTGTGAAATGGCAGATACATGGAAAACACCGAAAAATCCGTTACAATAACTATATTTCTCTTTCAAAGCACACAATCTGAACTAAACTTAACTTATAATGACTTTCGAACCTTACAACGACATGTACCTACGTACGCATAATATGTGTATATTTCGACAACATGAAGTACTTTCACATTACGAAACTCATTCGCCATTGTAAGTTTATGTTACTACGCACATGCGAGACCATACCTCTCAGTGGCAAAGTAGCAGAGTTGGTAGAACTTCAGCCAACAGAAACAAGAGAATGTGTTGCGTTTTGGGGTGGCGGTTCGAGACCAACCACTTGCAAAATTTCCTTGCACGTGTAATAATTTTGTTTTACGACGAAATAATTGTATACCTAATTTATTTCAAATCGTAATGCACGTCTTTCAATCCTTGTGCTTTTTATTAATCGACTATAAATAACTGACTTTCTACTGTTTGTATTAGTGGGTTTCATTTAACTGAAAGGATTAATAGTTTTCTTTTTCTACTGATTCCGGATGTAGCTGTTTCAACTGACAGTCAGTAAAAAATAAATGATTCCGATTTAGAGTGTAGACATGTAAAGGGATGACCGGAGAAAACGACAAACTAAAAATTATTCGCGGAAAACACAACTGCCCATACTCATGCAGTCGGTTGATCGCAGTTGCGGAAACAAAGGAGCCGCTCGGCTGATTAACCTGTCGCCATCTGTCGCGGACGTTCGACTCATGGAGGGGTTGGAACTCCACGTCAGAACTGCGGGAAATTTCCGGGGAAAAGAATCGATGTAAATTTCCGGGGGCTCGGGAGGTATTTGCGCTTGTCTGCTGGCGGGATATCCCGGAGCTGCCACGGCCGGAGATCGACTCACGACATTGGGGAGATATGCACTGAGCAAGAAAGATATGTTTGCAGGAATCATCTAGACTGATTTTGAAATAGTAATAGTCATCTGATGGGTTGCCTGCATCACCTAAATATTTTTTTTACGTGGACAGTATACCAAAATAACTGTCTATTGTATTCTTAGAGACAAGCGAAATTCGCTTTGCTTTTTGGCGATAAGTTGCAATCTAAGCACATGTAAATTGCAGTACGTTTTTCATTGGTCCACACTTAATTTGACACGTCCTAAACAACTTTGCGCCAATGACTGCACAGGTTGTAATGATGTGTGCCAATCATGCGCGGTCTTGCCAGAAGGGGAATTGTATTCACACGCAGAAAACGGCCAATTAGCTAGTGAAACCTGTAGCAGTGTCCACATGGTTGTTAAATCTACCGCGATACCTAAGAACAACGCCAATTTCGTAGGTCCCTATGCATTCTTGTCTGGGATGATATTTCCTACTGTCAGCGGCACGTGGTGAATGTTCGTGAGGTAAGCTTTGTTTTGCTCCGTGCTGTACCTAATCGTTTGCTAGTTTACACATCGGCCACTTAAACGTGGTAGTTTCAGTTGACGTTACAGCACGCGTGTAGCGGGTGCCGCTCCGCGCTCTCGTGAGTGGCCGCAGTACATTCAGTTTCTCCCGGATCCACTCTGGTCACGGGTTCATGCTCCGTGCGCCGCGTGTGTACAGTACTGAGCAAGCACCAGCTTACCTTGCAACACTTTACCACACGCCACTGGCTACTGCACATGTCGTTGCTACAGCAGATCACACTACGTTCCTACAACAAAACATATAAGTACCTCCCACAGGACAACTTCAACAATGTTAGGATTTTACCCGTAACAATGTTGTTGCTACCTTCAAACCCGACTGCAGAACACTGCTCAACACTAGCGACAGAACGTTCTGGTAGGTTTTACAATTTTGATTCTTTTGGAGACGATCCAAATATTGTGGAGGTTTTTCTGTTGGTGGTATTATCTGTTTTGTAGTAGGAAAGCAGTGCTCTACAGTAGCAACCGTATGTACAGTATGACAGAGACTTGTCAAATTCGCGTTATAACTTGAGGGACACGTTGAACTTTAAACACGCGTACCTTTGCAATTCGTTTGACATTGGAGCATAATTTATCTAGCACTGCGGCAGTAAATGAACACTTCACAATTGTGCGCCCCAATCACGTGCAATTCAGTCAGACAGGGCGTAACTTCAAATGTATGCAGAAGCCGACTGAGGAACAATGCCGACTCCAGTACAGAAAGTACTGTGAAGTTTAGGCTGACGCCGAATAACTACGCGAATTTTGCATGTCTCTAAGTATCACCTACAATTAGAGACAATAAAACAACAGTTCTGTTGGTTACTATCTATGCAAACAATCCTATAGCATAAGAGATAGTATCTCCAAAAGAACAACAATATTTGGATTAATCCCACAACAATTGCAATTGTATTAACCGAACAGTGAGGCAAGATGAAGGCTTGCCTTCCTCATCACAACGCCATCGGACAATCATGCCCTTGAGAAAGAGTAGGACACAGAACAGCTCAACACCCAGATCGGGAATGAGGGTGAGAGTTTTATTTATGTGTCGGGTGCCAATTCCCTAATGACTGGGCGACGCTCTGCCACGGGACCTTGTACCTGATTGGCTACTGCGTACAGCGAAAGATTAACTATTGACTGGTCTGCTGGCTGGCGGGTAAGTTCCCAGGCTATGACTGGCGAACGACGTTATAAAATGTTGGCTGCCCAGTGACGCCATTTTGCTGGGGTGTGTGGTTGTACAAGCGCCTGTAATTTCCTGTATACTAACCTACACTGGTGAAGATGGCGACTGGTGTGCACGTATGAAAATAATGCAATATAATTTTTCAATTTTATTATGTGATTGGCTCCACGTTGCGGCGACAGGGCTGTGTAAAAATTACGCCACTGACCTCGAAAATACACGGTGGAGTGTCCTTAAATATCCAGAGCTTAAACCCCTTCACACTAGACAAATTCTTGCCTTCAAATATAGCTGACAATACAATTTGAAGACGAAACTCGGCCATTAAATTCTTACATTCAACAAATTGAACCAAATAATACGGAGTGTATTTGAAAATGTGTCACACTGTCTATTTTCTTTTTTCTAGGAGGATAAAGTCTCAACTCTCATTGAACAAAAAAAAAAAGATAGTTATTTACCTACAGTCCACTACTGGAATAAATGTGACGTATGTTGTGATTTATTTTCACTTCTTAAAAAAATTTTAATTTTATTTTGATCTTATTAGATGTGTTTTGTTCACAATGAAAAATGCCTCATACACTTAACATTACATATAAGTAGGAATAGGACAATTTCGCCAGTTCAAGGACCTGTAGGCTATTATCCACAGTAATATGTGCACTCGAGCCTCAGATGCTTGTTCATTGGCTGCTGCTCCAGAGAGTAGCCAGTGTTACTCCACACCTGGCAGTATGGCACTCGATGCTTGTTTATTTGCAAGTCTGCTATTGGCTCAGAGTCGTCCTGGGCGTTTCTAATGATCTGTGATCCAATAGCAAAGGAGACTTCTGTGTACACGTGTTGGTCGTCTATCTTGCCCTGAAATTAATTCACGAAATTTTCCTACCCTAATTATTTGTGAATTTATCACTTTAAATAGTGACCGTGCTCAAAGAGCTTCCATATAAATTAATTATCCTCATTGCTTGATTTCGGTTCCAGCAATTGTTCGCCGTTTTAAAGTATCGTTCTTTTGGAAACGGGCATTTGCGTCATGCTCGATTTTTATTGGCTGAGCACTTCAAACATCAAAGACACTTTAGAACCTATCTTGAAATTCAAAATTTTTCATCGAAACTAAGCTATCCAACTTTTTCATACAAGCATGGGCTCGATATTGACGTATTGACGTTGCAGTGATAATTATAATCACCCAATTACAATTGGCGAACTTTATTTGAAGCAGTTTAACGGAAAAATTTGACAGTGTGACAGATCCCTTAAGACCAACATGCCGGACGCCAGCTGAACCAATAAGAAATATTTCACACCATGCAATAGCCGATCAGGCCTCGCCCACTTAATAAACGGGGTGTAGGTTTGCATAAAAACGAATTGGGGAGAAATTTTCGTTTCTATGTACTCGCCTGTTCTGCAGGAGATTTCCTCGCCTCTATTTAGCGGCATTGCCGTTTCCTGGCAACGATCATATTAACAGTTCGTGTTTCGCCGTACCGTATACAAGAGTCGATAGCCTGAGGTCACGCTACGAGCACTTTATATACAAGAATTTCATTGGTTTATCCTTTTCCCTGACTTTTTGTGCCATAAATAGGCATTACGACCCGCTCTCAGTCCATTGTCCCTCTGGGAACTAGATTCTCTCTCACCATTCATCATTATTTGCATTAATTTGTCAAATACCATAATTATATAATTATTTATAATGCTACTCTTTAACCACTGCCAGACGGTTTTAAAACATATAGGGTCGGCGGGTTTTCTCGGAGATCTCCAAATTCCCACCGCCCTGCATTCCAGTGCTGGTCCATACTCACCTCGCTTCTCCCTAATCGGCTCCGAAAACTCCGATATTAAGAGCAGCTCAAATCTTTCCACTCCACATTAGAAATAGGACCGAGAATCCGGTGGTAGGTCTAAACGTATGATGGCTGTTAGACCATAGACATTTCAGTGTTATGATCGCACTGAAAATTTATTTTCGCCCTACCTCCCAAATAAAATGAGATAAACACAGAAACTTTTAGTATGAAAATGTTGACACTTTCTACATGGAGCCACGGGGATCCTGTCGACAGGGAACCCAACTCCCTTTTGCCTATCATCTTAGGTACAGATAATGCCAATAATCCTGAGAAATTCATCTTTTATCTGGACTGGAAAGAGAAATTCGAAAGTACAGACAGTCGAAGAAGCAACGTGCGGACTCCAAACTCCCAAGTTCGAATTACCAAGTAAGCCACGTGTGTGAGTGCCGTGCATATTTTGAAGATTATGTTGATCGTAACCCGCAAACTTGTTAGAACTTCGGCATAAATATCAAGGCGTTAATAAACTCCATTCTATAAAAATACAACCATAAAGCTGGTTGGTAATTACGCTAAGAGCTTAATATACGCCAAAAATCCGTCTTCCATTTTTATTTCATTAAAGTGAGATCTGTTGTCAGTAAATAAGTACCTAAATGCTACAGAATTTTCAGAAATGCACTTTTTTTTAGTAATGCACAGTAAACGTATTAAAAACCACTTTTAATCACTATACGTAGCGAACTCAGAATGGCAACTACCACGATAAACATGCAATTAGTAAATAGTGCTTAAATTTTACGTAATGCATCAATGTCTGCGAGGTAGCTATCTAACTTTTTATTGTTTGCCCTAGCATTTCCAGAGACAAATATAGGAAGGCAAAGATTAAGATAGTAAGATATAAGGAAACTAGGTACTGAAACATCTTCATATATAATCAGACCAGGCTAAATACTGTACTCCAATACGACGAGGCTACCTCAAATAATTTTAGCACGTAGGAAAAAAAAAAAAACAGAAAAGGCTTTGAGCAAGGAGTCTAAATAATTTACGTAAGCAGTATTATTTCATGAGTAAAATTGCAGCACTGGGCAGAACACGATCATATTCCACAAAAAAGGATGATTCCCAAATGACGGAATTCATATATATATATAACCAATTCACGGTTAATTCGCCCTTTTCTTAAGCCCCGCTAAAGTACAAACTAAGCTTAACTGAGTGTATAACATTACGCTGAAGGACAACGCACCGAATTATTGCGCAGTCCGTTCTCTAATTTTTACTAGGCGCTACCAACACACATGTTTTCTCGCTGTTTTCGTTCTTATTTATCATAAACGAAATACTATAGTCTATACATAAAACATAGGCAACATTTCAATTAAGAGAAAAAATAAGAGAGCCACTTCTATATTAACATCTGTATGGAACGCTAGAGATACATAGCATATTTACGATTTTTCAAAGGTTTTGTTTCAAAAAAGTGTAAAGAACCGGCGAATTAATATATAGGGCATATATATAGTGTATATATACACATACCACTACCACTGTCAACAATAGGTCCGTGCACTGACTGGTGCCTTAAATGTATGTAGCCACGCACTGCGGCGAAGTTCAGTAGGTCCGTGGACTGGCGTCTTAAGTTCAGCCAGCTTCGCACCACAGCGTCCACGGACTTTCTGACTGCACTATGTATAAACAGCATGTTCCCAGATACGTTTGAAGGAACCAGGGAGTGGAAATTACATCCCCGAAACAACACAAAATGCTCCTGCTAACTTATTTCCTAAATTCGATAGTTTCCGAGTTACAAACCTTCCAGTGCTGTGCCACGCGTATAGGTTATAGTCGGACTTTCACGAAGTCTGCCTGTTCATCTGGTCAGATGGAATGGTGTCTTGCACAGATTGGATAGGCCGTGAAGGACTAATAGCTTGGCCTGCACGCTCCCCGGATCTCAATCCACTCCACTATTACTACATACCCGAGAAATTCGCGAGTGAAATGGCCCGCAGTGCTTGATTGTTATTGGCTCATTATTCTCCAGGAGGCGTCAAACAACACGTCGACCAATTACAAAAATAACATGAACGTGCAAGTGCGTGAATTTCAACTTCTTGTCTAGAAATGAACCCGCGAAATACTTGGCTCTCTCAACTTATACATAGAGGGGGGGGCATTTCAAGGCCATTATCCGTTCAACTTCAATTCCTAACACAGCAGTTTATCGCCAGTGAGTGGAACAAATTCACCAGCAGATACGTGCAGTTCCTGGAGTATTTGAACGTGTCAGACAATAAATGACGCTGCTTGTTTAAGCGTTCATCCAGGCGCGAGGTAGATATTTTAAGGCTCTGACTCGCACGCCATGTTTAATTATTGGTTCTAGCTTATTTCAGTTGTATACAGACACTTATCACGAAACTGCTACTGAACAATCATGACAATATACGTTACGCTGAAGTACAAACATAAATTATGAAAATTCGTTAAGTAGTCATGCAGTATTTTTTTTCCTGAGAATTATGAACATATCAATGCCATTTTACAATCACCATATCACATGTGGACGAAGTCTGACGACAAAAATTCGAAGGGGATTGCCAATTGTGATAAAGCTATGGTAACAAATGTTTGGTTATTTCACTGAACAGGAAGTTACGGCACGTAAACGGGAAAATCCAAGACGGCGGGCGATGCCGAGCCTGAAGCACATCTTGTAGAGTGTCTTGTCACTGACGTCACACGAACATGGCTACAGCTGCTTGGACCAGGAGTCGGGTAGACTGATTACGAATACAGCGAGTACACAATGGTAAGTTCGGAAACAATTGACTTTAGGACATGTTCACAAGGGCGTTGGTTTTTGTTTTTTTGGAGGTGTATTACCCACATACCGATTACTTCTCACATATACGGCAACAAACTATACAAAAGCAGGTGAAAGCCCGGCGGATCGTTCGTCAGAACTCCCAAGTACTGATTATCTTTTCGGACGTGGGAATTTCCTATCCTCGGTTCCAGGAAGAAATTTCTCTTGTTCGTGCAAACATCTCGGAAAATACGGAAGGCTTTTACGCCAGAGCAAAGGAACACTATCGTCCAGAAACCGGGGGGGGGGGGGGTCAGATACTCAAGGAAGCTGTATCGCAAGGAAGAAGAAATGGACACACATCCGTTTCACGAAGCTACGCCGCTGCAAGATAAAGGAAACGCTAAAGCTACAACGTTTGGAAGACATTGGTACTACACGGTTGACAAAAAAAAAACCGAACAAGAGTACGCAATAGAGAACATATCCTCAAAAGTTATCAGATTGCTTCGAAATCAAGCAGCGGAAGAAAATCGCCTATCAAAATGGAAGGCAGATGAAAGCTTGCGACAATGGAATCGTGAAACATGCGAAAGAGATGACGAAGAAGAAATAAAGGGCAGTGATGAAACTGCAAACTGGTGGCGGAACTAGTGACGCGTGTTCGTCTCTTAGGGCAACGTAAAGAGAAAGGAGCGTAAGTTAAACAAGTGTTGTTTATTTGAATTATAGTTTATAATGGTTGTGTAGGATGTTCTCTTATTTCACTGATTGTATCCTACCTCAGGGCTTAGCCCGCACAAAATTAAACATCTTGAGCTTGAAAATTTTTAATAAAAAGTCTTGTCTTTAGCAGTTAGGAATTTTGTGGGCGACCTCACATTCCCAGATTAAATTTGTTAGTAAACTAGTGTGTGGCAAATTTAAACTAAACACAGCTTTCGTTAGTGGCTGCTACCAATATTCTCTGAAGTTAACAATTTGATGTGGCGGTCTGAATTTGTATTTATATATTATTAGTAGTCTTCTGAAGCAAAAATACCCTGCATTGTGGTACTGTTTTTAAGATTAGTTGAATAATCCATGAGAACATATTTCATTTTGAAATTGGAAAGTTCGAAATTCGTTTGGAACGTGTATATATTCGTAGTTCTCTGAAGCTAATGTACCGCGACATTGCACAGTAAATAAGTACGCAGAAAAAATTGACGTCGCGGTTACTTTGATTTGAGGTTACTGAGCCACTGATTGGCTGAACAAAGCTTCTGGGAAAGGGACGCTGTAAAAACCCTCACAGTGTTTTCTTTACGACAAAGAAGATTATTTTTAGAGGCTGTTTTGTTTACACTAACACAATATAGTTTTAATTTAAAGAAGGTTACAGAAACAGAGGTTTAGTGTCAAGAAATATTTTCTTTACAGTTGTTTATTTTATGGCAACATTACCTTCCTTTATAGTAAAAAAAACCCACCATTATTAAAAGAAGGCAGAACACAAGAAGCCAAGCGGGTATAGGCTATTCACGGTCAAGTGAGCACTTATTAAGGCCCTTCCTAAAGTCATTAACCACTTATACATATTTTTTATGGAGATAGAGATATTAAATTTTGGGAGTGGTGAAATGTATACACTGTGTCTATAAGACACATTGCATTGTTTATATTGAACGTGGTGGGAAAACATAAATGAACGGAAAAATTTAGCAGGGCATTCAAAAGTGCTCACTTTACCGTGAGCAGCTTATGGTATGGTGAAGGGCGTTGAATAAGTAACACGGGAAGGGGGGAAGGGGGGAGCACATGTTCGAGTCACAAAGCCACCGCAAAGTTTTGTGTAGTAAATACAATTTTGGAAGATTCGTTAACTTTTTCTTGATTACTAATGACGGTTTTTTTTTTCTTTCAGTGAACAAATTTTCTTAACAGTGTCACTAGTATTACTACAAACACGTATGCTGAGCTATTGGAACGCCAGTGCAATGTTATCATATTCATTACTATATAGATCGAATAAAAATTACGTTTCTTGCAAGCCTATTTTGCAGGGGTTAACATTTAAACAATTTTTTTTTTTTAAATAGCGACAACAAATCACGTGTTAAAGAAAAGAAAGCTCCTTTACAGTGGAATTGCAATTGATTGGTAGAGCCACCCGAATTTCCCGAAAAGATTTCCCGGCCAGCTGTATTTCATAACACTTTTAACTCATATTCGCTTTCGATGGTTTCCGTGTGACGCGTCTAAGGCGACTGTCCGCGAATCAAAGACGAGCAGTAATGAAGTTACCTCATTCTGATTGGCCAGTTCTGTAGGAGAAGGATTTCCTCACAAAGACACGCCGCCAATAAGCAGATGAAAACAGTTCAGTTGGTATGCCCGTAGGGTATTGAAATATAGCATGTGCGGAAATATTTACGCGAAATTCGGTATTCGGTATATAAAAGCTTGGTACAATGTAGAACGTGTACCTCATTTGCGTTAGCGTAGTAAGCACATATCTTGCGTAAGGCTCTTAACTATTCACAATATAGAACGTATATCACATTTGCGTAAGCATAGAAAGAATATATCGTGCGTAAGGCTCTTGATTATCCCCACCAAGCTTTTATACACTAAATGCATAATTGATACAAACATATTAATGTCTAGTAAAGATTATTACGGCTGTTCGACCACATCTTACAAGTTCTACAAATTGCGTAACTATCATAATTATTTTTCTCTTTTCAGTGCTTTTATAAATAAAAGGTTGGTTTAAAAATGTTTTTTGCATTATTTTATTTTTCACTTTTTAGTCTCCAACCATGTGTTTGTATCACGATCATGGCTTTCCCCTTGTAAGAAAAATCCCCGTAATGTATCGTGATAGACAGGTAGTTCGCTTTCATTCTGATACGGGAGGAGCAAACTATAATAATAGTTTTCAGAGCCATTTACCACTACACACGTACAACAGCAGTGACACTTCGAATCTCAATTTTACTGTTACTCGATACTGTAAAACAAACTCGATACGACATTTACTGCATGTATTTGTAGAGTTCCTATGGCCACCTTCCGGCTCCATCATCAGATCAGCTCAGCTCAGTGGTACCTTCGCATTGTATTTTCATGGGAACTACACATGCATGCGAACTTTCAATTCAATTGGATAACGGGAAGTGAATAGAAATAGAATTTGTAGCTTAAATCACGGGCGCCCAGACAAACAGGCCCTATCTCACAAAAAAAAAATTGTGAATCTATATAACTAATATACTGTTTGTTAAATTGTAGTAGTCATGACAGAATTGAACACCCTGGATGGCTGTACTGCTAAGTAGGGTTATTGAAATTCAAAAAAGTCTAACCACTATCCCATCGAGGCTCCACCATACGGGTGAAAGGGTAGGATTTTAAGTGTTTAATTATCCTAGTCATGTTTCGGCCACGTCTCACAATATCGCTTCGAAAAAAAAAAAAAAAACCTTGCCAATATTTCCTTTCCCGAGGCAATTTGCTATCAAACATTTTTTTTCTGTAAATTTTTTTATACTATGACCACTGCGGGTAAATTAAAATGTACAAATTTAACAAATACCTAAATATGCAAAAGCTTATTAATAGGGCCGCCCGTTTATCGCGAAGAGATTTGCGCAGAGGTCAGACATCAATATCCTATATACACACTTGCGGTCTTCATTTGACCATTGGCCGGGTGCCTTTGTGCGAAGACAGTCTGTTTCACGACTGAGCCAATCAGAATTAAGCTTCTCCGACACTGGCCGTCCGTGATTCGCGGGCGAACAGATAAGACGCGTAACAATTCAAATAATCCAATCACGAAAGTGGTTTCGAACTAAAGTGCGTTCGAACACAACTTGTCCTGGAATATTTTCGCGGAAAACGGGTTCCCCTACTTATCAATAGGGCCAGCGATTTTTTTTTGCGGAAAAATCGAGGCATACAGTCGACTTCGTTACTATATATATATATATATATATATATATATATATATATATATATATATATATATATATATATATATACACACACACCTCAGATGTTGTCGTACCTCCATTGGCTGCTGGTGTTCTTTTCCACATTTACCCCGCCACTCAGAATTACACAACTCCGACCCTGGGCCTTTGTGATCGGTGCGCAAACAGTTAACTCGATCCATAACCTGTTTTAGCCAATTAAAAGAGCTGGACAACCCTACACTGCTTTGAACAGCATCTTGTCTCGAAATTTTTTTCGCAAAAAAAATCCCTGCCCCTAGCTATAAAAAAAAAAAAAAAAAGGCTGCTTTTTAATAAAATTGTTTACTCCGTTCGATCACCGTGTTCATGATTGTAGGCACGTTTCATGTGAGTGATAATCTTGACCGGTGCTCTACATAGCGCTGAATCAGTGCACAGTCTTTCTTGTGGCTAGTCTGACTTGTTTAATTTTGCCGCACCTCTTTGACAGAAGGGAAGTTTAATGCCAATATCACTGAATACGCAGCATATAATCTACTGGCCGTTAATAAAATGCTGGACACAAGTACAGTGCATAAAAAAACTACGTTATTGCAAAACTTCCTCTCAGAAATTAACACGTAACTCAAAGGTACAAGGAAAAAATTGTAAATATTTAGAGGTGGAGTTTATACAATAAAAATGCTCTTTTAATATAGTTTACTAATTCGGTAAATTTTGTAAATTCCGAAACGGGAATCTAAAATAAAATTTCTAGAGAAAATAAATTCAAGTGAAAATTCGGCATTGAGGTCCTAGCTCAACTTTACCTAACCTATCAAAAGATCGGAATTTGTTTATATCTGAGTGCCTTTAAATCTCGTCACGATTTGAAGAGAGAGAAGAGAGAGAGAGAGAGAGAGAGAGAGAGAGAGAGAGAGAGAGAGAGAGAGAGAGAGAGAGCGAGAGAGAGAGAGAGAAAAATTGATTGATTGAATACTCACACTTCTGTGGCAAGAAAATTATCATTTTTTACGTCTGTATGTATTCGTTCGCAGTAGCTTCACAATTATAATTCAAAACTTCCAAAAATAAACTATGTTTGGCGTGATTGGCTGTTTGCGAAATATGTCATGTATCTCTATCGTTTCATACTTCTGTTAACAAAAAAAAAAATATTATTTACTTAGTAACATCGAACTTTAACTTTAATTTTGTCTACAAATTTATAAAATTTCATTTATAATTTATACGAATGGAAACGGAGAGAAAATATGTGCGTTGGTAAAGGCCCAGTAAGAAATATTATTCTACAAAATATATTATTAATATTAGTGTATACAAATGCGGTACGTTGTTGACGAACATGTGGAGGCTGCTCATGATACAATTAGCATTTTTTAAATCAACCTTTAAAAATGTCACTGCCTTTATCTGCGTATATTTTAACATGCTTACTGACTGTATCGCGCCTAGCAAAGTTGGCAATGACAGAGAAAGTAGTTCCATGTGTTAAAGTTAAATTACAAGTATTGAGTAAACATTTATCAATACTTAACTTTTTTTTTTTTTTTACTTTTTGTTTTTGTAATGCATATAAGTTTGAGAATAAAACACTTGTAAAGTATTTACTTTTGTAATGAAATCTACAGTTTCACATGACCGACGCACGAATAAAGTGTTCAGGCCGATGGTAACGTTAATTGTACACATGGAGGAAGAATACAGAGTGTACATACAAACAGATCCTAAGCAGGGCTGCCAAAATTGCTCATTTCACAGTTAATATCCTATAATTAGAGCCCCGAGTATTTCGCGGATTGAGTTGGCAGCAAGCTAGGCTGGACAGTCCTCTATACACTCGGGACATTATCGTGTGCTTATTGGTTGCTGTGATCAAGTGAGGCCTGTGTACAGGACTGTTAGACACCCACCCACACTACTGCCTAGAGCTTATTACTGGAGCACAGTTAAACGGGGCGTGTCTAAAGAACTGTTCTCCAATCAAAACGTTAGGAGAGAAGGACACGCGTTTGGTGTCCACCTCATCTCCGAGTGAATTCGCGAAATAATCGTGGCTCTGCCTATAGTAAATACTGTCATTGAGTTTTCGTTAATTAACTCTCCTCCAATATGGTCGCCCGCGACTAACGTCATCAGTCTGTGTGAGAAATGACAGGCACATAACATACGGAGCATTGGATACACCAGCACTCAGGAAGGAAAAACCAATGTATTCCTAGAGTCGACTTCAGATCGTGCATCTGAAGCTTGTCACTGAATTTAGATAACGTTTGCATCGAAGCCTTCCGCTGTGCAGCACTACACTCCGCATGTGATCCGAAATTCATTTACATCCTCTGATCATTGCGAAAGCTGCAGGTGCGTACAAAGTGGCTTTAATTGAAAAAAAATAATACCTTTTACCAGTAAGTTAACTGAGTCGGAAAGTTTATTCAATTATTATTGAATTTCGATATCAGACTGAATTTAATCCTGCATCAGTTTTAACAGGTTGTATTTGAACGGGTCCATTTTCAATTACTTCCGCGAAAACCATATAGCCTGGGCACATTTATTTACACACGAAGTATATATATTTTCCAAGTTATGACTAGCATGATAGCTGCCGTGTTTGAAAAAAAATATTCTTAATAAACTGCAAACGTATTCCAATTTATAACTAGGGATAAGAAAATTTCGCGAGTTCAATCACCTGTAGGCTGTTCTTCACAATACTGTGTACACTCGAGCCTTAGCTGTGTGTTCATTGGCTGCTGCCCCAGAGAGTAGCCAGTGTTACTCCACACCTGGCAGTATGGCACTCGATGCTTGTTTCTTTGCAAGTCTGCTATTGGCTCAGAGTAGTCCTGGACGTTTCGAATGAGCTGTGATCCAATTGCAAAGCTGACTTCTGTATACACGTGTTGGACGTCTATCTTGTTCTGAAATGATTTCGCGAGATTTCCCTATCCCTATTTATAATGTCATTCTGTGGTTATAACAATGACACGAGCTATGGCTAGAGGCCTGCAGAATTCGCGTTTTTCTTAGATATCACGGTAGATTTAATAACCCTGGGAATACTAGAGTCGGTTTCGCTAGTTAATTGGCTGTTTTGTGTGTGTGTGTGTGTGTGAAACAATTCCCCTTATGACAAGACAGCTCGTGATTAGTACACACAATTATAACGTGTGTATTCATTGATGGAAAAAATTGTCTAGGACGTGTGAAATCAAGTGCAGGCCAATGAAAAACGTAGCGCGATTTACATGTGCTCAGATTACAACTTATCGCCAAAAATAATTTCGAATTTTGCATTTTTTAGCTATGGCTAGAGACCTGAGAAATTCGCGAGTGCAATGTCCTGTAGGCTAGACTTCACAGTCTCATACACTCCCATAGAGATATCAACTGTTTATTGGTTGACTGTTGCGGTAGTAAAAGGCGTTGGTTGGGTGCAAAACTTATTGCATGTCTGCTATTGGCTCATTTATCTCCACGAGTTGTCAAACACCACGTCGACCAATTACAAAAGTAACATGAACGTACAAGTGTGTGAATTCCAACGTGTTTAGAAATGAACCCGCGAAATTGTCGGGTCTCTGGCTATGGGATATTTGATAGGCTTGAATGCTTAGATAAGCCAGTGCTGTCACAGGGTTAAAAAAAGTAACGTAATATAATCTCTTTTAATGAGTAAATTTTTATTTTGTTGCCATATAACGACAGTATTTGTTTTACATGATTAAACTCGTCAGTATTCATTATTGAGTTACACAAATGTATTCACAAATATAGAACTGACGAGTTTGCGGTTTTTTAAATTATTATTTTTTTTTACATTTGTATTACGAATTCTCAGTTGGTTTACGGCACGTCCTTTAAGAATTTGAGTAAATGTTAAAAATTGCAGCAAAATGGAAGTTGAAAGCCGTGCTAACAAGCAACCAATAAGCAAATAGCACAAGTTTCAGTACAGAAACACTGTTAACGCAGGATTGGATGAACGAACCAAATAGTTTTACATTATAAATATTGACGTGTCTCAAATGCATCCCGAAATATCGCCCTGAAACAAAAAAAAAATAAACTATTGTCTTTTGAAGAGGACAAAAATGAACAATAGAGCAAGTAGGCTTAGATTAACATGGACTGTTCACGTAAACCGAGTACTTTTGAAAGCCCTGCCTATTACCTACTTGCATTCTCGCTGTGTATTCTTCCGCAGTACGTAACATTTGTATTTCTATGACCCTAATCACTTTATTCATGCGTCAGTTAAGTGAAACTCTGAAATCATATGAAAAGTGTATAATTTAAAAACCTGCATATTTTTTAAATTAAATTCTTAAAAAAAAAAAAAACAGACGAAAGAAACAATATCGGTATTCACAAATGTTACCTAACACTTATTATAAAGTTAAGATATGGAACTACTGCCCTATCGTCGTAGCCAACTTTACTGAGCGCTTACCAGGCAGTCTGCCCGTTAAAATATACGGAGGTAAAAGCAGTGACATTTTTCAAATGTTTAAATTAAAAGTTTTCAAGTAACGATGAAAAGATTTTATACATTATTCATGTGTATATTGCATGTATGAGTATTGCTGCTTTACTTATAATGCATTTCTATGCAAATTCTTTCATAATATATTAAAGAAACTGAACTTGAAGGAAAAGGTTATTACGGTGTTGTTGGTCAAACGAAATATCAGAACGATGATATAATGAAAAATAAACTATAAGTATTTTCCCATGACTAGAGACGTTGCAAAATTCGCGTCAATATATGAGGAGAGTTTACACTTAAAACAAATACTTTTTCCGTTGCGATACGTTATCATTGGACCATGTTTTATTTGACACGACCCCGGCAAATCTGCACCAATAAATAAACACTTCACAATCCTGTACCCCAATCACGTGCAGTTTACCCAGAAAGGTAGTGACTTCACGTCTGGGCAGCAGCCAATGGAGAAACGACGCCGGCTCGAGTATATACAGTACTATGAATTCTAGCTTCATGCCAAGAAGTAACGCGAAGTTTGCAGGCCCTTACCAATGACATTGTTTATTTACTGTAATTATTTATTTCCATGGATATTTTATGAAAAAAAAAATCCAAAGGTAATATTATATCCGAAGGGGAGTATTTGTGTCCTTGGAGTGATAATTAAGCTCCACTGTAACAACAAATGCACGATATACATTCTTCAAGTCACGTAAAGTCCGGGAGCAAAATATTGCAGGAGGAACGGAAGATATCCGTACTACTTCCGTCGTTTTGAGGGAATGCGTGTCCGCTGCAGAACAAGTAAATACGTACGTGCTGGGAATATTTATTTTCCAAACCTCTCAGCTGCTCCATATTACGACTCTACCACGCGGGTTAACCGTCTCGGCAAAACAGATTTATCAACTGCGTTTTCGTGGTTAATAAAACACCTTAGAAGCTGCTACACTCCTAAAAATAGTTTTTCTGTTTATGAAAGAAATTCCCTGGAAACTAGTTTCAAAAAAAAGTTTTCAGACTACAAACAATCGGTGTGCATTTCAGAAAATTTTAAAATGAAATGTATAAAACTAATGTTGAATTTTTGCAAGGATGTGTTGCATAATTCAATTTTTACTATAAATATTGAGATGCGTAACACAATTATGTAAGTTTTCCAAAATGAGGTTTAGTAATTACATGTACAGTACAATATTTCACCTTCGGAGACACAAGAGAATCTTAGGTACCTTGTTTCTAAATAATTTTATACATTTAAATCGCTTATGTTAAGATGACCTACGATTGCACTAGTGTTACCTACCATCATCCAAAGTCTGGTGAAGATCGGCTACAAGCTAGTATTAAAAGTGTTCATATGTGGTCATCATTTCGAAAATTAGTGCATGACTCACATAATACATATCTGGTTACATTACGTACCATATTATTTCTCGTTTGCCTAATTCGTTAGGAATCGGGTTATTACTCCCGAGCTATGACAAGAAAACTTTGTTTCTGCGTTTGACGCTATTTCACAAGATTGATAACGAAAGAGGTTATGTATTACTAATTTAAAGCTTGTGATTGATACTTTCAGCAAGCCAAGTTTGGTCGAAATTGGTCAGACGTAGTTAAAACTCCAAATTAACAAAATAATTTGATATGACCGACGTATTAAAATTATAGCTTCATCAATTTAAATCACGTATTGTTTCATAACCTCCCATAACATTAGTAACCAGTTTTTGGGAACATAATGAATAATTTCTAAGCTATGATGTAAAAGATTTATTTGTTCATGCAGTGCTATCTTCCAAAATAGTGGATATATATATATATATATATATACATATAGTTTAACTACTTGTATTATGATGAAATGTCAAAAACCGAAATTTTGTTTAAGTTGACAGACTAAATATTTATTTGGCCGCCTTTTTGAAAATAAGCACACGGCTAGGTAGAGACTATAAAAGTCGAATGTCCTTACTAATTGCCATATGTGTACCGAGTTTGATAAAATTCAGTTCATAGGTTCAAAAGTTTTTAAAGGAAAGGCAAATTACACGTAAAAAATTCTCATAAGCATACTTTCCTTCGGAAACTAGTTTAATTATACACATAAACAAAGGACTACTTTTAGTCAGGTTAAAACCGCTATTCATTCAATGATGACCGACGATGCTTGTAGTAAACATAACCTGAGCATTATCCTTGTAATTATGTGCTATCTGGTTCCTTTTTCTTTTTATCTCTCGAAATGAATGTTCGGTCAGAATTGTGTGGCAAAAATCACGTTAGAAATGAAGTTGTGGCTGATCATGTAAAAAGGTTATTTCACTGAATGATGACCAATATTGGGAGTGACATTAGTTCAAAAGGAATTATAATATCAAAATGTAAATATGTTAATTAACGCAGACTATTATGTTGGTATCCCAACATATTTTGTACTTAACAATGCATTAAAAACGAGAGGGTGGCAATACATGATAGTATATCCAGATTTTCTCGCAGAAATGCGCAACATATCCATTCTTTGTGTCTGGCGTGTTAAAATTATTCGAAGAAAACAATAATAGAAAATTTGTATCTTTTAATTAGTGTGATCTGGAAATATATGGATATATATTTGAAACATTGAAGCTAGTAGTGCGTGCAGTATACGTGTATAATTACAACATGTTGATAATTTATGTTAGTGATTAGAATTTAGTTAATTGCCAAACGCTATATTGGCATAAACGTAAAAAGCGTGATTATATACATAGCAGATTGATACGTATACAATAAGTTATTGAAAACTTAAAACAGTTTTATATAAAATAATGTTTGCTTTCGTGAAAAGTTGCATTGTAATGGACATCAGTGAAATCATACTCCTAGAAAATCGTATCGCAACCTGTTCAATGGCTAAGAAGTTATTAGTAGGGATAGGAAAATTTCGCGAATTCATTTCAGGACAAGATAGACGTCCAACATGTGTATACAGAAGTCACCTTTGCTATTGGATTACAGCTTATTGGAAACGCCCAGAACGACTCTGAGCCAATAGCAGACTTGCACAGAAACAAGCATCGAGTGCCATACTACCAGGTGTGGGGTAACACTGGCTACTCTCTGGGGCAACAGCCAATGAACACACAGCTGAGGCTCGAGTGTGCACGGTGCTGTGGAGAACAGTCTAAAGGTCATTGAACTCGCGAAATTTTCCCTATCCCTAGTTATTAGTGAAAGACGTACATTACATACGAACATTCGCATTGTTTCCATAAGCCTATTTTTTTCAGGAAGGGAAGATAAAAAAGTAACTTAACTCTATAAACCACACAATGTGAAAAGCCTGTGTATATAGTATAGCTTCGGGTTTTGGGAAGCTACAGAGCCGCGTCTACACGAAGTTCTATTCGCTGCTGGCTGTGATCAATAAATTATCATTCCTTAGGCAGTTACGACATCTGTTAGGCCCTACATTTATACTTGATAAATTAAACATAAAAAACAAATACCACGTTTAACACCTTAGACATTCAAATATTACTAGAACATGAAAGTTTTACTTATGTCACATTTATAAAAATGATAGGTAGGGCTTCGTGTTTTTCGGAAACTGATTCCAGGACAAGTTGTGTTTCGAACGCACTTTAGTTCAGAACAACTTTCGGGATTGGATCATTTGAATTGTTACGCGTCTTATCTGTCGGCCCGCGAATCATGGACGGTCGGTATGAGAGAAGCTTAATTCTGAGTGGCTCACTCATGTAACAGACTGTCTTCTCACTGATACAGGAGTCCAATAGCAACTGAAGACTGCAAGCGTGCATAGGCTGTTGAAGCCTAGCCTCCGAGTAATTTTTTTTCTCGCGAAGAACAGTTGGCCCTAATGATAGGTATATAGGGAGTAGTAACATACCTACGTCAAGATTCTAAGTGACGCGAGGATTATAGAATATAAAATTTTTTTGCCGTATTCTATCTCTCCCCCGAATAACATATTTTAATTTCCTGGAACTTTTTCGTACGCAGTGAAACACGCACACAACGAAGATTTTAAGATTAGTTTCTAATCTCTTTCCACAAACAGGAAATACAGAAAACCTTTCTATCAAATTTTCGCAAGGACAACCTGTAGTATCACGGAAATTTCTGCATAATCGATGATTAGAACTAGTGACTTTTCGCGAAAAAAATATGAGTGCATGCTAGACTTTAATACTATGTGCACCCAACAGCAGTTTGTCCCTTGCCTTTGGCTGATGTCTGCTTGAAAGGCGTTTTCATATTTCACCGGGCCACTCAGAATGCGGCAACTTCAATACGGCTGCTACGTGATTAGCGTACAGACAATTAATACATGTCAAGAAATAATTCTACCAATCAAGATAGGCGAACGATGCTACAGTGTTTAGAAGTATAACTTGTCTTGAAATCTCTTCGGGAAATTTGATGACCCCTACCGATGATAAGTCAGTTATTAAAAAAGCGACGTGTCGGTTATTTGACGAAAAATTAAAGAAAACGTTTTACCAGTGTACTTTCGTACTTCACGGAATATATTTTTTACGCTGTACCCATCATTTATTGATTACTTTAAAATATGAGTATTTACATAAGAAATGTAATTTTTAATTAACATTTTTTAAGAGTACAATTAATTTTCAATTAAAGTTTCGAAAGTGCAAATACAAACTATTGCAGAAAATAAATGGAATAAATTAATTGTTTATGTAGACTGTAAATAGCATTAATTTAAAACGCTTAACGTTACTTCTGATAAATACCTAAACTCGTAGCTCAGTAAACCTCGTTGAGACTCTGAATACTAGCTCACTACTGAAACAGTTTTATAAGTCGAGTGTGAAAATGTTCCATTTCAGAAATGTGAGAGTGAGACTGAGTTATCGGAAGGAACTCGACCTCCGGAGTTAATTACTTTGAACAACGCGAAGATAATTAGTGAGAACGTAATCGTGACAAATCCCTGCGAAGGACTATTCAACTTTCCATCACTTGCTCTGGACGAGGCTCCTTGAAGCTGCTTTCTTATCTGCCTTCGCCGATCGTCAAGAGAAGCGAAAATGTTGAACATGACGCCAGACAAACACGACACTTACAGCTGTGTCTCATCCACCGTAATTTATTTTCTATTTATGTGCCATGATTTCCTTTTAAATTACTTAGCTAGAGACCCGAGAATTTCGCGGGTTCAATTCTGGACAAGTTGGAATTCACACACTTGTACATTCATGTTATTTTTGTAATTGGCCGAAGTGTTGTTTGACACCTCCTGGAGATAAATGAGCCAATAACAAACATACAATAAAGTGTGCGCCCAACCACAGCCTTTTACTACCACAACAATCAACCCATAAACAGCTAATATCTGTATGAGAGTACATAAAACTGTGAAGTCTAGCCTACTTGTCATTGAACTCGCGAATTTCTCAGGTCTCTATACATAACAAAATATGTAATATTAAAGCACTTTTAAATCTTGCAGATGCCTTCAAATGTAGTCGCTAAATTTTATCCACGCGTTGTCTAATAATTTGAAACTGCCATAATTGATTAATAATCACGATAGTTGAACTATCCAACGCTCGGGTTATAAGAGAACATTGAGACATTCACGACCCCGTTATAGCTATGGATCTCAGGCACAATGGGGATCCTTAGATACGTAACCCTCTTGTAGGGTTTTCGGCCCCAATCTGAGCCCATTTTGGCTATGCAGTATTGTAATCTGGGAACTGAAGGGCATCCCTGCTAAATTTGGTGCAGATCCATTGAACGGCATAACATTGAGATACACTGCCCTGTTTTATGATTTTTTTTATTAGGGTATCGGGCTCAATGGGGAACGGAAGTCACTTTGTCATACACGGTATTTTAAGTTGGGTACTGATGGACACCCCTCCCAAATTTGGTCTGGATACGTCAAACGGTGTATATAAAGAACAAATAAACATCTTTAGATACGCACTTAATAAATTATATTTAAAATACTACATTAATTAAATAATTATTAAATGGAAAAAGTTCAGCATTTCTGTTTTTTTTTTTTTACATTGTAGCATCGTATATTGCCAAATAGGTACAGTTTTAATTAAAAAAAAAAGGGTAGGGACGCGGTGGCTGAGTGGTTAGACTGCTCTCCTCCCACCAAGGAGAACCGAGTTCAATGCCCGGCTTGGTCACGCCCGGATTTTCGCAAGTAGGAATCGTGCCGGATGATGCCGCTGGTCGGCGGATTATCTCGGAGATCTCCTGTTTCCCCCGCCCTTGCATTCCGGCTCTGCTCCATTCTCACCTCATTTCAGCCTCGTCGGCTCTGAAGACATCGTTGTTAAGGGGTGTCCAAATCCCTCTATTCCACCCCCACTCAAAAAAAAAGTGCCTCTAAACAAGTAAATGAAGCTATAAACCAGAAAATAAATGTGATTTATGAGGCCGAGCCTTGCGAATCTGTGCTGGAAGAGGGAAACAAAATATTAATTGTATACCCGATCGCACGAGACCATATCTGTTTCAACCGTGTATATCCAACTAGCAATTGACCATACTCAGTAGTACAGACACAACGAATAAACTACTCAATCAAATTTCTGTCACAATATTAGGTTTGCCAAATTTTTGTCATAGTTAAAATTGCGACGTTATTACGAGTTCGCATTTCGCTTTATTTTGCCTGTATTGCAGTCCAAGATAAATATCAAGCTAATATGGGGTAGTATCGGAATTTTCTTTTTTGAAAATATAAATTTGCTAGAAAAGCCAAGGATGCAATATGGCGGGGAATATTCCGCTTAATTTAATTGAATTAGTTAGCAACGGCGCCGTGTATCGAGGCAGGAAATGGCGTGACTGGGAAACATCGATAGAAGAGTGGCGCTTGGCAAACTGCCCGTCGACACGCGAAACCTGCGAACAATAACGAGTCCACTAACAATGCAGACAGCCCGGTCGCACGTGACGTAAGCGAAGAGATTACTACCCCTCCCTCTCCCACCACACCCCACCAATCAACCCCGTCGCTCACCGGAAGAGAGACCAGTTGCCTCCAGAGCAGGCAACAAGTAGGAGGGAGCGACTAGACCGCGATGAAATTTGTTCTCGCTCCTCGGAAACGCCTGAGAACGTGTGGCCATAGAATATATAAGTAGGCAGAAGTGCAGCGTCTTGGCAGTTCCTTTGATGCATGTGTGTCCATTTGTTGTTTGGTTGTGCGAAGCTCTGAGCGTGGGCATTTTCTAGTCCATTCCCTGTTCCTATAAATAGGGATAGGAAAATTTCGCGAGTTCAATTACCTGGAGGCTAGACTCCTCAGTCCTCTGCATGCTGGAGCCTCAGCTGTGTGTTCATTGGCTGTTGCTCCACACCTGGTATTTATGGGATTCGCAAGGTGTTTCCTTGCAAGTCTGCTATTGGCTCAGAGGCGTGCAGGGCGGGTCTAATAAACTGCGATCGAATTGCGAAGGTGACTTCACTATATATGTGTGTTTGACGTCTATCTTGTCCCGAAATGTATTCGCGAAATGTTCCTATCCCTAACTATAAACTTTTCTGAAGCCCTGCTGAAGTCCTGCTTCTACGATATTCACGCGCCTCATGCAAGCAAAACTTAACTAAAGCGTGTATGCCGCGATGGAATATTCCTTGGATGATTACATGCCAGCCCGCTGATCACTCGTACGGATAGTTCTGTTAAAGTTTTGGCCTTCTACTAACCGTTCTGACCGTGCGCAATTTTCGATGTGAGGTTTCCTACATGGTTTGTAACTTTAGCCAATCAGAGAGTGGGTGGAGGTGTCATTTTCTTTATAGTTCGTTTTGATAAAGAGCGTAATACAATTAAAACATTGATAAATATAAATGAAAAATCATGAGAATGTTTACTACTGATTCTAAAACAGCATCGCCTATTATTCATGTTTAGAGTCCCCGAGAAATTCACGAGTACAGTGACCTGCAGACTATACTTGAAAGTCTTATATACTCTCATACAGATATCAACTGTTTATTGGTTGATTGTTGTGGTAGTAAAAGACGGTGGTTAGGCGCACAATTTATTGCATGATTGTTATTGGCTCATTTATCTCCACGAGGTGACAAACAACACGTCGACCAATTACAAAAGTAACATGAACGTACAAGTGTGTGAATTCCAACTTGTATAGAGATGAACCCGCGAAATTCTCGGGTCTCTACTTATGGTAAATATACCAGTTCGTTTAACAGAAAAGTTCAAGTTATAACAAAAAAAAAACCATTAGACTCCGTGCATAAACGTATAATGCTAGATTATTCCTGAACCACCGTTGCAGAAGTGAAATCATAAAAAATGCACTCGTCTTTACTTGTGCGGCAACAAGGATCGTATGGTAAGTTATTCTAAAGAATCCTCCATGACTGCTTGCATGCAGGCTGTGGGAGCAGGGTCTCGTGGTAGCTTCTGCCCAAGCCTGTGCGGAAAATATTGTTGTGACAAACAGACTTAGGTCTAGATAATCACGCCAAAAGTACAACGCACACGCATTTGTGCGCACTCAGTGTACAGCCTGTTCACTGTAAAATGGGCTTTTTTGAAAGCCCTGCTTAAGATATACTTGTATACACGTTGTGTATCCTTCCTCCCTATGTAAAATTAACATTGCCATTGGCCTCATCACTTTATTCATGCGTCGGTCAAATGAAACTGCGATATTATTAATAAAGTAAATACTTTACAAATTTGCTCGTTTTTACAGTTCGGTGCAGTAAAAAAAAAACAGAAAATGAAATAAATAATTTTAAGTTATCACAAATGGTTTCCTAACACTTTTTATTCGACGTTAAGATATGGAACTACTTTCCATTTATCATTACCAACTTTACTGGACGAATGTCACCAGTGCGCTAATTAAAATATATGCCTGCAGAGGCAGTGGCTTTTTTCTAAGGTTCATTTCTAAAGTGCTGACTTTATCGTGAACTGCCTTTAATCATATTTTGCATGACAACTATGTCTTACTAGGCAGTACCAACACACCGATTTTCTCTCTCTTTTATTCATATTAATAACGACAGGACTACTATAATGTAAATTTCACTAAAAATAGGATACTTTTATGTTAACAGAAGTGTGAAACCCTCGTGATACATATTCATCCCTTTGCATAAAGTAATCATTCTCTACTGCTAAACATATCACAACGAAAAATAATGCCATATGCAAAAAATCCAGAAAATAATTTTAGTACCTGGAAACGCCCTTATCGGTGAACCAAATAGACGAATATTTGCACCCTAGTTTCTATAAAGAAAAAAATAAATCTATAGCAGAGGCTACATATTCAAACATAATAATATAAATTTAATGAAAACTTAAGACGTGGTACTTATTTTTTGTACTCTAAACTTGAGACAGTTGTTTTTAGCAGTTGAATAACAGCAACCAACTGTTCCAGTTTTATTGTGTTCCCGGTTCTGCGACGAAGAGAAGCGAAATAAAAGTCAGGAAACTTGCAACAAACTTGTGAAACTTTAACAATTTGTAGATTGTGCTCTAGTGTAGCTCGGGAAAAGCTAATTTGATAATTTCTTTCTTGTTCTGAGAAAAACTCGCTTGGATGTACAGTCTTTGTTCAGCTAGTGTTTAACATTATCGCACAAGAACACCACAGCGCAGTAACAATGCTATTTCCAACGATAGAATTTATTTTTTTTATAGCCACTCAAAAGGGCATGTATTATTGACTGTAGATTCTCTCATACGATAAATGACGTTTGATTGGGTCAATATCAGCTCGGCTCTCCATTGGTTGATAACCGGCCAATAACGAACGCTAGAAAGTATAGGGTAGTGTCCGGTGTGTTATGGACCAATAGGAAGATGGTGAGTTCTAACACAGACACCAACAGAACCGGTGTTCTTGCAGTAGTGGATACAGGTGACTCACTTCTAATTTGTCTTAAGTGCCAGTAAATGCGCGCAGACCTCAATGTGTAAAACCCTCCCCTCCCCCGGGAAAGACATAGTGTGTTCAACTGTTCAACAGATGCGATTTTATTTTCACTGGTTAGAAACTTTCATCGCCGATTAATAAACAGAAATGTTTTCCTCATAAAGTTTTGTCTCAGATTTAACCGGAGAGTTTTATACCCCACGGCCAAACAAATAATACTCAAGCATATGCCCGAAAGTTTTCTTTGATACGCCAGACTGATTGAACATGTTAGAAATTTAAACATAATTAAGGTAAGTTATTAAAACTTAGAGACGATATTTCATGAAACTTAGGAAGAATGCCATGTAGTCATAAGTAGCCATAAGTCAGGAAATGTGATTTTCGAGAAAAGAGTACCACACAGACTGTAAACATTTTCTAGTTAACTTCCTAAACAGTATTGGAAATGTCTGTCCTGTATATAGGAGCACTCTTATTTAGCAAAAAGATTTCAGGACAAGTTGGTCGTGTTCCAAAGCACTTTAGTACACAACCAGTTCCGTGATTGGATCATCTGAATTGTTGCGTGCCTCATCTGTCTGCCCGCGATTCACGGACGGTCAGTATCGAATAAACTTAATTCCGATTAGTCCACTCATGCCAGACGTCACACAAAGATAACTCCCACCAAGGCGATGCGGGTTCAATCCCCGGCCGGTTCACTCCGGATTTTCGCATGTGGGGATCGATGCCGTTGATCGGCTGGTTTCCTCGGCGATCTCATGTTTCCCCCGTCCTTTCATTCCGGAGCTGCTTCATACCCGCCTCAATCACCCTCATCGGTAGGGACACCCAAATTTCGCGAAATGATTTACGTACATGCTAGATTTCAATACCCTATGGGCATTTCAATACTTTTCTTTTGGTTATTGGCAGCGTGTCTTTGTGAGAATATCTTCTACTTAACTGGCCAATCAGGATGAGGTAACTTCAATACTGTGCGCCTTTGATTCGCCGGCAGTCACCTAAGACATGTAACACGGAAACCATTCAATCACGAAAGTGGATCTGAGCTAAAGTGCTATGAAACACAGCTGGTCGTGAAATATTTTCTCGAAGTTCGGGTTTCCCTACCCGTCGACTCTGAAGAACTCGATGTTAAGATCCGTCCAAATCTCTTCACTCACTCACTCACTCACTCACAAAGACAAGCGGCCAATAGTCAAATGAAGGCTGCAAGTGTGCACATAAACGCATGGCATTGAAATCTAGCCTCCGCGATGGCCCTACCTATGAAGGAAACCATAGCGCACATCATGCTGGAAAACCTCAATGTACAGCGTAGCTGTTATTAAAAGTTGGGAATTCCCCTATGCACATGAAAGTTTCCTGAGCAACTGTAGGAACGCTGCCATACACGCATAAAAAAAAAAACGTCACCGATCGTACTTTCACTACACGTGTACAATAAACGTGGTAAATTCGCAAATAATTTCGTACAATGAGGCTAGAATTCACGTGTAAAACGAAAGTTATCTTTTGTTAGCCTGCCTATTATCTTAGTGAGAGGCATTGTGGTATTTGACTGGGGAAATCGGAATTTTAGACACCTGCGAATTTCGCGTTATTATTCGGGGGTACGTTAAAATTTAAACTTATGCACAATATCAATACGTTTCTCATTGGCCAAATACTTTATTTTACCGCATCGGATACCTCTGCAGCAATAGATGAACACTTCGAGTTTCTGCAATCCAATCACGCGTAGTCCAGTCAGAAAGGGCGTGACTTCACTCCTATGCAGCAGCCAATAGAGAAACGACGCCGGCTCTAGTGTAGACAGTAGTGTGAAGTTTAGTCTGATGCCGAATATTAACGTGAATTTCACATGACAAATGATGGCTGAGGGCCAGCCAGATATGGTCGTTGCAAAGTATTGTAAGCGCGTCCGGTGATGTGCGAAACCGCAGGATAGTTGCAAATGGGAACACAGAGACAGGGAGAAGTGTTAAATATTCCGTGATCGAACTGGGGACTCTAGCGACTAACCAGTGAGTGACCTTGGGTACCCAGTCAACGCCGCCCGTGTCGCTTAAGACGTTCTCGAAGCGCGGTGGGCCAGCAGGTAATGTGCTGCACACACAGGTATGCCCCGGGGGAGGTAATTAACAAAGTTTCTCCCCTCCCACGTGTACTACAGAGTTGCTGGGGGTGGGTAATGGGGGAGTAGGCAGTAAATTAGGAGGCTCTTTGTATTTCGCCGACCCGCCGGCTTGGCGATATTTGCGTGCAGACCTACTTGACTAGCGTCTGGTTCGGCTCCTCGGAAACGTTCTGTAGCACTAGACCTTAGAAAGAACCGCCTTACGACTCGTGTAATGCATCCTCGAATCCCATTCTTATGTTTGTTACCACGTGGCTGCATGTACTTACCCAAAGGTGCAACCTACGAAACATGCAGCCATGAAGTTGAAACGGGGAGTCAATATTGAAGAGATTCCTTTTCAGTGGTATATCAGGGCATGCGTCAATTTTAAAGTTGACCGTCTCAAGCAAAAAGTATTCTGCGTGAAATTTATTGAGGAAAACTGGCACATTAAGGAAATATGCCAACTTTATGTTTAATATTATATTATCTAAAATGAAGTAGTAATAAAAATTACATTAAAAAACGACAATTTTTTAAAAAATATCTTAATGTGGTAGTATTTTCTGAGATAGTTCCGTTGGATTGTTTTGCTTGGAACAATTATCTTTAAAGTTGGTGTAATGACTATGTACTTAATGAGGTGCATCAGACACGATGGAAAGGTAGTTATGGAGTACTTCCCAAATACTACATCATGCGAAACACGTTATCGTTTTATGTATGAATGCTCATGCGTAAAAGAGGGTAAGAAAATTGCATTTTTTTATTTCGGATGATATACCGCAGCAAAAATTGAGGCGAAATGGCCAAAGTCGTGTAAAATACAAGAGAATAACCGAATTATTGCATAAAAAAAGAGGCTTCTTCGTGTTATAATAGTTTTATGTACCGCACAAGAAATTACGGTTTGCAAAATAGCTTGCCAAATAACAAGTCTGAGGTTTCGGTCACACAAACAGCAAACATTAACTAGCACAAGTGAGCTAATTAATTTCAGAAAAATCGTCCAGAATCCTCAAGAAATCCTTGTAAAAGCGCAAATAACATGTTTTGTACGGGACTCGGTCAGCGGCTCGAGGTGGAACTGCGCAGATGTCGGTTTAGCGAGTGTGTACCAGGTTAGAGCATGATCGGGACTGTTCGTCTTCACTTCGAGATCGGGGAATTGGTGATTAACGTCAGCAAACGAACTTTTAACTTCAGCCGAACGAAGCAAAGCACTTAGTTTTGGGCAGAAGCGAGTTGGGACTCTGAAACATTCCAGTTGAAATCGTGTAATCCAGGTTTGGAGAAGACTTAATCTGGGACGTATAATATCGTCCTGCTTAAGCGTGGGCTTGGAAGAGAAGTGAGGCTTAGTGAATCTTTCCATAGGCAGTGTGTCTCTCCAATACCAACTCGAATTCTCTTTGGCGCACAAGGACAAACGCCTTAACATCTTTGCGCCACAACATGCAATACACAATTGTGTTGCGTGTAGAAGCAACGGCAGGCGTCATGCAACGTTTCTTCAAAAACAGCACCCGACCAGACGTTTTATATACCCTCAAGAAATCCACCTTACAGACATCCACATTTATCACACATGTGACAACGGTTCCTCCGTCACAGCATTTTAGTGGTGTAATAAAAAGACGTTCTAGCGTATTCCGCCTGTTTCAATGTAATACACGCTTAATACGAGGAACGTAATTGTTGACACCAAACTAACACAGGAGTAACCAATATAAAAACATTTTGGATTGAGAAACAGACAGAAAGAAGGTATAAGTATTTGTAGTATCAAACAAAATCTTCAATAACGCACGAGATTTTTGTGGATAGCTGGGGAGAAATTTGTTTGCAATTTGTTCCGTGGAAGTCTGAGCCAGCTTGAATCCGGAATGTGCGTAGAAGGAACATTATATATATGTATGTATATATGTATGTATATATATATATATATATATATATATATATATATATATATATATATATATATATATAATATATAGTCAATGATTCGAGTATGTAACTGTTTGAATTAGTTATATAAATAAACATATTATGTTCTACAGGCTTTCATTAGCTAACCAGGTATAGTCACTAAGATGTACTTGGGACTGGCTTACACCGCGCTCGTACTACGAACAAATTTTAATATTAAAAATGGCCGTCATTCTAAAATTCATAAGTTTCGGTAATGAAAACATATTTTCAAGACATACATAAGAACTTCTTATCAATAGATTTTGTAGGCCCTAGTTACTTTTTTTTCAGCTGTTTTTAATCAATTAACCAATATTTTGAAATAATTATTGCTATGCAAGTAATAAACACAGTGTTTTTACTCCACCACACATGGAAGTTAACGTCTAAGGCTGAAGTAAAATGTATTTATTGAATATTATTCCGAATGAGAGCGATTTTTTTAAAGTGCTCTCTTTACCGTCAATAGCCTTTACTTACCAGGACGACAGATAAATTACGAATACAGAAATTAAATAGACACTTGTACCGCGAACAGACCATCAACATGTGAGGACGCCGTTCACCAATTACAGTCCGTCAACATTACTCGCCAACCGATAGTTCAACCAATGGGGAATCTCGCGACACGCAACAGCCAGTCAGACACAAGGCCTATTCCAGGGCATCGCTCAGCCAATCACAGAAAGGGTTACGCCCACATGAAACTAACAGCCACGCCATTCCGTCAGGGGCTGCGGCGGTGCAGTGACTAGAGCACTCGCCTCTCAAATAGGCGAACTGGGTTTCGACTCCCGGCGGGGTCGCTTTCGAATTCTCGTACGTGGGAATCGCACCAGACGATGCTGCTGGTCGGCGGGTTTTCTCAAGGATATCCTGTTTCCCCCCACCCTTGCACTCCGGCGCTTCTCCTTACTCGTATCACTTCACCCACATCGGCTCCCAAGACCTCCATGTTAAGAGCCACCCAAATATCTCCTCTCCTATCAGCTCCGGAACTGCAGCCACTTAAAAAGTAGATGAGTTTTGAATCTATTGGGGGTCTGTGGAATGAACTTGAGAAATTTTCTGATCGCTACCTAAAAGACATTTCCCGGAATTAGCATTTTAAAAGAATTTTTAAAAGAAGATATCTCTGAGAGAAATACTGTTCATTAAGACCGTAGGGAATAGCTAACAAGAAAAAAAAAATGTTCTGTCGATACTTGAGAATGCGACACGCATTCAACTGAAGAATGTTAAGTCCCCAGTCGTCGTGACTCGACTAACGTGAAAGCCAACCAGGAACATTGGCAACCCTGGTCACGAAGTGCATCCAATTCGTCGGGTTCCCACTGGCCCGCCCTCCCTGTTTCAACTCCCTGACCTTTGCTAACACGAGTTACCTTTCCGCGAGCCGAGACAACCTCCGAGAAAAGGATAAGCAGCCGGGCGTGTTAGGCCTCGTCCACAATAGCTCGTCCGCAGTTGAATGGTCCGCGGACCTACTTAGTCCGCGGACACATGTCCCAATGTGCGTGTCTGCAATGACGACGCCAGAAGCTAATATTTCCAACGCTGGCACCAGAGTGCACCAAATTAGACGGCCGTCCGAAGCTACGCTTTCAGACACTGAAACTAGAGTGCACCCAGATCGGCGCCTCAATAAACTGCATTAGATTACTCGTAAATATTGATCTTTCTAGCTAATTAAGGAACGAGGTGGCGCAAATGGTAACTCACTGGACTCGCGCTCGGGAGGGCCCGGGTTCGGTTCCCGGTCCAACCATCCTGATTTCGGCCTTCCATGGTTTCCCGAAATCACTCCAGGCGAATGCTGAGATGGGTCCCTAACAAAGGCCATGGCCGATTCCTTCCCATTCCTTCCTCAATCACTTCTCCCTGTGCAATTTGCACCGTCTCCTTTGACCTAGCTGTCGACGATATGTTAAGCCCAGCTACCTATCTACCTACCTTCTAGTTTATTTTATTTGGTTTTCTAATTCGAATTGTACCAATGAGTACGTTTTGATTTTGCTTCAATTTAACTTCTTCTGGAATATTTTTTTTTTGTTCTAGTCAGGGCATTTTTATATTTTTACTTATTACAGTTTCATTTTCGCGGTTACGGGATTAAAGGTTACTGATTAAAAATAATAGCGAGTTTTAATTATAACAATAAATAACACACACACTATTTACTTTTACCGTTTGTACGCGATAAAATGTAAACAAAACAAACAATTTGGTACACGTCCGCGGACGAAAGTTGAAGTTGGCGAATGATCTTGGGACATGGGACCTTGGGGCATTGGAACGGCGAGCTGTGACGCCAGAGTGTCACGTTCACCAATCAGCGGTTAGGCGTCCGCGGACAAGTTATTGTGGACTAGGCCTTATTGTCGACATTTTGAAACCCAGGAGCCGTAATGCTTTCTTCCGTTCTGTTTGGATTAGGACAGAGCTCTTTAGGAGCATGCTGTCCCTTCATGGAGGCAGAAACATTCATAGGGCATCCTGTTTTCTTGCGAAAAGATTTATGGGCATTGAAGGCCACGGTGGTGTAGTGGTTAGACTACTCGCCTCCCACCAAGGCGAATCTGGTTAGATTCTCGGCGGGGTCGCTCCCGGATTTTCCCATGTGGGAATTGTGGCTGACGGTGCCGTTGTTCAGCGTATGGGGTCGGCATGACCAAGAATATGAATGCCACAATAGTGCCAACTAACTTCCGATACAACCAAATCTGATCACCGAGTTCCATCTTCATCTTCTTACGTGAATACATAGACACATTTCCAAAAACACTAATCACAGCAGTATTGTCTGCCTTGCGCTCATGAACTGGAAAAGTCTTCCAACAGATCATCCTGTTTGGATCACTCTCACCAATCTCCTTTGGTGCAGGCTTCTTCTCGACATGAGACATTCTGAAGAAACACATTTCCAACAAACCACTGCCAGCTTTAGCGGTTATTCCTTGAAGACCAAAACGGTACAAAAAAGACAACAAAATATAACTCTCTTCTATATCAAGGAACTTAACTGACCATGACATATAATAATAATTGACATCCTTATTAAAATACCCTATATTACGATAAACCTTCCTCGGGTAATAGCCAGAAAAACGAATTCGCCTCTGATTCATTTCAGGATGAAGTCTGCAAAAATACATAATCAATAATGTTAATAATCGTAAAAATTAATATAATATGTAAAAAGAAATTAAACCAATAATAAAACACAGATGCATACCTCAAAACAAGGTAAGAACACAAAAAAAAAAACCGAATACAGAAAAGTCCAGGATCAGCCCGCACCTACTGCTTTAACCTACTATCTCGGCATTTAACATTCGAATGGGAAACTCCGCGGCAGCGCTCCGTATATCTAGACGTTGCCGCTACGTGCTCTTAAGACCATGATGTTAGGAGCCGCCCAAATCTCTTCACTCACTTTATGGGCAGTCTAGACTTCAACCTCGTAAGCGCACACTTCCAAAATTCCATTGACTATTGGCCGCGAGTATCTGTGAAAATCTACTTTTAGGCTACTCTGCTAGGCAAATCACGCTTAAGTTACCGCGACACTTAATTTCTGTGATTGACTGGCAGACACCTAAATCGCGTAAACATTAATATCATCAAACCGCGAAATAGGTATTGAACTAACATCTTGTGCAGTACAACTAGTCGTGGAATATTTTCGCGAAAAACGGGTGGCAATAAATTTTACGATTTCGGAGATGTACGAGCTGATCGAAAACAAAAATATTTCTCTCCCTGCGTAGCCACGTGATACGCGGGCAAAGGGCCATTAAGGTTTCATTTATGTAAAATATCCCCTCTATCGCTTACACAATTTAATGGAAATATAAATCTTTTTTAGCACTAAAATATGGATTTAATCGCTTTTCAGAATAGTTACTCTTGGGACGCAAATTAGAGAATAAATCAATTCAACTTATGCCTTTCAGCTCTAAGCCATTAGATTCAAATATTTAATACTTTTTAATATTTTCTCATTAAAATACTGGCTATATTTATATAAGTTTCAATAAATTTTATAAAACATTTGTTTAGGTGTGTCAAACTGATAAACAACATTTGAAAGTTTTCCAGTTGGTATTATGGAGTTAACGCGTTTAAAAAGTTGTTTTCACTTTGTCGTGTTAAAATTTCTAACAATAATTTGGACGTTTAAAGACTAAGATTAAAAAACACTTCTTGAGATAGAGGAAACTTTACATTAAAGTAAAAGTTTGAAACCTGTAAAGTTAATGACATGTATCAGATAACCTACTCAAATGTACTCAGAATCAACTAAACAGGTTAACACCTTAATCAAAAATTTTTTTACCAAATTAAATTTTACTGGCATAATTTAATTTCTTTTAACTTCCAAATACCATAAAAACAAAATTAGCAATATCCTTATCTTTATATGTGAACGCACATGCACGCATAAATAAAGGCGATGTGCAGAGCAAGGGAACATTTTCCGAGTTCATACGCCATGCAGTAGATTTCAATATCCTTAGTCTACTTGAGTCACTCTTTGTCGAGTCTTGACGTCACTATACGGTAGTTACCCCAGGCGTATTTCTTCCAAGCAGGTAAACATTCTAACTAATGAATAATTTAATTTCGAATTAAGGAACACCCTACGAATTCCTGCAGCCAACGGTGATCTTTACAAAGGAAATTATGAACCATCCGGAATACAGTGAACTAGGAAAGAACACAAACATGAATGTTAGGTAAAATGGTGGATTCAATATTGTTAAAGAGCCAACTAATTATCTCTCGAATTTAGGGATATGTAATGCTTTCATGACATAATACAAATTGTCATTTGATATAAATATCTAAACATTTGAAACGAATATTTATAATGTATTTTTCTTAGCAAAAATAAGAGAATTTAAAAAATAAATTATTGATACGTAAAGCATAAGAGTTGAGTGGAGAGATTTGCACGGCTCTTAACATGGAGGTCTTGAGAACCGATGAGGGTGTAGTGAGGTGAATGAGGTTCAGCGCCGGAATGCAAGGGCGGGGGTAACTGGATACCCCCGAGGAAACCCGTCGACCAGCGGCATCGTCCGGCACGATGCCCACGTGCGAAAATCAGGGAAGTCGGGAAGCGAATGCGTTTCGCTACTTAAGTGGGAGGCGAATATATTGACAACTACACCCCCGCGGCCCACATTTCAAAACATAATTTAAGTTCAAATTTTGGTTTCATCTAACGTGTTTATTCAAGTCACATAAGTGGCATGTTGATGTCTCTTTCAAAAACGACACTTGGTTTACCTGCGTTATGTGTTTACATTTTGGCTGATTTGCCTTTAAATATATTCCCTTGAATTAAATTAATACAGACGAACAACATGAAATTTTCTAAGAAATTTTCTTTACCGCGTTCTAATATCATGGCCAATTCCTTTGAGCTGTAGCCTAATACTTTAAAATAGGTTCCAGTTTGAGATTTGCACGATATACAGATTTTAATCTCGTGTTGTTCCTTTCATTCTATTATTTTAATATAATTTTCCTCCATTGGAATATTTTTATCATACTATTTTTTAATACAACACCGAAAAAGGACAAAACCGAAAAAGGACAAAATATGTAATAAATTAAGAAAATGTTATTATCTTTAATGCCCGTTAAAGATACTGCACCGGCTAGTAGCAGTAACATTTAAATAGGAAATACCATGTTAAGAAAATTTCGCGTCTTTGCGTTAATTTTGAAGACAGGCATTTCAAGCAATAATTTATTTTTCGCGAATTTTTTTAGGACAATTTCCCTACAGCGGATGTGTGTCCATAACATGTATAGCCTGTTTGCAAGGAGTTTTTTAAAATGTATTTTTTACAATAAATAGATATTGCTTATCTACATTGAAAATATACGCCCGTAAAATTCTTTTCCTTAAAAGAATTTGTGAAGAATAATTTTTTTTAACGCTTATCTTTAATATTACGCACTGTGGCGAAAGTTCCTTAACATAATATTTCCTATTTCAATTTCGTAGCTGTCATCTGGTAGGCAGTGCCCTTAAGTAATATAAAACACATCAGATAACTTCAATTTTGATACTGGCAAGAAAAAATTTTTATGGAACCCTGTCCCCAACCAGTGGCTAATAAGATGTTTAAGATGCGAGACGTGAAATTATGATTGTATACATGAAATTGCGATTGATATTAGCAGAGAGAGAGAGAGAGAGAGAGAGAGAGAGAGAGAGAGAGAGAGAGAGAGAGAGAGAGAGAGAGAGAGAGAGAGAGAGAGAGAGAGAGAGAGAGAGAGAGAGAGAGAGAGAGAGAGAGAGAGAGAGAGAGAGAGAGAGAGAGAGAGAGAGAGAGAGGAGAGAGAGAGAGAGAGAGAGAGAGAGAGAGAGAGAGAGAGAGAGAGAGAGAGAGAGAGAGAGAGAGAGAGAGAGAGAGAGTGTGTGTGTGTGTGTGTGTTTCCCAGGGTTGCACAGTTGTGGCGCAATGTTCGACCTGCCTGGAACTCGTCGTGATTCCGTATCAGTCTCGGACTAAAGAACCCTGGAACACTGAATAAATTTTGTACGGTTTCACATTATATAACAATTTCTTCAACTGGGATGGCTCACATCAGAAGCTGGTTGGGAAGATTTACTCGAGGTTAAACCGTTAAAGCGCCAAACGTGACCTGCCTGGGCCTAGTCACGATTCCTCACTAACTCCAAGTCAGTAGTCGCAGCTAACCCTGTGCTGGTATAAAGAACAGTCAACAGTACCGGCTGTTGACGATAAAGCGAGCACTTCTGATATCAATCTTAGAAAATAATCACTGCTCCTATTGGCATATATTTTAACAAGCGGACTGAGTGGCATGCGCCCAGTAAAGTTGGTAACCATGGAGAGAAAGTAAATCCATGCCTTGACGTCGAATTAAAAGTGTCATGTGAACATTTGCGAAAACTTAAATGATTTATTTTTCTTTCTGATTTTATAATGCATCAAATGTAAGAATTAGCATATTTATATAGTTAGACAGTTTCACTGAACCACCGCACGAAAAAAAAAAGGGATAAGCCGATGGCAGGGTTAATTTTTCATAAGGCGAAAGAATACACATGGTGCATGCATGTATATTTTAAGCAGGGCTTTCAAAAGCGCTAAGTTTACCGTGAATAACTTATGATTAGAGACCCGAGAAATTCGCGAGTGCAATGACCTGTAGGCTAGACTTCACAGTCTTATATACTCTCGTACAGATATCAACTGTGTATTTGTTGATTGTTGTGGTAGTGAAAGGCGGTGGTTGGGCGCACAATTTATTCCACGTTTGTTATTGGCTCATTATTCCCCAGGAAGTGTCAAACAACACATCGGCCAATTACAAAAGTTACATGAACGTGCAAGTATGTGAATTCCAACTTGTCTAGAAATGAACTCGCGAAATTCTCGGACACAAAATTCTAAGCTATTCAAATCCAGCTCGCGAACTTTTCGCCCGGCCTGAGCCCCTTGTCGTTTGTCTCAGCGGAAGGGGGGAAGTAAAAGTTTCGCGATGAGAAAACAGAAGAGTGGGCTGGCAGGGGAATGCTCCGGGGTCGGAGGTCAGACGATTCCTCCCCGGAAGGCCGGCGGACTAATTGAAACGTCGCGCCCGCTCGAGTCTGGAGCGTGGTTGTCCCTCACGCGCGGCCACACTTAACAGAGGTAATTCCCTTAATTGGTGGAGGGGGTGCGGTAGGTATAAAGGGGTGGTAGATAGGGGTTGGGAGAGTGGGAGCGGGTAGGCGGGGTAGGACTGCGGCGTGATGGGCCGTCGAGCAAATGGGCTAATGGCAGTCGGCACTGTCTCGCGGGTGGCCTGGATTGCAGGCGCAGAAATACTTTCACCCGCTAGAGCGCACACTGGCTAAGGCCGTGTCCGAACTCCGATATATACTTGCATACTTAGATCCTTGCATACGTCGCTTACCCTTGGCCCCAAACTTGATGAATTCGGACAGGCAGTCTTGTTGGCTTCGGTCACAGTTATTAGCCAGCTAACCACTTTAAATGTTCATGTATTCCGATTAAGTATTTGATAATTGCCGAAGGTTTTAGGGGTTAATAAAATATGAAATAATATTTAAATTTAATTTACATTAACCTTTATTGCCTTGCATTATTGTATGTAAGTTCAGTTTGGATTGCTTTCTTTATCTTAGCATCTGTAGGTTAGGAACATAGGCCTAGTACGAATTTATTGCTTAGACTTTTTTTAAGGTAAAACTTACGTAAATTATTTATTCAGCTCAAAATTATATGTCTACGAAGTAGTACTGTTGCCCTATTAAACTATAAATCATCAAATAATAATGTCAGAAATTAATTGTAACCTACAAATAGCTTCTCAAAATGGCGGCGCATATTCCACAAGTATGCGAGAAGTATACAAATTCGTCTCATTATATACTTGCATACTTCACTTACAGTTCGGACAGCATTTATGACTTCACTTTCAGGGACAGGTAGGCACAAGTATATACTTCAGGTAAATTCGGACACAGCCCGAGCAAACAGTGACGAAATGGCACGGGCGGTTCGTTCGTCGTCGGCTAACTCGTTCTCTGGTTGGCTTCTCGAGGCTCTGAAAACGGGCATCGCGTCTGATCGGCTAGTCTATTCACGGGTACTTCACACTTTTCTGAAGCCCTTCTAAAGTTCTACTTCCAGGATATTCCTCCGCCTCATGCAAATAAAGCTCAATCGAGTCTAAAACGGGACACCGAACCGCATTCGTGCGCACTCAGTGAAATATAATTTTTCATCCAAAATGCCTATAGCTAATTTATTTTTCAGATTAGTTATAATTGAAATATTACAATTAAGACAGAAAGTAATTAAAAACAATTTAACCTTAAAAAAATTGTGTTAGGATGTGTTGGGGACACGGCCGTTTGTTCTACGCGAATACGTCTACGTTGACTCGCTCGGACGTCCTGATGTTTATTTTACGTTCCCGGCGCCACTTCACTCGATCATGTGGTGTTTTATGGATATCACTGGATTACTTTTGAGATGCTCTATCTAACCGTATACGATTTCTGTATTTCGACTTGACTTTTTGATAAGTATAAGCCGAAATTGTGTTAACATTTCTTAATTTTTTACATTAAACTCATACAATTTCACCATAACCACGCCACACAAATGTTTTTATACACACAATCGATTGATCTTGACGAGAGCTGTCGATTGAAACCTAAACGAGCGTCGTAGCTTCTCCTAGCCAAAAGTTATACTACGCGGAATTTATGAGACGCTGTGGCATATTCTTAATCCTTTGGCAATCGAGCTGTGTAATTGAATTTTTAATGTAGACGATATATTAGGAGCAGCAATGCCAAACTGTATCCCCCGATTTTGTTATCATTGGATTTTCTGGATTGCCTCCCGCTGTGGTTGCAAATTTAAAGACGTATTCACGTAAATAAGATTACTTTATGTAAAAAAAAGTATGGAACTTTCGTGATACATGAGGACATATCTAGACAACAATGAAGAACGCCATACTTGGGGTGATTTTTCTAACATTTTATTTTAAAAATGACAAGAAACCGCGAATTGACTATACCGCACACTGAGAGCACAGCTACCAACATAGTAAATTCTCTGTATGTATAGGGCCTAAAATATATTTGGTTGTACGAGAAAATATTTTGTTGAGTAAACAAAAATTGAAAAACAACAAAACTAATTTCGTTCATCTAACAAATCACAAAAACTCTGAGTTGAGCCAAACGAAATTACGGCTGTCAACAAAATATTTTGTTGAATCAACTATATATATTTATTTGTTTGACCACCCTTTTCTTCGCTTCGTTCGAAAATAAGACTCGAAAGTTTTTTGCATTTTTTTGACAGAATAGTAACGTGTTCGTTAAGGAATTTGTTGTTGTTTTTTTTAATAATGGTTAAAACACCCTAAGAAAGCACGTTCAACAGGAAACAGAAAAGGGAAGCTTTAAAATTCAAAATATTTTTGTGCACGTGGTCCGAATATTATTTGTATGCCTTAAAAAAAAACCAGTCAAATTTTATCAAGAGTCGCTTTAGATGATGTTGCTAAGGAGTAACGCTCAGGCGCATGTGATCTAAGTTGAAATTTCGGCCAGGCTTCCGAGTTTTCTAAATTAACCGAAACAATTTAATGTTCGTAAAGTCAAGCTAAACTTTCGTTGTACCAAACAGATCTTTGTACGAGCAAGCAATATTAACAAGAAACTATATTAACTTCCGTAAAAATGCAACACCAAGAGGGATAGTTTTGATTAAAAAGAATTTATACCACAGATTAGGTACATGACAATAGACAATAAATTAGAAATACAGAATAGTACATTATCTGTGTCCTTGAGAATACAGTATGGTGTGAAGCCCCACGTGCTTCTAAACGTAGCGGCATGGAATAAAAAGGACCAGGATATGACCTTAGGGAATATCTCTCCACGCTGTTTGTATACTAGTCCATGAGTATGACCCTGGGGAACCTCTTTCCACGCTGTTTGTATACGAGTCCATAAAGAATCAACAGCAGTTGCTGGGGGACCGTGACGAACAAGTCGCCGACCAACCATATCCCAGAAATATTCGATGTGCGACATGTCAGGCGAACGTGCAGGCCAGGGAAGCGTTGGTACCCGTCGTTCATTGAAGGAGGATTACACATTCCTCGCCATATGTGACCGGGCATGGTCCTGTTGAAAAATGGCACGTGGAGTCGCCTGAAGGAGGGGCTGTACCTCGGGCTCTAAAACTTCCCTGATGTAGCGGTTGCCCTCAATACGTAGGAGTCGAGATCGCATTGTTATACTCAGATTGTTTTATATGGCGTTAATGGTAAGTGAACTACAAACCATCAATATACAAACGTGCTTTCACTGTATCTTTTTACTTTAGATAACAAAGCTAAGCTCACACTCGTCTGATGGATGGTGTTATAAGCTACAAAGTATCTACTTAGGGAAGATCTACTTCTTTAAATATTAATTTAATAATCCAGCGCTAAACGCTTAACTACCACTGTAGTTAAGCGCGCAACTCGAGAAGGCCAACAGTTACCTGAGTCGGTCGTCCCCCTCGACGACGACGTATCTTCAGCCGGTGCTCACATGTGACGGACAGCAATGACAACCCCTGGCCTTGCTGCCTCAGCTCTCAGTGCTTTGATAGTCTGGCCGCGGTGCTGCCACTCTTCCCGCAGCTCGACCTCTCTCTGCTGACTCTAACTCAGAGAATATTCATCCCCCCCCCGAGGGGTGCATGAAAACAGCCAGGCCCCAACCCCCTGGCCCTGGCCCTGTGTCTGGCAGCTGCACCAGCACAAATCGTGCCTTTGTGTCTTCGAGCCGGTGCGCCGGTTTGATGTCTGGCCACTTCTCCAGCGGCTTTTCGTCAATGTCAAACTTCTCCTTTTTTATTTTGACGCCACCTGGCAATAGATGTTCAGGATATTTTGGCTCCTCCTTCTTGACCTTGACAAGATAGAGGTTGGAGAAGGTCACCGGGGCATTGGAAGAGTCGGGCTATACGGTTGGGTCATCCAGGAAGTCTTCCTTGAAGAGCTGGCTCAGCTCCTGTTCCTCCTCCTGCATGTCCACATTGTTGTTCAGGTTCAGCTTCGGCTTGGGGATGTAGTCTTAATGCTCATACATGACACGTACCGTATATGCGAGTAGGTTTACGGGTTATATGAATATACGAGTGCTAGAAGGACAACACTTTTGCATCGTCCGCGAAAAAGTGTTTTATAAGAGCCATTATAGATCTCTCTGACGCAAAGACTAATATTCAGAATAGACAAAACAACCGGGCAGATGAGTTATTGCAGGATAACATTAATTTATTGACGAAGTTAGATACCCATTCAATAGGTAAAACAGCTTGTTTTATCCAATGGCGCACCAAACCATTATGCTTGGCGATTATTCGCTATGGCGGTCCACGATGCAGGCGGCCAGATTGCTGTCGCCACGGTAACGTCTAACACGCATGCAGCCATCACTGTAGGACAGGTTGAAGCGGGACTCATCCGAAGACAAATTTTGCCGTTCAGCTCGCCGGCGACGGCGTTCATGTGCCCATTGCAGTCTGAAGCATTTGTGGTTTCCGGACAATAGAAGCCGACGTAATGACATGCGTGTCATCAGTCCAGCCCGCAGCAGACGCTGCGGGCTGGACATCAGTCGACGCTGACAGGTCCACACACGTTGCAGTGTTCCAGTATCGAGCCAACACTGAGGACGAGGTTGTACGGTCCGTTATGGCCATGCAGACAAGATGGCGATCATCCCGTGCTGTGCTCACATTGCGTGGTCCAGTACCCACTCGTCGCTGCGTACGACCATCTTCTATCCACTGGTACCACACACGCATCACTGTCGTAGCAGCACGCCCTGCACGAGCCGGTATGACACGGTATGACAAACCCGTTCGAACTCACCCACATGCTGATATGGCACCCTTTGACTTCGACGATCCATTCTGGCACTTGCTTTTATATCGTTTGATGGCTCTTCACTGACTGAGCTTTTCGTAACACTGACCTTTCCGGTCACACCAAAGAGGGCGCTGCTCTGTTTAAGTGTACTCCATCTCTCTGCAATCATAATCACTCATTGCTGGTACACAGTTCTACTAATCGTCCGAGTTTGGATTCATTCGGCCCATATTTCCGGGTGTTGCGATTTTACATAAAATAGTTTATATTTCGTTGTCCCAAAAAAATATTTTTTTGAGGTAAAGAAAACTCGAAAAGCGACAAAATCAACTTTGTTCATCTAAAAAATGCACACTTTAATAAACGAAACTATTGTGACGGGATAAAATTTTTTGTTGAATCAAAATATATATTTATTTTGCCACCCATTTGATTGTCTTCATTCGTAAATACAGCTCGAGTGTTTGTATTCATTTTTTTTGGTGGCTGGACCGCGATTTCTGAGCGGTTAGCCTGCTCGCATCTCACCTCGGCAAACCGGGTTCAATCCCTGGTCGACTCACTACGGATTTTCGCAAGTGGGAATCGTGCCGGACGATGCCACTGGTTAGTGGGTTATCTCGGGGATCTTCCGTTTCCCTTGTCCCTTCATTAAGGCGCTGCTCCATACTCACCTCACTTGACCCTCATCGGCTCTCAAGACCTTGATGTTAAGAGCCGCCCAAAACTCTTCACTCACTATCACAACAATAGCATCAGTGTCTGAAAAGGACTTAGACACGGAATAATTCATTACGGGTAGAGACATACAAAATTCGCGTTATTTTTTACAAGTTGTAATTTAACCAAATGTACGAATTTTCGTTGGACCACACTTCATTTGACATGACTTTGCGCGAGTGAATGCACAGGTTATAACGGCGTGTACGAATCATGCGCGGTCTTTTCAGGAGGGGAATGGTTTCACACACAGTAAATAGCCAATTAATTAGCGAAACCTGTAGCAGTGTCCACAGGGTTGTTAAATATACCGCGATACCTAAGAATAACGCGGATTTTGCAGGTCCCTAATTATGAGTAGAGCAGTACACACACCAGAACTGTCTTCCGTGTATTTAAGATTCGCGATTTCAGTCGCCAACTTCCTATTCCAACCAGTGGGAAATAGCCAGTAAACTGATTTATTAAACACACTTAGCATTAACGTAGTAACGTAATCAGGGCTTCATCGTCCCGCCTTTCTTCTCAACTGATGTGTTCTGGAGAAGACGTGAGATACAGCATACTCCCACCAACAATTTCTGACGTCCCCGTACTAGCTTCTTCTTTCAAACTTTCGCCTAAGATATAACATATGTAGAGGTGAAGGTTTATCGCGGGAAGAGCTGACTGTTTGCTAGGATTCAACGTACTGTACACGTGACCGACCGTTTTCTTTCCTTATTGGCTGTCAGGCATGTATGACGCTACTATCCGATTTCACTGGATCAATGGGGATTCTGATACTATAAGGCAGAACGTTCGTGATTGGTCTGCAAACAACTTAGCCGAGTCAAAATCTTGTTCATCCAGTCACGAAAGAATGAACATGTGGTAAATAGGGACGCCTAAATTCGCGAAAACATATCACGACCAGTTGTATCTCATAACACTTTAGCTCAAATCCACTTTCGTAATTGGATGGTTTCCGTGTAATAACGCTAATCACAGACGCGCTGTATTGAGGCTACCTAATTGTGATTGGCCAAACAAGTTGGAGAAGATCTTCTCACAAAAACACGCTACCAATAAGCAAGAGGCACCAGGGAGTTCTAAGGGGATAAAAACAGCTGTGTTTCCTGGAGTAGGCACGCCTATGTGTGTTATCTTTAACTAGAGACCTGCAGAATTCGCGTTATTATTTCAGAACACGTTGAATTATAAACAAGTGTACTTCTGGAATACTTTTTGTTATTGTACCATACTTTATTTGACACGCCCTGAGTAACTCTGTGTCAATAAATGAACACTTCACTATTGAGTGCCCCAATCACTCTCAGTTCAATCATAAAAGGAATGGCTTCACATCTATGCATCAGCCATTGGTAAAACGACACCGGCTCCTTTGTATAAAATATTGTCAAGTTTAGCCAGATGCCAAATAATAACTCGAATTCGGCATGTTTCTGTCTATAACTTGGGACACCCGAGTTTCACGGAAATCTTTCACGACCGTTTGTTTTTCGAAACACTTTAGCTCAGACCCACTCTCATGATTGGATGGTTTCCGTGCAACGCGAATCACAGATGTGGATTATTGAAGGAACATAGTTGTGTCGGGCCAGTCAATTAGGACATCTTCTCACAAAGACACGCCACCAATAAGCGAATGATACATGTTGGCATGCCCTTAGGGTATCTAAATCTAACAAGTGCGGAAATATTTTTGGACGTCCGTATCTACGGCGACAGGAAAATTTCGTCACATTACATTGACGGATTTCATGCAGCCGATGATATTTCTCGTCTGCCTCAGCCTCATCGCTGGCTACGAGCCATGGACGACCTCGGAGACTACTTTGAAGCTCGTACACGTACGATAAGTACCCGTTCAAATGAGTGTATGCAGTTTTTATGAGAATATGTCAATTTAACGGTGATTTCAAGCAGCCATGTTTGTCTTTGTTCCCTGCCGGATGTTCCTGCATCCATGGCCTAAGTAGTAACATTTTTAAAACCTACATATCGTACACTTTCATCTGTACATAGTACGTTTCCTGTGTTGGAACATTTTCGGGAGATGAACAATAGTTGCCATGACTTCTGAATCAGCCCTCATATAACAAGTCAGTGTGAAAAATACAGGTTATATTACCTGTTACATGTGAAACGATATTTGATTGGAAGACAGTCAACTCTGTGCTCCATTGTCTGAGAGCAAGCCAATGATATAATCTATCCAGTGGAGTTACTGTTTCGAATATGGTGTTAACTATTAAGACGGGGGGGGGGGGGGGGGGGGGGGGGGGGTAAGTGAAAAAGTAAAGGCCAACATAAATGTGGTTCCTACAATGGAGGGTGTTACAGACACCATTACAGGTTGCCTTGAAAGCCAGTCGATGTGTAATTAGTAGAGACCTGCAAGATTCGCGTTATTATTTGAGGACAGTTTAAACTTAAAACACTTTTTCCTTTGTACTACGTTTGTCTTTGGACCATGCTTTATTTGACACGCCCCCAGTAAATCTGCACCAATAGATAAACACTTCACAATCGTGTTCCCCAATCACACGCAGTTCACTCAGAAAGGGAGAGACTTCACATCTGGTCAGCATCCAATGGGGAAACGTCGCCGGCTAGAGTATATACAGAACTGTGCATTTTAGCTTGATCCCATAAAATAACGCGAATTTTGCAGGTCCCTAGTAATAGATAGGGATAGGTGTATTTTGCAAAAAAATATTTCTGGCCATGCTAGACTTCAATAACTTAAGTCCACAACCACCACCTCCTTTTGTTATTGGCCTCGTGTCTACGCGAGAAAGCACATGTTCTTATTTGACCGGGCCAATCGTAATAAAGTACTCCGATACTGAACGTCTATGATTCATAACCAAACACTTGAGGCGCATGTGGTATTTAAAATCGTCCAACCACGAAAGTGCATATGGATAAAAGTGTTTTGGAGTACTACTGGTCTTGAAATCATTTCGCGAAAAACACCTGTCCCTATTAATGAGTGCAAAGTGTTAAATTAGCTCACTTTCACGATTTCATATAATACGCTTCAAAATTTGTTCCTCTTTGATTTTAGCATAAACTTCCTGATGCCAGATCTTGTTATCGAGTCACTCAGAGACACATCTTCCTGGCAGAGATGCCACACAAACGGAAGAATTTCTTTGAGTTGTGGTGAATATTTTGGGAAGCGCGCCAGTTTCGCTTCAGAATTCTAGGGTTCAACTTTTCCCAGTCTTAATAGGTAAAAGTAAAAAAAAGTTTAAAAGTTTTCGGAGCGAAGATAGGGAGGAATGGCGCAAGGAAGGCAAGGAGTGGGGGCTGGGAAGGACCGTAGCACACGCGTAAAAAAAAGTCTTCATTTCGTGGTAGAGGCGTAGTAAAAGTTAAGGATCCACAGCAAGCAAACAACTGTTTTGCCGTTTTAGGTGGCTTCGAATTCCTTGCAGAGATTTTTTATTTTATATGAAAGTCTTAGTCGCAAGCAGAATCTGTGATAAACCGCGCTGCACTACCATTGTATTGCATTCCACGAGTCAGATCTAACAACTACTACCTAAGAAATGTTTGAAGTCTTGGTGACATGAATTCAACACGAATCTAACAGGTGAGAGGAAACAAAAGCTACCAACTTGTTTAAAACCAGTCCAGACCAAGTACACACAATTATGTAGCCTACGTATTGCTAGGAGCAGTGATTTATTGCGGAAAAATTTCGAGGCAATACACAGTTCCAAGCACTGTAGGATCGTACACCTTATTTTTATTGGCTAAAATATGTTATGGTCCTTGTCAACTGTTTGCGAACGAATCACGAAGGTTCAGTGTCGAAGGTATGGCATCCTGAGTGGCGGGTCAAATGTGGAAACGGCACCAACAGCCGATTTTTTTTTCTTCCGTAAAACATCACTGGCCCTGCAAATAGCACAGAAAGGTTATGTTTGTCAGGCACTGTAAAATGTGGTGCTCAGTGCACAATTATATTTCGTACAGATGACTGATTGGTAAATGTGTTCTTAGTCAGGGCTGGTTCACATCAATACCACAGAGCACAAATTCCATTTCTGTGACGAAACAGATGATGTGTCAGCTTAAGTTCAACACACATGAAAAATGTTTAACACTTTTCAATCTGTACGCATTCCGCATTGATAGGCTCTCAACGCAAGCTATATAGTGTCACTTATACCCACCATTATAGGAACGACATTTATGTTGCTCCCTGCTTTCCTATCTATCCCGTTTATTTATTTTTTGTGACTTTATTATCCAGGATGTTTCGTAACTTATCTTACAGACTTTGGGAGGTGATTTCTAATGTAAAAATACTATGAAAATGTCGAAATAACGTTCAAAGGTAGAAAACACGCCGCAAGTTGGCCTTAAAATTCGTCTTTATTTAATAATATGGAAACAAATTAATATTATGTTACGATAATTAAATATTGTAACTTAATATTAACTTTTTTTTTCATTTTATTAAATGAAAACGTTTTGAAACACCTACTTCACTGTATACAGTTTGTTACTGGCAGGCTGTCATCCATCGGAGTGACTCGTTGGTTGTTTCCCAGTGATATCTTTCACATGTAACAGGTGATACGATCTGTGTTGTTCATTTCAGTGTTTATATAAAAGATAATTAAGTTATGCTTCTTTCCCCAATACTTACTTCTGACGTGCTATAACTAGGGACATGAAAATTTCGTGACTTTAATCACCTGTATGCTAGGCTTCATAATCTTATATAAACTCATGCAGATATCAACTGCTCATTGGTTGCTTGTTGTGTTAGCACAATGCATGATCGTTATTTGCTCATTCATCTCCAAGAGGTGTGAAACAACGCGCCGACAATCGCAAAAGTAACGTGAGCGTACAAGTTTGTGTATTCCAACTTGTCTCGAAATGTATCCGCCGATTTTTCAGCTCCCCAGCTATAACATCCTAATAGATCCCAACAAGTACTAACGAAACAAACAACCTGTAGGGGAAGGTCCGGTGATACCGGACGGTGACTGGTATCGGACAAACATAGTTCATAGCTATCGACATGTGGAGCAGCACTTGTCAAGCTACTAGTGGTGCCATCTAGACAGGCGAGTCACAAGCTCGCGGCATTGAGATCATAGATAGAGTTGTTTCATAGTGAGTTGGTGTTTTGTCGTATATGCTTCGTTTGTGTCGACCAGTAGATAACTTTACTAGCAGACTGTGGCAAAAATTGTAAGTGTAATTGTCTTTCAAGTATACTAAAAGAAATGTTATTATATTGTAAATAATCTAACGTTTTAAAATTAGGTTTGTTCCAACGATAATTATTATAGAGATTTTTTATACTTCGCTCTACATTCGGGTGGTATCAGACAACAAACTGGCGGCTGGCATCGAACATCTTCAGTCGTTACCTCATCGACCTATCTGCTAATATCAGTGCCTCAATAAGTGGGAAGAGGGGATGGCAAAGTGTACATTGCCCTGGCCCCTTTTCAAATTCTGTCTATTTCTTTATTTTTTGTACATGTCATGTAGTTGTCAAATGAGAAAAAAATTAAATTTATTAAGGTGTCAAAAATTTATAAAAATTGCATGCAATTATATAACCCCCTAAGTTCGATCTTTTGTTTTGCTACTGGCTAAGATAAAATTCTATATTCCCTGGTCTTCCTTAATAGTGAGAGAGACTGTCCCAAGGGTAGGAGGGAAACAGCAGTTTTTTTACAACCCATAACATTCACTTATTTTTTTATCGGTAGTGGGCACCATTCCACCACCTTATTTTATGCTTTCATGTAATTTGTATGGACTTTCCACCTCCTTCATCTTACCTTCTTCCTGTATCCACCTCATGGAAACCCCAGGTCTACCTAGATTCTTAAAGACTTCGCTGTGGGCACTCATAGATATTTCCTTTATTTCAGGTGAAAATGGTGAAGATACGTGAAAAATGGAAAGAGGAAGACATGGTGTTAGCTGTTAGTAAAGTAAATCATAAAGAAATGTCAATACAAGAAGCAAGTGATTGCTTTGCTATCCCCAAAAATACTTTAGGGAACAGAATAAAAGCTCTTGAAGAAGGTAGGAAGAGAGTATTGAAGTCATGTACGGCCAACAGTGGAACATTTCAAAGAACACTTACAGACATTCATGAAGTCGAATTGTGCAACCACATAAAGACCCTCGACAGGCAGTTGATGCCCCTCAACAAAACGGAGTTTTTGAATCTTGCATCCCAATTTGCAGAGAAGCAGAAAGTAAATCACATTTTCAATGAGACAGCTACGATGGCAGGAAAATACTTTTATTATGACTTTATGAAGAGACGCCAAGATTTGAGTTTAAGGACAACTGCATCCACCAGTTTGCTGCGGGCACCAGGTATTAATAAACAACAAGTGGGCATATTTTTGACAAGTTAAGTGACTCGATGGAAAAATATTCTTTTAGTCCACCACGTATTTTTAACGCCGACGAGACTGGTGTCTCTTGTGTCCACGCGAATGAGTTGAAAGTTCTCTCAGTGAAGGGAAAGAAACAGGTGGGAAAACTGACATCTGGAGAGCGAGGGGAAAATGTGACAGTTCTTCTCTCAATTAATACTTCAGGGGATCAGTTCATCCCACCACTTTTCGTCTTTCCACGAACAAGAATGGGCAATGATTAAACAAAGGATGCACCAGTAGAAAGTATTTTCGATGCACAACCAAGTTGGTGGATAAAAAAAGTAGGATTTTTGAAGGGGATAAAAAGTTTTGTGGAAAAGGTTAATCCTTGTGAAAAAAATCCTGTATTGTTGATAGTGGTTGGACATGCCAGCCATAAAGATTTGGATGTGATATCGTATGCAAAAACAAATCATGTCCACATGCTTAGCTTGTCACCCCATACGACACACAAATTACAGCCCCTCGACATGGCTGTGATGAAACCCTTCAAAAATGCTTACAATGAGGCATGCTCTTTATGGATGAGGAAATATCCAAAATTGAAAATAGGTTTCAAAGACATACCCGGCATGGTAAATTCAGCATTTACTGGAGTGTCTCGAATAGAACTATCCCAGTCTGCTTTCGCCTGCACAGGAATTTATCCAAAGAATCGTAATATTTTTTTCTGACTTGGATTTTCAAGTCTCTTTCTCAGGAACTTTGCATCTTTCTGCTGAAACACCTTCTTCTTTCACCCCAGATTGTACTTTACCCAGCATCTCAAATCTAAATCGAATATCAACTTTAAAGTCAGTAGAATCAAGAGAAGAGAATCTATCCTCACTAGCCCAAGTTGAAGTGCTCACTTCTATATCGTCTACATCCCAAGTTTTATTAGAAGAACTCTCGCCACTACCAAACAGTAGCAATGCAAACTTCACCACTCGAAGGAGACGAGGAGTACAGAGTGAAATTTTGACTTCCACGCCTTACAAATCCCAACTGGAAGAAAAGAGATCAGATCTGGAATCAGTAGATAAGAAAAAAGTCTTCAACAAAGGAACGAAAAGGAAAAAAGGAGGGCAAGCCTGTAGGCAGGTCAGCCAGCACGATAAAAAATAGTACTGGAATTGAACTAAAACAGTGGACAAGTTAACTCCATCATTTGCGGGGAGCACTTCCATGAAGACTAGATACAGTACAATTCCTGTGAATGTTGGGCTCACGAAAACTGTGCCAATCTTGAAAGTGTTCCTCTGTTTTATAAATGTGAAGTTTGTGTTTTCAATATAAGCACCAACACTGAGGTCATGCCGTTAATTTTTGGTTCAGAAGAGGACTGTCCGATACCACTCTACAATCTTAACAATTACGAAATTGTAGTGCTAATTTAAATTTAATTTTGCTGCTCTTTCTGCCAGTGCTTCAAATACATATTATTCATAATAACTTAATAAATGTTAAAAGCTATATACGAATGCATTTTCATAAATTTTTTCAATCATTAACATGTGAATTTTTTACAAAAAAACCTAAGGTGTCCGATACCATCCGACCGTCCCCTATGTACAAATTTTGTTTTCGGTGACAGATAAATGTTTCATTCTAACGTAGCCCGAGTTATTATTCAGCGCATATCAGGGCCGCCAATTTTACGCTTAAAGATTTACGCAGAGGATAGACTTCAATATCCTATGTGCACACTTTCAGTCTTCCTTTGAATATTGGCCGCTCGTGTCTGTGTGAAGACAGTCGGCAATCTGGTACATGAGTGAACCAATCAGAGCGAAGTATCTCTGATACTGACCGTGCGTGATTCGCGGGCAGTCAGCTAAGACTCGTAACAATTCTAATGATCCAATCGTAAAAATGGATCTGAACTAAAATGCGTCGGAGCACAACTTATTTTGAAATCTTTTCGCGAAAAGAAGGTACGCTGGGCATAGTGTCTTTACACTTCGAGTACTACAGACATAATATTACATCGTCTGAATTTAACTTAGTTATATGGATCTTACCGTGATATTTCGACATCCACATTTCGTACAGACGCGGCCGAGGAAATATCACTTCGCCTGTACATTACATAAGGTTCTATGCAAAGAAATATTACGGAATCAACACTCAAAAAGTGAATTACAGAAAGGATTGTATTGTATTTTACATAGGAAAGAAGGATTTATTTTGACACTTTCAACTCGGCATTATATAGGCATAGAGCCAGCCAGTAATGAAAGTTGTTTAGTGAATGGACCAATAGGACGATTGTAATTGGGAACATGGAAACAGCAGAACTGATGGTGATATAGTCGTGAATATAGAAGACTCACTTCTAGCTTGTCTTTATTGCTAGTAAATCAGTATCGCTAGGGGTAGTGAAATTTCGAAAAAACATTTCAAGACAAGCTATATTTTAAAACATTGTAGGGTCGTGTACCTATATTGATTGGCTGAATTACTTTTCGACACGTGTTAACAGTCTGCAAACGAATCACGTAGAGTCGTGCGATGTCGCCGAATTCTGAGTGGCCAGGTTATATTGAAAACGCCTTCTCAAGCAGACAGCAACCAATTGACAAACTGCTTATATAATTGGAGTTTACCGTGTACTCATTTTTTTTTTCGCGAAAATTAAGTGTTTGCAGTCTAATATATGTTTTCATCTCTAACACAGGGTACTTAGAATACAGAGTTTAAACTTCCGCTTATCCCACGAACCCCAGGGACCACGGTGGCTGAACAGTTTGACATCTCGCCTCCTACCAGGGCGAACATGGTGCAATCGCAGGCCGGGCCACTCCAGGATTTTCGCAAGTGGGAATCTTGCAAAGACGGTGCCGCTTGTCGGCGGGTTTTCTCGGGGATCTCCCGTCTTCCCCTCCTTCCTTGCATTCCGGCGCTGCTCCATTCTCACCTCAACTCACCCTCATCGGCTCTCAAGACCTCGTTGTTAAGAGCGGCCCTAATCTCTCGACTCAACTCAACTCAACTTCGCGAACTTCAGCAGCACACGCCAACAATATGTAGGAATGATGTTCGCCAATCAGCGCCTGGTAAATTACTTGCCAACCGGCAGCCCAGCCAATAGAGAATCTTCCGCAGCAGTTAGTAGCCAATCAGACACAAGGCTCGTTCCCAGAGCTTTGGGCAACCGGGGAAAGGATACTATACGCTCATATCAATGGAACCAGCACGCCATTTATTATCTGTGTATGTAATTATCCACTCTGTGATAATAATACAAGATATTTCGTATCTTATGTTACAGACTTTAATGGGTGTTACATACAAAAAAAAATTATGAAAATGCCGATTGACTTATGTCCGGAAATGACGTCTAAGGGTAGAAAACACCCCCCCCCCCAAGTTGGGCTTTAAAAATCGTTTTTATTTATTGAAATAAAAAAGTTGGTATTAAGTTACAATATTTTATTATCGTAACTTACTATTAATTTATTTCCATTTTATTAAATAAAAACTAATTTTAAAGCTGAACTTTCGGGGGTGTTTTCTACCCTTAGACGTTATTTCCCAACGTAAGTCAATCGACATTTTCGTAATGTTTATAGGTAAGGAATCACCTCCCGAAGTCTGTAACGTAGGTTACGTAACATCCTATGCAATAAAGTTACACACAATTTTTTCGCAAACGTGTTGGCCTTCTTGTAAAACCAAACGTAAATAAACGGTCATGCACAGAAAAAGGAAAATCGGTCCATCTTTATTTTATTTTATCATTTCAACAGGGCATTTAACATTTCTGAAACTGAAGTTTACAGAAACTGAAGGTTAACAGTTTTTGGGCAATTAATGCGGTGTAAAGTTAATAGATTTTCATGTATAAGTGAATGGTAGGTTATTTTTTATATCCCCAAATAAAATTTCACATTTCATGAACTAAAAAAAAGCTTATATATAAGATGTATTAAATTATCTTGCAATATCGCTACAAATCATTTCAAAGATAAGTTGAAAAATAGCATGGTTTCGTATTATTATTATTTTGACAGAAAATGACTAACAGATGTGAATGTTAACAAGATACCTTTAATATTTACAAGGGACTGTGTATTCCAATGATCACATGTTGCAAGTTTTTTGATCACGTGAATGTTAATATTTTTGACTATTTCTATACCTCACCCGGGATCCAAGCACAGACACTTTTGCACTGAAGGATGGCGAGTTATTTAGCCAGTCTGTAGAAGTACGCCTACTTCCTCAAAGATACACTACCATTACCATATTAACCATCGTTTATGTCATCAATTATCTTTTATAAATCTTAATTAATTCTTGCCCCAATCATCTGAATAAATTAAACCAAAACTACCCCGTTCTTCTGAGAGGAAAAAATAATTTTTCTTGGCAATTTTATGGAAAAGTAACATACACTGCCATTAACGGACGCAATTTCATTACAAATGAGTGGCAGTTAAAACATGGGTTGCTGCCGAGTTATTTAAAGAAGCAAATTATATAATATTATGTTTCTTAAGCAGCACATTAAAAATATGTCTTAAAATTAACAATAACTTTATAATTTGCTTCCATCTAAATTTATATCATCAGTGAATTTTAAGCCTGTTTATACTAAAGATGCATTCCAAGGTGTTTTAACGATGCTTTCCCAATATGTAGAGGCAGTGATTTTTCGCGAATAGTTTTCTAAACAAGATACTCTCCATAGCATTCTAAGGTCGTCCAGATTTTTCATTGGCTGAAACTTGTTCTGGTCCGTGTTAACTGCCTGAGCACGAATTACGAAGGTTCAGTGTTGGAGTTGCGGAATCCTGAGTGGCGGGTCAAATGTGGAAACGACATCAGCAGCCAATGGTGGTATGACAACAGCCGAGTTATTTATATAGTACTGAAGCCTACTGCGTGCTCCGAATTTTTTTTCGCGAAAAATGAATGGCCCTACCAATGAGAAGCTATTAATTACTGTCGTTTACAGGCTCATCTCCCAGTATTTTAAACAGCATACCTTAATTTGAGTTTTCCCTTTATTTTATCCTTATGCCAGTTACTTCATTCTCTTAAAAAACTTAGTTCTTTAATTGCTTGCCATTAGAAATTAGCTTTAGAATTCTTAAAGCGATATGTTACTTCACAGCTGAATATTTCAGTAATCTTTAACTCTCTTTCTCCTACTTAAAATAGTCATGTGTTCATAGCCCAAAATATTCTTGCACTTATTTTCAAAAAAACATTCAAACCTTCCGGTAGTATTATTAATGAGTTAAGTTAGCTGTTAAATAATTTTGCAATATAATTAATTACATTTATTCCTATGTAGCCCGCATGGTATTCCTTGCTAGTGGACTCGACATAAGAGAGGTTCCTTTACAAATAACATTCCTTTATGATTTAGGAAGCATAAAGGATAAGTAAATTCACTTTTTCTAATAATGTTCCTTCAGCCAGTTTCGGGATGCATATTTTTAATTATACGTGTTCATTCCAAATAAAATGTACACGCATCGACATGAAATATTATGGTTGAGAATTAATTTATATAGTTTTTAAAAATGTTTTTAGAGGGCCATGTATTTTCCTGGATGATTTCAAAGTCTCTAAAAATAATTAACTTCACTTCAGTTTTGTCATTTGTATGCATCTTCACAGACAAATAAATAATTAATAAGTTATGGCTCGTAAAGTTTACATTTCTGCACCGTAGAGTAACACAATAAATGATAGATTTAATTCATTAATTATCGTGTTATAAATTTTGCTACTATCGTAACTCTAAAGCAAGGTTTCATAACATTTTTTTTTTTTTAGAATAAATTTGTTAACATATTCTAAATTGTTTCAATAAAAATTTTACATGTAGACGAATTTTAAGTTCTTTTAAAATGTGTAAAAATATTTAAATATAAAAAACAATATACAATAAATGTTCGACTAGTTTAAGGAGCGGAAACACGAACATAAAAAGTTTTACGGGATGTTTGGGTATTACTTTTATCATATGGAATCTCTTCGTTTACAAAATCCAGCCTTTTTTTTCACTAAGTTTATGTACCGTTAGTCTGTTAGTATAGTTACGGGGTTCGTGTGTCGCTAGAATGACGTCGCAGTTACAATTTCTCACCTCTTTGTTAAATTGTTCTTTTTGGATTCGGTTCCAAACAGCGGGCGTGACTACAGGACTTGTTTAATAAAATTACCTGTTCAATTAAATACTGAATTCCCCTTCGCAGCTATCACATGTTCTACAAGTAAATTTGCGTACATTGCACAAAAACGTAAAATATAACAAACGTGGTACTACTTAGTATTTGCTTTCGGAATAATGCGTGAGTTTAAAAACCGTGGTCGAAATTTAAAATGTTCTACAATAACTATGATCCTGAAAAAACATTTTTCGTAATACGGGCACATATATGTAGCGTGGCATTCTTGTGAGTATAAAGATATTTTCTCTCAGTTTTTGGAAAACGCTCTTTGTTGTGACCATAAAATACTCCGTAAAATATAGACGCTAGAAATGTTTCATTTTGGCAGTAAAATTATTTTGCTTTTCCTACCAAATATATTGTCAGTGATTAGACAAAAATTATTTTAGAAAATTCTTATATATCAAGCGCTAGTAATTTTTACACTGTTTTAGTGATAAGAGCAAAGCTTCTTTTTAACGTAAATTGGGGATATATAAGCCACATGCACAGTTTTATGTAGTCATTTCTAAGTTTACATCTAAGTTAAGTACCACATTTTTTTAAAATTTCGAATATAAAACATTTTCTCAGCTTTCCACTAGTTTAATAATCTCTTCAAAAAATTTTACATTTGAAATTAAAAGGAATATCCCGAGTTGAAAACGAATTAATCATGCTTATGGTTGTATGTATCAAGAGTAAACAACACGGTGTCTTATAAACCTATTATATTCCTTAGTCTCTGTTATTAATAAACTGTTCTGTACTAACCACAAAATAAACTTTTAAAAACGTGTTGAAATTTGGCTGGCAGGATGAAATATTTTATATATAAAGATCAGTATTTATTTTCCATCTAAAAAGGAGACACTCAGCGGCTGGAGTGAGGGAGAAGGAGTGAGCGAGCAGCTGTGTAGACATACCGGCTCCCGAACCACGTGGAAGGCGCGGTAGACGGCGTCGAACCCGCGACCTCGCACTGCAGGCTGGGGCGCTCGCCAGGCCGGACCGCCACACTGAGGCGACAGGGCGCCGAGCCGCCAGCTGACTGCGCGCCGGGCCAGCGGGGGATTGCGCGCGCATCGTACCCCGCGCGACGACAGCGCTCCTAGCGGCGACGGGAGTGTCACCGCTCGGGCAGACGCGCTCTTAAGAGTGAAGTCGAGTGACTCTCAATGTGCAGTACCGGGCTTGCTGTGGTGACTAGGCGGGCTCCTGTAGCAACTGCGGCAACTACTTACTGCCAGAGACCTGCGAAATTCGCGTTGTTATTTCAGATACGGAAGTTTCTCGAATTCATTTCAGGACAAGATAGAGTCCAACACGTACACATAGAAATCACATTTGCATTGGATCACAGCTCATTAGAAACGCCCAGGACGACTCTGAGCCAATGCCTGACTTGCAAAGAAACAAGCATCGAGTGCCATACAGCCAGGTGTGGAGTAACACTGGCCACTCTCTGGGACAACAGCCAATGAACACACAGCTGAGGCTCGAGTGTACACAGTACTGTGGATAATAGTCCATAGGTCATTGAACTCGCGAACTTTTCCTATCCCTAATTATTATTTGAGGACACACTAAATTTTAAACAAGTGCACCTTTGCAACACGTTTCTTATTGGATCATACTTTATTCGACACGCCCTGGGTAACTCTGCTCTAATAAATGAACACTTCACAATTGTGTGTCCCACTCAGTTAAGTCATAAAGGGCGTGGCTTCACATCTATACAGCAGCCTTTGGTATAAACGACACCTGCTCCGGTATGTACAATACTGTAAAGTTCAGTCTGATGACAAATAATAACGCGAATTTGGCATATCTCTACTTATTGTTATTGCGCAGTGGGCGGAGGGCTATAGCTTTTCCTAACCCACTGTATTCAAATTACAGAACAACTGGATAGTCAAGGACGCCTCACAGGGTCTGAACTACCTCCGCTCTGAGCTTCGGCAATGGTGATAAATGGCATTGGCAATGTACAGTATCATTGCGTCCGTCTGTACAGCATGCGACCTTTGAATGAATAGTGCAATGGGGTGAATGACTAGATGGAGATTTCTGGACATTCGCCATTGTAATGCATACGTCTGTCATTGAAAAACAAGTCTGAACACGAAAAAATCCTTAAATAATGCAAGTAACCTATTGACGAGAGAAAAGTGTATTTGTTTATTTTTTCGTCCATAGGCCACATGTCTTATTTAAGTTTTTTTCTGGTTCAATCTTGTTTTTCTATGACGGACATCTGCATCGCAATGGCGTATGTCCAAAAATCTCCATTAAGTTTTACATACAGACGCCTGAATTCAGCGGGGAAAAATTTCCCGTACATGCAATATTTCAATACCCCACGGGGATACGAACACTTTTATTTTGCTTATTGGCGACGTGCCTTTGTGAGAACTATTTGACTTGACTGGCCAATCAGAATTAGGTAACTTCAATACTGTGCGTTTGTGATTCACAGGCGTAAACATAAGAGGCGTAACACGTAAACCATTCAATAAAGGAAATGGGTCTTAGCTTATGCGTTATGTAACACAACTGATCGGGAAATATTTTCCTGAAATGTGGGTGTCCCTAGTTATACAACACGCGGAGTATATTAGAAACCAACAAGCTAAACTTCAAACCTATGTACATTACTGTTATGTTTGCTGCAATTGCAAGACAGGTTATTATACACGCTTAGATGAACTCCGAGCCAATAACATACATGTAAGTGAATAATAACCGCCGAACCCCATTCCGCTTGGTCTGAGTTCAAACGCTGTAGCAGCAGTAAATGAACAGAGATCTAGAGACTCGAAAATGCATAGAACAGTGAAGTCTATCATAGAAGTTGTTTAGAATACAAAAATTTCATTTTACTTAATACAATCCGAAAAAATTTGTCGGAAGGTATCGGTGAAGGTTGTCTTGAAAAATTACATTTTTGAAGTATCCAAAATCGAAGTTTGCTTAGATTTTGATTAAAAATAAACCGTCAGTTACCATTTGTTAAAAAATAAATAAGTGTTTGCAAATTATTTTTATTGTTAAGTATATATGCTTTCTTAAGGACCACGGTGGTTGAGCGGTTAGACTGCGCGCACCCCCTCACCAGGGCGAACCAGGTTCAATCCCCGGCCGGATCACTCCCGGATTTTCGCATGCCTCAGGGGTGAATATGGTATGGATACGAAGCTGAGACCGCAAGATTTTTGTGGTATGAAAATGTTTTATGTATATATATGTATATGCATATAAGCATACTAAAATAATATATGTTATGTAATTATCCCTTAAAATGAGTAGATGATCTCTGTCTGTCTGTTCGTCTTTAATACCTCTAAGTCCCTTGAAACTCAACAGAAGTTCTTCAAATTTTGCAGAGCGAATCCTCAGGGTAAAATCGAATTTCAGCTAGATCAGATTAAGTAATCGTTACCTTTTACCGTAAAAACTAATTTTTTAATCACTTGTTCACTATGAAAAGTTTTGTATTGATGCATAGAGTATATTACATAGAGATATAAAGGTACTGAAATATCCTTTTGGTTTACTTGAAATGTCTCGCTTCAATGTTGAGTTAATTAAGTGGGGTCCCAGTGGCTCTGTGGATAGAGCGATTCCAAGTGGCAGTGGATAGAACTATATCAAGTGGGACTTTAGTGGCTCAGTGGATAGAGCGATTCCAAGTGGCAGTGGATAGAACTATATCAAGTGGAGCCACAGTGGATAAGTGGATAGAACTATAACATGTGGGGTCGCAGTGGCCAAGTGAGTTAATTTCACACCATATATCCATGCAATATTTTCTTTAGTCTTTGTATGATAACCAAATTTTTTAACAAGGTAACTGTTCTATCCCCATGACAATACAAAGAAAAAGGTCACGGGCCGGGTCCCCTGGTAATTTATAATTAAAATACAGGTGTAACTTAAATTTAATGAAAAATAAGATACTTTCGTGTTAACAGAGGTATAAAATGCTTGCGATTAATGGGCATATTTAGGAAATAACTACACACGTCATCCATTGGGTGATATTTCAAAGGTTTGATTCAAAAAGTGCTAAGAAACCAAGCATAGACTATATTGGTAATGTGTAGTACGAAATAAGTCTCATAGAAAGTATTATGAAACTGAATGGGCAGTATTACTGTGTGTGCTTCTTTGGTTTATTTTTCCACGCTTAGCTAAGCTTTGTGTGCATAAGGTGGAGGAATATCCTGAAAGTAGAGCCTTAGCAAGGCTTCAGAAAAGTTGGAAGTATCCATGAATGGGTTATACTTGCAAGGCATTGCAAATACATTGCCGAGGCATTCATCGTTAAAGGCTGTTCACGATAAAGTGAGCATTTTTGAAATCAACCTTAGAAAAAGTCAATGACCCCGCCTGTATATACTTTAACGGACGCACTGAGTGGCATGCGTCCAGTAAAGTTGGTAACGATGTTCCGTATATTAAAGTCGAATAAAAATTGTTAGGTAACCATTTGTGATAACTTAAATTATTTATTTCGCTTTAAGTTTTCTTTAATGCACCGAAGTTGTAAAAATGGGCAAATTTGTTAAATGTTTACTTTTCTAATAATTTCACAGTTTCAGTTGACCGATGCATGAATAAAATTATGAAGCCCTAGTAATTTTTAATTTTACATAAGGTGGGAGAATACGCAATTTGCATGCAAGTAGATCCTAAGCAGGGCTTTAAAAAGTGTTCATTTTACCGTGAACGGCATATACTCCTTAAGCAATTTCGGTAATATCTGCTGTTTCAAAGTCGCCTACCGCCGCACCTTTAGGAATCATTTCAAAGTCTAAGTCTTTCAGTAACTCAATCTTTTTTTCTCGCGGAGGAACAGCAAACGCGGGTTGTGCCTTTTTAATGAAATATATAGCTGTTACGCTTGACTCTACTGAATTTTGCTGTAGGCGAAATTATTTATGCTTGTAATGCCACTCGAGGACACAGTATTTTCAACGTCTGCGGCATTGCATCTCATTCTTCTTCTGGGATTCCCGCTATATGGCTGTCCGGAAAAACACGGCTCGCCCAGCGACGCGAGCAATATTTCCGTCTTGTGAAATGGAGCGAAGGGGTTAGAACAATGGCGGGTAGCAATCTTCAGGAGCGACACTAAGCCCTCAAGCGTCGTATCCGTGGGAAAGAGCAAATAAAAAATGTCGCGAATTTATTACTATTAGCTCTATCTGTGCCCCCCCCCCCTTTTACCATCCGAGTGCTGAATTTATAATAAACGTATATCATTTGTTGTGGACGGAGCACTCAAGAGCACTATACATACAGACACACGCATCTCACGAAAATATTTCACGACTAATTGTATTTCGTAAAACTTTAGCTCAGATCCACGATCGTGATTGGATGGTTTCCGTGTTAAGTATATGCCGGCGAATCAATGACGCGCAGTATTGAAGTCACCTTATCCTGATTAGCCGGTTAAGTAGGAGATGATAAAATATACGCCGCCAATAAGCAAAGGAATGCTTAAGGTATTGAGATCTAGCGTGTGCCGTGATCTTCTCGCGAAATTCGGGTGACCCTAACTCTACTCGGTGAGACGCCCGCGCCTATTTACTCGTATATATGCAACCCGCAGACGCTATTAACCATGTAACAAAACATCGATCGTTGCAGAACACCGCGTGCTCGTTGATTAGTTGTCATCGGTACAGCACGCGGTCAACGGATGGTGTTACGCCAGCTCGCGTGACATTAAAAATGCAGTCACCGTTTATTGTATTGACGAAAATAAATAAACGCGCACGTGCTGTTTTGTGTCGATTCTCCATGGTCGCGCCGCTGATTGGCGCAGGCTGACAACGGAGTCTAATGTTCAGCTGGCAGACGAGGCGCGCGTAACGAGCACGTGAAAGTTATGGGACTCTGCTAACACGTGAAACAATAATTTTACCGCGAAGGAGATGTTTTGTAGATGGGTAGTGTTTGTGCGTATTCGCGTATCTCAGTGAGTAAAAGTTCTGGGAATACAACGTTTTTGCCAGAAAAAAAAATACAGCAGTAACCTATATTAAGTGTGATAAAAACATTCCCTTCAGAGGTATCGGGAAAAAGTACCTCTTTTGCGGCTTTAGTTTAATCTGCAGGCTTTCAACCTGTACACTACTGTACCAGCGACACTTCACTTTTACAAAAAAAAAAAAAAGTGAATGTGACATGTGACTCAACTTTACACTCGATTATTTTTCTTTTACGAGGAGATAGTAATTATAGTCCAATCACGGTTTACAGTCAACTTTTCTGTAGCCCTGGTAAAGTTCATCTGTCAGGATTTTTCTTCCGCGTCATACAAACAAAGCTTGCTTAAGTCTATAAAATTACACTAGAGGGACTACGCACGTGAGCTTAGTTTAATGATATTTTACGTAATAACTATTTCTTACTAGGAATTCCCAAGGCACCTATTTTCCTTCTGGTTTTATTCAAATGAGTTAAGAATAGAGTGTTGTAATGCATCGATAAAATGTAAGTAAGAGTACAATTTATCCAAAAATAAATTATGTTTATGTTAGCAGATGTATAAAACGCTTGTTATACATGCCATAGGCCTGTTTAGGAAACAAGAATACACGTCATACATTGTGTACAATTATAAAATATCACAATTTTTTCGTGGCCAGCCTCATTAAGGGCGGCGTACGGATTCGCTTATTTAGCGTTCCCGAAGCGTAGAAGTGTGGGGGTGTTAAGGATCACCTCGGCATTTTAATCTAATGCTGTGGTCGCCTTCACGCCCAAAGCGGTGAATTGGCGTGCAGTTTTTACATCGTTGACTCGCCGCATACAATTTTCAGTAGCGATCCTATAAAATGTTGGATATAGGCTTTTCACGGTAAAAGGAGCACTTTTGAAATCCCTGGTCAAGGTCTACTTGTATGCGAGTTGTGTAGTCTTCCGCCTAATGTAAAATTAACGTTACCATGGGCCTCTTATAAATTTATTCATGCTTCGGTCAAGTGACACTACGCAACTATCAGAAAAGGAAATATTTTACAAAGCTGTCCATTTTTAAACTTCCATTTAAAAAAAAAAAGAAAAAAAAAAGTGATTTAAGTTAACACAAATTTCCCTTGCACGTTTTATTTGACTTTGAGATGTGGAATTACTTTCCCTCCATCTTCGCAAACTTTACTGGACGCACGTCACTCAGTGCGCCCGTTAAGATATATGCAGGTAGGAGCAGTGACTTTTCCCAAAAAGCTGATTTGAAAAGTGCTCGCTTTATCATGAATAACCTTTGGCTATGTCGCGACACATCAATTGGTACACATTCAACGCGTGACTTCATTGGCTGACGGCCAACCAATAATAAAGGTTGTAGAGTACAGTAAGCGGACCAACAGGACGATGCTAAGTGGAAATACAGAGACCAACAAAATGCTGTTGCTCTAGTGAAGAATTTAGGAAGCTTACTTCGACCTTGTACCCAGTGCCAGTACATGCGCGCCATCCTCGAATATTCTAAAATAACCCGTACATAGTTATCTGTACGGCAAAGAAAACCATTTATTTGAGGCTTTCTTCCTTACCGTAACACAGTGTAACTTTGACTTAAAGAGGAAGTGACAGAAACATAAGTTTTCTGCTGATAAAATTTGCATTCCTCGGTTTCGTTGTATTATAATATCGCCTTCCTTTATAGCAAAGAAATAAACATTGTTTGAGTTGCTTTTGTTCAAATTAAAAAAAAAAATATATTACTTTGTACTGAAGGTAAAGGTTTTAAGGTTTTCTGTCGTACATTGCAGTTTTCAGTACGTAACGGCTCGCCCAACGCAAACGTTTATAGACCAATAAGTATATGCTGCAGTTACGAAACTACAGCATAGAAAATTTATAGTCCCCCTGCAGACGTTTAACGAATTCGCTGATTCTCTACACCACTAATCCCAATTCTTCCCAAGAGGTGGCATTGTATTCTGGCCCATATTACAATCTCAAATAGCATGCGTATCAAAATTAGCACAAATTCAAATAGAAAACGTGGCCGTGTGGTGCAGGTAGTTAAGGTTAATAACACAAGGTGTGTGGGTTTGTATATCGGGTCCAACCCGGGTCTTTTCTGAGTGTTATTTTGAAATGTGTGCTACTTCTCTCTTATTTACAAATTACGTTTGTTTGTCAGAACACACTTTTTTTTTTTCTTCCGTGTATCTGACATTAGCACAAAAGCGGCCCGTTGAACTACTGCAAAGCCGATGCAAGGTCATCATAGTTTATATAGCTCAAACAAAAACAATGTTTGCTGCAATGGTACTTTGTAGTGGTTCGCATTTAAAGAAATGTTTCTTTGCGGCAACAAACTGTGTGTTACAACAAAGAGGGCGTTTTTACAGTGAAGCGTTCAATAGCACGTTTCAAAAGTTCTATACCTTAAAATTATTTAAAACATTCGTGTTTGCAATTTTTCACCTGCAAAACATATTCTATATACACGGAATTAAAAAAAACGGAAACTACAATTCGGGCCCGGAAAATTTCTTAAATGATGTACGCACGCAGACACCACTTAAAAAATATGGAACGGTTTTTAAATGACAACTATAGACTACGACTGTAATTAGCACTGAGCATATCCTTAAGGTGGGAGTAAAGCAACTGCCTATGGAACAGTACACCTAACTATACGATGTTAGGACTCATAAAAAATTAGTACTGACATCGTACAAATTGTCAGGAAAATGTTATTTACGCTGTAAATGAAAGAATAATGTATAAAGTTTGCAACATTATAATATATTTTACTAAAATATACTTTTTAAATGTAAAAAATTTATCGATCGGCAGAGTCTACAACGACATTTAAGCGCATTTCCGTTCTTGATGCTACGAAAAGCAGAATTTATAAGAAAATCTTCATAAAAAAAATCGTCATAATATTTACTGTGATCATGTGTAATAAAATCCTAGTAATAATGTATCATAACCATTTTACAATTTACTTTATTTACGTTAGTTTCAGCCATAAATGTTTGTGACAAATGAACGCACATAAAATTAATTAGGCCCTATAAAAATTATTTCCTATATTATTATTATTACAATTTTCTTACACACAATCGTAGTAAACATTATGACGATATTCCATGTAGAAGATTTTATTGCAAATTCTTCTGTCTGAAGCATCCAGAATGGAAATATGCTTAAATTTTGTTAAAACTACAGATTATTATAATAGTTTATTTTTTACATTTAAAAAGTATATTTTAATGTTGCAATATATATGTATATATATATAATTCTTTCCTATAAAGCATAAATCACAAATTCTGAAAGTTTTTATGGTGTCTGTATTATTATTTTTTATGAATTCTTCACTTTGTGTAGTCATGTGCAGTGCTCCATAGGCTCCATTACTTCAACCTTAACGATTCCCCTGTGACTTAAAAAAAAAAAAAAACAAGGAAGAACGTGTACCTGTTATCCCACTAATATCAGATTTGCAGGGTGGTTACGCCTTATTTACGAGCAGAGAGCTGCAATTTCGCAGAAAATCTCCACCGTACACGAGAATCAACGCCTCATTTAACTTGAAAGACGACATTCATTTTATACTTGCTCCCTTAACGAAGTTATTTCTCGCATGAATGTCACACACAATATTCAGCCAATTTAATGTTGAAATTTTCATTACGTGTCGGAAGGTTCACGAGGGGCGTGTCGAATTAGCTCGTGATCAGAGCTGTGGAAATATAAACCTCGTGAAAAAAAAAAAAATAACGGAAGCTTTGTATGTTACGTAACTACACCGGGAATTGCGCATGGTTGTGTAGTCACGGAATCTCCCCAAAATCGAGTGTAGTGTAGTGTAGTTCTGTTAATGACGCTATAGAAGGGACTGTCCGTTTGAAGTTTAATTGCAACGGCGTTAGCGAACTACACTCACGGTATAATTGCAAGTTGTACTACAAACACACATTCCCTGTTTTGACTGCAGAATCTAACCTTAGAGTTGGGAGGAGGGGGGGGGGGGATACACAGGAAAATGAGAAAATTGTGTAGAGTTAAATGATAACTCGAAATAAAGTACAATTAAACATTCACTGCAGTTTACATACTAATATCAAAGAATAAATATGAATATGAACACCCGTCGTAAAGATAATGAAAACTAAGTTAAATAATAAAAGAAAAAACTTAGCTTGTATTCTTTAACATTCGGCAGAACCAAAAATTAATTAATTATTTTTGAAGCGCGTTTTCGTTCTTACAGTGGACGGATATAATTTTTAATTTTTGTCTTTCTAGATCTGTGGTTAAATTTCTTGGACGAGAAATACTACATAAAAATTCCAATTTAATTATTACGGCAACAATTAAGGAAAAGAATCACTAATGCATCACAAAATTTTTCGGTATCTTATAAACTATCACCTATTATAATGATTACAGTTAATATACTCGAAGGGGTTTGAAAACTCTATTGGTTTAGCAGTAAGTGTATTTTATTAAAATGTGAATATGAGTAATAATTGAACATATCACTTAGCTTAGTTATATTTTTAAAAAAAATTTCATGTAGAAATGTTTGATAAAAAAAAAGTATACAGCTTTAGAAAAAGCTTTTCAAGTCTTTGATTAGATAAGTGTAATAGAAACTTAGAATTTATTTTTTATGACTGTAAAATAAAGTTTGTAAAACACAATCATGTCAGAAAAGATTTTCGGTACACACAACATTATTTTGTAAAAAACAACTAAATATTTGTTAGTGAATATAAAACCACTGGTAATAACTCAATAAGAAAAATAGTCTTGTAACTACTAAACATAATTTTGTGTTCGCCAAAAAATCTAACTGGCAAGGTGTACAAACACACTTTTTTTTCTCTCTCATCTGTAATAATTTGGCGGCGAAATTAATATTTTTTAAATAGATGATGTGTTTTATAAACTAAACGCTGGGGCCGCGGTGGCTCAGCGGTCGGACTGCTCGCCTCCCACCAAGGCAAACTGGCTTCAATCCCCGGTTGGGTCACCACCAGATTTTCGCAAGTGGGAATCGTGCCTGATGATGCCACTGGTTGGAGGGTTTTCTGGGGTATTTCCCGTTTACTCCGCCCTAGCATTCCGGAGCCGTTCCATTCTCGCCATAGTCCATAGAGTGTAAGAAGAAGCTTGACTTCAAACACACGTACGTTTATTTTATGTTTGCGAGTGGATCACAGTTTATTGAACACGCCTGCCTGAACTCCCATCCAGTAACTGGCCTGTAATGAAAATAGCGCCGAATTCCATGCCACCTGTTCTGACGTCAAACCAACCACAAACCGGAGCAGCAGCCAATTGAGGGAAATCTGAGTCTAAAAAAAAATACGTAGGACAGTGGAGTCCAGCATGGGCGTCGTTTAAACCGGGAAATTTTCCGGTCCCTACTAATCCGTGGTCATACTGATACTTACGACCACTTATGTGCAGACTAGGCTTCAAATTCGTACGTTCACACTCTGGTTATTGGCCGTGTGTGTGTGTGTGTGTGAGAAGGCATTTCCTATTCGACTGGGCCAATAATACTTGTGTTACACCAACACACTGTACGCCCATGAATGGCTGACAAAGAGGTGGTAATACGGCGTGAGTATTTGACATCCTCCAACCACAAGATTGTTTCTGTTCTAACGTGACATTCAGTAGAACTAGTCTTGGAAATTGTTCGAGAGAAACAGGACAACACGAACTAAAGATACGTGGACGCCTCTAGTGGTTCCTCGTTAGTACACGTGTGGCAAACAACATGGAGAGTGGTAGATTAGTAGTTAAGAAGGAAAGACTGCTAGAAGTGAATGGATATTTTTACCCCCATCAACACACACAGCAGTAATAGCTAGGGATATAAATGTTTCGCGAATTCATTCCAGTACAAGGTTTATTTCAAACGCTTGTAAACCGAAGTCGCGTTTGCTATTGGATCAGAGTTTACTACGCATGCCCTAGAAGACTATGAGCCAATAGTAAAATTGTAAGGGAACAAGGAGCGAATCCCATACCGCCACGTGTGGGTTAACACTAGGGAAAGAACCAATGAACAAACACCTGAGGCTCGACTGCGCAAATTATTATGGAGTCTAGTCTACAGGTCATTGAATTCGCGAAATTTTCCCATCCCTAGTAAGAGTGATGTAGGGCCTGCAAGTATTCTCATGGTGGCCTATGTACAAATCGTTCGCCTTCGTGATATGCAATTGGATGTACTCGCAGGCATTTGAAGTTGCAGACTGGAAAAGCTGTTTCGCCAACTTCAAATTTCAAATTAATAATACTAAATGCATTTTCCAAACATTTTACTGCTAAGATGTCGTGTTTATATTGGCCCATAGATGGCGTGGTTTGAATTGCGACATTTAGTTTAATAATATCGCGTATGTTCCTTTGCAAATGTAGTGTGAGTGATGAGATCTGGGCGACTCTAAAGAGCGAGGTCTTGAGAGCCGATGGGGGTGATTGGGGTGAGTATGGAGCGGCGCCGGAATGAAGGGGTGGGGGAAACGGGAGATCCCCGAGGCAACCAGCCGACTAACGGCATCGTCCGGCTGGGGATTGAACCCGGTTAGCATAGGTGAGAGGCGAGCATGCTAACGGCTCAGCCATCGTGGCTCCGTTTGAAAGTGTATGAGATAAAAATGTTTGAGTAGCGAATTCCTGCAGTTTTAGTATATTACATTCTTTTTCGTTGTAATATGAAACAATAATCTGAAAAACACTGCATGGCCGAAGAAGGAAGTTATTATTTTTAAAAGTAAAACGAGTTATTGGGTTTATATAATTATTTGTACAAACCTGAAAATGGAACACAATTAATAAGTTGGGGTTACAGTTCAAAATAAATTGCTTACTTTACTAGAATGTCACCAAAAATATTTCTTGGAGAGCTGCACAATCTTAACTTTCGCTGGAGATGAAAATATGTTTTCTTTGAAACAAATTGCAACACATCATTTACGTGACTTAAAAAAACATTCATCACGAAACCATACTTTGTATTAATTTAACTTTTTCCATTTGTACGAGTCAGTATTTAGAATTAGAATACTCATGTTAACGTTATAACAGTATTAAAAATATTTAGGGTTAGGAAAATTTCGCGAATTCATTTCAGGACAAGATAGACGTCCAACACGTGTACACTGAAGTCACCTTTGCAATTGGATCACAGCTCATTAGAAACGCCCAGGACGACTCTTAGCCAATAGCAAACCTGCAAATAAACAAGCATCGAGTGCCATACTGCCAGGTGTGGAGTGACACTGGCTACTATCTGGGGCAATAGTCAATGAACACACAGCTGAGGCTCGAGTGTATACAGTGCTGTAGAGAATAGCCTACGGGCCATTGAACTCGCGAAATTTTCCTAACCCTAACAGTATTGTTTTTTTAATGGTATTATGTTTTTGGGAAGTTATCATTGCCCTAAATTATAATATATTATCAAAATGAAGAAAAAAAATTCTGACTCTTAAACAGTTTTAATATCAACTTTTACTTTTTTATTTCTGAGAACTAGTATGTACCGACATGAACGTGCAAATTTCCCAGGTGTTTGTGAAATAGCGGCTTGTTGTCGCTGACTGCGAAAGTACACTCTAAATCCGAATCAGTGATATCAATCAGTGAAATAACGTTGACTGAAAGTCAGTTGACAAGCTACTGCTGACCGGCGAATCAAGCAAATTAACTGGGAGCAAGTTATTTATAGCAGTGACATTCTTGACATTCAGTGGGAAATCACAAGTAAATCAGTGAAATTAAACCACTGTATTAATTAGTTATCTTTCACTGATCATCAGTTGCTCAATTCTCACTGGCTCGAGTTCGGAGTGTGGTTCTCACTGACTTGTAGCAGGAACAGTCGGTGTCAGTGAAATTCCCGCTACAGTCGGCGAACGACCGCCGAGTCGGAACCCGGAACTCGCGGTCGGACCACGGGTGTCCGAAAGGATTGCGGAAGATGACTGGTGAAGGGGAAGAGGGGGGGGGGGGTTCGTACTTCCGGTACGATGGACCGCAATTTCCCTCTATTTCCACCACAGTTCACACGAGCGAGCGCGCGTCGCGTCATTAAGCCGCGGAGTTCGGCGCGCGAATTTCGACCGTTGACGCGTGTAGGAGGGGGTGTCCGGGGGTATTGTTCGAAATGCACCCTGCCCATTGGCGACCGGGCGGTGTTAGCTACTGCAACGCCGCTTCAGCCGGCGGCAGTGCCGATCGTACATCCGCCTCAACAAGTTTACGCACTTCTGTGTATTCCCATTTGTTTTCAAGGCCTCCACCTATAGGCTACTCACGGGGAAAGTGAAAACTTTGGAAAGCCCTGTCTTTTGGAATAATAGTCAATAAATATATTTTATTTTAGCCTTGGACGTTAACGTCCAAGTCCGGTGGAATATACACTCTGTGTTTATAACTTACATTGCAATATTTATTTAAGAATGTGGTTAAGGTATAAAAAAAATGGCTGAAAGAAAAAAGTAACTAGGGCCGCAAAGTGCTCACTTTACCGTGAACAGCGTATACCAAACCTGCAGCCATGGAGTTCAAAAGTGTAATCAATTTTCACGAAAACCCTTCTCACTGCATCAATTTTAAATATAACTACTCCAAAAACGAAATAATTATATATATATATATATATATATATATATATATATATATATACATACATATATATGTGTGTGTACGTGTGTGTGTGCGTGTGTGTAAGTGGGTAGGTGCGTGTGTGTGTACAAAGTGACTTCCCGAGAGAATACTGTTACGTTGAGAAATTTTAAAAACATTTTCTTAAGTTTGTAAATTTGTTTTGTGGGGTTCAAATTTTGGTGTCAAATTTAACCCTTTAAACCGACTTTAATTTATTGTTTCAAGTGTTGCCAACAAAAAGTTAACTACGAGTGCTGTATTTAAGTCAACACAAATCTTGTTTCCTAGTCACAGCCAATGCACTGAAAGCTAAATGTTCGGCTACACTAATACGAACCGTCAATGACCCAGACAAGTAAGACGGTTCTGCGAATCATTCACCCACAGGCAAGATTACTGGTAAGCAGCGTGTAGTACAGACGAAATATTACCTACACGTGCATATTGTACACAATTGTGTACACTGCGCTGCGGCTGGCTCCTGCCATGGTTGTTAGGCTGCGCACTGAGGTAAGTGCAGAGTGACCTCGGCCAGCCGAGGCCATGTTTCAACATAATACATTCCGGGGGATTGAGCGCGAGGTCAGGAAAGGCGTACGAATGCTCCGAGCTACGGCGGCTATGGGCGCCATCTTGCCTGCCGCCGCCGGAGGACCATTCCGGGGACTGCGAGACGAGGTCATCTCCCGACGAGCCCGCCATTGATAGAGCTTCAACGAGACGCCACCAGCGAGCGGGTAAATATCCATTCCCTGGTAGGGCGACTGAAGGCACCTAGGGCGCGGCACTTGCGAAGGCTATTAAACTCCCTCCGAGCAAACAATAGCCTTCAAGCTTAATGCTTAATGTAATCGAGTATAGGCATCAGCGCCTCGTTGAGAGTTATTGGTAATATCACGTTAGCTACTTGCCGAATAAATACTGTAGTAAATTGATGCACTAGCCGCCTGCTTGAGGCGTAATTGTAATTGTTAATTTTAATAAAAGTAGTATATTGTACCTTAGTGTTTCCTTTGAGCTACCCTTATCCCCGCAGTTAATGTGTGACCTGATCCCCTCTGGACAGGCCACAGCAAATTCTGGAGGCACCTTAGTTTTCCCACCCTCCCCTTAACTTGGTATTAAAGTAAAAGTACATTCATGGTAGAATTTGTAAAGATGTTAGCCCCGTCCACCTGCCCACAGGGTTAAAATTCCCTCGAGTAGACCGGGTCAAAGAATCCGCCGTAGTAAACGATTGTAAAAGAATTAAGCACTCATTCACTGCGTTTTGTGTTGTGTCGGTCAGCAGAATATCACGGCCGCACCAGAGCAAGTGGGCAGAAACGGCCGCATTGCGAAAAGCTGTCTGGCCAGACAGTCGCCCATTGTATCCAGTAGAATAGTGCGTGTGCTTTGCTTTAAGATACTTCATGCATGCTTAACCACGGTTCCGCTCTTCGGACCAATTTTATTGTGACATCGCAGATTTCCACAAAATAGTAGCAAGTAGCAATTGCAGAAAAGTAGAGAGTAGTAAGTTTGGGGGATTGCTGAGAGTAATTAAACATATTTCACTGCAGCAATCAAAAAAATTCATTACATGTCAGACAAACCTACCACCTCATTTGTTAAAACAAGGAACATTTCAAAACAGGCTATTATAAACTTATAAGACACACAAAAGAAACTACAATCACAGAACACAACAAGTACAGAAAAATTCCATCAATTAATAGCTTCGGCAGAGAAATTATTAACAGGAAATCCAGAAATTGTAGAAAAATTTGACATAACATCAACACAACTAAAACGTACCCTAATAAATAAAATCACAAATAGCGGCCTTCTGCCATCCACACCACCACCCTCAAACGAAAATACACATCACAACACAGATTATCTAACACCTATTAGAATCCACACGACAAGAGAACACGAGTTCTCTAATACGAGAATTCACCTCTAGCTTCCTCACTTCAGACATAACAACAGAACATGGCAAACCCACCACCAATCAATATGATAGTCCAACAGCCTATGACAGTTAATCAATTCTCAGGTGACGGTAACGGAAAATGGGCCGAATTTCTAGAGCAATACAACCATGCCGCAGAAAATAATAACTGGGATGATACAGAAAAATGCATTCGGCTCAAATACTACGTCATGGGGTCAGCAAAACACATGCTTGAAAATTATTTACAGGCACAGGCTGGCCAACCATCTGGAATGACGTCATTAGTAAAACGAGAAAGACATTTTCCACACCAGTGGATGAGAAATACTTGAAAAGCCTATTATACACTATTAAACAAAACTGAACAAAAGTGCTCAAAAGCATATTGAGAACCTCCTAATTTACAGAAGAAATATAATCCTAATGTCACAGACACGGAGTTTATTAGCATTGTGTGGCAAACACTTCTTCCGTCCATCACGGACAAAATTGTCGGCATAAAGAATGAGACAATTAACGACCTCCTTATGAAAATTCAAAGAGTAGAGGTAGGATTATTTCAAAATAACCAGGCTCTTACAGGCCAACAGACACACTCTGAAAAAGACTAACTAAGAGCGGAAATGGTGAAATTGAAAGAGTAAATTGCGAACCTCACGCTGCAACAGCAAAGACCATTTACGTACAAAAATCCACTAAGATATAACAACTCACAGACACCACAATTTTACAAATACAACAAAGACAGTCGAAACAGACAACCCATTGTTGTAGTCAGAGAATATGTACAAACACCACAAAAATACTACAACCCCCACCAAGGCAACAGAAGAATGCCCCATAGACCTACTTCTGGGAAAACTCCACACAACAAAAAAATGCCAAAACTCAAATCAAACACGTCAAAAATATAACATAACCAATATATACAAACGAACAACAAAACTTCTACATGAGGGGGTAATAAGCACCACCCCCGCGGACAAAAAAAACTACGTAAGGTGCATAAAACCTACTTCAGCAATTACAGGCAGGAAGGGTCTTTGAGTGAAGTAAAAAGAAACCAGAAAAAATCACATAAAGACGAACACACATCCTCCCAACATGATAATAAAAAGTGTACAGGTACAATCAGGACCGAAAAGAATGACTACATGAAACAAAAGAAGGTGAGTGTAAAAGTTCAACCAGAACTAAAAGTCAGATGTATAATTAATGCCTGCAAGGTGTAATATAGCAAGAGAATACCAACGTCCTCATACGCGGATATTGCTAGGTTCAACTCGCGATCAGAAAACTTTCAACTACCACAGAAAACCAAATTCAAATTTCACAGAAGTTTCCTAAACATGACAACAAAGAAACCAGGTTGTCAGGCATTATGTTTAGAGAAACTAAATGCAGGTCACAAGAAAACAAGGATAGTTTTGACACCTCACACAAGGACATGGCATCACCCCAACATAACGTGGCGCCCATGAATGCCGAGATGGTAGACATCAAGGAAGAAACGGGGCAAGCCGAGTTCGGGGTCTGGGAATGCATGAGTCAGCTGGATTATGACGTCAGTGCACGCATGGTCTTCATCAGACCGCGGTCGTTGAAGGCCATGATGTGTGCACTCTGCATGTATCAGGGTCACAGAGTCCCAGAATGCCCGCTTTTTCCAAACTATGAATTACCATTTAACACAAATGTAAATGAATAGTTTAAGAAATTTAAAAGATGTTTTGGCATAGCAGATGTAAAATTACGCATCCCTAAGGTAGTAAGTAATATCGGATCATATGACACTACAAACATAAACACAGAAAACAGTGGCAATGATGACAAACAAAAGCAGGAACTGATACACAGCTCCGTGTTTTATTCCAAAAATTAACAAGCCCCGCTAATTGGCAAGGGCAAAAGTCATGTAAGCTATGTGCAAACGTCAATGCCACGCATTCTTATCTGGATTGCAGGCAGATCTTATAACGTGTTGCTTGACACGGGATGCTCGCGATCATGTATAGCGACAACACTCGTACATAAACATAAGAGGCAACCAATTACAGAAAAGTTCACACTACTGGGTGCCACTACAGATATCGACATACCAAAATAGAAAACTAACTTTAATATTAACAGAGCAGGGTACAATTTCAATCAGGACTTCCTTTTAATTGATCAATTTAAACTAGACATAATACAGAGAGTAGATTTTATAAAAAAAAAGTATGACATTTTAACAATATTAACCAAAGATGTTATGTATGTATGCTCCCTACCATGATAAGAATGTAATGGAAATATCAATAAATATTAAACAAGTATCACGTGATACAAAAAATTGCATTGAATATTACATAAACAAAATAGAGTCCATGGAAAACCCCCATGATAACAATAAACTAGGAAGTATGAACAACAAATTACCCCTACACAAGAAAGAACAACTCAAAGAGTTACAAGAGAAATACAAAGATTGTTTTGCTAGCAACATAAAAGAACTAATTGAGACAAAAAATTATGAAATTAAACTAGAATTAACTACAAATAAAACCTATTCATATTAAGCCATATCGAATCAATCTGCAATGACGAGAACAAGTACTCGAACAAATACAACAGATGCTCGACGAACAAATAATCATGCCTTCCGAATCCCCTCATGCTGTGTCGAGCCTAGTTATAAAAAAAGCCAGGGAGGCATTTCTAATGGACTTTCGGCTTCTTAACCAACACACAAATAAGGTACAATACCCCATCCCCAGAACCAAAGATATAATAAATACATTTCAAAATTCCATTATATTTAATCACTTGACATGTTTAGCGGATTCTATGCAGTAAGGGAGCAAGACAGGGAGAATCTGGCTTTTAGCATGGATGGCGTATGCTTATACGATATGCTCGTATGCCAATGGGGCTGGCCGCAAACCCTAATTACTTTCAGAATTTTGTAGATATCATGCTCGGGCCACTATTTTGGAATGCGACGGTAGCCTATATAGCTGATATTTTCATCATAGACGACACATCTGAGGAACATCTGCATAACATTAGCAAAGTAATTGAAAGAATTCAAAATTATAATGTCAAAATCAATTCTAAGAAATGACGCTTCGTGCAACAAGATATCAAAATTCTGGGGCACTATATCACGCCAGAAGGGATCCTAACAAACCCTGACAAAATCAAAGCCATTCAACAAATGACACTGTCAAAGAACATAAAATAGTTGCAGATATTTTTAGGCTTAACGTCGTACTTAAGACGATATATACTTAATTATGCCAAACTCGCGGAACCACTTATGGATCTCATAAAAGAATCAACGCCATTTCAGTGGAAACAAGAACAGCAAGCTTTCGAAAACCTTAAATCAGCATTAATAAATCCTCCCGTCCTAGCGAAATTCCAGGAAAACACACACACCATATTAGCCTGCGAGGCATCTCAGACCGCAATAGGGTCCGTCCTTATTCCAGATATATCAGGTAGTAAAGAGCGCAGAATTATAGCATTCACTTCAAAAAAACTCTCACTAAATGAAATAAAATGGTCGGCGACCAAATGCGAGCTGTCGGCCATTAAATATTTCGTAATCTACTTAAAACAATACTTGTATGGGCGAAAATTGACCATTGAGACAGATTATGCTAGCCTTCGGTATTTAAAGACAATGGCCAAACACAATGTAAGAATTCAAAAGCTAGCAATAACACTTACTGAATATGAATTCGAAGCAAAGCTCGTCAAAGATAAATTAAACACACTCGTGGATGCACTGAGTCGAATCCCCACAAGAGGCAAAGCAGACTTAACATAAATAACGGTAGAAAACCAACACTATACTATTAAAAAAGAATACACTAATTGCACCTCTTTTTACAAAGCTCTCGCGGAGTCTTTGCTACAGTACTCAAACAAAGACGATGAAGACAAGCAAAGTATAGAAACATATACGATTAATAATTGGCAGGAGATTAAAACATTAATCAAACCTGATATCGGTACAAATGACAAAGCCAGCATAGCCAAAATGATTATAAACGAAGAATATTTACCCTCACAAGCCATTGCCAAAATCACAACAACACTATATCAGGTAAATATAGAAATTATAATGGAAGGATACATAAATAAAATAAAATCAACATGTATTGACCCACATTTAAATTTCAAAATTATCATAACGATTTACGATTCTACACTCCATTATCATCCCATTTATATACATGACCAAGAATACATTAAAGTCGAAGATAACACACATTTGTTCCTAGCACCCATCACACAAATATAAACTTCTCCATTCTCGGCAGAATATGCAAATGACCCACATATCACACAAATAAAAACTGCCCTTACAGACCCACAAAATGCTACACCGAAGTACATAAGCCCAGCACGCAGATATGGCGTTACATGTAACGGAGAAATATACTACAAATTACACACACCCAATGGGGAAAAACGTTAAACTCTAGTACCTCAGTACTATATCCCAGAAATAATAACGGCACACCACAACACTCTGTTAGGCGGAGGACATTTCGGCCAATTCGAAAACATTAGAAAAAAAAATCAGTAATATTGGGACACAATGGCAAAATATGTAAAAGAATATAAAAAAGTAAAAAAAGGCCCCATTTGCCAAAAGGAGAAAAATACAAACCAAAAACCTACAGGCATTATGACCCCTATCGAGCCCCCCTCCCACCACCCAAATCATTCGTGTGGTCGACATGCCCCCCGCCCCCCCCCCCCAATTCCATTCACGAGGTCTGGATGCCAAGGATCCACTTAAAAAAAGTGGCATCCGGCAATAAATATATTCTTGTGATGACACCGGACATGCAGTCCGAAGAGACCATTCCCCTGATGTATAAACTACCGCTGCATCAACCTGCCATTCCCAGCAATGTCGATGTGTGGTACCACCAGGCCTGCGCCACAAGGAACAGCACGGCCTGCAAAAATGCTGACCAACTCCGCAGATTCTTTAACGAGGCTACAGAAAATATTGTACAAAAGTTTATATCTGAGATTACATTGTCAAATAAAAGAAAATGTGGAATTTCCTTCCTAGGAGATGTCGCAATATGGTGTTGCGATATTATCACAACCCGTCACCTAAAAATCCCTCCTCGTCAATGAAGAAACGTTAGCATTGCAATTAAGCGAATTAAAAAACAATGTTTTCACTCCCTAGCAATAATCTCAATATTACGATTTACAGCATTTCAGAAATAAAAACTCAGGTCGAGAACAAAGTAAATTCGCTTAGCAAAAAAAAAAAAAAATAGGGACCATGTCACGTCAAATGAATAATCAGAATAGATAAATGGAATCCTCATTCATTCAATCACAATTATTAACTAATATATTGCTGGAACTTGTAAACAATATAATTTATGAACTTAGGATTAACACTTACATCAAGCAATGCCAACATAACATTTTACCACTCCTAGCAGTGCCAAAATAAGTATTAAGGGCAGATCTTCTTAACTTACGGGAACAAGTCTATGACTTAGGGTTAGCATTAAGTATCCCGATTACAGAAAAAATTAAAATATTACACTTCACCTCTAACAGAATGCATGCTGTCGCCGACGAAATTATGTTAAAGATACAAATGCTCTTTAAAAGCATTAAAATATCTTGGCATTTCTTTCGATCTACAAAAGTCCCTTACGAGTACAATAATGAAACATGCATTGTAGGAACCCCTTCAAATATAGTCGCCATTTATATCACTACAAAAGAACCGCACGAACTTTACGATATGCGCGAACAAGCCAAAGGCATATACTTTCTCTCTAAGCAATTAGCCGACAATCCTCAAACCTGAAGGCCGCGATCTCTCTCAATGATCTGAAAAGTTTATTTCAATATTGTAAATTTCAATGCGAGCCTGTAAACTCACTATCAGTACAAGCCATCCAATCACACCATTACGTAATAACCAACGCACCAGGCGAATTGGTACTCAGGTGTAATAACAAGACGTTAAGTAAAGTAATTCATAACCTCAAGGTAGGAGCTATAGAAACACGGAGTAATCTGTGTATGCGAAGTCACGTCAGAGAAAGTTACTATCATTAAGGTTGCTCATGTATGCGATATTAAGAGCCCTAAACTACTAATCTCACACACTGGCATGCCTCTACAATGGCTCCACAAGAGCAACAGCTCAAAACTAGCGAAGGGATTTCATTCTACTCAGTTAACGACAATAGACAGAAATGGCAATCCACTTAGGTGGTGAAATGCATGCAATAAATTAAAAAATAAAATAAAAAGAAAACATAATGTGGTCCGACAACAGGAAGCCAAAGGCCAACACAAGAATTTACTGATATAATTAATGAGCCTACTTTCTTCAACATGGGTATTTTAAATTTTTTAATAATTTATTAAAAGCTAAGTTGGTAGGAAGGATTTGACTTCTCTTGGAAAGCAATAACTTCAGAAATGAAACCAAAAACTTGTGCAGCAGCAGTGAGACGATTACAGATACACGCATGCCTTACCTGGGGTTTGAGCCCAGGAAAACTCGTAATTGATAGCGCACTATCCAAAGCATTACGTAAGGTTGGATTCGGTGCGTCAACTTCGGATTTATTCAGTCTAATATTTCGAATGATAGCGTTTACTACCCTAAAATATTAACAGGGCCTTTATTTTGAAAATAAGTGACTGAGCCACATAAATCATGTAACTTTACCTAACCTACCGTAGTACTTGTGTGAATAAATAAAATGGCTGCCATTTTGTAAGTAAGTGCCTGGCGTGATCGAAAACTATAAAAAGTCAGGATTACTTACTAAGTATTATATGTATACCAAGTTTGGTGATATTCTGTTGAAGCGTTCAGAAATTGGAAAGGGAGAAAAACACACACGCACACACATGGACGCACACACATACATACATACGCACATACTTACGTATAAACCGACAGAGGCGCGCAGCCAAGAAAGTGATCTCACAAGCCTTTCTTTCCTTCGGAAAGTAGGCTAATAAAAGCATAGGGAAAACCAGTAGAAGCAAAGGATAACTTATACCTCAGGATTTCCCAGAAAGGGTGCAGTTGTAGAAATGGGGGAGGGGAAGGCTTGCAAGCATTGTTCAACCTATCTTGGTTCAACCTATGACTGGACATGTAAAAAAAAAAGACAGATTACGCCAAACTATTTCTTAAAGGTAACATTTGTAAACGTCAATCACTGGGTTGACGGGAAGACTGATTAGTTGTTAGCAAATAATAAATAGTGCTTATGTAACAAGACGTTTTACTGAAGATTTGAGTTGGCATCAAACTGAATTTCTAATCTATCGGAGTAGCAATTGTCTTTACAGTATCATTCTTTAGTAAAAAATTCGCTGTGACGCTTATCGATGCATGTGTAAAAGTTTTTAGGTATTCGGATATGACAGTGACTTTTACACGATACAGATGGATTCACAATGGGCAGAAAATAACTTAAGCATAACTACAGTGCACATAACCAAAAATCTGTGTCTCGAGGAACATCATAGCCGAGAGCTTCATCGCTGTAGTACGTATTTTTCACGAACCTATTAGATCGGCGCTCGCTACGGTTGTTCCTTAACGAACACGTTTATCCTCATTACATTATAGGATTCGCGTGGGACTTAGCAAGTAGTGGTTTGTGTGCGCGTGCTCTAAGAAAGGCTTAGAGACAAAATTGAGAAAGATATAAGGTCAGTCATCACCCATGTTTCGCATACGCTTTCACGTTTAATGACCACCGCGAAAAATTTAATTGTATTAATTAATTACATGAAATCTTATGCCAGATTAAATACGGCTATGGTGTGCTAACAGTCAAAACCTTCATAAATTATTTTCTGCCCATTGCGCATTCATTCATCATAAGTAAAAAAAAAATAAAATCAACGTTGACAGCTTCCGTGATTCGAACAATGGATAACTAAAATCGTTTGTATGTCCTCCGTGTTGAATTTATTAAAGCTCTTTCCAAAAAATCTTCAAGACTTGACATAAAAAAATTAAGTTCCGTTGTGAGATACAAATTTACTAAAGAGAATTTATGAACTGCACATAATTTCCCTTATATCCTCACTTTCTCACATAATACCATTATGATTATAGTAGCGGGAGAAAAATGATGCAGATTTCAAAATATATTTCGGATGTCTCTAACAACATAACATCCTCTGTTTACAAATGTTTTATCAGTCAGGGATGTGGGCACCTTAAATATAAAACAGTTATCACCCTCTTTCATAACGATCAAAAATAATGAACTGCGATTAAATTCAGCGGGAACCAGTAAACCCATTTCGTTTTTAAGACGTGGCAATATTTCAATGATTGGGTACTAAAATTAATTGTAAACTTAGATTTTTAATTTTATAATTATGTTTTTAAGTTGTATGATCATTGGAATGTTTGTCAAATGTTATCGTAGTAGAGTAACAACGAAAATTATCGTCTAGGTATTCACTTCCAATTCTATTATTGGTGAAATAAACAAAACGGAATTAGTAATGCTAGCAGAAGTAGTTTATTAGTTCTTCAAGGATTTGTTTACAGCACTGACTACTTTTACACTAACCTTTCGCATTACGGTTTCTTCGTATTAATTAACGCAAATATACTAGGATATTGCTATTCTGTACGACCACGGATGGTACATTGTATGTTTGATTTAATATTTCCAATAGGATTTAGTTGTTTATGGGGTGGTATGCGTTTGAAAAAAAAAAGTTCTATAATATTTAAAATTTTCGTTACACGTTTCCTAACAATGAGTTTTTATGAATTTGTTTTTAATTTTCGTTTAATCTTCATGGAACTAAGAACCATAATTTTCATTTTCGTTTCGTGAAACAGAAAAGTTACGTTCGCACGTGTCAGTAAAATATGCCATTTCAGGTCGGGTTTCTGTTAATACGAGTCTTATACGCGAACGTGCGAGCTGGAATTAAACATGTTACACGATCCCGCTAGTGTTATAAATCAAACTGAGGCGCATAAGAACGTAGAAATTAATTAATGCCTTTTTGTGTCTTTTTAAGACGCCAACTACGCCAGGAATAAAATTATAATTACGTAGAAAGTAATAGCAACTGAGACCGCGGCCAAGCGAACTGCAGACAGATGGAAAGCGTGTAGCGATAATGAAAAGAGAAATGGCGGCTTCAAAGAGAAATATTCCCGCCCTTACTTTTTTTTTTTTTTAAATATTCTTCACACAAACGGCAATAGTAGGCTAATGAAGACCCGGGCTCCTCGATCCCAAAGACCTTTGCTCGGTTTAGAAACGTTTTCGCAGTATATAGTTCGAGGAAATCGCGTGCGTTATAATTCTCCGCTGGGCAACGGGCGGATAACAATAGCAGAATGCTCGTATAGAAGATAGCAGTGTCCTGGATAATAACGTGCGTCAGCCTCGCTACATCCGAACTACTGTAAAGTACTACATGGCCCGATATATCATTCGCAGTTCCCCACTACCATTATTATTGCATATTATGTCTCCAGTATTATAAACGTAACATTTACTTCTAAATAAATTTAACTCGCATAAATACAAGGTCAGTTAAATTGATTCGACGTGCTAGTTCAGTAAACCAATTCTGACACTGGGTTCCAACCGCGAACAAAAAATTACAACGTTAGATTTATGAAAAAAATTTAACTGAATTTTAATCCGGATAATGTTCCCATATTGAATAGCTACATACCCTGTAAATAAAAACATGTCCTACCTGTTTATAACAGCAAATGAAGCATTTATTTGACGCTTTTCTATTTACTGTAACAGAAAGCGATAATTCAAAGGAACGTTAAAGAAACTTAGAATTGTTTTTACTAGATTTTTCCTTTATAGATTTTGGTTTTATGCAAAAATTTACGTTAAAGAAAATAAAAGTATTTTCTTGAGGTTGTTTTTCTACAGGGAACAAATTTACCTGCATATGATAAAGAAATATTAAAATCTTCCATTCATTAATTTCAGTTTGTAGTACCTCACAAAAATTTTTTAATGCTCCGTTACCAAATAACAAATTCCTTATATCATCAATGCAATGATTTAATCTTCAAATAACAGTAACTGAATTTATCATAAATAATACTGCTTAACTATTTTAACTACAATACCAGGTTACCAATTGCCAATCTAGAGATCGAACAAAATATGACAAACTTACTTCGCAGTTGTTCATGCTAAACTGTGACTTTTTTACAGGAAAAACAACGCGTTTCAGCAAAGAAAGTGTGTTTTAGAGTATAAGATGCTGACAAACACTTGCTGGAATAATGTTGTATGTTAATGTAAGTATTTTGTGAAAATCTTATGACGAACTTAAAATAATTCCGTTTCAAATTATTAATTACATTTGTGGAATTTATGTTTATACAATTTAACAGTTTTTATTTTATTTTTTTTTTTTTTACGTATTTCATACAATATCTTGTTTCAAGATGGAGAAGGCATCACTTGACGGAAATAGAGGACGTATGTTACATATGATATGTACAGGAATGCTGTTATATTTAACCTGTGTTTATTAGTCTTTACAGCAGAATTTACAGCAGGTTAGATAAGCAGAAACGCAATTAATTTTGAACTGTAATAGTTATTATCTGTGTTTGAAAAACTGCTTCAGTTCAGCAAAAGACTCGTGATCCATACGCACTTTGCGTGATTACAGATAAACAATGGAAGAGTACATTTGGGCCACTAAAAAAATCTTATTAAATTATACCCTGCTAAACATTTGTGTAAAATACAAAAGTTGGCTGTGGATGTAATAAAGAATACAAATATATGTAGTATGAAGAATTTACTTTAAAATTAAATTTTAATTACAATTATTGAAAAACCAAAATATAGGCCTATATAATGTTTGATATTATTTCATCGCCATGTTAATTATTGGGCACCAGCAAAAATTTCGTGCAATCAGTAATTATATATTTTACTAATATATTATTTTGGTATATGCATATCCACCGTTGGGTTAACCTAAGTCAGTAAACTTTATTCATTTGAAATTTTTCTTTATTAAGATTTTATAAATATTCCTACAATAATTTTTTTTGTACACGTGCGTCCACTACACTACTTTGCCTACGCCCATAATCCTGTAGGCTATATAAAATAAAACAACATAACTTTATTATCACCAAAAAAAATTGCAGGGTGTATTTTAACAACAAACATAATATTTCACGAGATGGTTGTCGACTATATAAAATACTAATAAAGATATTTGAACGGGATGAGTCCAGCAGTTCTGGTAAGTTTGAAATACAGGTCTCCTTAGTGTTTCGGCAATCCTTCCATCGCTGTGGGTACGACAGCAACGCACAAATAACCGAATATGCCCTGCTCACTACATGAAGCACAAAGGATGAGTTCGGTGAAGTGTGGCATCGATTCCGGGAACGTAATAAAACAAGCAGATCGAAGCAGAGAAAGCGGCGGAAGGGTGCCTGCATGTGGCACAGTCTGCGATAGGTAGGGCTGGGCAAATAAGATGACATACTGGCTGAAATGGAACGGCGACTTAAAAAACGGAGCAGAAGATTCACACGGCAACACAAAGCTCCTTACTTGATTAATTCTCGCTGAGTCGACGCACAACGCCATCTCCAGCATGTAAACTCGTATACTGGTAACACAAATCTAACGCAAGTGTTTAAAGTAAATAAATCACTCTTCATTAGCAATCTCCATGCATGTACAAGTGTTTTAAGTCATGGCATTTAATAATTATACAACAATAAGAATAACCATGCATATAATCTTAATTAAATGAATGTTACTTACAGTGGGACAAGTAGATAACTGGAAAAATATTACTTCGCATGATATTACTGTGTTCCAGCTGGATTCACCACTACGTCGGTAATTATTGTAATGAATAATTTCCTATCTCTGATTTTCAGTAAAATCATGCTTCGTTTGTTGAGTCGTCAGGTTCCGAGCTTACTTATTTGTCTTCGAATCAGTATCTGTCAGAGCGGCTTAGTTGCGTGTATGTGTGTATGTTGTTTGGTCTTTGTTGCTCGTTAGTTCGTGTCTCGTCTAATTTTGTTTCGTTTACTTAGGCAGAACTATTGGCTGAAACACTTGTTGAATTATTTATGTTGTCACAAGACGTGAGGAATCTAGGTAATAACAATTAAAGGACTAAATTTTATTTATAATTTATTCGAGCAGCTATTATTTCCATCATGAAATTACCTATCTCCACTATTTGTCTTGTTATTCTCAGTGAGTACTGAAGCTAAAGTCTATCTCAATTCTAATTAAAACCCTTGCCAATTGGCCTACATTGGTTGCAGTCACATAATTCGCACTCATTATCAATACATATTCAATCTGTCTATTGGCATCATTCCAAAGGCCTTATACCCACGCATCCGGTTCAATAGTCCTGCCCATCAGTTTCACTCTTCACTGTAGCGATTCTCGCAGTCCGCAGACTTCACTCCAGCTTCGCTGTCACTGCACTCCTGGCGATAACATCCTTCATACCCTCTGACTGTCCACTAGGGAGGTACATCGGGGCTTACATAGTCTCGCTGGTCCAATATAGACGGTTACTCTCATATCCCAAGTCTCGCTGAGAGAGGCAAGGACTATGGCCAGAACATGCTTGAGAAGATAACACCAGAAATTAAATCCCCACGCGGGTCAGGATAACGCGAGTCCCGATAAGCTTGTCTCGCAAACGCGGATACTCGCCTTTGTAAATCGCAACCTGCTTCTGGCATTGTCACTCGCCCGTAACCAGGCCCCCAAATAGAAAAATTTAACTAACTTGTTCAGAATTAGCCTTTCGGGCATTAATAGTTAAACTATATAGTATTACAATTTTCATCAGAGAAAATATATATCGTGTTGAAAATTAAATTTATCCATCATTATTTTACTGAAGTAGCCTGCAGTCACTGAGAGGACCAAAAGGTGACTCTTGCATACGCCTTTGACATTCATTCAGATCGAGTTGGTAATAAAAAAAATTAATATCCTCAATTTAATTAACTTCTGTTATTTGAAAGTTACACTACGCTAATATATATATATATATATATATATATATATATATATATATATATATATATATATACATATATATTAATATATATAATTTTAATTCCCCAGAATTAACTTCGTCACATTTTCTAAGTAAAATCCCTTTAAACTTATTATCGAAATAAACAAAAATTCTAGAGAAATAAAAATATTTGCATTATTTAATTAATGGCAAGGTACTAATTCACTCCATTTTTTTAAATTTAATTTTATTATTGTTATTATATTTGCTCAGAATGTGTATTTAATTTATTTTATATAAAATATTTAGAAAGATGTTTGAATGAATAGTTGGTTATATATATATATATATAATATATATATATATATATATATATATATATATATATATATATATATAGATAGTCAACTTTTCATTCGTACATTTGTGTGTACACACACATATATATGACACTTGTATAACAATATCAAAAAGGTTTTTTTATTCATCGTAAACTTTATCAATGTAAAATAATAAAAACTTCAGTTAGTGGTCATTATTCATTGTTTTTCACGAACATATTTACGGGGTCACTAGACTTCAAAATCCTACATGCAGACTTGCAGTCTTCATTTGACTTCTGGCCGCTTGTGCGAAGACAGTCTGTTCCGCGAGTGAGCCAGTCAGAATTAAGTTTCTCCGAGACTGACAATCCGTGATTCGCGGGCAGACAGATGAGATTTGCAACAGCTCAAGTGATCCAGTCACGAAAAGTGGGTTCTGAACTAAAGCGCGTTGGAACACAACTTGTCCTGAAATCTTTTCGCGAAAAAAAACAGGCGCCCCTACGCACACTCAATGCCTGAGCCTTAAGAACCTTCATTTCGTATTTGTTTGTGACATTTTCCTCGGTGATCACTTTTATTAGCAGAGTGACTCTTCCTGACAGCCGCGCTGTCCGCTTTTTATCCGCGATTATTTTCCGTTTGAATTTTTCCGTAATCGCGTAGGTTTCCTACTACCTCAAGTAGAATTTTGTCTCCGTGTAGCGAAGTGCGTACGTGGGACTCTTAAGAAGCAATACTTAACGAACTGCAAAGTCAAGCATTTTGTACAGCGAGAGGCGATCTGTTTAAGTGCGAGTTCTGGGAGAAATAGTTTTATTTCTTCAAATGAGCTACAACCGTTGCAACCTCTGTTTGAGCATGTCGCTCTGGAATCTTCATTCTTTCTCAAGATAAAATACTACTCACAATTTACCTGCGTATTTTTGATTCCAACAAACCTCGTGTCGGACTACGTAATCAGTAGAATGTTAATTACTATCACACAATGTTATTTATTTTTAATATCCATTGCAACAACATTATCACAAAATACAAACGCAGGCACAGTTAGATTTACGTAAAAAGTCTTCCTGCAAAGAAAGACGTTCCCTTGCTGAATAAACGTTTCCTGGCTCGATTTCCGTGCTACATTTCCCCTCATATTTGTTCCCGCACGCTGTTAGTGCTCGTGCCTTAGCTCATAAGAAGCGCCTGCTGTCCAAACAACCTTTCTGCTCTGATTCCCATTCCGCATGTGCGCAAGCAAAATTCCGTCTAACAGTTCACCTCAGGATGTGAGAATTCCAATTATTATCCTGTAACTAAAATTGGAATAAAAATCTAAAGTGACGTAAAAATTTCTACGACTAACGGTAATGATATATCAAGTTACCGTTATTATCCACAAACCATTCAAATTTGTTGCCTTAAACAATTATTCGTCTGCATGTATATAGCCTTATTGTAAAATTTTTCCGCACTCATGAGAACCTTATTTGATTCATGGTAACTTGTTTTCACATGGTGAGTGTGTTATTTTCGTAATGTGCGTTTATTATTTCCATTGAATGTTTCTTTGTTGATAAGGTAAGCCTACTAGTAGTTGTAGTGGATAATAGCAAAAACTTATTACCTTTGTGACATTTTATTCATTATAATTTAAGTATAGTACTGTTATAATTGTTAATTGTATCAACACTTTCCACTTATTTCCTTATGCCAATCTCCTATTTTTTCAGGCTTCATATATTTGCTTATAATAAATTAGGAGAGTTTTTCCACTGAAAATATAATTATGCATACATTTAGATAAACGTAATAACGACATGTCTTAACTTTTCTGCGTAATATAGTCGAATTTATTATTACGCGGACGTAACAACCTAGAACGTAAAAATTGCTTAACACCGGAACTGTTCCAATACTTTGGTATCCCACTATTCCAAGTTATTGATCCTCGCTGTAACACACTAACTCGCCAATTTTTAGGAGCTAATTTCAGAAAAATTGCAACAAGACTCATTTAACTAATTGAAATCACTTATTCCGTTGGTGTGAGCGTGTTAACCACAGACTGATAAAGAGATACGCTGATTTTCGTATTTTGCTCATATCCGTAACATCGATTCACATATCCGCAACACAACTGTTCAAATCACATGGTCAAATGTTTCGAAAATGTATTTTTTTTACACTTGAATTTTCAACAGACGTGTTATTATTATACTGTAGCTAACTTTTATATATTAGAGTTTAATTAAATATGCCTCAGAGGAAGTGTTGAAACATCTCAAAGCCGTTACATATGAAGCGGTGTTGCACTCTGTTGTTAGTTCGCACCGCTGCCAGCGCGCGATGGCGATCTCCTTGGCCAGCTTATGCACCCTCCCTTCTACTTCCTCATTCTCCACTCCTCTTTCCCCTCCTCGCACGTGACTGAATCTCATAGGAGGAGGTCACGTGACTACTGGATGGTAGTCTGACCTCTGTCCTCACTCAGGTTTATTCTGCTGCGGATCATCGCTTCGGAACGACGTGCATATTGTAACGAGGGCATCGTTGAGAGTTATAATGCCACTAAGTGATTGAAATTATTGTAATGTGGAATTTCAGCTTGACAGCAATCGTTATGAAAGGTTTTAATTCTACCTAGTGTTAGATAATCTGCCTCAATGGGAGCGAACATGATCGGTGAGTGTTGGACAGTTTGAGGAATGATAATGCGTCTAGTTTTGTAATTTTTCCAGTAGCTGTCGAGATGGTTAATTTTGGTGGTGAGCGGCGCTAATTTCTAGAGTAGCAGATTTTGTATTTTTTTTTTTTTTGGCTTGCACGTTCTAAATTTAAAGGGGTAATCATGTATGTGAATAATTTTGCGCCTCAGAATTTTGTATTGCAGACACGTAGTCTAGTTTGCTAGTCGCTGCCCCGTTTGTCTGGCCCGGCTCAGCGTCGTATGTACTGGAAAACTGTCCACATTTTGCCTGAAGCAGAAACCTTTTAGATGTCTGTTCTTTATTATTTTTATTATTCTGGTTCACGACGCTCTGGAGGCCCGTAAACTCATTTTAGGCGCCGTCGTGTGAATCAGGTTTGCTGGATTTTTTAATGCAATAAATTTTAACGTGTAGTTTTTATGGCAAATGCCCTTTGATGGGTCGTTAGACTGCGACGTTTGCCACGTTTTAAACATAAATTATATTTGGAGCAAGTTATTTTTTTTTTATATTCATGTGTATGCTCCGTTCTTAAACTACGTATCTTACGTTCGTGTATATGGTGTGCACAAAATAAAGTGAGCAGCAAGCTTTATGGAAATTCTTGAATAGCAATGAGTGTTGGCACTTTATGGGAATTGTGATCACCCTGATAGTGATTTTCATTATTTTTCGTCCTCTACTGTCGACGAATTTATTTGAGGTGTATTTTAAACCATAAAGGCAAGCTGGTGAGAATACTCGTAACCATTCCAAGAGTCAGCCAATGTGACTCGCTGGTAACTAATAGTACAATGTCACAGTTAAATGCAATTTTTAGGCCCGTGAGATGGTGCTTGTCAAACTGTAGTATTGGCGGATTGATTAAATTTTTATGTGGCGGTCAAGTAAATTTGACTTAGAGGAATCAAGTCAGAATATTTGTGACTTGAAAAAGTTCGGATATATAAGGGTGTATAATTTGCCTTGAGCAATTTGGACGGGCCATAGGGATCTGTATTTACTTCAAATGGCTGGTAATATTAATTTCACAGTTGGTGTTTTAACGTTATTTTATTTAATCTCACACTTAGACATTATGGGCACTGTGTGCCATCTGATAAATGTGGCGTGTTGCCGGTGCTTTATATTTTTTATGTAATGATTATTATGCCCTAAGAGATTATTCTCATCTGTCAAATTATTGCCATTCTGTATTAATTATTGTAAGCTTGTGATTTTATCGTACCTACGTCAGTATTATTGATTTAAACTGCATAATACTCATGTTTTTATTATTTTTGCTATGTTGTTAAATGAAGTGAACACTCTGTGTGCACCTTGAGACTGTTAATGAAATAAATTGCCATTTTCACGAAAGGTTCTTGTAATTTGTATGTAAATGCTCTGAATTATCAGTGCACATACGTTAACAATGTTTTGACCTCAATTTCTAGCCACATGGTTTTCGATATGGCTACTGAAAAAATAAACAGTCCAACGATATGAAACGAAGATTGGTCACTGCGCATATCGTATTATTACGGTAGCGTGAACGTGCCTTAATTCGACTGCCTGCCTGAACACGCCTTCACTCACGAGTAGTAATCAGGACAGCCAGTTGCCGCAATCGGGACTCGCATTGCCCGAACCCCGGTAAGCAGGAATCCCCTCTACTATCCAGGTAACCAGGCCATGTTGCGTTATGCCACGCCGATATGGGGGCAATGCAGAGTGGTGGCAGATGTATTTCTCTATGTGACGTCAGCGGAGATGGACATCACAAGAAACCTGCTGTGCCGACCGCAGTAACTCGTCATACTTCATGAGCCTTCTGATACTTCTCAAGGTGGGACAGTTACAATATACTAACGTGGCTCTCAGTAAGGTAGTGGATATAGTTAACTTAACAATGTTCCCCCGACCTTATAGTATTTCATGTAATATCCAGATGTTTAATTGTATAGCCGTATAGTAACCTATATATTCTCATATTTATTCACCCAACATGCTCTACCATCATGAGATCCGCCCAAACCTTCATAGCATGCACGGCTTGACCACAATATAAACAAAATATAATTGTATGAGCACTTCCCGCTTCCACTCCCGACACCACAAAATTCCCTCCACGGTACTAAGATCACAATGTTTTGCACATATAAGCAGCGTTGTTGGTTTTCAGCGAAGAGACTAACTCTCTCTGCCGCACGCACCAAAATATATTGCACTAATTAGAATTTAACAATGCATCTCAATTTAATATCGAAGAAAGATTAATTGTGTTAGTCTGCACGCTGTGCGAGATTAAAATGTCTGCAGCATAAAAGCTGTTATCCTTAAAGGACGTCATCCTTGATCCTCAAGAAGCTAGGACATGAAAGACGCATCACTTTTACACTTTGAAGTTCGTGAATGGAGTAACTTAGTTACACAGCCGGTGATTAAGAGACTTCAAAAGGTAAAGATCCTGCCACATTCTGTCATTACGTGCGAGGCTGAAGTTCTCGGATGGGTAAGATAAAGGAAAATTTAGCAGGTGAAAATTATGAAGTATGGGCGCTGTTAGGTTTCTTACACAGAATCGCGAAAAAATGTTAACTAAAATTGTCTGTCCATCTGACAAAAATATTGCAAATAAATTCAAAAGAAATGAATCGAATGAATAATAATTTGTATTATAGTCGATGCACGCGTTTAAAATAAAGAAAATGCAGTCAGTTACTCTTCAAGTATAATGCATTTTTGGATGGCCTGCGACTCCAAACAATCACAGTGTTCCAAATAGTTTCATTAACATTAAAAAGCGAAAGGAATATTTGCGTGTTACAACTTACTGTAACTAAGTGTTGCGAAAATTGAAGGTAACTTTTCCAACTCCTATATTATTCTGTAATTTGTTGTTCTTTCCGTAGGCACGGGATAGCAAATTTTACGTGAAATGCAAATCATATTCAGATTCCCAGGGATCAAGGTCTCAAGCCTTTTACATTTAAAAAATGAACTTAACTCAAGCAGTTTTGTGGAAAAAAGGGAACAGTTTAAAATTTACTTCTGCATTTATTATGTGATCGTGCTTAGCAGAAACTTGAAAAATAAAATAAAAAATGTTAACTAACAACTTTCAATAACTCTTCGTTTTCATCAAGCCAAAAGTAAAATATACGTGCGAACAGCAATTCTGTAATTGAAACACTGCCTATAACCATAACCTTTGTGCCGACACTGAGAAAATGGGTTCGTTGGATCAAACGCAGTTTGTTTGGCGTAGCAAAATTAATAGTTAGTATATAGCGATGAAATATTTTGTTGTTGAAAGCAAATAATTTTGTTGTGCTTATTTGATGGCCGTAAATTAAAATTACGTTGGAGGAACTGTTATACTTTGTTTACATTGTGGTCAAACCATACTTGCCGTTATGGTTGGGGAAATTCGGGAAATATCATGATGGTAGAGCATGTGGGGAAAATAAATATAAGATGCTATAGGTTACTAAATGGTTATATAATTAAACATCTGGATATTACATGAAATACTATAAGGTCGGGGGAACATTGTTAAGTTAACTATATCCACTACCTTACTGAGAGCCACGTTAGTATATTGTAACTGTCCCACCTTGAGAAGTATCAGAAGACTCATGAAGTATGATGAGTTACTGCGGTCGGCACAGCAGGTTTCTTGTGATGTCCATCTCGGCTGACGTCACATAGAGAAATACCTCTGCCACCACTCTGCATTGCCCTCATATCGGCGTGACATAACGCAACATGGCCTGGTTACCTGGATAGTAGAGGGGATTCCTGCTTACCGGGGTCCGGGCAATGCGAATCCCGATCGCTGATTACAGCTCGTGTGTGTATGGCGTGTTCAGGCAGGCCGTCGAATTAAGGCACGTTCACGCTAACGTATGATTTGTTTGCCTCTACGTTCATTATAAACATTTTCGGTTAATACAAAAGAACACTTATTAGCCCGACTGAGATTCAAACCTAGATCGTTAGCACCCTAGCTGTACGCCCTTGCAACCTCAGCTAGTATGACAACTGATGAAATGTTCTTTTTTTTTACACACATACATGTCAAATACAGGACAACCTTCTTGAATATAATTTTTCTTTGCAGTTTCCTATTGAAGTTGTTTTGATTTAGAATATTTATACAATTGCTAAGCTTCAATAAGTGCACTAAGAAACACTGCTACTATCTCAAGCATCACTAAACACAAACTCTCGAGTTGTATTTTCGAACGAAGGCAATCAAAGGAGTGGCCGAACAAATACAAACACTTATTTAAACTAAATACTTTTCACGGTCGAATTTTTTTTTCACCCAACTCACACAGATTTTGTTTATCCAGTCGTGTATTCTGTCATATGAACAAAATTGATGTTGTTGCTTTTCAAATTTTGTGTAGTCAACTAAATGTTATATTGGGGCAACTGAAAATATTTTTGACCATATACAAACAAGTATGTTGTTTGCCGGAAGAGATCTTTCCCTCAGTAGAGTTCACTGACGAAGGAGCGATTGGTTTTGGAGACGTGCACGACCACGTGAATTCAAGGAAAACGCTCTAAGCCTGAATCAACAGTCTCGGCAAGTGAAACAAGGAAACTGGAAGCCGATTCTCACAGTTGAGAAGAATAGCATTTTTCTAACGTTATTAAAAGAAAACATTCGAGCGTCCTTGATAACTCTTGAAGTCTTCGAAATTGCCAGAAAATTATATCATACGAAAATTATTAAATGCTAAGTTAATTCTACCTCACAATCCCACCTCACTCGAAACTGGCGTTTTCTTTTTTTTCTCCTGCGCTCGCTGTTAAACTGAGATAAATTTTTTTCCCTGTTCTTTGGGTGTGTTTTGAGCAAATTATTTTCGGGAATGGGAATATTAATTACTTGGTACGTATTGACATATACGGAACAATTTTAATATTTGCTCGAGGTTCTGCAGTGTTTGATGAGTTCTAGCTGAGGATGAGAAAAAATGGGGCTTGATGAATGACGAAGTGGAAAGGAGGAGAAAAAGAGAAAAGAGAGAGAAATTTGACTACGGCATTCCATTCCATTTCCATACCGTCACGCAGTGTTGCTGCGTTCGGTGTTCTATCATAACAGTTCTTCGGCTGGGCGTTAGATTATATTAAGGAACCCCAGTGATTAAATATACATAGCGAATTTTCATTATGTCCACTTTCTATAATAACATAAATGTTTACAGTTGACCGAGCTACTGAATAACATCCCGTTCTATCTCGAACGCAATTTTTTTTTTAATTTACGTGGGTAGCCGTTACATTGAAACTTAACTGTTCTTTGGTAGAAAACGGTTATGTACTGATAACATTGAGTAATCGAGAACATTGGCTACCCGAGGCAACACTCGGCAACGTAGGGTCTTTAGGAAACCTGACTGTACGATAGGGAAGTAACACTCACAATCAAAAAACATTGAAGTCTTCAAAATATTTCTTACCAGATTAAACAAAAGCACTGGAATTAAAACGTTTCGACCAACAGATATTATTGCTCGACGAAACTGTTTATTGTTTGTTAAGTGAAAACTGGCGTTGATAAAAACTAACAAGGAAACGGGACTGAGGGTTTCGATATTTCAATACGGACGCCGACATATCGCAGTAAGTTACACACGTTATTTAAAACAAGGACATCATATTTATATTGTTTATTCGGGCAAGTCACAAATATTAGCTGCCACACAGGTTAACAAGGTAATAAATTGTATTGGCCAGACCCGGAAGTTAATTGATTGCTTAAGCGATGAGTGATTGCACAGGGTTTCGTATATAATCACTACACTGTACGAACCTGCAGATCTTATTTTATTCATTAGCTGCTCCCACAGTCCCCTAATTGACTTAGCCGAACATAATTATGCCTTAAAATCGCTACATATTAAGGTTGAAGTGAGACGAATGTGGTCGTGTCAGAATATTTTTTAGGGTTTTTAGTATTTTTTTTTTTTGCCATGGTTAGCAAACCTGGGTAGTGTGGTCAAGGTATTGTTTAGTATTTATAAGGTGCATATTTTACCGTTTGATTTTTGCTACACTTTAGGCCGGCATATTCCTATTCCTACGATTATTATATATTTATTGCAAATATTTTTACATTTCATATGGTGCTACTCTTATATGTAAGCTGTTCACGTAAAATGAGCACTTTTGAAAGCCCTGCTTAAGATCTACTTGTATGCACGTCGTGTATTCTTCCGCCTTATGTCAAATTAACAATGCCACGGGCTTCATCACTTTATTCGTACGTTAGACAAGTGAAACTGTGAAATTATTAAGAAAGTAAATAGTTTAAAAACCTACTCATACTTACACTTCGATGCATTAAAAATACAGAAAGCGAAAGAAATAATTTTTAGTTATCACAAATGGGCACCTAACACTTTTTATTCGACTTTCAGATATGGAACTACTATCCATCCTTCGGTACCAACTTTACTGGGCGAATGTCACTCAGTGCGCCCATTAAAATACATGCATGCAGGGGCAGTGATTTTTTTTTCCTAAGGTCCACTTCTAAAGTGCTCACTTTAACGTGAACAGCCTTTAGTAATGAATATCGATAATCGATACGCAAGTTATATAGTGCGTGTTTGGTTGTAAAAATCGCCGTCAGAATGCGTTCTACGTACGGCGCGATGTGGAGACCGCGTGGCGTAGGCGGGAAAGCGACAGGGGAGGGGAACGAGGTCCTAGCTGTTCCCCTCGTGCGGGCATAAGGTTCCTAGACCCCGACCTTAAGCGTGCGTCCATGTCGTCGGTGCTAAAAAAGTGCAAGCATGACCTGGACGAATTTTACAAGACTGTGTGACGGGCGCGTGGCAAGCTGATGAATTATCGTAGTGATGATTGAAGAGCGCTTATTGACGTGGATCGGAGTATTGGTTGCAATGGAACCGAAAAAGTAGTCGTGGGACGTCCGTTGCAGATCCACGCAAACTTTGTTATTGTAATGTTAACGGGAGGCGCGGACAAAGTACAGTGAGAGTTCGTTCGCCGAGTGAGAATTGCGTTCACTTTAAGATTGCGCTAATGTCCGAGGGGCCGTTTGACTTGGTCGTCGGCGTAGCAGCAAACTCTTCTGATAATCGTCCGTGGCGGGCGTGTGAAGTCAGTTCAGGATATTTTCGCGTGCTCGGAGAAATGACGTTTCCAATGCGTGCCGCGCTGGGAACGCAATTACTTAAATTGACGTCGTGGGCATCGCCAAATATTTCCGCCGCCGCCGTCCGAAGGCCGAATCACTTTCCGCAAACAAGGAGGAGCATACGGGCGCCAGCCATCGCCGCCTGCAGCGGTCACCAGCTGGAGGCTTGCTTCCGAGACTTCGCGATTTTTGGCTCGGCCAAAATTTCTCCAGGTATGGGGCGAAGAGATGTTCTACGCGCGTAAATTTTCGTCAGCGTTGTTCACAGTTCGTTTAAAGATCGTCGCAGCCCGTGCGTGGCCCATTCAGAGGGCGACTTCTGGTACACTCTGTGTAGCAAGAACCGGAGCCAGGTATTTCATTCTTGCGTAGAACATTCAGTGACGTGAACTTTAAAAATAAGTGTTGAGGCCCGTTATTAGTCATGTCTACCAGTTACGAGCTACCACATGGTCTAACATTTTAAGTGTTTTAAATTTTTGTCAGTATTATGAAAATAATTGCGTTGCGTGTAAAATAATGGCACCGCTGTAATAATTAACTGCATTGGATTGGAACTTTGGCATTGCGGGCAGATATTTTTTGACGTATGGTATTCATTTAACTTTGTTCCAATGATGAAAAATGGGTGTAAATCTAAGTAAATGCTTTTTAATAAATAGGGCAACCAAAAAAGGAACGTTAACTAGACTCAATTATAGATGTTTTAACCTTTGACGATTTTGTGATTTAAAAGAATGGCTCTGCTGCTGTATATTTTATAGATAAGAAGCACAATGTATCTATTTGCAATTATTGATGAAATTTGTGCCCAATAGTTTTGAAGGCGAGAACGCTTTTGCCCCGTGGCTAGGTGTAAGATTATTTGGTGTAGCTGGACGAGTGAGGTATTTTTGAGTAGCCTGCACCCTGGCAGGGAAAGGGTGTCTCAGAAATAAAGCAACTGCCTATGGAGCACTGCATTTGACTGTAAAATGTGAATAATTCATTTAAAAAAATTAGTACAGACACCATGAAAATTGTCAGAGAAGTGCGAATTATGATGTATAAGAAAGAAGGTATATATATTTTGCAACGTTATAAAATATTTCACTAAAATATTCTTTTTAAATGTAAAAAAATAATCGATCTATATAGTCCGCATTTTTAACCAAATTTAATTGCATTTCTTTTTTGGTTGTGTCGAAAAGCATAATTTACAGGAGAATCTTCTTCAAGAAGGATCATCATAATATTTGCTGTGATCAAGTGTAATAAAATCATAGTAATAATGTATCATATCAATTTCATAATTAACTTTATTTACTTCCGTTTCAGCCATACATGTTCGTGACAAATGGACGCACATAAAATCAATTTTACAATTATTTCCTAATTTATTATTACAATATTTTTACATACAATCATAGTAAACATTATGACGATATTCCATGACGAAGATTTTCTTGCAAATTCTGCTTTCTGAAGCATTCAGAATGGAAATATGCTTAAATTTAGAAAAAAAAGTACTATTTGAATCGATTGGTTTCTCACATTTAAAAAGTATATTTTAGTAAAATACTTTATAGTGTTGCAAAATGTATAGGCTGCATTTTTCTTTCGTATACAGCATAACCTATACAGCATAAATCGAAATTTTCTGACAATTTTCATGGTGTCTTTACTACATTTTTATGAGTTCTTCATATGGTATAGTCTAGTGCAGTACTCCATAGGCAGCTGCTTTACTTCAACCTTAAGTACTGGTGCAGAATACTGAAAGGTGTATCATATAAGCAGAGATAAATGGACACATATCAAGCTAACATATAATTATATGAATACTATTCTGTCACTAAATTGTATCACTAAATGATAGCGTCTCTATTTTCAATGAAGCACTTTCGAAAGTACTTTTTAGTTTTGTTATTTCTACCGACTCTGTATCCTTCCGCCATTTTAATTTGAACACTTCGAGTGGGGTACAGATTTACTGACATTTATGACATGATAGAAGTGAGTTGCATATTTTAGCGACTGAATGAACATCATTCTGTTGGCCTCTAGTTACATTTTCAACCTTCATATTGGTTCACATAACACCGGACACACTTACTGTACAGCATTCATTAATGGCCGAGTCATTAATAGTACCATTACAAGCTTAAAGTGTTATAATCAAATGGGGTTTTACACTTACAATAATATACAATGCATCCTGTTTATTTGCGTATTTTACACATTGAGTGTTGCTGACATAATGCTACGTTATAGATAGGGACGTGCAAAATTTGCGGTATCTTATTGCATCAAGCTAACATTTAGAGTGCTGTATATACGCTAGCCGGCGTCGTTTCTCCATTGGCTGCTGACCAAACGTGAAGTCACTCTCTTTCTGAGTGAACTGCACGTGATTGGGGCACACGATTGTGAAGTGTTTATTTATTGGTGCATATTTAATGGGGGCGAGTAAATTAAACATTATCCAAATGACAAACTTATTGTAAAGGAATACGTGATTTAAGTTTAGACTGTCCTCAAATAATAACGCGAATTTTGCAGGTCTCTAGTTATAGAGAACCGCATGACAGCTGTCGCAGAAGTAATATTTCGCCGCTCATGTTTTCGAAGACTGCGGACGGCTAACTGTCACCGCAAGCTCCATAGAACTTAGTTTAGTTCAAGCCACTTATCATTATCTCGGACAAAACTCAAAGTGCTAAATATTGAAGTTATCTTCTCGAATTACTATTCATGTGTAAATCGTACGACGCTGTGAATTGCTACGAACGCTGAGAACGCAATTACAGCATCAGGATTATAACATACATTTGTGCCAAAATATTGCACTGTAGTATCGCACATTGATAGTCGATGTCAACAACACAGGTTTGGCATTTCAAATGCAATCGTTCAGATCTTCAGAAGACGCTGAATCCTGCAAATGTTGGGAGGGAGATGGTAGGGATCTTGCAGCCGACGTGTTATCTGATTGTGAAGTTGAAGGGCTCGTCGGGGCTTGACTAGATGAACTAGAACACGCCAGCGGTAACATCGGCTGTTGGATCATGATGCAGTTGATCAAAATGGGGTTGTGGAAAACGTGTTGAATCAAATGCTGTAGGTGAATGATGTGGCACAATGTTGTTCATGTCTGCAGAATATGGATGTTGGTGGCCGAAAAGAAAATTCCCAGCAGGCCGTTCGTATTAACCGGTATCAGCTTTCATTAGGATGTCAAGCACAGCGTGTTCAACATCTCTCCTAGTTTCGGCGGGAGGATAGCCTTTAACTTTCGCTGTTACGAACGTAAATAAGTCGTTTTCTGGTTGAGGCGTATTCAATTTAGCAGTTGCAGTTTTCAATATTTCAAATGAACTAGAAAGCATTGATGAAGACTGATCGGGTCCTTTTCCCCATCAGCGCTTTGGTTGCTGGGTGAGAGGGAGGGGGGGGGGTGGGATGGCGGAGGTTTCGGGTTGAACTGTATCCTGTAACTCTTCTTCGTCTTCAGCGATACCTTTAACAGTTGTCTCCTGAAACATTGTTTCGCTTCATTAAATAATCAATTCAATAACTTCCAAATACTGTAAAGTAAATTATTCTGCATTGTAATAACGAAATGTAAATGCTTCTTTGTTATATTTTATTTAGTACAATGCTTTAAAGTTCAATTGTTTCATAAGAACATAACCTCGAGACCCCTCGGTAGGCCTCGCACCACAAGGTTTAGCCTAGGGATATACTGAAGGGTATACTGATTATAATAGCTACTGAATAGGTATCGGAAACAATACTGATAGTTGATCGGGTAGCTTAATGTTTGACAATCAAAAATATAACTTCAAATGAAATATTTTGTTCGTAACTACAACTCGATATCGCAAACAAATCTGTCAAAGTGAAAACTTCCACAGAGAGCTAATATACTATCCCTCTAATTGGATTATTCAGAACATGAAAGGGTAAAATATGTGCTCTTTGCAGTCACAGCTATATACATAAATATTATGCGTTCGCAAGTTACTCTTAAGTTAAATTATTTACATGTTTTTCAGATGATGGTTTATTTGATGTAACATTGTACATTTTTCAGCTTTCCAAGACTCCCCTTATTTGGAAGGAAATATCCAAGACATTGGAAACTGACTGGAATCTGCCTCACTGTGTTGGCGCCCTCGATGAGAAGCACGTTTTGCTGCAGGCAGCGGTTCATTCTGGAAGTGATTTCCACAACTACAAATCCAACTTTAGTATCGTCCTATTAGCACTAGTCAACGGTAATTACAATTTTTTATTCCCGGACGTGGGATGCCAAGGACGGTTATCAGATGGTAGCGTTTTTAAAAACTGTAAGCTATATAATATCCTTTCCGAAGACATGTTGGGTTTGCCTTTGCCATAAGAACTTCCTCCACTTGAGATGAAAATCCCTTATTTTTTTTGTTGCTGAGAGTGTGTTTCCTCTATGTGAAAATATTATGAAGCCATGCCCTGGCGATCATGCCTTTGTATCATTCAAGAAAATTTTCAACTATCGATTGAGTAGAGTCTGTTGAGTTGTAGAGAACACTTTCGGTATTCTAAGTGTAGTATTTAGGGTTTTAAGAAAACGTATGCTTTTAGAGCCCCCTAAAGCATAATTAATTGTCGTGACCATAATTCTTCTGCATAATTATTTGCGGAATCATTCACCTACTTTGTACATGTCGCACGGTTCCCTAGATCATGAGGAAGACGGTGTTCTTATTGTAGGGTCGTGGAGAAGAGAAGTAAACACAGCTTCCATGATACCTCTAAGAAATATTCCCAGAAGAACTCCTGCTGTGTATCACAAAATAAGGGACGAAGTAGCAGATTACTGTATGGGAGAAGGGGCCATATCGTGGCAAAACACATACGCCTGAATGTATATTAACTTACCTACTGTGTTCAGTCCCTTCCTCGGGGCATCCCTGCCCTCCAGAAATCGCAATTATTCAAATGCGAACCATTTGCTGTTATAGACATCTGAGGCCTCTGAAGAAAGAAAAGACTATTCGCCATCCATTTTCTTAACAGTGTTAGTGTAATTATTCAAATGCTAACCATTTGCTGTTATAGACACCTGAGGCCTCTGAAGAAAGAAAAGACTATTCGCCATCCATTTTCTTAACAGTGTTAGTGTAATACATAAACACATACCTTATTGTTACAACGTAGTTCAATACACGAAAACTACGTATCTATCAGAGAAATAAATTTAAATAACTAAATATTTTCACAATTATTTAAATAATATAGACAATTTACCTTTTTCCGTTCCTTTCGCCTTACTTTCTTTACTCTTCTCCCTGCGGTACGAAGGAAGCTAACAAACAATTTTATTCCTGCATTCTTCAATACGTCGACCCATTGCATTCCCGATTTCGCGCCAAGCACCCTCTTTCAAACTTTCGTTTATATTGGTTTTCGTCCCTAGGGTTCACGAAAGCTTGTTTGCTTTTGCAAACCTGGATTAGCTGAACGATATCTTCTTCCGCCCACTGCGCCGTGCTTTCGTTCGGCAGAGGTTCGCGAGCCACGAACACACGCACGACGCCGCCGAGAATCTCTTCGTGTTCGTCGAAAAAAAACACCGACTACAGGCGGATCGGGACGAACCGTTCGCCGGGCGCAGATGACCCCCGTCCCAACAGGTTCGTGAGCGGGCAGCAGCAGCAACGGTTCGGTCGCTTGCGTGCATACGCACCTTTACGCGTGTTATCTGTCTTGCCGCGAATCACGGATGGTCAGTACTGAAGAAACATGATTCTGATTTGCTCACTCGTGTGACAGACTGTCTTCACGCAGATACAAAAGGCCAATAACCAAAGGAAGACTGCAAGCGTGCACATAGGATATTGAAGTCTAGCCTCTGCGTAAATATTTTCGCGTTAGACGGGTGCCACTGCCTACAGTTCAATAGCTGAGACAACGAAAAAAGTGTTGCGCCGGATTAAGTGCAGCGTGCATCACAACATGTTATGTTTGTAACACCTGAAACAGCAAATTGAAGAGCGTCTGAAAGGGTTAAATTGTATTAAACAGGGGTTTCCCCATACATCGGCACACTCATCGACGCACAGTCTAAGTCGCTGGACCAAGCAATGTGAAAAATCATGGGTGGCTTTCCTTTAGGGCGTAAGCACCAACTAAAAAGGTTTTTTTTTTTCTAAATTCGGCAAATGTGGGAGTAAAAAGCAGTTAAATATATTTTCACGTATTCGCTGGTATCTCTTTAACCCGGTGTGATATCTAGATGCTTATTGCTTCAGAAGATTACCTGTACAAAAGCAGAAAAATAAACACATTATTCCAGATGAAAATTTTAATTACGGAGGGGGTGGGTGTCCAAATCCGAGAACAGAAGCTCATTATTATTTCTATTTGCCACACACTAGCTCCTTCACAAGTTACACGCGGGCGTAGCAAAGCATTAGAAATGAACACCTTCTGTTTGCCACACACAAATGTCCTAGCGGGTAAAGTTGAAGGGATGAATGTATCTTTACTTACAACCGGATAAAGAGAAAATTTTTAATTCTACGCGGGTACAGCTAGTGGCATGCAATTACTCTCGCGTGAGTATCTGTGCGAATACTGCAATTTTATACCAGTGATTCTTAAACTTGGTGATTACATGGATCTCTTACATACGCTGCACTGTTATGCTGGACCTCCAAAACACTTTCTCAAATACAAGTTGAGAATATATTTTCGTGTATGCAACCTATTTACTTCTCAACAGAACACTGTTGGGAAATAAATTTTAGTTTACAGTAAAATTTGAAAAATCCAGTTTTATAAAGACAAAAATGTTTCATGGGTACAGCATAATTAAAATAATTATATCATAAAAGTAAAATTAATTAGGTTCCCTTTGCGGACATCTGACTAAAACCTTAAGGACCTCACAAAGACCACAGTTTAATAATAGCTGCTGTATACCGTAGCTTGTTTCTTCTACTACAAAAAATGATCTTGCCAAATCATTAGTGCCAAATATTATCATTAACAATAAATTCACATTCAGCCCAGAGAAAAAGCGTGTAGGCTTCTAAGCCAGTTTCGTACGTAATAGACAAATACCTAACTCCCGAAAAACAAATGTGTCTTTGCCTTTAAATATTAAGAATGGAGTGAGACGAGGCGTTTTATTTAGTAGATTATATCGTACTAAGCACATTCGATAAGTTCGTGGGCTGTCGGGTGACTGTAGTGTAGGCAACCACGCAATACAGCAACTAGAGTTGAGGTTCAACGATATTTACGAATATCTGTGACAACTTTCAATGTCACAGATAAATATCTATGACATATATAGGTGATTTTGTCACAGTGGCAAAATATTAAAAAAGCGTATGTAACTGTGATATTGCTAGTAGGGTTATTTTAAAAAAAGATATCATGTGTACAACAGTGTGCATTTACAACAAATGTGCTTTGAACAGTATAACATTCTGAAAAGTTGTTGTCCATATCGTAAAAAATTTTAATTTACGTAATATTATTTCCTCAGTAAAGAATGGGATACGTAACAACATTAAACGGTAGATTGAAAAATTTAATTGGGATTCCATTGCTGAGTAATTAAAAAAAAATAACATTCACTAAACAAACTGACATGAAAGGACACACTAAACAAAATACTTGTACTGTTACATATATTATTCTGCTGTTGTTTCTAGACTAACTCTACAGTAAAGCATTACGGTAGAGAGAACTTAATGAATGTGAAATTAAAGCAACTCTCATGAAGATATTGATTGTTGTTTCAAACAGAAACTTTGGTTAGGTAATAAATATTTTGCTTAAAAGTACACAATCGCTATCTCTTGGTAAACCCACAAGTCCAGTAGAAGACATGGGTAGCTGCGACGCTGTGCCTGTGACATGTCACAGGCAACTGAAATGAACTGTGGCAGGCGAAGCAGGTATCACAAATATGTAAACGTGTGCCAGTATGATACTTGTAACAGTCACAGATACTTCAATGAATGTCACAGATAGATCCTGTGACAAGTAAACATCTGTGACAAAGTAGCAGGCTGAGATTAATGGGCCATCTCTAACAGCGACGTTCATTAAGTTCGTGAACTAACGCCTGGAGTGTAGGCAGCGATGCACTACAGAGACCCCCGAATATATTGACTGCACTACACATATACTCACATGAAAAATATAATGCCGTGTTGATAAGTTGTCTGAGATATCTAATTATCTGTAAATATTTTGGCGTTGGATCTTTCAGAAAGTGACTCCGAAGAACTTTTTTTCCCCACACTTTCTGTTCTATAGGCAATACTATAGAAGATTAAATACCTTCTACGAAGGGAAAACTCTTTAGAAAAGTATAAGATACTGTGAAAAATTTTCGTCCACTACAAAGGAATCCTCAACCTTCCGAGAACTCTTATATTTAAACTCTCGAAATACTCAGAACTTCCGCCGAACGTGTAAAACTTTCCAGAGACAAGATTTATCTTGTCTCTGGAAAGTGGGCGTAACAAGTATACTTTATACGATCTTTTGTCGTTGTAAGTTGTTTAATTACAACTACAGAATTTTCTCTAAATGAATTGCTTTTTGAGGTAAAGTACTGAAAAATATATTATTTAAATAAAGTTATCTGAGAATACTTTTCGATCGCTAATTAAAAATTCCAGCTTCTCTTGAAGTTCAGCAAGATGATTTTAATGTCTTCACTTTAGTGCTGTACATAACAAATGTGTCTATCTAACAAGATAACACTATCAGAACACCTATTTTAGACGGACTGTGTAACGAGCACTCTCATTCGCGAAAAACTTTAACCATGGAAAATTCTCGATCTTACTGTACTTTTAATGCCATGGTGCTAAATTACACACTAAATATTCAACAAATCTTAAAATTAGCGCCCTAAGCTAAAATTAAACGGTATTAGAATTTTTTCCTTCCTTTTTCGTTGGTCCTTCGTTGGCCGTAATTGCGTCATTTTTCCAAACACGCCGAAGGAAACCAGGACCAACAAAATCACCACGTTTCTTGCAGTATCGCTGTGTACAAAACAAAATCGATGAGTGTTTAATTACCATCCGAGCTGAATAAACTAATGAAAAAATAATCCATCGGAAACCTACTAATTATGTAGGAAGGATAAAAGTTGCATTTTCATCAATCATTGTCACACATTTGGTATTAATATGTAATTAAACCTTATTAGCTACATACCGCGGAGAAAATTAGGGCATGACAGCTATATAGGATTTATTTCACGTTAAATATACAAGGAAGGATTTGCATTGTGAATTTATGAAATGATATCCTAGAATGAAACAAAATTCCATTGACGGGTAGTTTTACGCGCATTTGTGTTAAATTTAATTTTTATAAAACATTGTGTTACGGTATCTTTATAGTGAATGATAAAAAGTATACAATGTAAGCTTTGGACGCTTCTAGGTATCTGTCATAGTATCAGGACGGTGCGGGTTCGAATCCCGATTACAACATAAACTATTGTTTAGTTCATAATTGATTGTTTAAGGCCCAATTTGACTTTAAAACGTGCTAATTCTGGAAAATTACAGAGTATAAATATTTCATTCTTTGTTATACAAACACCTGGAAGCTTTAAGATGTTTAAGAGTAAAACTTTAATTATACAATTTTTCCATACAATGGGAAGCTCGTAGACATTAGAAATGATGCCACGTCCTCTATTTAATCCATATATGTTTCCATTAACTCACGTCAAAATGACAATTTTACTATTTTAAATCACATCCAAATATCTCTCACTTGTAAAAAATAACGATTTAAATGAATAAATAGTAGTGGATAATCTTACATCAATTGGAATCATTCACATTAAAACCTTTCTTCAGTTATTTTCATTTTTGTGTGTAAGGTTGTGTCGCATATTTGTGTTCTGCGTTTTTCATGGGATTTTTGTAAAATAACTTGCTTTAAGCACATATAATAATAATACACTATGACAATAACATTAAACATCACTTTTGTTTCGTTTTTTTAGCAAATATATCTCTCGATTGTATTTGCGTGTTGTAAAAAAAACTCAAAATTGTGATTCACTTTTGCAATATAGCAAAACAATAAAACATAATTTTTTCACTATTTACAAATCGCATCATATGAATTGCCTACATATTAAAAATACGATAACTATACATTAATAGTATTTTTTCAATGCAATAATATTTCTAAGGCACGTTATTTAGATAATTAATTTCTATTTAAAAATGGTGTGATGATATTCTATTTATTTCCGTGCAGTTTACAAGTCCAAAATTGGCGGAAAATTCCAGTTCTTTGATAGTTTTTTGTCGCACTAGAATAAGCAGGCGTGTATACAAAAAAAATTTTGGGAAGTTAGAATATTACTCACACCAGAATTATATTTGGCGACTAGCAATGTTTATTAATTTACCCAGTGTCTGAAGGAGAAAGAGCGAATTACTAGGCAGGAAGAAGTTTCGCTGGCAACTCGATACCAAAAACAGCCTATTATTCACTTCTTTCTCTCCTCCCTCCCCCTCGCCAAACTCAGAAGCGCCAGAGTAATTGCTCGAAGTGGCTGGCGGAGGCAAAATTTTCCGGCAATTTGTGTCGGGTTTCCACAGGGCGGGCAAATTAAGCCGGGATAATTGCGGTCTCTTCTTACAGCCCAGTGGGTGATAAACGGAGCCGATATCAACTGCTAACATGTCACCGCATCTGCGGGAGATACTGGACTCTACGGAGCTACCAGCGAAACATACTTCTTTTACCTTAAGAAGTTAAATGCACTGTTTTCATTGCCAAGCATGAGTCGAGAAAATTAAAAGGAAAAGGAACAGCGTAAAAATGTGAAATACATTGGTACTGACTTTTCACGGTAGAATGAGCACTTTTGAAAGCCCTGCTTAAGCTCTTATTATAAGCACACATAGTGTATCCTTCCGCCATATTTATTCTTCTGTCAGTAAAGGGAGACTGCATAATTATTATCAAACAAAATATTTTACAAATTTTACAATCCATACACATATGCATTTACCAAATCAGAAAGAAATATAAATTATTGTGGTATTGGCAAATGCTTATCAGACACTTCTTTTCAACGTTTAAACATGGAACTACTTTCACTCCGTCGTTATCAACTCTACTGGTCACATACCACTACGTGTGTCCGTTAAAATTATACGCAGTTAGGGACAATGACATTTTCCAGTGGTTGATTACAAATGCGCTTACTTAACCTTGGACAGTCTATGATAATTTTTCTGTTATTATTAGAGACCAGATCATTTCGCGTTATAGTTTCGTGATAGACGAGGTTTCATAAAAGTATTCGTTAGCCTGATGTGTGTCGCTGGACCTCCGCTCATAGAATTAAGCATGCTGACTTAGTTCTACGGGAGCTGATTATTGCAAATTGTTGGTGCGCAAATGTATGTATTATGTGTTACAGGCTGTACACGATAAAGTGAGCACTTTTGAAATAAACCTTCGAAAAAAATCACTACCCCTACCTGCATATATTTTAACGGGTGCACTGAGTGACATATACCCAGTAAAGTTGGTAACGATGAATGGAAAGTAGTTCCGCATCTTAACGTTGAATAAAAAGTATTAGGAAACCATTTGTAATAACGTAAATTGTTTATTTTGCTTTCTTTTTTTTTTATGTAGCGAAGTGTAAAAATGAGCAGATTTTGTAAAATATTTACTTTTCTGATAATTTCACAGTTTCACTCGACCGACGCATGAAAAAATCGATGATGCCTATCCCAATGTTAATTTTACGTAAGGCAAACACAATCTTAAGCAGGGCATTCAAAAATGCTCATTTTACAGTGAGTACCGTATAACTGCAGGGCTACGTATAAGCGAGTTGTAGAGTAGTAGAAACGTTGGTTAACTGGTTTGGATAACTTTACGTCTCGCGGGCTGCTTAAAACGGCAACGCTGTTATTGCGTGAAGCCCCTGTCACATTATCAAGTTTTTACATCAAACTGCTTCCAATAAGTTTGGTCAAATAAAGTTGGACAGTTATGACGTCATCGAAACGTCATAAACGCCAACACATTTGTCCGAGAAAGTTGGATAGCTCCAACTACCATCAAACATTAGAAGATTGGACCGGTTGTACAATTTTCTGTGGTGTCTGACGGTCCAACCAATCAGAATCGTGCACGACAAAAATGGACGCCAAGAAACTGTAAAATAACGAACAGTCGTTGGAAACGAAGTTGGTTATGAATTTAATTAATTTACGTTGAAGCTGTCTGGACGTGAATAATATTTGGTAAATAAAATCTGAATTTAATAAAGAAGCGTAAATAAATTACAATTTTACCCACATTTCTTCCCGCAATGGTCTGCATGGAAAAACTAAAGCAATATCTCATTATAAACGTAATTTTTAAATAATCATTAAAATTATATTCTCCCAGTAATAATGATTTGACAGTGTGACACATTTTCAAACACATTCAAGGTTATTCGATAAAATTTTTTGAAAGAAAAATTTGACGGCCGTATTTTGTCTTCAAATTTTATCGTCAAATATAGTTGGAGGCGAAAATCTGACAGTGCGGCAGGGGCTTAATGGCTGAAAATACAGTGCTGATGTGCGTGACGTCACGACACGCTGCTGCTAGCACCGCCCCCTGGATGGACTCATGACTTGTGACGTCACCGAGCTGGGAACTGCACTTGTGTTTCAATGCATTTTACTCGCTGCTCACGGAAAATCAGATCTTTTGAGCTGGTCTCTGTTTTTTGTTTTGTTTCTTAATTAACTTAAGAGATAGTAATTATTTGGCTCTGCGATTTTTTTCTGTGTTAATAAGTTTTTTTTTTGGCATAAACATTTATAAGTTCAATTGAATGTATTTTTTAATTCTTATCAATTTTTTCTACTCGAAGGTCAGCTTAAAAGAAAAATTTGGAATGGCCTTAAAAAGTGCTCACTTTAACGAGAACAGCCTATAACAGACAAATGCATAGGGATGTTCCCAATGTTGTACAGTAGCGCTGCTAAACATTACTATATCTGTCGCTTGTGTGTTATTATCAACATACAGTGGATAGGTTAAAAGCTTCCATTACAGTTTTGGAAGTTTACCAGGAAAGTGTTTATAGTGAGTGGGTGCAGTGCTCCGTAGGCAGTTGCTTTACTTCAATCCTAACGATATGTTGGAGCAGTAAACGTTTCCAATATATTTTAATGTGTCTGAAATAATATTATACAAATAATATACTACAGAGCGAGTTTATAAACATTCGGACTCGCATTGGGGTGGACCTGAGTACGAAACCCGGGCCTGTCATTCTGAGTTATGTTTTCCACGGTTTACTTAAATAACTCGCTGATACGATTCGTTAGCACAGGAGATGGCCTATTCCTTCATTTGTTCTGGCTGGGGCCACGGTAGCTGTGCGGTTAGCCTGCTCGCCTCCCACCAAGGCGAACTGGGTGGGATCTCCATCCCAAATTTTTTGCATGTGGGAATCGTGCCGGACGATGTCGCTGGTCGGCGAGTTTTCTCTCGGAGATCTCCCGTTTCCCTCGCCCCTTCGTTCCGGTGCTGCGACATACTCACTTCAGTCACCCTCATCGGCTCTCATGACCACGCTGTTAAGAGGAGTGTGAACAGGGAAATTTTTAATGTGAAACCGTTGTTGGCGCGTATTCGCGTATCTCAGTGAATATATCTTCTGTAAATAATAGGTTTTGCTAATATATATATATATCTGTGCCTGTATGTTATTACTTTTAACATATTAAGGGTAGCAAGAGAAAATCACAAAGATACAGGCGTAGTTTAATATGCGGTCTTTCATCGCGTGTAATAAAACCCCACTGTTACAGTACAGCGTCACGACGTAAACACTGCACGCCTTGCGCGTAGGAGCGACGAGGCACTAGGCGTGCGTGTGAGTGTCGCCCGTATTGCTCCCTCGCTTCTTGCCCTTGGAAGCGCATGTTCACAGTCCTCTTAAGAGCCGCCCAAATCTCTTCACTCAGTCTTATGACGTCAGTGTTGACAGGAACCTAAGCACTACCTACCTGAACGAATCTACCAGTTATTGTGGTTATGACGTCAGTGTTGACAGGAAGCTAAGCACTACCTACCTGAACGAATCTACCAGTTATTGTGGTTATGACGTCAGTGTTGACAGGAAACTAAGCATTACCTACCTGAACGAATCTACCAGTTATTATGGTTATGAACTTACGAACTGCAGTTGTGTAAACATCAATCCTTCGAATCGATAATGTATTACTTACATAATATTTTGCATTACCTATTTACAGATGTGAACTTAATACACATATTCACTTTATATTAAAATAAATTTAGAATTTGTTCGCAGAGTGCCATGGAGCTGAAGAGAAACTTATTGATTGTGCGTCTAAAGTACTACTCACGCCATTATAATTCGCTCTACTCTGAGTATTAATGAATCTTTCATTTCTATCACTTAACTGCTACTCACTAATAACCCAGCAATATGCTACTATTATATAAAGAACAAGTGGAAAACATGGCATAGCAAAACATTTCTATACTTGTTGCAAAAATTTATTTAATAACTAGTTGTCAAATATTTTGTTATAAAGTGCACAGCTTAAATATTATTTATTTACAACACACCAGATCGTTCATGTAGCTCAATATTTATAATAAACTTGATTTCTACAACACTTGCATGTTAATATTCATTATTGTTTTACACGGTCTAGACTATGATTTGGGAAAATGCTACATGCAGTGGAATTTGCTACGCCGTAGAACAGATTTTGATTTTCGCTGCTTAGCCGTCTTATATAAATTTTTATGTATTATTGTTACCCATTCTAGTTGATCTCCGAGGACAGGCTTGCTCGTATCCAGTTATTTAAAACTTTACAGTTGTCTGCAAATAAAGGATTCTGTTGACCGTTTTTCATGCTTTTATTTAATATTAATAAGAAACTGTTTGTACGTTTTGTTACTGCGATTTTATTCGTTTAATTTAAAGTAAGCCCTCACAATGTAGACTTTCTTATACTACGAATTTGATTATATTTACTTTGGAATCATGAACGTATAAAATATGCCCCTGCATAAACATATGCCCTCGGAATATCTCGTTGCTAGGAAGTTTTCAGAAGGAATATAATGAAGGAGTGTTTTTTTCTTGAGATTCTAGTATGATAATTTACTACCCAAGGCGTCACAGGGGAGAGCCCAGTACAATGTGAGAAGACTGCTTTAGTGCTTCGTAGCCGGCTTCCGGAAAACCTACAAAAGAAGTCCATTCGGAACTTTTTGTTCAGTCTTTTTGAATTCCCGAGCTTGATGGATGTAGAAGGGTTTCGCGAAGTTATTTTTCAACGCCATCTATCACCAAGTGTTTGTTATCGAAAATCGATTAGATACACGTACACAACACTAAATCCATCGGGGCTGTTTTCTTGCACGAAAAGTAATTTCCGAAAGTTAATCCGTTCTTGCGTCGTTTTTTTTAAAAAATAATATATGCAATTTTAGCTTGATACCCTTCTTAAAATTTTTTGCAAGCTCAAATGACTGGTGCATTTGTAACAGAGCTGTCAAGGAAAATCGTATACAGAAATGAAAATATTTTTTTATACTGGGGTTATTTTATTACTTGGCTGACAAGAAGTCGAAGCCGCATTTTACTTCAATGGAATCCTATACAGAAATAAAAGCTTTATTTGACAGGTATAAACGACTGAGCTCCGTCTCACTGGTCGCGTTTTGCAATGGAAGTACCTTATCTGTCAGATTTTTTTATTTCGTTATTTTGAGTTATATTCTTGGTAAGAATACGGTTGTAACATACAAATACATATTGAAATTATTTTTTCACAAATGAAGCTGATAACTGCTCTTACGTTTAACTAATCACTCGAGATCTCTTCCACTTTCTACTTCCAAAATATTTCTGGAACCCTTAAGAAATTTCAATCTGTTTGTGTATATTCTTATTTATCTAACATTTGATTAAATATATTTTAGAGTGGAATTGCAATGAGCACATATATTTCAATACAGATTGCACTTCTAGACTCATGCTTGATTCTAAAAGCTTCAAGGTCACACAATTACAAAAGGCAAAGACGCTAAATCAAGTCATCCCATGCTAACATTTTCTTTCGTGGTTTTGTTTACGCGTTCATAATAATTTTCTTCCAGTAGTGATATAACATTTTAATACACATATAGAGAGACAGAAATTGACACCAGAGTCATATAATCTCAGTGAACATGTACAGAGATAGAATTTAAGACTAGTGCCATATAATTTTGACGCACATGACCAGAGACAAAAACCAACAATAGTGTTATATAATTTTAACGCACATGTACAAATACAAGTATAGTTAAATAAGGAAATATTTACGTAACGTATATTAACATCTTGAACAGTAGATGTATGACTGCTAGGTTGAAATAAAAAATTCTGTCAACTGAAATTAGTTTTTATTAGACTCTGCAAAATCTTTTAGGTAACAAATAAAAAATATTTTTGACTTCAAATCTGTTTGCTACTGGCTATAAAAAAAAGAGTACTAATTTTATATGTGGAACAGTTTTGAATGACAACAAATGTTTTTTGATATATAAATATACAAATAACTTTATTGGTCACATTTTCATTCAGATTGAGTTTTGGCAACTGTGTTTTTGATATATGAGATAGTGTAGGCGAAGGCGAACAGAAAACACTACCGTTAGAGACACGAAGGCATGCAGGTGTATGACACGGGGACTGAAGATGGCCTGGAAGAAGTTCTGGAAAAATAGAATAGGGAAAAAAAAGGGATGTGAGTGAAGTTAAACAAAGAGAAGATCGCAGCGCTGACAACTGGCAGGGATGTGTGAAGGAGAAAGGCAAAGGAGAAGGTTAACAGTTTTTGTAACCTGATAAAAAGAACCAGACAATCGCACGAACACGAGGCGGGACTAAGGAATGAGCGGGGAAAGAAGAAGGTTTCTAACCGTGTTGGAGAAGACACGCTTTGGAAGTTTAAATTGGCAAGAAAATTGAAGGCACTGCGTTGTTAAACGTATTACCAGCCAACGTTTTTTAAATGGAGCTGAAACATTTGCACGGACTTCAAAACACTTAAGTGGAATACAAGCTGCAGCTTGAACATTTCTGAGAACAATATTAGGTGAAATTGTCTACGATAGATGGAAATATTTCGTGCAACGACACAGTTTAAATTGCAAGATACAATTTTGGAAGTTTTAACACAGGATAATAACGAAAAGTGAGAGCTCACGTTTTATTTAGATACAAATTAAGCCAGGCTACGTACTACATTTAAGTGTTGGTAGTATCATAGGAAGAAAGAGAAAGCACTCTAAAGGGAAGGAATCTGATCACTGCAGGAAGAACGAAAGAATGGTTTTGGCTGTGTCCGCACACACTGATCCACGCAAGCGAAAATGGTCCTATCATATTAATACGAAATTATGCTGATATACGCGAGTTATCAGAGGGGGCATTCCAAATTATTAAATAATTTAAAGAAAATTTATTAAAATATCTGAAGAAAATACGCTTGTCGCTTTTACATATAAATAGGTGATATTTAAAATAAATACAATTACAACAAATAAAAATTCCAAATTCTTTTCAATGAGCGTTAGGAATAATTAAAATCAAGTTTCCCGTGTGTATACGTATGCAGAACTTAAACACATTAGAATAAATCATCACGTCAAGTTTTCAAAAACAATGAAAAATTATGTCGGAAGCACTTCTTTACTTATCTACAAATTCTCAATTTTTAAATTTTGTTAGATGGTTGAAATATTATTTTGCGACAGTGTGTAACCTAGTTACAATAATAACTATGTCCTTGTTGATAAAAATATGCATTCAAAGTATGTAGTTTAACCAAAAACAGTGTAAAGGAAGTTGTATAATTGTTATCGGTATCAGTTTCTTGCCTTAAAGGTTGCCACAACACGTTTTACAGAACATCGGGAAGTGTCTTACAGCATATTACAGTGAACGAAATGTAATACATAATTTAAAAATTAATTAATAAATCATCGTATTTTCTAGTGTGCTTATCCTTTGGGACATCCTTCACGAGACGGATTATGAATATATTACAATATAATAGAACACCTAGCACCTGTAAAGTGATAGACACTGGCAAGATTTTCTACCTATCCCCAACTACAAATCAATTTGAGTTTTGTCATGGGAGCTATAAATTGCTGTTTGTTTATCCTCATTTAGATCCTGTTAACGGATTTAGATCAGAGCTGGCCAAAATATTTGTCCCGCTGAAGTTGTGGGTTGTTTTTTTTTCCCCTCTAACATAACTAAAAGTTCTAATACCAGCTTCATCTAATCAACTACCTCCATGAAGCAAGGGCATTAGGTTCAAATGGTGAAGAGAAAATTGTGGACGGGTGTCAACAAAAGCAATTTATTTTTACTGGTCCATTTAACTAAAACACCTTGATATAGCGTTTTGAAAATATGCTATATTACACGAAAGAACACAACCTATTTGCAACAGCTAGCTAAGCCGTATTTTTATTTTATGTAAGTTTGGAAAATATCACGAACTTCGTAGTCTCCAAAAATCTTCTAATGCCGGCTTCAAGGGAAAACTATACAACAAGTTTTAAAAATCAATTTTACTTCTACCTACGGATTCTGCACAACAGTTCATTTCTGAACACTCTCTTCTTGGACTCAATCTTCAGGAAATATTTTTGCAATTTTTCTCCTGTGTGTTTTTAGAAATACTTTAACGCTGTATACGTTAAGCGATATTCGTCCCAGTGCACTACAGTCACTTCTCTGGCTCTATGGAGGATGCAGGACTTCATTTCAAACGTTAAAATATATTTTGGTCGCCTTAAACCCTTTCCCATTTATACTTACTCCACTGGACGCTCTGTCCGGAGTATAAAATGGTTTAAATGGTTTGCTTCTTAATGTTCGGCTGTCACTACATTGCATAATTTGAGCTGTGTGTGAAAAACCAGTCAAAATATTTATAACTGTAATGGCGTAGGATTTTTAACTTACGTAAATACAGCATAACTTATATAACTAGTGCATTAAATATTTATAACTCTGATGGCGTAGGATTTTTAACTTACGTAAATACAGCATAACTTATATAACTAGTGCATTAAATATTTATAACTGTAATGGCGTAGGATTTTTAACTTACGTAAATACAGCATAACTTATATAACTAGTGCATTAAATATTTATAACTCTGATGGCGTAGGATTTTTAACTTACGTAAATACAGCATAACTTATATAACTAGTGCATTAAATATTTATAACTGTAATGGCGTAGGATTTTTAACTTACGTAAATACAGCATAACTTATATAACTAGTGCATTAAATATTTATAACTGTAATGGCGTAGGATTTTTAACTTACGTAAATACAGCATAACTTATATAACTAGTGCATTAAATATTTATAACTGTAATGGCGTAGGATTTTTAACTTACGTAAATACAGCATAACTTATATAACTAGTGCATTAAATATTTATAACTCTGATGGCGTAGGATTTTTAACTTACGTAAATACAGCATAACTTATATAACTAGTGCATTAAATATTTATAACTGTAATGGCGTAGGATTTTTAACTTACGTAAATACAGCATAACTTATATAACTAGTGCATTAAATATTTATAACTCTGATGGCGTAGGATTTTTAACTTACGTAAATACAGCATAACTTATATAACTAGTGCATTAAATATTTATAACTGTAATGGCGTAGGATTTTTAACTTACGTAATTACAGCATAACTTATATAACTAGTGCATTAAATAATGATCTGAGGTTTAGATACTAGTTTTCTTCGTACACGTTCATTTAAAATATATGATTTGAAGTTTCAGTCTGAGCTGGACCATGATCATGAGCAGCAAACCGGAACAGGAACGAAATCTCTCCTAGTTGCTAATTTTCAATGGCTTCATGTCACGTGCTGCATACTGCGTGCATTTGGAAGCACCAACATTTAGAACACCTCAGTTTTTTTTTTTTTTTTTCAACTGTTGCACTTCGGCAGACCCTTCGTTTAGTATCGGGCAAGCTCATGTCATTGTGTCTAGTTAGTACCTGACACGAAGATTGAAACTTGCCTGTTGTGCAGGCAACATGGCATACACCTGTGTGCTGCATGTGGTAAACATTTGTTTTTGCTTGCCTTTCAAAGCCACCTCACATGTATGTAAAATAATAAACAGTGAGTTGAGCCTCAAAAAAAAAAAAAAAAAAAATCCGAAAGTGTTTTGTATTTTGGTTTCACGTCAGGCAACAAATAGCTTTCAAGAAACTTTTTGCGTTGCAAGACTGGTCCCAGTTATTGGTTTCCGACTTTTAAGTGTATTTTTTAATGTTGTGCTCCCCGTAGGTAAGTATGAAGACTGTGTCAACTGGGACTAATTATTTTTACAACTGTGGGGTATATAGTTAACAAGTGTGTATGTAACGGAATAGTTACTTTAAAATGCCAACTTGGTTACTCTTCACTAAAGATTTAGAACGTGACGTGATTTTGAAAAAAAAAATTCAAAAAAGACCTCTGTTACTTTAAAGCAGCACCAAAATTTGTCAAGTTTAATAAACAACTTGTCAATTAAATACAATTCATATTTTATTATCCAGTCAAAGCTATTAACGCGGGGAAACTTTTAATTAAGGAATTATTCAGACACGCGAGCCTCAATCAAAATGCAAAAGCAGTTGCAACATTTTGTCAATTAGCACTACATGAAACACATCACGTATAACGGAACATATTTTAAAACGATAACATAAGACTTAATGTATTCCGAAATACGTGCCTCTCTCTCTCTCTCTCTCTGTATGTAACTGTGCGCTTACAGTTCAACGATCTCGTATCCAGCAGCGCGGTAGTGCAGAGACATCTATCAGTAGACACCTGAACTAGCAGCTCCCAGACTGGCGCTGTCAGACTCCCCTGTTACATTGGGCGCGATTCTCAATTTCTCATCGGACTAAGGCTAGGCTTCGCCATGCACAGGCGTATAGGGAACCGAAGGCTAAATTCGGACAAAGATCTCTCAGTCGTTTTTTTTTTTGTGTTAGTATTTTCAACTAAGTTTTTTTTTGTTTAAGATTGGACGCATCTACATTTGTAAACCATTCAAATTTTAATTTTTAACATTGATTATTATTTTTTAAATAAGATGTCTTAATTTTATAAATATTGTTTTTAACCTTTGGCGCATGTCAACGTTGCTAGTTGACTGGTTTATCTATACATCTCAAATTTTCAAGATTTAAAAATTATTTATGTAATATTTTATGTGAAATCCAGACAGTTTACCGTAGTCACGATTTATTTTCTCACTTAAAACTATTAACATAAGCCTATAAAAATTTCATGTTTGTATTCATAAGGCGAGTAATGTTTTGTTTTGTTAATAATAATGCATCATTAAATAATTAAAGATTCTCGGTTCGTATGACTAGATCAATTGACTTCAGCAGAAAACAGGTCGATAGTGGATGTAATGGAATAAAATACAATTATCAGTGATACAACATCTTGCCAAATATCTTGCAAGATCTAGGGTTCTTTAACTCCTCGGTGACGCAAAATTACTATCGCTACATCCCCGTATGGTTTGCCAGAAATTTAAACAAGAAGCTTAAACTGTATGTGGTGACTTAGCCGAGAAAAAGAATAAGATTCTATTACTTTCAAGCACAAAGTCTAATAAGATACTGGCTGCTCACGAGTATATGAGCACTTTTAAAAAATTATGCTTTTTACCTACATTCTAACCATTTTCATCCTTCCATCGCGTGCAAAATGAACCTTATCATTGGCCCTCTCACATTATTAATGCGTCGATCAACTTGTTAAGAACGCAAATACATTATCGACCAAAAAGTAATTGGGAACCCGTGAAGATAGGTAATTCATTACGTCAGTTGACTTGTGTTTCACGGCCTTCGGCGTAGGACCGCTAGTGTTTGTCCTTGGTAGCATGAACACAGAGGCCTATTGTAACATTCTGGATAGTGAAATAAATGCTCCCAACATTCTGGCGTTTTTACGGAATGGACCCGTATTACTTCCAGGATGACAATGCCAGGTGTCATGTTTCAAGGGCTATTATGCAGTGGTACGCCGACAACAATGTTCGCCGATTGGACTGGCCCGTCCAGAGCCCCGACCCCAACACTATAGAACATATTTGGGATGAATTGGATCGCCGGGTGAGGGCTCGTCAGGCGCGGCCAAAATCCATTGCTCAACTCATGGAATGGTTGCAAGAGGAATGGCGACGAATCCCCGTGGATGTCCTGTAAACACTCGTAGAGAGCATGCCAGACAGGGTGGCTGCTGTTATAGCCGCAAGAGGTGGCCCTACGAGATTCTAACAGGGCGACAACCACCGAGCAAACATTGTGGACAGGTGCCCAATTACTTTTTGGTCGATAGTGTATGTTAATAAAATGCCAATTCTAATTGTTTATGCTCTAAATAAACTGGTGCTAAATGTATAGAAAGACTAAAACATAATATATTATGATTTGAAAATACGTTTTCATATCACGGCGAACTACACAGGGAGCATAGCAAGCCACAGTCAGCGTGTTCATTAAAATCACATTAAGTTAGAGACAAGTGTTATTGTCCAAAGGTTCATTTCGAAAGAGGTTTATTAATAGGCCTATATAGTGATTTAAAGTAGTGGTATAAAGCCGATTCTGGCTCACCTCACTGTTTCATCGAAAAACCAAGCAATCTAATACAAAAAAAAGTCATTTAATCGTTTTCAAGCAACTTTTTTCACGTTTCTAGAAAGTAATTTCAAGAAACTTTTTCAAGTTTTCAAGTAATTTTTTCTAGTTTTCAAGTAATTTTTTCAAGTCTGCAAGCTACTTTTTCAAGTTTCTAGAAGCCTCTTTTGACAAAAATTTTCGACTCTCAAAAACCAGCAAATTTAAGCTAAAAGCAACCAAAAACGAGAAAATTTTTCATTTTTCTAAAAAAATCATCGTTCAGGATTTGTTACAATAAAAAAAACAGCAAATTTATGCTAAAAACAAGCAAAATCAAACTAATTTTCAATTTTTCCAAAATACGCATTCAATATTTATGATAATTAAAAACGACAAACTAACCTAAAATCAAGCAAAAAAAAAAAGAAGCTATTATTCAAATGACATACTATGTTATTATAGTTCATATGCGAAGCTCTACTAATTCTTTAAAAACTACTTCTATGCATTCTAGATTTTCACCCATTTCGCGAAGTTCATATTTGTCGTCAACGTTTTCTCAGAGTGTTAATATTGTACGCTTTGTAAATTGCAATGAGATTTGTAAACTAATTCTCTTAATTCGTCAGATGCATTATCCAATTTATAGGAAGGTGGCTCACAACGGCTACCATGCTTAAAAATTTTAGTCATACAGCATGGAAACAAATTCATCTTCATTTTATTTATAAAGAAAGCAATTCACTAAAACAACTAAAATTATACATCTAAATTTTGTAAAGTTTTAAGAAATTAACTAAATTTGCTAAAATTTTAAAAAATTCTGAAATATGTGATCATATAACTATGGATCTTAAAGTTAGTTTTAAACTATCGGTACATATTGTTTATTCATCCAATTATTAAATAAAAAAATATATATCTAAAGTAATTCTCTCCTTCAAATAATCGTAAGTTAAATTTCATTGGCTAAATGGAACAACATTTAAAATTGTCCCCGCTCCAACATACTCATCAAAATCAACGTTAATTTTTATATTTGTCTTTTCTTTAACTACAGTTATTTTTCTATATAAGAGGTCAATAATATAAAATGGTCTACGACCCCAAAATGAACAATAATTCGTATTACCATCAAAGTTTAGAGTCGGCATATAATAAAGTTCGTTATTTATATATATTTTATCTAGTTTTTTTTTTAGAATTTCTAAAATCATTATAAGCAAGATACATTTTTTCACAAAAATCATTGCCAATATCTAGATTCCAATTTTCTTTTGGAAAAAATTTCATTTCTTCCGTTTTTAACCTAAATATTTCTTACATTATAATGATCAAACCCAGAAGCGTGTACATGCTGAGCAGTACAATTTTTTCTATTAGTTTGAAAACATACTATTACAAAATAGGCATGTCAAATTATAATTACTAAACTGGTCGTTTATATCTCAGAGCCAAAAACAGTTGATCCAGTAGGAAATTATTTTTCTAAAAATTGCCAATAATCAAAGCTAATAGGAATTTTAGGGTTTTTGTATGATTTTTTTTCTTTAATTGCAATGGGTGTGTTAGTTTAGTATTCAACAACAGGCCACTTAATTTATAATTTGTTAATAACAATTTTACCTGAATCAGCATTATCTTTTTCAAGTTAACCATTATCTTTCTTATCTTGATAAACAAGTAAACAGTTGTTATCAGACGAACTTCGAATAAAAGTAATTTTATAGCCACCTTTCCAATAAACTTCATTTTTACTATTAATAAAACTAAACATATATCTAAGAGGATAGATTATTTCATTTGGTTTAACACTATGAGTAACTTTTGCCCGAGAATAATTATCAATACAACATAATTTTAAATAACTTTGTTCACCTGGAGATCTTAACAAAGTATTCATCACTATTATGATATTCCTGGATTATCAACAGCTTCAATTACATTGCCATGTTTTGAGATTTCTACTCTAGAAGATTGAAATGGAAAAAAGTTAAAATATCAATATTATCTGCCTTATCATATATTGCCTCATTTCCTTCTTTACTTCTCTTTAGTAATCGAAATTACTCATAAACATAAGCATCATTTGAATAATAATACCCACCTCCTATAGGAATATAAAACTCAAATCTATTATTGTAAACATTTAAATTTCCCACTAGTTCGATCTGTTGGAGGAAAAGTTTGCCTATCAAAGCGCCTAATACTTTTATAACTCATTTAGAAGACAAAATTATATATAAATGAAAGATTTGAAGAACATTTCTTGAGTTAAATTACTCATTGACAAATACAACAATTATTAAAAAAAAAAATCATGAAGTGGAATATGAAAGAAATAAGTAGAAAGATTAACCTTTAGTTGGCGAATTACAAGATATCGGTAAAAAGGAAGAAACAGTAAGCAAAAAAAAAAAAAATTAATAACAACACTAGTTCCTGTTGCAGCAAAAAAATTAGATTATCCTCCTACTCCTGAAGAAACACCATTTGAAAGAGAATTATTCCCAAAATCTCCTAATTTTGAAGAGCGAAAGGGGATTTGTACCATTAAAAAATTTGACGCAGCGCGCGCCTTTCTCTATTATAAATCTCGGAAAAGAAATTTCTGAAAAAAAATTGCTTTTAAAACATTATATTGTTTACGAGTAGATAATCGTAAATTATATACTGGAGATACAGAAGTAGAGCTAAATAATGATAAATATTTTTTTAATTATAAAAAATTTACATTAACAGAGGGCATTTCTAATTTGTTAACAAAAAAAGCCCTGAACATTTAGCGGGTAAATACACTACTAATGACTATGAAAATTACAAAGAGGTTGTTATGGATACAAATGTTGCATTCTGAGAATATAATCCTCATAAACCCATAAATAGAATTAAAGTTGGAAGTGCGATAAAATAATTAAACCATTTAATGATTCAATTGATGAAAAGCATATAAAACAGCAATCAAAATCAGTGCCAAACATGCTTGAACGAATGATTTCTCAAAAAACTCCTACGTCTGGAGAAGGTATAAAAAAATTTAATATTTTACCAAAATAACATATTAAGATTAATGATTTTAGTAATTAAATAGACAGATTGTTAGTTATTCATGGTGAAGAAAGTTCTGGTAAAAAAATTTTTTTCAATCAAAAAGTAAGCATAATGAATATATGTAATGAACAACATAGTTTCTGATTTTTTTGATAATAATCCAAAAGGAATACCTTATCTTATAAGAGTTTTAAATGCAATTCCACATTCTTTTTGGAATTCCGAACATCACGGCAAAGGTGTAATAAAATTGGGCACTAGACAATTTAAATTTGCCTGAAATGAATTTGCCTGGTTATAATTATTTAGGACCATTTACAAAATTAAACGGAAGAATAGAAAAAGGTGACAATGGTATAAAAAAAAACTAGAAGAAGCGTGTAAATATCACGATATGACCTATAGAGATGATAAAGATTTAAAATCTAGACATGAAGCTGTTAAATTTTACAAAAAACAAGCTAAAGATATTATGTTAGATAAAAATACACAGCTTGGTAAAAAAAATTGCTTCTGCTGCTGTTGCTTCAAATATGTTTACAAAAAAAAAATTTGGATCGAGAATCAAAATGTTTTATTAACTGCATATATTACTCATACAAATGAAGATAAAAAATATAAATTTTTGTTATACACATTGATCACTTAAGAGATTTGGGTATAGATATTTTTTTTTACAAAAAAGACTTACTTACCAAAATTCAATAAAAAATTTAAATAAGTTTAGGTTTTCAGCCTATAAAATTACCTATACTATAAAAAAATTAAATTTAAAAGAAGGAAATGGATTACATTGCGGAGAAATTTTTCTAATTTTATTTCCAATCTTAGGTACACTTGGTGTTTTAGCCAATGGAGCTACTGTAATTTATAATTCTGTTGAACAAAATAAAAAAAATTAAAAATAACTAGAATTACAGACACAATTTAGCAATGGAAAATAAAGCATAAAGTAATTTAGTTGCCAAAAAAAAGAGGACAACCAAAAAATAATTGAATATATACCCACTATCAAATATCGATATTGAAAAATATGTAAAAATACTAAATATAACATTTTTCGGAAACGTTTATATGATTGATGAATTACCAAATAGAATGCACAAATATGAATGTGCTGTGGTTAATTTTAATATTTCAACAAGTATTGGTACCAAAACCTTTATTGTTATTTTAAAGAAAATAATGATGTTTACTATTTTGATTTGTTTGCAGGAAATATTCATAGTAATTTAATTAATTATTTCAAAAACAGAAATATTTATTGCAATTATAATCGAACTCAGAACTTTGGTTCAGTAATTTGTGGACATTTATGTTTAATTGTATTACATTTTTTTCGAAAGATTTTAAGTTAGCGATATAATTTCTTTGTTATTAAATGGCAGATTTAATTAAGAAACCATTAATCAAATCTTTAAATAAAATTTTTGACACTAATGATTATGGATTAGAATCATATGTAGATTCACAATGCAATGCGGGTATGCTACTTTACAAAGTAACCTAAGCACTCGTTTTGATTGTACCAAATCTTGTGTTTCTTTTTAGGGTATAGAGTTGTTATAGGTCTTTCATGGTCAAGTGAGCAGTTTTGAAAGCCCTCTCATTTGGAATAATAGTCAATAAATATATTTTATTTTAACCTTAGATGAAAAATCCCTATTGCAGTGGAACGTGGTGTCTGTGTGTAGTACTTACATGAAAATATTTATTTTAAAAATTGGTTAAAGGATAAATAATGACGGAAAGAAAAGAGTAATTAGGACCTCAAAAGTGCTTGCTTTACCGTGAACAGCATATAATATAGATGATCCTAGAGACGATAAAGATGCAGTCAATAAAATATTTGAATTAAATAAATAGATGGTTACAATTTAAAAGTAGATATAAATTTACAATTCAGTAATACTAGTGACAATTATATAAAACTGATAAATGATGCATAACAGGTATTAAAAAAGGATGTAGATTCGAAATACAATAATATTGTGTCTGTTTATGCATTGAAAACATATGTAGATTCAAAATACAATATCATTGTTACCACTTTACAAGATCAACTTAGTAAAGTGTGTGTTTATACAACAGATTATGTGTCTCTTCAAAAGCGTCGAATTGATAATATGGCTGGACCTATAGATGAAAAAGATGCAGCCAATAAAATATATTTCGATAAAGAGATAGTTGACAAATTACAAAATTTTAACCAACAAGTTTTGAATTATTGTGATACATGTGTTAACTTGAAAATAGAATAAGTAAGGAAGAAAAATGTCATATTTTATTTACCTACAAAGTGGAATAAACAAACTATGGTTTTTCACATTGATAACTCATTTTCTTTTCTTTTTTGATGGATTGTACCATGTATAAAATAATTATTGCTAATTTCAATTTTCCTAACGACATGAACTGTTATTGAGGATTCCAAAAAAATTTATTATAGTAAAGCATTTGATGTTAAAAGAGGTGATAGTTTTGTTTTTAAATTAAAATATCTGAATATGATGGTTTGATGACTACAATAGCAGTATTCGTGAAATACAAAGATTAAATATATATATATTATTTTTTATTTCAGAATATTTGGTGTTTGAAGTGTAAGAACATCACCAAAAATAATAATATAAAAATGAAAATACTTAAAATGGACGATTAGTTCAGAAAAGTAAATGTAATTTTTTTTGTGAGTAATTCTAATAAATCAACATAACAAAATTTTCCCTATGTAATATTTTATGGAAATGATTATTTATATCAAGTTGTTTTTGTTGAGATGGATACCTGTAATTTTAAGGAATATCACATATAACTAATGGATACATATATATGACAATTATCGATGTTTTTTCAAAATATGCATGCATAAAATGTTTTAGAATCTATATTGTTGAGAGAAAAAAAAACCTACTATCCAAAGCGATAATCGGTCCGAATTTTAAAATAAAATATTTAATGAACTTATGAAAAATATAATATCAACCATTATTCTACATTCAGTGAACCTAAAACCGGTGTTGGGGAAAGATATAATCATACAATGAAAAATAAAATGTGGAAGAAATTTGGTTTAAATGGCAATTATAAATAGGTAAATATATTCGATGATTTAGTAAAACAATACAACAATACCAAACATAAAATTTATGTAAAATGGTTAGGTTTTGATAAGTCTCTAACACTTGGATTAATAAAAGAAATTGTTTGTGAATTTAAATATTTTGGCTTAAGGGCGTATGTAAAACACATACACCAGGCAAATTAAAAAATACTATTCATTGTATTAATAATATGTAGTAATAATTTTTGTATTGTTATGGGTAACACTTTTTGCCGTCTTTCCAGTCTAATAATTCTTTTGTTTCATTCCAGATTTTCGCATTACCTGTGTTGCCTAATCCTAATCTGCTTAATAAATATTTATGCAATGTTTTTTATTTGTTTTCAACAATGAAGTCATCCAACACTTTAAATACTTTTGTTTGCAGATGAGATGATAATTCATCATGGTCATTACTTAAAGACAATGGTTCTGGAATAACTGGTTTTAAAGAATACGTTTGTACCAGACATTTTTTGTTAAAATATTTGGTGTACTCAAAATGTTTATTCGTGTCTTCAATTGTCATTTCTACAATTTCAAGTAAATAAATGCAATGTAAAACAAATATATTTTTATTCTTTTTTATTGCAAAAATCCTCTAATTGCTCATGAATTGCTTTTCCTGTTTTGTTTACATCATAAACTTTCTTATAAAAACAAATATAAAAATTTATCTTGTTTACTATACGAAGAATAGAAATTAGAATTTCTGGTGATTAAATTTTTAGTTTTACTAATTTTAAAATTATTAATTATAGCAGGTTGATTATATGTTGCAATGTATATATAATAATTCTTTGTTTTCTGTTTAACTTTGTCTATAAATTTTTTCATATCCATGTTGAAATGGTCCAGTTTTATTCTTCTTCTTCTTGTAGTTTCGATTTTTCTTCTTCTTATATATTTATTTTTCTTGGAATTCTATAGAAAGCTGTTCAGATTTATGTTCTATCACTTTTAGCTGCTGGTCTTTTAACACAAGCGCTTTCTGAAATTTATAACAGCCAATTTTTCTAATTGGCGGAACAATTTCTTCAGTCACCCAATCTTGAAAATTTTCAGCCAATTTCGTTTTTGATTTTAAAATTAACGAATATAATCCAGTTTCATTGATAAACATTGTATGTGGTTGCATATTTAAAAGGAGGAACCAATCGCTCCTTCCTATATTTTCATAAATATTTTTGTGTTTTTTGCTAACATGAGCTCTAATTTCTTCTCTTTTATTTTTAAACTCTAATATTTCAACAACATCTTTGGATTTAAACCAAAGATTATTAACATCATCAATAATCATAAAAACTTGTTTAACATTGTAAATAAGTTTGTTCTTATATATGTCTAGAATTGTCTCCATTTTTATATTCGAAATTAGCACAAATGAAATCGATGAGTAGTAATAAGTGTTATATATACTTTTTTAATAAAAAATGAAGAAAATTAAGGAAAAGTAAAATTAAAGTATATAGCTTAAATGGTAAAATTGTACAACTTATTAACTATATATTTCATTTTATTTATAATTTCATTATATGATTCACACTTATACCAAACAGTGAAATGTTACTTTTACCAACTCTAGGCATTTCTTTTTGTAAATTTGTTATATTCGCTAAAAGTTTCATTGTTAAAGAATTACATTAAACCATTTGTATATCTAAAAACCGACTCTTTCATATTTGTTAAATGAGGAAATTTATCGCTAATTAGACCAGCCCTTTTATCTGGAAAAGACATTAGTCAATTTCAGCATAATACAACTTTTCATAGAAGATAAAAGTTTATTCTGAATATCAATTAAAAACAGCATTTATTTTATAATCATGACTTAATCCAAATGAAAAAAAATCTTTTCAGATATCCATTAATAAGACAATAACTTGGATAATCAATCATATAAATTTTGTCGTCAACAAACAGAACTAACTCACCCGAAGGTCTTTGGTTTATAAAAAATCATTGAAATCACTTGGTAAAAACCTAAACATTTTTGATGTCAAAAATGTCTTATTGATTATTTTCTTGTCATTCAAGCATTTTATTGAAACATTTTTACTATAAAAAACACACAAATCACTATCAATAATTAAAAATGTGCTTGTATATTTGCTTTAACACAGATCAATTGGTTCATTATCATTATTACTAAAATTATTTTGTTGGTGTGTGGTCCATAAAATTTTTTAATGTTTTGAATGTCATATGGTTGCAAATTAACCAAATCATTGATAAGAATCGGATACATAATCACATTTTTATCATTTGTATGTTGAAGACCTTATGGGTGACCAATTTCATCAATAAAAACTGCTAGTAAACTAACGTTATTTTCAGGAGTGTCTTCCTCTATTATACCCATGTTCTTGTTTATTGATATGAATTTCAACATGACTATTTGGTTGATTTGGAAAGTCTGCATGAGCAAGTGCACTACCATATGTATATTATTTAGTCTGACAAACTCTACATAATATCTTATTATTATGTTAACCTTATTTGTATGATATAATTATGACTGTAAATTGTGTATCATAATCAAATTTCAAATTTTTATGCTTTTGTCAAATGCCGAAAGCCCCCTCAGCTAACTTTTTAATTGAATTATTTGCATATGCGAAATTCCATTTAAAGATATTTTTGTTCCATTTTGTGATTAATGAAAGGTTAACACGTATCTCGTACTTAACACCACATCTTGGTTTATTGATTAAATGAATTGTTTTTTCATTAAGTTTACCGTGAACTGAAGAAACGTTATGATATTCATGAAATATTCCGTATCAACTTTTGAAAGCGAATTTGCATCACCTCTAGATTATCCATATAACACATTCTGTTCTATTCTCGTTTTTGGAAGCACAAAATGTATATTTGTGATATTGAGAATATTTTTGTAAGTCTTCATTTCTATACAAAAAAATTTTAAAATATATATAACTTGTTGGATATCACATTAAAATCATTTTGTAACTGAATAGATTTTGGTAGATTTAAATTTTTGTTGAGCAAACATACAATTTATTAAAATTAATTAATCATTCTTATAAATAAAATGTATCATCAAATTAGTTTTACAACATATACAAGGACCAACAATAATTACTCTTATATTGTCAGGCAAAAATTCGCCATTCTTCGTATTCTTAGCATTTCCTTCAGAAAAAAAAAATTAAGTTAACAGATAATAGGTCTGTACTAAAGAACAGGCTTTTTATGACATCATTCTTAAAGATAGAATTTCAGCATTTGTTACTTTCCACATGAAACGTATGACATCCAATATAGACCATAATACTATTACACTGATTGAACAATTGAATGATGATGTTGATAAAAATGAATTTATAACCTTTCTAGGGGCCAATACGACATTGAATCGTTAAAGGAAGCTATACATTCAATTTATCCCTTTTCAGCTGATAAAATCGAACTAACACCAGACAATGTGTGAAACAGAATATCTATTAAATCTAAGTTAGATATTAAACTTGATGATCGATTATCCTATATGCTTGGTTTTGAGAGAAATATGACTATTGAAAAATACAAAATAGTAGCAGGTACTAAATTACATATTTTGACCTATTAAAAAAATTAATGTTCTTTTAATTTGGCATATTGTATGTTTATAAAATATGATGAATCTAATTATTTAGAAACATACGTAATTGCTAGTTTTATACCAAAAACGATGTTTGGCTTCAGAGATTATATTGTTTATAAGCCTGCATTTCCAATTCTTTATAGAATTAATAATGAATGGTTTAATTATATTGTTATAGAAATTAGAGATGAAAATGGCAAACTAATTGATTTTGATGGTGTTGATATTGATATTGTTTTGGAAATTACAGAAGTTTAAGGTATAAATTTCTTTCAGAAATAGTTGGGACAAATTTTTTATCCCAACTCTCATTAATAAAATTATACATTTTGATATCCATATGTTAATGCACCTATTTTATTTTCTACTATATTTCTTTTGTTATCGAAAGGACTTTGTGTTATTTTGTTAACTTCGACTGTATATATTTTGTGCTTTTCACTTATTATATTCATTGACTACATTATATTTTTTCATCAAACAAACATTTCTTATAATCATCAAATATTATTCTCTTATTATCTACACACCTCTTTACAACTGCCGATCTTTTGTTTTCTTTATCAATAACTCTATATGTATACATTTTTGCCCTTAAACCAAAAATTCTTTCATTATTTTCCCATTATATTCATATTTTATCTTACCTAAAACTTTCTTATTTATTTGTGGTATGTTATAGATATTGTCATTTAAATAATCACTTCTATCAAATTTTTCTATCACTATTTCCATGTCTTTGTAAAAATCTTCCTTTTTTATGTTTTATATGTATGAATCGGTATCTCTATAGACTAATTCAATTTTATCACCATATTTTGGTTTCATCACCTTGTAATGAAAATTATACATTAATTCTTTTGATAGATCTAAAATTGGCATACCGACATAAATAGGCTTATTAAATTTTACACTTGTTTTATTCATATACATGGCCACAAGATTCTCATTAAATATAGTACTTTTCTTAAAATTAACTTTTGCCACTAATTTATCACAAACTTTTTCATTTGAGATCAGTCTTATATCTACTCTATTTCTTATATTTTCCATAGTTTTACCAAACATTGAATTATTCATCAGTAGGTAAAAATCTTTTTCGAAGTCATTTTTAGAATTAGTTCTCATTGATGTAGTCAAATCTATATATTTTTTTTCAACCAATCAAATTGATTCAACTTTAATATCCTATGTAATTTGGTAAGCTTTAATCCGTTATCTAGGCACTGTTTTAAAACTCGATAGTGTATTCCATACTTTTATTTGTTATGTAAAATTTTTAATAATTTAGATTGATTTGTTCCTGGAACTAACTTATTTTCTGGACAAAATGGAAGATGTTTATGTAAATTATGTAGTTGGAAAAAAAATTTAACGAGTTTTAATTTTTTACTGCAATATGGTACATTGTTTTTTACTCGAGAGTAATTCCAAAATGACTAAGTGAATGGAATAAAACATCGTTATATTTATTGTTAATATTGAAAACGGTGTTTTTAATTGTTTAACTTCTTGTTGTGACGATATTTCTCATTATCGTAGTTTTATGACGAGAATATGAATTTATATATTTATTCTCTTTACATATTGTACATGTTTTTGTTGAATAATAATCATGTTTGAATTTCATATAAATGATATACTGCTATATTGAGTGATTTACTATTTTGATACTTTCCGAGCTTTGGATTATAAATATACTTTCCACATTCGCGTTGTACTTTTTCTTTTTTTAACTCATAGTGGCTTCTATCATATACACCGAAACATTTTTTACATTTTGTTGTATGTTTGTATATAGTTGCTTTAAGAGGATAAAATTAAATGAAATACTTTTTTTTTTCATTACATACTGTGCATGTTTTTGTTGAATAGTTGTTTTGTTGATTTAAAATGTATTTGTGAAATTTATTATTTTTTGCTTATTTTTCATTACAAATATATTTACTGCATTCACATAATATTTTTGATTCTTTAACTCATATTGTTTTCTAGTAGACAAACAAATACAATTTTTGCAATTGTTAATGTGCTTATCTGTTGTATGTTCATATGATGGAAAACTTTCTATGTTTAATTCTTCGCCACAATTTTTACATTGCTTTTCTTGATTTTCCATTTTTTATGTAATAATTAATATGAGATAATTTTTTAATGTTTTAGAGGGTTTTTTTATTTATGAATCAAAATGGAATCTCTGCTCAGGAAGTAAATCAATTAGTGTTAATTGACTAATCTACAAGATTTAGAAATAAATATTTAGTATACTGCTGCAGATTTTGAAATTGATGAATCTAAGTTTGGTAAAAAAAAGTAATTGAAGTCTAGATGGTAAGTTTAAAGTTTCATTACCAGACCGCTATGTGATAACGTTTAATAAAAATACTTCGAAACTAGTAAATGAGAAAGAAGTTTCTATACCAAATAGAAGCTTAAAATAAATGGAAAATGGTAAATTTATCCATGATCTGGAACTCTCTTAAGAATATAAAAATTCTATTAATTTGAATCTTTTTTTAGTATTTCATTTGAATTTTAGCTTATTTCAGTTGATTTTAGCTTGAAGTTTCTCATTTTTAATTTACACAAATCTTGAATGCGAATTTTGGAAAAAAAATTGGAAACTTTTTTGATTTAGCTTGTTTTAGCTTAAATTTGCTGTTTTTTAATTAACACAAATCCTGCATGACTATTTTTGAAAAATTAAAAAAGTTGCTCGTTTCTGACAGTCGAAAATTTGGGTCAAAAGAGGCTTTTAGAAATTTGAAAAAATAGCTTGCAAACTTGAACAAACTGCTTGAAAATTTGAAAAAGTTGCTTGAAAACGATAGAACTACTCTATTTTTGGATTAAATTGCTTGGTTTTTCGATGAAAAAGTGGGGTCAGCCAGGATCGGCATTATACCACTACCATTTACCAACTATACTTTTCTTATGGGCGAGCGTTTGAGAGTGTCAATATGAAGTATCAACAACATTTGTGTAATTGGATGGAGAACTACAAGGAAAAAAAAAGCTCCAGTGGAGTCGGCGAGAACTGAACTGCCGAATGAAGGCCGAGTACGTTATCGTATGATCAAACACGTTCAGTTTCCTGACTTACAAACGGCATTATTTGGAACATTTAAACTAACGTGCTACCTTTTATTTGGAGAAAACTTTTCGGCATGTACTTGAGAATCGCAGCAAATTGCGCTACGATATGATGTTTCGTCAGCTGTGCAGAGCTTAATAATAATCTATCGTTAAATAACGTGTTTTAGCTTAAGAGTCGGATGGACCCCCGACTTTTTTGTGAAACAGTATTTTGCTCGAATACGCGTATCTCGGTAAATAAATGTTTGCAAATACGAATTTCTTTCAGAAAAGATAAAAACAATCATCTATGTCCCAGTTTTTTATTTTTTACTTTTGTGATATTAAGTGTAGTCTTGAAGAAATAAAATCGTGAAAATGATCAAATATAGTATTTTCAAAGCTTGCCTATGCAGTTTCCTTAAGCGACAAGAAAAAAGTACAAATATATGGGCGTTGTTTAATATGTGGGCTATCATCACGTGTAATTAACTTCCATTGCTACAGATCTAATTTGCACAGTACATACAGCGTCACGACGTAAACACTGCACGCCTTGCGCGTAGGGGCGATGAGGCACTAGGCGTGCGTGTTAGTGTCGCCCGTATCGCTCCCTCGCTTCTTGACCTTGGCCCCTGGTAGGGGTGATGGGGCTTCCATCCAGCTATTAACGATGTCTCTCAAAACTCTCACTTACATTATTGGTGAAATTGATTTCCTTTGCTTTCTAAAAGAAAAGAGCAATGCTTATTTTATGATTAACAAACGTGCGTTTCACTCCTATGTGTATGCGCAAAATTAATATTTTCAATTGAGAATATTCTGTAGTATCAAACGCGTAAAATAGCATTATAAGAATATTTTTGTCTAACTGTTAAAAAGGCATGACGAGTGGTACAGTTCACTGTTTAGAGAAACCCATAGTGGAGCCGCTGTGGCTGAGCGTTTAGCCTGCTTGCTTCCCACCAATCGCGCCGGACGATGGCACTGGTCGGCGGGTTTTCTCGGGGATCTCTTGTTTCCGCCGCCCTTTCATTCCGTTTCACCCACATCGGCTTTCCAGACCTCCCTTTTAAGAGCCGCCAAAATCTCTTCACTAACTCCACAAAGTAATCAGTCTCGAGTTTAAAAATATATCGTCACGAATGATGACAAATAATCCAGGACTGGGTAGGTAATACATAACTGTACGCCACCTCTTCCGACGTATATCGTTTCCCATCATTTCTCTTTCCAAAAAACATATGAGACAACTTTTGAACTGCCATAGAACTTGACACTCGTCTGATGGATGCTATATAACCAATATCTGGACAAACTAGGACTTGGGATCATTCACAATTCCCGACCCTATTATTCTATACATTTTGCAAAAAATAATATCCCCAATTTCATTCATACCAATAACACTTCTGCAAACGAAACTTGTTGTAATTGGGCTCCATTTATTTACGTGGATACAAGCAAGTAGCGAACAAATTGTTCGTCACTGCCGTTCAGTGCAACCTATTTGTTGCCTCGAACAAATTGCTGATTCCTTTATGCACGATAATTAATCTGCAGGTGCGAATCGAAACAAAAATGGCGCTTCCGTGTGACCTCTAGGTCTCGATTCACCAAGTATGGCATGTGAATATGTTACATATCGATAATTTTTTTTCAGCAAACCGAAATAAACTCTGCAAGTTATTCAAAGTCGCGTTAACTTCGTTGTAAACACATGTGTTGTTTCAAATAATTATTAATTTGGTTAATTGTACAGTATTTAAAAACAGTGAGCTGGGTAGCCATCTCAATTCTACGTGGCACGCTTGTGTAGTAAACAAGAGTATGCACGTGCTATTAAATAATCGCCGTCTTTTTCTTTAGCTAAATAAAATTTTCAAAGAAGTGTTTTGATATTAAACGTCATATGGCCACCTCCGTAGTTGAAGTTTGAGCTTTTCTGGATATGAAGTATTGGGTTCGATTCTCGGGTAAGTCTTTGATGTATGTAGTGGATTTATATTTAAGTTTACTCTAATTTTGCAAATACAAAGCCTCCGCTAAGTAAATCTAAGTAAAGGTTTTCATAAGAGATTGTGAAAATATTTAAATATCCATCCCACATCTCTATAAAAAATAACGCAAAATTGCGTATACGATAATTTCACCTACTAGTAGTGGTGCATTGAAAAAACAAATTGTGCTTTCGCAAAAAATTAGTTTCGGGAACTTGTTGCTAATAAAAAGACACAGTAACGCTAGGTGTAAAATATTGTAAAATTTACAATGCCCGCAATTGTTCTGCGGCAACACAGTGCCCGATATTTTTAATGCGATAAGCAGGTCTACGAAAATAAAGTTATCACCAAAGAAAAGTCTACTCAGTTTTAATTAGTTGTATCCGGATATAAAAAATAATCCTTCGAGGAATTAAAAACCGAAATTTAACTTCTCGTGATTAGCCAGTAAAGTGGTAACAAAAATGTCAAAATTCCAACTTCGATGAAATACGGGTTTTAGCCGTGAATGAACGTTTGCTTGTTCCCATGTCACCGCGACGAGCTATGTACGCCATGACCTAGGCACGAGACTGGGCACTCGCCAAGTCGTCAGGATCATGGAGGTAACAAACAGGGCGCGACACCTGACGTGTTAGTGTGCAGCGGCCAGGGTTGCCAACTGTCCCCGTATTGTACAATATTTCCCGTATTCCGAGGCTGAAAAGGATTATCTCGTATGTACATAGGACGAGAAGTTATGTAACACGTATCTCAGACTTTTTCGAAAACAAACTGGATATTAATAAGCACAGTGTTAGGCCGTGTCAGAAATGACAAAACTGTTATTTTGAAATTTGTCATTTCGTAAGTTTCAATTCGGACATCGTCGACAGTCACTTGTTTAGCATTCGCGGCAACACATTTTTTCATTAACAGTGAAAATTGTTTTTATCTAAATTGACTGCTTAAAACGGACGTAATATTTTTACAATGATCACTGTAATGCTACGATTATGATAATAAATAAGAAAATAATAAATTATGCAATAACGGCTTAAAAATTTCAGTTACGAAATATATATATATAAAAAAAGCACAACACTCACTTGCTTTTTAAAACATGTCTAGTGTTTTATATTAATAGTTATTTATGTTAAAAGAAGTTTTAATTACGCATTCGCATATGTGTTTTGAATGTAAAATCAAAAATGGCACTGATTTATCATTTTTATTTTTTCTAACTTCCGCTAGATACAAAATACGAAATGCCAAATTACCAAATACGTCACCATTTTTGTATAATAATCTGGTCACGTAATCATTTCGTCAACAAAATCTGTCATTTCGACACGACCTTAGTAATTTGCCACTTGGGCGATTGCAGATACCTTTACTCTGATACTCTAATGGTCACAGGTAGTCACAACTGACGCCGACAGATGGCATTCTTCAAGAAGTTCGTTCGTGGAAGTAGCACCACCCGCTAGTTACATTCTGAGCTTCAACAGCCAAAGCTGTTTGAAGCAATTCAGGAAATGGCAGAGAAGTTCTATGCCACAGCCCATGTATCAAACAATCCTCTGATCAGCGCCCTAGGGGACTATGACCCCGACCAAACCCAGATGTACTACAAGCAGCCTTAATCTCTATTGGCGCACAGGCCACCAGAGTAATTTAACACCACACACCCCACAGCGAACACCAGCAACGTCTGCGAGCACTTACACACACGTGACCAACACCATCGCTCTTCATTACAGCGCTGTACTGTACAGTACATGTTGCTTCTACACACTGTTTCTCTAATACAACATCCTGCCAAGCACTACAGTCGCACAGCCGAAGCGTACGCTGGAATAGCCAGATGGCTCGGTTTTGGGCGGCTGTGGTGTCAGGTTGCTTAAGACATGGGACTGTCCCTCAAGCCTAGGAGCTGAAACAGACGCTTCTAGGTGAACAAGAGCCAAGTTCTCGAGAAACACATGGCAGTCGTACCTCCTATTGGCGGGGGGGGGGGGGGTGCACTATGTATGGTCCGATGCAACATCTTGACGTTGCTGGAGTGGTCTCTGGTGCACCGTTATACACCTACGCCCGAGGCAGGCTGTCACCTTAGGGAGTCTCCGCCACACTTTTCTTCTCTCTTCCCCTTTTTGTTTCATTTCAGGTATCGATTGGCAGAACGGGAGGGGAAATACCCAATAGTGCTTCTCCCCCCCCCTCCCTTGGGGCAAGCCAAATTCAGCGTGGCCAACAGGAGAGATAGCCTCCTTACCAATCTTTCTCTGCTAGTGTTTGAAACACCTTTTCAATAAATATTATCCTATCCCACCCTCTGTTATAGCAGACATATTTTTCTTCTTCATAAATTGCACGCTGTCTTGCTATTCTTATCTGTCGAGGGGTTTTTACGGCGCCCATGCCGGTTTCATATTAAGTTAGCATGCAAGGTAAACTTGGCCCCAATGGCGGTCGAGTTTTTCCAATACCAGTAAAGCCGCGAGCATGTGCCCTTGTAGTTAGAGACTTACCTGCAATGGCTAGGTGTAAGGGGCTCAGCCCTGAGACGCACTTGGTTTCTATCCCTGCCCTGGATCTCCGACTAACCCTTAGTTTGAAGGTAGGTTAGAAAATATAATATATTTATAATTTTTCTTTTTTATAACAATTTTCTATGGTCATTTCATTGAGGTCATAGGAAATCTGGAAAAGTTGGTATCCTAGCCATGGCGTGGAAAACACATCAATGGAACTCAAGGCATGATCACGTAAAATAATCTTTTAATGGTTAATTGAGCACTTTTGAAATCAATGTCTAAGACATGTCATTGCTGTTAACTGCGTATATTTTAACTAAAGTACTAATTGAAATATTCTAAGCAATATTGGTATCGTTTAGGAAAAAAATATTTCCATGTTTAAAGGCTGTTCACGGTAAAGTTAGCCCTTTTCGAACTCAACCTTAGAAGAAAGTCACTGCCCTTGCCTGCATATATTGCAACGGGCGCACTGAGTGCCGTACACCCAGTAAAAGTGGTAACGATGTACGGAAAATAGTTCCATATTTTACCGTCCTATTAAAAGTGCTAGGTAACCATGGGTTACAACTTAAATTATTTCTTTCGCTTCGATATTTTTAATGCATAGAAGCGTAAAAATGGGCAGATTTGGAGAATATTTATTTTCTTAATAATTTCACAGTTTCACTTGACCGACCCACGAATAAAGTAATGAGGTCCATGGCACTGTTAATTTTATATACGGCGTAAGAATTCACAACGTGCATACAAGTAGATCCTAAACAGGGCTCTCAAAAGTGCTCATTTTACCGTTAACACCCTTTAACAGTGAAATTATTTTATTTGCGGACAATGTACTTCATTTCTTGACTCTGTATGGTCCATGCACATAATAATCATTAGCAGATTGTTAATATATGTATTTATATTCATGACAATTTCAGAGTTACAGATGATCGTCTCATGAATAGAGTGGGTATACGACAGCGCTAATTTTGTATGTGGCGGAAGGATACAAATCGGGATGAAATTAGATCCTAAGTAAGGCTTTCAGAAGTACTCAATGAACTGTGAACAGACTATCAGACGCTTGTTCTTGGAGACTGGAGATGATGTAGGCCAATTATTCGAGTTATGCGCATGTACCCGACACTGACCTACCCCAAAGGAACACAACTCTTAAAGTGACATTGTCAACGGTCATAAACGCATTTATTTATAACTTATTTCAATGTTAAAAAAAAGCCCAGTTTCATATTTAAAAAAAATATTACATCAATTTTAATTTTAATCCAACTGCATTACACAAATTGGTTGGAGGAAACATGCATACATCCCGAAACACTTGTTTGCAAATCAGTTTTCTAACCTAAAATCCAAACCACGCCGTTTGTTGTGTTGGAAGAAAAGCAGTTCGATGTTGGGACACAGAGACTGGTTGTGCGCAGCCAGCGAGATCAGCCCACCTCATCTTTAGTCTATGGGTTCCGCAGACTCCAGCTAAGATTCGCCGTGTTCAGGCGAGGAAGAAAACGATGAGTTTCGAATACGGAAAAATTTCCGTCGAAATGTGCGCTGCTGTTACAAAGGGCCCGCTTTTAACCCTGTGGTAATAGAGAAATTTTATATATTTTACGTGTAAAAAACTTTGTGCACTGTGATTTACAATTACTCCTCTCAAAACATTAACTTTATTTCATATTATTCACGCTCTCCGGTAGTTATAAACATAAACGTAAAAATACAGTCGTGTTTATAGTTGAGCTTCCGTAAACATATTTACTAAGAGAAAATAAAAAATATGCCTTAAGGGTAAAAAAATTAAAGGTTTCGTAGAAAGGAATTTTTTGATTGTGTATAAGCCAATGTTTTTATAAATCTAGTTTTACGACAGAATAATAAATAATATGTGGACATATTTCGTTATATTTCTACCCGAATGCAAGGAACAAAGTGTGTTAGTCACGTAAGTTCTAACACAATACAAAGCAAAACATTTTACATAGTTGTATTCATTTAATAAAAGTGCAATAATCCCGCTTGTTTACATGCAAACCGGATAAAATCAGATACATGTGCAGCACTAGTCAGGTGTAGAAGATTCTCACTTGACAAACTATTAACAATATAGTAAGTAACCTGAATATAGTCCAGTCACGGTTACTTACAACATTTACGAAGCCCTGCTAAAGTTCTACTTTCAGTATATTCCTCCGCCTTATGCAAACAAGGCTTAGCAAATTACACCAGAGGGACAAATCAAAGCATTCGTGCGCGCTGAGTATAGGAAAATGTTGTATATGAACTACTTCTTGATAAGCTTTGCCAACACACCTATTTTCTCTATTTTTTCATTCATATTAGTTATAGCCAGGGATACGAAAATTCTGCAAATTCGATGGCCCGTAGGCGATTCTGCACAGTACTGTGTACACTCGAGCCTCAGCTGTGTGTTCATTGACTGTTGTCCCAGAGAGTAGCCAGTGTTACTCCACACCTGGCAGTATGGCACTCGATGCTTGTTTCTTTACAAGTCTACTATTGGCTCAGAGTCGTCCGGGGTGTTTCTAATGAGCTGTGATCTAATTGCAAAGGTGACTTCTGTATACCCGTGTTGGACGTCTATCTTGTCCTGAAACGAATTCGCGAAATTTCCCCATCCTTAGTTATACTATACAAGAAATATAATTTATAGATAGAATGTAACTAAAACGTTCCGTTTGACGAACAATAAGGTAGTTTAAAGTTGACAGGCGTGTGAAACGCTTGTGATACATGTCTATAGACTCGGAAATTTCCCTCATTCACTTGAGGGTAAGCTCAACTTCAAACACAATTTCTCTTTTAATTGGATCGCTGGTTGGAAGCCACGCCCTCGAAGAATTTTAGCCATTAAATAACCTGCAAGGAAACAAGGCCCGAACCCCGTGTTGCCTGGCCTGGGGTAAAATAGGAGCATCAGCCAACAAACTGAGGCTCGTGTTCACAAAGGGTTGTGAAGCATAGCTCGTTGCCGAATGAAAACGACAGGAGCCTGTGTGGAACTTTACTATATAATTTTAATCGATAAAATTAAAAGGTCGCCGCTGAAAGTCCCATAGGTACTCGCAGCACTACGAGAACACTGCACGGCAGTTCAGAGCCCTGTGCGTAGAGGCGATGGTACCCTTGTAGCGGGTGCCAGTGTAACCCTTATAGCTCCCACGCTTCTCGGCTAAAGAAAGGAGAAAAACGACGGAGGCAGAACGGACCCTTAGAAGGAAGTGTTCGATGCTACATGGGTGCATGTATAATGTATACTGTTATACCGAGGCGGCAAATACGTGTATCAGAATGTCGCGGATCGCTCTAACTTAATGGCACGCAAATGCGACGGGACGTGATGATGTGAGATTGGGCGTGGCCCGTTTCAATCGGGGCGTGGTTCGCAATCTGTTGTGAGTGAACGTGTACATTCATTCGAAGCATGTCATTCGTTGTTAGTCCAGTCGCCAGTAAGTATGCCGCTTCCGAAACTCATGCCCCAGCATTGAAGAAGCCGGGTATCACCCACACAATAGGTTAAGGCCCCCGCCCATCATAGAGCTTTTATCCCCCCGCATTCGAGGCCGCGAAGCGGGGGCGATAAGGACGACACTGTCACGCTCATAAAGTGCGCCGTCGCCTCTAAGCATGAAGGCTCTGAACTGGCGGGTAGTGATCTCACGAGTGAGCGAAGAGATTTTGGCGGCTCTTAACATCGGACTCTTGAGAGCCGAAGTGAAAAAAAAAGGGGGGGGGGGGAGAGGTGATCTGTCACGAGAAAATTTCAGGAGACAAAATGCAGTTGTTCTCATTTCATTTCCTTGATTCATAAGTCTGTAAAAGCTTATCAAGTGAAATTAAAAAAAAAATTAATTCACTGACTGATACCATTGACTCGGGTTTTAAAGTGAAAAAAAAACTTGTGGTTCAAAAATGGTAGGAAATTTTGTGATGATATCTAAACATTACAAGCATTTAAGAAATGTTTCGTGCCAAGTACATGTTTCGTGTTTTCATTTGAACACCGAGGATTGTTTTCGGGAGCGGAAATTGTAAAAAAAAAAACGAGTCTTGAACTCTTGCACGTTCATAAACAAATTGGTACTGCATTTCGGCCGTAAATGAGATGTACATTTCTTTTTAACACATAATAAAATAAAAAATAAATTATTGGCAATGTTTAAATTAATAAATTTAATCGGGAAAAGTAAACGAGAACGTTTACAAGTACATCAGAAATTCTGATTCAAAAGATCAATACAATTTTTTTTTAAATTTAATAACCATTCAGCTTCAAATTGCTTGTGATATAAGTAACTAATAAAAATCCAACGGTAACCTGATTGGTGCAATGAGGTTACTGTTGGTTCCACACTTTCACATGATCAAATGATCACAAAACCGTTAGTAACTGGATATTGTACTTCTCGTCTTCCAATTTAAGTTGAAAATTAAAAAAAACGTAGACATGCAGAAAAATGGCACAGGCATTTCAGAAGTTTTATTATAAATAGTTAACACGTAAATATCATAAGTAACGGCACAGCTTAAAAAATTTAGAATAGACATATTGCTGAAAATTTTGTAGCTTACTAACTTAACTGGGAAACGATTTAATTATTAAAAAGAAAATGAAGTTGTTTATTTAAAGAAGTAAAAAGAATGTAGCCTTAAAAGATTAAGTTAAACTTTAACTGATGTTATCTTTTGAAGTTAATTTACTCATTAGTCAATACAAAATAAACTCATTTCTGGTAGAGGAATTTGTAATGTGTAGGTCTAAATGCAACTGAGCTGTGCATGGCTGGCAAAGTTACAGCTTTTAGCTTTAAATTAAATTTTGTTTACGGTTAGCAGCGTCAATTTACTATCTCTTGCGTGCATGTATTTTTGAACAGCTTTGCTCGCTGCTTTGTCATATGCGAGAATAAATACGATTCTAACGGAACGGATTTCCGATTGGCGCAGTTATTTCACGTGTTTTACAAAGTATTTTTCCCATTGTCCAATTTTGCTACAAAGCCATACATGAAAGTGGTTCTTCCATTGTTTTACTAGCTAGTTCCCCGCCATTTGCAACAGGCATGCTGTTATTGATCGATGAATGTGTGCGACAAACATTTATCATCTTTCTTATTTAATTAGTTAGTCTACACAAACAAAGCTTTTCCAAACAATCGACAACTCGAAAAAAGCCATCCAACTTTGGTTTATTTTATTATTTATAGTTTTAGGGGTTTTTCCTATAAATAAGCGCTGCAAGTGACATAATTTAATTATCAGTGTGTGTTACATTAATTAAATACTTACCAAATGAAAGTTTTCTATTGTTTTAAGTGAGTTCATCAACCTGTAAACATTGTTCTAATATCTATCATTCACCAATGAATAAATACACAGTGGTTGGCACGCTCGCCTCCCACCAAGGCGATCCGGGTTCAATTCCCCAGCCGGGTCACTCCTGATTTTTGAATGTGGGAATCGTGCCGGATCATGCCGTTGGTCGTCGGATTTTCTCGGGGGTCTCCCGTTTCCCCCGCCCTTTCAATACGGCACTTCTCCATACTCACCTCAATCAACCTCATCGGCTTTCAAGTCCTGATGTTAATAGCCCTGCAAATCTCATCACTCTTTCACTCAAATACACAGTGAAGGGTCCCTGCAAAATTGCGTGAAATTCAAAGTAAGACTGGGCCGTTACAGTGAACGTGATACTGAACTGACAAACGCGAAGTGCAGGATTCAAATTGGGTGTGAAAATTAATTTTTCAAGCACACTTGCAGTCTTCGTTTGACTATAGGATGTTCACGGTAAAATGAGCACTTTTGAAAGCCCTGCTTAGGATCTGCTTGCATGCACGTTGTGTCTTCTTTCGCATTATCTAAAGCTAATATTACCATAGGCTTTATTCATGTGTCGGTCAAGCGAAAATATAAAATTATTACAAAAGTAAATATTTCTTACACTTCGATACAATAAAATTAAAAAAACTAAAAAAATTGTTTCAGTTATCAGAGATGGTTACGTGACACTTTTTATTCGACGCTAAGATATGGAACTACTTGCCATTCATCGTTACCAACTTTACCGGGCGCATATCACTCAGCTCGCCCGTTAAAATATATGCAGGCAGGGGCAGTGAAATTTTTTTAAGGTTGATTACAAAAGTGCCCACTTTGTCGTGAACAGCCTTTGTATACCCCTCGTCTTTGCGTGAACACAGTCTGTTACATGAGCGAACCAATCAGAATCGAGTTTCTCGGGGACCGACCGTCAGTGATTCGCGAGTGGACAGATAAGACGCATAACCATTCACTGTGGTTCTGAACTAAAGAGCGTTGGAGCTCACCTTGTCCTGAAATCTTTCCGCGGAGAGACAGGCTCCTCTAACAACCGCGTCATTGTTCGGGATGAGGTGTACTTGCACTCAGCAGTAGTCTTGCAAGCGGTAAACAGCTTGCTGCATACTCAATCGTATTGTCAATAAATATGCGTCAGAGAGGTCTAGAAAATGCCACAAATCACATTAATAGGGGAAGGTGTTCTTCGCGTAAAGATTTCAAGACCAGTTGTACTCAAAAACACTTTTTCTCCATATGCACTTTCGTGGTTGAACGATTTTAAACGTCATGTGCATCAAGTGTGTGTCCGTGAATCATGGACGTTCGGTACAAAAGTACTTTATTAAGATTGGGCCAATCAAATAAGGACATATCTTCTTACGTAGACACGTGGCCAATAGCCAAAGCAAGTTGTAGTTGTTGATGTAGGATATTTAAGTCTAGCACGGCCATAAATATTTTCGCGAATAACATCTGTCCCTACACATTAGCCACAAGGAATACTGCTCACTGATGTGTACAGTACCAGTCAAAAATACTATTCACACGCAACGTGTATACGATTTTCGACACGGTGACTGAATCGGTTGAGGGCGCAACTCACAAAAAAAAAACATTATTTTATATTTGTAAGTAGCGATCCGGCTTCGCCCGGGTACAATTTAGTTTTTTTCTGCCTGCCGCGGCGAGTGAGGCTGCAGGCTCACCTCGTAAACCTCCCCCCCCTCTTTTACTTACGCATCACCACCCCTCCCCCTCCAGGTTATAGGTCCGTGCACGCGTGCCTCGAATTTAGAAAATACCTTTTTACAAACATTTTCATATCTTACAAATTACTGGCGAAAATTGTATAATATAAGGAACACTTCTTATCTACATTAAACAGTTTTAATTATGAGTCAATTAATTTTGATAAATATTAAGTTCTTTGTGGTTAGAAAAGACAGTGAAATTTGCATTCGTTTTTTTTTTTTCGAAATTAAAATTTTAAATACCCTTATTACTACTTATCTATTAAAGATACCTGTGATTTTTTGGTAGATCATATAATTTTACACAATTCTTTCGTACATGATTTTATCATATCTCTAAAGTATTATACAGCGTATTCCATGAGAGCGCGCTGGTGGCAAACTTTTTTCCCGACTCGATTCACTAATACCGTTAATGCTCAGCTCCTATAAGTGTTAAGGGAATTTTTAATACACATAAGACTTTCTCGATAAATGCTGATCATAACAGTAAAAAGCGCATCCAAATCCGTTCAGTGGCTCTCGAGATTAGCGCAGTCATACAGAGAGACAGACAGACAGACGCGTGCCAGGGACTTCCTTTTATACTATGTATATTGATACAATTCAACTTGTAGACATTACTCCTAAAAACTATTTACTCATATAAAAAACACTTTAGATGGCATAACTTTTTCACCATGACAAGTCAACGCTACAATTCGGTGTCTTTGGAATCTACTGTACAAATAAAATGAAAGCTGACATTTACAGGAAAAAAATAACCTGTGTGAACACAGATCAAATCAGTGACTCACGTGAAAATGTGATTTTTTTATGTTTGTAAAAACGTTTTGTCACTGATTGAGAAAAATACTCCCAAGTCAAAATGTACCGTTGTGATTTTCTCTCAAAATCTGTGGCCTAAACAAAGTTCGTTGAGGGATGGAGGTTTGATTAAAAAGGAGAGTTATTTAAAATATCCTAATTTTATTTACAATAACTACAAACAAAATTCTCTCGACTCAACATCTCACAATAAATTATCACTTCCTATTTATATTCAATGACTTCAATCAATACAATTTACAACTACCCCAAAGAAGTTAATGAAAAGTAAATAATTGGAAATCACTCCCAATATACAGTGCATAAAATTCTACTGAATTATTTAATAAATTATGTGTCCATATTTGAAAGTATCTCATGTTATTCAGTCCACCTCAATTTAGTCCAGGTCCCATCAGTCCGCAATGTTCTAGAGTTCTCCAAGCGCCTTCATGCAAAGTTGCCTTCACTCGTCGTATTTCACGCCTCTCGTCCATTCACACCACAAACACATCATCAGTAATGGGCCTCACCATCTCCAGTCGTCGTCCGTCATCTTCAAAGATGTCCCGGTTACTGCACTCAGCCAGAAATCTTCTACCAAGACTGCCGGCCGTTGGACCGCTGCAATATTTATAGGGTCGCAGGCCTTCACCCAGAAATTTATCTAAATGCCGTATTGCGCTGAGGGTCCTATTTCCCAGAATATCCTTGCGCATCCTCTACCCTTGTCGGCTTCTTCAGCAAGGGGTAGGAGAATAGGCTGTCTCTCCAGCTACGTCCTCGAGCGGGTCTGCCTGAGGGAGGTACGAGGTGTGTCATCCCCACAGAGTCGGACCGCAGATAATGGGAGCTCGCGGCCATTGCGATCTGCAGCACGTAACACTATAGTAATATAACATCGGCTTGGTTACAAAACCCTTCAACAAAAATGAGTAACTTCCATTTCCGTAATTTAACAATTAACGTAGATGCCTCTGAGTAAAAGTGTGAAACTTCTAGAAATATTTCTCAATTACTATTATAGCCATTATTATTCTTATGCGTATGAAATAGAAAATGAACTAACCTTTGTGACATTAAATGTAAATATCACACGTGAAGTATCGTATTGAGGTATAGAAATATTGTTCTTTATTCGTTGCTCATTTAATTGTACATATTTCAATTAATTTTCTCGTTAAAATATACGGCTTAGTGTCAGAAATTTGACAATCGAAAACTTTCAAATTTAACCCCAAACCAGTCAAGTACCATACAATACAGGCTGTTCGGATTAAACTGGCCACTTTTGAAAGCCCTGCTCAAGATCTACTTGCATGCACATTGTGAATTCTTCCACCACATGTAAAATTACCATTGCCATGGGTCTCATAATTTTATTCGCGCGTCCGTAAAGTGAAACTGTAAAAGTATTAGAAAAGAAAATATCTCATATATTACTTTTTTCATACACATATGAGTACCAAAAAAAAATCATGAAGCAAAAGAAATAATTTCAGTATTCAAAAATGTTTACTTGACACTTTTTATTTAACGTTTAGAAAAGGAACCACTTCCCCTCAGTCATTACCAAATTTACTGGGCGCATACGAATCAGTGTGCCTGTTAAAATATGTGCAATTAACGCCAGTGACATTTTATAAAGGTTGATTTCAGAAGTGCTCACTTTACTTTGAACATCAATTATATATAACTTTCACTTGTATCTTTTCTACAAATTAAAATATTCATATCAGAGTCAATATACATCAAAACCAAAATAACATTATGTTGGTAATGGCTAGTAACAAAATGTTCTTGGGTAAAATATCATAATGTTGGGATCTAGCACGATTTTTGTGAGGCAGGCATTTCTTATTCGCACATTTGTGTTTTCAGGTAAAAATGTGGGAAAGCTGTTTAAGTGTAATCTATAAAAACATATTTAACTTTGATTGTTTGCACAGCATATAAAATTGGTGCATTGTTTCCTTCTCGCTGTTTTTTTTCTAACTCGTGTACGTTTTGTCTACATATGTTGCGAGTATACATAGTGGGTCGCCTGGAAGTAGAACATGAGCATGGCTTTAGAAAAGGCGTGTAATTTATTCGTAGAACACTCTGCATTTCTATCGTGTGTTAAATATATTTGTAAAAATCGCCTGTCTACCACCAACAACCAAACACCTCAAAACTAAAAAAAAAATCATAAAACATTATCCTTAGCGCACTCTTGCACTCAACTCTACACCTGTATAAGATATTGCAACCCACCACTCTGGTCAGTCGCCTCTAGAACACCAGACCGTCAACATCGGACATAGCTCTTGCTAACTCCCCTCCCTTACACCCAAAAAAGAAATAAAGAAAATCAATCAAGAAAAAAAATTATCGGAGTAAAAATTAACCCTTTCAATTAAATTTAACCCTTTCAACCAATATAACCCTTTCGATTAAATGTAACCCTTTAAATCAACTCAACATTTTTGATTTACCCTTTCAATAAAATTTAACCCTCTGATATCAAATCTAGGATTCTTACGCCCCTATTACTATGGTTTCCTCGCCGAGGGCACCTATACTAAAGCTACTTCATTAATGGTTACTTCAAACTTTCGTAAAGCCGTGCTGAAGTTCTACTTCCAGGATATTCCTCCTCCTCATATATACTGTTACGCGTTCGTGCGAGCTAGAGAAGAGGAGGAAACACAGTCGTTATATGATAGCGATGGGGAAGGCAAGGCAATGACGGGATTCGAGTTTCGAGTTACAGACGTGCGCTATGGACCTTGGTCGTATTGTTTTCTCCGTTTATCTGAAAAATGCTCTGGATTACTGACCTCGTTCTCTCAGCATGTCTCGGGGTGCGTTTAACCTTCCAGATGGTAGGACGAGCACTAATAGCGGCAGACCTCTGGGCCGGAAGTTGAGTTGGAGATAATTAATGAATGAGTGGCTGAGTTCCGAGAGATAGAAGAACGAATTACTAAGGGAAGGGAAATCTGCGACTGCTAGTAACAAGCAGTGAATGACGCGGCTGGCAGGCTGGACTATTGGACTAGATGCGTGGGTGAAAGACATTACAAATGATGGCAACATATAGACTGAACACATGTTGATAATGAATATGAGTCAATTGACTGTAACCAACAGAGGTGATTAAGAAGGGCGTTAATTCGATTTTTAATAGACATTAAATATTGCCCTCACGGTTAAAAACAGTTAAAGTGGAATAAGATAATTTAAGGCTGTAAATAATAGCGGAGTGAATAAATTAGAAATCGAATTTAGTTTCGCTTTTTTTTATTAAGACCTCCATCCCTCACGAACTTAGATACGCCCCTCAGGCGTCCCATGTAACAATACAAAGCCTAGAAAATTACACCAGAGAGCCAACGCACCGCATTCGTGCGCACTCAATGTAATAATATTTTGCATAAGAGCTATTTCTTACTAGGCGTTACCGACATACGTATTTTCTCTCTGTTTTTATTCGTATTACTAGGGACACCTGATTTTCGCGAAAACATCTAAGCTCAAACTAGACTTCAACGTCTTAGGTACAGCTTGCCATTTACCTTTGGTTTTTGGTAGAGACCTAAGAAATTCGCCAGTTCAATGACCTGTAGGCTAGACTTCACAGTCTTATATACTCTCGTACAGATTTCAACCGTTTATCGGTTGATTGTTGTGGTCGTAAAAGGCGGTGGTTGGGCGCACAATATAAACGCATGTTTGTTATTTGCTCATCAAACTCCAGGGGGTGTCAAAAACACGTCGACCAAATTTCAAAAGTAACATGAACGTACATGTATGTGAATTCCCACGTGCCTAGAAATGAACCCGCGAAATTCTCGGGTCTTTAGTTATTGACCGCGTGTCTGTGTGAGTAGACATTTTCTACTCGACTGGGCCAATCAGAATGAAGTTATCCCGACAGTGAACGTCCGTTATTGGCTGGCAGATACTTAGGATGCGTGCAAGTCAACATTAGCCAACCATAATATCGGTTCTGAGCTACATATAGTAGTGGGCTCTTTTCGCGAAAACAGGTAACCCTACGTGTTAGTAGGGATAGGAAAAATTCGCCTTTTTCAATGACCTGTAGGCTATTCTGCACAGTACTGTGTACACTCGAGCCTCAGCTGTGTGTTCATTGGCTGTTGCCCAAGAGAGTAGCCAGTGTTACTACACAACTGGTAGTATGGCACTCGAGGCTTGTTTCTTTGCAAGTCTGCTATTGGCTCAGAATCGTCCTGGGTGTTTCCAATGAGCTGCGATCCAATTGCAAAGGCGACCTCTGTGTACACGTGTTGCACGTCTGTCTTGTCCTGAAATGAATTCACGAAATTGTCCTATCCCTACGCATTAGTTATAAATGAAATATTTTAATTTATAGATGAAATATAAATAAAAGTAAAATTTAACTTAAACAAGTTACTGTATGTTAACACAACTATAAAACGCTTGTGATACATAATTTACTTGGGAAACAACCCAACACGACAATGTTCGATTCAAATGTGTGAAGAAACTGCGAATGGACTATACCCACGTGTCCTCGGTACCTCGTGTAATCCGTCGCGTAATCTCCCAGAGAAGATGTTTGGTGCTTGTTGTCACCCCTTCGATTGCCTCCCCCCCACCCCCCAATCACAACCACACGCGGGTAAACCGCGTCGCCATGGCCGCTTCATTCGCGGCCATTGTTCGACTCCCACCCTCGAGTCCATTGTCTGCTACACCTCGCCGGCTAATGCTGCTCTCTCCTGCATTTTCAGCCACCCTTTATCCTCTCTCCTCTTCGCTCCGTGGTGTGAGGATGATGGGAGAAACGAGATGAGTGGACCACCTTCCCCTTTCTCACCCCCTCATCCCATTCACCCCCGCATTCCTGCAGGTGTTCCGACCGAGCTAATTACGGACTTTCCAACTCTCAAACTTCCACCATCCCCATTTCCAGCCCCATTCATGTTCTCTTTCTCTCCCCTTATTCGTTCTCACGTCTATCTGCACCGGTGGGATCCTAGAGAAATGTTAAGGCCCAATGGTGCACTCTAAAAATTACTGCCACTCGGAGGCATGTTATATGCAAATGAAATTATGGCTAAAATATCACACTTCGGTCTTCATTAAATTTTACTGTTTCGTAAAAATGTTTTTAGAAGTTGTTTGAAATAAGCTAATTTTTTGTTCGTTACAATAACCATTGGACTAAATCGTACATAAAAACAGACCAAGCTGTTAAGTTATTTTTTTAGCATTTATTTTTTGAGTAGTTACGATGTATGCATGCCTTTTGGGGTCCAGCCAGTTTGTAGGGAAGCCAGAAGCTAAGTTCCACCCACATTCATAACGCAAATTGTGCAGACTGAGGTATTTACGCACACTATCGTAAAATATATTTATAACAAGGTTTTTATATCACATCATAAATATACAAAGGCCAAATAAATAAAAGTATTACTTAGGTTGGCCTATTTTATGAACTATTTAGTCTTACGATAATTGAGAAGTACATTTTCAAAGCGTCCGTTGTCCACAAATATGAAAATTTCAAATAATGGTCCTGTTAATTTCTTCCTAGTCTTTGCTATGGAATGACAAATGTTTTATTAGTCCAAAACAGCACGAAGGTCGTTTAAACGCAGGTTTAAAAATTATTTCATTTCCAAAGTAGCCCTTGTCCAAAAGCATTGATTACAATTTATTTCGTATTAATCAAAATGCTTGGTTTCAGAAGGCTCTTACTTCTACAATGTCCGTGACCAACGGCAACATACATAGCAAAATTCATGCAACCACATTAAGAAATACATACTCTCTCTCTCTCTCTCTCTCTCTGTGTCTATATATATATCGGTGTTTCTCGGAAATCAATGCACTCCACAAGGATACCTTTGGAAATGGACTACTCAATAAAACCACAAGACAAATTAAAGCTATTTTTTCAAACATAATTGTAAAAACTATTTTGTAGTCAATCCAACAAATACATTTCAAAATAAGGTTCAGCATAATTCCAGCCGTCACTCTCACTTGACCTATTATCATGAACAATTGCCTTCTGTGTCTGTACACTTTCAAAACTGCTGTGAAAAAAATATTGGTTATTCTCTGCAAAATAATTCAAAATATCGAATTTAAAAATGTATAACATAATACAACTCGAAAGGTATCAATAACTGTAATGAGCTATCTTCCGATAATTTTAAACATTTAAATACCTTAAGAAACTTTCGCTCTAAGCGTTCAAAAGTCGAAAATTGCTTTTTGCAATATTTACACGGTACAAATTGATCAGTGTGATGTAACATAATAATTTGAAGCAAGGTACGGCAATGCTGAAATATTACTTTCCAAGAACTAATTAAAGTAACTGTACAAGTTTTAAATGGATTCATTTTTCCATATAAACCTTAATATTGATTTTTCCATATAAACCTTAATATCGATTTTTCCATATAAACCTTAATATTGATTTTTCCATATAAACCTTAATATTAAGCGCATAAGCCCGCCCGTTCAACATATTTGTTCATGGCAACAAAATTTCGTGAAATTTATTTTTTTTCCCTAAAATTTGTTACTGAATTGTTAGCATATTAATTCTAACTTTCAATATAACTGTTAAAGTTAAAGTGTCTAGAATTCGAATTCTTACTGCAGGTGGACCAATAATCGCATTTCAAGGAAACACGAACACGCAATTCTTTCGACTTTAAGAAACACTTTAGTTGAAGTCAAACTATGTATTATAATAATTTTCAAATTTATAATAGCCAATATGCTTAGGGGGAAATATTCATATTTGTGATGAGCCAACATTGTTGTTAATTTTCAAATAATTTCGTATTTTTAGTACATTTCCATTGATGTGTCACAAAGCAACAAAATATCCCAAACATTTATAGAATACATATTTGATACTAGGATGGTTTTAAAAAACGATTTTGTTTACTTATGTGGTGTCGACCAGTCGGTAGACATGAACTCCAGAATTAAAACTACACATACTGTACGTACATAGCAATTCGGGACATTGTTTTTATTTTATATAGCGAGGAGTAGAAACTGTCGTTGTATTGCCGTTAAAATATAAGCGTCAAACGTAATATGTAAACTTATGTGAGTAAAGTTCATTAATCAGAGAACTACGATGAGCAGCATATCTGGATCTCCGGTTTAATAAAAATAGAATACGCTGAACCGGGGAAGTTCGCAGGTTATCGAGTTGCAGGGTCAAGAAATAGAATTTGCATTCACGTATTTAAGTAATCATAATCTTTCCGGATTATAAGACGATCTTGCTGCTCACTTAGAAACTAAGCGCGGGTATAGAACAATTCTCCGGGGCGGAGCATGAAAATAACTTTCGCCGGCCTCACGCTTGATCGCGAAGTAAAAGGCGAAATATTTGCAGCGCGGGCCGGCGTGTTAATACGTAGGCCACTGTATTCTGTCTCAGCATTCCACACTCATCTCAACACTTTCAGTCAAATATCAATATACAACTTTAGGCGGTGCAGCGAACTAATCTTTTGTTTGGAACTGCACTGATATCCAGCCGACGCTTTGTTTTACATCGGGGCCAACAGAAAACTATCTGTGCTTTATGTTACTGGCAGCAGTGGTTTATGAGGATATGGAACATAGTCTCAGCAGGGGATGGAGTACCCCACGCTCAGGCAACCTTGCCCATTGTACGGCATGTTCTGCTGTGTAAAGGGCTGACCATTCAGGCCACTTTATATGCAACGTCCCCCAGATACAGAGCACTGCGGCTCAAAGAGCTAAAACAAAAAGCAAATCACTGTGAAATAGAGAAATTGAGTAAGACACTGATACCATTGCTCTGAAGATGACCCTCTCACGGGTGTCTCGAGTGTTTATTTCTTGGTCTGCAAAGAGTTCACGTTACACCATGTTACACCGCCACTCTCTAGTAAGGGTTGTTTGAGCGCACTGTGGTAATTCATGTCTTACTGCTTATTTTAGAACATATTATTCGGATGTGTTAGTCCTGCGATCTTCGGCGAATATCGTCCTCGTTTTACTGCAAAAAACAAATGTTCACGAAAGTTGCTCAACGAGCACTACCAAATAATTTTCCAATAGGATCACTTTTTGTCGTGGATCAGGATGTAGAGTATCTGGTTTCGTTATTCGGTTGCAACCAAAGTTAACACCAGAGGACTAGCTGGTCATGAATATCTGCAACCAAAAGAAATACTGATGGTCACACAATCCATGCTTAATAGAGAAAAGAATTAGACCAAGAGACTAAAATTATGTTGATAATGGAACCTATCAAGAGACTAAAATTATGTTGATAATGGGACCTATCACTGAAGAATTTTGTGCAATTCTAGCTGACCTCCCGTGGCGCAGTCGGTTGGTGCGCCGCTAGTCTCGAGTGCGGGAGGTTTTGGGTTTGAATCCCAGGTAGGGCATGTGTATTCATTTAAGTTAGGTTATATTTTGGTTGTTAGCCGACCCCTGATAAGCCTTCAGGCATAACACTGGGGAACATTAATAAGCCATTTACATTATATTACTTTGTGCAAATCAATCTGAAGTTATAATTTGGTATTTACTAGTAACGCAACTGCTGTATTCACGTTAGGTCGCCATTGTTGATGGAATTATTTAAGCTTAAATCAATTCCAGTTTCTGTTAAGTTTTTAAGTCACAGGAAAAAACCTTGAAATGTGTTTTAAAATTATAAGAATACGTTAATTTGTTTTTACGTACAACTGGCTTAATAAGTCCGCTGTGAAATACATTGAGCCACTAGCTGAGCCTAATATTTCAGCGTCAGCTGCTGAAGTCGAGTCGTGGGGTTAGGTGTTCCCAAATTACGTTCATGACTAATAATTCGAATATCTGGAGATCTCCAGCATCATATTGTTTCGCAATGCTAATGTTCTAAGACTACATATTCATGTTTTACAATTTAAAAAATTTGAGTAATTTTACACGAATATACGTGGCAGCACAATCTCCACACATGTTCGTGTATTTTTACACGTACATGTGTACGTGTACTTTTACTATGTGTCCCATGAATATTTACAAATGCAATGCCAGTGTTATTTTACTATATTTGCTATTCTTTTTACTAATCATTATGTTCAATTGCACGTACTTTGTATGTGTCATTTTACTTTTTTTTGTTACAAATATTAAGCCACATAATTTTAATTTACGCAAAATTTGTTAGTGTAATTTTATCATACCTGGCAGTTTATCTTACTAATCATCACATTAAATTACATTTACTCTGTACATGTTATTTTACTGTACTTGCTACAAGTTTTCTGCCACTCATTGTAAATTAACACAATCATTGTTATGGTAATTTTACTACACCAGTCTGTTACTGTTTAATGTTCATCATACCTAATTACATGTACACTGTTGGTGTAATATTGCCATACCAGTTAATAATTTTAGCTTATGATATTAAATAACATGTAATACGTGCATACAATTTTACTACGTAAATTATAGATCTCCTGCCCCATGCTGTAAATTTACACAAACATCACAAGTGTTATTTCACCACTGTGTATGCGCATTTTCTCACTAGCAAAAAAAGTAAAATCGCAGATTCACTGCAATTGTAATTACAAAATTTCTGTACATTAACAGAGTTATAAGAAGTTATCTCCAAAATGTAGATAACGATTGACTTCAGATACCATCAGAGGGAGTTAAGATTTCCTTCTGAACACAAAAGCAGTTGCATTAGTGTATTTTTACACATACTTTCGCATTCGTAATTTTACACCCTTATAAATGTCTTCATACCAGTACGTTTGTGTTTTTTTAAAGTAAGATTGTACTACCTTTTGAATGAAATAGAACAATATGTACTTTTACACCGACGTACTACATGTTTCAATACAACATTGGCGTAGTTGTAAAAATACACAGATTTGGGTTTTAACACTTCACGTTGGCGGATTTTTACACATACTTCCAAATTTATAAATTTACACCCCTCTTATTGTTAATATACTAATACATTTGTGTTTTTTTATAATATAAATGTATTATGTTATGAATAAAGCTGTACACTGCTGTAAATTTACACGTGCTGTATTTGTTTTTAGAAATTACACACAGAAAATGTAAAATTACCAAAAGGTTGTATGTGTAGTTTTGAACTTTTTTTTACAGTGTAGAAGGCCCGCATCCAAGTTGCAAATATACTACATTGCTTTAGCAAAATCGCTGCTGTTTGGAAACTTTCTGAAAGTGGCGTACACAACCGGCATGCAAACTTTATTTTAGGAAATGTTCACGCTCACTAAGAATTTGAATTTCTAAAGTATGACTGTTAACCTCGGCAGAGCAAAAATGGTTCTTTCATACTTAAGTATTTTAAGGTAAATATTTCAGGTTCAGAAATTTTAAATCCCTATACAAACGCACGCCACTATATTCATTGCACTGGTCTAAGACGTAATTAAATGTATTGAAAGCAACAATCAGTGTACAACAAAAAGTTTCTGATTTAGCTAATCAGAATATTTTGCTCCACATGGGAGCAAATAATGTTCAATGAAGTTATTGAGAGCTTTCATAGTAACTTAGCAGTGACGCATTTTTGACAGCAATATAATTAGAGATGAAACCAGACACAAATACAACAATCGTAATACAATTACAGATACTCACGTGCTTTACACAGGACTTAAAATGGTACTCTAAGCTATCAGCTAATCAAATATATCACGGAGGTAGGACCCGGAGAATCAACTTCGGATGTAATCAGTCTAATGCTTTCTATCACAGGATTTAATTACATGAAATATTTACAGGGCTGTCACTTTGAAAATAAGTGACTAATAAATTTAAATCGCATACATATACATCAGCTACAATAGTATTACTTACTTGGCAAATATCGCTAGAATGGTAGAGTAGTTTTTGAGTTATAACATTAAGTTTTATTACTTCATGTGGCGCTACCTTCCAAAATGGAATACTAACAACAATATTTATCTCTAAATTCAATGCATACATTGTGCACTTTCAAAATAAAATTTTAGTTTAAATTGGTTGAGTGGTTCCCGAAATATGATGAATCACCCTAAATTTTAAAATAGGTGAATTTAGGGTTAATTTTTATTTGTCTCATAATCATTGCTTCTTCTCCGTCTGTAAAAACTTTGGGACGGCCACTGGGCTGCTCCAACTCTTCCCTGTCTTCATTATTACATGCATGGATGATGTCAGCCACTGTGCTGCTCTTCATTAACAGTATATAGGCAATGTTCCTAATGGTTTACCATTTCTCGTGATACCATGCATCTAATTGCCTTTTACTAAATGTAATTTCCTTTCCCTTTCGTCCCATACTGTTGTTTCGATGACATCACAGTCAACGCTAAACATTTTGAGGTAATTATAACTCTGTACTTTTAGAGACACTGCCTTCCAGCGTTAAACAAAACAGAAGCTATGACCGAATAATGCGTTGTAGAACCTGTCATTATCTTTATACGCGTACATTTGCGTGTATCCGCCAATTTTCTGGGGCCGCAGGGCCCTGACCTGCTAGACTGCTCGCCTCCCACCGAGGCCTGGCTACTCCCGGATTCTGGCAAATGGGAATCGTGCCTGACGATGCGGCAGTTCGGAGGGTTTCCACTCGCCCTTCCTTTACGGCGCTGCTCCTTTCTCGCGTCGTTTTACCCTTATGGGCTCTCAAGACCTCGTTGTCAAAGAGCCGCCCAAATCTCTCAACTCAATAGTTATTACTACAGACACCCGAATTTCGCGAAAATATTTCGCGGCCAGTTGTATTTCATAACAATTCAGCTCAGATCCACTTTCGTGATTGGCTCGTTTCCGTGTTACGCGTTTTAGGTGTATATCCGCGAATCAAAGACGCATAGTGTTGATCTGATTGGACAGTTAAATATGAGAAGATCTTCTTACAAAGATACGCCGCCAATAAGCAAAAGAAAACAGCTTGTATGCCCGCAGGGTATTGAAATATAGCATGTGCGGAAATCTTTACGCGAAATTTCGGTGTCCCTTGTGCATTCGAACATTTGCTTCAATGGGCCTACAGGCTCCAGGGGTATCCAGCGACTGGCAATGGCTCAGTACCACGGGAGTGCTCCATCAACTCGTCCGAGGGACAGAGAGAGAGAGAGAGAGGTAGAGGAAGGATCGGCTCTCTAGAGAATGCGCTGACGTCACGCGGCGGAAAGAGCAGGTCCATTTGTGAGGCTGTCCTCTCACGTCCCGGGACTCGGATTGCAGCGAGCGCGTGTTTCAAGACGGAGGGAGAAAAAAAATTAAGTGCCTGAGGTGTATCTCGTCTTCCCGTGCGGAGGTGTGGTCGATAGCGCTGCACGTCAGCTCTTTTAAGTGCACGCTTCTCTGACGGAGCGTTCCTACCTATCACTCTAGCGAAACTTCCCCTATTCGTACGCAAGGGGCAGTGAAATTTCGCGAAAAAATTTCAAGAGAAGGTTTTACTTCAAAACACTGTACGGTCATTTACCTATCTCGATTGGCTGAATTACTTTTCGACGCGTGTAAACTGTCTACACACGACTGTGGCGATGTTGCCGAATTCTGAGTGGCCGGGTAAAATATGAAAACGCCTTCTCAAGCAGACAGGAACGAATCGCAGTAGACAACCTGCTATTGGGTTCTTATAGTATTGGAGTCTACCGCGTACTCGTAATTTTTTTTTTTTCGCGAAATTCCCTTGAAACTAGTCCTCGAAAACTTTCTTCAATATACAATTTCTACCGAGGACCTAAACTGTTCAAATGTTTTATAGTATGATCAAAATTTATGTGCAATATCTGAGGAAAATTTAATACCGGATTTGTGTATGGAATATAATTAAATTTTCCAAGTTCTCTCCACAATCACAATGTTTATACCAAATATACATTTAGACATTCTTTATATCTTATTTTAATTCGTTAATTTACTGATACTTTAATGTAAGTTAGACGTTTTTACATAAAAGTTATGGAATTCATTTAGCATAACCTCACTTTTATGGAAAACCCTCATAAAGTTCTGTTAAACTATGTTATAATTTATGTACATTCTTAAGAAAATACATTAGAAGTTTAGTTCTCTTTATACAGAGCAATAAGCACCAAGCAAACTATGATTTTATCGTAATTACGCGACAGACTTAACGTTGTTTCTATGTTGGCAATTTCAAAGGCTAACTTTAAAAACATTTCGAATTCTAAGACACAGCCTTTTAGGAAAATTTAAATTAAAAAAAACGCAACTTGGCAAACAACTTTTTTTTCCCCTGTTAAAATAAACATGATCTTAAAAGGCAATTCTCATGCATGCAATAAAGCACCCTAGACTCCAATTACTAGAAATTATTTTATAAATTATACTTCCAGGACCAATATTTCCTCTACCGGCATTTTGGTCTGAAGGACCCAACATCTACCTTCATGCAATGTACTTAACTGAGTATAGTCCTGAAACCCCTGCAGTCATCTAGCCCGGAAGCCAGAACTGCAGGGTATTAAATACTCAAGAATTTAGGGGAGTGACACCCCACCAAAAACAAGCGGCACATCGTTACAAATTAAACCAGCTAATCATAATCCACTTCCCAGTGGAGGCTGCTAGAAGGAGTATATTCCCCCCCCCCCCCCGAGACTATAGATTTACAGCGCTCTCTTCAAAATACAAATTCAAAGAGGTACGCTGTTAAACGTCTAGGGCACGATGGTGGCGCCTCCACGAGGCGAGCAGGCGAACTTCTACGCCTGCCGGTCAGCAGTGCACTATCAGCTCATGCGGCAGTCGCCATACGTGTTTCTTGAGCAGTGTATTTCTTCCGTGTCCGTAACATTTCGCGTGTCGTTTCCAGTTCCAACATTAGGACACAGGCCTCAGGTAATACACAGTCATATATAATTAGTCTTTATACTGTGGCGAGTTAGGTAAATCACTTATGGAATTTTGTCCATGTCGCGTAGCGGCAGGCGGGCTGGTAGACGCCATGGGGGGGGGGGGGGGCAAACCGGCCGGGTTAAACAGGGCCGGGCGGAAACTTTCCACATGTTGCATGATACATTTTGTCTCATTCACCTCCTCTTGAAGATCACAACTGCTGAAGCTCCCGAAGAAACAGTGGCGAGGGATCGCCTCAAGGTGGCCAAACTCGGGAGGATCCCCGACCAGACGACTCTCCATGACTCAGCAGCAGAGCGAATACCTCGCAGGAATCTTTAATGCTTGGGACAAGAGGACCACCATGTAGTATCATGGAAACCCTCGGAGCAACATCCACATAATCGCTCAACCTCCACCTTCGCAGGAGGACCATGACTAAGATATACTCCAGTGAGCCAGGGCTCCTAACCTAGCCCGCAAAAACTTTTGTCCTATACTTTAATGATTGTAAATCTTAATTGGAATTAGGATGTTTTTTTACAACTTACAAAACTTGCACAACCACAAACAACAAACACTATATGAGCATGGGAATCCCCATGAAAATAAGCATGAAACAAGATCCTCTCTTAATTGTAACATCTTAAATTCTAAATGAACAAGAACAACCTTATTGAAATGAGCATGAAAAACAAATACTAAATTCTAACATCTTAAATTTTAAGTGTGAATGAAACGCTCCCGTGAAAAATGAGCATGAAATAACGAGATTGCTACAGAGGTCCGAAGACTAGCTAAAAACCAAATACACAATTCTTATCCTGAACAAAATGATAAACAATCAAAGATTGCCCTCTTACATACAAAGTTTACAAAAAAATATTTCTTCTACAAGGATAACATTACATACTAAACTCACTACTCTATGACAAGATAACACCTGTCTAAGGCTGTGTTCACTTACTGTAATTTTAACTGTGATACAACACCACCGTATTAGCACGCATCCTAACATTTCGCATAAAACATATATCTTAATTGGCATTACCAACACACCTATTTTCTCTGTATTCTTATTTGTATTAGTTATAAATGTAAAATTGTAATTTAGAGAAAAATTTAGGAGTTCAAAATAATCAAAAAATATATAAAGGTTTGATCGAAAAAGTGAGGATATACTGCGAATAGACTATATCAATATTTTATTTGTCCTTAACGAGTTAATTTTTTTTAAATGACAGCTGAAATTTGAAATACAAAATAAAAACACTTGTGTCTTTTTAGAACGTTAAGTGGTGCGGATAATTCAGGTTAAATCTTCCATTATGTATAAATAATTACGTTTCACGGAGCTTTCTCGAGAATACATTTATAATGATTTCTCGTCCATTGCCAATTGGATTTGTTTTTTTTTTTTTTTGTATTTACTGTAATATTACCTTGCAGTGAACCTGGTGAAAACCGCTGACGAAATAATATTTCTTCGCCATTGTCATCAAACATTGTTACAGCAAACTCCATACAAATCAGTAGAACTAAGTGTACAGTGGAGAGATGTCGATATGAGTATAGAGCAGCGCCGGAATGAATGGACGAGGGAAACGGGAGATCCCCGAGAAAACCCGCCGACGAGATGTATCGTCCGGTACGAGTCCCACATGCGAAAATCCGGAAACGACCCCAATGGGAGTCGAATCCGGTTCGCCTGGGCGGTATGTGAGTAGTATATCCACTACATCACCACGGCCCCTTATTATCACGTCGACAGCGCTCGGAAGTGTTAACCCGTACCTGGCGGACACACAAAAATGTCGACCTCTGCCACGCCACGGCATGCCGTTCTCGTTAATGCTCCCGCTAGACCCGGGTGCGAATTTGTTCGTGTTTATCTTCTCTCCTGTCATACGCTTCGCCCTTCCTATGAGGTCCCGCTGCTGCGGTGTCGCTCGCTCGGTAAATATTAGCCCCGGGAAGGACCCGAGTGAGTGACGAGGAGAAGGAAGGAAGGAAGTAAGTGAGGGAGAAGAAGAGTGAAGAGCCCCACCTTTTCTCGTCGTCGACAATGATGACGACGCGACGCGGCACTGAGTGCTGTTCCAGGAGGCAGCCACTTGAGCCAGTCTTCCGTCGTCTTGCGGAGCAGCAGAAGCATCACCTCCGACCCCGTGTCAGATAGGGAAACTGTAGCGACGTGCAGGTCTCTGCTTTTTCCTCCTCCTGCACGTACACTACTTTGCACGCCGGACACTGGAGCGTTTTGTACGAAGAACGCTTTCGCAGAGTCGGTCGGAGAGCATACAGGGTGGATACGGCCACTTCAGCACAAAGAAATGGCTTCATTTCCCAGCAAGATGTTGGAACGGTGTTCGGTAAAGCCATATTTCACGATAAGTTTTCATTCCATTATCTGAAATAGACATATTTAGGGACCGCGTAAATGTAAATATTTGTAGTCAAATGATTATGGTTTTCAAAACATAGCACCGAAAATTCGAAAATTTCGGAACATGGTTGCCTAAGTTTCTATGCTCCTAAATTACATTGGCCACTAAATCACGGATTATGTGACTTATATCATATATAAAAGATATTAATTAAATACTAAAGGATACTTAACAATCGGTACTCGGATACTAGCATCCTGAATCTATTTTTAAATAAGTGTTGGTGTTTTTGCCTATAAATTTTTATTAGTCTGAAAGAAAATAATATTGATCTCAAGACTCCGATGTTCAGACTCGCTAATATTTCTCCACTCCATTCCACTCCTAGCTTTAAATATCTCTAGTTTTGGTGGACAAAAATTTTTAATTTTTAATTAGTTATGTTAACGAACAACGTCGATTGTTAGTATGGTAAATACGTACAGAGTAATTTGGGCAGATAGGACTCTCGTAAGTGGGAATGCACACGCCAAAAAACCTGGTGCTTCTCGGGTGGTGTATCTAGCCAACCTACTTCTAGCTTGTCGTGGCTGCTGGTGAATATGCACAGTGAAGATGCACTCGATAATTCAGTTCCGATTCGGATTTAGCGTTGTTTTGCTGACCATAGCTTGATCACCTCAAGAACCTAGTGCCTTAGAGATTCGCCCGTCAGATCACGTACTGATTCACAAGTCCAAGAGTTGCGAAAACGTTTTTGACGTGAATACGTCTTTAAATTTGCGACCATAGTGGGAGGCAATCCAGAAAATCCGATGATAACCAAATCGGGGGATACAGTTTGGCATTGCAGCTCCTAATATATCGTCTACATTAAAAAATTCCATTACACCACTCGATTGCCAAAGGATCAAAGAATATGTTACGTTGAGTGAGGACTACGAAGCATTGATCTTTTGGAAGCCTTGTGAAGGGGGGGGGGGGGATTTTAAGTTCGTTTCGTCGCGTCTCGTTACTTCCGCGTAGTATAACTTTTGACTAGGAGAAGCTACGACACTCGTTTAGGTTTCAATCGACAGCTCTCGTCAAGATTAATCGATTGCGTGTATAAAACATTTGTGTGGCGTGGTTATGGTGAAATTATATGTGTTTAATGTAAAGAATTAAGAAAAAGTAACAATGTAGGCCTACACTCGTCAAAAAGCCACATCAAAATGCAGAAATCGTATACGGTTGGAAAGCGCATCTCAAAAGCAATCCAGTGATGCCCATAAAACCCCATATGATCGAGTGAAGTGGCGCAGGGAACGTAAAATAAACATCTAGGCGTCTGAGCGCGTCAACGTTGACGCATTCACGCAAAACAAACGGCCGCCTCCCCAATATAGCTACACCCCCATCCCCCCCCCCCCTGGTATACAAGGGCCTTGTGTTTATCACTTGTGTTGTTACCAATGAACAGCCAGCAGCTGGCTCGATGGTATTGGTACTATGTGGTCAGCTGTTTTTCACGAAAATATTTCAGGACAAGTTGTGTTCCAACGCACTTCAGTTTAGAACCACTTTCGTGATTGGATCATTTGAATTGTTGCGCGTGTTATCTGTGTCTGCCCGCGAATCACGGTCAGTATTGGAGAAAATTAATTATGATTAGCTCACTCATATAAGAAGCTGTCTTCACACAGAAACAAGCGATCAATAGCTCAAATGAGTACTGCCAAATGTGCACATAGGATATTGAAATCTAGTCTGCCCGAAAATGTTTCCGCGGAAATCTTTTCGCCCTAGGCGTTAACCATTCATGTCGGAGGGATGTAGAAAATCCCATAGATCAGATCAGACACTAGGAATACTGGGCACTGTGTATAGTAACGATCTTAAGCATCGTCCATCTGCAGTGAGTCCACTATCGTGGGAACGGTGAGTAAATGGGCCAAAGCCACGGAGTAGCATACTGTGACGTCATCGCACGAAGCAAGCTGCCTTTCACCTCCACGCATCGATGCACTTAATTACGCCGAAAATAAGGCGGCCAACTTTTTAAAAAGTCATTCTTTTGGATGTGGATGGGGATTTAGGGTGTTGATTGCGCTGAAAACAGAAAGAAACGTAAGTCACTGAAGTATTCATTTATTTTTAAAATCATATTTCTCACGTGAGTGGCATTTTTTTTTATTAATTCTAGGTTTTGGTTTAGAATTTCATAAAAGTTTTAACAACTGCCCATTATAATTTTACAATGAGCATTGCACGCAGCGTTCCAACTTTAAGTGACGATTTTTCCGATGTCCACGTGGTATTCATCAACGAAAATGCTCGTACGGTAGGTCCGTTCGTCTCTGGCAAACAGTGAAGGTACTGGACGATGGCCAGGTAGTTTTTGGTATGGTATTTGCCGTTCGTCTCTGGCAAACAGTGAAGGTACTGGACGATGGCCAGGTAGTTTTTGCATGGTATTTGCCGTTCGTCTCTGGCAAACAGTGAAGGTACTGGACGATGGCCAGGTAGTTTTTGGTATGGTATTTGCCGTTCGTCTCTGGCAAACAGTGAAGGTACTGGACGATGGCCAGGTAGTTTTTGTATGGTATTTGCCGTTCGTCTCTGGCAAACAGTGAAGGTACTGGACGATGGCCAGGTAGTTTTTGTATGGTATTTGCCGTTCGTTGTTAAGTTTTTCGAACACCTCTAACCATCGTTGCCCCGTACCGCTCTTTATCTCCTTCCGTCTCTTCAGAACATCGTGGTCCACGTTATTCGAGACGTAGCTTACTTCGTCGAATAAGCTGTCTTCGACTGATGTCGTAGCTGCCTTAGGCATCTGCTCCATTAACTGTTGGTAAGTCTGCCCTGCGTCAGCCCATTTCAGACTATGTTTTAACTGAATCCAATTATGTGTTTGGAATTCATTGTGCTGACGAATGTACTTTTGTAGGTACTGGATGCAGTTATGATAGAAGTCACGGATATGCCCCATAAAATAATTCATGTCGATTTGTATACTCTCCACAAGTTTTTCACTCATTTCCCATGCTCAGAGGAACATAATCATTTTCTAACCGGTTTATGTACTTGTGTTTTAAATCCACAAACAAGTGTGGAACTTCCGTAAAGCTAGTTTGGTCTCCTTCCATCATTTCCATGGAATCGTTCAATATCGCAGCATGAACATGTACGAATTTTAACCACAGCTCTAAGCGGTCGTTAGAAAATAACGCGTGTAGTACAGCAAGCAGGACAATTTTGTTTGCGATAAAAAGTAAGATTTCAACGGCAAATAGATCTGCAAGATTCTCTCGACTGCAGGCAAATGTGCGAGCTATTTTGTTTTACTGCATCCCAGCGTTATTTTGTATTGCATCTCTGCTTCTTCGCAAAAATCTTCGAGAGCATCTACATGCACTGTGTATACATACAATTACGAGTAAATCCTAGTAACTATATGTTCGACGTCCACTGGTAAGAGATCTGCTGCTGTTTTAATAGTGTTGTGTGCGATATGCGCTGCGCAGCCCACATCCCCTATTTTTCTTCCTAAACACCCCTTGAAGTTTGAAGAAAACGTTTCATTGTCCTTCACGTTGAATCCAGCCAATATTTGTATTGACATTATCTGCACAAAATCCAATCACCTGCTCTTTAAGATGGTAATTTTCCATGATGCCCATTACAGAATCGTATATAATGACTGCGGTTTCGCCGGGTACATTCAGGAGATATGATATTTTGACGATAATTCCGGTTTGCAAGTGAAAAGTACCGCACTAGAGTTGGAAATATTTCGATGTCATTATGGTTCGAAGCATCTGTAAATGTACAGAAAAAATGGGATACCATCAAGTTCTGTCTTAAGATTATCTGAAGAATACGGCGCTGTCACATTCTTTACTATAGCCTCGCACTTAGCTTTCCCATTTCGAAACTTCTTTTCAAAAACTTTTTTAATTAATTTAGAAGTGCATTCCATCGATCGGAAACTGTGTTTGCGACATAACGTATTGGAATGCACACAAACCTTCGGCTCTTGCAAGCGCTGCTTCTTTATCGCCGTATTTCTTTGTTGAAGGAAGTAAGTAAGTTGACAGTGGTGTCAACGTACTTGGAGCGGTCAGCGCTTTTTTATACTAGTCAGATCCCAAATGCATTTCTTTTTATCACGTGTGCCGCTGTGAGCAACGGAAAATATTCCGTTAACATACATTGCATCGTACTTCATAAGGTGTTAAAACACTTTTGCAAAAAAAGGGAACTCTTTTTGCAAGTCCTCCGTGAATTTGCAACCTCGCTTTTTGGCGGTCTGCGGCATTGCTAATTAATACAAAGAAATGCTCTAGCAAAACTGGGCACCACAGATAAAAATTAACAATTCAGTGTCACCTCGTCCACTAAACACTTGCCACTACTGGCGCTTTTTGACCTTGACTAATAGTCCTATGCTAGGGTATGTTAGGAAAAGTAAACAATGCTATACGTTCCGGAAAATAATTTTACGCATGCGCAGTAGTCAGGCGTCGAAGCAGTTCCAGAAATAACAGTATAAACTGTGGAACGTGTTATTTGTGTAACGTGTTACCAAATTGTAACACTTTTCTATAACGGTTACGTTAAATGCCGCCGCATCACTAGGGCGCGTAGACTAGGAATTTAACAATTATAGGAATGTGGTTCATGCGTTTTGCGGGACTATTGGATTAATTATTCCAATGCGGGATTACAACTACCATTGCGGGACCATCCCGCAGAATCCGGGACGGTTGGTCGCCTTAACCGAAAAGTCACCTGGTGTTCGATATGCATCTAATGCGATGTTCTGAGCGATCGGAACAACGTTCGTGTAACATCGTGCGCCTCGTGCGGGAAACGGAACGCGCCTGGACGCGGAGGAGAGCATCCGACTTCCTCATGGCTCATCAATTTTTCTCCGAGTCCCAGCTGCGCTGTCTTGTATACAGTTTGCCGGAAGTGACTTCGCTGGCATACTAAGGAGACCCTAACAAGTGCAAAGTTTAAATTGAAAACTTTATTTATTTATTTTTTTTTTTTAAGCTTCTCGTCCTTCTCTGTTCAGCTTTCGCGCCACGTACTTCCTCAAACTGCAGGACACTTGAAAATAAAACACAAGGCAACGAGCGAACTTCCAGCCTTGTCCTTGCGGAGGCGGATTACAAATTACAGGAAGTCCACCCAGTGGCTCGTAAAATTATCCAATAAGAAAATGTTCATTTCAATTGGGGTAAAATATTAACTAAAAGTTAGTTCTGAAGTTTCTGTGGTGTAAAATGTATTACGAAGAAACTAAATAATGTCTAACATACTTTTTTTAATGCCAACTAAGTAACTTAAGTTTCTTTAGCTGAAAAAGTACTTTTAATGCAAGGAATAGAATCCTCGATTATTCTAAACACGTGATTTAAGCTTTTATGGAGTCACTTTAAAATTACCTTTTTGTTTAAATTAACGTTCATCCCATTAAATTCTCTCTACAAGTGGTGAATAACTTATTGTATATTTATCATTATTGTGTATAAAAATGATACAAAGATTAAACTAGCATGTTTTTTATATTATTTTCGTACACGGTCACAAATTAAAAGGAAAAATTTACAGCCGTAACTGAATATTTAAAAAAATTGTATATTTATCGGGTTAAAAATTTCTATACTCTTCCGTTGGCGGCTGGTTTAATTTGAATGTAAATGTACGTTAGTAGTAGGGGCGTGGGGGTTTCATTTCACCATGGTCACCGGCAGGCCTACTGCCATAAGATTATCGTGGGAAGGGTCTCAAACAGGAGGATACCAAACTGGTGCTCCTCCTCCTCACTTAGCACCTAACATAGCACCTCAACTGAGATGCTAATCCTGTGCTGTGATTGGTCCACACCTCAGCTGTATTGTGATTACTTCTGGAATTAATTGGGTTCCTGCTGCGAGATCCTAGGCTCTCTTCTCCTCCTGTTGTTTATTCTGGATACCTAGTAGACTATAAATCCACCCTCCCCTCTGCTGTCCTGTGATTGATAAACCCCTCCCCCAACCTCCTCTTCCATGCAATCCTTCCCAGCGAGATAGGATGTCTTTTAGTTCCAAACATGACAGATAGGCAGTACTGCTGCAACCATACGCCATCTTACTAGTTGAAGAGTTGATCACCAGGAGTGTTGATGTCTCTTGATGCCGTCATCGGCCTGTATGTAGTGCAAAAATTCTCACAATGTCTACCCGAGAGCGGGCGAGATGCTAGTGCTCCAAGGCCAATCTTGGTAATTCTATTAAATGTTATAATGAACTCTGAGATCGGCTGGAATCTTAAGACAATTCTCCCCCATCACATATCTAATGACTTATTACATATTAAAAAGGCTTCGCTTTTGGATGGTGATGAACAACAAACCCTAAGGTTTCAAGATTTATCGATGCTTTTGCCAACTTGGCTATCATGACAGTTGTAGAAATAGTATTTCTAATGTTTTATTTGTCGAAAGAATCATGTAGACTAACTCGTGCATTAAAAAAAATGTAGTTTATATCATGATTGAACAATCGATTAGTTACAGCATAATTATAATAAAAAGTTAGGAATTTAAGTATTATTTTGTATACAAACTTTTACTAATTGTCAAAAATTCATATATGAAGCGAAATGATTATGAACACGTATTTCAAAGGAGATTTAGATTAGATACAGCCAGTTATTCAAAACAAATTTTTTATAAATAAAAAAGTTGTAAATTAAAAACTAATTATTTTTTTTTACAAAACAAACATGACCGAATGACATGTCTAAAGATTCGTATTAATCAGACACTTCTGAATATATCTTCAGAAAAAATGATTATGTAAATATAATCGCCCCGTCTGGAATTTTAATAAGCTTAGAAGCATATAATTTTATTTTTAAATTCATTATGTAACCACTCCGAACATCAAATGCAACACAGTTTATCTTTTAACAGGTCATTTAAATCCTAAACCCTTTCTGACAAGGAAAATTGTGAGTTAAGCCCTTTTATAAGCATAGTTACTAATAATTACCTGAACATTAATGCTATGGACATCAAGTTCATAACATACACAACATACCCAACATACATTATGTTGCTAAGTTCATTTAAGCCCTAAGGCCTTTCTGACAATGTCAGTTATACATTTAAGCACTTTTATGATCATACTCATAATTTCCGAACTGTTGAAGATATAGTGATAAAGATCATAATGTAGGCATTGTATCCAATATCCATCATATTTAGGCCTTAAGCCCTTTCTGTAAGGTCAATTATACCTTAACCTCTTTTATAAGCATACTAACTCATAACTCCAATGTACCAACCTACAAACATCACATTCATAACATATAAATCAACCACAACACCAAACAAGACTAAAAGGGCAAACAAACCTTGAGACCATTTATAAAAATATAGTAACTCATAATTTCCCATCTACCGAAGCTATAGTCATTAAACTCGGGCTCTAACGACTGGTGTGCAATTGCTACTGAACTCGATTCCTATTCAGGATACTTCCATTATATTCAGCTTAATTAGTTTGTACTTTAAACAGTGAATGATGAGCGAAACCCATCAATGTAAATAGATTGTTGTAATAAGCAATGAATGACTATACAAAATAGAATATTCTTATTGGTTTGAGACTTATACCTTACATTCCGATACAAAATGCATAACAAGTAATCACACCACACGAACATTGCTCAGGGAACAGCTAAGCTTGTGATGCGAGTTCAAAAATATGCAAAAACTCCACATACTCCACTTGCACCACATCCTATGCCAGCACCACACACACACACACATATGCAATCATACAACTCAACTGCACTTATCAGCCAAATTAAAAAAAATATAACTTTAGAAATATATCAACTTACCATATATCTAAAATGAATCTAATAAAACCCAATCATATTTTCAGACTATTTCAGCTTATAATACTAACATCAAACCAACATGTGTAGTTTCCAAAACATTCCAAATAGCTAAGCTAACATTACCTTTCATTCACATACCTTCTCCATCACATCGTGGAAGTCATTTCATTCGACTTACATTCAGCAACAGATATCACTAAAAGATTTACAATAAAAAAAACACATATTTTTCCATCTCATGTTACGATATTCGAATAATTTTCGCATATAGAAATAAGCTCAGTACTAAATTTCACAACATCAGAAAGACATATTTCATTTTAATAAAGATACGATCTACCACACCCTATCTAGTATCAAAGCGAATGATACTGGCAGGTGGATATCGTTTGAGAATTTACTGAAGTAATGCAATTATCTTCACATTCAAAACATTTAATAGGTAGGAGGAAAAAAATTTCTCAACTTAAATAATTAATTAATACAAGATTCCTTTCTTTTCTTTATTTACTCAATAGATATATCAATCTTAGCTTACTATATATATATATATATATATATATATATATATATATATATATATATATATATATATATATATATATATATCATAACACTCTCTACAACAATCAGAAAAACAATTTTATTTGATGAAATCTTCAATCCAACTATAACTCAGATTAGACTTAAAATGATTCTCCCACTCAGTTAATAAAAGGAGGGAATGAATAAAAACAATGGTATTACATACACTTCTAACTTTATTTCACACAATAGTCAAAATTTCATACATAAATACACTCAGTTATATTATCCACTCAATAAAACATTTGTGTATACAATACAAACAAAAATATGACCTCCTTAAAACCATTTCATAAAACTTACACTACCTACCAATATATACATTTTATATGAAAAACAAAAAATAACATTACTGCATTACATTGTGTTTACATTTAACTATATGTTTGTCTAATATAGACTTCCTTGTAAATATTCATGTGCACATCATACATCGATGCACTATACATTCAGGATTTTTTAACAATAGCTCGTAATGTGACAATACATATTATTATGGAATGTAAATAACTTAAGATAAAAGCAACACTGATATCCAGAAACCATTCAGTTACCCACCCCATCACTTCCATCCCAAGTTAACAAATGTCTTTCAATTGGGTATGATCACTAACACCGAATGACATTTACTACATGAATATTTCTTTGTAAGTATGTTTCCTACACAATTATATTTGCTTTGATGTCTTCTCGTATTGCGTTGTGAAGTGAATTCCTTGTCACAAGTTTTGCACTGGAAAGGAGCTTGTGTGGTCACTTCCGAAGTAGTTGACAATGATGTAACCAATTCGCTTGATTGCAAGGAAATTTTACATTCTTTCTCATGCTTCTTTAATACATTCCCTGTCTTAAACCAATGTAGACATATTCCATATTGGTATACATTCAAAGTAGAATTCATGGAACATGCTCTCTTTTCATGACGATGAACATAATAATATTCGGTAAATATTTCGTTACAGAATCGACATATGTGTTGTATTCCTGTTGATGTATTACCTTTACATACTGCTACGTGCCTTTCTAATGCATATTGTCTCGTAAATATACGATGAGAGATTGTACAGCAATACCTAACACACTCGGGATTCAATACAATAAGGCATGCTACTCATTAAACTACGTTCTTCCACTCCCATTATGCCTACCTGCTTCGACACCAGCGCGGCGAGGAAGACAATATGTGCAGAGCGGGACTTATAGCCTTCAGAAAACGAACATTTTAGATGAAAAATATGTGTTGCTATTTATCCACAATTATTAAAAAATAAATAAATTTCTTAGTGACTTTACTTACTCAAATTATACGCGCACGTGATGGTCTGCGATGAAAAGCCTGCCCCAGCAGGTCTATGTACGTGCGACAGCAAGGTGTCGCCCAGCAATCAGACATCGCTACCAACTGCGGCGCGTACCCGAGGTAGACTGGCCGCTGAATGTAGGGGATAGTTTGATCTGCCCGCGCCAGACCGCGCCTCAAGGTATCACGTGGCATGGAACTGTGGCGCCGGAAGTGGCTGTTCACTAATAATTTGGAATTGTATAGAAGCTTTTCGAGAGTTTCTTGGCTTCTGATTGGCCAGACTCTCGTTGCTCCCTTCCTTGGAGGGGTAAAAGTTTTGTATACAACGCTAGGAGTTTGGTCGTGAAGGCAGAGACCAGCACTCCTGAACGTTCAGCTCACAGTTAATTTTTATACTTATGCCGTAACAGAAATAATATTCCTGGCCCCTCTAGACACTATCAGGATGACGACTTTTGCATCATGGGAGGTAGAAAATAGTTATGAATTCCCATATTCCAAGACACAACATTTCTGTATGAACTATTTGCTGATTAAAGTCATTATTCATGTTTTTAAAGACAGCCGAAAATTTTTTAAGTGTAAAAAAATAGGAAAATTAGAGTCATTTGTGTCTTTGTTGGACTGTACTATATATTGACTCTATTGTCAATGTCAGTATGTATAGGAGTGAGGAAATAAACCAAGTTTATGTTTTGTATCGAGCCAGTATTAAAGAAAAATGTTTAAGTATTAATAAAATTGCTAATAAAATATTAAACATGAAAATATAGCCATGTGGGCTTTTAAAAGAAGTTGGGAGCATGTTTTTCTATTTATTCTGAAAGCGACATATCACCCAGGCATATGTTTAATCTTTAATATTTTATGATAATACACTTAAACCTGAAGTAGGAGTACAGTAGTTACATGAATTTGTGTTAAGTGACACAAGTGAGACATAAGACTTAACTTGGAATTGTTTCAAGCACCATTTGTATGCGGAATTCTAGCATAGTTTTTAATGGGCATTTGTATTTTATAGTTGAAAATGGTACCATTGTATACATTTCTGAGTCCAGCTGACATTTAGTCAGTGTAAAATTTTTTTGGAAGCCTGGGAATATAGATAAATAATATATTATGAATATTTTCCATAATACTGTGTAAACTTTGAAACATTTATACAAATAAATCATACGTGTTATGCCAAGGAAATCATTTAACCAGAAATCTTTAAATAGATTTAATACTTTTCTTATCCTCTTGTGGATTGGTTCTTGAAGGGCTGTGTATATGTCCCGCTTGCCACGTCCTTTGGAAGGGCGTCGCACAACAACTAATTCTTTCATGGTACTGCATACAGCGAATATGATTAAAGTGTTTATTGCAGTGTTGGCAGTGTAATCCAAGGGATGGTTCCCCATTGCAGGAGTAAAACCACAGCAGCTCACTAGTACCAAACAAAGATTGACATCTCAAATATCTATGTTGATGGAGAGTAGGTTTACTATGGCAGTATCGTTCATAAGAACACAATTTCTCCTCATCCAAGTACTCCTTAGCACAATAACATCACTTATGCCTCATATATAATACTTGTGGCTTGATGCGAGGTTTCTTCAGAAGAATGCAGAACCGAAGTGTTTACCTCTATCATCCTAAACAGACTGAGCTAAATACCCTAAGACAACGAGCTTTATACCTTTCGTAAATGTAATAATATATGAGGGGAAAAAAGCAACCAATCGTTAGAGATCCAATGTACCGATGAACCATTGAATGAAACAATGACAAACACAGTTTATCAATCACAATGCCAATAGTGTTCGGAGCTCATTCGATCTTGGACCACCGAAATGTAAACATCTCTCCACGATCCTATAATATTACTATAAACAGAAACATACCTTTATACGTGCTCAAGAAGTAAGTAACATAAAAAGAGATAAAATGATATATGCAAAATATATCTTTAAAATTTGTTAATATTATTTAACAGTTTGTCTTAAATAATCGTAAACCATAAACGCTTCTGTAGAGTGTATGGTTTAAATGTTATCACCCCTACAAACGAATGTTAACATACAGTGATATGTCTAAAGTTACAGGTTTAAGTATGCAATACATGTTAGGTATACTTAATTCTTTTTTCCAGCTAACAGAATGACAGAATGACCTTTTCACATTAACCTTTTAGACATTTCATGATGTTACGGGAAACTAATTTCGCAATTATATATTACATCACCCCTATTTATGTGCATTAGTTAAGTATGAACCGTAACTAAGAAAATATTAATCGAACATTCTCTATCATGTTTGTGGAATCAGGGAACAAACCATTTAACTCCTATCAAAATCATGTAATATTAGTGAATTCATCATATACATTTACATTCATTTATAACTCTACTTAACACTCATCTAAACATAACCAAGGTTAGAGGTGACAGAGATTTCTCCCTCTTATAGCACTGGATATTTCCGTTAGAGTGTCAAAATATAACAGATTCCCAGATGTCAAAGGTATCCCAAACTATTGCACGTGAATACGATTTAACATTTGCTCTGTACGCAACATACATATCTGCTTTATACGCAACATACATACATATTTGATCAACTATAAGCCAGAGGGGATACATGACAATTTTAGAGGTTCCTTTAAATATTCCAATTCATCACTCCTAACAATTTAATTGCCTATCACAAAAATTTATCCCAAATAGCAAACAGTGGACCCACTCCCAGTAAAACTTTACTATACTTACAAGGAATTACTGTTAAACAGATATATTTACGAACAAACAAACAAACGTACAAAGAACCTAAAATATTCCAAGTGGCAAACCCACTCCACCCAAGGCTTGCTCCTAATGAACCAAATTAATACAAAACAACCAAAATCAACCCAAAATTACCCCAAAATTACCTAAATCTACTCCAAAACACACACACACAACTCATTTACACATACCAAACCAGGTAACTGCAAAACCCTATAACATAAAACTTTACAAGCAAAACTATGTACCTGTAAACTATAAACATATCATACAACATAAATGAACAAATCTCCATCATCTGTCTTCCAATACACATTATCACATATATTTAATCTAAAGTATAATGATATACAATAAGAAAAATGCTTTACCAAGGTTCCATTTTTCTAATTTATTACATAATATCATTTAAAACCAAATTAAGATCCAAATAAAACACTTGTCTCACTCAAATTATGTTATCCAATACTACACATAGCAATCAAAAATTGTCCTTAATGAAAGAATATTTGAAAAGAAATTTTTTTTATATTTTTTTCCAAATATATTTAAGTTTGTTACTACAATAATACTTATCTTCGTCTGCTTGAAATCTGCATCTCTACAAACACCACCTTCAGTTCTAATTCGTTAACTACGAAACGAGCTATTCGGACACCCGTGAACTTCATGCCGCCGTGCAGTAAGCTAGAAGGCAAAATCGTTGCATCAGAACTGACTCCGATATGCCACTGGAAGTTCCGCAGTTGATACACTAGGGGTCCCAGATGGTTCAGCTGTCGTCACGTCGGAAGTACAAGGATCCGTGGATGAAGATGTCTTCGTGGAAGAATGTTTCTCGCGGTGTTGAGGTGCCAGGTTCGTCTCGTTCATACAGGTCGCTATATGATCGAAATCAAAATCACCGTCCTTCACTTCGCTGACGGAGGCCGCAAGAATTCTCTGTTGCAGATCCGGAGCCGAGGCATCGATGAGGTCTGCAGTTTAATTTTGCATGACCTTTCCTGTTTGCAGCAACTATAGTTGCGGTATAAAATCGACCCACATAGTAAGCCCAGATACTTGATGTGATTGGGATTGCTCGTACGGCCACGAGATTCATGGTGCAGTGTGGTGTGTTAATGCGAAAAATACCTTGTCACAGTAGCTGCGGGGATAAGTTTTCTCTGGTGGTGGCGATACAGGCGATACCCCGAACTCTGCAGGAGAAAGGTCAGCTAAATAATTGGATGGTACAGCCGAAGAAACATATGTTGCAGTAAGAAATGGTGCTATCAGTTCGTCCGAAGTTTGCAGACGGCCCCATGGAAGACGTCTCAGCCAAAGTCGATGGTGCTGTCGACATCATGCCTTAATACGCCGACTGTGGTGGTGCTGCTGCATGTGTCCTATACGAAGCACTCGATGGTGCTTCTGCTGGATCCACGACCGACGTCTCCATAATATTTATGCCAGCTAGTGTTACCTGCTGCGACGGTCTGCCACTTACCAAGACCGATATCAAACTAAGCTCCATAGAATGAACCGAGTTACCTGTGCATGACGCCATGGAAATATTGTGAAGCATCGTGGGAGGTGAAGTCACATTCGCTGTTGCACCTGGTGATGGGCTGACGAGTGCAGCATTCGTTGACAATGTGGAGAGGTATAGGTACGAGACTGCATCAACTGAACGAGGCTTGGAGCATAAATGCTTCATGCGCTGACGTCGCGTTGGCGGGAAAGTTAGCCAGAAACGTGCTAACCTATTGTGGGTGTGGATTTGGAGGGTGCTTAATAAGCTCCGGCGACTAAGGATGGGAGGTGTGGAGTTTGTAGTAACCGGGATTCATTTCACCCTAAAAGTGTACACAGTTACTGCCGAAAAATTAATATAGTATTATTTGTGGCATGCTAATTTGTAGCGAGAATGTGTATGAAGCATCCTGGGAGTAAGAAATAATAATACTTATCACTTCCTTGCTTGTAAACGAATTTAAGCGCCGAAAATGGAGCATGGGAGTAGTCCGGTTCACCAGCCCAGCGTTGAACGCATGGAGTAACGGAACAACAGGCGGGCATGCAGGTGGTCGCACCCATGCAGGGATCGGAACACGGCCTAATTAATTATACACGAGTTAGACAACCGCTTATACCGCGAACTCCATAGCATTACACGCCAGCAAAACTACAGCACTGGCCCCAGCATTATTTCCGAATACCGTTCACTAATCAGCGTCGGGTAGATCACTTGCCAGCCGTTAGCCTAGCCAATAGAGAACATTTCGCAGCACGCGCAAGCCAACCAGAAACGAAACACGTACCTAGAAACCCACGCAGCCGATCGGCGAATACGTACGCTCAAATCAACGAAACCTCCGTGTCATTTTCATCTCTGTAAGCTTAGCTATTCTGTGGCCTATCGTAGATTACCGAACGGCGTCACATAAGCCGCTCATGCACGGAAGTGTAAAAGGCACCAAAGTAAACAAGCCAGAAGCTCAAGGTGCGGCTTTCTAGTAATAGCTCGAAGTTCCTCTGCCCGCAGTTCTGTGATGTGCTTAAAGCAGTTGCAGGGAGACGATTTAGAGCTTAGCGAGGTATCCACGGAATTCGCTTCTCTGCGGTGTTTCTGATTGTGGCGAGAGAGAGAGAGAGAGCTCCGAACTGAGGCTCACACGATATGACTACAAACGCAGTACGCAGCGTAGCCGTAATCCCAACGGCAATATGTCAACGCTGGAACAATACGAACTCAAAAAACTAAAAGTCTCATTTTAGAAACACTACATTTTACTTCACGAAAATGTACGAATTATCATTCAAAACACAGAAAATCTATTTTTTTCTCAACAGACTACTGCAATTAATACACACGATCCAAAATTGGTATTTATGCTATGCTCTTCAAGCTATCTGCACTTAATTTGTTGCAGTTTAACTACCTATTAAATTTTGTTATGGCGCGGATAGGGATTTTATATTCATGTGTAGAGACCCGAGAAATTCGCGAGTGCAATGACCAATAGGCTTCACAGTCATATACTCGCACACAGATATCAACTGTTTATTGGTTGATTGTTGTGGTAGTAAAAGGCGGTGGTTGGGTGCACAATTTATTGTATGTTTGTTATTGGCACATATATCTCCAGGAGGTGTCAAACAACACGTCGGCCAGTTACCAAAGTAACATGAACGTACAAGTGTGTTAATTCCAACTTGTCTAGAAATGAAACCGCGAAGTCCTCGGTTCTCTACTTGTGTGATATGCCTGGCTGTTCACGGTAAAGTGAGCACTTTTGAAAGCTCTCTCATTTGGAATAATAGTCAATAAATGTATTTTATTTTAGCCTCAGACGATAACTTTCGAGTGCGGTGGAATATACATACTTTGTTTATTTCTTACATGGCAGTATTTATTTAAAAAGGCTAGTTAAAGAAAAAAATGCCTGAAAGGGAAAAGTAACTAGGGTTTCAAAAGTGTTCACTTTACCGCTGACAAACCTATAATTTACAACACTAGGCAAAACTAGAATATGACTGTTGTCTACAGACATTTTGGTATATTTCCAGTGTAGATAGGCAGTCTGTATTTGTTTGTCAAACATGTCTTTAAAAATTCCTTGCAAACGAGTCTATACAAGGACAAGTTAGACGTCCAACATGTGTATACAGAAGTCACCTTTGCAATTGGATTACAGCTAATTAGAAACACCCCGGGCGACTCTGAGCCAAAACCAGACTTGCAGATGAACAAGCATCGAGTGCCATACTGCCAGGTGTGGAGTAACACTGGATACTCTCTGGGGCAACACCCAAAAGAACACGCAGCTGAGGCTCGAGTGTACACAGTACTGTGGAGAATAGTCTACAGGTCATTGAACTCGCGAAATTTTCCCTATCCCTAACTATTTAACTTTAATTCATTGCCAACTCAATGGATATCATGAATGTCAGCATGCACAGCAACACATATGCAGTTACGGACCCCATGATTCGTTTTCAGAGATTTGTTTAATAAGTGCTCCCTTACTTATGGACAGTCTATAGACTCGAGCATGGCGTTGCGCGCCGCCGAAAAGTACGAACATCACAAGTAGTAATATCACGACTTGGATTACCAATATCCAGTATTTAACTCATGTAAAACAGATACTTTTCATTATCAATCATAGCACACAGTAAATTTTCCGTTAAAACTATAAAAAAAAGTAATTGATTACTTAACGTTAGTAGTAGGGGCGGGGGGATTTCATTTCACCTTGGTCACCGGCAGGCCTTAACCTGCGAAGGGTCTCAAACAGGAGGATACCAAACTGGTGCTCCTCCTCCTCACTTAGCACCTCACATAGCACCTCAATTGAGGTGCTAATCCTGTGATGTGATTGGTCCAGATGTAGCACCTCGAAGTCCTCCTCCTCCCCCACCTCAGCTGTATTGTGATTACTTCTGGAATTAATTGAGTTCCTGCTGCGAGTCCCTAGGCTATCTTCTCTTCCTGTTATTCATTCTGGATACCTAGTAGACCATCAATCCACCCTCCCCTCTGCTGTCCTGTGATTGCTTAACCCTTCCCCCAACCTCCTCTTCCATTCACTCCCTCCCAACGAGATAGGAGGTCTTCAGTACCAAACTTGGCAGATAGACAGCACTACTGCAGCCATATGCCGCCATATTAGTTGTAGAGTTGACCACCACGAGCACTGATGTCTCTTGATGCCATCATCGGCCTGTAGTTAGTGCACAATTTCTCACAATGCCTACCAAAGAGCAGGCAAGTAGCTCGCGCTCCAAGACCCAATTTTGGTAATACTATTAAATGTTATTATGCACCCTGAGATCGGCTGGAATCTTAAGATAATTCTCCACCCTGAGATCGGCTGGAATTTTAAGATAATTCTCCACCCTGAGATCGGCTGGAATATTAAGATAATTCTCCACCCTGAGATCGGCTGGAATCTTAAGACAATTCTCCACATCATATATGTAATTTGTTAGTACACATAAAAAAAAACGCTTTTGGGTGGTTTCGAACAATGAACTCGTATGTCGCAGATTAACCGACACCTTTGCCAACTTTTTTTTTGAACCTTCATTTGACATTGTTGAAACATTTTTGACGTTGACGAAGCTCTAGTGAGACCGACCTTTGACGAATTCGCAGTGCAACAATCGAACTGAGCATCCACCACGTCGGAGGCACCGGGGCGCGAACCCGCGACCCTCCGACGACAAGTCGGCCATCCTACCCCTGAGCTATGAGGGCAGGACTTGGCTATCATGACACTTGTAGAATGAGTAATTTAAATGATGTATTTATAAAAAGATCACACAGACTAAATCATGCATTCAAAATAAATATGTAGTATATATCATGATTGAACAATCGATTAGTTAAAGCACAATTATAATAAGAAATTAGGAATTTAAGTATTACTTTGTATATTAAACTTAAAAAAATTGTCAAAATACATATATGAAGCGAAAATGTATATGAATTTGTATTTTAAAGGAGATTTAGTTTAGATACTCATAACAACCAAATATTCAAAACATATTTTTTTATTTTTAAAAAGTAGTCAAAAAATTTATTAATTTATTTCTCTACAAAACAAACATAACCGAATGATTAAAATTATATCATCAAAAAAATATGAGTTAACTTTAATCTTCGCCACCTCGAATTTTAGTAAGCATAGAAGCATATTTTATTATTTTTTAATTAATTATGTAACCACTCCGAACATCACCTACTACACATCATTTACCTTTCAACAGGTCATTTAAATCATAAACCCTTTTTGACAATGACAATTTAGAGTTAAGCCCTTTATTCCACATAATTACTAAAAATTACCTGAACATTAATGCAATGGACATCGAAATTAATAACGTACACAAAATAGCCAACATCCATTATGGTGCTAAGGTAATTAAAGCCCTAAGGCCTTTCTGACAAAAGTTTGATTGTGTTAAGTCCTTTTATTATCATACTCATAATTTCCGAACTGTTGAAGATATAGTGATAAAAGTCATAACTTAGGCATTGTATCCGATATCCAACACAATGCTAAGGTCATTTAAACCCTAAGACCTTTCTGTCAATGTCAATTATGCATTTAAGCTCTTTTATGATCATACTTATAATTTCCGAAGTGTTGAAGATATAGTGATAAAGTTCATAATGTAGGCATTGTATCCAATATCCATTACAATGGTAGTCATTTCGGCCTTAAGACCTTTCTGACAAGGTCAATTATGCCTTAATCCTTTTTATAAGCACACTAACTCATAACTTTCATCTAACAGATCTACAATCATCACATTCATAAATTACCTATAAACCCCAACAACATACAAGACTACAAGGTCAAACAAACCTAAAGCCCTTTTATAAGTCTACTAACTCATATTTTCCCATATACCAAAGCTACAAACAACAAATTCATAATATACACATCAAGACCGACAACAAACGAGAATACAAGGTCAAACATTCCTAGAGCCCTTCATAAGCATATTCACTAATTTAATCCCATCTTCCAAAGCTATAATCATAAAATTCATAACATGCACATCAAACACAACAACAAACAAGAATACAGGGGTAAACAAACCTAAAGCCTTTTAATAAGCATAGTAACTGATAATTTCTCATCTACCAAAGCTATAGTCATTAAACTCGGGCTCTAACGACTGGTGTGCATATTGCTACTGAACTCGATTCCTATTCAGGATACTTGCATTACATTCAGCTTAATTAGTTTGTACTTTAAACAGCGAATAATGAGCGAAACCCATCAATGTTAATAGATTGTTGTAATAAGCAATGGATAACTATTCAAAACAGAATGTTCTTAGTGGTTTGAGACACATACCTTACATTCTGATACAAAATGCATAACGAGCAATCACACCTCGCGAACATTGCTCAGGGAACAGCTTCGCTTGTGAGGCGAGTTCACACTTATGCAAAAACTTCACATAGTCCACTTGCACCACATCCTATACCAGCACCACAAACACACACACAAAACACACATGCAATCACACAACTACACTTACCAGCCAACTGAAAAAAAAAATAACTTTACAAATATAGCAACTTTTCATACATCTCAAAAGAAACAAAGTAAACCCAATCATATTTTGAGACCATTTCAGCTTATAAAACTAACATCAAACCAACATGCGTAGTTTACAAAACATTCCAACCAGCTAAGCTAACATTACCTTTCATTCGCATTCCTTCTCCATCACATCATGGAAGTCATTTCATTCGACTTACACTCAACAACAGATGTTACTAAAATATTTACAATATAAACACCTATATTTTTTCCGTCTCATGTTACGATATTTGAATAATTTTCGCATATAGAAATAAGCTCAGTACTAAATTTCACAACATCAGAGAAACATGCTTCATTTTAAAAAAAAGATACGATCTCTGACACCCTATCTAGTATAAAAGCGAATGATATTGGAATGTGGATAACATTCGAGAATTTACTGAAGTAATGCAATTATCTTCACAATCAAAACATTTAATAGGTAGGAGGAAAAAACTCCTCAACTTAAATAATTGATTGATACAAGATTTCCATTCATATTCTTTATTTACTCAATAGATATATCAATCTTAGCTTACAATTAATTTATATGTATCATAACACTCTCTACAACAATCAGAAAAAAACTTTTCATTTGATGACATCTTCAATTCAACTATAACTCCGATTAGACTTAAAATGTTTCTCCCAATCAGTTAATAAAAGGAGGGAATGAATAAAAACAATGGTATTACATACACTTCTGATTTTATTTCACACAATAGTCAAAATTACATACATAAATACACTCAGTTATATTATCCACTCAACAAAACATTTGTGTATACGATACAAACAAAAATATTACCTCCTTAAAACCATTTCATAAAACTTACATTACCTACCAATATATACAGTTTATATGAAAAACAAAAAATAACATTACTGCATTACATTGTGTTTACATTTAACTATATGTTTGTCTAACATAGATTTCCTTGTAAATATTCATGTGCACATCATACACAGATGCACTATACATTCAGGATTTTTTAAACAATAGCTCGTAATGTGACAATACATATTATTACGGAATGTAAATAACTTAAGACAAAAGCAACACTGATATCCCGAAACCATTGAGTTATCCACCCCATCACTTCCATCGCAAGTTAATAAATGTCTTTCAAGTTGGGTATGATCACTAAACACCGAATGACATTTACTACATGAATATTTCTTTATAAGTATGTTTCCTACACATTTATATTTGTTTTGATGTCTTCTCGTATTGCGTTGTGAAGTGAATTCCTCGTCGCAAGTTTTGCACTGGAAAGGAGCTTGTGTGGTCACTTCCGAAGTAGTTGACAATGATGTAACCAATTCGCTTGATTGCAAGGAAATTTTACATTCTTTCTCATGCTTCTTTAATACATTCCCTGTCTTAAACCAATGTAGACATATTCCATATTGGTATACATTCAAAGTAGAATTCACGGAACATGCTGTCTTTTCATGCCGATGAACATAACGATATTCGGTAAATATTTCTTTACAGAATCGACATATGTGTTGTATTTCCGTTGATGTATTAACTTTACATACTGCTATGTGCCTTGCTAATGCATATTGTCACGTTTATATACGTCTACAGATTTTTCATCAGTATCTAACACATTCAGGATACATTACACAATTACTTCTTTCATGGTACTGCATACAGCGAATATGATTAAAGTGTTTATTGCAGTGTTGGCAGCGTAATCCAAGGGATGGTTTCTCATTGCAGAAGTAAAACCACAGGAGCTCACTAGTACCAAACAAAAATTGTCATTTAAAACATCTATGTTGATGGAGAGTAGGTTTACTATGGCAGTATCGTTCATAAGAACACAATTTCCCCTCATCCAAATACTCCTTAGCACAATAACATCACTTATGCCTCATATCTAATGGTTTTGCTTGATGCGAGGTTTCTTCAGAAGAATGCAGAGCCGATGTGTTTACCTCTATCATCCTAAACAGACTGAGCTAAATACCCTAAGACAACGAGCTTTATACCTTTCGTAAATGTAACAATATATGAGGGGAAAAAAGCAACCAATCGTTAGAGATCCAATGAACCGATGAACCATTGAATGAAACAATGACAAACACAGTTTATCAATCACAATGCCAATAGTGTTCGGAGCTCATTTATTTCTATATTTATTTCAATATTGTAACCATAAAACTTTTCTTCCCCTGTTATGAACGGATTTTGATAATAATGCACTGTGATGCAAATTTTAATTTCAATTGATCTAATCACTATGTCTATAAATGGCCATAAAGCTATACATGCAAACTTTCCTGGAACTAGAAACGAAGCTTGGAAACTGAATTTTATGAGCCTGGCCCTAAGAAGTATCATATGCCTATAAATATTTCCTTGCTTACAAGCTGACTTGCAAAAATGTGGGCATATTATGACTTAAGTTACAGAAAAAAATGAAAAAAAAGTTATAGCTCTATATACACCGCTTAGTTTTAAATTTACTTAACATGGAAACAACCATAAATTTACTATGAATTTTTATAATCAAAATATCCTATTCGGAATAATTATTGTAGTAATCGTGATTGGGAGTATGCACTAAACCAATAATACAATGGTTATAATAAAATTAAAATATATATTGTATTCATAATAAACAGAAACTTAATTACTCATTGGTATTATGAAATGCGCTCCCAACAAACACAAAAAGTACGTGCCGGAATCGTACTGGTAAATGATAGCCGACAAACTCCGACCAGGTGATGCTGGCCCGCTGTCTTATGCCGAAGGTGGCCCGTTGGATGGCGGCAAGACGCTGGGGCTTGCGGCGGCTGGATGGCGGCAAGATGCTGGGTCTATGGCGGCTGGATGTCATTACGTTGCAGGCCCCGCAGTGTCATGATGTCCATGTCCATAAGCAGTATAACGACGAAAAATCCTTAACTTTTCGATTAGAAATTTATTAACTGTTATTTCCTCTTTACATATATTCATTTCATTTACTTCTCAGCACATTAGATGATATGAAATAATTTTGCTTGCCGAGTGCGGGATTCGAAACTAAGACACTTGTGTTGACAGTCCAGTATGCTTACGTATACGCCACTTTTTTTTTTTAACCTTCATTTGACGTTGTTGTGACATTTTTGACGTTGACGAAGCTCTAGTGAGACCGACTTGTTGACGAATTCCCAGTGCGACAATCGAGCTAAACATCCGCCACGTCGGAGGCACCGGGGCGCGAACCCGCGACCCTCCGACTACAAGTAGGCCACCCTACCCCTGAGCTATGAGGGCAGGGCTCCACTGGGTAAGTTGCTGATACTCTCCAGTAATTTCAAATCTATCATGACAGAAATTATTATAAGTGAATGTATAAATTCCATGACAATATAACAAATAATTTTAAAACACTGATTATTAAAAAAAACTGTTTCTTCGTTTCTTCAAAGGCTTGCAAACAAATTAGTTTTTGTTATTTTTTAATATATCTGTCGGATGGTTGTATCAAATGAGAAAAAAAATTCAAATTAAAAAAATGCCATGGGCTACCACGTGACATATATATAATCATGAAAAAAACATGCTCACGGTTAACACATGTTCTCAAAAAATACATCATGCCATTAACCGCTAGCTAACATGTTGCATATTCAAAACACTTTCCAAAAGTTTGTCGGCATAAAGACATCATATTTGTATCTTTATTGTGATAAATAGCCATGTCTCGAAAACGTTAGCGGGCCGGAATAAATAAGATGACGGCCAGCTTACCGAAAAAAATAAAGATGCTATATCGGACATATTGGTGACATGTAGGCTGTGAGATATCACGCCCACATCATTTAGGTGATATCCATCTGTTATCAAAAAAAAATCAAGTGGGTCGTTGTCTAATTTCTAACGGCAAACATGCTGTCTCAAAAAATACGTCATGCCGTTTGTTAGATGGCTAACTTCTGGCATTGAGCCGACAATTGCCGACAGTACAGGTATCGGGCCGACACTTTGCCGACAGTACAGGTATCGGGCCGACACTTTGCCGACAGCTTGTGTTTGCTGGGCTATGGCCGACTTTTGCTATTGGGTGTCAGGGTGAGCGGTGTTATGACATTATATGATCCTCTACTTTTAGAATTTTGTTAGCCAGTGAAGAAGGAGGAGAGGGTGAAAGGGTTGAAGGGGAATGGTGGCGGGGGGAGGGAGATGATGGTTGTTTGGGGTTTTTGGGGTTTGGGGAGAGTTGGTGAGTGGGTTAGGGAGGATGTTGAGGGTGATGAGGGGGTGAGATAGTGGGTGGAGTGACAAGATTGGATGAAGGTTAAGGTGTTAGCTTGGTGTGTTCGTAAGTTGGGGTGATTGTGCTGATATTTTGTTATTGGGGAGGTGTAGAGGCATATCTCTTTAATCCAACATGTAGGGCCTGACATCTTACATAATCGTTATGACATCGTGGTTGTGTGAGCATTGAAAAGACGAGTCCGATAATACATAACTTTCAACACTTGTGACTTTAATATTTTAATAATAAAATACATTTAAATTTAAATAAATAAAAAAATATTTTATTGTATTGGATCCTCAGATTCCCCATTGTGGCTGATTTTCGGGACACCTCAGCCAAATTGAGGAGACTGTCAGCCACACTGAGGAGCAAGCACATATTTCACAAATTTTTGAAAATTTAGTGGTAGGTCGGGGAGGGGGGAGAAATTGTTGAGACAAAGCAGGCTTTCTCGAAAGCTGAACGGGCCATTGTGAGGGAAAATTAGGAAGAGAAGAACACCCAACATGGCATCGAACCCTGGTTGTGACACCCACCAAGATGGGGGGACTGCACCTACCAACATAGCTTAACTGCGGCTACCAAGATGGTGGACGAAGAATGTCTCTTACGGCACGGGGGACTTTCCTTAATTCGACGACGATTTCTGCCGTGTGCAGTATTACACTTAATATGCGATATCCCAGGAACCAACACCGTAACTGAAATGGTTAACCGACCAATGTCCATTGCAGACATTAGTCTACATGTTGTACAGAAAGTGAGTGTTTTGCCAGTCCTGTACACCTGAGAAACTCGGTGCTCTGTGGCCCTCCCTGCGGGTAACTGGTTCGTAAAACCGTGCTGGAGCTCTACATCATGACTAGAGACCCGAGAAATTCGCTAGTGCAATGACCTGCAAGCTAGACTTCATAGTCTCATATACTCTCAGACGGATGTCAACTGTTTATTGTTGCGGTAGTAAAAGGCGGTGGTTGGGAGCACAATTTATTGCATGTTTGTTATCGGCTCATTTATCTCTAGGAGGTGTCAAACCACGCGTCGACAAATTATTCATGAACGTACAAGTGTGTGAATTCCAACTTGTCTAGAAATGAACTCGCGAAATTCTCGGGTTTCTAGTTATGACTGGCCGTATCACTAACCCTCGAGCACAAAGCCCATACATACAGCTTAATGGCTGACATTAACAAAACAAGTTCTTCGTTTGCTTAGGGGCGTTAGTCATGAAAATAATGTATTTCATATTTCTGCTACACAGTCTTAAACTTTCAACTGAAATTACCCTTTCCCAGCAAAAAAAATATATAGCCGGAATTTGTGGCATAAATACATATTAAAATCACAATTTTACTGTTTCCGGAATGAAAACTAATTTACGTACAGAAATAAAATAATTCACATTGGAAGAAGATGCTAAGAGCAACTTAAGAACTTCCATAAAACCATACAAGTTTATTATTTTTTTGCAATTTAAGAAATTTGCTGAAAATAAGTCAATAATTCCTATATATGTGGTATAAAAATAAATGTTTTCGAGCACAACGCTCTTGAACACATTCTGACCCATCGTAAATAGTTATGTATGTACATAACGCACGTGTAGGTAATTTATGGCCAACACTGCACACCTCGAAGTTCATTGACCAATGATTTTGCCTGTGGGTAAATGATACCCAAAAATTCTTACTGGCCTAAGTCACAATTGGTTCATATTACTGTAGCCGAACATATAACCCACAGCTCATTGGCTGAACCAGCGAAATACGTGCTGTGTTCGAATTTCTCTGAAGCCCTGCCAAAGTTCTACTTCCGGGATATTCCTCCACCTCAAACAAAGTTTAACCGAGAGTAGGAAACTGCACCAAATGAACAACGCTCTGCATTCGTGCGCACTCAGTATAATAATATTTTGCATAAGAACTATTTCTTACTAGGCATTAACAGCACATATATTTTCTGCCTCTCTTTATTCATTATATTACAAATGAAATATTATTGTTTATACATAAAATACAAGTGAAAGTTTAATTTACCGAAAAAAAAGGACTTATGTTAACACAAGTATAAAACGGTTTTGATACCTTATATGTTTGAGAAAAAACCAAGCAACGCCATACATGTGGTTTTTCCAAAGGTTTGATTCAAAAAGTGCGAAGAAACAGCGAATAGACTATACAGTAGCATAATCATTTTTTTTTGTTTGCAACACCTGAAATCGTAAATTACCCCTTTAAGTCGCCGTGTTTACGATCGGGGATATGATGCACATGAAGGATATTTATGGTTAGTACAGTACACAGCGAGAAATCGGTACACAATTCCTTGAGAGTCTTTCCGACTGGTGATCTGATTTGTGAGCTTTAAGACACCGTGCGTGTATGAATAGCTGATTGTAACGTCTTTGGACACTAAGCGCGTTGTCTACTGGCAGCACAAACCAAAATACACTACATTGTAAAAAAAAACTAAGGTAAAATTCCCTCAAATATAAGGGAAGATGTACCTCTACATGTAAGGTAAAATTACGTCTTAAATGTAGAGTAAAATTACATAACAAGTTAAGTACTATTCTCTAATCGTTCGGGAAAAGTACCTATAAAATGTGGGGGAGGGGGAGAATCCCATACAAGTAAGGGAAAATTTACTATATTGTACAATCAAATTATATCTAAAAAATACCCCTGAGTATTAGTAATGCAATTTTTTTTACTACCTTTATCTTCTTAAGAATAGTAACCTAAACCACAGCACTTAAAAGCTCGACACTTGCAGGTCGGTGGGCGATAACCATTGTCCTCTGTCGCGATAGGCCGATGCTCTATCCACTGCACCACGACGACAGCATTACAGTATCAGTGAATATTAGCGTGTTAAGGATTGTTTCTTCCGTCCGTCCCCCCCACTCAGCTGCAGGGAAAGCTGTGTTTCCCCCCCACAAGTTTGCGAATATTCCCTTACACGTGTCAGGTAATCTTCCCCATTATTTTTTACAGTGTAGACACGAGTACAGCACACGCCAAAATATTACACGACTGCAACACCACGGATCACAAATTCATTTGCGTGACCGAATGAGTACAACGTGGTTCTGGAAGCGTCACGTTAAGGCTCGCGCCAAGAGGGAACTTATCTGCACCACTGGAAGCCATGCACCAGTGCGGCAGTTAAAGAGCTGAAAATGGTATGCAGCTACAGGCAGACGTATATTCCGGGAGTTGATTTCCCGAGAGCGTCGAGTTGACGGAGCAAGCGCGAAAGAGTTCATCTGCGGCGCGGCAAGGCCCCGGAGGGAGAATATAATCGGAAGTCGCGACACGTATCAAACTTGTTTATCTCGGCGGGTACAGGTGGGTCGTCCGGAACCAGCGGGTCGTAATAGGATTAGCAGCCCTTGCCAGCGACGATGAAACAAGGGCAGCAGCGGTTATTAGCTTGATGGGACATGCCTCGCCCCTTCGCTCCCCCCCCCCCCCCCCAACCTTGGGGATACAGTAATTCGCGCTGACACTTCGCCCTCGCCATTGAGGCTATAATATATTCGCGGCTTTTTTTTTCTCTCACACTTTTCGACTCAAACCTTTTAAATTCACCCCACGCATAACACGTTGGGTTGTTTCCTAAACATGCCATGTATCACAAGCGTTTTATAATTTTATTAACATAAAAGTACCTTAGCTTTAATTAAATTAAACTTTTACTCATATTTCATCTATAAGTGATAAAAGATCATTTATAAATAATACGAATAAAAACAGGGAGAAAACTGGTGGGTTGGCAATGCCTAGTAATAAATAGTTCTTCTACAAAATATTATCTATTATAGTGAGGGTGCACAGATTCTGTACGTTATTTTTTTGGTAAAGCATCTTTCACGTGAGAAGGAGGAATATCGTGGAAGTAGTATAGTCCATTCACAGTAATTCGGATTTTCTGAACCCCTGCTAAAGTTTTACTTCTAGGATATTACTCCGACTCGTGCAAACAAAGCTTAACTATGCCTGGAGGATTACACCACGGGGATAACGCTGCATATTCGTGCACACTAAGTGTAACAGTGTTTTATATACGGACTATTTCTCACTAGGCGTTACCAACATACCTATTTTCTCCCTGTTTTTCATTCATATTATTTATAAATGAAACATTATGATATATAGATAAAATATGAGTAACATTTCAATTTAAAAAAAAAAAAAAGTAACTTTTATGAACACATGTATAAAACGCTTGTGATACAGGGCGTATTTAGGAAATAACTAAACACGTCATACGTGGGGAGATTTTTCAAAGGTTTGATTCAAAAAGACCGAAGAAATCGGAATGGACTATACTTTAGCAGGGCTTCAGAAATGTTGAAAATAACCGTGAATGGGCTATGGAAGTATAAAATTCCAGAAACTCATCTATGTACAATCACCTTTCATTGGGGTTTATGTGTTTGTACATAGGCTGTTCACGGCAAACTGAGCACTTTTGAAAGCCCTGGTTAATATAACATGAATATTTTTTCGACATATTTACAACAAGCAGATAACGCACAATTCAAATTACGCACAAATATATTAAACAACTCGTCAAATGTAAAATTTCTACAATCGTACACTGTTAGAAATTACTGTGAATCCGAAATTATGATGCGAAACCTAAGAATTTCTGCAGAAAGTGTGGCATCGAGCCCTAATAACAGCTGCACGGAATAGATCTGCAAATATAGTCGTGCATGTGAACAGACTGCCTGTTTGTATAAACAGGACCTAGCAAATGTAAAGTCGATGTTTCAAACATAGCATTGACAAACAAAATCCATTGAACAACTAAGTTGAAATGTTGTACGAGATTTCCTCGGAATATGCTCATATCTCTCGTTTATCTACAGCCTTTAACCAAAGCAAGATAATGGATAAGTTCAGGTAACCGATGTCACGTGAAATTATCTACTGTTAAAATATTTTGCTTATCTCGTTATAGTCTTGTGTGATTTTTAATTGTGTTAATCTTATTCTGTTAGAATAATTTACAAAAAATAATATGCAGGTAATTTTCTTGTACTGGAATATTGGGAATTTCCAAATTTAAAAAAGATAAATTATAATGTATTATGAGATGTAACTTACGACGCATAACAAACTGTTATCTTAACGACTAATGCATAAATCTTATCAAGGGATATAGTTAACAATTTATGTTTTCCAAGAGTTTAATAATAGAATACTAAAATGTTGGCACCAAAAACTTGATCAAAAATTTATATTAACTAAAAAACGTAAACAACGAATGTTTACAAGCGATTGCTTAGTAATGCCAAAAAGATTTAAGGATGACTTGACAATGGGCGCGTAGAGTGCTATATATAAATCCCTAACGAGAAATGTGACAATAAACAAAGACGGATATTTCCACTTTGAAACAATTTCGAGGTATACCTAACGCCAGAGCTCTCGAAATTCATTGGTTCGCTTTTGTAATTGTAAATAAATAACCACAGAGTTGATATTATAGAATCCCTTTGTTGAAACCTGTTATTAAACAACATTATTGCTTCATATAACAGTTTTGACATGTTTAAAGCTGTTCAAATAACACACCGGTAACATAAAACTATTCTCAGTGCACAAGCGAAGAGTAACGTGTTTACAATACGATAACATAACTGCAGAAGGAGAAATGTTCGACGACAGATCCGTTACAAATCTCACACCACCAAATAGAGGCTACAATAATGGAACGCAGAGATAAAAAGAAACGTTGATCAAAAACCTACTACCCCAAATGTTACAAAGAATAATGGAAGGAATATTTTGGTACGTGGCGATGACAAATTAAAAAACCGTCGGAGGAGGGGAGTGTGTGAACAAAGACTTCACGAAGCCGTTAATCCAAAAGCAGAAAAACTGGCACATAGCAAAAATAAACGTATACTTCGTAACAAATTCATACAGAACCGACGTCACGGTAGAATTTCTACATATCACCCAATATTGGCGTCACGCTGTCTATAACAACTGTAAAAATCGTGTCGACGAGACATTATCTGCCACTCATTTAGGGTCCGTGTACCTGGCACTTTGACTGCGCTGCAGTGCATTTGAAATACTGGTTTTTCGCACGAAAATACAATGTAAACCATTCTTGTCGTAATTTTTACTGAGAATTTGTTTGTAATTTTATAAATGCTTGTAACAGTACAAATATTTCTCTTGTAAAACCACAAGGACAGTATTTGTGTAGAACTCAAGAAATGTTTGTATTATACTGACCTGTGTCCACGAGCTTCAGCAAAATGGCGGACACTCAACTGGCTGTGTAAAACTATGGGTGATGTAAGTGTAGTTGTGTGCAAAAAGAAGTGTATTGCTAGTTTTAATAATGTTAAACTCTTAAAGAACACAAATAATCATATTAAAAAGACAACTTCAATCAAACTAGACCGTATTATTCATTAACTGTTAATGTTTCCTAGCTACAATAAGCTCTTGAAATAAAATGCAGTAGCAGTAAATGTATTCTTGTTAACAAAATAAGTCCCTTAACGTTCTGTAAGCTGTTCGCGATAAAGTGAGCACTTTTGAAAGCCCTGCTGAATTCCTACTGTCTTGCCTATTATGTATCCTTCCGCCACATGTAAAAAAACATTGCCATGTGACTGCCATGTGAATGCCACATGTTAAAATCAATGTTTAGTTTTCAGGAATGGCTAAATGTTTGGGACCCTAAGTGATGAGCATTTATAACTAATTGCATAATAACTGTAGTACAAAATACCCATGAAGTGTATAAATGAATTAATTGTATATACATATTATAGGTATAAAAAAAACATATACAATATATGTAAAACATGTAACACACGCAATAAATGTAAAACATGTAACATGTAAAATATTATATAAAAACATATAACATAATACATAAAACATGTAACATGTATGATGTATATAAAACATGTAACACATACGATGTTTATAACACACGAACTATATATATTATGTAAAATATACAATAGAAAAATATGTAACATATATATTCGTTTGGGTCATTTCAAAGCTCCAATAGACAAAAAAACTTTACAAAACAAACAACAAATGCCCTAGCGATGAAGTCATGGAAACCATGAAACAGCAAACATTAAACATGGGCGGTGAACAAGGACCAACATGGCACGTTAAAAAAAGGACACACAGTAACGCGACACCATAGTTAAGCCGAAAAATAATTTGGAAGAGCAGCCAAATCTAGATTTTGAAATAGACTAGCACTACTGCACACCCAAGGTACAACACCACTTGTCACACAAATTACCAAACATTTAAAATCTGTACCGCAAACTTAACGTTTCCCACGACCCACCATTTTCTAAGTGCCCCATCGCTCTGTAGCGAGACTAGTATAACGCCAGCTCTAAAACATGGTAGCTGTGTTTGGCCTCAGCTGACCGAAGTGAAGTGCAACTAAGCCACCAGGAAAAAACATAGATAATACAGGCATAAGGTAGCGGCGTAACGTAGCATAAGTCTGAAGCCTAGAGCGAGGCCGTGCCTTCTGAGACCCTCCAAAATGCACTGAACATTTATACTGTGAATTGAAGTGATAACAGAAGGGTATACCAGGCTTGTAACTGGCACCACCTTCATTTATACATAACAATTCTATAAATAAAGTATATTATTTATAGCTAAGTGGAATGCCGATCCGGCAATGGCCACATTTCCGGCGTCTCTTGTGGCCCAAATGGGTGCGACATTTCCTTTTTGTCAAACTTACACACACCACAAGAAACCAATTTTACAGGTAAAGTGCGTGGACTTTCATCATTGCTGTGGTTCCTTCACTACAATGACTGCAGCGAAACTCTGAAAACTTCAATGAGAATAGTATTTAAAGAAAATTACTATACAAAAAAATGGTTCATGCGTGCACACGCAAATCTGAAAGAAATGTCTTATGATTAATGCGAAACCAATACGTATCCACAAATGACAGCAAAGTGATAATGTAAAGGACAAATTATAAAAGTAATACTTACATACAAGTTACTTTTGTGTTGAGTGAATTTTGACTTAATTCCCCGGGAAGATATTTTCTTTTGTTTGTTTCCGGATAATCACAACAACGGGGAAGTTTTATAACGCTTTTAGGGAACGTTACAGTAAAAATTGAAATGTAAATAATTTATCATTTGAAAAATGTCTCAGATCTATTGGAAATATTTATTTTTGAAAAAACCCGCTACCAACTCTATTTACAGACCTTAATTTCTTCGGTACAAATGTAGCAACATAAACAAACTAATATTATTTGTTATATTAATTGTAGCCAGACCACTGTTATTTTGTGTTTCGTATGTGCTTATCGCTATAACTGTGAATGTGTTAGGTATGTCAATTGTAGCCCGGCCCTTATTGAAAGCTAGGTTATACAGCTTCTTTATAAATACTTAATTTAACACTTACAATGCGTAATGTAATCTAACAGTTAAAAACCATGCATTCGCATGTAAACAGGAGCTCTGGGAGTCTGGGATGTTGACAATCCGTATAATTTACAGTCACATTAAATTTCAATGCCTGCAATATTTTTGCGGCCAACGTGGCTGATATAACAAACAATTAGGCCTACTCAAGAACGCATACTATCTTCGTTGATATTTCTCAAAAGGTAGCAAGTTGTCTTGTCGAACATCCATTACGAAATTTAAACAAGGAATTATTGTATATCTGTTGAAAATTAATTGCAAATACTTTTTAATTTTTCTTACGGCCAGCGTTACCAAATAAAACAATACTTGCATTACGAAAAAATGTCGGCAACATGTAGAGCTATAGGTCTATAGTTAACAGAACCAGCTTTAAATTATGAACACAAGTTTGAGGTTAGGCCTACATTGCAAAACAACACAGTAATACAAAACCATGTAAAACTAACGTATAATTATTGACGGCCTAAAGTGAACCTGTTATCAAGGCAGATTTAAGAAGGGTTACATGATTGGTCGTAAATAGATACGTGCAGAAGTATTTGAGGTTATGCCTGCATGACAAAACAACGCAGTGATATAAAAATGTGTAAAATTAACGTATAATAATTGATTGCCAAATGTGCACTGTTATCAAGACAGATTTGATAGAAAGGTTAAAGAGATGAGCGTAGGTAGAAAGGTACCTATAACTTTTTATATTATTTGACTTCGGATATAACATGTACTTCGCAAACTCACATGAATATATTAATGTCGCGTTTCTGCTGTCGTTCATTTAATTTAATTATTGTTGTTTAACTTTCCGTTTATAATATCACGTTTCCAACTGTCGATTCCTACTTGTTCGTTCTCAACTATTTACTTCAACAACGTACTGGCGATAAGCTGGGAAAACACGTCGTAAAACCTGTTTGGGGAAACATGTCGTAAGAACACATCTACCCTTACCTCCGGACAGTTGCAGTTGAAATTTTTAATAATTTCTGCAACTCGTTCGATGACCTTGCACGGCCTCATCTCTCCTCGGCGAATTAAAGAATAAATACTTTCGGCGAGATTTATAATGTCTTCCTGATGCTGACTATTCGTACGTAGTTTGCTGGAACTCATTACTTTACACAAAATCACTACAGCACAATTAAACACTGTACGACTGATAATAAAACAATGATGGTTACAGATAAGCTGGAAAATAAATGAGAAATATTAAGACACAACGACTTCCAGTTTCCAGATATGTAGCTTGCCTCGCAACCACTCCACACAAGCAAAGCCAAGCAACAAGCATGAAGGAACCACAACAACGGGCGTTTGGTTTTGACCGTTGCGCCGACCACGTGACACGATAATTACTTTAAAGTGTATAAAATAAACTTCACACAACTTAAGTTGCCATAAATTTAAACGATACACTTGCAACACCGCGTTATTTCGTGGAACTACTTTTCACATTTCGCTGCCAACATAACTGGGTGTATTCATCCCCAGCCTGTGCGGTGATACACATGGTTATACATACGCAGTTCCGCGCGGTGGTTTCTTTAAAAGGTTGCTTTCTAGAGGGCTCACTTTAACGTGAACCGCCTTTAGTATACTTAATATACAAATAATCACAAAGTATGTAAGTCATGTTGGTCTAGTGGCCATGCCCTCGTAGCTCAGGGGCAGGGTGGCCAACCTGTAGCGGGAGGGTAGCGGGTTCGCGACCCGGCGCCTCCGACTCGGCAGATCCCAAGCTCGACCGCTGCACCGGGAATTTGTCAGCAAGTCGGTCTCACTAGAGCTTCGTCAACGTCAAATGTCACTACAACGTCAAAATGAAGGAAAACGAGAAAAAAAGTGGTTAAGGGTGCAGGCTAATAATACAAGGCGTGTGGGTTTTATTTCCTGTGCTGAAGTAAATTGCTTTTTATTCTTCCATAAATTAAATTTTGAAATATTTTTTTAAAGATATTCTATTTTTATTAATTGATCACATTTGTCTTCTAGAAGAAAAAAATAATGTCATGTACAATTTTCAATACTGTAAGTTGTAATACAAGGCTATAATTTGTAATATTACAAATATATGCTTTGCAAATTTTACAAGGATTTTGTTTGTAGTTTTACAATGGAATTTCTTGTTATTTGGGTTTCCAAGGATTTTTCTGGTATAAATAGAATTTTTATAAATTAGAATGTATTAAACGTGCGTTCAATGTACTGATCTACTATAAGAACTCGCTCTTCAGGTGAGGGCAGCTGAGTGCTTTCAAGACATGGCGCACATTAGAAAATCCATTTCAGAGTACTTCAAAGTTACGAAAAATGGCCTTTTCAAAACTTAGTTTCTCGAATTATACATGTCTGGATACATTAAAAAATTGCTCAAGAGTCCTGCGTTGAAACGTCCTACCGACTTCCCCCTAATAAACTAACACTAGGGTCGCCACTTAAACTGTCGTACGCACACGTGGCACGGCGAGAACACTACACGCCAGTCCAGAGCCTATCGCTTAGTGGCGATGGTGCACTTGATGAGAGCAGTGGTGTCGCCCTTATTGCCCCCTCGCTTCTTGGCCTCAGACGCAGAAAAATGTCCAGGTAGGACGAAGCCTTAAAGGCATTAGACGCTTGAGATTGGAATTGTTGCTGTTTTTGGAACAAGAATAAAATAAACAACGCAGTAAATTCTATAGTCCATTCGTGGTTACTTTCAACTTCAGTGAAGCCCTGCTGAAGTTCTACTGTCAAATTACTCATTTAGTATCCTTCAGCCACATACGTAAGTATAACTCTCGACAAATACACCAAGGGTATTTATGTGCTGGGCAGACAAACAAACATTAAATTATTTGATATCTAACATCCACACGTGTTTCCAACAAAGCTACCTGACGGCCTTAATATGATAGGTTTACTTAACAAATAAAGTAATAAAACTATCATTAAATAATACTTTACGTAAAGAACTATTTCTTACAAGCAGTCAGTAAAACACTTTTTTTTTCTGTGTTAAAATTACATGTGATATAAATATTATCAATTAAAAACTAAATTAAAGGAAAGATTCATTTAATAAAAAAGTAGGTTACGTGAGGTAAAAACCAAAGAAAATAAAAATACCTGTAATATAGGTATATTAAGGAAACAAGTAAACATATCATACATGTTGAGATTATTTAAATAGTTTTTTTTTCCCCAAAGAGTATGAATATATTGTGAATTGCCTATATAAACCAAACAAGCTGAAACGAGTTGTCTTAATTAATTTTATGGCCCCTTAACAAAGGTAATTTTACAAGAACGTAGGCCAGCCACAAATATAAAATATGTAGAAATTTTCATATAACCACACAAATGTAACATAATTTGTTTTTAAATATTATTCTGTGAATTATGCATGATAGATTTCACACAAACTATTTCATTTCTGTGGATTCACTCAATCGTGATTTGACATGTAATAAAAAAAAATCCATTTATTTGAGGGGAAATCCCGTAACGTTTACAAGTTAAAAATCGTTTTGCAAAAAAAAAATTGTAAATATTCCTTTTTTTATTCAGCAATTTCCGCAGTAATGCAATACAATTCGTGCATTTGGTATTTAGTAAATTCAGGGATTTAGCAAATCAGTATTTAGTGAGTTTTGTTACATAATCGAAGTTAAATTAAGAAAATGTAAATAATGGATAACCAAACACGTCACATTTTTTCGCATATTAATTCGGGTCATGTGACTATTTAGTAAACAAAAGCAGTGGATACACGGAACACAGAGCTACTTCACTTCAAAAAATTTTCAGGTTTTTTAACGGTTACATCGACTCCGAGCTCGTTCCAATTGCACTCACTTCTCATACAAAGTAAACTGTTCGTGTAAGAACATCACGACAGCCTTTCTTCTGCTTTGCACTGCGAACGGCTGTTGTGTGGTAAACAGTTTAGAAATTGCTGAAATTGACGGAATCTTCTGATTTAATTAAAAAAATATATAAAAAAATAGGGCCAATAACGTTATACCTTGTACTGCACAGTCAAAGCAGGGTTAGTTATACATACATTAAAAAAAAAAACTCAATATTGATAATTTATTAAAATATTATAATTATATGATTTCGGTAGCGCGCTTCCACTGTTAGGACCTCCTTTCATTTGCACTCGATAAAATAAGTGTAACAATGCGCACATGTTCGCTTTGGTAGCCATTTGAATAAGAGTGTTAAAATGTGGCTCTCGTAGCATATGGATCTGCATTAACAAGTTCAACCTTCATTGTATTGTAACCGCTCCCTAAGTCTGCCAACAATAACAGGCCCATGGACGTGCTATATTGATATCTTTTATATTCACTGTCGTTAGTGGAGCCACCCGACGTAAGTGCGAAATCGCCACCTAAATCGCAGCGAATGATTCAACCCGCGGAGGTCATCTGCCTCCCCGGCGCGGCAGGTAGAGAACGCCTCCTCTTTCACTCTCTCGCAGGCTGCCGCGTTGGGAGGACTGCTGACAGCTTGCCGCCACTGTTTCCCATTGCAGGTCGCTGCGATCCATGGCGGCGGCGCCAATGGGTAACAAGCCGGCCGCCGTTATTTGTTCACTCTCCGTCACATCGTGCCCTGGCTCGTGAATACACAGCGCGGCCCTGCCTCTGGAGCTTGCGCTATATCCTGCCTGGAGATCTGCGGATCTCTCTGGACACGTCGAGTGGAAGGGTGTCCAAGTGTGTAAGCTAGCGTTGTTCGGCGGTTCTATATACACCGATACATATAGAATCTCTGAAATTATTAACGTTCCATTGCTCTATATACTAATACTTATCGATACTACATATAACATTTACGAACATAGAATTTATTAAACTATTGTCATTCGATGGGTCTACATATAAATAATTATCGATAATAGAATTGCATTTTCGAACATGGAATCAATGTATTTGCCAACATTCGATATAAGGCTGTTCATGGTAAAATGAGCACTTTTGAAAGCCCTGCTTAAAATATACTTGTATCCACGTCGTGTGATCTTCCGCCTTATGCAGAATTGTCATTGCCATGCGCCTAATCGCTTTCTTCGGTCAAGTGAAACTGTGAAATTTTCAGAAAAATAGGTATTTAAGAAATCTGCCAATTTTTACGCTTCGGCGCTTCGAAAAACCAGAAAGCTATAGAAATAATTCAAGTTATCATAAATGGTTACCTAACACTTTTTATTCGACGTTAAGTTATGCAACTACTTTCTCCTAAATCGTTACCAACTTTACTGGACGCATGTCACTCAGTGCGCCCGTTCAAATATATGCAGGTAGGAGTAGTGACTTTTTTCTAAGGTTGATTTCAAAAGTGCTCACTTTATCGTGAACAGCCTTTAGCTATCAGCATAAAAAATGAGGTTTTTTAAAGTAGACTTTAAGAAATCCGATCGTTAATGTTATAGTAATTATTGATAAAAAAATGTTATATTATGGAATTTAAGAAGTTATCTACAAATCGGTGTTTCGGTTCCACTGATATCATTATCATGATACCGGTAACAGTGATTTTGCCCGTATCACAGTTATGGCCGGCGTGGCCTTTACAAATGTGATCATCACTAGCGTGTGCATCCCGTCACGAAGTTCCTAAATTAGAATATGTTTGTATCCTGGCCGAACGCCGTATTTATATTAAAAATAGGTTTATTTTCGATGTCTATATGTATACATTGCAGTGTACTGTATCGTAATTCTGTGTTGTTTAATGAATGTGTGCGTATAGCTATCAAAATATTATTCCTTCTTATCTTCCGTCAGTATTCACTGAATGATACAGGCATTGTATATCTCAACAGTGTAAAAATACGCAGTAAACCATTGTTTAGAAAATGACATGCCATAAATGTCGATGCATATTCTGAAAAACTAGTTGCAACGACAGTTTTATAAATATTAAGTCGTTTCGTGGTCAAAACATTTCAAAACTCACCCCATGTATGACGTGTTTGGTTGATTCCTAAATCCCATTTATCATATGCGTTTTATACTTCCGTTAACATTGAAGTACCTTATTTTTTTGTTAAGATCATCTTTCAATTATTTTATCTTTAAATTATAATACTTCCTAACTAACACTAATAAAGACAGAGGAAATACGGGTGTGGGTATCGCCTAGTAACAAATAGTTCTTATGCGAAATATTATTACACTTGAGTGCGCACGAATGCGGTGTGTTGGCTCTCTGGTGTAATTACCTACGCTTTATTTGGAGGGCTTAAGAAAAAATTGATGTAACCGTCAGTGGAATATATTGCATCATCGCCCTTGACATCGAGGTCTTGAGGGGCGGTGAAAGTGAAACGAAGTGGGTATAATGCAGCGGCGGAACGCAAGGTCGTGAGGAAACGGGAGATCCCCGAGAAACCCACTGGCTAGTAGCAACGTCCGCCACGTTTCCCACGCGAGAACCCAGTTCGGCTTCGTGCGAGGAGGCTATCAGTCTGACTACCGCGCCGCCCTGTGATGAGAAGTGCATCCCGTATGACGATCGTGTGAGAAGTGGGCAGAGGTTTGGACATGCGGGAACTGGCGAAATACACAGGTAGCTGTGCAGTGTAAAAATCAGTCGTATACTGGCCGTAATAAATATCCTGTGCCCTTAGAAGACAAAAAAAAAAATCACCTAACAAAAGCTGAGTGAAATGAAGTATGAAGAAATATTCTCTGGACTTAGCACCGTGAGACTTTCTCGTGTATATTTGAATACAAAGTCTCTTCCTGAAGAAGGTGTTCCAAGACTAGGACAGTGAAGATAGTGTCTTCCTGGAGCATGTTTCTTCAGGGACGGGGTTGAGAGCATTGTGAGAGTAAAGAAGATGAAGGTTTACGTCGAAATGAGAACGTAAATGTTTAGTAGTGCTAAACTCTTCGGACTTTCGTTTTTTCCGCGCGCATCTGTACGTCCTACTATCAATATTTACAACTTCTGAAATAATGTATCAAATGAAAGGTAACGCAGCTGCTGCGCCATATTATTTCTTGCATGTTACTATGCGACTTGTGCCAGTTTATTCCCCTTGAGTTTGCTGCCAGTAAATGTCGTTACTAACTTGAGTTCGATTTTGCGCTGAAAGGGACCGCTGCATCTCCGGTATTTCTTGACACCAACGAGATAACAGCGCCTCAGAAGTGTAGTGGCATATCTCTCGCTTTGTTCTATTTAAGTGACATGGTTTTCGAATTCAGTGGAATAAAGCAACTTTATATTTCAAAATGTGTGAATTTACATAAGCCGTGTCGTATCCGTCATCATGTCTATTTATTGACTGTTAGAAGGAAGATTAAACTGGTCGCTGTCCAGCTGTTTGCGATTGCTTAAAAAATACGTTTGCAATTGAGCTGTTATGGGAAAGGCATTTCATTAGCTTTTTTCGAGGATGTTAGGAATTGTGTTTTAAGGAATTTTATGCTATATTTGCATTTGGTGTACTAAGAAGTTTCAGGAAGAAATAGAGTCACGAAAAAAAAAACCTCAACACGTGTGTTTAGGGAATAATTTATATTTGCGATATTGTATCTACATTATCCAAAATTTATTGTTTAGTTTTGTATACAGTAATTTTGGTTTTTTTTTTTTATTTTGGTACTTAGAGCCACTAGTGATGGTAGTGTATAATGTTGACTGCGTAAAGTTATGCATTGATTATTTATGGACATGTTTTCCAACGCTCCATTCATAGTTAATTTAAGATAACACTTCTGTGAGGCAGCCTGGGCCCTGTAAAGTACGATAGAGGAGACAGGTCTTAATTAAATTTCTTGTTATATACAATAGTAAATAAATACACAATTATCTTTTTCAGAGTTTGCTATTATTTACTGTACTAAAGTCCCGAGTTCAAAGGCGACGAATTATTCAATACAAGCAATAACCCAATATCTAACATCGTTAACCGGTTAATTATTTAAATTAGTCACATAAAATATTAAACAAGCTAATACTCTATATTAACCTTGTCTGCGATGAATAAATAATTCTCTCGTGAACTCGTCTTAAGATCGCTGGCACTCCTCGCTAACGGCCCTACCCGAAGTTCGTGGGGGAAGAGAATGAAACTCGGCAAGCTGAGGTAGGCCTGGAGGGTACTCTCCTCTGAGACGCAGTGAGCGGGTCACACAGCTTTGGCAGGCACTGTCCTGGCGAGACAATAGAGGCTGGGCAGTGATTCTGCTGGACCGCGGGCTCCTCTGGGCGTGACGGTCCCAGGTGTACGCGGGAGGAGGGCGGACAGTGCATCGCAGTATCAGTTCGGGGCTTGGAGCTGGTCAACTGGGATCTTGGCTAGATGCACCTTCACACTCATTGAGCGTATCTCAATCCCTGTGCACGGAGGCCAACTGATGTAGTTGCTCTTATACTCCATTTTGAGGTCGGGCACAATCATTTGGCAAGTACTCTCCCGTAATAGCAGCTATGATGTAGTGTCGATCAATTTGCCACAGTTTTGTTGCTATAACCATAACAAAATTCCCCTGCAAATAAATAAGGTTATCGCAGATTACATAATGTCCTTGAAGAGATGGAGTATCATCTTAAAGTCAAATTAAAAGTGCGACGTTTAGATTGATAAACACAGAATATTTTTCTATAGTGTGTCATTTATGTACATACGGAAATTAAAAAAAAAAAAAAAATTTCTCTCATTAGAGTGACAGTTACATATGGCTGCATGTGGTGTGCTCAATGGCGGTATTTCACGTTGTGGAAAGGCACGACAAGGGCGTATAAGTGTATTACAAGCAGCATTTTCAAATGTGCTAATGTAGCTGTACCTGCGAAAATATAATCTATGAGTAGTTAAATCGTCTGCACTCACTGCCGAAAATAAGCCGAAGAACTAAACAAAGAGACGAAATTTCTCAGAAAATGAACTGCAAATAACCTGGGAAGCGCACCAGTACCTAGCACTGAACCAAACATTAACTAATAAAAGAAAAGCAAAAAAAACTGGATAAGAAAAATAATGCATATCCCCATGCTAGCTCACATCAATCACCCACCTGATCAAATTATCACGAAAGCCTGCAATCTTCTATTAAAATTCGTAGTTTATTTTACACGTCTTGTGTACATAAATTATAACAGAAGAATTTTGTCGTTAGGATTTCGCGTAATACAGAATACAGTATATTCGCGGTTTCTTCGCACTATTTGAATCAAACATTCGAAAGATTCCCCCGTGTATGACGTGTTTTGTTATTTCCTAAATACGCCATGTATCACAAGTTTTAAACATATGTTAACATGGAAGTAAATTATTTTTTTTGTTAAATTGGAGTTTTACCTTTATAAATTATAATAATTTATTTATAACAAATGTGAAAAAAGCGAGAAAACGTGTGTGTTGGTAGTGTCTGGTAGGAAATTGTTATAAATCAAAGAGTGGCCACGAATTATATGTGTTGTCTTTTGGTGTAATTTTATTGACTAAAATATGCCTAGTTTGCACGAGGCGGAGGAACATCCTGGAAGTATAACATTAGCAGGGCTTCAGAAAAGTGTTAAATAGCCGTGAATGGATTATAGTATATTTACGTAATATTCCGCGAAATTACATAAGTTGTGTGGAATCCACTGAATGCCTGTCTCTGAGAAAAAAAGTATTGTGTGTAACTTTACGAAGATTTATAGATAAACATTTTTAATGTGCTATTTCGTAATTCAAGACAATTTTATAACATTGTATAAAATGACAAAACACTGAAATAAGTTGGGGGAAAATGTGCAAAGAGTATCTTTTATGCCCGTTATTTAGTCACCTGATCAAAAATAAAAGTAGCTATAATGAAATTAAATTCTTGTAAAATACTTCCACGTCCAGTTTGAAAACGCAGAATTTTTTTAAGCACGTAGCTCGATAAATGATTTTATAGCGCAATAATATGAGTGCTATCCGAACGCTAGATGTATTGCTGTACAATTAAAGAACATGAGAGGCGAGGAAGCATATTCTAAGGTTTAAGAGCTTCAAACTAGAGAGTCAAGTATCGTTTTTATTGCTGCTTTAGCTAGCAGTAAGTTAGCTCTTATTTTTTCAGAACGTCAATTTTATTTACTGTAAGTTCGCGGAAGATTTTTATCATTTCCGATTTGGTAAGCATATCTGCCCGAGTTACGGTTATTTCCGTTATCCAAGAATATTTATGACTCTCTTTTAAACTCGTAGCCGTCATGGACCCTAGTAAGATAGTTTTGCTGTTCGTTTCCATTGCGACAAGTATCTTGGTAAGTTGTATATATTTTTATTTCACTTCGTAATAAAATTCACCTTAAAACTTATACTTATGCATTGTGCTCGAGAGTATTTTCATCGCATGCATTATTAAAATTTTCACAACCTACCAATGAACGTTTTGGAAGTAAAAAAAATTTGCACATTAAAAATAAGGTATCGTAGTTTACGCCAAATTCCCCATATCACGCAGAAAAATGATATGGGAGTATTTAGCAACTGGCAACTGACGATTACAATCGTTATAAAATAAAGTGTCATAATGAGTCATGGTTGTATACTGTATCGTATTATACAGTGGAATATGCCACTAAATATTGAACAGTTTTGTTTTTAGGCTGTGCACATTTGTTTCTCATGAAGAGCGAAGGGGGGAAACTAATGTATCTCACCATTCCTGCAGAAAGGAGTCTGAACCCATTTTTATTCCCCTTTCTTGTGTCGTGGTCTATAAGAGATGAATCAGCAATTCCAGTCAGTGAAGTGCTACCCCTTGAACGCTCTGGTTGTCATTATACTAGCGACTGGCGAAAGCACGAAATGAGCTGGAAATCATTCTTAGGGCAATGTTCTTAACGATCTGCGATGGTTAGGATATATTTTTTTTTACACGAGAATGCAAATATTATGGAGATTTAGTGTGTGCTTTATTTGCGATTTAAAAACTAGCAAAAGTGTAACCCTTTAGACAGCAGGTGTTATATACACGCCCTAACAGTATTGTTTAAAGTGCTACAAGCTGGTAATCCGTTATACATTTACTCGCTAATTCAATTCCTTTCTTCCTATTATAATCACTGAAATCTTTAAAGCGATGCAGGCAAACTTGACATTCCCCGTAAGGAAGTAATTTATAGTCCGGTTCAGTGATCGTTATTGCTCTCACCACTGAAACTGCCTGGAACAGCGTCTTACGCAAGTACAGACAGTCATGAACTTCAGAAATTCTGTACGTAAATATTTGTTTGGTCTGGCTCACCGGTGATCACTGAGAATCATTAACCTAATTTAAATTTTGTGGTTTTACAATAATGTGCGTCAGCGTTTGTGTGTGAATTTGTGTTTCCTATTTTACCTTTTAACAATTTCTGTTCTATGTTTGTTGTATTATATTCTCCCTTCTAATTACGTCGAGAGCATGGCCCGTATTTAGAAGCTATTGAGAGCGCCCTGTAGGGTTATTTGCTCACTATTAACATTTATAGGAAAAGAAATGTAATAAAACCATTAACAAAATTTTTAAAAAAATATTTGTGAATACCTTAACACGTACAAATGAAAACATTTTTACTGCTACATTGTGACTTTTTTGTTGGATTTTTGTTTACTGAATAAATTACACTGGTTATGTACTACAAACTTATCACAGTGTGCTCACATCAGAATTAATTTTGATATATGTGTAATGTTTTATTAATTATACCTAACACAATATACATGCATTAAAATAAATTTTAAAAGTTTCGACAATTATTTTTATTTTATTTTAAAACTGCGAGAGACGTCATTAAAATAAAATTTTACGTAATTTTGGAGGACGTGGCTTCTCGTTTTGTGTGAAACGAATTACGGTCAGCATAGTTCTAACTGAATTTGTTTGATAAATTTTGTAAATTAATACATTGCTATGCAGAAGAAAAGAAGGCGGTACCTGAACTGTGCCACTTTAAATAAACCAAATAAATACATTTACCATAAAACATTTGTAACATGTGTGAAATGCAACCTCACTAATATTGCAAAAACTTTCCTCAGCCAGAAGTTGTCTCTTCTTCTGCAGTGTCTGCATGGCAAGTTGAACATATCACTTACAGGAAGCTACCTCAAGATCGTTACATTTCTTTTACGAGCAAGTGTTACATTTTCTCTGGCCATTCAGATCATAACGTCAAGTTAGTACGACCTACTCCACTTGTCAGTGGTTGCCTCTTAGTGCTAATTATCTACCCTGTCAATACGACCACCAAGTCTTAATCTAGGTTTAATTTCCGCGTGGCTCATATCACCCCTGCTATAAAGTTTTTTTGAGACCAACCACACTTGGTTCATTCTGGAGGAGCTAATTCAAACACATACCTTGGCTACCGAGTACACGAAATTTATTCTCGATCGGTAAAATAATTCCAGAGTCTTAATCTGCTGACTATTGAATCAGGTTGGTGTATTCTCGAATACATTTCGATCCTTGAGTGACAAGATGATCTCCTTCAATCATCCATTTCTTCAGCCTACATATATCATTTCTGGCGTTCCGGTCTATGACGATAACTGTACTATGCACGCAGCATTTATTTCTTACATTCTTGCATGGTTTATTCGACCTCACGAAACTCAAATGTCCGAAGAGCTCCTCTTGCCCCTGCTGAGCGGAGAGGAGTGGGGTGATTTGGACGGCCCTTAACATCATGGTATTAAGAGCCAATGGGAGTGAAGCGAATTGAGAATGGAGCAGCGCTGGAATTCAAGGGCGAGGGAAACGGAAGCTCCCAGAGAAAACACGCCGACCAGCGGCATCGTCCGGGACGATTCCCGCGTGCGAAAATCCGGGTAGCAATCCCGCTGGGAATTGAACACGTTCGTCTTGTTGGGAAGCGAGTAGTCTAAGCGCTACAACACCGTAGTTTCCTGCTTGCTTGCTGAACACGGTAATGCACTGTGAGTAAGTGCCAAGAACATATTTTTATTTTTGTTCCAGGTCGTCGTGGATGCAAAAGAAGTTCCAAAATCGTTCATAGACGACCTGCAAGACAGGAAATACAACAGGTGCGAGTCGATCGCCAGGGACTTCAGCCGCGAAGCCCAACTTCCGTACAAGGACGTCCTGCAACTCGTGCTAACCATGTTCAGCAACTCCTTCCACATGAGCGACCCGTGGGGCTTCGTCAACAGGACCTTGAACCTCCTGAAGGACCCACTGAAGGAGTACGGTCCTCGGGAGCTGGCCGAGGACGTCGACAAGTCCAACGTCGACTGGTACTTCTTCCTCTCCAAGATGGACTCGTGCTTCGACAAAGACGAGCTGCCGTCGGAGAACGCGACGGAGTCATACGAAGAGGCCAAGAAGTTCTTCGTCGGGAAGATCTTTGAACCCGTGTACTTCTTCACCTTCCACACCATCACCGGAGATCACATCGCTCGACCCGACTGCGCGCCCATGCAGGAGATTTTCAAGACCTTCAGGGCGTCCGAAGAAGTCCCAGACAGGATCAAGAAGGACATCACGGTCCTTACCAAGCACGTGAGGCAGTTCAACGACTCTCGGGGCATAGGAGACATCCTCAAGCCCCTGATGATCGGGAAGGACATCCTCCACCGCAACAAGCACGTGTGGGGAGCGTTTGACCAGCGGGCCATCGAGAGTGATGGCCTGTCGGAGTCGCTCTGGCGGGTTCGCCACCTCACGACGTGGCAGCTCATCAAGGTCCTGTACCCGGTCTTGGGCATGGACACGGAGCAATTCCCGACCAACGGCAAGTACATCAAGGCCCTCCTCCAGTTCCTTGCAGAGCAATCATTCCTGCCGGGCATCCTCAGGGAGGACATACAGATGATATTGAATTATTACGACCCTGAGTCGCCGGAAGCTAAATCCCCGCTGCGCAAGAAACACACTCACAAAAATCGCAAAACTCATAAAACTTAATTTATGTCTTCCCTCTTCCTTTCTTACATTTAAAGAAACTCGGGTACTGCACTAATTTTGGTTATTAAGTGAGTAGATAAATGTGCTTAGTTATTGAGTTTCCAGTTTCAAATTCAGTTAGAATGATTTCAGCTCTAACATTGCATGCCTTTAGGCATAGGACTTTAGGCATAGGCATCACACTACAAATCTCTATACACAAGATGAAAGCAAATAACATGTTTAAGTTGATGGTAATTAATGAAAATAATAATATACATAATAATGATCCAGGGTGTGTTTAGGCTTCAATTCATATTTCTGGCCATTTTTCTTTCAGAGTATTCCAGTGACACTGGCATATTTCGCGTGAGGTTGCAATTATAGTCTTTAATTTCACGATGTTATTCAAACAATGAATCTAGTTATCTCCCGCATCGGAGTACATAGAGGAAAACAACGGGGAATAAAAAACAAGAGGAAATTGGACAACAACACTGCAAGTGATGAGAGTATTGTTGTGAAGAATTAGTATAATTACTCGTGTTTTGTGCTACCTACAAGTAGAACATGAATTCGCATCAACGACGGACAAATAGCTGTGTTTAGCTTGAGCTGTCGTCACGTCCTCAGGTGCGAGTGGAGCGAGTCGGGCACGGTCTGTAGCAAGAAACACACCCACCCGGAGTGACTTTCGAAAACCATGAAGAACCCGAGATCAGGTTGGCCTAGGGGTTGCCACATCGAAAGAAAACATCAATGTTCAGTTCCCTTTCTGCATGGGCACTCATACATTCATGTATTCCGTTGTATCGGTAGCAATAATTATTATTTTTGAACATCGATGTTCTATAGAATGGTAATAAAATAAATAACTTAAAAATACATCTTTTTTGCTCATTAAGGACGTAGTATCGATGTAAAAACATACTTTTATCAAGATAAAACCGAAATTTGACATAAAACATGTACGACAAATCACATACTCGCGTGAAGTGGCAGGTGTTGATATGAGATACATCACTTCACCGTCATAGCAATTACAGTGACCTCCACATGTTCTGTTTACCCACAAAACCATTCACCGTCAACAAATTTACATATTTGGGAAGTGTTCCCAAAATGCTGCTCTTGGCACTAATATAAAAATTTCCTATACGCCACAACTGTCATTAAATAATTTCTCTATGCTACGGCAGACATTAATAACTATATCTTCTGAAATAACGCCACTTTTTACATCGGAAAAAGATATTGCTTTTCTTTTTATTTTTGTACAACATTGAAACAAAACATCGATTTTTACAGATAAAATCGTCCGAACAATATCAATAGTTTTTACCACTACACCGATGTTTCATAAATACCTATATCGATGTTCCAACCCTAGGATGGCATGACCGGGAGTCGAACTCGGGCCGTCCCGAATTCGAGTATAGTTTGTCACCACTGCCGCGCAGTACTCAGTTAGTGGGGAGAGGAGAGTATGAGGAAATGCCCGTCTACCGTTACTTTGGTGTCACACACACACACACCTCTTATTTCTAAATTTGCCTGTCCTTGTCCTTCCTTATGTACTCCTCACCTACATCACCCACCACTCATGCTAGCATTCTTCTTGCTCCTGCTTCACAAGTTACCCAGGCTACAGACGCCTACTCAGTATCAACTCCGACAATATTCTCCGTATTACTCCTGTGATTTCTGCGGCTTCATATTTGCGTGACACCCCAATTTATAAAAAAAATAAAATATGCCTTCACTTGTGTACTGTCTCCCTCTTTCTCCCCATCTATCATGTCCTCCGTTCGCCACCACCACGCTTTCATTACCAACCGCCTGAAAATTGCATGCAACGATTTATTGATTTCGTGAATTGTTATTCGTCTCACGCTTTCTTCTCCGAGTTGCGCGGCACTCAGAAGACGGCAGTCGTGATTTTCATACGAAAAGTTAGTCGTCTAATATCATTCAAATTCTTTGAAGGTAATTAATTTTTAAATGAATTTAATTGGTGTTTTTATAAAAAAATTATTTATCATTAATAGTGTACCAGTGTCAGGGGAAATACACGAGAATCATAACAATATGCAAATCTATTTTTATTTGAAGATTTATGACGAAATATTTTAACTGTCTACAAATATATTTTAACACTAATAGCAAAAGTTTAGAAATGACGCAGATTTTGAAAATGTGGTATATTCATATTTGCGAAATGGTTAATGTATTTTTATTGATTTTCCAGTGTTGTCCTTAAAGTGTGTCGCTGTCATTAATTCTTTTCGCTCGTTTTATTTTATTTGAAGATTTTTTTTCATCTCATTATGAGCGCACTGTGGAACAGAAATTTAGAAAATTTCATTGACCTGTGGGATAAACTTCAAAATTCTCAGTGCATTGAAGCTATCGGCTTTTTGCGGTTTCTTCACACTTTTTGAATCAAGCCTTTGAAACATCACACCATGTATCACGCGTTTGTCTGTTTCCTATCAACAGAATGTATCACAACGTGCAGATGCAGCTCGTCTTCGCTCTGGCGTAATTTTCTAGGCTTGGTTAAGATCGAGGTAAAGCAACTGCCTATGGAACACAGAACCCGACTATACAACGTGAAAAACTCATTAAAAAAGTGGACAGACCCCATCGGAATAGTCAGAAAAGTGCGATTTATGCTGCTCGTGAAATAAGAATGCGTATGTTTTGCAACATTACAAAATATTTTATTAAAATATACTTTTTAAATGTAGATAATAATCTATTAAATTAGTCTGCATTTTTAACTAAATTTAAGCTAGATTCCGTTCTGGATGCTTCGGAAAACAGAATTTTCAACAAAATCTTCTTCAAGAATGATTGTCATAATATTAACTGTGATAAAGTGTAATACAATCATAGTAATAAAATAATGTATTATATCAATTTTATAATTAACACTTTATTTACGTCAGTTTCAGCCATAAATTATTGCGACAAATGGAAGCACATAAAAATATTTATAAAAATTATTTTGTACATTATTATTACAATTTCCTTACACAATCATAGTGAACATTATAACGATATTCCATGACGAAGATTTTATTGCAAAATTCTGTTTTCTGAAGCATTCATAATGAAGATGCTCTTAAATTTTGTTGAAAATACAGACTATTTTAATCGATTATTTATACTTAAAATGAATAATTTAGTAAAATATTTTATAAACTTGCAATATATATATATATATATATATTCTTCTTACATGTACAGCATAGATCACAGTTTTCTGGCAATTTTTATGGTGTCTGTACGAGTTCTTCACGTTGTACAGTCGGGTGTAGTGCTCCATAGGCAGTTGCTTTACATCAACCTTAACCTTTGTTTCCATTAGACGAAGAGATAGCCTGAAAGTAGAACTTCAGCAGTACTTCAGGAAATTTTGAAGTAACCACGAATGAACCAAAGTTTGGTAGTTCAATATTTGTTTGCGTTTGCGAGAAGTTAATTGCACTCTTAAACCTTTCAGCCTCAGTGTGCCGGAAACTCCAGAAGTGAATTCAAAATTTCTAAATTGTAGATATATAAAAAACAATAGTAGGCGATATCCCTTACGCGTAGGACCTTTCCTGTGTCGTTGATACGATATTCCGTAATTTAGTAGAAAAAAACACCGCCTGTTTTGTGCTATTAAGGGCAAAACATCCTTATCGGTCCTGATATATGATAGAACGTTATTCTGATATAGGCTGTTCACAGTAAAATGAGCACTTTTGAAAGCCCTGCTAAAGATCTACTTGTATGAACATCGTGTATTCTTCCACCGTATGTACAGTACAATTAACATTACCATAGACCTGATCACTTTATCCGTGCGTCGGTCAAGGGTAACTGTACATTTTTCAATAAATGTATATATTTTACAAATGTTTTTTATTGTTACACTTATATGCGTTATAACAAACAAAAAGTAAAACAAAATATTTCAGTATTCACAAATGTTTACTTAACACTTGTCATTTAACGTTAACACGTGGAACATATTTATCTCCGTCATTGCTAACTTTACTGGACTCGTGACAGTCAGTGCACCCGTTAAAATATACGCAGATAGAGGCAGTGATATTTTTCAAAAGTTAATTTCAAATGTGGTCACTTTACCGTGAACAGCCTTTACTAGTACAGTCCCAAAACGAATATATGCTTGTAGCAACGACTCAAGCCATACACTGGCATGCCTAAAGTTCTTGGATACGAATGTAGTATCGTATTGGTATCTTATTGTTTGTTCTATACTGAGTCATATCCACAAGCTTCAGCAAGATGGCGGACACTCAACGACGTAAAACCGTATAAAGCTGTTTGTGCAAAAACTACGAGTGAAAAAAATAAATGTATTGCAAGTTTGAATTACGTAACACACTTAAAACAACTGAAATAATCATAATAGAACGAGTTCAATAAAACGTGACCGTATTATTAATTATTTATTAGTGTTTCTTAGGTAAACATAACTCTTTAATCGACCCCGTTGTTAAGAGGCGTCCAAATCTCTTAACTCAACAACTGTAATCTTTATATATATGCCTATTCTTCTTAACCGTATAACTTAAATATTATTTTGTATGTACTTGTCCCTATGTTAACAGTAAAAATAAGTTTAAATATCGTAAGGCATGCTGGTCTTGTGGATGAAGGTATGGGCTAGCAATACAAGTGGTGAGAGTTTTAAAGTCCTGTGTCAGTGGGGTGGACATTTTTTTTTGTAAATTATATTTCGAATATTTTTTTTTAGTTGTTCTCTATTACTATTTTGTTTTTTAGAATAAAAAAATAAGTAATTCTATTTACATTTCTCAATAACGTAAGTTGTAAAACAATGCTACCATTTATAATATTACAAAGAAATGTTTAGCAGATTTTACAAGAAAACTCTTTTCGCAGTTTTACAAAGCATTTTCTTGGCAACTGGGTTTCCAAGGATTTTTCTTGTAAAAGTACAAGAAAATTTTTTAGAGTGTAGGGGCAGTCAAACATTTTGTTTTTGAAACCAAATTATTTTATCGTACTTATTTGTTTGTCACAAACAAAGATTTGGTTGGTGCAACAAAAAAATTTGTGTGGCTCTATGTACACTTCCCGTCAGAATAAATGAGCGATGGAAAAAGTTAAAATTCACCGTCGGCAATTTTCGGCTTTTGAAAAGATACATCGCCTTGGTTCTTAGGCAACCAGCAGCACCTCAGAGCTATCCGGCCAGTCGTTCAGCGTTTTAACTGCACCAATAAGCTCTTTAGCTTCTATTGGTGCATCATCCTGACATCGGTTTCTCCAAGTGAATATAACGCATTTAATTGGATGAAGCAACTCGTCCTGCGATTTACTAAGTTAATGGAAAAACCCAAAATCTCACATAAACTACTCACTGGAAGTCCGTGTCTCATGCGCAAACAGGTAACACTTAGGGGAATAAACAACCAATTGTAAAGGCGAGATGAGCTACAGTATGGTGCAACATAGCTTGTCCCGAAGTATTTTAGAGAAAAGCATAATTGCTCTGTTAATAATTTAAATAAATCCTATTATATGTGAGACGTTAAGTAGTTATAATATTTGTCTTTTATTATCGATACACAGAAATGAAATTCCTGCTGTCGTACGCATTTGCGAAAACCGAATATCACACTTTAGCGAAATATATGGCTATATTCATCAGTAAATAAAGCCACTAAACATTAATGAAACAATCGGCGCACGCTGCCGATGTATTTATTGTATGCGCACATCAAGAATGTTTCTCTTGCAACTAAGTGCTGTCTGCATGAAAAGCCACGTCCTATCTGACCGGGTCAATTTCTACGCTAACCGAATCAAGTCCTTACGTAGGTTTCTTATGATCTACTGTCGCCGGCAGACGTCTGTGCATGTCTGAGCGGGCGGAGCGCGTTAAGAGGATATCATCAGGTGGGGGGAGGGGGTGGAAGAGATGCGCACGCAGGTCTGGCCATACTATCGGCTATTCCACAAACATCAGTTACGGCGGGCTCAGGTAGGTATATGTAAGGCAATATAGGACTAAGAACGTTCGCAGAGGTACAGGAAATTTATCCTCAGTGTTAAAAATTGCACTTGACCATTTTAATTATATAAATCCACATATAAAAAATTATACAACTGGAATACTACTTAGTTTTTAACACTCGGTGCAGTTCCAAGTGAATTAATGTATTCATAAAGCTTATCAAAGTATAACAAAATAGTAATTTCAGACCAGTGCTTTACTATTGAAACTATAGAAAATGTTTTATATCTTTATTTGTATAAAGTCGTGAAAATGAGTGTTTTTAGTCACAGTAGGCTGACCCGTACTATAAAGAATGCATACACACAGTGTTTATAAAACGATAAATAAAATTTAGAATTACAATCTACAGCATAATGTTCATCTACTTCGCAAATTCCACACAATTAATCTGTGTGTAAGCATTATTGCCGTGCTAAACAGTAGTTTATGTAAAAATGTGGTCTACATACACCTAGGTGTTCAAATTAAAAAGCTCACGAAAATCACAGTAAACATTTAGAGTTTATATAAAAAGGTGTTAAGTGTCTTGTCGGTTTATGCATTTTTTTCTAGAATTCCGATTCACGTGCAAAATTAATGCCACCTGTAAATATGTTTTTCCAAATAATGCTGGCTTCAGCAGACGGTGTAACCAATAAAAAATATTTCTGTAGCATTTATGATACAGCTATTTGTACTAACTTAACAGATCGTAATATACGTTTGTCTATCATTTACGCCAGTAAATGTTATTCCAAATGCAATGTTCATTAAGAGAAAATATTTTCTCGATTATGAAATGAAGATTGTGCAAATGTGTAATCCTATTTGAAATTCATTAAAAACTAAAACATTAACTGTTTATATGCCTGTAAAATTACAACACAGACAGATTCGAAACTAACGATATCGTTAGACTATAGTAATAAGTAAATTAGTTTGTTGATGTTGAAGTTAAGGCCACGCGTATTAGCTCAAGAAGTAGTAGGTTCGATTTCTAGTTGGAAAGTATTTATTTAAGTATAATATAAAAGATCTTTGTATTATATTTGTGGTATAAATAAATATATGTTTGGAAGTATGTTAAATGTTAATTTAGATACTATATTTACAAATGTGACTGAAATACAAGCTTGACTGTAATGTTAAATATCTATATACTGCAAGTCCACTTAGTAGGTTAGTTAAGTTATTACAATAAAAGGCATGTATTATTTTAGTTAGTAGTTTTCAAAGTTTTACTTGAAAAAGTAGCATAAAATGCACATACAATTCCAGATTTACAGCACTAATGTTTTTAATTCCGTCACAACTTTTTTCTCATATTTTTCCTACTGGAAGTGACATTTCCCATGAAGGGTTGACTCCTACGGACAAGCATAAATCACACCCATGCTCTACCCGGGATTCGAAACCGGAACCATTCACACTCAACACTCAACCGACTGCGCCACAGGGCCCAATCAATAGGTCAACCAGAACATTGTCAGTGATTATAAGAAATTATTTTAAGCGAACAAAAAGCCGCTTATTTCATTAGAGATCATTTCTAACTCACAATTTAAGTAATATTTTATTAATTGTTCCACATTGTACCTATAATTCACTGCCACGTTGGTTGGTATTCGCTTGGCTATATTTGCACTAAGTTAAATGCAGAAAAAGCGGGCAAAGTTTTGAACATTGTTTTAAAACATCTAAAGTTTAGTTTAACCTTCATACATCACTCTTTTCTTTGGAATAAAAAAATTGAGAATTAAAATATATTTTAACCTTTTCTCAGTTCTATTTTGTGTTATTGTCTAGCAGTGATTGTAGTAAATATTCCTTCATCATTTAACATAGCTTTATAATTATTTTAAATGTTTTTAATTTATTACTCATTATTAGAATAAATTAATTCACTGCTTTGTATTGTGATTGATGATTACGACAAGAGACACAATTCAAGAATTCTATGTCATCAAAAATATCTTGCCAACAACTATGGATATGTTAAGAAATTACATTCGGAACTGACTAGATAGATTACAGCTATGTACAACATTGTGTGTTATTATTCGAATGTTTTGGATTTTTTTTTAGAAGTAAAACTGCTATGCTGTAAAATGTGTTCTAGTTGGCTTAATATTATGCTGTCTCAAGCCTCTCAATGTTTGCAAATTTTGTAAACAAATGTTGTCTTGAGTAATGCATTCCCGTTGAGATATTTCGTACGCCGTGACGTAAACTTTCAGATCAAATATTAATATTCCTCCACTCACCCCCATTTTAATGGTGAAAGCTATTATGAAAATGTGTAAAAGGAACAAGCAATCTGTTGATGCATCTAACCACAGAATGTATACCACCTCCATCTTTGTTACTTATATGCATAGTGATTTAAATTCGATACTGTTTAATATTTGAACAAAAAAATTGCACTCAGTAATAGAAAAGCAATTGTATTATATCGAACAATACACGCAGAAGGTAAAAAAATCCTCCAGTACACACTGTCACAAGAGCACTTCTGCCTGTTGTCGCCAGCAAAATGTTTCCACGTCCAGTTTTGCATTTGCTGTTACTCAAGACAAAATACCGAATGTTTTTATGCCGGTGTGAATACTGCCGGGGCGCAATTTTGCCGCTCAGCTAGAGATTGGACCGTGCCGTGCCGCAGTCTAGGGAATAAGATTCGACTCACATGCACACACGTTTGCCGGTGCCAGTAGATAAGTCTATAATGACAGCCATTTTGGAAGACAGCGCTACCTCAAATATAATGTTTATATAGCATTTCTCAGAAATTGTTCAATCGATTTGGCATAAGTGAAAGTAATGAGAACGTTCAAATGATGTATGTAATTATATTTCTAATGTAGTAACAGCTAAGTACTGCATTTTGATGCATATCTTCAAGTAAAGTTTCGCATGTAGTAATATACAAACGAGCATTCTAAGTGGGGCTTGGAGCTGCGGACAAGGGAACTAGGCGACCACTCGCTATGATGATGCCATGAGGGAAAAATTTCCCATTTTCCTTCACACCTGAGGCAGCCATTTTGGATCCCAAACCTCCAGCTCTGTCAATCCAATGCCAGGTTGTTGGGACCCTTACACCTAGTGTCCTGGCGGGTGCCGAGTCTCATGCTCTGTCATTCCTTTCGGGATCTGCGAACCTAGCGCCATAATGCGGTATCGAATACCATCATAGGCTTACGCACTCACCAGACCTAACACATAAATAAGCATAGTTGACTGTAATTTTGGAACCCCATAATATATAATTGTCAAATTCATAACACAGGCCGCACACCCAACGATGAGAAGTGTCGCAGGGCCTAGTACACCACATGTCTACTTATAAGCATAGTTGGCTGTAATTTCCGAACCACATAAGATTTAGTTGCTAAATTCATAACATAGACATCACCCACAACTACGAGGAGGTTCGCAAGGTCAAGTATACCCTACGTCTACTTATAACCATAGATGGATGTAATATCCGAACCACGTAAGATATAATTGCCAAATTCATAACATATGCATCAAACTTCAAAAGAACTGTTCACCATTAATATTCACAACCCTAATCATGCATTTTACAGTATATACGACCAGTAAACATGCTAAGGGAATATTACACCATGCCTATCCTACTTCAGCAGCACAGTTTTCCATGCCTTAATACGCCAATAAGTTTGAAAAAGATATGGTTTCTCTATCCACCAAGCGTACTTTGACATCACGAGTCATTGCCAGATACATCATTATTCGCAAGGAAAAAAGTCGCAATCGTTAAATTCGAAGAATGGGAGGAAAATATGTTTCGAAAGCTCATTAACTCATTGTCATCACCATATTGCCAGCAACGCTTAACACACAGCTCATTGCCAAAAATGGGCCCTGATGCAATGCCATCAGAAATAATCAGCCTTATATAAATAATCTCCTAAAGAGAAATGTCTGTTTAAAAAAATATCAAAGCGGGCGAATGCTTTCCCATGTAGTGCATAGTGAGCGAATTCGTGCATCTAGACAAAAAGGTCACTTTTTTCAAGTTAACAGCATTCTTAATCTGTTATTGGTTTCTGTGAAAGATGGCATATATACCAGACCCGCAATGACTCACCAGCTGCTAGCTCTTTTTGTGCAAATGAGGAAAGTTTGATAATGTTGAGCAGTTCATGCCGAATTTTTTCGTTTATATGCTTAGGTATCCAATGTCTCAGTAGCAAAATTCGATGGTGTTGAGACCAGATATGACATCCACATAAATGTTTGCATGGCGAAATACATACATATGTATGTATGACCCAGCATCGGTGGGGTAACATTCCTTCTATGAAACACGAGATGCTGCCATGATAAAACACTGTATGTGCATTCGGGAGGACCCAGGTTCAGTTCTCAGTCCGTACATCCTGATTTGAGTTTTTTCAATGGTTTCTTGAAATCACTCCAGGAATACACTTAGATGGTTCCTCAATGTAGGTCATGATCTATTCGTTCCTCTGATACCGAATGTGTGTGCTGCCTGGTTGAAAACAAAGTGCAAAATATTTTTCCAACAAATGGTGAAGCTTGTTGGATGCCCACCATGGTGCTAGGCAATTTTATTGCAAAGTGCCAAAACAATTCACTTATTAAGCTATTAACTATACCGAGGGACATATATATATATATCAAAGCGAAATTAATAAATAAAGAATACAAATTTCAGCTTTGGAAGAAGACTGCCTAATTTTAATTTAAAAGAAGGGAATTTTATTTTAACTTGTGATCCACATGCACCACAATTAGGAACACATGCTCCACAATTGCTCCAAATTTTCCACAATCGCTTTGCATGGTCCACAATTGTTCCACATGCTCCACAATCGCTCCACATGCGAAGGATTGATGGAAAGATTGATGCCTACCGACTGACTCCTGCCGACATCTCTGCTGCTGCTACACACCATATAAATGTATATATATATATATATATATATATATATATATATATATATATATATATATATATATATGATAGAGAGACACACACAACCATGATGGCTAGAGTCTTATCGAATATTATTTAATTTCTTTAAATTATAAGAAAACTGATATACTAAATATATGAAATGTGTTTTTCCTTTACGAACAGTGTTTTGTAAACTTTCATGAGTATGACATAACTCGAGATATAAAACATTTAGTTTTAAAATGAAACACATTTATTTATGCACACATCACACAATATTCTTCTGCTTCTGCATAGCAAATCAATACAAGGAATTGCTGTTTTTAAACGAGTTTTATCTCTGAGCCAAGGATGGCATTAAACACATAATATTTGTTAAATGTACCATGGATTATCATAACTCCATAGTCGCAGGGCTTCTGTGTTGCATGGAGCACAGAAATGATTTTGATTTTTGCACGCATGATGTCTTGTGGCATACATCTCGACGAGCTGTCGAAACGACGCTCAGCAGCGTTGCTTGTTAAGGTCAAGGACGTTCGTTTCGATGGGGCACGGATTGTGGATCGCCGGCTCTTGGTATCTTCCAATCACATACACAGAATACCGCCTGATTATTGACACCTTTAATATATTGGGAATGTTGTCGTATGGAATAGGAGTTGTTATTTTTTTTAGGGGAAAACAATAGTCAGTGCTGAATGAACACTGATTGATCGGAACGAAGGTTTTGAAAAAAAAACACACGATTAATTAGCCAATGAGAACCAAGGATGGTGGTGGTGGGGTTTGAATGAAAGCGAGTAATTAACCAATAAAAAATGTGGGTGGGGATGGAGGGAACCTGTGTCATCAGCTTACCTGGCGGCATAACCGAGAACATAGCACTACCTAAACATTGAAAATAGAATCTAATACGGAGGGCGCCATCAGCACCACCTATATTATAAGACATAATTAATTATGGCCGCCACCTAGTGGCTAAATCGATAATTTATACACTCGCGTAGGTGATGCAAATGTATCATATGAAATACAATACGGTGGCCTCCAGCGATGTATAAACAAAAGAAAGAAAACATCCAAGATGGCAGCATTCAGCAATTTATAAACAAATAAAAACAAAAAACCAAGATGACCCGATACGACAGAATGGGTATAGGTGAGGGGTGTGGGGGCGGTGGGTGAGTAGGTAGTTCGCTTAACGTATCGTCGACAGCGAGGTCATTAGAGGCGGAGCAAGTTGCACAGGAAGGATTGAGGAAGGAATCGGCCTTGGCCTTTGTTACGGAACCATTTCAGAATTCGCCTGGGTGATTTCGAGAAACCATGGAAAACCGAAATCAGGATGGCCGGACTGGGAATCGAAGCAGGGTCTTCCCGAAAGCGAGTCCAGTGAGTTGCCACCGCGCCACCTCGCACGGTGAGGGGGTTTGGAGGGGGTCAGTCGTTTGCGGAGTGTGGGGTTTGTGGACCTCCGGAAATATGTTCTAATAGTTTTGAAGTAATGTTTTAAATAATTTTTAATTAAATAAAGGTAGAAGTGACATTTTACAAGTTCTTATACATATTATGGATTTTTTCGGAATGTTTATATTGTTTCAGATGTTTTTGAAATATTTTGTAATTTCTGGGTTTTCAAGGTCAATGTTCACCGGGATCGAGGTCAAAGTTCTTGGATAAGGTTAATGGTCAAGGTCAGCTACAGCTAAAATGACCGCCGGGCGACCAGAATGGCAGAGCATGAATATCTCTGATGATCCGATCCCCTTACACCTTGTTCAGGCGTCCCCAATAATTATACTTAGTCGAATACTACAATGGTAATCAGTAAGTAAACATAATGCTTAGTACACTGCTGGCCTTTCGAAATTCATCACGAAGGACGCAACGTATTGATCCGACATTCGGAGACTGCGTGGCATAGGGTAGAATAATGGCGTAATTAATTGTTCGCCGAGTGACACCACGCTGTGAAGCAGTATATAAGTGGAGGTCGGAGAGCAACTGCGATGTAGGGGCTGTATGTTTCGCTGATGTTTGTGTGCACAAACGAATTAGTATGTAGATTCGGAGAACACATCAACCTCACAGACATGTTTCCGCTTTTGACTGCGGAAGTATCTTGGCCTATCGAGATTGTATATTATCCTAATGCGATATTGGTCCTCGGATTGGAAGAGGTTTAACTACAGCGAAGCAGATATGAGATCAGTGGTCGAGGAGGGACGGACTGAGCGATGTGCAGGAAGCCATAACAGCCTTGTCACACTAACAAACGCCAGGGCAGACATCTGGAACGCATGGCGATTGCAGACCATACAATCACATCAAACACTCGCTCGGGATGTTAGGTGTCTGGTACATCAATCTGTGTTCTCACGCACAGTTGTCGCCGTCTAGACCATCGACGCTGCATATCCAGGCACACATTACTGCGGCTGCCACTGAATGCTCACATACTGTAGGTGTCTGTGGCTGCAATGGTGCGTGAAACGTCGGACATGGACTGACGAATATCTTGCCGTAGCCTTCACCAGCGAGTTCCGATTCTACCTGTAGCATGACTAAGGTCGCATTAACCTCTCGCAGCACCGTGGTGCACGGCTGATCGAGTCCTACATAATGCAATGTCATACCGACCTTGCACCTGGAATAATGACATAGGGTGACATTGTATTCCAGTCCCGCTCGTGCCTATTCCACATTGCTGGTACGCTGACCAGCAACCGTTACATAGCGGAGGTGTTGGAACCTGTTGTCGTCCCCTTATCTTAGGGCCAACTTGGGGACATAGGGGAATAGGAAAATGCGCGATCTCATGTGGCACACATCGTCCGACGGCTGCTGGATAGCCACCATGTAACACTGCTTTCCTGGCCTGCGTGTTCACCGGATCTCTCGTTAATCGAAAATATGTGAACCATGGTCGAAAGATGACTGGGTTGTGACAGGATTTCCGCCACTACATCGGATGAACTTTAGGCACACATCAAAGCCACGTGGGTGTAGCGGTGGTTAATTCCGTCAGAAGGGGGTGGGAAGTACTGATTTCCTACAATCCATACGTAATATCGGGCTGCAAGTATAAACATGTCACCCGTGTATGATGGCTACTTTTGTCTAATATATCCGGTTGTGATGCTTCATGATCTTCATGGAATTGCAAGTTTAGTGGCCAGCGGTGTATTAAAGCATCGAGCCCTTTAATGTTATAGCATGTTAGAGTAATATAGTCGCAGATATAGAAAATTCTATTCCATAGAAGAAAATTAGTTTAGAGATTATTTCGGAACCAACAAGGCATGTAATATTTGCGTTGACCTCCTTCGTCACCAGATCTGAATAATATGATAGAACATTTGTAGCCATAACTGAAACGCACAATGGAAGACAATCAACATGACTCCACAATATATACACATTATGTACTATGGGAGGACATGTTTCATAAACAGGATTAGTTGGGATGCAGTTTGAATTTCATGTTAAGTAACCGTAGTTAGAATGATATGTAGGACCGAGGACCGAATACACTGCGCAGGAAAGTATTGTATGAATATAACTGTGTATTCCAATATTAATTAAAAGAGTTGTTTTAAAATTGGATGCTAATAAATATTAACGACCTTTTAATGCAACAGAGAAACTACTCTTCAGAATAAAATACTATAAGAAGTAATTTTAATTGCATTACTTACTTTATGGAACTGATATACTGGGTTTAGTCGTATAATACTTATGGGTTGGATTGACTTCACGAGTATACTAAACTGCACCTTTTTAACCGGTGCAACAGTGTAACATACTTAGCATATATAACTACAATCAAGGCAACGTCCTCCTATCTGTTCAGAACATAATTACTGTGGTACTGTCAAAAGTTTTGAAATGTAGTTACGAACCTTTAAACACGTGAAGTGAAGTTATGAATCTTTGCTATGATTTTATTAATATTTACGTGATGAAATTATCAGTTGATAGACGATATTAACATCCAAAAATAAATACAGATTTAAGCAATGGTCACTGAATGTATCTTCATGGAATTTATCGAATTCACTACGTAGTGACAAATTGTGAATTTCGTTGGCTACTGCCTTGACGTTATGTCTTTTTACTTTCGAGACAAATAACTTTACACAATGCTGCGACTACGGTCCAAGAAAACTATTCTTTAGCAGCTACAGTATCGCCATTTATACACTGCCCACGATTAACGTAGTACAATGTTGAAAGCCCTTCCCACTTTCTTGTGTCTTTCGCCTCATTCAATATCGGTGTTACTATAGGTCCAGTGACTTGTATACATATGTATGTTTATCATGATATTGAGTAAGTATGTTTATCAAGCAACACTGTTAAGTTATTTGCAGAATTAACGTGTTTCTATGCTGCCACTTCTTGTTCAGTGGTAGGCCTGTACAAATTATAGGATTCGATTTTCAGTGGCCATTGGTTTGGAACATGACAATTATAATGCGATGGTGAAACAAAGAACCCGTTTACGTGAGTCGCGGCTAGTATTACAGCAGTACCTCAGCCGGTGCACATGTTAAACTATATGCGGTTGCGGACACTGTCTATTTGCAAAAGCGCGCAAGTTACACCGCACAACCTGTAAACGTAGAACTCCATGAAACAGTAGAACTAGGAGGCAATTGTAATGTTAACAACCTTCTGCTTGTCCATTTAGACTCTACATAGTCACTAGATATCCGTATGGAGTAAAAACTACAAGATTGTTGAAGGTCACACACTTCCTAGCTATCGTGGTATAATTACACTAGAAAACCTTTAAAGTGTGATTTTTAATATGTTTCAAAACTACATTCCTATAGTCATTACGTTGAAAAACGGTAGCGTTGCCGTAATATTTATTTAGGTCAGTAAAACTAAAACAGAAATAAAATTGTTGTGTGTGTTTAATGTTAACGAATATCTGAAAATGCCTTCATAGTTAGAGTAATCTCTGTGTAGTAAATTACTTTACATATAACATATTGTGCAAACTGTAGAAATAATGAACACAGAGCTGAACACAGTAACATAGTGTCTAATAAAATATTCAGTAAAACAAACATTTTGCCTCTGAACAAAACGCGGATTCAAGACAAGTAAATAATAAGTGTGATAATTACTCTCAAGAACTTTAAAATATCCAGTTAACGATTGCATATTTCTGTTTTATATCGCAAATGAACAACTTTCAGGCAACTGCTAACAATCACTGTGAACCGTGACCTATTTATTTTAATGATGCCAGAATGCTGCTGCAAATGTCCCCGTTGCCAAGTCAGATGACTCACAGAGTGTGTGCGTTAGTCATTCTGCGTTGCCTGTTCACGCGATTAGATCGTTTTGGGGTGAGCTCTTCTTCGCTTATTAGTATATGGGTGTATAACAAACTACAGTGAATATACCGTCGACTGTGGTAAACATTGTCTATGGAGATCAGCTGTTGTCTTCGTACCTGGTGTTTGTATTGGGATAAGGTGTTATCGAGAAGCTACAGCGCTCGATGATGTGAGAATGCCGATTGTATCGAGAGCTCGTCCTGTGTACTGCTGCATACTGATAATTGTCAAGAGCAGTTAAATCAATACGGCAACTTGGTCATACACACCACGATCTTTAAAAGGCTAGTGCAACTACTGTACGTCCACTGCGAATGAGCATATGTTGTCTAAATTACCTCAAGATTGGACTATGCGTCTTTCTTCTGCCAGTTCATCCCAAAAACAGATTTTGTTGTGACAATACTAAAAACATTTTCATAATTATTCTATACAAAACCGACATACAGTCTTATTTTAAAATATAGGATCTTAATAAATATAGAAAGTGAAAGCCTCAAGCATAATATCCTAAACTGAGTAATTATTGTCATAGGTCGACAGACCACATGTTTTTAAGTTATGTTTGGTACGTGCAGATTAGTTATATAAGTGTTTGAATTGTATTATTTAATTTATTTCACACGCTATTTTAATTTGAATGTTAATTTTCACACATTTCTCATTTGTAATGGTAACATTTTTAAATCACGTAATTTATGATTTATGTAAACTATTTTTATTTTCTATAATAATTTTCATGCATTATTCTTTGTTTCGACACATTGTTATTTCAATATTGTAATATTATGTTTATATATTTATTGTTGTTCTCAGTAATTACTTTATGATTTTTAAAGTTTAATTATTTACTTTATTCTCGTATTAGAGAGCTTTTAAATTTTGGTTTATTTTATTTTAAGGAGGTCTAGTCGGAAGTAGGCCGCAATTGGCTAGTCTTGAATGGAGATGCCGGAAGGCTTGCTTAGGGGTGGGACTTTCACCATGGATGGTTAATTGTATTTTCGCTAAGATTTCAATCTTAGGGAATCCCCAGCGCCAACATAAGAATAGGTTAGTAATAAGTCTCAGAAATAGTGATTAGGTCCCTGCCGACTATAGCGGAGGGTTGATGACAGGTGTCTAGCTAATTTTATTAGTGAGGTTTGTTGGAAACGCCAGGACACCGATCTCTAGACTCCTGGCGCCATGTCAGCCACATTAGTGCCGCATCAGAATACAGGTTACGCCAATGAGTTTGAGAGTCTGGGTACAGACCTATGTGAAAGACTTCCCTTGTAATCTATTTCTACGAACTTATAGTATTTTCAGAAGAAGATTAACTTATGGAACCAAGGAGGCAGTCGATTTTATCTTCAGGAAACATATTTCCTCGTTAAATTTTTTTTGGGCCCTGGAATAGGCTGTTCATGGTAAAGTGAGCAGTTTTTAAGACCCTCCCAACAGGCATTAACCAATAATAAATATATTGTTTAGCAGACTCAGGCTTTAAATTTTGAGGGTGGGTAAATGTATACACTGTGTATTGGTCACATTGCAATGTTTATATTAAAAAGCAGCAGGAAGATGTAAACGGAATGAAATGAAATATTTAGAAGGGCCTTAAAAGGTGTTCACTTTACCATGAACAGCCTAAAAATAATACTACGATTATCAGCTGTCTTGTCGGTGTCTCATATAGTAAATAAAAATATAATACAAATAAATACATTGACAAACAAAGCGTTACCCTCGCACAAAATAACACGTCTGTGTTTTACTGTTCATATTCGTGTTACTATACACCTCTGTGTTTGCACGGTCATACGGGCGGTTTGGGCATTTAGCGTGCCCCTCCAAAGTCACAGAGATACTTCCTGATTGCCCATGCATTTGTAGCTCTGAAATTCGTCACGTGATCAGTTGAGAACCTTACTGCAGTTTCAGACACGCCTTATGGTCTCCCTTTTTAAACAGATATCCTCTGACAACACACACATTTCGCACATCTTCGGTCCCCATTCGACTCTGGGCATGCGTACCTTCTACGTCACAGGCATATACAACCGTTTTAATACACGGCATCATATATTATGCTAAAGCGTGCCACGCACTTTACTGGCAGCTTGAGTACCATGCTCAGGCGCTTGACGGCGGCGAGACTGAAATCCCGGCGTGTTTCAAAGAAGCAAAGACTCAGGCTCAGGATTTATCGACTAGCGTTTGCCGAGGGAAACATTGACCGTGACTGGTCAGATGTTGTATTCTCCGATGGGTGTGTGTTTTCCTCAGCTAATGATGGGCGAATGCGTGTCTTCAGACCTCGTGGGACCCGACACAATCCGGAATATGTGACCGAGTGCTCTCGCTATGGTCACGCATCTATGGCGTGTTGGGGATGGATGAGTGCACGCGGGATATACGTGTTGCACAGAATCGAAGACTGAGGTACGAATACACGCGGCCTCAATACCGGGCAGTATTTACACATTCTAGAGAACATTATGATTCGCTCGGTGCGACTTTTGTATCCCAACGAGATGCTGTGCTTGCAGCAGGACCATTCTCCGATACACACTTCTCAGAGGGTACAAGAATGGTTCGCAAGGCAAGACCAACTAGAGCTCGTAGATTGGACACCTTACAGTTCCGACTTGAATCCAATTGAGAATGTCTGGTCGGAGACGAAGCCCACGATGGCGGCAAATTGTCCTGATCCACTGCCAGCAAATAAAGATGCTCTCTGGGAGATAGTAGCGGATGCCTGGGATGAAGCAGCTAGTAGCCAACGCTGTGCTACTTCTCTGGTCGCCTCTCTACCACGAAGACTGCGGCAGGTGGTGCAGCATGAGAGATACTGGTCCTCGTATTGAGGTTACATCATCGTCCCTTTTCAGGGCCAAATAAACACACATAATAACGTGACACAAAAAACCAGTTGCACATCACGTTGCATAATGAAAACATTGACATACAAACTAACGGTGCAAGGTGATTTAAAACCCGAAACAGCGGGTGTCAGAACCATACACACGAGACCATCTTTGTTTGTTACATGTGTTTTTCATATGGATGCAAATATATGCTAACAAATAAAATACATTCTATGACACTGTAACATTTTATATTACAACGAAACAAAATACCATAATCAGCAGGAATGAGATTTAAGGTCGAACTTCAGAAACCTAATGGTATTCTATTTCTAACATGACAGTGACCCCAAGCACACTGCGAAATGAATTGTCTACAGCACACCCCATACGCCATACAATACTCAATCACTCTCACATGACCTGAACCCCACTGAAAATCTTCTGGAGGAATTGAAGAGAAGAGAGAGAAAAAAAAAACATTTTTTCCCGCAAAACACAAACGAGGCGTTTCTATCAAATTGTAATTGCATTGGGGCAGACATTACTACAAAACTGATTAATTCAGAGTTAAATAGACTGACGGACGTTGTTCGCAGAAAGGGAAGTTAACAAATAACTGTTGAGTGAACAATAATCAACACTTTGCTGATGTATGTCCAACCTTTATAAGAACTGGAGACAGATGATGTAGTTTTATGCAGTGATGTCGTATTTTATGTTGTTTGTTTTGTGCGTCATATTGTATCTCACTAATAACAGTAAATATGACTGATTACCTCCTTTTCTGCCTTTAGTCTAAGCTTATCTACGAATGTCACTAATTGCTATCTACCACTGTCCTTATACTTCTGTCCGTGACCGCATATACGCGAGGTTTAAGTTGTTCTTGTTTTCAGAGTGAAAACATTCTAGATGTCAGTGATGGGCAGATACGTGTCTATTAAATCTGATATCAGTAGTCTCTACTGGCTTAAAAGTTGTTCAGATTGAATAAGATTTAAAGTAAGGTCAAATTGCGAATGTAACTCATTCTTGTGTTTGAAGAATACCGCGGAAAGCATTTTCAAATAGAACAGGCCCTAATATGTATATACAGTGATGATCACAAATATTCATACATCCTGTTCCTTTCACGACTTATGTACAATAAGCAATTATGTTGACACACACGTATGCGTCCAACTGTATTTTGTATTCCATTTAATCAAATACAACAAATAAACAACATTCCTTATAAAATAAACAAAGTAATATAGTACACAAATATAAATAAATGCACGTTTTCCGAATCAGAAATGTTCATACACTTTCTTATGACGAACGAATGTTTTCGTACATCAACATAAACAAAATAAATTCTCCATTTAATATTTACCATGCCCTCACTTTTACTTCAGAACGCTTCTCAATCGCGCTGGCATCGACTTTACTACCGTTTGTATGATACTAGGAAGGATATTGTTCCACTCATGAAGGATTTTCTCCTTCAAGTCCCGCCGCGTGCTTGAAATATGATGTTTTCGTAGCTTTATGTTAAGTATGCCCAAATATGTTCTATTGAATTTAAGTTTGAGGATTGGGGTGCAGTTTCTACTACACGAGGACAATTATACAGCAGCCATATTCGTGTTGCACAGGATTTACGCTTAGTGCCATTATCCTAATAAAATATGCATTACTACATCGAGTTGTATGGCTTTGGGTGGCAAATGATGTTTAAACAGGTCAATATATTTTTATCGATCCAATAGTCAATTTATAAACATCAGTTCATCTACACCACATGCAGTCATGCACCCTCACACCATAACTAAACCCCCACCATGCTTGACGGTAGGACGAGAATGTTGGGGATTTATATTTTTATTCGATTTTCTCCACAATTTCAGCGGACTGTCATGATCGAAAACCTTGAATTTACTCTAATCTGGAAATATCACGTCTGTCCAGTAATCGTTCTGTAAAGATACCTTCGCGAAGTTAAGTCTCTTCTTATAATTACATTTGCCTATGTACGATTACTTCTGTGGTGTTCTTGCATTATAGTCACTATTGCTGAACACTCTTCTCACTTTCATTTATTACAGTGACTTTGAAAGTATTTCGTATATCTCTTGCAATAGCGCGTGGACTAGTAAAAGATCTCTGACGGATTTGTTTAACAATATAACTTTCTTCTGTACGCGAAAGTACGTTTGGCCATCCACTCCTCGGTTTGTCTCAGCATGTGTGTATCATCTTATTGTACATTACACAGTCGCCTGGATGGGAAGTACTAGGGGAGTCATTAGCGCATATGAAAATATTTGTTACTTGTAACGGTTCGTATGAATTCTTTGGGGTTAAATAGTTTTTTTAAAGACGTTATTTTATGTATGTATGTATGGACTTAACGTGTTTCTCAAACCTGCAATTTACACTTTGTTTTATTCGCTTTGATTTTTGTTGGTAAACCTTTCCTGCAAAATGTTTGAAGTAAGATACAGAACGACGTGGCGTTTGTAAATCATTGATAGGCATTGTATGTCTTTTCTACCTCCCACATCACACGTACAAGGATAGAATACATTCAGTTTAACTGCACAAACCTCCTTGCCAAGAGCCTTTCTTTTGTAAGTTGGCGTGTATCTGTCTATGCCGTGAATGCCTGCATTTTATAGGCCAGTCATGGTAAATTGAGCACTTTTGAAATGCCTTTCATTTGGAATAATAGTCAATAAATATATATTACTTCAGCCTTAGGCGTTAACTTCAAAGTGCGGTATAATATTTACACTGTGGTTATTACTTACATGGCCATATTTAATTAAAAAAGACGGTTAAAGAATTAAAAACAGTTTGAAAGATAAAAGTAACTAGTGCCTCAAAAGTGCTCATTTTACCGTGAACAGCTTCTAGCAGATAATGTACGTATGTCAGCATGCTTGCAAGAAAAAAACGATACTGAACATATTTCCCGATTTCTTTCCGAAGCAAAATAGAGCCACTTCACTTTCAATGTATTTTCGCCGTGGTTATGACAAATATTAACTTGATCTCTTTTTCAGCATGGTCATGAGTAATTAAAACGCCTTACCACTCGCCACGAGCCTCGCAGGGTTAAGTAATGGGCTGCCATAAGTTCCTGAACATTGACTCACACTGATTTGTACACCTGGCAACCCTGCGAGGTTCTCCCTCTCTGTACACTAACCACGTTTGTGGCGTCAGCTCAGCTGCAGCGGCACTTTGATCTGCGAGGGACCCACGTAGACAGGCAGGCTGCTACAACAGCCTGGCCAACTTAGCCTCCGCCATCTAACTACTGTATATGCACTGGCACCTGCCTTGAGCTCTGCGTGTACCGCCCGTAATCATGACACCACATTCTGTATGTTTCTTTACGTAGCCTGTATATATTGTACGTTAGGGAATCGCATTCCTGACGTCGTACACTCCACACAAAACTAAACAATCATAAAGTGTGATGTGTAAATTCATCGCGAATATGAGCAAAGATACGATTTGAACATTATTACATTATAAAGTATCCCCACGCCAGAGATCAGTAAATATTTGTTGTACTGGATGCGAAGCAAGAAGATGACTTACTACCGCATGTTTTAGAGAAGGCAACAAAACATTTTGTAGCGTGATTCCAGTAGAGGTTTTTGTCTGTGGCGTTACCTAAATTCTCTCTCAAGTGGAAGCAAATGTTTGTCCGCCAGACTTATTATTCTCATTGTTTTCTTCTGCGTCAGTGTATGTAGCATGGAGTCAAACTGAACGTTTTTGTTCAAATGGCAGCCCTCCTCATTGCATCGTTGAACCAACATAATCTTATGTATACATCATAGAGCTATATTATTTATGGAAACCCAAAAATAGACATCCACAAAGAATTCTGCGAAACCACGAAAAAATGCAAGGAAACCTAATAGGGTATGCCACCAGTTGTGCTAAACACTTTCTGAATCCATTTAAACATTAACAACAACAAAAAAGAAAAAAGAAAAAAAGGAAACTTTATACACAGCTTATACTATTTAAACCGTTTCTTTATTTTTTCTTATGAGACATTTATTTGCTGTCGCAAACAGTTTATTTCGAAAATTAGTGGTGATGCTAACAGTTGTTTAATAATTCGAAATAAAGGATAATCCCATCATAATTTCTTGATCAACTTGAAACGTTTAGTTCTCTTTCACTTCCATTGAATGTTAAGCTACTTTCCTTGAAAAAAAAGAGCTTATATAATCATGTAAATGTCTGTCTGTCATGTACTGTATGTCTTCTCATAATAATGTTCGATTCTGAGAAACATATTTCACCAAATTCGGTGCACATATTGAACTCAGTAAGGACATCTGATTTTTACAATATTCTGCAAGCCGTTTGCTTAATTTCAGAAGGGTTGTTATTTTAATACAGTAGGGCGCCATTTCATACCAGGGAATTATTTTACTAGGTAAAACCAAATCGTGTATTTTCACAGTTAATAATGTACGTCTTTAATCTAGGAAAGTACGTTCTTATTGGTTCGCCATCGTGAAAACAATAAGCTTTTAGCATTATATCTCGGAAATTACACAACAGATTCATACCACATTTTGCAGGCAACTAGTACCTTTTAGGCCTATAGTAGGCAATGGTACCATATACAACTAAGATTATTGTGGCACTTACTGTATTTTCACAACGGTGCCATACAAATAGTTGTTTTTAAATTTGGCATATACATTTGATATGAAGAAAGTATCGACTAAAGGCATTATTGTAAATATGCCAATAAATAACCATTTTCATTCATCATTTTGTAACATAGCGCACCCATGAAAAAATAAAGTTATTGTATCTTAACACGGAAAAAAATCTACCCATTCCAACCAAAGTTGACAAACAAGAAGTAAGCTGATATGAATTAATTGGTTCAGGCATTTAGCTCTAATTGGTGGCAATATAGACATTTTGATAACTGTTCTGTATCTATGAAACGGTGTGACCAATTTCAAGCAATCTTTGTATACTGTATTTAATACTATGTATGCCGTGATAACATATGTGATTGAAACGGGTAAGAAACATAATTCTGACATGGTGACTATATAAATATTTTAGGTTCATTTGGTATACAGCATGTGGCATACTGTTTTCTGGCCAATTTCAACCAAACTTGATGTGTTGAACCTATCACCTACAAGTACTAAACATGCTGGTACATTGTCTCTTTTGTCTGCAATATTGTAAGGTACCGCTACAACAAGAAAACATATTGTGTCAAATGTCGGGAAACAATAAAACTATTACTACCTAATTTGGAAAACGCTGACCAAATAAACAAATATGTTTTACGTGGGTCGGCCACTTGTTTCTAACATGGCGACGACATGAACGTTTTGATTACTATTCTATAACCACAGAAACGTGTAACCAAGGAACGAAAAAACAGAACAAAAAAGGGGGGGTCATACACTTTTGAAATTTGATACAAATAACACAATATGTTGTAAATAAACCATCGAATAAAATGAGACTATCAGTGCTTAAAACGAAACATGTAATATATTACAAAATATCTGGAATAAATAGTTTCTGGACCGATATTGGTACGTTAAATGTGGTTTGACATAAAATAATACAGGCATTATCAATGCAATTCAGCTTAACTTTCTTTTTATCATTGATAAATTGGGTACTCATGTGCGCAAATATACTGACTCTTAGGGTTTAATTATGTGCATATTCTCAATCATTAAAATATCGACTCAATGAATCAAAAAATTTTTTTAGGACATTTATTCTCTTCATTTATGCTCTATGCAATTACTCGTGCAGAAAAATATGACAGCTGTTTGTTAAAAACCATATTAAATATTTTGATCGGCAGCCAGTTTGCAATTAAATATATTGTGAAACTAAGAGGTTCGAGGGCATTTCGCTTGTTTTCTGACAGCGTTGACAAGTTCGAGTGCCAGATTTTAAAAAAAATTATACGCTATTTCACTTACTCGTCCAAAATGTGCATATTTTCTTCGCTTTATACGATAACTTTTACAAAGTACAGCCCTCTAGGAAACTGGAGAGCGGGGATTGAAGTAACTGTCCGTGGCCTTCTACAATACAGTAGCCCAAACATAATGTGAGTTGCAGGGTTTGTTTCGCTGCTGCATACATTTCCGACCTTAAACGCCATCTCCTCGCTCGTTTAACAGAGCAGTTATGCTCAGGAGAAATCTGTATATTTGACTACCATGGCTATACTAGGCAATCCCGCGGCCATTTTTGCGCTTTCGTACGCTTTAAGTTAACTTAAAACATGTTTGACATGCATGTCAGCCCAAAATTCTAACCAGGTCAGCTTGTACTATTTGCGTTCAAACATTTGACATAAAATGGCATTACAACATTTGACATAGAGGTATTCAAGGAAGCAACATTATTTGCCTTTCTTGCTGACTTAACAAAGCACTAAAATACAAGTTAAATAACTTTAATATGGAGGCTCACGTTTCTCTTGTCGCTTTTGCAATATGATAGGAAAAGTTATTCCTCTAGGAATACCAGCTCGTCAAAAATGGATGTATATTTTTAAAGTTTTTAATCGCTTGTAGGTCTTGTGGTATTGTAATTGTCAGACTATTTGCCTCACACCACGACAAACCGGGGTCACATCCGGATTTTCATATGTAGGAAATATGGCGGGCGTTGCTGTTGGCCAGTGGGTAGTGTCGGGGTACTCCGATACTCAGTTTTCTGTCACTGCCCCATCTGTACCTCTCTTCGCCACTATCAGCTCTGAAGACCTTAATTTTTAAGCGCCGTTTATGTCTCTCTCGTGTCACTGGTGTTAACATACAGCTGTGTTTCACCAACATACAGTATTTCACATCTACATTGATCGTTTAAATAATTACGTACATTTCTTATCTCTGTTCTCAGTTAATGTTGATTTTATGGCCAACGAATGTCATATATTACTTGCAGATGCCATTTAAGCATGACGTGAAATACGGGTTCTGTACGTGCCTTACAAATTTACCTGTCCTGTTTCAACTTGTCAACTGAATTATGATTATGTTCAGAACCATGAGTCTTTGTGGGAAACTTTTTTCTTATGAAACTCGCAAATACTCAGCTTCAGTTAATCTTGTGATCTGTGACACAGAGGCTCCAGTTCCCTTGTCAGTGTTAATACGTCCAGCCTACAATTAAATGTTTGGTGAGCAAATAAAAACAAATAACAAACAAGCAAAAGAGAAAAGATATGACATGAAAAATTATATACGAAATAATATCATGTATTTGCATGTTGTATGTTTTTGTTCATATAATCGATAAGTGTAACTACGAATAATACATTATTAAAAACAATCTCAACATGTTTGCACCCTAAACTTTCTTTCCAAAAATATTTTTCCCGAACAAAAAATGAAGTCAATTTTATTTCGTAAGCGGTAATTTGTTTGAATAAATAAGCCAAGTGGATTTTTTTTTAACAAGGCGTGCCTAGTGCCGAGACAAATAGAACAGACAGTCAGGTGGTTTCCTCATTCAACCGCTTCATAGTCCGCCTGGCTCTGTGCGGTTGCCAATGCTTGCAGCTCTGTCTACTGCTCGCGCCAGACATCGTGGCCCTGTTGAGCACCCTCGTCCTTCAATAATGCAATGGACACGGACGGGCGCTGCAACGGCTAGAAAATACTAACTGCACGATTATCTATACTCGTTACTAAAAGCATTTTCAAAGGTTTCCCTGCCTCCCACCGAGGCGAACCGGGTACAATCTCCGGCCGGGTCACCGGATTTTCGCAAGTGGGATTCATGGAGGACGATGTCGGTCGGCGGGTTTTCTCGGGGATCTCTCGTTTCCCCCGCCCCTTCATTCCGGAGCCGCTCCATACTCATCTAAATCACCCTCATCGGCTCTCAAGACCTCGCTGTTAATGGCCGCCCAAATCTCTTCACTCACTCCAAAGTTTCCGTTGGATGCTTTCACCTTAAAGCCTGATTGTGTTCACATTCACACCGATCACGCCAAACGAAACTATCCAAATGTAAACAGATATTCAGCATTGCCGTATTAGTGCATGGATGAAAGCTCATTTTAAGAATATAGGATTATGATGTAAATGCACGACAAGAAACTAGAAGTTAAGTATATTTTTACTTTATTGTTTGGCAATAAGAAAATATAGCAAATGTGTTATGAAATAGGCCTAATTTTAAATTTATCTCAGAGGTACGTTTCTGAAGGAAAGACTGCACACTTGTTCAGTACCCTGCACATAGAGACGATGACGCATGTGTGATGCGCACGCCTGGGTCGTTCTCAGCGTCTCGCCTTTCTGGACAAAATACGTCCTTGTAGGCGGAATGCTTAATGAGCGAGAGAATATATTTGGGCGGCTCTTAACACCGAGGTCTTGAGAGCCCTTGAGGGTAAAGCGAGATGAGTATGGAGCAGCGCCGGAATGCAAGAGTAGGGGAAATGGGAGCTCAGTGAGAAAACCCACCGACCAGCGGCATCGTCCTGCACGATTCCCACATGCGAAAATCCGGATGTGACCTCGTCGGGAATCGAACCCGGTTCTCCATTGTGGGAGGAGAGTTGTCTAACCATTACACCACGACGGCCCCAGGAACGCTTAACGTTCACTATCGGATTATAGTTGTTATGTCTTACATATGCAATGACATCGTAACAATCAATTTGTACTAACATGCTAAAACCAAATTTTTTACGTATATTGATATTAACGCTACCTTTTTAAACGTTCATGTCTGCCTAAAAGCGCTCACTTTAAAGAATATTTTATTAAAAGGAATAAAAACAATGTAGCTGAAGAAACCAGTTTAAAAGAATAGCCGAAAACATGACTTTGCTATGTCATGAACTGAACATAATGCAAGAAAATTATCTCTAATATTTAGGTGCGAAAATATTTCAAAATGAAACGACACTGCACGCTCAGATGCACGTATATTTGTACGAGAATGACTGAAGGCTTTACAAATTTCCTATAGGATTGTTTGGCCTAGTTACGGAGCAGACATGTATACGCTTGCTCGACCAGGTCCGGGTCAGCATTCAAGAGGCAAGCTACTGTCTGCGCCAGACGTTGTGGCTCTTGTATGAACGTGGGTGCGGGGGTTTGTTGGTGAGAGGTGAAACAACTACGTACGCGGCTCTGGCTTTGTAGTGTCCGACCTAGAAACATTACCCCATCACATGCATATTTAACTGCAGATTTAGTTTTCAGTAGATGCCAGTGAAAATGTTGGAATATATAAAAAGGCAATCTATAGAAGTGAAAGGGAAGTAGTAAAATAGTATGAGTAAGTATTATGACCGCGAGACTAAATAGGTATAAGTGTTAAGACATACCTATCAGCAAAGTAGCTGATACGGTTGCCAACAATTCTGGCATCAGTAACAGGTTTATCCAATGAATAATGAAGGCTTGTGGTATAATAGTCCATATATATCGCCTTGTTCTATATCGCGAGTAATGTATGAATATAGTAAAGATAAATTCACCATATAAAAAATTGCAGGAACCTGTGCCTACCAAAAGACATAAGGTGTAATGGCCAAATCGCCTTGTTCGAGGTCACACGCGATAATTTCAGTGATTTGAAAAGGGCAGACAACTATACATACAAGAATTCTAAAGCATGAATTCTTGTTCAAATTTTTGTTTTCAATGTTATTCAAGGTTATGGGGCCAAGGTCAAGGTTGTCTGTATCTAAAATGATGGTAGTAGTTTGTAATGTAATATGCTTGCTGATTTTTATGTATTTTATTAAGAGTGTTTGTTTTCAAGGTCATTCAAGATCATGGGGTTAAAATCAACATAGTCTGCATATATTAGTGGTAGTGTTAGTATTGTAGTGTGCTTGTAGACTTTTATTTTTTTTAAATCGAGTTTTGGTTTTCAAGGTCATTCATGGTTATGTGTCAAGGTTAAGGCAGTTTGTACATAATATTATGGTAGTAGTCTGACATGTAATATGCTTGATTACTTTAATGTATTTTATTCCGAGTTTTTGTTTTCAAGGTCATTCAAGGTCATGATGTCAAGGTCAAGGTAGTCTGCATCTATTATGGTTGTAGTAGGTAGTATTGTAATGTGCTTCTTGACTTTTATGTACTTTTCTCTAGTCTATGTTTTCAAGGTAAGTTAAGATCACGAAGTCACAGTCAAGTCACCTGCATTTAATATGGCGGTATTAGTTAGTTGGAATATGCTTGTTGACTTTTGTGTATTTCTTCTTGAGACTTGGTTTTCAAGATCATTCAAGGACGAGGGTACTACATCCAGTATGGCAGTGGTAGTTTGTAAAGAATTATGCTTGTTGACTTTTATGTACTTTTCCTCGAGTTTTGGTTTTCAAGGTCATTCAGTGACATGGGTTTGAGGTCATTGACTCCTGCATCCAACATGGCGGACAGGTGATATATACTACGATGGTTGTTGCCTAACAAGATGGTGGCTGCTTACCAAGATGGTAATCCCTTGCACCTAACAAGATGGTGGATGTGTATGGGTGATGGGTGATCTCTGGAAAATTAATTTGTTAATACATTTTTAAACGATTCTTAGTCATTTTGTAATTAATTTTTAATAATAATAAAAATTTATATATTTTTAAAATGATTTTTAATGCATTTTTAATAATATATTACGTAGTACATTTTTTTTAAGTTTCATAAATAACGTTTTAATAAATTGTTGATGATGCATTTTCAAATTTTTTAATATTTTTGATATAATTTTTTAGTACTTTTAATATCATTTTTTGGGATCTTTTTACAATTTATTAGAATTTTGTCGAATTTTTTATATTTTGGAATTTTTGGGTCAAATGTCTATGGTCAAGGGCAAAGGTCCTGGTCCTGCTGTCCTGACCCTTTTTTCCAGTGGTCCAGTGTGGTCTGTTCAAATTTGTAATTTACTATTTGTTCCTCAGATCTGATACAGGCTAGTTCATAATTCCAAAGGTTTCACCACTAATTTACATTAACTGCATTACATATAATGTGTTGGAATTATATTCGGACAAATCTAATGGGCGGGGGGAGCCTGCCGAACATACCCGAAGTGGGACATATAAATATTATCAGCTACACGAGATCGCTCATTTTTTTTCGACGAGAATTCTGCCTGCGTGCAAGAGCAAGACAAGTCTCATGACAGGAAGGCGAGCTGATCTACTGCAGTGCTGCACGCGGCACTCTGCGCTTCCTGTCGGTCGGATGTTTTGCCACACACGCACACACACGCACACGCACGCACGCACACACACACACCCAACCAACCCCCCCACACACACACACACACCCACGTACGTACGCACGCACACACACACACACCCAACCAACCCACACACACACACACACTCACGCACGCACGCACGCACGCACACACACACCCATCCACCCACCCACACACACACACGCACACACCCACGCACGCACACACATACCCACCCACCCACACACACACACACGCACGCACACACACACACCCACCCAACCAACACACACACACACGCACGCACGCACACACACACACACCCAACCAACCCACACACACACACGCACACACACGCGCACGCACGCACACACACAGAGTTGTCACCGAAGTGGCAGGTGAGCTTGTGTTCACGTCATGGTTGTCTATGTACATACATTGAACAGTTTCGTTTAGTAAAGAAAAAAACTCTCGAGGTGAGACCGGGATTCAAACCCATACTAGCACTACGCCTTAGCGACGTCGGATAAAGAGTCTGCTGATTGAAATAGCAGATTTTTTAAAATGCACATAGGTTATATAATGGAGAACGTGTGGAAATAAGTGTTTCAAGTTTTATAGCTTTCCTTTTCAGTTTCATTTCGAACTTGTTTTACTAGGATGTTTAAATTGTTTCTAAGAATCAATAAATCCACTTTAAAAATGCCCTTAGAATTCCAATTGTCATAAAAAATAAAAACTTACTCTCGATCTGTATTTTCTAACGAGGGCAATCAAATGAGTAACTAAACCAATATACAAAGGTGTTTCAACCAAATAGTTTGCTAACAGTCTAATTTATTCTTAATACAATCGATTATTTTGTTTGAGGAACAAAATTAATTTGTTGTTTTACAAGATTTGTGTACTTACCCAAATATTTTGTTGAGGCAACTAAATATAATTTCGGTTCTATACAAACAAATATGTTGTTGGCTTTTCACTTAGTGCAGTACGCAGTAGCCAGTCATATGCAAGGTTCATTCCCAGACCATCGCGCAACCTATGAGTGTGTGGGGACGCCCTCATCAAAGGGACCGCCACGACATATTGTCTCTTCAGAGTGAAGCGGAGAGACTCGGGCTGCTCGTAACACTGAGGTCTCGAGAGCCGATGAGGGCGAAGTGAGGGGACTATGGAGCAGCGCTGGAATGCAAGGGCGGGGGGAACGGGAGATCCCCGAGAAACCCCGCCGACCGGCGCCATCGTCCGGCACGATTCGCATATGCGACAATGCGGGGGTGAATGCGCCGGGAATCGAACCCGGTTCGCCTAGGCGGGAGGAGAGTAGTCTAACCACAATGCCACAGCCTTCTTCGCCTCTGCGTACGTATATATTCTGTGACCAATTTTAGACTAACTTGAAGATATCGTCAATACCTGTTATATCCCCGGTGCTTTGAATAATGTACGCAAGAATCAGTGTGTTTAATGTTTTTTGCGAGCAGTGCACCGACAAGAGATAGCTTCTATGGATAAGTAAATATAGCGAGAGACAATGTCTTGAAGAGCTGTAGGAAAAGACGAAGCTCCTCGGTGCAGGATACAGGTTGGAAATTAATTTTAATTTACCACACACGTAAACAAAGTGAACAGTTTCTTATGTTTAGTTGAGACGTGCTGAAACTCCGTGAGTGAACTCTCCGCAACAAACACGCAAAGTTTACGAGAAGCGTATCTCGAGTGCGGGGGATGAATCTCACTGCCCGGAACGTCGTAAACATCCAAGACGTTTCTTTCTACACTTTCGAATTCGGCGCTCGTTCTTGTATCGTCCCGCGTCTGACTAGAACATATTCCTTCATCCTTACTTTGTCCACCCTTGCCTTACGTTCTGTGACCTACCGTCGTACATTTTTCGTTGCACTATTTTTATTTTTACTAGAACTCGCGAGAGACGGAATTTTTACTTCATCTTGTTTATTTTGCCTTTCGTATTATTATTTTTATTGTCTACGAACTTTATAACGAGGAGAATATTATTTATTTCACGCCTGTCTCAGAGCAGTGGATTTTGTTTCTACATTTTGTTACTTTTATATTTTGGAATAAATGAAATAAATAAATATATATATATATATATATATTCTTATATATTCTTATGGTTATGTTCGTTTACGTTGGCTCAGGTGGAATGGAGGAATGCGAGTTAAACTAGAAACTTCAATGGTTCAGGAATGCGAAGTTGGAACTCCATACTTGTTAGAGAGCCTTTTCAAGGTCAGTTCTTCTCAGGTTAGGAACAAAATGAATTTTACTATGGGAGAGTTTGGTATTCGAAAAATTTCCGCCGTTAGGTAAGCGCTAGTGTTTTAAAGAGGTCACTTTTAATTATAATTTTAAGCCAGGTGGTTAATAAAAGAGAAATATTACAGGAAATTAAGCAGTTATTTTATATTTGATTTATTATTATTGTAATTAATTTTTTGTTAACGTAGAAGATAGAAGAAAATTCAATAAACAGGCGACACTAGAGCTTACCTAGTGGCGAAAATGTTAGGTTGCCAAGCGAAAAACATTGAGCTAACCAACATGAGTAGAATGAACCCTAGCCTTGTTACCGCTGTCTGCCCCATTTGTTAACCCGAGAGGCATTTCGTGAATACTGCATGGCTTTCCTCCCACGTGCTTAGCCGGCAGTGGCGCCAACTAAACAAGAATATACAACGAACCACTGCAGCTCTAGTAGCGCCTGTGTTTATTATTATACTCTGCTTTCTTCTTTCCGCCGCCGAATACGGAGGTAGTGTTGGTGTCCATTGCAACTCCAGCGGGCGGATTAAAATAGCGCACCCAAACACGCTACGTTGTTATGAGAAGGTTTCCAAATGTAAAATATCTTTGCAGCAGCGTTGTTCCCGCTAGTTTTGCTGCTGCGAAAAAGACGATGGTGCAAGCCAAGGTTTATTATCTCTGAGAAAGAAAAATTGCATTGCGAATACCCACGTGCGTTAAACAGAATGTCCGTCTTTATTTGTTGGCATAATAAACTTCTAAAACTTTAGCAATATCTGGACGAAACTGTAGCTAAGTTAATTTCTGAAACCTTAATTTAAATATAGTTTGAAATTTAACTAGAACACGTTTGTGTTTATTTCCATTGTATCTTTCTGGTTGTTTTATCAGGTTAACCATATCGTGAGTTTTTATTTCTTAACTATTGTTTTTAATCAGAGAAGTTCGTTCAGTTATACGTTCTTCGCTGTTTTGTGTTGGTAGTATTTTCTCCTCATGCTATCTAGTTTTATCTTCCTTTAGTAGATAAAGACAATACAGTTAATGTATGAATAAAATCCTGAGAAACAATTTCCAGTAAACATTTATAAACAATAACTCAATAACGCACTTATTTTTTTCAAAACCTTCAATTGGTCTTGGGGAAACTCCTTCCAGAATCTAGACGCCAAAATATGTATATATTTTTTCCCCTGAAAGGAGATCCTGATGGGTTGGTATTATACCTCGGAGTATAACGGGGGTTTAATTTTTTTCTAAGCTCAATGTGTATAGCATGACAATGAGCTCGAGAAAAAAAAATAGGATGGGTAGGCTCTCTTTAAGGCCACAATTATAATTGCAAGCATATTTTATATATCCACAGCCATGAAGTGTGCCCCATAGTCTCATAATTTACATTTGGAATTTAATCGCACCTTCACCATAAAACTTCTAAAACCAGGGGGAGGGTGCGGAATATCATACCGCAACACAATGAAATGTTTAATTAGTTTTTTTTTTACAAACAAGTAAATTTAAGTAGAGTAAAATTAAAAGGTGATTACAAATACACGGATATTATCGTTTTGAGTTCAATACTTCCACCAATGCGGAGGCTATAGATGTAAGAATCGATACAATACCGGATACTTTCCACTGGTTCACAGTCTATTTATAATTACTGATCTTAGATCAATGAAACAAATATTGTAATATACCTACTGCGAAGTGTTGAAATGAGTAACATTTAGACATTCTTACAGCAGGTTTCCAGCTATGACAAATTTCATTAGTAGTAGGGAAATAGCGAATCGGGGACAACGCCACCCAGCACAGGCGCAAGGCGCCAACCACTGCCGTATTGAATTTCCCTTTTTTTCTCTTTTTTCTCAAAATATCCATTTCTCCCAATGAATGAATTTGGGAGGATAGTTTTTACCTTCGACCTTCACCTTTGACCTTGACCGTGAGCCTGTGCTCATTACCTTGGATGACGGTGAATACAAAAAAAAATACGAAAAAATATTAAAAATCACCAAAAAATATATATAAAAACTTAATTTTTTAAATTACTATTTTTAATTATTTGAAGATATACATGTAGGAGATCCGGGGTTCGATGACAAGTGGATCGACTAAGCTCCCGGCATGACTGACCCTCAGCAGTGTACACCTCATCAGCCTTTTCAGATATTTCCTTGACACATGACCTTGAAATCATTCATGTGACCTTGAATGATCTTGATAACAAAAAATCCCCAAAATATCCAAACATTCCAATAATTTCCCAAAAAACCTCGAAACTTGACTCAAGACTTGAGACTCAAGACCCAAGATCCAAGACACCTTGACTCAAGACCCTGGATTCAACACTCTGGATTCAAGACCCTTGACTCAATACACTTGACTCAAGATTCAAGACCCTTGATTCATTAACCTTGACTCAAGACTCAGGACTCAAAATCCTTAAAAATACCCTTAACCATTAACTTTGAACACAAATAAATCCTTAAAGTTCTAAAAAAAATTACTAAAAATTCCTAACAATTTACAAAAAACAAAAAAGGGCAATTATTACTTCGATGTTCTCACACATTTTACCATCGAGTTTCCTTCAACAAGTTGTGTGAAGTAGGCAGAAGGCGTCAATAACGCTCGTTATATTTCCCAAAGACCCGAATGAATTTGTTGATAGACTCGACTTGCAAAAACACGGAGATCTCTCACACATTGTTGAGCTATCTTCAATAATCAATAAACTGAAGAATCAGGGTTATATCAGATGAGACTGTTTGCTAGTATCCATGACCTGCAAACATATGAGAAATGTAAAGATGGAATGTTAAAAATTATTACAATGGAAGAATGTATATAGTAAGTAAATAAATAAAATTCACGTTTTTAGCAATGCGTGTATAATTTCTTATACAATGCTTTCTGTTTGTCTAAATTACGTATTAATTCAGTGGTGTATACATTCAATTGAGGGTCTGATTTAGATCAAATTATGTGAGTGCATGCAATAGGGGTGCTAAAGATCAGTTAAAGTAATATACCCTACTCGGGTCGTTTCAAACCGACTGAGTTCTATATGGTGGACGAACGAAATGAGGGGAATATTTTTTAGTAAAGTTTTTCAACTAATTGGTTGTCCTGGTCAGTTGGTCTGGTAAGTTGGGTTGGTAAGTTGGGTTGGTAAGTTAGTATGACCCTTTTGTATGCACGGTTCTGGTACGAATGGTTTGCGATGAATATGCGAAGATTTACTGCGCAGAGGTTAGCTATGAGTCTCTTGTAAGGAGACATTTTTCCAGATTTTCCGTCATCGTTTAATTGTGTAGGTGGGTGGTATGGCAGGTTAGTATTGCCGGTGTTCTAACAAGTTTTACAGGAACTGGTCTCGTCAGGAGTTAGTTTTGGGTTAAATCAGTCTCGTCTGGAACCAGTATAGATGTTAGTCTTTGGTGTAGGTAGTCTTGGGTGGTGATAGTCTTTGGTGGAGGTAGTCTTTGGTGGAGTTAGACTTTGTGGAGTTAGACTTTGTGGGGTTAGTTTTGAGTGGTTACTCTTGGGTGGAGTTACTCTTGGGTGGAGATAGTCTTGGTTGGAATAGGTCTTGGTTGGAATAGGTCTTCCTTGGAATAGGTCTTGAGTGGAGTCAGTTGGGTGGAGTTAGTCTTGGGTAGAGGTAGTCTTGGGTGGAGGTAGTATTGGGTGGAGGTAGTCTTGGGTGGTGATAGTCTTTGGTGGAGGTAGTCTTTGGTGGAGTTAGTCTTGGGTGGAGTTAGTCTTGGGTGGAGGTAGTCTTGTGTGGAGTTAGTCTCTGGTGGAGGCAGTCTTGGTTTGAGTTAGTCTTTGGTGGATGTCGTCTTGGGTTGAGTTAGTCTTGGGTGGAGGTAGTCTTCGATTGAGTTAGTCTTGGGTTGAGTTAGTCTTTGGTGGGGGTAGTCTTGGGGGAGTTAGTCTTTGGTGGAGGTAGTTTGGGTGGCGTTAGTCTTTGGTGGATGTAGTATGTAGCCTTGGGTTGATATAGTGTTGGGTGGAGTTAGTCTTTGGTGGCTGTAGTCTTAGGTTGTGTTAGTCTTGGGTGGAGTTAGTCTTGGTTTAAGTTAGTCTTTGGTGGAGGTATTCTTGGGTGGAGTTAGTCTTGGGTGGAGTAAGTCTTTGATGGAGGTAGTCTTGGGTCGAGTTAGTCTCTGGTGAAGGTAGTCTTGGGTTGAATTAGTCTTGGGTGGAGTTAGTCTTGGGTTGAGTTAGTCTTGGGTGGAGATAGTTTTGGGTGGAGTTAGTCTTTGGTGGTGGTAGTCTTGGGTGGAGTTAGTCTTTGGTGGTGGTAGTCTTGGGTTGATTTAGACTTAGGTGGAAGTTGACTTGGGTGGAGTTAGTTTTTGTGCAGTCAGTCGTGTTAATGGGTATGGTCCCTTGATGTGACCAGATATTAATTGACAGTTGTATGGACTGTGATTTTTCTCGCTTTTTGAGTTCAATGTCATTGGGTTAAGTTTTAGGTCGACTACCAACAAGGTGGCTTAATCTGCATCTCCTCTGGTTAATTAATCGATAATTAATACACTAGCATCATCTAGGTACTGAAAATTAAAATAAAAAACAAATGGTATAAACAAGAATTGTTGCACATGATGGAATGAGCAAGGGCGAGGGAGGTGGAGACGTGTCGACTAATAAATCAATGAGAATCATTGGTAGCGGGTTGAACACGTGTGAGTAAATAACCATTAAAAACACTTTATGGTGTTGAAACTAGCCCAAGTAATCGACCAATGAGAAACATTGGTCGAGGGATTGGAGAGGAACCAACTAGTTAACCAACGAGAAACATTGGCAATGGTCAGTCGTCTGCTGGATATTGTACAGAGGAAACGCCTTAAAATGAAGTTTTTATAAAAAAAATTAAATAATTTTCTAATATATTTTTTTTACTTATTATAAAAATATTTTAATTTTGAATGTTCAATATTTTTTTGGATTTTTTGTATTTTTTTTAATTCTTAGGAATTTAAAAAATGCTAAGGAATCTTTTAGAATTTTTATGGTTGTTTCGATTTTGATGTTAATAGTCAATTGGTATAGGCTCAAGTGTCTTGGGTCAAGAGTTTTGAGTCGAGGGTCACAAGTATTGAGTCCAGGGTCTTAAGTATTGAGTCCAGGGTCTTAAGTATTGAGTCCAGGGCCTTGAGTCTTGTTACTTGAATCTTGGGTCTTGAATCTTGGGTCTTGAGTCAAGTTTCCAGAGTTTATGGGAATTTGTTAGAATTTTTTTGGGATTTTTTTGGGTATTTTTTGTGTTCAAGGTCATTCAAGGTTATGGTAATGAGATCAAGGTCATATACATCTAACATGGCTGACGAGGTGGACACCGGGTGATCTGGTGAGGGTCCGTCTTGTCAGGAGCTTAGTCGATCAACCTCTCATAGAACCCCTGACCTCATATATGTACTGTGTATTTATAAATAATTCTCCATTCTTTTTTTTTTTTTTTTTTTTTTTTTCAAAATTTTTAGAATCCATTATAAATTTTTTGTGGAAATGTAATTTTTTTGTAATTTTTGGGTTGAAGGTCGTCCAAGATCATGGGCCCGGGTGAAGGTCATTGTCAAAGGTCAAGGTCGAAGTTAAAGAAAGATCCTCCAAATCCTTCTAATGGATCGTATTTGCAAAGAAGTGGCTCGTTTTTGAAAATTGGGGATCGGCGCTTTTTGAGGGACGAATGGGAGATCTTAAATGGGGTGAAAATAATTTTTAACCGAAAAATGGTCCATTTCGAAGGAAGAGAAGGAAATTTTGGGATAGAAAAGGGAAAAAAGGGAAATTCAAGATGGTGGCGGTTGACGCCTTACGCCTGTGCCGTGTGCTGTAGCCCCCGATCCGCCAATTCCCTACTATTTTCAGTGTTTCGTAACGAGTGTTCCACCAAAAAAGAAAATCGAAAAACTTTATTTTAAAGTGAACTCACAATATTACTTAGTTATATACTTAAACTATATATGTCTACTGGCTTGGTAAAAAATTTTGAAACCAACCTTTGAAAAAGAAAATACTTTACTCATAGGTTTGTGGAAATCAATGTTCGGCCTGGCTGGCGTACCGAGCGTTTGGGTTGTTAACAGCTGATTTTACACATTTGAAAGCCCTGTTTCGGATATATTTATCTGGCCATTTAATATTCCTTCACCGTGATGGACTAAAATATTTTCCTCATGTGTCGTTAAATAGTACCTTTGAATATGTTAAGGCTCTGTTTCACACCCAGGGTTCAATTATTGGTTTTAATTCTATTTTTCTGGTATAGGGACACTTATTTTGAAACTACAACTATGTCTCTCTGACAATATAAATTACCGTATAGAAAAAAAACATATTTTCTGAAACTTTGTCACGTAATTATGACGTAGTAACTGCAGCATTATTTTAAAATTATTATTTGGTTCTTGCCGTTTCACAATTACGAGATAACACGTGGATATGGTTTTGTAGTTAAATTTTAACGCAAGTTTTGAAATGTAAATGCTCTGTAAAAAATATATATTTAATATATTTCATTTAATATGATGTTGTAGCACAATTATTGAACTAAGCATGGCTGCTAAAACAAAGGCCCTTTCCCCATAGGAGTTAATGAAGTTTCCATTGCGTTAACTTTACGTTGTCGTTATGATCACGTATGGATGACGCAGAATTGTATTCACATTAAATTAAGTGCGAAGTAAAGTTAACATCTCAATTTGAGAAGTTGACCTTTCGTTAACATAATATAAAGTATCAGGCATTCCGGTTCAATAAGTTATCATGTTCTTACCTTCTTTTATGTTTTGCACTCATTGAATTTCTAACAACGTCCGTCTGGAGAGTATATTGTGCTATCCCACGATTGCAACAGATGTTTCAGTTTCGCTATTGTGTATATGAACGATTCTGGAATTAAGGAAACTCTATGTGCGCAAACTGGCGTCAGTTTATGTGAGAGATGGAGGTATTATTGGCACGTCGAGGGAAATGTTTTAAATGATAGCTTCTCATGCGTACATTTACTTACAAATATCAAATACATACACCGGCAGTTTTCAGATCTCAGATACAGCATATTTAGTATTACAGAATTAAAACTTATATCAGACGAACCTCTCTCAATTTTAGTGTACACGCAACCACGATTTAAGTAAAACATAATTTGACACAGACTGTACGCAAAGGTAACATGTCGAGCAATCCATATTAACTTCAACACGAATCGGCCTTTACCACCGTCAATTATTAAAAAAATATAGGTAGGTGCATAAAACAGGAAATAAAATGAATGAATTTTATGACTGCGTATTTAAACAAAAATTTCGCACGAAACTGCTTTCCCAATATCGGTGGAATATAGAGGATGACAGAATAGAAGACAATTCGAACGCATGGGAAAGTACGATTTATAATAATTTGCATTCTTCTATTTTGTAATAACAATCATGATGCAATGATGTTCAGATCTCACAAAAAAGTGTTTTACAAAAATTTTTCAACTGGCTCGAGATCGTTACCAGCAAGCTGTATCATATTGGCCCACAGAAATCAATAAGAAGATAAGAATTTGGATTTTTTTCTTTTTGTATTTAACTGTACGAAACTTCGTGTTTATGTATGCTGCCTTTTTATTTTGTTTTCCCGGTGAAGAAAAAAACCGGAGGAAGAATAAAAGATATCGTGGGTTTTACTGTACAGTTTCTTGTACGAGGTCTCAAACCTTCGCCATTGTATTGTGTATTAAATTGTATCGTGTTTCAGCACATCTCGTCAAATATTTGGTATTTCAGGAACGCCAGATTATTCAGGACATGTGATGAATGAATCGAAACAGGCCGTGACAACCACAGGCTACTTGCAAGTCCCGCCGTTGTCACCCTGGCGCGTTTTTGTATGCACTGCCCAGTGTATAACAATGCAACTTTAAATCCTGTCTTCTTTGAATGTGCATAATCATCTCCTAAACGAAAGAAAATCGGCTGACGTACTGGTTCGCTGAATTCAGAAAGAATTCAACATATCCCCTAGCAACTAGAACATTCTGGAAAATATCTGTACCAACCCTGGGAAATGCTCAGCTTCATGTTCAGCAATAGCGATGTTTGAGATTTATTTATGCATTTTAAGACGAACTGTAAAACCGCATTTTAAGGACATAGAAATGTTAGTCCGTCAGGAAATATTCTGATGTCTAGGTACGTAAAATGAGCAAACAACTGGATAAATGGGTCATTAATATTGAAACCTTTTACACTGCACACATGTTACAAGCTACATGATACATCCTTTTTAGTTAAGGTAATCCGTACTTTCCCATAAACATTTATTTTAAAGTAAATCATAAACGTTTTACAACTTACCCAAGTTTAATTCATAACATAAGGGCTCAAGTTCGAAAAAAAAAAAAAAAAACCTTGATACGTTGGATGGCCCATGTACAGCGCAATACTCCTACACGTCCCTGTTTGACTGGCCTCGCTCGAAATAAACCTTGATACGTTGGATGGCCCATGTACAGCGCAATACTCCTACACGCCCCTGTTTGACTGGCCTCGCTCGAAATAAACCTTGATACGTTGGATGGCCCATGTACAGCGCAATACTCCTACACGTCCCTGTTTGACTGGCCTCGCTCGAATAAAACCTTGATACGTTGGATGGCCCATGTACAGCGCAATACTTCTACACGTCCTTGTTTGACTGGCCTCGCTCGAAATAAACCTTGATACGTTGGATGGCCCATGTACAGCGCAATACTCCTACACGCCCCTGTTTGACTGGCCTCGCTCGAAATAAACCTTGATACGTTGGATGGCCCATGTACAGCGCAATACTCCTACACGTCCCTGTTTGACTGGCCTCGCTCGAAATAAACCTTGATACGTTGGATGGCCCATGTACAGCGCAATACTTCTACACGTCCTTGTTTGACTGGCCTCGCTCGAAATAAACCTTGATACGTTGGATGGCCCATGTACAGCGCAATACTCCTACACGTCCCTGTTTGACTGGCCTGGCTCGAAATTTTTCACGCCACGCTAACTGAAAACCTGTCCACCGCTATGTGTGCGTGCGACGTAAGAAATATTTCACGGCATTTTTTTTTACCTAAAATCGCATCTACTGGACTTTAAAACTGAATAAAGAAGGAGTGTTTTCTCACCTTATGTAGACTTGCAGTGCGATATCGACGAACATGAACGAATGCGTGAGATCACGGTAAGATTCGTCAGCAAGGCGATCGCGGTTGACCGGACTGTAAGCCAGCACGTGCTGGTCTGGCAGCATGGCTGTCTGTAGTTCCCGCCCGGCTCGCAGTGGAGCGCTGAGGTCGCTACGCGCTTAGGTGGCGCGCCACAAAAATGAGCGCGTTGAGAGCGCGTAACTCCAAGAAATAAATGTGTCCAAAACATGCCATTGTTTGTTATTGGTTGAAATTTAAATCGTAACCCCCTCTACTTGATGCAACCCTTCCTAGATTTAAGTATAAATACCCCAACAGCAGCCTTCGTCATCAGAGAATTCGGTTGCTGGGGACTGTCATGGAAATAAGCTAATGGGCCCGGATGCACCAACATCTTCCCCGATCTGAGATCAAATGATCCTAGTTCCGAACCAGGATACAGTTTGATTTTGGTTCCAATGTAAAAGTGTTGCACCAACGAAATTTCATAATTCTGGATATTCGATTCGTCGATTTTGGTTCCAAAGTGAGAGATCGAGAGTAAAAATGACAAATTTAGCCTTTGGTTCATAATATATGACGTCATGGAAGTAAGCGTATTTTTCACTATAGATAGAACTATATGCGCAATGTTTTAGCTGTTTTAAGTGAATGATCTCGGATCGAGATTTCGAACCGCCAATTTCGGCTGTTTGAAATGAACTTCATCTCGATCTCTAGTCCAGCTCCGAACTCGAACGGTGCAACAGTTTTCTGTGTCGATCTTAGGTCCGATCTGGGATCGAATTTCGAACCACGATAGTGCAGCCGGGCATAAGTGTTTCCACTCAATATATAGCCCTTCAAGCTGTAAAAAGTAGAAATGACTTTGTCGCCCTGATTTGCTGCAGTTATGTCGAATTTTTATAAAAATCCAAACAGAATTCATAATGACAAAAAGTAATGTAAAAAATTATAGTTTCACCGTCAAAGTTTTGCAGAAACAGATAATTCTGAAAGTTTTACTTTGTGGGGCATTTTGAAAGACTTCTGTCAGTGATAAAGGAAAGTTGTCCGTATCATATTGTAAAGGTATATTGAGGCTGAAAAGAAATGTTTTATTAGTATGTTCAGCCTTTGATTTTAAAAATACTGAGAAAATTGATAGTCGAGGTTACCACTACGTCAGCTATGAAATGATATGAGTGTGTGTGTGTGATTTTTTTTTTTTAAAGATCGATACGCCTACAATTTTGAAGGCTGTTAATCGTAAATTGTAATTTTTAATACCAACCATCTTTTTTTTTAAATGGATTATAAATATTATTGCATTTAGATACTTTTATGGGAAGATCAGTATTAATTAAAGTATCCTTAATACTTTTGATGTGGTTTATGAAATATAGCAATTTTGAATCAAAATATCACAATTTCGATGATGTGGGTTATATGTAGAATATTGTTCTGCTCTAGAAGTCAGACTAATATAATTAATATACTGAAGTACTTCAGAATGCTTATAGGCGACTCCGCCATGTAATACTTCCTCTTGAGAGCTATACTTACTTCTATACTTGCTCATATACTTGGACTCTCAATACAACATTATAATTCACTCTAGGACAGTAACGTGGGGGCATCAATTGCCCGTATACAATTATGGTAGGCGACACAATTTGTTATAAAACACTACAGATTTATTCTCTCAATTATACACAAACTGGATACTCAATTACCGTTTCATTAACACAATGCAAACTCTACACAATACTTAAATTTGATCACTAATTTGATTACTGGTTCCTCTCAAAGGAGTTCGTAGCCTTGAGTGAGCTGATCGCGCTAGCGACTGTAAGTACCGCCTTAAGGATTCTCTCGGCCTAGACCTGCACCGTAGCGTATGAGTCGTCTTACCACTGTGTATTATGTGGAACGGGCAGGAGCTCCTCTAGTCCCAGTTCTCGATGGCGGATGTCGTGCAGTATTCAGTGATCTCGTCCCTGGATCGCAGCCCTCTGCTGTTCTGCGCCACGACACGACACCTCCGTCGGGCGGCAGCGGCCTCGGGAGTTCGTCGTAGGTGAGAGATACAAAGGATGGGGGCGGCGCCCTGCCTGCCTCTTACATATGCGTGGTGTTTAGTAAACCACCTTGCCGCCTGTTTACTGGAGTGTCTTAGAATGCGGGGCAGCTGTGTCCAATACAATATGCAGAGTGCTTTTGCATTTGCCGCATGCAACATTTGAAATGTAGTCTGGGATTCAAAATACATAGTAAAGTTTCCATAAAACGTGTGTTTTGCCTTGTGCATGTGCGTTTTTTTTTATCAATTCTGCCTTTCTATGGTTTGTATGGTCTCTAAAGGAAATAGATTTTGTACTCGAATATTCAGGTTGTTTGTGTTTTGGGTAAGAACTCTTGTGTCACCCTACAGCTTAGGGTGTAGCAGGCGGTACCAACCTCTTATTAACTTAGTATAATTTGAACTAAACAACGACTTTACAATTAGCCAATGCTGATAGTGGATAACGAAAATTATTCATATGTTTTCGTTTTGTTAAATCCTTAATATTCAACCTACTGTTCTGGTCCCTCGACCAGGCTCATAACTACTCACAACCTCTAATAAGCTGACTCTCAGATAACTTACCTAGTGTGATGGGCTGATCACATGATAATTCAGCTAATTACAAAACCACACATTTATTCTCAGCTTGGTTAACAATTAAATATTGAATACTACAAGGACAAATAACAACAAATATGACTTGTAGCAATTGAAGCTTCAGAACAGTTTCTGCAAACAAAAGGGCAATCATTACGGCTGAGATACTAATTTACTTCCATACGTCTAGACTCGTAATTCGCTGCGCGTAGCTTTTCCTAACTGACGACCTGCACTGAGAACGGGCTTCACCTGCCACTGAATGATATCTTGACCACGCACGAAGCTCCTCAGTCGTGGGATGACCCAGGTGTCCTCGCAGCTGACTGACTGACGTCCTCCGTCGCCTGGTGTCTCCTGCTCACCGGCTTGCAGACGCCCTGCCCTGGAGTCCGTCACCCCTGAGCATCGTACTCAGCGAGGGGCTGACATGGAACAGTACTTCCCTTTATAGGAGCCCATATGACGTCGTTGCCACTCTGCACAACGCTCTGCCTTCTACCGTCGGAGCCATGACCTCGACAGCATGGCCGCCGTAAGGCACACATACCGGGGTGCCGCGGGTTCGGGTCCCGGAGCTCGCAACACTACGTTGCCGCTGAAAATTGTTTCTTTATGTTTTACGAACATTAAAGTAATAAATTGCGTACACATTTTGACTTTACGGTGCCATTCTATAAAGTATTTAACACTATCATCATAGCATCATTGCAATTTTAATGCTAGGACACACCCCCATTGGATTCTTTAAATGTTTGCTAATTTAAGTTTTAAGGAGAAAACCCATTTAATAATGCAACTATAAAGCGATTTTTCTATTTACCTTTCTCTGAATGCAAGTACAGCAGAACTGTTGGAGTATATGTATGCCACAATTAACGTAATATAAGTTTTAAATGTTATAACACGTTTATTAATTCTAACTACCACCAAATAGCACACTGCAAACATTTCATGAAAAATATGCAACAACTCTTAAATGTCACGTCACTGTAATTATATGTCGGTATTTATCAAAACGATAAGACATGAAAGCCAGATATTTTTTTTTTGTCTAAGTGGTAATAGACCTGCATGTCGTGGAATGTTCACTTGTTACGGAAGGGTGATCAGTGTGAAGAAAGAATGGACCAAGAAGGGACTTCGGACTTCCTTGATAAACTACTTAGCAACTACAGTTACAACGCATCCTTCTCAGCTAAAGGCTGTTCGCGATAAAGTGAGCACTTAAGAAACGAAACATAGAAAATAGTAACTGCCCCTGCATGCATACAATTTAATGGGCGCTCTGAGTGACATTCGCCCAGTAAAGTTGGTAACGATGGATGAAAATTAGTTCCATACCTCAACGTCGAATAAAAAGAGTTAGGTAACCATTTGTGATAACTTAATATTAATTATTTCACTTTCTGTTATTTAATGCATCGAAGTGTAAAAATGAGCAGATTTGCCAATTATTTACTTTCTTAATAATTTCAGAGTTTCATTTGGCCGACGCGTGAATAAAATTATGAGGCACATGGCAATGTTAATTTTTCATAAGGCTGAGGAATAAATTACGTGTACACAAGTAGATGCTAAGTAGGGCTTTCAAAAGTGTTCATTTTACCGTGGACAGAGTATACTCACGTTGCTGTCTCGATTCACAGGATGAAAAATTTCCCGCCTCCTTTTGGCGTTCAGCCGGGCGCCATCCCGCTTCCTCCATAAGTTTTCTTGTTAATTCCCGCCATATTCAGTTGTTGCGCCCGCCCTCAGGCGAGAAGATTTCTGCGCAGAATGTCGTCTGATAGGGAAATGAGTTTGAATCAAGGGAAAATACTCCGCTTTCGATAATGGCATTATCACAAAGAACGTAAGTTTCTGGTCGCCACCTCACAGAGCTCCTTTACTGGGGAAGTTTCTAGCCAAATTTTCTTTGGAAAATGAAGCTCATCTTCCTGTTTGCTTTTGTGCGCACTTTCTTTTTTCCCTTTTCCTGCATTTCACTTTCAAAATATTGGCCAACGCTTAAGTAACTTCGATAACAAATTTAATAGGTAATAAAACAAAAATCTAACCAAAATAATTTTTAGTTTAACACTTCGATTAGATTATAAAGGACATGGTCAAAAATAACTTGGAAAACGCGCATAACTTTTAAAAACTGGTACTGCAAAAGTGGCCTATGTTTATACAGCATTTAATTACCAGAAAAAAAAAACTTTAAGTTACAGTAATTGTTAAATTTTTATGGTGAACTTTGTGCTGATCATGCATGAAGTTGAGTTATATTTTTAAAAATATTTGTATACTTAAGCACTTTCTTAACAAAATATTTTTAAATAAATATCAAGATCATATTTCCCCTTTGTAATGGCTTACAGTTTGCAGTTACATAACTGACTTTCTACAGTGCCTGCTTGATAGTTTCAAGCATTGTGAACAGTTTAACGAATCTGTCAAACATACATCTCTAAGTAATTTCATTTGACCGAATGAAAATACTATATTCAATAACATCACTGCTAGATTATTATTTAGAGCGAAATGTGAATGTTTCATCCAATAGAGTACGTAAGTGATTTCTATTGTTTTACCCATGCGCTCCAACGAATTTGACCGAATACTTAGAGCAATACAACCAACATGCATTCAGTTTGTTGTACACCACTCTACTTTCTGCGTTCCCAATTACCATACACACCCGCGTATCGAGAGATCGTCAGCCGTCTATGGTATTACTGCTGGCCCAGAAAACTTATCGGTCTACACAACTGGCCTTGCTATGGTTAACTGCTGGCCACAGGAAATCCGGTATGCCATTTATGGCGCACTGATAGAATGTTGAAGGAAATTTCATTGATGGTAGAGAGTATATGAACTACTAATGGTCGATAAATGGCTTACTAACTGTATTCCAGCGCTGGTCGCACATAACCTGTACATATTGCTGGTGAAAGTATATGTAAAGGCGGTTCACGATAAGGTGATGACATTTGAAATCAATCTTAGAAAATAGTCACTGCTCCTATCTGCATACATTTTAACGGGCGCACTCAGTCACATGCACCAAGTAGAGTTGGTAACGATGAATGGCAAGTACGTCCATATCTTAAAAAAAAGTGTTAGGTAACCATTTATGATAACTTAAATTATTCCTTTCGCTTTCTGTTTTTTTGTTAATTCATCAAAGTATAACAATCACCAGATTTGTAAAATATTTTCTTTCCCAATAATTATTCCAGTTTCACACGACTGACGTGTGAATAATATGATGAGGCCCATGGCAATGTTAATTTTAAATAAGGCGAAAAAATATACATCTTGAGAGCCGATGAGGGTGACTGAGGTGAGTATGGAGGAGGACTGGAATAAAAGGGCGGGGGAAACGGGAGATTCCCGAGGAAATCCGCCGACCACCGGCATCGTCCGCCGCGACTCCCACATGCGAAAATCCAGGGAGTGACCCGGCCCGGGGATCGAACCCGGCTGGTTGGGAGTCGAGCAGGCTAACCGCTCCGTTACTGCGGCCCCACCCGGCGGGGTCGCTCCCGGATTTTCGCAAGCGGGGATCGTTCCTGGTCGGCGGGTTTTCTCGGGGATCTCCCGTTTCCCCCGCCCTTCCATTCCGGCGCTGCTTCGAACTCACCTCACTCCACCCTCACCGGCTCTCAGGACCTCGATGCTCAGAGCCGACGAAATCTCTCCACACGGACAGACACTTTTTTTTTTCTCCTTAGTAAACCGTGGGACGGCGACTGAAGTAGGTGAGTGGGCAGAAGCGGGCCATTTGCGGGTAGTTTGCTCACTTGAGATGCGGCAAGGCACATCCACGTCACGTGGTTCAAATAAGCAGCAAAGCGCTTCGGTAAAGTTTACCTGCACGAATCACTAGGATGCCATGTGCTCTCTGCCACGTATCCACGCGAGGTAGATAATCACTCACTCACCGCCAGTCGCCTCTTGATGCACACGTATAGTTAGTGATAGGAAAATTTCGCCAGTTCAATGACCTGCTGGCTAGACTCCACAGTCCTGTGTATACTCGAGTCCCAGCTGTGTTTGCATTGGCTGCGGCTCCAGAGAGTAGCTAGTGTTACACCACACCTGGCAGTAAGGGATTCGCTACGTGTTTCCTTACAAGTCTGCTATTGGCTCCGAGTAGGGATAGGAACATTTAGCGAGTTCATTTCACGACAAGATAGACCTCAAACACGTGTACATTGAAGTTGACTTTGTAGTTGTATTCCAGTTTATTAGACACTACCTGGACGACTCAGAGCCAATAGCAGACCTGCAAGAAAACAAGTAGTGAGTGCCATACTGCCAAGTGTGTAGTAACACTGGCTACTCTATGGGGCAGCAGCCAATGAACAAACATCTGAGGCTCGAGTATACACATGACTGTGGAGTCTAGCCTACGGGTCATTGAACTCGCGAACTTTTCCTATCTATAGCTCCGAGTCGTTCAGGGCGTGTTTAATGACCTGTGATCCAATTGTAAAGGTGACTTTAGCATACATGCGTTGGACATCTATATTGTCCTTAAGGGCCCTTGTTTGCGTGTAACCGTATATCTCGGTAACTAACAGTTCTGGAAATGGAACTGTTCGTCGGAAAAGATAAACACAATTATCTAAGGCCCTCATTTTTTAATTTTTTTAAATTAAGTGTATTCCTGGAGAAAAAAATTCGGGAAAATGGCCAAATATTGCATTTTTAAAACTTGCTTATGCAGTTTCCTTAAGCGGCGAGAGAAAAGTACAAATATACGGACGTAGTTTAATCTGCGGGCTTTCATTGCGTGTTATAAAACCCCTATGTTACAGATCTAATTTGCACAGTACAGCGTCACGACGGAAACACTGCACGCCTTGCGCGTAGGGGCGATGAGGCACTAGGCGTGCGTGTTAGTGTAGCCCGTATCGATCCCTCGCTTCTTGACCTTAGACGCGCAGCTACATAGTCCCCTTAAATGAATTCGCGAAATTTTCCTATCCTTACGTGTAGTCCATTCATCATTACTTCCTCCTTTTTTCTGAAACCTTGCTATATTCTACTTTCAGGCTATTCGTCTACCTCGTGCAAATGAAGCTTAACCAAGTGTAGAAAATTACGCCGAAGGGACAACGCACTGCAGTCGTGTGCACTCAACTTAATACCATTTTGCATGAGAATTATTTCTTACTAGGCATTACCAACCCACCTATATTCTCTCTGTTTTTATTTTTATTCACGTTAGTTAGAAATGAAATATTATAGTTTATCTATAGATAAAATATAGGTTAAAGTTCAATAAATAAATAAGATACCCATATGTAGAAAGATGTGATTCACGACATACTTAGGATGCTACGATGTCATACATAGGATGATTTTGCAACGGCTTTATATCAATATCAGTAAGTATTGTCTGTTTTGAATATAATTTTTTGATGTCTTGTTTTATTTTAAGTGAATTGTACAGGTTTTTGGAAGTTCATTTAAGGACATAGCGAATTACTTTTTTTTCTGAAGTGTTTCATTTATTTGTTATCATACAGCTAAAAGGGTAATTCACGAATGTCAAAACTCACAACATGGTGCTTATAAAAAGTGTCGATTTCAATTGTGTATGTATATATATGACAGAAGTTCGTGAGGATGAATGCTGAGCTCGAAACGCGGATATATGTATGAGCACGACATTTAAACATTTCGAGCTGATAAGCCACCCATGTGTTAACCTTGTAGCTTACAGAGAACACACCTAAAAGAGGGAACGTAAACAATACAACTTTCAGTGAGCTGCAGTGGGATTACGTCTGATGAAAAGGAATTATGGAGTAGGATCACAATTACTGGAAACATAAAGCAATGTAAAAACCCCTTACTTCCATGTTAATCTATAACTGGAACGGTATTAAATCTGCCTTCGTCACATGTCGACTTGACTTACTCACATTTCCTCTTTTCATCCACTGTTTATTCATATAAAAAGGTAATATGGCATTATATATATATATATATTACTGATTTCTTTTAGTTGTTTTATTTGCGTTGTTTCATTGTTCAGTAAATACCTTTATTAAAATGTACACATTCCCTTTCTGTTTCTCAGTACTAGAAATGACTTCTACCTTTGGTTAGCGTATTTAGCCGCCATCATATTATGTTCGTTGTGTTCGTGTGCTCGTTTATTTTTTCTTTGCTTAAGCTAAAAAAAAAGGCTTATTCGAACACAGAAAATTCTTCTGCGCTATCATGCGCACTGGAATACGGTTTCAACATCTTCATGGATCGTCTGCCACGGATAACATAAAAAAATTCAATACAACCGAGTGACAGCAACTGAAATTTCCTCACGAAAAATAAATTGAGAATATGACTCTCTTTGGAGTTTACGTTGGGCGCCAAATATTTCTATAGGAGTATATAAGTATATATATTTCTTTATTATTGAATGTAAGAATTAAATTAGCAGACACAAATCGCAAAATATAAAGACAAAGCACTTTAATTGAATTAAACGACATGAGTCATTAACATAAAACACTGGAGAAATATTCTTCACTCTACAACAACAAAAAAATAATAAAATTATTTTCCCAAGTGCAAATATTTATTTTGTGGACAGACGGTAAGGACAACAGAAAAATATTCAGATTCATAATTTCAGTTAGGATTTGAAACTGCATTAAAAAATGATGCTGTTCAGTTGTGGTAATTTACCACGATAAAAATAAGAATTAAATTTGCTGTTGCCGAAATCGCCCTCTCTCACAAATGTGACAAAATTCATTATGAAACATGAAGATATGGAAACATTGAGAAGAAATTAGTTTATTCCAAGTTTCACAATTTAACTAGCTGAGTTGGTATTGCAAAACTTTCTTGTTAAATAGACAAGGATAAATAATCTTCCCTTCAATATGAAAGTTATGGGTAAGTGTTGTTGTAATGTTTTCTTGATCTAGTTTTGTGGTAACGGTGATTTTGTATTAATTCTGTGCCCGACCTTTCCATAAGTCGCAAATGTCACTGCCTCACAATCTCGCAGTTTCACCGTCTCATTCACTCTGCATCACTGATAACAGTTTGGCAGTCCCATATGATATCTTAGTACCTCTACTATATGGAGGACTGCAGCTGCGCAGTTCGCTGTCTCGCAGTCCAACTTGGTAGCTGTGATGGGGTACTCGTGACTCCTGTCACGTTCAACGAAGAACGGCCATCTCCACTTGATTTAATTTCGACAAGTCCACAGTTTGTGAACTTCCCACGATTTTTAACTTTCAACAGTTTAAATTTTCCACAGTTTGTGGACTTTCAACAGTTGCATAAAAAGAGAAACGAACTATTATTCCATTATTCGAATCATGTACACTTTGTTCCTTATGTACTTAATGTCTCGTTTGTACAAAAATATCAATGCACTGGCATTTAAATATGCATATATATTAAACCTTATTTGTATAAAGGGCCCGCTATTTTTTTCTTTTCTTCTTCATGTCATATGCCAACAAAAGTTATAATGTTTGTTTTTTTATTTGAAATATATCAAGTAATCCAAATCCCGTGAAATTATTTACTTTACTCCCCCCTGGAACATATAATAACTATTAATCTCATATCCTCATTTGGCCTTACGTATCCAGCACGCCTATGTTTCAAATATTTTATTATCTTTTTGGTATCAGTAACAATGGCAGCAGATCAACAAATTCAACTAAAGCCATACGTTTGAGTAATTTACACCTTCAGTGTTGCCGGCGTAATATTACTTTTCATAGAACCTTATGAAAAGTGTAGCCGAAGCCATATTTCTTCGCCTATGTTTGTAAAGAACGCACATGTTGAAACATCACGGCAAACTCCATAATATTCAGTTAAATTCAGAGGACGTCATGATACGTCGGAACCACTTGAAGTGTTAGAAAGAACAAATGTATTATTACGAATTGAAATGTTGACTAGTTATAATGTTTTACTCAGATTCCGGTAAAGTCCAGCTACAGAGTAAAGCTACATAAGTGTACGCTCTGTCTAAAATAGCAGAGAAATTTCCATATTAAGGTAGCCAACAGTGGATACGTGCATACTCCGCGAAGGAATAAAATTTCCCGTACATTGGCCGACATTTTAACGAAAATATACAGCTATAAGCTATTCGCGGTAAAGCGAGCACTTTTTGAGTCCCTGCGAAATTTTTCATTTCCGCCGATTTCTATCTTTCTGCCACTTTTTAATATAATATTTGCAATATGGAAAATAAACACAGTGTAAACTTTTCATTACTCTCAGAAGTTAAAGCCTAAAGCTACAATAAAATCTATATTAGAGTAAATGTCTGTTGCGAGGGTCTTAAAAACTGCTCACTTTACCTTGAATGGCCTATAATAATAAATGCATGGCATATAAATTGGCCTTATATATATATATATATATATATATATATATATATATATATATATATATATATATACACTCACGAATGAAATGTTCAATATCGTTAATGCAAGTAAATTAAAGACAAATCGGATGAAAGAAACATCAGAAGACCTGGAACGACTGAAAATCTCAGAGGAAGAAATTAAGGACAGGAAAAAAATTCATAAATATAATTAGAAACAAGAGAATTGAACAAGAACCTAGAAATGAAATGATAGGGAGAAGATGGACAGAGGAGATGTAGGAAAACCATAGTGAATTAATGAAGATGTTTTGGGAAGAAAGGATAAGAGAGAAAGGAAGTGAAGCAGTGATTGGCTCAAGTTCACACGCTCTCCTAAAGGGGAATAATCGGGAATTATATATATATATATAACACAGCAGCAAGAGGCCGAGACTAGGGTGCATCTAAAGGTGAAAAGAGGTTATGTTGGAAAAATATAGCTATATATCTCCCGGGCGAGGCGTAATGTAATAAACCCAGCCCCTGGCGGGCGCCGTCTATTCACTAGGGTTGTTTATACCGCCCCTCGACACGCAGAGAGCAGCCGAGTTTTGTCTAGCATGCTTAAGGGGGAAAAGAGTGGGGGGGGGGGCCACAAAGCCCGTGGCCTTATTGACCGACAGCGTGAGTACAGGCTCCCTGACACCCGACTTCCTAGGCTCCTGCACTACCGTGTCTTCTCCCCGTCGTCGGTGATTATTTATTTATTCACTGGCCCTCGTCGTGTCCCCATGAATACCGCGAGACCGCGAAAAAAAAAAAATAACTCGTACAAGCACCCCGACGTCATTACGAGGGAGCGATATTTTATTAACGCGGGCGACTGCGTAAAGCGGCTCGTCCCAGAGGTCCACAGATCGCGCCGCAACCAGATTAGTAACCCGATAAAACATTACCGTCTGGGGAAATTCTGCGGGATGACGGAGTAGAGGCTGAAAGGGGATCAATCGAACGGCCTTGGGATGTCGTCGACCCTGGTTGTCTCGCGCTTTCGCCTGGTCGAGCCGTTAAAGGCTGCCGCGACGAAGTGAGCACTTCAGAAATGGACCTTAGAGAAATGTCACTGTTCTTGCATGCAATTTTTTTTTTTTTTAATCGGCGCACTGGGTGACATTGGCCCAGTAAAGTTGGTAAGGATGGATGGAAAGTAGTTCCCTATATCGTAACGTAGAATAAAAAGTGCGAGGTAACAATTCTTGATAACTTAAAATTAATTCTTTCACTTTCAGTTTTTTTTTTTTAATACATCGAAGCGTAAATATGAGTATATTTATAAATTATTTACTTTCTTAATAATTTCACAGTTTCGTTTGACCGACGCATGAATAAAGTGATGAGGCCCATAGCGATGTTAATTTTACATAAAGCGGAGGAATGCACAACGTGTATACAAGTAAATCTCAAGCAGGGCTTTCAAAAATGCTCATTTTACCGTGAACAGTCTATACCACCGAGGCTACAAGGCTCTCAATACCTAAGAGCCTCCAAAATCTCTCTAATCTCCACTCCGCTCATAGGTACACATACTTATCCCTACTTTATTGGTAATAATTGTTATTAATCCAATGTTATATTTTATATAAAAATGTTTAATAAATCCTAATTTAATAAAGAATAGTATGCATTAATGTCTACAGAAATATAAAACGCTTGTGGTACATTGAATATGTAGGAAACAACCAAACAAATCACACATTGGGTGGTTTTGCAACGGTTTTATTTAAAAAGGGTGAAGATAAAATGTAAAGATTATAGCCTATATATATATATATATATATATATATATATATATATATATATATATATATATATATATAATTTCATTTTTACCAACGTTTTACATTCTATTTTCTTGGGTTACAATCAGTACAATTGTAGTTTTAAACAACGATCAGTAATTAAATTGGAGCAATTTTTTTTCTGGAAATAACATTTCATGTAACGACTACTACATTTTTATAAGTGAGCAAAAACTGTAAAATAATGTTATTTATTATTTTTTCACCCATTGTCTGTGTTATTGTGGGGAAACTTAATAAACAAGCAGTAGGTTTAATGTTCGTAAAGAAAGAGGTTCAGATATATCTTCACCATCCTTGTAATGATCTTCTGCTGAACTTCTTCACAGAAGTTGCTTGTTGCCCGGCATCCAGGGCGAAGAATGTCGTTCTAGGCAGCCCTTACAGAAGCTCAGTGTATTACACCCTCAACACTAAATGTAACACCATTGTAAGACTGCTTGTACCACTAATGGTGTTACATACAGAGTTGACAGTGAAATACAATTCGTGTATCTTCTTTCTTCACATCGGCAGTCTTCGACTCGTCTTCACAAGTCCACGTTAAACAACGATCCGCCGTTGTTTGACCCGCCGATACCGTATCCAAAAAGCAGGGGTAGTTTACTCGAAACAGGCAAATTGTCGTAATGCACAGCTAAAAACTATTCTAAGCAATAAATGAGTTTAGTCGAAACACTGAAATAAAAGTATATTTAAAAATGCACAGCAATGTTATACAATACATTCCATATACAAAGCCCGCCACATATTTTATCAGTTCATAACATGCTGAAAACTTTTCTATTAGTAGCGAAAGGAATATTACATCGAATAAATACGAACACAAATAAACTTTTCTGTAAGCCCTTTGCGAAGGGTAGAACGAATTTTCGACCTTAAGGTTACGCTGCACAACTTTTGCAGAAATTCGTCGTGTCCGTGTCATAATTTCAATTTCAGAGGTATCATTGAAAATATTTACTATCGAAATTTTACAATTTACTATTCATTCCATACTCTTGTCTGTGTGTTATTCCCCTCCTTTTTACAACAAGCAGATAACACATAATTAAAACAACGCACAAAATGTTAAACAACTCGTAAGATGAATGTTTTCTTTAAACTTATACTGTCAGTTATTACTATGAATCCAAAATTACGGCGCGGAAAACAAAGAATTTATGCAAAACGAATGAAGCCGAGTCTAAATAGATCCTAGACAAACATGTAATATGTAAAATAGGGGTGAACGGCACCAAGCATAAAAAATCTGTTTGGGGGTGTTTATCGACGGCTATTAATCCGTTCGCCAGAAGGAAAGAGAGAGGATGACAGTTTAATATGTTGTAATAGTGTCATCCGACCATAGCAACATGCCAGAGTTAATTTGAGGCATGTTAGTCACACGTGACAAAAGCATAGCTACCAATGAAAGTAAAAACAAAAAAGTCTGCATGTGTGTATGTTGACGCCCACTCATTTCAACCTTCACAGGCTAATCCGGGTGTCGACGAAACTCGCCGCCAGACAGTATAAATTATAGTTAGGGCCACCTGTTTATCGCGAAAACATTTACACAGACGCTAAACTTCAATACCCTGTGTGTACACTTGCATTCTTCATTTGGCTACTGGCCGCTTGTCTTTGTGTGAAGACAGTCTGTTACATGAGTGAGCCAAAAAGAATTAAGTTTCCCCATATACTGGCCGTCCATGAATCGCGAGCAGAGAGATTAGACAGATAAGACTCGTACTAATCCAAATGATCCAATTGCGAGCAGAGAGATTAGACAGATAAGACTCGTGCTAATCCAAATGATCCAATCACGAAAGTGGTTTCTGAAATGAAGTGTGTTGGAGCACAACTTTTCCTTAAAATCTTTTCGCGAAGAAACAGGTGCTTCTTTATAGCTAGTGAGAACCGCCACTGTCTAATGGGGGTTTGAAAACACTTCATTCTTATCCATTTCCGTGATTGGATGGTTTCTAATAGCTACGCGTCTTAGGTGCAGGCCCGCCAATCCCAGGCTTTCAGTAACGTAGTGACGTAATCCTGAATGTCCCAGTCAGATAAATAGACAAAAAGGTTAGGTGGCCCGAGTATTCGTCTTCTGCACATGTACCCAACATTGACCTACCTCAAATCAACACAGCTGTTCAAAGTGCCATGGTCAACAGTAATAAACGTGTTTATGTCTTAATTTTGAAAAGAAATTACCTTTTGGCGTCTTTAAATTTGCAACCATAGTGGAGACAATCCAGATAATCCGATGATAAAATTGGGGGATAGAGTATGGCATTGCATATCCGAATGTATCGTCTACATTCAGAATTCATTTACACCACTCGATTGCCAAAGGATGGAAGAATAAGTTACGTTGAGTGAGAACTGCGAAGCATCGCGCATTTAGAGGAATGGGGGTGGGGGGGGGGGGGAAGTCACCACAATTTTTAGTTCGTTTCGGCGCGTCTCATAATTTCCGCGTAGTATAACTTTTGACTAGAAAAAACTGCGACGCTCGTTTGAATTTCAATTGACAGCTATCCTCAAGATCGATCGATTGCGTATATATAAGCATTTTTGTAGCGTGATTATGGTGAAATTGTATGATTTTAATTTGAAAAATTAAGAAAACTTATCAAAATTCCGGCTTATACTCGTCAAAAAGCCAAGTCGAACTACAGAAATCGTATACGTTTGGAACGAGCGTCTAAAAAGCAATCCGGTGATATCCATAAAACCCCATATGATCGAGTGAAGCGGTGCCGGGAACGTAAAATAAACATCAAGTCGTCCGAGCGCGTCAGCAGATAAATCCCATTTTTATAATTTTTATAAAAGTTAATTTGAAACTTTTGCCTTCTTTCAATTTTTTATTTTTTCTCACAATTTGTTAAAAATTTATCTATACCCAAATATTTTAATTCCTCAAAGGGAATATCGAGAGTTATATTTGTTATCTTTATTTATAAGTTATATATATTCTTTAAAATATTTTAATTTCACCTATCCCTATTTTCCTTTTCGTAAACATAGTTGAGGCAACAGCAGCAGAAGCAATTTTTTTTCCAGTTGGATTATTTTTATCTAACATAATTTCTTTTGCTCCTTTTTGTATAATTATGTCAGTATTATGTCTAGCTTCAAAATATTTATGGTGTCTATATGCAATATCGTGATATTTGCATGCTTCATCTAATTTATTTACTTCTTTGTCACCTCTTGTTAATCTTTCGTTTAATTTTGTAAATGGGCCACAATAATAATAGTCAGGTAAATGCATTTCAGGCAAACTTAAATTATTTAATATCCAATTTATAGTGCGTTTGCCATCATGTTCATAATTCCAAAATTAATGTGGGATTACATTTAAAACTCGTATTATATATGGAATTCGTTTCTGGTTATTACCAACAAAATCAGAAAATTTATTGTTCAGTATGTTCATAACGTTTACTTTTTCATTGTGATAATTTTTATTTCCAAAAGTTTTTTCACCGTGAATAGCTAACAATCTATCAATTAATTTTCTAACATCAACCATCCAAACATATTCTTTTGGCAAACTATTGTATTTTTTATGCCATCAGTTCTGGGAGAATTTGTAGAACTTATTCTTTTTGGTGTGTTAGGCTCTGATCTTAATTCACTTAAATATGGTGTTATATAGTCATCAAAAAATTGGTTTAATTATGTGATTATACTTCCAACCTACACTCGAAGCTGGATTTTTATAAGGTTTATATTCCTGGAATGCAGCATTGGTTGTTTTAACAATTTCTACGTAATTTTAATAGTCATTAATAATGTATTTACCCCCAAGATCTGATTGTGTTTTTTTGTTAACAAATTACAAAGTCCTGGTGTTAATGTATATTCTTTATCCTTAACAAATAGCGTATCATTATTTGTCGTTACTTTTGTAGTACCAATGTAAAAAATCTTCCCCTACTCCACGTAAGCCATATTTTTCATTAATTACATTTATTCTTTCAGCAATTTCTGCTCCTAGATTTATAGTAAAAACACCTGTTATAAGTGGCAAATCTTTTAATGGAATAATACCCATTTGCTCTTCAAAATTAGGAGATTATTTTTCTGCAAATAATTCTCTTTCAAACGATGTTTCTTCTGGTGTTGGTGGATAATTTAAATTTTTACTGCAACAGGAACTAATGCTGTTATTACATTTTTTTTCTTCACTTTTTCTTCACCAATATTTCGTAGTTGGTATTAATGGTAGTTATTTCTTCTTATTTTTGATATTCTTTTTCATGACGCTTTATATGTTTTTTATATCTTTCAATGAGTAATTTAACTTTAGAAACACCGTTTGATTCAGTCATTTATATAAAACTTTTACTTATAAATGAGTTATAGAATTATTGAGAGCATCGAGAGACAAACTTTTCACCCAACTGATCAAACTAGGGGGTATTTAAATGTTTACAATAATAGAATTGAATTTTGATATTCCCATGGGAGATGGCTTTTTTTTTCCATATGATGCTTATTTTCATTATCAATTTAAATTACGAAAGAGAGATAAGGTTGGAGATGAAGCAGATAATATTGATGTGTGTTCTAACTTTTTTCCTTTCCAATTTTCTCGAGTAGAAATTTCAAAACATGGAAATATTATTGAAGCTGTTGATAATCCAGGTTTAACTACAACAATAATTAATGCTTTATTAAGATCGCCAAGTGAACAAAATTATTTACAATTTAAAGGCGTTGATAATCTATATCGAGGTAAATATGTTTCTGATAAAATAACGAAAGCGGTTAAAACTGTTTCTAGTGATAAAGATAAAATAAATTAAATAATTATCCTCTTAAGATATGTGTTTGGTTTTATTCGAGATAACTATGAAATTTACTGGAAAGGTGGCTATAAAATTACTTTCTTTCGTCATTCATGTGATAGCAACTGTTTATATATTTACGAAACGTTTGATAAAGATAATAAAGTTACGAAACTTCGTACTGATCCTGGTAAAATTGTTATTGAAAAATTTGAAATTATGTTGCCTATTGTTGAATTGGAATCGAACACGGCCATTGCAGTCAAAGGAAAAACATATAAAGAACCTAAAATACCTGTTAGTTTTGATTATTGGCAATTTTTAGAAAAAGAAGTGCCTAAAGGTACAACTTTTAACTTTGATATAAAATATCAGTTTAATGATTTAAAATTTGATATGCCTGATTTTGAAATCCTAGGTTTTCAATATCATAGAAAAAATCAGGCTGTACAGTATAAACACGCTACTGTGTTTGATCATTGTAATGTGAGAAACATTTATATTAAAAACGGTTGAAATGAAATTTTTCCTAAAGAGAACTGGAATCTAGACATTGCAAACGGTGTTTGTCTTAAATAATTTCTTGCTTATTATGATTTAAAATTCAAAAATTAAACTAGATGCAGGCTATAGAAATAATGAACTTTATTATAAACCAACTGTAAACTTTGATGGTGATATTAATTACTATTAATTTTGGGGGCGAAGGCCTTTGTATGTTATTGACTGTATGTACAGAAAATATACTGCAGTTAATGAAAAAACAAACATAAAAATTTGTGTTCATTTTAATCAAGAAGTTGCAGCAGATACAATTTGTAATGTTGTTTTAATTAGTAAACGAAATCTTACTTATGATTATTTGAAAGAAAGAATTACTGAAGATTTATCAATTCTAATATTATTAAATGGAGGATATAAACAATAATTTAAGAAACAACAAAATGTTGCGATATTTTAACACATTATTTTACTCATAGTTGAGTGGTCACATTTAAACGTTTTACGAAATTTTAGAAATATAGATGAGGTATTTGATCAAATAAAAAATCGTAATTTTAATTGAAATTTTTCTTTATAAATACAAATGCATGTGTTGCCTTGAAGTTTATATAACATTTTAAAAAGTTATAGCGGGTCAAAAATACCGTCCTATAGATTAGATCATGTATCTGAAGATTTTTAAAAATATGGTTCGCAAATTTCATTCAAATTTACAAAGCTTACAATTATCAATCTTAGATAACATTGACGACAAATAAGTACTTCGAAAAATAGGTAATGATTATCAGAAGGTAGAAGAGGTTTTAAAAAATTACTAGAAATCCGATAATGATGATTTAATTGAATTTCAACATTTGAATTTTTTATTTTGTTCTTACATTTTAATTACATATAGCGGGTAATATTTAATGCTATTTTTCTTGCACTTCTGGTGCAAATTGCTTGTTTTTATAACATCGAAATTTCTGCACGGCCCTTTTGTGAAATATTGCAAAATTTGTGTGGTTTTAGGCTCAAATTGCTTGATTTTCGATGAAAATTGCTTGTTTTTTAAACTGAAAATTGTTGTTTCTGCCAATGTGAAAAAACTGCTTGAAAACAATAAATCTTTTTTCTTTTTAGCATAAAGTTGCTTGATTTTTTTTTAGCGTTTTTCCACTAAATTTCATATTTTCAGTTTTTAATTTTTTCCTGTACTTTCGTTACGAATAGGAACTAAAAGTTGATGCTATTTTTTTTTGTTGTTTTTTGAGTTAAATTACCCCCAAGAAGTGGCGTGCACCAGGATCCACAATATACATCTACTAGTTCAGATCTTCCCAGCGGCGTAGGATAATATAGATGCTAACATTTTACATCAATAAACACAGACTAACTTATGTGTGTTTTTCTATCCCTTAAAGCTTCGTGCGCAAATTTCATAAGAACATAAATGTTTTGCCCTTCGCACATTAAAATAGTTCTTTTTCACGTAGACTGTAATACAATTTGGCAATATGCTTCGCAGGCCAAAATTATTTCCTCTTTTTTTTTCTTCTTTACGTAATATGCTTTTCCCTGCCGATCCGAACGGAGATTTATCTAAGGCAATAAAATCTACGGATGTTCCCAATAACCTTTAAACCTCGCGCTCCCTTCGAAATTGGATTTTATTGCTTCTACAGTTTTGGCACTGCCTTATTCCAGCAATCACGGCGTAATTTTTTCCACTGAAGGTCAATAGTGTACGTCTACCATGGGCGAGTTACATGTGTTATAAGGACATTATATATAAATGGGATGACGATCTACATAAATCACATCTAGCAAAGAACGGCATTTACGACAAACTACACGCATTTATGTGTCGGTTTCTAGACTGCACTGAAAACTACTTTTTTTAGACAGTGGAAATAGGCAAAACTGTTGTTTCCTCTGTAGCATAAAACTTTACATAGGCTCTTCGCGGTGAAAAGAGCACTTTTCAAAGCCCTCCTTAAGATATAATTATATACATGTTATGTATTCTTCCGCCTGATGTAAATTAATTTTTCCAAGGGCCTCATCACTTTGTTCATGCGTTGGTCAAATGAAACGGTGAAATTATTAAGAATGTATAAATACTTTACAAATCTGCTCATTTTTTCACTTCGATGCATTGAAAAATCAGAAAGCTATATAAATAATTATATGTTATCACAAAAGGTAATCTAACTCTGCTTATACAATTTCTGCAGGTTTTAGTTTAATATGGTGGAGTTTAGATGTTTTGGTGGCACTTGGCGATAAGATCTTGAGGCTGATAAGTAGAGCTAGTGAATTTTCGCGAAAAATAAATAAATGAGTGCACGGTAGACTTAAGTACTCTTTGCACCCAACAGCTGTTTGCCATTGGTTGCTAACTGCTTCAGAAGGCGTTTTGATATTTGTTCAGGCCACTCAGAATTTGGCAACATCGACACGGCTCCTACGTGATTCGTGTGCAGACAGTTAACACGTGTCAATAAGTAATTCAGCCGTTCAAGATAGGTACGCGACCCTACAGTGTTTTGAAATATAACTGTCTTGAAATATTTTCGCGGAGTTACACTATCACTAACGATGAGAGTGAAACGAGGTGTATACACAGCAAGCTCCGAAATGCAAGGACAAAGGGAAACGAGATAACGCCGAGAAAACCCGCCGGCCAGTTTGAATGCCACATGCGAAATTAAGGCGGTGACTCCGCCCGGAACCAAGCCCTGTTCGCTTTGGTGGGAGGCGAGCGTTCTAGCCGCTACTCTACCGAGGCCCGTCCTTCTGTTGTATGGATTGAAATAATACATTATCAGTACGACACGCAGCAAACGTAATTATAGGTATAGGTTATTCGTGGTAAAATGAGAGCTTTTGAAAGACCTCTCATTTGGAATAATAGTTAACAAATATATTTTATTTTCACCGAATACGTAGGGATAGGAAAATCTCGCGAATTCATTTCAGGACAATATAGACGTCCAACACGTGTACACAGAAGTCACGTTTGCAATTGGATCACAGCTCATTAGAAACGCCCAGGATGACTCTGAGCCAATAGCAGACTTGCAAAGAAACAAGCATCGAGAGACATGCTGCCAGGTGTGGAGTAACACTGCGTACATTTGCGGATAATTCAACTCCGTAATGTATTCATGAAATGTCTTTAGATGAGAAGTAATACCATAAAATCCTGATAAAACTACCAAAGTAATGAAATTAGTTATATATGAAGTGTTTTTGAATAATCTCCGCTGCTAGGAATGACTCAGATTTCCTAGTGCCGGTCCCAAGCCCGGATAAAGGTGGATGGTAAATGGCTGGCTGTGGAACCTTGAGGGATGCACTGATATCGAGTAAGTGTCTCCGTTAAAACTCAAGAAAAGCTTTAGTTGACAGTCCATCTGTCAATGTAACCAGCAAATCCTACCCCGTATGGGGATGGGTGAGGGCGAGTACCTGGCGCCTTAAAACTGGGTCTCCTAGACTAGGGTATGATAACCCTGACAGAAGAGTCCCTGGCCTTCCTGGTTGGGGGTTGTGCGAAGGGCTGGTAACCCTCCCACGGAAAAAAAAAACATATATTACTCATAAAACTCAGAAGAAGAAAACTCGGATGGATTTTACGATGATGACAAAGGATAAACGATTTGGAATTAAAGATAATTTGAAATTGGGAACATAGAATGTAAGAGGTATAAAAAATAAAGAAGGTCTTGATAGAGAGCTATCTAGAAACGGAATTAATATTGCCGTAATTACAGAGACAGAAAAGAAAATGCAAGGAACTAAAGAAATTGATGAATATACAATGATTTATAGTAGAGTAACACCGAGAAGAAAGAGCTATGTCAGGACTGGCAATATTAGTGGATAGAGAATAGAAAAATAAAATAGTAAGTTACACCATCATAAATGAAAGGATTTTGTAACTTAGATTGACAGAAGGGAGAGGAAACCTAACGTCGATCACTGTATATGCCCCAGAAGAAAACAAAGAGAAGAATCTGAACAATTTAATGAAAACCTTCAAATAGAGACAGATAAAATGTGCAAAAGTGATGTCCTTATAGTAGCTGGTAACCTTAATGCTCGGGTAGGAAACAGCCCAGTTCCAGAAGTAATGGGAAATAGAGGCGAATTCACGTGAAATGAAAATGGTAAATTACTGACAGAATTCGCATTATACAATAAATTAAATATTACGAATACGTTTTTTGAGAAAACGGATATTCATATGTTTAGATGTACAGCGAGAGGACAACGATATATTATTGACTATGTGATGGTCAATGAAAAGTTAGGTCCCGATGTAGTCGTCACCAGAGTGCATAGGGGTAGCGATATATATTCAGATAATTAATTACCTTGTCATCTCACAAAAATGAGAATTCTGGCTAAATGGAGGAAAAGGTTGAAAAAAAAATGTACAAAATGATCATAAGGTTTATAAGATTTATCTTTTACAAGATGAAGGAATAAAATGCCTAAACCATCCAATTACAACAGTACTTACGTGAAAATCCAACAAGTAAGGATGTCAATAAAGAACGGGAAATTACATCAGCAATATTGAAAGTAACCGATGAAGCCATCGGAAAGAAAAATAAATCCAGAAGAAAAACATGACACAAAATATGGAATGAAGAAGTTTCAGGAGCAATTAAACAAAAGTAAAAATCATATTTAAAAATGATACCAGATCGAACCCTAGAAAATGAGAATGAGTATAAAAGAAGAAGAAATATTGTTAAGTCAATAACAAAGAAGCTGTAACAAGAATCATGTGCAGATTAATGAGTTCAATAGAAGACGATGCCTATGGCAGATACGTGATAGCTTATAAGCTTATGAAACACCTTAACAAAGAGGAAAGGGAAACCGCTAACATAAATGTAATTGGAGAAGAATCGTGGATAAAGCACTGTAAAGAATTATGGTGTAATGGAAATCATATAGAGAAAGTAAAGGATGAAGTTACAGATAATACTGATATTGAAGAAATTGATCCTATGGCTATAGAGGAACTTGAAATAGCACTGAAATCATGAAATCATTTAAAAATAGAAAAGCTCCAGGGCTGGATAAAATTAATTTAGAAATGATTAAATATGGAGGAATTATTCTAAAAGTCAGGTACTTACATTTAATTAATATATGTTGGATAAGGAGAATCATACCAGAAGAATGTCGGAAGGAAAAAGTAATTTCACTTTTCAAAAAAGGAGATAGAAGTTCATGAAATAATTATCAAGGAATTAGTTTGTTAAATACTTGATATAAAATATATGCAAACATAATAAACAACAGGCTCTTTTATTGGAAGAACAATGTGGATTTAGAAAAGGAAGCTCCTGTATAGATAATATATTATGCCTCAAACAAATACTGGAGAAGAGAAGAGAATTTAACTTAAATACTTATATCGCTTTCGTAGATTATGAAAAAGCCTTCGATAAAGTAAATAGGGAGCAATTGCGAAAAATAATGCAAAAGAACGGATATCCAAAGCATTTGATTCAAGTTATCCAAAATATATATAAAAGGACAAAAATTGTACTATATTTGGGATATAAATTAACAGAAGAAATATCAATTAACCAAGGAGTTCGTCAAGGTTGTAGTCTCTCTCCAACCCTTTTCTATATATATATATATATATATATATATATATATATATATATATATATATATATATATATATATATATATATATATATCTATATATATATATATATATATAGATATAGATATATATATATATCTATATATAAATATATAGATGGCGTAGTTAATAAATGGAAGTAGAAGGTTCATCCTGGAATAAAAATAAGTAATAACACATATATTAATATTATGTTATTTCCAGATGATCAATTTATTATACAGGAAGATGAAGATGGACTCCAAGAATAAATTCATATATTAAATGTTGTTAGTAAAGATAACAACTTGCAATTATCTCGTACAAAAACAAAAGTTATGGCATGGCAAGAGAAGTATCCTATCAGAGCTAAAATAGTGATAGACAATCAACCGATAGACCAAGTCTCCAGTTTTATTTACCTTGGTTGTGTATTATCCGTTAATGAAGATAACGAAGTGAAGAAGAAGCTTCACCGATTTCTTATATGTGTGTGGAATAATTCGACGAACACTGAAAGGTAAAGTTCGACAGGAGACAAAACTAAAATTTTATAAAACGACTGTTGTACCGGCTCTGATGTATTACAATACAGAAAAAAAAAAAAAATCATCCGAAATGAAGTTCCTGAGATCAGTGATAGGTTATTCCCTGAAGGATAGAAGAAGGAATGAAGAAATTAGATAATATCTTAATATATTTTCTTTTAATAATAGAATTTCCCAAAAAAAGAGTAAAATAGAAAGACCATGTTCTAAGGATGAATAACAACAGATTTCCGAAGCTTGCCCTGGAATACCATCCTACTGGAAGAAGAAATATTGGCCGACCCATAACGAGATGGTCTGAAATATGAGGCCGGAACATGCTAATAACCTATCCGTGAAGTGGAAGTAAGTAAGTGTTTTTGAATAAAATGTCGAGAGTCAAACCACAGTATTCACGAACTAATAAAAAAATTAATAACAACGTTTGTGGACAGTTCATCAAATATTTTTCAATTTAGATTAAGTTGAAATTATGCAGAACAACGTAGGAAGTCTGCAACTAAATTTACCTACGTACACAATAAGTTACATAGTACGTAGGCGAATGAAATTGGTGCGCTATGCGGGCAAATAAAATGCAAACACTTCGGGCAGCTTTTACTACTCGTTTGCTAATCTCCTATTTTCCATGTAGTTCGACTCATGTGTACTAACAAGTAACAACTAGAGGTTCCCATGTACCTAGAGTTTATGTTGTCCTATGTCAGGTGCTATCTATACAGCGCACCAGTTCCGTTCGCCTTCGTGTTATGCAACTTGTGTGGCACGCAGGTACGTGAATTTGCAGACTCACGGCGCTGTTTTTTTTTTGCCTTAATTCAACATAAATTAAAAAATACTGGACGACTTTTCCAAGAATTTGGTTATAGGCATATTTTGATTATATTAGTCCATAGATGCCGTGGTTTGAATTTCGACGAACTATTGAAAAACAACTTTTATGTGTGAATTTTGTCTTCAGGGATACATATGCAGGCTTACTTTGTCCGGGTACAGGGCACAAAGCAGTGGCGTGTAGTTTGTTTGTTTTTTTTACATGGTAAGGAATGTAATAGCCCCACATATTTGAGTCATTTAAATAAAATTTAATTAAAAACCATTAAAATATTATACATAACACGCTTTACAATACAGTAAATGGTTGATATAAACTGGGCTGGGGTTCCATTTTCAATTTCTACTAACAAACACAACTTCCAACTTTGCTTACCTCCACATATATGAACCGTTTTATAATACCTAACATTAATTATAAGAAGGGGAACGAAACGAATGTAATATTAATTAAACTGAATATTATTTAGAGGGCATATTACAATATATAAGAAAACTCACGTTTTACCGAACACTTTTATCCACTTTCCAAAGAGAAAGTAGGACTGGAGTAATCAAACAGAACGCCTGCGTATCCTGCCCCTGTTGTTGCTTGCGAGTTCGATTCATCGCTAGTCGCTCCCATTTGTGGAGATAAATACTACACAGCAGCACTATGTGTTTAAACAAAAACTCTGTTTCTCGAATCGGAAAAGAGAAACTTAGAATTAAATGTGTTAAAGTTAAGGCGAAAAATATAAAGGGTAAAATATTTCCAATGTGTATAGGGCAAGCATTGCTTAATTTGCATCTCTGGAGAAAAACCCACTGTAATTTTACATGCGGTCGAGGAAAGACACACAATAGACTGAGAGGCGAGAGAAAGGAAGGAGTTCCCAAAGTGTTCAATTAACCGCCGCCGCACGTATAAAAGAAAAGTTTGGTCGAAGCTGGCGGCAGGCATTGTTCGTGATCGATCCGATACGCACGGGACGTGCTCCCCTGGCAACGAAGCTGCTCCGTTGCTCTTTTGTTTGCGCACGTGTCGAGCGTGTTCTCTCTTCGCCGTCTGCTTCTGCCTCTCGCGTTTTCCCCCGGATCCCTATTCTCCCCTCTCTTTCACCGTGACCGCGAAGAGTACCCCTTCGCCTCTTGGCGGTGCCTCCAAGTCCGGCTTCGCCACACAGTATAATACATTCACGGCTACTTCACACTTTCCTGAATCCCTGCTCAAGTTCTACTTCCAGGATATTACTCCGCCTCGTGCAAACAAAGCTTAACTAGATCTAGAACGTTACACGAAAGGACAACGCACCGAATTCGTGCGCATTTTATTGTAACTTGTAATATTATTTTGCATGAAAACTATCTCTCACTAAGCGCTACCAACACACATATTTCCCACTGTTATTGTTCATATTCATTATAAATGTAATATTACAATTTATAAATATTATATAGCTGAAACTTCAACTTAATGAAAAATAAGAGTGAGTGAGGGAGTGAGTGAAGAGGTCTTGAGAGCCGATATGGGTGATTGAAGTCAATATGGAGCGGCGCCGAATGAAGGGGCGGGGGAAACAGGAGATCCCCGAGAAAACTCGCCGATCAACAGCATCATCCGGTGACCCGGCCGGAGATTGAACCCGCGCCTTGGTGGGAAGCGAGTACGAGAAATAAGATATTTTTATGTTAACAGAGGTATAAAATAGTTGTCATACATGGTGTATTAAGTAAATAACTAAACACGTCATACGCGAGGCGATTTTTCAAAGGTTTAATTCTTGAAGTGTAAAGAAACCGCAAACAGAATATACTAGAAAAGTACACAGAGACAGAATTTCCTTGAACGTGGGTGTACCTATTCTCTTGATTGGCTGCGTGAGACTTCGGGAACGAGCTTCGTGTCTGATTGGCTACTACGTGCTATGAAAGGTTCCTATTCACTGAGCCCCACGACTGGCGAGTGGTTTACTAGGCGCTGATTGGCAAATAATGTGCCAGTATTTTCCCGGCTAGTCACGCCATTTTGATAGCGAGCGCGGCTGAGTGTTCGCGGTATAGGCTACTATTTAATGTATGTATTTTAAAGTACTCTGCGACTTTACCTCCACGAGAGGCCGCGGAGGTGAAGTGGTTAGAAAACTCGCCTCTCACCTAGGAGAACCGGGTTCGCATGTGGGAATCGTTCCGGACGATGCCGCTGGTTGGCGGGTTTTCTCGGGGATCTCCCGTTTCCCCCTTTTACTGCCCCTTCATTCCGGCGCTGCTCCATACTCACCTCGCTTCACCCTCATAGACACTCAAGACCAAAATGTAAAGAGCCGCCAAATCTCTTCACTCACTCATCTCATTCACCTCTATGTGTAAAAGGACGCATTTCATTGACGTTAACACGGTTGCAAAGTTTCGACAGCCAGCAGACAGACATGCACCTGTCCGACGTGTCATCTGACAGCCAATTACTGTTATACATCCAGCTGACAGACAGACAATTGTACTAAATGCAGCTGACAGACCGGTGGCACTACGACACATCACCTACCAGACATAGAGCTATTAGACGCTGCAGCTGATAGACAATCGGCTATTCTACAGATCAACTGGCGTATAGGGAACCGTCTGACGCGTTAGTTGATCAAAACTCGTCTGTCAGACAAATAGAAAAGATGACTTTTGGTATGCTGAATGTAGGCCAAGTTTCATTAATTGTGAGTCTAATATTTTTTAAATAAAATTATCTTTCATAAACATACGGTATATTAAACATGCATATCAGATTTGTATCACATATGTGTCAAATATAATTCCATGATTCATCATTGACTCCGATGTAAAGCGCAGCTCAGGACTTTACTTTATACCTATTTATAATTAAAATATACACAAACTTGAACGACCGTGGCAATTGTGAAATAACACAACACACTGTCCACGCAGGAGCGGGTAGAGTAATTATATAAAACAAACGTGTACTCTTTTAAATCAGATTGGTTGTCACTACGTTAGGCTGAAGTTGCGTGAATTATTTCTAGCATCGACACACAAACATTAAGTAATTCTTTGTTCAATGCGAACACAGTGCCTCGCGATCTATGCCTGAACGCGAGGACAACGCAAAGTTAGCGCAGCGATCTCCGTGTGGACACGCCTTACGTCTTCCGTCTCTCCCCTTCCTCCTCGTTGGCTTCTCTCTCGCATCTCCTGGAGGCGCAGCCTTACGTCTTCCGTCTCTCCCCTTCCTCCTAGCTGGCTTCTCTCTCGCATCTCTTGGAGGAGCAGCCTTACGTCTTCCGTCTCTCCCCTTCCTCCTTGCTGGCTTCTCTCTCGCATCTCTTGGAGGCGCAGCCTTACGTCTTCCGTCTCTCCCCTTCCTCCTTGCTGGCTTCTCTCTCGCATCTCTTGGAGGCGCAGCCTTACGTCTTCCGTCTCTCCCCTTCCTCCTTGCTGGCTTCTCTCTCGCATCTCTTGGAGGTGCAGCCTTACGTCTTCCGTCTCTCCTCCCCTTCCTCCTCGCTGGCTTCTCTCTCGCATCTCTTGGAGGCGCAGCCTTACGTCTTCCGTCTCTCCTCCCCTTCCTCCTCACTGGCTTCTCTCTCGCATATCTTGGAGGCACAGCCTTACGTCTTCCGTCTCTCCCCTTCCTCCTCGCTGGCTTCTCTCTCGCATCTCTTGGAGGCGCAGCCTTACGTCTTCCGTCTCTCCCCTTCCTCCTTGCTGGCTTCTCTCTCGCATCTCTTGGAGGCGCAGCCTTACGTCTTCCGTCTCTCCCCTTCCTCCTCGCTGGCTTCTCTCTCGCATCTCTTGGAGGCGCAGCCTTACGTCTTCCGTCTCTCCCCTTCCTCCTTGCTGGCTTCTCTCTCGCATCTCTTGGAGGTGCAGCCTTACGTCTTCCGTCTCTCCTCCCCTTCCTCCTCGCTGGCTTCTCTCTCGCATCTCTTGGAGGCGCAGCCTTACGTCTTCCGTCTCTCCTCCCCTTCCTCCTCACTGGCTTCTCTCTCGCATCTCTTGGAGGCGCAGCCTTACGTCTTCCGTCTCTCCCCTTCCTCCTCGCTGGCTTCTCTCTCGCATCTCTTGGAGGCGCAGCCTTACGTCTTCCGTCTCTCCCCTTCCTCCTTGCTGGCTTCTCTCTCGCATCTCTTGGAGGCGCAGCCTTACGTCTTCCGTCTCTCCCCTTCCTCCTTGCTGGCTTCTCTCTCGCATCTCTTGGAGGCGCAGCCTTACGTCTTCCGTCTCTCCCCTTCCTCCTTGCTGGCTTCTCTCTCGCATCTCTCGGAGGCGCAGCCTTACGTCTTCCGTCTCTCCCCTTCCTCCTTGCTGGCTTCTCTCTCGCATCTCTTGGAGGCGCAGCGAGATCCAGCTTCACCGCAACAACGTTGAAGTGATCGGTCGGGAGAGAACTTCGATAGTATCGCCATTCTCTTAAGGGGGCCGCCTACCAGCCCCTTGAGATGTGTTGCAGTGTCTTGGGAGGTCCGTTTTTTTCTCTGACGAGACTGTTCCGCGTGCGCCCAAATGGGCTAATATAATAAAAGAAAACAAGCTTCAGGCGACGACAGAATGTCGCTTTCATGACACTACGCATGTTAGAAATACTATTTCCAAACCCTCCAACATAGCTAAAAACAACACTTTCAGACTGTCGTATATCAAAATTTTACTGACTGCATCTACGTGAAACTCAGATAAAATCCTGCATTGAACTTTGGATCAGAATTTCCAGCAGTAAAATAATATGGCCCCCGATTAAAGTCCCATAGAAAAGACGGTTCGACAAAAAGGTTACGCACTAATTTAGTGCGTTGCGCATAGTGGCGTTGCGGCACTTGACGCGCGTGCCAGTGTCGCCCTTAGCGTTCGCTCGCTCCTGTGGCATGTCGCGTCAGGTAGGCGGCCCCCTTTTCCAGAAATTCTTCGTTTTCGCGTCATAATTTCTGATTCATAGTAATTACTAACAATGTATGATTACAGAAATTTTACGTTTTACGAGATGTTTAATATTTTTGTGCGTAATTTTAATTGTGTGTTATCTGCTTTTTGTAAAATTTCGAGAACATATTTGTGTTTTATCAATAAATTCCTTGCATTTTTTTCAAGCAGGAAATAACACACAGTGAAAATTAAGTACAAAAGTAATTATTAAACTACAAGTAAATTGCAAATTTCCTATGATCAGTCGTTTCCATTAATACCTCCGAAACTGAAATTATGACACGAAAATGACGAATTTCAGCATAAAGGCTGAAGCCGGGCCTTAAAGGCTCTGTATGCCGAGCCAGTAGCCACTCAGTGTGTGAACGGGCAATAAATGTTAAATTCTTCCTCAACGCATCAATTTTAAAAATAACTATTCCACACAAACAATATTAGATGCAAGTTTCTTAGAGAATAGTGCCTCGCTAAGGAATTTTCAGAAAATTGTATAAATAATTTTTTTATGTAAATTATAAAATTTATCGTTAAATATTAAACATATAAAATTGGCAAGATTTTTAACGTGCCTTTTAACCCTTGAACCCTTTCAGACCCACTTTAATTTACTATTTCATATGTTGCAAACAAAAACTTCATGATGCGCGCTGTACTTAAATTGACACATCTCTTGTTTCGTGGTCGCAGCCAATGAGTTGTAGGCTGTATGTTCAGCTACAGTAATATGACCCAATTACGACCTAGACCAGCAAGACGATTTGCGAATCATTTGCCCACATTAAAGATCATTGGTCATTGAGCTTCGCAGCGTGGAGCACAGACCAAGAATTACCTACACGTTTGTAAGGTACACAACTGTGTATACTGGCTCTGAATGGGTTCGGAAATATCACGTAGAACACTTTTTGTTTTAAACTGCTGTGTTAAAATTATTGGTGCATTGGGGAAGGAATTTCTTTAACCCTGTAATTCCTACACCAATTTAAGATATCTGGTGTTGCAAATAAGACATTTTTTGATTCTTGCTGTGCTTAAAATGACAAAGAATTTGTTTAATTAATACAGCCAATGAGCTACAGACGTTATGTTTACTGGTCGGAGATATGAACCAATCATAACGTACAGTATTAGCGCAGTTTACGAATCAGTTACCCACAGGGAAGATCATTGAGCACTGAGACTAGCAGAGTACAGCACTAATAAAATATGTAGTTTATTCGTGGTTTAATCATACTTTTTGAATCAAACCTTCAAAATTTCACCCCATGTATAACGTTTTTCGTTATTTCCTAAATATGCCAGGTATCTCAAACTTTTTATACCTCCGTGAACAAAAAAACACCTTATTTTTCGTTAAATGGACGTTTTATCTAAATTTTATTGATGAATTTTAATGTTGCACTTATAATAAATATGAATAAGAACAGTGGGAAAATACGTGTGTTGGTAGCGCCTAGTAATAAATAGTTCCCATGCAAAATATTATTACAACTGAATGTGTACGAATTCTGTGCGTTGCCCTTCGGTGTAATTTTCTAGACGAAGTTAACCTTTGTTTGCACGAGGCGGAGGAACATCCTGGTTGTAGAACTTAAGCAGGGCTTTAGAAAAGTGCGAAGTAACCGTGACTGGATTATAACCTCCCCGTGCAACGCGTAGCCAACTGTTTACACTGGGCATCAAAGGTTTAACACTGAGTACTCATTTCAACTTCGAGACTGCAGAGTTGGTAGACAGCGCCCTTGAAAAACCGCACAAAATATTTTATTCCACATATCGCACTCTTAAATGCCTCTAACACGGGGGCCTACGTAAAAAAAAATATCCCCAGGGATATATAGGAGAATGAGAGGAGAAAGTGTTAGCACTTCAAGGTTAGACTTCGAGTTGTTTCTGAACTTTAATGGCAATGGTGTGGCGGAACTGAATTCTAATTCTGGTAAAATTTCCATTGCCTACAACGACTCTACGGAATAAATAGCCAGAATAACCAAGAGCACAATATGTGTATGATAAAAAACAACTGCAATAAAAATGTGATAATATAAATAAGTACACCAATGGAACTCGAGGCAATTGTCCAGTTAGACAAGGAGCTATACAGAAACAATCAGAGCAGCGCAACTATGGCGATACAAAAACAGCAAAACGACGAGCGAAACACACACACTCTAGCCATAGTTGTGTTGTTCTCGTTCTTTCCGTGTCACTAGTTAACTGTAGGCCGTTCACGGTGAAGTGAGCACTTTTTAAGGCCCTTCTAGAATTTTTCCTTACATCCGATTTCCATCTTCCTAATGCTGTTTAATATAAACATTGCAATGCAACCAATAAACATAGTGTATACATTTAACCACCCTCAAAATTTAATGCTTGAGGCTGCAATAAGATGCATTTATTAGTGGTTAATGCTTGTTGGGAGGGTCTTAAAAAGTGCTCACTTTACCGTGAACAGCCTAAAACAGGGTAGTTTTCTCCAGTTTCATATATGTACTTATTTATATTATCACGTTTTCATTGAATTTCTGTTTCTTGTCTATATATTGCGCTCTTCGTTTTATTGGATGTTTTTTAGGTGGTGATTGTAGGCAATGGAGATGCTATCAAAATTAGACTTCCAGCCTTATATACTGATCGTATTTACCGAAATTTATTTATAACATGCGGAAACGTTACGTATTACAATATTTATTCAATTTTTAATAAATATTGACTTTTATATCCTCAAAAAAATAGTTTTTCTAACTGCAGTACGACTTCATTAACTATATACATACTTATGGCACGCTGTTAAAAATGATGGATTAATTACTGATAAATTGTGGCCAGTGAGAAACGAGTGCGTTGTTATCGAGAGGATCGAGAGCAAACAATAAAGACACCAAGAGTTTGTAAGAGAATTTGTTGGTTTGAGGGAGGGCGTTAAATGTTCGCACTTAGTTTGTTGTTAGAATTTTTGTAATGAAGCACAAGATATGTATATAATAATGCACTCGTATTAGTATACATGCAAATGTGTATACTTTTACATAGAAACGTGTATTCATTACACAGGAAATATAATTTCAAAACAGTTAACAACCTTTTTAAGGCGACTTTGAAAGCAATGCGTAGTAGCAAGTAGCAAATTCGAATAACAGGTATGCCACTGAAACAAGTCAACTACGGCACCTTGCTTCACAAACCGGTAATATTTACCATATTATTTTATTCGTTAGTATAAACATATTTAAGTGAAATCTGTAACATTGCAGAAATTATGAAGTTTATTTTGCAAACAAAAATTGATTCAAAATTGTGGATTATAGCAGTTAATTTTAATCCATTGTTGGAGTGAATATAATCGTTAATGGCCACGGAGGCTATATCAAGTGTCACCCCCTGGCCATATTGCATGTCACCATATATTCCTTTATGTCTGCCATAGCAACCAGTATCAGAGCATAGGTTAAGTAAGTGAAGTAAAATGGTGGTTTCTTTTGTGCGCCCGTTCCCACGGGCTGATTGCATGCGTGAGTCTTTGGAGCGGGTCTGGCAGCCGACTTGTTCACTCCCGCATTTTCGTAAGTGCGAATCGTGCCGCACGATGCCGCTGGTCGGCGGGTTTTCTCAGGGATGTCCCGTTTCCCCCCGAACTTGCATTACGGCGCTGTTCCATTCTAACCTAGTTTCACCCTCATCGGCTCTCAAGACCTCGATGTTTAGGGCACGCTCCAATCTCTCAGCTCATCTCAATTCAACTCAACTGACTTGTTACCGCGGAAGTCGAAAGATTCCCTATTGGAAGACGTGCGAAATTCGGGTTATAATTTGGCGACACGTTAAACCTTAAACACGTGTACCTTTGCAATACGTTTGTCATTGGAGGATAATTTGTCTGACACGTCCTGGGTGACACTGCGCCAGTAAATGAACACTTCACAATTGTGTTACCCAATCACGTGCAATTCAGTCAGATAGGAAGTGACTTCACATCTACGCAGCAGCCAATGAAGAAACTACGCCGGCTCCAGTACAGACAGTACTGTGGAGTTTAGCCAGATGCCGAATAATAACGCGAATTCTGCATGTCTCTAGTTATCAGGCACTGATTGGCAAACGGCGTTCTTGCGAGTTGTATACTGAAGTTATGGCTAGAGACCTGAAAAATTCGCGAGTTCAATGATCTGGAGGCTAGAATCTTCAGTCTTGTGTACAAATACGCCGATATCAACAGCATATTGGTTGTCTGCTGTCACAGTGGAAGGCGACAATTGAGCACCGTTCTCCAGGAGATGCCAAACACCGGGTGGACCAATGGATAAAGTTGTATAAAAGCACGTGTTTTGAATTCTAGCTTGCCCCAAAGTGAATCCAAGAATTTTTCAGCTATGGCTTTTGAGGGAAAATAACTTGATTGGATATAAATATAGCTGCTAATAAAATTAGTATATGTGTGGTACTATAAGAACAACTATGGGATATAAACCGAGGCATGAAAAGTAGATCAAGTTTAATACGATAACGGTAGTGCCAGCATGGGAATTGATATTGTATCGTGAAGCAAACGCAAGAATGTAGGAAAAGAAGGAATTAATAGAAATTAACTGGGTATTTAGGGAAGTTTTACAGAAATTAGTAATAAAAACTTGTCTCAAAGTAAACAAAGAGGAAGACACGACTGGTAAAATCGAGATGGCGATATAATCCTGTGCTGGATGAAGCCATACAGAGTAGTCAATGAAGAATATTACGGGGGTGGAGGGGTTAAAAAGTAGGATGTTGAAAATGATTAGAATGATGAGGGTAATGATCTTGATGACAACGACGAGACTTTCGCCCAGGTTCATCCAAGGCAGATGAAACAAATGCGGGCCATCCATGTAAATAACAAGCAGGTCACAGAATGAAATGAAAAAAAAGTCGTGGATATCATTATTTCGGGTGATGTTATTTATTTCACACCTGCCGTAAACTTTCCCACGGTTAAAAGAAGTTGAACTGTTTAGAAAAATGGGTGTAATTCCTGTTGATTTAATGAGTTTTCAAACTTCTCGTGTACGGCATTGCTTACCTCGACTCATTTACTTGTGAAGTGCTCTTTCACGGTACTAAATTGTTCAAAAAAATTAAAAAAAAAAAAAAAAAACCGAAGTAAAATTTTGATAATACTGAATAAATATACGATTTAGATAAATTTCTTCACAGGGAAAAAAAAACACAAATGTGTCTAGGTGCATTCGCGGAGAATAGCATTAAATTAAGGCAGGATCCAGAGTGCAGAGAAAACAGAACTTGGGATGGGAAGATCATAAAGAAGAAAAATTTGAACGTCGTAAAAATGCGCTCCTCTTCTCTAGAAAACAAACTTGCTCATTAAGCAACAGACTGAGGAGAGAACTGATGTAAACATAAACAAGCGAAGGCTGTATCAAGACTCTGAGACCAACCGCATCCCCTCGTATTCACGAGATAAATGTCGAAATGTTACGCACAGAAAAAGGATGTGATGTGGCGGGATGTAGCGGTGACCCAAAGGTAACCAATATGCACACTACGAGTAAATATAATAAATCAATAGAGATCCATTAATATACTTTATTGAAGTGTATTTTCATTTACAACATTATATTAATACCTTCTTTTCATTCCAGGTTTACTTAATCTGTTAGTTTTGTCATTCACCGTAGTAGCGAACTATCCACTAGTTATTTATGGCAACACTGTTTTTTATATGTTACTAAGTGATGGGACAAATTTAATAACTCCCCTATGATTTTAGACTTAGGCCAACTAAAATCCTCATAACATTTTCTTAATATTTCGCTTAGTATTTCTAGAGTTATAGACATAAATTCTGGGATTTTTTTTTTCCCAGAGTCTCAATTTACGAATTCCTTAATGTGAAAAGTTTCTCAAGTTATTAACCTCTAATTAAGTAATAATTCATCTAACTTCGCGAAAAATTGCATCCCATCGGACACTAGTCACTGGAAATAAAAGTTTTAATTTTTTTTAAATGAAAGTTACATAATTTCTAAATACTCAGTATGCAACAGAACAGACTTTACGAACTGACAGAGGTTGTGCTGTGCGAAGCCACCGGGTTAACATATTTCATACGTCCTGGATAAACTCGGGTGTGGAACATTGAACGAGCGGTGTTTTAACTATGCACGAGTACGTGATTTGGTTCTGAAGACCAAATATGATGTGCGTTGTCATATAACTATGGGCTTCTAAGATCGTTGTCCAGTGAACGATACTTGCTCCCCGTTACCGTTTCGCTTATGGGTAGCTTCGGTGCGGGAACTGACGAGGTAAAAGGTTCAACGAATTTTCCTGGTGAGGAATATATATATATATATATATATATATATATATATATATATATATATATATATATATATATATACTGCATGAAAAAAGGACGTCTGTGGAGATACGGCCAGTTGCTGTGGCCGGTCGGATTGCGCCGCTCGATGAGGCCCGTTAACATCTTTGTGGTGCGTGTGGATTTCCAAAAATAGCTGTGGCATCATAAACCCGCTGACATCCAGCTGATTTGTTTGGCACGCACAGAGTGCGGGGGTGTGTTTCAATGCGCATTCCGGGCGTGCGCACTAACCAGATGACCGATTCCCGTGACAGCTTGCAAAGTGCGTATTTCTAGTTGCATATACTGGTGGCAGTTAAGTTCGTAAGGAAAAGCGAGTGACTTTGTGGAGCAGGAGTTAATTAACTGTAGGCGCTGCGTAATCGTGGTTGCTATGCATTCTGCGCACTTGATGTTAATGTTTTAACTGCGACTCTGACTTAGTGGAGGGAACGGCTATGCTCTAGAATCTGGAAATGCAAATTATAGCCCATGAATTTTTGATAGAATTTTTGATGAAGGGAACATCCACTATGGTTTGCGGCGTGAACAGGAATAATTCTCTACGCCGGTCAAATTGTTTTGTGGGGTAATGCTGCATTTTAAAGTAAGTGTTATTTTCAAACGCGGCATTTATCTATCTTTTTGAGTGACCTTTTATGTAATTTTGTGGTGGTTATTGGTGGTTTTTATACTAACCATTGTGAAGGTTGAATGTAAATTTTGTTTTGTATAAGCATATTTCGGATTGTCACTGATAGCTGTCCAACTATGTGCGAGCTGCAGAGGAACGGCAAAATTTTAATTTGGTTTTGCTAAGTGTGCTTTTAATCTGTATTTAAAGAGGTTTATGACCCAGGATGGTTGGGGGTCAGATATTATGAGTGTTAAATTTATGGTACCCCCAAGAAAGTCATTACCAGTTATGGTCACTTTATGTTTATAGACTTTTTTTGATGCAAGCAAAAACGTATATTGAGAGCATTCTATATTATAATACCATACTTGTAGGTTTTCGTGAGTAATGAGTGTATCCTGTATTGCAGTTATACAGATATGAAACTGCTTCTCATCCATGTAGTGTTGGTGTATTTTATTGTTTCTACTGTTGAAACTATAAATAGCGAATGGGTAATTAAGATTCTTAGTGATTTTTACTGGACCTTGAAGTTTTACACAGTAAAGTAATGTTCTGGAAAAAATAAAAATAAACTAACTGATCCACACTACTACAGAGACATTTCAGAAGGCTGCACCACTCTGCTTTATTCTGAGTGTGGCCAGACGTTGTAGGGTAGTTATAGTTTTGGTAGTTGTAGTCAGTTCAGGTTTTGTTCATGCGAATTTGTCTTTAAGCAGGAATCATGGCAGTCTCCTGGGTTATAAGTTCAGTAAATCTGAATTAGTTGCTAACCTGCAGGCTGCTAGAGGGGGGGGGGGGCTGACACGGATTATATGGATATCTTGCATAAGAAACTGGTAACTGTGGTGAAAGGGAAACAAGTGGTATCGGAGTGGTGTGCCGGAGGGGTAACGTTGATGGATTTAGTTACGGCAGAGATCTTGCCACATCCTATAAAGAGCAGTTTGTAGAGAGTGGCGAAATTGGTAAATAATGATTATGAAACAGTGTTAAATTTTGTCAAGGTAGTAGACAGGTTAAAGAGGAGGCTGTTTTTTTCAAACCAATGCCGAGCTTCTTCAAGATCCTTTGCATTGTTGTCACCGGGGTGGCATTAGAGAATTTCCCGGAATGTTTGGAGCAAGGTCAATCGTGAACTCAGGCAAAAGCAAGGCTGTGGCCAGCTATATGTCCCACGGGGTTGTGTAAGGAGTTGGAACGTCAGTATATCTACAGGTTCCAAAGGATGGAGGAGAGAATGAGTGAGTATGCACAGGACCTGGTGGAATGCGTATCTGCTATTGGAGTGTTGCTTACCGACAAGGAGTTCAATTCTGTTGTGTTAGAAAATATTGTGCCATCGTTTCGTCTTTTTTGTATCTGTCTGCAGTGAGCTGAGACCTTGGCTGAGTTGAGACAATGGACCATTGAGGTTGATAATTTGTTGTATACTGCATCCTTGATTGAACACGAACAGTAGCGTGTGAGTAAGCCAGAGATTGTTGGATGAGTGGGGCAGACCAGTGTTAATAGCAAAAGGGTTTTGATTGGCTACAATTGTGGTAATGCTGGATATTATGCATCGGGATGTAAGGTTCCAGTCATAGAGGCGCAAATGTTTTAACTGCAGTGAAACGGTCATATTTCCAAAGACTGCATTTAGGAGAGAAAGGGGAAACTGAAGGGGAAACTGGGAGATCAAGGGCAGATAGATACAATTAAGGCAAAGGCGGGCAAGAATCGTTGGGTTCCACTTCGCTTTGGGAAAAGAAGCTTGAGGCAATGGTGGACACTGGAGCATCCTCGTTTTTCATCAACCAAAAAATTCCTGAGCGAGTTGGTATAAGTAAGACCTGAGTTAAAGAGGCTGTTGGTTATGGAAAGTGGTTTTGTGCTTTTGGTGGTTAAAAGGCAGGGTTGCCATTTCAATATGTGTGCTAGGCTTCACTTTAAGATAGCGAAATACTCCTGGACGAGAGAATTTTGGGTGAATACACACTTGATTTACGATGTGGTATTGCGACTGAAGTTTCTCAAGGAAAGCAGTGTGGTAATAGACTATAGGGAGCGCAAGCTGGTCTTTGAGTTTGGCCCCTCGCATCCAGTACAATTAAATGGCAAATTCCCTGGGCAGTGGAGAAAAGCATGCTTATGAATGGTGACCAAAGGGGAGGTTCTTTCAAAAGAGCAGAGGGGGGAGATTGAGTGAGGCTCTGATAATACAGTTTGCTGATGTATTAACTGAAAGGTTGGGCAGGTGTGAGATGTGCCCATATGAGAATAAGTTGGAAGATGATCAGGCGGCGTGTTATACGCAGTATCAGTGCTCGCCTCCTTAATTGTTGACTTTCTGTAACATCATTCCTGATCTGGAGAGGCAAGGAATAATTCGATGTAGTTTATGCCTCTATGCTTCTCCATCATTCTTAGTCAAGAAGCAGCTAGAGAAGAGCTGTAGAAATGTCCACCAATCGCATTACTCACAGGGAAGGAAATGACAGTTAGACATGGAATATTTCTGTGGGAAAGGTGCTCTTAAGAATTCTCGTTGAGAGGTGTCACATCACTAGAGACCTGAAAATTCGCAGTTTCATTTCGAGACAAGCTAGAAAAAAACCTCATACTTTTGTATTGCTTATGATATTGACCCACCTATTAGATTACACCTCCTGGACGGTTCTGAACCAGTAATAAGCAGATAGTGAAATGCAAACCCAATCCCAGTCTTTAATTAATTCACTAAGATACCAATGAACAGTAATATTTGCATTATTTTGCATACGACAATGGAGTATAACCTAGAGTTCATTGGACTCGCGAATTTTTCCGGTCTCTACTTATTACTCTCCCTGTCAATAAATTTGGAGTGATTCCGAGTGTATGCTGCAATCGCAGAGAAAGACTGGCAAAATACAGTTACTTTTAGGTCGGTGTATAGAGAAAAATGTGTACATAATTAACATAGATGTATCAGAGTGAAAGAAGGTAATTTTGCAAAACGATCCATGGCCATTGCGTACGTGATGGGTAGGGACATATTCAACGTGCAGGCTGCACAAAATGGTGATATTTTATTATGTGGTGTATACATAAGGCCTTATGCGAATGTAATAGACGTATAAAATAAGTATAAGATGTATTTAGTTGCATTTAATAAAATACCTTATCCCTAAAATAATACTTACATTTTTGTTTTCCTTTAATCATTAAAAATAAATATGTATAAATTATGTGTAGTAATTTATTATATTATAATTTTGTAATGTATTGTAATGTTTTTTTTTTGCCATAGGCAAATTATGTGCAGTAAGTATATACAGAATAAGAACGTTAATAAAACGATAAGATAGTTGTTAATAAATCACTATTTCAATAAATTCGGGTTAATTTTCAATCCTGTGTGACTGGTTGAACATAAGACGAATACATTCACTATGGACACCACAGCTTTGAGGATGTTATATGTAGACGTCTCTTACGTACAAAACATTTATTGTAAACCGATCTTTACTCACAGACTAGCATTTTGGAATGTCTCTCATGGGAGGTAGAGTGAAATCCAAATGAGAAATATTTCGCAGCAATCTAAAACACGCCATGAGCCTTGGGGGGGGGGGGTCATTGCTTCTCTGTGAAAAAAGGGGGGGGGGGTTGTTCAGTTCAGCAGGACAGCGGCCGAGTACGGTTGGGCGACAACTGCTATGTGCGTACATATTACCTGTCGAAAAAACATAAGCCACATCAGCGGTATTTAGCAGTGGGGTACTAGAGAGCGATGTTATCAGTTTGGCATAAATGGCACTAGCAGTGTCACGTGGTTTCCCTCCCCCCTCCAGTGGTAAGCGTTCGAGAGAACCCTCCCCTACACCACGTCCCCTACCTCCCCTTTTTTATTTGAACTTCACTCTAATCGTCGTCCCTTGGGCGACCCCCCAGTGGGGTTGGTGATCGTCGTGACGGCAGGTGGTCGATGCCAGTCAACGAGCTGGACAGGGCCGTCCACATCGGGGAGGAGGGTCGAATGGGGCATTTTACCCCAGGCCTCCGGTGCCAATGAGCCCCCCAAAGCCATTAAAATTAGAAAGGTTTTGCCCGCATAATTTACTGGCATTGCCATGTGATGATGCCAAACCTAATCATAAAATAACGTATACCATTTAGAATAGAATACATTTATGGAGAGCATTAGACAAGTAAGTACTCTGTCGAGATTTGGTTAAAAATAGAAAACCTATTGTATCGGGTATTGTTCTTTGCAGTATCTTAATGAGAACAGGCACAGTTTTTTTTTTGTTAAACATTAATGTTTATTAGCTTTACAGCAAACGATAAACATATTTCCAAGTATCATGTTTTCTACCGGTAATGTACGTAGAATAAGAAACCTACCTAAGTAATATTCGTACTGTCGCGTCAGATAGGGGCCCCCAAAATTTAGGCCCGCAAAATCGCGCGGGTGCCCCCGAAGTGGAAATGTGTCGGGACTGACCTGAGCTTGACGTTGGAGCGGCCGTCGCAGTGGTCGGTGTCGGCGCTGAGCGACATGGGCCAGGCGATCTGCAGCAGAGAGTCGCGGATGATGACGTCCCAGGCGAAGTGGTATGGGGGCTGCTCGGAGACACGCTCCGAACGCACGAGGCGCCCACGCTTCCGAGCAGCACTGCGTCGCGGCGCGCATCCCTCCATTGTGGCTTCCCACCAACCTTCCGCCTCTAGCCGCCGCCCGAGCCCCTCACCTCTGGCCCCAGTCAGATTGGCGGTCCCGGCAGAGACCACCCCGTCTTCACGGTAATGCGCATCCAGCACCTGTGTCCCTCTGCCGGCGACACCTCCCTAATAACTCCCCCTGTAACACACAAACACCCGCACACATGTATTGTCTATTAGTTGGCCAAAAACCACTGCTCTATACCTAGTTCTAAGAAAATGTGCCCACCCTAGCCGACGCCTCAGGCTACCACATTTAACAACTAGACAAAAACACCAAAAACAGCAAAATTGCGAAAAGACCAAACCGAACAATAACTAAATTGACAATTCTACCAATACAAGTTACAAATACGATATTGGGGAAGGCTATGGACATAAAGGAAATTGCGGAGTAAAATGAGTGAAAAATATGTACGTAATAGTAACATTTTATCCCGAAAACACGTTAAATCGCAAAAAGACCTAACTGAAATATACCTAAATTGACAATATTACCAATATACGCACACCAAAATGTTACTGTGATAATGTATGATATTCAAGCATAGCCCCCTCGCAATGACAAATACTGTTGCAGTGTAGCCAAACATTACGCAACAAGCCAGAGTCCTCAGCGCCAGCAGGGGAGTTAATTCCCAAAACAGTGATTCAAGGCACCCCTGCCTTCTTCTATAGGTAGTGACCGCGAAGCACACTTGTAAAAATCAGGGAGTGGACCGGCTGGGGATTGAACCCGGTTTGTCTTGGTGAGAGGCGAACATTCTAACCCCTCAGACACTACGGCCCCAAATTTGTCTTGGTGGTGCCAAATACTTCACTAGCAGGCACCATCATTTAAATATTTGCTAAGAAATATCCAATATTAATAATTATGATAAATAGTTATGTTTGTAATGCAATGGTAAGGATGTTGTGTAGTACATGTGAATAGAAAACTATTTGTGTGCAAATGCAGATGTTATGTATTTGGAGAATAAATTTTGGTAGGGGTTTGGTTCGTAATAAGGTCGCAGACTTGCCTCCTCTTATATAATCTGGGTTGGATGAGAGGGGGCTTCCTGTTTGGCTTCACAGCCAATCGGGAAGCACATCCATTCCAGTCGGGAGAATAGATACTCAGTGGCTAAACGTTTTTGCTGCCCTGAAGCTGGCAACTGCAGCGGCCATACAACGTCGACATACCTGGAGGTCTTCTGGTCTCCGGAGTTACGTGGCATAGTGCATTGTCAGAACTTGGATGGGTGAGCGTTGAGTTCTTCCACATGCCGTTGGCATACACAAGCATAATAATCCAAAAAGGCACATACTATTCAGCACGAGATGCAGCATTCGGGCCAGGAACTCCAAGACGGCAACTACAGTCGGTGCCGAAACGCCGTGAGTGAAATAAACACAGACTCGGCTGAAACCCATGATCCGACTTCCTGCAAACAATGGTCGCCAATGTCTGCGAGCTCCATTAAAACTCTCACAGAAAATTTAAGTGCTCACGGTGGCGTAGTGGTCAGACTACTCTGTTCCCACCACATTCGATTCCCAGCGGGTGTTCGCCTTGAGGTTCCACATATAGAAAACATGGAGGAAGTTGCCATTTATAAACAGGTGTTATATTTTGGTACTCCTAATTCCTCTCGCCGTCACATTCCCTCGTAGCTCCGTCTTCATTTCATTTCTTCCTCAAACGCGTTGAGCACTTATATTTCTAGGTGCCACCCAAATCTTTCACTCTCGCTCTCTCTACGAGAAAATGCATTCTAAACATAGACAGTGGTCGAAAATTTCACGGAGTCATTTCTCGTCGGGCTACAATTCCAGCAATTCTTGGTTTTCTGACCGGGGCACATCCCTTTGACATGTTTTAATAACAATGAGCATAATAACATCGCAACGAAATACGTGAAAATGAACACGTCTGTACCACTGCAGAGGCTGGAGAATAAAATTATCCAAGTCAGCAATAGAAACTATTCCGATCATTCAATTTCAGACTTTTAGCACAAAATGCGACATCAGAGTGCTGAAGAACCGACATGAACAGTTCTGCGATTTTTCGAATTATAGTTTTCAAAACAAAACTGAAAAAATAAAGGATATTCAAATTTGCATTAATCGCTTTTACTCTCTCTCTCTCTCTCTCTCTTTCTTTTTCTGCTTTGCCTGGCCCTTGCTTCGATTGCCGGCGAGGTTAATCTCGGATTTTCTAACCTGGGATCGTGCCGGACGATGCCAATGGTCCGCGGGTTTTCTCAGGCATCTCCCGTTTTCCTCGGCCATTCCAGCGTTGCTCCATTTCAACCTCGTTTCACCCTCATCGGCTCTCGAGAACTCGTTATTAGCCACCGAAATCTCTCCACTGCACCCAGCCTCGCTCTTCTCGGTCACTCTGTTTATCTGCATACATTTTTCTTCTCTCCCTACCTCTATAGTCCAGTCGCGGCTGTTTACGACTTCTATCAGTCCCTGCCACAGTTCTACTTTCAGGATATTCCTCCACCTCGGGCGAAAAAAATTATTAACTAAACCTAGAAAATTACACCACAAGGACAGCGCACCACATTCGTGCATGCTCAGTGCAATAGTGTTTTGCAGAAGCACTATGAATTACTAGGTATTACCAACACACCTAATTTCTCCCTATTTCGTTAGTATTAATTATAAAAGAAATTTTATAATTTACAAATAAAGTGTGATGGTGGAACGCCCGTCGCCACCTAGTTTGCATAACGACCGCTTCTCCAGCAGCACTGTACTTCTACCTCGGTGGAGCTCGATAGCCTCTCCATATTCCGCCCCTTGATCCCTTACCTTTCTTACTCCACCTTTTGTATAACTATATTTTTTTAATGAGGGGTTGAGTTAATGTATTGGCATGTCCATCCTCCCCTCTTTCTATACTCCTATTCTCGTCGGAGCTGTATCCGTATCTCTTCAACAACTGGGGCATTAAGCTTTGAGAGCTGTATTCTGGGAATGTGGACGGCATTGAAAATTTCAGTTACATTGGCCAGCAATATCGGAGTGCGACGAAACGGTGAGCGGTAGACGATTAACTCGTGTCGTTTCGTAATTATGTGCTTGTGTTGTGGGCCTTGCAGAAGGGTGGGTTTTTCAAAAATTCTGGTTCTGTAGCAATTTCGAAATTCTGTCCAGCGCAACTAAACAGCGTTGCTGCTTGTGTTTTGTCTGATTTTAACGTGTAGTGTTCGTTTATCTGCAGTCCCATTTGGCCATCCAAGCCTTGTTTGATATTTAGCGTGTTTGTCTCCTACTTGCTCTGTTCCACCAGTTTTTGAACTTTGTATCGTCGATATTTTATGAACTGGGAGCTTTGAATAGGGCTCCTGAAACTCCGAGCTGCCTCCCAGTTCGTTAAAATTTTAGTAGGAATTTTAATAATATTTTTAATATGTTATTTAATCATGATAAACGATTTGATGGCCCGCACCTGGGCGCCGTTTCTCGTATATGGTTCAGAATCTTGTAATATTTGTTGGAAAGAAACATTTTAACATTGCTCCAGTATTAGTAAGTTTTAAGGTGAAAACATAGTCAGTGTACAAGCATCAGAGTTTATTGTAACGCGAAGTTAAGTGTTTATTATTGTACTTCACTATTAACAAGCTTTAAAGGTGAAGTATCTAAGTCAATGAACACGCATGAGAACACACTGTCACGTGAAGTTGAATATTTATGAATACATTTTGCGTGTTGATTTTATTGGAACTCTCAAATTAATTATTGATCACGTAATTTTAAATGGTTTGTATAAGAGAATTAAAGCCAAGCTCCGTTTTTAAAGGTTCAGGTGTTTAATTGAAAGTTAGCCAGAGCAGTTTTTGAATATTGTGGTAATTGTTTAAGACAGCTTAGTACTATGTTCATGCGTTCATTGAATATCTGGTAACTGTTTAAAGACAGCTGAGCACTGCCTTTATTGAATATTGTGGTAATTATTCAAATCAGCGGAGTGATATTTTTATTGAATGATTTAGATTATCTGCGTTCCATTGTTCAGTATTTTTTGAATATTCACGCCTGTTTGTATGAGTGTTCAAAATTAGTGGAGCTTGGAGAGTTTTCCAGGACAATGTTCGCTGTTGAGAATAAAGAATGTTGTACTATTGTGGAACTGAAAAATTATATCACTGCAGTCTGTTTGTGTCGTGTATTTTATTTGTTTTAATTGGCACAAAATACATTTAAAAGTTGAATTTGACTAAAAATTATATATCTTTACGTTGAGAGAAGTATAAGAAGTTGGTGATTCTTGACATATTTAGGAAAAACCAAACATGATATATATATGGGGTGATTTCCCAAAGGTTTTTTTCCAAAAGCGTGAAGAAACCAACACGGATAGACTATAGCTGTTGTGCGATGAGCCTTGTGACTTACGAACTCAGCCTCAGTGTCAAGGACTTTTCCTATGGCCAGAGAAGTTGTCATTCGTGGTAACTCCTTCCTACTGGACATGTTTGCATGAAGTGTTTGCTCTAAGCGAGAGGGCGTAGTTCAGGAACGCCGAATTGGAAAGCTGCAAGGTTAGATACCCGCGACGAAGGGAACAAAAAGTTGACTGGAGATTCGCCAGCTCCAGTTTGGGGTCAGCTGACAAAGTTCCAGGTCACGCGGAGCTAAACACACGACGTAGAACCGCTACCAGTGCCCACTACCTATATGCTGTTCATGGTAACGTGAGCACTTTTTAAGGCCGTGCCTAAACTCCCTTTCGGTTTATTTGTAACCTTTCGCCAATTGTTATATTACAATTGCCATGTGATTAATAAACTAAGCGTGCACATTTAATATCTCTCAAAATTATGGCCAGTGTCTCCCATTTCTACAGCTTTTGCGAGAATTCATTTTTAAACCCAAACGGGAGCCGATATTTGAAATCGTCCTAGCCCTTTTGTTACAAATTGTTTTTTATTATGTAATCTAATTTTTTTAAACACAAACGGTATAACTTTATGTTATTAATTAAATTTTGTTTATTTAGTAATTAGTTTAAAATTTTTGCAAAAAGGCAGAAACTTATTGATAAAATATAAGTGTGTTCTTGATACATCTACCAGATAATACGCAATTTAAACTAAACAAAAACATTTTTAACAACTCCTATAATGTAAATTTTCTGTAATCGTACATTGTCAGTAATTACTCTGTAATCGTACATTGTCAGTAATTACTCTGTAATCGTACATTGTCAGTAATTACTCTATAATCGTACATTGTCAGTAATTACTCTGTAATCGTACGTTGTCAGTAATTACTCTGTAATCGTAGATTGTCAGTAATTACTCTGTAATCGTAGATTGTCAGTAATTACTCTGTAATCGTACATTGTCAGTAATTACTCTGTAATCGTACATTGTCAGTAATTACTCTGTAATCGTACATTGTCAGTAATTACTCTGTAATCGTAGATTGTCAGTAATTACTCTGTAATCGTACATTGTCAGTAATTACTCTGAATCCGAAGTTATGACACGAAAACGAAGCCTTTTTACAAAAGAGGTTACGCCGAGCCTTTTATAGGCTGTTCAAGGTAAAATGAGTACTTTCGAAAGCCCTATCTACTTGTGTATTCTTCCAACTTTTGTCAAATTAAAATTGTCGTGCAACTCGTGGCTGTATTCATGCGTCGGTCAACTGAAAATGCGAAATGATTAGAAAAGTGAATATTTCACAAAATCTGCTCATTTTACACTTCAACGCATTAAAGAAGCAGAAAGCGGAAGTGACAATTTTAGTTGTCATAAATTGTCACCTAACACTTTTTATTCGACGTTAAGATATGGAACTACTTTCCCTCCACCGTTACCAACTTTACTGGGCGCATGTCACTCAGTGCGCCAGTTAAAATATGTGCAGGTAGGATCAGTGGCATTTTTCTGAAGTAGATTTCAAAAGTGCTCGCTTTATCGCGAACAACCTTGAAATAACCTATAACGGGATGGTATTCAGCATATCATTCCATCACACTTGCGAGTTTCCAAGTCCGAGTGGAATATTATCCCAACCTCCAGTCTAATCCGTTTCCGTACAGTTGAACTCCCCCACAGTAAAGTTTCTGCTTGAGGGGGGGGGGGGGGAGTCGAGTGCAGAGATCTGGGCGGTTCTTAATATCGAGGTCATAAGAGCCGACGTGGTTGAAGTGAGGTGAAGTGCAGAGCCGCGTCGGAATGGGGGGGGGGGGGGAAGGGGACGTCCTGCATTATTACCACGTGCGAGTAGTCTGACCACTGCACCACCGCGGCCCCAGCCCGGTATATTGCAAGGTAGGATGTGCTTGAACCACTGACAGCTGTTGCCTCGCTGCATGTTAAAGTGTCGTTGTCTCCACTGGAGCAACAGCTGACGTCCTCCACATCACCTCCTCCGGGCACGCAATGCCTATAAACGACATGCCGCTTAATCGAAGTTTTATTTTTTCTCTCTGTCCGGCATTTATAACACGTGATGTGGATCGCGTTCAGTGCCATGTGTAAGGGAGTTGAGATTGGGTGCTGGGTTTTGTATACTGTTCAGTTCCCTAAACTATACCATTCAAAGAATAAATCACTGTTAATCTCCATGAACTCCTGTATTTTCTCTAAACTTTAGTTAGCAATGTTCGGAGTGCTGACTATAAGAATTAATGATGATAATAATAACAATAACATTATTCTCCATACGACAGTAATTCACATCCAAAATATTCAAAAATCTGTCGGGTGACAAGTGCGATTCCTGTATGGTTTAGACCGTGCCCAAGGTGTTGTATGTTCGCAGTTAATTAATCATTTATAAAATAAACTTTTGAAAAAAATCACAGCTCGTAACCGCGTATATTATAAAACACTCATTGTAAAGTTGGCGGCAGATTAAAAGTAGTTTCACATTATCCCTCACACTAACGATGCGATCTTCAAATATCCGGACACTAATCTTACGTATTGAAGGATTTTATTTTCATTTTATGCACATAACTAGAGACCTGAAAATTTCATTGTTTCATTTCAGGACACACTAGGAATCATAAACGCTTACGTACGTGACACTTTTACAATTGGTCCACGCGTCGTTAGTGCACATTCTGGAGAACTCCGGGCCTGTAATGATACAATAAAATGCATGCCCAATCAACGCCATCCGCCCTGACAGAAATCAGCCAATGAGACGTAGATATCTGATTGTATGTACTTAAGACTGTGAATCCTAACCTACAGGTCGCAAAAGTCGCGTAGTTTTCAGATCCCAAATTATAACGTATTAATGTGCGTGACAGTTTCACATTTACACTCGATTGATGCATGAATTTCTCACGTCAAGTTTAATTTTACGTTTGGTGAAGGATACAAAACGGATACGGAAACGACTCCCAAGCAGGACTTCCCAAAAATGCTGAATTATTTGCGAACAGATTATGTACTGGTTACTACCAACAGTACCTGGCTACACGAGGGGCCGCGGTGGGTCAACGGCTAGACAGCTCGCCGCCCAACGAGGCGGAACATACCGTTAAGATTTCCGACGGAGTCGCTCTCGGATTTGTGCACGTGGGAATCGTGTCAGACGATGCCGCTGGTCGGCGAGTTTCCTCGGGGATCTCCCTTTTTCCCCCTGCCTTGCATTCCGGCGTCGCTCCAAACTCACGTGGCTTCGCTCTTATCGACTCTCAAGACCTCGTTGCCAGGCACCGCCCGAAATTTCTCCATTACACCGAGCTACACGAAAAACGGGGATATCCTATATCAGTCTGAAATATCGCACGTATTTTCGATTCTGATAACGAAAAGTACCGAAAGATATCGTATTACGGAGCGATAAAATAATTCACTGGAAGAGCACTTCGAAGAAACTACCCTCGTGTGAAACTCGTAACTTCGAATTCACCTGGAATGTAACCTCACTTTCTGCTTTTGAAGGCTCTTACGATAATTTGACTGCTGTTGACGTCCGAAACTTTGTAAGTTGTTAAATACTTTGCGTAAATTAGGCGACGTCTGTTACAGAAATGTGCCGTTAATATATGAAATCGGGGTCTGTATTTGCGTAACACAGGCACAACCTACGTAAATATAAAATTACGCAACCTTCTCTGTTAGCCGCAAACGTTTGCGGGTGTACGCCGTAACATTAAGTAAAATAATTTTCCTGTGACAACTTAAGCATTTACGGAACTTAATGAACTAGGTTAAAAATATTTAGCACATGTTGCCTGAAACTGTAATAAACAGGAAAACGTAAAAAAGTTTATTTTTTAATTGTGAATTAAAAGCAATGTTTGGGGGGGGGGGGGGGACGTGAATACTGTTGCCCGAAAGACAAGGTGCGTGTCTTGTTAACCCCTTCGTTTGTATTCAAAACTTTCTAGAGAATAGATATTTGAATTTGTCTTCAAATTAGTTCTTAAAATGAACATAGCTAAATAACGAAAACCAAAATTATTTCTTAACAACGCTTCAAATAAACTAAAATAATAAAAACATTTTATCTACAGATTTGTGGAAGTTACGTACATTTACGTAAGGTTCCGTAAAGTTAGACAATTATTTCCTTGCAGTTACAAGAAAACCGTTACTCTCGTGAATTAAGCATAAGGAAATTTATAAGAAATGGCGATAGTTTGACAAGTTCTTCACGGTTTACCACAAAAGAATTCTGGCAGTGAAAGCATAAAGGATAAGTTCGACGTCTCTACGTGTCTACAATAGACACTAATGATAGTAGAAGTATCTAGTTTCGAGAAGAACTACGTGCAACTATTCTAGCGCCAGAGCAAACAGATCTCGAGGTTGGGCTTTGATGGAGCTAGAACATGCGCTAGGGACCACATTGAATGAAGTCAGGCCACAGAAATTCTGTGAGCTCGTCGTGAATATTTTATAAGTAATACACTGGCGTGCTTCTCGCGTGGTCGTTCCATTATCGGAATCGACTTCGTGGTGTCGCAGACGGGGCCGTCCAGCCTATCCCGCCTTCAGAATAAATAATCGCCTCCGATGCTCGAATCGATACAAAAGCTCGATACGGAGGACGCTTGCCTGGCGAATGGATGAATCGCATTCTGAGGGCAAAGTGTTGGAACCAAGCCATTAGGGGGCGAATCCGTCCATTCTGTTTGAATGACAAGGCTCTTTCCTACAGACCATAAATTTTCCACCTTTTCGTTTCGTTTTACCTTCGATCAGCCCTTGAGCATAACGGGAATTCTACATCGTCACCAGTTGATTTAGCATTTTTCAGAGACCTGCTACTCAAAAAAGCCAAGTGTGAACTACACCAAGTTCTCGCCGTTATCTCCCTTTCTTCTTCTATTACTGGGGCCACGGTGGCTGAGCGGTTAGACTGCTCGCCTCCCACCAAGGCGAACCGGGTTCAATCCCCGGCCGGTGCACTCCGTATTTTCGCATGTGGGAATCGTGTCGCACGATGCCGTTGGTCGGCGGGTTTTCTCGGGGATCTCCCGTTCCACCGCCATTTTATTCCGGCGCGGCTCCATACTCACCCCACTTCACCCTCATCGACTCTCAGTACCTCGATGTTAAAAGCCGCCTGAATCTCTTCAGTCATATTCATCTATTACTCACTCCATCCTCCTCCAGTATAAGATAAAGCACTCGGTTGCAGGAGTCATGTAGGTTGTGGCAAAGTGTTGTTGACTAATTCGCGTTGCCGTATTGATGATTCCGTGTGGTATGGATCGTGTGGAAATGCCACGTGGACAGGTGTACACGCGCTTGCGCATACAGCTAAACGGTATTGAATTTCCCGTACTCGCCACCGTTGTTATTCCCCTTTCAATAGCTACACTTGTGCTCGAATCTCACCCATACCCGGCTTCACACTTAACTTGGTCGGGCAGTACTGTGCTGTTCGCAGATAACTGAACACTTTTATAAGACGTGCTTAGTATCAGAATTTCTGCACATGTTACACATCCTCCAGCCATGTGTGGAGAGATTTGGGTGGCTCCTAAGGGCAAGCTTAGCCCGATATTTTGGATTCTTGGTTTTTCTTGCTTTTTATATTTTTAAACATTAAAATTTCGAAAGTATATATATATATATATATATATATATATATATATATATATATATATATATATATAGCGCACTAGATATTGACCTTATCCTGCAGAACATACATAGAAACTGAACTACGAACCCATAACTATGTCATAACTTCGATTCTGCTTAATTTTGGTGGGATTGATATTGTGAAATATTTATGGTTTCGCAGTTCAGTTTTTATATTTGTACTGCAGCGTAAAGTCAACAGCTAGTTCGCTATAGGCATACTTTTTAAACTTTCATGTTTAAAAATATAAATAAGCAAGAAAAACCGACGCTTCAAAGTTGTGGGTGAAACTTATTCTTGACACCTAGGTCCTGAGAGTAGATGAGAATGATATGAGGTGAGTATAGAGCGTCCCCGGAATGCAAGGGCGGGGGAAATAGGATATCCCATATCAGCGAAAAAAAACTCGCCGACCAGTGGCATTGTCCGGCACGATTCCCACTTGCGAAAATCCGGGAGTGACCCAGCCAAGGATTGAACCCGGTTCGTTTTGGTGGGAGGCGAGCGTGCTAACCGCTCAGCCACCGCGGCCTCAGTTTGTTGTGATTACCAGTAAGTGTGCTCACATCTCAAAGTGTTTTAAACATCAAACTAATTTTTTACATCGTTACCAACTTTGTTAGGAATATGTCAGTAAGTTCCGTTAAAATGTAAGCACACAGGGGTAGGAACTTTTTGCAAAGATTTATTTTAGAAGTTCTTCTGTATTACTGTGTCTATCAAGTGAAACTCTCAAATTGTCACTAACACAATTATATTGTTAGTCTCATTTCATTCCTCAATATATTTATTAAAAATCTTTTCTTCAGTAATCACTTAAATTGAATATTATTTTGTTGGTTGTTCGTGATTAGGTGATCATATTTCAACTAATACTTTAAAAAAAAAACTTCTTTCCAAGCTGCATAAGAGCATACATGAGCTCAAAATTGTTCTACTAATTTATGCATATCACATAGGAGGTAACTGATTTTTCAAAAAGAACAAAACGAGTCATAAGAAATTTTATTTTAAACATATTTTTTCGTAAATTGCGGTTCGCTAGTGTTTCAATTTCAACAATCGAGGTAAAATTTAAAATCTGTATAGCTAGAAGTTAATTATCGCATGTGAACCAAATGTCGGATTTTAAATAAGTTTCAACGTGTCACTTCTGTGACTTCAATAATTATGGATAGGTATTTCTTGATTAAATATTTATAGCCATGCTAGACTTCAATAACCTAAATCCACAACCACAACTATCTTTGCTTATTGGCCGCGTGTCTACGTGAGAAGACATGTTCTTATTTGACTGGTGGTAATAAAGTACTCCGACACTTGAATGGCCATGATTCGCGGACGGACATTTGAGGCACGTAACATTAAGAATCATTCGACCACTAAAGTACATATGAACAGAAGGATTTTGAAGTACAATTGGTCTTGAAAACTTTTCGCTAAAAGCACCTACCCGTATCAATAATCAATGAGGACACCCGAATTTCGAACAAAAAGATTCCGCGACAAGTTATACTTCATAACACTTTAGCTCAGATCCACTTCCCTGATTCGGCGGTTTCCTTATTACACGTTATAGCTGCCTGTCCGCGAATGAAAGACGCGCAGTATTCAAGTTATCTAATTCTAATTGGCTAGTTCTGTAGGAGAATATTTCCTCACAAAGACACGCCGCCTATAAGCAAAATTAAACAGCTTGTATGCCCTTACGGTATTAAAATATAGCATGTGCGGGAATCTTTTCGCGAAATTGACGTGTCCCTAATAATTAGGTATAGGGAAATTTCGCCAGTTCAATGGCCTGTAGGCTGTTCTCCACAGTACTGTGTACACTCAGTCCTCAGCTGTGTGTTCATTGGATGTTGTCCCCAGAGGAGTAGCCAGTGTTACTCCACAACTGGCAGTATGGCACTCGATGTTTGTTTCTTTGCAAGTCTACTATCGGACCATAGTCCCCCTGGGCGTTTATAATGAGCTGTGATCCACTTGCAAAGGTGACTTCTGGGTACACGTGCTGGACGTCTATATTGTCCTGAAATGAATTCGCGAAATTTTCCTATCCTTACTAATAATCTATTCAGCTGAAACCAAACTTTATGTTAAAATAAATTTCTGAATTTTGTACGAATCAGTATTTTAGGTAAAAATATTTATATTTATACTGAAAAAATTATGAAAGTTGCGTGTTTAATTATTTTGGTGTTTTTATCTAATTGCCATTTATATTGTGTCATAAAAGCACAAAATATCCTCAAAATATTGAGAGAAAAAAATAGTCTAATCGTCTCTTGAGCAGCTCTAACATACACCTCCCCAGTGGAGTTGGTGGCGAGATCTTCACGTCGCATCATACGTGTTACGTTTAAATAAGTGGACAGTGGAATTATTTCATCTACTGTCGGTTTTGTGGGCATAAATTCGTGACATAACACGAGAGATGTTCTGTAAAGTGATGGACGGACATCAGTATTCCGAGTCCGAGCCAGCAGGATGGTTGATGTGGGTTTCCTTTTTATAAAAAGCGATCTACACAGTCCATACACCATTCCCAGCTCTGCGTTAGCTTCACAAGCTCATTATGCGCACCATTTTCTGAGAATCAGTGTCAAACAGTGAACATGCAGTTTTTATTTCCTTTCCTGTGTCTAACTTTCTTAAGTGTTCAAAAAGTCCAATAAAAACAAGGGGGGGGGGGATTCACCATTAATTAGTTCATGTAATATTTTTTTGGGGGGCAGGGGCTAATTATGAGCATCCAAAACATTAGCGATCCACTGTCAGTTTCTTAAAGGTGCATCGTTCTCATCCGCCATTCTAATACACGATAGTTACCATTCATGGCGAGAGAAAATAAAAGGACAACTGCGCGTTAAATTTTCTCAAAAAGAAAACGCCACCGGTTGTTTTCACAGGAAAAAGCAACAAAATGGCTTCCACGGGAACCTGTGCAGTGTTCCCAGTCCACGAACTCTCGGAAGAACCTTCGCGCGTTAACATTTCTGTATTCCTAACAGTTTTGTAGTTCAATTGACTGACGCATGAATAAGTTGATAGCGTTAATATAAACAAATGGTGGAAGCATACAAATGGGGGAGGAATAAATATCCCAAGGAAAATCACTCTATCATACTTGCGATATTAAAAATAATTTTCAATTCGAGCCAACTTATTTATTTCGATAATATTTTAAACTTTGTTTGGGAAATCACGAAAAATTTAGGTATTCGTTAATTCGTTGACAGCAGTTTTGAAAACTAATTTCTCAAATTACCCTGCCGGGCAATAAAACGCACCCAGAAATATGCATCGGAAGGTGTTGAAACGTTATAGAGATAGTGACAGATAAGTATTATACGTTATCTCAAAAACATAGCACCATAACAATTACACATTGATGTGGGGTACGCCATCTGTTCATTTTCTGTAGTGTTTCGCAGACCCTTGCAGTGCCATACGCGCTGGAAGACTGTCTGACATGGAGTCCAGTAGACGCCGGATGTTGTCTTGAGGCCGACGGGCCGACAATTTGTGGACGGTGTGTTCGAAATACCGGATACTATGGCATGGTGGCGTTTCAAAAGGTCCCACACAGGCTCGATTGGGGACATGTCAGGGGAACGGGTAGGTCATGGCAGTGTTTGGAGGCAGCCCTGGGCGAATCATTACGTGTGCAGGAGTATATAAACATGTAATCCCGCCCATAAATGGGAGCATATGAGGGCGAAGTATTGTGTAAATAAACTTACCGTTGGGCCGTCGATGTCCCACGCAACACGGCGAAAGCGAATCGGTTATCGTAGGCCATGGCTCGACATATTATAGGCTGTTCACGGTAAAGTGAGCACTTTTTAAGGCCCTTCCTAATTGCTTTAACCACAAATATATTTTGTGGCTGCTTCAGACGTTTACTTTTGGGTTTGGTTAAATTTATAGGTTGTGTTTATTAGTAACGTGGTAGTGTTTATATTTAAAAAATGATAAAAATAGAAAAATTGACCCATAGCAAACATTTAGCAGGTCCTTAAAAAGTGCTCACTTTAACGTGAACAGCCTATACAATGCCTGTCGTGGGGGAAGTGCGTCTCTCGACAGCGAGATTGTTTGTGGCATTCACCAGGGGCCATTGACACCCGTGAGCGATGATCGTCATCGCCCATAACGAAGCAGCATTCGCCACTAAAAGCCACTGCAAACGGAGCCGCTACTGTCTGAGAGTTAATGACGGCAAAAGACATGGGCGCTGGGATCGTAAATTCGCCTCTTTAAGGCGCCGGGGAATGGTTTTCTGGGCAAACATGAGTCTCCTGGCTGGTATCGTGGACCTGGTCAGCATGGGATCCATCTCGACTGGTATTCGACCTCGTACGTCCTGAATCGCTCCTCAGAATGTGGATGTCTTCACGTATCCACATCTCCCAACAGCATTTACCAGTATGGTACGAACTGTCCACATGGTGGCCTATACGTAGAGACCTGAAAAATTCGCGGATTCATTTCGGGAAAAGTTGTAATTCACAAACTTGTGCGTTCATGTTACTTTTGCAATCGGTCGAAGCGTTGTTTGGCACCTCCTGAAGATAAATGAGCCAATATAAAAAAATGCAGTAAGTTGTAGGCCCAATCACCGCCTTGTGCTGCAACAACAGCTAACCAATGAACAAGTGATATCTTGTTGAGTGTATGTAGGACGGTGAAGTCTAGTCTACAGGTCATCGAACTCCCGAATTTTTCAGGTCTCTACCTATGCTGTGATACGATCACGCTGCGGTTTTCAGTCCGATTGTGAGTCCTCTCTCAAAGTCCGCGAACTGCGTAAAGCGACATCCTAGGCATCTTCGCCGTATACTTCTTCACTCTGTACACTTGCTTGGTGTTTCACGCGCCGACGCGGCTTCGTCTGAATGCCATCGTCTACGACCGCTGGTCGCTGCTTGCAGCGCTACTGCCGGGTGTTAGGTGAAATTCTTGGGATCATGTGCATACGAGCCCGTACTCTCGCCATTTACATTACTTCGTGGTCGCCGCATCGTATCCTCGGGGTGTGCTATTTTCAATCTCTGGAACCATACATTTTTTTCCGAAAAGTACGTGAAATTTATTTGCATTAATGACTCCTCCTCCTTGCAGATAGTGTTGGCAGGGGAATGCGGGAGCGATAAGGGCGACATTGACACGCCCGGCTGATGCCCCTTCGCTCCTACGAGCAAGTCGCTGAACTGGCGTACAGTGTTCCCGTCGCACTGCATGTACCTGTGGGACTTTAAGCGGTAACCCTATCATTTTATTAGTGGAATGTCTGTAGCAAGGTTCAATGCAGGTCCCTATAATATTTTCGCATGTTTCCAACCAGTATATAATGAGCTACAGCAGTGTGATAAAGGCTGTTTTTAGCAATGTTGGAGGCTCGGGAACAGCATTTATAATGTACAGTACATGATGCATTAAGAGTATTATACGTACATCGCCCGAAATGTGTTTTCTTTTCGTACATTGGTATCATGGGGACGCATTTAATGGTTTTGTAAAAAAAAAAAAAAAAAAAAAAACGGATTTCAAACACTATGCAACACGTTTCCACCACCAGGTATGCGGCGCCCTTAAATGGCCATTTTGTCCAGTTTTCGTTGTTATTATGTCAGAAAATCGCGAAATATCCCCAAAAGGTAAAGAAAAAATTGTATTATTTTAACACACTCTTACATGAGTGAAGAGCAAGTAAAGAGATTTGGGGCGGCTCTTAACATCGAGGTCTTAAGAGTCGATGAGGGTGAAGCGAGTTCAGTTATGGAGCAGCAAGGGCGGAAGAATCGGGAGATCCCCGGTAAAAACCCGCCGACCAGCGGCATCGTCCAGCATGCGAAGATACCGGGCTGTTGGCCCAGTTGGAAGTCGTGTAGTTTATCCAGCGCACCACCTCGGGGGCCCGAACAGTCTCGAGCTACTTCACATCGTCGCAGCTGGGAAGGTAGTTATTCCCGAGCCGCGCCAGAGGTGAGGGAGTGCCTGAGTGGCTGCGGGCGTGTCAGGTATGCAAATGCAGGACGGGCCTCCTGCGGGAATGTAGGCAGATGACCCCCGTCACAGGACAGACTCCCCCGGGGTGCGACGCCGCTCCACCTCTGACGTCGTTGGACGTCCATTATTCCCGCCCGGCCACCGAGGGTTCCTCAGCCCTTGCACTACGGTCTATGTGTGTTTCACACCTTCACTCCTTTATACATTCTTTTAAAACACGCGTATATAGAGGGTTTCCCTCAAGGACGAGGTCTAACTTCACCTTCAAGCAACGGAGTACTACGATAAACACAAAAATATATAGACACAAACACATTGTGTATGTGTGGGTGTGTGTGTGTGTATATATATATATATATATATATATATATATATATATTCGTAACTTATGTTACAGAGTTTGAGAAGTGATTCCTTATGGAAAAACATTACGAAAATGCCGACTGGCGTATGTTCGAAAACGACATCTAAGGGTTGAAAACGCCCCCGAAGGTTGGGCTTTGAAAGCAGTTGTTAACTAAATAAAATGGCGAAAAAGTAATAGTAAGTTACAATATTTAAATATCTTTAATTAATACTAATTTTTTCCCCCCTATCAAATAAACGTTAGTTTTAAAACCCTGCTTTTGGGGGTGTTTTCCACTGTTAGACGTCGTTTCCGGACATAAGTCAATCTTCATTTTTCGTAACGTCACCTCCCAAAGCTTGTAACATAAGTAACGAAACAACCTGTATTTATATGTATGTATATATATACATATATAACTAGGGACAGGTGTTTCGGTGAACATATTTATGACCATCATGCTAGACTTCAATATCCTACGTCCAGGAACACAACTTCCTTTTGTTGTTGTTGTTGTTGTTGTTGGCCGCGTTTGTACGTGAGAAGACACGTTCTTATTTGAACGCGACAATCGTAATAAAGTACTCCGTTATTGGACGTCCAGTATTCGCGGACGGACAATTGGGGCACGTGACATTTAAAATCACCCAACCACGGAATTGCACATGTACAAAAGTGTTTTGGAATACAACTAGTCTTGAAATATTTTAGAAAAAAATACATGTCCCTATAAGATTAACAGAGAGAGAGAGAGAGAGAGAGAGAGAGAGAGAGAGAGAGAGAGAGAAAGACAGAGCAGGGTGGGTAAAATTTCTAGTTCCTTCAATCTTGGAACTTGCATTACAGATTCTGTATTATGGTACATACCTGTATAGGGCACAAGACAAATTTTCCAAAGTATAATTTCAACCCGGGCTTATATTTCGCCTGAAGATGCGGGCAGACGACAGGCTTGTGTAAGAGAACCTGCTCTGGTCTGCTGTGTCGTCATCGTTGTATCTTACAGTCTTGTGCGTAATTTTGTCTTCGTCTCATTGCTCGTCTGTGCTGTTTTAGTTGTGTTGTACTTTGTTTCCCCACTTTTTTCCATTTCAGTGAAACCAACTGTCCGTCTGTTTCGATATCCGTTGTTTACCTTATTTTTTCTTATTTTTTTGTTTGATATTTCGTTCCGTAACTACGTTTTTTTGTTTTTCTATTTTGTTATAAATCTGAAAAAATTCCTTGCGAGAGTTATTGAACGTTTTATACATACTTTTTGACTACAGCAGCTCTTGGTTTTTTTTTCGTGTTTGTTTCGTGTCTCAGACTTGGTTTTTCTATGGCTACACAGTATGACAATGGAGTTTGTTCAAAAAATTTCACTCAATCATTCTCTTTCATTGCAAGAATATTTCAAACAACTTATTAAGATTCACTATAAGAAATGTTTCACAAATTCAATACATCAAATCCGTTCTGAAACAAAAAATACATTAATGTATTTTAATTTTTTTTGTATTTGTACAAAAATTATATGGAAATAGCTGTCAGATATTTTTTTTGTCTCGCTACAAATAGACCTACAGTAAATTACACAAAAACTTAGTGTGCAATGTGCGAATCTGATGTTGAATTTGAACAAGCAAGTGTTGTGCACTTCATATTTATTACAAACTTTGAGCTACGTAAACAATTGTTTATGTTTTCTATAATATGTTGTTAATGTGCAATATTGCAGACGTATAGTCATAATAAAATCTTTTCAACGAGATTATAACGAATATTTTGTAACAAACAGAGAATTGTTTTACTTTGTGCTAAAAGTTATCACTCATAAATCCATGGTGACTTTGCTGCAATTGTTCTGGAGCGAGTCGAATGCGTAGCGAATTTCCTAGTAGTGTACAGCGACATTTGTATATTTTCAACCTGACGTACGTAAATATTCCGTACTGTGTTTACATTAAAGACCTCTATTGCAATTTACGAGGTTTATGAGAAAAGTTTTACAGTTGTTGTGCATACACACTAAATCTGAATCACTTATAATTCCACTGTTTCAACTAGTCAACAGTACCAACTTGACTGATTCAACAATCACTTCAGTTAATTTAACTGATGAATCAGTGAAATATGCCAGAGTTTCTTCACTTATTGTTTTAGTGACATATTCTACTGATTCATTAGATTTTTTTTTTTCACTGTTTTTCAGCGGTTTGTTTTTTGACTGATGGATCAGTTAAACAACGTGTAAAAATGACCATCAAACAACGTTTAAAAATGGTAGTTAAACATCGTGTATCAAGCGAAATAACAACGAATAAAATAATAAAACCAATACAAAATACTTCCTAAAATATGTTTGGTCTTTCAAAACACTATTTTACGACGTAATATGAACATTCAGCCTTTCATTCCCTTTTTACGTATTTCATTTCGTTTCCATGTAATCGTCACAACGCTTTGTTTTAAGGTTTAATAAGTATATCATGTGGTGAAAGAAGAGAACTCATCCATACTATTAGTTTTAACTATCCTAACGATGCTAATTAAACCAAAACTGAAAAGTAAGGGCATACAATTTAAATCTTCACGATTTCGACAAGTAGTATAAAATATATTCTCCTATAATTTTTTTAAATTTGACTTGGTAGCGCAGATGGTAAGGTAATGGCCTAAAAGCGGAGTGGAAAGTGTGTGTGTGAGTTCAATGCTGGCAACCTCCGAGAATTGTTGTACTTTTTTTATATTACTGGATATTGTGCAATATAAATAGTAAACTATTGCAAGTATGTTTATTTCAAGTAATTATTTGGCTAAATTCAATAAAACTATATCTAATTCGCCAATGCAGTCGGCCGTCATGTACTCAATCATTGAAATTGTTTCACGTCACTAATTCGATCAGTGAAATTTTTTGTCTGAAACAATCGGTGGTTTTCTACTGATTCTATAAGTGGAGCCGTTTCCACTGATCCCAGTTGTTGAATTTCACTGCTAATCAGCGGTTTTCCACTGATTCGAGTTCGGAGTGCATAGTCTTTCTCAACAGTTACTTAAAAGAGTGAAATCGTATTTGATTGTATTCGTGTGCAGTACACAATTTAAGATAGTAATAATCGGCGGCGTAGACGCTGTTCGCGGTTTGAGAAGAATAATAGGGGTTTGCAAACTTCGGTTCGTCAAACAACTCAACATGATTGTCACTGAACTCCTAGGTCTGATTCTGAGTTTCTAGGAAAATTCACCTACTAACCTGTTACTGTTTGGTGTACAAATAACTAATTTAAAATCACTACAAAGCATCGCTGACCACGGAAATAAAGTTATACGAAAAGTTATTATTTAATAGCGATCCTTCTTCAGCAATTTTCACTGTCTTGTAAACTAATTTTTATCAAAAGTAACTATTTTCACTCTCTGAACAGCTGAATACAATTTTATAATTAATAATTCATTTCTTGCAATGAGCCAATTACTTGATTCGTGTTGTATATCAATATCATTGTGTTTTATACAAGCTGTAAATTTTCTAAAAAATATATGTTTTTTTTTTACCTAGAGTAATTTGACACGCGCAATTGGAATATATAACACAATACGTAGTATTTTATGTGATGACTGTGATTTAAGTATGAATACCATCCAGTTGTTAAGCATCACATCACTATTCACAAGAAGTATAATACGGTTTATTGTGAAATATTTCAAAAACCTTTTGTAAACGCTTCATTTAAAATTTTACATAAACTCTAGACTGCAAGACGTATACGAAAATTTAATTTCAACATTCAAAATAAATTGTTTGACAATGGGTAAACGTACGCTGGTAAACGAACTGTACATCTTTGAGAGAGAAAACAATATCTCTATTTATTCGCCAAGGGATAAGGGAAAATCATTTACCTGGTCTTAGTAAGAGAAGAGAAGAATGCGGATTTTTTTTTGTGACGGTATACTACATTTTATCACTCATTAAGTCGAAATGGTTCAAGATATACTACACTGTAGACATTTTTTTAAATTATACTGGAAAAATTTTATACTTGCCAAAATCTGTAAACGTTTAATAATATTCCATGTAAAAGTGCTTCCTTGTAACGTCACAAAAGTCAAATGATATAACTGACCAGGAATCACTTAGTCACTAAGTCAACATTTTAAAATATTACGTTCTGTGACGTGATTTTAACTTAAAACATCTCTGTTTCTTTCCAAATTACCTGGTAATTAATAATAGTAATTTAATTGAGAGGATAAATTTTTTTTACGATGTTCATGTATAAAAAGATTTGACCTTAATTTTTCCAGAGGGGGTATTATATTCCTTGTCTAAACTACTACACTAATTTTACCACCAAAGAACTCCGAAATATTATACGACATAGCTGTGTGGTAAAATGATTCAGATTGGCTCGCAATCAGTGTTGGTTCGGGAGTAAGTGATGCCAAATTTAACTTGTTTTAACATAATACATAAAAAAGGATTTTTACACTTTCTTCATAATATTTTCGAGATCACAAATAATAAAACTAATTTTTTTTCCTATTTCTCAAAAAGTATGCAGAAATACAAGCCTATAGTCTGTAACATTACAAACACATTATATTACAATGTTTATAAGAAAAACAATGTATAGTCCTACAAAATACTTTCTGTGGCATCATGGTTTTCAAATATTTTTCTCGTAAAAGTAGCAACAAGTTTTTCATAGTGTCTGAACTATATTTCCCGCCCCTAAAACATTCACTATATGTTGTACTCCTAAGGAAACAATCCCGGTAAGATACTTCACTTCAAGAAAGTTTACCTCAGTTTGAAGTTTCGTGTAACAAAGTGATGCCGAATTAAGGAGAGCATTTCATGAGAACGCTCTGGTAACAGAGAATGTTACAGCATGCTGTGACGAGTCTTAATCGCTTTCGGCAGGTTTTGATTTCAAACCTAGCCAAATGCATCGAGAAATGTTTCTACCAACTGGTGCATCACCTATGAATACATCTTCTTAATCACTCCGCCATTGTGGCAAAACACTTGTTAGTAGAGCTAGTGATATTTCGCGAAAATATATTCGCACATGCTTGTTTTAAGTTTCCGACGGGGGTACCAGCAGCTGATGATTGGTGGCGTGTCTTTGAGAGAAGATCTTCTCCCACTTAACTGGTCAATCAGAATTAGGTAACTTCAATATTGTACGTCTGTGATTCGCGGACATACAGATATGACGCGGAAACCATCCAATCACGAAAGTGGATCTGAGCTAAAGTGTTACGAAATACAACTGGTCGTGAAAGGTTTTCGCTAAATACGGGTTGTCCCTACTTATTATTACAGGTAGGCATATTTCGCGAAAAAAATATGAGTATACGGTAGACTTCAATAATAAAAGCACCTATTCGTAGTTTATCTATTGTCATTTGTTGCTGTCTGATTGAGAAGGCGTTTTCATATTTGACATGTTCACTCAGAATTCGGCAACATCGGCACGGCTCCTACGTGGTTCGTGTAAAGGCCAGAGCATGTTTTAGCCAATCAAAAAAAAATTGTGCAACCCTACAGTGCTTTGAAGAGTATCTTGTCTCGAAATTTTTCGCGAAAATTCACTGCCACTACTTATTAGCCTATGCACATAAATTGAAAAAAAAAAAAAAAAAAGCTTGCTTGCTGTTAATTGCGTACTTCCGGAAGACCTGATTACGATCTACTTTCTGGCTCATTGGTATATTCCACCAATCTTAAAATTAACACTGACACGGATCCGACCACTTGATTCCTGCCCCAACGAAATGGAGTCATCAAGTGTTCCGGAATTTATAAGTATATTACACTTCGTGAATACTTATTTTTATGTGCATAACACAAGCAGACGGTAAACTGTATAAACTCGGTGTCCACAAATATAAACGCAACGCCCTTGATGAGAAGTTAGTTGCTATGGAGATATCACGCCGTGCGAGATATCCCGAAAGATTAAATCAAGAACAGGATTTGAACTACGTAATATATTTTCATGGGGTCAGATTTATTGGCCAGATATTTTAATGCCGGTATCTATCGTCTACAGCAAACGTTGATACAGTACATAGTTTTCGACTTAAAAAGGCCTAATAAAAAAAATAGAGAAGTAAATCATAAAATAAGTCAACATGCCAAAATAATTGTCTTAAAGTAATATTTATACAAAATGGCACTATCTACAACTCCATTATATTAAAATTCATATACCACAAAGAAAAATATAAATTTTAACACAGGCCTTTAAGAAGATGAAATTCGGTTAAAATTAAACATGGATTTAATTTTTAATTTTGTTCTTGTAGAGTTCTACATAATGAAATGGTATATGTGTTAAAAAGAATTATTTTTCTTATGTACTGATTTTGTGATTTCTATATGTTACTATCCGAAAAACGCTCAACAATTTTTTTAAATTTTAAAACTATGCATTGAATCAACGGTTGTTGTATGTGATGGTTTTGATAATTGAAATGTATTGTCAACGATACAAACCTCATCGGAATATACTAAGTTGTTCACATTCAGTTCTTGTTTTATTTCAGCAATTCACACACAACAAAACCTTCACATCACCCTTACTAAACTTTACTGGGGTTATTTAAGCCAGTGTAACTGTTAAGTTTTAGCAGTTAGGAGTAAGAACCAGTTATTACTAATTGGACGGTAACGAAGACATTTTTTGTGGCAAATCTGAATGGTCATAATAATTATATCTGTATTTCAACAACTGCAAAACTTAATTCAAAATCAAATCATGTACTATTATGTAAGTTTAAGCCATACAAATAATGACAATACTGATCTGTGCATACTTGTTCGTGTTTCTATAGTGTTTCTCGTCGCAGTCTGTGAGCATAAAAGCAAGCCTAAAAAAAATTTCTCATTGTTGCTTGGTTTGTATCTATGGCCAGTGAATTTTGGTTAAACTGTCTCTAGACAAGGTATACCTTTAAACATGTAGTATCGTCAGTCTTTCTTAATCATTCGAAGCTTTTTTGGTGCGTTATTAAATGTTCGTAAGAGATTCACGGATGTTCACTGCTGCATAGTCCGAAATGAAAAATAATTTTTCGTTTCAGTTTGCGGCTGTCTCCCTAAAATTTCTTTGGTTCTGGGAACAAGGGATATCCCAGAAAATGAAGCCGTATGATTTATACGCTCTCGCATGTCGAGTATGGATTCCATTAATTACGCCTGTAATGCCTCGCAACACGACGTAAGCGCACAAGTGACAATGCTCATTTGACGTCCCAGGCTTCTCTTGTCTCTGGTTTATTCACGCTGCTGCGGCATCATTGTGAAACAACAGCGGCAATATTAAATCATTGTAGCTGGGATTATTAGCCGCCTGCTAATTACTAGGTTCTGACGGTTCGCTAACTCATCGATTAACGTTTCCTCGTTTGCGTACTTAATTGCTTCTCACAGTCTAACAGAATTAGCTGCCAATTAAATACAATTATCTGTAGTTAATTTAACCCCCGCGTTCACGCTAATCGGGGCCTGCTGTCTTTCCTGCCTGTAGATGCAGCATCAGAATGAAGAAAGGAGTAACAACTGGAAGAACTACAAGAAAACTCCCACTAGACGTCATAGCCCCCCCCCCCCCCACCCTCTTCTCGCGACAATGGCCATACTAAAACATTCCAAACACTTGAGCCTTGGTGCTGTACACTGAATCTGTCCAAATTAGGTAAATTTGTATATTTTATTCAATAAAATTTGCAGGTTGGCATATCACAGCGAAGAAAATCACTATCAGTTTGCCTATAGTCCAATTAATGTACACTGATAACGTTTTTTTTTTTCTCAGCACGTTACTTGTGGTAACAATATGTTTTAATTTATCCTATCAGTCTCGTGAAATATGTTTTTGAATAATAATAATAATAGTTTCTTCCAAGAATTCGGGCCCAGTATTTTATTACCGACGTGTGGAAAAGGATGTCTTCAAATGATTGGAGCGGTCTCATGATGTTACTGTACGTATATCGTTAAACGTATCGGGAAGTAAAGTTCTGTACCGTGTCGTAGGTTTCCGCCTCCCGCCGCATAGCGCCGCAGTAGCAGGAAAGGCGAAAAAGAACGAGAAAGCATGCGCTGTCCTTGAGTTCCATGCAAGTCGCTCGGTGAAGACAGTTCGACGATGGTTCCGAACGAAGTTCAATAAAGAACTCCCGTGTGCACACTCCATACGGTGATGATACTAACAGTTCACACTTACAGGATGCTTCCGTAGGGAAAAATCACCGGGTCATCATCCTGTGCCTGAAGAAACTTTCGATCGTGTACGGGCTAGTTTGGTGCTGTTATGAAATTGACTTATGGTCAATTCATACGCGAAAGGGGCTAATTGCGTAGCTGAATAATGAGCCATAGTTAGGTAAGCACAGCAGTAAATTATGGGGTTTATTTAACATAAGGATTATACAATAACTATTTACGTGACTATTGATATGTTGAGCTTAAATGGAATATCATAATGCTAAGTAGTTCTGTTAAGTTATATTACCGCCCGCAATTATTATTACGTTCTAATTGGAAAGTCCCCAACTTATTCATGTTGCTTGATCCTGTTTCCAAGAGGCTGTTAAAGACGATCGGACATACCCATCTCCGTGCCCTTCTCGTTGTACTTGCCCGACGACAAAAGACGGCGAGCCCAGTGTTACGCTGGCTTACATCGGGCGTGTTGTTTAACATATTCGGCCCCGATTACTGGCCGGTGGAGGGGGTCTCTGCAACTGCCATCGCAAGGTTATTACTGCAATCACGCTCGCGCCCTGGTTCAATGTTTGAAGGCGTGATCAGGCAGGCCATCCCACAGACTAAGGATGAGGTAGACCGATCTCGCTGGCTGCACACAACAAATCTCCGTGTCCCAACTTTTCTGCCAATACGGTTAGCATAAATGGCGTGGATTGAGTTTGAGGTTAAAACACTGATTAGTAAACAAATGCTTTTGAGATGATTTTATACTTCCTCTAGCCAATTTGTAATGCGTTTTAAATAAGTTCAAATTCGTAACAGTAATTTATTAATTCAACAGTGCATGTCATTTAAAAATCGAGATATAAACAAACACTTTCATCACTAGTTACTATGTGACTTTGACAGTTGTGTTCCTTTAGGATAGCTCAATGTTGGTTACATGCGCAGGAGACGAATAATCGATCTAAATCATCTTTAGTTATATGGGCCGTCCATCTAAGTCCTGATCACTTCATAACAGTGCGTAGCCCCAAAAAGAGAACTCTTAGGTTGTCCACGAGCGACCGTGTGGGAGATCCTAAGGAAACGTCTGGCACAAAAGCCGTACCGCCTGCAGTTACTGCAATCTCTAAAACCTGACGACAAAGTAATACGTTTTCGGTGGTGTGCCCGATTCCAAGAGCTTATGAAACAGCATGATGACTTTTGAGATGAACTCGTGTTCAGCGATGAGGCGACATTTTGTCTTAGTGGCACAGTGAACAGGCACAATGTCCGAATATGGTATACATAAAACCCCGTGGCATCACTAATCATATTCGTGACTCTCCGAAACTCGAAGACTTTTTTTTTTTGTGCCATCTCAAAATGTCAAGTTGACGGTCCCTTATTCTTCTGCGAGAAAAAAAAAAACATTACGTGGTACATTTTACCTGGGCATGTTAGAACCTCGGCTCATACCTCAGCTCGAGACAGATAGCACAAACGGTATCTGCCAATTTGACTGCGCTCCGCCCCACTTACCTCGCGATGTCCTCAAATTCCTCAACAACAGGTTGCCAAACCGATGGACTGGCCGTAGTGGGAATGTAACTAAAGAAAAATAAGATCTCTACAAGACCTAAATTATTTATGAGTTAATTTCTGTAATAAGTTTGTCATTACAAAATTCGACTGAAATATTGATGAATTAAAAATATTTATTGCGTTAAGATTAGCTCTTCTATCCGTAAAATTGATACGCCTATGATTCGACCCTGGTTTTGATAATAAACAATATTTTTAATAAAATTTCATTATGTAAGCCTTAACTCAGTAGATAGTTCCAGATAGGTTGATCATATGCTAATAAAACGTTATATGACAAGAAATTATTTAATGAATGTTACTAATGAAGGCACTACAACGAATCAAGGAAACCTATATTTGACCGCCGGTAAATTACTACCCCAACACAAAATTTTATAAAAAAAATACATTTAATTTTTTTTTTAATTGAATGCTACAGCAATATAAATCCTTAAAAAAAAAGAGGTTATTACTCATTTCAGTGTTTAAGCACATGTGCTTCTCAAAGGTACAGTTAAAAGATATTTCGTTCACACACTTATGATCAGGAATTGATGCGTTCAGTGTCTAAAAGAACTAGAAGTATGCGGCATAGCTCTTGCTTTTAGGCAACCTGTGGCGTTGAGCAGTCATGCTGATTGCATATTCATATAATGGTATTATTGAACTATATCAGACAGATAATAGGAAAAGCTGTTTTCTTGTCAATAGTAAATCAATATATATATGGTGAGCATATTGCATATATTCAGGCATCATAGCAGTATGGTCCATATTTGCCAACGTTAGTAGTGCGTGCTATGTAAAACCAGTGAGCGAGTGAGTGAGTGAAGAGATTTGGGTGACTCTTAACATCGAGGTCTTGAGAGTCGATGAGGATGAAGCGACGAGAGTATTGTTGCGGGCACGTGAAGAGGGCACACTGCTGTATGAACTCGCCAATACACTTGAGAGCGGAGCGACAACGTATTGGAATGTCGACGTAGCACAGACGCCCTCCACCGGCGCTGAAGGCGGCTGGTGAGCTTACCAGGAAACAAGGCAACAACAGAGTGAGGCGGAGGGCGACTACGAGAGTGTTGGGTCCGGAGGAGCTCCACTATGGGTCAGTGACCAGAGGAAGTCGCTGCATTGGGAGTGCCGCCGTTGAGAGTCACACAGCCTCCGATATCAAGTTCAGGTGGGAACTTTCCAATTAGATTAACTTCAGAAGGCGTGAGTTAAATAATAATTGAAATATAAATATAATCATAGTAATTAACATTACTTTGATATTGCCCCATTATAATTAACGTTGCTATTGTTGATTAATTGTTAATTGTTATTGTGATAAAAACTGAACTAAGTAAAACCCCTTTTTAAAATATAAGTTTCCCACTATCTATAATAGTTTAGTAGCTACACTATCACCCAAAGGTTTGGTGGCCTTAGGTCAGCAGGTCTTAGTGGAGTCACCAGCAGTAATAAGTATAAGGTAGCAACACTGATCACTGGCTAGGCCGACCACAACATTGGCGGAGGCTCCAAAACTGATCCTTCCTTTCGCGTGTCGAGCATAGCATACATACATTACTGTTCCACATATCGTTTTTCGTTGCCAATCCGAAAGGGCAGGGGAAATGGGAGATCCCCGCGAAAATTGGAGCAACCCCGGCGGGAATCGAGCCCAATTTACCTAAATGGGCGGCGATTAGTCTAACCGCTACACTACCGCGATCCCTTCGTAAGGCCAAATATGCATAAAAGTTATAGAGGTTCACTGTTTCTGACAACAGATATTCAAGCGATTCTTATTAATTTCCTGGCGAATTTGTAATTTGTTATGCTTTATTTATTGTAAATATTATCCCATAAAAGCATAAATATTAAACTTCCGAGCTTGCCATTTTTCGCACGTCTTTGTGTTGTTACATTCAAGCCCACAGTTTTCTACAAATTTTGCGATACAGTTTTCATCAAACTTAGTAAATTCCTGTCCCTATAGAAAACTACAGAACTTGACACCCACTAAGTCAGTTTGATACACTGACGGGTTGTGCACGACACATATTCCACACGCTCTAATGGTATGCGCATAGATTTGCTTCCATAGGTTTGTTATTAAAATATTTCTTAGGCCTGTCTGTCCCCCTTTATCAAACATGTGTTTTAGCAAATGAAATTTAAAAAACAAGTGTTTATGTATGTGATTTATTTCCTTGCCCACCAAGCGAAACTTAAAACATCAAGCGAGTCTTGGGTGAATTGAAATCATATAAAAGAAATGACTGAGTGACTGTAAAAAAATACATTTCAACGTCATCGCTTGCCGCATGTCTCTTGATATATTGAAATGAGCATGCAGGGTCTTAGCAGTGCAAATTTGACATAATATTTTAGTGTTTATAATTCCTGACTGGAGCGAAGTTGAAAGAATAAAAGCCTATCCCAATAACAATTTCACGTTTTTAGTTCCATTTTTTGTTGTTGCAATAATCAGATAAATTAATTTTATTGAATGTCTTTTAGAATGTGATGTCAATTAATAGCAAATTATCAAACGAAAGTTAAACATTTTAAATTTTGGGAAGTTGGCATCTAAAACCTGGCTCTGGCATTTTTATTCTTTTGAGAAAATCTCTACAAAAGTAACGAGTGAGGATAACTGCAGTAACTGCCAAATACTGGTCACGGAAAAAATTTAATTAAAAATAATATAAATTTATAACACTATTTATATTTTCTTGAAGAATTGAATCACGTGTTTTTAATATAATATTTTGCCATATCAAATGCTGCATGGAGTATTGTTAAAACATTTAAAACCGAAGAAAAACACTCTTTAAGAAGTTGGTTGTCACATTAATTCTATATATTTCGTTTATATAAATTATATTTAATTCATATATTGCTAAATAATAATTGTCTGTTTTGCTTCTTGAATGAAGTAAAGTATTTTTGATTTTATTGATGCTGGTTTGTTGGAAACATGCGGTTGAAATGTTTCAGTCTGTCATGCTTTTCACAAAATTATCCACAAAATTATTAACATCTCAGCATATTGAAATTACGTTCTACTTTCGGTAGCAAAATTCGTCAATTTGAAGTCACGTTTATTACACGTTGCTGCGGCTGGCCCCTGCAAGGATTGTTAAGCTGCAAGCTGAGGCAAGGTGCACAGTGACCTCGGCCAGTCGAGCCGTTGTTATAGAATAACAAATTCCGGGGGGTTGAGCGCGAGGTCAGGAAGGGAGGATATAAGCTCGGAGCGATGGAGGCCCCGGGCGCCATCTTGCCTGCTGCTGCCGGAGGCCCTACCCCGAGTACTGCGAGACGAGAGGACCACCTCCCGCGGTCCGAGTTCTTCACCCTACGAGCCCGCCGTTGAGAGAACTGCAGCGAGACGTCATCTGGGAGGTAATTATATTCCCTGGCAGGGCGACTGAAGGCACGTTAGGGCTCGGGCCAAGCGACGGCATTTAAGCTCTACTCGAGCATAGTACCGCCTTTCTATCTTAAAGCTAATTGTAACTGATTAAAGGCATCAGCGCCTCTTGGAGTGTATATTGATGAAATTCAGTTTTCCTACAGCTGAATAACTGTTGTATTTAATTGATTCAATAGATGCTTACTTGAAGCGTAATTGTAAGGTTAAAGTTGAATAAAAGTAGCATTTTGTATTTGAGTGATTTTCCATCTAGTTGCCCTTATCCCCCTAGTTAATGTGTGACCTTCTCCCCACAGGACAGGCCACAGCAACATGTAACTTATGTAATTTCATATTTGCACTGAATTTGTTTTTAATAATAAATGTTTTCTCACGTTAGGATATTTTTTATTATATACACGGTGGCAATTTTACTGTGTTTAAGATAGGAAATTAGCTAGATTTAATTAATTTTGTTTATGTTTATTTTTATGTAATTCATTTTATTTTATTTCTTTGGCCTCATTTTGTGTTTCTTATTTTACAACTAGGGGTTAGCCCGTGACTTGTTTTTGTATTGTCACGGGGCTAGAACCATTACCATGTTAAAACTTTGGTTAGGTAATAATGAAATGATGTGAAATTAACTCACCATTGAAGCGACTGTGGTCCCATTTGATATTTCTCTATCCACTTTGCTACTGCTGCCCCACTTAACATAGTTCTATCCACTGATCCCCTAAGGCTTCACTTGGAATCGCTCTATCCACTGAACCACTGTGGCCCCTTTTAATTAGCTCAACATTGGAGAGAATCATTTAAAGTAAACAAAAATAATATTCCGTTACCTTCGTATCTGTATGCAATATTCTCTATGCATTAATACATAACTTTCATAGGAAAAAAGTAATTAAAAAATTAGTTTTTAGGGTAAAAGGCAATGATCGCGTAACCTGATCTTGCTGAAATTCGAACTTGACCTGTATTTGACCCTGAGGATTCGCTCTGCAAAATTTGAAGAACTTCTGTTTAGTTTCAAGGGACTTAGATGTATTAAAGACGGACAGACAAACAGACAGACAAAGATCGTTTACATATATAGTAGGATATTAATGTATCTGTCACGAGACCATTTTTCAGCAGTTAGGAGCTTGAAAGTGGTTCGTTTGGGAGTTATTTTCGAATTTTTCTTCCCCACAGGCCCACAGATTCGAACCCTGACTACTGATTGGCTGGAATAATAGGCCCTAAAGTTAGCTCCAGTCACACGAGCTCAACGTTCGCGCTATCTTCCAGTACCCACCACCGTGTGCAGTCGTACATTTAGGATACCTGCCTGTAAGTAGACGTAGTGTAGGATTTCTACGTAACTGATATGGTGTTAGATACTTCGCCCTTGTATAATGTGAAATGATCTTAAGTTTTCCAGCAATGTGAGAGCTGAAATATTGTCCCCTTGCCAGGTTTTAGTATTTAGGAGGTAGAAGTATCTAGTAGCGGAGTAACGTGCAAGATTAAGGCTTCGCGCATTGCCCGAAGTCCTACATTTTCCTACGAGAGCCGTCTGCAGAGTTTTGTTTGCAAAATGAAGTTAATCTTCATCAACGAGAGCAGCACGAACTTCACAGCTACCCTTCAGATAAGCAGACTAAGGTTTGTGTTCAAGTGGTAGTCTAGCGTCGGCCATTATCATTTCTAGAAAATTTCCTTAGAGGCGACGCTATGTTGTATTTTTGTCAGCTTAGACTATCCCAGCTTAAATTTTGTTTACGATTAACTTCAGAAGAGTTTCGTTGTACACTGAGCTAGACACTAAATCAAGTTCGAATTTTTTTGTGACTAACATTTTTATTTTGAGAAACAGAAACATTGTGCTAAGGAATTTGTGTTTGGAATTGAACTGCGAACACATACATTAAAACATACAAGAGGCTAGTTACGGCCACTTTCAACTGCACGAGTGTCTTATGTATTTTATTAGCTGTTGGGTTTTTAACGTAGTCAGTTCAGAAAGCGTAACAAGGCATTAATGCATAAAGTTGAATAAAATGATCTGAATATAAATTCAGTCACGTTTCTATCTCTATAGTTTAATAACCATGTTGTCCCTGGTGTTTTATGATCTCTTGCTAAAGGAATTAAAATATTTTCCCAATATCTCTGAGTTGTTTCCGTGCACAAATAGTGTATGTTTCAGATGTTCTGCTCAAAGAGGTGTGACACCACGATAACTCTCTCTCTCTCCTCTCTCTCTCTCTCTCTCTCTCTCTCTCTTTTCTCTCTCTCTCTCTCTCTCTGCCAGCCTGCCGAGACAAGTACAGGGCAGAACGAGTACTCCAGTCTTGGTATAACACAATCTGACACATGTAAAGTTGAGATTGAGCTCTTTTCTTGGGGTCTTGTTTCACCCACTAACATGTTTGTGTTTGAGAAGTGATCAGTATTCAAACAAGTCTTTGGAGAGAAGAATCTAATAAAGTTCATCACACAAATACTTGCACACTGACTGGTCATATCAGTGGTTCTACAAAACCTATCAAATTTACATTGTGCTACCTGCTTCAGACTGCACAATTCAGTAATAACACATAGTTATGTGTCACTGAATATTTAAGAAACTTTACGAAGTGGTTTGACAGCATAAAGGGTTGCAGTCCCTGTGCTAAAAAAAAGGCAATATTGGCGCCCGTTGCCCATGCAGTAACACACATTTGATACATGGTATTATTAAATGTGTGAGTATTGTCATTCTACTATCGTTGACCACAAGTGGTATGAAAGTGCAAGTAATGACTCTACCCCAATCCTCAACACAATTATATATGCAAATAATATTTTCTGAGCTACACATTACAGTTCAGTTACATGTGCACATTGCAAGTTGCAATAACTAATACTTTATAGATATAATTAGACCATGACCAATATTTTAAGAAACACGTGTGGGAGATATAATGGATGCAATATGTGATAGGTAGGGACAACCGAGTTTCGCGAAATGATTTCACGACGTTTCCTAACACTTTAGCTCAGATCCACTTTCGTGATTTGTTGCTAGTTCCCGTGTTACGCGTATGCCCGCGAATCAAAGACGCACAGTATTGAAGTTAACTAATTCTGATTGGACAGTTGAGTCGGAGTAGATCTCACAAAGACAAGCTGCCAATTAATAGAGACCGGAAAAATTCGCGAGTTCAATAACCTTTAGGCTAGACTCCATATTTGTTTGCACACTCAAGGAGATATCAACTGGTTATCGACTGTCTAATTTCACACCGAGAAGTCATGATTGGGACTGCTTTTTGTGGTCGGTTTACTATTCGCGCACAGTCATGGAGGAGGTGTAAAATAGGTCGTGGGCCAATTGCAGAAGTAGCGCTGACATACAAGTGTTTCAATTCTACCTTTCGCGAATTTTTCACGTCTCTACCAACAAGCAAAAGAAAACAACTGGTATGCCCATAGGGTAATGCAACATAGCATGTGCGGAAATCTTTTCGCGAAATTCGGGTTTCCCTACAGTAATAGACTATATAGTCTCTCTGAATCGAGCTGACTTAAATTTGAAAAAAATTCGACTCCTACCAACAGTTTCGGAGCTGCCAAGAGCTTGCGCGTTTCAGTGTCGTTACTTGCAATTTTTTTTTTTTTTTTTTTCCATCCTGTGATATTCTTAGAAGAAAGATTCGTCTCCGTGATACGGGCGGATACGATCTGCTTGCGTTTTCCTTCACTTTTGATTCCTCGGTCGCAGAGCCCACACAAGAGCAAACGGAAAAGTAGACTTCCGTCCCCCGCGCATCGTTCAAGATTAAATAGAAAGGAGGCACAGGGATATCTCGCCGCGACGTCTGAGCACCGTACAAAGGGACACAAAAGGGATGGGAGGAGAGTAAACAGACAGGATAATATTCGCGTCACTCGGCGGAGAAATTATTCCAGGGACAGTTAAAAGTGGTTTTTGCGAGCAGATAGCGCGGTGCGCAGGTACAATGGCGGTGGAATACGGAATGCGTCGTGTTTTGTTTTGTTTTGTTTTTTCTTTACTTCGAGAGCATTGTCGCTTTTCCATTCTGCCTCCTCAGCCGGAAGGTATTCCGCGTTTGAGGATGTTCACGTTGCTACAAAGAGAGCTGTTTCGTTTGTTAGACGCCGCGCCGGTTTGTCATCGCGGAAACAATAACCTCGTCGAGTCTCAGAAGTTAGAAAACTCCGACCTGGCAACCTAAACTTTTTTAATAAAAAAATTTAACTCTATAATTTACGAAGATAAAATTGGACAGTTGCTCTCGAGGTCCAAAATAATCCAGGAAAATTAACTATCAGTATTATCTCTTTCGCTGCAGAACATTAATAAGGTGGTAAAGGATTGGGCACCAATTCTTTATTGAAGCTATTTTTCTGACGCACTACTCTTAAGATGCACCACGATTGGTCATTTAAACTTGCTGTGGTAAAGAATTAAATTCAAATTAAATTCAACTTATCAAACAGAATTATCCATCGAAAAATTGTTTTTACCGAATGATCACAAACAATTTTAATATCAGTAGACTGAGAACAACGAACCGTAACTAGTATGATTATGACTTTTACTCGGAATCGAAATTAATTTTACAACAAATTTCTATATAACTCTTTTAAAAAATATCATAGAACAATAATTAACTTTACATCCTACAAAAATACACTGATGAGCGGATATTTACATTTTCCAACCAACTTGCCAATAAATGGTAATTAATATTAACATGAACATTATGAAAATCAACAGAATGAATATCAATACTTAATCTTGACGAAATTTCCTTGTTAATTCGGCCCGACATTGGCACTGTGAAATTCTATCTCGGATAATTCCTGAGTTAAGTTATTTTGGGTGATTAAAATTCAAAGACTTTATTACCATTTATTGGTAATACCAGTATTTGAAGAATAACTGGAACTGTGCTTACCAGTGCATCATTTCATCATAATTATTATACATTCTTCTATAAAGAACTTCTGGAAGTACAACTCAACTTTTACAGTTTCTTATCATCAGAACATTAAGACCTCTTCATATCGTCTAAACATAGCTTACTGATATATCTCACATTTCTTCCACGAACGTTTGAAAAAACTCGTACTGTTATGTATATCATAATTACTGATGATAATTCTCGAAAATTTATCTACCTTATATCAAGAATGGAGACTTGAATTATTCCTCTCATTCAATTTTTTTGGTGCATAGTAACCTTGTGTAAAGAGTTTTCAGTTTGTTTGAATTGACATAAAATAATATTTATTCTAAGCAGCAGCATAGACTAAAAAACCTAATTCAATATCATACATACATTAAAGGGTAGATTTCATTCAATTAAGTCACACCACGATTTATGTCATATTTTTAGTAATTGGTAGGGGTCTGTAAGATTATCATATTCAATTTAACTTCACTCCTTACAACGTCGATATGAAAATGAAGCTCAACGTTTGGAAATATTTTAACCCGATTTCTAACCGATAAAATGAGAGAGTATCGCTACAGCATTATGAAAGCTGCTATATCTCTGCCTAGTTTTGTGAACTTCAGCTAGTATGGATATTTGGTAGTAAAAAGAACAATGGTCTAAATGACTATGTTCGTACAGGTGACCAGAAATATTTAGACCTTAAAGACATTCAATCTATCTACTTACGACCAGTCGTGTGAGGTATAATAATAATGAAAATTAAAACGCGAGTCTTCATTAGCACAATAAGTAAAATTATACCCAAGGAAATCTCTGCTCTTTCTTGACATCAAAATAAGGTTATTATTGTAACGGAATTATTAATCACACATTCGGCTGTCTTTTACAAGATTCTGGAGTATTTTGATTCCCATCAGATATTTTAGCCCGGAATGTGAGACAATTCTCCGGGTAGTAGTAATAAGCCCAAGCATTTGAATAGCATTAAACATCATTTTCATCTTGAAAGACCGCGGTGGTGTAGTTGTTTAGACTACCCACCTCCAACCACTGCGAACCGGCTCGATTCCCGGCCGGGTCGCCCCCGGATTTTCAAATATGATGGGAATCGTGCCGGAAGACGCCTCAGGTCGGCGGGTTTTCTCGGGGATCTCCCCTTTTCCACCGACCTTACATTCCGGTGCTGCTCCATACTCACCTCGGTCCACCCTTACCAGTTATCAAGACCTCGATGTTAAGAGCCGACCAATTCCCTTAACTCACTTTTTTGTCTGGAGTGTGTGTAATGGTTGAAACCAAACACTACTTTTGAAATTAATGGCTGATTATAATACCGGCGCTGTATGGAGAAATGGAAACTGAGAAGATAAACATACGAGTTATATTTTATTATGGCCACCCGTTTGGTTTTGTGCGGCATCATACACCGCCAGTAACTTTTGTGGTTTATTTCATTAACAGTTATTTGGAATATACCACGTCGGTTAGATGATAGCTGTTACCACAAATGCCATATTTTTAATAGTTGTAGGCCACCCTCTCCAATGTTAATCCCCTTGAAGTTTATTAAATGTTATGTTATAGGATTACTTTATAGAATAAACACTTTCGTATGTTAACTATGTACTGGCAATGTTAACTCATTCATACAGTGTGTACACTAACTTTTGCATGTTTCACACTGAGGTCACGTTTTGCCAGCACTGCACAAAGCGAGACTCAAGAGTCCAGTGATCCCTGTGGGGAACTTATTTCTTAACCGTGCTGCTACTTCGTTATACTCATTCACGGTTTCTTCCGATGTTTTGTAACGAACTTTTGAGAAATCTTCCTAGGAGCAAAAAGTCAACCTGTGTTTTAAATAACGCGTATAACAGAAATATATAACAATGTTATTAACTTTAATTTGTTATATTCTTGAATAAATGAAACTTTAACTTTGTTTCCCCTATTTTGTGATATTTATTTCCTATTAAATACGAATTAATAACAGTGGCAGCAACGATGCGTTGGTAACGGCTAGTAAGAAATACTTCACAGTTAAAATATTATTTTAACCTAGATTTCGGTATGCTTTTAGTAAATTGAATGTTACCTATTGATATATTTAAAATTTTAAGTAGCACTGAAGGAAACATACTTCATTGTTACAGTAAAAAATATCAGCTCAAATTACGGTGGATAGAAATATATCAATATGGGGCCGCAGTGGCCCACTGGCTATAGCGATTCCAAGTGGGGCCGCAGTGGCTTAGTGGACAGAGATATAGCAAATGGGGCCGCAGTGGCTTAGTGGACAGAGATATATCAAATGAGGCCGCAGTAGTCCAGTGGCCTACGGAAGCACTACTTGTGTAGAATTTGGTGAAAAAAAGGTTGACTGCTTCCCAAGATATGGCACAAAAGATTTATTTCTCGTTTGGCGTTGTCGTATATAAAAGTCTGAAAAGAGACTTTGAATAGCCAAACCTGATACTTCTAATATGTACTGTGTGCATACAAAGTTTGGTTTATTTTGGTCTAATTGTTTAATAAATACGATGAATTTATCTAAATGATTTATATTGCCGCTATCTTGGAGAAAATTCTGACCCACTGAAATTATGTAAGTTTACATTCTACTGTAGCACTACTTGTGTGGGAAATTTGGAGAAAATCAGTTGATTCGTTCCAGAGATAAGGTATAAATGCCACATTTTTTCACCTGGTACTGTCTTACGAAAACGCGGGCAAAATTGTATCTCTCTAAGTAGTTTTGACGCTTCTAATAGTACTGTCAGCATATAAAGTTGAACTGAATTTTGATAAATTGTTTAATATATATGACACCCATATTAAAATTATTTATATGGCAATCACGTTGAAAATGATGACAGACACTCAAAATGTACGTTTAGTAGCTTGCTGTAGCAATAATTGTTCGCAAAATTTGGTGGGAAATCGGTTGATTGCAACCCAATATATGGCATAAAAGTTCAATTTACTCATGTGCTTAAATCTTCATTGATGGCGGACAAAAAGGTTATGTATTGACACATTCGATGTTTATTATAAGTTCCGCTAGCATATTAAGTTCGGTGGGAATTAATTGACACATATGGCACACAAACCTAAAATAGATCTTGTGCATGTGTGTTTGTAATAAATAAACCGCGCTATAGTACTCTATCATAATCACTAACTGCGCTTTAAGTAAAAGTTTACATTCGAATACTCGTTCGCATCCATTAGTTGGATGTATCTCGCGTATTTGAGGACAATAAGTATGGGTATGAGAGTGTTAAGGACCACAAACGCACGCAGGTCAAATGATTCATCTACTATATGCGCAAGACATTAACCAGTGTGCTATCTTTCTGTCGGCAACACTTATCTACACAACTTTAGCTTGCGACTCTTATTTAATTGCGAAATAATTAATATAACTGTACTTAGCACGTTCTTATTCTAGTTCAAAATTTTATAACGGATTTTTTCACGAGGAAATGAATATCAAAATTACGTTTTTTATATAGCTATTTTCGTGCGAACGGTGCAGTGTTCACTTTCCGGGCAAGATGACAAGGGTATGGATACTTAAACTCTCATACAATTATATTTGGTTCAGGGTAAATAAAGAATTTATTAAATATAGCTTTGAAAAAAGTCACTTATCATAACTTTCTTAACTTAGACCATAACTGTCAGTGTGTACGTTTAAATAAACTTGTTATCAATGCTGCAAAAATATACTTTGATGCCTGCCCGTGGTATTGAAGATACGACTTTTAAATTCGTGTATACAGTATTTATTTAATTTGGTTTCTTTTTACCTGACCTACTCATGAATAAAGTCATTATGTCCACAGATATGTTAACTTTGCACGTAGTGGAAGGATACAAAACGGAAAGGAAAGAAGATCCTGAACAGGGATACCAAAAGTGCCCGATTAACCTTGAACAATCGAAGGGGCCGCGGTGGCTTAGCGGTCAGACTACCCACCTCCCACTTAGGCGAACCGGGCCCGATTCCCGGGCGGGCCCCCGCTCCCAGATTTTCGCATGTGGCAATCGTGGCGGACGATGCCGCTGGTCGGCGGGTTTTCTCGGGGATCTTCCGCTTCACCCCCATCGGCTCTCAACAACACAGATATTACGAGCCGCCAAAATCTGCCCACTCCAATCTACTCCGTTCCTCCGCAACATCACGTAAGTTTTACTTCAGAAATCGGTGCCCAGTGACGACGACTCTACACGCGCCAATTAGCGAAAAACTTGGCTTTGAAATTGCAATACGAGCTCTTCGGGAAAGACAACACAGACACGTTAATTTCGCGAATCCTTTTCGATGTCAGGTGATACACAAGTGGCCCACCTTCCTGGCTCTTTAACTTCTCTGCGGAGTGTTTGAAATTTTCGTTTTCCCTCTAAACTATTAAACATGCGTCCAAAGTCTTGGTCTACGAATATAACACAACCTTCAACGTCGGCTGTTGAGTACTGGCCATACGTCACGCATATCCGAAATACAATTTCAGACTACTCCAAAATGCCTAAAAATTTGGGTAGACTGTGTTGGAGACACGGCCATTTGTTTTGCGTGAATACGTCTACTTTGACGCGCTCGGACGCCTTGATGTTTATTTTGCGTTCCTGGCATCGCTTCACTCGATCATATCGAGTTTTATGGATATCACTAGATTGCTTTTGAATTGCTCTTTCCAACCGTATACGACTTCTGTATTTCGACTTGGCTTTCTGACGAGTATAGGCCGAAATTGTGTTAAAATGAGACGCAGCGAAACGAACTAAAAATTACATTTCCCGCATCCACCCTACCCCTCCCGGATCTACGTGCGTGATGCCTCGCAGTCCTCACTCAACGTAACATATTCTTTGATCCTTTGGCAACCGAGTGTTATAATTTAATTTTGAATGTATACGATAGATTTGGAGCTGCAATGCCAAAACTTTATCCCCCGATTTTGTTATCATCGGATTTTCTGGATTGCCTCCCACTGTGGTTGCAAATTTAAAGACGTATTCACGCCATAGCAGCTTTTTCAGAACGCTTTATCTCAAAATATACATGTCAGATACTATACTCAACAAGAGCTCTGCTCCGAACCTTCCCACATACTTGCCACCAATGAAACAATAGTGTCACCGCTGAAAATCCCGTGGGTACACACAATGCGACGAGAACACTGCACGCCAGTTCAGAGCCTTGCGCGTAGGGGCGATGTCGCTCTTGATGTGTGTGGCAGTATCGGCATTATCGCTCCCGCACTTCTGGACCTTAGACGTGGATTAAAAAAAAAAACCTCCAGGTAGACGGGGACCTTAATGATCGTATAGTTCAGCGTAACGTTTATTATTACAACACCTTTGGTTTTCCACACGCTCGAAGTCGTGAACCAGTATTATTAGACAGTTAACCTTGTAATTGGCTATTCACGGTAAAGTGAACACTTTTTAAGGTCCTGCTAAGTTTTTCATTCCAGTCAGTTTCTATATTTCCTTCACTTTTTGAAATAAGTTTTGCCAATGAGACTAATAAACAGACCATATACATTTAATCACCCACAAAATTTTGTGCCTGAGGCTGCAATAGAAAACATTTATTAAGAGCTAATGCCGTTTGGAGGGTCTTAGAAAGAGCTCACTTTATCGTGAACAGCCTTTTAAAAGAATATTTCCTCGCCATGGCGCCAGTCATTTAATAAACCAGTGCAGCCATATCACGTGGATTACTGAGAAGTCCAAGCTCTTTCCAGATAAATTCGCGATAGTATAACCAACTTCTAAGTACAGGCTAACAAAGCATAGGCAACCTCTTGCCACGATTATCAATAATCCTCCGTCGGAAGTCAACAGTGTTCGCACGTCACGAAACTCAGTGCAAAATAAGGTCGGCGAGACTAATTGCTTCCACCAGATAATTTCATTACAGCGGCAGGTTTCCGAGATTTGCACGTCTTCACTCAATTACCATATTTCCATACATTAAATATTCCAACTTAGAAATGCCTTAATATTTTAAATAAACATATTTTCTGCCATAGCTTCACAGCCGAACAGCGTCCTTTGAAACCACTTACGAAGATGTTACACATTTTGACTATGTTTCTTGTGACGAACACTCACATTTATTTTACTCTCTATATTATCCAAAAATTACTATCCAAATTTTTCCACACTTTGAAGAAGAGGTAATCATTCCCTGAAGAAAAAAAAATGGCCACTTAAAGTAATTTCATTTAAAATTGAGACAAAACTTTTTCATGGAGACAATGTCATTTTGTATTACTAAAATCTTTAGGTAGTTACAAAATAAGAAGTCTTTTTCTGATCATCAGGAAACAGTTCTGCCGTTAATTCTTAATGATTTTGTAACTACCACAAAACTTGAAACAGTATAGTTTAAGAAAATTGATTGTTGTAGCCGCAATTTTTTCGGTGTGAGTTCTTTTCCCACCTGAGCAATATCAACTGGGTTCAAAACCATCACTGTTCAGACGTTTAAAAAATTGCCACTATTCGTAAATTATTTGTTTTCAAAATTATAAGTGTCTTTCCACGTACGTGATTAAAAACACTCGCACAGTGAGAACTGAAAATGCAATTACGCCTAAACCAATCAACCGAATTCGGTCCTTATTATGCCGTCATTTTTGTACCGTTTTGATCCTCAAGGAATAACTGCTGAGGCAGGTAGTGGTTTGTTGCAATTGTGTTTCTTTAGGAAGTCTCATACTCACAAGGAACCTGTGCCTAAGGAAATTACTGATATTGATCCTCGTGATATTATATGTTGGAAGACTTATCCTGTTCATGAATGGAAGGCAGATAATACTGCTGTTATTAGTGTATTTGGTAATGCGTCCATGTTCTCTCGTAAGAAAAGGAAGTTTGGAATCGGTGATCAGATTTAGTTGTATCGGAAGTTAGTTGGTACTACTGGTGATATGCATATTCTTGGTCATGCGGAACTGTATTTCAATCCATAATAAATCTCTTTTGCTGCAATAATCGGTCTATGTTTTGTCAATATCGTCTTTCATTTTATTATTGATTATGCTATACCGAATAATAATGTTTATTATTAGGGATGAAATGATCCGTTTGCAACCATGGGATGTTATCGTATAGTTGGTATAATAATGCTTTATAGACATACCTGCCAAACAGACTCACCTGCTATGACAGACGTACCTGTCAATTGCCTTGCGCCAAACGATACATGAAGAATGATACAGACATATGTGATTGACCGTTCACAGTGAAATCACAGTTTTTGAAGGGAACTCATTAGGAATAATACATCCTTGTGGTGCATTGTGGTTGTAGTTTGATGTTTGATTTAAGATCCAATATACAGAATGTTCCATACTGTATTTGGTCTATTGCCAGCTTCTGTGACATGATAACTGTTGTTGCAAATTTGCATTTGGCTGTCATTATTGTGCTGCTGGAGTGACTGCGCTCATATAACAGTTTGTTTGACCGAATTCTTTCGATTGGTTTAGGCGTGCTGTGAAAACTGGGTCCCTACTCTCAAGGATAGGTCTTAAATACAAGCCTCTGAAATGAAATTTTTGAGGGGGGTTAAAGGATGTACGAGGTTGGATCGCTTGAAAAACGAGGACATAAGGCAGGAATTGAATATATAGAGACTTAATGATAAAATTGATCAGTATGGACAAGAATGGAAGGAACATATCACACGAATGGATGAGAGAAATCTTAAAAAGGCAGACAACAGTATATACTCCTAGAGGCAAGAGGGATGTTGGTCGACCAAGCAGAAGATGGAACGAAGTATGAAGCCGGAACTGGCAGTGGCCTAATCCATGAAGTGCAGAAGAAGAAGAAGAAGAATACAAGTTTCGCCTTTAGGAACGAAGATATGGTTGCAGTAGCACAACGTGACCTACACTCTAGTACGGGTCAAAAATAATATATTTAAATGCATTGTAGCCTCCAGACATACAGAATACACTAATAATGCGATATTATCCTATCTGTAGTGTTTAGAGTGTTGCCTGTATTCTGATTAGGAGGTCAAACGCTTGAATACTTTCTAGGGCGTGTACATTTGAACTTTCTGTGTGTAATTTAATAAGTATATCTCCTCTACTCTTTTGCCCTGTGAATGAGTAGTCCAGTGCGCGACTTTACCACACAAAAATAAACTTAATATTAACATCATTAAAGTATGTCCATACTTTCACCCCACCAAGAGAATTTTCTCTCCAGTGATCAGAGTGTAGGGGAAAATAATTTTCGTGGCAATTTTAACTGTCTGTTCTTTTTATGGAAATATTTATCACCAAACATGATTTTTCTGCCCTTAAATATATGTGTCTAGAAATTCTTAAGCAGGGAGATCGTGACTTTGTTCTGATTTAAAGAAGCACAGTTCTGAAACCTGCAAGTCAATTCCGCTGTTAAAAGAAGTCACCTAGGACTTTCAGTGTAATATTTCCGTAGAAATAAAAAGTGACGGGAATATTTTTTTCCGGGAGATAGGGAATTAGTAATTAGCATGAAATGCGCATGTCTAATAAGTCTGTCCGTAAAATTTTTAACAACCAATAGGTTTGTGTAGCCCAGTCCATCATCGACGAAGATTCCTACATAACTTTTACTAGATTTAAACATGGGAGAAATACTACAGTATCATAATTTTTTCAGCCGCTAAATTCACTAATGTGTTTTTAGCAATGAGTATTATTATTTTTTTTTATTTTAACTACCTTGTTGTGCTATATTTTTCACCAATCGTATGAATAGTATTATATGTCTGTAATTAATAAGTCTATAGCTATGTTATGTTGGTTCATAGGTATTACCGCGTGGAAACGAAAACTCAAACGAAAACTCTACGCGTGATAAGATTTTGTTTGTGGTCTGGACGTAAAGACACGGGTATTAACCTACTTCGAGGCTAAATTTTTATGATAGTCCTTACACCAGGTGCTTCCATATTTTATCTGAAGCCCTGCTGAAGTTGCCCTTCCAGGATATTCCTCCGCCTCATGCAAACAAAGCTTAACCGAGTCTAGAAAAGTACACCAAAGAGACAACGCGCCGCATTCGTGCACACTCTGTGTAATAGTTTTTGCATAAGAACTCTAATTACTAGGTATTGCCAACACACTTTTTCGTCCTGGTTTTTATAATATTAATAATAAACTAAGTATTATAATTTATAGATAAATTATAAGTACAAGCTCTGTTTAACTAAAAATATGGTACTTTTATGTTAACCGAAGTACAAAACCTTTTTGGTAAATGAAAAGTTTATTAAATAATTAAACACGTCATACAGAGGGTAGTTTTTCAAATATTTTATTTTAAAAGTGTGAGGAAACCGCGAACAGATTATAGTTGGAAATTCTACTAAATGATGTTCACGGTATGGACTTTTGCGATAAAAATTTAAAAAAGATGATGATAATTACAATTATAATTATAATGGTTATAATATAATGATTATAATTATACTGCCCATTAACTACAAATATGCTATCGCACACCCTGACATACACATTACCGGTTAGGTTGGCAACAAATCAAGTAAAATAGTTCCAAGTATGGTCGTTTTGCAAGTGTAGTGCTTGAGTTTATGGCAAGCAAATTGACGCATACCTTGCAAAAATCCGTTTCCAAATTAGCATTTTAGAAACACCAACACGTTCCTAACAATTTGATGTGTTAACATTACTGGCGCACGAATAAAGTCACAAGGTCCACGACGATTTAAATTTTGAACATGGCGGATGGATGCAAAATGAGGAACAAAGTAGATCCTCAGCAGGGCTTTGAAAAATTCTTCATTAAACACCAACAGCGTGTACAAGTCATTAGAAATACAATGTACACTCGCATATCTTGGGGTTTCAGGAAATCAATTCCGAGCTCACTGAGGTTCACTTACGCTATCAGTTTAGGAGGCTGCGACCTCGCCAAGCGAGTTCCAAGGAACTCGGAGCACTTTGGAACATTGGATGCAGTTTCTGTAAACGGGCGCGGATCCTTTCGAAGCGCCCATAAAATGCCGTAGTGCCAAGAGCGCGTGCGCGCTATAAAATCTCTTCCCAAATCTCTTCGGCACGTGTAATCAATTTCCGAAGAGTGCGTGCCCGAAATACGTTTCGTAGAATACCAGTCCGACTTGCATTCGCGAGAGCGTACGTTTGAATCTGGGCCAGTGTGTCGAAGAGCTTATTGTCGAGTAGATTTTTTTCCACCCCCATTCGTTTCTTTTCGTAATACCTTCCCCGAATTTATGATTATAACAGTGATTATTCAATAGTATTAACAAAGTGCGCAATATATATCCATATAATATACGTCGTCCATTTTCAATATAAATAAGTAGCTGCCAGTAACCTAAAGTTGAGAATAAAGAAAGTGGTACTGATCAAATAAAAAAACACATAGCCTTTTTCGAAATTCTGCGCGCTAAAAATCAAAATATTAAATATTGTCTATTAATTAGCAAATCAGTACTTTCGAAAAATACACAGCTTAATTTTGAAAATTTTATTTGTTATACATATACGTTTATGGAATTTAAGGATTCATACCTTGCCTACTTTCAGAAACTGCACGAGATATAAAGGTTTGAAGTATATGTTACTACTACGTAACAAATACCTTATAATTGGACGATAGTTAAAAAAATTTTTTTTTTTTTGTATTTTCTTACGAAGTTTGTGTAGACTTGTTTGTAAATTTAACTGTGGCATTGTAGATGACCTAGAGACTGCAGGACATATGCGAAGCTCTTCCTTCGATTTTTGGTTTTCAAGATTGGAGAATGACAAAAAAAAATATCATATGGCTAAGGTAAGTACAGGAAAATTTCGCGTTTAAAACGACCTGCATGTTAGACTTCACTCTCCTATGTATTTTTCGAGTCTCAGCTTCGATGCTGCCCCAGTGTGTAGTCAGTTTTACTCAGAACAAGTGGAGCAGTATTCTGTACTTGTTTTCACACTGCATATTATTGGCTCCGAGTTCACCTGGGCGTGCCTAATAAACTTTGAAACAATTCTAAACATAACCGAAATGAACGTGTAATTGAATTCCAGCTTGTCCTAAAATCAATTCATCAGTTTTTCCGGTCCCTACGTTTATTTATTAATTTCTCATTTATAAACACACAAAATTCAGCACTGCGGCTGTTTTACAATTTAACGAGTACAATTGATTAAAGACGCCTCCCCTGTAAAGAATTGTCAGTGTAGAAGATGAATTAAAAAATACTAATCAAACTACATACTTAGTATGTACATGAATACATGTCAAATAAAAGAGTATACATATATATTAGACTAATTCGTAATGATAGTTTAAAAAAGGAAGGGTAATTGATGTTTGTAAACTGTGTTATGATAAACTAATTCTGCAGGCAAACAATATAACAGAAATTAAAATGAAAATAAGTAACTTAAAACAACATTGCAGCCTGTATTTGAACGAGTTATCTGAATTCCAGAGCAGGCCATAGCAGTAGTTGAAAGGGGATACAACAAGACTATCACGAAGGCGCTAAAATACGTTTCAAATCGTGGAAGTGTTTGAGTTTGTAGTAGTCGGTTTTAAAGAGAGGCGAGATTTTGTTCCAGGAGAGATTTAAATCGAGGATAACTCGAAATTTTTCGATATTTTTTTTACATTTGGAGAGTGCATTTCCATTGATTTTAATTTGGCAGTTATTAACTTTTCTAACGAGTTGTTTTTACCGATGATGTCACACATTAGATTTGCTTGCCTCAAGCTCAAGTTTATTTTTAATAACCAATTTTCGTGAAGGGATTTTCATTTGTCGTCATCGCTAGTTCAAAGAAAATTATTCTCAAAATGAATTACTTTAAAGTGTTTTCATGACACTATAAAAAAATTTATTTGCGTATTTTTCTGAATTTTTTTTATGGACGTGATCTGTTAATCTAGATTCTGCGATGATGGTTGAGCGAAAGAAAGTAAGTTTTGGCAAATTCTGCAAAACCGTATAGCTAATTTGCAATTTTTGTGCGTTTCCTTGTTTAAATACGAGGTCTACAGTGGGTACACGCCAGCGAAATGGTTTCAGGTGACGCGTTCGAAAAAAACTGGAAGATGAAGGAGAGCAAATTCTATCACAGCACGCAGTGTCCAATCAGACAAAAGGCTCGTGCCAGATCTTCGTGGCGCCACACTGTGTAACATTTGAGCAATATTGGAGGAACTTAATCCTCGAGATAAACTGCAGGTAAGTATTTTGAGGTCATTTCGCCTTCCGAAGTAACATAAACGACTTTGCATCGATTGTACGCTTTACGAGATAAATATTTTTAACACTCACATGCTAAAGCATAACTAAGAGACATGCGAAATTCGCGTTATTTTTTCGGCGACAAGTTGTAATTTAAGAACATGTAAATTGTACTACATTTTTTGTTGGACCACTTCATTTGACACGTCCTAAACATCTTTGAGCGAATGAATGCCCACGCTATAATAGTGTGGACGAATCGTGTGCAGTATTTGTCAGAAGGGGAATGGCCTCACGCCCAGAAAACAGCCAATTAGCCAGCGTAACCGGCTCCAGTATTCACAGGATTGTTAAATATACCGCGATACCTAAGAAAAACGCGAACTTTGCAGGTAATTACACACAACATTTACACACACAAACAGAAACACATTCCTTCAGTTAACTGATAAACATTAGAAACTGCACATATACATTTATGCTCAGAGCGATATGTTACGCAGCAAATTATAGGATACATATGCTATACCCTAACATAGTTCATAATACACAATGTAGTACATTCAGAATATAAAAAAACACTAAAGCTGCAGAAATGTCACAGCAAAGGTTATACGTCTTGTTTCAAAACAACGAAATTCATGTTGTTACTCATTCCATATCAGTGCTGTCAGGACGATCTGATGACGTAGCCCTACACTTATGTATGGTCGGTTCTCGTAACAACTGCACAATCTCTGCTCGCATCGTTTCCTAATGTTTACAATTTGGAGGCGCGCGTACACTTGCATTTAATGAATCTGACGTTATGAGCAGTCTATGAATTAAATCCACGTTTGTTTCAACTCTTGATGTTTCTGTAGTGAACAAATCCTGATATACCCTACAATCTTTATTACGTACTTCCTGTGCTTCTCCTAAAAGCTGACCTATCGGCAAACACTAGCGGCTATGATATCACCACCATGGTGTAATACTTTATGGACACACAAGGGCATTGCGTACCAAGAACAGTTTCCCACACCGAGTGTATTCAGCGGGTTTGTCAAGATCTACTGAGAACCACTGGCCAGTCATTCTAGTTAAGTCATTGTATATTCATGTTTTTTCCCGCACACATTGTGACCCAATCAGGGAATGCTTACGCCCACATCAAAGTGACCCAATGCCATCTCTGGAGAACATATTTCGCGTTAAAATTCAGTGACAAATTAGACGGCGTACTAGTATAGGTTCGTTTCACGTACGTCTTTGGACCTTTCCCTCTTCCGTCACTCACTGCAATATTCAGCACCAATAGAAAACATTCAGCAATCTAGTATCTTCATTCCATGTGGCTGGATTAAACAAGAAAATGAGTTCTGCCTGAGGCAGCAACAAGTTAACAAGTAACTTCAGCTCGAGTATGTAGAGGATTGTGGAGTCTAGCTTGGAGTAAATTCTGTGCAGTATAACTAGGGACACCCGAATTTCGCGAAATGATTTCCGCACATGCTATATTTCAATACCCTACAGGCATACCAAGAGTATTCTTCTGTTTATTGGCTGCGTATCTTTGTAAGAAGATCTGCTCCTATTTAACTGGCCAATCAGGTTTAGGTAACTTCAATACTGTGCGTATATGATTCGCCGATATACACCTAAGACGCGCAACATGGAAACCATCCAATCAAGAAAGTGCATATGAGTCAAAGTGTTATGAAATATAACTGGTCGTGAAATATTTTCGCGAAATTCGGGAGTCCGTAAGTATGACGCGAAACACTGTCAGGATCTTTACACAAAAATATCGTTTTTTAGTTTTACAAAAAAAAATTGGAAATTAGTTTTAAAAAACGTTTATAGTGCCATTATAAGATTATACTTGTAAATTTCCACAAGTGTCAGTATTACTCCAAAACTTTTTCTGTAGTTCTACAAATGCTGGTTTTGTACAAGTACAAATGCAACAGGTTCACAAACAAAATGGTCTGTAAATATACTAGCATATTTATCCTTACAAATATTTACATTTCGGTTTACATGTTTTTCTGTGCAGCTATTTCATTCATTTTTGCTCGTAAGTTACCATTTAAAATTCCATTATAATTCTCGATAATGTGGTAACTAGTTAAAGGACAGTAGTAGCATTTTTGACATATTTCGTCTTGAAAAATAAAATAGGCAGAAATTAAAGAATTTAGTGAAGCTATTATGACAGAAACTTTAACGCGTTTCACTCTGAAAGCGTGTAAAATTTCAAGTGTTTCTGCTTCGACATGTTTTACTGCTCCGAGACTATAGACACAAACTATAGTTCAAGCACTAAATCTACGAGATGACCCGCATCTCGCTGTAATCACAGTTCCCGTCTCACTTCAGCATTTCAGCGGGTCGTAGTGCTACGTGATTCCCAACAAATACAATAATTCCCCCGGGGCGTCTGTCCCCCAGCTAACATGGTGCATTCTGGTCGCGTACGCCCCAGCACCGGGACTCGTGGAAGTGTCGCTCGCAATCTGCGTTCGCTCACGAGGGGTCGCAGGAGGCTTGGGGAGGTGGATTTTGGTTCGGTGGCACCAGCGTGTCTCCCACCACCTACCCCGCTGCACCTAGAGAGGGGGTGGCGCTGTAATTACCAGCCACGTTCACACGCACGCACGCACGCACACGCGCGGTCTGCTGATTTCAATGCAAATGACACCGGTGTCAACGGTGAAAGGCGGGAAGGGGCTTGAGGTAGGGGTAGCTGGCAGATTACCGTGTCACGGCGCTAGGGGTTGCAATGACCGCGTCACACCCGCTGGGACAAGGGAGGGTGGAATTTATCTACGAGGGTGGCGTGGCATAGCAGTTGCGTATAGCCAGGGCGACGAAGCCCCATCACGACAGCAGCAGTGACAAGACGCAGGACTTCGAGGCCGAGGGGCCGCGGTGGTTCAGTGGTTAGACTACTCGCCTCCCACCATGGCGAACCGAGTTCGATTCCTGGACGGGTTTTCGCATGTGGTAATCGTGCCCGACCATGGGGATCTCCCGCTTCCCCCTTCTCTGTCATTCCGGCGCTATTCCATTCTCGCCTCGCTTCACCCTCGTCGGCTCTCAAGACCTCGACGTTAAGAGCCGCCCAAATCTCTCCACTCACTTGAAGACGGACGGCGCACCTGAAATCTATGTATTCAAAGACCTCTGGGATGATTTAGACAAGTGAAGGCGGCCCACGTGCCAAAAAAATAAAATAAAATTTCATAACTACTGTTCTTGGTCTTGCTCGAAATTAAAATATCTGAAGTGAAGATTTCTTCGTCCCATTCTAAGATGAATTTAACTGGGTAAAATCGGTATACAGGCACCACCAAACTTAAATTTTATTCGGTGGCCTGGTTCGTTTAGGGGTGTAACATAAGGATAACATTTTTTTTTTTTTTTCATAGCTAGAGCCACAAGTATTTCGCGAATTCATTCGGAGGCGCGTTAGACTCCAAACACTTGTTATTTTCTCATACTGTTTGACACATCCGTTCGGCGTATACTAAATGCTTAACGTCTAAAGGCGTCGATATCACACTCTGCTAAAACTTAATTTTGCCCACTCATCTACCCTGCTGGCACGTACTAAGGCCCCAGATTACCTGGATCATTTTTACGGCATTTCATGCCGAGAAGTGCGGGAACGATAAGGGCGACACTGCGCCATCGCCACTAAGCGCAAGACCCTGAGCTGTCTCACTGCGTGCACCTATGGGACTTTCAGCGGTGAGCATATAATTTCATTGGTGGAAAGTCTGTTAGAAGTTTCACTGCAGGACCATTGAGTAGTGTTCAATATATCGTATGAGTATATTTCGAGATAAAGTGCTTTGAAAAATTCGTGCTTAGCCGTTTTGAAGTACCCTGAAGTGATGTTTCTGATATCCGTGACCTTTCGAAAGTAATCAACATCCATTCTCTGAAGTGTGCCTTCCTTTCTTAGATCGGTACATATGACGCACGTTTAATGGTTTCGTGGGAGAACGTGTATTTCAAACATTCTGCTAAGTAGGTCAAGCAACAGGTAGGCGGAAGTCTTAGGAAAACGGGATGGGCTGCCAGACGAAGTCAAAAATTCTAAATCAACAGCCAAGTTTGCAAATTTGACCATTAAATTTATTTTATCGTGCAACAGAGTTCCTGTCTTTCCTATTCAAAACGTGGGGGGGGGGGGGAATCTTTTTGTTTTCAAACCTGTTCTCATTCGCCATGACTAGTATATATGATCACCTGTTTGCTTGTGAGGAATTCTGAACTTATGGCTACGAAACTGGTAAATTTGTCACTACTTCCATCCGAAATGCATTTATGAAAGGCCGAGTTCAAAACCAGTACAGTCAAGTATTTGGCTGCAGACAAATTCAGAGATTCATATTTCAGTCTGCCTGTGTCACTAGCAATACACTTCAGCTTCAGTTCTTCTGGCAGAAGTGGTAACACTGTTTCGGAAATGATTTAGGCTACAGGTCGTATCTAGATATCATCGGAAAAGATGCGAGACCTTGTACGCAAAAACAAATGAAGGTTTTTAAGTAGATTAAAACACTGTATCAAAAGTTTACACGAAATAAAAAAAAATGTAGGAACTGTTGGCAATCTTGAATGCAGTAGGTTCAAATTCCTTAAAAACATGACTTGTTACAAAATTAATGTTTAAGATTAAAATTTTGAGCTCGAATGAGGGTGCGCGTCATATTTTGTGCTACAGTACATATTTATAATTAAACATATTACTAGGGATAGGACAATTTCGCGAGTTCAATGACCTGTAGGCTATACTCCAGAGTCCTATGCACACTCGAGCCTCAGCTGTGTGTTCATTGGCTGCTGCACCAGAGAGAGTAGCCAGTGTTACTCCACACCTGGCAGTACGACACTCGCTATTTGTTTCCTTGCAAGTCTGATATTGGCGCAGAGTCATCCAGGGCGTGTCTAATGAAATGTGATGCTATTACAAAGATGGCTTCAGTGTACACGTGTTGTACGTCCATCTAGGCGTGATATGAATTCGGGAAATTAGCGTTTTTTCTAAGCAACTAAGTTCATGTGAGTTCATGACATCAGATTCAGCACTTGGGTATTCAATTTTCTACGTAAATATCATAATAAAATTGCTGTAAATTGTGAGCGGAATGGCTCACCGAAGTTTAATTGTGGAGTTCAGTTTCAACCTATATACCACGCGTTCCCAACGGTGGTAAGAAATCGTTAAAAAAATGTTTAAAGATTTAACTTACCTATCATTTTTCTTAAAATGTCTGGTTTTTTTCCTTCAATATCCCCCCCCCCCCAAAAAAATCACCCACCGAACCCCTGAAACTCACCAAAATGTGAAAAAAAAAATTGCTAACTCATCGCACACCCCCCCCCAAAGGTATTTAGGTTATAGGTCTAGTGATCATAAATAATGCCAAGTGGCATTCAGTGATGAAAATGTTAGGAACCCCTGCTACATACCCAGTTACCAGCAAGATAGCATAGCTTCAATTTCAATGTTTTAATCCTAGTCGATTGATAATTAAGCTTGGTATATCAGCGTCACTTCTCCATTCTCACCCTCTCTTGATCAGCCCTGCATTTCGACCACTGTCCTGAACCCCTCTTTCTCTATTCCTGTCTCTTTCTCCCTATTCCTAGCACACACGCCCTCGCATATGTGGCGGGCGCATCAGAAGGGGTTGTTTATTATGCACTGCATCACACACAGCCCGGGTGAGATTCGCTGCGAAATGAGCTCTGTGCCTCGTTACGAAAAAAAAAAAAAAAGTATTGTTCATGGACTTTTTAACCTTTCTGTAGCTCTCGGAGTCCTACCGGAATATGTCACCAGTAACTGGAAAGGCGCTCACATACCAGTTAATATAATCAATAAATATGTATAATCAATTTTATTGCATTTCTGAACTGAGAAAAAGATTTTGTTGAATCAAACAATATTTGTTTGGTGCAACCAAATTATTGGTTTGGAGAGGGGAAAAGAAATATTTTATTGCTGAAAACAAATTATTTTGTTGTCTTATTTGGTTGCCTCAAACTGTAAGATTTTGTTGGTGCAACTAAAGATTTGTTTAGCTACACTTATATTAAACAGTTTGGGCCGATATAAAAAAAAAATTGTTCGACCGAGTTTCGAACATAAATCACCTGTACCTTAGTAATCTCAGCTAATGTGACAACTGATAACGTTTGAAAGCTTATATATATATATATATATATATTATATATATATATATATATATATATATATATATATATATATATATATATATATATATATATATATATATATATATATTATATATATATATATATATATATAGCAAATATTGAGCAACGTGCAAAAAAATATTTCAAGTTTTACAGCTTTACTTGTCAGTTTCTAGTTGCATTGTTTTATTGATGTGTTTATACGATTGTTAAGCATCCACAGATGCACTAATAAACACGATTACTATCCTCAATGTCACAAAAAATACAAATAAACTCTTGAGCTGTATTTTCGAACGAAGGCAGTCAAATGAGTGGCCAAAAAATTATACACAGTTGATTCAACAAAATATTTAGTTGACAGTCTAATTTTTTTTTTTTTTTTTTTGGCCCAACACAGAGTTTTTAATTATTCAAACATATATTTTGTTATACGAACAAAAGTACTTTTTTTTGCTTTTCATATTTTGTTTGCTTAGCAATATATTTTGTTAGGGCAAGTAAATACATAATCGGCCTTTACAAACAAACATTTTGTTCTATTTTCTCTCTGTGTGCGTCTTCGTGTTACAGGTGACTGCGCAACACATTTTCTGAAATCTGTATTTTTTATTGCTCCTATCATCGCGCCCGTGACCGTTAGTAAAAAGAAGATGATTAATTCTTCCCCTGCTGAAACATTTGGAAAAAAATATATATATCGATTCAGTCGGTTTCATGACAGCTCTTTTTGTTTAACAAGTTTCAGAAAGACCTGCCACGCAAATTGCACAGCGAGTAAATGATGGATACCAGACTCTTGAGTACGGAAACGAGTTGAAGCTTTCTTCTAAATAAACGACGCGTGGAAATTCAAGACTGGCGGAGTCTTAAAGTGAGGGAAGAGATTTGGGCTGCTCTTAACAGCGAGGTCTTCAGAGCATATGAGGGCGATTGAGGTGAGTATGGAGCAGCGTCGGAAACGGGAGATCCCGAGAAAACCCGTCGACCAACGGCATCGTCCAGCATGATTCCCACATGCGAAAATCCGGTGACTCGGTCAGGGACGGTGACTTGAAAGACCATAAAATAATTTTTGTTGGCTACCCAGCATTTTGCCGGGTCGTACTTAATGAAACAAAGGAAGTCTTGTGTCAAGATGGCTGAGCCGTGTCCTCACGGATATGAGTTCAGTGTCAGTACAGATCCTTGCCGCTTAGTTTTATATCGATATGCGAGTTATACATGTTACCTTGATCAATTTAAAGTAGTGGCATTCGCAGTCTTACTAAGACTTCAATATTAAACACTTGGTGGAAAAAAGAGACATGGCATTTAAAAATCCTTAAATCAAATTTAACCAAATTTTAGAGGCTTTCTGGCAGCTACTTAAGCCTGTATGTCACGATGGAAGATTCCTAGGACTATTCCACACAAGCCTGCTGGCCGCTTGTATGGATGGTTTTATGGAAGATTTGGCCATCTGCTAGCCGTCTTCTGGCCGTTTTTATGGACTTTTTCGTAATTGGTCATGTGTAATTTTCAATGGAAGGTTTCCCCCCGAGGTTGAAAGTTTTGCCAATAAGAGAGCGAGAGAGAGAGAGAGGGAGAGTGAGAGAGGGGGGTGGGGGTGGTCGAGTCATTTGGTTTATTTTATTTTGGGAAATAGCGTAAGACTATTAAACATGAATAAATCTATACTACTAAATAAAATAGAAGTGTCTGTCAGTGATTTTAGAGTTCCCAACTTTTAATTAATTTTTCATATATTATTATTGATAACTAAGCCATATCTAATGATAATTTTTTTCATGTCTGCCTGTCTGTCCGACCGGATTTAACTCAAAAACCACTTAACGTATTGACATAAATTTACACAGTATGTAGATAATAACACCGGGACCAACTTAGTCTTTGTTTCATCGAGATATCTCAAACTGTTCCGGAAAAAAATGATGATGAGGGATGTACATAAGTACTGGATTAAGCTTTTAGTAGGATTTATTACTGCATTAAAAATGCATTGTTAAAAAATATATGTAAAAAAACTTTTAAAACCAAACTTTTATTTATAAATGCACTTAAACGAGAAAATGATTATAATAGTTACACCTTTTTTAGAACTTGTAAAATGTGGTCGAACAGCCGTAGTAAACTTTACTACAAATTAATAAGTTTGTATCAATTTATATTTAGTATATAAAAGCTTGGCGCAATGTAGAACGTATACTTAATTTACGTAAGCGTAGTAAGCACATATCTTGCGCAAGGCTCTTAACTATTCACAATATAGAATGCATATCACATTTGCGTAAGCATAGTAGGAACTTATCGTGCGTAAGGCTCTTGAGTATATGCGCCAAGCGGTTATATACTAAATATAAATTGATACAAACATATTCATTTTTAGTAAAGTTTATTACGGCTGTTCGACAACATCTTACAAGTTCTACAAATTGTGTAATTATTATAATTATTCTTCTCTTTTTAGTGCATTTATAAATAAAAGATTGGTTTTAAAAGTTTTTTACAATTATTATATTTTTAATTTTTTTGTTAAAAAAAAAGTTCCTTCATTTCTCATTTTCTTTTTTTATATGGGTTGCCTAACACTTTTTATTCGAAGTTAAGATATGGAGCTATTTTCCATCCATTGTCACCAACATTACTGGCCAATTATGTCAATCAGTGCGCCCATAAAAATATTTGCGTTTAGGGGCAGTGGAATTTTTCTAAGGTGCATTTCAAAAGTGCTCACTTTGTTGTGAACATTTATTAGGAATAAAACAAAACGATTAGGCTCTACGAATAAACGCACAATGCTGAAGTGGCGAGTGAAGTGTGTTCCTGGATCACATTCGCCAGAGTAAAATCGTAAATAAATGCACTTGTGTTCGTAGACTAAAGATGAGGTAGACTGATCTCGCTGGCTGCGCACAACCAATCTCCATACCCCAACATTGAACTGCTCACCTGCCTACACGACTTGGCGTGGACTGGGTTTGAGGTTAGAACACTATTTACTAAACAAATATTTTACGATGTTGTGTTCTTCCTCTAAACAATTTTTAATGCAGATTGATTTAATTCAAACTGGGAAATGTATTTTAATAATATAACAGTGATTTTCATTTAAAAATTACGATATTAAAAAACACAGTCATAACTGTTGACCATGTGACTTTGACAGTTGTGTAGGATTGGGGTAGGTGAATGTTGGGTACATGCGCAGAAAACGAATAAGCTGTCTACCTCATATTTAGTTTATGCTTGTGTTTACTTGTGCGGCAACAACTATCACTGCACAGGTTATTCCAAAGAACCCTCTATAACTGCTTGCATGCTGTTTCGCATAACTGGTCTTGTGGAAGTCTCCACCCAAGCTTGTACGGAAAGTTTTATCGTGGCATAAAGTTTTAAAAGACGTCTGCGTGCAGGCAAATTGCCACGTCACAGTTAAATAGTTTTGCCCTATTTTCCAGGTTCTGAAAGTTAGGTGGCAGTGTATATCACCGAGTTGTTTCTGTTGTGGGAGAGTTGAATCTATATTCAGTTCAAAATAATATCTGTCTGGCAATCCTGAGGCTCAAACGGCCACCTGCGTATTGGGAATTCGACTGGGTACGTTTAATTGACAGAAACTTTATGGTGAATTTTCACTTTACTTCAAAAGCTAAGAAAATACCATTACCTATCGCTAGGGCCAACTATTTTTTGCGAAAAGATTTATGCTGAGGCTAGACTTAAATATCTAGTATGCACACTTGCAGTCTTTATTGGGCTATTGTAGGGGCACCTGGATTTCGCGAAAATGTTTCACGAACAGTTAGTTGTATTTCATAACACTTTAGCTCAGATCCACTTTCGTGATTGGGTGGTTTCTGTGAAACGCTAATCACATATGCACAATATTGAAGTTACGTCCTTGTGATTGGCCAGTCTAGAAGGAGAAGATATTCTCTCAAAGATAAGATACGCCGCCAGAAAGCAAAATAAAACTGTTGGTGTGCCCGTAGGATATTGAAATCTAGCACGTGCGGAAATCTCCGCGAAATTCGGGTGTCCCTAACTATTGGCCGCTTGTCTTTACGCGAAGACAGTATGTTGCATGAGTGAGCCGACAGTAATTAACTTTATCTGATACTGGCTGTTTGTCATTCGCAGCCAGACAGACAGATAGGACGAGTAACAATTCAAATGACCCAACCACGAAAGTGGTTCTGGACTAAAGTGCGTTGGAGCTCAACCTGTCTTGCATTCTTTTCGTAAAAAAAGCCGGCGCCCTTTACTATGGCTTGATTAACTTTCTTAATAAATCTATGAATTTTCAACAAATATGAGGCTGATGTACAACTGATAAGTAGAAACTCGGAAATGTCAATAGTTCTTTTGACTGCTAGGCTGAGCCCCACAGTTCTGTATAAATCCAATGTGTCGTCATGTGCTCGTCGGATGTTGCCTCCATGATAAGCACTGGGTTGTGCGTGATTGGCTCTGTCTCTTTCTACATGGGTGTCACTGCTTCACACTCCTGCAATAGAACGTATGAGGAGACGAGTGGCAAAATCACGACACTACAAAAAGACAAATGATTAGAAGTAGTAGAAATAAGGTATGTTTGAGCACAAGCGCGTGACGCGTCGGAGCCGGAGACGCCCGGCCGCCATCTTCTTACGTCATCCGACCGCCATTTTTCCCCTTTTTCCCTAAAAATTTCTCTTTTTTCCCTAAAAATTTCCCTTTTTTCCCTCAAAAAGTTAGAAGCCCCAAAAATGGTAGAAAAACAAGCCCCTGAAATCCTATTTTTGCCAATTTATTTAATTTGGGGCGGCCATATTGGTTTTATAAGCATACCCTATACCCTATGCCAAATCGAAACAACGTATAGAGGGTAGGTCTCAGACCTAAGCATCAGCCATCTTGCATCCATATTGTATGCAGGTGACCTAGAGTAGACTTCACTGTTCTACACTCTAACAAATTATTTATAAATTTACCATATCAGAGTATACGTACAGTGACAAAGTGCGAATTGTTAATTACTTTCCCATAAACCCATGCTAACGTTCCCACAGTTGCTCAGGAAAGAGTAAAAGGCGTAGGGAAATTCCCACTTTGTATAGTAGCAATGCTAAACATTCCCATATTTTCAGCCCCATACGTAGTACTGTTTCCATACACTTTTTAGGTTAAAAGCTTCCATTGCAGTTTAGGAAGTTAACCAGAAAATTTTTTACAGTGTATCTTACAAGCCTCAGCTTTATCTTCATTGGCTGCTGTCCCAAATTGTAGCCAGTTTTACTCCGGGCCTGGTGACACGGGATTCGGCACCCGTTTCCTTGCGGGCCTGCTATTGGCTCAGAGTTCAGCTAGGCATGTATAATAAACTGGAACCCAACTGCAAACAAAACAGAAATGAACACTTGTTTCAAGTCTAGCTTCACCTACATTGAATTCGCTGAATTTCCCAATCCCTAACTGTAAGCAACATCTTGTGGCGTAGGCAGTTTTGCATACAAACAGGCGCCGTTCATCTCACTTCACTGTTATTTAAAAAATAATAATTTAATGCCCTGTTCAATTACTTTTTTTTCGTTATGTATCCTACTGCGGATCGTGAAGATTAGTACATTTTTTCGTTCAAGTGACGCTGTAGAGTTGTTGGAAAAATTATACTGCTCTTGAACCAATACTTGCTTTAAATTTTGTATAAAACAATAATAAACCCATTGCATTGATCGTCATTAAAAACTTCGCTCGTTTAGTATGACTTCAAGACATGTAATCACTCTACTTAATTCGTTGCCAAGTTTATTTGAATACATGCTACTTATTCTTATGCTTTAAAATCTATGTAGTTTAGACGTTTAGTGTGGCTCATATTTGCTTACATTCAATACAAAATTGGGTTTGGCTGTGTTGGGGACACAGTCGTTTGTTTTGCGTGAATACGTCTCTACTTTGACGCGCTCGGAGGCCTTGATGTCTATTTTACGTTCCCGGCACCGCTTCACTCCATCATATGGGGTTTTATGGGTATCACTGGATTGTTTTTGAGCGGCTCTTTTCAACCATATACGATTTCTGTATTTCGACTTGGCTTTTTGGCAAGTAAAGTCCGTAATTGTGTTAAGTTTTCTTAATTTTTTACATTAAACGCATACAATTTCACCATAACCACACCACACATTTTTTTTATACACGCAATCGATTGATCTTGACGAGAGCTGCAGATTGAAACATAAACAAGTTCATTCATAAACAAGCCCATTCCCTGTGGCAACCCACAGGAAATGGGCGGCGTTGCCCAATCTGTTAAGTGACTATCAGGGGTGGCCCAAGAAGCCTTGGATAGCCTTGAGTGGAGAGAGGCTATAAGAGACGCTTCATCTACCCTGTTCAGGTTGTGTGTGGTGCATACCTAGCTTGGAATACTATAGCATGGTACTGCCACACCGCCTAACATGCCTGGGACCTTTCTCCTGTCTACTACACCCCAGGGATATCAAATCCCGAAGAAATGCCTCACCCAGGAGTCACACAACCCTACCCCCGGTTGGTCTCTGGAGTCAAATTTATCGCAGTCTTATTGGTTCACACAACATCGGAAACGCCTACTATACTGTAAAGCGCTCATTACTGGCGACTGCCTGCCAATATAATGCCGGTATTTAAAGTGTCCCAATCAAATTTCCTTTCACACGTAGTATAAATATACAATCCATGAGGTTTATTTGAGTGACCCTCTTAGTGTTTCTACGTTGCAGAGAACCTTATAAAATCGGCTGCGGACGTAATATTTCGCTGTCGGTATTTTCAAAGAATGGCGATGTCGTAATTTTATGGCAAACTCAGTTTAACTCAGCTAAATGATGATAAGGTCCTTAAAAATAATCTCTTGCTCCTAGTGTTTAAAAAGTCGCCCATTCCCAAAATATAGTTTTTAAATAAATAACATTAGTGTCTACACTTACACTGTTTCCAGGTTGGGTTATGTTCGGTTTGGTTAGGTTCGTTTATATGAGTTTAAATATTAGTTTCGTTTAGGAAACTACAGCCAGGCCAACACACTGTGAGTACAACCAGAATACTCACGTCGCGTTATGGGTAAAACTGGAATACTCACAACATATTGTGGGTAATTTTTGTAGCGTCCACAAAGCGAAAAGCGGTATTACTGAACAAATTGCAATTGTCGCTATGGTTAGTAGGTAAATTTGCAAATGATCAGTAACCGGAATAATTGCACGGAACGCGTTGTGGGAGTTTATCAATTCCCCACGCCGCGTTGTGGATAAAACTTTCGGGCAATGGGCAAATCCGCCAATTGCAAATAACAAGAACATAACTATTTTAACATTATAATTATAGACCCGAGAAATTCGCGAGAGTAATGACCTGTAGGCTAAACTTCGCCAGTCTTATATACTCTCGTACAGATATTAACTGTTTATTGGTTGATTGTTGTGACAGTAAACGGCGGTGGTTGGGCTCACAATTTATTGCCTGTTTCGTATTGGCTCATTTATCTCCAGGAGGTGTCAAACAACACGTCGACCAATTACAAAAGTAACGTGAACGTACAAGTGTGTGAATTATAACTTTTCTAGAAATTAACTCACGAAATTCTCGGGTCTCTAATTGTAATTAATCTCCAGCTTTATTATATACATATAAATATGTAATGTATGAACTTTAATCCACATAACTTTCTTGTTGCGTACCCTTCGTGGAGACTTTGGTGAAACTTCCGTGTAGGAGGGGGAAGGGGGTTTCCGCCCTCCCAATTAGATCCTCCTTTTCTGATGATCAATGTTCTAGAGTTGCACCTTTGCCACAAGTTAATACTTAAATTGTTCTAGCCGACGACGCTGTATAAGACGTGTGTGGCAAGTAAAGACTCGTAAATTTAATTCAAAGTACAGGTAAACTTTCACCCGTTCGTAGTAACAAAATAAAGTTTGCTCGGGCGCACCTTCACCAGACAGACTAGTGTTCGTTGTAATACAAGGCAAAAAATTATTCCCTCGAGTCTGAAAAGTTTCTACCGTTTACTTATCACAAAGAAACAAACATAAATTTATATAACATCATATGTTATGCCAGTAGTTAACGCAATTGTAAGGACTTAATACCCGCCAATATAAATTTATACGACATTTAGAGAATAGAACCCGTGTTATATTGATTAAATGTTAAGAAAGATATCCATTCATCTACCAAATCCCCGTTACTATGGAAAGTTTTTGAGCAATAAAATATGTGTAGTAATTATTATTGAAATATTGACTTGTTAGTTTACCTGAAATCAATATTTGTGAAATATTATTAGTTTACCATCCGGAATCAATGCAAAAATCAAAACGTAATAGGCACTGAAACTATAATTAACTATATTTTATTTTGTAAAAGAATTAAATTTTAAAAAAATAAGCCGGATATACGAGTATATGTTACGGGAAAATAAAATATCGTTCCTCCATTTACCCGTTAGACGTTAACTTTATCAACCATTACACTGCACTCATAATTTAAACTCAGCGGTAGGAATTGCAAACATCCGAGTCATTGGTCGACGAAGAAGTGAAACACCCTAACAATCAGAGGCTTGACACAATCCAATCATTATATATATACAACTAATATGTCTAATGATATAATGTTTTATTTAATAAATTGTGTATATCTATTGTTTACTTCGCCATAAATTGCTTGTCTTCGGAAGTAGTAAGAATATGCAAAACAAATATCAATAATATTATAATTAAAATATTTTATGTTATCTCTTTAGGTATACAAAAGTTAGTTAGTTAATAAGTTTCAGAGTTATTTATTAGAAATTCACAGAAGTAATGTAAAAAAAATTGAGAACATATTAAGTATCTCTTCTCACATCTAAACACATTGGTTTATTCGCAATATCATCACACTTCTTGAATTATACGTGTTTGGTTTTTTTCTTAAATGTGTACCGCAAGCTTTTATACGTCTGTTAGTTAATGTCTTATTTTAAATTAAATGTGTTTTTACTTACATTTTATCTATAAATTACCGAATTTCATGTATAACTAATATGAATTAAAACAGGGAGAAAATATGAGTGTTGCTAATGCCTGGCAATAAATAGCTTTCATTCAAATTATTGTTAAACTGAGTGCACACGAATGCGGTGTGTTGATAAATTGGTAATATTCTACACAAGCATGGTTTGTATGAGGAGGAGGAATGGCCTGTAAGTAGATCTTAAACATGACTTCAAAAAAGTTGGAAGTAACTATCAATGGACTACACCATAAAATCGATCAATTGTTAAGTGTATGAATTACTATCGTAAATAATACGTGCCTGCAAATTTCGCGTTATTATTTGGCATCAGGCTAAACTTCATAGTACTGCATGTACTGGAGCCGGTGTCGTTTCTCCATTGGCTGCTCGTTAGACGCGATATCACTCTCTTTCTGATTGCACTACACGTGATTGGGGCGCGCAACTGCGCATAGTTACTCACTGTGTGTCAGCTTAAATATAGTCCAATGACAAACGTATTGCAGAGGCAATCGTGCTTGAAGTTTAATGTATCCCAAAATAATAACGCGAATTTTGCTGGTCTCTATAGATAAATAACTAAACTATCCAAATATTACAATTCTTTAAATTATCAAAATTAATATTTGGTAAACCTTTAAAACGCCTTCGTTACTCTAATCCTCTGGCTTTCCATTCTCTTCAGTACTTTCGTTCTGACGTGTTTTGTTTTTCACATACTTTGCGCAACGCGCATCAAATACTCTTCGCGCAAGTGCGGAAGTTTAATTCAGTAGCCGTGTTCGCACCTCCGGGCGCGTGATTTCAATTTGCAGTGCACTCGTAGCGAAGCTGCTGTCATTCCCCAGGACGTCGATACGAGGCAGGTACGTCTGCGATTATCTTAAACAGCGTAGCCAACTGAACACAGCCAAATGAAAGACAACGTGAAATGGAGGCGCTTGACCTCGGGTGTGGGTAACTCACGAAATGAAAGGATTTCGAGATGAACAAGTGGCGGGTCAGTTACCGCTGAAGAGCGACTTGGAATGAGAATGTGCTGAGGCGGGAACAGGACGCAAGGGTCGGGTAAACAGGAGAACTCTGAGAAAATTCACCGGCCAACGAGATCGTCCGCCATGGCCCCCCCACCATCAAGAACGTGGGGTGACGTCACAGGTAATGTTACTTTGGCGAACCTCCGGGCGAAAATTGGCAGCCTTGACCCATTTCACTTCCATATTATTGTACTGTTTCTGGCGTTGAAAATAGGGAAACGTGCTGATGCGTGCTGCACTTGAGCTGGCAAATGGCTTGTTTCCGTTACCAGTGACAATAAACTGTAGGATTTGTGTTCAGTGAACAATGGTATGTATGAGCCATAACGTTCAGCAGTATCGCGGTATGAAGGCTGTTCACGATAAAATGAGCATTTTTGAAAGGTTTGCTCAATATCTACATACTTGTGTGCACGTTGTGTATTATACCGTCTTATCTAAAATTAACACTCTCATGGGCATCATAACTTTATTCTTTCGTCCTTCAAGTGAAACTGTGAAATTATTAGAATAGTATATATATATATATATATATATATATATATATATATATATATATATATATATATAATACTTCGATACTTTAAAAAAGTACAAAGAGAAAGAAATATTATAAGTATTACAAAAGGTTACCTAATATGTTTAATCTGACGTTGAGCTATAGAACTACTTTCCATCCATCGTTACCAACTTTACTGGGCGAATGTCACTCAGTGCGCTCGTTATTTTCATAATTATGATGTTTACGTTAGATTTACGGTGGCAATCAAAACTTGTTTAACTTGATTAGGTTAGCTAGCTTAGGTTTTGTGTTTTTCTTACAGGTAGTAAATTAAATTTATTAGTCTCGTTTTTGTGAATATTTCTGATTTCATTACATTGCTGTATTTGCTTTGAGACCCTATACTCTAGGATTTAAGTTGTAAGGCAGTTTAAAAGTGGTCCATGAGGGGGGTTCCGTAGTTCCTAGCTTATTATTGGCCCGCAGGTTTAAACCCTGGTATGTGATTGGCTTGAATGTCAGGCCCCTTAAATTAGCTTCAGTCGATCTGCACCAACGCTCTTTCTTCCTGCAGCAGCCATCACGTATAGATACAGGCGTAGAACCCTCGTTCGTAAGTAAACGAAGGGTAGAGTTTTTAATGAAGTTTAAGGGTGTCTTAGGCTTCCCTCGACATATATTTTGTGATTTTAAGGTACCAGCGTCAAAATAGCAGTTTCAATTTCCTTTCCCGCTAGGTTTACTGTCAGGAGGCAGAAGTCCGTTAGGCCGAAGTCACGTAATTTTTCAGGACTTTATTACACTTCGTGCTGCCTCAATAATAAGCCCCCTTACACCGCGAGGGCTGCCTACGAGACCGTCGGACATATTAACATCAGATACAGCTGCGAGAACGCCGAGATACCTGCAGAACCAGGTGAAAATATTAACTTTAATTTTGTGGTGTGGAATCGACGCCCGTAACGATGCGTCCCAGCTGCCATGTTTAATAGCACCCGTACTGCATAAGCCAGCATTAACATTTGCTCACGGAAAACCTGAGTTAGATTCGCTGTGCCTACCTGAACTAGTTACTGTACTTAGAAGATTTTTATGTAGTGCAGGATATTCATATTCAGACAGCTGAGAAACAGTAACTTTTCATTTAGTTTTTATTTTAACTGTGAACCTTGACTGGGGACCTGGCAAATAAATACTTTAACCTGGGGACAGTTCACTATAGACATAGCCACTTTTCAGCTGTAATAGGATTGTTGGATTTCATTGATTTCTTGCTGATTGCCACCTGGATTTTTCTAACCCACTTGCTAAAAAAAAAATTGAAAAGAATTGTGAATAAAAGTTGATGGTAAAATAATTTTTGCCAGGCGTTCTAGTCTTTCAGTTGCATTTTCCCCGTGTTCGTCACTCAAGCGTTTGTATTAATTTCTAAATATTCATAAATTAACGAGAAAAAGGTTTCGTACACAAATTGTGTACGATAACGTGGGCGTCTGTTGGTTAAGGCGTTAAGCATCAACGGAGTTTTTCCTGCTCGGCCCAGGCTAGCACCGGGCATAAGTAACAACTGACTGGGTCCTTCTCACATGCACACACATGCAGTCCTGATAATATTTCACTGCATACCATGTAAAGTTATTTACTTGACAGCGGATGCCCAGGACCAGCACGAAGAGCATTCCGGAGAGTTCCAGCGAGTGGAGTGGCCAGCACGTTCCGCCGACGTAAACCCAATCGAGCATTTATAGGACGTGGTGGAGTGGCCAGCACGTTCCGCCGACGTAAACCCAATCGAGCATTTATAGGACGTGGTGGAGTGGCCAGCACGTTCCGCCGACGTAAACCCAATCGAGCATTTATAGGACGTGGTGGAGTGGCCAGCACGTTCCGCCGACGTAAACCCAATCGAGCATTTATAGGACGTGGTGGAGTGGCCAGCACGTTCCGCCGACGTAAACCCAATCGAGCATTTATAGGACGTGGTGGAGTGGCCAGCACGTTCCGCCGACGTAAACCCAATCGAGCATTTATAGGACGTGGTGGAGTGGCCAGCACGTTCCGCCGACGTAAACCCAATCGAGCATTTATAGGACGTGGTGGAGTGGCCAGCACGTTCCGCCGACGTAAACCCAATCGAGCATTTATAGGACGTGGTGGAGTGGCCAGCACGTTCCGCCGACGTAAACCCAATCGAGCATTTATAGGACGTGGTGGAGTGGCCAGCACGTTCCGCCGACGTAAACCCAATCGAGCATTTATAGGACGTGGTGGAGTGGCCAGCACGTTCCGCCGACGTAAACCCAATCGAGCATTTATAGGACGTGGTGGAGTGGCCAGCACGTTCCGCCGACGTAAACCCAATCGAGCATTTATAGGACGTGGTGGAGTGGCCAGCACGTTCCGCCGACGTAAACCCGATCGAGCATTTATAGGACGTGGTGGAGTGGCCAGCACGTTCCGCCGACGTAAACCCAATCGAGCATTTATAGGACGTGGTGGAGTGGCCAGCACGTTCCGCCGACGTAAACCCAATCGAGCATTTATAGGACGTGGTGGAGTGGCCAGCACGTTCCGCCGACGTAAACCCAATCGAGCATTTATAGGACGTGGTGGAGTGGCCAGCACGTTCCGCCGACGTAAACCCAATCGAGCATTTATAGGACGTGGTGGAGTGGCCAGCACGTTCCGCCGACGTAAACCCAATCGAGCATTTATAGGACGTGGTGGAGTGGCCAGCACGTTCCGCCGACGTAAACCCAATCGAGCATTTATAGGACGTGGTGGAGTGAACCATTCGCACCCAAGATATTGCACCTAGAAATACCAGGCAACTTTCGGCAGCTATTCAGACATAATGGTTTAACATCTCTCCCCAGTGGTCTTCCGTCCACTTGTGGAGTCCATGCCACGTCGAGTTACTGCACTTCTTCTGGCTAGACGGGGCCGTACACGTTATTACACGGACACCCCCTCCCCTCCTCACCGGACTTGTGTCATGTAAGTGTAGTTTTATACACACACGACTGCCGATGATAGAAGAAAAGGTTTTGGTATGTGCACACTACGTATAAAGCTAGGAAACAATGCGCTTTTCCCTCGACAAACCGTCACAATCATTTCACGTAACGCAACGCGTATAGTAAAGCTTATCAACGTCTAGCAATTGCGTGATACCGTGATGCCGCTCTCGGGATTAACGCGCGCATATACAAAAAAAAAACATTTCTCCGTCTACCAGATTTATTTCACTCTAGAAGTTATTTTATGGCCGTCTAGTAGTTTCCAGAGTTGGCATAGATCGCAATCGTCAACTTTCGTAATATTTTTATTATACGCAACGAGGCCACGGTGGCTGAGCGGTTAGCCTGCTCGCCTCCCTCCAGGGGCAATCCGGGTTCAATCCCCGGTCGGTCATATGGGAATCGTGCCGGACGATGCCGTTGTTCGGTGGGTTTTCTCAGGGATCTCCCGTTTCACCCGCCCTTTCATTCTGGCGCTTCTCCATGCTCACCTCAATCACCCGCATCGGCTCTCAAGACCTCGATGTTAAGAGCCGTCCAAATATCTTCACTCACTCGCTTTCATACACATCAGCTTCGATTTTTAAAAGTTTTCATTCCCAAGCGTAGGTAACGAAGTTAGTAGCGTCATTTTGATTATATTCGCGAAGTTTGCGTTCTTTTGTTGATGCATCGTAATATGGCACCCAACACGACCACGTATAGACTATTCACGGAAAACTGAGCACTTTTGAAAACCCTCTCATTTAGAATAATGGTCGATAAATTCGTTTTATTTTAGCCTTAGACGTTAACTTCGAGAGTGCGGTGAAAGCTATACATTGTGTTTATTACTAATACGATAGTGCTTATTTTAAAAAAGAAAAAGTTAAAGGATTAAAATATCTGAAATAAAAAAGCAACATGGGCCTCAAAAGTGTTCACTTTACCGTGAACAGTCTTTACACGTTAAAGTGTAACGTAATGTGATCGTAATTCCTGCCTAGGTGTTCTTTTCAGACCTGATTACTTCGTGCGCAGGGAACAACACGCGCTGTTCTTTCCGTCATGTAACACCTACTAACCCTCTTTTTTCTTGCCTCTATTTTTTTTCCCCCCGGGGAGAGCTCGAATGAAACAATATTGCTTCTCGCCTCAACAAGTGTGAAGAAACTGCGGGGTTGTGAAGCTGGCGAGGGATAAACAATTGCGATTCTCAACATTTTGCTACTACTTCGAGACGGTGCCACGTTAGCGTTGTAAGATATATTTCAGCTGTGTGTGGAACTTTATGATCACATTTTCTTTTAAAATGGACGCCAAACCTTTATCAAACTTTAAAACACATAGAATGCTTATGGGTATGTATAAAGTCTGATATAACATTTATGGTTGAAAAACTCACAAAATAAAACTGTTACATTAACACATCTTTGTTCGTAAGAACTAAAAATTCTTCTCGGTGTTGTTAGTAAAAGCATATTCTATTACAAGATGAATTTATATATTGCTTATTTATACACTATCGACCAAAAAGTAACTGGGCACACGTGAAGATAGGTAATTCAGTACGTCAATTGACTTGTGTGGCCGCCATACGTTGCAGGCCGGTGTAGAACCAGTTGACAAGGAGATGGCACGAGGCACAGATCTATCGGACTTCGATAAGGGCGTGATTCTGGGCTGCCATCTCAGTGGGATGTCTAGCCGGGCGATTCCACGGAAGGTAAACAGGCCCAAATCAACGGTCGCATTCGTCCTGCGTAAGTGGAAGGTCGATGTACATTGTGCCAATGCTGCACGTTCTGGGGGACCTCCAATCTTGACCGACAGAAATCGCAGAACCCTGAAACGTGAAATTATCAAAAATAGGGCACAACCGATGGTATCATCCGACAGGAGTTTCATGCATCAACAGGAGTATCGATTTTCATTGGAACATTGCGTACAGAGGCCCACCCACTTGGATATTTCGGAAGAGCAGCTGCACATAAGCCCCATATCAAGACAAACAATAAAGCTCGGCGACGCAGGTGGTGTTTGGACCGTCGAAACTGGACACTGGAGCAGTGGAAATCGGTTCTGTGGAGTGATGAGTCAAGGTTTACTTTATTCCGGTCCGATGGACGTGTATGGGTGTGGCGTCTGCCCGGGGAACGGCTTCTGCCGGAGTGTATAGTGCCAAATTCCGAGTTGGTGGAGTGATGGTGTGGGGCTGTTTCACGGCCTTTGGCGTAGGATCGCTGGTGTTTGTCCGTGGTAGCATGAACACAGAGGCCTATTGTAACATTCTGGATAATGAAATGCTCCCTACATTGTGGCGTTTTTGCGGAATGGACCCGTGTTACTTCCAGGATGACAATGCCAGGTGTCATGTTTCAAGGGCTACTATGCAGTGGTACGCCGACAACAATGTTCGCCGATTGGACTGGCCCGCCCAGAGACCCGACCTCAACTCTACAGAACATCTTTGGAACGAATTGGGTCGCCGGGTGAGGGCTCGTCAGGCGCGGCCAAAATACATTGCTCAACTTATGGAATGGTTGCAAGAGGAATGGCGACGAATCCCCGTGGATGTCCTGCAAACACTCGTAGAGAGCATGCCAGACAGGGTGGCTGCTGTAATATCCGCAAGAGGTGGCCCTGCAAGATTCTAACGGGGTGACAACCACCGAGCAAACATTGTGGACAGGTGCCCAATTACTTTTTGGTCGATAGTGTATATATATATATATATATATATATATATAATTTTATATTTTTATTATTTGCAAAGCAAATTGTAAACTTAAGTTGGCAACGTTACAATCAGTTCTTTAGGTTTCATTTCAACGTCAATGAATATATTATTATCCGGAATTCGATTTTAAACTCCGCACATTTTACATTTTTACATGTTATAACTGACCATGCTCAAATACATAAATTTTATCGTGAAATGCTAAACATTTAATATTTTTTCCCGTGTGCGAGGCCCTATTAGACCGTACCTATTGCACATCTCTACTGATTTAGTTTAGGCTGTAAATTTTGTAATGTGTATAACTTACGGCTACAACAAAACAGAAGAGGTTCTGGGTTCGAATCCCAGGTAAGATATGAGTGTTAGTTTAAGTTAGTTTTTACACCAACCCCTGACAAGACTCTGCCAGTCATAATACCCAGGGATGTTAATAAGCACTTTCCAATCCAATCCAATTAAATAAAATGTCATCACATACAATGCATACGAGTTGAACAACGATTGATACAATTGTACCAAACAATAATTATAAAATTATTAATTGTCTTGGGTCCGACGTACGTAACCAGTTTTGCAAGTGACTGGCCTCGCCAAAGTTCCTGCACTTGGTATCGCTTTCGTTAGGCATGGCGCTGCGCACTTTGTTGTGGTTTCTTATATTTACATCGAGACCCCGAGAAAACCTGCCTTTTTGCCTCCTTAGTCAACAGGGCTAAGTCTCGCTATAATCAAATGCAACTTCAACGCCAACCAACTGCCGTCAACTTTCAATAACCTCCACAAGATTTATTCTCCTTTTTCTTTTCTGAGGAAACTACTATTCAATAATGCCACTTTTCTAGGTAAGATGTTTCGTCGGGCATAAATTGAATATTAACGCTGCTAAATGACATATGTGCGCCCTATGGAAAAGAAATAAACCCCTTTTTCTCGTACGTCACATATACAAACTTTTTTTTTTTTTTATAATTACAAAACAGTGAAAATTTACATTGAAATTATCAAAATTAAAATAATTACAAAATCTCCTCTCAACATTAAGCATAAATTCAAAAGTCCGTGCAACATTCTTTTTATATGGACATTCAATCACAATAGTTAAAATATATACACCCATAAAATTTTCGCTCCAAAAACGAGCTTTGGTCTAGAATTCCACAGTACGTTCGCTACGGTATGAGCGGAAAATTCTCTAATTTAAAATGATCCTTCAAAACCCCACTTAAAATTTCACTCCCATGCGAGGAATAATTGAAACAGACATAGTTGTTTATCCTTAAGACCTGAGGGGTCTTTCGCAGTACTTATCTTATATTTGTGTGCCCATTACAAACCACACATTTAGTATTTTAGTTAGGGAGTTGGTTAATCGCAACACGCAAAATACAAAGTATAAAACGGTTATATTTAGAGTTATATATGGACTGCAACAACGTTATAAATTAACGTTATCTTAGTGCCACATATCTATTTAGTCTTAATGCCCATATCTGCACGCTCACCTTCTGTTGTATTGTCACCGCAGGCTGGTCGTCATTACGGAAACAGCGGTCGTGCACGATGGCGCTACGTTCAGGGTAGCATCTTCTCATCTCTGTGACTGGCTGCAGACAGACAGCTTCTCCTGGGGCGATGTGGTTTTGTTAACGATTCTGTATTATAAACTCGTCCTGGTTTACCTTCCACCTCGTGGTGAAACTGCCGAGAGATTGTTTTGTTCCCGTAGTCACGTATTGATGTGTCCTCGGAGCTAGCGTCGTATTAGCATTCTTGCGCCGCGGGTGTTTGCAAATTGTCCTGAATACTGCTGTGTCTACCTACGGTGCGTTCAGCGAGTATGTTGGTTTAAAAGGCAGGTTCACGCTAGTGCCCGCCATAACAACGTGCTTGGTGACGTCAGGAGTGCTGCAACCTGCAGACTCCTGAGAGACTTCACGGTAAGAACATTTCTGGCGAACTTCCCAAACATTATTGGAAGTTTTGAACCTACACCTTTCATGGGAATATTACCACATATCAAACTGCAAACGCAGGCACGTTTAGTATACAAAGTTGGGAACTTCAGAACGCACTTGACTGTTTCCTGAGTAAATGTAGGAAAGCTACCATGGCTGTATGGGTAGTAACGTTACCATATGCGCTTTCCCACTGCAAAGGATGTTCACGATAAAGTGAGCACTTTTGAAATCAACCTTTGAAAAAAAAAGTCGCTGCCCCTACCTGCAAATATTTTACGGGTGCACTGACTGACATGCGCCTAGTGAAGTTGCCAATGATGGCTGGAAATTAGTTCCAATTCTTAACGTCAAATAAAATGTGCTAGGTAACCATTTGTGGTAACTTAAGTTATTTCTTTCGCTTTCAGGTTATTTAATGAATCGGAGTGTAAAAACGACCAGAGTTATAACAAATTTACTTTTTTAACAATTGCACCGTTTCACCTGTCCGACGTATGAATAAAGTGATGAGACCCAAGGTATTGTTAATTTACCATAAGGCGGAAGGATACACAACGCGCATACAAGTAGATCTTGAGCAGGGCTTTCAAGAATACTCATTTTACCGCGAACAGCCTATACATGAAAACTTATGTGGTAAATTTGTAAATAATTTGTTAGAGTGCTGGGGCAGTCTTGGGACGCCCAACGCGCAGTGACAGACGCCCGATGACGCTGAGGAATGTGCGTTGGGATGCATGCTCCTGGTCCCGTATCGATCCCACGGGCGCCAAGTTGTCTGCATCCCTACTCTGAGCATGCCGGGAGAGGAGGGAGGGAAAAAAATGCTTGAAAAATTGAACCCGCGGGATGCTGTTACCAGGATTCCGTGCGCCATCCGACTGGAACAGTATTACAACGCACCGAGATTGGTCCTCGCGCATCGCTGTGCTGCGGGAACGTATGGGGTATGTTACGACTCTGAAACAAAAGAGCTTCGCAGTAAACACAAACTCCAAACTCGAACAATAAGGAAACAATATCAGTGCTCGGTTATCCCAAGCTCATATATATATTGTGTTAAAAATAAATCTAATACATTTTCTAAACTTTAATGGAAGTTTTTAACCTACGTGGACCGCGGTGGTGTAGCGGTCAGGCTACTCGGGTTTGATTGTCGGCGGGGTCGCCCACGGATTTTCGCACGTGGGAATCGTGCTGAACGATATCGCTGTTCGGCGCGTTTCCTCAGGAATGTCCCTTTTCTCCTGCCCTTAATTTCCGGTGTTGCTCCATACCCACATCACTTCACCCTCATCGGCTCTCGAGACCTCGATGTTAAGAGCCGCCCCAGTCTCTCAACTCACTTTTAACCTATGCATAGGGGTAGCGAAATTTCGCGAAAATATTTCAAGACTAGTTACGCCCAAAAACACTGTAGGGTCGTTTAACTATCTTGATTGGCTGAATTACTTTTTGACACGTGTTAACTGTCTGCACACGAATCACGTAGGAGCCGTGCCGATGTTGCAGAATTCTGAGTTGCTTTGTCAAATCTGGAAACTCCTTCGCTAGGAGACAGCAACCAATGGCAACAGACAAACTGCTGTTGGGTGCTTTTAGTATATAAGTTTACCGTGTACTCAGATTTTTTCGCAAAAAGTCACTAGCTCTACCAATACATAGAGACCTGCAAAATTCGCGTAATTATTTGGCATCAGGCTAAACTTCGCAGTGCTGTATATACACGAGCCGGCGTCGTTTCTCCACTGGCTGCTGTAGAGATGTGAAGTCACGCTCTTTCTGACTGGACCACACGTGATTGGACTACACAATTGTGAATTATTCATTTATGGCTCAGATTTACCCAGGGGGTGTCAAATAAAGTACTGTCTAATGAGAAACTTGTTGCAAAGATACATATGTTTGAAGTTTAACGTATCCTCAAATAATAACTAGAGACCTGAGAAATTCGCGAGTGCAATGACCAGCAGGCTATTCTTCACAGTCTTACATACCCCCATACAGACATCAACTGCTTACTGGTTGATTGCTGTGGTAGTTAAAGGCAATGGTTGTGTGCACAATTTATTGCATGTTTGTTATTGCCGCATTTATCTCCAGTAGCTGCCAACCAACACATCGACCAATTACAAGAGTAGCATGAACATACAAATTAGAAATTATCCCGCAAAATTCTAAGGTCTCTAATAACAACGCGAATTTTGCATAACAACGCCCGATTTTCACGCGAAGTATTCCGCGGGTGCTAGATTGCAGTATCCATCTTCCACACCTGCAGACAGTATGATGTCTGAATGGGCCAATGAGAATAGGATCTCTCCGGACCTGAAAGTCAATGATTCGTGGGCAGATTTCAAAGAAGCGCGGTAGATGAAACATCAAATTGCGTAGGTGGATTCGAGATAAATATTTTTAAAATACAACCTGACAGGAATTTTTTTTTTCTGCGTGTATATCGTCTCTCTACCCTATGCATAGGGACGCGGGTTTTTTTGCGAAAACATTTCAGGGCAAGTTGTGTTCCAACGAGCTTTAGTTCAGAACCACTTCGGTGATTGTGTCATTTGAATTGTTACTCGTCCTATCTGTCTGCCCGCGAACCACGGAAGTTCCGTATCGGAGAAACTAAATTCTGATTGGCTCACTGTCTTCACACAAATACAAACGGCCAATAGTCAAATGAAGACTATAAACGTGCACATGGTATATTGAAGTCTAGCCTGCGGGTAAATCTTTTCGCGAAAAACAGGCGGCCTTACTTATGCATAGGACTGAAATAATACTACGTATCAGATTGCCAATGTAGGAATATTTAGCGTCGTTACTGTACATATACGGAATATGTCGTCGGCATAATCTTAACTAGTTAGACCCGCTATATCTGCGCTGTCTCCATGTTTATTTGTCCATTCCGTTTTTCCAGGTGGTATTTCTCTTCTTAATGTTTTCCTTCCAGGTTTTACAGATCAATTACTGATAGAGAACAGGTTTCGACCTTTCCTTTGCGACAAAAATCATAAAATGATGGTTGATATAAGAAAAAGTACATTGGTACCACTGGCATTAGTAGGTTAAAAGATATATATAATTAGTGGGCACAGTCGGTCTGTGACAAACAACAGCACTTCAAAGTCAGCAAAAAACTACTGTAGACTCTTCACGGCAAACTGATCACTTTTGAAAGACCTGTTTCAGATTTATTTGTATGCACCTTGTGTATTATTCCACGTGATATAAGATTAATACTGTCATGGCTTTCTTCAGTGTAGTCATTCGTCAATCAAGAAGAACTGTGAAATTATTATAAAAGTGAATAGTTTACAAATCTGCTAATGTTTACACTTATATGCATGAGAAAATAACAGAAAGCGAAATCAGTAATTTAAGTTATCACAAATGGTTACCTAACACTTTTAATTCGATGTTAATACATGGAACTGTGTTTCCCTCCATCGTTACCAACTTAACTGGACGCATGTCACTCAGTGCGCCCGTTAAAATGTATGCAAGTAGGAGCAGTGAGTTTTTTTCTCTAAGATCAATTTCAAAAGTGCTCATTTTATCGTGAACAGCCTTTAAACGAAAAATTTATTGCATTTTGCAAATATAAATTTTGTGGTCGCGAATCGAAATTCTAGGCCTGCAGCAGCGCAGCCAGAAGTCTATATCCCCCTTCTGAATATTACATTTATAAGAAGGCGTTTAAAGGATTCATCATAGCTACTAAAATTTTACACGGAAGATTTTACAAATAGCGCGATGGCGTGTTTAATATGTCCTGCAGCAAACTTTGATAACAGCCAGTCAGTACAAAATATTTAATTCAACGATGAAAATTTACCCCTTAACCAATTGATGCCCAATGTACACAATTGTGTACATTACGCACGTGTATGTAATTTTTGGTCTCTACTGCACACTGCAGTGTTCAATGACCAATGAACTTACCTGTGATAAATGATACACAAACCGTCTTACTGGAATAGGTCATAATCGGATCATATAACTGTTAGCTGAACAAAAAGCTTACAACTCATTGGCTGTGACAACGAAACAAGTGTTGTGTCGACTAAAGTATAGACCTATCATAATTTTTTTGTTGCTTGCGACACCTGAAACCGAAAATTGAATTAAATCTTAAAGGGTTAACATATAATCCCGCGTATACTCGTTCACATCTGACATGTTGCAGAATAGGTAAAATCATGATCGTTGTTCTGCAAGTCCAGAAGCTGCAGCCATTTCCTTAGTTTATTGTATCATCTGCTTCTGGAACTCCGAAATTTCATGCTTGGTTAACTATTGTACTGTGGACATTCTTTTCATAGTTCCATTGCGTAATATATTATAATGTATTCGTGGTTGTGAGACTGAAAATCTCCTCTGTTGCAATACCTGCAACGAAAATCTAATTCGTCAGTTAAGATTTTAAAAGACTCGTGCGATTTTTATGTTATTTTCATTTGTAATCAAAATAGGCCTACCTGTTTTTTCCGCCACGTGTTGCAATTTCGTCTGCAAATTACGGTTCAATATTTTATGACATTGGTTTATTAGAATCATTTTTTTCAGAACTCAATTAAAGCATCTTCGCTTCATCTCATATTTGTCATCGATGACATTTTTGAGGAAAATATTATTGTTATAAAGGCATTATATGCCTAACAGGCGAATATTGAAATGTGTGTAAAATTCAGGAGCAATATTATTCGAGCCAGTGAAGTAGTGTGGGAGAGAGAAACTGATAACTACTATAGTTTTAGTGATAGTACTAGAGATAGTTACATCTACAGAATGTGCCAAGAAGTTCATAGTTCGCCCCCCCCCCCCATATGTTCTGGGTTTGATGAATCACTTTCAGGGGTCGCATACCTAAAACTGATTACCGCGTCGGAGGCCGAGAATCAAGGGAGCTTATAAGGGCTACGCTTCCACGCACATCAAGTTCGCCATCGCCGCTAAGCGCAAGACTCTAAACTGGCGTGTAGCCTCCTCGTCGTGTTCCTTACGCCTACGGAACTGCAAGCGGCGACCCTGTCATTTCATTGGCGGAAATTCTTCATCAAAGTTCAATGCAAGCCACTCGAGTTCTTTTGTTCGATGTTGGTGTAACCCGAATATTTTAAGATCAGCGCTTGGAAAATGCCGTTTATTTTCGGATATGCCGGAATGTTTTGATATTATGAAGTAATCGACATACATAATATGGTGTGTGTGTTGTTTTCCGTAAAAAAAAAACGAGTTTTATAACACTCTGCAACATAGTTTAAGCACCACTTAAGGCGTAGGAACATTTTTCTTAATTTGCTACCGACGTAACTTTATATACGGGAAAGGAAAGTTTACGCCACATTATACGCAAGTACGAGTTTTTTTTTTTCAAAGGAATTCAATTTACAGTGTGCCATATAAATAGTAGGTCAAACATGCGTGAACTATTTCCTTTCGTTAAATGTTTTCCATCAGCATCTGGCCACGTGTTACAGTTGTCCGTGCACATCGAACATACGCCTAAGTCTATGGGGCCTAGAAGATCTTCATGGCCTACCTTTCCCGCGGCGGGACCCATTCAACCGACGAGCACACATCAGCTGTGCCTCGCATGACGGCTGCTCCACAAATGTCAGCCACTTCCCCCTCCCCCCCTGGTCGTCGCCATAACAACAGAGACGCCAGCCAGCCACGACGCCGTACAGAAACATTTCCATAGGAAGAATGTTCGACATTTTTCTGGAAGCCTTGATATTTTTTATATAAATCTTAGGAATCTTAGGAACATTAACAGAGGAGAAACTTTTGTTCCTGATTATAAATAAAAGGGTGGGAGGTGTCTTGCTGCCAATTTATAAATTTGTGTAATTCACTGTATTATATATATATATAACCAGTTAAATACTGTGGGAAATAATGGGACTGCAAAAGAGTAAACTTTTAACAGTTTTATATATTTTTATGCTTTTATAAATTTTCAAGGGGAATCGCCTGTAATCCATATTCGGATTCACAGTTCTACGAACTGACATATTGGGGAGAGTCTCTAATTCTTCAGATATTAACCATCTAACAGTGAGGAATCGCAGAGGCCCAAACACCTCTCTGCTTGTGATGTCTGAAACCATCACACACGGCTGCTGCCGAAACCAAAGGAGCACTCAGCGTAACAGAAATTCTATTTAATAAATTGCAATCAGTTAACTTGCAATTCTTTCAAACGTTTTAACAATACAATACGAAAGCGGGACAGCTTTCAGATTTTGTTGATTCGTCGGGGTAAAAAAAAAAAAAAACCGTACCGTGTTTTCAATCGCTGTCAATCTCCAGTTCATTCCTTTTTTTTTCTTCTATCCGTTCGTTCGAAATTGTTTCCAATATCCGCCCTCGTGGAGGTTTATTAATCCAATTTTTATTTATTTTCTCGGGAATATCTGCCGGTGTAGTGTTTATAATCTTCATCTGATGAGCCAATTCATGTTGAATTTGTTTGGTACAATCCTCGAAAGTTTGCGTTATCATTTCATTAATTAACTGAGTTTGTCGTTTCATCGTCCTTGCTGCTCAGTTTTGCAGTTAGATTTTTCTCTCCGGGACAATTATAATTCACAGTAGAAGTTGTAACACATTTTTTTTGTAATTTTGTTATTTTTCTATTATAGGGTATTCTTCATCTGTCGTTTTGCTAGTCTGTGAAGATAACGAAACTGCTCATCGACATCTTATGTAGTGTTTGCAGTTGTTTGTAATGAAAATACAGATATCAAAAGAAAGAGAACCACCTTTAATGAAACAAAATAATACGCAATGTGGGATTGTTTTAACGTCATTACAAAACACCACAATATTTCGCAAGTTCAGTGAAATGATAAGCCCCGCTTACCTACGTATCAACCACAAAATATGAAATTAGAATGCAACATTAATGCCAGAACAGAATTTCGGTAGTCCAGTAAATAATTTTTTTTTTTTATTATTAGTTTACAAGTACTAATTAAAAATAACAGAAAAGTTACTCATTTAAAAGTGCCCGTAGCCAGATTCAAACCCTCTTTGCTTCGTTCGACTCCAAGTTCTTAAATTTACAAATTGACCTTTGTTTGTTATTTGTACCATGTAATATAGCTCAATAATTTCCTTTGATATAAACTGTTCACGGTAAACTGAACACTTTTGAGGTGCCAGTTATATTTTTTTTATCACTCAGTTTGTATCCTTCCAACACTTTTTCAAATGAATATTGTCATGTAAGTAATGAGCACAGTATATAAATTTCACTGGACTCTATAATTAGCGTCTAAGGCTACAATAAAATATTTTTATTGGCTGTTATTCCAAATGTGATGGCTTTAAAAAGTGCTCACTTCACCGTGAATAGCCTATAACAACAATCGCTGTACACACTTAGAGTGTTCTAAGTATTTACAAAACACGAAGCCTCTCGATATCTCCTGTATTTTCGCGTTCCATAATGAATACAACCGAGGTAATTCCAAATATTCTTCGACACTATCGCGTTAAATCTACCTTCCCCTCGGCAGCTGGAAAAATCCACGCTACGCACCCCTTTATCTGCGCATACTCCATTCATGGCCACTTCCGACTTTTCTGAAGCACTGCTCCGACTCGTGCAAACAAAGCTTAACCTACATCCAGTTATTTTCACCTGAATTGAATTTCTATTATATATATATTAGTAATACGAATTGATATGCGTACTATCTAAAAAATACAGTCACTGCTAATAGCATAACAATAAGCTCATTTGCCAAAGCGGACGCCATTTTGTCTTCTGGTAACACTGCTGACGGTGGGAGGCGAGCGTGCTAATCGCTCACCCACTATGGCCATTCCGCTTTGGTAGGAGGCGAGCAGTCTGAACGCTATCTCTCACCATGGCTCCAAAAGAAGATTTTAATTATACAAATTAATAATTTTTAAATGCGAGTTATTGCAAAGAGCTTTGACGCGTTATTTTGGTTTAATCCATTTGGACCCTTTAAACCCGGTTTCACGCAGGCATACAAACCACTAAACAAGACGTGCTTAAAATTTGCTTTTGTTTAGTTGGTTAATGCTCGCGGTGGTTGTACCAGTTAAAACGTTCGGTTTTCATCGAGGCGATTTCGGTTCGATTCCGCTGGAGTCTATCCAGAATTTTTCGCATGCGAAAAACCTAGTGAGGGTGCTGAAGGTATGTGAGATTTCTCGAGAGGCCTTGTTCCCCCCCCCCCCCAAGGCGTTCCGTCTTTTCTCCATCTCCACGTCACTTCATCTTCACTGAAGCTAAAAGCCTTGGAACATAAGCTGTTGAGTGCCTCCCAAATCTCTCTCAACCGTTTGTTTGTTGGTTCCTCACCTGAGGAAGTCGAGCGGCATATTACGTGATCGGAAATCAAGTATATTTACTTATTTGACAGCATATAAGATATTGTATTAGATTTGCAATTTAAGACTCTCATTCAGTTAAGGCAAGTGAATATGTGTAAAAATTAACTGCCACAAAGCGAAAACATATCAACGACATAATTAAAAACAGTCTAAAATGTTGACCTTCCCAATCGAATGCGCTTGGTGCACGAGAGTTTTGCCACACGTGCAAATGAATTCAAGAAATGTTTTCTTAACTATAAAAAAAACGTTTTTACTGTTCAAAAGGGAGTAGCTGGGCCTTTTCAGTTCGTCGTTTATTTTCGTACAGTTAGCACCGGGATATATTGTCGGCAAACGAGCTAACCGAATATTGGACTTTGGACTTCGTGTATAATTCCCTGACATATTATTTTTCGGACAAAGTAACAAACTGTTAATAAAATTGATTTTATTAAATATTTTTGTGCCTTTATTAGGTTTTTTTGTGGTTACCACTTGTCGGAGTTTCATCGGGATGTATTGTCTATCCTTCAATTCGTTTTAAAATACCATTTGATAACCCTAAATGTGTATAGCTTTGTTAATAATACGTGCCTCAGAGACGACGCTATGAGCGATAAACAATCCTTGCACAGGACTCCTGGCGCGGACAAGCGGATTCTCCATAACTTCCCATCTCGTTTGGGGCACTATCTTTAACGGGAGGCAATAACTCAAGTTTCATAACGATCTGTCGGTTAAAAGCGACAACCAATTGCAGTTATCGATTTCTATGGATCAGTTTGACATTCGGTCAGTTGAACATTCGGTCAGTTGCACATTCGGCCAGTTGTACATTCGGTCAGTTGAACATTCTGTCAGTTTAACCGTCACTTGGTCACACCTCGCATTTCGGCAGGCTGAACGTTTTGGTGGCACATACAGCATTTTCATCCTATACATTACAATTCTGCAAGTGGTAGTAAATATTTACTATTGGCTCCCTTGGTAATTTAAATTCTATTCATTGCACTAATTCATTGTACTTGGTCTTTGCAAGAAAGTGGGCAGCTCTTGGATGTTATTGCTGAAAGTGAAGCCCCAATGAGGATGATTCGGTCAGTTGAACATTCAGTTAGTTTATACCAATTCGCATCTCGTGTCTCATTTCTCTCTCATGCTTTGGGATAGGAGTTGCGGACGTTTCTGTAGTAAGATATTTGGTACAGTGTTGGAACCGTACAGTGACGATGTACAGCCATTTCGTTGGTTGCGCAGAACCAGTCTCCGTGTTCCAACGTGTTAAATAATTTACTGCCAACACGACTAAAATAAACAATGTGGTAGAAGTATTCAATTCATATAAAAGTGTTTGTCTTTTGAAAACTAAGATTTAAACAAACACGTTCATCGCCGTTCTCCATGTTACTGAGAGAGTTGTGTTGTTTGGGAGGAAGGAGGTCAATGTTAGCGCACATTGTTACGATAGCATGAACGGGTCTTAATTCGACGGCCTGCCTGAACACGCCATCACTCACGAGCAGTAATCAGAACCGCCAGTTGCCGCAATCAGGACTCGCATTGCCCGAACCCCGGTAAGCAGGAATATCCTCTACTATCCAGGTAACCAGGCCACGTTATGTCACGCCGATATGAGGGTAATGCAGAGTGGCGGAAGAGGTATTTTCTCCATGTGGCGCCGGCCGAGATTGAAGTCACAAGACGCCTTTTGTGCCAACCGCAGTAATCCGGCTTACTTCATTAGCCTTCGGACACTTCTCAATGTACTAACGTGGCTCTCAGTAAGGTGTTGGATGTAGTTAACTTGACGATGCTCCCCCGAACTTATAGTATTTTATGTTAACTCAAATTGTTAACCTATAGTGTTCTACCACCATGAGATCCCCAGACCCTTAACAACAAGTACGGTTCCAGTACAATTTAAACAAAGTATAACAACATGCATACATAACGAATAATCTGCCTAGAGGCTGTTCACGATAAAATGAGCACTTTTAAAACCCTGCTAAAAATCTGCTTGTACGTACATTCCGTATACTTCCACTATATGTAAAATCAACATTACCATGGGCTTGTCCCTTTACTCATGATTCGATCAAGTAGAAATGTGAAACTAATAGAAAATAATATATTTAACCATTTTTCTAACTCATGCACTTATGAGCATTAAAAATGCATAAACTAAAACAAATAATTTCGTTACTCTCAAATATTTTCCTAGTACTTTTAACTCTGCGTTAAGTAACGGAACTACTTTATCTTCGCTGTTACCAACATTACAGGGCGCATGTCAAAACACATGCATGTAGGGATAGTGAACTTCTCCAAAGGTTGATTTCAAAAGTGCTCACTTTATCGTGAACAAGCTTTACCTCATATTTAGTCTCTGGTTGAAACACGGAGAGTGGGTACTGAGCATCTCTCATGCACACTCTACAGCGTATTTCCTCTATGGTCTGGATTATCCTCGCTGTTGGCATTCGTGCAGTGTTAGCTACGCGCGTGAGAGCTGTTCACGAGACGCTTATGGAAACGGCTTGATTACATCAGCCCCAATTTTTTTTTTAATAATCTGCGTGAAATAGGTCAACTTCGAACAGCCCTCCTTCTCAAAGCGTCTGAAGTCACGTAAAGCATGAAATAGCAAGAAATTGAATAAATTGCCTAAAGCACTATAAAGGAAGAAAATACGTCAACCAACAAAATTATTGTACCCTGTTACGTATTTTAGATTCTCGTTGTTAAATAAATATGTGAAAGTTAAACTGAAGCAGTGAACATTTTTCCATATGAGGGAAAACTGAGCCACTGACTACAGCGAAGCATGTGGATTACTTCACTGACAAAGTCACAGTGCAAGTGTGTGTGTGTGTGTGTGAGTGTGTGTATCACTGTAAAATCTTTCTTGTAAACGTACTAAACTGTAATGGAAGATTTAAGCTATACTAATGTACCTGGAAATGGTACCACACTACAGGCTGCAAATATATAAATGTTTAGCGTCGCTACTATACAAATGGAGAGCTTACCTATGCATTTGGCGTTCTCTTGAGCGAATGTAGGAACCTTACCATGGCAGTATGAGAAAATAATTTACCATCACGCTTTCTCACTTTATAAATTCCATGACGGAGTAAATATGCATATACTTACTTAGAGTACACATATACATTTATGTGGGTACACCAGATCGCTATATACATATTAGTATATGCTATACTACTCTATACGTATATACATATATGTAGCTTATACTATATTACTAATTACGTGTATATGTACATATGTAAGACCTATCGTGTAAATTGACCCTGACTAATTTTTTTGCAAGTCCATCGCAACATGAGATTATAAACAAATTTTTACTTAACTCATTATTATACTGATGTCTACAAATAAATGTTGTGTTCACCAAAAAAAAAAAATATTTGACATGGTGAAATTTTAAGTTTGTAACTGTCACATTAAAAGATACCGTTTCGCAAATGTATAGTGTAGTACGTTCTTTGTTTGTTACAACTCGCTGATTCTCCAGTCAGAAGAAGCAGGATTGCTAATATGAATGCAATTCTGATGCAAGCCCTGAAACATATAAAGAGATATTGCGCCAACCGATTGCCGTAAGAATGAGGTCATAACATTTTCTGCCAATGATAACCACAAAATGTATCTTAATAAGGGCAGTAACAGACAAAAAGAATAAATGACAATACGTTGTGCGAATATGATTATTAATTCTCGCTTAACTAGTTTTATAATCGTCACATCTAAAGTTATTCTCTTTATGCGGACGTAGAGATAGTATTTCGTACGTTATTTTGTTGCATTTTAGCTAAAAAAAAAAAAAAAAAAAGTTGCTACGTGTATGCAACTTGTTAAGCCTTCAGTTTTCATTTTGCCAGTCTGTGTATATTTTCTCTACTCCTAACGTCATATTAATTATGATTAGAATTTGTATTTACAGTGTGATCATTACAGTTTACTGCGTGGAACGTATATACATGCCTATAGGCTGTTCACGGTTAAATGAGCACTTTCGAAAGCCCTGCTCAAGATCTAAATGTATGCACGTTGTCTACTCTTCCGCCTTATGTAAGAATAATCTTGTCATGAGCCCGATCACTTTATTCATGCGTCGCTCAAGTGAAACTGGGAAAATATTAGAAAGTTAAATATCGTACAAATCTGCACAATTTTACATTCCGATGCATTAAAGAACATAAAGCAAAAGAAATAATTTAAGCTGCCACTAACTATTACTTAACACATTTGTTATATGACGTTAAGATATGGCTCTGCTTTCCCTCCATCATTACCAACTTTACTGGGCGTATGTCACTCAGTGCGCATGTTAAAATATATGCAGGTACGAGCAGTGACTTTTTTCTAAGGTTGATTTCTAAAGTGTTCACTTTATCGTGAACATCTTTTACCAACCAAGAACTTGCAGCATTATCTTATTTGTAATCCTTGTAAAATTAATGTAGGTCTACAAATTACAAGGTTGCCAACTAGAAGATCTAAAGTTTTTTATTGCAATTATGTTTTAAAATCACTTGTAATGCCAAAACTAATTATATTATAAAAACTAGCGATATTGTAGTTCACTTGATCAAGTGATGTGAAGAGGGTATGGTAAATTTTGATGTTAAGTTAGTCAACGGCAAGGCCAGGTGCTTGGGGATTTGTAGCTATAAAGTGTATGGTGCTCTTATGACTGTATGATGACATTATGTAACACTGCGTTAGTGATGCCACAATTGTTTATGTAACGACAGGATGAGGTGTTACACGTCCTGCGTACGAGTGCCAGATTATTTACGCAGCACCACAGTAACGTCACACATTGGAGCGTCAGTATGATATTCGTGTAATGTGTATGACACTACTTAAAGATTTTTTCCTGATTATGGGTTATATATAAAATTTGCCTCGGCTATTGCCTAGCTTCAATATGAACGGGAGGAGAGCCTTTACAACACCTTACCAGTAGAATAATCCTATCTCATAAACTCAACTACGTTTGAATAGCAACTGAAAACCAGCATTACACACACTGACGAACATGAAAGACTGTTCTAGCAACTACCACAATATTATCAATAGAAAACATCGGCGCCTTCTGTGATTTGATATTTTAATAAAAAAAGACTTTATTTTCCTAGTAGGATCTCAACATAATAATTAAATAGATTTTTCATCAATGAGATAATATAAAAAACTACTGTGACACTGGTCTTAATTTAACAACGAACTTTTATATTCTACCCTGTTTCTCAGGTTAGTGTAATTTCTAGGGGTATGCCTAACACTTTGAAAACCACTGTGAGATGCACTCGTGTATCTCGCAGTTTTTTATTATACGATTACGTCTATGAATAATTTGAAGAAAAAAAAAGAGTGATGTTTTTGATAATTTTTAAGATTTAACACGCATATTTCCTGCAGAAATAATTGCTAGGGGATCCAACTTGTAAAGGCGGAAGTCAACAACAACCCCGGCCGTCCATCAGCTGACTCCTCGTTGTGAATGTTCTGTAGTTCTCGTGGCTGTGCTCGGTACCTGGACCTCCTTGGCAGGAGTTGAACTGGACCACTTGGCTGCTCGTCCGTTGAGCCGCTGGCTTCCTTGCAATGGCTACCCTGTTACACCGCGCTCCGGATACTGGATGTCCCTTTTGCTTACAGTAACTTTACTGCGACAAAACGATAACTTAAACACTTGGCACACAATCTTCATGGCCAAACATGAGTTTCGTACGTTTCAGGTTAATTAATTGTTATAGTGAACAAAAAAAATTGTTTATATGTGCACTTTATTCCATGGGAACTCTTCATCGCAATTTTAAAGTTCTTAGCAGTGCCCTAGCCCACTTAACTTACTGGGTCGTCCTTATTATTTTAACACATCACACTACATAATTCGATGGTCGATTTCAGCAATGGCACTCTTCAATATCACCTGCCTTTAACACGTACTAGTCTTGTTCCTTTATTTCAATTATACTTTGGAATGGAGAACACCTACATTATTAAAACTTCAGAAAACAATACAAGATGAAATACTACAGAAAAAAAAATTCCAAATGGCTACATGTAAACAAAACATTTCTGATAAGCTTCATATCAGAAATTAACTCTTTCATACAACCTTTCTCCTTAATATGCTCATACAAACTTCTACATAGGATCACCATGAAGAACAGCACTAACCAACAACAATTAACTAGGGTATTTCTGGAAGATACTAGCCACTTGGATTATCGGTATATATTATAAAGTTTTATTCATAGACAACAAAGAACACAAAACAAAGGCTATACACATGTTTTCTACTGATTAGAATTAACTCTAAAGACAAAAGACGGCACTACTGTTCATATGGACAATAAGGGAACTACAAAACCCTTCCCTCATTAAATAATTGTTTAATACAACACTCCTACGCTGCATTAAGTCCCATTATTGAGCATATCTGCTGAAGTCTTGGCTTTGGAATTGCCTTCGTAAGGAGATCTCAAATTTGAACGTGGTTGACACCTTCTTAACATTCAACTCCCCTTCTGTCACAAGTTCCCTCACAAAGAAGTGCCGAATTTTTATGTTTCGTTTTTCTATGGTATTCTGGGTTCCGGGCCAATCTAGTCTCTGCTTCATTGTCCTACTTTCAGGACTGGAATACTTGACAAGTCAGTCATTCCCTGGAAGAGCTGCTTCAGCCAGACCAGCTCCCTTCCTGCCTCACTGGCAGCCACCACCTCTGCTTCCGTTGTGGACAAGGTCTCAGAAGTCTGTCTGAGGCTCAGCCAGGAGACATCTCCACCTCCATATATACACATCACTGCTGTGGTAGATCTTCCTGTTACCTCATCCCCTGCTAAGTCAGCATCACTGAATCCAGTGAGGGATCCTTTTTCAGTGTGTGGCTTATAAACAAGCCCATAGTCTAGGGTTCCCTTGATATATATAAATATTCTTTTTACTAAGTTGACATATTTCCTACTTGGGTTTTCCAAGGTCCTAGATGCTAATCGCACAGCATGAACAATGTCCGGTATAGTCCCTGTCATGAGGTACATCAAGGCCCTAACCGCCTGCCTGTATGGAAATATGATCACATCTCTTGATTCTTCTTCGATAGCGTTCCCTGGTACGAATTTCTCTTTGATGATGGGAGCTGCTAATCCCCTGCATTCTATCATTCCAAAACTATCCAGTATTTTATTTGCATAACCATGCTGACTAACCCGCATTGTCTCATCCTCTTTCTATTTATTTCAAATCCTAAAATGTAATTCGCAGGTGTTTCTCTGATGAATTTTATTCCTCGTGTCTCTCATGAAGTTAGTTAATTACTGAGTGTCATTAGCATCAACCAGTTCATCACCCACATACAGAGCCAACAATATTTTCTTATTCCTTTAATCCTTATGAATAAACAGAAATATGCATCACTCGCTTTGAAGCCTTGATTAGTTGAAAAATTTCCAAACCTTTGGTTCGAATAGCGAGGTGCCTGCTTAAGGCCATATAGGCTTCGTTTGAGTCGGCAAACCCGACTCGATCCATCATCAAATCCCTCCAGCTGCTGTATGTAGATCTCTTATGTTATATTACCATGCAAAAATGCTGTACAATGGTTTAACTGCCATAGTGTCAAATATTCAAGACCGGTGACACTTAAAAGAGATCTAGTCGTTCCTGCTTTAGCTTCTGGGCTGAATGTATGAGAATAATCCATTCCTCTCCACTGTGAATATCACTTTACCATTAACCGTGCTTTAAACCTTTTTGCAGTTTCATCAGACTAAGTTTTAATTTTATACACCCACACAAGGAATGACTTTCATTCCAGGCAGCAATTTTTCTAAGGTGCAGGTTTCATTTTAAATCAGGGATCTCATTTTTCTCTCCATAGCTCCTAGCCAATCTTTTCTTCTCAAACCAGATACTGCTTCTTCATAAGCTACTGGTTCTTCTACCTGAGTAACTTCCGAAATGGCTCATTATGTAGTCATCAAACCTCGGCTGGTGCCTGAGCTCAGCTTCATTTCGTAATTCTCTTTCATGTTGTGCATTATTTTCTTCTGGTTCTTCAATGAAGTCCTCTTCCTCCTCATCTACTCCCAGTTCATGTTGCACAAAATCATGCTCTTCATTGTTCTTCTCTTCTTTCATATTAGTTTTATCTTAAAAGTTAATTTCCCATTCTAATATTTCTGCATTATCTTGACTGGCTTGGTCTTCAACTTTCTTATTCAAATTGTGTTTGACTATATGAGAATTGAACATTGGTTCTTCATTAAATGTGATATCTCTACACCTTATTACCCGATTATCCTGTCCACGCCAAATTCTGTACCCATTATCTCCATCATATCCAACTAGAACTCCTTTCCATGCTTTCTTACCCATCTTTCTTCTCTGCTGCTTCGGAATGGGTGAATAGCAAATAGAGCCGATAATCCTTAAGTTTTTGATGCTTGGTTTCTTACTTAGCCATAGTTCATAAGAGGATTTCACATCTATGCTCGAGGGTTCCTGTTTGGTTCAAGATGCAAGAATCCTCATTCACTATTTATGCCCAGAGAACCTGAGGTATATTTCCATGGGCGTGCATAATCGAGCGAGCTGTCTCAACCAGGGTCCTGTCTTCCTTTCACTGCAGCCATTCTGCTCATGAGTGTAAGGCATCGTCTGATTTTGCTTTATACCTTTTTTAATTCGTATTTTTCCAATTGTACAGCTATCAAAATCCCATCCATTATCATTAAAAACGCTTTTATAAATTGTCTTATCACTTGAGTACTTTTCAAAAATTTTCTCAACTTTTCTGGTACCTCAGACTTTTGCCTCATATAATAGATGGAGCGAAACTTGCTGAAATCACCTTCACAAAGAGCATTACTTAACTGCAAATGAATATCAAATTGTTCTAGTATTTTTCTTTTGGCATACCATATATTTTGATGTCCTAATTTCTTATGATATAACTGAATAGTTTCGACGTGTCAAAGAAGCAATTTCTTTTTTTAAATTTGACATTTCTAAATAAAATTTTGTTTAGACCTCCGTGCCTTCTTAGAGTGCCTTCTCATTTCAGTTTTCCATCTACTATAAAATAACTAATTCCGAAAACCGGTTACTACTGAGTTGTGAGACATACCAATCATCACAAAGCTGTAGCAGTATCCACCGCTCACCAACTTAAGCTTCAACCATAACTGTTCCCTTTCCTACTGCTTCAATTGCTTCACCATTTGTTGATTTTACCGAATGAGTTACACTAAACATTTTTCATGTCGTAAAAATATCCGTCTGAGTTGTCACATGGTTCGTAGCCCCACTGTCTAAGTACCAACTGTGATCATCATCGTCAGATGCCAGAGATGCAGTAGCAGCCACGAGGCCCGCGACTGCTCCAACGGACTCCTCTAACTGCGAGACTTCACTCTTCCCCTTTGGAAGCAGTGGTTTAACATCTTCTACCCATTTTTTGAAGTTCCTGACAATGTGACCCGGTTTCTTACAATAATAAAAAATAAATGTTGACTTATAGGTGATGTGTTTTGCCTCTTTATCTGTTGGCTTATCCAATATCTTCCTTGATGTGGTTAATGCTTCCTACCCTAAGTCAGCAGTCCTACTATTTAAGGACTTTTCAAATGCGCAATGCTGGTTTGTGAGGTTTTCTATTGTTATTTCAGATTTATTCAACAGTAACCAGCTAGAATTAAACGTAAAATATTCTTCAGGCAGTCTACCTAAAATCTTACATATTAGTAACATTTTGGGGAGTTCACAACTACATTCTTTATCCTAAGGTTGTTCTTTTGTGTGTATACTCCATATGGTTTTTAGTTATGACAAATGGTCAATATCGTCATTAATGTCCTTTATAAAATTGTAAAATTCCATGCACACATCATAAACTTTATTCTAACTTCCCCTGTCAAACAATCTGTGAAGGTCCACCCACACTTCTAGGGCTGCTGAGAATCTCATGGCCTTCTCCAATGTGCCTTCAGTCACGTTTGTAGTCAGGATAAGCAATGCATTGCTTTCAGCCTTCACAAACCTTTCTACATTTCAATAATTATATAATGTTACCTCTGCTGGAGAAAAATATATTTTTAATGCTTCTGGCTCTAGTAAAGTTCCTTCCAAAATGCCCATGTAACCTGACACTCCACACAAGAAAGCACTCACTTTATACTTCCGTGTTCTCCACTTAGACTGGCCTTCCAAAACACCTATTTGGAATCTTATGCCTTCCACAATTTAAAAACTTTGTCTTATCAAGGTCTTCACAGAGTTCAAAAAATAGGACTCTTTCTGGAACCCATGACCTAATAATGTTTTATTCATAGAGAACAATTATATTGATGCACAAGAACACAAAACAAAGGCTAGGCAAGAGTTCTTTAGTGCTTAGAACTAACTCTTAAGATAAAAGACTGAAATATTGTTCATATGGACAATAAGGGAACTACAGAATATACATTGGTTTGTATACCATTGGTAGCAAGGAATGCGATTTTCCTTTTAAATTCCTTTTCCTTTTTTCTCTTCTTCCTCTATTGAATACGGATAGAATAGCCGACTTGTTTACGATATAGACAGTAATTAGATCGTCTTCACTTCTCAGGAGATATATCAATAGGCGTTGGCATTTTTTAAAAATATATATTCCTTCGTAACTTCTTTACTTAACAACGTAACAGAAACAAAACCCACACCATTTTCAAAAAAACTGGAATTATAAACATCAATTCATGAAATATGCTTGAAAATTAACAAGACACATCGATCACGTTCTTGATAGGGCAAAACTATATATATATATATATATATATAATATGTAGATTTATTCATTATCTTAAAGGCGGCTCTCAACTACACTCAATACAGATTTTGACGTGTAAACAAAGATATTTCACCCTAATTAAATTCCATTATTAACAACAATAATTGTGACTAACGTCTCTTCGCGATTCGTCAACCATAATAAAAATTAATTAATTATCACACATCAGGATCAGTTTTAGCATGTTTACTTCTCCACGACATTATAGAAATGTCGAAGGTGACATGTATTCTTTTAATGCGCTTATGTTGTATTTTCCTACTGTTTCACCTCAGTCGAACTAAACTAATTCGTAGCAGTTAATGTTCGAAACTTGTAATATTCTGTACGGCTACATACAATAGCATATGTTTCCAGGTTAGGAGACCCCAGGATCTACTCACAGAATGTGCTCTCACAAGAACTAAAGTGCCAATATCCTAATTACTTTTCCATGACATCTTCGCATACTTCCGACTGTGTTCAGCGGCTGGAATAAACCTCTTCTTTGCAAATTATTCTACTTCTTTCTTCGTTCTTCTATTCTTCGCTGGTTATATGCCTGTATTCTCTAAGGTTGGGAGGTATATGAAATTTCTTTGGACCAAATATGTTAGATCGCTGGCTGGTCATAAATTCCAAAGGGGTTAGGGTAGTCACCACAGGCACCGTGTTGTTCATTACAAATTCGATGAACGGTAATTTATCTCTCCAGTTCTGATGAGCGTCGTGGCACATAGCCCTAAGCATGTTGCCTAGTGTTTTCATACCTCTCTCCACCAGATTACATTGTGGGTGTCTCACTGATTCCATAGTTGATAGTGTATCCAATCTACATGTGCCCTCTTTCCAGATTTTGCAGGTAAAGTGTGTTCCTCTATCCGAGAGTACACACTTTGGTTGGCCCAACACTTCAATGATTAGTAAAATCTAATTATTCACAACATAACTCTATTTCGATGTAGCACCTATAATACATAACCGAGGAAATGGTAGACACGGTACTTTCCTTACGGTCGACAATATAGTGTTGTATAATTCTTCCGAGATACAACTTTCGTCAGCGCCGCTATACAGCAAACATAGTACACTGATGTAAACACTTATAACCATTTCTGGGCACAATGTTTTCTATGGTTGGAATGGTCCTTCCAAAGGCTCAGTTGATAGATATTCACGATCAGTTTGTTCCCTAAGTAATTCGGTGTCCTCGTCTCCTACAATAAGCAAAAGTACACATGGTTTGGAGGCAGACACCTCTGGAGTTAGACTCGAATTAAAGGCCAGCGATCGTGATCACTCTTCCCTTTACCCTTTTCGTCAAACTTTAATAGTTTGACGAACAGTTACAGAGATTTCCGAAACCATTCGCATTCCCACACTGATCCTGGCTTGGATGTGATTGTGGAACAAATACTGGCACACGTGTGTATAGGGGTGCTTGATTATCGAAGTAGCCAAGTTCTAAGTAATTGGCGTGCTCTCGCCTGTTTCCTCGTGGTTATCTAGGTGGCTGTGAATTCACATTCTGTCCTCGTTCATGGTTATCTTGATTAGGGGCATCCCTTCTCTGGGATTGTTGCCCTGGTGGTGATTGTCTATACGAATCATTCGGTTGGTTGTGCGAGCTAGTGTTAAGTTCCTCCTCTCGCCTAAGTTAAGGTGAATCAGTTTTCCTCCGGTAACCATCCTGGTTCTTCCCTCTTGATCTTTTCCTTCTTAATACTATACCCTGTGCTGACCTGTAAACCGGCCTCGGTATAGGTTGGTTCCTCTGGCGAAATATCTACTATTTCTGTAAGGACACTCAAAACCACCCCATGGTCCCGGTCCATTAAAATAGTAGGGCCCAGTTCTAAACCAGATGCACTCTAGGATTCCTGTCAAATCTGGGAGGTCCTCGGTATTCATGGTAATTTCCACTTTGTAAAGGGGGAAGAGACTCGTTCTTGAGGAGCGGTGTTGTTGGTATTCGGGTTAACTTGCTTCCTTTGTAACCTATTAATGGGGTCAAATGCCAATAGGTCTTCCCAAATAGTGGCCAAATCTATGTCACGTCATCCTGTCCAGTGAAACTGGTATCGGAACGGGAGTTGCTGGAGAATCATAGCAATAAGTTCCTCGTCCAAGAGTAGGGATTCGAGGTGTAGCGATTTTCCGTAAGGGCCGGACAGGGGAGACTCAGGTCGTTTCCCTCTGCCTGGAACAAAACGTTCGGCATGAAGTTGTGCTCGGAGGTTCTCCTGAACCTTCCTGTTCCAGAAATTTTCCTGAAATCTTATTTTAAATTCCATATAAGTGTGGGTGTTGAAGCAATTTATTTCCCACCAAAAGTAAGCTGCATCTTCCAGCCACAAATTTAGGCAACACAATTTGTCCTGATCAGGTAAAAAAAATAAACTGGAATACTCACTCAACTCGTCAAAAAGTTGACGGAATTTTCACCAGTTTTGTCCTCAAAAACGGGTAGCTGTTCTGCCCAGAGTTTGCTAGGGCGATACAGGAATTGTGTTCATAGACAGCACGGTAGGTACGCTGCTACTGGATTGGTAAATGTGTTACAGTTCCCGTGGTGTATCCAGTATATATGGGTTAGCAACTTTCGGATTTGAAGTGTCAGTCTGGATGTTGTTCTCCAACCTTACATTTCCAAGGGAAGTGACTACATTATCTATTTTGACTTCTATCAAACTTACTTGTTCAGCTACCTGATTCGCATGTGATGCAGCCTTAGCTCTTTCTACCTGCGTGGCTTTCTCCACTTGGGAAAGCTCTGCTCTAGGTGTCGATCTCAGCTATCTAACTGGTCTACCATTTATCTCTACCCTCCAAATTAAATTAGCAGTCGTATGGGCAGATTTCTAAAGCTATTATATGTCATTCGCGTTCGCTGTTTTGTATAGCGTACTGCTCCATCATAATTTTCAGTTCATCACGATTATTCGCAATTTACTTTCCCAAAACTGACGCTGTGCTTTCTAATCTCTGGTTAAGACTTTGAACTTGTCCCTGGACCTGCTTTATTTGGTCGGTTACGGTTTGGTTAAGTAGCGTGAATTGTAAACTAATATATTATATTCTTGCAGTGCATTCTGCTGATCCCGTTCTTCCCGAACCTGCTTTTTAAGTTGCGCTTCTAGTCGTTCGGATTGTTCACGTGACTGCTGCTGAAACTTTGTTTCCTGCTGCTGCAATTATATTTTTAATTGGTCTGATTGTTCAGCTATTAGTGCGGCGATCTGCTGGAATAATGTATTTTGCTCGTTCGCATTCCTGGAGTTGGAAATCCTACTCGTTATAGTTGTCTGTTCTGTCGCAATAATGCTATCCATTTCGTGTGTTTTTTATACTTCCTCTATGGTAGTATTGTTAACCCTTTCAGGCTTTTCCGACATTGTATTCAAAGTTGCGTATTCAAATTTGCGGTAGTTTATTAACGGGGTATTTCTCAAATGGTACGGAGTTCTATTATCCTTATTCATATAATTCCCTATATTTACTAGGCGTGTTCCACACGTATTTCGTGCCCCGCGTTAGGTAACGAATTTTTTTATGTAATACCACATTAGGGGTGCCACAACGTTCATGTAACGACAGGACGATGTGTAACAGGTCCCGCGTACGAGTGCCAGATTATTTATGTAGCACCACAGTAATGTCACACGTTGGAGCGTCAATTTGATATTCGTGTAATGTGTATGACACTGCTTAAAGATTTTCCTGTGTATTGGCTACATATAAAGTTTGCCTCGGCTATTACCCAACTTAAATATGAACAGGAGAAAAACCTTTACAACACCTTACCAGTAGAATAATTAAATCTCATATACTCTACTGACGTTTGAATAGCAACTGGAAACCAGCATTACACACACTGACGAACAAGAAAGTCTGTTTTGGCAACTACCACAATATTGCCAATATAAAACAACGGCAGCTTCTGTGATTTGATATTTTAATTTTAAAAAACTTTGTTTTCCTAGTGGGATCTAAACTGAATAATTAAAAAGATATCTCATCAATGAGATAATATTAAGAAACAACAATCCGAAATCCTTAGATTGATATGAAATTGCTATAAGAAAATACTAATCTGGTCAACTTAATAATTAATTAAAATTGTCATAAGATTTCGAAAAAAAAATAAAAAAATAACCGAGAGTTTTCTTTCGAGCTATAACCAAAGTTACTTCACATTATTCGAAAATGCAATAAGGAACGACACTAGCCATGAAATTATAGCTTTCATTATATCCCGTAGTTTTAGCAAAAATTAAACTTGATAATTATCTCAGGGTATAAAATTCCGATCATTCAGAAATATTATTTTACGTCAAACACCTTTGGGATAGATATTTCTCAAATGAAAGTACTATAAGCACTTTTATAGCTTCCTTTTGACTATCAATAATTTAGTAAGACTTAGCTGTAGTTGATAAGCGTCGTCATTTCTATAGTGTAAACTGTATATGGCAGCATCATTTTCGACTTAGGATGAAGACAATATCCCTCTCGTTGAAATGGGAAACTGGCTGACTCCACTCCTCGCTAATGGAATCTTCCCTGTGCATAAGCATTCGCGTTTACTCACGTGATTGCTACAGTCCGTAGAACACCAACGTACGTTAAATCCGCGGAAAACTGACTAAGCTAATTTACACAGGGAGTTGTCCGCCTCAGGCCTATTCTTCTCTTCTGTAAATCGCGCACGTCTTGTTTCTCCATTCTCTATCCTGGGATTAATTTTCGGGACTCGTTAGTATGCAAGACTAATAAAATACTAATGGATCATCCATACTAAATTCTGACTCCAAACCTAGCTCGCAGCCACCTTCTCATGGATCTCCCTTATTACGTTCAAAAATGCACCTAACAGCGAAAATTCTTTACAACAGAATAAGGTTTTAAAATTCTCAGCTGTGATTGGCACAAGTAGAGTCGTCCCATACACAAGTAAACAAAAATATTGGAAAAACTGTAAACCCCAGAGAATGAATTCTATTTTAACATATCAATACCTTGCACAAAAAAAATCCCTTGTAGTTCCAACATAAAACAAATGAAAAAACAATCTCACTAGCAAAGAGAACAATAACTGAAGGAAAACTTTTACATAAACAACACGTTCTAGAAATGCAAGTTACTAATAGCATATGCTCTGCAATATTAATGTTGAATAAATACGTTGGCCAGCAAAATAGTTAACATGCCTTAAAATTACAGGTAGACGAAAACAAAGCATAACCGATATCCCAGATGTTACAATTGTGGCGCCTTAAAAGGTAGGAAAACAGGTGGGGCAAAAGGAAATTTAAAAAGTGTTTTTTTTTAAATGAAAACCAATAAGCACGTATTTTTTGGGAAATTCCCTTCCACGCTCACAAAAGACATAATATGTAGAACACAGATATAGGCTGTTCAAAGTTAATTGAGCATTTCTGAAATTATCCCTTGAAAAATATAACTGCCTCTACCTGCATTTATTTTTAACGGGTACACTGATTTACATGAGCTCAGTAAAGTTGGAAACGACAGACGGAAAGTAGTTCCATGTCTTAATGTTGAATTAAAATTGTTAGCTGAATGTTCGTGGACACAAAAATTATTTATTTTGCTTTCTGTTTTTAATTCATATAATTGTAAGAATTTTGAAACTACTTACTTTTCCAATAACTTTACTGTTTCACTTGGCCGGCGCATGTATAAAGTGATCAGGCCCATGGTTCTTTTAATAAATTGTACACATGGTGAAAGTATACACAATATGCATACAAGTAGATCTTTAGCAGGGCTTTCCAATAACTTTACTGTTTCACTTGGCCGGCGCATGTATAAAGTGATCAGGCCCATGGTTCTTTTAATAAATTGTACACATGGTGAAAGTATACACAATATGCATACAAGTAGATCTTTAGCAGGGCTTTCCAATAACTTTACTGTTTCACTTGGCCGGCGCATGTATAAAGTGATCAGGCCCATGGTTCTTTTAATAAATTGTACACATGGTGAAAGTATACACAATATGCATACAAGTAGATCTTTAGCAGGGCTTTCCAATAACTTTACTGTTTCACTTGGCCGGCGCATGTATAAAGTGATCAGGCCCATGGTTCTTTTAATAAATTGTACACATGGTGAAAGTATACACAATATGCATACAAGTAGATCTTTAGCAGGGCTTTCCAATAACTTTACTGTTTCACTTGGCCGGCGCATGTATAAAGTGATCAGGCCCATGGTTCTTTTAATAAATTGTACACATGGTGAAAGTATACACAATATGCATACAAGTAGATCTTTAGCAGGGCTTTCCAATAACTTTACTGTTTCACTTGGCCGGCGCATGTATAAAGTGATCAGGCCCATGGTTCTTTTAATAAATTGTACACATGGTGAAAGTATACACAATATGCATACAAGTAGATCTTTAGCAGGGCTTTCCAATAACTTTACTGTTTCACTTGGCCGGCGCATGTATAAAGTGATCAGGCCCATGGTTCTTTTAATAACTTGTACACATGGTGAAAGTATACACAATATACATACAAGTAGATCTTTAGCAGGGCTTTCCAATAACTTTACTGTTTCACTTGGCCGGCGCATGTATAAAGTGATCAGGCCCATGGTTCTTTTAATAACTTGTACACATGGTGAAAGTATACACAATATGCATACAAGTAGATCTTTAGCAGGGCTTTCCAATAACTTTACTGTTTCACTTGGCCGGCGCATGTATAAAGTGATCAGGCCCATGGTTCTTTTAATAACTTGTACACATGGTGAAAGTATACACAATATGCATACAAGTAGATCTTTAGCAGGGCTTTCCAATAACTTTACTGTTTCACTTGGCCGGCGCATGTATAAAGTGATCAGGCCCATGGTTCTTTTAATAACTTGTACACATGGTGAAAGTATACACAATATGCATACAAGTAGATCTTTAGCAGGGCTTTCCAATAACTTTACTGTTTCACTTGGCCGGCGCATGTATAAAGTGATCAGGCCCATGGTTCTTTTAATAAATTGTACACATGGTGAAAGTATACACAATATGCATACAAGTAGATCTTTAGCAGGGCTTTCCAATAACTTTACTGTTTCACTTGGCCGGCGCATGTATAAAGTGATCAGGCCCATGGTTCTTTTAATAAATTGTACACATGGTGAAAGTATACACAATATGCATACAAGTAGATCTTTAGCAGGTCTTTCGCAATTGTTCTGTTTGCCGTGAACCGGATATGGAAATTGTTGAACTTGAAAAGTCTACCAGAATAATTTCAGATCTAAGCGACTGGAATAACGCCCCTGATGTTCGGTTAAAATTTTGTTCTCTCGGTGTACCTTCCGAGAGGGAATTCTGTTTTGGAAACATTTTCGTCCATACTGTGGTTGATCCGTGCCAACGCCGCGGTTACCAAAAGGCTGCGCAAAATTCGCCGCTTCGTCCAGGCGTGCAGTTATGAGGGCCGTGACGTCACAATTTCGCGCCACAGCTCTGTAGCACAGTTCCAAGTTCCAAGTTCGAAGAGTGGGTGTATGTGTTCGCTTCGCTCATGCGAATGAATCGCCGTTGATTTGATGGAGGGCCCCGAGCCGGAAATAGAACATTCGTCACTCGAGTGTTATAGTACCTGGGTTAACCTAGCTGGATTCGAAATTTTGGTTATAATTGGGATGATAAAATAATTTATCCCTCATGATTTTGTAAATTACTCGCTACACTCCGCAATGATTGTAGGCTCTCTAGTAATCACAGTATTTGCGTCATACTTGTCAGGTGCATGGGTGTCGTACAGTAGATATAATTAATCTATTTTAATTATTTGACAAATGCGCATATCTGTACATCCTCGAGACCCATCCATCGAAATACTGCAGTCACCACAGCTGTAATATAATATATAATAGGTTTTTCCAGCATATTTTTTTCTTAAAAAAAAAATGCGTTTATGGTATTCAAATGTATCCGCCTGATGTGGGACGATGCTGTAAGCACATGAGAATTCATGTTATACATCTTTCGTTTAAATGGCTGATTATCAGTTGCAATACAGAAACATTTTTCAAAGCTGACAGATGGTGGTTCTTTTAATTCCAGAAAAAATATTCATGTGCAAATATTTCATATGTCAATGTGTTTCAACATTTTCCTGCGTCATTTCGTGATGGTTTCCGTCTGCATATATTTGCCATTCTACTGCCTGTCTAAGTTTCTAAATACACACAACTAGAAGAGATGTCTGTTTACAATAGCACGAATCGAAAAGTAACATCCTCGCGTTCCAAAAATTTGCGGAAAGCAAAAGTTTTTGGGAAAAATTTGAAATATTTCCATTTATTTGCATTTTTCTGTCTGATTTCTCTGTCATTGAGCAAAAGCTGCTCAAAGGATTTTGATGAAATTATTTCAGTAAGCTACTTATATAATAGAGTGTATCTCATCACATAAAATCAAGAGGGAGCTGAGTAGAAGAACTCAAACGATATTTTCCTGTCATAAATGTTTCTACCTTGGACGGTGCTTTTTGCAATTATTATTGTTTGATTACCTTTGGCTGATACCAGTGAGTAAACAACGATATGTTAATAACGAGCCAAGCAATAATGGCTACGCCAGTTAATTTTCGCAGTATTTTGTTTACTGTACGTATGCTCATACACTTATAGAGATGCCAACAAAATATTTGTTTGTATTGGATCAAAATTATATTTAGTTTCCTCAATAAAATATTCCGTTGAGTAAACAAAACTTGAAAAGCAACAAAATTAATTTTGTTCATCTAGCTGTTTGAATCAACACAACTTCTGTGTTAGGACAAAAGAAATTGGTCTGGCAACAAAATACTGTAATCAGTTGAATAAAATGTATATTTTCTTCGGCAATTCATTTCATTTCATTTCGTTCTAAAATACAGCTCTAGAGTTTTTTTTTGCATGTTTGTAACAACTAGGATAGTCTAATAAAACAAGTGCAGTAGAAAACTAAAAAGTAAAGCTGTAAAACCGGAAATCTTTATTTTCGTACATCGTCCAGCATTTGAACTGTATTTATAAATATATATTTTTCTGTGTAGTTCCGTGACATTTATACGCAAAAAGTCTTCGGCTTTCTTGATGAAAAAAAGTTATCGTTAATTTCTGAGATGAAACATGGAAATGTGTTTAATCGTAAACAACGTGATGTAACTATGAAGCAAATATGGGGGTAAGAGTTCTTATAGCAGTTGTGCGTTAACGAATCTCCGAGCCCGAACATTGATTTGCATTTCTTCTTACAGGAAAACCACAAGCCCGTGTCTTCGCCTGGGAATAACACACGGTTTACGTAAAGAATTGTTGTGACATGATAATTCGATACTGTTGAATAATTTGTGATGCAGACACAATGTAATCAAGTTACATTTTTTTTTTTCGGAAAATTGATAATTTGTTGTAAAACCAAAAGATTTAAACAATCTAAATAACATACACAACACGTGATGTTGACAGTTCTTGTGGAAATTCAGGCGATATTTTCGGGGACATGAGCAGGAAAAATGAAAATCTGCCTATTTCATCTTAAGTCAATATCTGTAACACTCACTGGCAATTATTGTTTACCTGTCGTGATGTGATGGAGTGGTGCCCATCACTAAAATGACATGTGTGTTTTACTTTTAGGTTCAGCGAGTTCTGTACCTATTGCGCTTGACCGCTTGTGTCGCTGCTGTACTGCAGTGCAGAGGTGTTTGGCGGGTGGTTTCAAGAAGACACAAGGGGCCCGCTTCATCGAAATTGCATTTATTGGCTGTTTTGATGCAAAATTATGAAAGATTTTTAGAGAAGAGTGCGCTGCTCTTCATGACGGGTGGTCTCAGGAGAGGGTGCGTGCCTTGGTGGGGATTTATTGGGTATAAATACAGGTGCTAAGGTAGGTATCAGAGAGCGTTGTCGGGGCTTCGGGTCCGACGGGGGCCTGGAGGCCTCCACCTATCGGTGATGGGAGAGAAGCATTGCCGGCGACTGCCAGGAATCAGCGAAGAATGTGTTACTCCGAGCTGTGGCCGGACCAAGAGATGCTGCGAGGATGTCTACTGAAAGAGAAGTAAAGTATCACATCTACGGACTTTGCAGCATTTTCGTGTGTGTTAGAGTTATGTGCCTCGATATGAGACTTAGAGTTTTACTGCTCGTAACAGGACTTAGAAAAGTAAGCGCCTGATCGTGCGCGGACTTTGATGGAAATTTGTGATGGGCAGACTGAGGCTGGTTTAGAGCTGCGCGCGGACTTTGGAATTATTTTGATTTATGCAGGAATGCAGACTTGGGCTCTTGGGCAGGTTATTCCAGGTTTTTACAAGGTGTTGGTTTGGGTGGATAGAGGTCACTGATAGTGTGAGATTGGCACTTAGAAGAATTTCTCGCTATGAGAGTAAAAGTGGAATTTCGCCATTTGAGTAGAGTAGAAATTGGACTTCCTGGAATTCGTGATGGGTAGACATTTCAGACTTCTACTTTGGGCAGTGTTGGAAGAAGTTACCTAGAGTGAGTATTCGGGACTTGGTTTCACTGCCAAGGTGGATGGAGAAGAAAATTTAGTCGTGTTACGAGTGAAGGAATTGAAGACTGTAGGTTTCATTGTCGGAATATTAAAAAAAGGCGTGCGCAGACTCTGGAAGGGTAAGCAGTAGGGCAATTGGTATATGTGTGTGTGTGGGTGTGGTGTGCGATATATAGAGAACACTACCTACACTTTCGAGTGTACAGGTGGGGACAATATCCCTGGGCTCAAAAATTGTCTGGTTGGAGTGCAGCTGAAATTTGTGTGGTGTGGTGCGTTCAGGTTGGAGAGGGTATTGGTAATTTGTGCGGAGGATATTTTTTTTTTGCTCCTAAAATCATTTAGGTTCAACGCCAAAATATTTGTAAATGGTTTTTAGTGTAATTTGATATAAAATAATTATTGTAACAGTTCGTTTGTGAAAAGGATTATTGAGAAAAAAAAATACTGATCAAGAAATTACGGAAATATGTATTTGGTATTGAGTTTATGAGGGTTGTTTTAATAAGAATTGTGAATTTTTTCGGAACAGATTGTCATATTGATGTGTATCAAAATTGTCTTGATCAAATTGATCAATAATGTACGTTGTAATTGAAATTATTATGGTTTTAAGATATAGGAATGTTTTAATTGCAATTTTTTAATTGTTTTAAGTAAACCATTGGTAAATTGGGATGTGTTAAGTGAACCATTGGTAGGTTGGAATGTGTAGGCCTACTTGTTTTTTGGGATAAGTTACAGCAAAGCACATAGAAACTGAAGGTTTTGTTGTGTGTATAATGTTGACATCCATCCATTCTGGACGGAATAGGTAAGACTTAACATACCTACTCTGCTACTACTAGTGTTTATAATTTTGGGTCTTGAGAATTATATCTTTTCTGCATTCCTTTTCCTTATTGTGATAAATTTACGTGGAGATTTGGGAAGGAGGTTATGTTGGTGTTGAGACGCAGGGCACAGTGCAGCAGCATGGTTTGATGACGATCCGACCAATGAAAATGTAATTAGATCCGAAAATATTAAATATTGCTTTTGCCTGCAAAAGAAACATTAAGATATTTTCACTTTTTTTTCTTCTAAAAACGGTGTTTCAAACTTGACAGCGAATTTTTTTTTCTAGGGAGTGTAACTTGAATTTACAAATAATCAGTCACAGTAATGTAAAGGGCACTAATTTTATTTAACTATGATATTTATTTATTTTATGCGTATTAATCATTCAGCAGACAATATACTGTTTAAAAAATACGACATAAAAAATTAAGGAGAACTGATAACCAGAGTCATAGAACAAGACAAAATTCTCCTATATGCAGTTTGATAGGATCAAACCTACGACCTACTGAATCTGGTTAAGATATGCTAAAGCATTGTCAAACAAGTTCAGTTTATTTCTTTGTCGTGTTAGGGGAATAACAAACTCGGAATAGAATAATACTGCTACAGAATTCATTGTAAAAGAAGTTCGTAATTTTTCAAAAACATATTTGGAAACTATTAATCAGGATTACCTTTGTACAAAAAAATCAGGTTTAAGAGCACTTTACTGTCGAATATGCAACAATAACGATGAATGTTTAATGATAAAGTATTGTCGGCTTCAAATTTATTATTAACAGAGCGATACAAAATAATTATACGTTTCATAAAATTGTGTGTTTTATTATACAACTTTTCACGTATAGCATCGCAAGAAAATTCTTCGAAAACAATTTCCGACTAATAATTTGCGAGACGGAAACACTATTTTATGTGCTCTTTATAGCGTGGCAGGCACATAACAGCAATTCAAGTCAGCCTGCCTTAACACCGCTTCAGATAAGGGATTTAGAGGCAATGAAAATGACGTGCAAGCGAGCATACTGCTGGAAAGTTTATGCCAGGATATTTTACTGCAGGGCGGTAAGACGTCAAGTTATGCGGGGTTGGCAGCTGAGCTGATGCGTATGCTTGGCTGGTATGGGGGAACGATCTAGCTGAATAAACTTGTTATCCCCTGCCTGCGTCGTTAAACTGCGCGGTCAAGTAATTAGCTGCGAGACAATAATGAGGGGAAACAACCACGAAGGGAAACCCTTTGTTGGGAAGGGGGTGGGGGTGGGGGATGTAAATTTCTCACCCCGGGTTTTGCGCTGCCGGGTTAACGGTATAACTTAACTACCTGCGCCCGTCATGAAAACCATTTGACATTTGAGTTCCCTGATCTTCCGCCCTTTTGTGTGGCCCGCCAAACTTATTCCCCTTCTCGCAAAGGAACTGCGGTGAATTAATTAATAATATGTGAATAGCGGTAATTAAATTTCGCGAAGTCATTCACACCAGCTTCGAATTTTCAGTCGTTTATTAAGCTACAATTCCATACGTTTATTCGTTATTTGGTACCAATCAATCGATTGCATACATAAAAACATTTGTGTAGCGTGGTTATGGTGAAATTGTATGCGTTTAATGTAAAAAATGAAGAAAACTTATCACAATGTCGGCCTATACTCGTCAAAAAGCCAAGTCGAACTACAGAAATCGTATACGGTTGGAAAAAGAGCATTTCAAAAGCAATCCAGTGATACATATAAAGAAAAATCCCCCATATGATCGAGTGAAGCGGTGCCGGGAACGTAAAATAAACACCAAGGCGTCCGAGCGCGTCAACGTAGACGTATACACGCAAAACAAACGGCCGTGTCCCCAACACAGCCAAACCCTTTTTTTATGTGGCCGATTTCGTTGATTGGCTGCGCGGGGCTCTGGAAACGGGCGTCGTGTCTGATTGGCTACAGCGTGCCACGAAAGATGCCCTTTTGACCCTGCTGCGGCCTAGCACGTAGGTGAGCAGGCGCCTGATTGGCTAATGACATTCCAACTTGTTGATGTACAGTGAAGCCATTTATCTTGCGTGTGCAGCTGGAGTTCTCCGCGTACAATCAGCTGTTTCGCTTCTGTTTACTTCACTATTCCGTGGCCTCACACATATCCGAGTGACTTTATTGCTACTTAATTATTTTCTGTACTAAAACTATATATGTGTAAAACGTGGCAGACGTTGCTCATTGCGCGTTTTTCGGGGTACTCCTGTTTCCTCCCGCTCTCTATTTCACCGCCGCTCCATCTCCATCTCACTTCAAAGAAACGGCCGCTGAAGACCTCGTTCAGCGCCCTTTAAAATACTCTATTCAGACCAAATTTTCCCCTTCTTTGTAGGTTTCAATTTGATGAAAGGCAGGTCCATTCATAGAGTGTTACTGAATTGCACAGCTAACAGCAGAGACTGTAAATACATTTTTCTAATTATTTTTGGGAAGGAAACTTAAGCCTGTGTGCTACGATACAATGTTCCGCACAAGCTCGGGTGGACGCTTGTACAAGACCTGCGATACGAGCCTGCATGCAAGCCTGTATGGAAGGTTTCCATGCAATCACCAGTCACACGATAGTTGCTGCAGTACACAAGTAAAGTCCAGTGCATTTGTTATTATTTTACTCCTGCAATTGTGGTTCAGAAACTAAGTTCATTCACAACGTCAGCATTGTCAGTTTGTGCACAGAGTCTAATCGATTTGTTGTGCTAACTACATCTTCAGTATTAAATAAACACGAATGTTTACCTACCATTATCTTCCCCACAATGCTGGTTTAGCACCAGTAAACATTTTCGTGTTTTTTTTTTTTTTTTTTTTTTTTTCTGGTTTAATGATCTCATCGCTGTTTTTTTAAACGGAATAAACAAAATATTTCCCACCCTCCTCTCTCTAATTGTCTAAAATTTCTACCTTGCGGGAAACTTTCCATCCAAAACTGCTCGCCAGCGATTTCGGAAACGTTCATGAAAAAAGGCCAGTATATCCCAAATATTCCATGGAATTGTCCGTACAAGCGACCGCGCAGGCTGGCATGGAATATTCCAACGTGGTACATAGGATTTCGGGACATAGAAAAAAAGACGAAGTAAACGGACTTCCGTCCGTTTGGCATGTGTCTAACAGTGACTCGTAACTGCCAAAACAACTGCCAAACCTACTTATTTTAGAAGTAGTGTCACCTTTGTTTACATAAGATTCTAACCTTAAACTCACGCTTTCACGAAAAATAACAACATTTTGCACAACTTCACTATGCAGTATTTACGTTGAAACTTACTCAAAAAGTGTGTACTAGCCTACTAAAGTGCTTATTGTTCCAGCAGTCCCATTACCCTCCTCGGAACTTGAGAGAAACCTGCAAATTGTTAGGTGAACAATGATGAACATGATAGGTGGCCACCATTTACTCCAAAGGATCCGTGTGCACACCCCATGTGTGTTCATGGCACGGAATTATTATCCTCCAGGAACGATGCGAAATCCTCCATAACATGGCTGGTGTGATGGTAGCAAATGCACTTCGAACAGCTTGTTTAAGTTCCCTGGTTGTGGCGTGCCGTGTCTTGTCAACGCTCTGTTTAGTGCGAGATGTGAGATCTGAACTCCGGGGTGGCAATTTGCAGAGGTACTGGTAACGTTGTTGATTCTCATACACTCAGTAGGTCTCATCCACTCAGTAGGTCTCGTCCACTCAGTAGGTCTCGAAATGCCTCACTGAAGTATTCTCTTACACGCATTGTGAAATGCGCTGATGCTCCATCCTGTTGGAAACAGACATCACCAAGAAGTTCCAAGCGTTCCAGTTTCGACACGAATTAGTCTCGTAACATGGAGAGATATCCAACTTGACTGACCGTTACTTCTCGGGAGTCTCAGGTTGTTCGAAAGAAAAATATACGTACTGACAAGACAGGCAGTGAAGCCCATACAATCACATGAGGTGGATTCATTTACGCTTCCTCAAATAAATTCGGATTTTCCTTCCTCCAGGAAGATACGTTCCTATCTTTTTGCACTTCGGTAAATGGTGCATTAGTCTGAGAGCATCAAATTGCCATCCTCGGGGAGAGTGTCGAAAACCTCCAGTAATCGCGCACACGTGATACGTCTCGAGTCTCCAAGTCATTAACACCTTACTCGTTAACGATTTTGTGACGATTGTATCGTTACGAGTTCTTACTAAACTCTTTGTAATTTTAATTCATATTTTTATATCAACTTTTATTGTGGTAATATATTTTATTATGGCTTAATATTATGATCACAGTCACGTAACTTTATTGGCTTTATAACTCAGCTACATTTTATATGAACGTTTGTATTTATAACTCTACTCTGTCCAGCTGAGCGTGACCGTATATACTCTTTGCCTTTTAGTATGTGTTTTGCGTGTTCGCCACGGTTGGCGCGCGGGTGACGGCCTTACCTTGAGGTGGTTGCGGTCAGAGGTCGTTGGCTGACTTGCCAAGGTGAAGCCCAGTGGTGCGCGTGATAGAGCGGAAGGCAATAAACAGTCAGATGTGCCTGCCGCGTAGCTGTAGTTTGGGCGGTTGCGGGTTAACGAACATAAGAGTGTTACGTTTGCCGCCCCGTATGCCAGAGGATAGCCTCCGCGCAAATCGCAATAATTTTACTGTGCTTTTTCGCAGCATTAGTTACAGTAAATGTTTGAATTATCGCGTCGCTTTCGTAACTGTAACGTGTGCGTGAGTGAGCTGCGGGAACGAAGGCGCGTGATTTGTGTGTGTGTGTGAGTGCGTAAACGAGCCAAGATTTTTGTTGGAGATTTTCCTTCGCTACGCCGAGTGGCGTGGGTTCGTCGTCAGCCTTTGCAAACGGTCCCGTTTGGATGGAGTTACACAGCGGGCTGGAAGGTCTGCTGGGATTGCACCTGCTAAGAACTACGTTCGTTTCACGTCTATGCCAGGAGGCTTATACATACACGGTTTCATCGGCCAGCTGGAAATAAGGTATAGTCCATTCACGCTTTCTTCAGCCTCTTGGAATCGAATATTTGAAAAATTACCCTAGGCGTAACATGTCAACATAACACTGTGATTAACTCTAAAGTACTTTATTTTTGAATAAATGAAACTTTTTAAAATATCTTCTATAACTTGTAATGTTTATTTCGTATTATATACGAATTAAAAACAGCGAGAGCAGCGGTGTATTGACAACGGCTAGTAAGAAATAGTTCTCAATTCAAATATTGTTAAAACATAGTTGTTTGGTATGCTCTTTGTAAATTAAATATTGCTATTGAAATATTTCAATATTAAGGTAGCCCTGATAGAAAAATATTTCATTGTTAGTCAAAAATAACAGCGCAAAATAACGTACGTAGGCCGTAGTGACGTGGTGTTTGTTTTTCCGTCAGAAGAAACTGTTAGCTGGGCGGAGCTTATCACTCTCCCCCCTCCCTCTTTCTCAGGAAATTTCCCATCGCTTGTAAACAGTTATATTATACATGTTTAAAATTGTAGCATATTTCGTACTTATTACAGCAAAATAATGATTTTTGAATTTGAAATTTACAACTGAAAATAGATTTTATTGTTTAAATGCCTATGTTATTTAGATGCAATGGCGCGACGCTTACAAATCCAGCAGGTTGGCAGAAGTGGTGTGGAAGGGAGAATCTAGAACTTCACCTTCCACGCGTTGGTCCCAATTTGGCGGGCAATTATACCCAGTTTTTATATGGCTTTACGACTGAAAGTGATGTGGCGACATGTCAGTGATACGGCGTGTTTCTTAACGAACCGCCAAGTTCGTACTCGTGTTTTTTAAACGTCCCAGGCAAGTTACAATGCTGTGATAAATGTTTTTCCACGGCAGAGTGAAATGTGTTGTGATTGTTGCGTATGAAAGGGCGTGGTGGCTGCGTTGTTATCGTTTATTTATACGTTTTAACCATTAACTGATATGACGAAGTTAATTATTTTCATTCACGTATGTTTATCACAACGTTGTACTTTTGCGCTAGGTATTTGAAAAAACTGTTGTGTAACGAACTTACGTTTCTGTGGTTTGAATGTCTGCAACAATCCCAACGAAATAACAAAGCCACCCAGATAAAACAAAATAAATAATCAAATGAACCTACAAACCAGCAAGTACCAATGCATGTAAATATTATCGGAATTAATATTACGGTAGGCCTGTGTGTTTGCATGTTAACCACTATATTTTACGTTTGTCGATGTACAGTAAATAAGCGACACGATTTGCGTGATTGAATTTACTGAGTCGTTTCGTTGGACTGGTTCTCCCTTTGTTTTAGTTTTATTTCAAACACATATTAATAACAACAGGTTAAATACCACTGTTGTTTCCGCCACAGTTGTAACACACAGCAGTGGCAAAATATTAATGTGTATTATGTGTGAGGTGTTATATCGTGTGTAACAAATAGTTATAAAGCCGACCTAAATATTGTTATTGGCCTACATTGTGAACATTCGTAGGAAATGGTTTCTGCAATATGACATTATTCTTTGAACAGCTGTAAACAGCAACCAACGCATTTGGCAGTTATAAAAGTAGAAGTCACACGGCAATGTTTATGTTTACGTGTAGCGGAAGGATACGTAATGAGTTACCAAAAGTAGAAATTTAACAGTGTTATGGAAAAGGCCTAAGTTATCGTGAATCGACTATATTGTGCCAGCGAATGTTTTGCCCGAGAATATCGTGGGCGTTAACGTCTGAAATTTTCCCCGATTTTGACTGAGATGGTTCACTCGCGCTGCCTACAACCAGCGACTACTTGTTAGTGCCATATATTAATTTGCCACGTGATTAAGGCCAATGTTCACCATTTGTGCAAATTAAGTTAAAGTACTGTACGAGTAATATTTCCAGTGATTGGTAATAAAGGAACCATTGCGTATTTTCCGCTGAGTACCAATTAGTAGTGTCGCTAACACTGCATACATTTAATTAAAAATTATATCACAAAGTAATGGGTGCATCTTCACACGAGTATCAGCGCCTTAAAGTTGATATATTTCCCTTAATATATTCATTAGGGTTGAACAGCAACAAGGGGTCTTTGAAGACGAGCGTTGCTTGTTCCTTGAAGTACAGTAATTGTTCTGAGGGACTAATTGCGGGTGAGGTAGAGTTGACGTACCTGAGCCCTTAAGGGACAAGGGAGACTCAACTTTTAATACAAAATAAGTTCTCATATGGCGTCTTAATGTCGTTAGTGGAACATTGAGTTCTTGAAATCTCTTTCGTAGTGACTTGTTCAGCCGATGCGGCAACTTCAGGACATGTTCCAGCTCTTGTTGTTGGTGTTCCAGAGCGGGACCTGTCTTCGATGGAACCAGTTTCCAACAGTTTCCGATTCCCCCTCGTAAGACCGTGGGTTTAGGCACGCGCGGCCCTACCGAACCCAATGCTGAAATCGCTTACGATCTCTCTCTCTCGTTGTCTTCTCGGTGTGCTGTCGTTCATGCAACCATGTGCCCGTGACGATTCGTCCCACCAGGGTGTGATACGACTCATCGGCCATTGTTTTCCGGATGTGATATCACCTGACAACATAAATACGTCTCGAGTGCACTGCACGAGAATCCAACCTAAGACACCTATAGTACGCTGGTGAACGCGGTGACGGGAATTTTGGTGCATACTGTAGTATATTCACGGTTTATTCACACTTTCTGAATCAAATCTTTGAAAAACAAAAGCCCACATGTGACGTGTTTTGTCATTTCCTTAGCATGCATGTATCACAAACGTTTTATAACTTGTTAAAATGAAAGTATCTTATTTTTCGTTAAATTTTAATTTCGCCGGTATTTTATCCATAAATTTCAATAATTCATTTATAATAAATACTAATAAAAACAATCAGAAAACATGTGTTTTGGTAGGGCATGTAGGCTATTCACGGTAAAGTGAGCACTTTTTAAGGCCTTCCCAACAGGCATTAACCATTAATAAATACATGTTATTGTATTTCCAGACTTTAACTTTTAAGGGTGGTGAAAACTATACACTGTGTTTATTAGTCTCTTGGAAAAATTTATATTAAAAAGTGGTAGAAAGTTTGAAATCGGCTGAAAGGAAAAATTAAGCAGGGCCTTGAAAAGTGCCCACTTTACCGTGAATGGCCTATAGTAAGAAATAGTTCTCATGCAAAATATAATTACAACTGAGTGCGCATGAACCCCCGGTGCATTAGTTGTTTGGTGGAATTTTTACACTTAAATAAGATTATTTTGCACGAGGCGGAGGAATATCCTGGAAGTAGAACTTCAGCAGGGCTTCATAAACGTGTGAAGTAACCATGAATGGATTATAGCAAACAATGTTATAACATTAGTGGAAGCCGCGAAGTTCTGACATTTGTTTGGGAAGAACTGCAGTTCAGTGCTGGCACACAAAAATAATTACTGCGCTTTTGACAATCGCACTCTGACCTATATTTAGCTTTTCGCTTACACACCACATTGTATTTTTCGTGCATTTGTTTGCGTTCAGGTACTGTCTGTTGTCCCCAGGTCTCGAGCCGAACACTGAGCGACTTTAGCCGGAGTTTTCCGAGATGGAACGAGGGTGTTGATGAAATTAACTGGTCGGTATGTCGTGAACGACAAGTGTTTATAGAACCCGGCTAGCCCACCAAAACAGGTAGTAAGTTACTGTAATTCGCACGATTTTATTAAGAAATTCTGTCGGAGCATGTTGATGACTCCTAACGGCGTGTTACGAATCGTTAGGGCTACACTGAGATGCTGAAACGTCTATTTAACTGTAATCTACGGTAACTGTAACTATGAAGTGATAAAAGTAGATAAGATTGTAGACATCGTCGGTGACAAGTAACGAAAGCTAACATCTACACTTCAGAAAAATAGCTGAAGATAATTGTTTCTACTTGCGTGTTTAATCTTCAAAGCGTTTACTTAAATAGGGGTTCCAATTTTACGGATCAAATCTAGGTGTAAATTTTTATCTACTCGTAGACAACCCACACAGTAAAGCGTAAAGAAATGCAATGATAATAATAACAATTTCGGACGCTATATTCCTTATTGAAATTGCAATCACGCCTTAACCGTAAACAACAGTTTCAAGTCAAATCAGGAAAAAAAAAAAATTATATAGTTCATTTTAACGGGAAAATAATAAACTAATTTCCAACAATTGGATAGGGATTTTATGTCAAAGGGTTTTTTTTGGTCGATTTTAAAAGCGCGCAATTAACGACGAATTCAGCCATAGCCTGCAATAAGCCGGGTGTAATGCCTGCTTCAATCACTCGCTTGTCATAACGAGCTCGCTGCCATGGAGAGGGAGGACATAAATTACCAGCGACAGACGGCAACTGCGAAATGTCATGGCTGCGTGCTAATGGCTGCCCGTGCTCTGTACGTAACTAGGGTTTGTAGATCGACGTGGCCTTCACCAGAGCGCACGTTCTCGTGCAGTCTATGTTTAGGAACACACACCAGAACGTTTGCATCTATAACTATAGAAAAGTGTTGGTGTGCGGGCAGGAAATTGAAGTCGAGTTTTCACAGAACTATTTCCGCGAAAACCACGTATTCCTACAGAAAGACGCAGCTTTATAGATTTTTGTAGCATAGCTGTTGAATGAGAAATTAAATTATAATACGCTCTTTTATGTGATCAAGACCTTAATACATCACGAAACTGACATTCCCCATGGGTGCTTGACGTTATGATATTAAGCGAAGGAGAGCTAGTATAGTTTATAAAATAACCTATAATACTCTGTGAATAAGTGTTTACACTTTTTAAATTGGTCTGAAGTATCATAGGTTAGTAGGTGGGTGAGCTTAGTGTTAAAACCTCAACTTCATTTTCTTTGCAAGAGAGAGGTTATGTCTATCTACAACTGCCCGTTGGTGGACAGGCTAGATTTCAATAACTAGTGTTCCCCTCAAGGACGTCTAGGTGGATCGAAAGCCACGGCCCCGGCCTGCGAGAAAACCCATGAAGCCAGAAAACTATGGAAAAAAAAAAAAAAAAAAAAAAAAAAGTTATTTTGAATTCTAAGGAAAAATTAACCTGTCAAAAGAACTGTTAAAAAAATTTCATTCGAATATAGAAACTTATTAGTTTTAAACATAAAACTTACAGTATTAGTTCAACGTGAGGCCCGCTATAGCTCTGTACGCCGTAGTCCCTATTCACAGACCGAACGCTATCTCACGTTGTAGTCTGTTGACGGTTATTTGAGCACTTTTAAAATCAGCCTTAGAAAACTATCACTGCCCCCCCCCCCCCTCCGCATATATTTTTTACGGGCGCACTGACTGGCATGAACCCAGCGAAGTTGGTAATGAAGTAGCTCCGCGTCTTAACGTTGTCATATGTAGGGTCTCAAACATTTCGAGATATAATTTTAGAACAAGCTATATTTCAAGAACATAATCATTTCTGTCGCGTTTTAAATTGTATTATAGTTTACTAGACACGCGCCGTGTGGACGCTGAGCCAATAACAGATACGGAATTTAAAAAAGCACAGAATCCCGTGTAACCTGTTCTGAGGTAAAACCGGTTATACGCTGTCCACGGTAAAATGAGCACTTTTGAAATCCCTGCTCAAGATCTACTTGTATGCACGTTGTGTACTCTTCCGCCTCATGTAACATAGCATTGCCATGTGCCTCGTCACTTTATTCATGCGTCGGTCAGGCAAAACTGTGAAATTACTGGAAAAGTAAATATTTGGCAAATGTTTTTTTTTTACACTTGGATGCATTAAAATTGCATAAAGTTGAAAAAATTATAATTTGAATGATCAGTAATGGTTCACTAGCGCTTTTTATTCGACGTTAAGATATGGAACTACTTCCAGTCCATGGTTACTAACATTACCAGGAGCATGTCACTCAGTAATTAATTAATGTATATGCAGGCAGGGGCAGCTACTTTCTTTCTAAAGTTGATTCAAAAGTGCTCACTTTATCGTGAACAGCCTTGAAACACTGCGACTGCAGGCAATGAACAGCCTTGAAACACTGCGACTGCAGGCAATGAACAACCTTGAAACACTTTGACTGCAGGCAATGAACAGAAAGCTGAGGTTCGGTAATACATGGAACAGTGAAGTCCTGCACACAGGCAGTTTCAAAACTCGAACCCTACCGCCTCCTTTTTGTTTATGGTGACCAGTTGCTGAAGTTGTACCAGTACGTGTTCCCTAAATTAGACCTGTCCAATTTAGAAGACAGGTAGGATAAATATTATGTTATCTACTTGTTCGAATATTTAACTGGGGGGGGGGGGATCGTGCCCGTTTAGGTTCCCAAGATGGTGAAAAGGTTCACGTGTGGGAAAATGGAGAGAGAGAGCAATTTGTAGGTGTCTATGGCAGCATACACTGAGAGAAAATTGAACAAAATATTTGTTTTATAGGGCCAAATATATATTTAGTTGCCCTGACTGTATATATTGTTGAGCAAAAAAAAATCGGAAAGCAACAAAAAATTACTTTTGTTCGTCTAACAAAACATATGTTTGAATAAACATAATCTCTGTGTTGGGCCAAAAAAAATTAGACTTTCAACTAAATATTTTGTTGAATCGACTGTATGTAATTTTTTTGGCCACTCATTTGTCTGCCTTCGTTCGAAAATACAGCTCATGAGTTTGCTTGTATTTCTTGTAACAATTAGGGCAGTAACCGAGTTTGTTAGTTTGTGTATTGATGCTTAACAATCGTATAAACACATTACTAAAACAATGCAACAAGAAACTGACAAGAAAAGCTGTAGAACTTGAAATATTTATTTGCACGTGTTGCCCAATATTTTTAGTATATCTATTTAAAAGCTTCCCCGGCGTTATCAGTTGTCACATTAAACGAGATTACTAAGATCGGGTGCAGGTGATCTAGGTTTATAACTCTGTTGAAGTTGTAATTTTTTTTATATCATCCCAAATTGTTTAATGTACGTGTAGCCAATGCAATCTTTAGTTGCACTAACCAAATCTTACAGTTTGGGCAACCAAATGAGAACAACAAAATAATTTGGTTTCAGCAACGAAATATTTCACTGCCCCTATACAAACAGATAATTTGGTTGCACCAAACAAATCTTGTTTGATTTAACAAAACCTTTTTCTCGGTGTACAATGACGGTGACTGTGGACTCCACGAGTGCACCCATGTTAGTGACGTCCCTAAAGCAACGAAAAAGGAAACTCTGATAATGACAGAAAAAAGTCCTCAAATACAGAAAAATCCTTTGATAGGAATCTGTCCTTCTCTGCAGCGTGTATCGGCGTTTCACTTCCAATCCCAGCCACCCCAACTCCACATTTCACCCTTCGCCACTCTTACCCTAAGAACACTGGAATGAGGAAGGTATGGGAAGTTAATACTCTGAAAAATGTTCAAACAAACAGGAAAAGTACATTCGACGAAAGTTTTGCTTTCCGAGGTTGGTAGTGTGTTTCTGTAAAATGAACAAATGAACATATATGATTTAAAGTATAACGGTGTCTGTAAAAAACTATTTTTATAAATATAACCCAAAATCATTTTACAGTATACATAATTAATATAACAACCATGATAAAAATTACCCAAAAAAGAGTACAAAGCTCAAAATAAATTAGTTTTATAAAAATGTTAACTTGACTTAACCGAAAGGCGTCTGCAATTAAATGCACTTAACACTTTCATTCACACATTAATGTTAAATTTCAGGCGTTGGAAAGAACGAATTTTATGTTCGGAGCTGTACTTCAATCTAAGAAATTATTCGTTCATTTACCATACCAGTGTACATGCTTAGTGAGAAACAGGAAATTGTAATTTTCCCCCTAAATATCCATTGTAGCGTTCCTGCATTTGCTCAGGAAACACTCAAATGCGCAGGGAAGACTACGACTTCGTATAGTAGCGACGCTTAACATTGCTATATCTGCAGCAAGATGCGTGGTATTAATCCCATACAGTATATAGGTTAAAATCTTCCATTACACATAAGGAAGTTAATCAGAAATTTTTTTTACTCTGTAGTATCGATAAAACGTACCGAAACCGAGAAAAATGAATTTGTGCTTCATTTTACCAGCAGCAGGTGATTAAGGGATTTCGGAATTGGTGTCAGCAGTGATTATTATTTCCTTTACGTTACTGCCTTCTCTCATAGACATTTTTTTCCCATGTACATTGTAGACCATTGAAGACTCTCCTATTGTAGCGTCCCAGATATAGGGCGTTGTGACTGAAAGGGCTAATATTCCGTTAATGTCTTTCTCATGCCCACAGAAGCCCAGTCCCAGCATCTGTCCTCGCCAGTCCTGGAGGTGAATGTACTCTCCTCACCGAACATCCGGAAGTGTTGGTAGTGCTCACTGATATTCCCTCGAACCATTCACTCGACAGACCAGAAACCGAGGATATTCTCCTCGCCTTACCCACAAGGGAGTAGGTAGTGCATCTCTACAGTAGCACTCTGAACCAGGACAGAGCTGGGGATACACTCTCCACCAGACACCTTGCGATGCTGTCTGAGCTCTCCCTGATCACGTTCACTCTCCCACAACACAACTCGGACATCTTGCAGCTTCCTGGACCACCATTGCACCGGTACTGGGCCGACGATATCTTACTCCGAAGGTTTATTTTCCTAACATACGCTACTGCTAAGTATTAAGTGTACGTCCGAGGTAGGGAAAGGTGAACTAATTGCGTCTCAGGGGTAAGCTCCATACTCCTAAAGGAGACGTGCATCGTGGCAGAGAGGAATTGGACAGCCATGACCACCGTTTTGGGCCATGACCACCTCCCTAAAGTTTACCTATAGCTGAGACTATAGCTAAGTAGGGGGAGGGGGAAAACCGGCATAGATACAGTAAAAACCCCTCCCGACAGGACACAAGTTCAAAACTTGAGCGCGCATTACTGAGAATGCTACAGGAAACAGTTGGCGTGGAATCCATTATTTTTAATATGAGGTTGGAATTCTTGAAGAAAGGGGACAGGGCTTGTGGGAGCAGGTGCCCTTGAGTTTTAACTGCAGTCAATATTTCTGTGCAGGCAAACCAGCACAACAATATTGACAGCAGCGATTGAAAGCAGGGCATCCATGCTTCTCGTCGAGTGCGTTGGAAAACTGGGCAGCTCAGTCATGGTATGTACTCCACCTTCGCTCTTCCGCGCCGACATCAGTCTCCACGCCTTGCGTGAAGGCCGTGAGCAGCAACTGGGGAGTCACCTCCTCCCCATCCTCCAAGATGGTCCATCGGTCTTGGGTCAGCTGTTAAAATAGCTCGGCGAGACATCCGGGACCTATCAGTGATGGTGGTGAATCCGCTGACCCAGGAGCGAAGGCTAACATCGGGGATGCTTACGAGGTCCGATGCATTCCAATCCGATTTCCCACGCATCCGCAGTCGGCAGGCCACAGAATCCAGTAGTGAGGTTCTCTACACTTGGCCCTTGTGGCACCTCGAGATCCCCCTCCCCGCCTTGATCGTTGGGTCGCCTCCTGCACGATGTGCACTCGCCATCTCGTACTGAGCTGCCCAGGTTCCCGACGTCCACGACAACATCGCTCTCGCACCGGCCAGTTGGTCCGCGGGCTGGTATTTGATTATTCGCAGCCTTCCCCAGATCTTCGGGATCCCCTATCCTCCACCTGGGGACGCGAAGAGTTGCGGGATAGTCGCCACACCCAAGCTGCCATGGTCCCGTCGTACTCGCAGAAGCACCTCGCCTTCGCTGGTCCCAAGGGGCGGGCAGATCCGAGCAGCCACGAGCGCGACGTTCATCCCACGACAGCTCGGCTCGTGGAGCTCACGCACCAGCTTAAATACTACTCGGCTCTCCCTCCCATAGGCTAAAGATGAGGTAGACCGCTTATTTGTCTTCTGTGCATGTACCCAACATTGACCTACCCCAATCCTACACATCTGTCAGTCACATGGTCAACAGTGATGAGCGTGTTTGTTTACATCATAATTTTTAAATGAAAAGGAACATTATTTTATTAAAATACTTCCACTAATTTGAATTTAGTCTAACTGCATTACAAATTGGTTAGCGGACTTATGACATATCTATGCATTTGTTTACAAATCAGTTTTCTAACCTAAATTACAAAACCCCGCCATTTTTTCTAGACATGTTGGCAGACAAACAGTTAAATGTTGGGACATGGAGATTGGTTGTGCGCAGCCAGCGAGATCGGTCTACCTCATCTTTAGTCTATGCTCCCTCCCCTCGACCCCGTGAAATTAAAAGCGCCGCCCGCTCAAGGAGCCTCGAGAACACTCTACTATGCACATCACATTCCGTCATCGATAGCAAATCACAACCTGTTACAAGGATGACGTAAGGATCAGCCAATAACACTTAATGAACAAGGGCGTTTCGTGGCGGCGAAACAAAACGCCTAGACTTCTTCGGGCGGCAACCCGCACAGCGGCTCCATTTGGCAAGTAGTAGAACATTCGGGCTAAGTACCATCTCTATCGCATTTCTTCGTTCTGCAACAAAGGAGCCAAGTCGTTAATCCCTATTCTCGTAGCCCAGTTCAGATGCTGTGAACGCAAGGAACACATATACAAGCATGGCAGATCAAGGATTTATTACGCCTAAGAACAATAAAACCTGAAGTATTGGAGACGGAAAGAAAAACAACAAATGAGACGAGAACACTCCGTCACAAGGAATGGAAAAAAATGTATAGCTGAAAACATTGTCTTTTTGAGGAGAGGTTTTTTTTCGGTTCGCAATTAAGGATGCCCAAAAGCTAGCCTTCGATATAGCAGAAAAATATGAATTTCTTCCCAGCTTTAACAGACAAAACTGGCCAGAAAATCATTTTGTTATTATTTTATGAAACAAAAAATTACCTTTTCCTGTAATAGATAGAAGGTACGTAAACGGCCCGAGCTAAAGTTTTTTAATAGGGAGAATGTTAACAAGTATTTTTACTTACATGATGAGCACAACATTACAGCAAATGGTGTTTTCAACGTTAATGAATGCGGGTTTACAACGGTGTTTTCAACGTTAATGAATGCGGGTTTACAACGGTGTTTTCAACGTTAATGAATGCGGGTTTACAACAGTGTTTTCAACGTTAATGAATGCGGGTTTACAACGGTGTTTTCAACGTTAATGAATACGGGTTTACAACGGTGTTTTCAACGTTAATGAATGCGGGTTTACAACGGTTTTTTCAACGTTAATTAATGCGGGTTTTCAACGGTGCTAAAACAGTAAACAAAATGTTATCATAAGCAGCTCATACAAACGGGAAGTATGACACACGAAAATATCACTAAGAAGATGGTACTAACTGGTCGTATGTTTTGTGTGAGTAGGTGGAGGAAGAAGGTATCATCCAATATATGACTGTATACTAAGGTGTACACATACGATGTGTCAAGGTGTATCATTGCATAAAAACCTTTTTTTCTGTACTGGCTCAAAATAAACTCTAACAATATATTGCTTATTTACCACATAAATGTTGTGCTCTTTTTAATGTTTTTTTTTTGTCCTCATGAGGTCAAATTTAGATAACTGTGGGTCCAAATTAGGCTAAGAGTTTCTCAATTTAGACAGTTTATACTGCTAGTTTATACCATTTAATACCTATTGGGTACTTCAACAAACATATCTAGTGAAATTGCATTACGTAAATGGGGCATAATTTTCAAACTTTTGTTTTAATTGGTTACGTCATTAAATAATGGTTTAAGAAAACATAAATATGGTCCAAGGTATCCAGCATTCCCCTTTGTATTGTACGGGAACGAGAATTTATAGGTCCGTCTAAATTGTTTAAATAAGCAGTACTTCATATATATGTATAGCATGTATTTCTAAATATAATTTAAAATCAGAATAGTAGAATATGTGCAGCTCTTACGTATGATTGTACAGGTAACTACTTCACTAAATAGTTAAGTTCCGGCTAGATTTAATTCAAGAGTACTACTTTTTTGTACCTCTGATGTGAAATTTGACACAAATTACGAAATAATTCCTAGTTTTTTGTATTATGTTAAATCAACTTACCAACGAAGTGGCAGAGATGCCGGTTGAAAACAATGTTTATACATATTAAATCATATTCTATAATTTATCAAATTTGAGTAAACAATGAATATTAAAATAAAAATTAATTTCCATTCAGTGGAAAGGAAACTGCTGCTTTCCCTAATTAAGAACTTCCCTGGCAACCTATACAACGAGGTTGGCTCAAAGAATAAAAATGAATAAACTATAACACATATTCGAAACGATCAATGACTGTATAATGTGGAGCAGCAAATAAAATTGTATGACGTTAACCTGCCTATATCGGCTTACAAAAACTACTAAAAAAAGTGGAATGTTACAATGAGCACCAAAGGACGCGAGAATAGTGCATTACAGCATATACAAGACGGGGAGTAATCAGATAGGCAAATTCCGTGAGGCGATACCTTACACAAGATCGAGTGGGAAATATACGGGACGCGTTATACCCAAACAAAATATTAAAGGGATTATAAGTCCTTGGAAATAGAGATTCTAAAATGTACTTTTGTAAATGATTAGAAACGAAGTGAAGTTAAACTACAAAACCTTAAAAATCCTTTTATATTGTCGGTATCTTTAACCTTAGAGCAACTCTCATGAACACCTCCCTCGAAATGAAAATAAAGTATTGGCCACTCTCTTTTTGCAGGCAACTTTTTACCGTTGGGAATTATGAACGTTTGATACTTGTTTATAAAGCATCATGACTCTAACATGATCAAAATAAACCTGACAGCATACAGCAGAGTGATATTTATCTTTCTCGACCAAAGGATCGATGGCTTAATCAACATTAATGTGAAAATTAGATAGAAATAAATCTAGTAATTCCGAAGGGCTTTAGTAAGATTATACTGCTTAAGATCGAGTAAACTTACTGATTGTAATTAAGATTGACCTTTTATTTTATTATAATAATGTGAAATATTTTGTATTCCAATCTATACCAGGAATGTTTAAATCACCTACAATTATCATTCGGTGAAGATAGTTGTTCAATTTAGATTCTATTAAAGAAAAATAATTTTTAAAAATCTCCGCAGATAATTGAGGACGAAGATATATATTTACAATCAACAATAAAAATGGTTATTCTTTTTGCAACTGGTCAGGACCCACCGTCTTCGTGCAAACTGCACTCAACTCTTCGGCTACAGCGATACAGTGCCTACCACGTGGGCAATATTAAAGGCTGTTCACGATAAGTGAGTAATTTTGAAACTAACCTTACAGAAAAGTAACTGCCCGTGCCTGCGTATGTTTTAACGGGCGCATTTAACGACATGCGCCCAGCACAGCCAGTACATCTAAAGCAGGACTTTCAAAAGTGCTCATTTTTATCATGAACAGCCTATATCTCCATGCGTGTATGTTGTGCTTACCGTAAAAAAAAAATGTTCCATACAGTACTGTAGCTGCCCGTTTGTTTCTGGCGACAGTCAGTATGTGGTTCTCTGCATGGAGTGCTGGTTTTGCCTACGCGCCTGTAGCTGCCTGTTTGTTTCTGGCGACAGTCAGTATGTGGTTCTCTGCATGGAGTGCTGGTTTTGCCTACGCGCCTGTAACTGCCTGTTTGTTTCTGGCGACAGTCAGTATGTGGTTCTCTGCATGGAGTGCTGGTTTTGCCTACGCGCCTGTAACTGCCTGTTTGTTTCTGGCGACAGTCAGTATGTGGTTCTCTGCATGGAGTGCTGGTTTTGCCTACGCGCCTGTAACTGCCTGTTTGTTTCTGGCGACAGTCAGTATGTGGTTCTCTGCATGGAGTGCTGGTTTTGCCTACGCGCCTGTAACTGCCTGTTTGTTTCTGGCGACAGTCAGTATGTGGTTCTCTGCATGGAGTGCTGGTTTTGCCTACGCGCCTGTAACTGCCTGTTTGTTTCTGGCGACAGTCAGTATGTGGTTCTCTGCATGGAGTGCTGGTTTTGCCTACGCGCCTGTAACTGCCTGTTTGTTTCTGGCGACAGTCAGTATGTGGTTCTCTGCATGGAGTGCTGGTTTTGCCTACGCGCCTGTAACTGCATCGCTGCAGCCGGAAGTGTCGCGTGCGTTCTGCAAGAACACGGTGGTTTCTGAGCAGTTGCTACAGGAGAATCGTTTTTAGTTATTTGGGTCATAATGTTTGATAAACCAGCATCAAAGGTTCATATAATTCCCGTCGGTAAAAGGTTTACCTGCAAAAATATTGTGGCTAACTCTGTTATAGTCATTACGAGTGGAATTATTAACGAGAGTCCGTTCTTTGATTGAAAATCCCGACTTCATAAAACAATGTTCTCGCAGTTTAATCACATTTCGCTTCCTAACTTTGCAAAAATACAGTTCAAAATAAGGATATTTGAGGGTTCATATGTCCCTTAATATTCAATTTAGGTGGAAAGTGTCCTATATATTTTCAATTTTATTTTGCATAAGGATTTACCACACGGCGTTTCTCTGTTGAATTCCACCCCATTCTGTATGCGTAGAGTTAATGTTACTTTGCTCGCAATGATTCTAAATTCTCTAGTATCTCTCTGTTTGAGCCGCAAGATGACGCCACAGAATGTCGAGGCAATGAAACAACTACCTTGATTCAGGCCAATAAACGCAAAAAGAAATGTATGCAGCTTCGTTACTTTCTATAGTATTCTTAGGGCAATATTTTCAAAACAAAGAATGGCGCAGCACTTTGAGCTGCCTCTTTATTAAACTAGGATGTTTTTATTTAAGGAAGTGAGCTTCTATTATTTTTGTATATGCGTTATACTACGTACAGATTTTGTTTCGTAATTATTTTTTTTCCCCCCAAGTTTTCAAATAGCTATTTATTTTGCTCTGAAGAACTCGTCGCAAATTTGCAATAGCGTTTACCTACTTTGTATTAAATAATACAACTGAGCCTTCCGCTGGTACAGAAACATGAACACGATATTCTCGCGAAACTTCAATATCTTATCAATTGCGGTTTCCTTCACGTGTCCCATGCAATTTCTTCGCTTATACATCGTGCCCTGTGGCATCCGGATCGAGTTTATCGCTAGCGTAATTGATAGTCTGCGACTTCTTGAAAAATTAATTACTTGTTAGCTGTCTCGTTCTATGTTTTCCGTGTAACCTGGAACAGTTTATAAGATAAAAAAATCACCCTATAATCTACACTCGAAAATATAAATCGTTAAAACTCCTTCATAACGATAGATATGACTGCACATCTTTTGAAACTGCACAACTGGTATCAGTACAAGTCTATTGATTATTTCACCTGTTGGTATTCGTTTATTTAATAGCTTTTAATACTATTAATTGCTGAAATACACTGGCTTGTCAACAAAACCCCAGCTCATTCCAATTATTAGCCAGTGTGGCCCTGCCTATTACGTAACGTTTCAGTAAGAACATAATTCAGATTCACGGCCCAAGCATGCATGATCACCCAGTATTTGAACCTGGGACCCCGCAAACCAAACGTAACGCCTAAGGATACGTTATCTAATCTCTCATTGGTTCCTGCGCCGTCGTTTTGAAACCAGTAAAGTGACAGACAGAATTCATAAACGGGGGGTAAAGTGACAGACAGAAGCCAAGAGTTTAGATTGTCGAGAAACAAAGTAGGTTTTCCATTTCGCATTCCTGTTTGGAAAGTTGGGCGTGATTTTATTTCGTTTTTGCGTTACCAGCTATATGTTCGTTTAGAATTTGATTTTTCTGAATTATCTCATTTCTTTTATTTAAATTCATGTCCAGCGTGACGTGCCCCGTGAAACTTACTTCAATCGTAGGTGAGTGAAGTGAGAAAAGTGATTAGGGCGGCTCTTAATAGCGAGGTCTTAGAGCCGATGAGGGTGATTGGTGTTAGTATGGACCAGCGCCGGAATGAAAGGCGGGGAAAACGGGAGATCCCCGAGAAAAAAAACCCCCACCGACGAGCGGCATCGTCCGCCACGATTCCCACGTGCGAAAATCTGGGAGTGAACCGGCCGGGGATTGAGCCCGGTTAGCCTTGGTGGGAGGCGAGCAGTCTAAACGCTCAGCCACCATGGCCTCTGACCCAATCATAGGTAAAATTCAAAATAACTGCTAAATTTAAGCAAAAATATTAATCTTTAAACTATATCTTCGAATAATCGTCACATACCCCATTTGCGCTGATGTAACAGCCAATCAAATATTTGTTTGTATAGGGCCAAAAATATATTCAGTTCCAACAAAATACTCTGTTGCGTAGGCAAAGCTTGAAAAGCAACCAAATAAATCTTGTTCATCTAAAGAATTCTACGTTTGACTAAACAAAACCTCTGTGATGGGCCAAAAAAAAAATTAGACTGTCAACTAAATATTTTGTCGAATAAATTTACGTATTATTTTTACCATTCATGTGATTTTCTTCGTTCGAAAATACAGATAGAGAGTTTGTTTGAGTTTTTCGCGACAAATAGGAGCACAACAGTGTTTGTTACAGAATTTATTACCGCAACAGGAAACTGAATCGTAAAAATTGTCAAACTTGAAATATTTATTCGAGCACGTTGCCTGGTATTTGCAGTGTATATATTTTAAAACATTACGATTTCATCGGGAGTCATACTAGTTGAGGTTGGCGAGACATAGAGCTCGAGCGCAGCTCATTTGGGTTCGAATCCCGCTCGGGCTTCCAGTTTTTTTTTTTTTTTTTTTTTTATTTTAACCGAAACTCTTTACGTAGAGCCAGCCAATATTTGAGTTTCACCAAAACAAATCTTTGTTTCGAGCAACCGAATAAGAACAACAAAATGACTTGGTTTCAACAGCAAAATATTTCACTGCCCCAAAATAAACAATTAATTTGGTTATTCCAAACAAACTTAGTTTTGTTAAAAAAAAAAAAAAAAAAAAACTTACAAGTACTGTTTCCTATCATCCATTCGCGGTTACTTCACGCCTTTCTGAAGCCCTGCCAAAGTTCTACTTCCTGGATATTCCTCCGCCTCATGCAACCGAAGGTTAAATAAATCTAGGAAATTACACCAAAGAGCAACGCACTGAATTTCGGGCGCTCTCAGTTGTAATAATATTTTGCATGAGAACTATTTCTTACCAGGTGTCACCAACACATGTTTTATAGCTATTTTTATAAATATCTATTACAACTTAAACATAATTCATAAACAAAATATTGGACAAACTTTGATTTAACGAAAAATAAGATAATGTTACGTTGACAGAGGTATTAAACGCTCGAGATACATTGCATATTTAGAAATTAACTAAACACGCCATACATAGGGGTTTTTTTTTTTTTTCGAAGGTTTGATTCAAAATGTGTGAAGTAACCGCGAATAGATTACAGCATAAAAAATATTAGTCCATTTATGCGTACACAAGATCGTCGCTGCTCAATACGAACACCGCAGGCTTTGTCTAGTGCCGTCTCCCAGTGCATGTAGTCTGTACCGGATTCAACAGCTTTTTCCAACAAGTTCCCGACCAAGCATAACGTTTCGAGTCAGTTCGCAAGCTACTCTAAACTATGATAAATGGGCCGCCCAGCTATCTCTGCTAACACGCGCGAGGAAAATGAACAGATGGGGGGACCGTAATTGGGTGGCGGGTGCTGGCAGCGCGCCTGAGCACGCGGAAGGCCGCAGGATGGGTCGTGATTTACGACGCTTCACGCCGCGACGCTGGTCCGTCTCGTCTGCTGTGTTCGCTTCGTGTCGGCGCGCGGTCGATATGCACTTGGCTGCATCGCACTAATTGACAGCCACGGAGTGTCAACACGACGCGACACCTAGTAAAATATTCACTATTAAAGGGGGACCTCCCCCCTCCCCCCCCCGTAAAATATTCACTATTAAAGGGGGACCTCCCCCCTCCCCCCCGTAAAATATTCACTATTAAAGGGGGACCTCCCCCCTCCCCCCCCCCACATTTTGGAATCCTACGATTTTTATACCATAAAACACCATTGTCTAACATCAAGGAGACTAATTCATCTGTGGAAGCCCAAATAGCAGCTTTATTTGAGCATTACAACACATATTCTAAATCTAAAGGATATGCGTCCGTAGGTTACAGCCATTTTTGTACTATTACTTTAAATATCCGGTACACTTGTCAAGCAGTTTCTTACAAAGTAATGTTACCGAACCTAGAATTATGTTGCAACTAGTTTCCAAGTTTTTTTTTTTTTTTTGTAAAAGTACAAAAAAAATTTCTGTGCGTTACTACAGGATCGCCGCCGAAAGTCACATAGATCCACGCAGCACTACGAGAACACTGAACGCCAGTTCAGAACTCTGCGTGTAGAGGCGATGGCACACTTGTAGCGCGTGTCAACGCAATCCTTACAGACGCCGCGCTTCTCCGTCAATAAAGAAGAAAAACGATGCAGGTGGACCATTTAAGCCTTCCCTTCTCATATCATACGTTCTGAACTATCATTTGATCATATTACCGAGTTTTTTCCCTGCTCGTATTAAATTTTCCGACTCCGATTCTGCATAGGAAACGCAGCACAGAGCAGGACCAACATGACCTCAGGTCTGATGTATCAAAACAGGGAATGGAAAATTATTACGTACGGGAATTAACCTAGAATGATGTGAAAGTGCTTCGCGTTACTGCTATTACCTGACTGTTCATATCTACTCGAGTTCACCAAAGTGCTGTTAAATAAAACAGCCGAGAGTACTCCCAGTTAAGCCCACAGCGAAAAAGGTCAATTAATTACACGTTTTGGTCTTGTTATTATTGCAAACTAAACTCAGATTTTACATCATAAATCTTTTTATGTTTGGCTGTGACTATGTCCACGTAACATGCGACTCATTGTTGTAACCAATTAGCCGTGAACTCTTGTGTTCGGCTATACAAGCTGTTCGAGGTAAACTGAACTCTTTTGGAAGCCCTGATTAAGATCTATTCATATGCACATCTTGCATCCTTCCGCCTTATCTAAAACTAACATTGCTATGGACCTGGTCACTATTCACGTCAAGATCAAGTGAAACTGCGAAATTGTATTAAAAAAAACATTAAAAAGACAAAGCAGAAGAAGTAACTTTATTATTTAAAAAAAAGTTTAATAAACATTTTTAATTGAACTTCAAGGCAAGGAACTACTTTATTTCAGTCGTTACCAATTTGACTGGGCGCGTGTCCCCGAGTGCGCCCGTTAAAATACATGCAGGCATGTAGCAGTGACATTTATTAAACATTGAATTCAAAAGTGCTCAAACGAACGTGAAAAACCTATAGTCTAATCCCAGTTTCTTCACACTTTTTTAATGAAACGCCAAAAAAAAAAAAAAAACCCCGAATGTATGACGTGTTTCGTTGTTTCCTAGATATGCTATGTATCACAAGCATGCTAAACATGTGATAACATGAAAGTATCGTTTTTTTTTAGTAAAAATGGACGATTACTTTTATATTATATATATAATGAATTTAAAACTAATAGGAGATATGTGTGTTCGTAATGTCTAGTAAGAAATATTATTTATGCAAAATATTAATTCACTAAGCGCGCATGAATGTGGTGCGTATTTCTAAGCTTTGAGGGGCCGCGGTGGCTGAGAGGTTAGCCTGCCCGCCCCCCACCAAGGCGAACCGGGCTCGATCCCCGGCTGGGTCACTCCCGGACTTTCGCATGTGGGGATGGTGCCGGACGATGTCGCTGTGTCGGCGGGTTTTCTCGGGGTTCTCGCTTTTCCCTCCCCTCCCTCTTCCATTCCGCCGTTGCTCCATGCTCACCTCGTTTCAACCCACGTCGGCTCTCGAGACCTCGCTGTTAATACCCGCCAAAATCGCTTCACTCGCTCGAAACTAAGCTTTGTTTGCAAGTGGCGAAGGAATATTCTGGAAGAAGACTAAACGCGGACGAAGATCACTGTAGGAAATTATCTGGTGAACTTCCTAAACTGTAAAGGAATATTTTAACCTATACACTGTAAGGAAATATCACACATCAAGATGCAGGCATATGAATGTTTACCTTCGCTACTATACAAAGCTGAGTACTTTCCTACGCATCTGACGGTTTCCTGAGGAAATGAAGGAACGCTGCATTGACTGTATTGGGAGGGATTTACCATTCCCGCTTTCGCACTAACCCCGCCAGGCAGGCCGAGTGCACCAGATATTGCAGCCAGTCATGCGTCTAGTCTTCAGCCTACGGCATCGTGGACAAGGTGAAGTCGGACCATAGTAACGTAGTCAGAGTGGCATTTTATATAAGCAAGTAATTTAGCAACGAATAACATTAATAGCTAACACAGTGTAACCAAGTAAGCTTAACGAGATCTCCTCCGATTTAACGAGTAACTAACACTCTGTAACGAGCTGTAAAACAAATTGTAACGAGATGTAATTTGATATTGATTTAAATATGAAGACGAAACTGAATATATTTGAGTTCACCACTGAGTACCCCAACATGTACGTTTAACATAAAGCATTTAGCCACATTAAAATTCCAAGCTTTTAGAAACGTAGCAGTATGCACTAGTCCGGTAAATTTCCGAATAATTTCTTAGAGTATATACGGGATGTAAACGATAAGTGTTTACAACTGTACAAAACAGTGTACAGGGCACCGTGACGAGCAATTTGCTGTAGGACACTTGTGGTCCAGAGGGTCGGGAAATAGCCGTAAATTGCTTGACAAATGTGTACTAAACACGTGCAGCGCGCTGCCGTGGGCCCGGCTTTAATCGACCTGCTGGTCAGCTGAAGCCGGTTTGTACAGAGGTCAAATCGGGCAGGAAACGTTTAGTAATCGCTTTTGTTTTACACTTCGGTTTATGACACAAGTGGTTCATTTGCAATTTCATACTTTCTTTCCTGATTTCTGTGACTTGTCTGTAGTATTGCGACGAAGCAACATGTGTTTCAAACAAAAGCAATTACTAAGCGTTTCCTGCCCGATTTGACCTCTGTACAAACTAGCTTCAGTTGACCAGCGGGTCGATTAAGGCCGGGCCCACAGCGGCGCGCTACACGTGTCTTAGTACACATTTGTCAAGCGCTTTTACGGTAATTTCCCGACCCTCTGGACTATGTGTCCTAAATCATAGTGCCCATCTCGGAGCCCTGTACACTGCTGTGTACAGTTGTAAACACTATTCATTTACAACCTGTGTATTCTTTTGGCTTGTGCGTGCCCGGGAGAGAGGGGAGAGCCTTAACGACGTTGGCAGGAACACCCTGAACAAGCAGGAGAGAGGACGGAGCGTGTCGTCGCACTGTCGGCCACGTCACCCACACACCTCGCCGACGGCTGTCTCGGCCAGCGACCGCGGCGATACAAGTCCGCTGCTGCAGCTGGCGGCGGACTGTCGACCACCCGTCGATATTACGCAACGCCGACCGCTGGTCGATAACACTTACGCACAGCTAGCCTACACCTGGGTCAAAACATGGCGCCAATACCACCCTCGCCAAGAGCCACGGGAAGAGAGAGTTCGACCTTACGCTTCAGACTTCGAGTCTGAAGATCGATTGTGTACGTACAAGAATAAAGAAAGATATTTTTATGAAACGGTTCATTGACATCGTGCACTCGTGGAGGCGCATTCTCGACGCGTAGGTAATTGATACTTTTTTTTTTTTACGTCGTGTCAATAGAACTGCAAGAGAAAAGAAGAATTTTACTAAAATCAGTTTATTCCGTTAATGTGAATATTTCATTTCCGAACTTACATTTTTTTTACACATTTACAAAATACATCAAAATTGTATTCTAACTTTATATTGTACTAATATGTTTTGTTTTACATCATTGACAAATCTATGCAATAATTACTGACAGAATGAGGATTCAATTAAAGTGATACGTTATTTGCTAATATATCACTACTAAAATCACGTTGATATCTAGTCGCGTGTGACAGATCGTACATAATACGTGTACATTCACTATGAACCAAACATTTTTGTTAAACTTTCCATGTAGACGTCTCTTACATTCACGAAGTAGATCGAAAAAACTATCTCTTTTTTGGCTGGCTCTGCAGTAGTTAACGATTACTGGTTGCCAGATACGTAGCATGGACTGCGTTTCTTGCTAATATGCCGAACTTTATTTATTAAATGTGGAATCGGAGAAAAATATTTGTGCGGAACTTAACGAATACGTAAGTTTCTAAAACATTTATCCCCAAAAATGTTAAGAAGGAAATGGTTTTTGACGCGGTATCATAATTTAGTTAGCTAATACCATAATAAAGTAATATGCAAATTATTGGTATATTGTAAACAGAACTGAACTATTGTAATATTTGTAAAAGAAACGAAAGCAAACACGAACCGCTAGTTTGTAAGATACTTGCTGGGCACTTAGTTAGGGGTTAGAATTTTCGTTACTTAGCTCGCAAAATTTTTATTTCACATGTACTTTCGAAAAGAAAAAAATGTTTCTACGACTTATATAAAAATTAGTATTCGTTTACACAGGAAACTTGCTTTGAAATAGTTAACAAACCTTTTATAACAACTCTGAGAGCAATGCGCAATACGAAATAGAATAAAGGCACGTAACGGTTAAGCAAGTTCGAATAAAAGAAGTGCCGCCAAAGCAGATGAAATTCGAAGCCATGAATCGTAAATCGATAGGCCCAATACTTATCGTATTATTTAATCGATGGTATTAACTAGCGTAAGTCAACTCAGTATTATTGAAATAATAATAAAGGGAAATATTTTTTTAGAAAATTAATTTTATTCGTAAATTTTCAGTTTATGTGTTACTCCGATGTCGGTGTACATAAAATAGTTAGGGCCCAATGAAAACACTGTAGGCCGTGTCTTCACTTGGCCGTTACGTCACGCCCGACAGCCGAGTTTCGCAGCGCACGTAAATGCCAGTTCATGATGGAGACCGTAACACGTAACACACAACCGTATCGGAACGGAACGGAAGTGTGCAATCCAGCGGATGCTCGCCTTTGCGCATGTTTTCTTGTAATCTGTGTGAAGCTCGTAGGCCTTCGTCTGGCATGCACACGCGTGCAATTGTCGGTAAATAAATACTAGAGACTAGGGATGTTTTACGTTAAATTAATTGAACTTATATAAATTACTGAGGAGGGCTTTGACGCGTTTCGGGGTGGTCACAGGTGTAGACATTAATTCCAAGATGGCGCCGGCTAACCAGTTAAGGGAATCCGCTGGAGTTAGCAAGACACTCTCGAGTTAGGCCGTGTACGAAAAGCCCAGGCTAATAGAACCCCGCGCCTCGCAACTTAACGAGGTCGCGTGTGATAATTAACGTCGGCGGCTGAATATGCGACCTAACACACACTCCCGAACTGGGGTAATATGGCTTCCCTAGCACGCCACAATAACGTACTGACATAACACTTCAAACGTTACACAAAACACACTTGGACCTACTTGATGCAGAATATGCGGCAGGTAATTGACGGGTTCAAGGGCCGTCGCCCTCTACGATCCCCGTGAAGCGAGAATATTTATACACAACAACGACGTATCAGAAAAAAATACTTATTGTATTTCAGCAAAAGCCGTATGAGATGGTGCATCACTTAAAGCAGGTTTCACACGATGCAAGACGAGTGCCAAACTTGCGCGAGATGCCGACCTTGCACGAGAATTTCTTGCACAAGTTTGTGTGCAAGGCACATCTTGCACGAAATGAGGAGATAGAGCCGGTCCTATTTTTCTCGTGCAAAGCGATGCAAATTGCGATCCTATTGGTCCTTGTATGCTGGTCATGTGACCTGTTGTAAACTCAGCCATAGAGTAAAAGAAAATCATAATCTGAGGTGTGCGAAGAGGAATACAGGGAAATAAAACATTGCTAGAAATTAACTTTAAAGCGTGGATTGAAGTTTAGACAGTTCGCTGAAAATAAAATGAAAACAATTATATTTTGGAGGGATAGCTTTGAAACAAATACCTGGTTGAAGTAATCAACTTCATATTTTGTATTATAATACCTTGGCTGTTTGGTACTCACCAGGGCTGTCAACTGATTTTGATGCGAGACAGTATTCATCTTATTTATCTGCGTGCGAACTCGTTTCGCACGCAATTTAGTTGGCATTCTCGTACGAAATATTGCGCAAAATCCATCTTGCATCGTGTGAAACTTGCTTAAGCGGGCGTGCGGCACGAGGCCCCGTACTTGCCTAATCTGAACACAAAGGCGTCGACCGACGTAACAAAAAAAAAAAATTACGGGGTGAATTATGCCGGAGGGACCACGAGTTTGCGATGGAAGGGAGGCATACTCGGGGGGTGCACGATGAAGCTAAATAAAAGGATTCCAGAATATTTGTAAGTCTTTGCAGCTACGCGGTTAGGGTACTAAAGTTTCTTCGCCCCCCCCCCCCCCCGAGTCGCGTGACACGACCTGTCCTGATGGCCGCTACTCTCTGTCTGAAGAGGGAGTAGCGAAGAGGGAGGTAATGGGAACTGGCCACCGGTCACCAAAAAAAAAAAAAAAGAATATCCCTTGACAAACAAGAAATGGAACAGACAACCCTTAGAGAATACATTGTGATTTGCACGATTTGTACTGTAAATTACTTTGACTTAAAAATAACGCAGTAAAAATTATATGGTAATAATTTTATAGTCTTTAAACTTTTGAACAGATTCTTTGCTGACGAGTGAAAAGAAAATACACACATAAAAAATGGGGTGTGGTTGTCTTGAGGACACGGTCGTTTGTTTTGCGTGAATACGTCTACGTTGACGCGCTCGGACGCCTTGATGTTTATTTTACGTTCCCAGCATCGTTCCACTCAATCATATGGGGTTTTATGGGCATCACTGGATTGTTTTTGAGGGGCTCTTTTCAACGGTATACGATTTCTCTATTTCGACTAGACTTTTTGACAAGTATAGGCCGACATTGTGTTAAATTTTCTTAATGCTTTACATTAAACTCATACGATTTCACCATAACCACGCCACACAAATAATTTTATACACGCAATCGATTGATCTTGACACGATCTGTCGATTGAAACCTAAACGAGCGTCGTAGTTTCTCCTAGTCAAAAGTTAACTACGCGAAAGTTATAAGACGTGGCGAAAGAACTCAAAAATCCCCCCCCCCCCCTTTTCCCTCGTGATGTGCGATCTTTCGCAGTCCTCACTCTACGTAACATATGTTTTGATCCTTTGGCAATCGAGTGGTGCAATTTAAATTCGAATGTAGACGATAGATTCGGAACTGCAATGCCAAACTGTATCACCGTATTTTGTTATTATCGAATTTTCTGGATTGCCTTCCACTATGGTTGCAAATTTAAAGACGTATTCGTGTCAAAAAATTTGAAACATATAGAGAACGATTTTGCATTACTAAAGTCTTTTAATTAATATTTAAATTTACGTTAATTTGCCATTGCAATTTTGGCGTGGTACAGTTTGCCTCGAGTGAAAACCTCGATAACGAGTCCTCTGGGCATAAAACCCGACACTCGAGACAGTTCTGTTTTCATGATGCAAAAGACAGAAAATAGTTGTGGTAGGGGGAATTTCCTCTACACAAATACTGAAGGTAACTGGCGGCAATATTTAATTATCATTCTTTAAAGTAAATTATTGAGTGGATGAAGATATTTGGGCGGCTCTTAAAATCGAGATCTTGAGATCTGATGAGGGTGAAGTGAGGTGAATATAGAACAACGCTGGAATGCAAGGGCGGGGAAACGGGAGATCCCCGAGAAAACCCGCCGACCAGCGGCATCGTCCGGCACGATTGCCACACGCGAAAATCCGGGTCAAAGCTGCCGGGAATCGAACCCGGTGCACCTTGCTAGGAGGCGAGTTGTCTAACCACTTAACCACCGCGGCCCTTATCATTCTCATTCTATAAAGTACGCTTCCGATTTCACTATAGAAGTTTTCGTTTACAGAATTCGAATATGTGGGTATATTAGTTTTTGGGGTGAAAATGTTTATGAATCTTCTAGCTATGTTAAATTCGCAGTTCAGTATAAACAATAAAACTATATTGCTGACGTGTAACTATCTTCCATTGAACTAGAACTTTAGCCATAAAGGCAACAGCACATCGGTAGAGGTAAATCATAGATATGAGTGGCAATTCACATGTAAACTTGAATTTTAAGTTAACTTAATACGTAGGGAATCGTCCTTCAGCACAGCCTAAAATTAGCATACCTGTGTAAAGCGCACGTATTTTTTAACAATTATAAACGATAATACCTAAGTAATGAAAAAATTTTATAAAAATTATAACACTGTTTATTTTTATGTCACGCATAAACGACCACAATACTTTCTACAACACCAGAGGTGACGTATGTTACATAAAAAGTTACGGATTGGACTAATATGACATGTAGCTGGCCGGACTTGAAAATTTATGGTCCGGGAAATAATGTTATAACACTCGACCGGTCGAAAATAAGCAAAATGTGCTACGCAGAGACGAGCTTTCAATAGTTTAATTAATGAGCAACAAAACCACGTGACCTTGAAACTGCAATATCGAATATACTGCTCAATTATACTGCTCTAGATGGATACTAAAGTTTTAAATAAAAGCACTTTTCATATGTATGCTGCGTTTATACACCAATGCGCAGAAGGTATATTACAAAAAAAAAAAAAAAAAAAAAACACACATTTTCATACCAGCTCACGAATATAAACTTTGTTTAGGCTGGAAGATTTCCCACTATGGCCTCACATTCATATTTAGCCACGCCCCCTTGGGCGCTTGCCTTGTTTTGCGGAAAGAAAAAAAGTCATGAATGTTGCTTCGAGATCACAAAATAAATGTTTTTCAGTGCAGCGTATTTCCCTCCACTGCGATTTCTCCCGTACATTACTGGACGTTTCCATAGGCTGTTCCCGATTAACTGATCAATTTTGAAATCAACCTTTGAAAAATGGCACTACCCCTACCCACATATATTTGAATGCCCACAATGGCTGCATGCGCTCAACAAAGTTTCTAACGACGAAGGATAAAGTAGTTCCATGTCCTAATATTGAGTTGAAATTGTTAAGTAAACATTTGTGAATATTTAAACTATTACTGTGTTTTACTCCATATAAATGTTAGAAATGAGAGATTTGCAAAATATTTATTTTTCAAAAAAAAAGTCCTCGGTTTAACTTGAGAGACGCGTGATTTAAGTGATCGGGTCTCCGACAACGTTAATTTTACATAATTTGGAAGAATATACAACGTGCATGGAAATAGATCTCGGGTACTGCTTTCGAAAGTTCTCAGTTGACCACGGACGGCCTATACCTTCAAAGCGGATGCGAGAATAAAGGCTCACAGAAGAGATTTCGGTGGACCGCAAGTTAGAGCCACTCATGAGGCAGATGCACTGCTGCACTTTCGTTTCAAACTAACCAATTTGTATGCAGCATCCAAAACAACGGTGCCAGCGCTTCGGCCTTCCGAACCTCCAGTCACGATATTAAATAAACTTGAATTAATTACAAACAGAATAACTAAAACAACGCACAAAACAATAATTGCTACATGAAGAAAAAAAAGAAGTTAAATCAGCATATAGTAGGCGAATTTGATTACGGAAGGCATGTAAGGTGTCAAATTGCGCTTAGAGTAAAAATGCGCTACGTATAAAAATATAGGGATATAGAGAGCATACCAGTCGGGCAATAACAAACAGTTCTAACACTTACGGGCACTGCCTACAGGCTGGCAGCTGAGGAATTTAAATAGGAAATCCCATGTTGAGGAAATTTCGCCTCAGTGAGCAAATTTTAAAGATAGGCTTTCAAACAAAACATATTCTTCACGGGTTTTTTGGAGAAGATCTCATCGAGCGTATATTTTCAATTGAGATAGGCAGTGTGAGTAGAAAGGAAATGGCGATTCGGGTGCAAGGGAATGGGGAGTAGAAGTCAGGCACTGGCCGGCCACCATGTTGTGACATCACCTGCCTGTAATCTTGGATCCATGTGACCTTGAACTTGACCTTTAACCTTGTGTTCGGTGACCTTTGACCCAAAAATAAAAGAATTAACGAAATTAAAAAATAAAATAAATTATTATAAGAAATATTGGAAATATTAATTAAATAGTATTTACATATTATTAAAAATTCCAGTACCCAAAGACCATTTTCCCTAACTATTTCCCTTTTCCCTTAAAAATTTTCCTATATCGATTGAAATTTCCTATTTCATTTAAGTTTCCATTTTTTCCTTAAAATTTCCTTTTTCCCCTAAAAAAAAATTCAAAAAATCGCAAAAAAAAAGTAAGTCAGCAAGAATATTATGTTAGCGACTATTGCCACCACATTGGATGCAGAAGACCTTGACCCAATGCCCTTAAACGACCTTCAAAACAAAAACTTGTGAAAATACATGAAAGTTGGCAAGCGTATTACATTACTGACTATTACTGTCATATTGTATGTAGGTGACCTTGACCCCGTGATCTTAAATGACCTTGAAGACAAAAACTATAGAAAAATTAATAATAGTTAAAGAGCAAATTACATTACTGAATACTACCACAATATTGGGTGCAGATGCCCCTGACATTGTCCCCATGGCCTTGGATGACCTTGGAAATACACTCGAAAAAATGCATAAAATTCAACGAGCATATTACGTTACTGACTACTACAACCATATTGGATCAATGTGACCTTGACAGTGACACAGGTATAAAATATATTCTATACATAATTATGTATATTCCTATCCTATATATACTATTCTATACATAATTATGTATATTCCTATACTACATAATCATATATATTATTCTATGCCTAATAATTTATATTCCTATATTATATATACATATGTATTATTATATACATAACTATATATATATTTCTATCTTATATTATTTATACGATAGTACCTATATGTTTCCTCCTGGAGCGAACAATTATTTGGGCATTCTCAGTGTGCTCCCATAACATGATGATCATTTGTAAATACGAGGGGCTACCTTTTACTTTGACTATGGAGCCAAAACCTGCATCATCGCTAACTGGTTGTCGCCAGTGCCGATTCTGCGATCGAGTTTGCACTTATGTTTAAAATGCTCGTCGGCATGAGAAGTCGGTCTGTACGAAGAGTCCTTTCCACGTGATGACCTATTGAGAAGCATGGTAGTGGCCTGCCATGGTGCGGCATTGTTCAGTACAAAGTCCAAGTTGTACATCGACCAATAGCGAACCGGGGTGGGAGACTGCTGTAGTTCTAATCACTTTTATTGCAACCTGCAAATACAACTTACGCAGGAAGCAATTAAATATACCAAGGAACCTGGATATATATTTATAAAGCGTGGTTATTAAATATAATGTTCAACTTTCAGCTTTTCACTGTAAGAATATATTTATTTATTTAATATATGCGGGAATTTATTTTAACTTGCGACCCACACGCACGCGCTGCACTTAGCACCACAATCAGCACCGCACTTAGCACCGCAATCATTACTGCACTTAGCATCGCAATCAAGGGTCGTTTTGAGTCATTTTAGGTCATTTAGTGTCACCAGGGGTCATATAGAGATCATGTAAGAATCAAGGAGGAGGCGGCGTCATTTAGGAGTCATTTATAAGTCATTTGCAGAGCCAAGTGGGAAACTTTCGCAGCAAAATGGGTCATTTACGGAGCAAAATGGCTTGGTCTTTTGAGGATTTTGTCTGGCAGGAGTCAACGACTGACTCTGGCATGTAATGTCTCAGTGCTTGCACGTGATTGACCCACTGAAATCACGTGGTAACTCCGTGATTGGTTGATCGTTTTCCGCACAGTGTATTAATGGTGTAATATGATTGGTTCAAAGTCAATGTGACTTCATAGGGCTTGCATAGGTGTATACTATAAGCAGTAGGGAGGTCAGATAAGAGGCTTATTTTGACAACGGCTGTAGTGATAGGTACCTCGTCTCGTCTAGCTTCTGAGATTTGCATCTAAGTCTTTTTCTGCATCTGCGATGTCTTCGGACACTCCAGAACTAATGATAGCTATGGCAGTGCGATCAACTTCTTCAGCTGTTACGCCTTCGGAATCTTCAATGGAGCCATCGAACATTTCGGCCGAGGTACCTGCAACACCATTTCCGACATTACTTACATCTTAGTTCCAGCATCAACATCTCCAACAGGTCCATCCGAGTCTTTGCCTGAACCACCACGTCGTTATCAGAGTTGCTTCTGTGAAAAGATCTTCAGCGAATGCTGCCATGCTCGGCAGCATGAGAGAATGGCCTGTATGAAGAGTCCTTTTCGCGCGATTAGGCATTACGACAATGGCCACATGGAGATCTATAAGGATTCGCCAACTGGGAGCCAGCATGTGATGTCAATACCTCCTGCTACATCGATGGGTACTGTTTCCGCAGACGATTATGACGAGACAGTTAATGCTAATGATGGACAGAGTACAGCACAGTCGGTTTGTGCAGAATGTACACTTGCAAGACATTCGCATGAAGTCGACAAACTTCAAAATAAACGGTCGTCGGCACTAAATACTGATAGCGACCATAAGTCTCCTACAAAGGAAAGTAAACTTGGTATTGATGATAAAGGAGGAAGTGAAGATGATCATGAAGACAGCATTGACGATAATGACTATGGTGAATGTGTTGACAGTGAAGACGATGATGATTCCTTCGAAGTTTCCACATGTTACACCAATGCTTTTCCTTCGAAAAGTGATGCGAAAAAGGCAGGAGATGCCTGGAACATCGACTACATGTTACCAGAAGATGCCAACGAATTTGTAGACAGATTTGGAATTTTGATCGCTATGAAAAGACGTGGGGCCTACTCGGACATGGAAGAGGTGGTTTCGGTCATCACAGCGTTGAAGGCATGAGGCTATATCAGATGAGACTTTTTGGCTACTATACAATCCTTGATCTGCAAACATCTGAGAAATGCAAAGATCGAATGTATAAAATAATTATAAAGATAGAATTATTATATTAAATAAAAAGATTAAGTTTCTCTATAAATAATAATGTGTATTGGTTTTCTTTTATGGTCTCTTATATTTCTTTGAAAGACTTATTAATTCATAGTGTACACAATCGATTGCGAAAGTCTGTTTTAAATAAAATTTATGTGAACACCTGCAGTAAACGGTCTATAGTATTATTTTCTTTAATGCATTTACGATAAAAAAAAAACTATCAGTTTTTATAACAGTATGTATATTTAAAAAATACAAAAATACTCATGTTGAGCCAAGATGGCAGTAGTTGTCAGTTACATAATACACTTGGTGAATTTTAAGAATTTTTTCTCGAGTTTTTGTTTTAAAGGTCATTCCAGGTCTAGGGGTCAATGTCACATTGATCCTATATGGAGGTAATATAATATGACTGTTAACATTTATGAATTTTTCTCGAGTTTTTGTTTTCAAGGTCATTCAATGTTATTGGGTCAAGTTCAAGGTCACCTGCATCAGATATAATGGTAGTAGTCAGTAATGTAATATACTTGTTGAATTTTATGCATTTTTTGTAGATTTTGTTTTCAAGGTTATGGGGTCAAGATCAAGATCGCTTGCATCTAATATGGTGGTTGTAGTCTGTAACATAATATGCTTGCTGAATTTTGAATATTTTTTGGGATTTTTTTCGAATTTTTTTAGGGAAAAGACATATTAAGGGAAAATGAGAAATTTTTAAGGGAAAAGAGATATTGTTAGAGGAAATGGTCATTGGGGCCTACAAGTTTTAAATTTTTCGGAGAATTTTTAAATAGCATTATATAATATTTTTTAAATAATTTTTTAATTTTTTTTGTAATTGTTATAAATGTTTATTTTAATTTTTAAAATTTTTAATTTGTTAGATTTTTGGGGTTTTGGGGTCAAAGGTTGCCAGAGTAAAGTTCAAAGGTCAAGGTCAAAGTTACATGGATCTAAGATGGCAGACGGGTGACGTCACAATATGACGACTGGCTGACACCTGGCTCCTACTCCCCATTCATTTGCGCCGGAATCGCTATTTCCCTTCTACTAGTCTGTACTTTTTTGTAAAACATGACTTTGAAAAATTCCTTGTAAACATGTTATGCGTTTTATGGAAACATCTCCACTGTAGGAAACTTCTCCTAAGAAATTCGTGAATAATACATTTCGTTTGAAACTCTTATCTTTAAAATTAATGCACCACGATGAAACTTCCTTAACGTGGGATTTACTAGTTCAATTGCGCAGCTGCCAGCCGGTAGAAAGCACACTTAATGTTTTTCCCCTCTCGTAAGATTGAAAACCACGTAAACATGCCGTATTAATAATTCCAGTGGTAAATTACTGTACTTGCTTTCGGGAAAATGCGGGTTCGGTTCACTGCGATCCTGATTTCGGTTTCCCGTGGGTTTACGAAATCGCCCCAGACGAATGCTCGGGTCGTTCCTTACTATAGGTCATGCCACACTTCTTTCCCGTCTCAGCTTCTCTGGGCAAATTGTTACGTCCGTAATGACCTCGTTATCGACGAGATGTTAAGCCCTAACTGCATATCGTGTATACTCACCAAGTTCTTGCTGTACGGAAAGTTACAGTTAATATAAGGAAATGCTCTCCGAAGTGACAGAAACGAGTTTCGTGCATGCTGTTGCGAAAGCATCCCACTATGCACGCTGTGTAGACAATAGAGCTGGAAAGCAGGCCACAAGAAGATTTATAAAACACAGATTCAAAACAGCGAGCCCCTTCTGCAATCAGTAAACTAACCAAGAAACGCGCGAGGTTAATCAGAAAATGTGGGTACGGCGAACCTCGTGAAATTCCTTGAAAATACTAACAAACTGCTGAGAAACTCCGCCCTCGGTGCACAGTGGGAACCAATAGAAAGACATGTTGCAAACGAGCACGCGTGGTGGGGCAAGAAGTGTGAAGGCAGCCACGGAACTATCCAGAGGTGCAGTCGGCGACAGGTCACCGGAGCAGCCAGCTGGGGATCCTGTACCAGGAGGTTCGGGGCGGCGAGTCCTGGAACGAGTACAATGGTGAGTGCAGTTCCTTTCATGTTTCTCTCAGTTTCCTAACTTTACCTAAGAACCTTCTCCTCCTATCCATAGTTGGCCAGTCAATCAATACAATACTATTGTAATTCCACCTTATTATTCAGTAAAGTAACTTAATACAATTTAACTTAACTATTCCTCTTATTTAATATCACCCTTCCTATCTCCATTTTTCCTAATAGTTTATGAGCTTGATGTCAAGTCAACTTATAACAATACGAAACATTGAATCCCTGCGTACTCGCTGTAGATTCATGTTTCGGGAACGAACGAAGGCTAGGCTACATGAAGGCATTCTTCGTCGCTGGAACCAGAAAATTATGCATTCAGACTCCTTGCAGTGTGGAATTCTCGACATTCAGTGGAAATCAAAATGAATTAGTGAAATTCATCCACTGTGTGAATTAGTTATCTGGCACTGATCACAAGTTGTTCAATTGTCACTGTTTTCACTGATTTGGCTCAATTCTCAGTGATTCAAGTTTGGAGTGTGGTTTCTGAGACAGCTACAACGTTCTTGCCATTTCAACTTGTGTCATAGAAAACGAAAAGTGCCACAAGTCATCTTAGGTAATAATGAATAACACTAGAAACATTCGAACACTAATAAAAACTGGAAAATTTACATTCGTTATTTCAATTGTAGATAATAGGTTTGTGCTGCATATTGTCAAGAGCATGGCATGCGGGTGATAATATCTCTGTTGTATTTTGCAATAGTCTCGGTTCGACCCTTCTTGACTTGTGATTATATTCCATTCCTATACAAAATAGTGTAACCTTTTAAATTTTGTTTTAACACATTGGTAAAAGCCTGAAACAATTGTTTTATGTAATCTATGTTTATAAACCGGAAATGCAGACGAAATAACAAGCAATTAAAGACAGTTTCCCAAATGTGTGGAAACTTCTGTGAAATTTACGGGAAAAGCTTTAGTGAAGTAAACATAGTGTCTGTAATTTTAGGAATATTCAGTAATTATTATTTTACAAGTGCTATTCGCTATTTAAAGGGATTTTTTCATTGCTTGGACTTGCGATTGTCACACTGTTCACATAAATAGTGTTCTGAAATGTCAGAGCATTTCTTCCGGCTTAGTTTTAAACAAATTATATTTTCCATTCGCTTAAATTCCTTTTTCTTCTGCAAAACCGCACCTCTGTTGCAAAACCAAACGAAAAAACTCAACGTCTACTCCAAAATATGATTACGAAATTTTGGCAGGATTAAGGTAATTCATGATCCAATATTGGGACGTACGCATAAGACTTATATCAGACTATGATATGCTTTGCACTCTAGTAATGGACTGCAGCAGTTGGCATTATTGCTACCTCTTTGCACTTTTTTAATGGACTGCAACAGTTGGCATTACTGCTTCTTCTTTGCGTAATAAAGGAGAAAATTTTGTGAGGTATGGAGTCTTATTAGCAGGAAATATTTGAGTAAATAGTTATGATTTAGTTTATTTTTACGAACAATTGTCGATAGTTTATCTGTGCATTATACATTTTGTAATTATTGGCGTATTTTTGGCAGTATTTTTAGTCTCGGCCACGATACGCAACTGCACACGGATATCCAAGAGAATGGAATGCAGTGGAATGGTAGACAAGGAGCAGATGCAAGATTTCGGATAGGAAAAAATAACCCGCTTATTCCTTACTGATGAATGAATTTACTTTCCCCATAATATTGCAAACAGAATATAGCTCCCTCTTCGAATACGTTTAAAATCACATTTACTATCAAAATGGAGAGGTGATTAGTGACCCACCTCAAAGCTATTGCCAACGTATTTATAGTCTTGCAATGAAGATTATTTTACAGTACCACTTGTGTCAGATGAACTAAAGAGAACTTTACTTTACAACGCATAATAGAGGATTTAAGATGGCTGTCGGCCAAAATGGGAGATGTCCAGTTTCAGCACGAATTTCAAGGTATACTGGGCACATTGTAATTCCCTTGTACTGAAGAATGTTGTGCTTTACAGGATATTAGAAAGTAGTTATGGGTACCAGACGTTCTTATAATTGGTCCTTCAATAATGCGGGTCCCGGAAGTCTTAAACGAACTCCCTAATACTGCGACCAGTGGTCACTTTTCTGTTAATATGATCCTCGACAGAGTTCGGTTGATATTCTACTGGCTCAATTATCGGGAGAATGCTGAGAAGTGGTAATATGCGATACCTGCATCGCGAGATAAAAAACAAGGGCAAGGGGAAAAGGCCGCCTCCTGAAATAAAATGTTGGAGCTCCATTCGAGAGGATGGCATTAGATATTTTGGATCCCTGCCTCAGAGAAAGGTAATCGGTTTACACTGGTGGCCCAGGGTTATTTCACGAATTAGCCTGATGTCATTCCCCTTCCAAACGAAGTGGCACAGATTGTGGCCGATGCACTCGTACAGCATGACTTCTCGGAGTTTTGGGAAACGCTATAACTCCATTCGGATCAGGGGCGAAATTTTGAATCTCTTGTGTTCCGAGATGTAACAAAGATTCTGAGGATGAAGTATACGAGGACTGAGGTCTTAAATCATCAGTCCGATGGTATGGTCGAAAGGGTTAACCGCACTCTCGTGCAGTACCTGACGATATATTGGTGGTAGACAATCAAAAGGACTGTGGTTTAAAGGTGCCATTGTTCCTCATTCCTTACTCCTCGGAAGTCCCCGAGTCTACAAGAGTAATGCCATCAATTATGCTGCTTGGATGAGACCTACTCCTTCCTAGTGACTTGATATTTGGGCGACCGATAGAAGAGGGAGCTGTTGCCCCAGTGAATGCTATCGAAATATGTTGCAGACTAGTCGGCATTCATGATATTACTCGACATCACATCAGAATAAATAGTGACAGCATGAAGAGACAGTATGAAAGGAGAATATCGGGCGAAGTGTTTCAAGGACAACTGGTGTGAATACACAAACCCACAGTGACGAAAAGGGTACTGCCAGAAGCTACAGAGATGTTGGTGTGGCCCCTAGCGAATTCTGAATAAGATCAATGACATTACAATTCAGATTTCTTGACAAAGCTCTCGCGTGAAGCTTTACCCATATCGATTGACTGGCACCCTGCAAAGGTCTGGATGTTGCAGTGTATTTTCGAGACGAACAGACTTGTAGAGATAGCAGTGTTGCGAGTCTTTGGTCTTCATAACCTCTCCTCGGGATTGCCGGACAGTTCTCCAAGGGAATTCTAGGTAACTAGAGAAGGTCAGGGTCAGGCAGAGTTACAAAGCGAGGCGCGAGATTGTTAATACGTGCCACGTTGACTAATGTTACTCTCGTTGGTCTTTAATTGATTGAATGACTTGGGTAATCGTTGCGAGAATTTTTTTATCCATCTCCCCGTTCGACGAGACTCGAGGTACAAGGAACCTTCTGGGCCAGGTGAGATCAGCTCCATAATCCATTGCGGGTCTCTGTGTTGAGAGTATGGAATCTAATACGGCTGTTAGCCCCATGTATGTGAAATTATCTAAAGGACGGGTGGTGCAGTGACGAGCGAGTGTTGTCAGCGAACATCGGGAGAGTAGGGAATCAGACTTGCCGGATTGACTGCGGGACTTGATGCAAGACATTTGGAATGAGATGAATGTACGGCACTGGGAATAATTGCGGATTAAGTGTCTCAACCTAAGTTTAAAAGAGTGACATGGAATTTAAATATTTTTAAGATTTATATTAAATATTGCGCACACTGATAAGAATATTATGTAGTAATATTAAAAGTAGGTATTTTAATGTCGTAAATAAAAGATTTGTGTATTTTTATCACACTATAAATAACAAAGAAATTAATTTAGTTTTTTTTATTTTTTATCCAGACACTCATCACTCAAGCCCCAGGCAACATATAACAATACATTTAGTTGAATTTCCATTTAATTACAGTGACATTCAAATAGGACAACATAAGGGATACACTGTCGTTTCCAAACTTATTGAATTCTGATTAAGTATACTTTTGCAATTTCATATCAAAACATAGATGCAAGCAAACGAAAGTAAATATTGATAACCAATTATGGCCCTGCTTTGTACAAATGTAATCGTTATTTACTTTACCACACAACTGAAAAAAATAATTATGTTATTTATTCATAACTAAATTTTATTTTCTAAAGGGAAATCCGAATTTGTATAGGTTATTCACGGTAAAGAGAGCACTTTTGAAAACCCTCGCATCTGGAATAACAGTCAATAAATACACTTTATTTTAATCTTAGACGTAAACTTCCGTGTACGGTGAAATATATGCACTATAAGAAATAACTGAAGTAAAAAATTAACTAGATGCCACGCAAGTTCTCACTTTACCGTTAACAGCCTATAATTTAATTTTTCGTTAAATAATTGACACCCACCATTTTTTTTTAAATCAAATTATCGTCAGCCCAGCTTAAGTTCCTTGATGACATGTTTTTTTTATATTCATCCCGTAAGTAAAGCTGATAAACATCGCGTGTGACTGCTAGACTTAGCCCCTTCTCTTACAAACCACACAAGTAAAAAATCGTAATTTTTACAGTGTTTTGTTTCTAAGAAATTAATTTTTATATATGTAGTCGCGCGTATTGGCATCACTGCGCTATTTACTTGCTGATAATGAGAAATAATTATATTTCGCAGAACGTGAATGTGATTTATATTTCTGTAGGTAAACTTTGGTTTCCACTGTCAATATCAGTCTTGGACTGCTTATTGCAAGTCTGATCAGACGGAGTATCAGAAATAATTAAGTCGTGGATCATGCCTCTTGCTTTAATCTAGTCAGGATCAGCTTCTAGTGAAAGTTTTGCCTTTAAGATATTCTCAGAAGTGTATTTTTCTTAGCTTGAGAATAACTAGAGCGAATATTATCATGTTTTATTTCGAGCACAATTTTATTTACGATCGTACAGTACATCTTTGCATGTAATGTTTTATTATGTCAAAGTCCTGTATTTGTGCGCTACTCTACTGTAGGCCAAATGAATGCAGCTTGCACATACAGTTAATACGGTGTATGAAAGAGACAGGAAACTTGTCCTTATTACAAACTTGTTTTCTTCTCCTCAATAAACCTGAAATATCTCCCGTGTATGAGATCTCTTCAAGACTCCCGCCTAGGCAAGGGTTTACTAGCGTGAGGAAGGTCTATATTTGAAAGCTTATCGAAAGTCAACTCGCCTTTATGGGTTAGCGGCGCACTCACGAATTCAAGTCACAATCGTAAATATTTTACTAGGGAAAAACTATTATCAAAGTTTAATGTAAGTCTTGTGTATTTTTCGCGAGATGAAAATACATGAAAGTTTCTTATGTATTCGACACTTAATTAACATATTTTAACATATACGAAGTGCTAGTAATGGCCGGGGATAATTCTTATCGACCTATAATATGAAAACATCAAACCATAATTACAGGAAGTCCACATTGCTGAGACAGGTTTTCTGTGTATCAAAATTTTCCATTTCGTTTCATTTCCTTTCTTATATTGTGCGTTTTTAACTAAATGTCACTGATAACAACTTTCATCTGATACGTTTTTAATACAAGGGTGTGAAGTTTTTACCCTCTTCTGCCAATGAAATTAAAATGTAAACGCAAGTACAAATCATGCACTGGCTAGTTGATTGTAACGAGTGGAAGTTCGAAAAGTGTCGGTTTATTTCTCAGAATTTTGTTGAACTTTGCCCTAAACCTGCAACTGTTAGAAATTTATATTAATAAAATTAATCAGCATATCGTAAAGGTGAAATGTGATTAAAGAAATATAATCGTGAAAAAAAACCAGCAACAAAATAAAGTTTGCGCTAAACTCTTACACTGCTGGCCATTACAATTGCAACACCAAGAAGGTCGCGCTTGTGGGACCCACCACTTGGGGAATGCATATCTAGAGCAGGGTAGGTAAATTACGTGGTGGGTTGTTCAGCCGAGTGGAACGGCGCACGCACTAATAGCGACACTGATAACAGTTTATACGGGCGACACTAACGCGCACGCCTAGTGCCTCTTCGCTCCTACGCGCAGGCGTGTAGTGTCTCCGTCCTAACGCTGTACTGTGCAAATTAGATCTGCGACAGTGGAGTTTACACAAGCGATGAAAGCCCACAGATAAAACTACGCCCGTATATTTGTACTTTTGTCCTGCAACTTAAAACTACTTAGGCAAGCGTTAAAAATGCGATATTTGGCCATTTTCACGATTTTTTTTTTTCTCCGAGACTACAATTAATATGACAAAAGTAAAAAAAAAAAAAGAAATATGTTGACTACAGTTTTTATCTTGTCTAACAAAAAGTCGTATTTCCAGAATATTTATTCACCGAGATACGCGTATTCGCACTATTTCACAAATTTACAAAAAATGCAGGGGTCCATCCCACTCTTAACTGTTGTAAAGCGATGGCCTATCGGGATTGTGGATCACCCTACCGCGGATGATGATTGGTTAGCCGTAGGACATCCATGTCCACAACGGATGAACGTTGGGCACGCGTCGAAGCAGCCTGGACGTAGATACTCGACGGACATCCACAGTATCTTACTCTGTCGCGTAGCAGCGGTTATTGGCGCTGTGACGAGGCCACACGGTATTAATACTACAGTGTTCTGTACGTCATACCGAGAAACAAGAGTGATAATACCGTATGTGTATGTTGAGTATTCTGTCGAAGCAGCCTGGACGTAGATACTCCAGACGGACATCCACAGTATCTTACTCTGTCGCGTCACGTAGCAGCGGTTATTGGCGCCTGTGACGAGGCCACACGGTACTTATACTACAGTGTTCTGTACGTCATACCGAGAAACAAGAGTGATAATACCGTATGTGTATGTTGAATATTCTGTCGAATGCAGCCTGGGCGTAGATACTCCAGACGGACATCCACAGTATCTTACTCTGTCGCGTCGCGTAGCAGCGGTTATTGGCGCCTGTGACGAGGCCACACGGTACTTATACTACTGTGTTCTGTACGTCATACCGAGAAACAAGAGTGATAATGCCGTATGTGTATGTTGAGTATTCTGTCGAAGCAGCCTGGACGTAGATACTCCAGACGGACATCCACAGTATCTTACTCTGTCGCGTAGCAGCGGTTATTGGCGCTGTGACGAGGCCACACGGTATTAATACTACAGTGTTCTGTACGTCATACCGAGAAACAAGAGTGATAATACCGTATGTGTATGTTGAGTATTCTGTCGAATGCAGCCTGGGCGTAGATACTCCAGACGGACATCCACAGTATCTTACTCTGTCGCGTCGCGTAGCAGCGGTTATTGGCGCCTGTGACGAGGCCACACGGTACTTATACTACTGTGTTCTGTACGTCATACCGAGAAACAAGAGTGATAATACCGTATGTGTATGTTGAGTATTCTGTCGAATGCAGCCTGGACGTAGATACTCCAGACGGACATCAACAGTATCTTACTCTAACTGTCGCGTCGCGTAGCAGCTGTTATTGGCGCCTGTGACGAGGCCACACGGTACTTATACTACTGTGTTCTGTACGTCATACCGAGAAACAAGAGTGATAATTCCGTATGTGTATGTTGAGTATTCTGTCGAATGCATCTGGATATGATAGCGCACGTCTTTTTTGGTGTTGTAAATTTAATGGCCAGCAGTGAATATTGCGTATCTAAATTCAAGTAATACAGACGAAAATCTAACAAAATAAAAATTTAAACTGAAAATAATATTCAAAAAACTAAATCAAAGAAAAAATGTATAGATCAGAAACCCAATTCTAACTACCTTGGTGCTTGAGTGCATAAGTCCAATATACACATGCCAAAATAAAATTAACAAGTAACAAAAAGTTACTGATACAACTAATCAGCCTGCTTTCCTCAACATGGGCGCAATTATTTTTTAAATAATTTATTAACAGCTGAGTTAGTAGGAAGGTTGACTTCTATTTGAAAGCAATAACATTATAAATAAAATCAGAAACTTATGTATCAGTAGTGAGGCAATTACAAATACTCGAATGCCTTATCCAGGACTTGAACCCTGGAAACCTCGTACTATAAGCTATAGTGCAATTCACTGCAATACGGAGGTCGGATTCCGAGCATCAACTTCCAGTTTATTTGGGCTGAAGTTTCGAATTATAGGGTTTTCTAACCTAAAATATTTACAAGGCCTTCATTTTAAGAATAAGTGACTAGGTTTCATAAAACATGGCTTACCGTAACGCCACTTGTGTGAAGAATTTGATGGAAATCGATTGTTTGGTCACTGAGATATGACATAAAAAACTTACTTATCTTATTTGATGCTATTGTAAAAAACTGCCATAAAAAAGACTCTATATATGATGCTTCTAATGTATACTGTCTACATACCAATTTTGGTTGGATTTGGTTTAATTGTTAATATATGTCAAATTTACATAAACGGTTTACGTAGCTGCCATTTTGAACATCGTTGTCTAAACCATTTAAATCATGAAGTTTTACCTAAACCATGTAAATTATGACATTTTACATGGCCTCCTGTAGCATTTATGGTGTACACAATTTGGTACAAATGTATTTGGAATGTACCAGTGTAACATTTGGTGGGAATCGGTTGATTGGTCCTAGAAGCAGGGCATGAAAATCTCCATAATTTTCATGTGGCAATTTTTATGAATGGAGGACAGCAAAAGTCCCGTCTTCGCCAAATTTTTAATAATGGGTTGATTGTATCTGGAGATACAATATCTCAACAATAATAGATCTTACAAATCTGGAAGAATCTGTCAAATGTTTACCGAGCTATGACAAAAAAAAAATATTTACTTGCATAGCACCATCTTACAAAATGGCGGACAAGAAAAGGTCTCTGTACAAACAGTTGATTGTTATAATATCTACTGCAAACATACAAAGTAAATATATATAAATAAATATAAATATATAAAAAGAAACTTAGCCTATGATAAAATGTGTTTAGATATATATAAAGAATATGTACATTAGCAATTAAGTAAAAAGTAAAAGGTACTAAAAAAGTAATTATAATTTTCAGTGCGGCCGAGAGAAATTGTAGCCATTTGCGTGCAACACCATGTCCACAACAGTGACGTCACCGGGTAACAAAACATTTAATATTGCATTCCCGGCCGGGCCAAACAAACACGTTGCACGAAACTTGGGATTACAAACAAAATAAATTATAAACTAATATAACAATGTACACACGCGCAAACATGGCTTAATTGACAAAAAAAAATTGAGCAGAATACAAAGTAACTATTAGATCTATAGGTGTTTTAGCAAGCCGGCGATCGGTGAATAAAATAACACAATAATTATTTTAAAATGTAAAGTAAACAGTCATCTTATGATGTATTATAAAATGAAGCGGTACCGCAAATTGAAAAAGTGATAAAAATCAAATTATACTTAATATCATTGTTTACACAAAAAAAAATGTTTATTTGAATAGGGTATAGCAAATTATTGTTTGTGCATAATTGTTGATGCAATAGGAAAGATTTATAATGTAAATACCGTAACAGAATATCTTGAATTATGTAACACTGTCACAGAAGACACATGGCTATAGTTCAAAATATTATCAGTATTGTCGCTTAACATAGAAATGATACAAAACAAGGCTACCAATGCCTATATAGTATACTTATTTTTTATTTTTTCACTAATTATGACGAAAAAAAGATTTATATTATGTTCAGACTGGAGATACACGTGTAATCTTGTAGTGTTATGCAAACAAATGGGGTTTATATTATTCATATCGTAGGAAGTTAAATTAAGGATTCCTCTCAATCTTTCCTTACGTATTGAAACGTAATTTGCTATTAAAATTGTGACATCGAATTTTTTTTTATATTTTTTATAACTGTTAATATAGACGTAATATACTATGTTTCTCTACTAACTTCACCCACATCCAGCTATAATATAGTGGTCATATAGATTCTAAGAGTTAAATGTAGTAAACAAATCATATTTTGTTACATGTTGTTTGTTGTGCATTGTTATGGTTCTAAAATGTAATTTCTCTTCCAGCACACATTTATAGGGGTATGAACACTATTATAATGGGGAGAGCGATTTAATGTAATTTAATTTTGCATTACACTATGCAATTGTTATTTAAAAACGAAACATTTAAATGTAAATTAACTCTTTAACTTTTGCAATTTTACTAGTAATTCGCACTTTTAAGCCACATATAACATAGGAAATTTCAAACCTCAAGAAAGGCTGACTGGACAGTCCGCGCATCGTGTGGCGCAGCCTCGATTCGCGAACAAGACACTTCGTGCGCCTCTTGCGAAAGCGAAGTTCAAGGTCATCCGCTGTGAGTTCTCAGCACACGTGGCGAGCTGCCCTTCCACGCCACGACGCCAGCAGCAGTTCCGCTTACATTTTTTTCTCTGATTTCACAGCTCTCCCGTCAAACTTTAAATTATCCTATCCGTAGCGAGGACGAATGCACCCAGACCATTTTCCTACTGCCAGAAGAAGATGCAGTGACCCATCAAACGTCCGCGGCAAATTAATTCAAAATATCACCGTCCAGTATGCGCATGAGGACACAGCGCCTATCAGTGGAGGAGTGTATTGTTACGAGCAGTAACAGGCATGCTAGCCTGATTGCGGTAGCACAGACATGTTACGAAGAAGTGGAGCGAAGCCTTGAGCGCTTCTAAACTAACCCCGCCAGGCAGGCCGAGTGCACCAGATATCACGGCTGGAAACCCGGCCAGGCAGGCCGAGTGCACCAGATATCACGGCTGGAAACCCGGCCAGGCAGGCCGAGTGCACCAGATATCACGGCTGGAAACCCGGCGAAAGAGGTCTTTGTCGTCGAGACACTACGCCAGCAAGACGTCCAGAGATGGGGGCGTGCCGTCCGCCGAGATGCGTCTAGTCTTCGGCCTACGGCATCGTGGACAATGTGAAGTCAGACCATAGTAACGTAGTCAGAGTGGCCTTTTATATAAGCAAGTAATTTAGCAACGAATAACATTAATAGCTAACACAATGTAACCAAGTAAGCTTAACGAGAGCTCCTCCGATTTAACGAGTAACTAACATTCTGTAACGAGTTGTAAAACAAATTGTAACGAGATGTAATTTGATAGTGATTGAAATACAAAGACGATAGTGAATATATTTGAGTTCACCATTGAGTACGCCTAATCCCAAGACATACGTTTAATATAAAAAATATATATAGTCACATTAAAGTCACATTCTTTTAGAAACGTAACAACAAGCACACAATTCACACCATTTTATTACACTGTGTGGAGGCTACACAAACTTCCCGTACCATAGCAAACAAATACTCCCAGAGAGGCGACAGCTGGTGAGAAAAACTAATTCAGAGACAGAAAAAACTCGAGTAAATTTAATCCAAGACCAACTAAAACAAAAAATATTGTTGACATGAAATACCAACCCAATAAGACAAAGATAGGTGACTGGGTTCTGATTAAAAATAGAGCACGCAGCAATGCTTTGACTTTTAAATATAAGGAACCTTATCTTATCCTGTTACTGACGCCATAGGAACTTCCACACTACAAATCCAAACAAAGAAACACGGCGAGCAGAAATACGACACTGTCAACACTGGAAATGCAAAAATCGCCCATGTACGAAACTGATTTCGAAAAGTAATGTTGCAGGTAACAGAGGGCAGATATGGCGCCGTAAGAATAGCGACCGTCGTCTGTTTTACAGTTGGGGTGTTCAATCAGCTTTGCATCACACCACACACGTGCAGGTCTCTAGAGGAAGAGCGCCGCAAGTACATTCTATTGTCAAGAGACAGTACGGCTCACTTACACAATACCCATTCAAGAACCCACCACACCGCAAGCTCTTCACACTTGGCTGCACAAAAATTGATTTCGAAAAGTAATGCTGCAGGTAACAGAGGGCAGATATGGCGCCGTAATAATAGCGATCGTCGTCTGTTTTACAGTAGGGTGTTCAATCAGCTTTGCATCACACCGCACACGTGCAGGTCTCTAGAGGAGGAGCGCCGCAAGTGCATTCTATTGTCAAGAGACAGTACCGCTCACTTACACAATACCCATTCAAGAACCCACCACACTGCAAGCTCTTCACACTCGACTGCACAAAAATTTGCGAAACCAACGCATCAACAACACGTCCAAATGCTAAGGCTATTCATAGATACATCAAAGTTGTCGATGACAGTGTCGTTAAACTATTTCTTAACGAAATTACTATACGAACTGAGCAAAAGAGGCGTCCGAGTTGCAGGCGACGTTGTCAACTGGTGCTGCGATCTTCTCACAGACAAGTATTTGTAACTCGACTAATTGAATTGGCGAATAGGTTCACGTCATCTCGCCGCGACGTTAACATTACCACTCGAGATGTAGCACAGGTTCGAACGCAGGTAGAAAACAAAATTAATAACCTGGCGCAGGCAGTTAATGCCATCTCAAACACGTTAACCGCGCCAAGAAAATCTACCGAGCAGATAGAGCCAGCCGCATTTAATGAATGCTACAACAGCTCATTACTACTATCTTACTACACATTATAAATAACACTATTAATGAACAGCAGATACTAACGTGTATCTCGCTCTGCCAACAAAATAACTTGCCTATGCAAGCGATAACACGCTAACAGCTGACACAGGATCTCGTTACGCCATTTCGAGCACGGAAATAATGATTAAGATACGTATACCGCTGAAAGTCGCTAATAGCGAGTAGTCTATATTTGAAACTCTTAGTATTCCCTACTCATTTCAAAATGAGACGTGCACAATTGACGTACCCAACGCGCTGATAGCGATCGTACATAAGTCACAGTAAGTCAAACAAATACTAGCAACTCCAGAGAATAAAGAAAATGTGAGAGAGATCCTGCTAATGGTCAGGGTCTTATTTCCACTAAGTGATAAGGGTGATTTTGATGGTACTAGATTCCCAAGGAAAGCATTGCTAGTGACAATCACGGTTGCCTGCGAGCATCATCGCCCTAGATGACTTTCAAAAATTGGTCAACTGCCCCTTTAGTGATGCAATTTCCTCTGGGAGTTCTGTTTCTTCTACATTTCGTGACTGGTTATTGGAACTTACTGGTATCTTATTGTTCCTAGCTCAACAGTTTTCAGATTTGCTAAGAGTTTCTTAAGAATATGATTTTGTAATGTTACAAGCTTGCTGCAGGTAGGAGAAGTGGCATTTTCCTAAGGTTGATTTCAAAAGTGCTCACTTTATCGTGAACAGTCTTAATTGCACAGTACTTCAGTCGTCTCTGTTGCATATTCAATGTGGAAACGAACAAATACGGCAGTTCCACTCTCTGCATCAGCGTTGCCAGCAAGCCTCTACGCGAAGCTTCGCCTATGCACAGCTGAGTGATCGATAAAATAAATCGATACATCGAATAGCATCGGACTCTGCATTTCCAACGCAAAAGTGGGGCGTTTCTCAGGAATCACTGAGCTTGCATCGCACGCGTGGGAATATTTTGGGTGGAAAAAAAACTGCGTGTTGTGGGTTTCGGTATTCTATACGCGTAACAGTTTCTGCTTAATTATTCATTTACGTTGGCTAATGTCTTTACTGCTATATAGCTGGCCTTTCTCGCATTCCGGCATGACAAAAGTAATCTACCGTAGTTCGTTTTCAGATGTTAAGAAATAAAACAGGATATTCATGATTGTGTTCTAAATTATGAAAATCAGACAAAGGCTTCAAAAAAACGCAGTACAAATAACTATTAAATTTTGAACGATAACTCAGCCATCCCTACCTATCAGGGGTTGTACAAATAGCTTTATTTTAAGGTAATTTTATCAACGTATTATTTGTACGGACGGGCGAAAGGGGACCTAGCTTACCAATAAAACAAACCCGTATTAACGCATACAAAGCGTCACCTATAGCGATGTCTTTCTCGATATTCATATCCAGAATCCTCGCATTATGAGCTGGTAAAGTTATGGCGTTGGGCGCCATTTCGGTCAAAATGGTTTCAACGCGTCATTGTCCAAGAAAACCTTTTACGAGAATTCCATTGTACTTGGGAGACCTCCTTGGCGTTTGAGGTTTCGGGTTAGAATCTAGAATAGTCCGTCGATATGTGTTGTAGTTTTTCCTATTAAAATCTGAAGACAATATGATTTATCAGCAATCTGAGAGGTGGAAGGGAAGTTATGTAACTTTAGTTAAATTGTAAACTTACAGGAGCTCCGAACTGGTTACTGGTAGCGATTCCATTTTAAAAACTTCTTTGTAGATCTAATTCTTAATTAGTTATATGGCTGTGACTAGTGAAGAGTGGAGAGATTTGGACGGCTCTTAACGCTGAGGTCTTGAGAGCCGACGCGGTTGAAGTGAGGCGAGTATGGAGCAGCGCCGTAATGAAAAGTCGGGGTAAACGGGAGAACCCCGAGAAAATCCGCTGACCAGCGGCATTGTCCGACATGATTCCCACTTGCGAAAATCCGTAGTGAACCGGCCGGGGATTGAAAAAAGGGGGGGACGTAGGAGCAGAGCTCCATTCTCTCGTCCGCCGGGAAACGAAGGCCTGGGTGTCCAGAAGGGGTACTTCGATGTCCTGGACGATGCTTAGGTTGGAGCAGAACAGTGGGCGAAGGGAAAACAATATAATAAGAACAAAATATAATAGTATTGATAGGGAGGGGGCTGGAGACCTTCGGGTTCGTGGGCGGGGCCATTCGACCGTTGGGTGCCATGACGGACCGGCCGAAAGGCTAGTTAGCTGTGTGCGGGCCCGACGGCGTCTGGTCGCGCGGGTGGATTCGTGGGAATCCAGGTCCCTGGTCTGTTCCGACGTGGACGGCGAAGTGGGGGGCGGCCGAAAGGATACCCGTCGGGGAGCTGTCTAGGTCGGGGGGCAGAATAGCTCACCACCTTCCTAGGAAGTGTGAATGTTGCGTTTGAATAAAAATAGAATCTGTAGCTTAAATTACGGGTGCCCAGACATAGCCCCATTCCAAAAAAAAAAATAGTAAATCTATGTAACTTATATACTGTTTGTTAAATTTTAGTAGTCATTATAGAATTGAACACCCTGAATGGCTGTACTGCTAAGTAGGGTTAGTGACATAAATTTAAAAAAAAAAATGGCTAACTACTCAGCCACCGTGGCCCGGATGTGACTAGACGTCCCAAATACAACATTTAATGGATTTCGTTAACTGGAACATTTCTATAAGACTCGGATATCTTAAAGCAGGTTAGTTAGATGTTTATGTTCAGACTTCCGTAGCCGAATAAAATGATCTCAAAAAGTCGATGTATATTAGTATCAAATCCAAATTAAATACGTTGATGTGCAGTATTTTTAAGTGGCGTTTGTGTACGAATAGCAGTAAGATTTTCTACGTCCGAATGCTAGCTTCCGTTTTCTAATTTTGTCCATTACGTAATTTTTTTTTAAAGTGACAAGAGGCTGATACGAGTGTTTTACAATACTTTTGGTACAGGCTATTTAACATACCATTGGGGACACACACAACACCGTTGTTTTTCTTATTACACAACAAAACGATAGGTCACAGTGAAAGTTTTTCAATGACATCCGTATGTCTGCGCCATGTTTGTAGGCGATGGTAGACGCTGGCCTTAACTGCCGCAAATAAATTGCCAGTTCACGTTTTATTTAACTTCCTACGCTGTCGTAAGACTTCGTAAACCAGAAAAGTTCCTAGACAGTTTTTAAATAACTGGTTTTGGAAAAAAAAAAAAAAAAAAAAAAAAAAAACCACAACAACAACACACATATCCTCTCGTCCTCCCATTTCAGTTATTTAATTGTCGAAATTGAGATAAGCGAGCATTTAGATAAATCTCTCGTAGACCTAAGTAATGCCTCTAGCAGGTTTTTAATTTAGTAAATGTTTTCCAAATATTAATGCCGGGACATTGACGCAGTTTCCTTGGAATATTCTCACAGGTTGGAAGCATGAATGAGAATAACTAAAATTTTGTTTCGTAACAACAAATCAGACTGTAAAATTTACGTGTCCTTGCGGACGATGGATATTAATACAACTAACATGAACTGCGTACCACGCACGTACTTATTAATCGCTCCAGACGCAAGAGAAAAAAATATATATCCTCGTATATTTGGCCAAATCCCGATATCGCCCAGTTTTGTTTACGACTAGCTACCAAATGGAAAACTTCGGCAGCTGACGGGAACGAATTCATTTTTGTTATTACGGAAATGGTTTCGTTATGTAACGTAAATTGATTTCGGTGAGCTTGTTGTGCTTGGAAAGAGTCCAGCCCATACACCCCTCCCACTCTGAGAGCACTTGTGATAAATGAACTGTAAACAAATCGAAATGAATTATATCTCATGACGTCGCCAAAGATACCCATAAATTCTCTGCAGAATTTTTTTTTTGCGAAATAGGAGAAATATCCTATAGCATTTTAAAAAGTTTGTGAATCAATTTGGGGGTAGGAGGTGACAGAGAATTCCCCTTTTCGATTTTTTTTTTTTTCCCCCCTGGCTCATGTAAAATATATTGTTTCTCACCCCGGAAAGAATCCCCCCTTGTAGAGTAATAATGCATGATGGTTGGTGACAGAAATCGTTTCCATTTAAAAACCGTAACGACGAAGCTTGATGCCATCTTCAGAAGGAAAGTACTAGCTAGTAAACACACAGGGCAATGCCAATTCTTCCAGCAGCCATGTTGGTCGGTGCAGTCCACCATCTTGGTAGGCGTCACAGCCATGTCGGAGGTTCTTCCCCCGACATCCCAAGTAATAAGTTTAATAAATAATATTTTATTAGAAATATTTTAATTAAAAACTATCTCAAAAAATTACAAAAATTAACACCCACCACTAAAACAACACGACTGACGTATGCAGGACGAATTGGCTGAGATGTTTATTTCAGGGAGTACATACAACTGCACATATATATCACTGAAGAAATGTTATTGTAACATAAGGGCGGGTAACATGTTTTTTATTATCACGACATAAAATAAGGTTATGTACTCAATTACACTTCTGCGCAGCGAAAGGCTGCATTCTTGTTCACGTTCCCCCCCCCCCCCCCAATTGGCGTTATGAACTTGATCGTCACACCATTCCAATCCTTAGCACTGGCTGGCGTCTCTGTTTCGAACAATACTATATAGCTCAGATTTTCAGGGACAGCTAGATATTTGAGATTTATATATTTGTATGAAAATATACAGCAACAATTGATGACCATGAAGCTGAGGTTCCGCTGTTCAAACACAGACAAGTTTTACACTTAAAATGTTAGTTTGTAATTTCCACATTACCAAAAATGAAAGCATAAACTAGAATTAAAAAGTAACCAAATAATTACCAACAGAAATTTGTGAAATCCCATTTTAAAAAAAATTGCACTTAGTTGTATGCTGTTCAAACAAGTTAATAAATAGACCATAGGCACTATGCGGAAATATAATCTACAAGTTATGCAAAAAAAAGCGAAATAAATAGATTACGTCTGGCAGTAATAAAAGCAATTATTATGTTATTGTATGCAGAGATATTTCAAGCCTATAATAACTGGCGTGATTACAGATAACGATACAAATGAAATAATCACGTATGTTTTTTTTCTCGCAAAAGATACTATAAATAAACACTGTACAAAAATGTCGTTTCCACTTTATAGCCTCGCACGGGGTGGCGAATAACGAACCCTGGCTTATATCATAACATCTCAGGGCATAAAGACACTATGTTCAGAAATGCTTAGGGAGGCGAGTACTTACCTGCTAGCCATTGCTATTCAATCGCCAGAGATGTAGTACATACGTGATGCTAAATTGAATGTTCTGGAATACTGGCCTAAAGTCTGAACTCTACCATTTTGTAAGGAAATCTGACTTTTTATAGTTGACAACCACGCCGGAAGCTTATTTTCAAAATCATCCGATTACTATCAAATTTGGCTGAGAGGTAGTATTACGGCAGAAACGTGTAAACTGGTATGTTTTAAGTAAATCAGGCATTTTTTTTATAAATTGCTGAACACATTTAAAATTAGCATGCTATATCTACGAAACAATGCAACTAATTTTACCCAGTCGATGCATGCTGGTTTTACCTATCTTAACTAACAATTTACTGCGTCTACAAAAAGCTTAATTTATACGTCATTTTGTAAGATGTTCCACGCGAGAAAAAAAAAGAAGAAAGATTTTATGTCATATGTTGGAAAACAATTTGTTCACTCTTGCAAGATTTGGCAACTAAGTATTAACACTGTATGTCATCTAAATTTATTTTTAATGTGGGCTAGACACTTACTTTGAAAATGTCAGCCATATACACATGTTAGCTTACAATGCTACATCTACAAAACCATGTAACAAATTTCAACTTATAGCTCGGAATGCTGTCATGAACTATTCAGACATTCATGGGTGTCTGTACAGGGAATCTTATCTCCAAAATTTCGTCAAATGGCGCCACATGAAAAAAATATAATTTTTACGTAATATGTCGGCTTTTGTAGTCCAACTATTCCATCAACGTAGAGGGAAAAAAGGCTCATTAGTTATTACAGCTACTTCTTGTCTCTTATGGGCTCCTATGTGAGTTTAGGAATCACATTTTATACCGCAGTTAATAATTTCGTGTGTAGTTTTGTACAGTTGCTAGTATGAAGTTGTTTTCCTATAAGAAGCCGTAACGGCTGCAATTTTTGTTTCTTTGTGCTGTCGGTTGGTGCTACCTGTGCCCATACCAACCACCACACATGCAAAATCTTTGAACGCATTGTGACCAACCAAACGTATTACAGGCAATAAATACTACATGGTCTCACTGTTCGCACCATAATATATTATCCCTACTCTATTCTAATAATATCTAATAAAGATTAATTAATTCACACATTTCAACTACCTGTTAACGCATGTTGTTACAGCATCTGCAGAACGGCCAGGGTTAGGCAGTTGCAAAGAAACGTTTTATTCATCGAGTCCACCCCCTCGCTTCATAACGTGCCAACACAACTAAACGTCGGTGTAGCGCATTTGCTGAATTGTAATTTGTGTGCTGCCTGTTTGTACTTGGCTGCAATTATTCAGCGTGTGCGGCGTCGTATTACAGCCAACATGTGTTTACCTCCGGATGTATGAAGTATTGCCTGCTCACCACGCTATAGTATTACTACAACTGAAACCTTTGAGTGAGTTTAGAAGAAAACGGTAGATCCTAGAGAGTTGCAACGAGAGTGCATTTTTGGTTAAATACGACGTATTGCTTAATACACATTAATACAAGGTAAAGGCTGTTCACAATAAAGCGAGCACTGAGTGACATGAGCCCAGTAAAGTTGGTAGCACTGGAGGTAAAGTACTTACATGTCTTAACGTCGGATTGGGAGTCTTAGGTAACCATCTATGATAACTTAAATTATTTAATTTTTTTCTGTTTTTTATGCATCCAAGTGTAAAAATTAGCAAATTTGTAAAATATTCATTCCTCTAATAATTTCACAGTTTCACTTGGCCGAGGCTTGAATAAAGTTATGAGGCCCATGTCAGTGTTAATGTTACGTATGTCGGAAAAATACACAACGTGCATGCAAGTATATCTTAAGCAGGGCTTTAAAAAGTGCTCATTTTACAGTGAACAGCCTTTAACAAAGTTGTATGCATTAACAGGATGCAAACTGCTATTGTTTACACGATAGGGGTGAGTAAGATCTACCATGACTTTATTTTATACAAGATCTTGGTTTACGTAATTCGTATACCGAATGTCGATCCTCTAAAGGCAAGCATTTTTCATGATACCCCGCATAATATGCTTTACGGATTGCGCTTTAAGGACTTGTACAGCCCTTATTGCTTGAGATGGACCATGGGGGTTTCATATTTCAAATTACTTCCTTTCACGTCAGCAGTCCCACGTCACAGCTTTGTTACGTGTTTCCAAAACACGTTGTTTGTCAGATGCTCAGTGCCCTATATTTGTGTTGCAACTTCTAAAAAAAGGTACCCACAAACCGAACTATCAGAAGGGAAAACATTAGAATCATCGAAAGGGAGGTCAAAATCACGTGTTATAAACATGGTGAGGAATTTTTTAATATTTGGTTTTGCAACAAACCACAGATTTTGTACACAAAAATATAATTTAACATAACTTGAATTTATCCCATAAACCTTAATACAAGAAATTATAGACCAAAGACTAGACAAAGTGAAGCAAAGAGCACCTTAATAACTATCATAGAAGATTTTACGAGTGTGAGTAACGTTAACAGTATGGTAAGTCGTTAGCGTAGCATGCAGTATTAAAAAAAGGGGTGGATACATGTGTAAAAATGGATAATGCAATATATTAGTCTGTGTATTTCATCAACGGCATCTACTCTTCTGGCCTGTTACCACACAAGCTTCGCCTCAAGGTTGAGTTTAAATCAATGTTACTGCAAATCCTTAACCTGCTAAACTGCTTCAATAACGCCAGACTTCAAGTGAAGGCTTGGAAGAAAATATTTATGCGAGGCCACAGTCTACAGCGGATTTTAAGTTTTGGGGGGGGGGGGGGAGATTATGTTTCCATACTGCACGTGTCACCCAATCCATTCAAGTGCTTTTTCAAGTTTAAGAGCTAACATTTATCCCTCAAGGTCCGTATTACTATTACGACTTTAAGTGATGACCAGGTCAGCCGCTAAGTGTACCAAGGTGAGATATGTGGCAGGACTGCTTATCTACATGGCATACTTGAGAGCACGATCAGTAATGTGGTCTACAAAATAGCCTTTCGGTGAAGTAATTAGTATCTTCTTATTGTATTACCCTCAGGCGAAGCCGCGAACATGAAGATAATTTAATTGCATGTATATAACATACCGACTATAGACGAAAGTTTTACAACTTTTGCATGTAAGTTATATGTTTGGTTTCTTTACCAGAATAACTTTGTTGAATTAACGCAGCTCTTATTTGATGTGTGCTTAGCCATAACTCTTATTCGTGTTGAAGTATGATCCGCTTTACTAGTCGTCGTCACCGGCGAGATTTCTAATTGCAAGTGTTATTGCGAAGTCGCTGCACGTACCTACTGCTAGACGAGTCGAGCAACAAGGCTCGTCTCCCACTCAGAAGCAGAACGAGTCGGGCGAGCGGAGAAGGGAAGATCGAGAGGTCGATAGCAACTATTGTGTCGGCTGTTATTCAACGAACACAAGCCGCTCGCAGTCCACTGCCAAGAGTAGGAGGAAGTTTTCTCCAGGCGATGGCTCCTACCGATTCGAATTTAAAATTGCACTCGGGTATTTATTTTATTATCCTTTTTGACGTCGGTAACACTCACGACACTCCAGTCAAATGTCTGTTGTAGTGTGTTCGCGGTTTCTTCTCACTTTGTGCCGTTGTTCCTAAACATGAGATGTATCACAAGGGTTTTATACTTATGTTAGCATAAGGGTACCTGGATTTTGGTCGAAATAAACGTTTACATATATTTTATATATATATTGTAGTATTACATTTAAATTTAATATAAACAAAAACAGGGAGAAAATATGTGTGTAGGTAATGACTTGTAAGAAATAGTTCTTACGCAAAATATTACTACACTGAGTGCACATGAACGCGGTGGATAGTCCTTTTGGTGCATTTTCTCGACTTTTTTAAGTTTTGTTAGCACGAGGCGGCGGAATATCCTGGAAGTAGTACTTTAGTTGAACATCAGATAATGTGGCAGTAACCCTGAATAGAATACACAATTATTGTGTAAGTACTCTATTGCTTTGCATATTTTTGTTGTACATCGCAGGAAACCCAGATCTCGACGTAAAAGTAACACATAACAACAAAATACAAACCAATGTCAATATATTAGCAGTTGTCAAGAAATGTCTAAGTAACACTAATGTAGCACGCAGGTGTTAAATCAGTAATCGCGGAATGAAACCATAGGATATATCGGTTCTGTTAATCAGACTAACGAAAACAGTAAGATATGTCTGAACATATGTGTTATATATCGGTATAATATTTATGACGGAGACTTCATATATAATATGTATTAATGTAATGAATTCTGTTCGAAGATGTGGTGTACGGCACCTGGAGAAAAAGTTGGTAAAACAAGTAGCATATGTCGCAGGAGATACACTAGATTATCATTTACGCAGCGTCACGCTCCTACTTCCTACGCAACTTATCATACACGCATAATTGTTTTCCACATGCACCCGCAACTTTCAACACAATTATTTTATATAAAAACACGTTTCCGGTTATGAGTGTGTTAGGCTTTTGCATTACTATTGGTTCAAAGAAACTATGCCTGGAGCTTGGGTACTGAGTTCCGAGTAATATTCTGTATAATACTTGTATATAATATACAAGTATTGTACATGTTTAAATACCTCTAAATGACTCAACGTACACGATAAAATTGAACACACTGACGAAAACAGCCAGATTCCCAGAACGTTCAGAAAAAAAAAAATTTGCGATGGGTATTGTTCCAGTACAGAGTACACTACATATTTAACAAAGCGAAGTTTGAAACTAATTTTCACCAGCGCATTCTCGGGTGAGTTGTGTGAAGACACTCGTGTGATCCTCAAACTCTTCTGTTATCAATAGCACGTCCGCCTGATATTGTGTTGTTGCTAACGTAATGCACAACACATGCATCCATACAAGTACCTCCGATTTCAGGAGTAAGATCAAGTTTTCAGTATGCCTGACGAACGGTCCTGCTCCTAATTTGAGAAGTAGAGTATTTGCTCACTTGTGATATAAAACCCAGCGGGGCAACGCTCCTCCGACAACCTCGAGAGTTAGCCGAATGCTCGAGAAGTGCGTTGACTCGGTCTATAGGTAGAGCAATTTGCAATCGAATCACGACTCTAAAGCCGGCGAACAAATTGAAGTTTACAACTGATGTCTCGAGGTGAACTCCAGTCACTGGGATAGCGGAGTAAATAACGACAAATAGCGACAGTGGTCGATCTTAGCTCTTGAGCAAACCGATTTATTTTCGCATTACTTACCGGAATAATAAATACATTTAATCGAAAGTGGTTAGATATCGAATTTTACTTTACATTCGTGTATCTGGAAATTTATCGCGATAATTTAAACTGATATTGTAGGTGTCATCTATCACCCTGATCTCCCCTCGACAGAAGAAAAATGTATTCTGTTAGCCGATCAACGCAGGGCTTTCAAAAATGTGGTATCTGCAGCGCAACATTTTTCATTACTATGGGTTTATATTTATTTGTTCTACGAGGTCCATTCGAAAATTGCTTAATTCCAAACTTTTGGTATGGTTGCCAGAGAATTAATTTATTTTCGGCTATGGCGGAAAGAATTTAATATATATTTTATGTTTGTGGAATTGATTTTTCGTCATTTACGATTCTTAGAGAGTATGGCTATGCTGGATTTAACAAAGTTTTTGGAAAATGCTGTCACTTCATGAGGTTTAATTCCAAACCAAAATCCTTTTGTCGTCAACGGTTGCTCTGTAAGAAAATAATTCTTCGTATCACCTGGTTTACTTTCCTCAAAGAGCTCTAACTTTTTGTAAAGAATTAGCCCAATGCTAACTGAATTGAAGGAGCATCGTATGTGTTTGCATGGTCTGTCTTAACGCAATAATACATATAGAAATATGAATTTCATTTGAAACACTAACAACAACTGGAATTATTAAAACCACATTATTAGAATATATGGGGTTTTATTTTTATTCGTAGGGATATAGAAAACTTACAGCGTGTAGAAATATTTCCACGGTTCGTTACAAACTTAGAGATATCAAAGCACACCAAGTTGAAATCTAAGAATGCATTTATTTATATCGGGGTTATTTCCACGATAACTGCTATAAAGCATTAAACAATACAATACTTATATTTTCCAACGTTCTGTGAATTAATGCACCGTGAGATACGCTCTAGCTTAAAAACAAGATCTTAGGTAGTTTCGCAGTTTAATGTACGACTTTGGTAACCGAAATAAACCTTAAGGGAGAAAAAAGTAAACATCTTAGCTTCAAGGACCCCGATCGATGCACACTAAAAAAAAATTAACTCTGGCAGCCACAAAATATTTTATGAGAATTCTCCAACGAACTCGCTCTACACCCTCCAATTTACAGCCAGGTGGTGTGTTTCGCCGTGTGTTTATAGACAGTAGTCGGTCAGTAATTCAGTCCGTGAGAAGTAGCTCACCATGACTGGATACAAAATCATTTTTGAGAAATAATATTCTACTGACAAAATACAGCGAAACTCGTTTCAAATTAATTCAGACTAAATATTTTATTATCTATAACTCGCGGCTTCACCCACGTGGAATTTATTATTGCACGTTTGACAGGAAGTAAAAAAAGATTTTCTCCCCCCAGACATATCCCAAAAGGAATTGTTTTGTGTAACAAAGCGAAATTATTTAAAATTTCCACGGTTACGTTTTTTTTCTTTATTCCCCACGTATGGAATTGAATGTTATGTTTTTTATCTGTCATATTGAAATTTTATTTAGGCGTGGGTATTTGGAAGCAAAATCAACGTCATAAAAATTGGGTTTAGCAGACTGCGTGTTGACAGAAAATATATGTTAACTTTCTGAGCCTCCTAAAAGTTTGATTTCAGCAATTTGTGCAAAAGTTTTTAGGTATTTATATACGACTTGGGGTTTAAGAGACATGGTGACTATATGAAAAATAATCACTACTTGCGCTCTCTTAATAGCCGGATTGTGACAATTATTTGGAGAGGCCACTCTTAGAATTTAATTTTTCCAGAGGATATACGCAAATCATGCACCTTCCTAAAGAAATTGTGTAATTCAAATATTACGGCCATCTCGAAATATCTTTTAGGTCCTAGTAAGTACCAGTTTTTCAAATGGATGTTTTTTCAAAGAAAATTGATAGAATGAGAGATTTTACGTGCTAGATGCAGCGAAATATGATACATGGCAAAGAGCACTTCGATATTAAAATATATATTTAAATAATAACTGGTAAGATGATGAGCATTTCTCATCATTTTTTCTTTTCATTTTCGTTTTAAAAACTCAATTACTTTATGTACATACAGCAGGCTATTGTAATATAGAAACCACTTAACCAAAATGTTTACAATATTGCCAAATATTACAATTCAGAGAGATTAATGGATTTACACGCCTGTTCAAAGCATTGAAAATTTGCTGAAAAATATTATAAGTAGGCCTACTATAATTGTAACACAACATTAATTCTGTTTGGTCCAGTTTGATTATAAGGTAATCACATGATTTTTTTTTTCAGAAGTCTTAAGGAATGTTCAAAAGTTTTAAAATGTTGAAATAAGTTCAATAGCGTTTTTTTTTTAATCATCACTAGTTTTTAAAAGAGTTCGATTAGTCTTCGTTAACGAAAATTAAAAAATAATGCATTTAAGTCACGTAGTTTAGTTATTGAGGTCCTACACTTCTTTGCGAGATGTACGTAATGTTTACATTCGCCAAGTTTCATAATTGCTTTACATAAATGCATAATTCTATGATAAAAGTGCATATATCCTTTGGTCTAGGGTGGAATGTCAGTTGGCGAGGAAAATTTATCGCCCCCGTCCTATTCAACCCTCAAGGGATTGAACTGGGAGTAGGTCTTACCTGAGAATTAACTACAAATTTCCAAGGCGGAAAAACTGAAATACCCCAGATGATAATAACGAGCATTCTGCAGACACGCGCTATCTTTAACTTAGACACAGGTCAACCGAGAATCTAAGTCGAGTCTCTCACTGGGGCATTGACACTAGCTAACTTAACTCCTTCATGTCCATTGTAGACTATAGGCGTCCGCATATGGGGACTCCCTCCTCCTCAATAGCATCGTGCCATTAAGTAAATGTAGAAGAAGGTTTACAACTTCGTATTTTCAGCCGACAGCGTGTTTGATACGAACACTAAATTAAAAATAGGTTTCGTGAAGTGTAAACCATTTGTAATAAATATGTTTATATATATTCTCACTTAGTATTTTTAACCTCGTTAAAAGTGTAGCTTAATTTTGTGTTTTGCATCTCCTCTCCCTTGCCACTCAACAACCTCCCTTCTCAAAAAAACTGCTTTATCCTGCGCACGCCCACGTTGTAGAAAATCTTATACATGTTGCACGTTAAGGTAATATATGACCAGTGCTGTACTCTGCGAGGCCCAGTGACCAATGATCTTCCCTCGGAGTAAGTTATTCTTAATCCGTGTTGCTGCATCACGGCATGCCTGGTTCATATCGCCGATCACCCAGCACGAGGCCTAAAGCTATACCATTGTGATTTAAAAAAATAATATTCTCCTTTGCTGGATTATGTACGGCATGGGTGAAAAATGTTCTTATTTACAACACCGGAAACAATAAATTAATGTATGGGAATGGAAGGATTGGCATTTGTCGGCATACTAAAGACTTGCCACAGGAATCTGAGCACTTCCTGACTTGACCACTATATCCGTGCGTCAATCATGTGAAACCGTGAACTTATGACAATAGTTCATTTATAAATATTATAAAACAGTCACCCGGCTGCGCGTGTCTGTGTATTCGGCTAAGCCTTCTAAACTTCTTGATGAATTTTGATGCGGTTTTCACCATCACTTAGAGAATTTCTTGAGGAAGGTTTAGGTTTATAATACATTAATATATAATGTAATGATAGTACAGAAATGTTGACGTTCTCTGATCAAGTCTGAAAAAGCCGCTTTTCGGGCGCTTACATGGTTTACACTGACTAAACCATAAGAGATGCAACAAATTAAATGTGCTACAGAATTGTAGAACTCAAAAAGTAAAAAAATATATAAATAAGTTCGTGACAGCATTATGTTTATCTTTTAAGGATGACCCACAGCAACCATTTTTTGTCTTTTTAAAAATAAGGGTTCACTTGCGAAGACTTTTTGAACAACACAGTATTAATACTGTGTTAGTGGTGTACATATTCGCTGTAAATCTAAACAATTCCATATTTATACATTGCACCCGAGCGTGGCCGGGGCGAGTCGCTAACATCTTATAAATTTGTTAATTGTTACGGTTGTATGTATTAAAAATCAGAAAGTAAAAGAAATGATTTCAGTATTCACAAATATTTACCTAACGCCTTTAGTTTAACGTTGAGAAATTCAACTACTTTCCCCGCGTAGTTAGCGGCTGTACCAAGTACACGAGTGTAGTTGGTTTTACCGTGCACATGCCAGTCAGTGCATTCTCGTTAAAATGTATGCAGGTAGCAGTGGCATGTGGTGAAGTGTTGCAAGGTAAGCTGGTGCTTGCACACTACTGTACATTCTCGGTGCACGCGGCAGGAGCCAGTAACCACCATGCAGCCTGGGGGGAACTGAATGCATTCCAAACCACTCTCCAGCGACCAGCACGTGACCCATTACTAGGGACCTGAATAATTCGCGGACTCATTTCGGTACAAGCTAGAATTCAAAACGCGTGCGTTTGTATAACATTGGCCATTGGTCCACACGGTGTTTGGCAACTCCTGGAGAACGGTGTCCAATTGTCGCCTTCCAGCGTGACAGCAGACAACCAATGCGCGGTTTACATCGGCATATTTGTGCATAAGGCTGTACGTCATTGAACTCGCGAATATTTCAGGTCTCTACCCATTACTAGGGTCACCCGAATTTCGCGGAATGATTTCCCGACCAGTTATATTTAATAACACTTTAGCACAGACCTACTTTCGTGATTGGATGGTTTCCGAGTTAGGCGTTTTAGGTGCATGCCCGCGAATCAAAGACGCGCAGTATTCAAGTTACGTAATTCTAATTGGCCAGTTATGTAGGAGAACATTATCTCACCAAGACACGCCGTTCGTATGCCCGTATGGTATTGAAATCTAGCATGTGCGACAATCTTTTTGGGAAATTCGGGAGGTCAGTAGCCATTACACACGTCCTGTGGCGTCAGCTGACGAGCTACGTTTTACTGTCGTAAGTGGAAACTAGCAGGTGACAGGATGCAGCTAACAGCAGCTTATCTAGCAAGAGTTCACCACGCGCCACTGGCAGGTAAGGCGAGAGATCTATCATGCGTTCATTTCTCACAAGAGCTCATTAACCCGCGAGCAGACTATAGCTGTCTTTCCACGTCGACGAGGAACAGTGGCAGAGTTACCAATTGTGTTCGTGCCGAGAAAATGAGGTCGATACAACAACAATCGGCCGGTAACGAACTGCTGCCGATACAAGAGGCTCCTCTGCTGTGCTGACACTCCGCCATCATTACAGATTTCTAAGCTGCTCATAGGTATTGTTCCAGTAACTCGTTGCCGGATATGAATAGCGAACAATTGAAACATGCCGCCTTGATCTGTTATTTTTAATCACCTCTACACATGAGATCGCATTGAAACAAAAATTAAAACTGAGCGTTAAACAATGATAATAATAATTTTTTTTAAAAGAGTGGAACTAGGTAAACTGTACCCTTGCTCAACTGCAGTCATTTACAGCGCGCCTTTCTTTTCCCATCAACTAATTTAACGTGTAGATTTTACAAACTTAACCTGACACGATATCTTAGTATCCCAGACCCTTAGTGGTAATTAAATTATCATTATTCTACGTAATGGAATTATTGGTTAGAGCTGTTCTGGCTATACTAACCTTTATCGTTAACTTATATACACTTAACTAAAAAAAAATTTAGTACGCCACTTCCAGTAAAGTAAGTTAGTAAATTATTCATCTCCACGCCTCACACTTCGCCAAAACACAAGGTCTCAAAACAATCTTAAAATACTGCCCGCCTTCCATTCTCAAATGGCCTAAAAATAACATGCAGAAAAAATTTTTAAAAATCACCTGAAATATTTTGGAAAATGATTCCTTACGAAAAATAAATTACAGTTATACAATAATTCGGTTAAGCGCCTATCTCATTTACTAAAAGATATAATTTTTTTAATTCCAGTTTATAAACGATAAGTTTGTCGAGTACCGAGCAATGTGATATCGACATACAATTCTCTGCACATTTTTTTATTTTACCCATACATGACCTATGAACAAACTATTTTTTAAATATATTACCCTTTGATTTAATAGGTGTTACAGCGTATGTTTTTAAGGGATTTCTATGCCTTCTTGTAGAAAAGAACGTCCTAATTAACAGAAACTATTCTCTGGCTGCTACTACCCTCAACACACTGTTTCCGTTTTAAACCTAAACAAACTTTTCAGCGGCAGCGATAAAGTAACTCGGTTGTAAGTAGCACTTATAAGAGGAAGTATTAAGCATTTTGATTATAGGTTGAAGATCTCGATAAAATAATGCATTACCCAGATAAATATAGTTTAAAGTTAAGCCCTTGCCCATTTTTCTGGAGACGTGCCCTTTAAAAGCTTTATTCAAGAGCAAGTTCCTCCCTCAGGAATCGAGATCGGCCACGTCATATTGTTTTCCATAAAGAATTCTCAATCCCACTTTTTTATCGAAAAATATTTTGAGTGGGTTTTTGTTCGTTATGAATTACACGTGTATAATCTCGTACTTTATCAGCCCTGCTTTGCGGACAATAAACATCGAACTTACCAGAAGCACAAGGTTTGCATGCAGTAATGTCTGTTCGAAATCTAGATAATACCACGAAACACATTTATATATTCCTTAAATATGAAGGATTTCCAATTATCAAATATTCTACAAATTCAAGTTAAATGCTACCTCGGATACGGTTAAACGCTGTTTGTTTCATCTGCGCCTGGTTTCAAAGTGATTCAAACTACTCCAAAACACTGACATTATATAGAAAGGATTTGCGAATATGTCAACGCCAAGTAGTAAAATATCGAGGCAGTGTAATTTCACTCCCTGAAAATAGTCTACAAGCAGCATATCATGTATCCCGTCCCACCATATCTGGTTATATGTCTAGAGGTAATTAATAATTAACGAGAGAAATAACTACTAATTTCATCACGTTACGTTTCATTTTCGTTAGGATAACCCCGTTTACGATAAATAAGTTTCAGTAAAGGTTTGAGTATGGTGTAATTGGAACTGAAACCAATTTTTTCACAAATTTAGTAAGTGTGTATACAAAGGATTCAAATAAAATACATGTAACTGATATGAACCAGTTGGGAAAACAATCAATTTATGGTAAAATGTTTATCTATTACTTTTTTCTTTGTGAAGTCATTAATTCGAAACAGAAATGATGTAAACGGGCAGAACTGTCAACTATTACATTACCAAACAAAACCGTTTTTATCTTAGCGATATCGTAAAAACTTAACTTTAACATGCTCTACAAATTATGATTACTCGAATCGTTCTTAACACGCTCAAGGGAAATATTTAAGTGAATTTAGCCTATTTAAATTTCGCCTGTAGAGATTGAATCTGTTGTTTTATTTTCCTTGAAATGAAATTTCCTGGGGAGTTCCTGCAAGCAGTAAAAAGTAGTGACCGGTAGCAGAATAAAAGTACAAACTCACCGTGAAGGGAATCACCATCAGCTTACAGCCACGTGGCGCTCTGTTTTGAGCGGGAGACTTTACAACCGGAAGGAGAGGAAACACAATTACGTAGGGAGCTTTGCTACAGTCCACGACTTACTTCTGGCGCGGGCGGGAGAAGGAGGGTGAAGAACAAAAGGGAAGAAATCTCGGACCCGGCCGGTGCAACGAAGCGAACGGAACGAAGACGCCCTTCCCCCTCGAGAGCGTGCTATTGTGCCTGTGTGTGCGCGCACCCGCGGGACGCACAGCGCCGACTGAGGGAGGAGGCTGCAGCGTGCGTAGAGGCCCGCGAGACAGAGAGGCAAGTAGAGAAACACGGTCAGTTCTGGCGCATGCGCGCTCGCCGGCGGTAGGTAGTCAACAAACCGCCACCCCTCCTCACCCCCCCCCCCCAACTTCCACTACTACAGGAGTAATTCCGCAACTCGCTCGATCAGCTTCCATCCCCCTTCCCTCCCGTCTTCTAAAGCATTAGTCATGGTGATACTGCGAGGGGAAGCAATTTATCTAAAATGGGTTCGTAGTTAACTGAGCATGCCTTAAAGACATGCGTAGTTTCTTCTTTCAGCCTAATTTGTCTCCTTCCACGACACGTCAAAATAAACATAGCCGCGTGTCTAGTAACACATCCATGAGTTGTTTACGTGGAACGGTAATGTTGCTATAAACATGTGTGAGTTTGTATGACTATAGCTAGTATAGAAATAAAAAAATACACGTTTCAGTTGCCGATAATTCAAACATTTAAGACATTGAACTAACTTTCGTTATCCTCGGTAGAACCACAGCCAGTATTTACAGTGAAACACTAGCAGTTATGGAAGAAACCTTTTTTTATGTTAATTTTTTATGTGTTCGAATAACTGTGAGAACGGACAAAAAAAAGAAAAAACACATATACACATATACACAAATAAAGAGGTAACAATTATTTTATAATTATTCATTATTATTTTGTAATAATTACAGAAGAAAGCAGTTCATCACATCATGCGACATATCCCAGTTTCTTCAGTTTACTAATGATTGAAGATATTTTAACAATGTGTGAGAGATCCCCGCGTTTTTTAAGGTCAGTACGAGAAAGAGGTAGACAGTATTCTCGGAGTCTTCTGCCTTCTTCATGTCACTTATTGCAGCAAATGTGCTGGAGGGGTGTGTCTGAGCATCGAGAAAATCGCCATCGTCTTCTTCAGCATTATCACAGTCTTCATGTTCATTTTAATCAATGCTCCCTTCGTGGACATCTGTGTGGAGAAGATCATACTGGTTAACACGTGCTCCAGTGTCGACTGTGTCCAGTCTCCTGCACGGAAGATGACCTATTTCAGGCCTCGGTAAATACATTGGAAGTGGCCATGTTTTGGTCCAATATTATTTTATTTTGTTTACTGTGTAAATATGTATGTTTATGACACGAGAATAATAATGGCCATCTTCACCTTCTGTTTTGTATTCTATATTAAATTTACTTTTCTTTGTAGCATCGAGAAGTTACCAGCGATGTGGAAGCATTTTCTCTCTATACAGTGAATATGAATTGTGAATACGGCCTGCCTTTGACCTCATCTAAAACGGAGCCACGACCTGCATCATCGCTGTCTGATTGCCGACTGTGTCGATTCTGCGATCGAGTTTTTACCTTTGGTCAAAAGGCTCATCGACATGAAAGAATCACCTGTAATAAAAGTCCTTTTCGCATGAGGAAGAATTACGAAAATGGCCACACGCAGTTTGTTCAAGGCGATAAGTTGAGGAACCATATCAAGAACTGCAACAATTCGTGTTTTGAGAGCCAGCAAAAGATGCCGTCCATACCCCTTGCTAGATCAGTGGGTACTGATTATACAGATAATTATGACGAGATAGTTAATGCTAAAGACGGAATGAGTGGAGTAATCGGTTTGTGAGGAATGTGCGCAATACTTTACTGTAAGTAGACGAGCTTTAAATAAACGGCCGTAGGCTCTAAATACTAATTAGCATAAATGTAATATAGAGTACAGAACAGAAGTTGAAGATGACCATGAAGAGAGCATTGATTAAAATTAACGTGAAGGCAGTGATAATGCCGATGACGATGATAGATATTTTCTCGATGCACTGACACACCCCTTCGACATATTTGCTGCCACAAGAGACGTGAAAAAGGCAGAAGACTTCGAGAATACTGCCTACCTATTTCCCGGAAACCCGAATGAACCTGTTGATAGACTCGTATATTTGATTGACCTTCAAAAGTGCAGGGATAGCTCATGAATTGTTTAAAGATTTTCAATCAGTAGTAAACTTAAGTAACTGGGATATATCGCATAATGTGATGAACTGTTTCTTCAGAAATTGTATTTACAAAATAATAGTTAACAATTATGAAATAATAGTTTTTCTTTACTTTCTGTGTGTCGTATCCTTTTATCTCTCAAAATTCAAATGTGGCGCTTTCAGCATTCGACTGTAAATGGGAAGATCTGTATATAGAATGATAATAAAGACTCTGTGTTCAAAAATTCATGAATAGTTGACTGCATATAAAATTTTAATTCTGTCGACATGTACAAACTTTGGAGACAGTTGGTAAAACGTTTTTTAATATGTATGGATAGAGAGAGAGGCTACAATCTTATGGATTGAATATGGATTGCTGATTAATGGAAATATTGGGGAATATTGGTGGAAACATATTGAAAGATTGATGGAAAGATTGCGAAAGACTGATGGGAATATTGATGGTAAGATTGAAAGATTGATGGGAAATTTGCGAAAGATTGCTGAAATTATTGCGAAAGATTGATGGGAAGATTGAACGATTGATGGGAAGATTGAACGATTGATGGGAAGATTGAACGATTGATGGGAAGATTGAACGATTGATGGGAAGATTGAACGATTGATGGGAAGATTGAACGATTGATGGGAAGATTGAACGATTGATGGGAAGATTGAACGATTGATGGGAAGATTGAACGATTGATGGGAAGATTGAACGATTGGTGGGAAGATTGAACGATTGGTGGGAAGATTGAAAGATTGATGGAAATATTGTGAAATATTGATGGGTAGATTAAAATATTGATGGAAATATTGCGATAGATTGATGGAAATAATGGAAGATAATGCATTGATCCAAATATTGATGGAGTGATTGAACGATTGATGGATAAGAAGAACACAAAAGTTAAGATTGTTTAACATCCTCGTACATTCCAAGTCTCCAGGGCCTGGCAGAATTGGCATTTAAAATTTAAATTAACACCAATACAGCCTATAAAAATGTTGGTATATGCTGATCCATGCCATGATTACAACATACTCGTACATGTGGTCACTATAAGTATGATGGGCTTGGTTTATGCATATATACATACATTTAAAAAAATCTGAGTAGCATACTTATACCTACAAAACAGTCGAGGTAGTGAATAATTTTCAGATTCTGACATCGTGAACTATTCAGTCTTCAAGAGAGGGGACTGGAAATGTAGTGATTGAATGAGAGACTTTAGCATGTTTCCGCAATACCCTATGTATAATTTCGCCACAATAAAACAAATTATTTATAGTTTAAAATATATTTTTTTAAATCGGATAATAAACACATATTTACGATTTGGCATATCCTATGCCTATAAAACCAATATAGCTACCATAAACCAATATGTGCTTAAGGAATTAGGGGCGTAACTGCCGAGCACATTCGGGTACTTTCGCCAATCCCGATTCAAAGGCTTTCCGAGCACCACCTGAGTCGAGCCGAAGACGGCTCAGCACCTCCGAATGGAGCCGAAGACCGCCAGCTCCAGTTACAGCCACAGACACACAGCCCCCATGTAAAATACACTACGCCTGACTCCCCATTATCATACTACTCAGGGTGAGGATTAAAATCTTGCTGTCGTTGTTAAGGGGGAGGGGGTGGAGTTGAACTTTTTTTTTTAGTGATCTCAAAACATTTGTAAATTCACGTTTTTCAGCAAAGGAGTTGATATCTGGTGGCGGTAATATACACTGTCTTATAGGTTATAAACGAACTGCAATGCAGTGTTATAAGTTACCAACCCCTGTCTGGTGGGAAATAAGTACATCAAAGGCGACACGAAATTTTGCACTATATCAAAAATCTGGTTTCTGACAGTTCATCTTAGTCGTCTGTGTCCTCGTGTGTTTTCCAGTCAGTAAAAGATGTTACACTTCAATGCCCTCAGAAAATTTGTTTAACTGTATGCTGGTTGCTACCGGAGATATTTTCGGAAAAAAAAATATATAATACAAGTTAACCGGAAAAGGTTTGCCAAAGCTAATTATCACTGATCTCTAGTAATTGGCTCGTTTATTCTTAAGTACCCACCCTCTATGTTTTCGTCTAGTAATTAGCAGTTGACTGTAAATTTACTAGATTACTTTCGAATGTGTTGAAATTGATTAACCGATTCTTTTATTGGGTTAGTGGTTAAATCTTTTAGCGATGGATTGATCATTGGCTTACTGGAATGCAAAATCTACAGTATCTGAAAAAGAAAAAGAATGCTTAAATACTTCAGATTCCTGCCTTATAAAACAGTTCGCCTCTTTTGTCCTCATTTTCGAAGCAAGGCATCCAGTTTTGGGTGTAAAATCACCCTCGTCGCCATTTGTCAATTTTTTAGAACACTAATATATATATATATATATATATATATATATATATATATATATTTCCAAGAGATATTGATATTAAATAAATAATTTGTTGCGAAATATCTCCAGGTATTCGATATATGTAGACGTACCAAAATGTACTGAGGAAAACGACACCGACTCAGTGAAACAGACAACTTGCTAGTGAAATGTTGTTGTTTTGAATGACTCATTCGTATTTCCCTGCAGTTCAGTTCACCTGCTCCGCAGTAACTTCTAAGTAGGGAGGCCGCGCCCTAGTCGACGTATCATGTCTCATTGTAAGAAGCCGTGTCTAGTAGTTTTTAAAAAATTATGAATTATTGTAATGTAAATATTTTTCCAGGGCAGAAATTAAAGTCGGTATTTTGTTGCCCGTTTATATATTTGGTTGTTATACATTTTTAAACGACTACATTTGTGTTTTAAGTGAGCGAAAATCGCTGTGAGTAGTACACTGGTTACTACATTTATTCTTCTGTAAAAGAGTTTTTTAAACTATATTTATTAACTACTTGGCACCTGCTCTGAACACACTGCTCAGCTGAAATCAACTTTATATGCATGGGAAAAAAATAAGTCAATTCTAAAACGAAACCTTTAAATTGCAGATCTCAATTAAGGGCATTCTTACCATGCATTATTATGTACATGATCTACACTCGTAGATCTTCTCTATAATGCGCCTTATATATAATGGGGTAATATATAATTCAATGTTACGGCCAGATAAAGAAAATTCAATCAATATTCTGAGAACCGGGAAAAATGTATGTCATTCATACTTAGTCACCGTTCACAATTTAAAGTGGAGTGGAGAGATTGGCCGGCTATTAAGATCGAAGTCTTTGAGAGCTGATGAGGGTGAAACTAAATAAGTATGGAGAGCCACCGGAATGAAAGGGCTGGGAAAACGGGAGATCCCCGAGAAAACCCGGCGACCAGCGGCATCGTCCGGTACGATTCCCGCATGTGAAAACCTCGAAGCAGCACTACCGGGAATCGAGACTGGTTTCTCCAGGTGGGAGGTTAGTAGTCTAACCACTACACCACCGCTGCCCAGGAGAACGTTCGTTTAGTCTCATGTTAGTTGACTACGTCCCTTCTAAATAAATCTTTGTCGTTTTATAAACATTACACAAATATGATTTGATCTCGTTTACCAACGCAAAAACATTTCAGAGAATACGCATATTTGCCTCAAAAGTACTTTCTTACAAACAGTATAACCAGCAAACAAATTATCATTTATAACATATTATGACATAAAGTTATCACACTGGCACTGAGTGCTAAGTTTGGTAAACAATGTGTATAATATTTACGGATTTATTTCAATAGCTTTGCGATTGCCGTAAAAGTGAGATGCAAGGCGACTGCAAAATATAAGCCAGAGGTTTTCAAGATGTGTAAAGCTGTAATGCCCAATTTTAATAGCATAGGGAGAAATTTATTTATTGGTAGATTGAACTATATAGTTGGTACTCCAGGAATGGTAAAATCTCATTGTTAATATACGTCAACGAATTCCGGTTTACGTTATGAAAAATACCTGCTGTATCTTCCCTCTACTCTTTTCAGTTATACCTATTATATATCAATAAAACTAGTTTGGTTTCTACTTATTTTCAATCAACACAGATTTTTTTTAATGCACTATGCTCTTTTTAAAATATTTCTTTGCTGTTTCGCGTAATCTCCGGCTGCTGTTCACCTTCAATAAGTTATAGGCATGTTAACGTAGTAATGCAGAAGTGCGGAGTTTTATCTGCTGTTAAAATATGTGAATGCGGGCGTGTATTACGTCTGGTCACACTTCAGTTTGGCCAAGCCCGGCAATCCACCTTTACGACAGCAATCACACTGGCGTTTCAAAATTACCATGCAAAATAAATTTCCATATTCGTTTTGCCCTATACTTAAATATTTACAGTTAGTAATAAAACTGACGTTCTTTACTTGCATATCCTGTTTACCACTCTACCAAGCCAAGTGAGAATATGTTTTCGTTTCATCGTTGAATATTTTTATTCCGGATTTATTTCATATAGGAGTTTTGATGATTATATTTGAACGAAAAGTAATTTAAGCACGTTTAATTACTGAAGAGGCTCAGAGCGTGTATGAAGATTGCAATTAGATAATCTCTAATGCCTGATGTCGAATAAGCATTTCAAACAAGAGCAAGTTCGTCCTTTATATATTCGTAGTACAAAATAAACATATAATTTAATACTACTGAAGTGATTGAAATAAAATCGTCGTTACCTATTGTTTGCCAAACTCAGTACTCAATGCCAGTGTAGTAGTTTTATGAAAAAAATATATATATTATAATATATTTGCTGGTCATACTATTTGTAAGCAAGTATATTTCGAGGTAAGTATTTTTTTTTGAGTGCTTATCGCAACCAGCGAAAACTGTGCTACAGCTTCTGAACGAGTTAATGACAGTCAGCTTTTAAATGCTGACTTCAGGAGTTCTCACTTTACCGTGAACAGCTTATAATGAATATTAATTTTTCACTTGCTGTAAACTGGTGTCTAAGTTTTGGTGAACACGCAGGTAAGCAATTAACGTACTTTTTACAGTTAATTAATACACGTTGTTATGAAGTGATCAGGCCTCAGCTGAACGGCCTGGCCGATCAAGCTTTCAAACATTGAACCCGGGCAGGAGCGTGGTTGCAATAACACCTCGCGAAATACACTTGCAGAGACCCCCTCCACCGGCCAGTGAACGGGACCAAAAATATTCAACAACACGCCCGATATAGGCCGTCGTAACACTGGGAGCGGTGTCTTACGTCATCCGGGCAGCGGACCAGGAGACATGGAGATGGGTATGTCCGACCGTCGTTAACCTCCTCCTAGAATCAGCCTCCGGCTACATGAACAAGGCGGGTACTTTCCAATTATATTGTAATAGTAGTAGCGTGCGGTAATAAGACTTAGCATATTTTGCATCTTGGCATTCAAGCTCCCTCGTTCAATAGTCACGTAAATAGTTATTGTACCATAATCCTAATGTTTAATAAGCCCCATCTTATCTGTTGTGCTCTACCTAATCATGAATCATCATTTAGCTACGCCCACAGACACTTTCAAGTATGAATTTACTTAAAAGCTTATTCGTAACGATGTGTCTACAATAATATCGGTGGTTAAGTTGAACATTACTGCAAAAAATACTAAGAACAGTGAATTTTGAGTGAACGCTATTCAGTAACATAACGGTTGCTACAGAAACATTTGTAGACCAAAAATGAAGTTATCTAGTAAGGTCTAAGCAGAAAGATAACCAAAAATGAAGTTGTCTAGTAAGGTCCAAGCAGAAAGATAACCAAAAATGAAGTTATCTAGTAAGGTCTAAGCAGAAAGATAACCAAAAATGAAGTTGTCTAGTAAGGTCCAAGCAGAAAGATAACCAAAAATGAAGTTATCTAGTAAGGTCTAAGCAGAAAGATAACCAAAAATGAAGTTGTCTAGTAAGGTCCAAGCAGAAAGATAACCAAAAATGAAGTTGTCTAGTAAGGTCTAAGCAGAAAGATAACCAAAAATGAAGTTGTCTAGTAAGGTCCAAGCAGAAAGATAACCAAAAATGAAGTTGTCTATTAAGGTCCAAGCAGAAAGATAACCAAAAATGAAGTTGTCTAGTAAGGTCTAAGCAGAAAGATAACCAAAAATGAAGTTGTCTATTAAGGTCCAAGCAGAAAGATAACCAAAAATGAAGTTATCTAGTAAGGTCTAAGCAGAAAGATAACCAAAAATGAAGTTGTCTAGTAAGGTCTAAGCAGAAAGATAACCAAAAATGAAGTTGTCTAGTAAGGTCCAAGCAGAAAGATAACCAAAAATGAAGTTATCTAGTAAGGTCTAAGCAGAAAGATAACCAAAAATGAAGTTATCTAGTAAGGTCTAAGCAGAAAGATAACCAAAAATGAAGTTATCTAGTAAGGTCTAAGCAGAAAGATAACCAAAAATGAAGTTGTCTAGTAAGGTCCAAGCAGAAAGATAACCAGAATTACTGAAGTCGTCTGGTAAGATACCAGCAGAAAACTAACTGTTAAGTAAGTGGCCATTTGAAATTGACTATTTTACTTTTTATGGTCAGTTGTCTGGCTGATAACGAAAAGAATTAAGTGATTTTTTTTAAACTTCTCAATACTAACTCTCTTTCTCTTTCTGACTTAAAGACTACAAAATGATAATAAGTATATTAGTTCATAATTATACATTTATCTGCGTCCACACATATACCTTAGTAGTATCGAAATAACGGTCTGTGAAATAAAACAGTCAAAATTAAAATAACCTAAATTAAGGTGTTGGACTGTTATTGCTAGCTAATTGCTTTGCAGTATCGAGCGAGTGAGTGAAGAGGTTTGGGCGGCTTATAACATCGAGGTCTTGAGAGCCGACGGTGGTGAAGAAGTGAGAATAGAGCAGCGCTGGAATGAAGGGCGGGGAAAACGGAAGATCCCCGAGAAAACCATCGTCCGACACTATTCCCACTTACGAAAATCGGGGAATCGAACCCGGTTCGTGTTGGTGGGAGGCGATTATTGTAATAACCACTACACACCTCCACAGTCCCGATTAATTGAAATAACAGTGAAAATTATTGGCATGTCAGGTTGTTTACAGAGAAGTTTTGTATGTATGTATATATATATATGTAGATATCTTAACGGTAGTTTGTTTAAAACAAAAAAAAAATAGTTATTTGCAGGTATAAGTAAGCTAAATTAATTTAATGCTTCAACATAACACAAAATTATATATATGACAAAAAATTCGGTATTGTGCTTCCGAATCTATCTATAAATGTCTCTCCTCATAAAACATTTAGGTATGTTGCAGTTATTTGGAGCAGACAGAATAAAAATTAAGTTTAGAAACATAAATTTTTACTCAAAGTGAGTTTCCAGCAGGTAAGCTTATTGAGCTTAACATGTGAATGTCCATATCTTGCCGGGGCTTGATTTTATACAAGCTAAAAGATTAAGAGGGAATATTTTATTATTGTACCTAACCATTTGAGTCTCAAAAAATTCCCGAAAACTGCACTTCGTATCAAATTTATAATATGATAAGCGCAAAATGTCGAAGCTAAGGGCCCACGATGGTGCAGTGGCTAGGTACTCGCCTCCCATCGAGAATAACCGGGTTCGAATCCCGGTCGGGATCGCTCCGGGATATCCGCACGTGGGTATCAAGCCGGAAGATTTCCTCGGGGATTTCCCGTTTTCCCCCGCCTTTGCATACCGGTGTTTAGTTGCGTGAAAGTCTCCGAGCGGCAATCGCGCCTCGAGTGTGTGGAGGGTGCAGGATATATTTGGAGACGGCTCTTAAGAGTTGGATGGACCCTCCGTGGGAACCCCACGTCCAAGGTCAAGAAGCGAGGGAGCGATACGGGCGACAGTTACACGCACGCCTAGCGCCTCATCGCTCCTACGCGCAAGACGTGCAGTGTTCCCGTAGAAACACTGTACTGTGCAAATTAGACCTGTAACACAGAGGTTTTATTAGACGCGATGAAAGCCCACACATTAAACTACGTCAGTATATTTGTGCTTTTCTCTCGCCGCTTAAGGAAACTGCACAGGCAAGCTTTGAAAATGCGATATTTGACCATTTTCACCATTGTTTTTCCAATAATACACTTAATATGTCAAAGAAGAAGTATAGGCGCATAGATAATAGGTTTTTTTTTATCTTTTCTGACAAAATATCGTATTTGCAAAACATTTATTTACCAAGATACGCGTGTTCGCGCAAACAACTATTTCACGAAAAATGAGTGGGTCCATCCCACTCTTAACTTCGAGGTCTTGAGAGTCGATAGTAGCTCAAGTGACGGCAGTGCTGGCGCCCCGTGATTGGCCCAACTAAGAGAGATGTCGTGGACACTGATGCTGATCGAATTGTGTAATATCTCCAGAGATGTCTCACAAAACTCCTATAGTCTATTAGCGTTTTCGTCCCACTTTTGGAATACAACATTTGAAGAATCACCTCAAGTATAACGTGTTTTGTTATTTTATAAATATGCCACGCATCACAAGCGGTTTGTACTTCTCTTAACATTAAATTATCTTATTTTTGATTAAGTTGAACTGTTATTTATATTCGATCTATAAATTATAATATCCATTCATAGTTAATATCATTAAAATACAGACAGAAAACAGGTGTGTTGGTAATGCCTAGTAAGAAATAGTTCTTATGCAAAACATTATTACACTGAGTGCACACGAATGTGGTGCTCTGTCGCTTTGGTGTAATTTCCTATACTTGTTTGAGCTTTGTTAGTATGGGGCGGTGGTATATTCTGGAAGTAGAACCTCAGCAGAGCTGCAGAAAAGTTGGAAGTAACTGTGAATGGAATATATATGTGCTTTCGAGGATCTAAAAATAGGTGTAAGCATATTTTTAATCTCGCTTTCTGATCGTTGCTACCACGATAACTCACTGTAGGAACTTTTTCCCGTAATTTTAAAAAATTTGGCTTTTACAGCCTCAAACTTTCTTTACGCTTATGCTTTTCACATTACACAAATAAGGCAAACAGAACTGCTCTAAATCTAAGAATAATTATTTTATAGCCTTGCGTGTGGTATATGTTTGCGGCGAACATACACATATTTCAAACTGATAGTCAATAAATCACCTCTTGGAACAACCTTTGAAACACCTGTTCGTAGAAGACATATTTCCTCACCTCATGGATTGCCACCTGCAACTCCTCTTAGAATCAACATTCGATCACCACAGCTACACCACTATTGTGAACACTAATGGGGTTACCTCTTCGAACACCTTTCCGAACACCAACTGGAAGACTCTTTTGAACAGTTGTTAGTATTCAAAATAATTAAACGATGTTTGCATTATAAGGACAAAGCTTTCTGAAATACTATTGCATTGATCTGTAATATTGGTTGTTAGCTGTCATAAGGCTAGGCGGAATTAAACAGCGCCAGAAAAATATAAAACTTTTAATTGTGAAAATTTCTGGCTTAATGTATGTACAAAGTATAGGGCTCTGCAGACCCAACAAGATGCTTTACTCTAATAATGTCCCTCACGTGACTTGCAGCAGTGTGTGTGCAATTAGTTCATTATTACCTGTAAAAACTCGTTGATTACAAGCACATAACCTAGCATTGTGGTGTAAGAAGGCATAAGGGAACCTACTGACATCCGAAACTTGTCTGCTCGTGTGTATGACGTCAGTATAGGACTCGCTGCGCTTTGCAAAACTTTAAATTTTTTACATTTCCGGCAGGCCCAGCTACCATATTTTAACAAATAGCATATACCACAATACTCAGTGTTACAAGGAATGACTATCAAGAACATTGCAATTACTGAATATGGAAAGTAGCTTACTTTGAGGATCACTAAAAATCTGGTACGCTAAAGAAACAGACTCGTTATGTATTCGGATAGGCATCAAAACTAATATATATATATATATATATATATATATATATATATATATATATATATATATATATATATATATATATATATAGTAAATTGTTCTTACTATCAATGAATAATTTTTTAAGTATTTCCCTTGCTTAAACAACTCCTAACATACGACATCTGAGTCATCAAATGTGTCGTGTTTGTAAGAATTATATACAAAGAAACACGCAACCAGGGAACTACAGTTTACATCAGTGAATGATAAACTGCATTCATGACGTAAATTTATGCAAAATGAAGAACTGCAGAGGACGTTCAATTGTGGTGAAATGGTTAGTATACTGGGCTTGAACAGTACAGTTCTCTGTATTAGTCTATCCTTATAATATCAATTTACTAATTCACCACGTTACCTGAAGATATGACTACAATATAACACATCCAAATCCATAACTATCAGCAAAATGTTTCCGACCGTAATATTTCGTTTTTCTTCATTTTCCTCTTTGACTTATAATTTTGCAAGCGCCAGTAGTATTTTAATGAGCTTTAATGTGACACTTAATGCGGAAAATCTCGTGGTTTTATTGTTCTGAGAATTCGTGTGATGCATGGGTCTCAATTCAACCGACGAACCTAGTTAGGTGGTCCTGATGTAAAATCAAGTGGGAAATATATTTCTACATAAACTGAAGATATAAGTCCTTGACAATCAAGTACTCAAACAGTAACTTTGCAAAATGTCAGAAGCTAAGTGAGATTAAATTACAAATTGTCCAAACATGACTCTGTTTCATCGGGATTTTCAACCTAAAGGCAAGATCTCAATATCTATCACCATCATGATAATAATAATGGTTGCCACAATCATTTTGCGGGCAACTATTTTACCTTCAGGATTTATGAACGTGTGATGCTGGATGGCTGAGCAGTATGGCCTAATTGAACAAATTAGCTCTTTTGTTGCAGCTACCCAGGACTCCTTTTCGTGTGAAAAGCGAATCTTTCGGCATCGGCGATACAGTTCTAACCGCATAGGCAACACCAGTACTTCCCGCAGGGAATCACACACATATTGTCAGGATAAAAAACAGGCAGCAGCTTATTAATGAATGGTTTGTTATCTGCGTCCTCCACTATCGTCTTCGATGTGTGCACAGCAGCACAATACACACGCATGTAGGCAATGCTAGCTGCAGGTTGTTCACGATAAAGTGAGCAGTTTTGATATCAATCTCGGAAAAAGAGACACTGTTCCTACCTACATATATTTTATCGGGCGCACTGAGTGACATACGACCAGTCAAGTTGGTAACGATGTAAGAAAGTAGTTCCATATCTTAACGTCGGATAAAAATTGTTGGGTAACCACTTGTAATAACTTAAATTATTGCATTTGCCTTCTGTTTTTTTTTATGCATCGAATATTAAAAATGAGCAGATATGCAAAATATTTACTTTTTTTTTTGTAATTTCGCAGTTTCACTTGACCGACACATGAACAAAGTGATGATGCCGCTGGCAATGTTAAATATACATAAGTCGGAAGAATACACAGCGTGGATACAAGTAGATATCAAGCAGGGCTCTGGAAAGTGCTCTTTTTGCCGTGAGTGTTAGACACACTGTCGCAGCTGAAACTTCATGTACGTTGTTTTACAATACAACGGCGAGTGTTAGGCAGTAGCAAAGAGAGCACCTGTTTGTTAATAAGATCATAATGCTCACTAAAGCAGCATTGAACGTTCGTAATTTCTGGCGGTGAAACAAATTGTAAGGCAGTCCCTTTAGTTTTCATTACGATGGTGGGTATTGATGAGATTTTGCTCTTAGGTTGGAGATCCCCATAACATAAAGTACGGAGAATTTTAATTGTAATTTCATTCCGTTTTCGATATTTTGCAGAACCACAATTTAAACATTCGAGTTTTCAGGGCTTATATATATATATATCCCTTAATATACGGTTAAGTTAGAAAGTGTCTCGTAGGTTTCCCCACTTGATTTTATAAAAGGAACCACCTCACGGAGTTTGTCGGTCGAATTCAGCCGCATTCTGTACATTACTTCAGAACATAACGTTGCCGAAGCTTACCCAATTTTGTTGGAACATGTAAATAATGGTTTGGTGGAAATGGAATTATTGCCATCGTAATTTTTAAAATAAGCAACCTGCATGGTCGGATACCAAAAAAAGTTAGGTGGTTGGTGGGGGGGGGGGGTGTAGTGGAGAGATTTCAGCTGCTCTTAAAAACGGGGTCTTGAGAGGCGATGACGATGAAGCGAGGTGAGACTGTAGCATCGCCAGAATGCAAGAGCGGGGGAAATGAGAGATCCCCGAGAAAACCCGCCGACTAGCGACATCAACCGGCACAATTTACACATGCGAAAATCCGGGTGTGACCCCACCGGGAATCGAGCCTGGTTCGCCTAGGTGGGAGGCTAGTAGAGTGACAACTATACAACCACATACCGAGGAAGGGGACATGAGGTAATCTCATACTAAAAATGTTATTTGCTATAAAAGTGAGGTCATAAGTGCTAGTCCTGCTCTCGTGAGTAATATTTCGTACGTTTTATAGTTTCGTTAAAAACCTTCTTGGTTTCAAACACTCTGCAACGCAGTTCGAACGGCAGGCAGGCGGGGTCCTTAAGGATCATGCTCTCCTATTGACGACGTTTCACCAATATGGCCATGTGCTGTATCTGAAATTAAATTACTTACAATTTGTGTACATCGTGAGTTCAATGTAGGGTAGTAGAAACGTGCACGACTGACTGTAAAATGGGGCTATGACTATTCCATAAAATCAATAATTTTTTTTTGCAAACAAGTGAACGAGTATTCAAAGTGACAGGCCTACAAAGATGTGTGAAGTAACTGTGAATGGCATTTAGCTAAGTTTCCATGACACCAGAAGGTTTTGACCACAAGTCCTTTCTATCTCCTAGAACTTCTTCATTGAGGTGCAGGGCTTAGGACTTGTGGCCCAACGGTCTGTAGTCAAAAACTCTAACTAGCGGACATTCCTTGGTTCCGTCTTGGTTCCAACAATGCCGTTACCTCGACTAGTAAGCACGCAGAGTGGAGTGGCTCCATGTGCGAGGAGATTCCTGCCCAGCAAGCAACAGTCGCCTCAGCGATGAAAGAGGGGGAGCTAATAATGATTAGAGTGGGAATTATCATGGAGTTGGCAATGTTTGATGTTGTACAGTCCTCATTAGACGAAACACCTATGCAAATGTAGTTCAGACTTATCTGCGGAAGTAAATATGACATGTCAGCCAGCATTACCTACATCATGTGTGATTATCTGGAAAATTAAGCGAGTTGCGCAGTTGAACCAAGAGACACTTCGTCCATTGTCTCATAGGACAAATAACTTGTACACACTAGTCCTGAAAGGATAGCATTTAATTATAATATTCTTATACAAAAATAGTTGATTCTAAAAATGCATTACCAAACAACTATGAGAGTTTCATTTACACAAAGAATAAATATTAATATAACAAATTTAATTTGCTCCAATTATAAGCCATTACAAATCAATTAAATAAACTCAAGGAAAAGCTTTCCATTACAAATTGCAAAATTTATTCAAAGGTTTGCAACTTTGCAGTTAGAAAAATAGCAAACATGGATGAAAGGTATAGTAAACTAAGCACTTTCATTTTATTTAAAATACGTTTCTTTCTGAGCACAACGGTCAATTGTGTGCAAAATGAAGGAGGGCAGCCATTATGGCCCAGTAAAAACTCCATTCCACTAAAATGAATTAAAATATCACAATAAAAATCGTTTTGGTGGGAGGCAGTTAAGTGAGACCTTCCATTGAAATACAACCTCCTAACGGTTGAGTCGTGGAAACGGAGAAAACACTCCAGAAAGATATTAAACTTGGGCGGTGCACAAAGACAAACACGAGACTTAAAAAAAAAAAAAGAGGCACAGCAGACGCGATACCATAGTTAAAGCCAAACAAAATTTGGAAGGGCAACCAAAACTGAATTTTGAAATGGTCAGCAGTTACTGCTCACCCAATCAACTAGACACACGTCCCTCGCAAAATTACGAAACCATTAAAACCATGCCGCTAAGCACTCTAACGTATTCCACGACTCAACCGTACAATAGACCCATCGCTCTGCGTCCACGACTTGACGAAGTCATCAGCTTGACGAAACTGTCGAAGAAAGGCAGCTCAGCTAGGCGAACTGAATTGCAGGCGACACGAAGCAGGCCCGCGTGGAGCAGAACGGAATACGAGTGAGGTGATTCCAGCACGCTCCCAAAGAATGCCACCGACCGCAAGTATAGAGGGCGCTCACAATAGTAGCCTGCCGACGACGGGGCAGACTGTGTAATCCCGACCCCAAAACATGTGCCCTGGGAACTAGTCTCTCACTTCCTAAGTCCACGTCCATACATAACACGAACAGTTCACAGAAGATACACTGATGGAATATAGTCAAACACATCAGGTAGGTTAGAAATAGCAAGGAAGAACGTTGAAAGGCAGTTCATAGATTCGTAGAAAGCTTAATAACGTAAATGTCAATGATCAATAGCTAGAGCCCCGAGTATTTCGCGGATTGAGTTGGCAGCAAACTAGACTCAATAGTTCTCTGCATACTCGAGATGTTATCATTTCCTTATTAGTTTCTATGATCAACTGAGGCCTCTGCGCAGGACTGTTAAACACTCGCTCACATTACTACACCCAACCTATTACTAGCTCGCAGTTAAACGGGGAGTTTCTAAAGGACTGTCGTCCAATCAGAACAGCAGGAGAAAAGAACAAGTGTTTGGAGTCTACCTTGTCTCCGAATGAATTCGCGAAATACTCGTGGCTCTATCAATAGCATCACTGCAAACAAAGGAGCGACCGGTCCCATCTTCACGTCGCACAGTGGGCCGGATCGAATGATCATGGGGCAAAAAATCCTCCTGTCTTTATTTTTATACGAAATTACGTATCTACGCTATAACCACGTATCCTTGAGTGCAATGAACATATTTTCCATGGAAAAAGGGACTTATTCTGCACTATAGAGGGGCAAGGGGAGGTTACACTACATTTTTTTTTTAATATTGCCTTACAAGTGCAGAGTTTGTAATTCTAGACTTAAGAGTTACTAATGGTAGTTTAATGCGGACAAATAGTTGAAACGTAGCTTTATTCATGTACTTAAATTGTTCTAAACAATGTTTGAATTTGATCAGAGAGGGATAAATATTGAACATTCGAAACCCCTTTTCCCTAAACACTCACTAAGATTCGTAACATGCGGGTTGTTATTTAGTCCTACCGAATGTAGTGGAGAGTAAGGGGCGATGAGATGAAGATGACGATAGCGTGAAAACATAACATAAAGGTGAATGTACAACTAGATTAAATTATATCAATTTAAATATGTTGTGGGCACCTTTAAAGATGAATAGATGGAGAATATTAAAATCAGTAACATTTTCAAACAAAAATAAGTAATGTTAAACAACCTCTTTAAAACTAGCAGTCATTCATTTGTATTATTCTGAAGAACTATTGCATCTCAACTAAGCACTCTGTATACAAAGTACATCAGACAATTCAAATATTCTACTATTTTTAATAAGACGAAACAAAACTATTTCTATTGAAAAATCACAGGTTTCACATTTAAAAATATTCAATTATTAAACGAGCAAAGCGATGATTATAACTGCTGCCAGTTGTGATAAATAAATTAAATGAGTTCAGTTTTAATGGCTTTAAAAACAATTACTATTTTCCCCAAACATTTTCATCGGTATACATGATTGTGAAATCATGTGCAATCGTCATTTTAATAATTTTGCACCGTTTCTGGGAAATTGATAATAAATTAAATGTGTGTCCGACCAGTCATAGATCAGTCCTTTTTAGATTCACGATATCTTATCCCAAGTCTCTAGCCTCTGTGTATCTGATTAGCTTGCTAGTGTACTTTGAAACATCTTCTTGGCTTTAAGCTGACACTGCTTGCAAAATAGGATATTGCAATCTTTCATTAATTTGCGACGACTAGTAGACTAGAAGTTCTCGATGCCTTCGAAGCGCAGTGAACCAGAGCAGTTCTGAGTATGATTCAAGCGGACTCCCGGTCCATCTCCTCGCCATCTAAGTGGAAGCCGTTCTCAGCAGTGGAACTGGACTCCAGGCCGATGAGACGTCATCCTTTTAATCAGTTTCTGGCTCTCCTTCCCCGTCGTGGAAACTACCTCGTCCAGTTGTGGAGCCATCATCTCCAGAACGTAATAACTTTTTACTTCTCCAGCCAAAACGTTCTAATCAAAAATTTCCAAACCAACTCAACGACAAAAGCTCCACTTAGCAACCATTCGTGATGAGATCGGCATTTTATATGGTTATAAAATTGTTCTCCATGTTGACACGCAGTGTATGAGAAATTTAATAGGAATTCATCAGCTTGTATGTGCGTTGAAAACAAATCGAACATATATTTAAAAGCACACGGTAGAGTGTGGATAAAATCTGCAGTTTCACATAAACATCTTACAACGAAGTTCCTTTCGTGACATAGCATTAATAAAATCATGTTTTAAATTGAAAACATACCTGGATGGACATTTTAAGGATACGTTAATTTATGATGAAACATGTAAGAAAAATGAATAATGAGTGAGATTATAAGTGAGGAACAACTGTAAGGGAACTCCTTACACGTAATATAGGGATTCCTAACTTTAAGGGATGTCGTATATGAATTAAATTTAATATGCCGTAGTTTAAAAAGCAGTAAACTATAAGACACATCACATATTAAGATTAATTTTTCTAGATACAGACACACAACCCTAAGAAAACAGACAGGATATTCAAAACCCTCCAGACATGCAATCATTGCATAACTGTTCTTGTTACAGTAATGACAGCATGTACAATTCATAAATTGGGTTCAGCCCTTTATAAAATTTATTTTGTTTAAAATTTTTTGACTGTTTAATTGATTATTTTATTATAAGTATATTTATACTTACAAACATTAAAATAAGTAAATGTATTCAAAACTGCTGTATAACATTACACAGATTGATTTTACTAATTGCGTATAATGTAAACAATATAAATTTAAAAAAAAACGCACTTATAAGAAGTATATTTATATGTATGTACGTGCATATTCATATCGCAACTGAACCAAATGGAATAAATTCCAGTCCCAGTTCTTAATATATATTTACATAATACATTAAATAATACACAATTACACAAATTACGTTTACAAAACTGTACTTTATACTAGGTATTACTTGTACAGCCTAAAAGTCGGATCATCCGAAGTATCATTGCCTAATTCATCGTCATATTCTGCCTCGTTGCAGTCAAAGTCTTCTATTAAAATTTTAATGCCATCTTTCTCTTTTTTTTGGCAATATTTCTAATTGTATTTTCCGGTAAACTTTGAGCTGACGATATTAGAGGGTCTGATGGCACAAACGTCGGCAAAACTTATCTTGTTCATTTAACATTCTGCTGGTTTTTCTGCAGAAAAACTGACGATAGCCTCTGATTTCTTTATTTCTTGCCTCCTCGTCCTCTGATCACTACTGTCCCGCGGGCAACAAAGCGTTGCGTATATTTAATTTACTGCGCAGTAAAAGTTTGTGAACAGTGGGAGTAAGTTGGTACCAGCCATACAGTTTCTTATAGTATGCCACCGTGTTTTCGCAACATGAATTAAACCTATCAACATTGACAACGTGCTAACTGAAAATAAAAAATAAAATTGCCGAAAAAAAATTTTTGCCAACATTTGATCTAATCCAGTGGCTTTCACTGCTGTTTCTGGGTCAGAAAAAGAACACCTTGTGTTCCTATCAGTAGTTGAGCCAAAGTCTTGCTTTGGACGATCTGGATTTGGGCTCATTAATTTTGTCATCCTTTGCAAAACGATTTATTCTTCTCTATTACACTGTGGTTTAAGTCAAGGACTTTAGAAATATAACTTTTGTAATCTAAATATTGTTTTCAAATAAAAATAAAGTGTTGCACTTACCTAATTTGTACGAAGTAGCCAGCACAGATTCCAAGAACCTGATGTATTCATGTAGGACAGAAAAACTAAACTTCAAAGAACAAGGATCAGCTGGGTTTTGAGTTGACCAAGATGAAGTACCTCTGGCTGTCTTCTTACAAATGGGACATTGAAGAGATGGGGTATCTGTCAGTGCGCACAGGACTTTCCGTCTATCATTGTTAAATGTAGGGATTAATTTATTTATATTGTCTCCGTATTGAAACGTTGAATATTATTAGTTTGGTTTTGGATACATTTTTCTTCAACAAAATTTGTAGTATAATTCATAAACTGTAATCGTATATGTTTGCAGAAACGTGTAGAGCGAGGGCGCGTGGATCGCTCCAAATGTCTCGATTTTGTCCTTGTAGTGCCAATTGCACTGGAGATGTTACGAAAACTCTTTCATCGCGAGTCCTATCATTGTCTTCCCATTTATGTTTATACTGGGAATGGCCAGATGACCCATCGAATTCCCCCCCCCCCCAACTTGCCTATCAGAGTGAACTTGCCTGCAGGAAATTCTTCCATTGTTTCCAGTATGCTATTGCATGTAAGTATTGTAAAGGAACTTCTCAATAAACATCTGAATGCTGAATATTTTCCCAATATGCCTGATTTTTTTGCCTCGGCTAATGTACGATAACTTGGGTAGGTGCCTCCATGTTGCTTCTTCGCCGAAAGTCTAAGTAAGTTGTACAGATGTTTTGATAGTTTCCCTTCTTGAGCAATGACAGGACTTTTTCTGTGGTGTACAGATCGCACTTCTTTTCTGACACTTTTAACTTTTTGTACATTTTTTTTTTTTAAGATCGTGGGCTGCTACCGCTAAACAACTTTACACCTTGCTGCTCTTGATCTGTTGCCTTTACTTCTCAAATGGTTAGACAAAGTTCTTGCCGCTCCTGGACTAGATACAACGTCTGATGAATGTTTTATAATTTTTGTCTTCGTTCATTCGCCTGCCTCGCCATACGTTTTCTCGGACGACCTCTTATTTTTATACAGTAAGGAGTGATATTTACACCACGTTTGCCTGAATTTCTCTCTGTTTCTAAAGAAACATCAGTGTTCAGCCAAGAAGAGAAGTATTTTTCGAACCGGAATGCATTCGTTTGGACTACTTCCATTTACTTAAAAACTTGAAATAAAAGCTTCTAACATAACTTAAATTCCTTTCTTCAGATAAATTACACTCCTCGGTCACTCGAGAATAGAAGTCTTCAAATGTTTTCGTTAGAAAAATCCACTGCCCTAATTTTCATCTTGTTGGCATAGTTATTACCTCAAACGTTCAAACCGGGAAATTGCATTTCATCGCATAGTAAAAATTTTCTGGCGGGTCCAGAACTAATCCAAGGGGAGGCGTTTAAGGAGAGGAGGTTGCAAGAAAATGCATATTCGCGTTTTTTTATTGCGCGTCTTCATAGCAACGAAAAAATTAGTAAACTGACGGATGAGTAAAGAGAGGTCTTGAGAGCTGATAGGGTGATTGAGGGGAGTATGGAGCGGTGCCAGAATGAAAAGGCGGAAGAAACAGGAGATCCCAGAGAGAACTCGCTGACCAACGGCATCGTCCGGCACGATTCCCACTTGAGAAATTCCGGTGAACCGACCGGAGATTGAACCGCTCAGCCACCATCCATGGGCCCAATAAACTGACAAGTATAAAAAATAACACATTAGAAATGATAATAATAAGGGTGGAAAATTTCTCGCTTTTGGGCTAAGCATATGTCTGTGTGCGCATGTGTGTATGTGTGGGCGTATGTGAGAAGGAACAATATTGAACACATATTTTTTAGGCTCTCGCTGCCCTTGGCATAACTGAAATATACTCATATTTAAAAAAGGAAATTCCAAACAAAGGTGATAATTTACTGTCCACATCACAAGCACAAAAAATTCTCTATTGTAAATTTGTAGCCAGACTGAATGACGTTCTATATGCTTAAAAACAAAAAAAATGTTTATATGCAGATATATTACGTGGGGGAAGGGAAGTCTACGCAGAGCCACTGGGGGATTCTACACTCCGACCTATTGTCATGACCGGCGCGGAGTGGCGAATCACACCAGTTTCCACTTTTAAAGTCATTTTTCTCCGTAAGGGGCAACTAGGTGCAGTCAAATCCTGCGGATATTGATATACCTATATTGTCTCTATACTGTATAGCAAGTAACTTCGTGTCAATGCGTGGCAATTATTTTTAAATCACACACATACGTTTAAAAAAATTGGTAAAAAACAGCGAAATTTCGAAGACTATAACTAAATTGGTAATTCAAAGAAAACTAATATTATTTTAACTCTTTGTTAGACATCGCAATTAAGTTTAAAGAAAAATATTGGATATAGCTTTAGGTGGATTGCGACTGTAGATTATTCCATCATGCGTTGAATATGAAGCACAGGATTGGGGCTTCTCTGGAATTCTTTAAAACTCTCAAGTTTGAAATTGTCTTTTGACACACAGTTCACAAGTTCTTACAAATTCAGAAACAGTTCTCTTTAAAGTTGGCCAAGCAAACTGAACAGCTGTCTTATTAAAGGTATTACTCACGCCCAAATGCCTGCCAAAAACTGAACCATGGAAATGCGAAAGAATAATTGGCCTTAATATCTCTGGAACCGCAATCTTCCGTGCATGGCCATTTTTTTCCCGGCAAAGTAAATAATACCATTAACCTCCACATACGGAAGCAGAACTCCTGCATTTAGATCTGTTCTCTCCTGAGTGCATAATGTATCGCTCGTATTCCATCTCGAAATCTACCGGATCGCACATATTTGAGTATGCATCGGCTTGTCGGAGCCACGTACATGACATTCCATGGAACGGAAACATGATAAACGAAGAAATCATCGACCCAATCTCCCTAAGTGATGCGGATGGTTCAAGACCCAGCTAAGCGCCTGATTATCAGTATGTAGATCGCATTCATCGTGTTCTATATAGGAAGCTAACTATTCTAAGCCATAAATATGCCCAATGTTTCCTTTTCGTAAATTCCTGGTTTACTTTCCGATTCAGTAAGGCTGCGGCTGGCAAAATTTTTAGGAGCTAAACCTAAATCCGTTCGTAATTATATATAATTATAAGTAAAAGTTCAACTAAACCAAAAAAAAAAACATACTTTGATTATAACAGCAGTATAAAATGGTTGTATTACGTTGCATATTTAGTTTTAAAAAAAAACTTCATATATGGGGTGGGTTTTCTGAGGATTGATTCAGAAAGTGTGAAGAAACGATGAACAGCCTATACACATTATTATAAAGAACAGACACAAATGAACAACCTTAAAATATCATTATTTATTTACCATTTTCTAGCCAAGGTTAAGAGAATTTTGCTGTTAGCCAAGAAATATAAGACATTGTGTGATTTAGTGTATTTTATTTCCTTTAAAGTCAGTTTTCATTGAGAACTTAAGTAAGAAACAATGAATAATTATTTTGTGTGAACTCGCAGCGCTAATTTTTTTGCAGTTGACACAAAATCACAACACATTGGAAAACGCTAAAAACAATCAGTTTGTGATCTCCTAAAACACAAGCTGTCCTGGTGAATTTTCGCGACATGGCTAAGTAGACAGATAAAATAATTCTTAATGAACATGCTAAATAATTAGCTTCAGCATCGTCATTTAGGTTTTGATTGACTTCAAGTAGGAACAAACGTGAGGAATAACAGAGGAAATGAGTTCTTTCTGTAATTTTCTTGACATGCAAGGAAAAAGTTGCGAATTCAGGAGGCCTGTTCTCATTCAAAACATAATGTAGTTTTTATGCAAAGAAGCAGTTATGCGAGAAAGAGAGAAAGAGAGAAATAAATTGGCGATCCACGTGAAAGGCCTCTGCGTTGCATTTTTTTTTTTTTTTTTACGTCTTTTCGCATTCCGCTTGGCTGTCGAGGTTTCCTTTGTGCGAGAAACAAATCGAGGCTGGGAGCTGTTAGCGCTGACAAATTGCCGCCACTGGGACGTTTGCGCAAAGGGCGCGAGGAGGAATAAGGCGAGGAACTTATCAGTCAAATGACGTGGAGTGTTTTTTTTTTTTGCCGCGTGTTGCCGGCGCCGCATTGTCGCTGGCGTGGCGTGGCTTGGCGTGGCGCTGTGCCGTGCGTGGCAACACAGGGGGAGTCCGTATCAGCGGCGTGTGAGAGGCCCTGCTGTCATGTCACGCCCGTGCAGAACAATGCCACGTCTGTGCCAGCCAACACATTGTACCTACCGTTCTGCGTAACACTGCTGTGCTGCCCGAGATAATGCTGCCTGCGAAATCAGTACTGTTCACGGCTGTTCACCGTAAAGTGAGCACTTTTGAAAGCCCTCTCATTACGAATAATAGTCAAAATATATATATATATTAGTTTAGCCTTGGACAACTTCCGAGTGCGGTGGAATATACACACTCTGTTTAACTACATAACAAAATATATTTAGAAATGTATACTTTACAAACTTAAAAAAAAATAAAAATTGCCATGTAAGTTATAAAAGTAATAAACATAGTGTGTATATTCCACCACACTCGGAAATTAACTTCTAAAGCTAAAATAAAATTTATTTATTGGCTCTTATTTCAAATGCGAGGGCTTTCAAAAATGCTCAGTTTACCGTGAATAGCCTGTAACCAACAAATGTTTAGTAGCTAGGATGTTTACCGATTGTTATGGCGTATTAATCATGTGTACGCTGAAGGAACACTAAATGTTTTCTTGATGTGGCATTCTTAGACTAATTATTCTCGAAAAAAAAATTATGTCATGCTTAAAAGGGTGCTGTAGGTTGCATATGACGTTACGTATGCCAATCCGGTCGTTTAAACTACGCGTTGGCTGCTTTTTACTGAGGTAGATGTGTCATGTCGACAAGGTGGCATGCACAATCAGACCAGGCCGACAAGAATGTATTTTCATCTCGCGTTATCAAAGAGAAAGCGCCCGCTACTTACTCGGTTGGCACGAGAATAAAAGTAAAATGTGGGTGGTCCTAATGTAGATGTGAATTCCTCTTGAGCAAGGCTTGACACTGGGGTGTTGTTATTCCGGCCAGCCGAGAGGGTGAATCAGATGAGAGCCTTGAAGACCTGAATCCTTCGCTTTGCTTTTCTAAGACAGTTATGTTTATGTTAGGCCAGGTCAAGTTAGTTTCAATGAGGTTAGGTCAGGTTCCACGAGTTAATTTGGATTTGGTGATGATAGATAAGGTTAACTATGGCATTGGAATTTAACCTCAAACTAAATGAATATTAAATCCATGAAACAAGTTAATTTCAACCATATTAATTGACGTGCACGAGGTTTGTATTCATGCAGTGCTGTATCCATTTTCATTTCAACCAATTGACGAAGTAGGTGCACGGTTGTTGCTCATTGCATTTTGTATTCAAGAATCATACTAATTAATCAAGAACGGAAGTTTTTGCACAATAAACGCTGTTTTCGGAGGGCGCTGTGGGCAAACCGAAAGGAGGGGAGGGAACCCGACCCCCCCCCCCCAACTGATCCACCATCCTTCCTCTTTGAACCCCCACCCCCCAAAGTGCTCCCCTCCCCAACCGTGGGAGGAGTTAGGGTGACAAGGGGGGAGGGTTATGTTTCACATTTTGTGGGATTGGGGGTGTGCTTTTCGCCTTCCAACATTCAAATTTGGGGGAGGGGTGCCTTCACGTGCCTCTCACTCTCCCTCATCGACAGTTAGGCCCTCCGTAAGCCTAAGTCTTAAGTTTTAAATCTTATGTCTTAAGTTTTAAGTCGTACTTTCACCATAATTGCTACTGCATGTTGGGATGTGCGAGCGAACACATGCCGAAATTCCCAGATGAGATTACACCGTAAATACTAATTCGCACGGATTGCCAACTTAATCTTCGGTGGCGCAGATCGCCGTTGCCGCGACCCGACCCTTGGTGTATTTAATAACGGAATACTCCAGCAGGAGATTCGTGGCAGTTGCATTAGAGCAGGCGAGGGAACATGGCCCGGAATTGATGGCAACGAGTCACCAAGCTAGAGAGAGAGAGAGAGAGAGAGAGAGAGAGAGAGAGAGAGAGAGAGAGAGATAGATAGAGGTGGGAGAGAATTCAACGCTCATCTCGGTTTCATCAGGCGAGTAATTTTTTCCCCTCTCATTTCGGTACCATTGTTACTCCTCCTGAAATGGAATGCTCCATTTTCATGTCCTCGGTTTCTTCCAAAGAGTTCGTGTAGGATCTCTCCTTGCGAAAGTTGCCAATTCATTTTATCTTTTTTTTTTTTTTTACCTAAATTACACCTTGCACTACTTGATAACTTGGTCTACAAAACATACCGTATTGAAAAAAAATAGCTTTGTGGTATATTAAGCGCGTTATGAGTTATAATTTGTTTATTTATCATAATATGCACAACAGGTGCAATTTTTAAATGACTATTCTCAGCAAATGTATATGAGAAGAAAAGCAGTGCTTTATTATTAATAATATTTTCTGTGTTTTTCCAACGTCATTCGAGTTCTAACTTTTCAAGTAATACTATAATGCAAAAAAATATTGGTTTCATGATTTCTGTAATTTTAATTTTCATGTTTTCTGTTAACATCCTGAAAATAAACCATATAATATTTTAAAATAGAGTATAACAGACTATAGATTGTTACACTTTTATATTCTCTAACATGCAGCTGTATTCAAAATTATAACTTGGGTAATTTTTCGGTATGAAAAATTACTTGTGTTCATATTTAATAAAATGTAACAATTATTATTAACAGTTTACGAAATTATGATTGCATTGCCATTCATTCCAATACCTGATTGCCTTATAGACTTTAATAGTTCCGGAACTGCAAATGGGAATTTATATTATTTTGATGAAAGCAAAAAAAATACTGAAATTTTTGTATTTAAAAAACTGAATAAATTGTGACATAACAAAAAAAATGCAGCTTCCCGAGACGTCAAGTACTATCTTTTTGTTTTGTTAAAATGTAAATTCTCCTACTACCTTAAACAATTAAACCCAGTTACGGCAGCTCTTGCTACAACTTTTGTTAATGATAAATAACGTTAATCAGACTTTAACTATGTAAATAAAACTATCTTACAGGTGATAGATCCCATTAGTAATACGCGGGGGGGGGGGGGTGTCGAAAATGCCATTTTTAGTGAACAAACTTTATTCGACCCTATTTCGTGTTTACATCGTAAATCCTTATTTGTGAAGGCCCATGTATCTGTATCTGTTCTCTGCTCTAACTTACACGGCACACTTAAAATAATGGTTTAATCAGAATACTGAAACCCAAGGTTAACTGAAAAAGTAATGTTCCAATAGGAAGTGAAATATTAGGTGATATCAACGATCTTACTTTCGTCTTCGCTCATTTCCCGTTTTATAAACCTGCAGTTAAATATATTACCCAGCTATCAAGTTCACAAATGGCCCACACAACTCTCAAGAGTAACCAAACGATTAGACACGAGGCGATTTCGAAAATAACCTCGAATCAATACAGGAGTCGATATTTGTGTAGCTCTCGTAAGATACAGAAGAGTCGCATCTCACTGGACGTTTAACTGTGGAAAACAATAGAAAATACGAGAACTTTCCTTCGATCTCTACCGTCTCTTCCGATTTAAATTTAGTCAGTGTCCCGTACACACTGATGTGTATACGATTTTTTTTTTTTTTTTTTTTTTTTTTTATATCGTTTTTGGTTACAGCCAGTGTCCACGGGCGAGCACTAATGAAAAAATCAAGTGTGTATAAAACACCCTCATGTATCGTATTTTAGACTCGAACTTAAAATATATGGGCGACAGGCCAACATTTTATCAAATACAGCAAGCAAAGTTTTTAAGAAAAACTGTACATTTTTTTTTTTAAATCCCGCGTCGTTCTCTATAAAAAAAATTATTTTTAGAGTAATTATTTATGTTTATCTAGTTTATTTGGCACGAAAGATATTATATATTACCCTTTGTGTCCCTGGTATGTGCATGTGTGCCTGGTATGTGCATGTGTGCTCTGAAACACTTTTGGTTTTGCGGGTTGTAGCCTATACAGGTAAAGGCTGTTCACGATAAAGTGAGGATTTTTGAAATGAACCTTGGTAAAACGTCACTGCCCCTGCCTGCAAATATTTTAATGGGTGCAAGTAGTTCAATATCTTAACGTCAAATAAATCGTGCTAGGTAACCATTTGCTATAACTGGAATTATTTAATGCGTTTTCGGTTTTTTTAATTCGCCAAATCGTAAAAATGAGCATATATGTAAAATATTTACTTTATTAATAATTTCACTGTTGCACTAGACCGACGCATGAATAAAGTGATGAGGCTTATGGCAATATTAATTTTCCGTAAGGCGGAAGAATACGTAACTTACATGCAAGTAGATCTTAAGCAGCTCTTTCAAAAGTACTCTGTTAACCGTGAACAGTCTGCAACAGTAAACACAGTGGGCGAGGGCGAGATGTATTTGAAGGGCGCCAAGATATGTATGTTACGCTATGCAGATTACACGCTGCCTCTCGACGTATGTAACTGGAAACTACGTCGGGAAAGCAAATTATTTATCAAGCGTGTAACAACTCACTCATGTAGGTGTGTGTGTAGGTATCGGGATCCCTTGGAATCAGTGAACATGTGCGTGTACACCTCGACAATACATGTGCGATAAACACTGTGAATCTGAATATTAACACAGCCCAAGAATAAATGCGTCCCAGTGTTAGGCCTAGGAACATGTATTACTATCACTTCTGGCCACATTATATTTCATTTGTGCAGTTGAGAGGTGGCAGAAAAAGCGTAAGTAATTAGGAACAGATGGACACACAATAACGATCAGGTAAATAATCTGTGAGGAAACTGTAGCCCGATCCTCCACAGGCTGTAGGCAGCAAGCACTCAGATGATTTACAAACCTCGTATAAGCTCTGCCGGTCCACATACCATTTGCATGTGAGCTGAAATAACAACTTAATTGTAGTCACTTTAGAAAAAATATTATGGCTATTTAACAGAGAGGAAGAGGGTGATGCATATACATATTACATAAACGTAACTAATCACGTTTGATTTCAGCATAAAATATTTAAACGCTATTTCTGTTTTCCGGTATTCAACTTATTAGTGCTGAAATAAAATTAAGCTTGAATACCCTGGAGGGCAATATCAACTAGGAAATTAAGAAAAATGCTTGGCTACCGTTGGATAGTGGTCGTTCTAAAATGCATCGTAACTATTAACAAAGTGTGAAAAATTTTAAATATGTTTATAGCTCATAGTTCTGCGAAAGATAAAAAAAAATTTCAAAATTATACTGTTTCGGGACAAATCTTTAAAAATCTGGCATTAATGTACTTCGTTAAGCTCAGGGAAAACATTAATCTCATCCTTAGGGTTTCCGTAGTCAAAAACTGCTGGAAATCGTGTTCATGACACATATAAAAAAGGCGCCGTTCCAAGCCATTCAGAAATAGAATATTACGGGTTTCGCCATTACTTCGGTAGAAAACACGAATCATTCTTATCTGCAGTAGGTTTCTGTTCTCGTAGGAATCAAATTTATTAATCAGTAACCTGAAAGGATGCGGGCTTCTCCCGCTTCAGGTACAAATCAGTGTGTAGGCGTTTTAATACGTGAACCAACCATTCACGTGCCAGAGTCGTAACCAATACTAACTACCTCCTAAATCTACTACGTGAAAGGGGCTTCACGGCAACACATCTTAATCGCGGATTTCACTTAATCTCAAAAGCAGACAAGGGGAGTATCGCACACCCTAACAACTAATTTCACCCCACTTCGGGCGAGCGTCCTGCTACAGATCCTACCTCTTCGAAAGGCGGAGAGAGTGAACTTCAATACTGACTGGTGCTAGCTAACCCTATCCTACATTGCCCGCCAATCCTGGCGCGGGGTTTAAACCTGCCAGTCAATCGGAAGGCTTCCAACTTAAAACTATCTAGAACGATACACTACAACGGCCTACCATACTAAAGACCATAGAATATGTGGTCTCTAAATGGAGGTTCAAATACAAGTAATCCTTGAAGCATTAACAATAGACCAAAAGTTAAAAATATATATACATATATAAATATTAATAAGAATAAATACAAAAATAAAAATCTAGCTAACTAACACATTCAAACACTCTATATTGCCATAGTTACATCTAAAGTAAAAATCCTGGCATTAAAAATAATTATTTAAATTCACACACATAAAAATATTACATGTGACAAGTGTGAAAATATATATAAATTAACTTTTTTTTCAAAGACGTGTAAACCATGGGTGCACCAGTATCAATAGTGATGCATACTTTATTATCATAAAATAATACATTTTAATTATGTAAGAATAGGTATGGAAAATAATTACATCCTCTGCAAAAATGCGTAAAAGTTATATGCTCAAAAAAAGTATGTTCAAACTTCAAGTCAGAATATAACAAAATATTATTTTATTTGATATTTAAGAGTTTCCAGATAAGTTTGTATATGCGCATAAACTAAAACTTAAAAGACATAAAAATATTGAAATAGGTTAGAGGTCTAAATTTTTGTCAGCTTATTTTGTATTAAAATAGGTACTTGGTAGGATTAATTACAGGACATTAAACAAATCATATTTAGATTTTTTTTCATTATGTGGTGAAATATGGAATTAAATATTGTGGAAACCAGACTGATAGTAAAATAAATTTGGTCAAACAAAAAAAACCAATAAGATTGTTAACAAATGGAAGTAAGTCTACTTCTTGAAGGAAACTCTTCAAATTGCATGAGATTGCAACATTGCGCAATAAATACTTAATTCATTAACTTAAACTTAGTCAACAGGATTTACAGTCTTACAGCACAACAAGGATACTGGCTGATGTACTGAAATAAATGCCTTCAAATTGAGAGACATACAACTATATAGTTCATTATACGAGAAAGGCCTCTATTAATCCGATCTCAAAATACTACCGAAATATATTGTAAAAAAAAAATATCAAGAATTTATGTAATCTCTGCATAAATTATTTTATAAAAAGAGCATTTTATAATTTTCGGGAAATTAAAGATTATCTCGAAATTGAAGTTAAATAAGCTTGGATTTAGTTGTATCTGAATATAATTAAACCTACTTTATTCTCATATTCCGTGTGTATTGTATTGTTAGTGTTTAATTTTTTGTTGTGTTACGACCTCATATTTTTCAGGATCACCATGGGACCGAAGGAATTAATGATATTTTTTCCTTTGTTAAGCAAAAAATATTAATCACGCGTAAAATATATTAGCTGTTCTAGGTTTTTAGGAGACTATTTTCTTTCTGTTCAGTTATAATTATCATCATGCAATATTGCAGCATTTTCTTTGCATATTTCCTATCGTACACAGACATGATAACGGGTGCTTTCAGTAAATAAAAGGAGGATGGGGCCTTTTTCCAGGTCATTAAGCATTTTACAACAAAGTCATTAAAGTTCCATTTGGTGCCAGGGCAGCTTTATCAGGAAAGTTTCGCATTATGAAAAAAATTAAGAACTTAATCTTTTGTTACGGCTGGTAAATGCAAAACCAGAAGCTCCGCGAGTTTCCAAAGCTATCAGCAAACTATTAAACGATTAACTGTCAGCATGTTTAAAACTGAACTGCATAGTCAGTCTTGAAAGTTTCAGCTAGTTCAATATTTCACTTATATCACGCACTTCCCAGAGTTTTATACCCGAAATGTGTGCTGCATTACATTGTATAACTCTTGATAAAATATATTATTATGTGCTACTGACAGATAAATGTCTGTAAGAACAAACAAATACGCTATGTTGGATCAACCAAATATTTTTCGTAAGGCAGATTTCGTTGACCTGACAAAGGAAATTTGTCATATCAAATTTATCAAAATCAAAACATTTTCATGGCACTGGAATTGTTAAGAATGTACATATGATACTAACGTAGCATTACACAAATTGTTATACTGGAGTCACGTACATTGTAAAAAAATGTGATGTTTTTACGGAGAAATTCTTTGTAATTTTACAAATGCTTGTAATAGTACAATCAATTCTCTTGTAAAACTACAAGGACCGTGTTGGTAATATATCCCTATAAATGTTTGTAATATACTGACCCGTTCCCGCGAGCTTCAGAAAAATGGCGGACACTCAACAAAGTAAAACCGTATTATAACTCTTTGAGCAAAAACGATGGGCGATGTAAAGTGTAGCTGCGTGCAAGAAGAAATGTATTGGAAGTCTGAATAACGCAAAACACTTTAAATTAACTCAAATAATCATTTAAAAAAAGTGGCTGTATTATTCGTTAGCTGTTCATGTTTCCTATCTACACAGAACTCTCAAATAGGCTCTCGATACATAGTTTTTAGAAGCCGTCCAGATCTCTCAACAACAGAACTCTTAAAATGAAATTAATGTACCTATTCCTATTAACCAAATACCTTCATTTTTTTTTGTAAGTACTTGCTGCTATATTTACGTAAAAATAAAGTTAAACCTCGAAACTCAGGCTGGTCTTGTGGTAACGTGTACTGACTAATGATACCGTGGTTGTGGGTTCGAGTCTCCGTGTTGGCAAAGCGTAAAGTTCTTCTTCGTAAATTATATTTTTTGAAATTGTTTTTATTTTTATTTTATTCTGTTATTAACTTATCACATTTGTTTTCTAGAAGAAAAATAACTTATTTTATGTACACTTCTCAATAATGTCAAATGTAATAAAATGCTATCATTTGTAATATTGCAAATAAATGTCTTGCAGATTTTTTAAGAAAACTCTTCATAGATTTACAAAGGATTTTCTTGGCAACTGGGTTTCCAAGGATTTTTCTTGTAAAAGTACAAAATATTTTGTAGTGTATCTTCGTAAAGCACGGAACGACACATCCAACATGATAATTAAAACCAACTAAAGATTGAAACTAGACGCACTTAACTTCATCGCGGAGAAAACTGCCGTGCGACCAGTAGACACGATTTCTATTTTTGTCGTCTTGCACCACGTAAACAGGACGTACAAGGTTGTAAAATGAAATGTTTTTAATAACTTGCCTCAGAGTGGACAACTTGCGTATTTAACAAATTATTTTCCACTTACAGGATTAAGCTTACCAGAACCAGATTACGTGTATACATTGTTATTTAACGTAACATCTACACTCTTTCGTCGGCATAGTGTGTTCCAATTTTCCATTCTGTCCACCACCTTTGAAACTATATTATTCTGTAAGTGATTACACTAATAAAATAGTATGGTTGTAGAAACTAACTACACTGTAGTCATAAACTTTACATCGCGCATGTGATCTTCTTAACGCTGTACGACAATATGTGAGACACCTACATGCTTGTATACTTGAAACAGCACTTTCAGAATCAGGTCATAATTTTTTGATTGCGAAGATATCTTAGGCGATTCCTTGTTCAACTTAATCCTGCTTATAAACGCCACTTTATTAGTGCCGTTAGAATAATCTGGGGTGGACTTTCATGAAGAATATATCCCAACTTATGTCTGGAAAAGCACGCTCACAAATATGGTTTACTCGACATCCAAACGTGGATCCTCGCCATTAAGTGTTCAGTGTCTCAGTGGCCTCAACCACAAAGGACAAAAACTTTAAAAAAACTCGTATGGTAAACGGTGAATGCGAACATCATTTCACTTTAGCTCTACTGCGAGAATGTAGATCTAGAGATTTCTTTTACTTCAAAATCGATTGATATTACCTTCGCGTGATGGCGCTTGCAAGCGCGAATCTTTCTTGTTACACGAATCACACTGGCCAGACTCGAACGAAATTATATTATCGCGTGACAAATTCAAGTTGGCGTGTTCTTGGATTCTTGAAATGACCACTGCTGCGGAACTTGAGGTTCCGTGGGGAGAAATGTTGCATGCTTTTACGGTTTGAGAAGTGAAATTTGTCACATTAAATATTTCACCAAGTTAATAAACTCAAGTGTCTATAGTGTTCTATTTTCAAGACAAATGGCCACATTAAAACTGGCTATCTCACATTGATTTTTAACCATTTTTCCTCCTGTGTAAGGCCATTAACAAAGATCTAGTGCCATTCCATTCTAAATTTTGAATAAAAATGTTACCTCAAGGTTGTTACTGCTTAAATAATACTCATGAAAATCAATTTAATAATTCATGGATGCGAAATATTTCTCTGTTGAATAATTTCTGTGAGATTGTAATAATCGTTATTTTTTTTTATTTTACGCAGTTGTGAGTCAGTGTGACTTAAGAAAATCTTGATATTTTTAAACCACCAATAGAAAAAAAAATATTATTTCTGAATAATAATCCAAACTACCTATATAAGAAAATTTATAAAGATATTTTCAAAAACAACGTTGTTTTGAGTGGGTCCCAAATGTAAGGAAACACTTTTAAGTACAGTGCATGTAGGGCGAGGTTTATATTACGGATCGTACAAATACATATGCTACATATGTCGAGGCATGATCATTAGGTGTGATAATTTTATTGCTGGTAATATTTGACAGTTTTTATAGGACATGATTTTCGAGAGGTCGCATATCGTTTTGAGGAGCAAAAGTAATTACGAACCTACTCGCATGCCCATATTTAGAGTAAGGTTTACTTCGTTGTGTATGAGGTAGTTTTGAAGTAGATAAAGCTACATTAAATCAGTTCTTTATAATTTACTTCTTAATACCATTCGTCATTGTAGAAAGAGTTATATAGTCTACTTATATTTTCAACGTAAAACTGTTTGGAATAGTCTTTTGAGAATTGAAAGTAACGCAGACAGATCCCATTTCAACCATATGATTTATTTAAAAAATACTGTAGATGTTAATATTATAGAATCAACATTTCTAACTTGAATATAGCATATCGTAATCTGTCTCCTTCCAACTCAATCGTAACTCCTACTCACACGTAGAAGGTATAGGAATCTAGACGGGTCAAGCCAGTCACAATAAAACTGCTTTGTGTTTCCGCTGATATGTCGAGAAAGTTTTGACACCAAGTGATAATGAGTTTCAGTGCAAGCCTGCGAGCAAGAGTTTTCTCATAATAGAAGTTAAATGGTACTTTTGGCTAGTTTTCTGCGAATTAAGTTATAATTACTTCACCATTACGTTTACCCCAAGAAAACTTGGTCAAAAACAGTTTGATTTCAATTTCAATGTATGCAATTAGAAGCCAGACGATTTTCCTAGGTTTAACATTTCCAGCTATGAAGTTTACTGTCGGAAAGCGATCTAGTTGGGAGGGGGGAAATCGAGGCAGACACATTTTAATATTTATTAATTGGTGTTTTAAAAAAATTAATAATCTACAATAGTATTACCTTCTCGAAGCCTGCGGTGGCTTCACATATTATTCTTCTCCGTCGCTTGCATGGACGTAATACTCTCATCCCACGAGTATGGTAGTTAATTATTATATTATTCTCCTGGAGGCTGGCTTCATTACCTTCTGTATTTTACATACGGTCCAGCTGATTTCGTCTGTGGGCTTTCATACTCTAAGACTGTTCGAAAACAATGCATTCGTTATTTAATACTTTTGCTGAGAAAACTATATAACTACGGCTAACATAGTTTCCAGTAGATAAATAATTTAGATTCTCTGTTTTTGTGGCCCCTTAAAAAAACCGAGAATATTTATTTGAAACCCACTAAAAAATAAAGCAAAGAAACTGGAGAAAAAAACAAGGGTAGCTGGAAAGTGTTAGTACTGCCTCTGCAATGCAGAAATTCGTCTGAATGTCTTATCTTACGTTCACTTTTGCGGATAGATAAATGGCACAGTGTTTCGATATTTATTACCATTTTGCCTTGGCAAAACTAAGATTTATTTCACAAATTAATTAATTTTAAATTTCCCATCACGAAAGGTAGCAACCCATAGAACAGGCTACAAAAGTTGTAAGAATGTCAGCGATAGTTTCCATTTTGTTACTTCTCTAAAGAATTTCCTTACAGGGAGTCTTCAACAAGGCACTTTATTATTCCTACATTTCAACACACGCCATTTATGGTTATTAAAATTTTGTGAACATATTTTATTAACTTCATTTGAATGATTTAATATTAATTATTTTATGTCACATTAATTAATATGTATTTTTGCATTTTGTGATTTATTTAAATCAGGCCATGTTAATTATGTAAAAAAATATTACTACAACTTTTATCCGCACACTACTAGATTCAGTTTAACTGCATAGTTTTAATGATGGAAATTCTTTGTTTTATCATTGGTAAGAATAATATGAAAGTGTGCCCAGCAGAAAACTAATTCAGTATTTTGGAAGTTTTGACAATACAGACGTGTTTTTGTTTGTTTGGAATGACTTGAGAAAAACAATGTTATGTTGGAAGAAAGATTCTAGAGAAGGAACAAATGGCCTCCGTGCAGAAGTTGCTTGCATGACTGATGTGTCTCATGTTAATTGTATTTTAAGAAGAGATTCGTGTATTGAGGATAAGCAGTGTTATGTACCGCTGCTAGACATACCAGAAATTATTTTCATTCAGGAGAATTATCCAAAAAAAAAGGTGGATTTTGAAGCAGAAGTCTGCATTTCCCGGTTGGGGCCCTGATGTAGTCTGGCATACCAGCTATTGTGCCTTACAATCTACAAAATTCCTCAAGTAAGGTTTTCTATGAGCCTTGGAATTGGATGTTAAATTTAATAATATGGCAGGTCCAGTGGTCCGATGATGTGGTATAAAATTACCAATGCCAATTTTAAATGATTCGTTAGCTCTACCGAAAGAAATAAGACTGGTTGCCCAAATGAAAAACTATCATATCATCCTGCAGTTTAAGTTTGGTGGTCAAATGGTATGCTTGTCATTTTTCAGAGCTGTTACGTGATTATTTTAGTGAAAGCAACTTTTTATTTTATCACATATTAATTTTGGAAATAGCTAATTTTCGCTGATAATTGACAGTAGAATTCTTGATGTTTGATGTCTTCCATTGAAAATGGTTTTAATATGTAGCATGTGTGTAGTGAATGAGATTTTCCATTCTTTCTTTAATTATATTTTCATAAGTTTTCTTCGAAGTGTTGTTCTTGTGTGGTGTTAGTTGCAAGCATTTCTTTTCTGCAATCTAAGGAGAATTTTACAGAGTACTTTAATACATTTAATGGTATGTGTATATCGATTAATAGTCCTGATTATGACACGAGAATGAAATACTCCATATCGTTATAATTTGGGCTGATTTATTGCACACATTTATATATATTGGCTCAAAATATATAATTTTCTGTAAAGTTAATCTGTTCCAACTACACTGCAGAACATAAATGATTGGCTACACAATCAAAGAGGCTATTATCCTATACACTTCATACCACCTCTTACGAGGTTCAGGAAATGTAGGTACAGCCTACAATATATGCATAGATCGTTTGCTGAGAACTTGGCAGTTTTAAAGTGACGTTGGGTCACTTTAATGACAATTCGCAGCTCAAATTTGCGGCCACAGATTCTTTTCGCACATTTAAGTAGTAATTTCGGTTATATCAATAGCTGATTTGACTTAATTATATGCAACACGATATTTTATTTTGACATGAAAATTATGGTTATCACTTAATATTTTACTTTATTTGCATATTACGATTGTCTGTACAACAGTGCATTTAGGACGTTTCTGAATTCTCAGTGTATACTTGTTAAGTATATACATTTTCGTACTAGCAGTGATGTGTACTAGTCGTGTACTTATTGTAATTATTCAGACGCGTCATCAGCTATTCATTTTAGACTGGTCGCACATACTGATAAAAATATCAGAATCTATGTAACAACAGAAAAACTCGGTGCAATATGGTGTTATATATACGTTACAACTTATATGGTTACGTATAAGCAGACGCATATAACCTTATAAACATTCATTAATTTTTGTACATTAACATCTTACTACAGTTTAAGTTCTGAAACACGTTTTTAGCCGGAAATGAGGAATTAATAGGAGCATTAGTGGGCGTATATTATTTGCAGGACGGAAATGAAAGGCGACTCAGTAATATAGTCGTACACTGGTTGCTTGGCAGAGCAGTGAGACAACAGGTGTGTATTGTTTTGAACGAAAACTAATATAAACAAATATGCCGATATATTGTCTGTGTTTGGTCATTGTACACTTTGAGTACAAATTGTACAAAAGAAAAACAAATTGCAGAAATATATAAAGTCTCTACCTCGGTATACTGGCGTTATGTTTATCTGTTCAGCTTGTCTCGATTTCACAAGTATTCATAAAACACCATTAGCCATGGGATGTTGCTTTATCACGTAATTTGAAGATTGTAGACAATTTATGACAGTTGTTATGGGATTTGTTGCATTTATGTATCGTATGTGAAGTGGCATTACACAGAAACTGTCATTCTTTCCTCGTCCCTCGACATACCATACCATGTGTTTGAAATATACACATTGATGACAGAAGAAATAGAAATACAGTTCAACGGGGTTTGTAATAACTTGAAAATGCGGATTGCAAATGTAATATTATTTGTAATCATACACCTGGGAAATATGCTGCAGACGTCTTTAAAACGCTCAGAATTTTATTCATATTTGGAAGCACATTTACCAAACTAACATTTATTTACGCATGCAATAGAAAGACATTTTGTAAATACTTATTAACTTTTAAAACGTTCGAGTTTTATAGCCACAAAACATACAGGTCAATTTTCACACCAGAAATACACTATGGCGACTGTCGAAGTACGCAAGTATGCCCAGCAATTATACAATTTCAAATACTTACCAAGTATACTTCCTGTGTGTACTATACTTAGAATTTGAATAGTGCTAGTATATACATGGATATGTCACTTCCGGCGAAAAGTACGCACAAGTATGTAATTTTTGAGAATTCAGAAACATCCTTAGCAATAATCTGTAGAGCCATTTTTTCCACCGTCTCTCGCTGAGTTAGTTCGCATGGCTACCGGTAGGTAGCGTGCACATTGCTACCCTGTTCTTGTTGTTGAGAGCTCTTAGCAGTGGTTAGTTAGTCCACCGCCAGAATACGTGTGTTGGTTGTTGACTGGTAAAGTTATTATGTATTGACGACACAATTTTGCCACCTTCTCTCACTGAGTTAGTTCGCATGGCTACCGGTAGGTAGCGTGCACATTGCTACCCTGTTCTTGTTGTTGAGAGCTCTTAGCAGTGGTTAGTTAGTCCACCGCCAGAATACGTGTGTTGGTTGTTGGCTGGTAAAGTTATTATGTATTGACGACACAATTTTGAGCTGTTGTAAATAACAACAAACTGTCACTGACGAGACTGTTTGTAAAGAGAACCAAATGAAGCAATTACAGTCCAGTATAAGTGATGGTGTTAATTTTTTTTTTAAATTATATTTTCCAGTAGTGAATATGATTGTGGCAGATGTAAATATTATTTTTCGTACAACTCTCAATCTGATGATTAATTTTTGCAAGTTATTCTATTGTGTGTAATGATTTTTCTCAAACTTATAAATTTTATATGTATTTCCATGTGTTTACATCTGCGTAAGGGTCGCGTGGCCTAGTTAAAGAGAGCAATTTGTTGATGGTTGCTATGACAACCAGGTGATCCTTGATGTAGCCACCCTGTGAAGCATCATGTAAGGATTAATTAAAGGCGTCTTTAGCCATCTTGATTTTACCATCAGGTGGGCTACGACGGGTGTCATAGGCACGGTGGGTAATTTCACTTTTATTGGGGATCTGGTTTGAGTCCCGTGTTTAAATATCAGACTGCCATAAAGCGAAGACAGTCTACGGAGAAAGAAGCTTGTTTTAAGTCTGCTTGCGCTACATAAGCGATTTAGTTTAAAGTTTAGTTTGCCACCTGCGAGTGCGTGTGGTACATAATGAACTGTATATGCGTGTGCCCGAGGTCTGTGCACCTGAACATGGAAGACTCGAGGTTCAGACCAGTGACACTGACGGCGAGGAACTTCTAGATTCTACAATTTCAAAGCACCATTTGTAAGCAGGACGTTATTATTTCTAACTGCTTGAAGTGCTACCAGCGATGGCCAGCGATTTATTTTTGAATTTTATGCCAGCATGTTAATGCCATCTTGGAGCGTAGTAAATATTATTCATTGCTGAACGATACCCACGCATACCCTAGAGTTGTCTCTTGCTCCCAATTGAATTTGGTGCTAGCTGTGACACAAATGGCAGGATCTCTCACATGGTAGTTATGAGGGTATGCCATATAGTGGCATACTCTGAGATAAATGGTGTAGCCGGTGATTTGAGGAAGTGTGTGACATACGCTTCCAACAGAAACCAATTAGAAATTATCTGGTTCGACACCCTTGTGGTACGAGGTAGACACCTATCCATTAATCTTATTACCACAACACTAATATCCTGGAAAACCACAAGGGTTCCGAAACATCACTGCAGGAGGATAAAACACCAGTGCCATCTCTGTATCATACTTACCATGAGAGGCACAGGCTGGCAGTCTGATGACAGCTAGAAGACATGACACCAGACGAAATCCTGTGTTCCAATAGCTGAAATAATTTAACTTTACTACAAGAAATAACTCTCTCAATGAAAAATTTCATGCGCCAGATATGTGTTGCAGATAATAAAAGCTGTTCTCAACTAGTGACTCTAATATATTACAGGATGCCCTCATCCTTGGATTTAACATTATTTGCAATATTATATTAATGAAGAGTTGTAAAATTGTGCATGGAAGTGGCTGTAACTGAAGTAGTGTAATCCAGTTATTGACGCCTTTTAAAATTATACGTTCCTTTAAAATTCATATTTCATGATATCCATTAAGGCTCACGCCAATTCTGATTGGGAGCAAGAGCTCAAAATCAATCGGAGATTGCAGGTTAAACTGATAATTAGATTAGCTTGGCGTCTGTTCAAAACGGTGTGCTTAGTTAACTGATATGAAAAATAAATCGTTGGCCATCTTAATAAAATCTCTCCTCGTTGAAACTAAAATCGTTTAGACTCACTCTCCAGTCTAAGATGCAGCAGGACGTCATATGTCTGCAGTGTAGGATCCACGAGACTTCTTCTTCGAATCTTGCCTAATTTAGGCTCACGGGTTTTGGTACACGAATATATGTAGGCTGTTCACGGTAAAATGAACACTTCTGATTCTCTCGTTACATTTTCCTTTCTACCATCTTTATCCTTTCTCAAACATTTAAAAATAAATATAGCCACGTAAGTAATACAGTACGTATATTCAACCACACTCCAAAGTTAACGTCTAAAACTAAATTTGAATATATTTATTGACTATTATTCCAGACGAGAGGGCTTTCAAAAGTGCTCACTTTACCGTGAATGGTGTATACAGGCCTTGTATTACAATACGCTAAATCGCAGGAGGCGAACTATACTTGACTATATCTCGGGTGTGCAGGTCGAGCAGAGTCTATTCTGCTCTTCTATAAGTCATGGGTTCTCTTCTTGTTGGTCTGCTATAATATAAACAGCCCTCGCATCACTTTCCATAATCTGCAATTAAAAATCCTACCGGACCCGTCACACATGTCACGAACCGCCTGATGGTAGGAGAAGACAGTAGGCCTCCAAAGGCTAAGCTATAGCTTAAAATGACGCTTAAGTTGGGACCAATCACTGGGTGGCTACTTCGATAAATCAACAACAAACTCTGTTGCCCTTGGCAACCGGCCTATATCCTCCAATATCTCGGTAATATAAAATACAACATATATTACACACTAGAAACAGTGATAAGCATAACAATACAAAATTATTATATCTGACACATTAACCGTTAAATAAATATTCTGATCATATGCAAATCAAGAAGTTAAGTCAAACTAGACCACATATCATATTAAATAAATTACCATTTAACCTGCTACATCTGAAAGTTTTGGTATTTAAAATTTGTATTATTATCGTGCAGCCCGTAATGAAATTCCTTCTAGAACATTTGAGCAGATTCCAACATGGAATCTGCTCAAACGCGTCATAAGCATAGACTCCAGCAGTTTAAACACAAATGCCCTACTAAAAAATTTAGTGTCTCACCAAGCATGAACAAGCCAGTTATTGCGAGTTTTTTAGGTTTTAAGCCAGTGCCAGTTTTATTTGGGAAGCATTAACCTTGAACTGAGTTGCAAATCAGAAATTTTTGTTAGACGCCGTAACACATTTGCTGATGGGTACAGCGTCCAGTACGAACTACCACTACCTGGCGGCAGTTAAGATTTCTTTAAATGTTTTAGCCTACATAGCCAACCAGTGTCTACCACATAATTATTGTTTCATCTCTTAATAAGTCTGCTATGGTAAAAAGAAATTGAAATATAAAAGAAGCCGAAACTTTTAATTGAGCTTTACGTCCTTGTATGTGTAGATATTTCACCTTTCCTTTTCCCTAGTAAATAGAAAATATATTACTTTTATTTTAAAGTGGCCATTGTCATAGGTAATTTCAGCTCACATACAAAGGGTATGCGACTTGTCCGAGACATCCCAAATACTTCATCAGCTGTCCTGAGCCTGGGGAGAACCGGACACAAGTGGTTCTCAGGTTAAGTAAATGATCGTTATATTATGCTCAAATGACACAGAAAATGTTTTTCTTTCCAACACATCAATATTGAAATAAGTTTAATGTATGAAAAGGTGACAGTGGTGCATTTTCCTAGGCCATGCAGAGGGGCGTATGAAAATTAACTTGTCATTAGCTGGTGTTGTGAGTTACGCTTACACTGCTTACAAGTGTTATCCAGGTGTACACGTACATGTCAATAGTTATTAAGGGTAATCCGATACATAATCACACAGCCACATACGTCCTACTTGGCCCAGCACACTTCATCACATGTTTTTCATCTCATTATGTATATGTATACTTCACTGTAACAACACATAAATAATTTGGCTTTCCCAACGTGGTGGCCTCCTAAATACTACGGGTGTGTGATGTTGCACTGTACCTATTACCTACAAGTACACTTATTTGGCTTTCCCAACGTGGTGGCCTCCTAAATACTGCGGGTGTGTGATGTTGCCCTGTACCTATTACCTACAAGTACACTTATTTGGCTATCCCAGCGTGGTGGCCTCCTAAATACTACGGGTGTGTGATGTTACACTGTACCTATTACCTACAAGTACACTTATTTGGGAAACTTTACATGATTGTCCTTTACTCTGAAAGATCTACACTTAATTTATTGGCTTGAAATACTAACCAGATTACACAAATGGAGTTTCAGCTCTCCTCTTCTAGCAGCACTGTCTCCTTCCCTCGTAGTTTGATTGTTAGCAATTTTGAGTGTCATAAATTGATTCTCATGATATTGTCTTAAAAACATGTTCAAATAAAACTTTTTCTATGAAACATAAAAATTCAAAAATAATTTTATCTTTCTTCTTTTTTTCCCTAAATAAAGACATTCTCAAGCTAAAATGCGTTATACAACTTTTTAAATTTTTCAGCTACGAAATCCCAACAGCTGGCTACACTGTTAGACAAGTAAATAAGGGCTTTGAAGTCACATTTTCAGTGCCCGAATTCGCGGTAAGGGCACAGGTGCATTCTAAAATGTCCCTTTCAGCTAAGGGCACGAGCTACGTTCCCTTCATACGCTCTTACCTTGAGACCGTCTGTCTCATGTTCGCTGCTTCAACTTCCCGACAGCCTAGTGGAACGGGCCCATTTGTCAACCTGCGCTCTCACGTGTTCTCACACTTGCACAAAAGCACCGTCAATGTTTGAAAACACATTTAAAGACTTTCAGCATGAATAATACTACAGTGGAATATATATAAATATATATATTTTTTTTTTTTTACGTCACTGAAGAGCTGAACTCAGTGATCGAACATTTTACGTGTGCGACACGATAAAAGCAAACTATTGACCCGATATCTGACATAGTCGACGCTGTTTCGGCCAGGCACCATATGAGGGCAGCACAGTCGCTTGAAGCGCTACAGCTCAGCGGCAAATATGAATATAGGCGGCGCCACTTTCACTGTGTTTCTTAGAATTGTAGACCAAATCGAAGGTTCCACTTATGGTGATTGGTGGAATTCTTATTGGTCCGTTTTGTGTGTGTTTTTTTTTTTTTTTTTTTTTTGTGAAAACTTCATGTATATAACGATCCCCGGAGCCTGCCTCTGGGCAAGTCGTCCCCTAAGATTGTGTCAGTTAAGTACAAAACTTGATAATGTTTCTTTGATATTGTAGCTTGTAGTTCTAAAGCCTATCAGGCTACTCGCAATGAAAGACGATCCCTGAGAGGTCCTTGATATGAAATTAGAATTTTGCAATTATTGTGTAGAGTAGGCATGAATTTTAAGATATGAGAAATTTTAAAATTTGTAAAATTTTAGCCTAAAATTGACCTGAAAAATGGTGACATCTTGTAATTGGAGAGTAATTATGTTAAGTCACCTCGCGCATGGCAATTTTAACGTGACTTTTTTTTTTTTAACAAAAATTGTTAGGAAAATAATCATCCCTTTTAGAGGGCTGTTAAAATAAGAATATTTTTATTTGGGTCAGCCTCGTGTGGAAAAGTACAAATTCAAGAAAAAAATGAAAACGTTTTTATGGGAAAGCGGTAATGTTTCAAGACTTTGAAAATGATTTAAAGACCATGGCTATGAGAACTTATAAAAATATTCAGGAAAGGCTAAAAAGTTGCTGTTGGAATTTGTAAAGATTTCTGGAATAGCATTTGTTTTGAAAATTTCAAATCATTGTGTAGTCATTAGTGTTTTATATTGCTATAGTCAGTATTAACTAAATTCAGTTATAGATTTTTGGAATGAGGTGTTGTATACTTTTCTGTGTACATTTTTAATGATAGCCTCACATATTAAGGCACTTTTAAATATTTTTTTAAAGGAAGATATAAGAAAATATATTGAACAAAATGTTGTGTGAAATTCATACACATGTTTGTAAACTCACAGTATAATATATGATCAGTTCTGCCAAACCATGCATGTTTCTTTATTTAATATTTAATAGTAAGGTGCGTTTAAACTCTGTTTTATGATGCCTATATTACTGTTCCTCTGCTGTAGTGTTTTGTCGCGGGTTTTTTTTTTTATATTTTGGAACTTTTGATAATTGTAACTTCGCCTTGTCTGTGCAGTCAGGCGTGACCACGATCTGTTGAAGTTCTGTATGTTAATTGTTGATAACAGTTTTGCTTCTTATTTCTGCCATTGGCTGGAGATTGTTATTCCCACACAAACGGAGAAAACATTAGAAAATACATAACAAAAATGTTTAATAGTTTTTTTTTTTCGTGTGTGCATTGCAAATTGCAAAACAAAGACGGGTGTTTGAGATTATACCCACTTTATCACGAAAGGATGTGGGAAATTGAAGATGATGAAGGCATCAAGAGATATTGAACGAGGGCATGTTACAGTGAAGTCGAACACAGCCATAGGGTTGAATCTATTGTATTCTTTAATGGTACCTTGACCATGATAAGAAACTTGATCTCCTTTAATTCACACAGACCATCTCGTTTCAAGCATAGATTAAAGATGAGGTAGACCACTTATTCGTCTTCTGCGCATGTACTTAACACTGACCTACCCCAAAGGAACACAACTGTCAGTCACATGGTCAACTATGATGAACGTGTTTGTTTATATCTTAATTTTTAAATTACAAGTAAAGTTACATTAATGAAGTATTTTTACCAGTTTTAATGTAATCAAAAAGCATTACAAATTGATTAGAGGAAGCATAAAAGCATTTCAAAAGCACTTGTTTACTAAACAGTGGTCTAACCTCGAACCCAATCCACGCCATTTTTGCTAGACGTGTAGGCAGAAAAGCAGTTCCAGTTCAGTGTTGGGACACGGATATTGTTTCCGCGAAGCCAGCGAGATCGGGTCTACCTAATCTTTAGTCTATGATTTCAAGACGACATATTGTTTCCGCGAAGCCAGCGAGATCGGGTCTACCTAATCTTTAGTCTATGATTTCAAGACGACATATTGTTTCCGCGAAGCCAGCGAGTTCGGGTCTACCTAATCTTTAGTCTATGATTTCAAGACAACATATTGTTTCCGCGAAGCCAGCGAGATCGGGTCTGCCTAATCTTTAGTCTATGATTTCAAGACGACATATTGTTTCCGCGAAGCCAGCGAGTTCGGGTCTACCTAATCTTTAGTCTATGATTTCAAGACGACATATTGTTTTCGTCTTACATTGGTTTGCCGATGTTTTTTGCATATGTCATTTGTTTCCAATTGCTGATTACTTTTAATTTGTCGTTGGTTTCCTAGTGCTATTTTAATTTTCGCTTGTAGCTTGTTTCCATTGTTTCCCACTAGGCTTCGCTAATTACTCGCATCGCTTGATCGTCACTTTGTTTTCGTCTGTTTGTTTTCAGAATCGTTTAAAGGGATCTTGATGACCGCCATTTATCTCGTCTCTCGTTGGTTTTTGCAATTAGTAATAAAAGACACTGTCACCTATCGATTACTCGTGTACCATCTTGTTTTGCCTACTATTTGTTTATTAGGGATGCTGACGTGTATCGATTAGTTGGACGCCGTTTTGTTTTCAACCGACATTCCGTTCTGTCATTTGTTACATAATTTCTCAGATCCACTCGAGGGAAATGTTGTCTCCAGAAACCATCACGTTTACAGGTTTTCCCAAACCACCCGATTGTCATATGCTTTCGGCCGTCATATTTGTTATAGCATTGTCTGTTAGGAGCACTAGCATCGATGATTGTTTGTTTCTGATATCTTTATTTCTAGTATCGCATGCTAGAAGCACTAGCATCGGTGTTGTTCGCGTCTGCTATATTTTCTAGGCATTGCTATCGATTACTCGTAATTACATGACTGCAATATTTTCTAGGCATTGCTATCGATTACTCGTAATTACATGACTGCAATCTTTACTTACAATATCTCTCACAGGACACGATCTTTTCTACGGTTCATAAAGAGGCAAAGGCCGAAAGCATACTGCATATGAGATCATGTGACAAACGAAAATAAGGTGGTGGTAAGAGAAGAAAAAATTACGATTAAAAACAAAAGACTTGTAAAAAAATACAGAAACAAAAAGGCAGACTAAACAGAATGGCAGCCTACAACAGAAGGAAAATATATGATGGTCGTGAGTTGTGCTCTCTGACCGATAACTTAGGAAAAATTCAACAGATAAGACCACCCTCTAGCAGACGATACTGGAAACAAGGACAGCAGTCGAAGAGGTGCGAGCAATCAATGACAACAACCTGCTGCCATCATATTTTAACATATCATTGGCTCCTATCACTTGCCGCTAGATATGTCATCGACTTATTTAGCACACCCACTCTACAGCAATCTCGGATTCTCTTACACTAAATATAGCTTTAAATTTCTTTCAGTCATAAACGTAAGTTTGTTTTTACAAGAATCGGCAGCGTAAAAAAAAACAAAAATTAATACATAACGTATTTTAACAACTACAGTACAACTCGATAAAAGGAATGGTGGTCAAATAAAATATTTAATATACATACTGTAAAATAAGTTTACTGACACAAAGCTACAACGACTACACATTTCTGGCATTTTAGACGGATCAGTTCAACACAAGGAGATTTATCGTATTTGTTCCTGAAAAAAAGTATATAAATATATATAATTTAAATCAAAAAATTCAAAATTAAAATTCCATAACTTTAAACAAGCTGTAGTTATTTCCAAAGTGTGATTTTAATTATTGTTTTTATTGCAATGTTAGTCCAGTTTTAGTAGTCTTAGGTTATATTGTTCTGCTGTTTACATATACATTTTCAAAATGTGTACATTGCCTCCTAGTTACTTTAAGGGTTCTAAATATTTCAAATCTACTGCTTGAAAGTTACTTCCAGTACTCATCGCGTACTGGCTTTCTTGTACACAGGAAAGAACAGTTATGCAAATAATCTTCAATATACTTATATTTTACCAGTTATTATATTAATCTCATCACAAGTTGTGCTAAGTGTTCCGAAATATTTCCTGCATATAAGTACACCATAAAATTTTAACTCATTACATTTATCTGACTGCGATTAATGATTAAGCGAAGATAAATTTTTTAACATTTCTAAGTATTGCATGGAATTAGGCACTAAACGCATTTTAAATATTGTTGAATTGAAAATATATTTGGCCCTTTATTTAAATCGTATAATTTCATTACCATAAAGTGTGTGTCCTAAGCTTTTTGTTCATATTTTGATCTCAATGTTAAAAGGCAAGAATTTAAATTTAACTGCAGGTGAATGAAGTTTGAAATATATTTCCTTGTATCATTTCTAAGACTGCAAGACCAGCGTGTTCTCAGCTATAAGTAAGCCTTCTGCCTCAAAGACGGTTTGCCAGTTGTTTGCGACAGGATGTAAACAGAAAATCCGCAAAATTTTTGTTAAATATTTAATAGTTACTTTCGTAATTATGTGTCCCTTCAATGAGATTATAGCAATGTTAAATGAAATGCTAAATATATAAATATTAAGAAAGAAACATTTAGAACAAATCAATTTTGTATAAGAACCCCATCGTTAGTTCATTTCAAACTGACTGAACTGCAGCTACAGACCAGTACATTTATTGTTACCGTTATGTGTAAGGGACTCGCCGTTATCTACACATTAGAATAAACATGAAAATACCACATAGTAATATACATAATAATGATTATTGATAGGATAAATTCCAAACTATATACGTGACTATATATAACAAACGATTCCACAAGCATAAACATAAATAATAATGTACAGGTAAATGTACGGCGCGAACAGTGTACGTTGGTTTTCTCAGAGTACTCCCCCAATTAACATCTATGGTAGAAGATATTGTGTCCATGACCTCCTTCATTGCATTAAGTGGTTCGAGAGGGCCAGTTCGTACAATAAATGACACTGCTACTATCGCAATTGTCGCAAAAATGAAAATAATCTCTCGAGCTGTACAGTTACTAAAATCAGTGACAGAACAAGAATAGTCAGCAATTAAATATTTCATTATTTACCTTAAATAATACCTTTATGGATGTAACTCGTAGTAGAAACAGACCATGCAAATTTAAGATATTTGAAGTCCATGGCTGCACATAATATAAGGATCCAGAAAATTGCTATTGCCTTAACCGACTACGACTTCGAGGCTAAAATAGTAAAAGGCAAATTTAATACCCTTGCGAATGCTCTGAGTCGCATACCTTCAGTAGGAGTAGCTGACACGGTACCCATCACTATCAACACTGTAACTCACTAGGTAAGATGTCAGTTCCTACATTGTCTATCATTTTACACAGCATTGCCTGAATAATTATTGCAAGATTCTATTAAAGATACCAAAATAAAAACCACATTAGCTAAACATATCACTAACAACTGGGTTGACATTAAACAATTGATTAAACATGATTTCCACAATATAGACAAGGCACGAGTAGCTAAAACAATCACCAGTGAAGAATATTTGCCAATGCAAGCAATTCCAAGAATGGTCACCACAGTATACAATGTCAACATGGAGATAATTCAGCAAAATAACCCATGTAAGATATCTACCACTTGTCTTGATCCTAGATTGCATTGTTCTGTACTTTAACTACTGATAACAATGAGAGAGTTTTCTACCAACCCATATATATCCATAAGCAGGAATATATCAAAGTCAACGACGATACTTGCCTATTATTATTATTACCACTCATTGATTAGCCAGCATCGCCATTTTTAGCCGAACATGTGAATGACCACCATATTCAACAATTAAAGATTGCTCTAACAGATCCGGACAATGCTACTCCCAAATATTGCAGCATTGCTAGACGTTACGCCATTTCCGGCAATGGCAAAATTTACATGACTTGCGCTAATTTCGTAAAAGACGGCAATTTAGAATTTGTCTGCCCGAAATCCATCCTTACAGAGGAACTTCGTTTAATAATGAGCTGATGATGGAACGCTTGCATAAATTACAAATCAATAAATTACAAACCACTACGTATAGTTCAGCTTGCAATGGTTTGACGGAGCAGGTTAATAAGATTTTATACCAACATCTCACTTCTTGTGCCAGCAATGATCCAACTCACTGGGACACGTACGTCCCATATATAATTTTCAATTATAATATGCCCGTAAACGATAGTACAAAGTTCACCCCTTTCTTCGTTTTGTATGGGGTGGAAGCCATCCAGCCTTCGCCCATTTGTTATTTGTGTATCTCTCACTCAAACAATTGGTGCGAATGGCTTAAACAATTATGAGAGCAGGCACATTTTAATTTGGTTGCATCCCAACAACAATAGAAACTTATATTTGACAGCAAACATAGCCCTAACTAATTAAAAAATAGGCCAATTTGTGTGGGTGAAAACACACGCCCACCAGAATGTATCTTCCTTTTCAATACCAAGGGCCCTACAGAATCGTTGGCGTTCTCTGTCCCTCTACGATTTCAATAGAAATATGTAGGAGAGGAGTTAATAAGATAGACTGTTAGTGCTCGGAATGTAAAACTTGCCAATGTCCAACAGTAACACCCTCCTTATGTGACCAGGAGAGATGACTTGTGAACCAAGTCTATTCCAGCTACAGGATGTACCCGGCTGCCTACTGCGACCTGCTACTTTGTTGAGCCTTGCAGCGACAGCGAATGCCGAGTCGCAATAGAAGATACAAGACGGTGTCTCCTTTCCCCAAGCTTACGCCACAGAGCCAGTATGCAGCAACGAGGCCGCTACAATTTCCACTGCTACTGCGAGAACACAGAACAGTAGCCAGTATAGAATTAAAGCACACTGCGATATTCGATAAAGGTGAATTTTGTAATTATTAATCAACTGAAATTGATGTGCCTTTAAGTGCAATGTATGCTCCCCTTTTTTTTGTTGCAGCGCCAGTGCCCGGGCACGTGAACTGTGATCAAGGCCATGGGCGGCCACGGTAAAAATGGCACCATCAAGGGTGCCAAGTTATTTTTTTAGCTGTTTTTATTTAAACTTTATATATTGAGGGTTCAAAAACAGTCCTTTTGAGGCGACACAGCTAGCCTTAAAAGAGGGTATAGCATTTTGCTCTATTAATAATACAATTAACAAAGGATGGGAAATTTTGCATGCTAACTTGCTAACAGTGCAAAATCTTTCAAATAACAATCATGTGATGTCCAACTATGTGTTCTCAATCATGTCACAAGAATACTTTAATTACACCAGTTCGTCCTTTATTATAGTGTTATTAGTGGTGATAGGCTTTCTTTACTTCAAATTGATCAAAATATCAATTTTTATTGGAAAAAGTTGTCTAGTTAGTGATAATCACAGTTAAGAGTCAGTTAGCAACCACAAAGTTCTTACTAGCACAGACAGATTAAGGATCACTTTCATACTAGTAACTGATTAACAAGACTCTGAAATGTAGTTGTGTATGTTGCAAAATTTAAGTAAAACAGGTATGGCCAAGCTAGCACACCCGGCCTGTAAGAAATTCAAGGGCTGCAAAGTTTCGCCCGCCAACAAGGTATTCGCAGCGGTGACAGGAAGTTCTCTTAGCTGACCCAGTAAACAAATTGTGCACAGCAAACAGTCAGTGCTATGAACAATAGGTGTCGCCTGCAGCCAGGACTACTGCAGTTTGCTTTAGGTATAAGCGCTAGGGCGCATTACAGGCAGAAAACCACCGCACGGTGTTCCGCGCGATAAAGTAACTTTATATTGATTTCAAATGCATGTCGGGCCTGTGTAAATATGTAGATATAGAATTAAAGTTCAATTACCTGCAAGATAATCGTGGACAAGCATTGTTAGGATAGAAACATAATTTTTTATGTACATTTTTGAACGAAGACTGATATTTAAACTACTTTTAATAATATCTCAATAACGTAGATACTTTCACTGTGTCACAAACTAAAGTCAATCTCATTTTAATACCACTATGGCAGAGTGTACATCATCAAAACGTGTACGTAGACAATATTCCCGAATACTTTCACGATCGGTGCCAAGGGCAAGTCACCACGCCGAAAAATGTAAGGCGTTTGGATTTTTAACTGCCACTGTGCATGAAATGTACATTTGGAAATAAAAATGGAAGAGGAATAGAAAATAATGTCAATATCAGAAACTGTGCTTCATGTGATTGACTCTTGCTATAATGATTTATTTCTAACGGTTCGATGCTTTTTGGAATTCCTCACTTTGCCTGTCAGTTTTAAAAGTGCAGAGAGATTATTCAGCAGCCACAATCTTGTAAAATCGTGGCTACGAACACGAATGGCACAGGAAAAGTAGAATGGCCTGTGTCTGCTATTTGTCCACCGCGTAATAAAAGTTGATGTTGAAAACTGTAATTAAGCGTTCTGCTTAATGGAGTGAGCGAAGGATCATGTTGGAGTTTATTGTGTCGGTATATTTGTATTTTGTCTAAGATGCTCACTAATGGAATTTTAATCATTACAGTTTTTTTAAATACATATTATATTGCATTATTTGTGTGACAGTGTTTGTAATTACTAGCTTTAAAACATTTTTTTTTTTTCGTAAAAGCTCACCTTATTAAAACTAATCTCTATCCATTATACAATTCCATCGGCATCATAATAGCTGGTTAAGCGTAAATTAAATAAACAATTAGTAACTTAAATGACTATGGTTTCTACCCATACTTCAATCCTACAGTGACTGAGTGTCTCCTCCGAGGGAAACCTCCGGATTCACTGATCGCGGCTCAACACTCGAGCACTGTTCGGGATTGGCCCAACCAACCATCCCGTGGTACTATTCACTTTCCATGGCACCTGTGGGCTTGTCAGGACCTGCCTGCGTGATCGCACAGTAGCCAGACTCAGCCAATAGAAGCGCCTCTCTCAGATCTATAGGCAGGGGAGAAACTACTCTTCAAGATTTTCCGTCCACTAAGAAGTAATGGACGCAACCAACCGAAGGACATCAAGAGGACAAGCATTATCTATTTATTCCGCGTTGGCGATTTTTAATCAATTCACATTTTGTAATTTGATAGAGGGCATACCTTGTTAGGCACTTCCTAATTATATATATTATAATGTTATATATATATATATATAACACTGAAACCTTTCTGCGCAAATGCAGTAGTATTTTCTCTTGTTTATAGAAATTTACATCAGTTTATATTGGTTTAGAAGTAGTTGGACAACAGGGTAACCTAAATGTATGACCAAGGCAGCAACTTATCTTTGTATTGGACTACGTATTTCTGAAGTTATTTGGACTTATTAGTAAGTCACTCCCTTTATTTTCACTCCGGATACTATCCTCAGCTTTGACTGGGGGTTCTGCAAATATCTGTGTTGTCGCAGCGCCGACTGAGTGATAAAAGCTAGCTCTAAATTACAGAGTAGTTAAATTTTCTTGATTCTAGTTCACGTAGGTGAACAGAAACTCGTATGGTGCCCAGTTTTGCTCTTAGTTAGGATAATTGAAATGGTCACTTCAGTCCAATTAAGCAAAAAATTCATAGTTAATTTTTTTTGCGAAAATAAGTATATTTGTTTTGTTAATGCTCATTTGTGTATTATTAGACCACATATTAAATTAACAAATATTTTTTATAGATTTTGAAGCAGGTATCACAATACCATAGAAACTGAAAGTTACTAACACAGTAACACAATCTTTTTATAGTCACTGTAGTTCTGCGATGAAGATAAGAATTTTCACAAAGAATTTCTAACCGAGAATATAGTAACTTAAAGTTAGGCCGCTTAGTAACGTTAACTTGCCTTGTTACTCCGTCGACGATGCAATGTGCCGCAGTCAACACAAAGCGATCGCTTATCGGAGTCCCTCCACAGCCACTAAAATCTCTCAGCACTCTAATCTGCAAAAATTACACAACGCATTTTATGTAACTATTACATTTTGTCTTATAGGCTATTCACGGTAAAGTGAGCACTTTTGAAATTCCTCTCATTTGGAATAATAGTTAGTAAATATATTTTATTTTAGCCTTAGACGTTAACTTCCGAGTGCGGTGCAATATACACGCTATGTTTATTACTTACCCATACGCAAATTGTGCATCACTCGAAACTAATTTCTGAGTGAGTTAACATGTTAGTTATAATTTTCCCTTCAATTCTGAGACTTTAGATGTAAGAAGCTTGAGAAACACCAGGTATCCACAACTGATCATTGTATGCAGTTAAAAGTTGTGTTAATTTTTATTTAGCAGAGGTCTTGAGAGGCGATGAGGGGTGATTGAGGTGAGTATGGAGCGGCGCCTGAATGAAAGGACAGTGGATACGGAAGATCCCTGAGAAAACCCGCCGACCAGTGGCATCGTCCGGCACGATTCCCTCGTGCAAAAATCCGGGAATGACCCAGCCTGGGATTGAACCCGGTTTGCCATTGGTGGGAAGCGAGCAGTCTAACCGTTCAGCCACCGCGGCCCCACGGGGCGGATTCGAGCCCAAGATTTTTTGCATGCCTAAAACGTGGCGGACGTTTCTCCAACCACGTTATTAAGGTTGCTCTGTAGCAAGAGGCCTGTCTCTCAGGTAGGTATGTTAAAAAATATTTCGAAATAAATTAGAATGTTTTTGCTGTAGCGTATTGGCGAATCAACTTCAACATGTCGTGTAATCACTTCAAGTGTGTGCCAAAAACGTTCATGAACTAAAACAGAAGTGTGTGTAAGCCGTCACCTTAAACCCTTATGTAGTTGTTTGCTAGATACCGTAAATGTATTGCACTTTACATTCCGCTACAACTTGGACTACATTTCATTTTATTAGCGACGGCAATTATTTTTGCATGCTGAAACGTTGAATTATAACAGAGTTATGTTTGTGGCATTGGCTAGCAAAAATTGAATTAATATGTGCACTTGCTCAACTCTTAGGTACATATGACTGATATGTATATGCTGTTCGCTTCGGTTGAATCTTTGAAAAACGTCACTGCCCCAACCTGCACATATTATGACGGACACTCTGGCTAGCATACGCCCGGTAAATCTGGTAGTGACGGAGAGGCAAATAGTCAAATTATATAATGTTTAATTAAAGGTGTGTGTGTGTACATTTGTGAATACGAATTATTTCTTTTGGTTTCTGTTCTTTTAATGCACATAAGTAAAGGAATTAGCAATTTGATTGTATGTTTACGTATTTAGTGATTTCAAAGTTTCATTTGACCGACATGTGGACAGAGTTATGAGACCCTTGGCAATGTTAAGTGTACCTTATAGTGCAAGAATACGCAATATGCAAGCAAGTAGATCTTTAGTAGGGGTAGAACTCAGGTACCGCGAAGAGCCTATACACAATAGTACCTGACATTCTAGTGACATACACCTACACCACTAATTGATTTTTAAATACTCGAGCTCACCTTTTGGTCGAAAAACAAAACAAGACACATGATACCGACAACATACTAAAAGCCATAAATACTATATATACTCTACGGAAATTAAAAAAAACCAGCAGAGAATTAAGAAGGAAATTCATGGGAAATACTTGTAGGAAATTCATGGGCTTAGTGGCGATGACTAACTTGACGCGCAAGGCAGGGTCGACCTTATCGCTGCAACGCTTCTGGGTCTCAAATGCGGAATACATCTCCAGGTGGGTGGGTACCTTAACGGTGAGAAACTTGGATATAACGGGAGGAATACATCAGGAGTAATGTTGTTAAGAAAGCGTACGCAACAGACTGATGAATGGCTGAAGCACGTGGCATCCATTTGTTTAACATAAGACTGTTTATAACAATGCTTTCTTCATTATTACTCACCAGATAGGGGAACTGTGTTTTCTTAGCTATCTGGCCTCCAACGATGCGTCTTCCGATACTTGCAGTATATTCCCGGCATTCTGGAAAGTAGAAGGTAATTTGTAATCACATTATATAAAAAAAGAATAGTTAACATTTAGTTTTTGTTTGAATACGACCCTAAACATCGTCCGGTACCTAACGCAGCCGTCATTCATACTGTAACAAATTATAAACAAATATAAATTTAAGTGGTGTACCAAATAAGAAACGTATTAACATTTACCACTTAACATGTGTAGTTTTAAGGATAATCATTCATACTTCACTTACCACGGCTATGAAACTCTTTAAGATGAAGTGCAAAAATCAATATTATATCAAATTACGAAAGACAATTCAATCTGGTTATTATTGAAAGGAATTTAAAAAAAAATGCAATATTGAATACTAAACTCAAGTACGTTATTTATTGTGAAGGATATGAAAAATAAGAAATTTAAATGAACACAAAATTGATACTCCTTGGTCTCTTGGCTTTCTACAAGTGTTAATAAAAACTAGACATACTTATATTTATTCTGCACAAGACCTTAAAAGATTGTCATCAAAAATTTGATAAATGGGTTTACTCTAAGAAAGTTAATCAACCACCTAAGAATTAATAGGAAAGTATGGATTCCAATTGAAATAAATGGGTAATCTTTTTTAAGCACATTAATTATTGGCCTTGGAAAAAAGAGTTCTTATATAACCAAAGAAACGCTGGAATTAGCTGTTGAAGAGAAATCAAGTAGCTCGCAGCTGAATATGAAGTTCTCTCACTGGAGTCGAACCTGGCACTCCACATAACTGCGATCCCATACCAGCAATGGGCACTCCGACATCCTTCCGTCAGCCAAAGTCCTGTAGTCGACTTCCGAGTCCAACCATTGAAGCAGGGTGTAACTGCGCTGACCTTGGTTCCGAAGTTGTAACTGCCTCCTGCGACGAACCTCCTTCAGGATTGGACAATGATGACTGTCTATAAACTCCTCGAAAATCCAATGGCGAGGCCCTCGCTTCTTTTGAAATGAGTTGTCGACATCTCGGCCTCTGATGACTCACAAATACGCAATTAATTCTCTACTTCTGTATATTTCCACTGTTCAGTCTTGATTACATTCCTTTACAAATGCCAAGCTTTTTATAATTAATCATCAACGTCGAACTAACATCACTAAAGAACACATAAATTGGAGACTTATACTTTCTTCAGCTGTCCACATATTTTCGAACATTCCTAAAACTTCCCTAACATTCTAAAAAACAGTTATCCTTATCAACCAGTACAGATTATGTTTTAAAAAATAGAAAATAGTTTAAAAAACCAATTTTATCATAGATAAAGACAGGGTCAGACATCACAAACTTATAACTAAAAGATCAAACTTTACATTGTGGCACTTGTGGCATTCAATTTACGTTAACATTATTCTTCAAGTTAGGAAGAAAAACCAGGTGTTACAGTAGAATAATATTTTTTTTTTTTTTTTTCAAAATAAGTTATTAGTTGAGTCGGAATAGAAACTGGTGTACGAATGATTCAAGCCCAGCGATAATTTTTTTAAAACGTACCTTTGTGTTTTGGCACTAACACGCTGGCGACAGATGAGTGCATTTTTTTTTATTTTGGTAAGACTTTCATTTAGCTAATTTATCTTAAGATGACGATATCTACTTTTATTTTAACCCGGTATTGTTATTAAATGATTTTCCATGTATTTCATCTTAGTTCATAGCAACAAGTAACTGCGATTGCGGTAACAACTTTTTTCAATATTTATTTATTTATTTATTTATTTATCATGAAAGAGGTACGTTAAGAAATATTTTATGTTATCTTATCCTGTTTTGGATTTTATGTGCCTTATGGATTTGCTTTCGTCACGTTTCGCCAAATCTTAATTTGAATTTCATCAGCTATATTTTATTTAGCATTTGGGCAGATAATAACAAGTCAAAAGCAGTCTATACTTAAGTCTCCTTCTTGGCTTCGAAGATGGTGTATTTCATCTCATTAGAGAAGTGATCTTTTATATAAATTTGATAAACGTTTAGTTATTAGTTACAACGCGAGTCTGTATTCCCATACTGATTAAATATTACGTCCGTGGAAACTGTAGTTCTAATTCATTACACAACACAAGTCATGGTTAAACTAGATAACATCAACATATTATCCATGAGAAAAAACTTACTTTATAACAGGACTATACAATAATTTGTAATAACAAGAACGTTATCACTTATTTTAATTTATGAAAATTATGAAATATTAAAATTTATTTCTTATTAAGAAAGTATTACTTTTGCGTATAGTACGCTGCATCAGTGAACAATCTCATCAGGAATAACGGCATTTGTTATTTTTTTTATATCGATTTAAAATTATAACTAGATAAAAACTATTAGGACCTAAATTTACGTTACAAATAAAGTGACTTCAGAAAAAAGGTTTGAAACGAATAGCGTGAAGATATCAGGAATAGACTATAGAGAGATTCCGCGAGGTCAAGCCGAAGAAATAGTCCCAGCCTGCCCCTATTCTGGTAACTGTACACAGCACAGAGGAGTATGCTATTTATTTTTACATATATACGTGTGTGTGAAACCATTTAAGCTGGGCTAAATTTGCGGGCAGTTAGTCAGTGAAACTTATTTCGCTCATCACAAAATATTTTAATAATACGTGTAATAAGTTCGAATGTATATAGACTGTTCTCGGTCAATTCAGCACTTTTGAAAACCCTGCTTAAGATCTACTTGTATGCACGTTGTGTCTTCTTCCGCCTTATGTCAAAATTAATATTACCATCGGTCTCAGCACTTTATTCGTGCGTTGGTAAAGTGAAACTCTATAATTATTAGAAAAGTTAATATTTTAAATATCTGCTCATTTTTACACTACTAAACATTAAAAAAGCAGAAAAGAAAATACGTAAATAATTTAAGCTAGTACAAATGGTTACCTAACACTTTTATTCGACGTTAAGATATGGGAATTCTTTCCAGCTATAGTTTACCAATTTCACTGGGCGCAAGTTACTCAGTGCGCCCGTTACAATATATGCAGGAAGGAGCAGTAACTTTTTGTAAGGTTGATTGTAAAAGTGCTCACTTTATCGTGAACAGCCTTTACCATATTTTACTTTGTGCATCAAGAAGAATTAAAACAAGTTAAAAAGTTGAAATCTGCCCGTAAACCTTTAGTTAAATCTGACTTACTGGCGAGTACTCTTTCTAAGTACCGGTGGTGCATACTTACTATTCTACTTTCTAGTCCGGTAAATACTTTAAAAATGCAATCGTATTATAAAGGAAGTATAAATATTACGTACTTACAAACCCGAAAAGACGTGTTTCGACATAATCAAAACGATGCACTTTAAAAACATTTGGGAGAGAGAAATTAAATTAGAAGCTGTTTTAAAAATATTTATTTTATTTATAAAAAACACTCTCTCCAAAATCTGCATTAATGTTGGAATAAGTATTATGGAGAACAACTAATTAATTAAATCGTCATTGTCTGCCCACGTGATTGTGGCATTGTGACAGTTCTGTGTGAAATTACTGAGCCAGTGAATGGAATATGCGCAGTAAAAACTAATCAGTCCAAATCACAATTAATCTATTATTCGAAATGTTGTAATACTAGTTATTATATTAGAAACATTTTTTAATTTAATATATTGCAGTCCAACAACTTACTGATATTACTTGTGGTGCCAGGTTGGTAGTAATGGGCGATGCCTGAAACACACGAGTTGAAACATCTGTCACTACCAACTTTATAAAGTTTTGTACTTATTTAATTTAACACATAAACTTTCATTCATTACAGCAACAAAAAATTGTGTACGTGAAATAAAACAAAAATCATTCTCTCGTAAACCAACTGGAACTCAATTCTCTAACCTAATACACATTGCCCATCTCAAAATAAGTTCTTCAAGGTTTCTATTTGTTTGCCAGATTAAAACTTTGGAATACAAGCAATAAGTCTAGCATAACTCAAGAAGTTACACAAACCGCCCTAAAAAAAAATTTATAATCATCTTAATAACATTAAAATACTTTTTCCTTACACAGTAGATTCATTTTTTTTTTTTAATTAATTTTAGTTACAGGATCTTACATATTACTAGATGGCTACCATAACAGAATCATACAGGAGACTAGTACATAATTGGCTACAAGTGTGCAATTTTGTTTCGTTCCATTTACGAACATTTACATAAAATATGTTATAAACGTGGACACGAAGCATACACAGTAAGGAGAAACCAGCGTGGAAGAATTCAATCTATGTTTCAAAGTAGGTACTTAGCTTGCATAACTTAGCTTGTCCTCTGTCTTTGTACAGACATGTACGCTTAGAAGATGTACCGGACGTAACAAACTAAATTAAACTAAAGAAATAAAGTTAGAGAGAGACATCACACATGAAAGGTTACATTCGGAAAGTAGGCATGTAATAAGTTGTCTAAAGAACCCCGAACTATATGGGGTTTTAAAGTAGTTATCTGAATAACTCTTGTTCTTATAATTTTTACTGGCTTTTCTTTGATAACACCCACGTACAAACTGCATATCACCGTTGTTTAGATTGAGTTTTCAGTAAACACCCAAAATGCTAAGGTGCCATCGCTGATTGTTGGATCTGTGTGCTAATTTTACCATGCGCTCATGACGTGAACAATTCTCTAAACGTTTCTGACAGTCGTAACTATAGCAAACTCTTTTTAGCTATTACTAACAGATCTGCAGAAGGAGCTTTCAATAAGAGCATAGGTAAAAAAAAACTTAGGTAACATGCAACCCATTCATACAAAAAAAATAGCTTGGTTTAATTAAGACAGTAGGAGTAATCTACTTATATGCAACTGTTGTATAAAGTGCAAAATTGTCTCGCGTATCAAACTCCTGTATTCATATCGCTATCACGGAACTCGTTCTCGCGTTGCATGTAAACTTGAGATTCCTCCGCAAGAACTGCTGTCTACTGGTGCAGTAGACAGTTGTTTACCGGCAACAGCTGCCTACTGGTGCAGTAGACAGTTGTTTACCGGCAACAGCTGCCTACTGGTGCAGTAGACAGTTGTTTACCGGCAACAGCTGCCTACTGGTGCAGTAGACAGTTGTTTACCGGCAACAGCTGCCGCCTTGGGGAAAAAGCTTGGAATAGTTTCCTACGCAAGTACGGTAAATCATAAAGTTCTCTCCGCAAATAATTGTTCGAACTAGATAACCAGTGATGTATTATTCAGTCCTAATAGCACAAGCGCATGTGTGCATGAGTTTAAATATGTGTTTATTTCGTAGATTTTGAGGGGCCGCAGTGGTTCAGCTGTTAGACTGCTTGCTTCCCAATAAGGCAAAAACTGTTCAATCCCCGGCCGGGTCAGTGCCGGACGACGCCGCTGGTTGGCGGGTTTTCTCCGCATTCCGGCGCTGCTCCATTGTCGCCTCACTTCACCCTCATTGGCTCTCAAGAACTCGTTGTTAAGAGCCCCCAATTCTCTCAACTCAACTCTCAGCTTTTAAGAATTCATGTTCTGTGTTTCTTGTAGTTGAATATGCTTACAATTTTGTACTTTTAATTCATGTTTCTGCGGAATAAAAGGCACCCCGGCTCCAACTGTGCCACTTAGAACAAGTCAAATAAATTATATTTTAATTCCCGGACTGTTAGGAACAATCTTTGCCAGCGCCACAAAGGCCTCAGGTACACGCGCGCTTCTAATTTATCCGAACTGGGCGTCGACGTTTGTGGAAAGGGAAAGGAGGATGCGAATTACGTCTAGCTTGCGGGCTAATTGAGCTGTGAAGGAAGATAAAGGTCTATAACCGACAGACGCTCATATCGCAGACACGGGGATCTGCTGAAGGAACCTGCGAGTTAATAACTCTCGAATGGCCTGATTAAACCTGAATTACGTATGCGTAAACGATTGTCACTTAGAAGAGTTTTCTTTTCAACTACTCCATTTTTAACAGAACAGGGTGTGTTGTGGAATGCCTCCCTCCCGTATTACTTCTTCCCGTTATTTCTGTATAAGAATTGATATTTTTGTGTTCAATGTTCCGGCGGTTTGAGAATTCTCTTGTGAAACAGGAGAGACACTCCATCTTCTCATCACGTAGTTGTAAATACAATATAAATTCATTTCCCCTTATACGTTTTTCTGAATTTGACAAGGAAAAATTACCAAAACTTACACCTACTACGCTTTGCTGCAAAAGTAAACACAAACCAACATTTTAATTAGAGTATTTAATTCCTTTCGTGAACTGATACAAATCACTAACGTAACGTGAGATGTGGGAAATTGGTAAGACATGTACTAAGAAACTGTATAAGCGTTCAAATACACAATGAAAAAATGTACTTCTTAGATAGTAGGGAAATGTATGTTCATGAACAGAGTCCAGGGTCAGGATCCGGATTGGCAGGGGAGTCTACCATTTCTCTCTCAAAAGTACTTGTTTTTACCCGAAAATCACTCCAGAAATCGATTATTTTACCCAAAAATCACTTTATTCCCAAAAATGTCCTATTTTTTTCCAAAAAATTGAAGAAGAAAAAACAGAGCAATGTACCAGAATTAAAAAAAAAAAGGACTCTGCAGAAAAATCAATTTTCAGTCATTTTCTATAACCGGAATAAGTGACTCAGGTGGGTTTTGAGCAAGGAGAACGGGATTCAGGACTTTTTCCTTTTAAAAAAATCTCTCTTTATATATATATATATATAAATCGATATTTTCACTCAAAGTCGACTAAATTTTACCTTAAAAAATTCATTTTTTCCCGAACCATTCCGCTATTCGCATTTTTCATTTTAAAATTTCAATAAATTCTAAAAGGAATCCAAAAAAATATTTAAAAATTACTACAATGCTAAAAAACCGAAAAATTCCAAAAAAATACTTCAAAATCCCAAAAAAAATTGCAAAAAATGTAAAAACAAATTAATAAATTTAAGAACATACCATCTTAAACTGACACTCATCCCTCAAACATAAACATCAACCACTACTCTTACCTACCCATATTCCAATACTACGAAACAAAGAAAATTACAAAAAAAAATTGAGGAAAAAATATACTAAAAATCATAACTCCAGCATGTCTGTCATGGTATCATTACCATCAGACACCAACAAAATATCATACCACTCATAAAACAAAATCACCTGATTATACCAACCACCCATGCCAGTAAGAATGCTGACCACCACACCTCAGACATACGAAACAAAATGAGTAACCCTGCTGACCAGGAGCATTGGGTACTATACCAACCATAACCCCAGCATACTTAAGTCATGCCACACAGATCACATTGCAGTCCTACAATGCAACACAACTACCACTCATTTCATACCACCCCCACCATCAATTAACCACACCAACCATAACATACTAGGTGACAAACCCCCAGCATACTTAACAACCATGTCGATAATCCAATGGTACAGAGTACCAAAAACAGGTATAATACCTTTCACAAACACATTAGTATGCTTCAGCTACGTGACGTCGGAAGCCATACAACCCAGCATACCAACATATTATACCATGTGAATATATCAACGAACCACCACAGCAGATAACCATACCATTGAAAACATGCAGTCCAAACCATATTATTCGCCCTAACCCAAGTATACCTCAGTTATGCCGTTAACAATACAGGCCATGTCAACCCCCATACCTCAGACTTACTGATCAATTATACCAGTCAACTATATTGACTACCATTTCAGCCCATCTAAATTCGCCAGTTAGGCATATAAACAAGCAATACCAGCCACTGTAACTCATGCATGCCATCTGCTGTACCCATCAGCTCAAAAATCATCAACTATCATAAAAAATATCAGAAATAGCCTAACATAAACTAACCTACTATAGCCCAAAAAAAACCTCACTTATCCTAATCACACATGTCCTACATGTCTAGCACAAAGAAAGGAAGCGCGCTCTGTCGCAAGCGGGGGGAAGTGCTCAGATAGATCACAGTGGATGCGGACTGGTGGTCGTTGCAGAGAGCGAACACTGGTGAAAGAAATAGTTCGATATCTAGCCCGTTGAGCTCCTTTTTCGCACAACTGTTCTCAGTAATACTTGCGCGTGTAACCAATGTGAATGGAATCGTGTCTATCCATATAGCAGTTTGGATAGCGGGATATGTGTGTACTGTGACATGCCTCCAAAATGAGATTATGAGAGTCGATGAGGGTGAAGCGAGTGGAGCAACAGGCTGTCATAGCCCGGGACCCGGAGCTGTCCGGCGCAAAGGGTGGCAGGATCGCTGCGGGCTGACACGCAATGTGTTGCAGAGCTGAGGAGGGAGACACGAGGCACGCTATGTATAAATGTGAGTTGCGTGTAACGAGTAAGTTAATTGCGTTTTTAAAATGCACTTTTATGGTCGGGGCTGTAAACTGATTTTTGTGTGTGGTTAGTACTTGATGTATATTGAATGTGTGGTTCTGAATTTTTTCGTGTAATGGTTGCGTGTGAAATGTGTTTAGCGTAATTGAGGTTAAGTTGTACATTTCTGGGTTTTAATGGACATGGCCTCTTTGCACGAGGTTAATAAATGTGAGAGTGTTTGTAATTCAATCAGTATTTGTTGTGTGCGTGGTTACTAAGATTTTTGTGGGTTGTTTTTAAAAACATTTATATTGGTATGGTAATAGGATGGGATAGTAAACGAAATTTGTGCTGCATTGGGTTTGTGTGATCCGTATTTGGAATTTAAAATGTGCATTGTAGGTTTTCGTGTAACGTTTTTGTTTGTCATCAAGGATATTGCTAGGGAAGAGCGCTATACAGAATGGTGAACTAACTTTTTGCGTGTTTAATATTTAATTTGATGGGCCTAGTTGGTATTTTACGCTACGTGTGGTTTGTACTTGTGTCGTGGACTTGAGGGTAAGTAGTTTTAAACGATGTGGAATAAACTATGTCATATTTGTGGCTTGCATGCGTTATGCCTCAACAGGTTTTGTTTAATTCGTTACGTACTTGATAATAATTTGATGAAGCGGGATAAATTCAGTGCAAGTATAAACTATATATTTAGTTATTTTAAAACAATTATTTATTACATTTCTCGAATTATACATTTCCGAACTCAGCCAATAGCCATTTCGCGTACGTAGAGCTGAGTATACAGTCTGACACCGACCAAGGTGGATGTGTGTACGCTGCCGACACGCCCTCCCTCCCCTCACCCAGCCTACCAGCTCAGTCTTCTTCCAAACAGCAACCAATATGGACGTATCTTGGTACTCCTCTCAACATCCCCTCCCTCCCCCTCGACCAGTCTCTGTACTGACTACACACAGTCTTCGACGGCAACGGACCTAAAATGCCCCTTATGCCGCTCTTTCCCCCCCCCCCCCAAAGTGAAACTTATGACACTCTTGCGCCAAACTCATTACACATATGCTGATGCCCACACACCTCACAGTTCATTCAGTCCACTGCTAGACGTCCAAAAGTGAACATCTATGCTGCTCCCGCAAAATTACGCTTATGGCACTTAACCTTTTCGACACCAATTAAACATGCACTCAAAATTTAAATAAATTAACCCTATGAACACCAATCGAACAATTAACTCTTCGCCTAATTAAACAATTAACACTTTCAATAAATTTAATCCCTTACCTGGATTACCTGTAATTAACCCTTTGCCTGTAATTAACCATTTGCCTGTAATGAATTAACCCTTCTAATCAAACAGGTGTGATAAATCTAATCTAGGTCTGGTACGCCCCTACTAATCCGGTACCTTTGGCCGTTTTCCTTTGAAACTCAGAACTTTCTTAAGAGTTGCGTCCGCTGTTCGCTTCACTTGAATTCAGGATGAAAATGGAGATAAAAATATTTGTATGAAATTCCATTTAATGACTTTGTTTTGCATACTGTACGGTATGGTAATGCTGTATAGTGGGTGGAAACTTTTTCATGCTTTATCACTCTTACAGCACATAATCTGTTACTCGAGGATAGCATATCTTTATAAAATGAGCGTTCCAAGTTAAAGTCTCGTGTATAAGAAGTTTTCTACGTTTTCATTTTTTAAAATCTTTTTGAAGTAGTTTTGCACTTGCCATTTCTTTATTCTCTCTAACAGCCTAAAATATGGAACCGCATTAGATATCGACTGAAAGGAGTGAAATGATCGGATATGCTTAATTATGTCATATTTTTACAAATAAAATTACTTGACGTGGAATGTTTTGGCATTTATATTTTCGTCTTCATTTTCATCCAGAATTACGTGTGTGTGTGTGTGTGTGTGTGACTTTTGGGACAATATACGTAAGAGGACTTGAATTAAACGTTTCCGCGACCTTAAAACTACACAATAGTAGCTATGCTCGAACTTCTCTATGGCTCTGAAAATATATATAAAAAAGTTTTTATTTAGAGCACGTTCGTGAAGGTAATAAGTTAAGAGTTGGGAAATTTTTCAGTGTTCTCGTCACGGTGAGCTTGCAAAATAAACGACTCACTTGTTCTTCTAATGCATGCTTCCTTATCTTTTTTTTTTTTTTGTTCGTGGTTTTAACCTCCCAACAAAGGGCCAACAGCGCCCGGCAGAACTCCGACCGGAAGGTGAGCTGGATGCCGTGTTTCTACTGCTGAGGCCCCTGGTCATTTCTTCAGCCGCGCCGATTGGGGTGGGGAAAAGGAATAATGAAAACTCCGGTTCCTCTTTTTTTTTTTTTTTTTTTCGCCCAGACTCGTGAAAGCTATCAAATGTAGGGTTCGCTCGCGAAAAGTCTCCTCTTTCATTTGGAGACGCGCGGGCCACTTCACAAAATTAGAGATGAAAGAGCGGACAAAGGCAAAGAGATGGTAACGCGAAAAGTCAATTTACGTTTATCTTTGCACGAGCATAACGCACACGCACAGAGTAGCTTTAAGATATGGACTGTCGCGGTTGTTAATTAAGCAGCCGATTAACCTAAAGAAATTATCTTCGTATTGTTCGCTTAGTTATATGTAACATTACTTCAAGTCTGCGAACTATGATGAGCTGAACGTCTACATAATATGGTCATAGTTTATATAAAAATCACTTCTGGCATTGAAATATATTTTTTAACTAGAAAACAATGCGAATGTGTAACTCCTTTTTTTATGTTTATAACCGAAACTTAAAGCAAATGTTAATAGTAAAAAAATTATTTTGAATTAAATTTAACCTGTATAACTTGTTTTAATTACAAATGTAACATAATTTGTGTTTTGCCTCTACAATCCGTAAAAGGCCATATTCAAAGTGCCAATTTTCGCAATTTAAGAACACAGCAGTGAAATGCTCTTTGGATTGAGCGCCTGATAATAGTATAACGCATCCATTCATCGTTCTACTATTAAAAGTTAACTACGATTAAGACTTTTCATCTTGAGTTTTAATGCTTTGTAATTATGAAATAAAATTAATCCAACTCAGTTATAGTTTATAAATTTTCATGTTTCTAAGGAGGTATTTTATTACTAACAAAGGTTTTTATTTTTGCTGGTTATATCTGGCATAATATAATAATATAATAATGTAATAAAAATAATATTACACTGTTTTATTAAGTGTAGTTCCCAGGCTTCGAATACTGTAAAATTGATCAATTTCATTAGCTCGTGGTTTTAAAAATTTCTAAACAATGTTTGTTTGCCTCAGTTAATTACTTATTAGTTCGAGTGACAGACTTTCAAGTTAAGTTGGTTAACTTGCATATCTAGCTACAATAATATAATCTGCGTCTTTATTATAAATTCAGTTGTACGCTGTTAAGATCCCTTGCAGATCGCTCAAATACGTATTTTCTCATTTTTTATCATCTTCCTCACAGTTGTTGCAAGACAAAGGAAAACATATATTTGTCTAAGATTTTCTTTTTTTCTGCTAGTCTACGCAGTTCTAGGTTATAATGGCGTAGAATAAAAGAGAAAAAAACTCTTATCACTACTCTTGTGTAGCGAGTTTTGTTTCGATCGGAGTCCAGGAATCTAAGATGATGGGGCCACGGTGGCTGAGCTGTTAACCCACTCGCCTCCCACCAAGGGGATCTGGGTTCAATCCCCGGCCGGGTCACCCCGGATTTTCGCACGTGGGGATCGTGCACGTTGGTCTGCGGGTTTTCTCGGGGTTCTCCCGTTTCCCCCGTCCTTTCATTCCGGCGCTGCTCCATACTCATCTCAATCACCCTCATCGGCTCTCGAGACCTCGATGTTAAGAGCAGCCCAAATCTCTTCACTCACTCGCCCCAAGATGATGCTTGTTCCAAAAACTGATCGCTTTGGAAGATATTGTAAAGAAAATTTAAAACGTGTTTCTGTTTGGGACGCCATTTATCTGTATAGTTGGATGATTATCTCGCACGAATTTGCAGAAACGCTGAGATTAACACGAAGAGATACCGACTCTGACCAAGTTTCATAAGAAGCTGATAACAGAGGACAGTAAATGCATTGTGATTTTCTTCCTTATAACCTTAATTCATGTCAACACGTGAACTTGATAAACGGAATCCCAATTTAAACATCTTAAACTTAACGTTACTTAAATAGAATAGCAAACGTTCCTATTGTTAATCCCCGCACAAGTCAAAATTTTAATATAATTTGCAATACAGAACCGCGCAGTTAACTTTGATAAAGTTTTATAGCTACAATTTTATGAGCTTTTTTCGTAACATGCGGCCACAGATTTTAAATATGGAATCAACGACACAGACAATCCTTCTCGATGCAACAGTTTTCTCGATGCATCAGTTTTAAAAATGACCGTTAAAAAAACTCTATGCGACATTTCTTAAGCCCTGTCACAATTAAATGTTTGCCTTTAAGTACATATATATGACAGTAAAATTTGTTGGAAGAACAAATTTTATCAAATAATATTGAATGTGTTTGAAAATTTGTCACACTGTCAATTTTTTTATTTGGAGAATATGAAAATATTTTAAAAATAATATTTCATATTATAGTGAGATATTGCTTTTGTTTTTACATACTGTCCGTTAAAGGAAGAAATGTAAGTAATGTTGTACATTATTTTCGTTTCTTTACTAAATTAAAATTTTTATTTATCAGAGATGTTTCCTGTACAATGAAATTTAATGCCTCTGCGTTCGTAATATAATGTGCAATATTCATTCCCAGATAACTTCTACATAAATCAATTATCTTCATTGCCTACTTCGTTTCCAGCAATTGTTCGTTATTTTAAGTTTCTTGAAGTGTTTTTTTTTTTCGTGCACGATTCTGATTGTCTGAGACCGTCAAACACCAAATAAATTTTAGAACCGGTCCAATTTTCAAATGTTTGATGGGGACTGAAGAAGCCATCCAACTTTTTCAGACAAATATGGTGGCGTTTATGACGTTTCGATGACATCATAAGTGGCCAACTTAATTTGACCAAACTTTGGGAAGCAGTTTGACGGAAAAATTTGACAGTGTGAATGTGGTTTTAAGGAATATCGGCACGTTCAGAAAGCGTGTTTGTGTTTCATATTTTTTCCCCTAAAGTTTAACTTTAATATTTAAGTTTTACAAAATTATATATATATATATCTGAACGTGGTGATATTTTCTGAGCAAGTTGTATTAGCTGTTTTGTTTGAAATAGTTATCTTTAAAATCTATGCAAATGAAAAGGCATTAACATTGAAAGATTATGTATATGGCTGAAACCTCGTGGTAATCGCCTCATGTCACCATTCTTCTGAAATTCTGTTGAGAATTGTATCCCTCAAATCATTAAGACCCATATAAGTTTAACAACTCCAGGAGTGTCACTTCTGTTAAATTAAAAATAATTTATGCAGGTTGATAAGGACGTGTGTCCGTTCTGAATAACTGCATTCATAAACGATGTAACTATCTAGTGTGTTTATGTTCTAGTAGCTTAAGTTTATCTTATTTGCACGTGCACGCACATAACAACTGAAATAGCTGGAAATAGGGATACAAATTGAACTTTCCAAAATAAACCATCAATAACCTTGACAGTTCGCCAGTATAGTCATGAGAAACGGGTAATGCAAGTTTGTTTACATTTTAAATATTAGTGCCCGGTTTATCGACTGGCTGGGCAGGAGAACAACTAGCATACAAGTAAACATCTAGAAAACAATGGGATAATACTAGAATAATGTATGCCACGTCATAGCAAGTTTCTTCTCATGCCCAGTTTATTCAATTCTTTTATCAACGTAATTACTTTCTGAATTGATAATATTTAAACTCTGGTCGCAATTGGGCAAAACTACATACGACATAAACAACAACCCAATCTCAGTTCGAATAATAATAAAAATTATCTTCAAAATATTGGCATTGGAATATTCTTCAAACTAAAATAATTAAAATTCCTTGTGTGCCTAGGTCAGTGTACGCGACTCCATCTCTCGGGTTTGCAGCAGGCGTAACGTAAATTGAAACGTTTGGCAGTACTGCATCCAACATAGTCTAACACAAAAATTCTTCATATTTTAGGCTAAATAGGCCGGACATTTCACTTTGTCTGTGTATGCCCTACAATGATGGTGCTTATCTGATACAATGAGGTGCCAAGATCCAGACGTCCTTGCAAATGTAGATCTCTCAAAACGAAAAACACACTACTCCATTAATTTCTGCAGTAAGTATTTTTAAATCAAACAATTTTTTAACTTGTTTTTTTTTCCCCACCATATACAAAACATACATACCATTATGCGGACGTTGGCTTCTATCTCCTAGAAATATAAACTATGTTTACAGTGATTAATGACTATTCAGAGGGCGCTCTACTGGCCGAAGAATATAAATATTGAAGAAACAGAATCAATCACATAATGAGACCAGATTAAATAAAATGAAGTTTTAGTTACAAAAATAAATTAAAAGTTTTAACTAATTAAAATCCTAATCTTAAACCATTTTAAATTGCCACGATACATTCTATGTACAACTTCCTAGTATGAGAAAGAAGACATTATATTAATGGCAAAGAAAAATAAGAAAAATCCTTCATATAGATACAGCTTTCCAAACAAACATACATTATTGTGTGAAATAATAAATAATAATCATTAAATATATTAATAAAATATGTACACAACTGAAGTGAATATCAGAGTGTTACAACATTGATTCCCCTTTTTAAACAACGTGGGTGCCGGCTCGGTACACACAGCCCTTGACAGCGAGGCACTGCATTTCGGTGGGGTTTATTCTTGTCAATGTTTTCAGTTTGGCCAGATTTTCTCTGTTGTGTACGTAAAAAAAAAAATTGCAATAATAATCATAAATAAAATAAAAAAATAACTACGTAGCCACGTCCGAAGAAGACCGGTCTGGACATTATCTAAGTTGACGTACTTGTTAATCCATTTAGTTCATGAAGCCAACTACAGAGCGCTGCTAACAAAGTTGTGCTTTTTGACCGGGCTAAGGTTAGGTCTACTTAGGTCAGGAACAAAACGACTTTTCTTATGGGAGAGTTTGGCGTTAGGGAAATTTCCGCCTATATGTAAGCGCTAGAGCTCCAAAGAAGTCACTTTTTATTCCAAATGTCATGCTACGTGAATAATAAAATATAAATATACAACTTAGAGTAAGTAATTATTTTATATTTGAATTATAATTATTGCAATTTTTTTTTTGCGTGGAAAATAGAACAAATCTTTTACACAGTGCGACACTATTACTTACCGTGTGATGAAAAATTTTAACTGCCAAACTAAAAGCATTAACCTTGCCAACCTGTGTAGAATAAACCTTGGGCATGGCAATCATAGAAAGGGGAATTGCAATTTTTTATAAAAATCGGCAAATGACGTTAATTTCTCTATGTTGTTCCCCGTATACCAGCAATGCTAACATAACATCACTAGTTTGGCGCAGCACTTTTGCGGCCACTTCATGAACTAAATGCGTCACCAAGGGCATCAACTCGCTAACATTGTTAGACCTGGACGAGTGTCCAGACCTGTCTCCTACGGCCGTGTACGTGACTAAGCAAGCGGCCGACCTCTTCTGGGACACCAATCGGCGGGAACATTTCCCTATGAATTCGTTTTGTTCTTAACCTGAGTAGAATTAACCTTAACTTCGGTGAGGGTGAAATGAGGTTCAGTTGCACAGCAGTGGTGTAAAGGGAGGCCGGAGGAAACGGAAGTACCACGAGAAACCCCGCCAGCCAACAGCAGCGCCCGCCACGTTTCACGAATTCAGTCCGATTCGCCTTAGTGGCAGACGCGTAGTCCGATGACACCATCACGGCGCCCCTCCCCCCCCCCCAACCCCCCCACCCCCTCACCCACCCGCCTCAAGTTATGTTAGAGAATAATCAATTGACGGTTACTTACAACTTTTCTGAAGCCCTGCTAAAGGTCTACTTTCAGGATGTTCCTCCGCCTCGTGCAAACAAAGGTTAACCGATGTGATGTGAGAAATTTTGGCAGCTCTTGACACCGAGGTCTTGAGAGCAGATGAGGGTGAAATGAGGTGAGAATGGAGCAGCACCGGAATGCAAGGGCGGGGGAAACGAGAGATCCACGAGATAACCCGCCGACTAGTGGGATCGTCGGGAACTATTTCCACTTGCTAAAATCCGGGCGTGATCGGGCCGGGTATTGAACCCCGTTCGCCTTAGTGGGATGCGTGCAGTTATTTTAACTTGTGTACTTTTTTTTTCTGTTTCTGCATAAAATTATTTTTTTTTATTTGTATTGGGGCCGGGGTGTAGTGACTACACTACTAGCATCCTACCAACGCAAACCGGATTCGATTCCTGGCCGGGGTCACCCCCGGATTTTTGGCATCTGGGAATCGTGCCGGAAGATGACGCTGATCGGCGGGTTTTCTCGGGGGTCTCCACGCTCACCTAGCTTCACCCTCATCGCCTCTCAAAACCTCGCTGTTAAATGCCGCCCCAAGTTTCTTCACATTATGTTGTGTTCTTTTTATTAATGTACGGCAGAAAAATCATATGTATAAAGTCTGGTAGGTCGTTGTTTATTGTATTTGTTCTATTATCTTTGTACTACTTTATTACTCATGTTAAACTTTCCTTTTAGTAACAAAATATTATATTTAAAAAATTGAAAGTTACAAAATTAAAAATTTAAGACGTAAATTTGTTATATAAATATTTTGGTTTCCATTTACATTGAGGATTCGCGTGCTAATAGCCGTGGAGACGACTTTTGAGACAATATGTGCACTATGTATTATAATCGGAGAGATGAAAAAGGAAAATATTCCACATTTTGACAAAAGCAAACTAAGATAGCCAAGTTTTATGTAATACATATTTAGCTACATCGAATGCTGTAAAGAAGGAAAATGTTCCATTGATCCTTACACAGCTATACAACTTTGTAAATTGAATTGAGTTGTAAAATGAAAACATTCCTGGAATGTTTCCCTTCGTAACCTCAGAGTTGTGACAAGTTCGGCTACTCGCCGCAAGAGGCGCTGCAGTAGTGATTGTTTTGTTTATGCAGTCTGTGGTGCTGTGAGGTTAAAACAGAAGAGTTATATTGATTAGTTTGTGTTATTGTAGTGTATTTGCATAAAGTGACGTCTTACTGTATAATATGTCTGATGCATAGAAATTACGTAGCTGGTATCACGTTTCATCTCATGCAAAACTGTCACCAGCCATCCCAGTCCAAGAGATGTTTCACTTACGTAAGTTGTGGCATCATGTGTTTTGTGTACACAATGGAATTGACCAAAAAGCAATGTTTTAAACATACCACGAGAGAGTGGCAAAAAAAAAAAAAAAAAAAAAAAAAGGGACCCGACGAGGTTTGCACTGTGTTGAGCCACTGCATTGAAACACATATTTCACCTGGAGTTAGTATGCAGATGTGTTGTGATTCTTGCCCTGGATAAAACAGGAACAATACGGCAACAAGATCTCTGTTGTGCCTCACAATTACTAAACGATATAGTGTAATACATCTATATTTCCCTGTGCGATGGCACAGCTTTTTGCTCTGCGATCGAGACTTTGGAGTCATAAAACGAGTAGTTGGACAACATGACAGAATGTACTCTCCTTACGAATATGATGACATAACAAAGGGGGAAACAAAGAGTACAACAATTGTTGGCCTGTTTATTTTAAGAAGACTTCCGAGAGCTTGGAACCAGAGGCAAAGGATTCCTTTAAATTGAGCCGATACAAGCATTTAATGTTCAAACGGGAGGGGAGGGGATATGTAACAGTTCATGAGTTTATTGATGGATTGGTGCCCCAAACATTCAAACTGTTGAAGACAGGAAATGTTAACCTTCCTTGCATAAGTGCCTACAGTGGTAATGTTCCCATCAAGAGAAGGAAAATTGAAAACCTTTCAAAAGTTATACATTATGTTCCTGTTCAGTACACAGTACACTTTAACCTGGACAACAGCATTGCCCTGGGTGATGATAGTGAGTAATCTGAGGATCACGCACTCGACGTTTTTGGATAAATGTAGACACGATAATATAAAACATACTACTTATTCCTGTAATTAATAGCACTTGTGTTATAAATACAAGTCTGTAAATTGTCTTATCGACTTTCAAGGGCCATAAACTCGCTGAGATTAAAAAATTAATCATTCCTTCAACTTTCTTTGCATACAACTTCCAGAAAGTAAAAGGTATTACATTTTTCATGGTATATTACATTTCCTTAAATACTAATCTACAGATGTGTAACTGTACGTATTTCCATTCTACCTGCCGTTTGTTGGCAAAACTGTCCCCCCCCCCCCCCCAAAGTTGGGCAAAGTGGAATCTTTTCCTTTTTCATCTCACCCATTCATTGGTATATACGTTTCTATATGATTCACGGGGGAAAACGTTCAATCTATAGGCATGGGTGGAATTTCGTATGTTATCTGCTACGAAAACAGATTGAACTGTGCAGCAACTGAACACTCTAAACTTGAAACAGTGAAAACTGAGCAACTGATAATCAGTACCAGGTAACTAATTAATACAGTGGCTGAATTTCACTGATTTATTTCCGATTCCCACTGAATGTCAAAGACTTCACTGCTATAAAACAATTGTTCCCAGTTAATATGCTTGATTCGCCGGTCAGCGGTAGCTTGTCAACTAATGATGTTTCGCTGATTGATAGCACCGATTCGAACGTGTAATGAGGTCTTCAGTTCTCTTCACCTGGAATGGGTAAACACGGCATCAGCGTTTCCCATATATCTCATTCTCTCACTCTCGCTCTTTCCCGTCCTCTTCCACTCCCCTCCCGCACACGTACAACAAATTGCAAGTGTGTGTGTGTGTGTGTGTGTCTGTCTCTCTCTCTCTCTCTCTCTCTCTCTCTCTCTCTCTCTCTCTCTCTCTCTCTCTCTCTCTCTCTCTCTCTCTCTCTCTCTCTTAAAGATTCATCTGGTACGGAGGCGCTCGTTATTCCTCTACGGATAGACACAGGTTGGCCAGGCTCCTAAGAGCGTGCTGCTAAGTGAGATTGTGAGCCTGCACTTACGCCGCAGGACATCCGTTTTTTTTATTTTCCCCCCCTCGATTCGCCACAGGCTCGGCGGCTCGACCGTGGGATACCGTGTTGTGTTTTGTGGTGGCAGGTCGGTCGCCTGGGTAGGCCACCGAACGGTGGGCAGAACTCCAGCCGAAAACGTATTACTGAAAAACCGTCCTGCGTGTCTGTCTGAGGGAGGTCCGCTTACGAATAGCATTTAAGAAACGTTACGCGTCTGTATACGTTTTTCAGTTCCTCCAGTTCTCTCTAAAGCGTGTTTTTGTGATAGTGAAAATGGCTCAAACAGGAGTTTTCACGGTAATTTTTACGTATAAACATTACGGTACAAAACATTAAAAAGGAATGGGGACGTGCGTCAAACCTTTATTTTTATTATAACGTCATAAAACGGTAGGGTCTCCGGTGAAAGTCGCCTAAGGGCTTTGCGCGTAGAGGCGATGAGAGAGTTGATGCGCGTGTCTCGTTCGTCCTAAGCGCTCCTGTGCGTTTAGGCCTCAGACGTGCAGACTCCCTTCAACCAGGCGTCCACCTTAAGGTCTACGCCTAACTAACGCCCTTTACCCCGTTTGAGGTCGAGAAGTGCGGGAGCGATAAGGGCGACACTTCCAAGTGCTTGAAGGGAGACATCGCCGCTAAGCGCAAGGCTCCAAACTGGCGTGCAGTGTTCTCGTCGCATTGCGTGTACCTGTGGGACTTCCAGCGGTGACCCTATTATTTTATTGGTGGGCAGTCTGTAAGAAGATTCAATGCAGGATGCTTGAGTTGTTTTGCAAGTATCTGAAGCGTATGTTTTGAGATGCAGCACTTTGAGAAAACCATTTTTTGTTAACCTTTTGGGAGTACTCGGAAATTGTGCTTCTTATCTGCGTCACGTCTTGAAAGCACTCAACAGCCATCGTCTGAAGTATGTGTTCTTTTCGTAGATCAGCACATTGGCCACGCGCATTTCAAGGACCGGGTAGGCAGGGGCCTTAATGAGTGTCCCTAGTTGCCATGTGCTCTCATTGTATAGGCTGTTATGGTATAATAAGCACTTTTGAATGCCCTGCTTAACATCTACTTGTATACGCGTTGTGTATTCTTCCGCCTTGTGTAAAATTAACATTGCTGTGGGCCTCATTCCTTTATTCATGCGTCGGTCCAATGAAACTGTGATTTTATTAAGAAAGTAAATACTTTAAAAGTCTGCTCATATCTACACTTCGATACGTTAAAATAAAATAAAGCGAGAGAAATAATTTTAAGTCATCACAAATGGCTACCTAACACTTTTTATTCAACCGTTAAGATATGGAACTACTTTACGCCTATCGTTAACAACTTTACTGGGTGGATGTGACTTAGTGCACCCATGCATGCGGGGGAAGTGACTTTATTCTTAGGTTCATTTATAAAGTACTAACTTTATCGTGAACAATCTTTAAGCAGTTGTGCCTATTCTATAGTAAAAAAAAAAAACTAATTGAATATTTAACGTAATTTTTTTTTCAGGGCAGAAACGAAATTCGTTATTTTGCTACCCAACTATAAATTTGGCTATTGAATTATAAATGTAGTCTTTAAACTGTAGCGACAACTCTGTATCTTTTCTGAAATGATTACTGTATTGAAAGCCTGTAGTCATACCTTGAAATTCTGAGACAGGAACACGCACTAAGCTGGTTAATGCTATTTCCAGCGCCCTCGCAATGCTTCCCCTTAAGGCGGGATGTAGAATTGAGGCGTTTAGTTATTATTTTCTAATGATCCTCCTTAAACGGCCGGCATTAATTAGTTATTGCACTACGGCAAAACGGCCTTTTCGGCTCGGTCTTTCACGCAGGCGAAGTCCATTTCTGTGACACTATAAATCTCAATCAGCAATTGTACTCAGTGAAACGATACTTAGGACGGACGGTTCGGTTATTGGTCACTTGCCTTCCATCGTTTGAGTCCTCTGGTTCGAGCTCAGTCTCCGGAGGACGTTCTCGTGGTTTTGAGGTTTTGTCGGAGTGCTCCTTGAGCGGCTCGTACACGCGCGAGTCTGGCTAGCGAGTCCGGGTCGGCGAACTTACCTCTCGAGCCAGACTCGGATATTTCTGATCACAAACGAGACGAACTGACTCGGAAAATTGCTCGTACATCTCAGCATCCAAAATGAGTTTCTCGGAGCAAAACGCAGCTGCGGCGGTGATTGTTCTGATCCAATGTGGTTTGTTCGAGGAGAAAAATACAAAAATAATAATAAATTGCGAGTTAAGAGAGTGTAGAGAGTAGAGAAGTTTAGACGGCTCCTAACATTGAGGTCTTGAGAGCCGATGAGGGTGAAGCGAGGTGAGTAATGGAGCAGCGCCGGAATGAAGGGGCGGAGGGAAACAGGAGATCGTAGAGAAAATCCGCTGGCCAATGTCATCATCCGGCACGATTCCTACGTGCGAAAATTTCGGGAGTGACCCCGTCGGCCATCGAACCCACTTGGTATTGGTGGGGGGGGGGGGGGCGAATTAGGAACTGGTTGCTGTAAAATCTTGCGGAATTCGTAATGGCTATGTGAGCAATACTTGAAACAACCCTTACTTATATGTCGGTTAAATGTTATTTTCAATAAATATTTTGAGAAACAAGTATTACTTACTCCAACTATAATTAATACGTCATCAAACACCACTTGAAGAAGTAGGGCTTATTCTGATTTCATAGTCTGAAAATGAATCGTACTTATTTCTGAAGTATTCATGATCAAACAAGCATTGCTTATTCATGCATGTATGGCCATAGCAGTTTTTCGTAAAGCCTGACACATTGTGCGCTTGACAACTCATTATTTATAGTAGAACTGTCGTTTTGACTAGAAATTTTAATTTTTTGTCATACTTCTTTAAACAATCTCATGAAAACGCAAAAGCATTTCGTAAAATTACACGGAATAACAGCACAAAAATAAAAACATGACAAGTCGTTGTGAAAAAATAACCTCTTTTCTCATGGTTTGCAAGAAACTGATGTAATCAACTAAAAGATTTTGAATAATTAGTGGGAGGATTACAATTTTAAGGTTACTTTGGTAATAGTTATGTATGGGTACCAAACCACTTTAAGTGTTATTTGGACATGACGTTCAATGGTAGGTTCAATATTAAGAGAACAGCCGTATATTTGTCAGTGAAAATTATGGTGTGATACTGCCATACCTCATAAACCTTAAGGAAACTGATATATAAAATAAATACTGCATTATGAATACGAATAAAAAATGAATAAATGGCTTGCAATATAAAATTCTCGTTGAAAGGAAGCTATCGTATTTTGCATCTGCCTAAAATTTCTGCAAAGCAAAACGTGATACCATTAGATTAGTAATTTTTTCAGCAATGAAGATGATATAGGCCTAACGTAATTTATAAAAATACACCAATAATTTTGCACGCATAACAAAGCCACGTTATTAATTCGTTTCCAAGGATAATTAAGCCATTATAGACTGCGTTTGCTACAAGAGTTCTGAAACTGAGGTTATGGCGTATTTTGCGCTGATGTCGTCATGCAAAATTTGTTTTCATGAACAAAAGAAAGTTACTAAAATTGCGTACTAAAGTTTCAAGCCCTGACGAATACAAAAACTAATTCAGAATGCCTAACGGAGACGTAATTGCTTTGTAATGAAAGTCATCTTCTATAGTTGCGACACAGAACAAAACACACAATCATTCTCCCTGCGCGTGTCGATCCACGAATCTGGCCTCCGACTCGCAAATCACATACAAGCCAATAGCGATCCAGCAGCGAAACAAGTCCCAATAAAAGCCCTCTCGAGCTGTGCCAGGCTCAGTGCGTTGGACCCTGTCTCCCAATCGGCATATCCCATACACATACGAGTTCTGGCAATTGCAACCCGACCCAAGCCAGACTAGCAGACCACGCTCGTAGGCTATGTGCATGGGCCGTTTTACGAGTCTTAATTCCACCGCTGTATACATTCATGCATAAGTGAATACACACAGAATGCTCGGAAATTCCCCTTACAAACTCCAAGGAATTGTAGAGGGGACTGAGTAGACTATCTTTGGAATGGGAACCCATGTCTGGAAACGTGCCTCGTTGCCGTGCTGCAACCATTTCAAATCAGGCGTATCACTCGTCCACTTCCGCTGAGGGATGCGCCTGTGTTGGTATGCAACCGGGTAGGCAGTGGTTTACTTCAGACAATCACCTGTTGGCACGCGATGTCTACCCTGCCTCGAGCCCCATTCACGTCTCCGATTAACGTGGTTGAGTACACGTTTGCGGAGTACACTGACTTGATCCTCGTGTATGGCGCAGCTGAAGGTAATGGAAGAGAAACCTCGTCGGCTGTATCAGGGGCGTTATCCACAACGTGCGACACCATCGCATAACCTTTTAGCCACAGTTACGCAACGGCCCCGACGACAGGAGCGACTGTGGTGCTCCAAAGGGACGCCGCACTCCCGAGTTGGAAGAGGCTGTACTGCATCGCGGCGTCGACCGGAGCCCGTCACCGAGTACGCGAACACTTGCACGTGCAGAGGGGCTCGAGGCAGGGTCGACGTCGCGTGCCATCAGGTGAGATTGTCTGAAGTAATGCACTGCCTACCCGGTTGCATACCGACACAGGCGCATCCCTCAGCGGAAGTGGACGAGTGATACGGCCTGATTTGAGATCGTCGTACCACGGCAACGGTACGTTTCCGGACATGGGTTCATATTCAAAAGATAGTCTACACAGGCCCCTCTACAAGTCCTGGGTTCCTATTCAAAAGATAGTCTACACAGGCCCCTCTACAAGTCCTGGGTTCCTATTCGAAAGATAATTTACACAGGCCCCTCTACAAGTCCTGGGTTCCTATTCAAAAGATAGTATACACAGGCCCCTCTACAAGTCCTAAGAGTTTGTAAGGATAGTTTCCGAGCATCATGTATATGTCAACAAACACATGCACACACGCATATATTTTTGCGTACGTACTCGCATGCATAGAATCATACAAAAATATAAACACTTATGTAGAAGTATTATGATAGTTTGATTGGATCGTGTCCATTGCCGACTATGAGAATAATTAAGAATCACACACGCATACAGAACACAGCAAGACAAAAAAAAACTAGAAACCTTTTTGCAACGCCACAGACAGATAATTAGGAACAGCGGTTTCCTTGTCAATATAAAACAAATATGTATCTAATTGAAACGAAAAATAGATGGACGAACCACTTATCATTACAAAACAGGACAGACAACTAAAGCTAACCGAAATACAAGACAAGACGAGGGCGAAAACTAAAACACCATACAAGTTAACAAAACAGTGCAAAAAAAAAACAATACCAGTGGACACAGCCAAACAATGAAAATCAAAAAATACAAATAAAAGAAAAAATACAGCTAAACACAAGTCAAGAAAATGTATTCCTTGTCAGATTATAAAACCAAATAATTCAACACTACAAACAACACAAGGAACCGCAAAAATAACCATAGTAAATAATACATAAATCAACAGAGAGGACACAGAACGACGAGAAAATTATAACACAAAGAAAGTTAAACTTTCACGTCATTTTGGGGACTGTAATATGTCCCCTTCTTTATAGGAGACACTGGAAGAGCAATCTGTTGGTTATCTGTTATTTTCTCTGGTTATTATTGTGGTTCCTGTGTTGTTCGTAAAGTTAAATTATTTGGTTTTATAATCTGACAAAAATACTTTTTCCTGACTTGTGTTCAACTATATCTTTTTTTTTTCTGTTTGTGTGTGTGTGTTTTTAATTTTTATTGTTCAGCTGTGTTCACTGATATTTTTTGCACTATTTTGTTCACTGTGTAGCGTTTTCGTTTTTGCCGTCGTGTTGTCTTTTGGTTTGCTTTTGTCGTCTGTCCTGTTTTATAATAATAAGTGGTGTGTCCATCTTTTTGTCGTTTCACCTTAATACATATTTGTTTTTTAATGATAACGAAACATGTTTTATTAGTTATCTGTCTGTGGTGTTGTAAAAAGAGTTATTGGTTTTTTTCCTTGCTGTGTTCTGTGTGTCTGCGATTCTTATTTAGTGTCATGGTCGGCAATGGACGCAGTCCAATCGCCATCACAATACCATGAACTCGCAATTGTCATTAAACTTAAAAAAAAATAAAAACGTATGTAGCCACGGTATAAAAAAAAAAGTTAGTTTTACCTGCGTACAATTTCTAATGCTTCGCTAACAATAAAAAAAATAATAATCAGAAGTATTCAGCACAGAGCCGACTTGATAAGCGTAATGGAGTTCCTTGGATCCACCCACGGAAAAAAAAGTCAGCAGTTATCGAGTTCGCCATCAGCAAAGTTTTTCATGAACAAACTTTATTTTTTTTAAATTCTCCCAACTGGAAACGAGCTGCGAAAAGCAGACAACTTATGCCGAACTTTCTAGAAGCCATGAGAGGGAGAGAGGAAATTATAAATTAAGTCGTGCAGATGTCGACGGTGTAGGCCGCGAATCCATGATTCGGCCTGACATCAAATAACTAAGTGACGCTTGTTTCATTTCGGAGAGTTCAATTCTGGGACAATCCTTCGTAGCAGTTTGCAGTCTGAAAACAAAATAAATAAAATAATAAATAGGGGTTTTATATTAGAATTTATACACATTACAATAGTGTTACGTGCAATGATAGTAAAAATTAAGTTTTAAACGTACATTACTAACAATTTGTCAAACTACAAGTACAGTTAACTTTTATACTATTTCGGGATACACTTTTCTGACGCCGTTTGCTGCTATACAACGAACGGAATCGTGCCTAACTTCTTCTTTTTCGGTAATTTTTTTTTAAATAAATGAACATTTTATTATTTTAACCTTGTTACAAAAAAATGAATGCATATTCCTAAGCCTGTAGGCACTCGACTTCTATGACTAAATGTTATTACAGAATCATAAGAAGATCTAATACCACCCATTTTTTTGGCATTGATAGTTTACATATACTCAAAAAATGAAGTTAAACAAGTAAATATTTTCTTAGCTCATATTTGTATCAAAAATAATAAAGCGAGGCAATTATTAAACTCCTTTATTACTTAATTAAATAATGAATACAATTTGGAAATACATAACATATTACACTGCATGTGATGCAATTGATTCAATACAGAATACCTAAAAAGAGACTAATCTACAGCAGTTATTACATATGTTCCATAAATGCTGCGTTTAATTTAACCATTTACCTTTAAGAATACGGTGACTATGTAAACTATGTAAAGTAAATTCTTGAAACAAAATGCAATATGAGGAAGTAATGCATGTAGTTACAAATTTTAGATATACAAAAAATTAATAGGCTTCATATATTTAGTATGATAGTCTGCTGTCTCAAATATTCATTATCTTAGAGACGCCCTCAAAGTAAGAATCTGTCAGGTGTGGCGGTAATATCAGGCTTTGACTGTAATGGCAAGCAAGCAATGAAGCAGCAACTTCCATAACCATTTTAAGGTCATATTTCTCTCTTTATTTTTAAATTTCGTTATCTGAGAGAGGTTTCGAAAAATGCCTCATTAATGCAGTTGTTAGTTGTGAAATCATTATAGTTTTCAAAATATCAAATTCCGACACAAGAGTTATTTATGGACAGGTTCAAAAAGTTGACTTAGAATATAAGTGCCGCATACTGCATTTGTGTTACAAGCTACGAAAGGGACAAAAACAACTTCTCCTCCACAGTTTATGGTTTAAACTATTTATTAAATAAATGTTAACAGTTTCGCTTGAATGCACGCAAATATATTTACAAGTCTGACCTCTATTTTCAACAAAATTCAGAGTGCCAATACTCGCTCGCCTGTTTATAAATCGCAATCATGCTGAATAAGTATGTTCTGCACACCATACAGATTGTATTAAATGCAATTTGATTGGAAAAAAATATCTAGGAGCAAAGCCTAGTATGCTGCATGTATGTATTCCTTGTATTGTATGTTTGAATGGTAATTTTGCAAATCGTAAAAGAAGTGAAATGAAATTTCAATTCTTCGAATAATGTGTTATGTGACAGGGAATGTTAACCTAAGAGCAAACACGTATTAATTCAAACCACCCCCTCCCCCTCTCCCCTCCCCCGCGTAAATATGCTTACAAACTGCCCCCAGAAACAAATAGGCAGCCGTCAGAGCAGTGGACACGCAGCGTTTTGTTCACAGATTCAGATAGTATTGCCTATGTGCTAAGCACTGAATCGCTGCAGACAAAATTTTGTGTGCGTTTTACACGTAAACGGTAGGTTCTGGGCAGTTGCGACAAGAGGACAAATTTTATTACTTAGGCCATTTTCCTCAATGATTCATCATCAAAAGTTTGAAATTCCTTACTTTAAACAAATTGCCAAGAAAAATAGGGTGGCCAGCCCTGTTATTTCCTGTACGGGGAAAGGTATTAATGGGAGTTTGCTCTTAAGTTTAAGATCCCAATAACACAGATCTATTATCGTAAAATTGCAATTTCATTTCACTTTGTTTCCGATATATTGCAAAAACATTTCAAAATCTCACTTTTCAGGGGCTTATGACTCCCTTATTATCCACTTTAGGTAGTTCATGTCCTTATTATTTTCTACTTATTTTTACATCAGGAATCACCTCAAGAAGTTTGTTGGTCTAATTAATTGAGAATCATCCTATTTATATACATATATTACCACTTTTACTGTGCATATTCCGGTCCGCGAGAGTGCTGGCAACTAATTAAAAACTACGTTCCCATGTAACATGCATCCATACGTATACACAATTGTGCTGCGATGCACATGCACAGCGATCGCGCGCGCGCGCACTTCTGTATATCCTACTTGCCCGTGCATTTAGCATGGCACAGAGAAAAGCCGGCACACGCAAGCTAGCCTAGATTCGCACTGCGCGGGTGTCAAGTACGCCTTAAGCCCACTTACGTACATAGTTTGCAGTATTTTTCCGAACTGTTGATGATAGTCACCGAATTCATAACATAAAAATCACCCCCGACGACGAAAATGACCTCAGGGTCAAGAATGCCGAAGTTCGCTTATAGGCATGAATGACTGTATTTTCGTTACTGTTTAAGGTATAGTCAACAAACTCATAACAGATGCATCGCCTCTTATTGCGAATAGGGCGGTAGAACCAAGTATGCCTTATGCCCTCTTATGATCATAGTTGGCCGCCATTTCCCATCCACCGAAACCACAGTCACCAAATTCATATCACACACATCGTTCCCGACTTCGAACTATTGGCAGGATTCATTAGGCCATAACCTCTCTTATAAGCATAGTTGACAACCATTTCCCATCTGCTGAAGCCAAGGTCATAAAATTTAAACCATAATCATCGTTCCTAACGTATAACATGGCAGCAGGGTCAGTTATACATTGACCCCACTTATAAACATATATGCCTGTCATTTCCTATCCGCGAAAGACACGGCCGTCAGATTCATGTCACAGACCTCAATTCTGACCGCAATCAAAGCGATAGGGATAATTAGGGCTCTAAGCCCTGCCATAAGCATAGTTGGTCAGCATTTCTGCACTGTATAAGTTCTGCTTACCTGTAAATGGCAGCCATACATATAAAGAAAATAAAGGCAGGAATGCTTATAATTACGTTACAAACATGTCGTAGTAGTCACTGATACATGTAGGAGTGTAGCATTTGAAATAGTACACATACGTGATGGTCCACACGCACCCGACAATAGCCCACCGCCGCCCTTGTTGTCTGCTACCAAAGGTGTTTGTATGTATATATATATATATACACACACACACGAAAAAGTTAATCTATACACAATCGCGCTGCGAGCAAGTAGTATGTAGTCGTGGAGGTTACAGCATAATTAATAAATATAAATAAACATAGTCAGCCTGACACAAGAGCCAGCGGTCCGAGGCCTCGTTAGCTGTGGTTATTCGTAACAACTACCCACACTTTGGACAAATAAAGGTGCATACAATTGCACCAGAACAAGGTGTAGGCAGTCATCTCTTACATTAAAACAAGAGGGTCGCGGGAACTGCATGTAAAAAGATATGAAACTGCCTTGTACATAAAAAATATTGGTCAGGCTAACATAGAAAATACCTGTTGATTCTGCAGACCGTAATGCTACCAGTGCACCAAAAACTTTGGTAAAAAAGCTGGAATACTCGAGGACATGAAAAGAGCATATGTTCACAAAGGATCAACCTCAAAAAAAATCTACAATATGCCAAGTGCGATACACATTACACGACCTTTGAAGACGATGTCCTTTTGCTTGCTACGAGATAACATACTTTTAAACCATTAGTCTCGCAAGAGATACAAGACTGGTATGCGCAGATGCAAACAGATATAAAATATAATTATAATTATAAAAGCCAAAAATTAAAGACATTTACCAACCAATGCAAATTGCCCAAGCATCGAGCCGTGTATGTTATGATTTCAATTGTGAAGTGCGGGAACGATAAGGAAAAAACTGCTACATATTGATGCAAACATATATGAAAATATAAAGTAGAATAGTTATAATCACTTACCAACCATTTCAATCGCATATTACACATACGACTGGTACTGTATGCTACGTTAGTCGATGCTAGACAAAGACCATCCCGTCCTGGATAGTACAACAGAATACCAAACGACTTCCATACGAGCAGATTGAAACGAAACCGTCAAATTCAGGGTACAGCCTACACTAGCAGCAGATCGCGTCCGACCCGACCGACATTGTGAGATCAACTAACATCTCGAGAATCTGTAAGGTAGCCCAGGTGTGGCGGCGCGAGCACCATGCAAGTCTCGGCGAGTTCAAGGGATGGCATACAATGTTGGCCGAAAGTGAAACGATAGGCTCCAGGGTGGCAGACCAGCCGAGTCTCTCGCTCACACACAGCGCGCGCTTCTCTTTCCAAGAGGAATTCAGTTATACAATACAAGGTAACAGTTTATCTCGTTATAAATATTACATACATGTACTTATTTGAATACACACAATTTATAGTCCTAGAACTGTAAGCAAGCGAAGTGTAATTTCAACAATTGTAAGTTCCTAGTTACTTTCTTGGTCAGTGATGCATGAAGGGGCAGGGACTTTTATCTAAGGTTGATTTCAATAGTGCTCACGTTATCATAAACAGCCTTTCATGAGATTGATGCCTGCTTTTATGACTTGGCGCTTTTATGACTTGGCTACTGTTGCTTGAATACCATTTCAGAGTGTTTGGAACCCACGTTTTTTCTACGAAACCATTTAACGTGTCCCCATTACACCAACGTACGAAAAGAAAACCGCTTCAGACGAGGTGCTTATAATACTCTCGTTATATCATTCATGATATAAATGCTATTCCCGAGCCTCCCCCCCCCAAAAAAAAACAGCTTAAAACGGCTTTTTCATACCGCTGTATCTCATAATATAAGTACTAGCTGGAAACATGAGAAACTATTATAGGGACATGCATTGAACATTACTACAGACTTTCCACCAATAAAATAACAGGGTCGCCGCTTAGTCCCATAGATACACGCAGTACAGCGGGGTCACTGCACGCCAGTTCAGCGCCTAGCGCGTAGGGGCGAAGGTGCATGAGGCGCGCGTGTCAGTGTCGCCCGTATCGCTCCTGCGGTTCCCCCTTACAAGCGCGGTATGAAACCTGCAAGTAGGTGGCGCCCTCGAATCGAACGGATATAATCGAGTTATCTCGTTTGGCGCCAAAACCAGCGTGCTGGCACATCGGGATCGCGAGATATTCTGCCCGGAATTTTTCCCGTCCGCGCCCGGAAATTCTCGCCAGTCGGCGCGGGCCCCCCACCCACACCTCGTGCGCGGCGCCAACTCAAGGTCATGCTCGCCTCGTAAAGGTTGTTCACGATCAAGTGAGCACTATTTGAAGTCCTCTAATTTGTAATAATAGTCAATAAGTGTATTTTATTTGTAGCCTTTGACATGAATTTTCGAGTCCGGTGAAATATATACACTGTGTTTGTTACTTACATTTATATTAAAATGTGATAAAAGGATAAGAAATTACGCAAAGGAAAAAGTAACTGGATCCCCAGAAGTGCTCGCTTTACCGTGAACAGACTTGCAAGGAAACAGACACTGAGGTACAACAGGCTACGCGATAGGACGGCAGCCAATAAATAGAAAGCTGAGGCTCGAGAATGCACATGGCAGTGAAGTCTCGCTTACAAGTCGTATAAGATGAGACGTTATACTGTTCCTACGTAAATCGCAACTTGTTAGTTGACGCGAACGGTCTTCGACACCCGTCACGTGTGACTGTAGGCTTATCTGGCAACACCCACTTCCTCTCTGGAAGACTGTAAAACTGCCAGTTATTCCCATCCAGACCCTCGCAGCACTGGTCGTTTCTGATAGCTGTGATGACAATGCACCTGATATATCTTTGTTAAAAAAAAAACTTTATGAGTTCAAGCAGTGCGGCAGTTTTGGGTATATAAGGGAGGGGTCGCTTGGAGAAAACCGATTTTCACTTCAGAAATACACAGCAAGCCAGGCTACCTTCGATCAGCGTTTTTTCATTCAGGACGAGAAAAACTGAAAATGAAAATTGCAAAACTACTTACATATTTTCTTCAATTTGTGACTCTAGGTGAGTATTTCTACCTTGTCTAAATATGCTTAATTGATTTAGGTCAAGAGTAAAATTTATCAAGACTGTAAGTAAATAACGTTATGTTTATAAATCTAGAGTGAACAGAAATTCTATAAATGTTACTGTACAGTTCCGCAAATAAACAGGCGATTTAAAACAGGTTTTAATTAAAATCGTGAATTGTTCATTATCGGCTAAAATTTAACAATTATTAGTTTTCTTTGTATTCATGCATTTTCTCATCCGTGATAGATCTCTACCATTTTTGACTGCGTTTAACAAACTGTATATTTAAAATTATCGTGCCATTAAGAGTTAATAAGTTGCTGATATTTTTTTATGATTCTCTTACGGTAGCCATCTAGTAATATGTAAGATCCTGTAACTAAAATTAATTTAAAAAAAAATGAATCTACTGTGTAAGGAAAAAGTATTTTAATGTTATTAAGATGATTATAAATTTTTTTAGGGCGGTTTGTGTAACTTCTTGAGTTATGCTAGACTTATTGCTTGTATTCCAAAGTTTTAATCTGGCAAACAAATAGAAACCTTGAAGAACTTATTTTGAGATGGGCAATGTGTATTAGGTTAGAGAACTGAGTTCCAGTTGGTTTACGAGAGAATGATTTTTGTTATATTTCACGTACACAATTTTTTGTCGCTGTAATGAATGAAAGTTTTTGTGTTAAATTAAATAAGTACAAAACTTTATAAAGTTGGTAGTGACAGATGTTTCAACTCGTGTGTTTCAGGCATCGCCCATTACTACCAACCTGGCACCACAAGTAATATCAGTAAGTTGTTGGACTGCAATATATTAAATTAACAAATGTTTCTAATATAATAACTAGTATTACAACATTTCGAATAATAGATTAATTGTGATTTGGACTGATTAGTTTTTACTGCGCATATTCCATTCACTGGCTCAGTAATTTCACACAGAACTGTCACAATGCCACAATCACGAGGGCAGACAATGACGATTTAATTAATTAGTTGTTATCCATAATACTTATTCCAACATTAATGCAGATTTTGGAGAGAGTGTTTTTTATAAATAAAATAAATATTTTTAAAACAGCTTCTAATTTAATTTCTCTCTCCCAAATGTTTTTAAAGTGCATCGTTTTGATTATGTCGAAACACGTCTTTTCGGGTTTGTAAGTACGTAATATTTATACTTCCTTTATAATACGATTGCATTTTTAAAGTATTTACCGGACTAGAAAGTAGAATAGTAAGTATGCACCACCGGTACTTAGAAAGAGTACTCGCCAGTAAGTCAGATTTAACTAAAGGTTTACAGGCAGATTTCAACTTTTTAACTTGTTTTAATTCTTCTTCATGCACAAAGTAAAATACGATAAAGGCTGTTCACGATAAAGTGAGCACTTTTAAAATCAACCTTACAAAAAGTTACTGCTCCTTCCTGCATATATTATAACGGGCGCACTGAGTAACTTGCGCCCAGTGAAATTGGTAAACTATAGCTGGAAAGAATTCCCATATCTTAACGTCGAATCTTAAATTATTTACGTATTTTCTTTTCTGCTTTTTTAATGTATAGTAGTGTAAAAATGAGCAGATATTTAAAATATTAACTTTTCTAATACTTATAGAGTTTCACTTTACCAAATCACGAATAAAGTGCTGAGGCCAATGGCAATAATAATTTTGACATAAGGCGGAAGAAGACACAACGTGTATACAAGTATCCCTGCATAACAAGCTTTACAAATTTTATAAACATTCTAAAAAAATACAAGTGATACAACATACAAGTTTGTATGGCCAGTAAGCTTTACATTTTGAAACCCTCCAGAACCAGAGTGTTAGAGTTTCAATCAATAATAACAGAGAAATGTTCATAGCAATGAAATGTGGACCCAATTAGGGTATCTTCTTTATTTTATTTCGAGGGAAAAATAAGAAAGTGAGCAGAGTGGGGGAGACTTTAGTTTATCGTCTTTCGTGAGACGGGATTATTTTGATGTTCTTACGATGCCGGAATCACACATTCCCAACGCGCACGACACGACGGCCAACAGCCAATGAAATACAAGACAGATCGTCGTAAGCCCAACCGATTCTGTAGTCCGATCAGCAATTTTGGATTAGAAATGATTTATATTATTCGTCGTGTCGTGAGCCACGACGCACAGAATGTACAACATTGCAAAATGAAATTGTATCGCAAGCTTTCCCTACAATGGTAAATACGCAGCTTAAAAAAAAATAAATTGAAAACCACTGTGTTTAATTCTTAAATAATTATTATTTTATTTTTGTATGCGTTAGCGATACCAATTTGTCACCATTATGTATTACAAATTTCCCTCTTGTTCACCGCCTTTGAGACTAACGTAGCCTATCAGCGACTTCTAAATAGTTAGGTAAAATGCCGAGAGCGTGGTGTCGGTCGTGCTGTAAATTCAAGTAGTCACATTGAAATGTGTCGTGGTTGGGGTTTTGACCGTGTCGTGCTGTGTTGGTCGGAGCTATGTGATTCCGGCATAAGTGTGTGGCATTTTGAGTTGCCTATTGTTTTGATGGAGCTCAGTGGAAAATTTCGCTCCTATGGAAATAACATTTAAATTATTTGAATTCGAATATTATAACTTTAATGAAAATACAAAACGCGATACATACGACGGTGTTTGTATTCGTACATATGCAATATATACACGCACACACTTTGACCGAAGTTAACCTTACACTCAAATTTACGATGTAGATAAACAAATATTATTCATTCACTACAAAAGTGTGGAAAGTGCGGCATTTTTCAGGCCACGTGCATTTCAATAATTATATTAACGGTTTACAAATACATTTACAAAACACGCAAACTTACTACCTCTTGAACACGTGTTTTTATATGGCAATCCTTGCGAGTTTACTTCACTAAAATCACGTTTGTTCGTCACTAGCATTAAATAATTTATTTGCAAAATCATTCAGTAAAATCAACACTGCGCACGTTTCTTGATACAAACAAACCTAAACTTATATACGGAAATTATATTTGTGTCACTTCATTGTGGAATACGGTTAGGGAAATGGCGGAACGAGCAATTTTAACGTCGTGCAGATTAATATTATATTTCACTCAACAAAATGCACTGCAACGGTACCTACAACCAACTATGTTTGGAAATAAATAAATAAAGAATAATTAACTGTACCGATTAAATATTCCGACAACACCAATAAGATATTCGTATAATAAACACGATTAGAAAAAAGCGCACGCACAACTGCCTTCACCGGGCTAGAAATGGAAACATAAACATGGCTAGCCATTGGCTGGAAACGTTTACTGTTCGTATGTGTCGACATACTCTGTTATAAATGCAGAACATGTTTTTAAAGTCCCGTTACTAATAGCCTAGAAAATTTACTATTGTTTTAGAAACATAATTTAAACCATAAATGTTGTAAGTATAATTAAGATTTTAAATTACAACTTTTAGTTCCGAGTACTATTTTCTTCCAAAGACATAATCAAAATAGCCAACTTAACAACACGGATCCCGCAGCAGTTCATCAGCTGATACAATACTGAAGGAGCGAGAGCATTTACTGTTTACATAGTGTGTAGGTTGGTCACATTGTCTGTCAAATTTGAGACCACTTATACGAAATGGACATCAATGCCCATTGCTTCAGCCTCGCTGTGCAATACCGTGCTGCGTAAAACTTAAAAATTCCATTTTTTTCTTATATAGAAAATAATTACATAACTCACGTAAATTCAGGGCCTACTAGTTTTTATCTAGTTATAAGTTAATCAATTTTAAATCGATATATTTAAATAATAAATACCGTTATTCCTGGTGAGTTTATTCACTGATGCAGTGAAGGTACTATACACAAAAGTAATACTTTTTAATAAGAAATCAATTCAAACAATTCATAGTTTCCATTAATTAAAATATGTGATAAGGTTTTTGTTATTACAAATTATTAAATAGTCCTATTATAGAGTAAGCATTTTCTCGATGTTAATATGTTGATGTCATCTAGTTTAACCATGTGCTGTGTAATGAATCAGAACTTCAAGTTCCAAGGCTGTAATATTTCATTAATAAGGGTATACAGACTCGAGTTGTTGCTAATAACTAAAGTGTTGGTCAAATTAATATAAAAGATTACTTCTCTAAAGAGATGAAATACACCATCTTCGAAGTCAAGAAGGAGTCTTAAGTATATATTGCTTTTGACTTGTTATGATCTTCCCAATTACTAAATAAAACATAACTGATGAAATCCAAATTAAGATTATGTGAAATGCGACGAAAGCAAAGGCATAAGGCACATCAAATCCGAAACAGGAAAATGTAACATTAAATAATTCTGAAAGTACCTCTTTCATGCTTAATAAATAAATATTGAAAAAAAAAAAAAAAAAAGATGTTGCCACAATAGTAGTTGCTTGTTACAATGAACTAACATGAAATATATGGAATATCATCTATTAACAAAATTGCTCTACCGAGTTAAAATAAAAGTATACATCTTCATCGTAAGATTAATGAGCTAAATTAAAGTGTTACCAAAAGTAAAAAAATGCATTCAACTGTCACCAGCGTAGAAACTGCGTTGATACCAAAACACAAAGGTATGTTTTGAAAAAAAAATTAACTCTTGACTTGAATCATTGGTACACTAGTTTATATTCCGACTCAACTAATAAATTATTTTGAAAACACTTAACTATTCTATTTAAATATGTATATGTTTATAGTTTGTTACAGTATGAGAAGTTTAGGATATTGTTCAAACAAAAACTAAATATTAATTTTTCTTTTTTTTATAATGTGATTACAAATTACCTTCTACTTTCCAGAATGCCGGGAATATACTGCAAGTATCGGAAGACGCATCGTTGGAGGCCAGATAGCTAAGAAAACACAGTTCCCCTATCTGGTGAGTAATAATGAAGAAAGCATTGTTATAAACAGTCTTATGTTAAACAAATGGATGCCACGTGCTTCAGCCATTCATCAGTCTGTTGCGTACGCTTTCTTAACAACATTACTCCTGATGTATTCCTCCCGTTATATCCAAGTTTCTCACCGTTAAGGTACCCACCCACCTGGAGATGTATTCCGCATTTGAGACCCAGAAGCGTTGCAGCGATAAGGTCGACCCTGCCTTGCGCGTCAAGTTAGTCATCGCCACTAAGCCCATGAATTTCCTACAAGTATTTCCCATGAATTTCCTTCTTAATTCTCTGCTGGTTTTTTTTAATTTCCGTAGAGTATATATAGTATTTATGGCTTTTAGTATGTTGTCGGTATCATGTGTCTTGTTTTGTTTTTCGACCAAAAGGTGAGCTCGAGTATTTAAAAATCAATTAGTGGTGTAGGTCACTAGAATGTCAGGTACTATTGTGTATAGGCTGTTCGCGGTACCTGAGTACTATCCCTACTAAAGATCTACTTGCTTGCATATTGCGTATTCTTGCACCATAAAGTAAATTTAATATTGCCAAGGGTCTCATAACTCTGTCCACATGTCGGTCAAATGAAACTTTGAAATCACTAAATACGTAAACATACAATCAAATTGCTAATTCCTTTACTTATGTGCATTAAAAGAACAGAAACCAAAAGAAATAATTCGTATTCACAAATGTACACACACACCTTTAATTAAACATTATATAATTGGACTATTTGCCTCTCCGTCACTACCAGATTTACCGGGCGTATGCTAGTCAGAGTGTCCGTCATAATACGTGCAGGTTGGGGCAGTGACGTTTTTCAAAGATTCAACCGAAGTGAACAGCATATACATATCAGTCAGATATGTACCTAAGAGTCGAACAAGTGTACAGCTTAATTAATTTTTGGCCAGCCTATGCCACAAACATAATTCTGTTATAATTCAACGTTTCAGCATGCAAAAATAATTGCCGTCGCTAGTAAAATTAAATGAAATCCAAGTTGAAGTTGTATGTAAATTGCAATGCTTTTACGGTATCTAATAAACAACTTCATGAGCGGTTAATTGGCGGCTTACACAAACGTATGCCATAGTTCATTTACGTATTTGGCACACACGCGAAATGAGTACACGACGCATGTTGAATTTGATTCCCAAATATGCTACAGCAATACAAAAATTATTTACTTCGAAATGTTTTTAAGATGCCTACCTGACAGACAGGCAGGCCTCTCGTTCCACTCCAACCTGAATAGCCATGGTTGGAGAAACGTCCGCCAAGATTTAGCCATCCGAAAAATCTTAGGCTCGAATCCGCCGTGGGGCCGTGGTGGCTGAGCGGTTAGACTGCTCGCCTCCCACCAAGGCGAACTGGGTTCAATACCCGGCCGGATCACTCCCGGATGTTTGCATGCGGGACTCGTGCGGGACGATGCCACTGGTAGGCGGGTTTCCTCGGGGATCTCCCGTTTCCCCCGTATTTTCATTCCGGCGCCGCTCCATACTCACCTTAGTCCCCCTCATTGCCTCTCAATACCTCGCTGTTAAGAGCAGCCCAGATCTCTTCACTCGCTCGAATCCGCCGCGATTCAAAAGTGTGTCAACGTTTGGGGAATCCGTGCTTACTGAAGATAGAAAATGAATACTTTAATAAATATATTTCTCAGTTAAATAAAAAATTAAGACAACTTGTAACTGCATACAAAAAACAGTTGTGGATACCTGGAGTTTCTCAACCTTCTTACATGTAAAGTATCAGTATTGAAGGGAAAATTATAACGAACATACTCACACAGATATTATTTTCGAATGAAACACGGTTTACGTATTCGTGTAAGTGTGTCGCTTGGATTTTCATTAAGAATGACAGATTCATATTTTTGAAACACGGCTTGTTTAATATGCTAATACTTTTTTATTTTAATATGCTTCTTTTGTCTCCAAAACGGTGGAGTATAAATTTTTCGGCTTGCCTCCTGGGGAAAAAACTTTATCATTCAGTCATTTGCTAAATAATAAAGGATTAAACGAAAAATTGTCAAAATTTATTGGATCTTAGTGTAGGCTAAGATATGTCAGGATTGCCAGAATAACTATGCACAGATTGGTACAGATTAGTCCAAAGGATTTAGTATTGTGTAGGGAATGTATAGCAAAACGTATAAAGGAATCGGAGATGAGAGCTGTAAGCTGATCAGATGATAATTGTAACATATTTTTTTCATCAGGTAAAGTCTGATTAGGTCAACGGATATGCGTACCTGAGAGTTTATAGCAATAATGGTTTCGATCTACAAAACACTTGTTAAAAAGTGCCAACCAAACGTTAAGTTGATATATATTTTTGACATAACAGAATCTGATGCACAATTAAACTTACTTTGATATGCCAACTTAATTATCTGAGTTATTTATTTTACGTTTTCCCTCATTATATATATATATATAATTCAAATAAAATTATTTAGTGAAAAATGTTATAGTTGGTATTTTGTGTCATACTTAAATTCCTGTTGTCGTAAAAGTACATAGGCAGTTATAAATTTAATTTCTTCTGTAGAATGTGTGTTAACACGATATTTTAAGACAAAAGTATAATAGTTACATAAAGTGTGTTGTGTAATTCTTGCAGATTAGTATATGGAGCGATTTTAGTGTCTGTGGAGGGACTCTGATAAGCGATCGCTTTGTGTTGACTGCTGCACATTGCATCGTCAACGTTAGATTGGGGTAAGTAAACGTTACTAAGCTGCCTAACTTTAAGTTAAAATTTGACATTTCACAGCTGACAGCTTAAACTTTTAGTATTTTGTAGCTTTACATCATTAATATATTCTAGGTTAGTAATTCTTTGTGAAAATTTTTATCTTCATACTTTTGTGATACCTACTTAAAAATTTATAAAAAAAAATTTGTAAACTTAATATGTGGTGTAATAATACACAAAGGAGCATTTAAGACCAATAAACAAATTTAGTTATTTTCGCAACAAAAAAAAATAACTATGGAATTTTTGCTTAATTGAATTGAAGTGGCCATTTCAATTATCCTAACTAAAAGCAAAACTGGGCACCATACGAGTTTCTGTTCACCTACGTGAACTAGAATCAAGAAAGTTTAACTATTCGGTAATTTAGAGCTAGCTTATATCACTCAGTCGGAGCTGCGACAACACAGATATTTGCAGAACCCCCAGTCAAAGCTGAGGATAGCATCCGGAGTGAAAATAAAGGGAGTGACTTACTAACGAGTCCAAATAACTTCAGAAATACGTAGTCCAATACAAAGATAAGTTGCTGCCTTGGTCATATATTTAGGTTACCCTGTTGTCCAACTACTTCTAAACCAATATAAACTGATGTAAATTTCTATAAACAAGAGAAAATACTACTGCATTTGCGCAGAAAGGTTTCAGTGTTATATATATATATCATTATTATATATATATATAATTGGGAAGCGCCTAACAAGGCATGCCCTCTATCGGTCAAATTACAAATGTGAATTGATTATAATCGCCAACGCGGAATAATTAGACAATTATTTAGAATGAGAGAGGCGCTTCTATTGGCTGAGTCTGGCTACTGTGCGATCACGCAGGCAGGTCCTGAAAAGTCCACATGTGCCATGGAAAGTGAATAGTACCACGGGAGGGTTGGTTTCGCCAATTCCGAACAGTGCTCGAGTGTTGAGCCGCGATCAGTGAATCCGGAGGTTTCCCTCGGAGAAGACACGCAGTCACTGTAGGATTGAAGAGTGGGTAGAGGCCATAGTCATTTAAGTTACTAATTGTTTATTTAATTTACGCTTAACCAGCTATTATGATGCCGATGGAATTGCTGTATAATGGAGAGAAATTAGTTTTAATAAGGTGAGCTTTTATGAAAAAAAAATGTTTTAAAGCTAGTAATTACAAACACTGTCACACAAATAATGCAATATAATATGTATTTAAAAAAACTCTAATGATTAAAATTCCATTAGTGAGCAACTTAGACAAAATACAAATATACCAACACAACAAACTCCAACATGATCCTTCGCTTACTCCATTAAGCAGAACGCTTAATTACATTTATCAACATCAACTTTTATTACGCGGTGGAAAAATAGCAGACACAGGCCATTCTACTTTTCCTTTGCCATTCGTGTTTGTAGCCACGATTTTACAAGCTGTGAGCTTCTGAATGATCTCTCGGCACTTGCAAAACAGAAAGCCAAATAAATCATTTCGGCTTTCGCAAATGCTTTTGTAACGCTTTCATCTCGACGTTAAGATATCGAACTACCTTCCCTTCATCGTTACCAACATCACTAGATGCATGCAAACCAGTATACCCGATAAAATATTCGCAAGTAGTGACAGTGATATTTTTCGAAGGTTGATTAAAAAATTGCATACTTTATCGTGAACATTCCTTATGTAATAATTTAGTGTCACGCGCTTACTTCGTAGGTAACTATTCTGACACGCATTATCGAGCAGCCGTTTTCCGCAGGTGCTGTACGCCACAACTCTGAACGAAATTATTTGATATATATGTATATAAATATGTTTCCAGATACAAGTGTATAGGGCGCTTTTGTGTTACTGTTGGTACAAAGAAACTATGTCTGGAGTTTGGGCACTGAGTTGCCTTATATCCTACATAATACAGAGGGTATATTGTGTATGTTGGTTTCCCGGGCACCTTGTTATTGTATGCTGCCTCTCCACACCGACATACTGTGGTCACCAACCTGTGTATTGTGACCTCCAGATCTCCCCCCCCCCCGGGCTACTTGTTATTGTATGCTGCCTCTCCACACCGACATACTGTGGTCACCAACCTGTGTATTGTGACCTCCAGATCTCCCCCCCCCCCTCGGGATACTTGTTATTGTATGCTGCCCCTCCACACCGACATACTGTGGTCACCAACCTGTGTATTGTGACTTCCAGATCTCCCCCCCCCCCCCCCGGGCTACTTGTTATTGTATGTTGCCTCTCCACACCGACATACTGTGGTCACCAACCTGTGTATTGTGACCTCCAGATATCCCCCCCCCGGGCTACTTGTTATTGTATGCTGCCCCTCCACACCGACATACTGTGGTCACCAACCTGTGTATTGTGACCTCCAGATCTCCCCCCCCCCCCGGGATACTTGTTATTGTATGCTGCCTCTCCACACCGACATACTGTGGTCACCAACCTGTGTATTGTGACCAGATCAGTGAGGGTGCTCTAGGGGAAGGGGGAGGTAGGTATATAGTGAGTGGCCGTCAGTTAGACTATACGCAGGTCGTAGTAAACGTTGAATTTTAGCTCCCTAATGTTGTAGGGGCAGATACCCGCGTTGTGTCTGTGCGCTGAGCATCTAGACTGCAGGGCCGCCAACAAGTTATGTCCCGACAGCCTTGCCAGGTTACTACTTGGGGCAGCGACAGTAAACCAGTGTCAACACTGGAGCGTACTTGTTCGGTTGTTAATATCTAACGCGCCGGAATTAACCAGACGGGGATAAAGGGAGCAGGCTGTTGTACGTTTGGCGCCTTCACCAGCTGTGTCTGGTGTAATAAAGACTTGTGATGGTGCTGATTATGCACGTGTGGGAGCATGCGTCTGATTGGCTACCGCGGGCTGCGAGAGGTTGCCTATTGGTTGGGCTGCCGAATGGCAAGTAGGTTATCAGGCGCTGATAGATGGAGAGGCTTTTCGCCATGTTGTTAGCCAGTGACACGACATTGCTGGCGTTTGTAAAGCGAGTCCGTGGAATAAGCGGTTGTTTCGTTTCTGTCTTGGATAATCTGTGGCGTGACAGAGTCTTTAACGGTGCTGTACAAAGGCGTCGCAGCAGCCAATAAACAAGCGATAGTGGCTCGAGTGTACACAAGTCTACCTTGCTGACAAATCAATCCGCAAAATATTTGGGGCTCTAGTATCAAAACGTTATAATCTTGCCGTTTCGTTTCAGGCAGGAGGCCATAGTCATCATGGCATACCTCGGACTCTACAATCTAGACAACTTGAGAGAAGCTCTTTGTGTATACGCGAAGAAGGCGTTTTATCCTAAAAGCTTTGATCCGATGAGCGCTGCGGGCGATATCGCTCTGTTGGAGTTGCAAAGGAGCGTGTCTTTCAGCGGAAGAGTTCGCCCAGCCTGCTTGTACACCGGCAACGACAGAGACGTGAGAAACACCATAGCCGTCGGATGGGGAGACACCGAAGGATTTAATAGTGAGTAATGCTGCAAAACTACTAACCAGTCATAAAGGGGATCACCTATCTGCCGCTTGTAATAAACATGTGCAAAATATATGTGTAGAGGTGCTTGTCTGCAGGGCCGGGTATGACAGTGTATCGTACGTACCGTGTTCCACCTTAACACCTATAAACATGCACGTGGTCAGACTAATGGCATTTGTGTATAGTGTAAATGCAATTCAACATAACTGTCAACGACCACTTTACATTAATTTGCAATTCTGTAGGCCTCAATAGTATGCGACACAGGTGTTAGAATTTGAAATAAATATTTTCTGGCTTAATTAAGCATAACGTAAGTCATTTGCCCCAACCTGCGGAACAAATTATGCCTGATGAAACTCAGGATCACAATAGCTGCTTCCTATGATGCAGACACTTTGTAGCGGACCTGACCACGACGAAAACTTTTCGTCTGCGAGATAAAATTTATTTATCAGATAACCACTTTGCAAGATAGAAAAATCCGTTTTGCAGTGAATTTAAGCAGGTAAAGATAAGAAATATACTTTTACAAAAAATGTAACGCCCAGTTTGTTAGTTTCAGTTTTTGACTTTTATATTTCACTTTCAGTTTGACCATGTATTAACACAGTGTGTGTTGAAACAGTATTTAAATGAACCACTCTGGATGGCAACAAACAACAGGACATTAATTGAGATGCCAACTGCAGTTAGGTAGTGGTCACTGCTATTGACCTCTTTACCTATATGCGTTACGTGATAGGAATGAATGAAAAGGTTTCTGTCTGTCAATCTCAATTAAAATTGCTAGGTCCAAAAATAAACAATGTCTAGCTTAAAATTCAATATAGTCTTGCTCTGCTGGCTTGCTCTTGCATGGTAAGGCACAAGAAATCTTTAACAGGTAGTTGTGGTAAACGTTGCTGGAACCTATACTTACGACGTATGTTGAATATGGAGCCTGTTAAGTAGTTCTAGAAGGTTTCTCATAATGGGCAATGCTACGATAATGAAAAATGTAGAATACCAAAATATGTTGTAGCCGGGAGTTACTCTCGTAGGAAGTACTTTATTTTAGTAGGAGCAGGAGAATATTGACGTCTCCGATGGTCTTAGGTCCCTTAAGTATGTAGTGTGTTCGCTGACGTGAGCCCACGGACGTACGTCGTCTAAAGGTATTTAGCCTCCTAAAGCTGCAAAACGAGGAAGGGGCTGTTCACCACTCTCTTCCCGGCGAAACAAAACTTGAGAATTCTTAAAGCAAGCTGGAGCGAGCGAACACCCTAACAATCTAAGGGCAGAAACCCTACGCAACTTCCACTCCGTACGAGCGTCCTGACCTACGTCTGCTCTACGTGGAAATATGGCAGCGGAGAGAGCGAACTTCCTAACTGACTATACCAGGTTTCCCTATGCTAGCCTCTCTGGCCGATGGGAGTGCAGGGTTCAAACCTGCCAGTCAACCAGAAGACTTACTATTCAAGTTGCATGCAAACGACTCACACCAATGGCCCAACTTAAAAATACCATAGAGTGGTAACAGAACAAAGATAAAATACAGTAAATTCCCTGAAGCCTTAACAAAAAGAGGCCAAAAATAAAAATTCAATAAATATTAATTTATATACGTACAAAAATAAGATCTAGGTAGGGTTTCCCACGAGATTTCACTGTGTAGGGTTTCCCACGAGATTTCACTGTGTAGGGTTTCCCACGAGATTTCACTGTGTAGGGTTTCCCACGAGACGTCGCTGTGTAGGGTTTCCCACGAGACGTCGCTGTGTAGGGTTTCCCACGAGATGTCGCTGTGTAGGGTTTCCCACGAGATGTCACTGTGTAGGGTTTCCCCACGAGATGTCACTGTGTAGGGTTTCCCCACGAGATTTCACTGTGTAGGGTTTCCCCACGAGATTTCACTGTGTAGGGTTTCCCCACGAGATTTCACTGTGTAGGGTTTCCCCACGAGATTTCACTGTGTAGGGTTTAACCACGAGATTTCACTGTGTAGGGTTTCCCCACGAGATGTCACTGTGTAGGGTTTCCCACGAGATGTCACTGTGTAGGGTTTCCCACGAGATTTCACTGTGTAGCTGGTCCACCTCCACCTCACTTTACCACAGAGTATTCAAGACAGTCGCTTGCTCGATCAAACTGGTTCATCACTCTCCATCAAAATGTCGCAACGCTGTTCGCCATCCGGGAGGCGCCTGGTGGCGCACTTGCCCAGCACAGCGCAGCCAGTAGGAAGTCTTCTGCAGTGCGTAGTGGCCAATGAGGCCCGAGGTCCGTTTCCAGAGCCTCGCGCAGCCAATCAGAGGAGCCGCCACGACGTTTCTCTTCTAAGGCAGCCTCTGTGGTCTAGGGGTCAGACTGATCGCCTTCCACCTTTGGGCGAACCGGGATCCATTCTCGTAAAGGTCGTTCCAGGATCGGCGGGTTTTCTCGGGGGTCTCTGGTTTCCCACGCCCTTGCACTCCGGACGATGCTTCATGCTCACCTCACTTCATCCTCGTCGGCTCTCAAAACCTCGATGTTAAGAGCAGGCTATGTCTCTCCGCTCCACTATATTCGTGGAAACAATTCAGTAACGCCCCAGAAGCAGACTGAAGCACTAGCGGACTCCGTTTATAACAGTGTTGGATCTACGGGTGAGAGAGGGATTTCGGCGGCTTTTAACATCGAGGTCTTGAGAGGCGATAAGTGTGAAGAGATGTGGATATGGAGCAGGATTGCAGCGAAGGGGCGGGGGAAACGGAAGATCCTTAAGAAAAACCAGCCGACCAATGGCATCGTCCGGCACGATACCCACATGCGAAAATGCGGGAGCGAACCCGCCGGGAATTGAACCCGGTTCGCCCTAGTAGGAGGCGAGTAGTCTAACCACTACACCACTGTGTCCCCTTACATAGTTGAGTTTTTTTCTTTTCATCAGGTTCGAGGGAATAGTATATCCTAGGAAAATGTTTTAATTTAAATCTGAATCGATGCTTTCTTTATATTTCATTCTGGGCTTCTGGGAAAAAAAATATATTTACTTAAAATTTATAGTCGAGCAAAATTTAAAAATGATTACACCTTTTTTTTTCCTCCTCCGAATTTCTCGTTCATCGTATGGCTCCCTGCGGACTCTTTTAACATTTCCTGTTAATTATTTCATTCTTTATGTAGGTGTAAGGTGTTCAGGCAGTAAGGACCTCGGTGGAATGTGCAAACTCCCAACCCTAGCTTGTAGCCACTGAGGACAACAAATCCAGCGCTAGGAGAACATCCTGGGTAACCATTTTGGGAAAGGAATTTCCTGAAACGTCTGCAACTCAAGATTTTAGTAACTGTAGTGCCACGAGTAATTATTGATCATTTTAAGTACTGCAAAATGGAAGCTTGAGATCTATTCATTTCATAGTCGTGCTACAGTAACTTGCGACTTCTCCCAGGCTGTGCTAGCTACACAAAAGTAATTATATCGTTGTGACGCGTATTCCCAGTGTATTAACTGATTGTGACGTATTCTAAATGCCACCATAGTTGGTTTCTTGTGCTTATTTTTATTCTAATAACTGTATAAGCATGATTAATCACTCGGTTTCTGTAATTTCAGCTAATACGTCATCCAAGGAGCCAATGTGGGCAAGAATTTTTGTGTCCAACCACTGTAACAATACCAAAAGAAACGACAACCCCCTGTGCACTAATGAGTATGCAACTGAAGGTACATGCAGTGTAAGTGTTCACTACTACTTCAGCGTACTATTTATAAGTGTGAGTTTCGAAGTGGTTTCATAGCGACTGCAAAGAACAGGGCGCATAAAAACAAAATAAAAATTGTGCACATATAACGTTACAAAGCTTCATATAAAAACCCTTGATAATGTAGGCTAGTTAGATGTTCGCTCTTAAACTACCTCAACTCGGACTACGAAAGAGCCATTGTAGTAATAATTATTGCCACAGACTAATCATCTTTACTTATCGTTAATAATCACGCAGCAGTAATTAGTAAGCTAAGGTGGCTTCACATAGTTCACTCTCCCCTCTCCACTTTAACAATAAATTCAGCTGCACCGAATTTTAGAATTTTCGTAATCTGGCAAAGAGTAGTAGTAATGAGACCAGGAAATGAAACATTCTTGACTGAGCCATGTGACCATGACAATGGAAAAATCTACATAAAATTTGCGTGCACAATTAGGGCATATATAGAGAAAATGTTTTGCGAATTCATATGGTAAAGGTTATGGCGCTAACACTTGTACGTCTGTGCTGCTTTGATATTGGAGCGTAGTTTGATAAGCCCTGGAAGACAGAGGCAATATCAAACCCACATGAAAAAGTGATAACTTTTTGGCCCATTTAAGAGTAGAAATTGCTTTTAACGTGGACAGTATCTACTGAACAAATAAAATCGGAACCACCAAGTCTAGCCTCTTATTGAACTATCTTGTTTTGACAAACTGTACACGTGAATGAATGTCATGTGTGATTAATATTTATTCATAGCTAAACTGCCAAACGTTTTGTGGTTACATCAAGATGCACCGCCGATTTCCCTTGTTGTCTGGCGTCGAGTTCAACTTCACAGTTCTTCTGATGCAAGTATGCGACATCTGTCTGCTAGCTGCTATTACTGAATTTTTAAATCGAGAAATAAATGTATTCTAACCGCTGCGCAGACGTACTCGACGACATCCACAGCATGTCAGTGAACTACTACACTCACGCGAATTGAAAGAAAAAAAAAACGTAAAAATTCTTCAGTACTAATGTGCAGCCTAGAAGTTCAGTGTAGGCGGCAAAAATGTAACAAAATAAAACCAAATTAAATATTCTGAAACGAACACTGCATGCGTCCATCACAATATGCGATTCTCGCTGAATTAAAAACATTTTATTTAGGGATTACTAAGGACACCTGAATTTCGCGAGATGATTTCACGACGTGTTGTATTTCATAACTCTTTAGTTCATATCGACTTTCGTGATTGGATGGTGTCCGTGATACGCGTCTTAGGTGTAAGCCTATACCCGCGAATCAGAGACGCGCAATAGCAAAGTTAATTAATTCTGATTTGCCAGTTAAGTTGAAGGGATCCTGTCACAAAGACACGCCGTCAATAAGCAAAAAAAAAAAAAAAAAGAGTTGGTATGCACGTAGGGTATTAAATTATAGCACTGCGGAATTTTTTACGTGAAATTCAGGTGTCCCTAGGTATTTCATCGCCTTTTCTATACGCTGTTCACGGTTAATAATAATAAAAAACGAGGCCGGGTTGGGGGGGGGGGGGGGGGGGGGGGGAATTGAAAATACGGCTTTGAATCAACCTGCAGAGATCACCTAATGAAGAGTAAAAAGGGGTACCACTTATGCTTGTTTTCTCTCATCCAGTCTTGATAAGCTGAGCTTTCAAACTCACCTGACTGTAGAACAGAGTAACACAGTTTTCAGAGATTCTTCAATACACGCAAATACGTAATAATTTTGGTAAAACTAATCTGGCATTATATAAAATTTTATTACATCATTGTATGGCGTCACGCATACACGTCACATGCTAGAGAATTTTTGGGCGTGGTTACGCCTAAGTAAAATCGAAATTTCAGGCTATAGACAAATTTAGTTGTGGTAAATCTAGGAGAGAGAACTTTTAGATTGATGTTATTTAATTTTGCCATTCTAAACTGATAATTAGGGGCAGCTGTTTTACGCGAAAATATTTACGCGGTAGCTAGACTTCAACGACCCTTTATGCCCACTTGCAGTCTTCATTGGACTATTGACCGCTTGTCTTTGTGTGAAGACATGCTGTTACATGAGTGAGCCAATCAGCATTAAGTCTCTCCGATTCTGAACGTCTGTGGTTCGCGAGCAGGCAGATAAGACGCGTAACAATTCAAATTATCCAATCACGAAAGTGGTTCTGAACTAAAGTTCGTTGGAACACAACTTGTCCTGAAATCTTTTCACGAAAAACAATTGATACCTGTGTGTAAAACTACCTAATAAAGACTTACTAGTGGAATATTTAACTTGTTAAAAAATATTGCTGATGCTTACAACAATGAAAAATAATATTAATATTTTATCAACTATATATATATGTGTGTGTTTGTGTGTGTATGTGTGTGTGTTTTTAACGGTCCTGTTCCCTTGTCCGATCGATGACTAAATGTTGCACATGAAGGATGTTTATGGTTTGAACTGTACACAACAAGGAATCAGTCGGCCTGTGTTTTGACTGTTGTCCTAGTGAGTGATCTGATTTGTTCGAGTTCCTGTGACCCTTGCTTGTGAATGGTTAACGCTGGTAAAAGCTGTTCACGGTAAACTAGCACTTTTGAAAGCCCAGCTTAAGACCTTCTTGTATACACGTTGTGTGTTCTTCCGCCTTGTGTAAAATTATCAGTGCCAGGGGCCTGATCAATTGATTCGTGCGTCTGTGATGTGAAACTGTGAATTATTAGAAAAGTTGATTTACGGATTTGCTCATTCTTACGCCTATGTTTATCAAAAAAAAAAAAAAGCAAAATAAAACATCTTAGTAATCACACATTTTTAAATGACATTTTAACTCAATGATAAGACATTCAACTACTTTCCCTCCATCATTATCAGCGTTATTACGAGCAAGCGACCCAGTGTTCCCGTCATATGCGTGTAAAGGCTGTTCACGATAAAGTGAGCACTTTTGAAATCGACCTTAGAAAAACGTCACTGCCCCTACCTGCATATATTTTAACGGGCGCAATAGTGATACGTACCCAGTAAAGTTGGTAACGATGGTGGGGGAAGTAGTTCAATATATTAACGTCGAATACAAACTGTTTGGTAACCATTTGTGATAACTTAATTTCTCCTACTTTCTGTTTTGTTTTAATGCATCGAAGTGTAAAAATGAGCACATTTGTACAATAATAACTTTTCTAATAATTTTACAGTCTCACCTTACCGACAAATGGATAAAGTGGTGAGGCCCATGCCAATGTTAATTTTTTACACAAGGCGGAAGAATACACAACATGTTTACAAGTAGATCTTAAGGTGGGCTTTTAAAACTGCTCATTTGACCGTAAACCGCTATAGTGGCAGTGACAAGGTTAATTTTATAAGTGCTCAATTCGCCATGGACAGCCTAGCATGCAACACGTTGTTCAATGGCTGCAAGACAGAGGTACCTACATCGCTCATCGAAATATGGGGCAATTGCAATACTTGAACACGTAAATTAATTCGGTCCTGAACTGATTAAGTTCACGTTATCTCTGTCATATGCACGGACCCCACACTTACTTAGTCCGATCCTGCTTGTGCACTGTTTCTCAAACATAAGTCAAAGAATCAGCAAGATTTTATTTTATATATTTTTTTTTTTTTCCAGGGAGACTCGGGTGGACCACTCCTTCTTGGCAGTGATGACAATCTACTAACATTAGTTGGTGTGACATCGACTGGAACTGGAAAGTGTTTAGGGTCGATGGCCTTCACTAGTGTCCGTTACTACCTTACGTGGATAGAATATTACGTTTGGGGAGTTAAAAATGGTCGGATACCAGGTAAGATTACTTATTTTTATGTGGAATAGAACATAGGTTGCTATCAGGAATTCTTAGTGTTATGGGAAATTTTGATTTTCATTGTAGTTAATATTTTAATGTAAAGCCAAAATTGGCAACTTAAAGTAATGCATTTACTTAATCATAAGTAGATTAATAATATTCTCCTAATGTTGTATTATAGTTCAGCAACATCAGACAACAATCAGTAGATCGAGATTTTAATTAGCTTCAATTGTGAATAATATTTAGCATAAGAAAACCAAGTAGTAATATTTTGGAGGTCAAATTTAAAAACAAACCAAAAAACAGAGGATCAATCAGGAAGTTATCCTAATAACTACTAACGCTGCTTTCCCCATCACTTGTTATTTCAAAGAGGTTCTCAAACGATTAGGCAGTATGAACTTGAATTTTAAAAAGAAGGATCATTTCATCACAAGGTAAATTCATAACAAATATGATGCGAACGGGTAGCGTTTTTTCCTGGGAAATTACACAAAACTGTAATTTTTAGGTGACGCCACCGTTTAAAATTGTGGACCCTTGGATGAAACCAGTAGCTATTTCAGACCACGAAGTTTAATTTAAATCGGTTTCAACTCTAGTATTATAAAAATGGTGAGTTTGGGACAAGGGATTATAGAATGTATTCTGGATTGCGATGTCAGAGCACGCGGCGGCCACTTTATAAGGCGTCAAGGGGGCCATCTTTTATTTTCGACATGACTGAGTATATGCGTATTTCCAGTAGTAAAACTAACTTCCGATAAGGGCGAACTTGATCGACGATCTCAAATTTCATTTACTTCCGAGAATAAAGTTATTGCAGCAGTCGAGTTAACAACAGTTGTATGTACTGGAATAGTCTTCCAACAAATAATATCACGTTAATCGATATCGACCAAATCTAAATAAAAAAGACGATCAAATATAACTCTCCTAGCAATAGAAAACTCATAAGCTTCAGACTTCATCTTTCTTATCCACACCATAAAGAACATGGCATTATATTACAGTATACCTATCTGGGGCAATAACCTACACGCATTCATAGCTACGTGTGATGTGTCTTCTCTAATTACACGGAGAAAAGTGAATTAAAATCGATATAACGCCTTTATATATACCAAAGAGTGTACTGACAATGAGGCGTAACTTACTCAGCCACGATCGCATTTTATAAATTACATTATTAAATATAAATTAAAATGCAAATAACACCAAGCCACCGCAAAATTCTTAGAAAATAATATAACATGTTGCAAAAAAAAATTTAAAAATTTTGAAAATATTTTACTTTTTAAATCTCAAATACCAAAATTTTTAGAAAATGTTTCAAGAATTTATATAAAAGTATATCATCAACAATTTTTAAACATTTTTATAGATTGGAATAGGTGAGAGCGAGGTAAAGTGGCCCTCTTAGGTAATATTATATTTCAGTCGTGTACTGTAAGTAAAACAAGAATATAGAATCACTCTCCATACAAAATAGTTACTGTAAAAACCGTTATAAGTAACATTTTTAAGTATTGTAAATTATTATTATTTTTTTAATGAATTTTAAAGAATTGTTTACCAAATAATTACTTTGCCCTGCTATGTCGGGTAAACTGGCCACTGACAAGTCACGTACGTTCTTCGCATTGATGACTTCCTCCCGTTTTATTTATAATCTACAGCCATCAGTTGGGGACAGAATTAAATACCACAAAGTCACGAAAACTAATACAAAGACGCTTGTGTCATTTGAGAGCGTTTGTAAAATTCATTTAGCATTTTATTACTGCTGTTTGCTAGAAGCGACAATGCTGTCCCTAATCTTACTTTTCATATGGAATAATGTCACCTCTCCTTTTGCTAACGCCAATCAATACACTGTCATGTGGCGAATGTTTCAAACCCATTAGTTCAATGACCACTTTGCCCTCTTCGACACCACTACACAAAAGATAGTCTACAGTAAAAACCAAGTAATCTAATCAATTTTATGACACATGATTTCAAAGACTAATTCATAATTTTGTATTGGAGTTGTAGTAAACACCCGATATTTACTGAGAGAAAAATTAATAGTTTGCATCACTTACCTTGCATCCGGCATAAACAAAACAACAAAAACTTTAATAAAACCAATAAATAGTTATATTACGAGATCAGATGCTCTCATAACACTATCATCTTCCCTCTTAGCTTGTTTCAAACCCTCGCCACCAGACTGCACCACACTCCAGCGAAGTTACAGTTGATGGCCACTTTACCCTGCTCTCCCTTCTGCGAGATATAAATAGCAAGTTTTATACGTTCCAAACATTAAAAAATTTTGGAAACCATTTTTGGAAAATTTTGAAGCGTTAAATTATTTTTCAAACGCATCTAGGACGTCCAGGGTTCGATTCTCGTAAAGATGGAGCACACGCCCTCCCAGTACGAAGACCTCACCATCATATTTAACTCCCGTCTTCCTTCTTCCACTCCTCTAGTTATAACGAACCAGCCACTTGCTTGGAATAGCTTGATCCTCCTGATACCACCCAATATAGCTTACTTTGGCTTATGAAATCATCCGAATGACTATCTGGAATGTATGTCTTCCATCCCGAAGCTAATAACTGTACCCGGCAACCGAATTTAACCAAACAAAGCCCACATATAGTATTTAGTAAGGACATTTGACTTGTATAGTTTTTCAATCACGCCGGGTACTTATTTTCAAAATGGCGCCAGTATTGAAAAGTAGGGCATTATGTTACATATTTGGAACCAAATTTGGTGATTTGACAGTGCGTGATGTACGCATTGAAATAAAAATTATATAATTATTAATCCTCAATTTTTAAAAGCGTGCAATTTGAAGAATCAAGTTTTTACGGTATATCTCGGGAACCGTTTAGCCGAATTAGACCAAATTTAGTACGTCGACAGAAAACGATATAAGTATGAAATTGAGAAATCGATAATTTTATTAGTACCCTGTTTTGGTAGGTAGTGAAACATGAAAAAAAGTCTCAAAATTGCATCTATACAAATAGTCTAGTTTCATTTGCATTATCTATTATGCAGTTAGACCAATTTCGACCAAACTTGTTATACTGAAATTATCCTTTACAATCATCAAATGTATCAATTTATAGTCTCTTTCTTCCACCATTTTGTTTGATAGTGCTGCAATGAAAATAAATTTTTAATTTTATATATTGGGAAACTTTCGACTGATTCCTACCATATTTGGCCCTCAAATAATCTTTAGTATATCAGACTATTATTTTTAAAATGGCAGTCATATAAACATTTTAGGCTGTTCTACTATATCTACGAAACCATGTAACAAATTTAACTTAACTTTGTAGGCTGGCAGTGTCTGTAACAGCCTTCAAATGCGTCTATTCATATCTCCTTTTGTCCACCTTTTTTGATGTTTTGTCATATCTCGGGAAACAAACAAGCCGATTTTTCCAAATTTGGCAAATAAGTATTACTACAGCAGGCCATGTAAACTGACATTTCTAAGTGGACCTGACACTTATTTTCAAAATAGCAACAATAAAAATATTTTATTTTGATATTCATATCTACGAAACTAAGTAACCAATTTCGACATTATTTGTCGCCTGAATCAAGTTATTTATATATATATATATATATATATATATAAATAAATTAGACGACAAGTTATACTTTTGATGTCCATCAAAATTTATATGAGTTAAGGAGATAGCAACAAATTTTAAAATAACAGCCATGTAAGAATTTAGTTATTTTTTTGTTAGTGGTCACTTGCCAAAATTTTTTGGCGTTTTTGGTGAACATTATAGATCTGTATATGCATATATGTGTATATACATATACACATATAAACATATATGTATGTACACATATGTGTGTACACAAAGTCGTATACACTTAGTCACAGAACAATTCCAACCGACTTTAGTATGTAGCAGTATCTGCGTTCTCCAGTAATGAAGATAGCACCACATGACGAAATGGAACATATATATATATATATCTTATGTCCGGGACCACTCAACCGATTCCCACCGAACTTTCACAGAAGCTGTGTAACAGCTACGGTACGCCACGTTTAAAGCGTGGCTGACTTATTTACAATATGGCTGCCATATAAATAATTGATGTAAGTTTGAAATGTTTACTAAACAATTTAACCAATTTCAATTGGACTTTGTATGCTGAGAGTGTATATATATTATTAGCATAAAATATGCCATTTTGTAAGATACTGACAGGTGGTAAAATGAAAGATGTTTGCCATCACTCGGGAACCAATCACCTAATTCCCACCAAATGTATCACACCAGTAGTAGTACATTGGGATAATTAATCTTACATAATTTACGTGGGCCAAACAATTTTTTTTAATGGTGCAACATGAAATATTTAGATAAGTTTTCGTATTTATTAAACAATTTAACAAATTCTAACCAAACTTCCTATGCTATTAGAAGCATAAGATATGGATAGACAGAGCCTGTTTTAGGCCTTAATGTACAACAGCACCAAATGAGGAACTAAATATTTTATGCCGTTTCTCGGGAGCCAGCCAGCATATCTCCACCAAATTCTGCACACAAGTAGTGCTTCAGTACGTAGGCCATGTAAACTTGCATTATTTAAGTGATTCTCGCACTGATTTTCAAAATGATACTCCTGTAGATATTTGAAGTTGCTAATTCTAAGCTACCAAAACTTTAGACTGGTTATCCCCAAAGTTGATACTCCGAATCCTATTGTCTCATTAGTATTGCATTCGTTAATGAAATCGCTATCAACAAGACGTCAAGACGCACCCCATCTTGCCTTTTAAGAACTTCGTAAAAATTATTTTCACTCGTGTAGAGGAAAGTAAGCCCATTGATAGAGACCTGCAAAATTCGCGTTATTATTTGCCCTCAGGCTATACTTCACAGTGCTTTATATACTCGAGCCGACGTCGTGTCTCCATTGGCTGCTGCATAGATGTGAAGTCGTGCACTTTCTGACTGAACCGCGCGTGATTGGACTACGCAATTTTGGAGTACTCGTTTATTGACGCAGAATAACGCAGGGCGTGTCAAATGAAATATTGTTGAATGGCAGACTTATTGAAAAGGTACATGTGTTTCAAGTTTAACGTGTCCCCGAATAAAAACGCGAATTTTAGTTATATCGATAACTTCTTGTTAGCACGTGTTCCCACTATACTGCGCTAATAACATCACGTTTGCAATATTGTTCACTGGAGTGTGTCGGTATCTTGTGATTTTAGCATCTACCACCAGCGATCAACCATGTCGCCCACTGACAAACCTGTCGGCTAGAATTCGCCGATATCACAATATGTTTTCAGTATCTGCCAGTAGAGTGCATTCATGCTGCTTACGTGTAGACCGTAAACAATGCCAATTTTCACTATCTTTCCTTATTTTACTTATTAAATTAATACTCATAATGAAAAACCAATACAACTGGAATACGAAATTTCTTGCTGTTTTTAAGCTAATAGCCAAACTATGTGTAGAAAATGGCGGGGACAAAAACTCTCTGGCCTTTTAATTGGTATGTTTATATCAATAAATTGTTAAATATTATTTTTTATTTATACCGGATTTATACAGAGATAACTGCTGTGCGGAATATAGCAGAAGCACTATTTCAGTAATTACATACATATACAATTAAATGAGTATATATTCTTTTTTTTAATGCATCAGATGCAAAGTTATAGCATGTGACATATTACTGGACTTGTCTTTCGAGGCAAATTCATACATTTTGTCACAATTTGCTAATTAATAAAGTTATCGTCTTCGCTACACTCGCTTGACGACATACTGGAATTCTCCTACAGGGATACCAATGATTTCAGGAATTTTACAAACAAAAAATGAATAACTACATTCCTGTCTTCTCCCTACAAGTCGAATTCTTATACGATGTCATGATTTACAAATTGTTTATTCTTTTTGCTTAATCTCCACATTCTCGGCTGTTATATAAGCATGTTACAAAGATATTTAAAAGTAAATATGTTATGTATGTGTAACCAAACCAAACCCGCCATATGAGTAGCGACCACAATGCCTCAAGTCATACCTAGCACCTATCTATCTATCTATAGGCATAACTGACTGTCATTCACGAACCATTGGGTTTAAGACTTTGAAATTCTGTACTTAGACAAATTTCCACCCCCAAGATTGTGGGTATGGCATGTTAGGTCCTAAGTATTTTTGCAGGCATAGATGTTTATCATTTATGAAACATTAGGGTTAGGCCCTTGAAACTTAGGGACTGCACAGGACCAGCGCAATCCCAGTCTGCTCGTCTTAGCACATTATATCTTGACCCTTCTATAAGCATAGTTGGCCAACGTTTTCGAACCACTGGCGATAGAGCCTCCAAACTCAGATCATAGGTAACACTTCCGACGCTGATATGTCGCATTAGGCTAGAAGAACTTTTATGAAGATAGTTTACTTAACACCCTGCCAATACATTTACTATTACATGTTAGCCACCCTTGTTAGAATTATCAATTCAATTCAGTGCAAATACTTCAACATATTTTATAATAACCATAGTCACCATGGCCAACATCACAGCTATCACAATTCACAAACACACAAACTAGCCAACATACAGATATTTTACCAGCTAACCAGACGAAGTAACATCAAAATCAGCCATACCAGCTGACTAGGCCAATAACACTAACTAACAATAGCGACCAGACCAACTAACCGTCTGACTGTACGACCACAATGACCATACCATTCTTCCATACCAAGTGTCCATACTAACGCATCTAAAACGGTGTTTTATGTGGTCAAAACTATATTTAGTTGCCATAGCAAAATATCTTGTTGAGTAAACAAAACTTGGAAGCAACAAAATTTATTTTGTTTGTTTAGCAAAATACGTGTTTTAATCGCTGTTGGCAAAATAAACGAGACCGCCAACAAAATATGTTGTTGAATCAACTGTATGTATTTGCTTGGACACTCATTTGATGGCTCTCGTTCTAAAATACAGCTCGAGAGTTTGTTTGCATTTTTGTGACAATTACGATAGTAGCAGTGTCATCTACTGTACGAACTCGCCCTCTCGAATCACTTCACGTAATGGAGGAGGTCATGGACACAATATCTTCTACCATAGATATTAATTGGGGGAGTACTCTGAGAAAACCAACGTACACTGTTCGCGCCGTACATTTACCTGTACATTATTATTTATGTTTATGCTTGTGGAATAGATTTTTTTATATATAGTCACGTATATAGTTTGGAATTTATCCTATAAATAATCATTATTATGTATATTACTATGTGGTATTTTAATGTATATTCTAATGTATAGATAACGGCGAGTCCCTTACACATAACGGTAACAATAAATGTACTTGTCTGTAGCTGCAGTTCAGTCAGTTTGAAATGAACTAACGATGGGGTTCTTATACACAATTGATTTGTTCTAAATGTTTATTTCTTAATATTTATATATTTAGAATTTCATTTAACATTGCTATAATCTCATTGAAGGGACACATAATTACGAAAGTAACTCTTAAATATTTAACAAAAATTTTGCGGATTTTCTGTTTACATCCTGTCACAAACAACTGGCAAACCGTCTTTGAGGCAGAAGGTTTACTTATAGCTGAGAACACGCTGGTCTTGCAGCCTTAGAAATGATACAAGGAAATATATTTCAAACTTAATTCACCTGCAGTTAAATTTAAATTCTTGCCTTTTAACATTGAGATCAAAATAAGAACAAAAAGCTTAGGAGACATACTTTATGGTAATGAGATTATACGATTAAAATAAAGGGCCAAATATATTTCCACTCGACATTTTAAAATGTGTTTAGAGAATGATTTCATATAATACTTACACGTTGAAAAATGTATTTTTGCTTTATCATTGATCGCAGTCAGCTAAATTTAATAAGATAAAATTGTTATGGTATTCTTAAGAGTAGGAAATTTTTCGGAACACTTAGCACAACTCAACTTCTGATAAAATGAATGTAATTACTGGTCAAATATAACTGGCTATGCTATCATGTGTACAAGAACGCCAGACAGCACTACGTGATGAGCACGGGAAGTAAGGTCCACGCAGTAGTTTTGCAATATTTAGAGCAGTTTAAAGTAACTAGGAAGCACTTTACATATTTTAAAAATGTATAAACAAATGAACAATGAAACCTAAGACTGCTAAAAAGCAAAAAGTTGATCAAAATTGCAATCAACACAATCATTGAAGCCACACTTTGCACATAACTAAAACTGGTTCAAGGTTTTTATTTTGTAATATAAATCAAAAAATATTATATATATATATCTACACACACACTTTCTTTTTTTCAGAAACGAAGACGATGAATCTCCTTGGTTCGAACTGAACCATCGAAAATGCCAGGAATATGTCATTGTCTTAGCGTTGTTTGAATAAACTTATTTACAGCATGTACATTAAATAATTTATTTGGCCACCATTCCTTTTATTGAGTTGTACTCGAGTGGTAAAAATACATTGTGTATTTATTTTTGTATTTTACGCCACGCGTGTGACTGCACGAGGAAAAGCTGCCGATTCTTGTGAGAACAAACTTGTATTTATAAATGTATGTGACTGAAAGTAATTTAAAGATATATTTAGTAATATAAAATCCGTGATTGTAGTCGAGTGGGTGTGATAAATTAGTCGACGACAGCAAATCTAGCGGTAAGCGATAGAAACAAATGATATATTAAAAGTTAACTGTAAAAATGCTTTTAAAAATATGATTTTATTTACAACTGAACTAAAATTATAAAAATAAATATGGAAGTAGTTACAGACTTTGTAGAATTTGTAAGATGTGGTCTAACAGCCATAATAAACTATACTACAAATTAATGTTTTTGTATCAATTTATATTTAGTATATAAGAACTGCGAAATATAGAACCTATACCTCATTTGCATAAGTGTAGTAAGTACATATCTTGAGTAAGGCACTTAACTATTCGCAATACAGAATGTATACCTCATTTGCGTAAGCATAGTAAGTACATGTCTTGCGTAAGGCTATTAACTATTCGCAAAATATAGAACGTATACTGCATTAGCGTAAGTGTAGTAAGCACATGCCTTGCATAAGGCTTTTGATTATTCACGCCAATCTTTTATATACTAAATATTAATTGATACAAAAATATAAATTTGTAGTGTAGTTTATTACGGCTGTTCGACCACATCTTAAAATGTCTACAAATTCTATAAATACTCATAAAATAATTTTTATCTTTTTAGTTAGTTTATAAATAAAAGCTTGGTTTTAAAATGTTTGTACAGTTCATTTATTTTTCAGTTATTAGTCTCGCCTATTTTTTTATTATTATTTAGGTAAACTATTTATATATTCACAGACTGTCCGTCATCGATTTCGCTTGCGATCCCGATGACTGACGAGTCTGTGAAAGTATAAATACTCTACCTATATTATAATAATAACAAAAATAGGTGAGACTAAAAAGTAAAGTTAAACACTGGTAGCCCCTTCCAAACGTCAGACTGCAACCGGAATAACAGTGATGCGCTGCAGGCAGCAGACGCGACGATTGCTAGTGATTAGGTTCCGGGTAGATACCTACTGTACATACAAACAAGGCAAGTTAAATAAAAGCTTGTAAAATAAGTTGACAGCAGGTAGTTGTCGTCGATTGCATGCACCTCCACAACTGCTGTCCTTGTTTCCAGTATCGTCTGTCAAAGGATGATCTTATCTGTTGCATTTTTCGAAAGTTATCGACTAGAGAGCACTACTAACGAACATAATCTATTTTTCTTCTGTTGTAGGCTGCCATTTTGTTTAGTCGGCTTTTTTGTTTCTGTATTTTTGTCAGTCTTTTCTTTTTAGTCGTCATTCATCATGTCTTACCACCACCTTATTTTCGTTTGTTCCATGATCTCGTCTGCAGTATGCTTTCGGTATGTGTCTCGTTCTGAACTGTAGAAAAAGTTGTGTCCTGTTTGAAAGATATTGGGCAAAGGTGCCATTCGAGCAAGTATGGGTATTCGAAAGCACTGCCCAGCAAATATAGCAGACGCGAATAACATCGAAACTAGTACTCCAAGCACATGGCACTAGAAATAAAGATATTAAAAATAAATAATCATCGATGCTAGTGCTCCTAATGTACAATGATGGAAACAAATATGGCTGCCGAAAGTATATTGCAATCGTGTGGTTTGGGAAAATCAGTAAATGTGATGGCTTCTGGAGATAAGGATGCTATCGAGAAGATATGATAAATTATGTATCGAATGACAGACAAAAATTTATTTTTAAAACAAAATGGTGTCCAACTAATCGATAGATGACAGCATTCCTAATAAATGAAAAGTAGGCAAAAACAAGATGGTACACGAGTAATCGATAGATGACAGTGTCTCTGATGATTAATTGCATAAGCAAATGACAGACCAGATAAATGGTGACCATCAAATACCCTTTAGCAAACGACTCTAAAAACAAACAGACAAAAACAAAACGGCGGTCGAGCAGATGCGAGTAATTAGCGATGCCTAGTGGGCAACAATGGAAACAAGCAACAAGCTAAAACTAAAATAGAATTAGGAAACAAATGACAAATTAAAACTTAACAGCAGTTGGAAACAAATGGCACATGCAAAAAAAACCGCGGACGGAAACCAATGATAGACGAAAACAGTATGTTGTCTTGAAACTAGATGGCATGTTTGAATTAAAGGAAATAAATGTTTCTTATCATAATCGACGTACCATTAATGAATTCAATCGATTCAAATCTATGACTGTGTTCGAATTCACTGCAACATGCCGTCGTTCACTTGCTCTTGATCCCTTCATTACCTACGATTCCACAAATATTTCGTGACAAAGTGAGTATAATTTTGAACACCCGTCTTCGTTTTGCAATTTGAAACACATGCAATAAAAAAACAAATAATTAAACGTATTTTGTTATGCATTTTCTTATGTTTCCTCTGATCGTGTACGAACAACAGTGTCCGGAAATTGGTAGGAATAAGAAGCAAAACTGTGATGAACAATTGAAATACGAAACTTTACAGTGAAGAGTATGTAAATGGGACGCCGCCCGTGGCTTTGGCTGAAGGGGGCATTTTAGAATACGTCTGTGCCCTTACCGCGAATTCACGCAGCGGCAATGTGACGTCACAGCCCTGATGCAGTTGTCTAGCAGTGTTGCCAACTCGTGGGATTGTTCCCATTTCGTGGGATGTTCTAGTTGTAAAATTCTGAAAAGGAGAGAAGCGAATTCTAGCTCGAGAATGTCTTAAATTAGGGAGAAACGAAGAAAGAGAATATTATTTTTGAATTAGTGTGTTTCATAGAAAATATTTTATTTGAACACCTTTTTAAGACAATACCATGGCATTCAATTAAAAACAATCAGTATCTACGATGTGTAACTTGTGTTTATGCCGTTAAAGAATTTTTAAAAATTAAACTACGAAGGAAGGAGACAGTGCTACTAGAATAGAAGAGCTGAAACTCAATTTGTGTAGTCTGGTTAGCATTTCAAGCCAATAAATTAACTGCTGACCTTTCAGAGTACAGGACACTCATATAAAGTTGCACAACATATGTTTACTTGTAGGTAATACAGAACCTGAATAGTGTATAAATAATTATGTACAAACATAGGAAGTGAAAGAAATTATCAATGTTTATACACATTAAGGTTTATCTTGTACTATTATTACTTCTGGAAGATTTACAAAGACTGCTAAAGATGTAACTAGTGTTAAGTTACTGTTTTTTTATTCCTGTTATTACTTTTTGGGAAATTTAGTAGTAATGTGGGATATTTTAAGCATTAGAATGGGATTTTCGCTTTCTTCTGGTTGGCAACACTGTTGTCTAGGGCACAGAGTCCGCTAAGGGTCCCTGTCTAGTGACTTCGAACCCAGCCTACATTTACGGTATTTGGGATAACATTAGTTTTGTTCATAGGATTTCGTTCAGTCTACTATTCAACAATATATAACTACATCTCTCTCCTGAAGATTCAGGGTGATGTGATGGATATCCGTATGTCTTCACGTGTGGTGTAGGTTACATCTCCCTTGTCGCCTTGTAACATGTGGGTATCATAGTGTAGTGTATACGACCTAACCAACGTTCAATGATAGAATCGTGTGGGACATACACTTTACCGTGACACACACACTATGCTCTCAGAGGAAAAGTAATAATTAGTAGGAGAAAATTATTCTGGGTTAGATTAAAGTATGCGATCTGCATTAAAATATAATAAGACTTAAAATGTGTTATTGAATTTTAATTGTTTAAGTAGGAGTTTTCTGAAGCACCACAAAATTCCAAAATTCAAACTGAAAGTTCATTACTAGTAAAACTGAAAATAAGAAAAGGTAAAATAATAGTGTACAGCTGTGCTCAGCTTGCCGAATATAAGGACTCCTTCTCATGGGTATCCGTGGGAGAAACCAAATTTAAATGTCAATCATCAAAAACTGTGACAGCTTAAAGAGAAAAAAAAAAAGTTTCACTTGCAGTTCGTATGCCGATACCGGAAAATCGGTACGTCATTTACCATTACTGATGATCTAAAATAGACAAAACTTATTTGTTGTAAATAAAACCATATTCCATTTAGTTAAGACGATTCACAGTCTCAAAATTCTTATGCCGCTTGCAAGGCGAAGCTCCATTCAGAATCAGTCTGAGTGGGACTCTTGCATCGTGCAATGCGGAGCGCGACGGAGCTCTTCAGGAAGAACTGGAACACTCTGTCCGTCCTTTCAAAGTCGCCGCGCCGTAACGTCTTCCGAACTGAACGCAGCAAATTTATGTCGGCAATGAATCATCGCATGAAAGATCTCAATCTTAATGAAACTTAAAATAAACGCAATTAAAACGAGTTCCTCCTCTACGGAATAATTCATCTGCCACGAGGCTTCGGGATGTTATGTTTAATGAAACTGCCTGTATATGGTAAAACTATTTATTAAACACAAAATCCCGTATGATCAGACACATATATAACAACATGTTGAATACATATAAATGATAATAAACCGATTCTACATAACCTAATATTCTCATATTACCAAAAGTACCTGTTAACTTTCTAAACATATAAATTTGATCACCAGCATTAAATTTCATTTTCTTTCTTGAATGCATAACAGGTTTTCCAAATGAACTTACAACAGCAGTATTATTTGTAACACCTTCATTAACTGGCAATGTTTTCCAACAAATTATATCTCGAGGATCTATTCCACTAATGTCTTTTCGTTGTGGGTCTTTAGAATTATTTGCTTGTCTGAGAAAACAGAACTCTTAGTATTCAGAGCCAGCTTTTGCAGTAATACATTGTAGTCCAAATCTGAATAACAATGACAATAAAATGTACCTTTCTTCCATGTCCACAACTCGTACAGTCCATTCAGTATCATCTTTCTCAACATCCTTTTCAATAGAATTTATATTACGAAACACCTTCCTTGGATAATAAGAACTACCGCCTCCACGAAACCTGTTAACGTACATCTTGCCCGAAATTGCCAAAATTGTTTTAATGTCTGAAAAACAATATACCAAGAATGCGCAGAGACAGAAATCATATACCTGAAATAAAATAAAAATTGTTATACTTGAAACCTACATAAAAAAAATACAGTTCTCTCTCTTTCTCTCTTACTCTGCCGTCACATACTGCAGTGCTGTTCTGTTAGCCTTTCGGATGGCCACCACGTGTGTATAGTGGGGGTGCGTATTTCCGTGGGTAGGGTTTTCTCGGAGCTCTCCCATTTATTTCCATACGTCATCACTCAGTCGCCGCTCCAACCGCTATTCGTTCACCTCATTCGTTCTCCTGGCCGGCACAAGTTTGCAATTTTTTCTATCCAAACTGCTGAAGTTAAAGACGAGAGCGCTCTCGCTATCGCCGAATGCCAATATGTGGATTACTTAAATCGCGACATGCGTATGCTAGCAACGAGATATTTTTGGTAAAAAAAATGTACTAAAAATTGTACACCTATCGGCAGATTTGTATCAGAAAATTTGTCTAGGTTTTGCGAAAGCATTTAATTTAAATTACCGATGCAAACTGTAGGCCTATAAATAAAGTAATAAAATGACCATTCGCAGGATTACAATGTATCTACGTTTTATGTTGAAATGTATTGTACGGGAACCAGAATTCATAGGTCCGTCTGAATACTTTAAGTGAGCAATACATTCATATATTCATATATTCAATGTGTATTTCTTACGTATAGTTAAAAATTCATATTCGTAGAAATTTTGTACAAATCGTATATACGATTGCACAGGTAAGTAATCAAATAAATAAACTTCGGCTAGATTGATTCTAGAGCATTACTCTTTAGGCCTCTGAGGTGAACTTGGACCCAGAACACGAAAGAAATCCTGTTTTAAGCAGTATAATAAATCAACTTACCAACCGAGCGGCAGATATGTCGTTTGCAATCAATAATTGTAAAAATTAAATCATATTCCATTTCTTATCCGATTGGAGTAAGGTTTTATTTAGTGAAAAGAAACAGCAGTATTCCAAATCAACACACTCTGGTAACCTATACACCTAGGTTGGGTCACAGAATAAACACGAATGAAATATCACATACGATATAAATAATCTTTGACTGAATAAAGTGGCGCTGTAAATAATAATGTAAGAAGTAGCCCTGCCTATATCGGCTTAAAAAAACTACCAATTTAGTTGAATTATATTACAGTGAGCACCACAGGATGAGAGAATGTTGCATCACAGCAACCTCTCCACACCGGGGAGTGAAGAAATGCAGACTTCCCGACATCATCTAACAGCATCCCCCTCTCTAACTGGGTGGCTGTAAGTTGACAATACGGTAGGAACAACATGTATTCAAAACAACAGCAGGATAAGGCTTAAAATACGAATGGCAGACCACAGTATCAACACACACAAATGCAGACAAGAAATTAAATAATAATAGGTGTGCAAAATGAAGGAGGAAATATCAGTCTATTCCACCTCGCTGCATGCACTTTGCCTCCTGCGCTGTCGAGGAAACCAAGGAAAAAAATAGGCGGAAGAACAAGGATGGCTGTGCTAAAGTGTGAGGATTGCTATAAAAAAAAGAAAAAGCGAACAAACCAATAGAATAGTAACATAACAAATGATAATTAGTAATTCTTATTTAGTGTCTAGTAACAATCACATAGTGCAAATACTAGAGCGATCTCATGAAAAGATATTAATATCCTCAAACCCCATACTCAAGAATAAAAATAATTTACATTCAACTGCAAAAATTTCCTGATCAACTAGTTACAAAGACAGTATGCAATAACCATTTATAATCAATAGATACGATGGGAATAACTAACAATATCAAACTACAATTATCGACTAACATTTTTTCTACTCCTTGAGAATCAAAAGGATATCATCAGCAGCGTCATTCTGCTGCTCAGCTCATGTACCAACAGAATCCCAGCAAATAATGGCAGGCAATACCTCAGGCATCTGGACCGAACTGGTAACGGCCATCGTGGAACACCAAATTCTTCCACTGGATCCTCAAGTGTAGATCTTCACCTTCCACCAGTAGATATGCCATGAAATGTGGAGATGATGCAGCTTCCCAGTCAGGACTTCCCATCACCAGCTGTGCGATGAGCATAAACATTTCAAATTTAAGTTTAATTAACTTACTCAGTGCAGTATAATAATAAATTCGTGTGGGGAATCAACCCAGGGCGATGCAACACTCGCCGAGTGACGGGCTTTCCAGCTGGGACCCGTAGGTGCCCATGATCCCAGAACATGACATGAAATGAGACCCTAGGATGGAGCGGTGATGGAATGCAAGGACGGGGGAAACTTGAGTAGCTACCCCGAGAAAACCCGCCGGCAAGCGGCATCGTCCAGCACGATTCCACGGCGATCCGGGGGCCGAACCCGGATCGCCGTGGTGGGAGGCGAGTGCGCTAACCACTGTACCACCGCTGCCCCACTCAGTACAGTGATAAACACTTACATGTTACAATATATATTTTGAGTAAATAATTATGCCAAAATAGCCACAGTCTCAAAGTATCTTCACGCAATATTATGTTATCTAAGGACGAAACTATGCCATAATTTAACTGTCTATTTTCAACTATGCTTAAGTTTCTTTCGACTCCGAAAACGTCGAACAGACTGCATAGTCCACACTCAATGTTGTTATGATTTTTATGACAAATCCCTTAAGGATGCAGGTAGATCAGGGCCGATTATCTTGTAAAATAGCTTCAGTTGATTCACATTGCACAACCTGCTCGTTAGCTTCACCTACTAATCCCATGCAATTCTACTGAATAACCTTCGAAATTCTGTAATGCCTAGAGAATACCGGTAGTATCTTCTTCATGATGAACTCAACCTGGTTACTTACATTATGGACTCAAACCAGCACCAAATCTCCAGTATGTAACCCATGATCCATTACTAACTTGTAATGTTGTTTTCTCTCTTCAGGCACCATAATTAATCGCTGCTTGGCCAGTGCTCGAATTGCATCTAATAGCACCTCGATATCTTGACTAGAGTTATCCGAGGGCTTGTCGAGCAAACAGAAAAATGGTATCCTTGATACTGTGCCTTTCAGCACCTCAGTAGGCGTTTGACTGGTTGACTCGTGCAAGCTGGTAGGCTTGTTGCCCATCTTAGTCAACCCAGTCGACCAAACTTCAGAAGTAAACTGAGTCCCTTTGTCTGTTAGGACTGTTGTCGGGTTACTTAATTCTTGCACATCTGAAATTGTTTCTGCTTGCAATACTAAATTCCGAAACTGCACCAGCGACATGTCCAAAGTATTGTGTTGGGAAGCACATGCCTGTAAATAAACATTATCTATGTCCGACATCAGAAGCGAAAAAACGACATTTCCGTACTTCCATTTATTTAGCTTGAACTCAGGAATCGGAGTATTGGCTCTGGTCAGAACGACATTGCTACCAAAATCAATTACGATAGAATATCTGCTAAGAAAGTATATTCCAGGTATCAGAGGGGTAATCAGGCTCTTTACAACTAAACAGATAGCATTATTTTCTTCGCCGAGTTCTCCTATGTTCAGCAGAGCTTGGCGGTTAATGGCTAGACTGGCTCGTGAAGTTACTCAGACGATTTTTATAGTCTAGGCACGGGAATCATAGCAATCCAAACTCCTGGAATTTTAATAACATTAATGAATTCCTCAGAAACACGGCTCACTTCTGCACCATTATCGAACATTGCTAGACGTGGGCAGCCATTCACCAACACCTCTACTTCCGGGCAAAAAGGATCTCGAGACGGGGCATCAGTTTCCTCATATTCTTTCAACGGAAATTCACATTCGTCTTCATGCATTATAATAGTATAAACATAGCTATGAGGTTGGGCAACATCACATTCCTGCAGTCAAAACCAATCATTGCGAATCAAAGAGTGAGAGCTAACTTCCTCGACTCTTGATAGTTTTTCTGTTTAGAGTCGTACGAAATGTGGTCATAATTTGATCGTGGGCTAATAACAGTGTTTCTGGCGAGGGCTGAACGTAAGTGCTGGAGGTCTAAACGTGGCCTCTCCTGTTTCTTTTTCATTCGAAACTAGGTTAACGACGGAATATGAGTTATCAGCATCGTATCAACCTGCTTGCTGCGACTGTGTCCCCATTTCCTACGGGAATCCTTATTTCGTGGAGGTGTGCGATCAACATCTGTTAGGTGACCATTTTATACTCTTGGGTGGGGACCGCGAGGCAGAGGAATTTCCCTGCGAATCCTTATATAGGACAACATTTTCACTATCTGCACCTATTTGTGTTCAATATGTGAAACAAACATAAATTATTACAGTCCTGCATAATACTTGTAATTCTACCTATGTTTCACATATGTTTTATTTTTCGTAATTTTTATTATTTTTATTTTTCATTTTTAATATGATTATTATATTGAAACTTAGATGTACGAAAGGCAATAATTAGTGTTTAATTAAAATAGATAGCTAGATTTTATTTTATTTGTGTTTTAATTAATAACTAAATATTTTTGCATTATTTTTGGTCGCACCTTTATTGTTAATGTTTCAGGGAATTTCTTGTATTTTTTTCTATGGAATAGCGATTTAGGCCGTATGGAGTGTGTCATTTTATATCGGTAGTCAGGAAGCCTTGCGATTGGCTAACAGGTTCAAATCCTGTACTCCGATTGGCTGGAGAGCTCAGCATAGTGTTAGGATGCGCGGGCCGTTTGAAAGTTCGCTCTCTCTGACACCAACCGTCAAATACGCTATACGTAAGGCTAGGACGCTCGTCCTACAGTTGGACGCAGCGGAGGAATTTTAATTAGAGTTAGGATGTTCTAGTTTCTAACAGCTTGCAATAGTTTTGATTTGTGTTTTGCATCGAGTTTAATAGAATAAGTACTCTGCAGATTTTTTTATTTTAAGCAGCTGTTTAGGAGTAAGGTAGCTAGTTACACCTGTAATGTCCGCGAGTCGTTGAGCCATGTAAAGCACTACCGCACCCAGATCTACATTTATTTCCTATCTCCGTTCCTTTCTACACGTTACACCGTCCTGCCTTCATCTACAATATGGTATTTAACTACAGAACTGTTTTTCCTAATTGAGACAGTTAGATTTTCCTGAACTATTTTCCAGACATTTTATTTTGAGAGAGCTTCGTTAATTTCAAGTGCATGTCAGACTGCTCATTAAGTGTCACTTAATGATTTTGAATATGACCGTTACCCATGACCACTTCGTAATGGCAGCTTAGTTTCGAACACTATTTTTTTTTTGTTCATTGTCATTCAGCCATTTTTGATTTTTTTATTATTTTTCCAGCTCAATTGAAACAGATATTTTGAATTTGCACATTTTGAATATTTTGAATAAATCATTTTTGAGCTGGATTTGACACGTCTGACACTTCTTCTGAAAATGCACGTTTCGTCCTATCCCTCCTCTACACATTTTCAGTTGCAAATAATTAAACAAGTGCTTTAGAATGTGTGTAGTTGTGTACATCAAGTTTCTCAGTTATATGTGGCGCAAATAATCGTTTGCCTGCAACTAGGTTGTTGTCAAATATGAGTTTCTACGAATTTTACGTACTGGGATATAAACTGGGCACAGCCGAGCACAAACAGATTTCTTTGGAACAGTGTTTATTTATTTCTATCCGCTTACTGAACCACGAGTATTGCCAACGCACACAATTTAATATTCTGTCACGTGGTGCATAAATTAAATTCTGGATGTTACCCTGAGTTGGCCTAGGTTATGTTTTGCACATTTTCTGAATTTAAAGTGGTCACTTCAATATATGGGCTATTATGTATTTACTCCAGAGCGCACCACATGATACTTCACATAAATAAAGTGGCTAGCCCAACGTGGTTGCCTAGTGTATCCGTTATCTGTGTATCCGCAATACATCACATTTACTTTGATGTCTGTTCTTTTTATTTCTCCTCCACCTACGCCTATGCTATTGTTTACGGCCATCGGAGCCTTCATTAGAGGATAGTTCTTGGTCACTGCCTTTAGGAGAAAGAGGCCTTTTCGATATCATTCACCGATTGTTTATTGCAGCAGTAGGTAGATCTCTATAATTTCACTGGTGAACATTAGGGCCTAAATGGTCTCTTTGCAAATCACCATGACCACTTCTTTGTATCTCCTCTAATTTAACATAAAGCAATAACTCGTCCCTGAATTGGTAAAATGAGGTAAACGTCCTACCTGCCTGCAACAGTGACATCATTTGGAACTCCTCGTCTGCCATAGGCGAGTCTAAATGGGGTGTGTGCTCGGAAATTTGTTTCAAATTAGATGATAAGAAATTACCTTTACCTGGGTAAAATTAACCATTATGAAGCTGACACCTTAGGATACCTTGAACCTCACAATTTCAAAAATGCCTCTCAAAGGCCTGTTTGAACTGTCCATGTGTAGAAATTGTATCCTTTTCAATTTACCACCAATGCTGCGCTCTATATTTAAATATTAAATCCAAATATTGTAATGTTTCACCACTGCTAACCTTTGACATTGTGAAGTAACTATCTAGCCTTCGTATGAACGAAATGGGATTTTCCAAATCGCGACCATGGTATTCAGGTAGCATCTCCATAAGAGTTTGAGAATGACTGAAGTGCGAGCAACTTTACGAAGATGGAGGTGATTGTGTTTTAATTCTATCCTCAGGTACATCATTACCTATGGTAGGAGGTTCTAGCCTGAGTGAAGACACTGCATTCGCTAATTCGTCACATATTTGGTTTATTGACTGTATTTGTGTGAATGCTTTTTTTTTAACTCATTAACTTCCGACTTGACGTGAGGGAAAGTGTTTTTAACAGCATTAATTTCGAGACTCGCATTCTGACTGCGAGCAACACAGTCATACGTAGCAACGAGAAGCCGATCTGAAATGTTGCTAATCACAGGATTAACTTCCTCTAGCACTTCAGACACGGAATTTGTTTTAAAAACTGCCAGTTGACTGCAGTTCTGGTTTAAGCTCATTTTGTCCAGCCTCTAACCTGGACTCAACTTTGGACACTAGTTCTGCTTGTACAGACTCGAACCCGAATTTTTTTTTTCTAGTTGTCCGGTCTCAAACCTGGACTGCAGTGCCACTTGTCTGTTCTCTAACCTGGACTCCATGCGCTGTTAACATGTCCAAAACTGCCTGTAATGTTTTTGAATAGTTAGTGTTGCGTGTATCACTTAATGACGGTGGTTGTATATGACCCTGAACAACAGACGTTTCTCTGATCGCTTCTGCCTACACGACATTGCCCTCTCACATGCGGAATGTTCCCATCACTACCCAACTTCTACCGCCGATTTACGACTCGGGGTTACAAGGTGTAGACATGGCATGTAGAGGGAGAATGTGTGATATGCAAATGAGAAATTACCCTTGTTGTACGTATGATTGCGCTAGCTGCCACAGCGCGCGTATGTCACACTTTCAGGCATAGAAATAACTTATACAATAAGATGACTGGTATTATTTAGTGAAATATGTATAATTTACACGAAACAAGCCCTGGGTACGCTTCTGCAGTCAAAATAATGCACTTGCGCCAGCTGCAACTCACGTAACATATTTTACGGTACAGTGCGCCTCCTAGCTGCGAAGTTCCAACAGCCCAAATTGTGACACACCTTACGTGTTTGACATACAACGAGCTTTCACACCTTTTTACCCATATACACATACATTAGTATATGAAAAGGGCAGTTGAATAGTTCATTGACAACAACCTCCTCCAGACTGACGGAATACCCAGGCCCGGATTCATCCTTGCTGGAACATTGGCGAGACAAACACGATCTTTTTACCAAATTTTACCTTTGCATGTACTCACAGAATTGGACCACTTTCTGGAAGACACAGGTACTTGAGGACAAATCACCAATAGCATCGTGTAGGAGGGATAGGGTATAACCGAAATTTCTTCCAACAGACAACAATAATAGGTGTAGTTTGAAAATGAATATTATTTAATTTGGATTTCAAAAGCACGATTTCACCTTGAAAATTACTTATTTCATGGAAGATGGCAATTGCAGAGACTGAAATAGACTCAATTGACAATTAAATAAACTTGGTTGAGGTAGTGGCCAGAATTACGTTAAGCCCTTGCAATTGGCTGTTATTAGCTTTAGTGTGTTCAGATAATCCACGTATTTATTAGAATTGTCTGTTGTAAAAATAATTCCGATTCAAAAACTTTCTCGGATTAGCGATCGGTAAAACAATGACTCTTACGGGGTAACACGCGGGAAATTTATACAATTATGTGCAACAAAATGGCGGCTGACGTAATGTTATGAACGTTAAGTGTGACATATAAATACATATAGCGAGACTTTACTCTGTGTAATTCCTTATCTGAGTTCTTTTATTAGTTGGAAATGTGGAAGTTCTAGAAGTTGTGGTAGCTAGTGGATGGCGACGGGGAATCCCCCGGGTGTAACGTAGGACTAAGGTGAAGCCCGCACGTAAGCTTACCCGCTTATGGGCTAACGGCTTGTTCACAAGTTCAAACTACCTGCCTGAAACCACGCGGATGAGGCTCAGATCAGGTTTCTTATCGCCAACCAACCTCCCGAACACTATCTCTATGTGCTTCAGGGGGTGAACTCTGACTTCCCTACGTATTAGTTATAAAATCCCTACGGCCACAACCTACTCGTGTGCACATCCTACGGTTTCCATCCAACATTCAATATGGAGTGTTCTTCTACCCTAGCTAAGCCTAGCTCCAGAATACTCGGTGACCTCCCAGCCAATCACAAGGTTCAGATTTAAAAAAAAAAAATGTTTGAAATGCCGCTTTAACCTCCATAGCGATGAAGATGCATGAAGTCCATTGCCGCAAAACGTACGCATAGAAATACTGAAAACAGGTAAAACATATTAATATGCGGCCTAGAATAAAATATGCTAAACATACGTAAAATGTATGTGCACTCTGCTTCCAAATAAAATTAAGTAAATAATTATTGCAATTTCATAAAAATAATCAAAAATCAAATAATATGCAAAAATATTATGTAAGTTATAAAATATTCAGTGCATCATAAAAATGCAAATAGCGTGTTAACAGTCTGTAAAGCAAATGTTTTACAGGGTTACTAACGTAATTGGCCAAATCATTTGTATCTTCATAATTGAATTAATGCGGCAGCTCCTGGTTGCCAGTCATAATTATAACCATGGCGAGAAAGCGAGCAATCAATATTGGAATTCCTTCGTGACTTTCAAAATTAATACTTCAGTCCTTTAAAAAAAAAAAAAAAAATCTCGGCTCTACTTCAGGCGCCAGCTGTTTTGTAGTTCCGTCTGAATACTTGAAATAAGCAATACTTCATATATTCATATATTAAATACAATGCGAATTTATTACGCATAATTTAATGATTATAAAAGCTAGACGATGACTACCATACGAGACTGGATATGTTCAGCTTTCGAGTGTATAAATAAAAATTCTTTCTCTGTTACAATAAGGCACTATCACTGGCTAATACAGTCTAAATAGCTTGAAGTGAAAGAACACTAGTAGAATGAAAATCACACTGGAATGATATTTCAGTAAAAAATACATAAAGTGTTTAAGGTAACTGCGCTGCAAATCTATTAAAATTTTCGAATTTTTAATTATTTTTTGGTAAAGTTGCAGCTTTGTTCGAAACGTTTTCTGAACACTTCTCAGCAAGACTAAAAATGCTAGAGGTGCTATAGACCATCAATAATGTTAGAAAGAATATTATTAGCTTTGTTATTTTGGCTTTGATTTTTACAGTAATTTTACATACCTACTTTGGGAAAATCATAAATATAAATTAATATTTTAGTGTCCACAATAATGAGAAAAATACATTTTAATGATAGGGACGTGCAATTGACAAACAACCACTGATTTGGTGTAATGAGGACTTCGTTATCTATCATCCTGTTAAGCTACAGCATGGATTAATTTTATGCCACATCAGTAGCTCTAATATAGTCTTGGTGATGAATCACAATCTGGCTGAGTTTGAAGGAGGAGATCCATGAGGGCAGTTATTACGTATAAACCCTATAAGGTTTTATTAATTATATATGGTTGTTATTTTTTAGAAATTCATAGAAAATATAACAAATAAAATATGATCTACAGTACACATGGGCTCCAAGAGTAAATATCTAAAAAGAAGACACATGACTCTGACTATACAAAAATCAACACTTTCCACTCACATTATTCCACAAAAACATCAACCCGTTATTTTAATAGACATTAATTAATATTTTACGACTACTAAGGAAGAGAACAAAGTAATTGTGCTAATTAAATGAAAATTTAAGGAGGAGGTAGAGCATATGTATTAACGAGAAAAAAATAAATTAAGATGCTGCTCACTTTGGATTGGTATGAGAATTTGAAAGATGAATATAAAATACTTTCCTCATCCTTCCCTATAATATGTAATTAGACGAATATAGAAGTATTTCAATTATTTCGAATTTGGAAAAACAGTTTATAAATATTTGGTGTTAATCTTTGTTATTAAAATTTTGAAACATTTGTTTCCACTGTTTAGGAAATATTCAAAATTTGCAACTAGTCCATGAATATACGAACTCTTGAAATGGGACTTCTAGGACATGGGACAGTCGGACATGTACTTTCTTACAGTTCCACTGAAGAATATATAAATTAGCGGAGTTCGCCTTATAGGTCTGCATCGAAGGGAGCTGGAACAGAAGATGGCAAACGAAGTCCATTCTGCATATTGACCATCTCACCAGGGACTCGAAACTCCAGTAGATAGTTCCGGATCGAATTCCACAGTTGCAGAATCACTTCAACAGTTCATCTCGACACATCATTTTCCCGCACTCTTCTTGTAATGCAAAATAATCTCTTTAGAATACTAGGAAAATGCTATTAACATTCAGCGTGAAACACTGCAGAACATTTTACCTACGTGCAGCGATATTTATTCCAGACATTCAAAATTTCCTTATTATTATTATTATTATTTTGACTTTTGGATATTTTTTCAATGTTTATCTAGGTAACTCTGAAATAAGTAACATAACTCCAAAGAGAATTTTTGAATAGCAAATGTTAAACTGAATGGAACGATGATCTAATTTAACATAGTTTTCACATATATATGTACATAACATTCCATTGAAATGTAAACAAAAATAATTTAAAATTTAAATGCTAAAATATTAATCATAAGAAAACTCTTTGCATTCTGTAATATTCTGAAATAGTGGAACCCATGGGTACCACACAGACTTAAATTAAAATTACAACTGTTGAAATAGTTAACTGCAGGAACTAAAACATTTAGCTGCGTTGTCGTGGATCGAACATGAGACATCAAACACTTTCTTCCAAACAGAATGTTCTGTATACCTTCCGTGTGGCACGTTTTACGTTGGCTCGTTATTGCTCCTGCAAATATTTGACGAGAGAGTAGTCATTTGAACCACTAATTCTTCTCGGTAATTAACAGCCACTGCAAAGCAAAACTGAAAACTGAACGTTTAAACCGGCTCTTTTTAAACACTTCAATTTTAAAGAAAATATTTAAGGATCAATAACAAATTAATGGAGGGCGCAGCTGTTACATGTGTTTCTATAACGATCCTGCCCGTAAATTTTCCCATGTCGTATTTGTTGGTTTCTGGATCGAATTTACCCTGGTAAACAATGAATTACTATAAACACAAGCCTCGTATATTTTTAATAGTTTACATTTCTAAAAAAATTTATACAGGCGCCGTATGAACAGTAGCGAAACAAAGTTTTTGTAACTCAAGATACTGTCAAGTTCTTTTGTATCGAAAGTCATCACTATCACGCCAGCAAGAACAGAATTGTTTACTGTAACACATACGCAAGAAGTCAGATAATTGAACATACAGTGAGTAGACCGAGAAAATTCACAAATAAGGTATCAGGTGGCAATATGCTAGCTTACACTGCATGATTTACGTAGATTAACAGGTTGTTTATATTTCAATTCCCCTCAATTTTGTCTCGATAGTAATCTGGGGAGATCAGGTATTCAGCAATATCAGCTTCGGAATAGCCTAAATCGTAGCTAGCGTGTCTAGTTTTGTCCGAATTGCACCTCGATTTGAGTGTTACGAACAGAGATTGTAGTTGGTGTACTTGAAATATCTCTGGCATTATCTGGTGACATATGGCTGTTTTAACTGTTCCACAAAAATTACAGGCAAAATGTTATCTCTACACGGGGACGGACAATCCATAAGCCAGGTTAAGCGGCTGCTGCACTTTGAAAGAGTAGTACAGGGGGGAGGGGGTACCTCAATTGCCATTGCATAGATGGCAAAATTATGTTACACAGTCTCATCACATTACAACTTTTATGGGACAACATGTAATGCTAAGATAATCTCTTATACAACAGGACTTTGCTGTATGTTCATATACTTGAGCCCTACACACTACTACTGTTCCAGAGTAGCTATGGGTGGGTGGTTCAATATCACCTTCGCTGCTCTACGATGAGAGACGTACGTGAATGGATTTTTTCTACCCGCCAGGGCGGCACTTTTGACCGCAGGTGCCAGCTAGAGCAAATAATTTGATACATCCTGATCTGATGACAGTCGGGCTCACGCTACCTTTTTCCCGAGTTATAGAAATAAGGTCTTTAATAACTGACAGATTTACAGCTGTAAGGAATTCCCTTACAGTTGGTTCTCACTTATAATTTCACTCAATATTCATTTTATCATAAAATAATTCACACGTTCATCATATTTCGATATCCTGCTCAAATATCTAAGTTTAGTGTCTCTTAAATTATATCCATATAACATTGTTCGTAAGTTATATTTATATTACATGGAGAATAGTATTTATTTTTGAAGGAGTGCAGATATGGTGAAGGTAACCAGGCAGAGGTTTTTGTTTTGCTTAAAATGTTTTTGGGAACAATTTTTGCAAAGCCACGAAATGGGGATGTTCTTCTGTAATAAGGCTCAATGAAAAAGTTATTTAGTTTACTATCAATGCCATGTCGAGCCAAATAAATGTAGGATGTAGAGGATCTCCTGCAGACGTGGAGGGTACTGTCCACTCCTGATGACGGCTACATCTACGATGGCGATTCGTTGGACCGATGTTGCTGTCCAATTTTCATCAACTATGGTTTGGTGAGCCTTGGGCTTCGATGGCAGCCAGATCTTCATGACTGTGTCTAAGTTACGTCAAGTAAGGATGACTTGCGTTTTCAAACTTCTACAGACAGTGGTCTATCAACGTAGCTCAGAGGTCCTGATCATCACTTTGATGTTAAATTCATAAACACAAGAGTTTTGTTGATTTACAAGACTGATACTAGCCGAAAGCATGTCAGAAATATTTACCTTCATGGAACATGTAATTGAGCTGCATATTAATCTACATATTTTCGTTGTTGTGATATCGTATGTTATTTAGGGAAGATCCTTAATTCGTTTTCTAGACATTTATCATATTCCTATCATCATCTTTTAATATGTTGACAGCAGAGAGTATTTCGTTCTTTTTTTGAATTTTAATTGTAAGATTGAAGGGTTGTTGTAACATTGCCATGTGTAGTGTTAGAATTGTCGATTTATTAAAAATATGAACTTGATTTTACATGTGCTTTCTGTAGGTAGAGCCTGTCTTAAAGTTGCACTATTAAATAATTGCTAGTGCATGTTACTGCTGTTATGACCCTAGAAAGCATGATGATATAAGGTGATAATTCTGAAGATAAATCTGTTTTTCATTCTTTTTCTTGAAGTAGATGTTCTCAAATATACATGTGAAAAGACGCCATATCTCTACATCAATGAATTATACTCTTATTAATAATTCCGTACGAAACACTAAAGAAAAATTGGCTACCCAAGCGTGGGGGCTACGAGAATAGATTATATGGCACTACTCCTGTTCTAAATACACGCTGTTGCGCTTATATACCTGTTGCGAAAACTTGACTTGCATTAGAGCCACATTCATCCGAAAAGAGAGCAGCAGACAATTTACAAACTCATCTTAAACAGGGACCACCGTTGCGTATTGGTTAGACTGCTCGCCTCCCACCAAGGCGAACCGGGTTTGATTCCCGGCGGGGTCGGCCCTGGATATTGCGCATGTGAGAATCGTGCAGGACGATGCCGCCGGTCAGCGGGGGTTTTCTCAGGGATCTCCCGCTGACCCCGCCTTTGCATTCCGGCGCTGCTGCACACTCGCCTCGTTTCATCATCGTCAGCTCTCAAGTCCTCGATGCACAGAGCTGACCAATATCTCTTCACTCACTCACTCACTCTCTCTTCTTAAACACAGTTGCAGATGTAGAGTAATTCCCGGCACCAAAACGTCGGTCTGGCTTACTGTTCAAAATGTCGGGAGACCATCAGCAGTTAGAAGCTAACCGCTAGCCACTAAGCACATCCGATCCACCCACCATCAAGTGGAGGAACAGCAGGAGCAGCTAGGCGAGAAGTGTGGAAAGGCATTCGAACTGGTGGCGCGCCACAATCAGCCGGCGTCCTGGGCGTCGCCTCTCTACCTGGTACACGAGCGGTCGGAGTTCCACTTTGGGTTCACTCTAAATAATTATCCTCTAATTTACTACATAATTTAGTACATTTAGTTGGAAAGGGTGAGTGGTAAAGTTTATTCCCGTTCTCATATCCCGAGCGGATGGATGTGTACTTCGTGGGTGATTGGAATGACTAAAGGCAAAAACCTAACCACTCTATAAGGTACGATTCATATTTACTATTCCTTTCTCCTGTTTTTTTCAATACTAACCTTCTTTACAGAAAACGTCTTACAACTTTCAATCTACACTTATTAAATCATGACCATATACAGGTCTCGTGTAACGTCAGATGCTCGGACGTTTCAAATGTCACGTACTTCCTATCCCTAAAACTTCAGCTCGACAACTACATGCTGCCCCTTCCGCTACTGGATAGCTTCTCCCGCTACTGGATAGCTTCTCCCGCTACTGGATAGCTTCTCCCGCCACTGACTAGCTTCTCCCGCCACTGAATAGCTTCCTTCTCTTTTCTTACCTAGCCCAGTTCTTCTGTGTAGTTCCGCCAGGCCGGTTCGTAACCATGCACACTCCAGGACGTGAGAACGGCAATTGATATCCCTGCATATTTCCTCGTGGTTCAGCTTTACGTGGTGAGGATACGCTGCGACGTAGGCAGATTAGGGCTTCGGTTTTCTCCTAATATTTCTTCGTCATTTTCTTGCCTGTCGTCGCGGTCCATGCGGTTACCACGTGTTCACCTGCCTCTCCTCGCCGAATACCATTTCCCTGCCCTAAACGAGTGCTGATTGTCCCTTTGATTCGCTCCCTGGTCTTGTGAATAGGGCTTGTGGCTATTTACTTGTAAAGACGTCACTCTATGAGGATTACTGTTGTTCGAACGGAAACCTCCTCTGTGTTGGTTCGATTAATTTCCGGTGTACAGTGCCAGTGAACGGTCAATGTGTCCAGGCTTGTCTTCGTCCCTAATAGCCTGCTGTCCCTGTAATTTGTCAATTTGGTCGAAGGCCAACAGTCCCTCGCGGAAAGATACAAGATCTACGTCTCGTCTACCTGACCATTGCGCTTGGTAGAGGAACGGAAGTTGCAACAATATAATTGCCATGAATTCTTCGTCGCTTATAGGTGGGGTTAAGTGACGTGACTTCTCGTACACTTCTGAAATGTGAGCTTCTAGGCTGCGCCCTCTACCTGGGTTAAACCTCTCCGCATGGAGTTGGGCTCAGAGGTTCCCTTGTACCTCCGCATTCCAGAAACAATCCATCAACTTCTCCTTAAACTCGGCGTATGATGTGCTGGTGCTTTTAGCCACTTCCCGCCAATAATAGGCTGTGGAAGTCAGTGCAAGCGTAAGGCATCTCAACCTATCATGATCGCTTAGCCCGAAGAGTGTGCGATATTCTTCAAACTTGACAATAAATTTGACTGGGTTTCTTAGGATCTTCCCCTTAGTTTAGTCATTTGTTCAGCCCATATTTTTGAAGGATGGTGCAACAACGTGCTGAGGGGCGCATTTGTTGGCAAACTAGCTGTCCGTTGCGTGTTATGTTGCTCGTCCATTATTGGGCTGGGCCTAATCTCAGTGTGTAATGCACGCTGATTTAATGGCTGCAACTCCACGTGTTCAAATTCAGGCGGTGAAGGTCCCTCACCTCTTCTACAACCTGGGCTAACTGGTCTACCTTGTCAGCTACATTGGCCAACCTGTCTACGGTAGCTTTCTCTACCTGTCCCAATTTATTTTCACCATGAGCGTTTTGTGACTCAAACTTTTCGCTCACTATCTGATCTAGTGTATTTATTTAAGTCTGTCGCAGCTGCCGGTCTGTTTTTCAGCTTATTCACTCTCTGTTCAACTCACTAAACTGCACAGCACATGTCTGTCTCACTTCGTCTAGTTCTTCTCTAGTCTCGGTGACGTCTCCTTGTGTAACGTAGTTACTAGCTGCCAGCTGTTGTAAGTTAGCGGCTACGTCTTCCCTCAACATTACTACTTGATTTTTGACGCCACTCGTGTGTGTTTGCGTATTCGCCTGCAAAGTTTCAAACTGTGTCTGAGTGTTTGCCTGCATAGCTTCCAGCTGTGTCTGTTACTTTGCCTGCAAAGTTTCAAACTGTGTCTGGGTGTTTGCCTGCATAGCTTCCAGCTGTGTCTGCGACTTTGCCTGCAAAGTTTCAAACTGGGCCAATACAAATACGGTGAGGTGCTGTAAATCTAAAGTAGGTGCTACAGCTGGTTCTGTTGTTGCAGTGTTAGCCGGGGAACCTAGCCTTACTTCCTCACTGTCTGCGTCTGTATGCTCAGTTGTAGGCAGCTGGGAGTAGATAACCTAGTTATTTCGGTAGTTTCCTCCATTTCATAGACAGTGTATTCTAGAAATGTGTAGTTCAAAGATGTGGTTTCCCTTAACCTATAAGGTGTTCTTTCGCTGCGGCGTAGTTGATACGGCGCTTTACCGCTTCTCCTTATTTACTATAACACTTCTCAATCGCAGCTCCAGCTGTCGGAAGCCACCTCGTTGTTGGCGCCAAATTCATGAAGTATAAACATACATTCACATAATAAATTAACACGAAGCCGTCTATTTCCCTGTGTCAATATAGCCACAATAATACTATAGTTTATGCACACGTAGGTGGCCTGGAGTACATGCTCCACACAATGCCAAGTGCCCTGCCATATGTATCTGCAGCTCGTGCTGTAGGCCTATTCCAAGTATTATTAACATAAAATATGAGCAGACAGTATATTACCACGTGGGACTGAATAGAAAATACGTGACGTGTGGAACAAATGTAGTGTACCATTGAGCTGATTGCATAACCATACTCTTCCTTAGGCTCATAAAACAGTACGAAGTAAAAGCATGTGTTGATATCGTGTTTTAGATTAGGTATATTGTTGGCAAAATTTATTACAACTGAACAGTGTAATAGTAGAATATTTCACCCCTGAGGAAAACATCTGCTTGCCCCTTGCAGGCTCGGGAACCAGACGTTCGATGCGAAGAACACTCGCCTTAATTGACCGCACTTACTTGAGACGAGTAACCATTTGTCACACTCTGAAAATTATGCAACTTACTTTCCATAAGGACATGCAGAAATTATGCAGAACTGGGTTATCAGTGAAGGCGAGGAAGTGAAAACAATTATTCATGCAAATAGGAAAAGAAGTCATACTGCATAAAGTTTCCAGTCATATCGTTTTATTTCAAGTTCAGTTTCTTTAATTTAATTGATATGTATTATGGCTGTAAATGAAACTAATTAAAAATCCTGAATGGCGATATCAAAGGGTTTATGAAAATCATTCACACTAGCACTGCCTATAGGAAGTGGTCAGACATAACGGTCGTTAGCAATATCCTTATTTTTAAAAAAACGTAAACTTATCAGACGTGTCAGTTTGTCACTTCAAAAAAAATCACCGAATGTAAACGTCTGAAATTATTAGTTGAAAAATTAAACTTGGCTCAGCTTAGTGGTAGAACAATAAAAACTCTGTTTCTCAGGTTAAATTATTGTTAAAAATATGCTGGTTCTTAGCTGGTAAAAACGCCTTGCCAACATGGCGTTGTGTAGAATGTTCTATTACAAATGGCCGCTCTCTTAGGCCTATACGACGTGTAGACTAAACTCGTAGAAAAACTAGTAGTGTAGAAAAATAGTTTACTTGTAGGGTGATACCATTTATGGTAGAAAGTAGGACGGGATCTCAAGAAATGTAGAGTAGTATTCAAACTTCATAGAGTTTGGATGTTTCTTAACGTGGCTTACAGCTATCGGAATGTTAGTGTCTAACTAACTGGCCTAAGCTACTAAACAGCTGCTTACAATACGGAGGGGCTTACAGCACACTTCTTCACGTAGAAACAAAACAATATTAATTAAGCAAGCTGTAGAAACTAAAACACGCTAATATACTACTTTAAAAAAAACCTATGCTACATCCAAACTTCTGGACGTGCGTCCTGACTTAGGTCTTAACCCGTTGAAAGATGGCGGCAGAAAGAGCGATCTCCTAACTGAAATTGCCCGCCTAGCCCTACGCTATCATGCTAGCCAATGGGGTTGCAGGACTCAAACCTGCCAGCCAACTGGAAGGCTTCCTACTCAGACAGCTAATCTGACACACTCCTAGCGGCCTAATTCCATATGTCAAAGTGTCGCAGGTCTCGTAGAAGGTAATAAAAATAACACAATAAATTCCCTGAAACAATTACAATGGTGTGAGACCAATAAAATTAATGAAAATATTGAATTATTAATTAAAATACAAACAAAAATAAAATGTAGCTATCTAAGGAATTTGAACATAAGTTATTGCCATTCTAACATCCAATTATTCAGAATTCTAAACATACGAAAATTAATCAAAATAAATAAAAATTAAACATATTTGAAAAACGTGTGCAAATTACAGTGTTTGGCATTAACAATTTATAACATGTAAAAAATATATATATTACAACAATGGTTGCAGAAATCGCAAAAGTTTATGTTGCAGAACGTTTCATCAAAATTCTGGAACGATTTGTTTGATCACTGCATGTTTCCTAGGGCACAAATCGTCCTCCTCGACAAACTCATGTGACGTAATATTTTGATGTAAAATCGCCACTGACGTTCGTCTGTAGGAACATCTGTTTGTTATACAGGTTCTGGTGCATCACGAGTATCTGGCTTGACTCACGCTTACAAATTCCTAACACGAAAGAACACTCAAAAAAAGTATGTTTAACTACCTTTACAATATATAAAATTTAATATTTTCAATATTTACTTAATGGATAGTACACTCCAACACGGAGCATCCAGGAAAGTGTCAAATGCTAAGTTAAGTTCCCAACTTCGTATAAGTAATCGCAATGTTAAACATTCAATTGCAACATGATTTTTTTGCTATCATTTCCACACTATGTAAAGGTTACAAACTCTCATTGCATTTTTTGGAAGTTTACTAGAATTTTTTTACAGTGTAAGTTATTCATAATTATCCTTATTTTATTTGGCCACGTCCCTCATGTTTTCTCTCTTCGCAGTCACCTTTTTCAGACGCCTCCTAATCTGGTTAGGTCCCGTTAGTTACACTGAATACTGTTGGGTATAAATTATTTAAACTTATTATATAATATAATGTAAAACAAAATATAATAGAATTAACAATACGATATAGTTTACAATATAGCATGCAATATCCATTATTTCATTTTAGATATATAGCATGCATTTAATAATAAACAATTAAACAATGTACAAGTAATACATAATTGTTTATTTATAATACAAATTGTAGTATACAACATAAAATATAATACATAAAACACAATATAATATAAAATATAACATACAATGTAAAATATAATATGTAATATACAATGTACAATATGTAGTATAAAATACAGTATAACATAAAATAAAATGTGTAATACATATATCTATAAACTTATATAAATTTTAACTCGGTATAAACTAAGATAGTATTTTATTTCGTTTTAATGGCTGTATGTTCCCTTTCCTTTAACTTTACGTTATCAAGTTCTCTCCAGTTATTGTTAGTAATTAAATGAAATACACACAAAAAAGCATAAAGACATTCCAGAAAGAGGACTTTGGGCATCATCGCCCTCGAAGACGGCAAAGTGAAGTGCGGCAAGTGTATTTTCGCCTGCAGTCTCTTCGGTGTTCAATCCAACTGCTTCCCAAGTCTTTGTGCGGAACTGGAGCGTCCTCATTAAGGTGTTGATGCCCTCGGGGCGACTTAATTTGCGCGTGCTTGTCGAACCTACACCGGTTCGCAAAGGGTTCTGAACTTGGGAGTAAATGTAGGATAAAGGGGTGAACGGTAAACGAAATTAGTACCAAGCCCTGAGTTCAGCTCAAGTCATTATAAGTCGAAATAATTATAGACATTTAAATTTTACTTGAATGTTGTTACTGAATACGTAAGTAGTTGGAGTTGGGTCGTACGGGGCCAGGGGAGTGGGATGCATATGACGGTATGTCAGCCGCCCTCATGCACTATCATTCTCGTGGTATGGCCACCATCTTGGATTAATTTGTTTTCATTCGCTCTCATTTCGGTTGTTTACATTCACCTGACATGTTCGAGAGTTCGTGAACGCCCCTGTGGAAAAATAAATAGTATGTACAATATGGAAAATTGTTAATGTCCAGCGCTTTAAAAAAAAACAACATCAATGAGCATGAACAACTGTGTTATTCAATAGTAACTTGCCCTAATCAGACAAAAAAATCTTTTAAAGGAGCAACAGAATGTGAGACCTTGTCTTTGGTTGCTCCTAGAATAAAGGTGGAGAGAGTTGCACAATATTATATTTGTGCATATGCTGCTGTTATAGCAAGCAATAAATTGACTTTATTTCTTTAAATGAATTTGTCCTTAAATAATACCTAACCGTAAAGTATAATGAGGTAATATTACATAAGAAGAAATGAACACGTTAAATGCGTTATATTTAAGACAAATATTTGGCGAAGTCATGTGATAAGGCAGTTAGAACCATATATTGAGCAAGTAAATCATGTATACATATAACTAGACAATTGTAGTATGTTATTATACGCATGTGCTTTTCTTTCTATCTGTTAACTAGTAAGTTAACTAATTACTACGGAGAGAAATGTAAAAAAACGGAGTTTAATCTTCCTATTTCCCACTTCTATCTTTACCTGTTTCGTCAGTAATTGTTTCCAAAAAACCAGTTATTACCTTTGTATGATACGACAGAAAACTGGCATAATTTTTATAGCCATGTTATAGTATAATTGTTTTTATATTCCCCTTAGGATTGTGACATGCAGAAGTGAAAAAAAAAAATCGATAAATGTGAATCCCTAGGGTGACCGTTCTATTTTTACGATTACAATGTTTATTTCCATTACCTTCCAAAATAAAACATTGGCAATAAGTGAAACCGCCCTTTCGTGTGTTTCCGATAACGCAACGTTTTGCTGAAATGAATATTTTATCTCTTGGTTTCATGGACATCAGGTGCCATAACAAAAAATATGAGTGAAAGTGATGTAACCATTAAATAAAATGAACTCATTGAACCATTAAATAAATTGAGTGTCCCAAAACACACGGGTGCTCTTTCATATTTGTTGAAGACACGTTTCGTTTCACAAAAACGGCCAGTAGCTGGTTAAATGAAAACGGAACTAAAAAGTATCAAGCAATGTATCTAAATATAATGAGTCCATTCAATCTATATTCTACCATTTTTTATTTACAAACTGTTTACTTCGAAAGCAAATATTGCACGAAATAAAAACTGAACTTCATTAAAATGCATTGACGCATCTCAATAAGAATATCACTGAGGGTATAAATGCCTTTTCCAAGGGAATGTACTAGTAATTTGCTATAGTGATGGGATTTTATAATAACGTCAATTTTAGGCGCATTCATGAGCTGAGCAGTTTACACTCGCCGAGTTCCAACCCTTGAGCCAATGATTGACTTTCAGCGTTTGCGTAACTTAGTTATGGTAGGTCCGTTACATCAATAATAATTGCCCGCTCCTAATAACATTTCGCAAGAATAATTACACGCGAAATCTCTTTACCAGGTCGTGCCACTTTTACGTATATCGAAAAAGTTTCTAAAATGCTTTCTGACGGGTAGACAGCAAGATTGAAAGTTGTGTATTGATATGTAGCCTGACCCTCGAGGCGAGATCTATCTCAATTCCAAACAGAAAGCATACTACTTTTATCACGAGAACAATCTCGTCAGTTTTTTTTTTTTTTCTGTAGTTATTTGTTATTAAATCACACAAAGGATACAAACACGCGCCAAGGTCAACATGTGCCGCTGAAGAATTCGACAATGGTGGCGTTGTATCCGTCGCCACAGACGGATAAGTTTAAAATGTGCGATCCTCCTGATAACTATGATAGCATAACATGAGTCCTTTAAAAAAAACCCACACACGCACTTCGGATTTACCCGCCAGCACATGCAACGCTGCAAAAAAATAATAATTACTCCTTTTATAACCACGCGGTTTAATTTGGTCTTAACGGTTTGTTGTAGAAGTGGGATGGGTGCCATTCGGAATATTGGGCAGCGGGGAGCGTTAATATCCAGTAAACTGCTCCTGAACGCCAGTGCCTTCTCGCGACAGGCTATAACAATAATGGGCCCGACCGTTGGCAGATTCATTTCTAATTTGCGGGGCCAGCCAGCGCGAGGCAGCATTTTCAGCGCTTTTAATCAGCAAAGCAAATGGGGTCATTCTGGAGCCCGCTTCTGCAGGTCGTAGTCGCCGCTGACGTCAAACAGTCCGCTTGCTTTCTCTCCCCTCCACAAACCTCCCCTACCTTCCCCTCCTCCACCAGACGGTGGCGTAATTAGTTTTAAGCAAACACGGCGACGTGTTTGGCTGAGGCGCTTCACCCCTCGTTGTCCAATCAGGGAGGGGAGAGCCCCTTATCTCATCGTATATCACGTGGTTATGACCAGGGAGGGTAGACTACAGACTATCAAGGATCCATTTCAAAGGCGTGGGGTCAGGTTGCATTAATTACAGCAGGAATGGCTCCCGCGGAGTGGGGGGTGCGGGTGGGGTGAAGACACCATTGGTCGTGCGTCACACGTGATGGCGCCGACCTCAAAGGCTACAGCCAGCCAGCCGCGAGGTTAGTTACTTAATTTCCCTAGGCAGAGAAAACTATGTTCAATCCCCTTTCATTAGACGATCGAGCACGACGCAAGCTAAGTCGATCAGAGGTGTAATTTATGACAGGTGTTCTCAGCTGCAAACAAGACAAGTTTACCAGCACAGGCCGGGTCTATCATCCCCCAGAACCAAATCCCCAGTGAAGTCTACTGGGAGCACTACTTTTTTTTTGGAGCCACGGTGGTGTAGTGGTTAGACTACTCGTCTCCCACCAAGGCGAACCGGGTTCAATTCCCGGCGGGGTGGTCGCTCCCGGATCCTCGTACGTGGGAATCGTGACGGACGATGCCGCTGGTCGGCGGATTTTCTCGAGGATCTCCCGTTTACCCCGTCCTTTCATTTCGGTCCTGTTCCATACATCGCTTCATCCTCATCAGCTACCGAGATATCGATTATTTCATTAGGTCTCGATATTTCCCCGTGAACCATTGACCAGAGTCGAGCCATCCCGTTCCACTTATCATTAAACATCATCAAAGTTTCCCAAGGGAAGACCGTTCTTTAATAACTCCATTCCAGCTCGGAAAGTTTCTATCAAAGCTGGGGTTCTCTTTTCAACCCCCAATAAAGCCACGCCATGGCTACTGCCAACTTCATCATACAAACCACACTTTTGTTTCCATCCTCTTTTGCCATATCAGTGTGATTACGTCGCCTTCAGTTTAGTGATTGGCGTTATAGTAAAATTCAAATGAGAAAATAATCATCGCGCAGATTTAAGGAAGGGAACGTGGGGGAGGACTCTTCCCGAGCGCTCGCCGCTGGAGAGAGGGAATCCACGTCACAATGCTGGCGCTGTACACACCAAACTGATAACATCGCTCACTACTATCGCGCTGTTAAATACCGTCGATGGGACCTACGTTTTTTGGCCGGTAATACTCACGCGCGAAGCAATAGCAGCCGTCACTGCTGAGCTGAGAAACCCACCCTTTCGTGCAGCGGCAGTGGATTCTCCCAACGCGTTTTGGACTTCTGAAATTTTTATCATTTGAATTTCACTCTAGTCGGGAATTATTCTTCACCGTAGGTAATTCTTCCAGTCGGGCGGCAAGAGAACATTAGATAGTGATGACTATGTACCATTACGCCCTGCGTTCATTAGTCAGCCTTTGTCATTATGTTGTTCGGCTCCAGCCATATCCTGCATTACCTCTGTGATAGTGTCGTCTTCGTCAAAGTCTACCTGACTCAGTCCAGTTACAATGTGTGAGTAACTATAGGCTGTTCACGGTAAAATGAGCACTTTTGGAAGCCCTACTTAAGATCTACTCGTATGCACGGTGTGTATTCTTCCGCCTTATGTAAAATTAACATCGTCGTGGGTCTCATCCCTTTATTCATGCGTCAGTCAAGCGAAACTGTGGAATTGTTAGAAAGTTAAATATTTTACAAATCTGGTAATTTTTACACTCCGGTGCATTAAAAAAAACAGAATGTGAAAAAATTATAATTAAGTTATCACGCCCTTTTTGCTAGTCGTGCTGGCAGAAAAGCAGTTCAGTGTTGGGACACGGAGACTGGTTTTGCGCAGCCAGCTAGATCGGTCTACCTCATCTTTGTTACATACAACCCTACTATAAGCTGTTCATGGTGAAATGAGCAATTTTGAAAGCCCTGCCTTAGATCTACTTGTATGCACATTGTGTAGTCTTCCGCCTTACGTAAAATTAGCATTGCGATGGGCCTCATCACTTTATTCATACGTCGGTCGAGTGAAACTGTGAAATTATTAGATAAGGATATATTTTACAATTCTGCTTATTCGTACACTTCGATACGTAAAAATTACAGAAAGCAAAATAAATTATTTAGGTTATCACAAATGGTTACTTAACCCTTATTATTCGACGTTAATGTATGTAACTACTTTCCACTCATTGTTACCAACTTTACTGGTAGCATGATAGTCAGTTCACCCGTTAAAATTTATGCAGGTATGAGCAGTGACTTTTTTTTAAGGTTGATTTGAAAAGTGCTCACTTCTTCGTGAACAACTTTTATTGGTCGCTATCTCTTGGAGGGGTCATGGGGCAGAAGCAGGAATTGTCCCTAGTAACTTATCGGAGAAATATATTAACTCCTTCAATAAATTCAGCACTCCGATGACAAACTAGTTTTCGAAATTCAACGTGTCTATGAAGTAACAGTAAATCGATGTAGTGTTAATGGTGAAGGTAGAGGCTATAGTGGCGTACTCCCATCGACAGTATTTGATGGCTTTGAAATATGAAGGGGGTATGAGGAGAACGTGGTCAACATAGACAACGTTCTCAGTGTCTCTTTACAGGATGAGGCAGACGCTGATCTGCTCAGCTGCACACCCGCCCGCCGCTCGCGGTTGTCTCGTGGATTGAAGTAATTGCTAATGGCGTCTCCCTTCCTTGTGATGTTGCTCAGCTTGCATATATCTGGCGCCTAGTTTACTGTATGGTGTTTCCCAACCAGCGTCTATTCTCGGGTGATCTTGGTACCCCAGATAATTCACTGAACACGCAACCCCATCTTCTCATTTTCTGCAGTAGTCGTCCACATAATACAGTTTAAGAGGGGGCTTACCAAGGCCGCATATATCACTGAAGAAAATATGTTGTGGCCGCCACAAAATATTTTTTTTCATTGTAGACCGGATAGAGAATTTGGCCCAGGAAGGGGAGGGGTTATGGGGTTTGTAACCCTCCCCGTATCAACTCAATGGCGGCATTTTTTACTTTCACAATTTCATCACGAAAAACCATTGTTATCCTACGAATAGGCATAAATTACATAGAATTTCGCAGTAAAATGTTTTATAACGTAGTCTTAACGCATTGTACCGCGACAACAAGCATGGCCTCACATCGCCTGAAAGAAGTCTGTAGGTTCTGTAAACGTTTGGTACCCATCGATAGCCTACATACACAATGCTAGAGCACTGACTTTGCTCAAGTAGATTTGTCTATAACATTTGCATGGATTTACGAACTGGTGCAAAGTAACCCACTCCTATGGGTTACTTTGTCATTCTTTACAAAAACTCATATATATATATAATATATATATAATATATATATATATATATATATATATATATATATATATATATATATATATATATATATATATATATATATATATATATATATATATATATATATATATATATATTCATGTGTGTATGTGTGTATATATGTGTGTGTTTATGTGTGTGTGCGTGTGTGTGCGTGCTTGTAGTTCAATATCAGTTACATCGGTGTTGTGCCGAGACTGTGCGGGGACTTACAGATAACATTTTATGTAATTATTTTTTTTTTTATAATTCATTGAAAATTCACAATGCTTTCTTCCTAAAAATCGAAGATATTGAGGCAAAGTAACAATAATTTATTATTTAAAATGTGGGTTAGAACAAAAATTATATATGCGCAGACTGTAATACCAAATTGGGTTTGGCTGTGTTGGGGACATGGCCGTTTGTTTTGCGTGAATACGTCTACGTTGACGCGCTCGGACGCCTTGGTGTTTATTTTGCTTTCCCGGCACCGCTTCACTGGATCATATGTGGTTTTATGGGTATCACTGGATTGCTTTTGAGATGATATCCCCAACCGTATACAACTTCTGTATTTTAACTTGATTTTTTGACGAGTATAGGCCGAAATTGTGTTAAAAGTTTTCTTAATTTTTTTCATTAAACGCATAATATTTTACCATAACCACGCCACACAAAATGTTTTTATACACGCAATCGATTGATCTTAACGAGAGCTGTCTATTGAAACTCAAACGAGCGCCGTAACTTCCTCTAGTCAAAAGATATACTACGCGTAAGTTATGAGACGCGGCGAAACGAACTCAAAATGGTGGCACCCTACCCACTCACCTCCCCCCTTTTTTCACCCCCAACCATCAAGGGTGATGCTTCGCAGTCCTCACACAACCTTAGCATATTCTTAGATACTTTGGTAATCGAGTGGTGTATTTGAATTTTGAATGTAGACGATAAATTCGTAGCTGCAATGCCAAACTGTATCCCCCCATTTTGTTATCAACGGATTTTCTGGATTGCCTTCCAATATGGTTGCAAATTTAAAGACCTGTGCATTTCAAAAAGTTAAATGTTAAATTCCCATTCCCCGTCCCTTCGGGCATACATTTCGATGCGCTAAGATTCTTCATAGAATTTCCATTAATCTTAATTACAAAAACAAATTTTTCATACATATAAGCCCTTGAGAGCCGATAAGGGTTAAGTGAGGTTAGTACGTAGCAGGTGCGGGAATGCAAAGGCGGTGGAAACGGGATATCCCCGAGAAAACTCGCCTACCAGTGGCATCGTCCGGCCCGATTCCTGCATGCGAAAATCTGGAAGCGACCGAAACGAACCCGGTTCTCTTAAGCAGGTTTCACACGATGCTAGACGAATGCCAAACTTGCGCGAGATGCCGACCTTGCACGAGAATTTCTTGCACAAGTTTGTGTGCAAGGCACATCTTGCACGAAATGAAGAGATAGAGCCGGTCCTATTTTTCTCGTGCAAAGCGATGCAAGTTGCGATCCTATTGGTCCTTGTATGCTGGTCATGTGACCTGTTGTAAACTCAGCCATAGAGTAAAAGAAAATCATAATCTGAGGTGTGCGAAGAGGAATACAGGGAAATATAACATTACTATAAATTAACTTTAAAGCGTGGATTTAAGTTACAGTTCGCTGAAAATAAAATGAAAACAATTATATTTTGGAGGGATAGCTTTGAAACAAATACCTTGTTGAAGTAATCAACTTCATATTTTGTATTATAATACCTTGGCTGTTTGGTACTCACCAGGGCTATCAACTAATTTTGATGCGAGACAGTATTCATCTTATTTATCTGCGTGCGAACTCGTTTCGCACGCAATTTAGTTGGCATTCTCGTACGAAATCTTGCGCGAAATGTATCTTGCATCGTGTGAAACCTGCTTTAGGTGCTTAATGCAAATTTGCAAGACCTTAGAACCTCAACTTCGTTTATCTTCGACAAGGATACTTTTCCCCTATTCATTTTTAATGTTACGAAGGCCTGGGTCGGACGAAGTATAAAGTACACTCATGCACCTGTGGCTAGGGATCGGAATAAGCAGTGCGGAGGTAGCGGATCTCTTCCAAATCGTCCGCCGGTACCCGCACAGCAGACGGCTTGTAGGGGATGGAGGGGCGATGCTCGGTACCACGGTACCCACGGGGGAGAGGGGGTAGGTTTAGCACCCTGCCCTATCTCGCTCGCTTCGCGCCTCGAATCCAATTAGCCTATAAAACAGGAGGCGTGGAGCGTTCAGTTACTGAACAACCAGATAGCAGCGCCCGTTTAACGACTAGCACCTCCCATTCCCCCCCCCCCTCGGCTACCTTCCCCCCCATCGTACTCGCACGAGGGCTGAAAGCAGCGCTGAGCAAGGCGAGGGTTGTTTTGAACCTGATCCACGCTTGTTTACGACCCTCTCACAAGCTGGTTACTACTGCCTTCTCTCGCATGAGGGTGTTATCTGCCGAGTCGGCTTATCGCAACTTTCTAGACAAATATATTTAGGGAAAGCGCATACAGTTGATTGTTTTAAAGTTAACGTGCAGTGCAGACATAAGCTCTTGGACATAGTACAGCATTAACTTGAATGCATCAGCATACGTGATTTTGACGTATTAACAATATTATTATAAAATCTAGTCGTGGATTATTTTCAAGGAAAACAGCTGCCCCTGTTCATAAGTATGACTTATCGAAGCTGCTTAACTCGTTCTTTTTAATATATATATATATATATATATATATATATATATATATATATATATATATATATATAACTTGCGTTACCAAAAATATTTATATTTCAGTACGAATTTTTATTCTATTTAAATTGTTAAAATATTGGCGTCATCTTCTGGCCGACGAACTTCATGAGGTGATTCCTTATGCAAATTCAAGACTGTGTGTGTATGTGTGTATTTATGAATATATATGGCACTTTCTAACTAAACTTAATATTAAGGGCAATATAAACCCTTGAAAACTGAATTTTTGAAAAGTATTTTGGCGAAATATCTCAAGCGAAGTGATATTAAATTATAGTTATCCAAACATAGTTTTGTTTTAGGGTCTTCGACCCAAACTCTCGTGTATGCATTACATCGTAATGAAAATACCAGGAGTGTCCATCCTCCTACAGCAGAGAACTTTTTTATGAATGTTAAATGCTGGTTTATTGAGCAGAATGATCTATTTTACCGAAATCGCCTTTTTGTATCAACCGCCCAGAACTCGCCGTTTTCGTTTCAAATGCATACAAATCCTGGGCTGTAGTGACGCAGCGCCTGTCACGTAGGCAATGCGGCTCACAGAGCCTGTCACATGGGCAATACGACACACAGAGCCTGTCACATGGGTAATACGCCACACAGCGCCTGTCACATAGGCAATACGCCGTACTCGCGTCTGTGCTACGCTGCTGATCCCACAAAACCGACGACGGTGAGTTATTGAGTTGGAAAGACTTGAGAGCTCTTAACAACGAGGTCCTGAGAGCCGATGAGGGTGAAATGATCTGAGAATGGAGCAGTGCCGGAACGCAAGTACGGTGGAAACGGGAGATCTCCGAGAAAAATCCCGCACATGAATTTACGCTGAGAAAAAAAAATTCTTTGAGCCGGAATAATTAACTTGTTTTGAACGACGATATAACTTACTCTTGCAAAAAAATGCTAAAAAAAATTACTTTGTAGGTTCGAAAAAAATACGTTATAATGGAAATCATTCCCTGGTTGAATCAACAATATTCTCGAGAGCAAAATATATTACTGAAACAGTCCTATAAAAATAGGTAGGTAATTGGTTGATTGAAACAAGCCTCTGTCATAGAACTGAAAACGTCAAGGCATGAAATCTTTCATATGTGCTCTTATCCTATATTATTTCACGTATAGTACTAGCGAATAAGATACTGGAAGCAATGAGTTCACACGTTTAATCTTTGAAGCCACCATGTGGTGCGAATTTAAATACTTAACCTCTTGTTGCCGTGAAGGACAGTTACTATTTTTAAAAAACACAGAACTGAACGTGCGACAGCACGAGATAATTCTTTGTCGTAACACGCCGAAAAAAAAACAACATGACTGAGGGGAAAAATAAAAACTTCCAAGCGAGACTCGCGACGACAGACCCAGAATGAAAAGTTTTTTATGCGGAGAAATTCAGAGCTCTCTCCCATTTTCGTCGAAATCTGGGGGTGATGGAGTCCGGAATATTTATCAGCGGCGAAAGCGGGACGCATGGTCGCATGCGTCGTCTCTGGGGGAGGAGGGGAGGTGGAATGGGGTACAGGAGTTGTTAAACCCGGTATATTTACGACACGGTGTTCACGTTGGGGTGCAGGCGCAGATGTTTTAGAGAAGGGGGAAGAGAAGCTGAAGCCAAACACCATCAACACACCCACCCCTAACCAAAAGTGTTTCCCACCCTCCCACCACGGCATTACACCAGACGGAACATAAACAGAGTTGCCAACTTTGCGATTTTCTCACCACATCTGGTCAGCAGCGGCGAACACATCGGTTTGAAACAGTGGTGGATCCAGACTTGAATTTATTAATTTACTTATGTTCTTGTGTGAAGACTAAGGGTAGCTGCCAGTATTTATGGCATGTGGGAAAATATGTACATTTAAGTTTAGCCAGGGTTTCTGAAAACAATATTTTAAAATATAACCAAATTTAAGATTTCTTATTAGTCACTTCTTTCCCCCTTCACTGCATCTTTCTTTTTGCATGGCTCTTTACTTCACTCACGCTGTTGATTATCTTTTTTTTTTTCATGTGGTTGTGAAGGTGGGTTTACGATTGACTTTACAGAAACAGTAAAGGCCCTTTCACACCGTCTAATTTTTCTTCAAATTACCTCCAATTTCTATTCAATTCAGTGCATTGAATGCTATATGACGTCATAGAAACGTCACAATCGCAGTCATTTTCTCTTTCAATTTCTTCAGTGTCTCGTTTTCCTTCAAGATTTTAGTTTTAAAATATGTTCTACATTTCCTTGAATCCAAAATTTCAATTGCTTATCACAACTTTTCAGACAGCACGAATGGAAGTAGTCTCATAATATTACAGTTGTGTGCACAAATTTGAAGTTATATATATATATATATAATAATAAGGATGCACATTTAGTTACAAACAAGAAAATGTAGAAATTAAATTAAGAACTTTTGTTGGGGTTTAGCCAATTATTTTTGTGTCGTTCATGAATCGCAGATACTTCAAAAAAATCTCCTTTTGATATATTTTAAAACTGATTTCATTAAAATGTTTGTGATAAATTTTCATGTGGAAACTTGAAAGCTTGTTGAATGCAACTGATTGAAAGGCAAGTGAAGTGAGTTTTTAGTTCAATAAATTGAATTCATGTTTATTCAATAGATATTTAATCACGTGAAATGGCTTTAAGCCATGTGCTCAGAATATAATACAATGTGTTCAAGGGCATTGGTTTATGACAGGTTCTTCACGTTCTTGGATTGACATAATCTATGGCGGTATTTTATATTGTAAGTACAAATCAAGATGAATCAGCAAATTAGAGCACAGCGATAGCTGTGGTTGGCGGGAAAGTTGATTCACATCTTCGTTTTAGTTATGCCGTGTCGTCAAATCGTGTTCAATGAATTATTAAATCGTGAAACAGTATCTTTGGATGAGGTTATTGAATTCCCCTTTTCCCGGTTTATTGGCATAACTGCCCAACGCTGCCGTTGGTGTCACCTTTCTAAGATATCGCGAGTTATTTTATTGAACTGTTACATAGGCAATAACTATAAACAATGCCATAAACTGTAAATAATTTTCACCCATTTCAATTTTTCCTCGCTTCATCGGATGTTTCGTTTCCTGCAATTTTGATCGGCTAGAATTGAATGTTGCTCCATCAGTATTTAATCGTAAATCAACCTTAAGGTTCCTCTGGCTTTGGTGACCTTGGTGGGCTTACAAACCTCCCGACTATAGCATTTACGCCCTTGGATATGTGATTTCAGAAGTTAGATTGGTGGCCAAACTTCGTATACGCGACAGGTCGAAAATGTTATATTTTGTAAAAAATAAATTAAATAAATCCGGCAGGTTTGGTGAGTTTACACTGTAAACTTGAATCAGTGAGAATCGAGCCAAATCAATGGAAACAGTAGAAATTGAACAACTGATAATCAGTGGTGCCAGATAACTAATTAATTTAGGGGCTGAATTTCTATGATTTATTTGTGAATTCTCGCTGAATGTCAAGAAATCCGCTGCTATAAATCTCTTGTTCCCAATTAGTTAGCCTGATTCGCCGGTCAGAAGTAGCTTATCAACTGACTTTCAGTGAATGTTATTTCACTGATTGAAATCACTGATTCATACTTAGAGTTAGAGGAAGACTGTTAATATTCTCTTTTATTGCCATCACATTTCTGTATCTTCACGATTGTTCATTCCCCTGGAATACAATGATGTACGCCCAGAGACCATGGGAATATCTCTAAATGCATATTATATTTCATTACTCGCATGAACTGTCTCTTAACGATATTCGCGTTCTCGATGCCTCCAGAGTGCATCACTATACCAACGAAAATGGCGGGGAAAAGAGGGTATAACCTGATTAAAAAACGCGAATGATGTGTTTTGGCCAAGAAAAAGGATTTTTGGAGGGTGTAGAGTTGAATTGCATGAAATGATAATTTTTTTATTATGTCAAGAATTTTGGTAATACGCTCATTTGTAACCTAAATGTTTGGGACTTATTCAGAAGGCATTTGATGTTGTTGGACACTGTTTAGCAAGTGAACATGAAACTGTTAGGCTATACAATGAGTAGCTATATTAATAAAAATTGCATGATTCATTGGCAGATGCTTATGCAAAATCGGTGACTAGAATAAACGCCTATTTTCGGAATATGGCAAAAGAATCTGAGAACTGTATTTTTGGTCTACATAAAAAACCGAGACATTATTACGCATGTGAGTTTTGTATCGATGAATAACTATTTGGTTAGCTAGAATAGGTAGTAGATGAACGAATATTTTAATCACTTTTTCATGTTTCTTATGGATATGCTTTTTTTAACCTTTTTATTAATTCATTAAAGTTAAATTTTATTTTGTCATTTTTGTACCCCAGTATTTCCCTCTTTTTCATAATTCTTTACACTGGCGGTTTCTTTTTAGGACGTCAACAGCTTGATGCCAACCACAGCTTCTCCCTAGATTATTAGGCCGCCGCAGCGCAGGACCTGCGCCGACAGGACGCGCGCTCTACTCAAGGTGCAGCAGCATGCAGTGTCTGGTGTAGTGTATCAAGTCAGTGCAAGGTAGTGCAGGTGTAGAGTAGAGCAAGCCAAGTGTAGCTTGACCAAATTAGTGTAGGTATGTGAATGTGTGTCCAGCCAGCCAGCTACTCCACGTGGTGGAGGGATATGTAATGAGTGCAAAGTGTGTTGAAAATGTAAAATATATTATTAATGGTTCACGCAACACACAAAAACGATGGAGCCACGGTAAAAGTGAAAGTGGTGAAAACGGACATGATGGGAGCGTGGACAATCTGAAACGGGGACAGTTCGGAGTAAACAAGTGTAAATCCACCACTGACAGTCATGACGGACAGTTGCACAAATCGCACGGGAAAACCTGATGTGAAAAAGTTTATGAAGTGGGACAGAAGCCTACCGCCACCGACTCCATGTGCCTAGCTCAGAACTGCCAGTACAGGAGGAGGAGGTGGTCCTGTATTCCCAGCAGGAGGGGCACCCCCTGCGGAACCAGGTACTTCGATGCCGACCACCTCCGTATTCATCAGGACTCAGTGACGAGCAACCCGACATGAACAGCGACTCCAGTCCGGGCAGGGATGTTGATTCATTGCATGCAAGCAAGGAGGCAGCAGAACAGCAGGAGTTGGAGGTTGAAAGCCAAGTGACCGACGATGGGGAAGCCCCTGCAGAGATAGTCAGACCAATCACCCGCGAGGAAGGTTTGTCAGCACCTCGGATGGAGGGGTCTGCAGCATATGGAGAAAGTCCGACGTCGCCCGGAGCTTTGCCGCCTGAGTGGTCGCGTCAGAAGGTAGCCACCGCTATGGTCGATGGTGTGGGGGCGAGGAGCTTTGCTTTTTAAGCGCTGACACTGGGAGCAGCGCCAACACCTCCGGTTGGGCAGTTACCAGTGGATGCTACGACGCCCAGCATCGCGACACTAGCAGCAGTCTGTGCAGAGACGAAAGAGCAGTGTGTGACTCAGTCAGCTGTGGGGACCTACGCAGGGTATCAACCCCTCAGTGATCGTCGATCTGGGTCGCGCCTGATGGTGGCATGGCTACAGTCATCAGTCATAGCAAGATGTGTTTAAATTTCACTTCCTGTGACGTCAGGTGTATTTCACTTTTGTGGGTGTGACTATGCCCTGTCTTCTGTGGGTTTTGTGCAACCCTCTATGGAATAACAGGCAGCTTCCTTAGTTAAGTATGGCGCAACAATAGGCAAAATCTACTCTTTCGCCTCTCATTAATTACTGCTGTTAGGGAGCCGCTTGCCACTTTACACTTGCTTTGGGAATATTATTCCCCAGATCCTCATCCCTCTTGGGGCCACATAGCACAATGGGTTCGACCACAAGGCCCGCTGACATCGTGCACATTGGAAAGGCATAAGGTAAATTGCACTGCTTACCCTGTGTTCCCTCCAATGACTGTTGTGCCTAAATGTCGTAACTTCATGGAAAACACTCTTTTAAGCCATGTATCAATTTATTACAAGAGTTCCCACTTGTAATAAAATTAAAAAATGGTGGCCCTCGGCCCACAGGTTGTAGAGCAGCAAGAAATGTGTGAAACTGCCATTATTGTCAACCTGCACTGATCATGACTGAGACATAGTATCGATCTGTAGGTTTTCCTGTTGTGGCTGATGCATCTGCGGTGGTCAAATGGGTACAAGAGATACATGTATGTCCGGAAAACATAAAAATATTATTCTTTTATTTATATTGTGTATCACGTGGGCAATGCCATCACCATCCATCTAAGGTTTATATTCAGGTTTGTTTAAATTTAAGAGTGCATTTCAAATTGTATTTATTTTTAAACTCTAGTGTTTTATGCAAGTGCATCACACGTGTCCCCATGTGTCATAATAAATACCAATAATAATTTCTGTGGTTTGCAACTGCCAAAATTTTCAATACCACTACTTTTATTTTGATATTTCATGTGCAGAAGTAAAATGCAAATTTATGCATTGTGCCGTTGCTTTCACTATGGTGCGACCTGTAGAATATTATGTAAAGTTTTTGTGTACATAAGTGTTTGCTTGCATGCAGCACAAACGTGCCAATATTTATTTTATTCGTTTTGTCAGTATCGTCTAATGTTTCCAGCCTGTATTGGTCCCTGCACTTTAGGTAAAATTTCAGTGTAGTGATATATGCCACAGCATGTTACCGTAGCGTACCAATGCCGTGGCCAACTAAGCTCACTTTTGTGCCATTTAAATAAACAAATAGAGTTGAGGGTTTTTATGAACAGCATCATTGTCAGCCAGCATAATAAATATCATTTTAATTTCATTTTATTAATTTCATTCTAGTATACACCACTAGGTACGCAAACATGTAATGAAAAGTGGTTTCTTGTAGGTTAAGTGTATGTTTACTACTTAAGTATAGTATAAGTTAATATTTATATTTAATATTTTCAGAATTACATTGACTGTAATAAAGATTGTTAAGTTTTTATGCCCTCGCATCCCATCGGTGTTGCATGCAAACATTTCATTTCATTCGTCATCATCATTATTCTAATTATTATCATACTTCATGTTTGTGCGGCAGAGTTTGACCAACCAGGGAGCCCGGTGCGAACATACATTCAGTGTCTTGAGATCTTCGTAGGATGGCAGTCTGCTCGCGGCCACTATGGCCTGCACATGTTTTCACCAATCATGTAATCACAATAGACTTTAATGTAACTTTTCTAGAACCAATTGAATTTTTTTCACAGTCTAGCTGTTTTGTACACAGCTAGACCTTAATTTTTACTCACCAAGCCATGTAGGCCTTCGTGCCATTTTTGTTTTGTGCATGCATTCATCCACTTCAACGGAGATATGTAATTTCAGTGCCTCTTCGGAGGGTGCAATAGCAATAAATTATGTTGTGGAACATACGTGATGCACACAATTATTTCTTGGTTGCTTAATGGTTATATAACCTTTTTCAACAACTTGACGTATGTATTTTATTAAGGGTGTGAAAGTGCCCAAACAGCCTTTAACGGGTGTGAGATAAGTGTCTGGAAGGGACTATATAGCTTCCACTAGCATAGGCCTTTGGAATTTTTAGATCATAATCATCATCAACTGTACTTTCAAGAGACGGAGGAACATCTGGGGGACAGCCACACGGGCCGTCGACCACACGACCCCTCAACTTATGGTCTATGCTGGCGCCCAAAACCTGGTAAATTAAACATTCGACGAACCTGTCTACTCAACCCTCGCCCCCAATGGTCCAGCCAAACCTAGCACCATCAAACTATGACAAAATTCCATAAACCTTCACATAAATAATTAGACTATGTATAAATCGCAGTACACCTTCTCACTTAACTTATAAAATATTCAAACATGGTGTTTGTCTAATGCGCAGAAGGCTGGCAGGTAGTGCCAACGTGAAGGTCAATAAGGATATTGGTTAGGTGAGGAGTGGTGACTATAGTTTGGAATCTTAGTGGAGATAATTACCCAGGGTGCCAGATATTGTCGGGTTGACAATATCGTGAAGTCGGAGATCTGACTCGTTTCTCAGGGTCGTTCGCCCAATGACCACTGCAAATCCTCCAAGTGCAGTTGTTGTCTCCTTGTAGAACAAAATTAATACTGATTCCATAATTCCCTTAATTGTTGCATTGTGGGATATCTGGGCTCCCTACACGCCCATTCGAAGCATTGTTACTTGTTATACCGACTCATTACCATATCAAACATAATTGAACAGTAATTTACACTGTACACTGTAATAAAATTGGTGGGAGAAAGTCCATACCTTACATGCCTTGCTGCGAACTGGAAATAAATCGCACATGGAAAGTCACAATTCTAAGATTTATCCAGTTATGTTGCTACATCTCCGTAGGAGAAGACTTGCATTGGTGAGGGCTTTAGGGCTGCGAAGGCAAGCATCTTTATTAGTTGCATCACCTTGAGTGAACTTACCTTGACCTTTATTTGCACAAATTAATAAACATATATTTTACAGGATATAATTTCAGGTGCATGTGGTCGCTGCTTGATCTGCTCTGCACTTGCCATCCCTTGCCGCACTGCACTGCACTTCGCTTCGCTCATAGAGCACGCACACACACTGTGTTACAGAACTTGGTGTGGAGGGCAAACAGGCTAAGGAGAAGGCGTTAACATGGGCACGCATCAAACCCTTTAAATATAAAGATTCCATCAAAAATAAAAATGTAAAAAACACGTGGTTACACTTTCACTATGCGAACATGTGTGATGTGTGCCACGTGCCTCCACCCATAAGACAGTTTGTCTGGCTATCATCTGCCCACCACTGCAGCGGGGCTGCGCACTTTCCCGATGGGTCGAGTGTGCACCCGGTCGCCGGAGTGACCAGGTGTAGATCAAGTGCAAGGGCACAATGGTGCAGTGCAGCTGGTGGTTGCCATGGGAACCAAAGATGCCATGGAAAGAGACGGTAAAGACCAATTAAGCTGAACTGGTGAGTTAAGGCCTAACTAAAGACTTCATTCCGCTGTTCCTATTTAAATGTTTATGGTTTGTTTCGGGTGTATTGTTTTATTTGTTATGCTTGCAAGGTAACATGTCATTATTTATTTCATCCCCTTGCAGTGTGTTTTGTCCATCTCAGTTCATCAATGTTTATGTAGCAGGGTTATTTGTGTTGTTTATAATATTTGTATTTACTTGTTCACATATCGCAAGGGTCATTAATGCAAGTGATGTCATAAAGTAGTCCTGTTTCGGCACGAGAGCAAGCCGTGGTGAGCCCCCGGGTCGAGCAAGAAGTCAGTCGGCGCGAAGCAACCAATGGAGGTGGAGCGTGTGCCGTGAGCTCCGGCATTTTCCTGTGCATTCTGGGTAGCCATCAGCTTCTTGCAATAGGCTTTAACTCAACTATAAAAGTTTTCTTTCACCTAGCCGCCCGGTAAGCCACCTCCACTCCCTGGTGGAATAGCATCGTCCAGGGAGCTTCAATTTTCATGTAAACCTTAATTGTCGCAAGGTGTTTTTACAGTGTTACTGCATGGCTGGTTATAGTAGCCGAGAGTGTTTAGTGTCATGGAAGGGATGTAATTTTAACATAATAAATACGTATGTGAACTAACACTATGTCATTTATTTACGATCACATCTTCCATAATACCCACTCATCCAAATTACGTAAGTTATTCAATGGCGAGGAGATTGATCCCGGGCGGACAGCCCGCAACCCCGAGGTTAAGAGATGTAGCATCAACATTGACGTCGCCTGACTGCATCTGGCGCCTATTGGGTATAATTATTTCAAGACCTCACTATCACCGTCCTGAAAACCTCATCTTACTCATTCCTAGCTTCCCACAGGCGTCATGTGACACACATAATATAACACTATAAAATTATTATACATGTTTAAAGAAACCATGGAATATACAAAAATAAAATATGCAAAACAAACTGTTCTCTATTTCACATTTGATATGTGCAGGGTACACATAATGTAGCGCTGTCCTCACATGGTGGACGGTGGTACTAGGTATTGATGCGGTGATGCAACGAACGGGCTGAGGACTGGTGTAACTTCACCTCCCTATGCTGCACTCACTTGCATTCACATACATTCTCTGCGCATTACACTCTTACATATTGCGCACTACTCGGCGGTAGAGTACTCGTGTCTGCTGCGATAAAACTAAAGTGTACGGCCGAGCAAACTCTCTAAAGGTGAGGGATGCGAGCACACGCCAAGTCCTTTGTATTTTCGAAAAGCACATCGCGTAGCATGATAGTAGCACAATCAATTTGTCTTATGAAATAATTAGTTATCTGGTTGTTCTTAATGTATTTAGAAAAACGTTACAGTCAAAGTTACCATCAAAATTACATTAATTCATGAAGCATTTATGCTCCTTGTTTCACACCCAGTAATGTATTTACTTAATATTTGTTTCAAGTCGATTTTAATGACTCTAATTAACTAAGTACTCATTTTCGGAACAATTTTTCACGTTTACTTACATTGATGATAAGTCTTTACTCATTTCGTATTCTTTGTCGGGGACAAATACATACTCTATGACAAATACCACGTGACGTGTGACCAACGAAGGGGGTTTTGTCGTTCATTGGTGACGTGGATCATGTCGTTTATCAATTGTTATTGTTTGTTACGCGAAGTATTTAATTACTGCTGATAATTTGATTATTTTGTCATTTTCATAACGTATGAATAACTTTGGTTGTATAGTCGTTGGTGATAATGTTTTCACTATCAGAATTTAAAAAAAATTTGTTTACCAACACATTACAACTACGTCAGGTACGTAATATTTCTTTATTTATAAAATTAGCGTACTTATTCCTAGTCACAATGATGAGCATTAAGTATTTATCTATTCAGTGTTGGTGTATGCAGAAAATGTTGAAAAACATGCACGATACATAAATACACAGTACAGGTGTCAAGTCGAGAGTAATTTCACTCCACTTATATTTATTTTTCTATTTATTTATTCCGATCACTCCATCGATCCGCTCTTGGGCTGAAGCTCTGGGATGTAGAGCTGGACATATGAGCACAATAATACATAACAATAATAATGAATATAGCAACATACTACTGAGGGAAGTTAGCTTCTAATCCCAGCTTCAAATGGTGCACCACGTGCATCTGGTAACATCCAATCTCGCAAAATAGTAACTTATGATAGGAGCTCATAATGGAACAAAATATGTACATATTAATAATACAAACAATTGAGTATTCAGTCAAAGAACGACATGTATACATAAAGTAAGTAAATAACCACATCACAGTAAGAAGGAAACACGCATGAAGGAATTTTTTTCAACTTTTTATCTAACTGCCAATGAACTGACTCAAAACAATATGGAAATTCTGGGTGACAAGTTTTATGCCTTCTAAAATCGAAACCTTCCAATGATAATGAAGAATTCACATTGCAAACTTATCGCAACTGACTTATGTACTACGACATGTATCGGATTCATGAATTCTGTGCCCCAATTTCCATCTAAGTTCCAATAAACTTACGACTTAGAACAGCATGGCGATACAAGGAAACAATTTTAGGGCCTTCTAGTTGTGAAATCTTACTTTGAAGCAGAAAAAATTCACACTAATTTCAGTTTCTCAATGTACTACAAAATGTATTAGAATAATGGCGACTGTGCTTCATTTTTTTTGGTGTAAAAACCTATAAACTTGCGACTCACAATGATTCGGCAATTCTAAAAGGCAAGTTTAGGTCCTTCTAGTTTTGAAACCTCCCAATGAAACAGCAAAACTTGTACGGCACTTGAATTACAGTTTCACAGTGTAATATAAAATGATTTAACTTAGATTGATGAGTACTGTTCTCCAATTTTTGTTTAAGAGCCGATAAACTTGTGACTCAGAATGACTTGGCAATTTTGAGAAACAAGTTTGTAGCACAGTCACCATGAATCTGATACATTTTGGAATACACTGAAAAACTCTAATTTCAATGCCAAGCGAGTTTTCTGCTTCATTGGAAGATTTACAAACTAGAAGGGCCTAAAGTTGTCTTTCAGAATCGCTAAGTCGTTCTGAGTCGCAAGTTAACAGCTCATAGACAAATACTAAAGTACAGTAGCCATGAATCTGATACATCGTAAACTACCCTGGGTAGCTGTTATTATAATGCAGCCCAAACTGTTATGCTTCACTGGACAGTTTTCATTTTATATGGTCGAAAATTTGTCTCCTAGAATCACCAAGTGGTAATTTTCTAGAATAGGGGCTTTTTTGAAAATCAGGAAAATAATACCTGGATATGTTAAATTTGATTTTTACTAATCACACTTAATAGGAATTTTAGTGGGGGCTTCACATAGTTTGCTGTAAAAAAAATTAAATGTGATAGTGCTGATGCCCATGAAGATTGTAGTGTTTATGTAGTAAAACACGTATGATTTACGCCGAGTATATTTATATAGGGTCGCTAAATTGTATTACATTTAAGAACACCACTCAAAATGAATCTTTAATGTATAAATTTTCATTTACAGGGCATATTTATGCAGAGATGCTTACATTAGGCAAGTAACAAACAGCAGTCAGTATCGGAACATTATGTAACTCTGGTGAATTACCCAAGGCTTACCTTTATATTTACGAGAGGATTGTACTACGTAATGTATTACTAGTAGAATTAATATACATAGCTATAGTAGATTATGCATAAAGGCATTCAGAGATGGTGTTTATAAACAACAGATGTGCATTGCCATAGTACGTTAACAATGCATTCGGTGACCAATGATGCACAGACAAGGGAAACAAATACGCATCATAATTGGTTTACGTCACAGTTGTATTGTGGGAACTTTCCACACTTAAGTTTTACTACTGGCATCCCATCACTGGCCTCGGGATCCGGTTGTATGGGCTATCTGTGACTTGTTTCTCCAGTTGGTTCAACTCACGCCCTCTCATCCATTCAAGCCATTAACACCTCACTCGCAGCCGTCCCCCAATCTCCAGTCATCATCCACACGTCTGTTCACTCACGCACACTCGGCCAGGCGGCCTCCGTCAAAGACTGCCGGCCGCTGGGTTGCGGCAGTATATATAGTGTCTTAGGCCGCCAGCTAGAATCTTCCCCAACTCGCCGTGATGCGTCCCGGAGGGCTGAGGCGCCAGCCAGTCTCACCACAACATTCGTGCGTCGTCGCTAAATGTATCAGAAACTCTAGCAGGCGAGAGGAGGTCTGTGACACCAGCAAGTCTCACTGCTGTCAGCATTCACGTGATTCCCGGAACGGGGCAGACAGCACCACTACATACTCAACTCAATCATCCTCGTCGGCTCTGAAGACCTCTCTGTTAAGAACTGCCCAGATTGCTTCACTCACTCACTCTAGCATTGTACTAAATATTTATAATACCCTACCCCAAAGAGTATAAAAACTTATGTAATACAAACAAAAATTCATTTTTAAATGAAAGAAATAAAATGTTAGCCACTCATAATTTCTTTTTCTACACTAGGATATCTGAAATATTGTAATTCCCCTTAATCTCTCTGGTAATATGTATAAAACACCGGGCATAACTGCATGAATGTAGGCCTAATTATTAATAGTAAACTATTTATAGTGTGTTGCCTAGGTAGAAATGTAACAATTTGAAAGTTTAATAATCATAAGGCTTGCATTGAAATAGGTACCATTACTGAAGTTTATGCCTCCTGTTACAGTAACATTGTGTAAAAACAAAGGTAGAGAACTGGCAAGGAAGGAGGAAAAATAAAACACATTGGCCTGATTTCCATATTTTGCCTTCTTAATTATATGTTTATCTCATTTAAATGTAATATGATGTTATATTTTAGCAATATGTAAGCAGCATGTAATAATTGATGTATTTTGATGTAAGTACTGTAATCCATATCTCAGCCATCCTCGTGACACTGTAACGAGATCACCAGAGTGTAAATAAAATAAATAAATAGAAATATAATAGAGATACCAGTCTTTTAAGATTGTTTAATATTTGTTTGTAGGATGCTTGGTAAATATTTGTTATGTATATTTTGAAGCATCTATCTGATGTTTAGCTAGATTTGTTTATTCAGGAATTGCCTGAAACTAAATTTATTATTTTTATTTTTGTACGTTTCACACCTGATGACAGTTTGGGTATTTAATATTCCTACATTTTGGCCGGATATATTTATCTTTGAAGTGTTAAAGATTTTTATTTTCTCCTTGCATAGTATGTGTAATGCCTGGTTCACATGTACGCCGATCATGACAGACAGACAAAGTGGAAAACTAGAACAGCCAATCAGAAGCCGTCCTCGGTTTCCGTGCAGAAACCAAAGATGGCTTCTGATTGGCTGTTCTAGTTTTTCGCTCTGTCTGTTTGGTGTACATGTGAACCAGGCATAATTAATGTACTGCAGATTATCCCAATGAGAAAGGGCAGTGATAAGACAGTTTAACTTAAGATTAATGTCTCCGGAAGTGAGATATATCTTGGAATTTTATCCAGTGTTTGATAGCGTTCATTTGTGATCCCCGGACACTCTCAAACTAGATGCCATGTATGCATGTAGAGCTGTCCTCCGTAACTGTTACTTTTCGGATACTTAATTAAATTGGAAATTATTCCCCAACTTATTGTTAGAGGTGTTGGGAATGCCTCAAATTGTAAATGTGCTCGGGTGTGAATAAGAAGAGAACCAAAATGGCAGTTTTAGCATATTTGGAGTGCTTAAACTATTGAGTGTGCTCCTTCATCCAAGTCTGTCACAGATGAGTATGAACAGTCAGCGATGAATATTTTGTCCGAAGCAGAGCTATTGAACTGTTTTACATGTTGCAAAAAATTAATTTATTGGAAGAACAGATATTTAAATCATATTTTTATAACTTTTGAAATTTAAAATTTTTTAAGAAGTAAAAGTGTTTAAATTCCAAGGATGTTCCAGTAACCAGCAGATATGAGTTTTTGTACAACCAGCTATGCTAAATTATTTTGCAATGAACTGGAATCTAACTAAACTTGTGTACCGAAAGAAAGTTACTCACTTCATGTAATTTACAAATTTAGTAGACTCGTTTAAAGTGATGTTATTTAGTTTAATCGTGGTTTGAAACTAACTTATCTTTCACTGACGACAGCGTTTAAAATAATTTTTCCTATTTTCTCAGGTGAAAATTACTTTGATTTATTTCCTAATTTTCCATGAGCTTAATTTCCTATCTCATTTCTATTTCAATAAATCACACTATTATTTTAAATAGTGTTTCTGAGTATTTCATGTAGATTTAACGTAGTTAATTGAGCTTTGTCTACGTAGTGACATTTCTCGTACAAATTGTATAAAATTGTTTTGTCAGTGTCTTTCCTGAATGATTGTAAAGTGTTATATGTTTTCTGAAGTACCTATTACGCTAATAATTTCTGTCTATTTCGAATTTCGTGTTGGAATGCTACACATTAAACACAACACTTACTTTGGTTGAGTGACAAATAATCTCCACTCAGAAATAATTTTATTCTGGTACAGACTCATTACAAGAAAATTTTAATGGTTTTGCTTTGTTGGCATTGCCAAAGAAGAACAAATATATGTGCAGGGATGCCCCTAGGATTTTTGTTTGGTGCAAGAAAAAAAAAAGGGGGGGGGGGCAAGGCCTAAGAGATATTACTGCAGAAAATGTCTTTATAAACAAGTGAATACTTGATAAAGCTGTTAAATATTTACAACAGGTGTGTTCAGAAACACACAAATATAGTTTGCAAACTGTAACCACTGCACACAAAAAAAATTGTAAGTTCAGTAAACTTTTATTTTTCATTTTATTATAAATAGGTTTAAAAAATTATTGTACAATGTAAAAAATAATAAAAGAAAAAAAAAAAGGAAAGTAGGTATTAATATTGAAAACCTATTTCCAGTTTTCATGACCCACATTATTGTATCGTTGGCCGAGCTAATTGTACATCACAATTGTGTTATAAAAGTGTCGGAGGAAGTAAGCGATGACCATGAAAAGTAGTGCTGTAGTGTTTCTGTGCTAGAGTAGTCGCCGACAATTGTAGTAGCAGTTGTAAAAATACCCCCTCTCCACGTCTACTGCAGGCCTTAAATAATCAGCAGACAAGACAATACTGCGTAAATGTGGAAGGGAGGAAGTACAATGAGTGGAGAGGGAACAGAATGTTGAGAAGAGCTTGCTGTAGTTCACTTATTACTTACGCTGTCCGGCGCCGACGTAAGTGATGCTGCACTTTACACAAATTTTCAAATACAGTTATATAAATAAGATAGAAAATGTATGGTTTTTATTAACTGGTTTCCAATTATAGTTGGCAATACCATAGGCTTTTCATGATTAATTGAGCTTTTTTGAAAACTACCTTTGAAAAATGTCCCTGCACTGCGTTCATATATTTGAACAGACTGACAAGTATGTGGCCAGTACAGTTGGTAACAATGGAGGGAAAGTAGTTCCATGTCATAACGTAGAATTAGAGTGCTGGGTAAGTATTTGTGAATACTAAAATTATATCCTTGGCCTTCTCTTTTTTTCTCTACTACGCATGGTGAAATAACACATAGTGTGCATGCAAGTAGATATCTTAAGAATGGCTTTCAAAAGTGGTGAGTGTATTGTGAAGAAATTACATTTAAATAAAGTAAATTTCTTAAGTTTTTCAATTGAGCTCACCCAGCAAAACTTGCCTAGGTTTTTTGGCCTGGGACCATATAGGCAAACCCTACAGTCTACATTTGGATATGGTTTTTGTATTCTGGTTTTCCAGGAAAGAGAAGGGGGGGGGGGGGGGGGTGGTTGAAGGGTTGAAGTATGGGAGCATGCTTGGGGTGAATGGTTGAAGTGTGTGATGAGCAGGAAGCGATGTGGTGAACAGATGAAGTGTGCAAGCAAGGAGGGGTGATGAAGGGTTTAATTGTGCGAGTTAGCAGGGCTTGTGAAGGGTTTAAGAGTTTGAGCAAGCAAGGTGATAAAGGGTTGAAGTGTGAGCAAGCAGGGTGGTGAAGGGTTGAAGTATGTGAGCAAGCAGGTTTTGGTGAGGGGTGTAATTGTGTGGGAAGCAGAGGTGGTGGGAGGTTTAAGTACGTGAGCAAGGAGGCATGGTGAAAGGTCTATGTGTGTGAGCTAGGAGAGGTGTTGGAAGTATGTGAGCAAGGAGGGCTGGTGAAAGGTCTATGTGTGTGAGCTAGGAGAGGTGTTGGAAGTATGTGAGCAAGTAAGTTGTTGAAATGCTGAAATGTGTGAGCAAGCATGTGTGGTGATGGTTTGAAGTGTGTGTGTGTTAGTAAGCTTTGTGCTGAAGTGTTGAAATGTGTGTGCAGGTGGAGGCCGCGCTGACAGTGGACCCAAGCAACGCTGAGCTGCTGCAGCTAAAATGCGACCTTGAGAAGGTGATAACCCTCACACAAGAGGTAGTGGGTGAGAAAACTGATTGTGACAAGCAAGGTGAGTGCTCCCAACCATTACACCAGGGTGGCGTAACATTTTCATGCTAAGGCCAAATCCATATCTCAAGTTCGTACTGCCAACCACACTATTAATTTTCATTTGTGAGTCAAAGTAATGTGTAACTATACATTTCCAAAAATATTATAACTGACTTGCAGTGTTATTATCACATCTGAAAAATTTTACAGGATGCTAGCACCACAAGTGCACTACAGGCACAATAAAACTGAATTTACTTGGACTTACCTATGCAAAGCAGTTATCACAAGTACCAATAAATAAATAATTTAGAGCTTGTATTTTAACTCTTAGAAGTTTCACACTCTGCAAAATGTTAGTGATGACTACAAATTTACATTTCGCAGACCACTGTGGGCCACTTCATTTATGTTTGCTGGCCATTTCCAAAGTTGTTTTGGAAAGTTGCTGCAGGCCATTCAAGCCAATCTTGCATGTGGTGAATGGTTTGTGGACAGCAGTTTCCCCGTGGCTGTTCTATACTCTACCCAGTCTGAGGTGGCAGCTTATATCACTCATCTGTCCACGCTCTTGGCACGTATCAGCTGTGTTGCCATTCACCAACAAATGCCTCGCAAGTAGAGGTATATGAATTCCAAAAATTCTTTCTGTGGCAGGCTACATTTCAACTACCTGTTTGATGCCGTCGGGTGAGACACGAGACGAACGATGACACAAATACTTACTGGTAATTTGGGTGCCAGCGGTGCTTCCCAATCACAGAACTATTGAGACTCAGGGTTCTCAGGAATGCTGTGGGTTCTGTGTGTCCATCTCACCCATGCGTACTTACAAACACGTTGGCAATACTAAACTTTTACTAAACATCACTGGAAATAAACATTTAATAAAACATATGTGGCTAGGACACTGTCACTACTAAATAAAAGATATAAGTTCACTGTAGGCTTGTTTTTATTGTTACTATGCATACACATCAACGTGCTAGTGAAATTATGATTATCTCGGTCATGACTAAACAATTCCACTTGGGTGCTCCCCAGCCCGCAATTACCTGAGCGCACGCCTAGATGGATGGTCTCACTGCTGTGTGTGATAGCACAGCCTTCACAAGGGAAGAGGGCCGACAGCCGCTAGGGTGGACTGACGTATTTTCCCTGAAGACAGGACACTGTGAATTACAAATGAAACCCTTGATACATATTAACATGTGTGATTACTCTGCATCACTAATGCAAACTCGTTGCGGCTCGCCCTCCAGCACGTGGGTAGTATGGTGACGGTTTATACACAGCCGGCTAGGACGGGAATAATTACACCATACGCTAATTACAAAATTACGTAAACCCTTCAATGATACAGGAAACAAGATGGGACACGAGATGAATATTCACAATAAACACACACATGTGTGAAAACAAGCTTAGATCGCGCGGATGCCACTGGATGAATTTCATAGTGGACCATGTGGTGCAGGTGAAATTGCAATATTTCTTCATGGAAACGGCAAACTAAATTCAGACAAAAGATTATTCTTGCTGAGAATTATTCTCTTTACAATTGCAGTGGTTACAGGCATGTGACATGCCTGAAGGTGGTGAAATCAAACATTACTGTGACAGTGGTCAAGTACAAAAAGCATTAATTTACGTGAAAAATACATTGAACCCTGAATAAAATTGACATAAAACCCTGAAATAAATATTGCACATATGATGTTACATAAATAAGCACTCAAAACGCAATGATGGTGTATACAATGACTTGGCGGTGAGCCACGTGGTTATACGTGATGTTGCCGTAAAATATTCAAACACGAAAATTACTCTCAAATACATACATAAAAACAAAACCCTTAAAATTGCACTTAGCAATAATGTAGAAGTTACAATGAAATGCCATAAACATAGGCAGATGGGGCCCAATTCAAATTTCACAGGTCGCATGACCTCTCTGACATCTTTCTCCTCCTTCTCCTCGATTATGTTAAAAGTGCCACAAGGGCGCAAGAAATTAATAAAGCGGAACCATAATGCTGGGGAAAATGTCTGGCAAAAACGTACATAAGCAGAGGTTAACCGGTAAACTAAATTAACTATGGAAACCTAAATCAGTGAACAAAAGTTGTAGTGCATATGTAATAGTGTCTTACCTCGCCAGCTCTCCTCAACAGACTGTCCAGAGGCAAGCGTCACACGGACCTACCATGGCCGCCTACGGGGTTCACATAAGCGGAAGTGCTATGCACGCCGAGTAAAATATTTTATTATTGAAAATAAAATGGCACAAATTAAATTAAATATTGTTTTACATTTCTATAATTTTCTCATGAAGTTCATATTATTTTAGTCTCTATGACGACGTTCATGCCAGAATATTAAGTGTTCTTAATCTCGGTGCCGCGGGCACCTTGTATTTTATAACCAAACAATTTAAAAAATGGTAACAAACACTTGAACACATTTTAAGACATATTAAACCCTGCAAATACAATATAACACTGAAAAATAGCATTTATATGAATGTTCAAAATTATTGGCCTCTTTGTGCACGTGCGGGACATGTCGCATGGGGGGTGAGCGCCATCATGGGCTCTAGTGCTGCTGGCTGTTAGCCGCCATCAAACGACTCCTCCCTCGAAGGCCAATTAAAATAAATAGCTGGCCCAGCAAGAACGTAAGATCTGGGTTTGACACCCACCATGTGAAAGAGTTTCCCACTGAAAAAAAAAAACCCCTTGTATTTTATTATTGTTTTTACGAAGGGGGTGTTAGACTGGAGAGACTAGGATAAATTAATGTAATGGAATTGGTAATGGTGTGATGTGTGAGGGGTTTTTGCATATACAAACCAAATAACCTGTTGTGTACAAAGTGTGAAGTGACACAAGGTTCCCTCTGACGTGTTCCTGACGTCCACGTAACCTTTGTGCCTGTTTGTTCCATCGCAGACGCATTAACCAAACAGCAACACTCGACCAATCATCATTAGGTCACGGTCTCAATCAGTGCAGGTCGAGAAGAACTGCGTTTACCCTTTTCTTGCCGCCCTGGAACTCATGGCCGCTGGTCATAATATTTAACATTCATCACAAGAGGTAACACTCGTGATGAATGGATATGTGGCCTAAACGAGTCTGTCCCATGAAGTCACGACTGTTAGACGCAACAGCCATTGGAGGGAACACTGGGATAAGTTCTCACAGCTTTCTGATGTGCGCAATGTTGACGGGACCCGTGGCCGAATCTGGAGTGTGACGTGGCTCCAAGTAGTCTCATAAGTAGGGGAATCACATTCCACAGGAAGTGTAAAGTGGCGAGCGGCTCCCTAGCCGCATTAATTATTAGGAGCATTTTTAGTGGTGAATGCACCATAATTAACTAAGGAAACCGTCCACTCCAGCATAGAGATTAGATAACACATCATAGACGACATGTTTCAAATTTCTGAGCATTGACCGAACAATAATCCATTTCGATTTAATGGATCTGCCCCAGTGATGAAATTTGTGCGTCGTCACATCTATATACATTCCTGTAACTATAACCATTATGAACACACGCAGATTTTAATATGGTAATTATAAGAGTGTACATGTAATCATCTATCGAGAATCATCTACCTGAGGCATAATTTCATTTACTATCACCCTTCAAGTGTGGTGACATACTTGTGATGTTACATTCTTTGCCATATCTGGAGTTCCAACGTTCACGGGTATGTCACCATTGTGTTTTAGTTTAGTAATCATAATTATGTACAATGTCAGTTTCTTTTATCATGTTAATTATTAAGTTCCGTTTTTCCATGTTTTTATTGTCACGTCAGATTCGCCAGATGTGCGGCGAGACCGAGACCATGTCGTTAGTCAGACTTCAGCACTACAAAAAACTGGCAGGGCAGATGGTAAGCTCTGCTTATTCCCCCGGCAATTGAATCTAGACTGCATTTTCCTTCATTGCAATAGTTCACGTAACTCAGGAACATTGAAGGAGAGGAGTATCCCTGCATCCTGAAATAGCATACCAGGACTTCATGCATGAGATGTTCTTTTACATAACTATCTTAATGTGTACGCGTACGCCTTACTTTCCACAGTAGTGACCACCGGCAGGTCCAGAATGCCAGGTCCGCTTAACCAAGGGTACACATTTTCAAGTGCAGCAACATTTAATTGTACCTTTGCGGTAATAAAACAGTCATACCATAATTAGACATTTTTATTGTATTAACTATCCTGAGTTCATAGGGTCCTGCGCCCTCATAGCAGCATCAACTTTAAAGTGTTTTTCAGTGTATGTTTTGTATTTACGGGTCCTGCCTCCCTCAAGCAGGGTAAATTCAGTGATAATATAGGCGTGCGAAGTGGCAGAGAGCTTCACCTTTGAAGGAAATATTTTACATTCAACATAATTTAACTGACAATTAAATTAGCTCTCCTTAATATTGACCGTGTATCCAGAGTTGCCATCGGCCGTACGACCCCATTCAACATCGTTCTCTCTACCAAACGTCTTGCAGGGCACATCACCAGTTCCTGTTCTCCATCTGCTCCCAGGCGGGACATGAACACATCCGTGCACCACTGGAGGCGCAACGCATCACCTCTTACACATCAATAAAATTTCTCCTCTCGCCAATCAATCCCAACATACGAAACAATTCACTGGACGTGTGGAGAACATATCTGGTTAAATAATATAGAAAACGTCTGAGCAGAACCTAATGTATTGTAGGGTACTAGTCTCTATCATTTGCAAGGATAGGGTTAAAAAAATCTCATTCATCAGTTTTAATATTTAATATTTTAAACTTGCCTGCCAAGTACATATATCATAATTAAATACCCATTTAACAAACATAAACACTGTTCATTTCCTCAAGATAAACATGAATTATTTTAGTTTTCCTCAATATTAGCATCAGCCAGTGAGTTTGAAATGCATTTCTACCTCAGGGTACTCTAATGGGCAGAAAGTCTTCTGTAGTTCAAACATTAAATTTAAATAAATAATTTTCATGCATTACTGTTCGAACAGATTTGAAATGTGTCATTGTAAGATTGGATGCTCAAAAGTCTTTAAAAGTGTTCCTGATCTTGTACTTATAGTTTTCTGGGTATGCCTTTCCGTGGCCATATTATGTTCTTAATATTAATATCCAGCAAGTATTGGGCCTCTCCTTCACATGCCCACTCTGGTCTTTAATACTTTATTAAAACAAGTTACATGACAATATTATCATTTGAGCAGCATCTAAAACTGGTCCAGATGAAACCTAGTCCGAGAAAAAGGAAGTTAGGCAGACTAGTAACCTGCTTCCCAGATTTTGGTACAAATTAACGCATCCAATCACAGCCAGTATACGCCCTCGAGCTGTCTGAGATGTGGATAACGTGAATACGGCAATGACGTTTACGTATCTGGTTGCTGGTGGTGTAAACAGTGTTTTTTTTTTACATAGCGCCCATCCCTGATGCCGCACATGCATTTATCTCTGGCACTTGTGACCCTAAGAAATATACTTCTAAATAACTAAAAGATATATTCAAACAGTTTTTCTTATAAAATAAACAGTTTTTATACATATTGTGTCCATTTTTCACTTATTTGTTTCAAAACAGATAATTTTTACTTTTACTGCGGTCAGCGGGCATTTTCGGGGATCTTCCATTTCCCCTGCCCCTTCATTCCAGCGCTGCTCCATACTCACCTCACTTCACCCTTATCTGCTCTTGAGGCCTCATTGTTAAGAGCCGCCCAAATTTCTTCATTCGCACATTAGTGTCCCGGGTGATTGCAGCAGATGTCTCTATAAACATAACATCTGTCAAACAATGACATTGAAAATCGTGGTAAAACATAGAAAAAAAAAAATAAACAATCATTTTCATACTAACACTCATAAATAATCACATTATACTTCAAAACATGGGAAACAACACTTCAAAACATGGGAAAAAAAACTTCAAAACATGTTAAAAAATACTTCAAAACACGTAAAGCATAAAATAGGCAACATTCATAATCCTTTCACTGTGCTTGATATATATCATTAAGGGTCACTACTAATAATTTAACACCTTAACTGCCAGGGCGGACACCAGTATCTGCTCTGAAATGTAGAACACAACCTGTCTTTGACACCATGTGGCCGCTCAAGTATCAATTCTAGCTGTTAAGCGTGTCCGCTCTGGCCTCAGGAGAATCAAAACTATTATTGGTTTTACAATGTCACAACTGTTGACTAATTTACTACATTGTGTCTGCTGTGTCCATAATTGGGTCGGGAGTAAACAATAATAAAGAAATTAATTATGTTGTGAAGGCGGCTAACAGCCAGCGGCGCTAGAGCCCATGACTGCGCTCACGTGTCATGTGTTCCGCACGTGCGCAAAGAGGCCGATAATTTTGAAATTTCGTATAAATGTTAATTTCAGGGTAAAATATGTTATATTTTCTTTACAGTGTTTAATATATCATTAAATGTTTTAGTGTTTGTACTAATTTTAATTGTTTGGTTATGAATATTCAAAGTGCCCGCGGCACCGAGATTAAGAACACTTAATATTCCGGCATGAACACCATCACAAAAAGACAGTATAATAATAGTGAAATTCATAAGAAAATTATAGAAATGTAAAACAATATTTAATTTAATTTGTGCCATTTTATTTTCAATATAAAATATTTCACTCGGCGTGCATAGCACTTCCGCTTATGTAAACCCCGTAGGTGGCCATAGTAGGTCCGTGCGATGCTTGTATCTGGACAGTCTGTCGAGGAGAGCTGGCGAGGTAAGACACTGTCACGTACGCACTACAACTTTTGCTTACTGATTTAGGTTTCCATAGTCAATGTAGTTTACGGTTAATCTTTGCTTGCGTACGTTTTCACCAGACATTTTCCCCAGCATTATGCTTCCGTTTTACTAATTCTTACGCCCTTGTGGCATTTTTAACTTAATCGAGGAGAAAGATGTCAGAGTGGTCACGCGACCCGCGCATCTACCTATGTTTATGGCATTTCAGTGTAACTTCTGCATAATTGCTACACGCAATATTAAGAGCTTTGTTTTTATGTATGTATTTGAGGGTAATTTTCATGTTTGAATATTTTACGGCAACATCACGTATAACCACGTGGCCGACTGAAGCCAAGTCTTTGTATACGCTATCATTACGTTTTAAGAACTTGTTTGTATAACATTGTATGTGCAATCATTTATTTCAGGGTTCTATGTCTATTTCATTCAGGGTTCAATGTATTTTTTCATGTAAATTGATGCTTTTTGTACTTGATCACGCTGTCACAGTAATGTTTGATCTCACTGCCATCAGGCATGTTACAAGCCTGTCACAATGCTAATCGTAAAGAGAACCTCTTGCTCAACACGAATAATACTTTATCTGAATTTAGTTTGCAATTTCCACGCAGAAATATTGCACTTTCACCTGCACCACGTGGTCCGCTACGAACTTCATCCAGTGGCATCCGCGCCATCTAAACTTGTTTTCACACATGTGTGTGTTTATTGTGAATATTTATCTCGTGTCCCATTTTGTTTCATGTATCATTTGAGGGTTTATGTAATTTTGTAATTAGTGTGTACGGTGCAATTATTCCCGTCCTAGCCGGCTCTGTGTATAGGCTGTCACCACACTACCCACGTGCTGGAGGGCGAGCCCCCACGAGTTTGCGTTAGTGATGCCGAGTAATCACACATGTTAATGTGTGTTAAGGGTTTTCATTTGTAATTCATCATGTCCTGTCTTCAGGGAAAAACCGTCAGTCCACCCTAGCGGCTGTCTGCCCTGTTCCCTTGTGAAGGCTGTGCTTTTATGCACCTCGGTGAGATCATCCATCTAGGCATGCCTGTGTGTTTGTAAGTACACACAGGTGAGACGGACACTCAGAACCCACAGCATCCCTGAGAGTCTCAATAGTGTGGTGATTGGGAAGCACCACTTGCGCCCAAATTACCTGTAAGTATTTGTGTCATCGTTCGTCTCGTGTCTCACCCGATGGTGTCAACATTGCGAAGTTCTGCAATAGTGAATGTGAAAAACCAAGAGTTCTCAGCTTTGCGAATACAAGAAGTACGTGTCAAGCTTTAACCAGGGGAGATCTGGAACTAACGTAGGCGGGAAAAAGGCATTCTTGGTTACAGACTCTCTGGACATTCAGCTGGAATATACGTGGTATTTGGATTTGTGTGCATCGACACATATCACATATGATGAGAAAAAGTTACATAATAATAAAACGTGTAACATTGCAGTGACTGGGGAAAACGGGAGTGAACTTGTGGCAAAGGCCTCAGGCAGTGTGAACCTAACCTTTCACGTGGAAAACGAAATGATTGAGGCATAAGCTGGTGACATGCTGCATATACCAAGCTCAACGGTGAATCTACTGTGTAAGAAAGATTGCCAGCAAGGGCAATAAGGTATGTAATAGCAAAGGTGGTTTTGTGTATGACCCAGATGGAAATTTGATGGCAAGAGCAGACCTTAAAAATGGTGCGTATCACCTTTCCACAGTAGACACAGACACACAATTTTGTCACTATTCTGCCAATCAACAAGCTTTTTTGTGGCATTGCAGACTAGGGTACTTAAACTGTGAAGGCATGTTACAGCTAGCAAAGGTGTCTGAGGGAATGTATGGTGAAACTATAACCAAAGAGCCATGTAAATTTTGTATAGTGGGTAAGCATTCATGTTTCCCTTTTACAAGAAGTAGAAAATTTTAACAAGGTATTTGAGATCTGGTGCATACAGACCTTTGTGGACCTGTGAAAGTACCATCCATAGCAGGAAGTTGGTACTTTTTTAATTTTCGTGGATGACCACTCAAGGTACATGTTTGTTTATTTTTTATGGGAAAAATCTGAGGCCATAAACATATTCAAAGAGTTCAAGTGCATGGTTGAAAAGCAATCAGGACAGGCCATAAAGGTACTCCGTTCGGACAAAGGAAGTGAGTATTTAAATGCAGATATGACCAGATATCTCTCTTCACAAGGAATTGTGCACCAAACAACAGTTCGACAGCCTGCAACAAAATGGGGTTGCAGAGATGACAAACAGGACGCTAGTCGAGAAGGCACGCACGATGCTCGTTGATGCTCACCTACCAAAACAATATTGAACAGGGGCAACTCTCACAGCAACATACTTGACAAATCGGTCTCCATCAAGCATCCGTGGGCATCAAACCCCTTATAAGGCCTGGTACAAAAGGGAACCTGACCTATCACACTTGAGGGTTTTTGGCTGTAAGGTCATGCCACATGTTCCCAAGCCACACAGAAAAAAATGGGACCCGAAGTCCGAGAAACTAATCTTCGTGGGATACTGTGAGAACAAAAAGGGCTACAGACTCATAAATGAGCAGACAGGAAAAATAACCATACATCGAGATGTCATGTTCATGGAACAAGGAGAGAAATGCACTCCACATGAAGAAAGTTTGCAGTCTGTTGGCACCGTGTTTATACAAGAGGATGCAGAAACCCCTTGTGAATACGAACAAGACAGTCACCAGGAAGAGGATGCAGAATCCTTTCATGGTTTCGAACGAGAAGAGCAACAGGAAGCGCAAACTCAAAGAGTTCAGCAAGAGGCATGACAACATGGGGGTGCAAACCCAAGATCAGCAAGAGGCACGAAGATCCACAAGACCACCTAAACCAAAGGAATGGCCAGCTCATGTAATGTGCTACGCTGAGGGCTCCAGTCCACCAGATGGATATATTGATGTAAATGACGCACTGCAAAATGAACGCTCTGACAAATGAAAGAGTGCCATGAGAAAAGAGTTTTTGTCGCTCGTGAAAAATGATACGTCCAAAGAAGTTGACATATCTAAGGGCACAATACCTTTAGAAACAAAATGGGTGCTAAGGATCAAACATGGCATGGATAATGAGTTTGAAGTTTCAAGGCCAGACTTGTTGTGAAGGCCTGCAGCCAGGTTCAAGGGTTGGATTGCGAAGAGACATATTCACCTGTCGTTAAATATTCGTCAATTAGATACCTCTTGTTGCTGGCAGTGAGGGAAGGCCTTAATGTAGACCATATGGACGTGATGACTGCTTGCTTGTATGGGGACTAATAAGAAGAAATATATACTAACCCCCCCCCCCCCCCCCCCCCCCCAAGAGTTTGCAAATCCTGGAAAGGTGTGGAAATTAAAAAAGGCAGTATACAGACTGAAACAGGCTGGCCAAAATTGGAACAGGAAAATTGACTAGGTGTTATGCGCAAATGGTTTCACACGTTCTAACGCAGACCTATGCATATATTACCTTCGCTACGGTACTAAGTTTACAGTGATAGCTGTATATGTTGATGATCTGTTGTTTTTCTCCAGCTACAAAAGTGCCATGCAAAACACAAAGAAATTTTGCAGAGAGAATTTTGAAATGAAATACTTAGGGCCTACAAAACACAGTGTTTAGGGATGAATATCATGCGAGATCGCCAGGAACGGAAGGTATGGATCTCCCAAGAAGCCTACGCAGAGAGAATCCTCGAACGGTTCGGCATGGGTGATGCCAAGCCAGTGACAACGCCCTTGGACCTTGGAATCGACCTGGAAGCAGACGACTCTGAAGAGGTCATCGTTCCATGCCAAGATGAGATAGGCAGTCTGCTCTACCTATTGCAAGTGTCCGGGCCGGACTTCTGCCATGCAGTGAACCTACTGAGCAGGTACAACAATTCCTACAAGAAGATACATTGGGAAAGTATGAAAAGAATTTTAAGTATCTAAAAGGGACTCAACTTACAGGCTAGAATTTTCCAGGGATGGTAACAGACAGTTGGATACACATAGTGACGCAGATTGGGGAAACAAAATGAATCAAAAGAATTCTACCACCAGGTCATGTTTCAAGTTGAATGGCTGTTTCTCCTGGCACAGTAACAGACAAAAGATGGTTGCCCTGTCAACATGTGAGGCTGAGTATATGGCAGTGTCGTTCACTGTGCAGGAGTTATTGTGGTTGAGGAAACTGATATCAGAGATTGAACCTGGTTGTACAGTAGGGTCGTTTGATGTGTTTTGCTACAATAAGGAGACTATGCAGTTATTTACGAGTGTGATAACTAATACAAGATCAAAGAATATAGGAATCAAGTACAATTTTCTCAGGCATCATGTTTACTCTGGGACAATAAATATAAAGTACTAGTCTTCTGAAAAGATGTTGGCAGACCTACTAACAAAACCGTTATTTAGAGTTTGATGCTGGCTAAGAGCCACCAAGAGAGAGGCCATGACGGCACTCACTGCCCTCACTGACACGTGGGTAGCACGTACGCTCAACCCGCCACGATAACTGACTTTCCTAACTGGAAACTATTGTAGTGCTATGTACACCGTGAGGACTGGACTGAGGTCAACGGAAACAGGTTAAGGGGAACTGCCGCCACATGGTGGAACCTGGTGCACAACTACCAAGTCACCTGAGAGGAGTTTTGCGAATGGTTACTTGGTAGGTTTGACACTGACGGTGAGGCCATCCAAGCACAAGCCAGACTGTATCACGAACAATGCGAGCATGAGGGAATGGAGGAATTTATAGAGAGGAAGCTAGGCCTGTATAAGCACTTGCACCTAGGACAGCTAACCCGCGGAGTACTTGAAATCATTGTAGCTCTGTCAACACCTGATATTAGGCCGTACCTAAGGAGGGCAACACATGTGAGTGTCGAACAGTTTACGAGAGAGGCGTACCTCTATGAGCGAAATGTGTGTGCAAAACAGGAGTACCAATCGCGAATCAGAACTACAGCACGTCAACACCTGCAGTAATGGTAGACGTCATACAACCACCACCACCATTCACACCAGTGTGTGCAAACCCTGGCCAGAGGCAAAATTTCCACAACCACAGCCGTAAAAACTATTACCATTGTAATCGGTCTGGAAACTGAGTAGGGAGGTTGGCGACACAATACTGGCACCAATCTCCCTGCCAGAGCGTATGAATCCACCTAAGGATTGTGCAAAGTCAGTAACACTTCTGTACGTGCATTACGCGTTAACATAGAACTCGAGGGTAAGAATGTAATTGCTATAATTGACATGGCCGCAAGCCACAACTTTGTACGCGAGGGACTGATACAGGCCATTACAACTAGAGTGCCACCATGTTGCTTGCAATTCGCTACCACTAATCAACAGGGCAAGGCAAAAAGTGTCATGCACGTGACTAGGAATTTGTGAGCTCCATACGAAATGTGACGTGTACATTGTGCCGGACCTGTGTGAGAAGATGATTTTGGGGTTGCCACGGTTGATCGACAACCAGGCCGTGATTGAACTGTATCTCGACCGTCTTCATGTGGGGACACGAGGGAGATGGACGCTGTACGCCGTGGGAGCAACGCCATCGACAACAGCTGCCGTGCCACTTGTGGAGTTCTCGCACGAGGTGCCAGAAGAGCACAAAGAGAAGCTACAACAACTGCTGGACCAGTATGCCGGTGTGTTCCACACTGGGGGAAAACTACAGCGTACTGACGTTGCCGAGTACGCCATCATCACGACGCACGAGAACCCAGTGTACTCCAAGTCACAAGACCCAGGTATTTTCTTCTGGCGCGTGATCATTCAACAGGTATGTGAAATGTTGAGTGACAATATAATAGAACCTATGTAAAGTCTCTACAATTCAGTCATTACACTAGCCCCTAGAAAGGACGGTGAATGGGAGTTTTGTGTGGACTTCTGTCCGTTAAATAAAGTAACAGTAAACATGCCACCTCCTGTAATCAACATAAGACTTTTTGTGAACACTAGGGCCTGCTACTGTGTTCATGTCACTTGATATCAAGTCCGGATATTGGCAGGTGCCTATCCGCCCGCAGGACAAAAAAAAACTGCTTTCACAACACCTGATGGATGTAAATTCCAATTTGTTGCAATGCCATTCGACTTAAAATGTGCCCCCGCTACATTTCAGAACTTAATGGTAAATGTGTTGGATGGTTACATAAGAGACTTTGCGATGGTGTACTTAGATGTACTTGTGTGGTCAAACAGCTGGGAAGAACAGCTTCACCACCTGAGTCTTCTGCTCGAAAGGCTCTAATGCAACAAGTTGACATGTAAAATTGACAAGTGTAAGTTGGGAATGAGTAGGATTGAATTTCTAGGGCATTATGTCACAGGGAACGAACATGAACCGGAAACACACCATGTAAAACAGATCCAGGAAAAACCCACACCCAGGTCACGAAAACGAGAACATTTTTTTGGACTAATCAATTTGCTGTGGGAATTTATTCCCAATTTCTCTGTAATAACAGCCCCATTAACTGCACTTCTGTTTGAAAAACATATATTTGTATGGACACCTTATGCAGAGAAATCTTTCTAAGAGATAAATAATGTTTTTCTTAACTGTCAGCCCCTAGCTCGGTTCAACCTGGAACTGTCCGTAGTAGTGCAAACGGACGCGAGTCAGGAAGGCATTGGAGCGGTACTGTATCAAGTGGGCAAACAAGGGGAAAAACACATCAACTATCACAGTGCGAAGTTTTGTAATGCCGAGAGGAAGTACCACTTTAATGAACAGGAATGTTTGGCGATCGTACACACACACTGTGGAGGTACAGACCGTATCTGTTAGGCAGGAAGTTCATCTTAAGGACGGACAACAGATGTTTAGTTTGGCTGGAAGGGATGCATAACGGGAAGAGTAAACTCACCCGCTGGGCATTGCTATTGCAAGAATTTGACTTCCAGGTAGAGCACGTGGCGGGGGAAACCAATGAACTAGCAGATGTGCTGTCTAGGAATCCATGTCCAATCATAATGGTGACTGACGATGCAGAGTGGGAAGAGGCGTTACCACCTTGCTGTGCCACCCCGGTAACGTACCTCTTGTGTTACAAAGCATTGCTGCCAACCCACCCGAAGAACTTGTTTCCTTGAATGTCCACGAGGTTTTGAGGAAAATGCACATGGCACAAGAAAATTCCCCTGATGCTGCGCAACCCCAGCAACACTGTGCTGATAGGTATTCCGAACACTGGAGGGTAGTCAACTGGGAAATACAGATGAAACCACCCGGAAAGTGTGCGAAATGGTGGACCAATGTACCAAAAGAAACACGGGAACTAGTGCTCACGTATGGACATGACAGTTTTGAACATTGTCACACGGGTACGGAACAGACACATAGAAATATCCAGAAATTCTTTCATTGGTCAGGAGTGCAGGGAGACGTACGTAATCACGTCCAGACTGTGTTACGTGCAACACCAGGAAGCTGCGGAGAACAGACTGCGACACATCCCAGCAACCTCGCCTACCCACGGATAAATTTAAGACTGTCGCACTTGACATCAAAGCCCATACCCATGTACTAAAAGCGGCAAGCGCTTCCTTGTTGTGGCTACCGATTTGTTCACCAGATGGACAGAGGCATTTCCTGTAAGTAACGTCCGTGCACACACTTTAGTTCACATTATGTAGAGCTAATGTTTTTTCCCAGTGGAGTTACCCTGGACTTTTGCTAACAGACAACAAGACCCAATTTGTAGGGAGAAAATGGTGCGAGTACTGTACTGCATGGGGAACTGAACACCTTATCACCCCAGGGCGAACCCGACTGAGCGCAGAAACCAGGACATTATAAGATACATCTGCAAGTCTGGTTAGGAGCCGACCATACCCGGTGGGCAGAATTGATTCCGGAAGTGATGTTTTGTGTAAGAAATAGAGTAAATGCGGTGACAGGTAAAACACCTTCAGAGATGGTACAAGGCCGCGGATTGCACATGCCCGGAGCACCCCGCGAAAACACCCCGATACCACCTGAGGAGATAAGCGAGCACCAACTACAAATACATGAATAGGTACGGGAAAACAAAGAAAAATACTGTAACACATGGGTACCAGAGTGTAGAAAGCAACCGCCAGAATTAAAACCCGGGATGTATGTGTATGTCAGGGAGAACCTGCTATCCGCCAAGAAGAAAAAGTATTGCATAGGGCTGACACCCAGATGGATTGGGCCAGTGAAGGTAGTGGGAAAGATGAGAAATTCCACGTTCTTAGTAAAGTTGGGACCGAGGTGTGTGACGAAGCGGCACCGTGACGACCTGCGTATAGCCCGCACACCTGTAGGGAAGAGGGGCAAGGAGACGACGATATCCCCAGTACCTCGGTGATTGCAGTATAACATACCAGGAAGTACACACAGTAACGTCAACAACACGAGCACAAATGTCAACAACAACACTAGCCCTGGAAACCCATGCACGGAAAACATAAACACCAGATCATTCAGTGGCTTCGCACCATCAACACACACCACCACGAATAGGGAAGAAGATGGGAGTGTAAACATCAGTTCAGTGAGTGATAGCAATTCGCAATTTTGGGGTTTTCATGAAACTCTAGAAAAAAGCTCAGTAGAGCAAAGTGATTTTGAGAGTTTCCGAAACAGCTGTAGGGAAGACAAGTGCAACCAAAGTCTGAACGTAAACAATAGCATAGCAAGTGTAAGCAGTACGCCGTTTAGGGGTTTTTCAGTACTCGTAGGGGCGAGTATAACAGATCAAATTCTATTAAAGGGTTTGGGGAAAGCGGTAAGGGGGCCTGTGTAAGTGAAAGTGTCAAGCGCAACATAAACAAGCCACATCCCAGCACCCACAAGACAAGCAGTGAGTCACCGCCCAATCCCAACCACATTGTTCCTGCCAACACCCCCCCCCCCCCCCTACAAACACCGCAGAGTACGACGACCTCTGAGGTCATGCTTCATCTGCCCTCGACTGGTGAACCCAGTTAACACCAGGGCAGATTGGCAGAGTAGAGTTTAGCTGCTCGCACCGTCTTGGCCTTCGAGGGAGGGGTCATTTGATGCCAGCTAAGAGCCAGCAACACATAAGCCATGACGCCACTCGCCACCCTCACTGACACGTGGGTAGCACGTTCGCTCAACCCGTCACGATAATTGACTTTCCTAACGGGAAACTATTTTAGTGCTATGTATTTTCTTATTTGCAGGGTTAAATTTGTGCTAGTGTAATATGTCCTTCTTTCAGGGTAAAATGTGTATAATAATGTTCTTTTCATAATGTTGCACCACGTTGGCTTTTGAAATTTAAAGTGCGTGCTGCGTGGAAGAGTTCAACACTGATATTCAGCCGTGAATGCCTTCAAAAGACAATTTCTCGATAATGATATTTCTGATTTAAAAATTCCTTTAATAATTTTGTATTAAAATAATTTAAGTGCCACTTCTTTTCATATAATAACATTTTTACTCGGCGTGCATAGCACTTCCGCTTGTGTGACCTCATAGGCAGCCATGGTAGGTCTGTATGACCCCTGCCTCTGTGCAGTCGTCCTAGGAGAGTTGGCGAGGTAAGACACTGTCACGTACACACTTAATTTTTTTGCACCAAGTTAGGTTTCCATAGTTTCATGTAGTATACCGGTTAACCTTTGCTTTGTGTATGTTTTGCCAGACATCCCCAGAATAACGCTTCCACTTCAATTAATATTATGTGCTCTTGCGGCTTTTTGAAACTTAAATTGAGGGAAGGAGCAACTTTGAATCAGGCGCCATCCGCCTACGTTAAAGGCATTTGCATTGTAATTTCTGCTTTATTGGCACGAGCAATATTAAGGGTAAATTTGTGTGAATGTATTGTAGGGTTTTGTCATGTTAAATTGATTTACGGCTACATAATTTTCGACCACGCGGTTAACCTCCGCCAAGTTCATATCTGCGCCATCCTTGCTCTTAGTGTTCTTGTTTGTAATTTCATGTGCGCCATAATTTTCTCAAGGTAATATGTATTTTGACATTTAAGGGTTCTTGTAATTTTTCATGATTGATGCTTTTGTAAACGACTACGCTGTCTTTGCACATGTTTGATTTATCGCCATTAGGCACCTCAGACATGTTTGCATGCTAGAAATGCAACCAGAATAATTTTCTGAATAGCACCGTAATTTTGTCTGACGGGATTTCGATAAATTTTACTGAAAATATTACAATTTCACCTGCACCACATGACCCGCTAAGAACTTCATCCAGCAGCATCCGCATCCTGTAAGAATGCTTTTAAGCACCTGTGTGTTTATTGTGCCTATTATTGTCGTACCCCATGCTTTGTAATTCATATTTTTGTGTAATTTGTACTGTGACATTATTTTCATCCTAGTCTGCTAAATGTATAGACCGTCACCACACATCACATGGTTAGGAGACATGTCCCGACGAGTATGCATTAGTGACGTAGGTAATCACACGTGTTTAGTGTTCATGTTCATACTTTGTGTCCCATCTCCAGGTGAAATCTGCAGTCTATCACAGTGGCTGTAGATCCCTTACCCTGTGGAGATTGTGCTCTCACGCACCACGGAGGAATCATCCATCACAGAGTACGCTAGTTGAATCAAGAGCTGGGGGAATCACCCATCACGGAATTAGCTAGTCATGCCCGGGATGAAGCGTAACTCATTATCATGATGTGTATACGTAGAACAATAAAAGCAATTCTCAGTGTACAAAATATGTTTATATGTAGTGTCAGAACCCAGCAATCTCCTACTTTTGACAGTGTTTTTCGTAAAATGTTTAGTAATGCAAATTGCTTTGTAAAGCTGCTCAGGTGATACGAACACACAGAACCCACAGCATCCTTGAGAACCCTGAGTCTTGAAGTGCGGTATCTGGGAAACACTGCTGGCACACACCAACCAGTAAGTCAATTGTGTCTTTGTTCGTCTCGTGTCTCACCCGATGACGTCAAGTTAAATATGATTTTTGTAAAAAAAGTTTGGACTCGTGGGCAGTAAATATCCTAGGTTAAGTGAACCCTAGACTAAGCAGTTCCTCTTTGCCCTCCTGGGAGAGGTAAGAATTTTTATGGGTAGTGTTGAGAGGTAAATTTGTATTTGCATGCCATGATATATGCAATGGAGAGAGAAAGTTCATTTTTACAGAGTGATTTACGAGTGTTGTGTTTTCCTGTCTTCTGAGATATGTAATCATCCTTCCATTAACCATGATGGCATGATTGTATCCAACAGAGAAGTGTTTAATAAAGTAGTTATCTAGTGAGAAAGAGATATCTGCGCATGATTTTAAACTTTCAACATCACAGACAAATATGGATGTTGGTGTTGACAAGTAGGGATTGTGTATTTGCTTGTTAGAAATGCCTTAAATTTAGGTTCTGTTCACAGTAAGATCCTTTCGGGTAATTGCTGTTGTGTGTGGCCAGTCTTCCTCTGACTTTTTTGTAGGAATTATCTGATTTATTGGAAGCACTATCTCTCATCACCATTGGCTGAGTATCCAAACATTATTACTGTGTTCAGTAAGGGTATGAAAGCCATTGTTGTGTATGTAACTCACATGTGAAATATACAGAATTACATGGTGTTCCCATACTGCTGAGGAGCTGCACTTTGTATATTTATTGGAAGCACTATCTCTCATCACCATTGGCTGAGTATCCAAGCATTGTTACTGTGTTCAGTAAGGGTATGAAAGCCATTGTTGTGTATGTAACTCACATGTGAAATATAGAGAATTACATGGTGTTCCCATACTGCTGAGGAGCTGCACTTTGTATATTTATTGGAAGCACTATCTCTCATCACCATTGGCTGAGTATCCAAGCATTGTTACTGTGTTCAGTAAGGGTATGAAAGCCATTGTTGTGTATGTAACTCACATGTGAAATATACAGAATTACATGGTGTTCCCATACTGCTGAGGAGCTGCACTTTGTATATTTATTGGAAGCACTATCTCTCATCACCATTGACTGAGTATCCAAACATTATTACTGTGTTCAGTAAGGGTATGAAAGCCATTGTTGTGTATATTATATATTTTGGAGGGAATTTTGAAAAGAAACCAGGAAAGTGATTTTCTGCCATTTAGACAGAATTATTTAGGGTTCCCTTTACTTATACAGTGTTCAGTTTGGTGTGAGATTATAGATGTGATAAAGTAGAGCCATCCTATAACATTTTCAGTGTTTCGTGTACTACGTACTTGATATCCCAAATGTGCAGTGTAGTTGTAAATAACCCTGTAACAGAGATTCTGTTAGTAAAAAAAAATGTATTTCGTAGTCTCTTCAGAAATATTATGAATAGGTTTTGCTGCTCATAATTTTATTTAAATTAATTTAAATAATATTTTTTATGGCTGTTGGTGATGGTGTTTTTGCATGATGGACAGGTTGTGGTGGTGGAAGGGGAGATGTGATAGCGGCCAGGATCACTAGCAAGCCGTGCAAGAAGACCTGGGCTGTCGGGGACAGATGTCTGGCACCAAGCAGCGATGATGGCCAGTCAGTAACACTCCTACTATATATAGTCTGTTCATGTTTTCTTCGCACTTTTTGAAACAATTATTTTGATAAACCACCCTATTTATGACGTGCTTGGTTGTTTCCTAAACATATATTGTATCACAAGCATTTTATAATTCTGTGTACATAAAATATTTTTTCTTTGGTTGAATTGAACTTTTTCGCTTATTTATATTTCATGTATAAATTATAATATTTAATTTATAATTAATATGAATATAACCAGAGAAAAAAATGTGTGTTTTGGTAATACTTAGTAAGAAATAATTGTAATGCAAAATATTATTGTACTGAGTGCACACGAACATGGTGCAGTGTTCCGGGTGTAATTTTCTAAACTGTTAAGCTTTGTTTGCATGAGGCAGTGGAATATCCTGGAAGTATACATTTAGCAGGGCTTCAGGAAACAGAAAAGTTGGATGTAACCATGACTGGATTATAGTGGTCATACTTCTCCTGCAGGGTATCTTTACTACTACCCAGCTTTCTGCATTGGCATATGTAGACCACTCATTGTGATTTAAATTTTTTGCGAGTCCTAATTTTATTTCTTTCTGGGGAGAGGAATTGGAGGGGGGGGGGAGCCTTAACGGCCTTCAAATGATTAGTGCTATAAGGGGACTCTAGAGAAATATTGTCTAGATAATCAGTGTTTGGATATATATACACATACCTCAGAAAATAATGTTCTGGGAACACAATATTTTTCCATGGGAGGCAAAAAAAATTTGAGTACATCCTCATGTTTCTTGTATTCTGCATATTTCGGCGTATATAGGCTGCATGTGTGTATAGGCCGCACCAGAAGTTTTTGATTAAAATTAGGGATAATTAATATTTAAAGTATAGGCCTCACCGAATTTTTTTATTCCTGTAAATATTGTTAACTCACAATTCCGTACAAACATAATATAATCCGACATAATTTCACCCCTACAAAACATTTGTGACAGAAAATTTGTGTTATGTTGCAATGTTTACGAATATACATCGCGCAATTATTATTCCACAGATGATAACGTGACTTGAGAAGGCAAAACCACAGCAACTTGTTACTCAAAATGGCATCGTATCAGTGTGCCCCTGTAGAGCCATGGCGGGCGTGCAAACTATGTAAGATATCTTTCTCTTGTACAGTAGAGAAATTTTCTCATGTTCGAAATCTATAGGTGAGCTCCAACATGTTTACATTCTACACGTGCAATATGAAGGTTATTTTGTTTATGAATGTGAGTAAACAAATAACTGCACAAGTGAAATTTTTTTATTCATTCCTGTCCCTTCCTTCCTGTCTTTAAGAATTAAAACATTAAAATGTACTGTATGTTGACAAAAACATAATTTGCTGGGGGGGGAAAAAAAAAAAAAAATAATGCCAATACTCGTATATATACCTCACCTTACTTTTTGTAGCCATTTTTTTTTTCTGTAAAAATATGCTGCTTATACATGCCAAAATACATATTCAGAAAGAAAAAAGTCATCAAAATTGTTAAAATAGCATTTTTATCAGGGGCTGTCCTCCGCAGTTTCTTGAAAAGGAAAGAGAAAATTAAAACTTGGCAGCTGTAGTTTAGTCAATTGGCTTATATATGTGTAATAATACCCTGGTGTTGCAGATCTAATGTGTGAAAAATTCAGCTTCTTCCTGGGAATGTGTGTGACAGTGCTGGAGGACCTGTCACAATGCTTCCTTACAACCAGATGTGACTTGTTTGTGTTTTAAAGTGTATGCTAGGGATTCGCTTTAATGGAAGGACACTGTAGTTGGCTACAGAGAATACAAAGTGATTACAGAGAATAGATAAGTAAAAGCATAATTAATACTCATAATTAAATATTCCACATCTATTTCTTCAAACTTGTTAGGTACGACAGAATTAATGACTGGTATATATTTTTTTTAATTATGAGATCTATAGTGATGATTTATTAAAATGTACATGCAGAAAAATATTGCTCAGTATGACAAAATACATAACAAGTATTTATAAATAATCGTGTAATATTTTAACTCTGTTCAGTAGGTGTTTTACTTTATAAGTACGGTTCACTAAAATTTGTCTTTGATGTATGTATACGAACTTCATTAATTTAGGGTGGGGCAGTAATGCATTCTCTCCATGTGTTCTGTTTTTGCTTTTCAAATATTTGGCAACCCTATACATGACGCAACACTTGCAGCCACTACCCGTACTACTTGGCAGGTATCCCACATCTGTGTATATGCCTCATTCTAACTGAAAATGATGTTGGTCGTTAAAACATAACAAAAAATTTTGAATTTTTGTGACGTATGATGCGTTGACAACAATGGGCAATGTACAACTTCAGCTAATCATTTAGCATGTGTTGCCGCTAAGACAACTAAGTTTGTCATTGTTGGTCGCCACATGACCTCAGTTTTTATTGTTTACCCTAGTAAGAATGGTTTTTCCTGCTCAGCGGTATTGTGTTATTCACCAGCCCACCGTAGCTATGCGCCGAAGGCACCGAGTACCACTGCCTGTCGCTAGATAGCGTTTGCAGTGTGCATCGCCACTTTCTTCCTTCCTTCTCCAAGCTGGCCTGTAATGTCACTCCAGAGAAGCTATGCTTTTGCCACCCCTGCTCGGCGCTACCCCTCGCCCTCAAGATGCCAGTCAATGAGCACTGAGGCAGTCGCCCGGTTTAGTATAAAAGGAGAACTGAGTTTTGACATCTCTTCCTGGCCATCCAAAAACTAGTAAGTGTTGGCTCTGCTGACACTTACTGGCAGTTCACTCTCATTTCTTTTAGTTTACAGGTTGTACTGGGAAATCGCTGCAGAAGAGGAGCAATAGCGCTACCTCCCTCACCAGAGTGGTCTGCAAGCACCACTCTGGTTAATCCAGCGCTCCCTCCCATAAAGTAAAGGCAAGAAGAAATAAAGTGCCTGTCCGCTCTCTACTAACACAGGCATATTGACACACACAATCTGCCTCCTGTAGCATTTCTGATTAATGCATGAAATATTTTGAATTCTTTCCTGTCGACTGGGTTTTTCCCAGTCTCTTCCTAGATATAGTTTAACTATATGTACACTTAGGGAGGTAGTCATGGCCCCAATCGCTGGCCATGGCTGCCCAATCCCTCCCTGCTGCAAGGCATGTCCCCTTGCATGATTTCCTTGTAGGCGTAAGGGGTTCACCCTGAGATGCAATTAGCTCCCAATCCTACCCCGGAAACACATCTAACAATTAGAAATAGGGTAGGTTAGGAAAAAAAAATTGACTTGTGGCCAGTCCTCAGTCTCCCACCACACACTCAAGTGCTGTGGACTGACCAGCTTACTGTCAAGCCAGACTTCAGTCTTCCACCGCATGTGTAGCTGGAACTGACCAGTCTGATGAGTCTCAAGCCTTCGCTCCAAGTCCCTCAGCTTACCTTCCCTCTTCACCGTGCTTTCAGTGCTGAAGAGACACTTTTCCTTGGTCTCTAACCAAGACAGTTCCTTCCACACTCTACATAGTTATCCAAGCAACGTGCCAAGGAAACAAACGCCTAGTCGTCTACCCCGCTAGACACTGCAGCCCCTTCTGTGCAACAATACGATAGGGAGCTATATTCAGTTCAAGTTGTTTTCACTGCGCTAAATCTACCCCATCCCAACCAGCTCAGGAGCCGGTCACCTCTACCCGTTGTTGTGTAGGATATCTTCTCCGGCAGCTCTCGCATACGTAGGAGGTAGTGAGGCATTACGTGTATATTTCATTTCACGTGAAATAAACATTGCGTTAACCCTACTCTTTGAGTTCCACATTCCCGTAGACTTAGCACCTGTCCCAGTTGACCTCCTCCTTGAGGGAAACTCAGGTGATCCCAGGATTCTTACTCAGTCGAGCCACTACACATCTACAACCCACATGCACTCGCAACCTGGACAGCCTTTCTGCATCCCGTGGTAGGCAGAACGGTGGAGTTTGCTCACAGGTACTCAGTCTCCCACTCAAGTTTGTAAGTTCGGTTTTCGTCTATTACACCACACTTTCAGTGCTGGAATAGACATTCCCTGAATTGGGAAGACTCGGCGGAGGCCTACATCCTCTGTCTTTAGACCAGCTCACCCTCTCCATCGAACTTTCAGTGCCGGAGGGGATGTCCTCTGGATTGGGAAGACTCGGTAGAGGCAGATACACTGTATAGAAACACAATCCCTGCTTTTCGCCTCGTGGACGTGAGCGTATATATTGTGTGAATCCAGATCCATTTTTCCAAATGCATCAGAATTAGAGAGATGATCAAATGAACGCTGATCACCTCCAGGTGTCTGCAAGAGCGGACAAGTTCGCCTTAATGGGCCCCCCAGATGTGCAAGCATCTCTGTAGATGTCTTGAAGAGCAACGTAACAATAAATCTGAGCAGTGGCGAGTTTCCACGTGTGATTTATTTATAGTTCACCACAAGGCATTTAAGGTACGGGTCCTCTCCCGCCAATTTTCTTAACCTGGAACTTACTTTGCAATTATGTTTGAAATAGTCACGAGTCTGTATAATAAGTAACAGAGCTTCGTATAGGCGTGTGGGGAGCTCAGATATCACACAATGCAACAAGTAAGGAAATTATTTAATCAGTATTAATTTTATTCCAAGAGGAGACAACAACTGCACTTGAAGGATTTGGTGTGGTCGTCGGCCGAACGACCCTGAGGAACGAGTCAGCTCTCCGACTTCACGATATTGCTGTCCCGACAATATGTGGGTAATTATCTCCACCGAGATTCCAAACTACGTTCACCGCTCCTCACCTAACCAATATCCTTATTGACCAACACCTTGGCACATATCAAATGGCTGGCCCGAATGTGTGGCACTATCTGATAGCTGTCTGAACATTTGACGCACGTCAATATTTGTACCTTATTTCACATTTTGTGTTAGTACCTGATATCAAAACTGTGTTAGTTTATGCTTTGTTTCAAGTAACAAGTTCTTAATTACATAATCACCCTTAATTCTATAAAACTTAACATTTTATAAACTCTCAACATCTTCGTAGTCCACATTAGGTTGAGTTTCAGAGGTTTAACTATACTAATGAGTATTTTGTTGGGGGGGGGGGGGGGTATGATGTACCCGTATACCTCGGTGTTCCTGCACCCAAGTGTGGAATTTTGTTTCACGCAGGTACCACGAAGCCACAGTGGAGGATATGACGGAGGACTTGGAGGAGGTGTCTGTGGTGTTTGACCACAGCCGGCTGGTGGAGGCGACTAGGCCAGAGCTGCTGCGCATACTGAGCAGGGACCAACCGCAGCCTGCCAACCTCCCAGCCAGGAAGAACAGGTCAGTGTTGCACATCAGCAGACTAGGCACATTCTTACCTCCTACTGGGTAGCATTGTCAACCACATGCATACAGAAAGCTTTTTCTTGGCGGAAGAGGGGTCCAAACTAAATTAATTACCAGTCTATTTGTTAGTTGTGTAAAACTAGGCCTCCGGACAAATATTTTTACAAAGTGGTAAATGCAATACCAGTCATCTACAGCAGTCTCATTTCAGAAGAACTGGTCAGAAGAAGAAATTGAAGTGGGTTTTTAAAATTGTACAGCACCAAGCAGACAGGGCAGCACAAAACATGACAAGGAAGACTGTAAGGTTATGAGGACAGTGTGAGTGTGTTGAAGGAAGTGAGGATATTGGCACAAAATATTTTTAAGTGTTTACATACTGTGGAACCCAGGCCACAATACCATCTGCAAATAATGACTACAGTGGTGTCAGTAAAGGATATTATGTGACCAGAAGCAGTCGTAGAGTAAAAGTGAAAAAGTTGTATTAGCCAACGTAGAAGGGTAAGATGTACATTACAGTAGAAAGGGGAGGTGTTAAGGGTACAGTTATTGGAACCTATGAGGTAAACTGTATGTGGTAAGATGGCGTTGACATGTGTAGATTCTGCACATCATTATTGCAAGTTCCTTAAGGTTGAAGTAAAACAACTGCGTATGGAGCACTGAACCCTATTATACAACGTGAAGAACTTATAAAAAAGTAGTACACTCAGTATAAAAATTGTCAGAAAAGTGCAATTTTATGCTATATGCGAAAGAAGAATGTATATGTTTTACACATTAATTCCTTTCTTCCTTATTAATTTATGTACCAATTTTAAACAGCTATTATTATTTTTACACAAAAGACTGTTGTCTCATCATTCAATATCATTACAATCTTGTTTGTTTCTTGTACCAGCATAGATTAATTTACATTTTGCTAAATCACTGTTTCAATGACGCAGAGATCTTCCAAAATCAGCTCTACCATAGCATAGTGATGATGTCTGGCGCCTAACGGGTAATACGAAATTTTCTACAATTTTCCTTAACCTCAAATGTCACCGTTCATAAAATTTCCTCTCAACTTGCAGTCGCCCCACTGAGTGCCGTCAATACAAAATAACTTAGGACTGTTATAAATTCTTTTATGTCAACTAAGAAAACTTATATATCTTATTACCTACTAGGAAAGAGACAAATGCAATAAACCCTTATTACTTTGAGGTGGAACACACTTCAAAATATTTAGGGTAGAGTTTGAGTGAATTAGTTTATAGAAATACATAACGTATGTGACAATTTAATGGTTATACTGTACGTTTCATGTGTGTTTGTCATGGTAGAGTGCCAAAGAGAGGAAAAGAAAGTGCTACAACTACACAGCACACGTGGTGATGATCAGGGAAACACTTCCAACCACTCTGTCTGTACCTGTTCCTTTGATGTGTTGGCAAAATATTAACTCGTGGTAGGACCTGCCCAAATCCGATCATTATATCATACATGATATAAAGCTCTGCTTGAGCAGGCCATTCATGATACAGAATTTGATACGTGTACGGTGATCTGTTACTAATGTGGATGTAACTTTGTATGTTGCAAAAATGGCTTAATGTTTGCATTGTTGCAGTAATTGTTTAATAGCTGAGAAAGGTTTGGCTGGATCAAAATATAAAATTATTTTCTGAGTAAATTTTCAAACCTTCACTCCTCAGTGGACGATTCCAAGCCGCTGGATCGGTTATGTAATGGCCAGATTGTGTTGCAGAGGGAGGAGTGTGTTGTTTACAGGGGACTGGAGGGAGAGCGCCGCCGCAGGCACAAGCGGCTGCAGTTCTACCGCAGGCTGGAGGAGAAGCGAGAGGCAGATAAGCACCGCTGGCAGGCCTTCTTGCACTGCAACCAGGTCCACTTTCCTCTCTTCCACTCATCACTGTTATACTAGCTGGTGCGCTCATTTTGGGTGCCAAACAAAATATCTCGTATAGATCTGTCAGTTTGAGCCATAAAGCCCAAGTATCCATTTCATTACTTTTATTTCATGCTCTTATCCCACAGAAAAAAATTACTAGCTAATGCAGAGGTACAGTCTATTTGTAGTTTCTTCACACTTTTTGAATCAAACATTATATAAAAGGGCAGGAATTCAAGTACCCACAGTTTAGTACTTCTCGACAGGTGCGCACACACAAACATAGGAGGATGACACTTTTCCCATACAGTTTCGCGATCATAACGTTTTGTTTGTGAAGCCAGCTTCATCGCCGCCTGATGAAGCTGACTAAGCCAGCGAAACATTGTGATTGCACGACCACGTGGAAAATGTGTCATCTTTCTTTCTTTGTGTGTGTGTGTGTGTGTGTGTGTGTGTGTGTGTGTGTGTGTGTGTGTGTGTGCGCACCTGTCAACAAGTACTACACTGTGATAAGGTGGTTGTGACACTGGTTAGGGGCGAGATGTGCCAGATTCTAGACAAACCCTGGCTCATGGTTTAAAAAGTTTCTGAAATAGATTATTAAAATTCTGGTATGGCGCCAGCTCATCTAGGCAGAGGTGAGCATGTGGACTCAGGGCTGTAGCAGGTCGACAGCCACGTGGCAACCCCCTCACAAGTACACATTTAGAGAGAGAAAAGTTCAAATTCATAATGCCCATAGAACACTAATTAAAACAGAGATTCCTGGAGTGGGCCAGGTCCCAAAGGTACTTACATACCAGAAATAAGAAACAAAGACTAGGATCATGAATTAGTTATACGTATTTGTAAAAGTGGCAGTACACTAGTATACAACAAAGCGACCCTAGACTGAAGCAGGTCTGCCATTGGCCTGAATGGAGTACGCCAAAGTACTGTTTAGTATGTTGATGGAATTAAGGTAATAAAATCTCTGGGGCGATGAGTCTTTTGGTAATTTTGGAACCCTCAATAATCGCATGCAAAATTTTGCAGCACAGTTTAAAGAAACAAAATCTAAACCTACTGCTAACATGCAAAACTTGCCGTCTTAGGGTAGCAGTTACACGAACACTGTACGGAACAATACTTTGAACTTTGAACCCGCTGTGTTGATATTACAATTTTCAAAATATGTCAGATTCCATGGCAGTAAATTTCCAATGCCGTAGTAGAAGTGAGCAGTTCCAATCGTTGAGGTAGAATGAAAGGGGGCACAGCTTAATCCAGCCAACAGACTAGTGACCCCCTCCACAATTAAGATTTGTGATGCAACGGGGGGGAAGGGGAAGAGTGAGGTGGATTCCAAGTGTCCAAGGAGAACATCTTTGCGAGTTGCAAACTGTGGTGAGTAGCAAAACTAATAACAGTGAGCACAGCACTGTTGCAACCCCCCACCTAAAGCAACCAATATTTGTAGAACAAATTATCAACTCTAAAGGTTCCATTGTCTGGGGACCCAAACTCAAAAAAACTCAAACACACACAGTTCATGAAAAACACAAAGAGAAGAAAGTACAAGGCAAAGTAGAAATGTTGTCAATCTCCCAAGCCAAACAAACAGTACATTTCACATTCACAGAACAGGTAGATCAAGTGCTATCTTCTTTCTCTCTCCTTCAAAGTGAAAACAAAGAAAGTCATTCCCTGGCGAAGATACGGTGGGCAGCCACAAATCACCGTGCACCAAGATATTGGGTGGTTGCATGAGGGGCGACGGCCTTCAAGCAGCTTAATCTTCCAACAGATTAATTGTTCTCCTCGCGAAGCAGCGACCAGAGGGCCTCCTCTGAGCAACTTGTGGTTGGGGGGAGGGGGGGTGTGATAGAAACAAAATATTGGATGATTAGAATGGGAAATAAATTAAAATATAACAGTACTAAGGGGAGGAGAAAAAAGGTGTACAGTAACACATACACCAGTACAAATACAAATATACAAACTGAAAATGACATCACCTGCACTAAACTAAGGTGCCGTGCCCAATCACTTATGAACCTCGCCCAGTAATCTATCCGGATGGGTTTCTGAAAGGGGAGAAGGAAATGGAGAGATGTTCCAAAGATGCAAAAGTGGATGGATAAGGGGTCACCAAAGGTGAAACTGGAGGAGCCCCAGTGGAATTGTGCAAAGCATTATTAACTCCAATATTAAAGAAATCAAAATCCTCATCCCAATGGGTATTATCTTGATTATAAAATATGATGAGGCAAGCCTTAAGGTCCTTGTTAAATTTTTCCTCTTGAATACCTTTAGGTAGGGGCCACAGAAAATGGTGAACCGCGGAATTGGAAGTTTTTCACGGTTTTAGCGAAACCTACCTTTTTTTTTTTTTTTTTTTTTACAAAACACGAAATTTTGCATGAAAAAGGCATTAACATGAATATTTTCGTTCTACAGAAATGTTAAATAATTGTTTGCAATTGATTATCAATGATTGTGAGTCGACAATCAATTGCACTGGCAACACTGCAATTTGTCGCTCTTTGTAGTATTTTGTAGTGATTATTTTTGTGCTGAGATGCCAAAAATAACTACTATTTTTTTATCGCAAACACATAATGAAGTATGTTTCTACAGTTTTGACATCAAGAATAAAATAATGTGGTGCAAGTTCTGTAACATACGTGCCGACTGAGTTGATAAAAAAGTACTTGGCTGTTCTAGTTTTTGCGGTTAGGTGGAAACAAATAAGTGAAATACTATGTTACACAAATATCATTTTCATATCGAATTTAAGTTTGTTGATTTCAGGAAACGTGCAGAGTGTTGATTATGTTGAATGGTTCTGCAAATAAATTATTTAATGCTAGTTACGAACAAACGTGATTTTAGTGACTAAATTGCAACAATTTTAATAAAAAAACACTAATTCAAGAGGTGCGTATTTTACAAACAGCAAGTTTGCATGTTTTGTAAATAATGTATGACTTGAAACGCTGGTGAGCCTGTTCACCACCAGGTACCACACCCTACTAGTGAAGCATATGTGCACTAAGAGTGCAGAAGTTTAGTGTAAATGTGTTATCTAAGGGCATTTTAATATTAAGTGTAAAAGTGTGTGCAGCCAAGCACTCAGTGTTACGGGTGTTCCACGTCGTGCACAAGTGTCACGCGAGTTTATGCAGGGTTATGTTGTGTATTGTGTTTTAAAGTGTAATAGTGTAATTGTTTCTGTTCTATCGCCAGTGTTAGTGTCACGTAAGTAATGTCAAAATTCCTATTGACAGTCAGAGAACCATTCTGATAGTTGATATGTTTTGTTGTGTATTTGTGTTATTTATTTTCCTCATGTTGCTGTAATAATTGTGACACATAAGTATCACGGCAAACACCGTTCAGAGTTCTGCTAGGTTAGATATGTTTTTGTTTGCGACCATGCGTTGGCTGCGCCACGACAGATGCCACCGCGCCCGATCCATAGATGAGATACAGTAGATATGGCAACAAGTCCAACCACGTGGCAAGGAGCCACGAGTTTCCTGTTAAAAATAGTTAGTGTTTTTATCATGTAATTGTTTGTGTTATATTGTTTTGCTTTAAGAATTAAGTATTTCAGAATAATAAGTTGCAATTGGGAGTCTTCCCATGGGCCGTGCGCCCACCGCTACAAAAGCGGAACTTTTTAGGTTAGAATGCTGATATGGCAACCTCACACCACAGCGACCAAAACGACTGATAGTCATTTTATTATAATGTAATTTACAAGTGTTGAATGCCCAAACCATTTTTGTATTTTTATGTTAAGCTGTGTAACATCATTTCATCACATATTTTCTACAAAATCACGTGATCTCTGACCGCAGCAGCGGCCAATCACATGGCCTCGCGCCCACCGCCATGTTAGTCATGAACGTGTAGTGAGACAGCCACGTGTCTTCACCGCTCCGGATCTTCATCATTTTCTTCATCTAATCATAATGTAATTCTGTTATTGTAAATGTAATGTACCGGAACCTTGCTTCTGCTCGCCCGGAGCGAGTGCTGTCTCGTGCCCCTGTCCATTTTCTCTATGGCCAGCGGACTTAATTCACCTTGTAAAAGCATGTAAGCTTCGCACTTTATTAACAGCTTCAATGGTCGGCCACTACAATGGTGAGCCAATAATGTATGTGCCCCGTGTGGAATAAAATGATATAACTATCCGGATATTATTCGCTCTCAGTTGCCTAACGACTGCTTAACCCGTATGTATTAAGAGTAACGTAAAGCATGGTTGGCGTGAGGAAGCCAAAATATCCTCTCTGGAGTGAGATGGCGTACGAGGGTGGCCGACAGTACTTAACCTACAAGATGTGGACCACTGGGGGAAGAGCTGCCAGCCATTGGCCGAACGACCCAGAAGATTATCATCAACTCGTGCTCTCCCGCTATTGAGAACTGGCGCCCACTGGAGAACTGCACCTTTAAGTATTTCCCATCCACATAACCTCCATTCCCCCCATGGTCCAGCCAGGTGTTACACTGGTCACACGTCAAGTGTCGCCGCAACTAGTGTGGCTTTTTACAGACATTCATCAGCCATGCCAGTCACTCTCCCACGTCAAGTGGCTTGCCCAAGTGTGGCTATTCACGATGACCATCTAATCGACGCCCTTGCCTCACGTCAAGTGGCACCGCAGCTAAAGGCTAATCCTTTCCCTGGAAAACCCAATCAACCATCACCGTACCTAAAACAATTTTCCGAAAGCCTGAATCCTTACACAGTGTTCATGAAAACCCGCGTGAGCCACGTGCGAACACGTGTCCTTACGTACAGCAGGTCCTTTGAGCTCTGGCTCCCCATTTTCGCTACTGGTGAATCTTCCTATACCGTTCTAGGGAAAATTTGCAACATTTTGAGACAAGAAACATCAAAATTGAGCAAGTATGACAGAAACAGGATTTTGGCGCCAAAGAAACAAAGCAGTCCGCTATCCTGTACGCCAACGCTGCTGTGACGTCAGGAGGCATGCCATCGTGGAACAACCCAGCAGAGGGGAGTGAATCACCTGCGGCCCCCCTTCCATCCGCACCACGTAATTCAAGCAGAACCAGACCTACCACACCGTGCACGTGGGTGTCAGCCGCAAACCACGAGGCCACATGGCCCGGCGAACATAGTAGCTACTACCGTGCCACCATCCGGTCAACATGGGATTTTATTTTGACATGCAAGCTGTGATGTGCCAACATTGTAAAAGATTGAAACGTCGTAGCACAAACCTATTCACCATGAATCAAGCTGCCTGCAGTTGCCCATTAGTACCAGCCACATCATCCACAGTACAATCGCAATGAGATGACATATAGACTTACTGCTGGAAGATCGGATGCCCAGGACTTGGGGACGACGTAATATCCTGCCGGTGGTGTTCATACATGTACCACATGGAATGCGTGATCTAAGAAAATTGGGAAATAGCGGACATATAGAACAAATGCATTCTGTGCAACCACGGAGACACCGGCACTTCTCGGGGAAAATCATGTCACACCCGCATTCGCCGTTAATACCACTCCACCCTTGAGTCAACGAGAAAGTAAACGACAGAATTGCCACAAACCATTCTCCGCTTTTTCACTAATTGAACTCTGTCAGTTCATTGTGGGGTCACCAGCCAGTTAACCACAACCGCACCCTGGCCACCATGCATAATGTCAACAGGGCTCCAATCACTCCAGAATGAAGAAGGCCCACTGCAAGCAACATCACATGTTGGTACAGCTGCAACACCGGCCTCCAACACAGAGAATGAACCGCCTGAACGCAACCCGCAACAACCAACCGCCACGCCTACCTTGGAGAATGAAAACAGGTCACAGCTGCCGTGCCTCCGAGCAAAAACAGGCCAACTCCAGCAGCACCTACGCTTGCATCAGGTCCGCCACATCCATGCAGTTAACTGCTCAGTGACGTGAGCTGCTTCAGTGAGCCCGTTCAGCACGCCTCCTTCCTGTAGCACCACAGGCACTACGCCCTGCTAGTGAAGCATATGTGCACTAAGTGTAAGCATTAAGTGTAATAGTCTAATTGTTTCTGTTCTTTTGCCAGTGTTAGTGTCACGTAAGTAATGTCAACATTCCTATTGACAGTCTATTGGTCAGAGAATCATTCTGACAGTTGATATGTATTTGTGTTATTTATTTTCCTTATGTTGCTGTAATAATTGTGTAAGTACCACTGCAACCACGTGTTGTGCGCGCCACAATAGATGCCGCAGCTTCAGTGGTCGCTCACTACAATGGTGAGCCAATATATGTGTCCCGTGTGGGATTACGAGTGGAATAAAATGACATGATGACAACTATCTGGCTGTTATTCTCTGTCACCTATCGACTGCTTAACCCGTATGTATTAAGAGTAACGTAAAGCATGGATGGCGTGCGGAAGTCAAAATATCCTCTCGGGAGTGCTTTAAGTATTCCCCCCCCATGGTCCAGCCAGGTGTTACACCGGTCAGACATCATGTATTTGTAAACCTTTACTATAATTATTGAAATGCATGTGGCCTGAAAAAGCATTACTTTCAACACAAGTAGTGTGTGAATAATATTTGTCACATACGCACTACAACATTTTGTTCACTGATGTAGGTTTTCATAGTCAATTTAGTTTACAGGTCAACCTTTGCTTGCATACGTTTTTGCCAGACATTTCCCCAGCACTATTCATCCGCTTTACTCATTTATTTCGCCCTTGTGGCATTATTAACTTAATCGAGGAGAAGGAGTAGAAATGTGTCTTGAGAGGTCACGCAACCCGCGTAACTTGAATCAGGCGCCAACTGCCTATGTTAGTGTGTTTTGTCATTTCTGCATTATTGCTATGCGCAATTTTAAGGGTATTGTTTTCATGTATGTGTTTGAGGGTATTTTTCATGTTTGAATATTTTACGGCAACATCACATATAACCACGTGACTGATCGACACCAAGTCTTTGTATACGCTGTCATTGCATTTTGAGAGCTTATTTATGTAACATCGTATGTGCAATACTTTGTTCAAGGTTCCGTGTAATTTCACGAAAATTGATGCATTTTGTACTTGACCACGCTGTCATGTTGACGTTTGATTTTACTGCCATCAGGTATGTTACACGTCTGCAATCATTTAAATCGTAAAGATAATAATTTTCTTGCTCAGAATAATATTTTATCTGAATTTAATTTGCCGTTTCCACTAAGAAATATTGCAATTTTACCTGCACCACGTGGTCCGCAACGAACTTCATCCTGCGGTATCTAAACTTGTTTTCACACGTGTGTGTTTATTGTGAATACTCATCTCATGTCCCATCTTGTTTCATGTATCTTTGAGGGTCAATTTAATTGTGTAATTAATGTACAGTGCAATTAATCCCGTCCTAGCCGCCTCTGTGTATAGGCCGTCACCACACTACCCCCATGCCGAAGGGCGAGCCCCGACGAGTTTGTGTTAATGATGCAGAGTAATCACACTTGTTAATGTATCATCATGGTTTCATTTTGTAATTCACAGTGTCTTATCTTCAGGGAAAAATTGTCAGTCCACTCTAGCAGCTGTCAACTCTCATCCCTTGTGAAGATTGTGTTTTCATACACCGTGATGAGATCATCCGTCTAGGCATGAGCTAAATTTATTGAGGGCTGGGAAGCACCCAAGTGGAGTTAGTTAGACATGACCGAGTGTATCATTAATTTTATGTCATGATTTGTATGCACAGTATCAATAAAAACAAGTCCACAGTGAGCTTACTTCTTTTATTCAGTAGTAACAGTGTCCTAGCCACATGTGTTTTTCAAGTGATAAATATGTTTAGTAAAAGTTAAGTATTGCTTACGTGTTTGTAAGTATGCTCAGGTGAGATGGACACACGGAACCCACAGCATCCCTGAGTCTCAATAGTACGGTGATTGGGAAGCACTGCTGGAGCCCATATTACCAGTAAGTTTTTGTGTCATTGTTCATCTCGTGTCTCACCCAACGGCATCAATTGGCTTTCCCAAGTGGGGCCAACTGTGTTCATCCACATTGCGTCATCTGCACCAACCGCGAGAAAATGGTGGACACCACGTCTGGTCAAACGCGAGAAGCCCTCAAGACATCCGCGTCTGCAACCGTGACACCCATGAATGCGAACACAAACTATTTGGACATGCCGATCGAACGATGCATGCATTGTGGAAGGGTGAGTGAAGTCAACTTGTTCAGTGAAAATCTATGGGATTAGCCGTTATGTCAATGCATGTCTGACACAGTATCCACGCCGTTAGAACCATGCCTGTGTGCGCGCACCAGATGTGATGGAACGGGAACAAAGTGGGCACAGTGCCAGCAGTGCAAACAGGACTTACCAGTAAGTATTTGTGTCATTGTTCGTTTCATATCTCACCCGATGGCGTCAAATGAAATGACCATAACTCGCAATGGCTGCGGACAACAATCTTACGAGCTCTTCCATTTTATCCCGGTATAATAGAGAATGTTCTTCTGTAGCACATAGGGTTGAAATTCACCCCTTTTTAGATCTTTCACCACTTGGGAACCAAAATCATCTGCTTGTGCCTGATATAGCTTGACAAAGAATTCGGGAAACTCCTGTATTAAATTAACGGAAGCCACGGATATATCATTCGGATTGGCTTCAAAGTCAAACATCCTAGTAAACACATCTGCGACTTAATTATCCACACCAAGGACATGGTGTACTTTACAGCGAAACATGGAGAGATGCAAAACCCATCGTCTGAGTTTCCCTAGCTGCTGGGGATGGTTTATCAGTAAATAAATTGCACTCTTCGTGCTCAATATAAGATGCTAATTTCTCTAGACCCAAGATGCATGAAAGCGTCTTCTTCTCGTAAATCCCTAAATTACGTTCACATTCTGACAGATTACGACTTGCAAAGGCTATTTATTGGTGCAAGACCGAGTTTAGTCCTCTGACATGGGACTGCTGCTAAAGCCAGGGAGGAGGTGTCTACCTGAATCAGGAAGATGGAGGACACGAGGCAAGGACAAAATATTCTTCAACTCAAGGCATTTTCTTGATCAGGACCCCAAACATATTGGACACCCTTCACGTAATTTAGGGAGGCAGCAACTTCAGAGTAATGGTCAATGAAATGCGAGTAGTAGACCATTATTCCGAGGAACTTTTGAATATCCTTTACAATTTTTGGGCAAGGAAAATTCAGGATTGGAACAACCCGGTCTGGAGCAATGAGCAAACAACCCTTGCACAACAAATACTCTAAGAACTGTACTTTATTATAACCAAGGCTGACCTCTGGATTACAGTGATCCCAACTTCACACATCCTTGTTAAAACGTGCCGGTCCAAGTGAGACTCAAGGTCGTCACTGTAAAACGTCGTCTATATAGTAGAACACAAACTTAATCTTGAATTCAAGCAAAACGTGATTGGAGCACATCTGTATCCACACAAACTCGTACTAATTCCAAGGTGTGCTAATGGCTGTGTATTTCCTGCAAGAGGTGCCCAACAGGCACTGATTGAAACTGGTATTCAGATCAAGACCCAAAAACACTCTAGCCTTGCCTAGGTGTTGAAGGGCGCAATCCGTAGTGGGTAACTGAAATGGATCCTTGTGGAATTTTTTATTTACTAAAGAGTGATTCACTACCAAGCAACATTTATCACTGTCCTTTTTCCAGACTAAAAGGGTAAGTGAACAGTAATCCGAGGTCGATGGCACATTAACACCCGCAGCTAACAATTTCTCGAGTATTTTGCAAAAGGCCTGAAGTTTCAGAAGTGGGCACGAAGGAAGTGGCAATCACGCACCGGAATGTTATTATTGGCCCAGGAGAATTTGTAGGTTAAGATGTCACACTTCCCCATTATAGATGTTATCATGTTGGTAAATTCTTCTCTCAGCCATTCTAGGTTGACCTTGAAGTTGGCCGCATACTGATTGTCTTGAGCAACAGAAGTAAAAATTGCCGCAACATTATTGGAGGGGAGACCAATACAAATGTTTGGCGCAAAGCCAAAAGCCAAGTAATTAGTCAGTTTATAGTTGCCATAGTTATCCCTAAGAACTCCAGCCCTAAAATAAGATTGTGGAAAAGCCTGGAAAACATTAGGAACGGAAATGTCCAGGAGTGTTTGCTGATTTTGAACATAAATGTACAATCACATTAAACCTAACAATATCGCAGCTCGCAACACAAAGGCACTTTTCCTGCATAACATTAACGCACCCCTTCGATAAGATTTTTGTATCCAGGAGGCAATTAAAAAATGCCTGATTCATGACGCAATGCGTCGCTCCGGTGTCTACCAGCACAGGAAAGTTTTGATCACCAGAGGTTATTATGACAACACACTTAAGCAAACTGCATGGATTTGTGCAGCTCCCACGACTGGTGCAACCACACCTCTGACCAGTCATGGTCCGTTTCCCGTTTGTTTACAAAAGTGCCAGACATGGCCCGACTCACCGCAACGAAAGCATCATCTTTCCTCCAAACTATGTTTTTCTTGTTGACAGTCGGCCGCCACGTGTCCCACACAGGCCAATTTACACAGGGAACAACCGGACCATGCTGTTCCCGCAGCCCGGCACTTTGCTTGGGTAAAACTTGCCTGGATACACCCTCTATCACATTTTTGCAAAAGCGATTGGGAGGTGGAGAATCTATCTGGTATGCATGTGGGGCCGTGACCCTGCTCTGCACCCCGACAGCTAGTTGACATAATTCTGTTAAATATGCTGGGGGGGGGGGGGGAGGGGGGTGTAGTTATACATCATGCAATGTATTTTAATGTGAGATGCAAAATCAGCCACAATGGTTAATTTAATCTATTTTACTTAAAGATATAGGCTATTCATAGTAAAATGGGCCCTTTTTATGGCCCTCCCTACAGGCATTAGCCACTAATAAATATATCTTACTGCAGCCTCAGGCATTTACTTTTGAGAGTGGTGAAATGTATACCCTATGTTTATTGGTCAAATTGCAATGTTAATATTAAAAAAACAGCAGGAAAATAGATATTCGGGGAAAGAAAAAATTTAAAAAAAAACATGCTCACGTTACCGTGAACAGCCTATATACACATGACTTCATGGAAGGCACAGATTGACTCGACAAAATCACAAACCGATTCATATAAGGCTTTTGACAACGATAAACAAAATTAATCTCGCATTGACATTTGATGCGAGGGGGAAAGCATGCAACTTAAAACCTACCAAAGTGCTACCCTGTAGTGACCATAGTACCTCATGTAGTAACTGTAAAATAAGGCCTTGAGCAGGTGATTGGGGCATATGCTTAGACAATCTACTTTAGAAACGGCAGTGACAAATGGCTCTAGTGCCACAAGGGGATTTATATGGTTTAGGGATAACATGAACAATTTGTTGGTAGAAACAGGAGACTGACCCACCGGGGCAGATCGCCTGGGCGCGGACTACATGGCAGCTGAATTTTCTTCCTGAAGGCGCTGAACAGCGAGCCGGCACAACACCACACATTTACAGGCCACCCATATTGTGGACCAAGTGCGTAAAGGTACTTGGTGCATACTTACAGTAGCAAGACACACGACAAAGAGGATATACCACCATTGTCAGTTAAACCACTCCATCCACCATATATAGACCCACTAGGAGTGTCAGGCCTGACAGAGAGCGACCTACACCTTCTGAGGTTACACAATAGCTAGGGAACCGTTGCCTGCTACCTCAGTGTGAGCATGAACTATACTATCTCCCTGTACATACCATTCACCCAGAGAAGAGGTAGTAAGTGGAGTGACCTTAGGACAGGTGCTTTCCTCGCCAAGGACAAGTCGCTGAATAATGAAACCTCACCAGCCTTCTTCTATCTAACCTTGCGGAAACGAGCTGAAGCCACCCGCTGACTGTTGAGGTCTCACCTCTCAGTCATCCCTGCCAGACTATTTGGCCCTTGGTAAAGACCCCCATAGCTGCTCATCCTGTCATCGAGTACCTGCGTCTAGGCCTGCCCCTAGGCCTGGGGCTTGAATCAGCCACCATTGCCTGTTCACCACATCCACTCATTGGCAGCAGAATAGCCGCTTATCCGCCATTCCAAAGCCAACAGCCAGAGAAACTGCCCTCCAGACACCGCTGCTGATGACCAGCTCAGTCCAGAGACAAAACTTAGGACAGACAACCTCGAGCATATGTCAGCCATAGTTGAGGCAAGTGCAAGGTACCTTTCAGACAGCCTATCTGTTTGTTCAAGGGCATAATTAAGGCCAAGTATCAAATTCTATAGACTCCACCTCAGTAGTCTGCCTCCCTTAGCCTGGGTGCCTATACTGATGTAGATACTCCCTAGCCCTTCAGGCCATGGCACATCACCACCAACGTAAGTATAGATTGGTGTAGATATGTGTAAACTTCAGCTTTCCTCAATAATATTCAGTAGAGCTTGTTTCCTACCCTTAAGATAGCAGGCAGGGAGGGAGTTAGTTGCCTAGCAACCAGCGTGATGCCCTTGCTCCCTCCATGTGTGTATCGACAGGTTTGTAAGGGGAGGGGTAGATTGTTTCACTCCTCCCGCTGTTGAAGCTTCCCATTCTCCATCTCAGTCTTGCCCATGAAGAACACACTGGCCAGTCATTAACCTCACCATTTGCTCTCAGTTGATCAAGTGCATGTAGGACAATCAATTCAGCTTGCATTCAGTGTCATATTTTCCTTTCAAGTGTTAGAAGTTTGGGGATGGCTTGTATTACGTGTTGGATAAAATCAACTATATTACGGTATTTTATAATACTGTCTTACTTTAAGCGGCTGAGGTGAAATGTTATTCAATGTGTTATTTACGTAAATTAAATTGTACAGTAATTCATATATTTTTTAAATTATTAGTTAAACTTTGTCCGCAGATTGTACAGCTCTCATATCAATATGAAGTTTAATAAGGTTAGAAGTTGTATTTTTTTTTAATGAACATGTCAGAGACCCTCAGCCACTGAAGTTTCGGATGTATGGAAAATTTTTGACAGTTCCCTGTTTGGGGGGGGGGGGGGGGGGGGGGGAAGGTAGGTCAGGAGTCCACTGTACTCCTAAGACTGTCTGAAAAGCATTTCATGAATGAAATACATTGTAACCTGTATTAATAGCTGACAAGCAATGTAGACTTAATCTTCACCCAAACATCAACATCTGATTTGTTGTGTGGGTGGGTGTAATATGTTGCAGAAAATAATAGCATACAGTAATCCCTTGCCAACAGTGGCGGAGATGTATTTTAAAAACACCACAGTTGAAAAAAAAAAAAACTGTGGTAGAAGTATAAAAGCTTTTTTGGAGGAAAGGGGTATAAGTTAAGTTGGTAGACTATTCAGCATTTCATTACAAGAAAATAGCCTGTATTACGCACAAAACTAACTAAACACATTGTTGAAGATGCCTTACGTTTGAAGCAAAACACACCACTTTATTTATCGATAATAGATATGAAGATACATATTCAAAATTAAATCACTCGTGTGCTGGGGCTAGCAGCAAAAACATTTCCACGTGTACATAGCTGGACGAGCGCCTAGATCCTCTGCAGTGTGACCGGGTGTGGCTTGCTGTTGTTCGGGTTACATCCTCGGGCTGGGCTGTGAAGTAGGTAGTGATGCTCGTATCAGGGCCGATTCACTTTGTAACAGCGGCCCGGTATTGGGGAAAACATGCTGATCTGCACTGGCATCACAAGGCCCGGCAATACAAAAATTTAATGCAGTCTACTTAAAATATTAATTATCCTGAGGTTTTCATCAAAAACTTCTGACGTGACCTATACGTACACACATATGATCTTACTCGCCAAAATATGATAATATAAGGAAACATTTTATTTGCACACACTTACCTTTATTCACTTTACACATAACATAGACTTCGCAAGGGAAAACCCAATTTCTCACCATAAAAAAAATTAGCATCTTACGTAGCCATGGGCACACGTAAACTTAAAAAAATAATCAGTGAAAATAAGACATTGAATTAGATTTGAAGTTATACATACACTTACTAAGTAAGGAACTAGTTTGTAATGTGGAGCTGTTTTTACAGCAAAAGAGGAAGAATGACAGTATTAAAAAAAAAAAAACACCCACACAGGGAGGGTAAGGCAGAGGCAGGGGTATGTGACTAGGACAAAGAATTCTTATGGACCAAGCCTGCAACTCCCCCACCCCAAAACACCCCAGTCCCCTTTTGGCATTAAGTACTTTATTGCTTCACGCTGTCAAAGTCTATGGTGGCAGCTTGAGAAATGCATGACCACATCTGTAACTGCTAGTCTTCCATATACTGAAAACCATGGATAATATAAACTTGTACCTCAGTTGGAGAAAAGTTCTACAAAACCGGGCATGACAAACCATGTTTCAAGATATCACTGTTGGCGAGGGATTATTTTATAGTTGATAAACTTAGTCACTGTGTTACGAAAGGGAAGGGGAGGTTACAAGAATCTTGAGACTGAAAATCACCATTCTGTTTGTGTTAACTTGACCACACCTTTTGTTGATGGGCTCGCAGCTTTGAAAATAAACACCCAAACACACACACACACCCCCCCCCCCCAAGCCTTTTCCCTCTCTCTCATACTACGACCCTTGTCAATGTTAAGCTCGTATATCATCTCGTAATATGGTGGAGCTTGAAGCAAAAAAAATAGTGTAAGTTAAGTCTATTTTTCACTGATACTTTTGTTTCCTAATTAATGCCATGCACTGGTAGTTGGTGAAAGTGCTAAGCTTTCAGTGTCCACAAAGGCAATTACTCACATTGAAGAATAACTCACAACCACCTGCAATGTTTTTAAAGTTTATAAGATATGCAGAACATTATCTGCAGTTCATACATCAACAGACGCGCCAATTCAAATTGGCACAGCTCCAAAATTAATAAGAATTCAAAGGGCACACACTTAACAAATGACTTATCATATCCTGTCACCTCCGAACATGCATGCACAATATGAAATGGGAAGATATATATATTTTTACCTGAAGGAATAGAACAGAGTTTGTTCACTGATCATTATTAACTTGTGTTTCTGACATGCTGCCAGCGAGCATGTTTGCAGTGTGACCAAGAGATGCGTGATGGACTGCTGGTGTGTGTTGTAGGCAGTGAAGAAGACCACCATGAAGAGCATCTTCGCATCCCCACAGACACATGCTGGTCGTGTTGGGATCGGCACTTGTGGCCAGAGCGGCCGGCCGATGACAGAATTCCGCACCTGCGAAAAGCCCCTCAAGAAACAGTGACCACCTCCTCCACTGGGACTGCTCTCAACTATAGCACAGCTGAATGTGATCATATTCATTATACTTCCCAGTTGGTGTATGAAAACTGAAGTAAAATAGTTTTGTTGGAAACTTGAGCTGTTAAATAAATGTTTCGAAAACCATGTTGTCAGTGTGTGGTGAAACTGTGGAAATAATAATAAAGGAAAACAATGTTGTTATGGACTCATGTTAACTAATTCTGTGCAGTAATATTGTAAAAATGTGTTACGTTAATAATTATAACCTATCTGTGCATCACAGTTTGAATTTACTTGAATCTTGAAATTAATTGTAACATAGGTTCAAAGATAGAGAAATGGTGTGAGCATGTCCCTCTCATAGAAGCAGTTCTCAATAACAGGTTATTAACAGCAGAGACCCACAGTGCCGTAGTTGGAGACACAATGCTGTTGCGCCTTAAATGCTTCACCACCATTTTTTATGCACCACCTTGAATTTTATGGTAAGAGTTTTAAATATGCCAAGATTAAATTTTGTTAGGTTGTCACTAATATGATCTATTTTAATCTATTTTCGAAAACTTATAAAATTTGCAATAGCAGAAAATTAACTATTTAGCCTATGTTGCTGCTAATTAAATTAATTTTATCTGTTTTGAGAACTTAAACTCAATTTTCAGTCATTTGCACGATTACGAGGATTTTAATTGGTATTTGTCTCAAGAATTTGATTATTTTAATTATTGAAGTAATTAATTGCTTTATGATTATTTTGAATTATCTGAGTCATTTATTTATATATCAAGTCAATTTTTCCCATAAATGATACCTTTATTTTCAGTTTGGAATATTTGAGATTTCTATATTTCTTAATTGAGGTCTAGTGGTCAGACATTTATCTCTCTTTTCGTGTTGGTATATAAATATATACATACATCATTAGTCTTTTTGGCCGTGTGCTTTCATATTTTTTATATATATATTCCGGACTAATTAAGAATGGTTTACTACCTATTACTTAAATTTTCTTTGTAATTTCATTTAGATTCAGTGCAGGACTTGTACTTCCAAAACTACCTTGCAAATCTTGTTAGATCCTTCCAGGCTATGGTTTTGCACTTTCGTTCTCGTCTGACCAGATGTAAGTTGTTCAGTTCTCAAATTATTTTGTTGCTACCCCCTTCCACACTTCAGGTTTTGGCGTGACTGTGTTAGCAAAGTCCTTGGGCAATCACGCGCTTAGCGCATGACTTTGTATAAAAAAAAGTCTTTCGATCATGCGCACACTTGCCTGTCTTGGCGACTTGTTTCTCGCGCACATCCCCTGTGGGCCTTCGGCGACAGTGAAATCTTTTTGGTCTGGCTTTTTCCTTTTTGTTGCGTCGCCGTTTCCTGAAGCAACATGATCCTCTGCTTGTTTGCAGGCACTTTTGTTTTAAGGAATGGGGCAAGATGCCACGTAATCCTCCTACTCCCGTGTTTGTGTTCTGAACCTAGTTCACAATGAACTAGTTATTGCTGCCGAAGTGGCAATGTAGTTTTCTTCCTTCATTTTGTAGTGTATGTGGCAACTATTTTTCTTTTGGGAATTACTGTTTCAGCTCTCATCATGTGATTGGATAACTGCTGTCTACCCTTCTGGTGAGTACAAGTTTTATTTTCTCCCAAACGTCCGTCATGCGCACTTTTCACGTTATTTAATGTTGCATTTTTTTTTTTTTTGAGGGTCCCCATTTTCACCAGCCCTCGAGCCTTTACTGTTCTCGGTTTTTCATCTTATATGGCAGTGTCCATGGGCATGCTTCTCTGTAGGAAACTATTCTAGTCCTCGACCCGGCATTCTGCAACAGAATTTATGGCTCCTAGATCTCTATAGCTAAGTCATTAAGATATGTTGGTTTACTTTATCACTGCCAGAGCCACAGACTGTGATTTGAAACCTTGAGTAATAATGCAACCTACTTAAATAATTCTCTGTACACTCTTAATGCAAATCAATCAGTTATAGTTGTGTTTAGTATGTTTGTTTATAAAAAGGCATAAACAATTAAGTTAAAGAAAGAACATTGGTGTTCAATATATGTGATCACATGTTAATTATAGGTAAACTTTTCGACACTTGTACGAGGTACCTCTGCATTTGAAATCTAAGTATTTGGTATTTCTAGTTTTATTTTGAAATAATATTTTGTTGATCTCGAATTATTAAATGTTTTTTTTTTTTTTTTGCATGTGCCAATTGATTCTTATGTGATATGTTTTGCCCACTCAAGAACAATGTAAACAAATATTAGATTATGTATTCCATTTTGTTACTTGATATGAAAATATGAGAAAGATAAAATTAAATTTAAAAATTAATAGTGCCACACAACCCAATAGTTTTATTTGAATTTCATCTGGTTTCCTATATATATTTTGTGACAAGTGTGCCCTATTTTGATTAACTGCTATTAAGGTGAATATTTATATTGGTGGTTAGTTCATTTTGTGTCCCTTCACAGCCTGGCATTATTTACTTTTGCTTCCAGTTATATTTTTAGAGTGCCTTGGCGTTCGTTAATTTGTTCTTTTGAGCCAAGTTTGTTTGTTTGTTTTGTGGCTGTTTAGATATTCTGCTTGTGCCAAGGAATTATTCTGAATTTTGGTCATGTGGACAGACATGGCGGCACAATGGTTTTATATTGATAGTGTTTGACAACAGAGGTGAACGATTCTCTCCCGTGGATGTATATGCTGTCACACTTCACTCCACTGAGACTGCCAACCTGATTGGTTGGGTTCTCACACTTGCCTTATCCTACGTAACACTTGCAAGGCTAATATCAAACACAATTCCCCTAACCCGTAAAATCTAATTCGGTCTTGGCGGAAGAAATCAACATGGTACTACAGTGCATGGATTTTATAGTAACAGTTTTACTTTGCAAAATCATCACTACAAAACCATTACAAATATGATACCCATTATTACATATAGAATACACTATGTAAACAAGTTGGGAAGCTGTAGCTTAGCAATGTTGTTTTGCAATAGTTAGTGTGAAAAATTACACACATACATATTATGCAGCCATCCTCTCATTCCTATGAGCATACAGTGGATTCTCGAAAATACGTTTCAGTGGACCAAGAAAAAAAATGTGACATGCGGGAAAACAATGGTTGCAAACTGAGAAAAATATACATAAGCTCAAAATTCATGTTTGGTTGAACAGACAGCATAAATACAGGAACCTTGTTAATTCGAAGTGTTTACTTGCCCTGAAACAGAACAGGATTTTTATGCTTTTCAGTTTGGTTAATTCGAAATTCCAATTCGTCTTATGTAATTCGAAGTTGGATTTCATGCAAAAGTGTATGTGAAGTTCGGAATAATTTAATCAGAGCTGTAATAATTATGATGAAACGTCCATCGCCTACACTGTCGCCTGTGTGTGCACATAAACAAGCAATTTCTACACTTTTGGCGATAACGAAACCTGTGCCACACACCACAGAATGTTCAACAATCATCTGCTCGCGCCCGTATTGATCCAGTGTGCCGATATAACGGCTATCTTGTGAAACCTGAACAGCACGCCACAAGCTGATCCAATATTCTGGCTGTTCAATTTACTAGCGCAAATAATACATATTTTTTCAGGCGTAAAATCTGTAGAAAGCTAACAAATGTTGCAATCTTAATGGGGTTTGGTGTCTTATATTACTATTAATTATTCAACGGACATTTTTCACAGTTACGTATGTATGCATTAAAACATTTGGAAAAGGTTTAGAACCAGGAAGGGTGAAATATGACGTAGGCAGCCATACCCTTGTTCATAATGGCAGTTTTACTGTTTTTAAAAAAGTAGGCTTAGGAATAAAGTTTTATTTAAACATGTATAGAGTGCATTTAGGCCTCTTTAAATAAGTTTTTTTTATTTTCTCGTCCAGTGTTCCGACTTCCTTTGTCGGCTGAGCTCTGTTCAATCCAGCAATGAATATTGCCACAATTAATTTACTAACGACAATTTTCGCCAACCATTATGTACTTGCTGAACAAACTTTAAACTTGTACGATAGTAAAAAAACCTGCAACCAATTGCTTTCAATAATAATAACGCTCCTCAAAATATTGCCTCATCTTTCCAAATTCTGTTTACGAGAATAACATCATAGAACGTTCAAAACAATCTGAGATTGTGCGATTCGTTCTAGTTATTGCCAACCCAAGGGTGCTGTAAACACATAAGAAGAAGCTGAATGTGAGATGCTTTCTCACTGTCACCAACTACGAATGCAGTAAACACGGAAGAAAAAGAAGCGTACGAAATAGAACATGAAAACCTGCTGCGGGATGTAAACAATAATATCAATTCACCAGTTATCAATTATCTACATAGTTTTGCATTTGTGTAGTGGTAAAAACGACTGATGTGCGCAATCTGTGGAGAAAGTACTGTGTTTTGAACGGATGTTAAGGGGAAAACAATCTGCAGTTGTTGAAAGCATTGTTTACATAAGAATTTTGGCAGGACCAAAATTAATGAATGATGAATACAGTAAAACGTACACAAAGGGAACAAATGTTCGAGAATCCACTGTAATAGAAAAATGTGACTTAACATAACCTGCAATTAAAAGGGTGCAGATGCCCACTCGCTGGACACCAAGACTTGGCCTCCACGTCACATCAGCAAACAGGCACCCACATCAGCTGATGCATCAAACTGCGCTGACAAAACACTCCCAATGGACAGCAGAACCACACGTCCACATAATTATGTTCTGAGTTTGCAGTTCCCACAATATGAATGTAAATCCTAGTGGGTACCGCAGCCATAAATGCAACAGCCTCCAAGGGTGTCCAATTCCAGGTTAACTTCCTAGGAAGGATTCATATTAAATTACTTCATCTATCGAGCGACACACTTCTTTTGCCAAGCACATAAATGCAACAAATATGTTGGCCCGGCGGCGAACAACCAAGTCCGCATTACTGCACTCTGTCGGCTAACACAAGAACAGACAGAACACGGAGGTTCAACTTTTAAAGTCCATTAGCCACTCCTGGGTAACTCACTGCATTACACTACTGGCAACAACCACCACCTCACGACTTCCACATTGTCCGATGGCCCAAGCCACTCTTCTTCCACGAACTAAACACGGAACCACCATAGCAAACCCAGTGCCGCCATGCGGCCACTACCATAACTACACATATGCTACAATTAATAAAACCTAACACCCAATAATAAATATATTTAAAAAGTACACACAGCCAGACTCTCCCCAGTCATCTTAGAATACCTCCTCCTCAATATGTGATGTCCCAGATAAAACCAAAAATTTCCTGATGTGGACTGGCCAGTCCCAGATATTGAGATGCCTTATATACTGATGCAGAGCTAACCTTCGACATAACACACACATGGCAGAACAAAGTACAGTGAGATGAGATGCTATCGGTCTACATTCTAGAATAAATTTTGTATATTTTGTGCATAAGTAAACATGTGCCAGTAATTCGTATTTTTCTGTAGTTAAACAAGTTAAAATCATAAGTTCATTCGCTGTAAATGTCTGTTTTCAATGTGGACATTTTTCATTTCCTTCAAAATATTATTCCTGATAGTCCAAATATTTTTCTAACCTACCATATATGTTTGAACAGATACAGGTGTTGTCCAACAGATCAGGAAAGTAACACCTCTTCATGGTGTCAGCCCTTCTCGTTACAAAAATTTACTGTGTGTACAGATGGGACTGGAGGAAGTGTATTTGTTTGCTTTGTGAGCATAGAGGTAGAGAAGTGTCGTGTGGCAAGCTAAGAGAGGAATGATGATGGATGGGAGGAGAAAGGAAGTAGTCAAGAGGGGTATGAGACGGAGGGCGAAGTGGTAGCGGATAGAGAAGAAAGAGAATAATCGAGCAGAGGAGTAGAAAGAGAAGGGGGTAGACGGAATTAGGGAGGGAAGTTCAGTGTCTCCGGGCTTTGTGTGAGACAGAGAGAGACAGACAATGAAGTAGTGTGCTGATTGGTAGGCAGCTAACTCCCTCATGCCTCTTCCACAAACTTGGGAGGAAAAGAAGAATGGACGAGGAAGGAAGGTCTCGCCAACTGGTCATTACATAATGCTGCTGTCAGACTTCTAGACTTTTTTTGTATTAACTTGTCGCTGCATACACGTAGTTTACGGCATTCGTTAAACATAAGACGTACAAGTAACAAAAAAATTATGGAGCATGGTAAACTTCATTATAACGATAACTCTCACTATAGTGATAATTTATTTTGCCATTGTCGACTATCGTTTATAACACAATTCCACTGTAGTTGTTACGGTTGCTTTGCGGAATTTAGGAAAAAAAAACCCAAGTAAAAAAATTGTCAAGGATACTGATGAGATTAACCAGTTTTTTTTTTTTTTCTTTCAACACTATTTTCGATAAGCTGTTACTTTTCAAGCTACCTATCTTTATTAGAAATAAATTTACCACAATTGGATCACATATACATATTTAGAACTGGGTGCATATTGAACCACAGAATGCATTTATGATTGTGTGATTACTAAATGCATGAGCATTACACTAAAATATGAACTACAGATACAGCAATACATACATACATTTGTGTTTCGCTATCGGTGTCTCTTCTGTCATCGCAAATAAATATGACATGCAATCTGGGCACACAATATGCACTGTGGCGACACCTTGTACTGATCTCAAGCTCCAAGATATTATCAGAGCTCCTACCACCCTCATCAGCAATACTGGCAATTTTCCCGCAGCACCCTAGTTCACCACCCAGCCGCTAACTTTACCACTAACAGTGCCCTTCCACCATACTGCAGTGTTCTACAACTCGCCACCTGATGAAGCTGGCTTAGCCAGCAAAACATCGCAATTACGTAAACACATAGAAAATGTGTCATCCTACTTTGTGTGCGTGTGCCCGCCCAGTACTTGAATTCCTGTCCTTTTATATAATTTTGGTAGCCTAGCGGCCAACTTGCAACCTTAACTTCCTCAACAATCGTAACTCTCTCAGCCAGCTTCTGAACCTACTCTAAATCACATGCCACATTTCTGGGTGTGAAACCAGCCCTTCTTCAAAACAGCTAATCTTACCAGCTGTTTACATTAAATCCACCAATAACCTTCAATACCTACATTTCAATAGTTAATATCCATTCCTGCCAAGAAAGCTCTACCATGCAGTCTTGCCACCAGAGCTCCACACAGACTTAGCAGGGTGATATAATAAGCAGTCCGTGAGTGAAGAGCTTTAGGTGGCTCTTAACATAGAGGTCTTGAGAGCCAATGGGGGTGAAACTAAGTGAGAATGGAGCAGTGCTGGAATGAAGGGGTGGGAGAAACTGGAGATTCCCAAGAAAACCCGATAAACAGCAGCATCATAACATTATGGCGGTAAATAAAAACTTTACAGTTCATCAAGAATATTTTAAAATCTGGAGCTAAAACTCGCTAAAGAACAATGAAATTGTTTCTTGTAAGTAATTATTCTGGAAATAATTCAATAAAATGCAGAATTTCAGTCATTCCAACCGATTTTATTTTTGCGTAGTAAAGTTTGTTTGGAGTCTGTTTAATTTATTTCGAGGGAAAAAATGGAAACTGGGAAAAGCAAATGTGTTGTGGGGGGAGCTTTAGTTAAACTTCTTTCATGAGACTGCATTGTTTTGATGTTCTTACCAAGTGTGTGGCATTCTGAGTTGCATATTGTTTTTATGAGAGCAGTGGAAAATTTTGCTCGTATGGAAATAACATTCAAACAATTTTATCTCCAAAAAATTTTACCCCAATGAAAAAACAAAACACGATATATACGTAGGTGTTCGTATTCATACAGATGCAGCAACACACACACACACACATTTTGGCTGAAGTTAGTCTTACACTCGAATTCACGATATGGGCAAAAAAAAATCTATTATTATTTACACATTTAAAAAAAATGTTGAAAGTGCAACCTTTTTAGTAAAGCCACAGCATTTCAATAATTATAGCAATGGCTTGCAAATACATTACTTACTAAACACGTAAACTTACTGTTAAATTCGCAACCTCTTGAACACATGTTTTCTTATGGAAATCCTTACAAGTTTCCTTCACCAAAATCACGTTTATTCGTCACTAGTATTATATAATTTATTTGCAGAATCATTCAGTAAAATAGTCACTGCACACATTTCCTAAAACCAACAAACTTGCCCTTTGGTGGGTCGTCGCCGATGCTAACCTCCAAACTCGCAAGGGGACCAGAACTACTTCACTGCACATATTTTGCATTGTGAAGGTAACAGAATGCAGCCTTAGTTTCTAAGGAAGTAATAACTTAATTCGTGCAATCATTTGTTCAATCACTTTTGTAAACAAAATAACATTAATCCTGCACGCATAAAAATGTAACCATAGAGCTCAACCATAGTTGTACATTAGAAAATAATTTTGCTGCTGTACAAGAGAAAGATATTGTACGTAGTTCGCACTCCCGCCGCTGTGCCACGAGTGCACGTTGATGGATGCCATTTTGTATAACATGTTGCCATGGTTTAGCTTTCTCAAGTCACATTACCATCTGTGGAAGAGTAACGACGCGACATATTTGTAAACACTGAACCATAATAGAAATTTTCTGTCACAAAAGTTTTGTAGGTGAGAAATAAAGTCTGAATTTGTTGTGTTTGTACGGAATCGTGACTTAGAAACTCGGTGCTAGTTTTAAAACATGAGTGAGTGTTTGCTTTTTAATACTATTAACAAAGTTTTATTAGAAAATGTGTCTTTCTTAGCATATGAAAGTCCGGTATACTGTATTTCACTTAAAAACCAAATTTTGTGACAATTTCGCATTTATCATCGTTTATTTGTGATCGCGAAAAGTCCATGCCCATACGCATCCCACAACGAGAGTGGTGAGGGCCCATAAATACATCATCAAATCCAGACACACACCTGGTTTAACATACGATAACCCCTCCACAATATTTATGACTTCCCACCTCACACTAGTTCACCTCCTGGCCACTAGGTTCACAGTTTGTCAACCACTGTGCGAACGGCAGGGCGCCACCACTCGCTACCTGGTGAAGCTGTCCTAGCCAGCAAAATGTCACACAACTGCGCATCTGCATGGGAAAATGTGTGTATCCACGAGTACAGTCCTAGGCGTACTGGTGTATTCTGTCTCCTCTTTACAATATAAATTTTGTTAACTGAAAATTTCCCATATTTTAATGCTGTAGTTATGAATGTGTTTGTGACTGTGCTTTCAGTAGCATTTCATTTAGGGATGTCAAACTTGATTCCACTAAAAATACATAACCTATGACTAGAGGCACTTGAAAATCGAAATAAAATGAAATAACACCGAAATAGAAGTTCAAATGCGAAATAACATGAAATACAACAAATGCACGATATCTAACAAAATAAGCTTTATCCAAAATAACCTCTTCTCCTATATCATGTCACAAATTTACTTCGGCACTGTAAAAATCTAGAAGCACAAGTCTGGAATATTTAGAAATTCTAGAGATGAAAAAATTCTCGATTTCATCTCGAGACAATTTTTAAATATCGGAAATCATAGTTCTAAATTCAACACATGTAAATACATTTTTTTTTGCAAAACTAAATGTAAACAGACATTCCAAAAATTACACAAGCAGTAAAACATGTACTTTGAGATAAGCTACAAACAGTTTAACAAAAAACACCTCCAATTGTGCGAAGTGAACACTCACAAATCGAATGTGTGCAGTAATCTATGGCTGCCACTTGTTTACTAACATTGACGGATATGCGTGAAAGGAATGTGCGATATCTATATGGACACTTTAAACTGACTGTTTCATTAAATATCTAGTCTCATAAATAAGGGAAGATGCTGCAGCCGATGTACAACACCGTCATATGTATCATTTGGACATTTTATGTAAAGATAAAAGTGCAAAGGTGAGAGCAAAGCATGCAAGAAATTAATACAAATGCAGACCTGAACTCGTCTGACTTTTTTTTTTTAAGAATGCAGATGATATTGATGTGTATACAACTTGTCTAGTTTATGTATGTATCTCGTAATTCCCTGTATTAAAATATACCAGTATAAATAATATATTTTTTTAAACTTTGCATTTCCAGAAAAATTGTTTGTGAATTTATCAAAATGATAGTGTATTTTAAAATTGGAGCCTGTTAAATAATAACTGCTTTAAAAAAAATTAACTATGATTGCTTTTCAATAAGCGCCAGTCTTGCAAACATTTTAATAATTTATTATGTTGAACATTTATCATGGCAATTGAGGTTTGGAAATATTTTCGAATAAACTATGTGGGGAAATATGTAATGATATATATGTACATTTTCAATATTATCTCAAGCCTCTTTTGAACTTTTGGGAATTTCATATGAATATGCTCCCACTGTTCAAATGATATATTATTTGTTGTATTATTTATGTTAGTAATAGGTCTACTACTAATGTAGGCCTAGTTTAAATAATTAAATTTCACATCCTCCTATATATTAATTAGTTCTGTAAAGTAAGTGCCTGTAACTAAAGGAATTGAGAGTTTTGGAATTGAAAGTGGTATCTGCATCAAGATCGAGGAAAAGTGGAATCGTTACATCCCCAATTTCATTTAATTCTTTCACTTTTTGCTGTCTTTAAACAATTTCATTACAGAACCAAACAAAACATTTTTCTCTTCCTTTATAAACAACTCTAACTCAACCAACTTTTTGCATAGTCTCTCTCTTATCACACTCATAACTGCTTATGCATGTTTAACACCAAACTGACAGCCACGAAAAAAAAAAAAAAAAAAAAAGCAGACTTAAAAACTGGCCCACAATATGCAAAGAGGTTCAAAACTAGGTTGGAAAAGGTTCACTTTGTTGAGTGTAAACTGCAGTTTTTTGTACATTCAAAATTTACCACGGTGGAAAAAATTCATAATGCTTGACAAAAATGGACATTTTATTAATACTAACACAACAGTTTTGTTGAAAAATGTATTTTAAATATAGTACAACTAAATGTTATCTTACAATTACATATCTTATATACATACGAATGTGTACACTTTTTCTACAATTTATTAATATTGTAAAATGGACTTTACTAGAAAAATTTTAACTGGATACATTATGTATAATCATAGTATGCTAGCATTTTTGTTATGAAAATGTTTTATTTTGTAAATATGAGTGTGGTACAGGCTGTATTTACATGTGAATTGTGTATTATTCAGGTGTTGCATATACGAGTACATGAGGAAAACACGTTTCTTAGCAAATGTATATAATTAAAATGGATGTATGAACATTAACAGTTAACTAACTAACTGCTTTAAATAATTATCTCCCTAACTGAATTTCTTTTCTGGAGTACTCAATCTTTCATAGCCAACAGTTTCACATCTTTGTGCTCTTTGGTATGCTGAACATGCCACATATCTTGGAAATTGCATTTATTATTGAAGGTACACACATCCAATAAAAGAAACCCACACATATGGCAATGTACACATTTCTCCATTCTCTGTCTTGACAGTTGTGAAGAAGCTTGAAATAAGGCTCATGTTGTTCCACATCCACCTAAATCTATGTAACTGTACTTGAAAACAAGACAGCTCATTGGTAGCTACAAGCAACCTTTTTAGACATCAGTTCCAACCAAGAACAAATTAAAGATGGCAAAATAAAAAACCCGTTCAAACACATCCATGAATTAATCAACTTTCTTAAACACTGATAACTGAATTTATAGATACCATACGAAAAAAGCACACACGATAATTATAAGCTTCAGAATCTTACATAATAATTACTTATGATAATATTGTTATAGTCACACGAATCTTCATAAGTATAGTGCTAAAACTTTAATTACATTTAAAGAAAACTCATTCCATCAACAACCCTAAAATATAACAATACATAAAATCCATCACATTTTAATCAGCCCCACACAACCTTCATTCCAGTTTACTTTTCTAATAAAGCAACAGCTTTCACTCCAGGTACTGTACCGCATGATGCATAGCTGAAAGGGAAAACTGTACACTCTTGGGTGAATAAATATTAATTTGGAAAGTCTTAATACAAGAACTAGTAGCTTCTTAAATACCATTATACAACAAACAAGCAATACTGTGTTTAAAACTAGAAAACACCCACTAAACAGCAAAGTTATTAAAGCAACTATACATATCAGTCTTGCAAAGTCGGTGCTCGAGCCATCTTGCACGGTGGTGGTGGTCGTGGTTCTGGTGGTTGCTTAGTCGCGAGAGGCCCCGATAATTGTTAGGATGTAGATGAAGATGTTCACAATGTCGAGGTAGAGGTTGAGAGCGGCAAAGATGTACTCCTCAGGGGAGATGGAGTATTTGTGTTTCCCGCCCATCATCAGCTGGGTGTCGTATATAAGGTAGATGGAGAAGATGAGGGCTCCCAGCGATGCGTACACCAGTGTGATTGTCTTGCCTGGCACAAATATGGCAACTATGCCAAAGATCATCAAGATGATGACGGCAACCAACAAGATGCCTCCCATGCCCGTGAAGTCCCACTTGGTCTGGAATGCGAAGAGTGTGAGGCCAAAACACACTGCCGCAGTCAGCCCCACTGCCATCATCACCTGCAAACACAATCAATGTCACACCCCTGCCACCGGCTCACTGAGCCCTACTCTGTTGTATCCTGTACCCCTTCACACTCACCGCATCCCCATTATAGGTGGAGGCAACGGCCCCCAGCATGAAGCTTTCTGCCACCGTGAACAGAAACAGGAACACAAAATTCATAGGGGCCTTGCGGCGCACGTTGGTACAGCACGACATGGCTATGAGAGTGACCAGCATCACCACAAAGGCGACCCACCATATCTCACTATGCTGGTGCACAAACTTCTTGGTAGGGGCATGGAATGTGAAGAGAGAGACGAAAGCAAGCGTGATCAGCAGCTGGACCATCAAGATTGAGTACACCTTTCTGCAAGCAACACACCATGATCTCATCATTCACTGCTACTGCACGACTTTCAACAGACACTTCACTACACTTGCCGAACATGACCAGTAATTACTACAGATGTATCAAGACAAACTGAAGAGCCTCTTAAAAATATTTATGGATGAAAACAGTCTGCATAAGTCCACATTACCACACTAAGAAGTCGGTATTTTTCTCAAGTGTAACATCAGTGCTGCTACCAAAGTAGATGCTAACAAGATTTTACAGCAAAGTCATTGCCAGGTGACAAAGAACTTCGGTAGCAACGGCATTAAAAATGAAGTGGTACAAGAGAAAACTACACATACAGGGCTCTCATAGATCACAGAAGAGGCAAAAGTGTGGTGTGGACATGTCAAGAAGTAGTGAGAGGTTGACAAGGACTGACATGCTGTGGAACAAAGCCACCAAGATGAGATGGGTGTGGCAAGTGGCTCTGGGAGTACAAGTACAGCATCTGATAGCTGTACAACGTATATTGTAATTTATGTGACTTAGGTATATTTTGCACACAATCACAGTGATGAACTACAGTAGAGCACCACTTTAATGAACTTCAAGTTAACAAACACTTCACCATAACGAACTAATTATTTGGTCCCGCCAAAGCACCATACATTTATATGCAAATAACTTTCAGCTACATGAAATTTTTGGTAAAAATTTACGGGAAATTTATTCAATATTCACGTTAATGAAAATTTTGTAATTGGAATTAAATGTAAAAAACTGCAAAATTACATTAATTTTCCTATTTTTCGATGTTAAAAACATAAACAAACCGCAACAGTTTTTTTTTATAGCTAACTCAGTCATAGACGATACAATACATTGGTGTGGCAATACGAGACAAAAATTGTAAAGCGCAGTGCTACTAGTGTTTATCGCTGCAACCAATGTGCTGCATCATTGTGTAGGCACAGATAAGAAGCCTCCGACTTCGCTGAAGTTTTACGTACAACGAAATGCTGTTGCTATATTTCTGGTCTATTCTCGCATCGGCGTATTTTACTGTGAATTGCAAATGAGGTTACCTTAACCTCCAAACATATTTTCACTGAATTGCAAATAAATTTTACCATCTTTTAACGAGTCAATTCTTGATTATTTGCTATAATTAAAGCTGTAGATAATGGCAGTAAGAAAAAAGAAATTGCCATGGAATTCGGCATAGCAAAAACTACATTGTCAACGTTCTGAAATAGAGAAAATCAAATTTTTATCACCTGACCAAAAACGTGCCACGCCTCAAAGTGACAAGTTCATAGGCAAATATTTAAAAAAATCCTGTCACTGTAGGTAAAACATACCATATGCATGTTGCTCACAAGTGCCTTTAGTATCAAGATATGCAGAAAAGTTCTGGTTCCGATACTTAATTTTTATGCTGCGAGCCTTTGAATTTCGCAATTTGAACACACATCTCGAACAAAGGCTCACAGCATAAAAACTAAATCTCAGAACCCAGACTTTTCTGCATATCTCAACACTAAAGGCACTTGTGACCTACATGTTGTATGTTTTATTAACTTATTCTGTTAGTTTTCATTTTATAAGCTTCTGAACATGCTACTTTCGAGCACCTCTGTGAGCATTTCAGATGCAACCGTGTTGCACATGTGCAGTTCTTCCGCTAAGCGCGACCTGTTATCCTCTCGTATGCGGCATGAGTCACAGTTACTTTCTTGGCCAGAGGTTGGCAATAAAGATGCAAAGCTAACTTCACTTCAGTAACATTTCGCCACATCTAATTTTATCTCAAGAAATTTTTTTTTGTGCATTTCACTATAAAGAACTTCACTATAACAAACTAGCCATATTTTTGGTCCCTTGAGATTTGTTATAGTGAAGCTGTACTGTATATAGCAATTCTGAATATAGGTTTGTTTTTGTGATTTAAAAAACGCCCAGGCTGTTAAAAAGAAAAGAGCATTTTCACAGGGTACTTAAAAATAAATTTAAAATATGCAACTTTGACTTTAATTATTTACGATTTTCTGAATTAAGAAAATTAGTGAAAAAGAAAATCAAAATTGAAAAACAAAAACTGGCACTCTATAATTATTGATAATCTGGAAAATAATCCCAATAAACTTTAGAATTATGTGAAAACCATGAAAAATGGTTAGAAAAAAATTTATATCTTTATTGTCTGATTGCAAATTGATTCAGGATCCAAGCAAGCTTGCAAATTTGTTTGCTCTGCATTTCACTGAGAGTTAATGCTCAAACCACGAATAATATTTCTGTTACACATAATGATAACATAAGCATTAGTCTCCCAAAGCATGGTGCTTTGGGCCATAAAAAAGTTGAAGAGTAGTAAAGCTACAGGCCACAATTAAATTCCAAACTTCCTAATTAAAGGCAGTGCTAATACTTTGACTCCAATTTTAACTTTTATAATTAACAGAAGTCTTTTGAATGGTGTTTTCCCCCAACCTTTGGAAAAAAGCTATAGTTGTTCCATTATTCAAAAAAGGAAATAAAAATGATATTAACTACAGACCTATTTCATTACTATGAAGCTTTTCAAAAGTATTTGAAAAAGTAATTCATACATACCTCTATTTTCATTTAAAAAATTATTTTTCTGATTGTCAACATGGTTTCCTTTCACGAAAAAATACAACTACCAATTTGTTTAATTTAGTAAACAATATTTATGCAGAGGTAACAACAACAAATTTATTTTGATCTTCAAAAGGCATTTGACGTGTTTCAACATTCGATCATATTAAGTAAATGAGAATACATGCATGCATGCATGCATACATACATACACACATACATACACACATACATACATACACATTTGAAGATAAATTTGCTTAAGATGTTTACGTTCGTACATTTCTCACAGCCTTGTGAACAGCAAAATAATGTATCACATTTTGTTCTTGCTGGAGATTTTGATTGATAATGAATATTTAGGAGCCACATTCCAATGGTAAACTGTGTGCAAGTATTGTAAAATAAATTCTCGATTCTAAGACCTTCCATTGTTCCCGGAAAAAGGGTCATTATTTCGAAGGGGTTGTTATTGGGAATAACTTTTTCAATTCATGAATCATAAATTTGCCAATAAAAAGTTGTGGAGAAAAATTTTTAGTTTGCAGAGATAACCAACAACTGTAGAATACAAATTTTTGGAGGAAAAAATTTTTTAGTTTTCAAGTATTAACTTTACAGGTTATATAAAATAAATACATGTCTAAGTCCCTCAAATCACAAAGCTGCCACAAAACCAACTATGATCATTCTATATTAACACAAACAAATTCTGAAAGCGTAAGGATGTAATAAATTGGCATTGTTATAAACAGGCCAGCGGAATAGGCATTGCCAAAGTAATGTGGTTATGTTAATTTCTGTAATAGGGGTAAAATTACCACAAGGTATAATACAGGTTGGTTGTATTTTAAGTTTATTTGCATAGAGTTCTGGGTGGTTCTGTTGAACACGGGTTAACTTGGAGAGTCAATAAGCAGGACATACTAATTCCACCAGTCCATCTGCCATGGCACTACCTTCAAAATTAAGTTCAGAATGTGCGGCTTCGTATGAAAAGTTATTTCTAAAAATTTTGATTAACTTGTGGAACTTTCATCAATAACATGAATCCTAACAGAAATTTTACGCATTTGTGACAAGTTGACTGACACATTTCAGCTGAACTATTATTTCAGGAATGAGGTTGGGAACACAAGCATTCATTACCTATTTCCAAAACTAAACTATTGTGACCGAAATGTAGTTTTGATTTCAGATGCCTTTACTCCACACAAAAACTCCACTCTAGGCATTATCAACCAACATACTCCACAGCCAAAGCCACAAACTAGAGGAAGGAAATATATTACAGCCACCTCCCCCTTTTCCATAAAACCAGCAATCAGCAAAAGGCAACTAGAGATTTAACTACAACTTCCTGGGGAGAGGGACAGCTTGATGCCCACTTCAAGGTACCGTGAAACAGTCAGCGGGAGTTCGCCACCACATGCAAATAAAAGGCTAGCAACCCAACACCAACTGAATCAAAACTGCAAACCCACGCACTGATTAGCATTTACACAACATTTTGTAATGCCAATGCTACAAACTTGACGAAAGCACTTAAAATTCACAATTATGTAATTTATTCTAGGCTGAATGATTTTAGCAGATATTTACTGTATTTTGGCATGTACAGGCCACACTGAATTTGTGTTTTCCTGTATATGTTGTAAGGCAGTAAAATTTGAGGGAAAAAAAAATTTTTTTTAGTTAAAATATATTTTTTTGTTCAGGTACTTATATTTTCTCTGAGGAAAAGCTTTTTTGTTAGGACAAAGTTTTTTTTTTTTTTTTTTTACAAAGTCTTTCTTTTTTGTTAGGAGAGGTCATCTTTTTAATTTTTCCTTATATTTAAAAAGGGAAGTTGGGCAATCGGTTCATCCAAAAGTACGTGTTAGGAATTGGCACTATTTTGCTGGTGCTCCTCGAACTGTCATTAGGCTTTCACTTTTACAACCCTTTACTGTTGTCAACATATATTTTAGTAGTTTTCAGAACATTGCTGTTGCATCTTTGTGCACTACAGTGTTTACATTGTAGCTTCCAGAGCGGTCGCAGTCGAGGTCTGATTGTGCAACGCCAGCTGGGAGTTCGGAGGTAACCCTAGAGGAGAGGGGTAGACCTGCTGAAGGCAGAAGTGAGAGAGTGTAGGCTGTTAAGGGAAAAAGGGGAGTTTTGCAGCAAGGACGGTTGCTGTTGAGGGGAAGGGGGGGGGGCTGGAAGCTGATGTAAATAGGGTCCGGGAGACGAGGTCACGAGTCTGCGAGATGGTGTCGTGGTGAGCGGACGTGTGCAGCCAGGGGGAAGGCTGCGAGAACCATCCATGATCAGCAAAGTACTACCATGTTTCCACTATTATAGACCGCCCCCTATTACAGGCTGCACCCTTGCTTCAGAAAACCAAATTTGGGGAAAACATTAATTCCACATTATAATTTATTTTGGAAATTTGTGTTATAAAATGTTTTAAAATTAAGAGTTAACCAATTATAGACATTTTACTCCACATAATTATGCACAGAAGCACAAAATATTCAAGATTACATTGCACTCCGAACCACATGATTACCTACCTGGTACATATAACACTTTGTTAGTCTAAAGTCGCATTACATTACTTTTAAAGTGAAATGCTTAAAGAACATTAAGGCGATATTATTCTTTTATAATATAGTACATATTGTATACTTTCTTTACATGAAGTTACATTTAATTCTGTCAAGTATTTAAAATTTTATAACACTTGTAAATTTGAAGGACAGAAAAAAAAAGTTTTATCCCACATTTAAATCTTTTTGGAATTCATGTTTTTCTTTAAAATAAAAGTTAGTCAATGTTAGAGATTTACGGTCTTTTACATTGGCTGCAGCACCATCCATAATTTACGAGACTAGATATTTGATGAAAAAGTATGTTTATTTAGATATCACACTTTCATTTCACGCAAAACTGTAAATTTAAACAAACGTGCAGACATAAGATTACTTACTGCACACAGTCTAGTTGTGAGTGTTCACTTTGCACCAAGCGCACTAGCGCTTGGAGGCTGTTTGTTGTCAAACTACTGTAACTTACTTAGTGCATGTTTTACTGCTTGCGTAATTTACATCTTGTTACGCAACATACGAAATGGTTAATGAATTTTTACAGTGCCGAAGTAATATCATGTATATAACATAGATGAGTTCAGATATTGCACATCTGTCTGTATTTCAGGTTATTTTGCATTTTAAATTGTATTTGAATGTTATTTCGTTTTATGACAACTTACATCAAAATCGTGCATCTAAGCAATGTGCATTAAACAATATATTACGGTTTATTTAGCACTTATTTGTCAAATGTGCGGCTTATGATAGTGGAAATACGGTAGTAGTTGTTCCGATTGATCGGGACATTCATTCCGAAGTTTTGGGAAGGATGTCGCCGATCAAGCCATATACATAGTCGTCATTTTAGGATATAAGAGCATAAAGATATAAGGATGTACGAGTCTATAGAGTCTCGGGCTTGAGTCGCTGTCTGTCAGGCCGACAGTCGCGCAGTTGTGAGAGTAGACTACGGCCAGTGTAAAGAGATTATTGCAGTTTATTTGTTACAGGACTTTTTAACTTTAGTCGTAAATAATTTAAGAAGTGTTTAGAAGTAAGTGAGAACTTAGTCGTATTGTTTTGTGGTGGTTGTTTCAAGAGTTCATTTCATTTTGGATTCAGGTCATCGAGGTTGGTTGGTACCGAGTTGTTCCTTCGTTTGTTTTGATAGCCATTCCCTTGCAATTGTCGTGTGTTATTTTGATAGCCTACGGGTTTCGTAACTCTTAGATCATAGTATCTTTCTACCTATTGCTTTTTGCTTTAGTTTTTCTAATAATTTTGGCCAATCAATAATTGGTGAGGGATTATTTATTTACATTCTTAAGGTATACTAAGTCTGAAGAGTTGATGAACTCAGTCAGTTCTTAAACAGTGTTGGCCTTTACATTGCTGCTTATACAGGTTTAACTTATAACACGGACATCCCTTCAGAATAATATGAAACACAAAGGCTTTGAGACATTTTTCTCTTTTGTACTTTGTACTGGATAGAATCTCTCACACCTATTTCTTCTAGTAATGGGATTGCATTTTAAATTACCATTTAATATCTTCTGGAGTTTGGTTGAATGATCACTTTGCTTATAATGATTTTAAAGGTTAAACTTAATTGAATAATTTATGCAAAAGAGTTTGGATTTCCTAAGTTGTTATATAAATTAAGTTTTTCTTTTTTTCTTATTATTATTGTTTTTTGAGAAACAGCAATTTTATTAGAATAATTCAAGGTTTGATTGAAATTGTTTTCTGCAGCAAGCCTATCCGATTACACTTTCTATACGTGAATTTTATAAATTTTATCTTTGTTTTTATGAAAACCAAAAATATTTTGCGAATAATTTATAGTTCTAATTAAATTTTTTTTATCTGTAGTTAACCTAACCAAATAGGTACTCGTTCAATAACTATACTTTAAAAATTGTTTTGTTCGAAAGCCAAAAATTTCACGAAGTAGAATTGTTTTCAATACTTGTTGTTTGTGCTCTTTCACATTGTTCCTTCTGTCATGAAACTTATTGGGTTATTAAATTTTATTGGATGTTACATTTTTTTTAATTGTTTTTTTTTTATAATTGTTTTTAATAAATCAGATTTTGTTAGTTTATTCTTTTGAAAATTTGCATTATTATTTCATTAACTCACCATTCAATCATAATTTACTCTCTCATATTCTGGTCCTTTTGACATTTTATGGTTATGGTTAAGGTCAAGAATTTCTCACCCCATTTTTAAGACTTAAAAGACTTGAGATAAATTTGAAAATATTTGGAAATAATTACGCAGAAATGATAGGGAACTGTACCTTATGTTACCTTCCATACAGCCCCAGAAACCACAAAAATATCCCACCCCCTACATTGAGAATTTGTCAAGCATGTAAAACCCCCTAACCCATTTTACCTTGTTGTCCTCATTCAGAATTTCTTTTTAGATTTTGGATTTGGTAAACGGCTCATTGAGATGGAGCTTTAGACTTTTCTTCAAGAGAGACAAACATTTGAGGTTTTTGTCGTATAGAAGTGTTAAGGGTACCTGGATTACCCACTAATAAGTCCAGCGGTGGAGACAGTTGACTTGTGGCTAGTGTTACTCTTTTGAATGACAATGATTGGGACACCAAGATAATTATTTAAAGTTATATGTTTTTCTCATTTCAACTTTTTTTTAAATTACTTTTTTATTTTTTTATTATTAAATATTAATTAATCTATTTCTTTCATTTCCGACACCGTAGGTTTTAAGTATCAGGCAAACCAAATTATTTTATTCTCCTCCCTTAAACTTACACCGCTGCCATAATATTGCCGGGCCTAATAGTGCTAGTACATAAGCCAACCAACACGGCAACAGCAAACTACTGCAACGTCTAACTAATTAGTTTGCCATTGGGCGTGTTGTTTGTTGCCACACTGGCTGGCCTCTGCCTGCTGAAAAGTGGCAACAGCGTAGTATTCCGCCAGACAGAGCGAAGGATGTGTGTAGCTGTAGCGGAAAGGACTTTGACCTTATCTCGCCCTTTGTCGCCACAACCCCTCTCGCCCCTTATCACTGTCACCCACGTGTCACTTGTTTCCTCCCCTTTCCGCCCTTGTGTAACTTTCCGTTAGCCGTTTTAATTAATTACCGGTATTGTTAATCAGAGTTTTGAGTCGTGCTATTGTGCAATAACGTACTTCTATTACTAACATGTGTTTAAAGTCAGAAACGGGAAAGGATAGAATTGTTACAGGGCGAAATTCAAGTTGAAAGTTGAGCTGTACGCACAAGAACATGGTAACAGACTTATCGTGTTTACCCAAGTATGGGTTGCATGTTTTATACAGATTTTGTGTGTGTGTTCCAAAAATGGGGTACAAACCTCATACAGATTTTTCACTTTCACCGAAAAACTATTTGTTACAGTGGGATACAATAGGAATATAAATAATTATACAGCGTCGGTTTTTCCTAAATAAAACTTATTTGGATAAGTCAAAATGCCTCAACATGACGTATGAATTGTGAACCACGTGCGCCGTGCGTAGACTGCCAGCCCGGCCGACTGTTGCCGGCCAAGGTAAAGGTGCATGTGTACGTGCAGCGTTACACACACAGCTCCTGCTTGCTGTCAGAGAGAGAGAGAAAATTCCAGTAGGCCACCCCAGCCAGGCTTAAAGAGGGGAGGGATGCCGAGTGAGGGATAGAAAGAAAACTAAGAGAGCGAACAGCAAGTTGGGCTGGTGATGGGCGGCTGGTTGGGAGTATCAAGGGTAATGAGAAAGGAGGGCACAGAGCATGAAGGAGAAAGATAAAAAAAAAAAAAAGGAGCAAGCTGGGCAGCCTATACGCGTTTGAACACAAGTGATTAGGTATTCATTTGTTATTTTGTTGACTTACTTAGAAACTAAGTTATAACATTAAAATGTATTGTGTATTGACAAATGTTTGAACATGAATTGGGGGAGGGGGAAGAGTTTTTAATGTCAATATCTCGTAAATAAGCTGCACCCCACTTTCTGTAGTCATTTGTTTTTGTAAAAATGTGCGGCCTATACACGCCAAAATACGGTATTCAAGACTAAGTTCAATTAATTTAGATGGAGGAATTCCATAACAGTTAGGCTACCTGTTTGTGGCAGCAAATACATTAGTGAAACAATATAACTATAACCATGCAAATTCTGTGTTCAGGCAGAGACATTTTAGTACTGGCTTGGCCTCAGCAACACTTGTGCTAAGTGCTGCAAGCATTTAACATACAGCAATCTGTAAACAAATTTTTTAGATCTGTTCAAGGGCTTCAAAATAATATTTAATGAACAAGTGATAACATTACAGTACCTTAGTCCTCATGTGGGGCAAATTTTCTTGTATTTTATGTTAACATATTGATGATGCATACAGTATAGACAGCGAAGTCAAAAACTCAGTATTTCAAAAAGCCTCTTAACCGTACATAATATAATACAAAACTGATTTTAGCTTTTAAAAATGATATTTGATCAAAATATTTCACAAACTGCTCAAACACAAACCAGCTATAAGTATGCATACGAGATGGAACCAACGTGAAGAGGCCATTTGGAGTACCTTATGAAGCCACGGCGGATGGACTTGTCGCTGAAGTCAAAATTCTCCATGTGCTGATCACCTGGATCCTCACTGTACGAAGAGCCGTACATTGCTGCCTGTGGGCCGGATGCGAACCCCACGTTGGTGCTATGGATGAAGCCAGGAGCAGCTGGCGGGATGCCAGTCGCAGTGTACTGCGGGGGATACTGCGGAGCGTATGTGGGAGGGGCCTGCGGAGGATAGCCCGCAGGATAACCCCCAGGGTAAGGGGGCTGGCCGACACCTGGGGGATAAGGAGACTGCCCAACTCCAGGCGGGTATGGTGGCTGGCCTGCGTAGCCGCCTTGATCTGTAACACACATGTATATCTACCTGCACACTCAACCAGCAACATTCTTTAACATGCCAATCATATCACTGCATGTAACGTTTATCTATGCTGTCAACTAGTATACAAAGTACCTAATGGTTTAACATTTTATACAGCATGATTACATATGGAATGACACAACCTCAGTACAAGTTTTGCAGCTTTTAATTAATTGCACAAAATCTCTAAATGCTCGTATAAGATGAAGTACTCAAACCTTAATATTGTAGCTTTACTAAAGGGCTTCATATTAAAAACTTATTATTTCAAACATTCCTAATTATTACATTTTGCTGAATTAACATTTGTGCTATACTACACATATGAAAAAGATATTTATGTAGTTATAGGTAGTTCACGAAGTGAGCATTCTTGAAATCAACCTATGTAAAAATCACTGCCCGTAACTGGATATAGTTTATCATCAGCAATGACCACAATACTCGCAGTTAAGTTGGCAGCAAACTACGAGAAGTAGCTCTATGTTTCAATGTCTTACTAGTCATTAAGTTACAAATTGTCACCCGCACATCAGTTCCATTTTTCTACATACAAATAAGAATAAAATTTGAAATGAACGTAACAAATTTATGTTTCTAACTCAACATACAATTAAGCTGGTTCACGCTCGTATGTCAACAAAACGTTAGTTCATGACTGTGGTTTTTTAACATGCCTGTTTGTAACTCCTGAAATAAAATACTCATTAATGTAAAAAATATATAAGTTCTAAGTGGTGACTGTTTGTTATTGCTTTCTGTTGTATCTCCATGGAGTTTGACACAGAAATTCTTTAAATTTTTCATAATATCCTGATTAGGAATACGTGCTTCTTCATACAATTTAAGTCAATATGAATTTTAAACCTTGAAGACACTACCACAGTGTATTTTGTTATATTTGGCACCTGTGTTGCAATTCAGAAAGGTGAAATAAATGTGCATTATTTGTAGGGATGGGTAAATGGAAAGTTTCCACTGAAAAGTTTCTGAAAGAAAACTGTTTGGAGGTTTTTAAGTTTCAACACCTTATAGAAACTTTCCTAAATAATGGGCACTTTAGAAGTTTTGTTTTAAAATTTAATAAACACTATTACTCATTTTTACTGATTACAATACTTCACATTTTACAACACACAAAACGGCAGCTCAATGCTGACAGATACTGCTGAGGAATATTGAAACACTGAATATTCTATGAAATCTAAAGTTTTAATTGAAAGCCTATTGAATTCAAATTCATGAAATAGATTTCCTCTACAGTCGTATTTCTCTGGCTGATGGTGTACAATTTAAAAGTAAAGTATATCTTGGCTTGTATTGAAACAATTAGCACGAAACAATTTTCACCACACGTAATTCATAAAACTGTACATTTTGTGACGTTTTACACTATTATCTCAAGCAGACATTAACAACGTTAACAATTTTGAATTGCTATCTATACTTTGTCCATGGCCATATTGCAACTTTTAAATAACCTTATGTTTGAGAAGTTAATGCAAACATATGTTCATTCCTGCCAGATACATCCCCCCCCCCCTCACACCTTCCTCTTATATTGCAGCAGAAGAGTACGTACGAGAGCACAGACAACGATAGAGGCCACACGTGGCCCAGCTAAACAAAGAAATAGTAATGGTACCCACAACAACAGTTGTTTTGATTTTGTTTTACTATAATAATATTTTAACAACTTAGTACTAAATGCTACTGGAAAAAAATAAGGTTGATTAAGCAATCATAAATGAATAAAAAAAGCTTTCAATATGGGTATATCGTAGAAAATAAAGGATATGATTTCATCACCTTCTACATTGAATTAGGTGATCAAACAGACTGTTTACATTTCTTTGATCAATATTTTCTACAAAGATTATTCGGCCAGTGAATATAAGAAATAATTAATTGTAAGTACAGACCATTTTTTCCCAGACTTCAAAGATACAAAATGATCAATGGTGCTTCTAAGAAATGATTAAGTACAGTATAAATAGGAGACACTTGCTGCATGTAGCTAACACCACAATTTTTCCAAAAATGACAGCTTTGATAAACATACATAGGTCTTTGTAAGACGAATAGCTCCAGATATCTTGTGCAATTAAGGCGACGACGTATCAGTATTTCAAAAGTAATCACTTTATTCCCATCTGGAATCTCTACTAAATATCATGACTACAAATGAAGTAAAGGAGTATTCAATCAACGGTATAATACAAAACCTTCATAAATGATAAATTTTACAATATCAGGCCAACCACGGGTGGCAGTTACATAATAGTCTTAAGTTTTGCCAGATAGTGGCTATTGCTATTAAGCAAGCCTCAATTGCAATCTGATAAGATTTTATTGCTATACTTGAGTAGGTATTAAAGAGAATGTATTTTATTAATATTTTCCATACCAAGTGAGGCCTAGGCCTATAAGGAACAAGGGTTAGGGTTATTTTATTTTCTTCTCAGTGGTTCAGTATTTTACATACTGTATATTTTACTCACATTAACCAATGGGTTAAATGAAGCAGGTGTCACAGCATTTTCAAACACTTATGAGTTTTATAACCTAAAAGTCATTTTACTATTAAGCAGTGTTACGAGGTAACACAATTATTACCAAGCCAATCATAGGCTGTTTTGTGAAACAAACAATAATTATGATATATCAGGTTATGCAAACATGGTTACTACCATTGAGTCTTTATTTTTTAGTACTGTCTATGTGTAAATTCTTTCCCTCACCCCCTAGTTGTAGTAATGTTGTCAAGGGTAACTAAGAAAATAGTGAAAGTGCTGGTAGTGGTAGACTCCATATGCTGGAGGAGGTCTGGAGATATTCCCACTCTCTATGACATGCCGGGCGGTGAGCGGCAACCTGCTCCGGTTGTGCCCTGGAGAGGCACTAGGGGTATGGATATATCCCCGGCCAGACCACACGCTTGGTTTCTGGGGGCGAGGATCTCAGAACCTCTGTGGTAGAGGGGGCGAGGATGTGCAGACGTGCCAGGCTTGGGCTTTGGATCTGGCCAACGGTCGCATTAATCTTGGCCTCCTTGCGTTGAGAGGACGTGATTCCTCTTCCCAGCCTATTGGGAGGTTGAAGCGCAGAAAGGCCACATGGCTAAGAGCACTGTACTAAAATACAAAAGTACAAGACCGAGAGGTCAAACAGTAATAGTATGTACAATTAAGTATATTGTCACTATACTGTTCTAAAATGTAAAACTGAATATGTTATAGCGCAAGTATGCATGTTCCTATGCATGTAAATTTTAGAGTTCTTTTCCACTTAAAAGTTAACGAGGTTAACAGTTCCCAAATAGAACTTAGTATATATAAAAAAAAATTATTAATAATAATAACAACAACACATCGCATATTGTAAATACCCTACTTATAGAGTCTTGTCAAAGTGTTGTTTATGAAATAGCATAATACTTAAGATTTTTTTATGGTTAAATAATGGTAACTAAAATCAAATCTTAAATAAATATAAAAAGGTGACTTTCGACGACTGGCCAACCCACTAAGAATATTACTGCGTCTGACAAAGCACGTCTTCACTGTGCAGGTTAGCCAACATTTGCATGAAAATGTTCTTTTATAGAGAGCAAAATATTTAAATTTTAAATTCTAAGTCTCCCCTTCAGGTAAAAAGAATATTGTACAGCTTTACTTTCTCAATGTAAATTGAAAATTGAACATAAGCCAACAGGCATTTAAAACCAATTGTTAAATTAATTTAAGACTAACTTCCTAGCACGTTGTGAGTGAAGTACCACCTGCACGCACACAAACTTCCACTCCCTATTACCCACGTCCATCGCCTAGAATTGCAGGGACTTTTTAAATGTGGTCTCATTAGCTACGCAACGTGCATAGGCATTGACCAGTACTTTTCAATGATTTAGACTTATGTTAAATCTTTTTCAATTGTACTATAATCATTCACTTTCCTGCCTTGCCATTAATTCTCAAATTTTGACTTAATATGCAAACTTTGTGAAACAAATTTTGTGAAACTGTGCCTCGAATCTGGTACTCCACCCTCAATACTGCCTTTAATTAAACTCGTGAATGCCCCCAAATGTCTTCAAGATACACACTAGGCCTACAACATGACAAATTATGCCTAAGCTCCCCGAACCCACCAACTCAACTACCATCTACCAGAAGGATGTTATAAATTATCTACACTATGGAGCAGCCGGGACGAACTGCTTGTTCGACCTGGGGGGTAGTGTAGCGGGCACTAGGGGCCCACACACGAGTTAAGGTTCTAAAGGATATGGATTCCACTGCGGGGCCCCCTGTTTAATCAACAAGGCTGGCTGACCCACTCCAGTTAAGCTATATTTACGAGCAGAGCTGCACGCCCACTCCGCCCAGGCGTCCGTCCCGAAGGGTTTGAACAGTGTTGACGTGAGTGCCAGAGCGGCACGAAGGAGAAGGCCACACAATATCCTGATGAGCTCCGGCTATCTACGTTCCAAGCTGCTGTTACTATTGGTGAGCATAAATCCGGCCAAACAGTAGGGCGGCATTCCCAATATCGAGGTCACGTTAATAAGACGTAATAATATACGTGGCAAGGTGAGGGTATTGGCATAGTTACATTCTCTTAGATTCTTGTAATTAACGTGTCATTCTCGAGTAAGGCGAAGTAAGGAAACTGTAGTCTTATTCTTAATGTCCTTGTGTAATTTATGTATAGAATTGTTGTAGCTAAAGTTATTGTAATAAAGAGTTTTATAGAAACCCCTTTCTCTCATTGAATAGTCGTCAGTGATAGCTACCCCCCCCCCCCCCCCCCCCAGTAGACCACTACCTTACTAACTAGAGCTGTAGTAAGAACGAGGCAGGAAGAGTAGTTATCAGTAGGTATATTAGCAGAAAGCATAGGTGATAGGTAGGGAGTCGTTACTGTCAGCAATTTTCTTCAACCTTTTATCAATTATTTTTTTTAGTAAACTTTGTATGTTGTACTCAAAATGATGATTCCCCTATAATTTTGCATTTGTTTCGGTCTCCTTTTTTAAACAGAGAGACTATTTCAGCAATTTTCCATTCCTCTGGTATTATACTCCTCTGCCAGCATTAATTAAATAGATGAAGCAAGTGTTATAAGTTGCATGTTTATATTATCCAAACCAGCGGCTTTTCTACATTTCACTTCACGTTATCACTTTTAATAACGCTTCCATAATTAATGGATCTACAGCATCAATTATTTCATTTCCCCCCCCCATCATCCATTCTTTCTTCCTGGACGTGCAGTAAATTCCTGTAGAGTTGAAACCATCTCTCTTCACTTATTACATTCAAATGAGCAGAATATTTTTCTGTGGTGTTCAACTGTTTCATTACCTTGTAAGCCAACATTTACCTGCCATGAATATCATTCTCTATCTTACTAATGAACTTATCCCATGATTCATGATGTGCTTGTCTTTTAAGTTGTTTGGCTTTGTTGCAGATGTACTTATATTTTTCTCTGTCTGAATCACTTCTAGTTTGCAAGTATCTCAAGTATGCTGCTCGTTTGTCGGCTACAGTTTCTTTAAGTTCATTCATTGATCCATATTCGCACCCCTTTTCTTTTCCTGTATCTCCGTTTGCTACCTAAACTCTCATAAAATAATTTTTTATGCAGTTTTTGATGTTCTCCCATTCATACTCTACCGCATCACTTGGATGCACATTCATTACATGATAATTAAAACTATTTTGATACAATTTCCTTGCAGTTTGGTCCTGCAACAGATATATCTTAAAATTTTCCTCAGTGCTTTTATTTTTTTTGTTGACGATTCAGTTTCTTCCATCTTGCATATAATTTTATAGTAGAAACAAGGTAATGATCTCAGTACATATCCTTTCCCCTGTAAACACGCATATCTTCTACAAGGGGAAATAATTATTTTGTATATTAATACATATAATCAATAAGTGATCTAAAACCCCTCGCATTCCAGGTATATTTATGTATATCTTTATGTCTGAAATAAGTATTGGTTAGTCTAAACTTACTATTGGTAACAAACTGCCTTAATTCATTGCCATTGTCATTCACTATATATTCTCCAAAACTGCCCACTAAGTTAGTTATTGGCAGGTTTCTTACTCTCACATTCAGGTCTCCAGCAATTAGCAGAAAATCAGTTTTGATGTATTTATTGACTACTTTTTAAGGGTCTCGTAGAAGACTATAGTTTCTTCCTTCTTGTCTTCCTCAGGTGCATACACTGCAATCACAGACAAATGCCATTTATCCAATTTCAGTCTAGCTGTTACTATTCTTTCGTTTATCTATGAGTAGTTGTCTATCCTTGAAGACCATTTTTTGTCCACTAAAATTGCAACTCCACACCGAGCTCTTATATTTTGATTTACGCCTGAATAAATCATTGCATAATTGTCAATATCTTTAGTTCCTCTTAGTTTCGGTTACTGCAGCAATATTCACATTGGCATCATTGCTTTTATACTATCCCTAAAAGCTGGGTTGCCTTTTCTGCCAGTTCTGCCGTACTGAAGATCCTCTTTTCTGCCATTGTTTCCATTGAGAACTTCACCCGTAACCCTAGCCAAGGGACCCTTAACAGGTACTGGCTCTTTGGGTCAAGGAACCCCTGGAATCTGTGGTGGGCAGGAATCGATTCAGCTTCCCCGAATAGGACTATCCATAGAATCATAAGATCCCATGGAGTTCCTACGCACTACCCTAAGCTGTTTGTTTATTATAAATTTTCAGATGTTAACGGTTTTTTTATGCTCAAGATAGATGTGTAAGTACCCCCCCCCCCCCCCCCCCAATCAAACACTTTAGGATTTGCCGTTCACTTACGATGTAGTTTTTGACGTTTATTTAGACGTAAATTTTTCAACTTGTTACCAATATGTTTAATACAGTTTTCAATGTTGATATAGTTAAGTATATGTTTTATGTTGTTACAGAATGTAGCAATTGAATTGTTCGCCATAGCTATAGGCCTATATGCAAGTTGTAGACCATGGCAAACATTCACCAAATTTATAATGCCCAGCATATAATCTTGGCAACGTGAGCAGGAAATATTTGATATAGCTTATAAGTGGAAATTTGGTTCTACACATAAACAAGGAGAGAATGCTAGAGATTAACAAAGTATAAAAAGTACCAGCTCAGTTAAAACAATTGATTTAGAAGCATGCACATCTTGCCACAAAAATCAGAAAATGTGAGGAAAAGACAACACGAAATACCTGTGATTTTTATTTTGAATCACTTTCAGAAAACTCTGAAACGAAAGACAAAACTGCCAAACATCAATAACGTGACAGTAACAAATAGTTGTTTGCGCGAGCTAAATTAATGGAAGAATAAAATAAAACAGCACGAAAATATAAATAAGTAAATAAAGATTTCCGATAGTAGCAATTTATGTTGTTTACACATTGTACGAATATTGTGATAGGTAAAAATAATAAAAGCTTTAGTAGAACTTAAGAGCCATTAATGTGCAAGCTGTAATAAAACTATTTTTCTTTAATTGTCTAAAATAATTGTATCAACTATCAAGAAATTTTTTAGTACACAATTTAGTGTCAAAAGTAAACATGATGATCAAGATATATCACTTGCATTTAGTGTACATTAACATTTAATTTCTCAAAGTTTCCTATAGTTTCCAATTTTTCTGGAAGTTACAGGAAACTTTAATTTCACAAATTTGCAGCATTTACCAATACCTAGTTATTTAGTATTTATGCGAATCCTAGTTTACGAGGTATACCTCGGCATGTGTATCACTTGGTTTGAAACATTACACTATGAAAATGTTTTATACTGCACATGAAACATTCCTCGAGTGCTAGGAAGTATTATAATCTATCCCAACTGATTAATTTGAGCAGATCAAGGTGAGTTAGGGCAAAATTGGATTTTGCATTAAATGTGTGGATGCAGTTTCATAAAATACATTGTCACTAGCTAAGAATTGTGTTTTTAGTATTCCGGTGAAGTTATGTTCCTATCCATGCAGATATTTTATAAGGAAAATTTATTTTCGCAAGAAAAGTAGTAGGCTTTAGTAAATATTATGTACTTTAAAAACTGTGCAATGAGGTTTTAATAAAACTTTCATACAGTGACAAATATTACTATGGATATATGCTGCAAAAATTTGGATCAGTTCTATTCAGCCATTGAGTTTCTTGAAAATTGTTTTTGTTACTCCTAAAAGAAAATAGCAACGCCCACTCGGAACAGCTGATTTTGCAGCGGCGTCAATACGCCCCCAGACCTAGACAAAATGGTCTTCATAAATTTGCACTCCCGCACCAACACGCAGAAATTAACACTAGTATTTAGGACGTGACTAAATCCCAATTTGAACACTGTACCATATGTGCACAGTTTAACACTTAATTCACTTTATGAGAAGCGGTACTAACAAGTCAGTCAGACAGAGCAATGCGCAAACTTAAAACATGTTAATACTTCCCGTTAGCTAACACGGTCTCACCTAGTAGGAATAAATCACATTCAAATACTTTTACTTTGTTCCCACTTGCACCATTCGCCAGCGCCTCAGCCTCAAGCGCGTGCGCACACACACACTCCGGCTACCGCATTTTTCGACTTCGCCCAGCGTTCAGGACTACGTATATCGCTGGCTCAGACACGGTCGTTCCATGCCAGGGCAAAGTGATGATCTCATTCACCTAAACGGCATACTGCATCACAAGGCCCGATTGCTGCACGTTAAGCAGCAACTTACCTAACATAATTCAAAATACAACGGCAATAAAAATGGCACACTACTAAAACTAACACCTATAAAATATAAGCATTAATAAATGCACTATAATAAATTATACCATACGCATATTAATAGAGACCCAAACCAAATAAATTAAATAATAGAAATTACAAGGTATAGACTGGTCTACAATAAAAAGGCAAAGAATATTTAAAAACTAATTCTCACACTAGGTACCAGATCAGTTGGGCATTGCCAACTTCAGCATTTAGCAACCTAGCCATGACTGTGAGGACCTAGTCACAGTCGGAGACAGCCCGAGATGTCCCACGAGGTAAGGAACTAGCCACTCCATACCTACAGGCTGAGGCAGTGCCCCTTGCATCGCTCCACCTCCTTGCTGCGCTTCAGAGTGACCAGTGCTGCAATGCATCAGAAGTCTCCTGGGGGGAGGGCATTTGACTTCGCCCTCACTGTCCCGCTTAGGGTGCAGACCACTGCTACTCTGCTTGTGCACCAACCATGCACAGCCGTGTTCAGTGTACATGTCACATAGGTCATTCATGCGAGTACGGGTTTTTTTAAACCGTTCCTGACCCACTAGACCCGTGTTAACAAGAGAGAACTCAGCTCAGCGAGTGCATAGTGCTATTTTCGTGTGGCCCTGAAAGTGTCTAAATAATAAAAGGGAAAGTACTATCTCTCGCTTGCTCCCCATAAGTGACACATAAATCGCCTAAGAGTGCAAAGCCATGTGGGTTACGTATGTTTACTAACCAATGACTTGAGATGCTCATAAATGATAACATATTTTTACAATGTTTGTGTCATGTTTGTTTTGGTTGGAAAGCACGTATTTCCATTTCTTCAGTTTTGTTAATGCGTAAAGTAATGATCTCGGCAGTTCCAGCGTCCGCTATGCCACATGACTAAATTTAAATTATCTACCGGAATTAAATTATAGTTTTAATTTAATATTGACCTTCTGAGTACCTATGTTTACGTAAAGTGTCTTATTTTATTTTCTATTGATTTTCTACATGCTCTGCCGGCCCATTCCGGCTTTTCCACAAAATTCTTATTTTTCCAACACTTATAGGAAAATAACTATGGACTCTTCAGTAAGTAATATCTTACATTGGAATTACTATCATAATTTCTCCAGATCTTGTTTTGTGCTTTTGAGTGTATTCCTATGTACATTTGTTTAAGTGTATGTTTTATGTAAATTCCCTTTGATGCTGGCGGGAGATCTCAGCCAGGTAATAGGATCTCTGAGCCACCATCTTCAGTCTTGACCAGCCGGATACCGAAAGTGCATGTGTTTCGCGTTGTGGTGTGCCCTCAACTTCTTTGTATGGACATTTAGCTGCAATAGTTAAGTTTTATTAATTCCAGAACCTTTCATTAACTTTTGTTCCTCCCGCGCTAGCACTCTTATCTCAGTCAGACTCGCGACCCCGGAGATTTAACACCATAATTCGTACATGAGCTTAACAGTGCTTTTTACCGTGTTGGCCTACGACCGGCCCAATTTCCATCCCTGCTTCAGGTTAGGGAATCTGATTGTGTAGTGTATCTGTTTTCAAATCAATACAGCCATTCGTGACCCTAGTGTCTGTGTTTCTTTATTGTACATTTCGTAACTTAGGGATCTGACCCACTCCAGAAACCCACGTGCTCAATTTATGAACTGTGCAAATGTGCTAACTGAACCCTTTCTCTTAACTGCTTTCATTAACGTGTGCCGTGAAGGGACCGCCATGTGGCTGTCGACCTGCTACTGCCCTGAGACACCACTTCCTCGTGCTCACCCAAGTAATAGATGCGCTGGCGCCCATGGGAAAACTTTTAATATCTTTTCTTAATTTCTAGCCATGATTCAAGGTCTCCGCCCCTTGCTAGTACCCAAGCCACCTTAACGTAGAATTGTTACGATGCAAATTTTCCAGAAAATTTGTGTGCCAGAAAAAAAACTGTTCTATTTTTCTCTGGAAAAATGGAAACTTAGGAAAATTTGCAAACATAAATAAACTTTGGTTTTAAAATAAATTATAGGCCTAGAGCTGTTGCATTTTTATTTGCAAAACTTTTAACTTAGTAAATTTATTATATTAACAGTGCTCTAAGTTTTTTTTTTTTAATAATACTTTGTTTTTATATTCAAATCGTAAGATCATTTGGCCAGAACATTAAAACAAATCTAAATGTGTTAAATTATTTTGTCTGTAAAACTTTTACTGACTTGCAGCTTAACTCTGTCACACTCAGGGCTGGGCAAAATACTTAATAAAGTGTAATTGAAATAGGAAATAATGAGCAAAGAGTATTTAAAAAACAAAATACATTGGAAACAGTACTTGACTACAAAATAATACTTCAAATACATATAAAATACTCATCAAATTGTACAAAACAGTCTCCAGTAAAATAATGTGTGTTCTTAATACTACTTGGATTTAAAAGTCATATAATTCACACTGAATTGTAAAGCAAGTGTATAAAAGAAGTTTTGTAAATATAATAAGAGGGCTGTGTGAAAATTCAGTATGGAGAAACAAAAATAAAAAATGACATCTTTCATTACCATTTCAGAAACAAACTTGACTGCAGGAATTTTTAACTAAACAAAAATCTTTGATTTCAATGAATATCACCCGCAAAGAAAATTTTTGTTTGTAATTAATCATATTTTTTTTCATTATTTTATAACTAAAATGCAATTAGTTAAACTTTCATTACGACTGAACTCTTATGAAATTATTTTTCAATTTTGTTTCTGTTTCACAAATTCATAACACATTTTTTGTTTTTATTTCGTAAGAGAAAAAGTAGCATTCCTATGTAATAGAATCACAATTATTGCTCACTTTTTACAGTTCTGTTAAGATTTCTGATTACCTATTGAGAAAACCAACTGTTCAAATATATATTATTGAACGGCGATGCTCTACTAGGATTGAAGATAAAATCAGCTAACAAAAAGTGTTTCAACAATGTAATGTTGCAGCCATCAGAAACAAGACAACAGAAATAAGCTTCATTCACTTACTCTGTAGAAGTATGAGAAAAGCTCATAAATAAAGGAATATTTTATATTTAAAAAATTATTTACGAAAGGATAAAAAGTATTACTAGTAAAATAAATATACATATTGTAGATGATACAGCGCCCCGTTCAGAGACTGTGTTTATAAGAGGCGATATATTAATGCTATGTTACTTTTGATAGTACACTGTAGCCAATGAGACAGGAAATCAATGTGAAACAAAGTTGGTTGACATCAGGTGGATGGGGAAAGTGCCGGACGTTAGTTATGGTTTCTGTTCTGTCGGAGGTTTTGGATTTACGAGTGCTTAAACGTGTGTTTTATTACAATTCATTTTGTTTGAACTGTTAAATAGAATAATTGTGTGAAATTAACGAGTGTTTTTATGCTATTATAGCAAGGGAAAAGTTAAGCAGTGATTAGTGAGTCTGTGTAGTGTGGTCAAATGGATCAACATTGTGGCATGCCTAATCACGTACGCCGTATGAATGGTGAGTGATTTGGTGAGTAGTAACAAAATTAACTATAACTTTACAATAGTGGGGAGAGAGATGGGCAGGAAAATTGCGGGGTACAATGAGTGTAAAATATGAAAATTTTTGCGATAAAATGTTACTCCACAATGAACTTCCATTTCAATCCCTCTCCACTATCAAATTTGTAACTTGTTTTAGTAATATTGAAATTTAGGTATTGTTTGGTTAGATTGTCGTGCAATTAAACATGTTTTTGATAAAATATTACGATTTTAACAGAAATATCACGAAAATAAGTTATATTGCAAGCCGACCTAACCAAACAATACCTAAGTGCACAATATCAATACACACCCAAATGTTACTGTAATAATGTATGAGGTAATTCTTAAGGATAAGGGCTTTTTCAGTTTAAAAAACTCACAAAGTGATACAATTCCACTCTACTAATTACACAAATTTACTCGGGACATCAACATTTGACCAATAGAAACCCCAAAAACGATATTGGGAAGTGTTATGAAGATCAGGGAAGTTGGGGGTAATACGAGTGAAACATACGCTAGATTGCAAAAAGACTGTACAAACGTAGCCAAACATTATATACCGAGCCAGAGTCCCAGCGCCAGCAGGAGAGTAAATCCCGAAAACTGTGATTTAAGGCGTACTGACAATTTTTTTTTTGGTGGTGACACAAAGCATCATGCACCAGCAAAGCTTGGATTTACCCCACAAATGATTTTCAATGATAGCCCCCTTGTAGGGAAAAATAATGTACAAACATAGCCAAACATTATGCATCAAGCCAGAGTCCCAGCGTAAGCAGGGGAGTAAATCCCCAAAATAGTGATTCAAGGCATGCCTGCAATTTGTTTTTGGTGGTGACATGAAGCGTCACGCATCAGCGAAGCTTGGAGTTTTTCCAAAAATGATTTTCATGCATAGCCCATTTGAACTGGAAAATAATTTGTGCGTGTTTTTCAATTTAACATATTTTCGTGTTATTTGTAATATTAATTGTGATATTGTATAATGAGAAAAGGTTTAGTTCCATAAAGATCAAACTGAACATTAACTTATATAAATTGACAATTTTACCAATACCAATTGTGGCGTAAAATGTTATGATGAAAACAGACATTTTTTTTTTTGCCCCACAATTTCCCTGATGTTTGTAGCCCTCCCCACTATCGTATTTGTAGCTTGTATTGGTAATATTGTCAATTTCGGTAATGTTTGGTTGTTTTTTTTTGTGCAATTCAACGTATTATCGTGAATAAATATTACATTATATACCTACGTACTTGTCATTCATACCCCACAGTTTTACTGATCTTCATAGCCCTCCCCACTATCGTTTTTGGGGTTTCTTTCTATTGGTCAAATGTTGATGCCCCTAGTAAATTTGTGTTCTCATAAAAGCCCCTATTCTTAAGAATTAGACCTACCGGAAAAAGTAACTAGGGGTTCAAAAGTGCTCACTTTACCGTGAACAGCCTATAATGGGTTGTACTCAGTTGTATGTTGGAGCAGATATTGAATTCAGTGTAGTGGTTCGTAGGCCTGCTGTGTTAGTGTGGAAATTGCGGCGCTCGCACACTGCCGGCACCTAGTCTACACCTAACTTCATGAAAGGTGAATCACAGGAGGTGTATGTGAAGATGCCCCATCACAAACCAATATAAGGACAATACAGACACACAGAATTAAGTCTTAGTCAAGAGACCAATCAATTATTTCTGGTACTCATTATACTTTTTCCAATTCTGAAAGCGTGTCAGCACACCCATCAGTGATTCACAAGTTAGTTTAAGTCTCTTGCAGTTAGCACAGTTAAGCAACCCAACTGAAGTATAACCGGCATAAATATTACATGTTTTACCTCACAGTTTCTCTGATCACAGCCCTCCCCACTATTGCATTTCATAGTCTGAATACTGAAGTACAGTGTATCAGCGTAACATTACACGTCACACACACACAAAAGAAATGTTTGGGCATAGAAGCATGGTGTTAAGCTAGATCACTGACCTTTATCAGGATAGTAGCCGGCCGGAGCACTCGGGGTCCACGACATAACTGCTTTGTGGAGCTGTGCCTAGATGCACACAAACAACACAGTACTGCCAAGCTGTCAGGGTAACATACAAGGTACAGGGAAACCAAGTAACACACAGGGTACAGGGACACCACAGCTGCACAAGTACCAACCGCAAGCTCTCTGCCCAACATAACAATATTTCAGCTAACACACCTTCCCCTTCACCCTCCCCTTCCACCAACCAACATGCACACAAGGGCAAAATCTTGGGGTGCTGTGGCTTAGTGCCTATCCAATTAAATTCATAATTTTGTTACAATTTACAACTTTGTATTTATTCCTGATAATGCAATTAACATTAATTTAACTTCTGAGGCATATTTTGAATGATGAGTTGCGAAATTTGGGCAGCTAACACTGAGGCAGATGACTATGAAATGAGGTGAGAATGGAGCAGCACTGGAATGCAAGGGGAAATGGAAGATTCCCGAGAAAACCTGATGACCAGCAACCTCGTCCGGCACAATTCCCAATTGCAAAAATCCAGGAGTGGCCCAGCAGGGGATTGAACCCAGTTCGCCTTGATGGGAGGCAAGCAGTCTAATTGCTCCGTCACCATGCCCCCCCCCCCTTTATTCTTAAGTCTTTCTTGCCAATTTACACCAAAATATACCTACTTCTTTACAGCCCACCCAATTAGTCCTACCAAGTTAATTTACAAGTGTTTGAAATTATCCTGTAAGAAAAATAATTAATAATATATGAATATGAATATGAATGTTTCCTGAAAAGTAGCTACAGCAGGCAACATAGTTTACAACATAATTATTCACCATCTTGTCCGACACCTGCATACAAACATGCTCAGACATAAAAAACATACACATATATAACATAACCACTTAGACAATAGGCTTATGTGATTTAAGACAGGAAAACGAAGATAAAAGGATCATTAAACACTGAAGATCACAAAACAGATGTAAATTAATTACTCCAAACTCTTTTTAGTCAATAATATACTATTTAAAGCAGCGGTTCTTAAACTGCGGTCTGCAGACACGTAGTGGTCCTTGAAATTAACAGACTGCAGGCAGCAAGTGAATATCAGTTTTCATAACAATGTCTTAATTATGCTGTAACCTACATTTTTTTTTGTTATTAATGAAGCTATCGTTTTACAACTTTTGATGTAAACTAAATTGAAGCTGTAACAACTTGTAGAGTGGGAATAAATAAGTTGTATATTTATATATCAAAATATTTTCTTAGTTTGTATTAATTAAACAAATGGTTGGGGGTCAGCAAAATGTACATCATGTCACAGGAGTCTTCAAAATCACAAAGTTTAAAAACCCTTAATCTACAGAAATGCTTTCTTTCAGCATATACCTGGCCTGGCCTACCCTATTTGACAACTGACTGGCATCCAAGAGAGATTGAGTTGCAAATGTACTGATGATACTGCATTTGTTAGGTTTTGCTATTTAACTTTGCCGAAAGAAAAAAAATGTAAATTGTATAAGTGACAGTTCTGCAAATGGTGAGCATTACAAAAAAATAAATTGTGTAGGTTAATAGTACACACACTTCAGTTGAAATGCACGAGGAGTCGTGACCAACTAGCACTCACATTGTAAAATAAGTTCTCCAGTTCAATTTTAAATTGGCCCCTAAAAAAATAATTGCTGCATTTACTTAATTTGGCAAGCAGAAAGAAATTGACACACATGATACGACTATCAGGATGCCATGCTGCAAACATAACTTTAATCCAAGACAAAGTCTCAAATACAATTAAATACAGTATTTCATTCCGTTCCCTGAACATATCTATTTCCCCAACTTTGTCTAGAGTTTTCCAGAAATGTTAATTACCTGGGCTATTCCAAGTTATCCTTGTTTTACTTTATGCTGGCCACCCTAAATTATATTGTAAGAAATCCCTCCAAAAAATCTATATAACAAGAAACTGTACTTCAATTATTTCACATAAATAGAACGCAAACAATCATGTTGCCAACCTCCACAAGTTACATAGAAATCCATGCAAATGAAAAGCATCGTATACAAGCCTGACAATTCCGTAACTTTTTTTTTTACATAAATCCTTCATGGGCGATAAAGCATCTGTTTGTGGTGGAATCTGCAAGGTTTTCAAAACTTTTGCTTCTTATTAATCACTTGTACGTAGGTACATTACATTCCACAGTTTTTTTAAATTTTGCATTTGACTTAATTTCTTTTGTGATCTGCAGGAGCAAAGTGCTTTACAAGTGCAAAGAAACTAAACAAGTATGATTTGACAAAATGTGGGTGAAAACAACAAGAAATAGTAACTGCCCAGTTCAGTAACTCCAGAAATAAATTTAAAACGTCTTTGAAGATGGTTGTTTTAAGCTCAATCTTTTCAGTAAATTTTTAAAAACTTTAAAAACAAATTACTAATGGTGTTTCTGTTTTCAAAGTGGACTAGTTATTACCATGCAAATGCATCTTAATATTTAGCGTACCAATTTTTTATGAATATTTTTCTTCAACTGCAGAAAATTATAAGTGTATGTATACTGAAACACCTGCTTATTCTAAATAGTAAGTGGCTCCACAAATATGAGACTGAAGCAAACATAAAGGGGTGCACCTATTTACCTACCTCATTTATGCTCTGGGGAGCAGAGTGGTGCAGATTAGAATATACAGTAGAATACCAGTCATCCGACCTTCTGTTTTCTCGGACCCTGACCTGGCCGCCAGGGAAAAAAATCAATTAGCATATCGCACATTGCTGAGCGTAAATGAGTATACCGTGCTCGTGCACCTCTGTTGCGAAGACCTGACTACGCAGGAAGGTCTTGCACAGTAGCGCACCAACTCCAGCAGATGACCTTGAAACATGTTGACTGCATTCTGTTCCCATGACTTCCTGTTGTTGATTTTTACTGCTGTAGTACAATTTGTTCTGTGGTGTGTTATAGTGGCTCCAAAGAGGAAAAAAGAGACTGTTTCAATGGAAGAAAAACTCAAAGCCTTGTACAGATTAGACAACGGTGAAACAATACTAAAAGTGGCACAGGATTATAGTGTTGGAAAAAACGACCGTGGGAGACTGGAGGAGGAACCGAAATGTGATAGAAAAGTGGTGTTCCGAGCAAGTGACAGCTAATGCTGTACAAGAAAGAAAAACCATGAAAAAATGTGAGTACGAAAAAGTCAGCAAAGCTTTGTTTCTTTGGTTCACTCAACACAGAGATAAAGGTGTCCCGATATCTGGACCAATATTACAGGAAAAAGCCTTAAAATTCAGAACTGAATTAAATGAAGGTGACTAACTATACAGCAAGCGTGGGCTGGCTTGATAGGTGGAAGAAAAGGTATGTTATACGGCAGCTAAATATCTGTGGAGAAAAGCTTTCAGCAAATGATGAGTTGGTGGAATCCTTAAGAGAAGTTTCATAAGCTGTTGGACAAGGAAAGCTTCACAGGCTAGCAGATCTTCAATTTTGATGAGACGGGACTAAATTTCAAAAGGTTACCTGCTAAAACACTTGCAGCTAAGTCTGAAGCGGTAGCACCAGGCTAGAAGCGTAGTAAGGAACAAATAACAATACTGGCTTGTAGTAATGCCACAAAAAATCTTAAAATGAAACTTGCTATGATAGTAAAATCAAAAAAAATCCAAGAGCATTCAAGAACGTGTCTAAAAATGCTCTTCCAGTGAAATATTTCAACCAAAAAAGTGCACGGATGAGTTCCGGCATTTTCAAAGAATGGGTTTTTAATGAATTAGTACCACAAGTTGATAAATTTTATGCAGAAGAATAATTTGCCAAGAAAAGCAATGCTGCTTCTGGATAATGTTCCTCCTCTGAATGAAGAAGAACTTCAAAACTGAGAAATAAAAGCCATGTTTTTGCCTCTGAATGTCACTGCAATCTGTCAGCCCATGGATCAAGGGGTTTTTAGAGACATTTAAAAAGAAATTATCGCAGAAACCTTCTTTCAACTTTAGTTGATTCTATTGGTTGAGGGGAAGATATGGTCTAAGCATTGTGAAGTTTAAATCTAAAGGACGTTACTTATTACATAGCCCAATTGTTTGAAAGTGTAAGCTAAACAACAATAGCAAAGATTTGGAAAGTGAAGGTAAGGGTGAGGAAGAAGAATCTCGTGATAGTGAGCAACTTGAGAATGCTAGTCAGGAGAACCTGCTGCTTTTATTAAGATAATTGGAAGGGTGCAATGAAGCAACAGTGGATGACATTAATAGTTTTCTCAAGATCAAGAGTTTGAAGAAATCGTTAATATGGTACTGAATGAGAAAGAAACAGAATATAATGAAGGAGAAGTAGTGGTGGTGGCAGAGCGTGGGGACAGATTTTCTCACACCGAAGGACTCAAAGCCCTACAGATAGCATTGAAATGCATGGAACAGCTGGAGGAAACTTCATCAACAGAGGTCTTACTTCTACAGAGACTACAAGATGTAGCAGGTAGAAAATTACAGACAGCTGGTAAACAAAAGCCAATTACCAACTTCTTTCGTCATTAACTTTAAATCTTATAATGTTATATCAATGTACCAAGTGTCCTTTTATCAAGTTACTGTAATATTTCAAATAATTAATGTACGTCTAAACTTTTAAATGTCTTATTTTTTACTTTCCTAGTTACCCCACCTTCCCGATAATCCGACCTGGCCAAGACCCGTTTAGGATGGATAATCGGGACTCTACTGTAATCACCTTCTGGACATAGTGGCCAACTATGTTAGGATATCATATGTTGAAAGATTTTCTCACCATGCTATGTTAAAAGTCTGAACCCCTCACAGTGGACAAATCACCGTGTCATAGTATTAGTGAATTATTTATTTTCTTTTGGGTACATTAGCATTTTTAGTTTAACACACTGTGTAGAGTGAGATGTTGAAGCTGTTTGGTTAAGTTTTATCTTGGGTGCATGATAAAATATTCTACTATTTCATTATTTTTGTAAAAAAAAAAAAAAAAATGTATTCCCCACAGAGTATTTACTATAGGGAGTATGCTCAATGCAAAAACTAGTCTAAGGAAACGAACAAGCAAAGAGTCGTAAAATACAATGTAGAACATATAACCTCCCTTGCAGTGACTGAAGTCAAGTCAGATACACTCCCTTACTGCCAACAAAAAAAAAAAATGGGAACATTACTTAGAAACAAATTATTACGAGAGATCAAACTTGAATCAAACCAATTTATTCAGAAATATCTGCTTTAGTGTGAGGTGGTTTAGTTTTATGACAGTACACTCCCTTACTGCCAACAACAAAAAAAAATGGGACCATTACTTAGAAACAAATTATTATGAGAGATGAAACTTGAATCAAACCAATTTGTTCAGAAATATCTGCTTTAGTGTGAGGTGGTTTAGTTTTATGACAGTAGGGTATGAGTGGTTCACAAAAAAAAATCCACTTTGAAGGAAAATATGTTTCACCCTGAAAACTTGATAAAATATGCTGCATACTTGCATCAATACATGTAGGCTTGTGGAAATGAACGTGAGATTCAAATCTAACTTGAGCTGTTTTACGTGGCCCACACCGTGTCATAGCATTACTTTTTAACATCAAAAGCAAATGAAAATACAAAAACCTACACTATTCGTCCTGTAAAGGATTTCACCAACAAAGAGTCCATAGTGTGCTTTGAAAGCCTTTAGAAGTGCATCTCTGTTGTAACATCAAGTATGTATGCTGCTGCCCAAACTAAATGGGCCATGGACTAGGGATGAGCTTAGCTTATATTTTCCAGTATCTGTTACAACCGTTACTGTGACACACAAATATCTGTGACATGCATATGATTTTGTCCCAGTAACAAAAATATGTAATAAAAATAAGTCACAAATATGTCACAGTGGTTACCAGCTTTGATTTGAAAACATCTGTATTTAGTGAAAATAACAATATCAACGGTTCCTTTTGCGAGGTTTCATAATTTTCCGTGGTAATTTTTCCATTATTGAAAGTTAAATGACGTTTGCCGGACCAATCCTAACGGCGTCTACAATTAAGCCATTATAAATTTACGTTTGCCAAAAATAACACAAAAGTATATATAAAAAATAGTGTAGTGTCTTTACTAGCATCAAATGTTTTGTAGATAAAACTATACAACTGAAGGAATTCATGTGAAGAGATTTATTACCATTTCTAACAGAAGTTAGGATTTATCTCTCATTAAATAGTTTGTTTAAAAGCAATCAGTCATCATTTGGTAAACTTGCAAAGCTAGCTGTTACGCTGCGACATATTACAGGGAGTTGAACTAAACTGTGACAAAAAAGCAGCATTGTATATGTCAGCCCATTTCACAAGCTGTGACCCTGTCATTATGCAATATCTGTCACAGATAAATGACATCATCACAGATATATCTGTGACAAAGTTGCAAAACCATCAAATAGCACTTCTGTAGAAAGACAAGAGCAATGGGACATTGCTCTTGTCTTTCCCATGCCCCAAGTTATGATCCACTTCGCAAAATATGACACTTTACAATAACATATCGTGGAATATTTCTTCTTCAAATTGTTTAATAGGTACTAGTTAAAAAACAGCCATAACACACAAACCTGAGCTGAAATTAGCTCTACCCAGCGGGTCTATCGTACTCACTGCATGACTAGTAGAGAGCAAAAAACCCACTTTGTGCCATCTCCCGCCCCAATTCACAGTTTTTTGCACCAATACAGCTCCTATATACACGTATTCCTACAAGTGTCACCTATAATTTTATAGTTTTTATAAGGTTATAAAGCAAAAGCATTGCAAGTTTTTTCTATGGAAAAAAATTGGGAATCTGGGTAATTGTCTAGGATAGCGGCTTTGGTAAAGGAGCTGTTGTAGACCAACTAAATAAATTTATTTGGGTTGTGCAAGGTTTACCTGTTCGATGTTTACGGGGACTTGATGATAAATTAACTAGAATGTCAAAAACAAAATAGTTAAAATACTAGGAGTTCAGTCACTTTGTTTACATTGGGTATTTTGTGATGTCAGACATACCATTTCCATGGTACTTGTACCATAATTTGGTCTTGCATACCATGATGAGGTAGTTATGGTACAGAAATGTACAATACGTTTGTGTCAGTGTACCATTATTTTGAATAACCCGTAGTATAACGGAGCACCTGCAATTGATTAAACGTTTACATCGCAGTTGGATTGTGGGATGTTGATGAACGACGTGATGTTTTATCGGTTGGAGGTTTGCAAAAGAGTGCTTTATTTTAATTTGATGCCGGCTAACAGCCAGTGGTGCTAGAGCCCATGACGGTATTCACCAAGCACGTTTTACATGTCCTGCATGTGCACAAAGAAAAATATTTAGAACTTTCACATAAATATTAGTTTATAGTGTAAAATATGTTTTATATTTGTATTTGCAGGGTTTAATAAGTCTTAAAATGTTTTAAAGAGTTTGTTGCCTTTTTAAAATTGTTTGGTTATGAAATACAAAGTGCCCACAGCACCGAGAGATTAAGAACACTTTTCAAGTCCCCCCCCCCTTTCCCCCTTCCGGGGTTAGGAGCGGGGTGAACCCACAAATGGTGCTTCTTCCTTACAAGGGATAATCAGACCCGACAAAGGGGGCCCATTGTTTCCGACACGCCATGGTAATATTCCAGCGTGAACGCCGTCATAAAGAGACACTGAAATAATATGAAAAATCCACAGAAAGATTATAAAATATAAAACAGTATTAAATTTAATTTGTCCCATTTTTATTTTCAATAATAAAATATTTTACTCTGCATGCATAGCACTTCCGCTTATGTGAACGCCGTAGCCAGATATGGTAGGTCCATGCGACGCTTGCCTCTGGACAGTCTGTCGAGGAGAGCTGGTGAGGTAAGACACTGTCGCGTACGCACTATAACCTTTTGTTCACTGATGTAGGTTTCAATAATCTATTTAGTTTACCGGTCAATGTTTGCTTGCGTACGTTTTGCCAGACATTTCCCCAGCATTATGCTTCCGCTTTACTGGTTTATTTCGCCTTGTGGCATTTTTAACTTAATCGAGGAGGAGTTGAGAGATGTCGGAGAGGTCACGCGACCCGCGCAACCTGAATCAGACATAATCCGCCTATGTTTATGTAGTTTCATCGTAATTTCTGCATTATTGCTACACGCAATTGTAAAGGCTTTGTTTTCATGTATGTATTTGAAGGTACTTTTCATGTTTGAATATTTTACGGCAACATCATATATAACCACGTGGCTGACTGAGTCCAAGTATCTGTAGACGCCATCATTGCGTTTTGAGAACTTATTTATAATATATTGTATGTGCAATATTTTATTCAGGACTATATGTTCAATTTTGTCAGGGTTTCGTGTAATTTCACGTATATTGATGCTTTTTGTACTTGACTACGCTGTCATGTTAACGTTTGATTTTGCCGCCATCGGGTATGTTACACACCTGCAATCATTTAAATAGTAAAGAGAATAATTTTCTTACTCAGAATAATATTTTGTTGGAATTTAATTTGTCATTTCCACGAAGAAATATTCCAATTTCACCTGCACCACGTGGTCCACTACTAACTTTATCCAGCGGCTATATAAACTTGTTTTCACACACGAGTGTGTGTATAGTAACTACTCATCTCATGTCCCATTTTGTTTCGTGTATCTTTTGAGGGTTTACGTAATTTTGTAACTTTGTACTGTGCAAATATTCCCGTCCTAGCCGGCTCTGTGTATAGGCTAGAGGGCGAGCCCCAACGAGTTTGGGTTAGTGATGACGAGTAATCACATGTGTTAATGTATCATCAGGGTTTCATTTGTAATTAACCATGTTCTTATCTTCAGGGAAAAATAGTAAGTCCACCCTAGCGGCTGTCAGCTCTCTTCCCTTGCGAAGATTGTGTTTTCATACACCTCTGTGAGATCATCCATCTAGTCTTGCGCTAGATTAATTGCGGGCTGGGAAGCACCAAAGTGGAATTTGCTAGTCATGACCGAGTGTATCATTAATTTCATGGCATGTTGATTTGTATGCACAGTATCAATAAAAACAAGTCTCACAGTGACCCATCTTCGGTCATTTGTAGTGACAGTGTAATGGCCACATGTGTTTTTCAAGTGATAAATATGTTTAGTAAAAGTTTAGTATTGCCAACATGTTTGTAAGTATGCTCGGGTAAGACAGACACAGAACCCACAGCATCCCTAAGAACCCTGAGTCCAAACAGTGTGGTGATTCGGAAGCACCGCTGGCGCCCATATCAACAGAAAGTAATTGTGTCATCGTTCATCTCGTGTCTCACCCGACGACGTCAAATTAATTGAGTGAAAAATATCTACATAATGAAAAGTTTTAAAATGTTACATATGTTTGCTGACATTCAAAGTTATGATCATGCAGGACATTTTATGCTCTTATAATTGTAAATGTGCATGAGATACAGATTCATATATGCACTCCGGGTGGTAACTATAATTTTGAATAAGTCTGTCATTTCAAAAGTTTTTTTCCGTAGTAAACTTAATAACTATCTTGCCTAAAGGAAAAATTGAAAATTTTATTACAACTTTCTCCATGTGTTAAACTTCGGTAAAGACAAGTGCTGGAAGAAAAAAAAACTTTGGAATGTGAGGGCTGTTGAAAAAGAAAGTTAGTGAAAAAGAATGTAGGATGGAACGTTTAAGGAAGGACTTCGGAACAAAAAACTCCACGATGACAGCTAAATGAATTTTGGAGCTACAGGAAATGATTTTCGCAGAACAGCGAGGAGATATAAGATGTACGGGAAACTGAGAGCTGCCAACGGGGATGTGCGACGGGGGAGTGTTTGACTTGGTGACCCGAGGACGGCTGGAACTGTTTGAGTTACTCTGAATCCGATGTGTCAAAAAAAAACCTGGGATTCCTGCAATGCCCCCAAGATGAATTAAGTAAGCCAGCAGCAGAGTAAATTTGCTTATACAGTATAATTCTTTTCTGCAAGTTTAATTGTATATTAGTTCATGAAGAAGCCCTTACATGGATACAGTGCTCGAGAACTAGAAAATAAAAGTTTTATTTATATTTATTTTTTAATGAATCACGCTTTGAACAACTAGAGGTCCCGAGTGACTCCGACATATAGCTAGCAGGACTCATTTAAATAATATTTTTTTAAAAATGAAACTGAGGCAACCTAATTAAAACTTACCTAATTAAGTTCTCGAGGTTGTGATATTGCATGTGGTGTGGCAGGGCCAAGTTATAATTTAATTGAGCTGACGGCCAGTTTTTTGTGTTTTCCTTAAACTTCAAATGTTTATTTAGGTCTTTTCTATTCTTCATTAACATTATTTAGGTGTATCAGTTGTTTGTTAAAAGAGCCATGTGTGATAATTGATTTATTTAAATGTCTTCATTAAAATTGTATTGTCTATGCTTATTCATATTGCTTTTTCGGTGTAGTGTAGATGCTCGTTTAATGAATATTTTTATCGAAGTGATATATAGTTGTGATTGCAGTGTCCAGTGTATGTGATTAATTAATGAAATTTATCATTCCTCTGACACACTTACCTAAAAATGGTTAACAAATTCTCTCATGGCACACATCACACACATATCTTATATATTTAATTTTGAATATATTTAGACACACTAAGTATAGAACACATCTGTAAAATAATTTTAATATTTTATCACGAAAATGTTAAATTGCAAAAAGATTTAAATTAAAAAAACCAAAATTACCAATATAAGTTACAAATACGATAGTGAGGACTGGACAGAAAATGTGGGGTAAAATATTATAACTAAAACATACATATTTTACACTCGTTTTACCTCAAAATTTCCCTGAAGTTCACAGCCCTCTCTACTATCATATTTGTAACTTGTATTGGTAATATTGTAAATTTAGATATTGTTCGGTTAGGCCCATTTTGCAATTAAACATATTCCCAAGATTAATTATTACGATATGTACATATTTTAAACTCTTTTTACCCCACAATTTCACTGATCTTCATAGCCCTCCCCACTATCATTTGTGTGGTTTCTATTGATAATATCTTGATGCGCCTAGTAAAATTGTGTTCTGTGCAATTAGTAGAGTGGAATTATACCACTTCCCGCAAAAGAAAATGTATTCTTCCAAAAAGCCACTATTCTGAACATTTACCTGAATCAGTGCACGACTCGCCTAAAAGTATACATTCGCACACTTGAAAGGTGCCTGAGCAATGTTTCTGCTAGGCCTATATGACCCACAAAAAAAAAAAAAGATAGACACTTATAAGACATGTACATGGGCTAGAGACAATAAGTTTCTTCTATGCACAAAAAAGTTAATTTGTATATGAAATGTGAGGTAGAACTTATGGGATTATTGTTCTCTGGCATGCGCAATACGAGTCATGCAGGAAGTGGGATAGTACCAGAGGATAGAACTAACTTCAGCCAAGTACTTAACAACCATAAATAGCATTTCGTTACCCCCTTTCCATGATTAATACTTTGTATATAGACACAGAAACCTGCAGAATTGAGTTAAACAGTTACAAATAACTTTAATTTGAATCAAACAACACTGCAGTAAAGAAAATGCATTTGAATTAAATCTGTACAATACCCTGGAAAAGAGTTACACAATACGTGGAGGTGTAGTGTGTCTGGTGTGTGATTTGTTTAGGAGAAACCTGCTGAGGATGTAAACTTTTTATTTTTCAGAGAGCTCGGTGTAGCCTACTAACCCTAGCTACACCATTACATAAAATTATTTCAATGTGTGTGTGTGTGTGAGCTTCGAGAAAACTTTTAAGACCTAAAATGTGTGTGTGTGATAAAATTTAAATGATGCTATTTCCTTACATTCGAAGCCAAAGAGTAAATTACAAAACCACGACTCACGGCTGTAACAAGGGAGAAACAGACGTGCCGACATTGGAATTCTCACAAATATTTAGACAATTTTAATAAGAAATAGTCTCGATAATTCAACCAAGCAATATTTCATTTGTCAAGTCAGATTCCAAGCTTTTCTTAGGTAGAACCAACAACATAATCATCACTTTGATATTGTACGACATGCATACAATCGTATTACTTACTTGTAGAAGTTTAATTTGTGGAACATACACTTTAAAATAAAATTGCAAAATATCTAATCTGCATAGAAGACACAAACATTTAAAAAACTAGCAACTTGATTTAAAGATCATGAAAAAAAATTAACAAAATTACCGTCAATTTCAATTATCATCACCACTTGATGGATTAAAATTGCAAAACTCTGCAGTCAGAAATACTACCATGAAATATGTATATTCAGAATAGCCATTTTATGCCCTTATAAAATATTTTGCCTTTGTAACTCCAAATACCAAGAATATGATTAATTGAAATTTAAAACAGTCTTTCGCTGCAAAAGGGGAAAGTTTTCTTCATTAGACTAGCTCATCAATATTCATAGAACACGAGTTTCAAACTGGTTAGTATCATGGGCTGCTAGTCTGTTCGACAATATAATGAACAAGTTAAGGCCTAGTTCCTACTACAACAAACGTTGATTGGATCTTATGTGAGAGCGTCATGATGCATTGGCAGAATTTCAGTCATCAAAATTCTGGAATCACTGGTACAGTGATAAAAAAAATAAGTCACTAGACCCATCTCCGGAACGATGATCGTCTCTGCAGATACACCAACTCGACAGCACCTCCGTAGATCTTCTTAATTAGCGCCGGCTGACTGCTCTCAATCACGTGTGGTTACCGTGGTGGTTCGGCGAAGTAGAGGAAGCTTATTCAAGCCTATGTTAAGTGTCTAACAATCACCAATACGTCATATCCAGTGACGTAGCTTCCCAAGTTTAATACAACTGAATGAAAACTCTTTAGTAAACATCACTTACCCTAATAGTAAAGAATAGAGGAACAAAATAACGGTGTTTCAAAATCTAATTGAGATGTAGGCCTTAAGTTTCAAAACTTAATTTTCTGTACTAGGCTATTCTAATAACCAATTCTTATACAATAATGATATCCACTTAAAACTGAAAAATAAATATGTTGTGATCCCCAAAGTATAAGTAAAACGTGAAATAGGCAAATCATAAAATAAACACTACGATTAACACCTAGAGAGGTCAAGAAAATATAGTTTTAAAATCCAATACACGTATTCTTATGAGACAGTTTTCGGAAAACGTAAACAAATAATAACAACAAAAACAATTAATTTCTTTATAAAGGGGTAAGGGGTGATAAACAGCTCAAGTTAATTGAAATTGCAAACACGATTTACAGAATTTAAATAGAGAATACTGGCAGGTAGAAGAAAAACTTGCGAGGAAGCGAAAGGCCATTAGAAGGGAAGACATAACAGAAAATCGAAAGATATGGGCAACTTGCAACGATGGCTTAGAACAGGCGTGGATCGCATGAGAAAGTGAAACCTTCACCGTACTACAGCAAAATAGTCTAAACAAGAACATAAAAAAAAAAAAAAATCGAATACTTCCAGTAATCACTGCTAATTTTGGTCTACGACTGATACCTTACCTCGTCAAAATGCGCTACATTATATAACCAGCCACCTTGTGGAAATAATTCTATGAATAGATCACAAGCATGTTAAAATGTGATAGCACTATCTTATCCGCAAAAATCAATACGTAACATACCAAACTAAGAACCTACGTACCCAGGATGAACTGTTCTCGAACAAAAATCTGCAAATGCTGTCACCGATCAAATAGAATAACTACACTTCCAAACACATCAACTCTAGTAAAATACAAACACAAGCGTGAAAACGTCAACTTTATGACACTCTAAACACGAAATCCATTTTACGTCACAACTCACGAGACTTGCAAACACTACAGTCACGCCAACTAACGACGTAAACACTATTCTAGAACGTACCAGGTAAATGTTAATTCTAGGTTGGTAAGCTCAATGATTGGCAACCACAGCCTAGTTGGCCCTGTTGGCCAGGAATTGGCTCAGAAATCATTTTTGATGTTTTTGTTGCAAACCCGATAGCCACCGCGCCGCTCTCTGGCTTTATCGGATTTACTGCTGGGAGATAGTGACGGTGTTTATACTTATATCTGATGTTTATCTTGTCCAGTGTATAAAATTTGTATACTGTAATTTGACTTGGCCAAACTCTTTGTACAGCTGTGTAGTGGAAAAAGATCTTACGGAAGCAATAAAACAAACATACTGTAGGGCGGTCATCGTTTTACTGAAACAGATACTCATGTGAGACTCAACTGGCTGGGTTATTGGAGGATCTGGTGCAGGTAGTTGATGAGGGGAAGTAGGTGGATGCCTGGTTCATAGATTTTGAGAAGGCATTTAATAAGGTGCCCCATGGGACATAGATGAGGAAAGTGGAGGTGCTGATGCCAGATAGGAGGGCAGTGGAATGGATAGGGGACTTACTCAGGGGGCGAAGGCAGAGGGTGAAAGTGGGGGAAGCAATATCGGAGGAAGAGGACATTACGTCAGGGGTACTACAGGGAAGCGTGCTGGGTCCTTTGTTATTTACCATAATGGTAAATGACATGGGTTTGGGTATATGGAGAAAAATATGATTGTTTGCAGACGATTGTGTTGTGTATGCTGAAGTGGGAGAGAGGGGCGGAAATTTCGCAGGCGGACATTGATAAGATATGGTCGTGGACCAGGAAAAATAAAATGAAGATAAATGTAAGAAAAACTAAGGTAGTGAGGTTCACAAGGAAGAAGACAATAAGCAGGGACATGTACAGATGGGAGTGACAAGAGATAGAAGAAGCAGCATAATATAAGTATCTAGGGATTGTACTGCAGGGAGACCTCAAATAGAAAAAACAGGTAGAGAAGGTGGAAAGGGAAGAAGTGCTATGGGTATGCTGGGAAGGGTGCTGAATGGAGTCAGCTGTGAGGTGAAGGAGAAGGCGTATGGTACAATGGTACGGCCAATGTTAGAATATGCTGTAGCAGTATGGGACCCATATGTAGAGGTGGAGGTGCGAGAACTGGAAAAGGTGCATAGAAGAGCTGCAAGATGGGTGAAGGGTAGGTGGAGAAGGCAGGGGCAGGATAATGAGGAAGAAGGGAACTATAGGCCATCAGTGATGATGAATGAAATGGGGTGGAGCTCATTGAGGGACAGGAGGAAAGTTGAATGGCTAGTCAGGATGTACAGGATGGTAAATGAAGAGGGAGGATGGGGAGGGCTAAACTGCAAGCTAAGTAAGAGAGTATTTAGAGGAAGAGGAAACATCAGTGAGAAGCTTCAGAGGGTGTGGAGGAGAACGGAGCGGGGTAGGCAGTCCATGCTTGTGAGGTCTGTGAGGGATTGGAATGTGTTGAGAGAGGAATTGGTATCTGTGAGAGGGGATGGTAAGTTAAGGAAAGGAGTGGAAAAGGAGTTGGTTGGGTGAAGGAAAGGTGAGAGAGCTCGCCACCGGGCGGTAGCCTAATTGCGAGTGTATGTATATGTAGAAGAGAAAGGAAAGAGAAAAACAGGAACAAGAGATGTTGAGGGATTTCTCACAGTGCACATGATGTGCACCATGCGCTTGAATGGTTCGAATGCGTTTTTTTTTTGTGTTATTTTACTTGTGTTTAGTTTATTTTATAAAAAGGTATTTTTTTGCAGACACACTCCCCTATCCCTCGGCAAAACGAAACCGTAACTAGTACCATGTTTTCTGGAAGTTATAAGATATGAGATTGTTGGAAAATGAAATTCTCTTTGATTCTTATAAATTGAGGCTTTTCACGTAGCGTGGTCAACATTGACCTAAATTGAAATTTATTCAGATTATTAGTTTCGAAAGTTGTTTCAGTGGAGAGAAAATTGTTTATTGACGATGGCTATACGTTTATGAAACAAAAGATTTCAGTTTCCTGTAGCGTTCGTCATTTTATCAAAGTGACGTATTTTCTTCGGGATTTGTCAATTACAATTAAAGTAAAATGGCGAAGAAAACGTACGATTTGTTATTTAAGTTGCTTTTAATTGGTGATTCTGGTGTGGGGAAGACGTGCATTTTGTTTAGGTTTTCTGACGATGCGTTCACTACTACATTTATATCAACTATAGGTATATGTTATTGAAATTATTTTCTATTAAACTTAAGTGTAGGCTTTAAGATTTCGGTTCTGAATTTCATAGGCAGGCATCGCATGTTCAGTGTTTGTGTTATTTAATACATGGCACTGGAAAACACTTTAGATTTCGAGGCGTTCCGTGATATATGGCTCATATTATGAATTTGGTACCTACGTATTTGGGTGCGGCTCATTACAATCTCATGTTTTGTTTGAAGTAGGAAAAAACAAAAATTTGATAGTAAATTATATGCATTTCCTTTTTCAAGAAGATTGGTTGAATTTGTGTTTTTAGAATAAGCATTGGTACAGTACTTCTTTGTTCTGAAGTAGAGGTTTGTAGTTTTTATTGCCATTATGTATTTTTTGTTCATAACATTTCTACCCCCCCCCCCCCCGATACTCGGCTACATCACAGAGTGAAAATGCAAGGGTTGCAGGGATTATTTTATCTGGTAAGTTTCTGGAGCATGTTTTTTTTTTTTTTGCAACACAGCCTAATCGTACATGTAAGGGCCCTGGCACAGTACTCTCTTTCTGCTAATACCCTCTACTGACAAATGTTTCATTTGACATGCTATTGGCATTCACCCCAGGCAATCCCGTTACATGTCTGTAAGACAATAGTGATATGGAACATGTCTACATGATATTATTTCATACATGTTTACGTCAATAAGTACCCTACATCAATAACATACAAATGTTTGTTATTGAAGTACAGTGGAAGCCCAGAATACTGTGGTCTGTTACACCGCAGATTTGATTATACCGTGGGGTAAAGCTTGCAGTCAGGTAGAAGGGTGGTCATGAATTGGCAATGTTTATTGGTGAGGCGGGAGGGAGCAGGCACGCCTTCTCCCGCCTTTCAGCGCAGAGATCTATTTTACGGATTCATTACAGCCAATATTGTATGGTTTCCCGTATTCAGTTTTGTTGGCGTGGTGTAATGTATTTGACGGAAAAATTCCTCTCTGTCTTTTTTTTTTATGTGACCCTGTTATACCGGTTTTGCTGTTTGATTGTAAACAGGCAAAAGTTAAAATACGCTGGAATACTGTCGTAAAAGGGATGCCTACTTCTGTGGCATGCTATGTATAAAACTGGCTTGCGATGCGAGGGGCTCTGGGTTCAGACGCTAGGTAAGGTAGGGACTAAGTCATTTACAGGCCTATAATTAATATGGGGTATAGCGCTACGTAATTAATAACACTGTAGACACTTTAACAATATTCCTACAGAATATAGCCCTACGTAATCATTATAATTATGATGTAGGCACTTTTGATTATAATGTATATATAGGCGTAGCGGCTATTAAATATCTCTTCTCATTTTCGGGGGGAAGGGGGTGATCCAAAATTTGAGGTGCTCCTCAAAATTTGTGTTTCTAAGTCATTTACAGGCAGATAATTATTCTCTATCAGAATATAGCGCTATGTAATCATAATTATGATGTGGACACTTTGATTATAATGTAAGCCAATATATCCCAACTATACGGTATGTCTTCCTATTTTCGAGGGAAAAAAAATCAGAGCAGACGAGCTATTGTGAACAAGGCTTAATGCAGAAAAGCGGTCTTTCTTTGCATGCCACAAATGATTCACTTTTATTTTGTTTCAATTTTCTTTTGTAAAATGCAAATCAGTCGAGCAAGCGACATGTTTCATAACACATGAGGCACTGATAGATCCCATCTGCAGTGCAAGCGTGCTTCGACCTCTGTTTAGTTTTATTTGGACGTGAGCTTTCTTTGTCCTCAATTCTTTCCAACCATGCCCAGCGGGGAGCGGTGGGTAAACTCCCTTCTCCAGCCCGCGTGGCAAACAACTCGCAGCGGACACCGCCCTTGGTGGAATAAGTACATCCTTTGCCTGGGAAATGCTGTATTTTTTAGTTATTCTTGCTTGAATGCATGTGACCTTCACATCGCATTTCTCTTCTGTTTCCCTCCCTTGGGAGCTGTCAGGTCTAATGATGCAGATAAAAAAAATAATGTTCCGATAGCAAGATGCTAAACGTTTCACGAGTTACGGTGGTAAATAACAACACTTGCCCCGTGTTTGACAGATAGGTGCCATGCCCCATTAGTTAGAACACTGGATTTTTTTTTTTTTTTTTTGCTTCTGTACTCTGTCACTCCCGGAATAGCGCGGAAAGCTATAACATGGGTCTGGGTTGTGTCCAACTGCCGTGTTATATCTGACTTTTACTATATTTATTAATTACAATTAGTGAAATATCTACATAACGCATTCACAGGAAATTACACAATACAGTTTCATTATAAGTTGCATAGGTCTGGTTCATTTATAAAAATGATCTACATAAAACAGTTACAGTAAATTTACACTATACAATTAAAGGAATAATTACATAATTTATGTTAGTGAATATATATATAGGATGGCGTATACATAGCAATTATTTCTTTTGAAGGTAATCAAAATATTGCTCAACAGCGTAAAATGGGTTTGTAATTGAAAGGGACTTGATAGTTTGTTTGAATAGATTGTTATTGCTGTGACCATGCTCCTTGAGCTGAAAGGGCAATGAATTAGATATTTTAGTTGCTGAAAAGTAAACTCCCTTTTGAGATGGAGTAAGATAGGCTAGGCTGAAGGAGTGTAAAAGTTTGGTATACCTTGTGCCTAATAATGAACTTCCTAGACAGAATGAAATATCTCCAATTTATCTGTTGAATGAGAGAGGGTGTCATAAATATGTTGTCCTGAAAGTGTAAGAATATTTTCTCTCTCTTGAAGAGTTCCCTACAAGTCCGCCTACCGAGTTTTTTTTGAAAGTATACAAAATATATTTGTTTTAGTATTTATTTTGATACTAGAGGTGCCAGAGATCTGAAGGAAAAACAAGCTGCATAAAGTTTAGTCATTATAATCAACATAATTTCTCATTTAAATTATGGTCAATCTCTAGGCCAAAAATTTTGTAGAGTTTACAGTGGTTGAATAATTTTCGTTACATTTATGAACAACTTTTTCCATGTTTTTTGTTTCCATGTTGGTTGTAAGAAGTAATAAATTCTATATAATTAATCTTGTATCTATATAATCAATTACAAAGTATGAGTATTTGCTTTAAAAAAAAACCATTAATTTCACAATACTTGCATGAGCTTTACTGTGTAATAGTTCATGTAATACTGCCTTTATTAAAATGCTTAAAACTGTATCTATATTGAACTTGAAAGAAGTAGATGGATTATCTAAATGTGAATTAGGTAAATACATTGGTAAGTCATTTATGAACACCAGAAAGACTAAAGGCCTTAGAATAGAGCGTTATGGTACACCATGCTTAATGTGTGAAGATGTTGAAATATAATTATTTGACAGTTCATCTGTGATGACAGTTTTTTGGTATTGATTATTTAAATAAGAACTAATAGAGATAAAATTTGTGAGTAACACCATAAAATTTAAGCTTTTGAATCAGAATATTGTTATTAACACAATCAAATGTCTTCGACCTGAGGAGAGGAGGGGGGGGGGGGGGCACTGTCCCTCCCCTAGAACAGTGGGAGGGACAACATAGGCATTTGTCCCCATCGTAGGTTTATCGACATTCAGAAATAAAGTAATTAATTTTCTCTCAACTCATGGGAATCAGAATATTGAAACGAACGAGAAACGCATTAGGTAGGCCAACTGAATTTTACCATCAACTGAAGAGGTCTCGACCATCAACTGGAAAGCTAAACAGTTGCCTTGGCAGTTCGGTATGCTTGGATTCCTAGAACCTTGGAATACCAGTGAAAGAGTCTAACACATTTCTTAAATATACACGGTGGAACGGGGAGGCAAAGATTCAAGTGATTCTTCACAGGGACGGCCCTTTCCTTGGCTATGTATTTTTAAAAATGATAGCTTTTTTGTTATTTATAAATGCGTTACTTCTAAGTTAACTGGCTGGAAATTTTTCCAGCAGATAGAATCGTTACAATGAAGTTATTTTTAATAAATGCCAACAATGGAAATGCACAATGATGAAGGTTAGTAGGTATTTCTGATGTCAGCGGTATCAAAAGGTTTCTCTTGTCACCGACTACTAAGCAGTCGTGCAGGTACGGGCTTTCCTCTACCCCATGCACAACCCTCACAGCATGCACACTACTTTCTCATTTGGTTAGTAGCAGGTGCAGTTCAGGTGTAATGTGTACTTGAAGACAGATGCTAATGCCATAAATTTCTTCACAGTTTCATTATTATTAAAATCAGTTTTTTAATTTACATTTGTGCATATAAAATTTTTATCCAAAGAAGTCAACACAAGGAGCACCGAGTTATAGTTGTATTAGAGATTCTGTAATTTTTGTTAGAGAAATACATGCGTTCATTATTGCATGATGTCAAATTAGGCTCATAATCTTCTCTTTTTCTTCTTAACAAAACAAATGTGTGTAATTTTGTATTTTTCTATTTGTAAACTGTTTTTCAAAACAGCAAATAGGCCTACATTTTTGTGATATATATATATATATATATATATATATATATATATATATATATATATATATATATATATATATATATATATATATATATATATATATATATATATATATATATATAAAACCCAAATGTGCACGTGTGTATGTACACAATGCACATATATAACAGCTGTGTGTATGTAAGTCTGACTTACAAAGGGTGCCTCCTCTTTAACACACATTATCTGGATCTGCCACGGATTCTTTGTGAATGAGTCAGCAGTCAGGTAACTATATTTCTTACCTGGACATAGTGGAAGGGGTATAAGTTCCAAACAAGTCTTCATCCCTCATTGTTCCGACGAGTGGATTAATGGATTGTGGTTTAGAATTTGTGTTCTGTTAACGGTTTACCATAACCAGTGACTTTTTTCTTATGAGAGTTTTCAACTTTAGTCCGGAATAGTTATGAAAATAGCATGAATAAATTGTAAGAAAAGATATTATTACATCAAAATTTGCGGGATAATTCGTAGATTAGCATATCCAAAATCCGCCAAATTTAACTATTATTTATCTTGCAATTAACCTTGCAGCTGTTTCTATGATCGTAAGTTTTTCACCATAAATATTAGTACTACCTCTGTTCTGGAACTTAACCAAAATATAATTTTGATTTTCTGGAGGCTATCAAAATTTGTAGTCTCTTGTTTATTCTTATGATATACTTTTCTGGATAAGCTTCAAGTTTTCTTGCAAATGTCTTTTATCAAGACCTGACTTTCATCAATATTGTTTTAGTCTGTTATGCAAACATTTCAAATTCTTCCATAGCAATGAGAAAGACAAGATTCAGCAATCAGAATGTACATACGGTTTTTTAGATATGCTAAGCTCAACTCTTATCACATGAAGCAGACTTTATACTAATTACACCCTTTTTTTGTAAACTTAGCTATTTCTTTAGATTTAATATCTTCATCACAAAATACACAATTATCATTGGTTACTTTGTTTCTTTCAATACAGTTCCTTAATTATACCGTAAGTACAGCATTTCATGATTATAATGATATACTCCAACTGTTAAATAATAATGATTATGATAACACTGTGAACACTATAGACTGCCAGTCTCCATTATCCTTCGCGAAACCTAAACAAATATGATATATGTAACACATAGCTTGTTGCAATCCATCATAAAGAAATATCCTACATAAGCAGGGCAAGAGTTAATAGAACTACTGCAACCCGCCAGTACAACGAAACCACAACTGATACTGACGACAATGTTATAATATTTGTCTGTTTTCTTGATGAAAGTGTTAGCAATGCTATTCGTTAAACTCAAAACGATGGTGGGGCAACACTCTACAGATAGACAGTACTACACCAATATTCCACATTACTATTTTTAGGTATAGAATTTACTGTGTAGTTTTGTTTTTAGGAAATCAGGGAACTATCACCCCCCCCCCCCCCCCCGGTCTTAGAGTTGCCCTTAACAGAGCAGAGCATAGCATAGCATGCAAAAAAAGTGGATTGGATCTGGTCATGACATTGGCCCGTAGTGATTTCTAGGGACCATGGAAAGCCAAATTCAGGATGGCAGAATCAAGAATTCAACGTGGATGCTCCAGAGTGTGCGAGTCCTGTGTTTTACCACTTTAATTGGTGTTTCATGCTGCTAGAGCTAATTTTCTGACAAATAACAATTGAATATTACATTTGTGCTGTTAGTTAAGCACTTTTGTTAATTTCTAAAATGTTTTCCGGGACTAATCCTGGGAAAATAATTAGAATTTATTTTTGGAGTTAAGAGAATTTTTTATAGGCCTATATTGTAGAAAATTTTTATATCTTTAAATTTGTCTGCTCATATTTTTGGTCCTAAGATACAAAGTTCTTTAATTATTAACTTTTATACTTTATTTAGGGTTTGTTAAGGATGGATCTCGGGGAAATAAATTTTTGGGGTGAATTTTTGGATATATAAAAGGAACTTTCCTGTTCAATATTTCTTTTCACACTTATGGTTGTAAGAAATGCCATTTTCAAATAATAAATTTTTCAATTTTTTTTTTTTTTTTTGTGGGACATCTCTTGTGAAAATAAGTAGAGATTATGAATGGGTTTCTGCTAACTTTAGAAATATTATAGGAAATTTTGTGTTATTTAATTTTTGTCTTTGTATTTTTGTTTGTAAGACATGGTGTTCTCGAATTATTAATTTTTTAAATATTTTTCAAGGATCCATCCCGGAAAAAGAAATAGAATTTATTGGTGAAATTATGTTAATTTCGGCTATGATACAGGAAATTTTGTGTTCTTTAATTTTTGTCTTTGCATTCCTTAGCGTAAGATGTACTGTTTTTGACTTAATTTTCTTAACGTTTTTCCAAAACAAATCCCAGAAAAGAATGGAAAAAGTTGAGTGGATTTCAGTAGATTTTGGATATTAAGTTAATCTACAAATTTTTATGCGAAACTTGATGTAAAAAAAAACTTTTCTTGCAATTTGTTCAAAAATGTACTACATTTTTTCTTAAAATAACTGTAGTACATGAAAGAAGTGACTTGTTAATTGTGCCGCTAAAAGTCTCGTTTTGACGTAGGTAGGATCTACATTGCTAATTACGCATTAGATTTGTTTTATTGTGTCTCAGCAGTTTTTAAGTCTTAGTTATACCCGTTCTAGAGTGCACAGATGCATAAGAAAGTAGATTGTAGTCTGCAGTAAATTAAACTGACGAGTCTGGATACACAATTTTACTAACTAGTTTACAAATCACAATCAAATTTACATTTTTAAAAGGAAATCCATTTTATGTTGTTGTGTATTGTAATACATACACTACTCAAAAATTCTAGTTTACATATAGTGCTTAGTGCTTAATATTTCGTAAGAAATAATTATTGCCAAACTTAATATAAATGTCAGTGTAGCAAAAAAAACTTAATATGGTAATCTACATGTCTATGTAATAAAAAAAAACTAAGAAATTTGTGTTCTTAAACCTGTCAGTTTTTAGGATCTTACAAAGCTTTATCTTTATGATTACACTGCTGGTTTTTCTGATACCAACAAAATTAAGGATGAATACTGTAACATGTTATGGGTGAAATTGTGTCACGCCGTAGTTGTTTTAGAATAACAACTTGGAATAGTATGAAACCAGTTATATGATCAGACATTCAATATAAAAATATTGCTTTTGTAAATGTAAAACTAACAGATGTACCGCAAGGTTAATTTGAGGTTGATGTAGTTTTACTAAGAAGACAGCAGGATGTGCTAAAAAAATTTCACAAAATATTTATCGGTGACTACATTGTAGCCCACTAAATCTCATTTTTTTATATCCGTGGGGAAGGGGATGATCTCCACTTACCCACATGCTGGAAAAAATATAGAGGGGGGGAGGAGGCAGTTTAAACTGGCTACATCAATAGCTCGGGGCTTGTTTCAACTGCTGGCTGCCACTGCTAAGATGCATTTTTGTATTTATTCCTCTCAAAATATGCCATAGTGAGGAGAGCAGATCTCGGAAATTGTGGGATAAGAAATCTGAAAAATGTTGTCCATACAACAAATTTGCATAAAGTGACCTGCAAACATAAAAATTTACTTTCAGGTAAATCAAGCAACAGCAGCAAGTTAACATACAATCACTGCACTAAAACAGCTGAAGCTTCATGGAAAGGACCTCAATAATCCATGAGTACGGTTCCGGTAATCTGTGCAGTTGCACTGTCCGGATAGTAACAATAACATAATGGGTGGCACCAAGTATAGTTACAATTATATCAACGAGTTACAGCCATTTTTTTGGAACTTGAAGAGGTATTAAAATAATTACAAAGTAAATGTGGGTGTTCAAAACCACCATACAAATACGCCAGAATTCTGGATTTGGGCGAACTGCACCAAAAATATTAAAAATGGAACATTCCTTGACAAATATAAGCTCCATTATTTGAAACACGAATGGTAGACGTTATAGAATGCTGTATTCTCACTCGTTTTCTGATAATTAATTGAATCTTTACACCTGTACAGATAAAAAATTCACAATACAACATTCTAAAACGAACAAAATTTTATGGCATACAAACTTTAAAGAAAAATAGGATTTAAAAATATTACTTTTCTCGTGAGTGAGGTGAACAGGAACCACCTAGGCAGCTTATCAAAGTCGTTGATGCTCACTGATCACGCCAATCACATATATTAAAAGATTACAGCACAACGCATTAAAAAACTTATCATTCTGGCACATGGAATTGCTTTATACTTAAAATTTTGGGTTGCGCACAATAAATTTTATTAAAACAACATGCTGTCTGCCATCAAAGTGGTCTATATAACTCAAATTCTGAATGACTTATAAATGGTTTGCGTTAAAGTGAGCACTCTCGAAATCAACCTTTGAAAAAATCACTGCCCTGGAACTGCTTAAATTTTAGCATAAGCAATGACCACAATACACACAATAAGATTAGCGGTGAGTTAGTGGTAGTGGTACCAGATCTTAAAGCCTCACTAGACACAATATTGAAAATTAACAACACCTGAACTGCATCACTTTCTTTTCTTCTTATGCATATAAGAATAAAAATGGAGCAATGATAACACATTTTTATTTAACAAATTCATAACATCACGTAGCTGATGCAATGTTTCAAGTTATTGAGTCCAGTTAGTTTATTCTTACTTTGCCATTTTCGTCCTGGCATTCAAATGCTCTGGTTTCGGTAAATTTAAGTTTCTGCCTGTTCCTTGGTTAGTTTCGTTACATGCCCTGAACAATTTAATTTGTTGGTAGTTTATAACCCCAAATATAAAATATTTATTTACATAATAAAACATTTACAGGTGTTAATTTTGTAGAAAATTTATTGGGAAGTTTTTTCATAAATGGAAAATTTTCCAACTTTTTTAAGCTTTTAAGAAAACCCCACAAATATATTTTACCAATATTTAATAAAGCATTCTGTGATTTGTTTTGACCTTTCTATTACACCTTATAACTATGTCTCTCTTGCAAACATTTTTGTAAAGTTTTTATCAGTCATGTTCATGTTCTATTTCTATTTTTCAGCTGTTGACGCTGAGTACTAGTCTAATAGAAACTAATTTTTAAAGCTATTTAACAGTTCTACCATTAACACTATGTTTAACAAGTATAAAAAAAATCGAAAAACTATATATAAATACATAGTATCCAATGTGTGTGGCACTTGCAACCAGCTAAGATCAGTCATTGTCGTCGACTCATCGTTCGTCGCTATCTGCATCACTTTCACTGGCACTGGTCTACACATCACTCGTCACGTCAGTCTCAAATACTTCTGGTTATGGTGCATAGTCTTGGTCCATTCTTCTCATGCACAGGGACTGTGTCACAGGTTACCCTTCCTAGAGCTAGAGGAGAGTTCTCTAGCTCATCTTCCTCAAGAAGATGTTTATTATAATCAATAGTAACAAGTTCAGCTGTTCTTTCTGATGTCTGTTTGTTTCTTTTATTAGTTTTTATGTTTGAAAAAGACTTGAAATCTCTTTGACATGCAGCAGATGTTGCTGGCATGCTTAATAACTGTATTGTTACTTTTGCTAGTGGACTGGTTCCATGAAAACCCTTCCACCATGTGACAGGGGAGGTATTGTTAGCAGCATTCCAGATAGCCTTACTAGACCATGCCTTGTGTGACAGGGGAGGTATTGTTAGCAGCATTCCAGATAGCCTTACTAGACCACGCCTTGTGTGACAGGGGAGGTATTGTTAGCAGCATTCCAGATAGCCTTACTAGACCACGCCTTGTGTGACAGGGGAGGTATTGTTAGCAGCATTCCAGATAGCCTTACTAGACCACGCCTTGTGTGACAGGGGAGGTATTGTTAGCAGCATTCCAGATAGCCTTACTAGACCATGCCTTGTGTGACAGGGGAGGTATTGTTAGCAGCATTCCAGATAGCCTTACTAGACCACGCCTTGTGTGACATGGGAGGTATTGTTAGCAGCATTCCAGATAGCCTTACTAGACCACGCCTTGTGTGACAGGGGAGGTATTGTTAGCAGCATTCCAGATAGCCTTACTAGACCACGCCTTGTGTGACAGGGGAGGTATTGTTAGCAGCATTCCAGATAGCCTTACTAGACCACGCCTTGTGTGACAGGGGAGGTATTGTTAGCAGCATTCCAGATAGCCTTACTAGACCATGCCTTGTGTGACAGGGGAGGTATTGTTAGCAGCATTCCAGATAGCCTTACTAGACCACGCCTTGTGTGACACGGGAGGTATTGTTAGCAGCATTCCAGATAGCCTTACTAGACCATGCCTTGTGTGACAGGGGAGGTATTGTTAGCAGCATTCCAGATAGCCTTACTAGACCACGCCTTGTGTGACAGGGGAGGTATTGTTAGCAGCATTCCAGATAACCTTACTAGACCACGCCTTGTGTGACACGGGAGGTATTGTTAGCAGCATTCCAGATAGCCTTACTAGACCACGCCTTGTGTTCTGCCAAATTGCCAAGTACTACTCCTGCATCAACATCTGTTATTGTTTCTGCAATATCAGAGATTGTCTGAATCGCCACTGATCTTTCTTCTTCTGTCAGCGCACTTCCCTTCTGCTTTGGATCCAGCAAACAAGCTGCATGCTGCACAGGATGAAAACAAAACGCTTACCTCTGTTTAAAAATCTTCATTAGTTCGTCTTCTTGGAGATTGAGGGGTGACTGATGCACAGTTTCCTCAAGCAAAGATTCTATTTTTTTTTATGCTGGACAATCCCACTTACTTTGGTACAGAAGACATCATCATCAAGCACGTTGTTCCGTACTGGAGTAGGAATTGATGCACGAACCAGTGGGTCAACGGAAGCAGCTTGGATGTGTTCTTTACATTATAGGTCATTGTCTAGGCATTTGGTTACTGAACCTTATCTAGTTTCAACTGGATACAGGAGTGATGTTTCCTTACCTTGTCTTCCCTGCTCAATTTATTTAAGCACTTGTGATCGGGTTTGCTTGTCTTTAAATAAATATTACTTGTTTTACTAACTCACCAGTTCTGTGTACAGTGTTCAGTTTGCAAATGTATTTGGCAAGTAAATTGATCCCATGGCCTATACAGCCAAATGTGATTAGATGGGGATTTTTTTTTTTTTTTTTATTGTCCATGCACATTTCATATTGGCTGCATGATCTGTCACAAGTCCATGAACCTATTCCGATCCTACTGTATCAATGACTTCAGCCATGTATTGTGCTGTATGTGATGTAGTTTTGCTTTCTATGGCTTTTAAGAAGACTGGCTCTGGTGTATCAAACACTAAGTTCAATAACGGGTTACCTTTGATGTCTGTCCATCCATCTGACATGAGTGACTGTAAGTGAATTTGTTTCATTAATTTTTTGATGAATCTTTGTTTGAACTCGATGATATTCTTCATCCAGAAGGCTCTTTGATAGCCGTACCCGCTTGGTAGTTTCATTGCTGGTCGTATTTCAAGTATTTTTTTCATTTTAGTTGCATTGTTTGCATATATTTGCTTACAGAAAAAACATTCTCCTTTTACTCTCTTAAAAAACCGCCAAACAACAGTTGACTGCTCTGGCATCTAAGAGCCACACAGTAGTCGTATTTTGTTATTTCTTGTTGCGGGAAGTCTATAACTTTTCACGTGATAATGCCGGCCTGTCCAGTGTGTGTACATGTTATTAATGCTGGTTACAATAAGATAAAAACTTGAAGAAACTCGGGTTGAGTGCATCTAATTATATTTGCAATATTGTTTAGTGATTCTGGAGCTTCAATGGATATGTGTTACATTTACGTGACCATTCGAGCATATGAGTCGATACCTTGGTAGCCTTACATATTTCATTAGTTTTAAGGAGGAGTGTTAGATATGTGCTGAATTCTAGTTCTGTGATTTCATGTTTATAATATTACAGGTAAGGTCAAAGTATTTCATGCAAAAATAATTTAAAAAATTATAAACAATAAAATTTTTGGATATTGAAGAAAATGTTACATATTTTAGTTTCTTTGTAAAAAGCTGTGCAAACAATGCTGTCGTTTATTCTTTAATGAAAAAAAATGTCATAAGTTCAGATGAGACATAAACTCTGCCAAGACAACATTTTTACTTGTAGGAAATTGTAAAAGTCACATAAATAATTTTAATGGGGTTCACTGTATGTGACACTTTTTAATATGTCAGACTACATTATTCAAATGAGTTTTTTCGTGTGTTAATTTTCATATAGTTAGAAATTTACCTTGTGGCATTCTACCTTATATCTCTGGAAAACATACCTTCTGACAAAATTTTAGATTGTGTTGCTGTTAACGAACACTAAGTTGTGCAATTAAACACTATGCCAACAATGATATAGTCACAGTTTCGTATTGTTTGCCATAAAGATAGCATTGTTTACTGCTGCGCCGGCACGACACAACAGAACTAAAATGACAGTGCTCGCAATGCCGTCGAACTGTGTTGCCAGCTCGCTTTCTAGTGTCCACTGCCATGGGCCTCTGGCCATAGAGGAAATAAACTACTATTATGGTACTAGCCTCAGGCCTCAGGGGATAGGTTGCTGGGATTAGCAGATATATTTAAATTTCCTTTCAGTACAATACATGTCTTTTGTTTTTTACTTGGCCAGTTATGCCGATGTAGTCTCACAGGCTCCGAGGCGAAATATTTATTTTTAATTTGCAATATGCATCTCAGCTGACTCACCTATAGTAATTTACATATTCACATGTGGCTATGAAAATAAAAAAAATGAGCGGTATACTGTGCCTAAACAAATCACAGCACAAAACCAACTTAGTTGAAAGACTGTAAGCTAATATTGATTTCAGATTACGTTCGTGCTCTACAAAATTGCACCTTATATGTGGTTTCTGTAACTTGTTTATGAAATAAAATGACTAGGTATTGGCAAGAATGTACAGCAGAAGCTCTGATGAGTAAAAGGAAAATAATTTTTATTTGTTACTTTATATTATTTGTATTTGTTGCCTAGTATTACAATTCTCAGTTATTGAAATAAACTAATGCTGTGATCTCAGAAATGTGGTGTATTATAAAGCGATATTCCCGCTCTGTTGAAACAGTAAATTAACTTTCAACTTTTCTAGAGTTGATTTGAAGTGACAATGTTCTGGCAGCATTTGCTCACAGAATGTCGCCCTTTTATGCTTTTGAATTATGACAAACAGTAACTTGTGTTCTAATAATTCAGGGTGTCCGCCTACAGGTAAGACAGGTAATTTCATGTGATATGTAAAAGTCAGGGAAAATTTAAATAATTGCTACTCCGCAGAAGTTGTAGCAAGTAGCATGAATACAGGATGATATAATTATGAGCATATGCATCTTAACATTTCAAATTATAAGTTTGTGGGCGAGCAATAATACACCTTTGCCGAGTGTCATAGGGCTTATATCTACAAAATATAGTATTTGCGTGTTTGTAATGGGCACTCCAGTTAAGTCAATAGTATGTATCACGAGATTTGCCTATGAGCTGAATATATACATTTATACATATACACACATACATGCACATACAATCATACACACAGGATATGCAAATGAGAGGTGGTTTTGCTGTAGGGATAATCAATGTTAATTTCTCTATTAGTTTCAGTTACACAGTGAACATAATTTTCTGGTACAGCCCATTTGTTTCAAAAATTTCTCACTGCACACAATTTTTTGTTTCATTAAGTTTCTACATCTGCCGCTTTATGGTATTTTTTTCCCTGCGAGGGACTACGCTTCAAAATCACTTCTGGGGAAACTCCAACCTTCATTGATGCGTGACGCTTCGTGTCGCCACTATAAAAAAAATTGCCGGCGTGCCTCGATTGTTTTGGGGACTTTCTTCCCTGCTGGCTCTGGGACTCTGGCTCAGAGCATAGTGTTTGGCTATGCTTGTACAATCTTCTTTGCAATTTAACATGTATTCGTGAATAAATATGATACATATTATGTACATGTGTTTCGCTCGTTTTACCCCATAATTTCCCTGATCTTTATAGCCCTCCCCACTATCGTTTTAGGGGTTTATTGGAAATATACCATTTTCAGAGATTTTTTTTTTATTTTCGAAAAAGCCCCTATTCTTAAGAATTACCAAATTAACTACGTTACTCTCCCAATACATAATACTACAATGTATACACAACACAATGTGTACTTTATTCTACGACTTTCCAGACACATTACCAAAAAAATATAATTTAAATAAATCTATGTATATATTAGCACACAAACACTTATATTTTCACAAGATTATTTGATTTAACACGTCTACCTGAATGAATTGCATTAAAAACTCACTTCCACACACTGTTCAAAACAGGTAAGACAGTTAAAATCCACCATTAGTTCCAACAATTCCCACAATTCATTGTGACGTGAACGAGTCACAAACTCTACTACTCTTTGACCATTAGTCACCAAATACAGTGTAATGGCGATGCACATTATGTATAAACACAATCTCGGAAACTATCGCGTATGTTAAACTATATGCATTTCTATCATTCTACTAGTTATCCATTACATAGTACACTCCTCGTGAATATTGACAAGATAAGCCTTGAGTAATTAACCAGAATTACGTAATTGTCCAACACTGTTTGATGTTGTTTATACCTGTATAACCTCAGTGTTGCCACATAAATATACTCTGTAAATGATGTTTTCCACATTAAATATTCATTTCAAACTGTATTCTTACATGTAAAACATTTCAGCGTCCTATATAAATATATTCAACTTAAATTATACTCTTTTTTAAGCAAAAACACAGCAATCTTGATAACTCGCCTCGCTATCACATTTTATTTTTTATTTATTTTTTTATTTTTGCAGAAAACTATTTGGAGCCCCTCCAAAATTTCTAGTCATTATGATTACTGATAATCATGTCTAACATATCCAGGTATTATTTTTTCCGATTTTCAAAAAGCCCCTATTCTTAAGAATTACTGTTAATGCATGTGCCACAGGTCACACTCCTCGGGCTTTTAAATTTATTCGAGCTTTGATGATATTAATAAGGCACGTTAATCTGATGTTTTGTTTTGAGATGCTGAAACCCTTTGTGCTGGCATTTATAAACGTTTAATTGTAGCTAGTTTGCAGTTAACTGAGCATTGCTAAAAATTAACGTTTAAAAAGAAGTCATTGCCCTGAAATGCATATATGCTCACATAAACACCTCCTAGCATGCATACAGAAATATTGACTGTGAGACACTAATTAATGTGAGGTCTTAACGCCAAAGTAAAAGTGCACTGTTCAAACTGGCAGCAACTCAGACCAGTTTCATTTTATACACATAAAAATTACATAAATGTATGACAGTTTAGTGTCACTGTGTCTCACAGTCTACGTCACACAAGAGTACTGTTCAGTGGTATATCCAATGCAGTGATGATTTTTACATGTGATTGAAGGGCACGCGGTGGTTCAAAAGAAGAAAAAATGTGTTTAGAAGTTACCTGTGCACCAACCAAGTTATTTATATAAATCGTCAAAGGAAAAAAAAATATTTCTTGTCCTTTTACTGTAACATAAAACAATTCCTTTGAGAAATGTAAAACTTACTTGTACACCAGATGTATCCTACGATGCATATCCAACATTCCTACATTTAAGAGAACTGTATAACTATGTACATAATGTAAATATAGAAGCCGTATTCGAACCAGACATTTCAAGTTGCAATATCACTTTCCGTAAATCATTACATTGCTCTGTCAGTTGAAAAAATGCAAGAATTTAAAGACACATTTCTGCATAGAACAGGTACGTTAAAAATGCTATTTATTTCGATTTTGAATTCGTTAACTACCTCCGTATTTGTTATTACATAAGAAGGTACAACAGGTGTGTAGAATTATATATGTAAACTTTGTATTTTGTACTGGTTTACACTGGGTTTCAAAGTGGCTAGCACAATAAATTTCTTTCATTCTCTATGGCGCGAGCTGAGGAAGTACTGCCAGCCGGTCGGGAGTGGGTTTATAAGAGGTCTGGCAACAGTGTATACAGAGTTGCTACATGTCTGGAAAACAGGGAAATGTCAGGGAATTTCAAACAAGATAGCTAAATGTCAGGGAATTCTGTGATATGCATGCTATATTTGGCAATTTTGTCAATCATGCACCACTGCCAGAAACACATAAAATTGTTTTAATAATTGTGGACTAAATATTTTAGACATTTTTCTTTGCAGTATACGTGGTGAACAATTTTGTAAGATCAGAGAAGTATTTTGGTGTAAAAGTGTGTTTGTTATAATGCAAAAGTAAGAAAAGATAATTTTTGTCTGGAAATCAGGGAAATGTGGGGGAATTTTCCATTGGAAAAAGGTGGCAACCCTGGTATAGCTTCGTGCTACACCTTCTTTTATTTTGTTTCATTTTGCAGCTTCTGTCCCATTTTAGCAATGATAGTGTTACCTGGCGGAAAACTCGTGAACTGCATGCATGCAATTTGGTTTTTATCTCCCCCTCACATGAAGTAGATAGCTCTGCATGTAAATTACAAGCGAATATAGCGTCTGATATTCCACCTTAAGAAAATAATGCTACAAAACTGCTTCGCATTACATGTGGAACATTCCTCTATAGGCTTTTTCAGGGTAAAGTGAGCACTTTTTAAGGCCCTTATAAATTTTTCCTTTCATCCGATTTCCATCTTCCTGCTGCTTTTTACATAAACATTGCAATGTGACCAGTAAACACAGTGTATACATTTCACCACCATCAAAATTTAATGTCTGAAGCTGCAGTGAGATATATTTATTAGTGGTTAATTAATGCATGTTGGGAGGGCCTTAAAAAGTGCTCACTTCTGCAATTTTGTGAAATATGTTATTGTGTGTTCCTTCCCTCCTTCCCTCCTTCCCTCCTCCCTCCTTCCCTCCTTCCCTCCTTCCTTCCTCCTTCCTTCCTTCCTTCCTTCCTTCCTTCCTTCCTTCCTTCCTTCCTTCCTTCCTTCCTTCCTTCCTTCCTTCCTTCCTTCCTTCCTTCCTTCCTTCCTTCCTTCCTTCCTTCCTTCCTTCCTTCCTTCCTTCCTTCCTTCCTTCCTTCCTTCCTTCCTTCCTTCCTTCCTTCCTTCCTTCCTTCCTTCCTTCCTTCCTTCCTTCCTTCCTTCCTTCCTCCTCTTCCTTCCTTCCTTCCTTCCTTCCTTCCTTCCTTCCTTCCTTCCTTCCTTCCTTCCTTCCTTCCTTCCTTCCTTCCTTCCTTCCTTCCTTCCTTCCTTCCTTCCTTCCTTCCTTCCTTCCTTCCTTCCTTCCTTCCTTCCTTCCTTCCTTCCTTCCTTCCTTCCTTCCTTCCTTCCTTCCTTCCTTCCTTCCTTCTTCCCTTCCTTCCTTCCTTCCTTCCTTCCTTCCTTCCTTCCTTCCTTCCTTCCTTCCTTCCTTCCTTCCTTCCTTCCTTCCTTCCTTCCTTCCTTCCTTCCTCCTTCCTTCCTTCCTTCCTTCCTTCCTTCCTTCCTTCCTTCCTTCCTTCCTTCCTTCCTTCCTTCCTTCCTTCCTTCCTTCCTTCCTTCCTTCCTTCCTTCCTTCCTTCCTTCCTTCCTTCCTTCCTTCCTTCCTTCCTTCCTTCCTTCCTTCCTTCCTTCCTTCCTTCCTTCCTTCCTTCCTTCCTTCCTTCCTTCCTTCCTTCCTTCCTTCCTTCCTTCCTTCCTCTTCCTTTCCTTCCTTCTTCCTTCCTTCCTTCCTTCCTTCCTTCCTTCCTTCCTTCCTTCCTTCCTTCCTCCTTCTTCCTTCCTTCCAATTTTTAGGTTAAAAAATTATTTTCTAATTACAAAGGATAGGACCCACTAATTCTCATGGCAGATTTTCATGAAACTTGCATTTAATGATATATATCACCATGGAAGTGTGCTGTGGAAATGAACTGAAACATTCTGATAAGTTTGGGTTTAATCACAGATGTTTTACGACAACTATTTGTGATATTTGTAACATCATAACAAAATCTATTTGCTTACACATAGTGAGTGTGTACAATTATTAATTTCAAAGTTATTTTTGCCTTAAATGGCACATAGTTATCAGTAGGAGTTGTGATAATCTGCAAATAGTGTCACAGTTGTAATGTATGCAGCAGGAGGATATTATTTTGTAATATTCTACTTACATAAAATAACATCATTTAAAAGCGTTTAAGCATGCAGTGTTCTTTAGTTCTGCTCGTACATTATTTTAAAGACTATGTAATGCATGTTTTTTGCCGTATTTGATGGACTAAATATTCGTTATTATCTTGGAGGGTTTCATTTCTGCGATACTTCATGCCATGTGAAAATTTGAACCTTGCACATATTTAACTAGGAATGTTCTGAATAACATGGTACTGATATACTGTATTAAGGGGAAATAACATACGTGTTTGATTTTTCTGAGACATTCAAGACGGGATAAAGAAAAGAAATTTTCGAAGATTAGACCATTTTTTACTGAAATTGTGTACACATTTACAGTATGTATTACAATAGATATTCACTTGTTGCTTTGTTATGTAAATAAATACAGTGGACTTCTGAACATCTGATTAAACAAACACCACATGGCAATGTTTACATCGATATACTGCGGAAATATACACAGCGGGCTGAAAGTAGAAAATAAGCAGAGCTTTCAAAAATGCTCACAGCCATTAGTCACTGCCATGTAGGTGTTTGTGACCCCAAAGCCATGGTCACCAACCAGCGCTTGTATGGACACAAAATAGCAAGCAAAAGTTGTAATGGCAACAGCAGTCAATTAGCCAAGTCAAAATGGAGATGTGGTGAACAGCAGAATACACTGCCAGATTTGTTAAAAGTCCAGTATGTAATGTCTACAAATAGCAAAGTTTAATCTAGATACAATTTTTAGTGAGGTTCCTAAATGAGAATTTAGTTGGGAAAATGAGCAGAATGGCAATTATGCCTTCCATAGAAACTGGGCCTACCTTCTTGCTGCCCTTGATAAAATTGGCCAACAGACCTTAAGCTTACTGACTAGAATGCATGGTAAATGTGCTTTCCTTCCTTCAAAGATGTAAAAATTTGACTTTTGGAGTAAAATATGCTTTGTTTGTGAAAGGGGTTTCTGCTTGGGCGAACCAATTAAAAATACAAATATTGACAATGTGTATGTTCTTGTGCAGGTATAGACTTCAAGATCAAGACAGTGGAGCTGCGTGGTAAGAAGATCAAGTTGCAGATATGGTGAGTGTTATATATATGTGTGCATGCACACGTGCGCACGCACACGTGCGCACGTATGGTACAGCTGCAACTGACAGATGGTCATAACGTGTGTTCCCAGGGACACTGCGGGCCAGGAGCGTTTCCACACCATCACCACCTCATATTACCGAGGAGCCATGGGCATCATGCTGGTCTACGACATCACGAATGAGAAGAGCTTTGAGAACATCGTCAAGTGGCTTAGGAACATTGACGAGGTAGTCCCGTCACGACTTTGCCTAGTTTGTCTATCTCGTGAATTATTTTACAGTAACTATCGAAAGTAATGTTACAGCTTACAAGGGCTTATTCAGAAGTCATGGCAACTTTTGTTTATCTCCCGAAAATGACCCAACACAGGAAATGTATGAACAGTTGAAAATGTATGACATGTAAATTTTAATGATGACACCACGTGGGGTATGGATGCAGGAATGTCCGGCAACGAACAGAGACAAACATGTCTGCTTGAAATCACTGTTTTATTGATATATTCTCATATAAACTGTATACACTCATGTGAACGGGTATGTATTGTACATGTACGAGCTGTTTAACATCATTCAAAGTAGTCTCCCAGATTGTCTACGGTTTGTTGCCAGCGATGAGGCAGACGGAAAATACCATCAGCTGCACGATATCCGTCAATGTGTGCCACCTCTCGTCGAAATGTTGTGACGATGTCTGCTTCATCGCTGACAATGAACAATGGACAACCTCGGAGACTACTTTGAAGGATGTTACAAGAGCTTATACACGTATGATACGTACCCCTTCACATGAGTGTATACATTATACATGCATTATAACTATAGCTGTATATACAAAAAAAATATTTAAAGAGTTCTAAATGCACTTATATGTGAAAATAAGAAGTGGTGTGCAGGAATGGAATTTTGCCTTCGGGAAAAATTCGGGCAGGAAGCTAAAATTTTCCACAGGAATTCGGGAAAATATTTTAGGTTGGATAAAGAAGTTTAAGGTTGCTATACCTAAAGAATAACATTCTATCATGACTTATTCCATTGAAACAAAAAATAAACATAGAATAATGACTGTGTTAGAAATTAAATTCGAGCTAGTTTTGATGCATGGCATCTTCAATAATAATAGACTCATCAGTGCAACTGCATCACTGGCAGTTTGGCTACCGAGTGACAATGCCGCAGTCGCCTACAAGAATGTTGTATCTACAGGGCCGGGACGGATGTCCCAATAATGATTTATTATTTTGCCCGATGAGCCACAGAGACCATGCAAGAGGTCCTGGGTGAGTACAGCAGTGTGCTGCGGGATGCCGCCACATGCAAGATACCTAGATCCCACTGCTCTCCACTACGCCGCACGTACAAAGGATCTAGGCACTTTGCTTGCGCCTGCTAATCCCCCTCTCCAGACACGCTATGCCAGTGAAGGAAAGGATGACTGAGGAGTATATAAGGAAATGCATCCTGGCCTCCGAATAGTATGTTCTGCTTCTGTTCTCGACGCCTCTCCTGAGCTCTTATCGCTCCAACTATTGGTGCCGAGGCTCAAACCTCTCCTTGTACATCACTGCTCACCTCTGCTCACCTGAAGGCCTCCCGTTTCTTGCACCGAGTGGGAGGAACGGTAAAGCAATGGCATTAGGTACGCTCCCGGTGAGATAGACTTAACTGCCAGGGTGCTCAACTCTCACTGCTCACTGGCGGTGCCGAGAGGGTTGCATTCTGGTGCCGGGAAACCTGCCCCCGCAGGACAACACCGTGCGATTCCTGTAACCATCACCTCGCAGCTCACTACCTGTTAGAGGAGTCGAGAGTGAGGCAGTGTTGTTGGCAGTAATTTGCACCTACACGTGGACACACACACGTCAACTGCCAACCTCCTGCAGCCCTGATTTTTGTCCCTAATGCCTTAAACCCACAGGGGTGGAGTTGAGAGATGGGCCAAGAAGGCGAGAAGCAATCTCCAAAAATCCACAGGAGCTACATATCCTTCCTAGCGGGTTCGGGCTGCTTAGTCCACGTGAGCAAGCTGCCTTTCTGAGACGTTATCGTACCATCACCCACCGTCACGCCCGTTGGACCTGTTCGAACCACTCACCAAGGTCACGGAAGGATACCACCCTATAGTGCTGGTGGTACTGTTCGGCGTCAGGTCCACCAATGCACCGGAACCGCAGTCAAGTACCACACCCGCACATACCGCCCCTCAGTCGAGTGCTACCCCTGTAGAGGGAACAAAGACAATACCAGCACATACCTAACCGTCTCGCCGCCCTACTGCACAACAACCTAAACCTGCACCACGCAGCATAAATATTGTCGAGCTCGACTTTATACCGAGTCGCCAACCGGGCAGGCCCCATGCCCAGACTTGAATAAACCGCCTTGAGACGCGACTCGCCTGGGTTTTAATTTGAAGTGAATATTTAATCATAAATTGACTGTAATAAGTTGTTTTAATTACATCTTTTGGCTGTTGGTTAAAAAAAAATTCATTTTAAGGTTATGTACAATATTTCTCAGGCCTAAAACCCAAGTTCGTATCCCTTGTTTTCCCACATGCCTTGTTTTTTCTTGTTGGTGCACTGAAACACGAATAAAAAAGGTTATATATATATATATATATATATATATATATATATATATATATATATATATATATATATATATATATATATATATATATATATTTCAGGTTATTAGCATCTAGACTGACTAAAACGGATACTGTGTACAGTGGCTAAAATAATATTCTATTTAACAAGGCTGGCAAAATTGAAAAAGTATATATAATATAGTCTGTCTGGTATAAGGTTTCCAGTTTTTGACAGATTGTATGAAAGTAGTACCTTGTAAACAAACAGAATACGTATCCTTCCTCCACCATGTGCTTTCCATGTGACTTGTCAACATCATGTGAATTTTCGCTTCATATTTCAAACATGCCAACTGTGTGCCTAATTGAGGAAAATATGTGATTATACAGATGGTTTTTTTTTATTATTATTATTTGTTATGGTAACTTCTACATTGTGTTATCAAAATACTATCAATAAAATATATTCATATTCTTATAATTAATTAAACAGATATTAATTACTATCAAATCAATAATCACATACACAAAAAATTTATTTTTTGAATCAATAAATTTCATTGGACTTGCAAGTTTGCAACTCTCACAACAGGAAAATTTTTGAGGCAAGATAGGAAGGCATTGATATTGGTTACAATTAACACTGTAATCAAAATTAAATCACACATGTTCTATTTGACGGAGAATACAAAAACTTACCTGGCCCAAAGTATGATAAGAATTACCTTCTTTGTACGCCTTTTGAAAAATTTAACGAATTCATTAAAAAAAGAATGTGAATTTTTCATAGTTATCTGATGAGAGCATCATAAAAAAAATTATTAATTCACAACTTAGTAGTAAAATGAACTACGAGAAAACAAAAGTCATCCGGAGTTCTGTGTAAAGGCGGCAATGTCACCATTAGGCCTACCTTAAAGAAATTACATTTAGGCAGTGAACAAATACAGTAAGAATTAGGCCTGTCAAATCATACACAGAAGTAGTTAATTAGAACTGTAAAAGTCTTTTACAATCAATAATTATGGAACCAATTTGTAGCAATTACCATAAAATAAGCATGTACAAAAAAAAACATTCCTCACAAATGGTGAAGACTGGTAGGCCTGTGATCATTAAGTAATGAAAATTAGTGGCAGTTACGTCAAACACATGGCCGTATGTACTATTACAGTAACGTGGATATTTAATATAAATGCCCATCGTCACAAAAATATTCAATACAATGTGTTGTCCTATATGATTAGTATTTATTTCCATAGCTAAAAAATTTACCACAGAAGAAAATGTACTTTACAAACGAAACATATCTCAGTTTTAACGTAATTAGTAGTGCCAAGATTATATGGTGAATAGCGTTAAAACTGAAATAACACCGAAAAGCAAGTTAATACACCGCCAAACACACAAACGCAAGTTATACACCGCCTAACACCGAAATTTCAATTAAAACACAAAATAAATTCAATTTAGCCCAAATATATTGTTTCATTTGTGAAACCATGAACAATCTGTATCTAAAAATGTATAAACTGAGAGATGATAAGAATACTAATTTAAGTTTTGTGATGATGATTGGAAGAAAAAAAATTAATTTTAAGCTGTGGTCATTCAGCCTTAGTTAATAACAGCAGTAAATATTGAATACCATGTTGATGAGAAATTATTATTTTTATATTTGCTTTTACAATTTTGCTATTCTCATTAAATAATCTTATTTACAGTATTCAATGTCTTTCCTCTATAAAAATATACCCAAGCCATTCGTGTAAGACGTGGAACGTCAACATACAAGTTACGGATAAACAAAATCTCCAAAAAGAGGTTTTTTTAACCTATGGTAATGCGCAGTGTTACCTTTGTTCAAATAAATTGTTTTCTCTTGTGTTAGCAATTGCACAAACATTATATTTTTATAGTACTATACGTACTAGAATAAATTAACAACTTTTAATAATCAAATTTGCATTAAAATAACAGTACAATGATGACTTTATCAATGCACAATTTTAGTTATCACGTTTCAATTTTTAAGACTTTAATAATAAAACTGATAACACCAAAATAGGTATTTTTAAAAATTGAAATTTGCTTTAAAATAACACCACAAAATTTTGCCCCTAGTAATTAGCTCTAAATAATTAGTATTTAATTACAACTGCATTTGTGGTTTTGGTCTACACACACAGGCGAGCAATGTAACCTCAATGTTTTGGTGAAGTTAATAAGTACTATTTGTTGTTTATTGACCAGACAAAAATTAATTCAACTGTAACATTAACATACTTTCTAAGAAATGAAATGAATACGGAACATTTAAATGTTGTCTGCTTAAAACCCGCACTCAAACTTAACATGTTTACCTTAATTATAAAAGAACTAACACACGTTTGCCTAAGATATTTACATTTCCCCATCAAAATACACCGCACTCCAAATATTCACATAATTTATCGCTATTTACTTTGCGACTATGTTTTATGAAATTTCAAGCAAACAGCCGGTCGTTTATATATTTTTTAATACCACTGGATGACTTTCAAGTTCTCCCATTAGTAACATGTCTTCGACTCCTTTGGTAACACGAATTATGTCTTGCTGTCGTTGGCAATTGCATGAAGGATTTTTAAGTTGCTGCATTTTAAATAACTATTCACACAACATTCATTAATTCAGTTTAGAACTTCTAAACTGCTGAAAGGCCCGCACACAAAAATCACATCTCACAATAACAACATGGCGTCCAGTCATTGGTTGGTGAAGATAAACAGCCTTCTTTTCTCATTATTTCTGTTATGCAATTTAACAAATTTGAAACTATAAACACGTTTGATTCCCTTATACAGAATACTACAACGTAATATTATTTACATTTATTCCGTAATACTTACTAATTTTTACTTGTACTGTGCACTATTTTCTTTTTCGCAGATGAAAGAAAGAATACGTGTTATTCAGGAAGACCCCATTGCATCACATAGCGGTCAGCTGACATTCGTTATTTCAAATACGACGCTACTGTATTACACTTTAAATATGTTGGCAGCGTAGCTGTCAAATTCTGGAACCCTTAAATGAGACAGGCTATAATTTGGTATCTGCGAAATATTTTTTTCCCTATAAATTCACATTAAAAATAGTCTTGTGATGTAATGACCAAAAAAAATTCACATTCTCTGTAAAATTCAACATCTGTGTCAGAAAACAAACACCGTAAATGTAATTTTTTTAGTATATATATATACATAGATGCTAACTCTTGTTTATGTAGTTTGATGCGTGTCCAATTAGACTGACTGGACACTAGTTACATATTTTACTCACTAGACCAAAAGCAACTTAGGTAGTGGGGATGAGGCGAGGAGTGGTGGCTAGTTCTGATACCCTTTCACCTCTAGTTATGTAGTTGAGGTAAGTGTCTTAAGCTGGGTGAATGCCTGCGCAAATGTTCCAAAGTCGTGCTTGTTTCGTCCAGATGATCACATCCCAACCTAGGCGAACTTCCACTCAGTTTAAGAAGCTGTAGACAACAGGGTGATACTTGTAGTTGGTACAAACACACGGTGGAAACTCAATATTACTGATGCAGGCGCGATTGCTTGGCGTCTGAGTTCAGTGGCACGAACCAGTTCCGCCTGTCTATCCTGCATAGGATAGGGTGATACTATCCTTGGCCAGGCAGCAGGGTGAGCCAGGTATTGCTCTCTACATCTCCTACCACTCTTCTCTCATGAGGCATGGGGTAACAGTTCTATAAATCACACAGTGCACTGAAACAGAAATACTAACAGTGTACCCCAATAGTGACTTGTCGGCTGGCTCGATAAGAGTCCCTACTGATCCCCCACCGTAGGCTGACATCAGGGACGTTGAGCCGGAGTCTACAGCATAATCTACCTCGAACTGTGAATACATATATATATATATATATATATATATATATATATATATATATATATATATATATATATATATATATATATATATATATATATATACAGATACACACACACACACACACACTTATGTTTCTCGTGATACTGGCGTCACGAACCCCACCATGACCACTTTGAACGCCTCTTACTCAGAAGTAATGTAACAAGAGTTTTCGTGGTATATAACTCAAGGTGTTGTGCACCAATGTAAACATTTTTAATACTTGACATGTATTCAACTTGACACGTGCCGCTTCTACACCTATTATAATACGACTCCATCACCAAGGAGTATTGCTTCCATCTCTACAGACGTGAGCAACACGTTGCCTACCACTACAAGCAACGGGAACATCTGCGTTTTTCCTTCTCACCTGGAAGGCACGCATCTCGGCAGGCACGCAGCACACACACCCCCCCCCCCCCCCCCCCCCCCCCACTCGACTCCTACAAGCTGTTCAGACCTCGGGCACGGCCAAGAAGACCCGACAAGGCACGACGCCAGAACCGCTGACGAGACAATTCTCACACCACCCAGGGCTGGAGGACATCACACCTCCCCCGCTCCCCGCTCCGGCAGCCTACTAGCTACCACTATATAAGTATATATACTCTGGAAATAAAAGTAACAAAGTAGAAAGCAACGTGTGTTTATTGAATGTTCAATAGACAAGTAACCTGTGTTACCTCCTACCAAGTCGAGGATAGCTGAAGGTAACTGCGTAGTTCCAGATGTAAGTGACCTGGTTCTAAATAAACGGGAAAAGCTGATTCTAGTCAAAAATAATAGTTACAATTAAACTACTAATTAAAGGTGTCTATAGGAGACAAACGGAAGTTAAAAGAAGAAAGTTCGTGTTAATATGTTGCTGGGTTGACTGATAGTTGGTTGCCGCGAAGGTGTATTTGTAGGCTTCAAACTTCTCTAGAGCTGCCTAGCACTAAGAGTCCTGTGGGCGGTGTAAGAGATGCGAAAGAATCACTCCAGAGGTCGGCTGCGGCCGGACTTACACTTACACTTGACTCCACTGTAGCAGGCTGTCGCGACGTCTCCTTTGGACAACCACCCTTTAGGAAAGCTATAAATTGCAACTTTTCTAGGAATAGATATGGGGATAATTTTCAGTCAAGGTTCGCATTCACCTGGGGTAAATACATAATTTCAATTAAGACTTTAGATTATTCAAGAATCTGTATTCCCTAGTGTTTTGCTTAGCGTTAATAAACGCTACGTCAAAATTGCATATTGGTTAAATTCATTCATACCTACCCGTTCTCATCTAAAATATAAGTGAAAGTTTTTGTAGTTGGTCTTATTAAGTAAATAAATGCCTTACTGCGGGATAGGTGTGTGTGTGCCGAACCCTCAGGATCACAGTGCCTGAAGAAGGTGGCAGTCTGAAAAGTCCTACTGAGATTCCTAGGAGCATTCGGTACACCACGCTTGTCAGCAGTTTCACTCCAACTCTAGTTTGCCATGTCTTCCAGTCAGTGCTTAGGGAGTGCCTGAATAACACTCTTCCAGTAGGACTGAATGCCGGCAGCTAAGGGGAAGAGAGCAACCATTAACTAGAAAGTGGCGGGTGCAGGGACTCTACCCGCACCCGCCAATTTTTTTTACTAGCTATGCATGTAGCTAATGGCTAGGATGTTTTTTCAAAGGTTGATTTTCATAAGTCCGTTCCAGTTGTGAATGGACTATAGCTATCAGCACTTTTATACTGTCAGCCGAAACCTCAGTTTTGGAAACCCAACTTTCCAAAGTAAGGTTTTAGTTAAGTGTCAGTACAGTCATACTAAACTCTGTTTTGTATAGGGTGAATTGGGGCAAGTGCAATTTCGGGACAAGTGCATTCCAGCCCCATATCTTTTGTTTAAAAAAATATATAGAGGCCTGCCAACTAGTGGCTTATGAAGCGTACTACTGTGGGTTTCACACTAATGTCACGAGGGTGCACTGGTATCGGATGTAAACATGAGAGAATGTTTCTAAACAGTTAGTTTTGACTCTGCGAGTTAAGTTTGTCATCTGGTTTTCTTCAAGGTGCAAAAATCCCCTGGGAGGTGATGAAAAACCTTTTCTATGGTAAGCGTATAATTTAAATGTTTTTTCAAGAGTCGTCTAGTTTTTGTGTTGAAATAGAAGTTTACAAATAATAAGACCCCTAGAAAATTTATGTTCGGGGTAAGTGCAGACAAATTTGGTGGGGCAAGTGCAGACCAGTGTGCACTTGCCCTATGAGGCTGGTTCAGACCGTTACGCACTTACCCCTCATCACGAGTCGTGATCTGCATCTGTCCCTTTTGGTAGCGCTATTATTTAACTTACATTTTCTCATATGTAATTGTCATTTATTTGTTGGCTTCTTTAATATCAAACACAATTTATATCAGGTAGTTGATCACAACTGACTGTAGGCCTAACATAAGCTCTTATTTTTAGGCCTACAAAAATATATATTTTAACAAATATGCACTAAGTAAGTTAATTAATAAGCCTATTGTTTTGTTTGTGTTTTAGGTTTTCTGCTCTGATTGTAAAAATGGTTCGTAATTATGTCAGGAAGACTAACAGAGGAAAGCAATATTCTCAAGAAATATTGGCAGAGGCTGTGCTTCAAGTACAATCTGGGCGAATGTCAGCATACAAGGCTGCCAAGGATTTCAACATTCCTCTAAACACAGTGATTGACCATGTGAAATGAAGGAGATGGCGTAAGTCAACTTCACAGTGGACGTGGAGAAGAAAATTTCAGCCTCTCTCGTCACCATGGAGCAACACGGATTTGAACTTTCAAGAAAGGACATCCTGTCACTGGTGGGAGAGTACGTTGTAAGTAATAACCTGAACACTCCTTTTACTGATTCAAAACCTCAGAGCGACCGGCTAATCTCTTTCCGAGGTGTCATAATCTGACTGTGAAGAAACCCCAGAGTTTGGAAATTGCAAGGAGGAATTGTATTAACACTTTCATAATATACAATTGTTTCAAAGAACTGGTGAAAACTATTTCATCCACTAGTGCCCCTGGAAGAGGCAAAATTTCATTTCTTCTTACTGTGGCTGCCAGTGGGGAGAAGTTACCTCCTCTAGTAATTTTCAAAGGCAAAAATTTGTGGGATCATTCGCAGCCAACTAAAGAGGGAGCTTTCCGAGGCACTTGATATGTTGCTACTGAGAATGGATGGATGGAGACAGGTCTTCATTAATTTCTTTTAAGATAACATTCTTGGCACACACTGGCACAGAGAGGCCAGTTCTTGTGATATGTGATGGCTACAAGACCCACGTCTTCTTAAGACTGATAGGAAGAAATTGCTCGAGAAGAGAATGTAACCATCCTTTTTCCCCCCCTCATTCCTCGCTCATTCTCCAGCCACTTGATCTCTCTGTGATGAAATCATTAAAAACATGTTATGATGCTGAACTAGCGAAGTTGCAGAAACATCGCATAGGGCAGAAATTGCTATAATAAAAAAAAAATAAAAAATTCAAATTGTTAAGCACATTGTGACGAGCACTTGATTCCAACGTAATAAAATCTGGTTTTCGCAAAGGAGACCTTTATCCCTTCAACCAGGATATAATTCCAGAGGAAAGGTTTGACAACAACGTCTGCAATTGTGGAACCAGATCAATCAGCCACATTGCAAGCTGGATCAAGTAATGAGTCAGTGGTTCGTGAATCAGCAATTGTGCAAGCTGGGTCACGTATTGAGAGGTCAGTGGTTTGTTCAGAAGTTGTCGCAATGCAATCCGACTCCACCTGTCTAAATAAGTGAGAGCACTTCAACTCCTGTCAAACTCCTGAGTCTTCAGTAGTTGGACCACATCAGTCTGTTTCACGAGTAAGAGCAAGAACGTTTGAAGAGTTAGTTTTGGGAACCATTGAGAATCTCCAATCTGCAGAAAAGAAAAAGAAAAAAAGGCTAGCAAAAGGAGCAGAAGTCATAACTTCAGACAATGTTTTATGGAAGAATTCACCAAGATAAGAAAAAAGCAGAAGCGCAGAAAACTCTAAAATAAGAAGAATTCTTCAAACAAGACACACTTCCGGCCCAAAAAGCAAAGAAACAGAGGCCAGGGATGGAGGATAGCCCCCTCAGAAACTACGTCAGACAATTTTAGTTTTGAGGGAGACAGATAATGAAGATGAAAACTGGAAGTATTATGTGGAAAGAATGACGGACCAACAGGAATAAGCTGTCCAAGATGAAGAACCTAGTGTGGTCAATACAGGCACAACCAATCTAAGGGCAGGAGACTGGGTTTTAGTGAAATTTTTAACATCAAGCATTTTGTTGGGCAAGTGATTAGCTTTGAGTATGGTGTTCCAGTTGTGAAGTATGCTCAAAAAGCTTTGACACAAAAGAAAATGCAGCAGCATTCAAGTTTCCTGATAGAGACAATATCAGCTCAATTGACATTTGCCGACATAAGATTCCTTTCCCCTCCCAAAATTGGAAGGAGAGAAGCTGTTTTTTCTGTAGCTTAACTACATTCAATTTGCAATAATATTCTGACTTTGAATCCAGTTAATAACTGATCAACAGTAGTTCTTAAGATTATTATTTGTTAAGTTTGTGTGTTTATACCTACAGCTTGCAATACAGTATTTTTATTTTTTTATGATTGGTTCAAATTTTTTTTCAACGTACTGTTCAAAAAGAGGACTGTGTTAAGTTTTCTATTTACTGAAAGAGGGATTCCTTTTTATTGTTCATTTTGAATAAATAAGTAAGTTACGGGTAATTTCTATCTGCAATATTATTATTATTATTATTATTATTATTTGCAAAATATTTTGTTAATCAGGGTAGGAGCCCTTTCATAAATGATCTCTGACACGAGTTTTTAATTAAAATTAAGTAACTTAATTTATGTTCAGTTATATTAATCAGTTATGTAATTATAGACTGTGTTTGTGTGTTTAATTGAAAATAGTCATAAAACATATTTTACTGTTGTCATTTCTGCTTTTTAATGCCACCCTTACATTTTTCACAACCTCATATTGTTTATAACAAAGTTTATACCTTAGCAAATTTTCATCCAATTTTAAAATTTCAACTACCTCAATAAAGTTTAAAAACTGTTTAGAAAATGGACCCTGGTTATGCACTTGCCCCACTTTGTTGGGAAAGAGCATATCAGGGACATCTTTTAATACTTTTAATTTTTTTCCCTGCAAAATATATTCCACTGGAGCTCTTGATTGTATAAAACTACTGTGCACTTGCCCCGATTCACCTTACTTGTGTTTCGTGTTGTTTTATGTTGGAAATCACTAGTATCAAAACAATGAAAAACAATTAATACATTTGTTATGATACGAAAAGGAAATACATTTTACAGGAATCCATAAATATTACTAAAAAATTATTTAAAGATGCATACATTGCTTGGTAAGACATTATTAATTAAAAGATTGTGTTTCATAACTTTTTTAAGATGCAATTTATTAATTGCGCATTAGTTATTTTCGTACCTTCAGCAAAATTATATAATCACTTTGCTTACACACATTATGTTTAATCAGTTAAACATCTTGTTTTACACTTCAACATATTCTGTTTGTACATTTGATACCATATTTACAAATGAAACTGAAGTTTCTGTTTTTATACCTTCGGAAGTTATGTTAAAACATGTGAAGCGACCTGTTGACAGAAACTAGAACAAACAAATTAGGTAGCCGTCAGAATGGCTCGGACCCTAACTGTCGACTTTGTTGTCCTGGAAGGATTTGGGGGGGGGGGGGGAAACACGCCAGAGTGGTGTGTGTGTGTGAAGGGGTTTGAAGACTTGGGGTTAATTGGTAGCTGATCTGGAAGACTTCTAGAAGCTGATGGTTCTTGGTAGGGAAGAGCAATGAGCTTTATCACAAGTTGTGGTAAAGCCAGTTGCTAAGTGTTGAAACAATAAACTGGTGTTTTTGGGATCATGAAGCCTTATTATACGCCTGGCTGACATATCCTTCCTTCATCCTAGGGGTGTGCGGGAAAGCAAAATGACCCTTCTGGAAAAATTCGGGAGGGAAAAATTTTTTCGCTCTGGAAATCTGGGGAAAAATTTTAGCTGACTTAATTACTAAAGTAATCAATTTGTATGTAGAGTTTGACACTGCAACACCATATATAATGTAATCAAGAATATCACGAGGAAAAAAAACATTTAATTTGACCAATTAAAAATGCATCAGCAATGTGTCTACTATGACACAAGTACATAATATGACTCCTACAACATAATTTTATTTAAAGAAGCATTGGTTTTCATGTAAAAACACTGGCTACTGTGTCACATCAGTGTTCTGTCCACACATTTTCTGTTGATTTTAATGAAATATGTTTACAGACACAATAGAACACAAGAAACGAGCTCAAAGCAGTATAAGATAATGCTTGTATTACAAAGGAGAAAGGTAGGACAGATGCCAAGTTGACTGACTTGTTACAACTGTGATTTTTAGGTTAATAATGAAAAAATTACTGACTCTGACGTATAATGCATCATTGGCTCATCGTACGAGTTCACAAACATAACAAAAACACAAATTGCGCCATTTTCATGTGCTTTAAGTTGCCTCTATTTTAAACAACTTGCAATATCTCTCGTGCAAGCGTAAACTGGAAAGCACCCCATTTTGTATACTGCAATAGCTAATACAGAAGTTTGTGACCCTGCAACTGTGTGTTTACATTTTTTTATTTATGTTTGCACATGTAAAGCATTTTTATAACTGATATAAAGTGTGTCTGACGAGAAAATATAACAAATTATTTATCTGTGTTATTGCGAATTTAAACGCCGGTACACGTAAAGCTTCGGGTGGCTTAATATTCAAAAGTTACGTACTGTACTTTGTTTTTTTGCAAGTGTGTGATTCTGCATTGACTTTAACCTTTTCTCATGCACTATGTGGGTATATTCGTGAGTTATATTTAAATGTTTCTTTTTGGTTTATGTTTACTGCTTCAAAGTTTGTGTCAAATTTAGGTTTAACTGTGAAAAAATCCAACCCTAGATTCTCTGGGAAAAAATTTTCCCGCCCAACAGGTAAATGGAAACATTTTCTCGGGATATTTCCCGACCATCAGGATCCGGCACACCTCTACTTCTAGAAGCTGATGGTTCTTGGTATGAAAGAGCAATAAGCTTTATCACGAGCTGTGATAAAGCCAGTTGCTGAGTGTTGAAATAATAAACTGGTGTTTTGGAGAGCATGAGGCCTTATACGCCTGGCTGGCATATCCTTCCTTCATTTGGTGCTTTCAACAAGAGTTGCTTCTCTCTTTGTAGCCCTAGCTACACTCTCTCAGGGCTGGAATGAAGCAGGATAGTTTCCCTGTGTGCGGGTGGTAATTGATGCTCGGAGGCAACTGGCATTGCTTGGCTTATTGGGCAGGGGTGATTGTGCGGCGTAACTCTTTTCGTGGAATTTGGGTGTAGAAGTGATGTTGTGCTGTCACTCAAAGTGTCTAACGTTGTCTACTGTAACTCCTGCTATTCTGTGCGCACGCTTGGCAGAACAGTTTCCTGTAGTGCTGTGTCTCTTTTCCAGGCGGCTGATAGGTTGAGTAGTTGTCCTGCTAATGGTTTTAACCCACTAGGGAGGAGTGTGTCAAAGGATTTGTACCAGTGTCTGGTGAATACGTGCTCCCTTCTTGGTTGTAGAAACGTGTCACTTGCACAGAAAAGCTAGGGCTGGGATGCATTACATAAGTTTACATGATTTGATCTGGAATTATCAATACGTGCATACAAGTATATTTTAGCACTGAGCATTGACCACATGTAAATTAATAAGATTAATGTACAATATATTCTGGTGTAAATGTCAGAGTGACAAGTGTTTCCATAAAAGTTGATCTGTATGCCTTCATAGTGTATGAAAATAAATTTAATATTCTAGCTACTACACATTGTGCTCTATCACCCATAATTTTGAATGCTTTTGCTAGAATTTCAGTTGCTGTTAGATGACAGTAGAACTGTTGGAGGTGTATGTTCCTTGAAGATGTGGGTGAGAGTACAGTACTCTGCCATGTGTCAAATGTAACTGTTGGTGTATGTTGTGTGATGTGGGTCATAGTATGGTACTCTTCTGTGTGTTACAGCATGCCAATGAGGATGTGGAGAAGATGATCCTGGGCAACAAGAGCGACATGGAGGACAAACGCGTAGTCAGTAGGGACCGTGGCGAAGCGGTGAGTTCCTCCTTCCTCAAGCTGTACTGCATACATGCAATGTGATGAATAATTATTTGCAAATTTAATTATGTATTTTGGTAATTCTGTCAAGTTCAAAACAGATGATTGCATCTTCTTTAATATTATGTAGAATTGTGTTGTAGGAAAATTAGGAAAGCACTGCATCATTGGTTAATACATTACCTTTTAAATGCTCATGTATATTGATTTGATAAGTGTAGGTGTTTATTTTCTACATTTTCGGGGCCAGAGAAAAAATGAATTAAACAAATTTGTATTTAAAAACCTGGGTAATCAAATTTACTCATTAATTTTTACTATTAATGGAACAGTGACATTGGCTCTGAAAATCGTGATAAAACACCATACCTAATATACATTTCAAAGCAAACACAAATCACGCACTGCATGTGCAGGATTTAAAGTCCACGCTACTTTGACTGATATTTATGTTGCACCGAGTGTAGTTAATTCACGGTGCATCGAGTATATACAGCCTTTCACCGGCGCCAGACGAGCGCGAGGCGGGCGACCCGGAGGGATAGTAAAGCGGTCTGTAGTTGTGTGTGTGTCGCTTTCTCAGTGTGCGTCACTCAGACCCGTCCTTTAGATGGTAGAGTTAATTGACAGTTTAGAATGTGATGCAGTAAAGACTAGACTATAACGGTACTTTAAATTAGGCAACCGGGCATTTAAACAATGCAGTACAGTCCGCATTGTAAAAATAACCTTTACAATACAAAAGCTTATTAAAATTTTACGGTTTTACAAGCTCACGCAAAAATTTAAAATATCTGAAATGTTTAGTGTTTTGTCAACAGTTAAACACTTGATATGAAAAAAAAGTAAGAAGAGGTAAACCATGCCTTTCTTGAAAAAGGCTTTTTTTTTTTTTTTTTTTTCGGCACCAGAATTGGTGTTTTTCTTTGTAACACACCATGCTCATTGTTTTATTATTTCTAAATTTTCCGTGATAGTTTAAACTGTCCTTTTGCCTTTTATTGACGTTGCGGAAACGAGTGAAGAATGACCCTGGTCGGCAATCGATAAATTAGAAAGACGTGTTTTTTCAGAGGGGGGGGGGGGAGAATACCTGAGGCTGTGTCTGAAACCAAAATGTCGAATTCGTTATTTTGTAATTTGTCATTTCAGAAGTTTCACTTCAGGAGTTGTCAACAGTCATTTGTATCGCGGCGACACATTTTTACATTAACAGTGAAAAATATTTCTATAATCATCACTGAAATGCTGCGCATACATTAATAAATAAGATAATATGTTATGCGATAATGACTTCAAAAAAATTTGTTGCTAAATATATAAACAACCTACAACAGTTACCTGCTTTTAAAATATGCCTAGTGTATTTTGTGAACAATTATTTGTTTTATAAAGCGTTCATGCATGTGTTAATTTTGTATTTTTGTTAACCTCTGCTTCTAGATAGAAAATACCAAATACTAAATTGCTAAAAGGTCACCGTTTTTGTATACAAAATCAGTTCACATCATTTTGTCGACAAAATTCGCCATTTCGGGCATGGCCTGAGGTGAGTCAGTCAGGCGTGCTTCACTGGACGGAAATGGATGTCACATGCAGGTTTCTGTTACAGGCTGACAGTTTAAATAGGTAAACATCAGCTTACGCGGCACAGCGATAGACGTAACTTACCGCCTTGTGTTAAATGACACACTTTACAGCATTGTCTGACTGCCGCACAGATAAGCCGAAAACTGGTTAAGGGAAGCACGATTAAGCAGGAGTGTACTGTTCATTAATTTGATATCATTTAACAGCAATATTAACTTAAAAGTTTTCACAGCTTTGGTTTATTTAAAATTTTGATGTAGTGCTTGTTAGTTTGGTAGAGAAATTCTCAAGCATTGCAGGTATTTACTCAACCACTAAAATGTCATAGAAGTAAGTGTGCAGTAATAAATGGCTTGAATTCAAACCAAAGTAATAGCAAGGGGTTGAACATAAATGTTTTGTGTTACTTGCTAGATTGCTCGCGAACACAGCATCCGGTTCATGGAGACGTCAGCCAAGGCCAACATCAACATAGAACGAGCGTTCAACGAGCTGGCAGAGGCGATCCTGGACAAGACAGCTGGACGGGATCAGCTGGAGCCCCCGGGCCGCGTCACAGTCAATGGCAAGCCAGAGACAGGGGCGAACCGCTGCTGCTAGGCACTGTGCCATGGACACCCTTTCAACTCGAGCACCAGGCAGTCGAGGTTTTTAAGTCCTGCGTGAATTGAACGACTTGCACGTGACTTTTGTATTACGAATTAGTTTTTGACACGGTGCTTACAGTGTGGACTGACGAAACTTGTGAACAGTGAATATTCGTTCTCGGCCAGCACAGATGTGGTGCTAGGTGGAAGATGTTGGACCATGTGGTGTGTGTATGTATGTATGTGTGTAAAACAAAACACTTGTGTCGTTAATGTGTGGATGAGTGTCTTACCATTACTATCTCTATGTTTCTGCTTGTGTGTGTGTTTGTGTGTGTGCGAGGTTTTTAATGGCAATACGATAAGCTCTGCTTGAACACACAATGTACTGTAATATACTAGCCAGTGATAGAGTATGTATATATAACAGTATTGTGTATATACAGAATATGTATGCAGTAATTGCTTTTTTTAGTTTTAACATACTATTTTTGATAGCAGCGTGAATGATTTAATTAATTTAAGCATGCTGCTCCTAGTTATTTAATTACATGACCTTCCAGAGCATATGCAGCAGATAGGGGTCTGCATTGAGTGATATATCATGGAGTCTCGGGAGAGATGCATGTCTCAAAGAGAAGACCATTATGTTTACATGTGTCTTTACTAGGGATGTCAAAATACCAATTTTCTCAATTTCGATTCTAACTGCAAAACCGATACCATAAATTAGGATATAGTGATTATCAACATGTACCTGCAGTCAATGTATCCTTTTGAAATTTTGTTTTATAGGTAGAATTAGACACACAAATATGAAGACAATTACAGGAAAGACTTTCTGGTCTGCTAAGTGAAATTTATTTCCTATATTTATGTAACATTCAGACTTATCTAATTGGGCCTAACATGTTCCTATCAGTATATTTGATAAATCTATGGTTTGAAATGAATACAGACACAGTATTGTACAAAAAAGTTAAACAAAAGTTCTCAACTTCTCAATGCAATATTTTAGGTCAACTTATAATGTTAACCAATATGTACACAAATATTGATGTTATTCGGTAATGAAACTGAATTACAAGTAACCTTTCATTTAGCATTGGTAAATGGAAATGCTCCTACCAGACATTTTTAATTATAGGGACACTGGATGACTTGCTGCTACACGCATCTTTGCCCAAAAGATCTTCTGAAACATCATTATTGGCAATTTTCTTGTACTCGTCATGTTTACTTAAAGTGTTTTCTCAATTTACTAGTTGTGTGAAATTTTCCCACCTCGTGAAATCCCCACCTCGTGAAATTTTTGCAGAGCACTAACTGCAAAATGCACAATGCATCATTTAAGTCAACTGAAAAATAATTCCACATATCGCTAGTCATTTACTTCACGTCTAAGTACTTTAACTCTACCTACTTGTAGAAAAAAAAAATTGATATTTTCTGTGAAGGTAAATGTGAAAATGAAAATTGCTTTCAATGTCGACTACCTCAAAACAGAAAATGTCACAAACCGGAAATGTGTATGGTATGAAAAATGTACTTGTTCTGTGTCTAATACACCGTTAAATAATAGCTAAATAAAATAAAAAATCCAATAAATAATGCCAGGAATCCTGGTATTATTAAGGATCCTGGCCCAGAATCCTAATGCTCCCACTATTAATAACTACTGTGCAACAGAGTAGTAAGACAATGCATGTTCCGCGTCAGCGACCCAGAACTCTAGGAGCTTGCCGCTAGCGAGGGTTTTATATACAAACCACATCTGGTTGCAGATGCTGACGCCAACTTCCAGCCCAAGGCTTATAAACTAATGCTGATCGCAACACATACGTGTAATAAAGTGCTATTTCCAACAATGTCCACATGTGTCGCGGTGGTCTTTCATCCATGACTGCCAGTCTGTCTACACGGACATTACAGGTTTAGATATTGTGCGGTAGATTTCCACGTGTGTTTTTAGCATTCTTGCAACAGTATACACGTAGTACTTAATTATGTCAAAGTGGGCAAAAAAGAAAACTAATGCAGTTTTCCCATTAAAGCCATGCCACACAGCACATAGTGACGTTGGAGTTAAGTTAGGCAGCCATCTGCCACATGGCAGCCATCGAGATAAAAACGGCTCGTTTAACCGCGAGTTTCGATATGACGACTATCTCTTCCCCTCATTGTGGGTAAGCAAGGTTCTGCTGTATTATCTTAATTCTTTCATTGTCGAACCATCATTGAATGGTTAATTCCAGTCAACGCATGCAAATTCGGTACAGGTTCAGCCTATTTGGAAAACCAGAGACCTGTTGCTGTGCAGCATAACCTACGAAAATCCTGTAAAGATGGATACGGATTTATAACAACCACTCAATACCTGTTATAATTGAGGGTATCGACTTTGACATCCCTAGTCTTTACTGCTGTGATTGGTGGTACTGCAATGGTTGTGAGAAAGTATGACTGGTTTGGTACTCTATTCTATTGTAAACTGGAGCTGTGCATACTCGCCGTACATATGACTGTTATAAATACAGATGATTCCAATTTTAATAATTGTTCCATTGGACATTCACCTGCGTATTTCTTGTCTTTTATTTTCTATTTTCAGTGAATGCAGTACACGGAATTCCCGTTGTATTTTTGTGCAGTTTGGTACATTATAAATGGTAAAATATTGGTTTAGCTGTATTTACAATGTTGCTCATGTGTATTTACTTATGAAGTAATTTTCAATTTTTTTTTTTTTTTTGGTCAAATGTTTTTGCATACTGCATGTTTTTTAAGTAATATATGTGGTATCATTGGATGTTCATGAGATGTGCACTAGTTCAGAAAATAATTTGCAGCTGTTTTATAAGCATGGAAGAATACTGAATTATTCATACTCTTTTGACCAGATCAGCACATTACGGAAGGTTTCGTCTAATAGTTTTTTGGTCTGAGATTTTAATGTTGTTAGTGATTTCTGCACGTTGTATGTTATTAAACATTGTTTGTTGTGCTTTGCTCCAATTATGTGTGAAGCTAAGTCGTCGATGTACATTTCATATCACTCTGCCATGTAACACATGTATTCAGTTTCAAGTCTGAAAATATTTTATTAAAAAGGTAATGAAAATTTTGGTGTCTTATTTTTTGATACGAGTGAGAGGAATGCACAACTAGTCGCAGTTTCACCACTGCCAGTCACCTATTGGTCTATGCATACGTCTGCCATTTATTTTACTGCCAGAGGGTGTTTTGCAAAATTTTGACTGGATTCCATGGAATGCAGAAACACTGATACTTGGAGATGACGATTTTTTATTTCTGTGAAATAGATTCCGAAAATGTAAAATTGTATTTTTTTTTTGCAATGAAATGTAAAATCAGCACTTTTCTGCAATAAATGTGAAATAGTGCTAAAACTTAATTTCGCTGTAATTATTCCTTCACTTCTGCATGGTTGCAGTAAACTAAGTAGAGACCTCTAACAGCTGCCTTCTATTCTGTCGATGAAAAAAAAAAGCAATCTGTGAATCCAATGGCAGGCATTTAAAGACTGCTAACTTCAGTCCAGTACTTAGGCTACTATAGCTGGTTGCCATTCCCAGCTATTTTATCTTTGTTATTGCCACATAATATACTAATTAGTAGGAATATATGAATATTCAAATAGTTGCGAATACAGTGGAAACTCAATCCATCTAGCATGGATCTATCGAGAAAAAAAAAAAGGCAACGCAAAATAGGAAACCGTATTCACTGCATTTCATCGATCATGATATTCAAGACATACAATAGAATCCCATTGTAGCGGGCACGGTAACTGCGAGAACATGGATATAATGAGGTCTTTTCGAGGAACCGTCAAAAATTTGTATAAATATTCCATGAAAAATTGTAATTTTACAAGTTGGAACATGTACAGCGAGATCGTGTGAAGCACGCTTTGTTAGCTGTGTGCTGTAACTCCACTCCTTCGCCAGACACTCATTTCTGCAAGTACCTTGTACCACTCTCCCCAAGTGCATTATTCTATAAATAGAATCCTGCCCTTTCTACCTTGACACCATTTTCATGAACCAAGTCTGCTTTTCAGTAGTCGTTCACGGTCATTGTGCTGTCAGTTGTGTTTGGTTTCAAACAACTTGATGTATGTGGGTTGAACTTTATATTGTTAAATTAACAAATTTAATTTAAACATATCAGTCCAAGCGGTAGCTGGAATTGAATACAGCTATATATTAAAAGATTTTCACAGGGTTTTTTTTTCCGTACTGTGGCATACCTATTAAAGATAGGGACACAACTACTAATTTTATCGCTGTGCTATAACAAACTTAATTTTAATCAACTTTTATAATGTTTTCTTGAATTTTTGCTGGTTTTGAGTAAGTCTCGCACCATGCAGGTATTGTTAGGAGAAAACCTATAATTCTCAATTCTCCAGTGACTACCGTATTTACTGGTATCATTCTCGCACTCGCACAATTCACGTAGCATATTTCTCTCAGGGAGACATGTGATCTTAAGGGGCCTCCGGCGCACGTTTTGTTCGACTGTGCCAGGTTGCTGACACTTGAAGGTCGTCTCCCTTATCAATTTCTGGCTGCCGTGCCCGCGCTGCAAACATGTAAACACTATCAGTCGCTGAGTTTATTTGTATGCGGGTGGTTTTTTACATGCAAAGGGAATAGTTAACATTTATATTAATTTTTGTTTAGTACGAATAAATAATAGGTAAACATGCCAGTCAAACTGCTGCATTTAAAGTTCAGGTATTTGTGTATGCAGAGGAACACTGCAATAGAGAAGCGGGCCGAAAATTAATTGTTTGAGTTTAACATGCATGTCATCCCAATATCTGGCCGCTGTTACTAAGTGAACCTGACATGTACCGATGGCAGTGGCGGGCAGCACCTGGCCAAAACGACAGCTGCCCGCCAGAAGATCTAGGGCTGAGCCTGGCCATGCTGCAAAGGATCTAGGTGCTCCCCCAGCTACGTGTACATGGCAGTGTTTTCGCTGCTAGCCCCAGCACACGAGTGATTTAGTTTTGAATATGTATCTTCATATCTATTATCAGTAAATGAAGTGCTGTGTTTTTAAAAACCATATCCCCCGCGGTTGATGAGGGATTACCTACAGTATATCCCATTTTAATGTTTATAGGCCATTCATGATAAAGTGAGCACTTTTGAAACCCCTGCTAAACAGTTCTACTTTCTTGCCCATTATGTAGCCTTCAACCACATGTAAAAAAACATTGCCATGTGATTGCCACATGTTAATAAACTCAATGTTTACATTTTAGGACTCCTAAATGTGACATTTATATTATATATAATCGTTTGGGTCATGTTACATGCTCCGATAGACAAAAGCTTTACACAACAAACAATTGAAAAATGAACGCCCTAGCGATGGTCGTGGAAATATTGAAAAAAAAAAAAAAAAAAAAAAAACCAAACATTAAACTTTGGCGGTGAACAAGGAAGAACACACGTTAGTTAAGCCGAAAAATAATTGGGAAGGGCAGCCAAATCCAGATTTGGCACACCCAAGGTACAGCACCACTTTTCACACAAATGACCAATCCTTTAAAAACTGTACTGCAAACTTAACGTTTCCCATGACTAACAGTTTTCTAAGTGCCCCATTGCTCTGTAGCGTGACTAGTAAACAGTCAGCTCGAAAACATGGTCGCTGTGTTCGGCCTCAGCTGACTGAAGTAAGGTACAACTAAGCCATCAAGAAGAAGAATACATCCTGCAGGCATAAGGTAGCGGTGCAACGTAGCAGATGTCTGAAGCGTGTGTAGTAGACAGAGTGAGGCAGTGCAAAGCCTTGAATAAAAGAAATGACGAAATATCTAAAATTGACGTATGAATGTGAAAGGATGGGAGGCAGAACAGTGAGGTAAAACAAGGGGATCTGACCCTGAGCAAAGAGTACACCACTGCACAGAAGTAGATGGTGCTAATAAGCTTAACGTTACGGCACAAACGTGGCAGTATATAAAAATATGTAATATATAAAATATATACATTTTAAAGATAGTTTTATATGCACCTTTATAAATGAATATATTTCAACATAGGCCTATAACTTATGTTTATATTTTTAGTGTAAATAAATTTTATTTTATATATATCAACAAATGCAATTGTGGATATGTACATATTGGTTCTTTTTTTTTTTTTTTTTCCCCGGTTGCTCTATTCGTATCCTTGAGACCCTCCAAAAAAGAATTGAACTTTTATACTCTGAATTGAAGTGGTAAAAGTTGGGTATACCAGGCTTGTAACTGGCACCACATTCATTTGTACAAAATTATTCTAAAAATAACATATTATTTATAGCTAAGTGAAATGCCAATCCGGCAATGCCCACATTTCCGGTGTCTCTTGTGGACCAAATGGGTGCGACGTTTCCTTTTTGTCAAACCCACGCAGACATCAAGAAACAAATTTGACAGGTAAAGTGCATGAACTCTCTTCATTGTTGAGGTTCCTTCATTACAGTGACTGCAGCAAAACTGATAACTTAAATGAGAAAAGTGTTTAAGAAAATTACTATACTTACAAAAAGTGGTTCATGCGTGCACACACAAAGCTGAAAGAAATGTCTTATGATTAATATAAAACCAATGCATATCTACAAATGACAGCAAAATGATAATGTAAACGACAAATTATAAAAGTAATACTTACAGGCAAGATACTGTGCATAGCGATAAGCACTTGGTCTAACTTTCCTTGTTACTATAGCAGTGAGTCAATTAAACAGCCAATCGGAAGCCTCGACACTTATACCCTGTTATCAATTGAAAAATTTATTTACAAATTAAAGTGTCTATTTTGACTTCGTTGCTTGGGAAGATATTTTCTTTTGTTTATTTCTGGATAATCACAACCGCGGAAGATTTTGTAACACTTTTAGGTAATGTTTAAAGTAAAAATTGTCTCAGATCAATTGAAAATATTTATTTTTGAAAAAAAAACCCACTACCAACTCTATGTACAGGCCTTAATTTTTTCCGGTACAAATGTAGCAGCATAAACTAATATTATTAATGTTATATCAATATTGTAGCCAGGCCACTGTGTTTTTGTATGTGCTTATCACTATAACTGTGAATGTGTTTGGTATGCCAATTGTAGCCTGGTCCTTATTGATAGCTAGCTCATACAACTTCTTTGGAAATACTTAATTTAACACACAGACTGCGTAATGTAATCTAACGTTCACAAAACATGCACTCGCAAGTAAATAGGAGCTCTGGGAGTCTGGAGTGTTGACTATGGTGTGTAATTTACAGTTACATTAAATTTCAATAACTACAATATTTTTGCGGCCGAAGTGGCTGATATTACAAACAATTATGCCTACAAAGCATACTAGCTTTGTTGGTATTTCGCAAAAGGTAGGAAGTTGTCTTGTCGAACACCTGTTTCGAAATTTAAACATGGAATTATTCTATATGCCTAACTGCTGACAATTAATTGTAAATACTTTCTAATTCTTATTACGGCAAGCATTACGAAATAAAACAATTAAGCCTACACTTGCATCACGAAAGAATGTCAGCAACGAGCACAGCTATAGGTCTATAGTTAATAAAATCAGCTTCAAGATTTTATAGTTTTTATGTTGCAACACCTTTGGTGTAGCATCAAACTGCGACGTTTATGTTATGTTAACAATAGTAAAACTTAACACTGTAACTTGGAATGAATAACTCCATGAGCACAATTTTGAGGTTAGGCCTACATTACAAACTAACACAGTGATTTAAAATGTGTCAAATTAATGTATAATTATTGACAGGCACATTTGCACTTGTTACCAATGCAGGTTTAAGAAAGGTTACATGACTGGGCCAAAATAGATACGTACAGACGTATTTGAGGTTAGGCTTACATTACAAAACAACACAGTGATATAAAAACGTGTAAAATGAACATATAATTTATGACTGCAAAATTTGCACTTATTCTCAAGACAGATTTAAAAGAAATGTTAAACAGATGGGCTTAGGTACATAAGTCCATACAACTTTTTATATTGTTTGTCAAACTTAGGATATAACATGTACTTCGCAAACTCGCATGAATATATTTAAAGTCGTGTTTCTGCTGTCGTTCATTTTCTTTCATTATTATTTAACTTTCCGTTTATAATATCACGTTTCCAACCGTTGATTCCTACTCGTTCTTTTTCAATTATTTACTTCAATAACGTATTGGGGATACGCGGGGGAAACATGTTGTAAAAATACATTTACGCTTTCCTCCGGACAGTTGCAGTTAAAATTTTTTATCAGTTCTGCAACTCGTTCAAATACCTTGAAACGGCTTCATCTCTCCTCAATAAATTAAATAATAAATTCTTTCTGCGAGATTTAGGTCTTCCTGATGCTGACTATTCGTACGTAGTTTGCTGGAACTCTTGACTTTACACAAAATCACAACACAATTAAAAACTATACCCTATAATACAACAATGATGATTGCAGATAGGATGAAAATAAATGAGAAATATTAAGACACAACTACTTCCAGCTTCCAAATTTGTAGCTTGCCTCGCAACTACTCCACACAAGAAAAAACAAGCAACAAGCATGAAGGAGCCACAACGGGCCACTGGTTTTGACCATTGCGCCGATCATGTGACATAACATAATTATGAGTTACAGTAAATACATTTATCTTTACGCCAGTAATTACTTTCAAATGTATAAAATACACTTCAAACAACTTAAGTAGCCATAAATTTAAGCATTACACTTGCAATACAGTGTTATTTCTTAGAACTACTTTTCAAATTTCATTGCCAACATAAATGAGTGTTCATCCCCAGCCTGTGCGATAATACACATGGTTATACATACAGAGTTGCGGGCAGTGGTTTTTTTCAAAGGTTGATTTCTCGAGTGCTCGCTTAACGTGAATGGCCTTTACATGCACGTGTCTTGGCAATTCCTTGCATAATTCATGCACCCCAATTTTTTGCTCTAAAATTCTGTAAAATAGGTGCGAGAATTACGCCAGTAAATACGGGTATTTAGTTTGAGGCGGTCGTGTGGACCAATTACGAAAATGGCCAAATCTTTCATGGAACCGACCACAGAATCCTCCATTTTGGCACATAGGGTTACGTCATTATCTTGCACAGTTCTCAGTTCCTGCACATGGCTTTTTGCGCATCCTAAGTTACATTTTGATTTGTGTAACTTTTCGTGTTTTCTTGAAGTTTCAATAATATTCGTTTCTTAGTGTGACTATTATTTTGCATGCCATTTTCCAGCAAAAGGCGATGTTAAAAACCCGTGAAATTGTGACCCGGAATAGATATAGAAACAAATTGCTTGTCTCTTCTTGTTAAGTGAATTTGCATGACATGCCAGATTTCTTGTAGAAGGTACCAGTTTTTTTTTTATTTACGTGCAGGGGTTTCCGAGTGGTTCTAAATACCACAGAGCAAAGAGAGCTAGTAGCTAGCAGCAAGTGGCTGTAGGGTGATAGTCTTTGTTTATGAAAATTATACCTAGTTTCATCTGTAATAGGAATGTATATCTGTGTGTGATTTTTTATCATGCGATAATTGTTTTTGAATATGCCAAGAAAGTGCATCTTTAATATACTCTGGCTCGAGAAAGAGTTGTACAAAAAATGGGTTTCTTGCGATACAGGCACAAGGCAAGACGTCGACCGTACAGTAAAGCGTAAGATATAGGCCGTACGGGAGAATTATCATAGTCACGTAGTTTTTTATTTTAAATTCTTGTGTGTTCCATGAGCTGCCCCAGCTTTTTGCAGGTAAAAGCATTTCTCCGACACTTAGTAACAAAGGCTTGAGACTTTATAAAAGAAAACAGAAGTGTCGGAAATATTCCTTTCATCTGCCTGAGTGTTTTAGTGTGTTTATTTGTTCATACCTGTATACCGTTCAATACATGTAATTTTATGATTTTTCCCTCACTGTGTTGGCAGGAGATCTCCATTAGGTAATGGCATCTCTGAGCCACCATCTTTAGTCTAGCTCAGCGGGCCAAGGAGATTGCACATGCTCGGGTCGTGGGGGAACTTCACCATCTTTGTTCAACCAGTGTAGCTGAAATAGTAAGTTGTAATCGCCAGAACCTTTTTATTCATTTTTTTCTCCCCCACACTTGCACTCTCATCTCTGTAGACTCGTGGCCCCGGAGATCTTACCATTTAATTTCTACCCACATTTAACAGTGCTTTTTGCCATGTCGGCTACTGGCAGACCTTATATGCCAGGCCCGCTTAATTAGAGAGATAGAGTGAATTTTACTGTATGTGTGATCTTGCTCAGTTTAAACATAAAGTTCCAACGTACCTCGTCTTATTTTATTTCTATAATGTTTCACGTAATTTTGGGATCTGACCCATTCCAGAAAACCAACCACGTGCTCCACTTTTGAACTGTTAAAGTGTGTTAAGTTACTCTTGTACCAGCTTATTTTGACATGTGCAGGGATGGGAAACCGCCACATGACTGTCGACCTGCTACTGCCCTGAGATACAATTCACACGTACTCCCTTGTGTATTAGATGAGCTGGCACCCTAGGAATAATTACAACTACTTTACTAAATTTTATCACCATGCATATGGGTTTCTCTGAAGTCAGGCATACCCTGCTCCTCGCTAGCAACCAAGCCACGTTAGTAGCAGTCTATACTTTTTTCTTTACTCATTTGAATTGATTGTATTGACGAAAATGTGCTTATTTTGCTATAGACTACGTCAAATAAAACTAAGTACACTTCTTTCATATATACTTCATTATGATGTGATGTTACAGTACAGTATAAAAAAGTACACAAATACTGCATCAGTAGCTTTGCAGGTGTGTATACATGTCCAACGCACGTGCCGCATACTTGGTCCGAGTATGTGGTGGGTTTGTGGCTTCGGATGATTTTGTGCGACCCGCTCCACTTTGCCGTGAATCCACCACAAAAGTCCTAGCGGGTGGCTGTGCACAAAAACTATCTTCCCTGCATGTAATGGCTGTGGTGTTCTGGTGGTGGTTGGCAGCCATTTGGTAATGTACAATGTCGGGTGCTGCTGTACTTCAAGCAGCTGCTGACATTGTTCACTGATGTCGCCAAGCTGATTGCTTTCTCCTGCTTGCAGGCAGTGCGCTTCGCCTGGTAAGTGGAGATTGTGTCTGAGGAGGATGCCGGCTGGTGTTCAGCCGATAGCTGCATTTAGATGGCAGTGGAGGGTGTACAGGGCTGCGGGTCCGAGTGGGGAGAAGCCGTGTCAGCGTGCATCGGGTTGACATCCTGGTGGCGCTGGGTGATGTCGACGACAAAGTCACGCCTGACACAGTGACATCCCACGACGGTGGCGGCCACGACAGCCTCCCCCAGATAGCAGAAGAGGGGGTAGATGCACCAGCACTTCCTGCAAGGAGTCCTCCAACGGACCAGCAAGTGTCCGGTGAAAAACAAGTACAACCCCCGGGGAACCTGGACGGCAACGCCTCTGACAAGCAGGCCCAGTGGGGTACCGAAGCAAATGGTATGCCAGTACCTTCAGCAGGAGCAGCAGCATTGGGGGCAGAAAGCCCGAAGTCACCCTGTGCTATAACACCTGACAGTGAGCTTCAGACAGCAGCCCAAGATGTCTTGGATGTTGCAGCGCCTACAAGCAACACCAGTCAACCAACAGCACCTGTGCAAGTACCAACACTTCTGGTGGTACCCACAGTAGAAGCTGTTATGATGCCAGACGTCATAGCAATACCAGCACCAGAGATGTCTGCTTCCCCAACATTGTCCGAACCAGGTGACATTACGGGGCCCCCTGGCGCACTGTCGGCAGCCCAAGGCAGTCCTCGGGTATGAACACCGCTGGCGAGGGGATGGATGATTTGCGTACGCAGGAAGCAAGGAAACAGTCATTGCCTGAAGGGGATTCAGCAAGTAATCAGTATTCTTCAGCCACTGTTCACCCAGGTCGCACCTGGAAACAGCAGATGCAGCAAGACACAGGAAGCAATGAGGGAGAAGAAGGCAACGAGTGAGCATGTAGTGAGTCGGCCGGTTCTCTCCACCTCCGCCGGTCATATAGGCAGACTCACCCGCCAGTTGCATACCCCACGTACGGGAGCGCCTGCATGTCCCGCACAGCAGCAGGACAGTAACAGCAACAATGAACGTCAGAGCCACGTACGGCTAGCACAAGGAGCCCGTATGAACTGCGATCGAGAAGGAAGCTGAAAGAAGTCACCTGCTGCAGTTAGTAGCACTCTGCCTACAAACGGGTACGGAGAGGGGTGCAGGGGGGGGTTTGACATGTTTTCACGTCCCTCACCTTCCAAGCCCATTTGCCTGGCCATGCAGCATGCATCCACGCTCTATGTGAGAACGTGTCACGTAGCATGACAAAATCACAATGTACGAGTGCCGCAAATCAAACTCCCGAGCATCCGAGTGGCCGTGCCTAGCAAGGCAGTACGACAAGTGCAAAGTGTAGCCAGGCTACCACGTGCACCTGGGCAATTTAATATTAGAAATAGTGCCAAAGCATTGGTATTTTCTAAAAAGGGGCTTAAAAGCAAGGGTGGTGCAACACGGGGACACATGGACACCAGGGATCCCGCAAGCATCATAGCAGTGTGTTCCCATGTATTTTGTGTTAAGTAGCAAGGGTGCTCGGCACGCCAACCCCTACCTCGGTGGGTTTGGGTGCCAAGCTGGCACTTTAGTAGCGTCTGAACCATAAGAGGGCTAGGCTGCGGCCACATCGCAATCCAGGGGGCTTGCACATTTTCATGCTAACCATATTAATAGAAATAGTTATTTTAATAACTGGAACATTTTAACTTGATATCGCCCCCGGAGACGCCTGTTCTCCTCGCCGGCAGTTTGCATCGTTCGGAAGATTTTAGTCACCAATAAAGAATAAATTTGGCTCTATGCCAATTTTTTACTGTTTCGCCTACGCTGGCGTAGTAAGTTTTTCGTCGAGTGGAATGTAATTCAACACGCTAAACATATCAGTGATGAAACGCTCGAGTTTTATTTAGTTGTGTTCAGCCTCATGGCTCTTCAGGGCAAGGGCCTTAAAATACACTTTTAGTCCAACATGTTTTCATTAAATGTCTATTTGCAAGTGTTATTAGTGTGTATGTGTGCTCTGAGCAATTGTGCAGAATCGTAAAGGCGAGTGGTCGACCGATGGGCCACCGGTTAGGAACCGTAATAAAACCAGTAATTCAGAGCACAAGGTGTATAATAGGGGCAGGAAGTGCCAACAGTGGAGGAATGAGGTCCGGTCGAATGGCCCGCAGCACCCTGAGAGCACCAAGAGTCTCGTAACCTCACACCAATCATCATTGATGCCACCCTGGAGCGACATCTGGCAAACCACCACATCATCAACTTCTGCACTGCCTCTAAAACCTCAACACCTTTCCAGACACCTAAGCCACCATCACATGATAGCGTGAACACTTTTGAGGCCCTGCATAGTTACTTTTTCCTTATCAGCCATTTTTTATCCTACTACCACTTTTTAAAATAGATATTGCTATTCATGAAATAAACACATTGTATAGATTTCACTGGACTCAAAAGTTAATGTCTACTACAATTAAATATATTTATTGACTATTACTCCAAAATGAGACAGCATCAAAAAGTGCTCACTTTATTGTGAATAACCTGTATACACAGCAAATATCGACACTGCTATTGTTCATTGTACAAAGCCCCGATGTGAATTTATCCGATGAAAACAAAATCGGGGGGATACAGTTTGGCATCGTAGCTCCGAATCTATCTTTTGCATTCAAAATTCAATTAAACCACTCCATTGCCTCCCAGTATGGTTGCAAAAAATTAATAATTTGTGTCTATTTTAAACCCTATCGCATGATGCAAAATAGCAAAAAAATTGTGCATAGTTAAATACATAACTTTGTCCTGTTCTATAGGACACTTGAGCATGGTGTGTCTCAGAAGCGGAAAAACTAGGTTGTAATTCAAAGTAATTAAAAACATGGTCAATATAATCCATTCGACGGCTCTCGGTGTTAGCTGGATCATCGGGGAATGAGGTTATGTGGACTGGAACGTACTTGCGTGGTTTACCAGGATAGGCGCCAGTTGTCTCCGGAGAGCACGAGTTGATGATTATGTTAGGTCGTGTGGTCAACCGCCCACGTGGCTGCTTCCCAAATGCTCCGCCGTCTCCTGCGAAACCGCAGGTGCTGATGTCGATGATGATTTCGCTACAATCCACTTTGCCTAGGCTAGTAAGGACTGTATGCCACACCCAAATGCAAATCTCACTTTTGGAGGATGTTATGGGTCCCTTTAATCCGGTAAATAAATTATGTGAAAAATACGTTGTCATGGTTTGGTGATATAGCCGAGATGCACTCGGGGGGGGGGGGGGGGGGACCGATATCTTATCGCACCGATCCTTTATCAGGCGAAGGCTTGGCTCCATATCTCTACCTGGTTAAAAAATATTCCAAGTAAGTCTATCACCTTGAAAACAAAATATACAATTGATATCCTGTGTATTGAATCAGAACTCAACTATCAAACAACAACCTTAATACACCGCAAGGGTGTATTCCTCCTAATAAGTTCCCTTCATGAACTGTAATTTCACTGTCACCTGTCAGTCACATATGTGTGTATTTATTGGTGCAGGTGCAAATTCATTTTTCTGGTTCGTTTAATGCAAGGGTAATGGCAGGTAAGTTAGACAGGCTTCCTTTATGGCACAAACGATATATGTGTCTTTCTAAGAAGATGAAGTTTGAACTTAGTGATAAGATTTGGTTGTATCGCAAGCTGGTTGGTACGACTGGAGACATGCATATTCAGGGCCATGCTGAATTGTATTTTAATCCATAATAAATCTTTTTTGCAGTAATAATCTGCTTATGTTTTGTTATTGCTTCTGTTCCTTTTTTGTTAATTGGCCCATAGATATCATTTATTCATAGTAGGATGTTGGTGGTATTGTCATAATTGTACTGATGGAGTAATTGTGATGACATTGCTGTTTGTTTGACTGAATTTGGTTCAGTGGTTCGGATTTTATGGGCAATTTTGTTTTCACGGTGATGGACTTGGAATATTTCTGCCAAGCATCAGGAACACTAGTATTACTGTGACCTGACACGTTTAAAAGTTTTAACTTTGATTGTTTAACCAAGGGATATGGAGCCAAGCTTTCGCTTGATAAGAGGTCGATGCGATAAGATATTGCTTTTTTTTTCGTGCTGTGTGTCATTTTCTTTTTGTGCCCATACTGGGCACATACATTGATGTTTGCTACTAAAGCTCGGCGAGCTCTCAAACGGTACAAATCGGCACAAAGGCCTACATGGAGTAAGTTGTACGTTACACCCCGGTCGTGTAAAAGACGAACCGGGGTGTGGGAAGGCATGCTCTCCGGGCTCAACAAATGCAAACGTTCCAGTAAATTAATAAATGACTATTGGAAGTTACGTGATGAGTGGAGACGACGAGGATCTGGAGAGGTTCGACATGACGTCCACCCCACGGAGTATACGATATGCTATTATTGTGCGTTGGTGCCGAGCTACCTATTTGGCCAATCTACCATGAAAACATGAAGAAAAAAATGCAATTAATGTTACAAATGATGATGCCAAATTAAAAGGGTGGTGATGTTGCAGTGCTGATGAGAAATGAGTAACGGAAACCCCTTTACTTTAATTTCAATAAATAAGTAAATATAAAAATTACACAACACAACTTATACTTTGATTGGAAACTGAGGTGGCTGATGACTTATCCTTAAAGCTTAACATAAAAAAAGACATGTATTTCTATGTTGTCATTCTGCCATGAATAAATTGATATAACAAAATTTAATATCTAAACAAAGGCACTGAGAAGGGATCTTTATTTACAAACACATCACGAAGCATAAAACACTGGTTAATATAAGAATAAGAATTTGGAGGTTAGAAAATGCACGTGGCTGTGTGTCCACACATAACCTCAATGCACCTGGATAGTACTGTCCATGATACTGGATGCTACTGGCGTTTGTGGAAGTATAAAATATTTATATGTATTTGCTAGGAATTTTGTGTCCTTATAAATTTTCCTTATATTTATTTATGTAATGCGGCATAATAATGAGTGCGTGTTAGGCACACAAGTTTTCATGTTGTTGTGCACATGACATGACCTGTATGCATGGCACATAAAAGGTAAAACTCTTATGAAACTCTTAATACAATATAAAAATACTGCACCTTAAATACTAATAGACAACAAGACCAATCTGTAACACACGTGACATAAACACATGTTAAGCACTTCAGTGCTGCACATGACAATGAATGAAAACATGGAACACTACACACAGAATATAAACTAAATAAATGGAGCAAACGAAGCACTGCACATAACATATTAATAATAATTTAGAAAGGTGAATTACTTTCATAGAAATAAATAAAATTGATGTTTCAGGCATGTTAAAACTTATATTCTAAAAAATTAGTACAGTAATTGTTGGTCATTAGGTTTCCAATAAGTTCACTATAATTTCTGCAGTACCTAGGTAATGAAAAACTATTACAGATCTTCAACTTAGAAAAAACAGTTTTATAAAAATTGATTTTTATCTTTTTCCCCCCTTCAACTATTTTGTTATTCACAGTATTTTGCCTGTCTTAAAATTTGCTATTTTACTTTCCATGAGAATCTCAATATTAGTTAACTTCTTGGGAGAAGTTAACCAGATTTGATGACAAAAAATCTGGACTGGAATAAACACTACCTTATCACTTCAAAAATGTCATGAACAATATTACACAATTCTGTCTTCAGCGAACATCAGAATTAGAGATGTGAGCACCTGTAGTGGACGGAAGATGTAGCATGAGCTGCTTGTGTTACTCGAGGGGCGGCACCTCCAACTCGTCGACGTCCACCGGTGGCTCAACACAACTTTGTGGTGGCTCTCTGCGTGGCAGAGGTTGTGCTCCGAGCACTGCCCCAACCTGGCATACATGAAGAACATACACGCAATCAGCTCCCGTGTTACAGTAGTCGAAGCAGACTTTACAGTCTAGAGCATGGTACACATGACTGAACCCGTACCTCCACCAAGTGCCAACAATGGTGGGCATTTCACACACTATAGTCCATTCCCCACTGGAAGAGACTTTCTCGGAGCCCTGCTAAATATCTACTTGCAGGCCCATTTCTTATCCTTCCGCCAAATGTAAACAAACATTGCCATGTGACTGCCATGTAGCATCTGTCAAAATCAATGTTTACATTCCATTGTGTGTGTACATGTGTTCGTATACTTTCACTACACCAAAACATAAACATTGAAATGTGACTTCTACTTGTATATCTGTCAAATGTGTTGTTTACTGTTTACAGCTTTTCAAAGAATTTTGTCATATTCCAAAAACCATTCCATACGAACATTCACAGTTTAGGCCTATAACATTATTTAGGTAAACTTTATGACATTTAAAAATTGCCTGAATTGGCGATAGTTATTTTTAATTGTTAACATATTTGTTTTCCACGACATAGCACATTACACACAATGCACGTTAATATTTTTCGGCAACTGTGTTTAACACTGTTACAACTGCGGGGTAAAGTACTGTAGTATTTAACCTTTTGTTATTGGTATGTGGTGGGTTATTTCTTTTAAAGGACAGCCTCAGTCGGAATAAATATTTAAATGAAGAAACAGCCAGTCCAATGAAAAAGACACATTAAATTCAAGCATGCAACTCGTCTCGCTTATTTTTCGTCATACACACTTATAAGATGGCAGTAAATATGCACACAAATTAGCCTACTGTAACTTTTATTCTGCCAATATTCCTATATATTGCTACTTACTGTCTATTAGGTTTATTGAAATTTATAGGACTGGGCTTAGTATTTTGTTGGGATTAAGACAATCAAATCACTTTACAAGACTGTGTTTCAAACACCTAGGGCTAAGGTACAACGTTGTGATAAATAAACAGACATGGATGTAAATAAATAACTTCATCATAAAAAGCAGCTCACAGTTAAAACGTTTAAATACTGCACATCAAATATTTGAAATCATGCACACACACACAAGGCCAGCGTAACAACCACCACGCAGCAACGCCACACCCTTTCACAAGCAATGGTTAACGAAACACATATAACAGCATATTTATTACTGCAGTGGAAACACAGATTTATCACAACATCGTAACTTGCTTAAGTAGGTTTAAAAAACACAAAGTCTACAAACGTGATATGGTTATTTGAAGTATTTTTCGTAAGAAAAATTACCATTTTGTTTGGCAAAAAGCAACACGCCATGTCATGGTTCGCCCTGTCTGCCAACTTCAGATGGTATCCGTCCCGCCATCATATCTAACTATATTAAAATAAGTACTCAAACATTAAAATCTCTTTTCAGTTATAAATTACAAATTAAAAAATCATTATTTTGCTGTACTAAGTATGAAATATGCTACAATTGAAAACATGTATAATTACTGCTTACAGGCGATGCAAAACTTCCAGAATGTGAGAGACACATTAAAGAAAGAGAGAGAGAGCGACAAGCTCCGTCCAGCCAACAGTTGCTTCCTTACTCGATAAAACACAGTGTGTCACTATGACCTATGCACAATATTTTGCGCTGTTATTTTAAACTGTAAATATGATTTAAGGTTGCCAATGGGGCTATCTAAATATTTCAATAGGCAATGTTTAATTTACTAATAGCATACTAAAAAACTAGGTAAAAATAATATTTTAACTGTGAACTATTTCTTACTGGCCGTTGCCAGCACATTGCTGCTCTTGCTGTTGCTAATTCATGTTTAATACTACATAAATATTACAAGTTATAGAAGATACTAAGGTAAAGTTTCGTTTATTCAATAATACAGTATTCTAAAAAAGTAGCCGCCGGAATGCCTGCCCTCTCCCCCTGTGGTTTTGCATTGCCATTGTGTGATTGTTAGTCGTATTGTCTGTATAGCCCTACTGGCGGGCAGAGGCCAGTGCAATGTATAAGTTTTCTCAGACGGAGAAGGCAAGAAATGGTGCTCAGATATGTGTGGAACAGTAATTCACCGTATTCTTATTTGTTTAACCGCAAGGTTCATCAGGGCATGGGCCCTCAAAATAGCCGCTCTTTATTATGCAAGGGTTCAGTGTTTTAAATATGTCTTATCGTTAATATTGCAAGTTCATAGTGTTTTTGGCGTGTGGTCAGCCGATAGTCCACCCGGTAGTACCGGTTAAATATTACGTAATGTGCCGTGGCACCCACAGAGAGGTTTGCCGAAGGGAAATTCAGTACATATAATATTCTTCAATTATCTACATGAGGAAACCAGAGAATAAGTGTGGAGACTTTTACGCCCTGGGTGAACAGCCCTTAGCCCAGAGAACAGAACAGTCAGCTCTACCAACATTGACATTGCTGGGACAGTGTCTGGCGCCCTAGGTAACTACATCAACGTCTTAACCTAAACCTTGCTACCAGCCAAATTTCCCTTCACCCGTCCATGTTCCCACCACATGGCGTCAACGTCTAGAGTGATTTTTCAAAGGTTCATTTTCAAAAGTCTCTTCCAGTCGGGAATGGACTATACATAGTATGTACAATAAATTCTCTGACTTCCAAGATGAAACTACACAAAAATGTTATATCTCCAGAAATTAGATTTGCTATGCATCCTGGAAAATAAGCATAGCCTTAGCCAGTTCAGTAAAATTCCTTGGAAAGTCCTGGAGTTTTGTAGTTGTACCAATTAAGTGTGTATTATGGTATAGTATTAAAATTAATACAAACTCCTGCTATGAAGTAGTCATGTTCCTGTCGTTGACATTCAGTATAAAAAGCCATACGTAGCTTATATTGAATTTTATAAACTTACGTACAATCAAAAAAAAATCAAAGTACCTTAAAAAATCAGCTGTCTGGGGGAAAAAAATTAATAACCCGGCCAATGAGTGTTTTGGGCTTTGCATAGCATCAAAGCCTTTCACGCCCTCTCCCCCCTGCCCACCCCCAAAATAAGGGTATGAAGCAAGCATAGTCCACTTTATGGGGTTGCTGGGAGCGGAACTGGTTGCCTGTAACAATTCTATTATACCCTGCTTGAGGAGGAGCTCTGATATTTGGTTTTGGCTGGATTTGAACTCTGGGAAGGTGTGTAGCTTTCTGGGAGCTGTAAGCATTGAACCATCTTGTCTGTACATGTTTGGACTTGGAACAAGTACAACACATAGTGTACCGTATTTTGGCGTGTATAGGCCATGTATGTGTATAAGCCGCACCAGAAGTTTTTCTTTAAAAATTAGGGATAATTAATATTTCAAGTATAGGACGCACTGAATTATTGTATTCCTGTAAATATTGTTAAGTCATGATCCCGTGGAAACATAGTAAATTCAGACTTAATTTAGCCCCTACAAAACATTTGTGACAGAAAATTGGTATTATTTTGCAATGTTACTAATATACGTCACGCGATTACTATTCCACAGATGGCAACGTGAAATGAGAAAGCAAATCCACAGCAACATGTTACACAAAATAGCGACTATCAATGTGCACTTGTGGTGCGGCGGCATGCGTGAGAAGTACATAAGATATCTTTACACAAAATTGCATCTATCAATGCGCACTTGTAGGCATGGCAGCAGGCGTACAAACTACATAAGATATCTTTCTCAGCGTTAACAAATTTCTAAACACATTTTGGGGGTAAAATTTTTTTTAATACCAATATTTCGTAAATATGCCACACCTCACTTTTTGTAGTAATTTTTTTTATAAAAATGTGTGGCCCATATGTGCTGAAATACAGTATATAGTCACATACAAAAAACTTTGCAACATTTTTGATACCATAGGCATTTTAAACTTCCCGCCCACATGAAAAAACATGGAGGTGAGTGGTTGTGTTTCATGCCACTACGAATCGTTTTATTGTTTAGTGATGATTGTTGCATCAGTTTGATTAAGAGTTCACTTCTGAAGCATGCAACATTTTGGTCCACCACGCTGGATATATTTCGGTATTCAATAGCGTGCGTTATATGAAAGGTGCCCCCCCCCCCCCCCCCACGTACACAACGCATGGTTTAGTTTTGATTTGTGCATTGACATAGTGTAGTTCGTTCGTGGCTCGTGCGCACTACCTTTCTTTGTTTCTGCATTTGTGTGTTGCCATATTTTGTTGATTTCGACAAGCGTTGCATCTTTTGTTTCAGCACATGCTCTACAGATTTTCATTCATGGCATGCCTCTGACGAGTCACTTAACGAATATTGCAAGTTTCTACATATTAACGAGTACAGTCTCATCATTGGAATTGCTGCTTTCCTCTGTTTGTCCTTTGTCTAGCTCTGCCTAATTTTCTATCACATTTTGAGTGTATGTTGAGGTTAGGTTGTTGTGTATTGTTTATTATTGCTCACTTTGTTCGTGTTCTCACAAAACGTACAAATGGCAGATGTACGTTAAGCACTGGTGCAACTTTGCTTAACGGAAAGCAGCATCAAGCAAGCAATCTTGCTCAGTCTGTCACTTACGACAAAATCAAGCAAACATTGTTCTGGCATCTGCAGGATCTTCCAAAACTTTGCGACCATTTTAATGCAGATTACATCACAGCTGAGACGGCAAGGGATTGTAGATGACCCAGAAAATTACTCATACGAGTCAAACACACTAGCTGAGTAATCACACGCATATTGGACGGCCACCCTTTTTTTTGTGGTGTCTGGATTACAGAACGGTAGAGCCCCGACACTAGGTACTAAGTCTCTTGAGGCCAGCTTGCCTGCTCAGTAGCATACTCTCTCCACTGAGTTTTGACGCCGGAGTTAAGTGTTCTCTGGGTCTGGGGAGACTGTTTCCTCCAGTCCTTGGGACTCATCAATGCCTACAATGGGCCAGTAGAGAGACTGAAATATACCGAACCCCCGTAGGAGGGTGCGCCTGATCTAGCACCCGAACAAAAACTCCATCTTGCTGCAGTGACGTTCTCTATTGCCCGAAGGGCATCACACGTCAAGTTGAAAAATAAATGAACATATTCCATAGTCATTTTCAACAAAAAGGAACTAAATAAAGTGAACTCATTCATTCTGGGCTCTGAGAAAAACCCAGCATGTGAGGCAGGGAGCACACTGAAGTGGTGTAGTAGAGGCATGGTTTTGAAACTGCGTGTGGCAAAGTAAAGGGAAGTTTGTTGTGGTGGTAAAGTTTTGCTGCACGCATCAATATGGTTGGCCGTGCCACTGGGTTAGTATATCACAGCATGCCAGTTATAATATTGTCAGAGGATTTTAAAAAACTATTACTCTTCTTCAACCTTTTCAGCTATTTCTGCCCAGCAGGCTTACTTCTTAATGTGGCTCAAAAGTGGTAATCTTACCTCATGTGGTCAAATTGGAGAGGATGAGCTTCTACAAGACCCTCAAAAAATACAGAATTCTTGGTTGTCGTGCATACAAATGATGGGGGGTGATGATGGAAAAAAAAGTGATTCATTCTCTGAACTCAACAACACAATACTAACTGCAGACAGAATGCACATAGCGACAAAGTGGTGCAGACTTGTCTTCAACTACCTCCTCTGGCATCACACCACTTTTACATACTGTCTGTATCCGCACTACTACATTCCTTTCCATAGGTATAAACTTTTACACATACCACCTTGACGCGTGCTGCTTATAGAACTAATCTAATACGATTACAACTAATAGCCTAGAGTACCTCTTCCACCACTAAAGATGTGAGCAACATGCTGCAACACTCTACAGGCAGCAGGAACTATGAGTGATTCCTTCTCACCTGGAGGATACGCAACCCTTCGGTCATGCCCTCCCTTCCCCATGCTTGGAGCCTACAAGCTACCCAGACCTCGGGCAAGACCGAGCGCCTGCAACGAGGCATGAAGCACAATCATTGACCAGAGTATTCCTACAGGGCATGAGTCAGTATCGACCGCTCCGGTTGTGGTATTATTTGTTTCTCCGTGCATACGCATTCACCCATCGTGCCATCCTGTGGTAAGAGGATTGTTGACCGGTACGGAAGTGAGGTTCGGTTGGGATAACATCCACTTCTGGACAAACGAATCTCACCTGTGGAACCGCAGCCACAATGTGAGCAAGGCTCCTTACGACTGGAACAAGTACACCACCAACACGGCACCCAAGAAGTAGGAGTAAGTGAGTACTAGCCAACACTCCTCGCCTCTTGTCGCCTAGTTAACTCAATCACCCCGCTTTTGGTCTAGCGGACAGAATCCTCGACTGTCGTGACTATTAACCTAGCCGGTCACGCATCAACCTGGTCACCTCACCACACCACTTCCTTGCCACTGCCCAGCCTACAGTGTGCTCACCTTGGGGGCCGTGATCTGGAGATGGCCAGTTATCTGGGACCTGCGCACGGTAGCACAGTCTGAATGCACCTCAGCAGGGAACACCAGTTGCAGCACCTTGCCTCTGATGGTGAGTGTGACATGCGTGGGCTGCACGTCAACATCTATCAGGGCCGTGTCGAGATGCCTGGAACCCAGCAACACTTGTGTGTCTCGTGGCTGCCGGCAGTAAATGGCTCTCAGAATGAGGGAGGGTGGACCACAGGCTCAATGCACAACTTGGGACTGGCCTCACACTTGGAACACTATTTCAAAACAAGTTACAAGGAAAAAGGATTACATTTTACACCACACAGTAAAAGATGAAAGTCTAACTGAAGTATTAACTTGAGCCATGTCAGGTAGGTATTATTCTGTATTAGTTACAGCCACAAAAAAAACCCTAAAGATGAATACAATAAAAAAAAAAACTTTATTGCATTCAAGAGCATATATTAGTCAAGTATCCCCCGGTTTTTCTGCCAATGATTCCTATTACATTTTATGACAGTTCGAATTACATACTACAATAAATTATTCCACAGAGTAATTTGAAGTAGGCCTACAGTACTTGTTATTTTTACAGCTAGCTTGCACTTTGCCTACAGTACACATTTGAGACTGTAAAACTAAAACAGCACGCAAGACTACTGTGAGCTGCATTAATATAATGATGGCTAGTGCCTAGGAGCTACTTTCATACCAATTCAAGTTTTTAAGAGAACATGCATTCAAACCTCAATTTTATACACTGAATTTCAACAGATGTGCCTTCCCTCCCCAGAAATGTGAAAATAGTGTTCAAATTGCAAATTTTGCTAACTGGGTACATGAAGTCGTGTTTACACAACTCTGAAGGAAAAATTATGAGATGTAAATTTATATATTTTAGGGTAATGTATCCTGGGCATTACAATAACCCACATGTACAGAAGGCTACTGTATAAGTTAAAATTAACAAAAAAAGTACACTGGAATTTCGCACATAGGCCTATATATACTGACGCATGCTAGATACTGTGTCACTGAGAGGCGCACTCTACGGCCCACTCCGCCCCATCTGAGTGCGCCAAGCATGGTGAGAATTCATTCACATTAGCCGACCGAAGCTTGAAAACAATAAATTAAAAATTATTCCTGCAATGGTTAATCATTAACAATGATTGAACTCCATATCTGAAATTACATTTTTCCCGAATGAGTAGAATTAGTGTGCAGACGCCTTCCAAACAAAGATAGATAGTAAAATAATTATTTGAAATTCTACTACGCTACCCTGCCTGCCTAGAAGTTCCAAACCAACCTCGAGATAGCAGCACCCCCGTGACCTTCTGATGTCACGACTCGCCTGCCTCAGACCAGGGCGCATGAAAATGTCATCGCCTCCACCAGGGGCGATAAGAAATTGAGCGGTGCTCCTGCAGCGGATAAACCAGCCCCTGTGTGGAAAGGTTACGCTACCCCCCCGCCCTCGGAGAATCACTGACACAGGTCGATTTTAGTATAAATAGAAGAGCAGCACCCTGGCCCAGAAGAGACGCCAGGCTCGCCGGCCGTATGGGTTAGGTTAATACAGATAATATGACACCAAATGCAAGTCAAATTTTAAATGTCTCGCACGCACTATCAGCCAAGAGCGCACGGAGAAGTTATTGATCAGGCAGTGTCACGTCTGTTGGTTTACGTTGGGGAGGGGGGGGATGACCTCTCCATGCCGCTATCTGTTGGTGACACCTTGCACACGTGGCAAATGTCTGTCTTTTAATGTAATGAATCATATTTTACTGCAAAGAAAACTTGTAATTTTGAGACACAAATGAGGCTATTATAATTGATTTCTTCACTGTCTTTAATAATTAGCCTAATCATTCAAAACCACATCCTATGATTTTTCCTGTCATGAGTTACAAAGCATTCAGCTCGATGCTTACCTACCCATAATCGACGACACAAGATGTCAAATACAGTAGAGTCCCATTATAGCGAGATGTCACGGTTCCAGATTCAATCCTCGCTATAAGTGTGTCCTTGCTGTCCCCAAATTAGACCGATTTTGATCCCCAATAGGGCCCAGTATTTAAAAATCACCCTAAAATTGCCTTTAAATTGTGTTCAAACCACCATAATGTAAAAATATCTTGTTATATGAAAACTAATTGCGTGAAAACGAGCGAAAAATATGACCGCGCCATGTAAGTATAGCTGCTCTGCCTGCAATCAGTTGCTCAGTCTATGCAGCATTTCCCGCTATCACTTACTCGGCCGCCGAAGCACCGCCCTGCAAGCGATAACTCCCCGTAACAGCTCCACACGACCGCCTCAAACCAAATACCTGTAATTACTGGCATAATTCTTGCACCTATTTTACAGAGTTTTAGTGCAAAAAATTAGGATGCGTGAATTATGCAAGGAATCGCCATGACACATTCATGTAAACATTAAAATGGGGTCTACTGTAGGTATTCCCTTGCCAACCGGTGGGGGATACATTTTTTAAAAAGACAGCACTTAATTTATTGATAATAGATATGAAGAAACATATTCAAAATTAAATCACTCGTGCGCTGGGGCTAGCAGCGAAAAAATTGCAGTGTGTACGTAGCTGGGTGAGCGCCTAGATCATTTGCAGCATGGCCCGGCTTGGCTGCTTGCCACTGTCGCTCGGCCCTAGATCCTCGGGCGGAGCAGCTGTCGGTCGGTAGCTACATGATTATTCTGGCCGGGCAGCGGCCGACCGCCACTGCCGTTGTTACAGGTCCGGTTCACTTAGTAACAACGGCCTGTTTGTGGTTCCTGTCGGCAGTGCACGGCATATTCTGTCTCCAACCGTTAATTCAAACACATACCCTGGAAATGAAAAACAAAAAGGTAGAGAACGAGTGTTTATTGAATACTCAAAAACACGTGAGCTGTGCTACCTAATACCAAACTGTGGAGGGATGAAGGCAATTGTGGATCCAGGTTTAGGAGACCTGGTTCTAAGTTAAAAGGGAAATAGCTGGTTCTAGACGAATACAAACTAGTTGATGTTAAACTGCTAAGTAAAAAGTGTCTAGAGGAGACAAAGTGAAGTTGAATACGTAAGTTCATGTTCGTTGGTCGTTGAGATGTAGTAAGTAGCCACTGGGGGCATACTTGAAGTTTTCAAGATCTCCAGCAGTCGCATCACTGAGTCAGTGCTGGATATCTCGAGAGAGCATCGGTAAGAATGACTGCCCATGCCTGGCAGCGTTAGGACTTAAATAGTGGAAGCTTGTCGGCTCTCAGCGCGTGATTGGGGGGGGGGCGGATATCTGCTGGGTTGCGTATCCTTCAGGAGAAGAGAATTCGTCCATAAGTTCCTGTTCCCTGCAGGGTAGGCAACGCTTACCTCATGTCTGTAGCAGTGGAAGCAGGTACCCAGGTGATGAGTCGTAATCATAGTTGATTAGTTGTATAAGCGGCACGCATCAGCAGAAAAGTGAATGACACCAGCAGACACTGGGCTATGAAACAGGTGACAGTTTTAATACCTTGCTCATTTGTAGCATGCTAACAACTGTGCATTTTAATGAAATTCTGCTCAGTTTCTTTTATTTCTACTGTGTTACGTGTCACATGAGGGCAACAACCCACACTTTTTTTTAGATGTTGCAACTTGCAACTGTGTTTTAATTAATTTTTTATTGCAATTTTTGTGTCTTTGAGGTTTTTGAATAAATATTTATATTTTTCACAGTTCCTGAAAAAAAAATAAAGTGTTCCTAGAAGCCAGGTGTAGTACGAACAAGGTCCGAGTGTAACGACAACTGCTATGATCTTCCACATCTGCACAAAACGAGTTTGTGATTTCAGGAATTTAATGGACTCAACTATACAGTAAATACAATTATCAAGAACAAAGTATAACTGAAGGAGATCCATTTATCAGATTTTCTGTGGACAGCTGACCACTATACCACACAGGTGTTCACACACTACTATAATTTTTCATCTCTTTTTCAGATTACAAGACCTCAAATCCTCATTTGTTTCACACACAATACAATTCCTTCACTCACTATACATTTGCATGCTAAAATGCTTTATTTTGGGTGGCCCATGCAGCATAAGTCTTATTATTTCTGTTGGAAGTATCTGTTCCAACTTCCATTTCCATATTACGAAGGCAATTGCAAAATAGTTTCTCCATAAGAAAATGCCACAGCAAGTTTAAAGGATGATATGCAATATAAAAAAAAAGTCAAAAATCAGATTTTACTATATTTGATTTTTGTAACACTATGGCACAAAATCAGAGTAGTGGCCAATGTACATAATCTTCTTCTCTAATTCTTTCCTTGATGCTACACTGTCCCTTTACTGCTACCTGTAATTACCATCACTGTTTGTGGATCACCTTCCCCAAGCTAGAAGCCTCCCCCATAGTTGTTTCTGCCACAGTCTGCCAATATGATCCTCCTATTTCTGAGAGAAAACCCACGGGGAGTGTCGGCTCACCTGTACACGGACACGTCAAGTACAAAGCTGTTGCCACTCGCATCCTCTGTCAGCGTAAAAGGTATCTTGGCCTGGTTCACGTTGAGTGGACGGCCATCTGTGGCCCACAGTCTGCGCGTGGTCGCAGGGGGCGCTGAGGCTGCCTTGCTAGGGGCCTGCCGCAGGGATAGGGCGGCCAGTGCCACACGCTCTTCAGGGCAGTTCTCACTAGCACTGCTCCACAACCTGCAACACCAGATGCTACCTCCTTCCCAGCCTTGCTGTACCCATAAACACAAATACAATGCATATTTCATTTTTTTGTGTATTCAGAGTAAGCACACTGTTCTCACTGAATTACTAAAGGACAGACATCTTTAATGCACAGTCTAGAGGATGTACGAGGTGAGAAGAGGATGCAGCATTGATGTACTCAGAAGACTAAGAGTGCCAGAATAAGCCTCATTTCAAAGTCACGTCTGCCACTTGCTACAAGAACTTAACTTCACATGTTATGATAAAACTAGCAACTTCACAACTGGCAGATTTGCTAGTTAAATTCTGATCAAAATGTAAACTGAAATTTTTACCACTGACATGTGTTGGTCAGGCTGAGCCCTGTAAAAGGCTTCAATTCCTGCCACTATAGGCAGATGTACAACACAAACACTGACACGTCAAAGAAAACATCCACACACAAGTCACCAATTTGGGTTCGTGGGTACTGCATTTTCTCTTTCCAACATGTCATTCTCGTGCCTATTTGAAATGGTTAGACCATTTATGACTGGAACAGACTTTTGAAAAACACACTAGCCATTAGCTGCATGCATAGCTAGTAAAAAAAGTGGCGGGTGCAGGTACTGTACCCACACCCACCACTTTTTGTTAATAGTTATGCATGCAGCTAATGGCTAGGGTATTATTTTAAAGGTTGATTTTCATAAGTCAGTTCCAGTCGTGAATGGACTATAGCTATGCACAGAGAGGGGATACAAGTCACCCTTCAGCTTTGGCACTTGTCATGGCTGGGTGCCTTACCTACTGCTTCGTAATTTGTCACACTCCCCACAAGGAAATTCTACAGTAAAGTTGTAGTAACATCTTTTTATTATTTATCTGTTCTGGTTTTATGAACAGGAAACACAATAAGATGGCGAAGAGCTAAAACAGCTAGGTAAAGAGCTTGGAGATAAAAGCAGATCCTGTACTGGACATATTATGCACCCATTGTGAATATGGTGCAAAAACATTAGCGGGCAAGAGAACTGAAATAAAAATAGGTGATGATCATGAAGTTAACAAGATGCATGATTGTTATGCATGACTGCTTTGGCGGAGAGGGGACATCACAATCTGGCAATGTTACGGTCAGAGGTACGGGTGAGTTTACGATTACTGACCTTATTGTCGACTGATTGGGCCCTGACTGGTGTAAAACGTTGGGCGCGTGGCCTGGTGGCAAGATATGTCAGTTGGGGGTTCGACGGTCTGGCAGATGGGCTGGCAAACTGCCACTGGATTACCTGTACTTGATGGGGCCCGGGGTAGCTCCTTGCTCTGCTGCTGATGCGGCAGCTGTCGACTGGAGCTGGAGTTGAGTTGGGCCCGTGGAGGACTGCTGGCACTATGGTACTGGAACCAAGGTTTGGTGAGTCCGAGCAGTACATCATGTCTCAAGCAGAGTTCAGTGACCACTGAGTGAGGTCCACTGGTGGTCTTGATAGGAGGCTGAAATAATGTGCGGAGGGAGCTGGGAGGTGTGGCTTCTCCAGCTGGCTGGCGGATTGAGATCGTTCCCGTGGGGTTACACTGCAAAGCGCAGTTGGAAGAGAGTTGCAGATCCTGTCGGCACTGGTGACAATAGTTGCCTTTCTCTCATGCCACCTGGTACCTACCACTTCATTGGGCGTATGACATAAGGTAGGTACAACTGACTGCCTCACGACAGGATAACAGGTGACGAAATCCCCTGGCTAGGGGTGATATCAAAGCTGTAGCCAAACAGACCAGAATTGTACCCAGTGCTCCTCTAACTGGCGACGAAGCATGGTGGTTAGAGAGCGTTGGGTGTCCTCCCCGAAGTGTATATGTACCACCAGTTGAGCGGCCGAGACAGCATCCCACAGCCATAGTAATTCTGCAGTGGATCAAGGGAGGGTGCTAGCATACAGCTTTGCTCGGGAGGCGGAGCTCATCACCCCACTGCACCCGTGCATCTCAGACGGCCTGTCTGTGTGGTGCCCAGGAACCTCAGTTTCAGCTCCGGCAGCTCGCTCCACCACTTGTGCTGGGGGCTCTCTGCCACCCTTCAAGTCCTAGCGGCCTACCAGTAGCTCTTCCGCGACTTCACCAGCAACCTGGGCCTGGGGTTATGTGAAAACACGTTCAGATGAGGCAAAGTTATGTGTAGTATAGTCAGCATATGTGCCACGGGTCAATTGGGAGTAACAATAAAAAAAATTAGTAACCAAGTGGTACAAGAAAGAGTACAAGAACCGGGTCAGAGATCACAGCAGAAGCCAGAATGAGGTGGTATGGGCTCATCAACAGAATGCCGGAGATAAAATGTATTGAAAGATGGCCATAAGGGAGACAACAAACAAAATGAGATAAATAAATAACTCAAGGCATTTGGAGAATAGGTGAAAACTGGGAAAGAGTGAAAACAGGATGGTGGAATTATAGAGGAAGATGGAGGAAATTTACCAAACTGACACTGCCACAGGCTGAATAGATTGGTATTATGATGGTGGTGATGGTATTATAAGAACCCAATCACAATCACACAATAACTCCTACTGCCACCTGTTTCAATATTGGAAATGTTGGCACCATGCACACAGAGTAAAATCCCACTAAGCTGTGATAACAATGACCACAGAAAAGCAATTTAAAACTAAAAAAAATATGGTTGTGCAAACTTTGACTTTTCACAGATACTACATTAAGTTAACACTATGTACAAAAGCTATGCCCAAAATCCTTGCAGCAAGGCTATTAATGACCTCAGGTTTGAGAAATGTGATGAATTTGTTATGAGAAGAGATTAAATAATCAATAACTCTGAAAAAAGTTTGTGTCAAATGTACACAGATGGTAACACACACTCATAATTTTGACAGAACAAAATGGTAGCATTCACATAAGGCGTCTTCTCTTAATATTTGTCTTTAGCTGTGATGTCAGCAGGGTACTATGAAATGTTCATGTCCATATCCAAAAAAACATAAATCTTTTTTAAAAACAAAATAATTTGAAAACTAGTTCACCAATGTACAAAAGTGTAAGAGTGTACTGCATTAACTATTTAGTGTGCACATTTTCATTCACTTTTCACTGTAACGACATAAGAAACACAAGGACTTCAGGTAGAGTGATGGTAACTGACACTTACTGCTTCAGCTCCTCCTCTTGTGCACTCTGGCACACATTCAGCACATGCTGCAGCCTGGTGGTGGCACGCTCCTTCTGCGCAGCTCGGAATACTGTAACACATGCAGTGCTTTGACTTTTTGAGAAGATTGTTTACAGAAACTAATTGTGTAACAAAAATTATTCTAAAAAATTATGATACTGTATTAGTACGTTTAGCCAGAAAGTTTACTGTAATCCAGTGGTTACACTCAGGCATTCCAAAATACCAATTGTTTTCATAGTTTGTAAACTCTGCACTGATATATAATCTATTTTTATGTTCGGAGGCATTGCTAATAAGTAAGCAACAAATTTACCCAAACTTAATTTTCTTGTCCCGGTTATTATTTTCCAATATTTAAGTAAAAAGTTGTCCAGATCTTTTTTTTTTTTATATTGTTACAATTTCTCTCCCTAGAAATTAAGTGGGCTGTACCAAGTTCGTAAAGGGATGGAGGTCGTAATCAAATAAAAGAATTTATTATAATTTCTTTATTTTAATTACTATAACTACAGCAAACTTCTCTGAACTCAAATTCTCACAATAAATTGAAATCACTTACTGTTCACAATTGACACCAATTAATATAATTTATAATTACAACAAAGAAATCAATGAAATTAAATAATTAAAGATAAGTCCCAATAGGCAGTGTACGAACCTATTCAATTATTTATAATTTTTGCATCCATATTTGACAGTTCGAATATTTACTATAAAATCAGTATTTCACTTCCATTCAGTCCCACCTCAGGTCAGTCCATGTCCCGTCAATCAGCGCCCTCACGCACAGTAGGCTTCACTCGTCGGTTTCACACCCTCTCGTCCATTCAAGCCACGAACACCTCTCTCATCATCGTCTCGCAATCTCCAGTCATCATCTGCACTTCTCTTCGCTCGCACACACTTGCCAGGTGGCTTCCGCCAAAGACTACCAGCCACTGGGTTGCGACAATATATATAGTGTCTTAAGCCGCCACATAGAATATTCCCCAACTCGCATGATGCGTCACGGAACGCTGAGACGCCAGCCAGTCTCACCAGAACATTCTTCCGTCCTCGCTAAACGTATCGGAAACTCTAGCAGGCAAGAGGAGGTCTGTGACGCCAGCAAGTCTTGCCGCTGTCGGCATTCATGGGATTCCCAGACGGGGGGCAGACAGCCACAAGCGCATCGTTCCAGGAAGAGGGGAGGGCAAGGTGGGTCTCCGATTACGGCGTGGGGCAGCGGAGTCGGCGACAGCTGCAGCACGTAACAATACGTTCCTCCTAGCTACACTTGATAGAAAATGAAAAGGAAAATGATATAGCAAAAAATGTGTTACAACAATGTGTAGAAGGTACGAAATGAATTGTTTGATACCAAAAACAACTTCATAAAGAAATAACTTTATAGCAAACAACTTTACAGCATGAATGAAAGATTTACTGCATTCACAATACAGAGATGTATAAAGCTGTGTTACAGCTGTTTTGTGACATGATATTTATGATTTATGTTTCAGTACCAAAAGCTGCAATCTGATCTGAAAACTAAATTTATAACCACTAACGTGGCTTTGTTGTTGGCGAGGGGTGGAGTATGCTGGATTTAAGAGAAATCCTGGTTCATGACTACAAAATTTAAGAAAGATATCAAAATGTCTACAGGGCACCAGCTCATCTATTCACAGGTGAGCACGTGAAGACTAGTTCTCAGGGCAGTAGCACAGTGACAGCCACATGGCAGTCCCCTCACAAGCACACATTAACAAAAGAGAATTAAGAAAAAGAGTTCAGATTGTACAGTTACACAGTTCATGTAATTAAGCACATAGTTTCTGGAGTGGACAAGATACCAAAGATACGTAACATACAATAAAAAACACAGAGACTAGGATCACGAAAGGCTAAATTGAGCTGAGAGAAATACATTCACACCCAATAAGCTATCCTAACCTTAAGCGGGCATGGAATATCAAGCCTGCCATAGGCCAAAGTGGCAAAAGTACTGTGAAGCATGTGGTAGAATTTACGGTATTAAAAATCTCCAGGGTCGGGAGTCTGACGGAGATAAGAGTACGAGCGTGGGAGGAGCAAAAAAACTTAAGGTTCCAGTATGAATAAAACTTACTATTGCAGCTAAATGTCCATACAAAAGAAGGTGAACACCCTCCCCATGATGAGGAACACGTGTACTCCTGATGGCCTGCTGTCAATGGTGGCTCAGAGATCCGGCTACCTCGCCTGCGATCTCCCGAGAACACCAAGAGGAAAATTACATTACACAATACACTCCTGTTTATATGTGTTTCGCTTAACCATTTTTAGCTAATCTGTGCTGCTTTTTATTTTATTTTTAGCTTTTTTCAAAGTCTACTGTAACTTCTGTGGTAAGGCGATGCTTTAACGTGTGTCATTTAATAAGCAGCTGTGTCACATGAGCTAATGTTTATCTCTTTAAACTGTCAGCCTGTAGCAGAGACCTGTGTAAGTCATACATTTCCGCCCACAGAAGCGCTGTTGAGCTGATGTTTATCTGTTCAAACCGTTAGTCTCACAGAGGCCTGCGTGAATCATCAATTTCCGCCTCTTGAAGCGTGTATCTGTTCGCACTCATTTCAGTTGCCACCCCAACACCACGTCTTGCAAGTTTTTCGACCAAATCAGTCACGGTTGTTTTTCACTTTGTGTAGTGTCATTTTCGCAACATGCCAACAAAGCGTAAAAGGACAGTTTTAAAAATTGCAGAAAAGTTAGAAATAATAAAACAATTTAAGCTTGGCAAGACAGCTGCGAAATTAGCATTGGAATTCGGGATCGGGATACAAACAGTAAGGGACATTTTTTTTATATAAAAAAAAAAAAGGCTAATGGAAAGTGCACATCGTGCAGATAGTGGTATGCATCCATCAAATCACAACACATTGAAAATGCCCAACTTCACAGACTTGGATGAAGCGCTGTATTTGTGATTCAAACAGAAAAGAGCAGAGGGCATACCTGTGTCTGGCTCATTCATGATGGAAAAAGGCAAAAGAATTCCACATGATGCTACAAACTTAGGAGGAGAGTTCTCTGCTTCATCTGGGTGGCTCAGCAGATTTTAACAAAGGCACGGAATACGAGAAATTGTTGTGCATGGAGAAAAGCTTATTGCTAATACAGAAGAAGCTGCAGCTTCTGGGTTCGAGTCCGGTGCATGGCAGGACAACTCCTCCGGACATGCTAGGCCTACACCATACAACAACTCACCAGGAGTTTTCCCGGAGGCTTCACTGGTGCGATTTTCATAAACAAAAAGCTATGTCTGGTATGTGTTGCACCCATGTTGTATGGTCCTCACCCACTCTAAGGTGCAGTTGTGCCTTTACCTCCTGATTTCAGTATTAGGTCGGGTTTACACATGCATGATAAATGTCAGTCATGTGAAGTTTGAAGTGCCATTCTATACACAACCTTCTCAGACGCGGTCCGGAGAACTGTGTGGTATTATCACTCAGGAATATTATATGGTTACCCCAGTGGGAAAAAACTCCTTTTTCAAAGTAGCAGCAATGTGGCGTATGCAAGCGCTTGGCAACACATACAGTTTGCACCAACGTGTAAACAGACAGGTTACCACGAGTATGAAGTGTTTTCGAACTGGATGAGCGTGGATAAGGGCCCATGATGTCTAGGGCAACAGTTTCGAAACTGCGTTGTGATAGCCTTGGCTGCTGTTGGGCATTTCCGCCAGATCTACAGGTCTTGTAAATGTTACGCTCATGACATTTGCGCACGTATTCTCTAACCTCTTTTGTAAATCCGGGCCACAAATATGATGATGTAATGTTACGTACACTTTGTGATACGCAGGGGTGTCCAGACAGGCTGTTGCTACGAATGACATGAATGACAATAGTGTGCAACTCTGGCGGCACATAGAGGCACCACCAACCTGCCAACCGGCTGTTATGTGTCTTAAGATGGTTGTCAATCACTAGCCACCCTTCTAACACTTCCTGTTCGCACTGAGCACGTTTCTGTTAGCGGACTTTCTTGTGGTCTTACCACCGCAATTTACTGCAATTCTGCTGGAATTGTGACATATTCCAGAGGTAGAACTGTCTTCCACCCTTCCTTGTCTACGGCTGTTTCTCTCTCATTCAAGATGTTTTCAAATGCTGCATGATATTCGGCCGGAACACCATGATCCAAATCATCTAGGATTATTGGCTGTAAGTTAACCTCTACACGTCTGTCTAAGTTGTAAACAGTGTGTCTGACTTGCTTGCCGAAATGTATCCATCTCTAAGAATTTAGTGTGACGAGCTCTACAGTTAATACACTGGTTCTCTGAAAATTATACTAGTTCCTCGCAAACTAAATTGTGTGATGCCGCAGTATTAATTAGGGCAACAGTTGAAACATTTTCACACACAGAGGTACCCTCAAAAGTTTATCAATGGTTGTACTCACTTGACCCAAGTAGGTGGCTGGCTGTTTGTTTACCTTCTCTGGGGGTGCTGTGACTGGCACACTGGTGGAGTACGAGGGTCCATGTTGTGGTCCCACCTCATTGGTGTGTATCCCGTAGCCATTGTCACTATGTTGGGTCATATCCTGTACCAGTGATGTTGCTTTTCACGGCATATCTGACACCATACTGAACCTCGGCGTTGGCAGTGCCGGGCAGCTTCATAGATGCGGCACTTAGTCCATTGTTACCCATCAAGGGGTCAGCTGCGTGTGCAGGTTGGATGCCTGAGCCATTCAACCATTGGCGCGGTGTATTTATGCATTTCGCAGCACTGTCAATGTCTTTTGTAATACTTTTACCGGTGTGAGAGTCCCAAAAGTAGTTACATCTAGGTCCTGAGTCGTGCGCAATACTCATGACGGCCCTAATGAAAAGCTGATAACCACTGTAAACCATGGAATGCCTGTGTTATGGCAATACTGTTTCCACTATGGATTCTAACACATCCTCTGGAGAAAGGTGTTGGAAGTGGTGGTTGGCCAGACTGATTTTTCGGCTGACAAAATACCCCAGGTTTTCTTGTGGTTTCTGTTCTTCTGCAAACAGAGAGAGCTGTTGTTTAAGCGTTGTATAGGTGTTGGCATACCGGGCGGTGAAATTCATCGCGAAGTGAGCCCAAGTCATGTTGTATTCAGTTGTGGAGCACCACCTGTCAGCTGTGCACCTATGGCGTTCGGCCACACTTCCACCATATTGTTGCAGACAGCAAGTACACTCTGCCAAAAATGCCCTAGAGTCCTCTGTTCCCCCTCCAGAAAATGTCGGGAGCGTCTGAAAACGAGATGGGATGCTGACTCAGGCTATTCTCTACAAGGATCTGGCATTTCTGCTCTCACACGTGGTCTTGGCAGTGGGCTGGGCGGGTGTGTGTGCGGTTGTTTGCTGCACCACGTCCCCATCTGTGGCGGCTGCATAATGTGATGATGTTTGTTTACATTCACATGCGTATTAATGTCGTAGACAAGGACTGGCACAAAATCTTCACAGATGTATGCCCCCTCACAAAAACTGTTCCAATCACTCTCCGACACACACTTACGATGGTATTTGTTTTCACACAAGTTGCATGCGACAACAACAAGCCCTGTTCTGCGACACAGTCTGGCATTGCGCTTGCTTGTAATGCGTTCCTCTGGTGGCAGGAATTCGCTTGGTGGAATCAGCTGTGCTGCTGCAGACTGGCTGGTCTGGTTGGTAGTGCAGTCTTGGCACCGGAAATATTGTGTCGTACAGATGGCCGCTCTCCCGCAGATAAACAGGCGAAGTGCGCTCCTAGCTGGCACAGTTCACAGCGCACAGGTATCGTTGCTGGTGTCATCGCATAATGGGCGTGAGCAGCATGCTACCCAGTTTGTTGACGTAACTGTCGGAGCAAATAGCACACTTCTTCCTTGAGGTATGCAGTGGCAGATGTTGGCTTCAAGGTCAAATTTTGTGAACGGGTCAATTGGTACAGTTTTTCCACACACGGCACACACCTTATCTGCATTCCATATATTTGCCAAAGATTCCATGACACTATTGTTTGCAGTTGTCATGGTCGCAGAAGTTGCCCACTCGTGCAGAGGACTCCACGGGATCAAACCCAATATACCTGACCCATAGGGGTGCGATGGTCAGCGCACATCCGGACCAGACCATTCACGCATGACAGGCTGCAGGCACACTGTGACATCATAGGTAACTCCACAGTATGTGGTGACATCATGTGTATCTCTAGCCCTTCGAACAAAAGGGGATTGATACGCACACAAGGTGGCAACTTTTCACTGCACCATGTGGTGTTTCCATACAATGATGAATTTCCTGAACACAAAATTTCCTGCCACGTACACTTTTTACATGATGTGCATCTTCATACCACAAAAGTTGTGTCACCATATAATGTGGCTTGGTTGCTGATGATACATGGAGTACGGTGGATTTGAGAGAAACCCTGGTTCATGACTACAAAATTTAAGAAAGATATTAAAATGTCCATATGGCACAGCTCATCTATTCACGGGTGAGCACGTGGAGACTTATTCTCAGGGCATAGCAGGTTGACAGCCACTTATGTTAACCTTTTCCTCATAGCTGCACTATTACAATGATTGATGAAGTTAGACAGTGCAACAAAATTAATATGTATTGAGAATTTCTAATTTGAGAAACATGTTTATAAAAGAAAGTGTAACTAAATAAATAATTTCAATACTACAAAAAAGTGCTGAGTCACCCCAAATACTTTAATGTTTTATTATAAGTACGCATGCATTTTCATGGAGCTGTTGTGAGGGGTGATGCCCACTAAACAAGCATTTCAGAAAAGCAATGATAAAGCAAGAAAATGTTTGTCACTGTGCTGTGCTTTCTGTAATTAGAAAACTGTTTTTATTCTTATGACAGGATGGAAATATTTCACAATTTTTTATGGTAAAATGAAGAACTGATATTTCATCTAGCAGATTTGTAAAGAGCTGGTAAACACAAGGCAATTAAAATAATCAATTAATTTAGTAGGAAATATCCCAACTGTGAGCAAGATGTACAAAGATGCAAGATGCAAATGTGAACAGATGACATTTTGCTTGTTAGAGTTGTACAATTACAGATGTCAGGGCAACTAAAAGCTGAGCGATCTTGGTAGAGGCCATGCATACTGAAGTCCTAGTACATAGTTGCTCTTGTTACACAGCAACTAGGGAGCAGGCAGTGGACGGATATGTAGATCTGGGTACCTGTGTAGCCTTGTTGCTGACAGAGGATGTGACTCTCCAACACAGGGAAGGCCTGCCGCGCTGTGATCCTCTCCGACCGTGAGATCTCCTGCCCATCCAGGGATGTCAACTGTGGCAGTGTTACCACCACGTACTTCCGATAGCCCTCATAGTCGGTACAAGGATTGCCTGTGAGGTACCTGTATCAGTGGGACACTCCCTTACTGCCTGCCAGGCACGTCACTCACTGCTGTAGTGTTTGGTCAACGTAAATATAAATATGGGTGTTCCCATCTTCAGAGTCAAAAACACGGATGAGAACAGTCTATCCTACCCAAGGAACACAGACCCATTGTTACGGTCAGGCACGAATTTAAAGGGGGTTATGTGCCCTTCCCTCAAAAATCATTAATAGACATATTATGGAAGGGATGAATGATGACTATGTTTTATGAGAACAAAATTTAAAAAAAATCACATGAAAATTATTCTAAAATACCCTGGCACGAGACAAATTTTTACCATATCTCTTTATATTTTAGAAAAACATCACACACATTTAAAAAAAACTTAATTCTATTTTGAGTCTCACTACAAGGTTGTGAATTGTGGAGTGGTTGGAGTGGCAAATCACAAGGAAAAGTATGTTTAACAGCACACACTTGTTTTCTGTCATACAGTTGTATGTGCCCCCAGCTTTTACATTTTTTAAAATTGTGCTTGATTATGGCCAGCCCAAATAATGGATGAGGGGAAAGACACGCCGGAGATAGTGCAGTGATAATGAAAACAGGATGAAAAAGAAGATCCCTGAGAAAGTGTATGTTGTGTGTCAGTTACACTCCTCACACAAGAATCCCTGTTTGAAAAATTCCAACCCTCTGGGACCTGAGATCAAACTGGGGACCAGCAGTGGTAGGCTAACAACTAACCAACAAATTAACATTGAGTCATAAATATTTTTAACTAATTTTTGTTAACAGACTGACTGACACATGACGCATTCCACATCTTTGATGCGCACTCTACAAACTTACTTCTCCCCATCTTGAGCACAATGCTCAACCCTATTGCCAAGTCACTAATCACAACAGTACTGAAGAGGCAGGACATGTACCTACAGGGAACCACTTGATGCAATGTTAGAAGAAATTACACACACGTGATCCTAGCGAGTACTGTTCACCCAAAACTCCAAGAAGACGTCACGTCAACACATCCGCAAGATTGTATTGTCTGCTAAGACGCGGCTCTCTCCAACCAAGCCAATCTAGTTCCAGAGCGTGGCGAGCGAGATCAGCACCCAGTCTACTACAGCAGACACCTTAAGATAGGGGATGATAGTGCCGCATCAGCTGCTTTGAATTTTCAACCCCTGCGGCAGATGCTATCACTCCCCGCAACCCTGGTCTCCGAGCTCCTGTGTGGTAATAAGTATAAATGGTCTGGTTTGACCAAAATCTTCAGTCTCTGCTCCTTCACCTGCTTAGTACAGAGCCAGGCCGGAGGTAACCATCGGGGTGTGCGACCACTGGTATGTCCGCAGATTCCACCGCTCAAAAGGGTCAGAATTTCTACCAGTAGAAGAAATTGCCAACCAGAAGCCTCAAAACTTCTTCAGCAGCCGCTGACCCATCATCTGCAGCCACCGCAGATCACGCAGCTTCTGGGAGACTGGACCCTAGACACTTCCAAAGACATCGCTCCGCCTTGCTTACCACCTCCTGGTGTCAAATCCAGAAGAAACCCTTGGTAACAGGTCACGTAGAGCACGTCCCTTCAAGACCTCCACCCTACCCACCAGACAGTGATGGCAACATTGACGCTACTCTACTAGTAGACGTCCTCCCTTGTTTGTTCCCTCTGAACTACCCCATGTTAGTCAGGAAATAGTTGTTAAATATTATTTTCTCAAACACCAAGTAATGCCTTTCCTAATTAGATTACTTCCCAGGACCACCTTCAACTGGATTGCTTAGGATTTCCTTCCATTTCAAAGTCTAGTGTAGGAGGTAGCACAGTGCCGTGTTTTATTGCTTATGTAATGAAATACGTAAAACTTAAACTATTCTCTGTAAGCTGAAGTCCTTTGTGTAAAATGTCATAGATATCCTACCTAGTTCAAACCACAAAAGTGAAGCTGGCAACATAACAAAGCAACAAGCCAGATACCCACATATAAATAGGCCACCCGAGTTCTGCCAAACTGGTAGAATTTGGCAGAGCCCAAAGCACTAGAAACTCTTCCATTACGCGAATCAGTGATGCAGCGTGTTCCATACTCTACCACCGCTCTCCAGCAGGACAAGAAAGGAGATGGAATCACCACTGACTAACTGACCTCCTGCAGATACCACACCTAGTTATTATAGTCAGGAGGTAACTTGAGCTGTCCAACGTTCTGTCCATTGCTCTCCTGCAGGGCCGGATGAAAGGAACACATGCCGTCTCTTGTTACAAGACTGGGTTTCCAGAAGTACACGCTAGGGATAAACAAGTACCGGCTCTTCTTTCGTGCAGTCTCAGTTGTACCCTCAACTTCCCATGCCTTACACCGGGAAGGGAGGTAGACACAGAAGGTTGAAAAGGGCAGCAGTTACCCTCGGACCTAGACCACTTGTTGGTCCTCAGTATGAAGTTGCAGTCTGCACTTCCACCCAGGAGCTTCACGCCTTACTGCAGACACCCTTATTTCCACCATTAATTAAGCTCGAAGGTCCCCTTCATCCCATCCTTGAACACTTTTTAAGTGGTGGGAACCTCTTATTGGAATAGCCAACCCCTGGTTTTGGGACCCCCACCCCTCTTCAACAGTTGCCTGCAGTACATCACAGATCCAAAGGCAGTCACCATCCGAGAGTTACAGAGGCAACCACCATCCCACCCCACAGAGTAATAAGAGTCTCCAGTCCGCAGCATTATCCTACCCCAAGCTAGCCCTCCAACTCCGCACTGGTTCGCGCAGCCGCCGGACCAACGTGGACCTGTTGTTGACAAACATGGCAGACTACATGAACACCGGAGCACCAGTGCCGCTGTGTTTACAGTGCTTACGGCCCGTTCCACAGGACTTTGTCGCAAAGTTTGAACGTGGGACACAAACCTGTCGTTGCAGCAGATGTTCCAGTCTCGGATACGACCGCGCCGCGAACAACTACGAGGAAAATGAGCAGGAAAAGACAATGGCAAGTGACAGTATGGAACAAACAACGCAAGTGTTAATGCTGCTGAAAATACAAAACCAGACAGATCCCAACTACAGTTTACAAAAACACTGTAGTAATTTATTGTGCACTGGTCAAGGTGTGATAATGTTAAACTGAACCAAGTGCCACACCGGTTATCACAGCGAATGGCTGAACGAAATAGAACTTACCACAGCGATGGTTCTATCATTTACATGCCTCGGATGTAGTACAGGGGAGAAGGAACCAAGCACACAAGATTTGCTAACTGAGTGGAAGCCGCAACAAAGGTCACCACCAGTGTTACAGTCAACACTGCGAAGTGAGCAGGATACACAGCCGATATGGGCACGAGTTTTGGCGGCTGCAGCGCACCTGTCCAACACGGAAAGTAGGCTGTCATGGCTCAGCGCGCCACAACTTTCCGCCACACCCACCTTGGCGGCGGTAAACACAGCGCAACGTGGCCAGCTGGCCGGATTGATATCGGCTGCCACACCATGGCAGTGCACGCCTTAGAGCAACAGCAACAAAACGCACACAATGCTTCGTAGCACTGCAGCGGACTACAGGATGCCAGAGCAAACGTTGCGCCCGCCTCATCCATGCAAATATTGTCCGATATCATGGTACAACTGGCACAGTGGGTGCCATAACTGGCCGAAGGCAGTTCATCAGACAGTCACGGTCACCAAGTACACAGTTAACACAGGTGAGTGAAAGTGTGCCTGTGATGCAGGAAACTCCTGTGTGTGAGGTCACCGAGAATCAAGTGTCCACCTGTCGACAAACACCAGTCACCCCACCACCTATCGCGTGTGAAGTCACCACATGTCACACCATAATTGCATCATGTGTGAACAACAGCACAATAAAATTGACACTTCATTCTGTCACAGAACATGCATAGTGCTCTACATCACAATCATGTCATTACAAACAAAAACATTCAGCACATAGTAGCAGGCAAACGACAGGCAAACGATTGTGTGTGTTAGTCTGTTGCATTGTCCCTGCAATTTGCGAACTGAATGAACCATTGCTCATTTGCAAACACTGTTTGTGTAACCTCGTGCAGCAGCAGCGCAAGTGTCCGCATGTAAAGTTTAAGCAGATGTTCTGGCCATCGAGGCCAAGCAACGCCTTGTAAGTTTGCAAGTGTAAACAATTTTCTTTGTTGATGTGAGTGTAAATATTGTGACGTTTTATTCCCGGCAAGACGTTTTCAGAATCACAGCAAGGCAAAGTCATTTTGAATTCATTCACGCCTACTTGTTTTGGTCTGGCAGTGCATGTATCGACAGCCAAATGTGTTTGTTAACATTTGGCCCACTTATCGATCAGCCACGTGGCAGGATGCGGGCTGCGAGTCACCTCCTCCTCCTTCCTCTCGTGGCCCCTAGCAGTTCAACACTGTGCGACGGGAAGGGAAGCTGCATTCCACCCCTCCATCCCTCATCCTCATTAGCTCAGGGCCATGGGTTCGAGCCTAACGTCAACCACTACGCCGAATGCAACAACAACATGTGCGGGATCGTCACACTACTCAAGTAGCAGCGCGTCCATCAACACCACTTCACCAAACTAGCAAGAAGCAGCAAGGGGAGCGAGAGCAACTGGAGTTACGTCCAAAGCACCGCTAGCCACAGGTGGCATAATGAGGTCCCCAGATAAGTCAACAGCATCGGGACAGTTATCAGACATGCCAACCACCATTAAGGAAGGAGTAACCCACTACAGCAATGCAGCATGGGAGGAGGAGTCAACAGTCAAAGGGGCACCTGTAGGGGGTAACCCCCCCCCCCCCCCTTGACAGCTGTTGTTCACCCAGGTCGTGCTCGGAGGCAGCGCAGTGAGAGAAGTCACAGCAACAAGGGCAATGAGAACAGTGATGGCGGGAGCGAGGGCAGCTGGCTCATGCCGCCTCCGCCGGTCACACCCGCCACCACAGCAGTGTGGGTGCCCTAAGGCCACCTGCGGCACGAGCCGCCATTTACCCAGCGATCAGCAGACAGCACGAGGAGTTAGAGTCCAACCAAGGAGGGTATACCCGAGAATACCCAGCTGCTGCAAGCAGCGACGTGCGGCCTAAAAACTGTCTCAAAAGGGAGGGAGGGGGGCATTTGTCTTGTGCTCACGTCTCCTTCCTAGCCCGTTTGTCAGGCCGATCACTCCAACAGCACCGCAGCAGGCATCCACACTCTATGTTGGTGCACTAATGCGGGAGTGTGTGTGTGATGCATGTAATGTACGTATCGAGTGCAGTGAAGAGAAGGGAAAGCTAGTACAGAACTAGTGTAGTGCATCCAGCGCCCTGCCTGGCCGAACGACCACGAACTCCACCACGCGGAGTGATATGTAATGGTACAAAAAGGGTATGAAATATTATTGCATGCTTTTGGGAGCACGCAATGCAAAGTGGAGTTAAGTGTTCAATAAAGACACCAATCCCACAAGTCCTTTTCAGAGTCCAGTGCCTTGCAAGTGTTTTCTGTTGTGTAATGTTTGCTTTCATCTCACATGTGTTTTGTCCATTTTGTCCCATCTCATCTATTTAAGTGTACTCATATGCAGTGTTAATGTTACTAAATTTATACAAAGTTATTTGAGAGATTTAAGCAGGTAAGCAAAGTTCAGTATAGAAGCCATGTGATGCGCTCGCATGCCACCGCCGGCGTCCACGCCGCACAGACCAAGTAGTAAATGTCGAGCATCTTGAGGGATCGGTTGCGTGTGACCGTGTTCCGCATTTCCCACGCCTAGGCTGCTAGCAAGCTTTGATCACTTATAATTTAATCTGCAATAGTTATTTAGCAAACTATTTAAATTTGACCAGCTATAGCACTGAAATACCTCCATCCTGTAATGAATGTAGGGTATTAAAGCTAGGTTAACACTCCAACATGTTCTATTTTTGTTGCTGGGGACCTCATTTTATTTAGGTAGAAATTTCCGGGGGGCTTTAGTTTAACGTCTTTCGTGAGACTGTCTCTAGTTTAACATCTTTCATGAGAATGCATTTATTTGCAGAGCTAAGTGAATAAAACTATACCCGAACCTGCTTATATACGAGAGCATCACACTAACATCGGTACAAATAAACAAAAAAGTACCATAATCCAAATGCTCCCACTACCAAGAATTATTGCGTCACTTTTAACATGGCAATGCAAGTTCTGCGGCAATGATACGTAGCTCTAAGTGTTGCGGCGGAACTCACATTTACCATATTAAAATTGACTGAATAATTCTTAGTAGTGGGAGCGTTTGGATCTGGTAAATATTTATGATTTGAGTGTTTGGTGAATGAATTATCCGCTGTTTCAAGTGTTTATTCGTAGATCCGTTTTAGCATTATAATATCTGTTAAAACGGATAAAATCTGCGAAAACAATAACCCTGGAAATATCAATATTTAGACTTAGAAAAAAATTTAATATTCGAGATCTCAAAGTATTTATATTCGACATTGAATCGGATTCGAATACTCAATTATTTGAAACAGTATTCGAAAGTCTGCATATTCGCACATGCCTAATTATAGCCCTTTGACTATTTTGCAGTGTCATCCATGCCAGCAGGTTAAGCCCGGTGAAACTGTGTCAAGTTGTTTCTAGAGGAAGCATCTAAAGTGATTGCCTAGTAAATGCAACATCGGACAGTGTAACATGTTGAATATTTAAGAGGCCACAAGGCATTTAAGGGTACGGGCCCTTATAATTCCCGCCATTTTCCTAAAAGGTGTTTTAGTGTGTATCAGGGCTTATTTTGTTGTGTCATTTGTGCTGCATCACGTGATACTTTGGGCCTTATAGATATCCCTAATAATTCATTGCATACAACATATAAGAATGCTGAGAATAACTTTAATAATTATTTCAAGGTTTATTGTATCAGTTACAAGGTGTATGGACAGCCCAAATAGCCCCTCATTTAGTAAACCTGATTTCCAACACGTCAAATAACGCATCACAGGGACTGCAGTCAGCACAATGGGAATTTCGTCACCGGGTGATTTGGCCTGCAGCACCCCGAGAACATCCAGTCTCCATGCTCCAGCACCGTCACGATCATTGACGCCACCCTTGCACGACGTCTGGCGCCTGGTCGGGTAAACCACAACAAATTCCTAACCTCACATTTTACTGTCCCTGAAAACCTAACCTCAACCCCTTTCGCCCCTACCAAACGGCATTAATCTCTTAAATTTCTTTATAATTTTATTTTCTTAAGTATTGTAATTTTACTACAGAGTGCACTTTGTATTCAGTTGGAGAAGTTAATGCAATTTTATTTTCTCTTTGCAGCACCCTATTTAAAACATATATATATATGTATGTAAGTTTGTTTTTGCACCTCAGAGAAATGAACTTTTAGTGTTTTTGATCAAAGTTTGTGATAACACCATATGATGTAACATTAGATATTTTTAGAGGTCATCATCTTTGTGTTAGAACCCCGGGACTCTCAAATCAGACATGATGGAAGGCAGTCCACCGTAATTTTTGTACAGCCATTTTTCAGTAAAAATTTTGCCAAGACTGCCCAGCATAAGATTAAGAGAGATGTTGAGAGGCACCTCAAAGTTATATAAATGTGCGTGGACAAGCAAGAGTTCTGAAATGCCAGATTTTTATTTTGAGTGGATTTTATTCAACCAATGCTGCTGACTCCACTTCTGAAGGATGAGTATTTCTAAAGACTTACGCTACCATCTTGTCATCATACATAAATGAATTTTTCTGTTTCTCATCAAGAGTTAAATTATTTCTGGAAACCTATTACCATTAATTTCACTATTTGGAAGTTTTGCAGTTTTAACAATCTAGGGCTTTCCAGAGGTCTGATATTTTAAATTATACCATGCACGCTAGCCGAGGTGTAATAAATTCCAGCGTCTTAATTCGAGATGCTGATAATTTCTTGTTTTATTGAAGCCAGAAACTCCAGTATCAGTTATGTTGTCATGTAATTTGAAATTTAATACTTAATATGGCTCACAAAATTGAGGCGATAGTCAAATTGTTTTTAATATTTTAATTTGCCTAACTCGGTTACAGTATAAATTTCTCTAATTTCAGATAAATTTTTATTTAATTTCTACAGTAATTTCAATATTATTCATTTGCGACTACGTAAGATTTCTATTTAAAAAACATAAATTTTTTCAGCTGATATGTTATGTTAACGTAGTGTCAATAGTTAGCATATTTTATTGATTGATTCATACAAAGGGTATGAATTCTCAAGTGCCTTGTGATATTTCTGAGTGTGTGTTCTGTTTAAATTATCTAGGGTTTATTGCTTTCATGTTGTCAGATTGCAAGGAGAAAGGCACTGGCATTTGGCAAATACCCTTACACACATTGCAATAGTTCAATACATTTTCAAATTACATTAACTTCTTTAAATATATTCCTACCCAATCACTCATTCGCACATTACAACAAACTGGTAACATGTACATTTATTCTGCTGAAACAAATATACTCTTACTGCTTTTCTTAAGTTTCCAAACCTGCATGATTATAATGTATCAAGCACAAAAATTTTTAAGATATCAAATAACTTAAATCAACATTTGGAATAAATACTGCGAATACCCCTATACTTGGCATGTAAAACTAGCATTCTTTGATAACAGCACTCTTGGCTATTTCAATAATAAATCAGTAAATTAGAGTGACAGCTTTCCACGTTGGTGTCACGACGTATCCTTCTAAAATTGTGGTAGTGATGACATCTACTATGCGAAATTGGGAAGCAGTATGCAGGGAAGGCACTGACAGACACCGCAGGGCGAGGTTGTGGCGCAAGGTTGCAACACTGCTCAGCTCGCCCACGAAGTTGAGGGTGAGGTCGAGCTTGCACAAGCTCTCGCAGCCTTGCAGCCCATCCACTCGCTCCACGCAGTTCAGAGCAAGGTTCAGGTACTCCAGCCTCTTGAGCCGCCCCACATTCTCTGCAAGGGGAACCTCGGTCACGCATCACATTCAACCAAGATTTCTCAGTCAACCTGTGGGCTGCTGCAAGACCCCTCACGCCACTCGTTGGTGGGGTGAGTCAAGTGTATGGTTGGTATTTACATAATGAGTAGAAAGGGTAAAAATTATATTCCATCGTAATTACACAAAATTGTCAAATTTTAAACCTAACATGGGAACTGACACTGAAACACATACTATCTCACCACTGCAATCTTCGTTGACTTGTGGAACACAAATACCAGTCACAGTAACAATTTTCCAATATAAAATAGTTGACACACAAGTAACAAACACTATAAAATGCATTAGATATGAAGAGGTTCCATTTCGCTATTTACATAAGGTCCTTTGGGGATCACTTAACAAAATGACAAGGCCTCCTGAGTACAGTGGGGTCCAAACCACTATGCTAAAACGACTATGTGCTCATGAATTTAATTTGTTTATCAAGGGGATGGGAATACTCGCAGAAAGGTTGTGATGCAACAGCCCAGTGGCAGCAGGGAGCCAGGCTTACCGATAGCAGGGATGAGGTTGTCCTGGAGTAGCAGTATGCGTAGGCCACTGCACCAGTTCTGTAGGTGCTCTATCTTGCCCAAGCGTTCCTGCGCTAGCGACAGCTCCTCCAACGACCCGATCTCCCCATCGTTGTGCTCGCTGCGACGCCGCACCAGCATCTCCGAGACTGCAAAACACCCATGCTTCCACACTGTCCTAGGGTGGCCACAACAAACTAATGTAGCGTGGACACTGGTGAGGGGTGAGATGCGCCAGATTTCAGATAAACCCTCGCTCATGGTTGAAAAGTTTAGAAAATTATTTTAAAAGTTCAGGAGGGTGCCAGCTCATATGGACTCTAATTCTGAGAGTGGTAGCAGGTTGAAAGCCATGTGGCGATCCTCTCACAAGTACACATTTCATTAAACAGTGAGAAAGTTCAGTTTAGCACAGTCAATGTACTCATGTACTTGGTTACCTGAGGTGGACCAGGTCCTGAAAGTACGAACGTACGAAATGATTGACAAGATTAGAGCCATAAAGCGAATATATTGGTAAAAGGGCAGTACACTCGTTACACAACATATCAACTCTAATCTGAAGCGCGCGTGGAAGCCGGAACTGACAAAATATTTTATTACACTTCAAAATAATAAAACTGCCCTTTTAAAACCAATAAAATGACATTAACACTGAAAAATTATGCAATGATTTACGAGTGTCTTTAGCTTGTGTTCTATATCAAAACGAAACCCACATGTCTTTACACTCGCAGACTATTTACACCTTTCTTAGGGGGAGCAAAAGAGAGATATCTCTTTCCCTTGTGATTCTTAGACTATACTTTATGGAGTACAGATTGGAATTGCACTGCACTCGCATAACATTGGAAACAAGGGGGTCAGAAGGGTCATGACCCAGTTCAGTGACCCATTCCTGCACGGACGGCAGTGGTGACCTGTACACGAGGTGCACGGATGTGCATACCTGGTGCACAAGCGGAGCAGTAGTTGCCTGTCTCCCAAGCAAACAGTAAGGGCGACGTCAAAATCGGTTTCAAAATTTCCTAATATTTACAGGTTTTACTGAATTTCTGATAACATTCAGAGACAAAATCAAAATGAAAAGAAAAACTTACCTGAACTTGAGCACATTAGTTTTCTTTTAAAATAAAAGACTATTTTAATTTTTTAATTAAAATATAATAGTTAAGTGTGGTTTGTAATGGTGGGGTTAATACAGTTTGTTTTTTCTAAAGTGATATTTAAAGTTGGGCCTACGATCAGTGATGAAGGGCCGTTAAAATATTCGCTGATGCTCTTACTTTTCTAGTACGTTCTGGAAACATACTTGTTTGTTATTTTGGCACAATTCGGCTTGCGTGGAAAAGCGGCTGTGTTGGGGTTCGCACAAGTAGTCTGAAGTGACTTTTTATACAGTATGATGCCTTTTTAGATAGTGATAGGGAGGCGCAATAATAATAGCAAAGCCCAATGCCCGTATTTGGGTATGTTCATGGCACAATGGAGGTGCAGTGCTGTGGAGTTATTAGCAGTGAGCACTCACTGCCACTTCTCACTTTGCAGTTCACAGTAGACATTTCTCCGTCCAACATGCTGAACCACATATGTTCCGATGGTTGTGTAACTTAATGTATTCTGCAACACTGTTTTTGTAATCTGGCTGGCTCGTATCACAGACTGTTTCGCATCTCTGCTATGCAAAGTATGGGTATTGCGTAACCTTTGACGTGTGCTCGCATCCTAGACAGTTTGTCCGGCCGTGTACATCTGCAACGCCGCAGCATACATTGTCACTCTACCAGCGCGTGGTGTTACGAGTGTAACAGTGCAGCGTATAGAGAGTGCACACAAGTGCAGTGTAGTGCCAGGTGAAAGTAGGGTGCTCTTACACACGGGCTTTACGGCAGATGCCGGGCACACCCTAAAATAGGGAACTGGGAGAGACGTCCCAAGTAAAGTCCTTATGCAGTTATTATTTGTTAAGAGTGTTTATTGCACGTGTCTGTTGTTTTCACTTCATCACATGTTTTCACCCTCATCACATCCAACTCATTAAGCAAGTGTTTATTTATGTTTTGTTAAATGCTGAATAATTTATGGAGTTTTCCAATTGCAAGGGTAAAGAGTTTTGTGTATGTTACAGTATTGTTTTTGCAAGTGTGTCAGAAAATATTTCTGGCGTGGCACACTAACCCCAACAGGGGAGGTTCACGCGCCATGGCGGAGAAGTCGGTAGCATCAAGGACATACGAGGGCTAGGCTGCCGTATGTCGTACTATGGTGGCCTACATCGTTTGCGCGCCAACCATATTATAACTTCCAATAGACTTATTTAATCACGGGAACCTTTTCATTTTCTCCCCACCGGAGATGCCTGCCCTCCTCCCCGGCGGTTTGTATCGCCCAGGGGAGCATAATTATTTTATTAACATCACTGCTTCATGCCATCTATAGCAAGTGTAGCCTTGCTGGTGGGCTTACGCCCGGCAAATTGTATAAAGTTGCTTCCGAAAGAGAAGTGTCAATTCAACTCACAAAATATATGTGTGGAATGAGTTTCCGTGTGTTATTTACATGTGACGCCTTACTGCATTTTAGGGTATGAGCCCTCAAAGTACCCATCACCAGTGTTACGACGTTTTAAGTGCTTTTGTGTAATTTTGTCAATCTTGCTATAGGCTGTCCATGGTAAAGTAAGCACTTTTTAAGGCCCTTATTAATTTTTCCTTTCATTCAATTTCCATCTCCCTGCTACTTTTTAATATAAACATAGCACTGTGACCAATAAACACAGTGTATACATTTTACCACCATCAAAATTTAATGCCTGAGGCAGCAATAAGATATATTTATTAGCGGTTAATGCCCTTTGGAAGGGCCTTAAAAAGTGCTCACTTTATTGTGGATAGCCTATAAGTGTGTGTATTCTGCCAGCTAACAGCCAGCGGCGCAAAAGCCCATGACGGTGCTCACCACGCACGTAACACGTGTACATGGACGTGCGCAAGGAGGCTCCAATTTGAACTTTCCTCTAACGGAATATTATTTGCAGTGTAAAATGTATCTTCAGTATTTTTCAGGGTCTAAAATGTCTAAAATGTGTGTCTGTCAATCTTGGAAAATTCAGTTCTACTCCGGCCAGAATGCCGTAGTAATGGATATTCAGAGATGATGAGAAATTACAAATTAATATGTATAATGTCAATTTGTATTTTAATTTCTAAAGTGCCCTTTATTTTTCAATAATAAAATATTTTACTCGGCATGCATAGCACTTCCGCTTGTGTGAACCCTGTAGGCAGCCATGGTAGGTCCGTGCGACGCTTGACTCTGGGCAGTCTGTCCAGGACAGCTGGCGAGGTAAGACACTGTCACGTACACTACTACTTTTGAACACTGATGTAGATTTCCATAGCATTTTTAGTATACCGGTTAACCTTTGCTTTGCGTACGTTTTGCCAGACATTCCCCAACATTATGCTTCTGCTTAAACAATAATTTGTGTCTTGTGGCTTTTTCAAAACTTAATCGAGGAGAAGGAGGAGAAATATGTCGGAGAGGACATGCGACCCGCGAAACTTGAATCAGGCGCCATCTGCTACTGCTAAAGGCGTCCCATTATAATATCTGTATTATTGCTGAGTGCAATTTTAAGGGCTTTTATTTCATGTATGTATTTAAGCGTATTTTTCATGTTTGATCATTTTACGGCCACATCACATATGACCACGTGGTCAGATATCGCCAAGTACGTATCTGCGCCATCAATGCGTTTTAAGGGCTTATTTTTGTAAAATCATGTGTGCCATAATTATATTCAGGGTTCTATGTTAATTTTATTCAGGGTTCCGTGTAATTATCACGTAAATTGAATGACCACGCAATTACATTCATGTTTGCTTTTTCCGCCATAGGGCATGCTACAAGCCTGTAAATGCTTAAGTCGTAAAGGGAATAATTTTCCCAACTGAAATAACAATTTGTCTAAATGAAATTTGCCATCTCTACGAAGAAATATTGCAAGTTCACCTGCACCACGTAGTCCGCTACGAACTTTATCCAGTGACATACGTGCAGTCTACATTTGCTTTCACGCATGTGAGTGTTTATTGTGACTACTCATCTCACGCTCCATCGTGTTACATTGATATTTATGTAATTTGTGTACGATGATATTATTTCCATCCTAACCGGCTATGGTCTATGTGTATAGGCCGTCACCACACTAACCACTTGCTGGAGGGCGAGCCCCGACGAGTCTGCGCTAGAGATGCCAAATAATCACACCTGTTTATGTATCATCTGTTTATTCATCGTGTAATTACAAGTCCACCCTAGCATCTGTCGACTCCCTTCCCTTGTGAAGATTGTGTTTTCAAGCACCACGGTGAAGTCATTCATGTAGGCATGCGGTAGAATAATTGCGGACTGGGGAGCACCCAAACGGAGTTGGCTAGACACAACCAGTTTCATCATTAAATTGCTTGGCACGTTATTTGTAAAAACGGTATCAATAAAAGGAAGTATCACAGTGTTCCACTCTTTCATTTGTAGTGATAGTGTCCTAGCCACATGTGTTTTTCAAGCGTTAAATGTTTAGTATTGCAAAGTGTACCATAAGTACGCTCGGGTGAGACGGACGCACAGAACCCACAGCATCCCTGAGAACCCTGAGTCTAAACAGTGAGGTGATTGGGAAGCACTAGTGGCACCCATATTACCAGCAAGTAATTTGTATCATCGTTCGTTTCGTGTCTCACCCGATGGCGTCATTACCAATGGAAAGCGATGATGGAACGTGAGATGTGCTATTCACATATCAAGACTAAACAAAAAACATACACCAAGATGTATCAATAAAATGCAGACAGGAAAAAATTAGGATATCAGAAAATTCCATGATTTGTTCCAAATTTCCCTGATTTTTCCTTGATATTTTCAATGTAGCAGTAATTCTCCAATATTTCCAGATTTTTCTTACAATAACTGAATTAAATAAAATAGTAGAAATTAAATATGACTACAATAAAAAAAATGTAACCTGTCACAGTGAAATATTAATATTTGTTACAAGATAGAAAACAATGATATTGAAAGTGTTAACCTGCTATTGACCAGAACAGGTCTATTCAGTAGTTTTCCCATTGGGCCACTTACAAATAGTTTTAATACTTGATGGACCCCATTCACTTATCACCAAGTTACGTCTCACTTGCAGTGTAGATTGATGTCGACTGTACAAATCACGAGAACTAGCCGTCATTACTGTTATTGGTTTATGTTGACGCCGTCGGGTGAGACACGAGATGAACTATGACACAAATACTTACTGGTAATATGGGTGCCAGCGGTGCTTCCCAGTCACCGCACTGTTGAGACTCAGGGTTCTTAGGGATGCTGTGGGTTCTGTGCGTCCGTCTCACCAGCACATACTTACAAACACGTTGGCAACACTAAACTTTTACTAAACATCACTTTGAAAATAATCACTGGATAAAATACATGTGGCTAGGATACTGTCACTACTGAATAAAAGAGGTAGATTACTGATGCTTGCTTTTATTGTTACTATGCGTACACATCAACGTGCCAATGAAATTATGATTATCTCGATCATGACTAGCCAATTAGGCTTGGTTGCACCCCTGTCCACAATTCATCTATCACATGCCTAGATGGATGATTTCACCCAGGTGCGTGAAAGCACAACCTTCACAAGGGAAGAGGGCCGACAGCCACTAGGGTGGATTGACGGTTTTTCCCTGAAGACAGGACACTGAATTACAAATGAAACCCTGGATGAAAACATTTCAACATGTGTGACTACTTGGTATCACTAAAACAAACTCGTCTGGACTCGCCCAGCATGTGGGTATATACACAGAGCCGGCTAGGACAGAAGTAATTGCACTGTACAGCAATTGCAAAATTACACAAAATACATAAAGACCCTTAAAAGATGATGGGGCACGAAATGAGTATTCACAATAAACACACACATGTGTGAAAAAAGCTTAGGTGGCGCAGATGCTGCTGGATAATGTTCGTAACGGACCACGTGGTCCAGATGAAATTACATTATTTCTTCTTGCAAATGGCAAATTAAATTCAAACAAAACATTATTCTGAGAGAAAAAATTATCCTCTTCACGATTTAAGTGATTGCAGGCATGGAGCATGCCTGATGGCGGTAAAATCTAACATTATCATGACAGCATGGTCAAGTACAAAAAGCATCAATTACACCCAAAAATACATTGAACCCTGAATGAAAAATACATAGAACCCTGAAATAAATTGTGACACACATCATTTTACGCAAATAAACTCTCAAACTGCATGGATGGCGCAGATATAGACTTGGCATAGGTCAGCTACGTGGTTGTACATGAAATTGCCGTAAAATATACAAATATGAAAATACCCTTAAAGTACATACATAAAAACAAAGGCCTTAAAATTGTGCATAGCAATAATACAGAAATTACACTGGAATGCCACTAACATAGACGGACGGCGCCTGATTCAAGTTTTGCAGGTCGCGTGACCTCTCCGACATCTTTCTCCTTTCTCCTGGATTAAGTTAAAAAAATACCACACGGGTGAAATAAATTATTTAAGCAGAAGCATAATGCTGGGGAAATGTCTGGCAAAACGTACAAAAGCAAAGGTTGACCAATAAATGAAATTGACTATGGATACCTACATCAGTGAACAAAAGTTGTAGTGCGCATGTGAAAGTGTCTTACCTCGCCAGCTCTCCTCGACAGACTGTCCAGATACAAGCATCGCACGGACCTACCATCGCCACCTACGAGGTTCACATAAGCGGAAGTGCTATGCACGCCGAGTAAAATATTTATACTTTAAAAATAAAAGTGGCACAAATTAAATATGTTTTAATTTTTTCTAATTTTCTTATGGATTTTTCATATTAATTAAGCGTCTCTTTATTACGGCATTCACGCCGGATTATCAGTGTTCTTAATCTTGGTGCTGTGGACACTTTGAATTTCATAACCAAAAATTTTCACAACAAACACTTTAAAATATTTCAAGACATAGTAAACCCTACAAATAAAAATCACGTACCACACTGCAAACTATTAGTGACGTGAGAGTTAAAAAATATTGCCCTCTTTGCGCACGTGCATGGAGACGTGACACATGCGTGGTGAGCGCTGTCATGGGCTTTAGCGCCGCTGGCTGTTAGCCGGCGTCAATGTAATCACAGGTTTATCCACACTTGCAAAAACACGTACACAAAATAATTTCATGGACAAGGGACATAAGAACACACACAGACCCCAGTGTCAGCGGGCAGTCACAGTATGCAGAAGTTAGAGGGGGGTGGGGCTTGCAGGCGGACATTGACAAGATATGGTTGTGGACCAAGGAAAACAAAATGTAGATAAATGTAAGAAAAACTAAGATAGTGAGGTTTACAAGGAAGAACGTGATAAGCAGGGACATGTACAGATGGGAGGGACAAGAGATAGAAGAAGCAGCAGAATATAAGTATCCAGGGATAGTACCTCAGGGAGATCTCATATGGAAAGAACAGGTAGAGAGGGTGGTTGCAAAGGGAAGAAGGGCTCTGGGTGTGCTGGGAAGGGTGCTGAATGGAGTCAGCTGTGAGGTGAAGGAGAAGGCGTATGGCACAATGGTACGGCCAATGTTAGAATATGCTGCAGCAGTATGGGACCCATATGTGGAGGTAGAGGTGCGAGAACTGGAAAAGGTGCAGAGAAAGGCAGCAAGATGGGTGAAGGGTAGGTGGAGAAGGCAAGGGCAGGATGATGAGGAAGAAGGGAACTATAGGCCATCAGTGATGAAAGAAATGGGGTGGAGCTCATTGAAGGACAGGAGGAAAGTTGAACGGTTCATCAGGATGTACAGGATGGTGAATGAAGAGGGAGGATGGGGAGGGCTACACTGCAAGCTAAGTAAGGGGGTGTTTAGAGGAAGAGGAAACAACAGTGAGAAGCTTCAGAGGGTATGGAGGAGAACGGAGCGGGGTAGGCAGTCCATGCTAGTGAGGTCTGTGAGGGAGTGGAATGTGTTGAGGGAAGAATTGGTATCTGTAAGAGGGGTTGGTAAATTCAGGAAGGGAGTGGAAAAGGAGTTGGTTGGGTGAAGGAGAGTTGAGAGAGCTCGCCACCGGGCGGTAGCCTAATTGCGAGTGTATGTATATAAAAACATAAAATTGAACGAGTTCTTTGACAAGCTAAACAAGCAAATAAATGTTGCTAAAAAATGAAAATTATGAAAAATTACAGGCAATTCCTATAGGGCCTTATTATAAAGGCAGCTATCAGTGAAAATAAATAAAGTAAAACAATACACAAAAGTGTTTATTTTTGTAAAATAAATGCAAATTAATTAGACATTACTAATATACATATAATGCATACCCAAGTTTAGTATTTTTAATACAAACAAACACCAATATAGGCCTAATAAAGTTTGAAATACACTATATCTTTCATATATAATGTATATAGAACTAGAAATATAGTACAAAATAATAATAGGATAAATTAAAAAACAAATAATATAAAAGGATAAAAATATTAAGCAGAAGCGAAACAGACATGTTAGAAAAAAAATCATTAATATACAGGGGCAAAATACACTCATCATGATGGTACAAAATCTTCAATCTTATATACGGACTTATCTATGAGGAATCTAAATAGTTCAAGTTTAAATTTAGAGTACAGATTAATATATTTGACGCTGGCTAACAGACAGCGGCGCTCATGCGTCACGTGTAATGCATGTGTGCAAAGAGGCCAACAATTTTGAACTCTCATGTATGTTTTAATTTCAGGGTAAAATGTGTTATATTGTCTTCACAGTGTTTAATGTCTTAAAATGTTTTAAATTTCTTGTACTAATTTTAATTGTTTGGTTATGAATATTCAAAGTGCCTGTGGCACCGAGATTAAGAACACTTAATATTCTGGCATGAACGCCATCACAAAGACACATTAGAATAATATTGAAACTCGTAACAAAATTATAGAAATGTAAAACAATGTCTAATTTAATTAGTGCCATTTTATTTTCACTATAAAATATTTCACTCAGCGTGCATAGAACTTCCGCTTATGTGAACCCCGTAGGCGGCCATGATAGGTCCGTGCGACGCTTGTATCTGGACAGTCTGTCGAGGAGAGCTGACGAGGTACGACAATGTCACGTGCGCACTACAACTTTTGTTCACTGATGTAGATTTCCATAGTCCATGTAGTTTACCGGTTAATCTTGCCTTGCGTACGTTTTTGCCAGACATTTTCCCCAGCATTATGCTCCCGCCTTACTAATTTCTTACGCCCTTTTAGCAGTTTTAACTTAATCGAGGAGAAGGAGGAGAAAGATGTCGTAGAGGTCACGCGACCTGCACATTTTGAATCAGACGCCATCTGCCTATGTTTATGGCATTTCATTGCAACTTCTGCATAATCGCTGCACGCAATTTTAAGAACTTTATTTTTCTATATGTATTTAAGGGTCATTTTAGTGTTTGAATATTTTACGGCAACATCACGTATAACCACGTAGCAGACTGAAGCCAAGTCTTTGTATACGCCATCATTGCGTTTTAAAAGTTTATTTATATAACATTGTATGTGCAATTATTTATTTCAGGGTTCTATGTATTTTTCATTAAGGGTTTAATGTATTTTTCACGTAAATTGATGCTTTTTGTACTTGACCATGTGGTCACAGTAATGTTTGATTTTACAACCATCAGGTATGTTACAAGCCTGTAACAACGCTAATCGTAAAGAGAACCACTTGTCAAACACGAATAATATTTCATCTGAATTTAGTTTGCCATTTCCACGCAGAAATATTGCAAATTCACCTGCACCACGTGGTCTGCTACGAACTTCATCCAGCAGCATCCGCACCACCTAAGCTTGTATTCACACATGTGTGTGTTTATTGTGAATATTCATCTCGTGTCCCATCTTATTTCATGTATCATTCAAGGTCTATGTAATTGCGTAATTGGTCTACAGTGCAATTATTCCCATCCTAGCCGACTCTGTGTATAGGCTGTCACCACACTAACCACGTGCTGGAGGGCGAGCCCCGATGAGTTTGCGTTAGTGATGCCGTGTTAATGTGTATTCATTTGTAATTCACAGTGTCCTGTCTTCAGGGAAAAACAGTCAGTCCACCCTAGTGGCTGTCGGCCCTCTTCCCTTGTGACGGCTGTGCTTTCACGCACCTCGGTGAGATCATCCATTTAGGCGTGCATTAGAATAATTACGAGTTGGGGAGCACCCAAATGGAATTGGCTAGTCATGACTGAGATAACCATTTCATTGGCACGTTGATGTGTATGAACAATACCAATAAAAACAAGTCTACAGTGAACTCAGTTTTTATTCAGTAGTGACAGTGTCCTAGCCACATATGTTTTATCTATTGTTTATTTCAGTGATTTTATTAAAAGTTTAGTATTGCCAACGTGTTTGTAAGTACGCACGGGTGAGACGGACACACAGAACCCACAACATCCCTGAGAATCCTGAGTCTCAATAGCGCTGTGATTGGGAAGCACCGCTGGTACCCAAATTACCAGTAAGTATTTGTGTCATCGTTCATGTCGTGTCTCACCCGACGGCGTCATATTTTAGAGTTGATGGTAATTTATTATATAATCTGACACCAGCATTAATTACAGATTTCAAGGTTTTTATTTGATTGACCCTCTGTAGATAAAGTTTCTATTTGTTCGGGTATAATGTTCGTGTATCTCAATATTTGTACAATATTTATGTTTGTTTATAAAAATAAAAAGTAATACTTTATATAAATATATACACGGTACAGTAAGAATACCAGCAGATTTAAAAACATCCCAGAAAACATGTCGGAAATCTGCATTTGGAATATTATTCTAATTATTTTTTTTTTAATAGTAAACACTGACAGAAGATGTGATTTATTTTGGCCCCAATAAATTATCCCATAACTGATGTCCGAATAAACATAACCAAAATAGGCAGACCACACACACACTTTAGTGGTTATATGTGAGAGCATATTTAACATATACTAGCAAGTGCTGTTTAATTTATTAAGTACGCAACGAGTGTGTTGGTTCCACGATAGAGAGTTGTCAATTTCAATTCCAAGGAAACGAGTACGTTCGACAGACTTAAGTTTAATATTGCTTAGCAGGATATCTGGCTTCGCTGCTTTTAATTTTGAAGAAAATAATATGTAATTAGTTTTATCAAAGTTAAGTAACAGCTCGTCAGAAGTGAACCAAGAATTTAACGTACACAAGGTACTAGTAGTCAAGTCATCTAATTTAGTGTATGTGTTAGTCTGAATCAGAACATTTGTATCATCAGCAAAGGAAATGACAGGCACATTTGTAAATTGGAGACTTAAATAATTTACATATATTAAAATAAGAAGCGGCCCTAGAACACTTCCTTGTGGGACTCCCACATTTACGATTTTTAGGCTGAGAATAGAAGGACTCGATAACATTACCTTTGTTTTTTTTTTATTATTAACTTGAACTACCTGCCTCCTGTTTGATAGATAAGAATTCAATATTTATTTGCAATTCCTCTAATCGCTAAGTTATATGATGTATCAGTGAGTAGCTTGTGATCGATCAACAGTGTCGAACGCTTTAAACAAATCCAGGAATACTCCAAGAGCATCCTCACATCTGTCTTTGCATTCTGTAACCAGTTCAACAAACTCACCAATGGCTGACTCAGTATTCCTACCCTTCATGAAACCATGTTGAGATGCAGAGAGGAGATTATACTTAGTTAGATAACTGACTATTCTATTATTTACTATGGATTCAAATATTTCAGAGAAGGGACTTAGAAGTGAGATAGGTCTATAATTTTCAATTAATGAGGAATTTCCTTTTTTAAACAATGAGATAACTTTAGCAATTTTTAAGTCATTTGGGAAGATACCATTAGTAAATGATTAATTTATTATATGGACAATAGGAATTGTTAAAAGTTCTGAACAGTCTTTAATTACTTTGATAGGAATTCCATCAAGTCTAGATGATTTTTTATTCTTAAGGTTTTTTATACATGTAATAATTTCAGAATTTGTTACAGTATTGTGGAGTGTGAGTCTTATATTTTCCAGTGTAATGTACTCTGAATAGGTAGTTTAGCTCTAACTTCTTTAGGAACGTTGCAAAAAAAGTAGTTTATGTAATTTGCAGTGGAATAAGCTGATTTTAATGGGGCTCCAGTTAAATCAACCAATTGAGGGGTTTCAATGGTAGTTTTTGACTTACCATAGACCCTGTTTATTATATTCCAGACAGTTTTGGATTTATTATCTGAATTTACTATCATATGTTCAACATGTTTCTGTTTTGAGGCTTTTACTATTTTCTTTTTTTTTATATTCTCTGATAGTTACTGTAATAAGTAACAAAGTCTCCTGATCTATCATATTTGCTTCTACGATAAAGATGTTTCATATTTATACTAGAAATTTTGATACAGTTTGAAATCCAGCTCATATCAGATTGAGACGAGTATTCAACAGATATCATTTTTTTTTTAGTAAAATACTGTTCAAATTTTAAAGTAAAGATATTCATGAACGTTCTGAACTATTCATCAACAGTTGCAGATTTGAGGACTGAATCCCAGTTTTCAAGTTGTAAAGTATCATAGAACAACGGAAATGCACTATAATCCCTAATGTATGTTAAACAAGTATTTGTCTCAAGCTTGGAGCAATTGCGTTTTAATAGTTGACCATAATTACGAGCATCATGCCATGGTGCTGGAGAATTGCTCAATATTCTTGTGTGACCTCAGTGGAACTTTGAACATTTGTATTTATATTGAAGTCACCGCATAAAACTACTTTCTGTCCAATTTAGGGTATTTTAAAAAGTAATTCATCCAAATTATAAAATTAAATTTAAAAAAAGATTTATGGCAATATTAAGGGATCTATAAACACAAAATACTACATACACGTTGTTATAGACATCAATAATCTCAACAGCAACAACTTCAAATATTTTTCCCCAAACATAAACACTCCAAGTCAGATCTTCTTTTCAATTGTAAGTCATTTTTAACAAATATACAAGCCCACACCACAGTTAAATGTAGTTCTACAAAAATAACCTCCAATAATGTAGTTATTTACATACACTAATAAGTGTTCCTCTTCTCTACACCAATGTTCACAAATACATACGCAAGTAACCTCACAAAGTTCACTTGCAATAAGCTCCACTTTACTAGCTCTGTTTCTAATGGACAGTATATTCTGTAGAAATACACTAAATGGAGAATATTCATCTGAATCCCTAGGTTTCCCCTGCTGCAGTTTATTGAAGTTTTGCTGCTGATTTAGACGTTTCTTCCGCTTGGGATCACAGACACTAGTGTTTGCATAGAAATGTTGCGCTACCTCGTGCTGATAATTAGTTGCAGGCCCTACTGAATTAAACAGGTTATTATCACTGGTACAAAGAAGTTTAGGGCCGATATTTAGTTTTTTTGGCTCGTGATAGTCAGCTATAACATCCGCTTGCGGCCTGGTTTCTGCATCACAGCACTTCAGTATTTCCTCTGCAACCAATGTTTTCCCCTTTGCGATTTGTATGTAAGCCATGACGAGTGAATGTGTACCTAGATACGTCAATAACTCTTACATGGGAAAATCTCGCACAGAAGTTGGCAATCTTTTTGTTTGTTTTAGCAATTTCCAAGTTGACACATGAACCTGGCAACAAATCATGTCTTTGCGAAATATTACAGACTGCCACCCTTGTGTGGCTAAGGCCAGGAAATACTTTCTTTAGGTTCACAAGTATATTACTGGACACATTTTTATACACATCATTGCCGCCTGCATATATTAAAACAAGATCCTTCTTTGTGAAATATTCACAGTTGCTCTTTGTTTTTTTTTGTCATCTCTGAAAATAATGCTCCTGGTTTAACCATTCCACAGACATTAAACTTTTTCTTTATACACCTTGCCCTAACCTCTTCTGCCACGTCTTCCTTGACTATCTGAGAATAAGAGAATTTTTTTTATCCTCTTGAGAACCACATTTTTTGGTTGGTGCCTGTTAAACATTTATTCTGATCAGATTTTCGTTGCGGACACTCGGGCAGGGGCAGGACGATGAGGAAGATGATGAAAGAAATGGGATGGAGCTCATTGAGGAACAGGAGGAAAGTTGAACGGTTAGACAGGATGTATAGGGTGGTGAATGAACAGGGAGGATGGGGAGGGCTACACTGCAAGCAAATTGGGGGGGTTTAGAGGAAGAGGAAACAACAGTGAGAAGCTTCAGAGGGTGTGGAGGAGAACGGAGCGGGGTAGGCAGTCCATGCTTGTGAGGGAGTGGAATGTGCTGAGGGAGGAATTGGTATTTGTAAGAGGTGATGTTTGTGAGAGGGGTTGGTAAGTTAAGATTTTTGAAGATGTGTGCTGTGGGCCTACTTGGCTACAGTTATCATATCCAACAATTTCAAGAGCAAAAAATCTGTTTGTTGTGGGAACATCAGTTTGTGTGCAATTATTAGGTCTTAGTGTTACTCCTTTGACCACCACCAACGACTGGTTTCCCAAATTTGCCTTTGGAGATGCACAATTGCTTTGTAGTGGTTTTGTTTCTACAATCTGCCTGGAGTCTAAATATAATCATACTCTCCCCTTGGTTCCTGAACAATTTTTGCAGAACAGTCATGTATTACTGATCATTTGATTGTCATCATATTGCATGACAGGCTCAACTGATGAGGTTTATACATGAAAAGGTTTAAAAACATAAAACACAAAAAAATACACCGGTTAGTATACAAATTTTACAAAAATATGTTGCATTATTTTAGCCAACATAAGTATACAACACATGTTGTGAGACACATTAGAGTTGTGTTGTGCTCTGATGATGAACACCTGGGTAAATAACCCCATTTTATTATTTCACTTGAAATGTACATATCAATTTGACAGGGGGCCATGGTGGCTGAGAGGTTAGACTGTTCGCCTCCCACCTACGAAAACCGGTTCAATACCCGGCCGGATCACTCCAGAATTTTTGCAAGTGGGAATCGTACTGGGCGATGCCGCTGGTCGGCGGGTTTTCTCGGGGATCTCCCGTTTACAACACCCTTACATTCCGACGCTGTTCCATTCTCACATCATTTTACCCTCAAGATGCTCTCAAGATTTCGTTGTTAATAGCCGCCCAAATCTCTGGAAGTCTCTACACAATCAATTTTACATTGGCGGGAAAGAAGTCGTAAAACGCAATCACGTGGCTTGTGCGCCAGATTGTGGCCGTTATTGATCAAACATACAAATGTCAACAATCCAGAAACATTCCGCTCGCCGATATTATAATGCTTAAATATGCTAGTCCCGCATCTGTTTCTAGAGAAGACAATTCTACAAGAACTGTAATGAAAACTAGTGTATACATTACGTTTAATTACAGTGGTTTTCAAACACATGGCTAGTCGTCAATATATTTCAGGATTTACGCCTAAAGTAAGTAAAAATTCATTGTAAAAAATTCGCTGACATACTTCTGACTATCAGGCCGTCAGCATAAATTTCCGACATCTGACAAGAGCGTAAAATCAAATTCACACAGGCCCGGCTCTGCGCCTGAATCCGCCCATCATTAAAAACACCACACGGCAGTCATTTGTCTGTAATGGCTGCCAAGATTCAGCAGTTTGATCCTCCTAGTTCAGCAAGTTCAGAAAGGTACGGATTGAAGTTATTTTTCTACATTGCAATATTTTGTATGTAATCACTGGGCGTTAGTATGTCGCTGCTTCCGCCAGTTACATAGAATGATGTGTGCATACATGTTGTAGGTAACAGAAAAGCCCACGCTCGGCATTTTCTGCCACATGTGCAAACAAAAGCACGAAGTAGAAATTATGATGCAGTTTGTATTTGTGCCATTATATACTCTTTAATGACTGAATTATTACGCTGTCGTTATTTTAGAGCGATCTGTATTATTAAAGATTTAAATTATTGTAAATTGTAATAATAAAAGAGATATATAAACGCTTCAAACATAAATGTCATCCTATACCAAAATAAAGTTGAACCAAAAAAATTGTCAGAATAAGCAACCTCGTAAACTAAATTTGTCAGTGATACCGTGTGATTGTAAATAATGTGCAGTTTTATTATTTTGATATGTAATTAACTTGATATCATTAAAAATAACAGGGAAATGTTTATGAAGAAATTGATATTACGGATAAATAATAATTACTATTACAAACTGAAGCTAATCGACTGGTCGATAGAAGTGTAAGTATCGATGAGAAAAAAAGAGATTCTAATTACTAGAGATGCCATCGAAAAAAAAAATCGATTAAACTGGAAGAATTCCGATTTTTATAATCTGTTCGTTGCATTCAAATAATCGACCGGACACATAATCAGTTTTTTTATTTTCCCGGTCTGGCAGGGAAGAACTATTGAAGTTGTGTAGCTCAATGCATTTTGTTTGGCAAATAAAATTTTTGTTGCCAGGTAGCACTGGTGTGGCACGTGTAATGGAGTTTTAAATTTTGTATGTAACTGCAATTTTCATCAAATTAATGTGATTGTAAAAAATCTTCCGAGTTGTATTGTATTAGAACCTACTTAAAGAATAACCTTTGTTCTTCGCACGAGAATATAAATATAACGAAATATATTTGCATGTTAAATATGTTTGTAGCAAATTGGATATAGCAAATCATAGTCTTACACAATTTCTTTTTTTTTTTTTTTTTTTTTGATGTGCTGCGCCTCTAGAGATGCTGGTGGTGTGTTCGTGTCCCGTCTGGGAGCAGGAACTGATGATGTACCCGGCGCCATGTTTGGTGTAGAGAACGATTGTTAATGGGGATCGTACGGCCGACGGCAACTCTGGATACGTTGTCAATATGAAGGAGAGCTGAATGAATTGTTATATTACATAAAGGTAAAATATTGGCTGTGGGCAAAGCTGTCGGCCACTTCGCACGCCTATATTACCACTGAAGTTACCCTGATTAAGGGAGGCTAGCCCCATAAATGCAAAACACACTTGTAAGTTAAAAGGCTGCTATTAAGACTCAGTACCCGATAAACTCAGGAGAGTTAACTGCAGTAAAACACGTCTAATTATGGTATGATGGTTTTGTTACCGTAAAGGTACAATGGAATGTTACTGCACTTGTTATTGTGTAACTTAGTTAAGTGGACCCGGCACTCTGGACCTGCCGATGGTCGCTACTGCTAAAAAATAAGGTGTAGGCCTTAGATTGTAATCACGTGAAATGTGTCGCACGCGTGAAGTCCTGGTATGTTACGTCAGGATGCATGGAGACCTCCCCTTGGCCAAATAAAAGTACTAAAAGGTTCTTCAATTACGTTAACTATGGATATGAAGAAAAATACAGCCTATATTGAATTGCTGAGAGGGGTACGCGGAGCTTACCGTCTGCCCTGCCGGTTGTCTTGAATGCTGAAGTCTGACTAACGACACGGCGTCAGTTTTGCCGCATGTCCGGCGAATCCGGCGCCGCCAAACTGAAAACATGAGAAAAAAAACTGAACTTGATGAATAACATAAGGGAAATTGATCTTGTACATAAGATTGCTAAACTAAAACAGATTGGTGACATACTCGTGAACGCCGAGGCCCAGAGATGGCTAAGCGTTATGTAATTAATTTCAGGAATGTGTATGGATGTGACGAGACACTGATTTCGTAACTAAGGGCGGAGCTACACCCTGTTTTCTATGGAATGTTATTGACTCTATGCTGGAGCGGATGGTTTCCCTAGTGAGTTATGGTGTAATCACCATGAATTATGCTTAAAAATGCTCCTGTTAATTAATGCTGCTAGGGAACCGCTCCCTACTTCACACTTCCTGCGGGAATTTGATTCCCCGTCTTTTGAAACCACTCGGAACCACGTCACACTCCAGATTCGGCCACGGGTCCCGTCGACATTGCGCACATCGGAAAGTCATGGGAATAAGCGGCGCCGCTTACCCCAGTGTTCCCTCCAATGACTGTTGCGTCTAACGGTCATGGCTTCACGGAAACACTCATTTAGGTCACGTATCCATTCATCATGAGAGTTACTTCTTGTGGTGAATGTTAAATATTATGACCCGCGGCCACGAGTTACAGGGTGGCAAGAAAAGTGTAATGCCTTTCTTGTCGACCTGCACTGATCGAGACAGCGACCTAATGTCGATCGGTCGAGTGTTGCTGTGTGGTTAATGCATCTGCGATGGAACAAACGGGCACAAGGGACACGTGGACGTCAGGAACACGTCATTTTTAATATCACAACTAAATTAGAAAATGAAATGGTGAGATAGTTAAAAAATATCATTTTCAGGTCTTTCCTTCGCAATTTCCAGAAACGAAAGGAGAAAAGTACAAATTTCCTTTCAATGATAGCCATACATTTTTCAAACTTAATTCGTAATGTTTTTTTTTTTTTTTTTCTATTTAAACAGCTTGCTTATAAATGCCGATGCCAAACATAGTTATATTTTTTTACTGTTTGCATTATTTGTAAACGCAATATTAGAGGGACTCAACAGTTTTGCAGACTTGATTTCCATTGGTGAAATTCAGCTACAAACTGCAATATAATAAGTGTACTTACTTCGCGAGTGAAAATTGAACCCCCTTAAATACCTACTCTCTCAAAAGTTCAAATTGCTTTTTTAACACTGCAAGCTTATAACTTCCCGATCAAACTCATAACTTGAGACGACAGATGACTAGTTGTAGCGATAGTTGCATAAGTTCTGTATCCTAATGCCAGTATAGTTTTTTTTTAGGGGAAGAAGTAATAAAAAAAAAGTAAACGTGTGTTACAGTGGAACATAAAGCTCAACTAATTTATTTGAAATTCAACTCTTTCAGGTGGAACATCTCCTTGTCGACATGCCACGGCACTTCAAAGAAGAAGTTCAAGCGTTATTGAAAATGTTGCGAACTTTTTTGCTACCGCATTGTCAAAATATTTTTCCAGAATTCCAAACTGCTATTGGCAAAGTTTATGAATTACAATCACTAATCGAAAAATAATTGAATGAAAATAATCAATATAATCAATTAATGGAGAAGGTAGTAATCAAGTTTGAATTATCAATTAATTCCAATGAAATAATTGATTACCTTACCAATCAAATCTTAATCGAGTATCCCTACTAATTACAACAGTTTGGTGAAATTGGAGCAGGAGCACATCTGCGGGAAGTCTGAATGAGTATTGCCAAGTTTTTTCACATATAAATAATGTATGTACTGTAGTATAAAATAAATATAAGCACACCCCAAAAGAGAAGTTACTGCAATATTTTAACAAAATTCTAAATTTGCCCTTGATTAAATTAGATACATTTTGCATTACTAAACATTGTTACCTTATACATATGTAATTCAACACAAGGGCTGTTGTTGCAATTGGTCCAGAAAGTACTCTTTTTGCACTGTCATGGCCACGTCATAATATCATCACAGAGAACGCTCTCTGGTGGTTTCAGTTCATCAGGAAGAGAGCACAATTTTGTGCTCTTGATGGCACTCTCTTAGGCTTAGTTCCGAGTTCTCCTAAAGTACGTACTTGTTCATACCTATCTCCGGAAGTGAAATTATCAATACTGTCCAAATTACAAGTATATAAGTACATGAAGGCACATAAAGATGTATGCATCATCATGTGCCCTTGCTTGTATATGTACGGTCATTTTGAGAAGCATTTTCATTTTTAGGTTACAATTGATTTTCAGCATTATTATTTTATATAAAGACCGGTATTAAGCAGTGTTCATAACTAAGGTGAAACATGCAATCAAAATTGTGAAATTATCTACAATCGGAATAAAATTAAATGTTATGTAAATCAAGCTGAAATATTATTTAATTCTTGAGTCAACCTTATAACTTTTGGCAATGATCAAGTTCTTAGTCGTGGAAATACACATTCATTATAAAATTAATAGCTGGCTAACAGCTTGCCAGAGCCAACAAAACTACCTGTTTGATTTTATATACTTTGGATATTTGCTATTGTCCATTCAAATGTACCATTTTATGTGTTGCTTATTTACAAATGGCCATACACCATATATATATATATATATATATATATATATATCTCTGTGTGTGCGTGCGAGTGTGCGCACATTAAAAGAATGCTTCCTAGAGAACTGCAGAGTTTTCTGGGTTATTCGCAATAGAGCATCGAGATGCAGCGCGTCGCGTCCGATGCTCACCGCCAGCGACGAGCGTTATTTGAGTCTTCACAATAGAGCTATGTAAGGATGCTCGATTATGATTCTATTAGTAATGAAATTGATTATTTTGGTGTATTTAATCGATTATTTGAAATCAATTACTATCCTTTACACTAATCAACCATATTATTTTCATTCGATTATTTTTCTATTAGTGACTGCAATTCACTAACTTTGCAAATAGTAATTTGGAATTTTGGAAAAATATTCTGACATTGCGTTAACCAGGAAATGTTTGCCACAGTTTCAATAAGACTTGAATTTCTTCTTTGAAGTGCTATGGCATGTCAACAGGGAGATGTTCTGCCTAAAAGAGTTGAATTTTATCAAATTTGTTGAGCTTTATGTTCCACTGTAACACACATGCTTACTTTTTTTATTACTTCTTTCCCTATAAATGATGCTCGCATTAGGATAAAGAACTTATGCAAGCATCCCTACAACCAGTCAGTTGTCTATCGTCTCAAGTTAAGAGTTTTATCAGGAAATTATGAACTTACAGTGTTTAAAAAGCAACTTGAACTTTTGAGAATGTAGGAATTTGTGAATTTCACCAATGGAAGTCATAGATTAAGTCTATAAAATTGTTGAGTGCCTCCAATATTGCCGTTGAAAAATGTATAGTTACCATTAAAAGGAAATTTGTCTCTTCTCCTTTTGTTTTCGGAAATTGCAAAGGAAAGACCTAAAAATTATATTTTTTTAACCATCACACTATTTAATTTTCTGATTTAGCTGTGATCCTATTTTTAAAAATAAATTGTGTAAGACTGCATTTTGCTATATGCAATTTACTACACAAATATTTAACTAAATGCAAATATATTTTGTTATATTTATATTCTGGTGTGAAGAACAAAGTTTATTCTTTACGTAGGGTCTAACATAATACAATTCAGAAAATTTTTCACAATTACCTTCATTTTGTGAAAATTGCAATTACGTACGCAATTGAAAAATCTGTTACACATGCCACACCAGTGCCACCTGGTGGCAAACATTTTATTTGCCAAACTAAAAGTATTGAGCTTTACAACCTTAATAGTTTTCCCTGCTAGACCGGGAAAATAAAACTATTTTTAACAAAAATTAATAGATTAATCGATTATATGTTTAATAAATTATTTGAATACAATTAATCAAAATAAAATAATTGAATCCTTCCAATTAAAGTAATAAGTTCTTGATGATTTTTTTTTTTTTTTTTGCTGCCCATTCCTAGAGCGATGTTCTGATGCCGGCCGCAGGCAATACAGACCGTGCTGCCATTTGGTATCCTGCAAGGAAACTTGCCATGACATGCTAGAAACGAACAAAATGCAGTGAAGTTTCTTGCCATTTAGTTAGTATAATTGTTATTTTTTAGTGATATACGCTTTTCTTTAGTAAAAATTGACGCTGTCGGGTGAGACACGAGACGAACGATAACACAAATACTTACTGGTAATTTGGGCGCCAGCGGTGCTTCCCAATCACCGCATTATTAAGAGACAGAGTTCTCAGGGATTCTGTGGGTTCTTTGGGTCCATGTCACCCGTGCATACTTACAAATGTGTAGGCAATACTAAACTGTTACTTGAAAAACGCTTAATAAAATATATTTGGCTAGGACACTTTCACCACTGAAGAAAAGAGGTAAGTTCACTGTAGACTTGTTTTTATTGTTACTATGCATACACATCAACATGCCAATGAAATTATGATAATCTTGGTCATGACTAGCCAATTCCCGGCCCGCAATTAATCTAGCGCACGCCTAAATGGATGATCTCACCGAGGTGCGTGAAAGCACAGCCTTCACAAGGGAAGAGGGCTGACAGCCGCTAGGATGGACTGACGGTTTTTCCCTGAACACAAATTACAATTACAATTACAATGTGAATTACAAATTAAACCCTTAATACATTAACACGTGTGACTACTCGGCATCACTAATGCAAACTCGTCGGGGCTCGCCCTCCAGCACATGGGTAGTGTGACCAGTGGCGTCTCGTTAGGACAAGCAAGGCAAGCAGTGCATGCCTAGACAGTTTCCTGACAATGCTATATTTAAAATAAATATTAAATTATAACCTATGTTTACTTTAAGGTAACTTTTCACTCATGCGGTACACATTCTACTCGGGAAACAATACTGCATATTATAAGAAAACAACTTGTTGGCTAGCAAAGCCAAGATGCTTGGAAGCGCTGTAAGTAATAATTTCAACAGGCGGTCACAATGATTTCCTGGCCGACGGAGGTGTGGAAGGTTAGGAAGACCGCCCGGGGAGGGGCGGGGGCTTATGACTGCGTTAACCTATGTTAGAAGCTATGATGATAGTGCTTTCTTCACCAAACTGAAGCGGACATAGCAGAAGCTGGCCTAGCCGCAGGCAGTTGGCTTAGTGTAGTTTACAGTAACTAGATTGACGTGTGGGCAAGTTCATGCGCACAACACGAATCGTATTGTTTTTATTTAATTTCGTTTTGGTGCTGAGAATGTTGCGATGTATACCCTACATAAAAATTATAAAAGTACCATGTGAGACTGAGTACTGTGTAGATAGAATGAGTGCAACAGAAACATGTGGATGTAATTGTGGTGTGTGTGGTTTACGAATGAAGCATTTGTCCAGCAGTGCTTTCACTTTTCAGGAAAGATGAGACATCATAAAATAGGGTAGGCCGACACCTGAAATTACGATCACGACAACACGCTGACGCCGGCTGCCAGCCAGCGGCGCTAGAGCCCATGATGATGCTCACCTCGCACGTGTCACGTGTCCCGCACGTGCGCAAAGATGCCAATAATTTTGAAATTTCGTGTAAATGTTATTTTCAGTGTAAAATGTGTTCTATTGTATTGGCAGTGTTCAATATGTCTTTAAAAAAAATTTTTTAATTGTTTGTACTAATTTTAAATTATTTGGTTATAAAATTCAAAGTTCCAGCACACAGAGATTAAGAACACTTAATATTCTGGAATTGAACACCGTCATAAAGAGACACTAAAATAAATTTGAAATGCATAAGAAAATTATAGAAGTGTAAATCAATATTTTATTTTATTTGTGCCATTTTATTTTCAATAATAAAATATTTTACTCTACATGCATAGCACCCCTGCTTATGTGAACCCCGTAGGCAACCATGGTAGGTCCGTGCGATGCTTGCCTCTGGACAGTCTGTCGAGGAGAGCTGACGAGGTAAGACACTCTCAAGTACGCACTTCAGTTTTTTTGTTCACTGATTTAGGTTTCCATAGTCAATTTTGTTTACCGGTAAACCTTTGCTTGCGTACGTTCTGCCAGACATTTTCCCCAGCATTATGCTTCCACTTTATTAATTTCTTGCGCCCTTGTGGCATTTTTAACTTAATCGGGGAGGAGGAGAAAGATGTCGGAGAGATCATGTGACCCGCGCAACTTGAATCAGGCGCCATCCGCCTATGTTTATGGTGTTTCATTGTAACTTCTGCATTATTTCTACACGCAATTTTAAGGGCGTTGTTTTTATGTATGTATGATGGGAATAATTGCACCGTACACTAATTAAAAATTACATACACCCTTGAATGATACATGAAACAAGTTGGGACATGAGATCCATAGACAAATATAACACATTTTACACTGAAAAATAACATTTATATTTATATGAAAGTTCGAAATTATTGGCCTCTTTGCACACATGCGGGACACGTGACACATGCGTGGTGGGCGCTGTCATGGGCTCTAGCACCGCTAGCTGTTGGCCGGCGTCAAAGTATTATATAAAAAATTCAAAATTATGTTGTAGAACATGAACGACTCTTCAGGCATCAGAAAACATACTTTTGTTTTCCTAAAGATACATAAAATTCATATAAATTTGGACTCCAATTAGTTTATCTGCAAACAGTTTATGTATGTTTTCAGTTCTTTGTCTCAGTTTCTCGCCAGTGGACTTTGAAGGACAGAAATGTTGTACTTCTTATTTCCAGATGCTGGCAATGAGCGTCAAAACCAATATTTGTTGTTCGTGCAATGTTCTCGATGCTAGCATCAAGGCTCTGATTGGCTGATGCTCGACGCGTCACGTCGTGTCTCTCTATTGTGAATACCTTCTTGGTCTAGACTCCATCTAGACAAAATGTATCTCAGTGCTGCTCATAAATTTTTTTTATTATAATTCTACAAAATTGTTTCAGTTTTAATAATGTACTAAAATGTAACACTATAATATTTTGACCAATGGGCAGGTTAATAACAGCCCAATTTATTGAGATAGCGTTATTACTGCAAGATTTGAGCCTTAAGTCCTGTGCTATGTATTGTAAAGTATTGGTATTAAGTCGTTTTGGTGGGAAAGTGCCAACAAAAGGAATAGCCTCATAATTATGCTCGTGAGGCATCCCAATGAACATTCTGAGGCATCCCAATGAACATTCTCATATGACGAACAATTTTTTAAGTGAAAGGCAGATAATTTTAATGTGATAAATAAATAGAGGTAGATTTCTACCCTAAGAGCACACCTTGAGGACTTTAGAATTTTTTGTATCTACCGACTAAGCTATCCATAAATTTGAGAGTTTTTTGTCACTTCAATGAGGATTTATTGTCATTTTTGAAGAATATTTTGAGTTTTTGAATAATGAGAAATATTGTTTCAGAAGACAGTCAAGGGGACTTGTTTAATTTTGTAAAATGTGTTATGTAGTGCTAAATTAACTGTTGCATCTTAATTTCTTATGCAAGTTTAATTAAACAAGACATAAAGTCTTGTAATTTTTTTTTCTGTATGGTAGACACTAGTCCAACACGTGCCCTAGGGTCTATACACATTATTTCAATCTTTATTGAGAAGTGTTATTTGAACAAGGGCATTTATCTGTTACGTTTTGAGTGCTATAAAATATTATGCAAGTGATTCCTTCCTATTATGCTACATAAATATCATTCGTTCATTACCAGCATTATACAGTTTTACATTTTTCTAATTCCCCTCTCTTCAGTGATTGTGAACCAAAAGTAAGTCTGCGCCCTCACCCCATACCACTGATAAGTTCCAAAATAAATACATATAAAAATAATAACATTTTTCATAATGATGATGATTATTGATAATTGATTTTTTCAAATGTTTGGACAAAAGAAATTGTCCATTATTTGCTTCTGCTCTAGCAAAAAAAAAATTTGCTTCGAAATTTTTAGTATTCGAGAATAAGATGACCGTTTACTTTCTGGCAGTGTTAATAGGAACAAAACATTATCTAATATTCATATGACCATGGTATGTTGAACAGTATTTGCCAGTCAGTGAAACTGAGGCAGAGTTCCAGTTGATTTGGTTTTCTTTTTTGTCATTTGCATTTTGTAATTTTGTAAGGTTTTACATCAAATACCATGACAGTGAACTCTTTACTTTGCACTGCTGCAGTATCATTCACCATGACTGGCTGATACCAGCTAAATGTGGTGTACCTGTGATTAATTGAAATCCCACAATCCTGGAATTCTTGAACTGCATATCTTCATAAAACCATTTTAAAGCACTGTTTATCATTTTTAACACAATACAACAATAAAGTAAATACATCAACTTGGTTCCTAAGCAATATAAGTTGATTTAAAAAATATTTGAGGTATTTCATGAATATTTTGACATTTTTGTTTACTAAATAGTTATATTGTGTGTGAAACACATTCCTGTAAAACGATAACTTCAATGTACTGTATGCATGAACATGGCTTTGTTGTTGGTGAGGGGTGGAGTATGCTGGATTTAAGAGAAACCCTGGGTCATGACTACAAAATTTAAGAAAGATATTAAAATGTCGACAGGGCACCAGCTCATCTATTCACAGGTGAGCACATGAAGACTAGTTCTCAGGGCAGTAGCACAGTGACAGCCACATGGCAGTCCCCTCACAAGCACACATTAACAAAAGAGATTATGCCTAGCGGGGATCAGCCTGGTGAAACCCAAGTATGGACAGGCCGAGTGCTGCTAGTGGGGTTGACACAGGACCGAAAATGCAATTTAAATATAATGCAGATGGGAGAGACACTGAGACAAACAAATTCACTGATTACTTACTGGAGATGGGCGCCAGCGATGCTCCCTATGCATTGCCCTTTTGGGAATCAGGGTGAGCTCAGGGGTTTGTGCAGGTATTGTGTGTTCGTCTCACCCATGCATTTTACATAACACCATTACACTTTACATTCATCATTATGCCCTGGACTGTGGTTAAGATGCTATAGAAATGCTTTATCTCTGCACTCAAGATTTTTATTATGCGGAATTTTATATGCCATGCCAAGTGTGTTAAAGTTTAAGTTTACTGCATGGTTTGCAAGTCCATTTTCGATAATCCTCTCTGCACTTGACAAAATACTTGACAAAATACCTACAATGCTGGATGATACTTCCCGGTGCCAGAAGACACAGTCCCCACAAGGTAAAGGACCTACAGCCACTGGAGTAAACCGCAGGGCTACCCAGGGACAGGACACGGAGATGAAAATGAACATTACGGTACAATGTTACTACTAACGCCTACCCGTCAGGATAGTCCCCTAACCACGCAAAGTGTGGTGATGATCAAGGACAATGCAGGGTTAGGTAACACAGACATGTGGTCAGTGGTTAGGCGTCATGGCAGGAGACACTAACACGTCACAATGAAAAATAGATAAGACATGGTACAGATAACAGGACTCTGCATGAAATATTAAATAGCAGCACATTCAGTGTGAAAGAAGTTGAGGATGGTGTGGATGTCTCCGGATAGGCGTGGCGGCGACCGCATGGTTAAACACAAAATACACCTTAAATTCCCTATGAAGCAAATACTAAGCAACAAATTACAGCGCAGTGACCCCAAACTTAAACTTTCACAAAATAATACACTTGAACCCTGAATACCGCTTGGATGGCGGAAGAACTCAGGTATCCTGGATGTCCGCGTAGTCCAGGAACAAACACGGTAAAAATTACACGGAACCCTAATAAAACACACATGAAACCCTGATAATGAAGAAGCCACACAAGAATATTATACAATAAGCCCTTAGAATGTGGTGATGGCACTGATGGAGAAATGACGCCAAGTATTTGTATAGGCCATCATTGCATTTTGAGAGTTTATTTATGTAATATGGTATGTGCAATATTTTATTCAGGGTTCTATGTTAAATTTTGTCAGGGTTCCGTGTAATTTCACGTAAATTGATGCTTTTTGTACTTGACCACACTGTCATGTTAATGTTAGATTTTACCGCCATCAGGGATGCTCCATGCCTGCAATCACTTAAATCGTAAAGAGGATAATTTTCTCTCTCAGAATAATATTTTGTCTGAATTTAATTTGCCATTTTCAAGCAATATTGCAATTTCATCTGCACCATGTGGTTCGCTACAAACATTATCCAGTGGCATCCGCACCACCTAAGCTTGTTTTCACACATGTATGTGTTTATTGTGAATATTCATCTCATGTCCCATCTTGTTTCATGTATCTTTTCAGGGTTTTTGTAATTTGTGTACGGTGCAATTATTCCCGTCCTAGCCGGCTCTGTGTATAGGCCGTCACCACACTACCCACGTGCTGGAGGGTGAGCCCAGACGAGTTTGCGTTAGTGATGCAGAGTAATCACACGTGTTAATACGTATCATCAAGGATTTCATTTGTAATTCACCATACCCTGTCTTCAGGGAAAAACTGTCAGTCTACCTTAGCGGCTTTCGGCCCTCTTCCCTTGTGAAGGCTGTGCTTTCACCCACCTCAGTGAGATCATCCATCTAGGCGTGCGCTAAATTAATTACTGGCTAGGGTACACCCAAGCGGAATTGGCTAGTATTGACCAAGATTATCATAATTACATTGGCACGTTGATATTATACATAATAATAACTAAAACAGTTGAACTTATCTCTTTTATTCAGTAGTGACAGTGTCCTAACCACATATATTTTATTAAGTGTTTATTTCAAAGTGATGTTTAGTAAAAAATTAGCATTCCCAACATGTTTGTAAGTACGCACGGGTGAGACGGACACACAGAAACCACAGCATTCCTGAGAACCGTGAGTCTCAATAGTGCTGTGATTGGGAAGCACCGCTGGTGCCCATATTATAGACTGTTCACAGTAAAGTGAGCACTTTTTAAGGCCGTTCTAAATTTTTCCTTTCATACAATTTCTCTCTTCCTGCTACTTTTTAATATAAACATTGCACTGTGGCCTCAAATTTTTATGCCAGAGGCTGCAATAAGATATATTTATTAGTGGTTAATGCCTGTTAGAAGGGCCTTAAAAAGTTCTCACTTTACCGTGAACAGCGTATACCAGTAAGTATTTGTGTCATCGTTCGTCTCGTGTCTCACCCGACGGCATCAGCCTTTCCAAAACAAAACAAATATGACGCAAACACTAGAGAAATATATTATTAATTTAGAATGTCTCAAGTTTGCAATTTGTAAACCACGTAACCCTGAAGAGCACAAATTGCAATGTGCTAGGGTCAAAGTGCAGAAGTTACAAGTGCACTCTATCCACCAACAATTCTGCCATACAACAATGCTTGGGCAGGAGCACCGGATGCTTCAACTCAAATGCAAATTGTGACTGTTGCAGTCATCTGCCCACCCTGAGCATGCCTTCCTTATCAACCAAGGGGCATAACTGTTGAATTGCAGGCGAGTACAGTTCACTGTTGGCCAGACAATTGAATTCTGCAGCAAAACTTGCATTTTGAGTGTTCCTGATTAAGATTGTCATGGCACTCGACAATTCTTTGGACTGTATTGGTCCAGAAATTGTGCAGTGCCTCATTTGTGCATTGTTTGCAAACCTCACTTACAAGTCAATGATCCGACACACCTTTGCCAAACTTGAGAACTGGAAAAGCAGCTCTTTGAAAGGGGATTCTTCCACCCATGCTTGAAGAACTACTACTGTCTGCTCCTTGCAAGGCCCTGCTATCACTGCTGCAGACTGCAACCGAGCTGGAGAGAGTCCGCGAGAGGCACAATCTGCAGGATTTTGTGCTGACAGTACATGATGCCACCATGTCAAGTGCTGTATTATTTGCAACCCTGTTGGGTTCAAAGGTCTTCCATTCATGTGGCCGTCCCCTGATCCATGCCAAGGTCATGGAAGAATTAGACTAAGCATGTACACTCACCACTTGCAGCATGGATGAGTATCCCATTCCACCTCACCCAACCAGAGTTACTGTATCAAGTGTTTTGCAAGGAAGGTGAGGGGTGCCAACCAGCCTAGCAGGTTAAAAACACGTGCCACATCACCTAATATGCCTCATTTGGTGAACACTGGCGGCCACAGTTGCTAGCAAACTTGTGCAGTTGAAAACAACCCTAAAGGAGCAGCTGTTGCAGTGCCTGCCTGAGACGCATGCCTATGCTTAAATCATCTGCCCCACTAACTACATTGTCCACATTCATATCATTGAGCAAGGCATTGACAGCCTCAGGGAAATCATTTTGCTCATCCTCTGCTAATTGATGTAAAGTGTGAATTGCCAGGTAGGGAGATGAGGACACTCTGTAAGTTACAGTGTTCAACTCGTACACTTCAACAGGCTTGTCTTCTGCTTCCCTCCAAAATACATGCTGTTACCTTCTATCTTCGCGATGGACCTCAATTTGCCAATACATTTTTATTATTTCAGCAGTAACAACAATTGCATGCGTTCAGAAATAGAGAACAGTCTAAATGTCCCTATGTAGTTTTGGACCAGTAAATATGGTATCGTTTAGGGATGTGCCTTGCCTGCAGCTGTTTTGGATGAAGCATCAAATACCACCTGAATGCTTGTAGTGATGTCAGACTACAAAACACACGGATGAGTTAAGAAGTAGGTCTTTTCTGGCTCAATATCGTCCACTTTGACCTTGCTCATGTAACTGGCATGACTGTAGTCTTTCAAGAATGCCACATACTCTGCTTTAAGTTCTGGGTCCTTTCTTAGCCTATGTTCCAATGAGTGGAACCTACGAAGAGCAGACATGTTAGAGACTTCCTAGGTCAGGGTAAGCGACTTGAAGAGTAAAGTCACGAGTGTGAATTGCAATAATGAAGATCCTCTCACTTGCCTCATCATCTGGTGAGTGAAGATCCTTGGCAACCAGTAACTCTTCTAGTTCCCAAAATTTCTGTACAACATTCTCCAATGTGAGGAGCTTTACAGAGGACACGTATAGTGAAAGTGACACTTCAAACTTGAGCTTGAGAGTTCTGTTGCACATGTCCCATCTCAGTATCCACCCAAACTGTGTGTCGAATGCCACAGGTGTTCCTGGATTGCCCTCTAGTGTGCGACCTGTGAGAATGTATGGGAACAGCTCACTCTAGTGTGTATACCAACTGGTCTTTCCACATTATAATTATTATCTGCGAGTTGCAAGTTCTTTATTTGAGACCAAGGCCCCCTTTTGCTCGGTGTGCTGGGAATACATCCAGTAATTCGAGGTAAAGTGAAAGCCTCAATTTCGAAGCTAGGTGCATCCTGTCCTCTAGGCTTATAACACAGACTGCCATTCCTTTAGTGGCACTCAATGGTGTTAAAGGCAGGCCATGAATCTGCGCAGACATCCTTTTGCAGGCAAGTCCTAACCTAGACAAACAATTGTCTGTAATAAAATGAGCCTGACTGTCTGAATCAAAACAAGCACTTACAGTTTGAAAGTTTCCAGATGAGTCTTGAATATCTATCATGGCAGTTGACAACATAACCATAGCTGCTACCTTGCTATTACCTGCGACTGATGACAACACATTTGTTGAGGAGTTAGCTGAAGGGTCCTTACCCTCTGCCCAGGAATCAACCTCCTTCTCAGTCGTTCCTGCTGTGAAGTGCAATGCTGAGTTATGCCTTGACTGACAATGGCGACAAGATGAGGAGGATGGACAATACTTGAACGGATGCTCTTTTTGTAAACAATTCAAGTTCAACTTTTTGCCCTTCACGGAACCAAAGCGTTCCTTAGGACTCATCGATAAGAATCTAGGGCACTTGTATATGGTGTGCAAGTCTTTGCAGAGGCCACACTTACAGGAATCAATAAAAAAAGTTGCTGGAGTGCAGTTCTCGTGGTTTAGGGGGTTCTGGTACTACCCCTACCTTTGACCTAGGTGGCAATACAGTAGACTGTGTCTGGCAACAAGTCACTGTCTCGTGACACTGACAGTGCTTTTCCAGAAATGTTATGAACTTCCCTAGGGTGGGAAGTTCACTGTCTGAAAGAGTCATCTCCCACTGTGTTTACAATGGTACATCCAATCTTTTGCAAAATATGACGTAAGCAAGATGAAGTCCTATGTTTTCACTGGCACCTCAATGGCCTCCAATGCAGCTATGTTTTCAGTGATAATTGTTAACACCTGGCGCAGTGAAGCAGGTGAGTTCACACATGCAGAAGGGGCTTCCAACAAAGAATCCACATGCAAGGCCACAATCAGGCGTTTGTTATAGCACCGAGCTACTAAAGTGTCCCAAGCAATACGGACATTTACTTCCAAAATGGAAAGGGACTGAATAAGACTCGCTGGTTCTCCACTTAGTGAAGTCTTCAAGTAAACAAACCTTTCAACAGCTGATAAACCAGGGTGATTCATCACTAACATTATAAATAAACTACCGTAACTCACCCAACATCTTAGATTCCCATTAAACTGAGGCAAATCAATTTTCGGCAGGACCACTTGTAAACTGCGGGAAGACTCTGAGCGCATCTCCTGTACGGCCTTGACACTGCTGAGCGACTCTGCTGTTGCCATAACTGTTTAGCGTTGCTCTTCAAAATTAATCATTCTGGCAGAATGTTCCTCCAAACTGAACTTTTCTGGCTTTTCCAGCGAGGCTTCTAATGTAATGTAATCCTTTTCAAATGTTTGTCTAACCTCTGGAAGATTGCGTACGTTAGCCAAAAATATATTTATTTTCGTCGTGTCAGTTGTTATTGTCTGAGTGAGAGCATAAGCACGTTTCACACAACATTCTGTTACGTTTAGCTGTTCCAACACAGCAGCCACATCCACCATAATAACAAACGCAAATAACTGTTTGAAACAAAACAACCCTAACTTTAAATTCACAAACAAGAAAGTGCCGCTACGATGTTGCCATTTTATGTTCCGCACGCGACTGAAAGCACTTGAATGTGGTATGAGTGTTATATCCTAGCATCCAAAAACACCCATTAGGACACAAACACTATTATTTTCTTCAAACTTAATCTTGAAATGGGAATTCTGTCCTATACTCGTTGATTCGTTCGTGACACAAATGTACCATGCACTTATCAACGCCAACAAGGAAACTAACAACTGCATTACCAAAATGTGAGTGCAGATACGTTTGTGGACTGAAATACTTCCAACAAAAAAAAAAAAACAACTAAAAAATGAACTTTTGCACCACAGCAGAACTTACCAACCCGCCATCTTGTTTACTACTGATGTTTTCTTCCACTTGGAGGCACCACTGTCACGATGACTGCTGTAGGCGCAGGCAATTAAAGCTACGTCACATAGTCTAGTGTTTCTATTGTACACACACATGCACACATCCACAGAGCATTTTAATAGATAATACTTTATACAGGTACCGGACATGTATGGTAATTTGTAAGCTTTGAAACTGAAAAATAACTAAACCTAATTATAAGAATTTCATCAATTTTGCAGACAAAGTTATTTACGTGACTGTTCTTGTAAACAAAAAGTATGATTGGAACACGGCCTGAACATGTAACCAAGCAGGCAGACGCATGTGTATGTGTGTGCGCAGTGATGAGTGCGAGGGGGACGGCGAGGAGCAGGTGTTCCTCGCCGAGGACGAGGAACAGGAGGCGATGGGTAAAGACGTGTGTCCCCCTGACTGCAACTCACCCCCGCCACGACCCCCTTCCACAGGTCAGTAGGTATTCTCATTCACTACATTGCTTTCTAGCGTAAAACCTTGGTTATTATACTCCTTGAAAGTCCTTGAATTTGCAGGTTATAAAAGGCATTATATGTGACTAGGAGTAAAAAAAAGACATTTGTTGTATAAAATGGTCTCTTTCATCAGAGCTATGTTAGCTTTATTGTAAACATGAATGAATAATTAGTTGCTACCAAAGGTTACACATCACTGCTGAAAATCTCTGATAAGTGGAAATATTCTTGTTGAATTTAATTAAGTTTCTGACATGTAAAGTGTCTATCAAACTATTGCCGTAGTCCATTCACTGTCATTTCCAACTTTTCTGAAGCCCTGCTAAATTTCTATTTCCTAGATATTCCTCCACCTTATACAAATGATGTTTAACAGAGTCTGGACAATATCACACCAAAGGAACAATGCACCACATTCATGTGTGCAGAGTGAAATAATATTTTGCATAAGAACTATTTCTTACTATAGGCTGTTCACGGTAAAGTGAGCACTTTTGAGTCCCTAGTTACTTTTTCCATTCTCCAGTCTTTTATTCTTTAACCACCTTTTTATGTAAATACTGACATGTAATTAATAAACACAGTGTGTAGATTCCACCGCACTCTGAAGTTAACTCCTAGGTTTAAAATATAATATATTCATTGACTATTGTTCCAAATGAGAGGGTTTTAAAAAATGTTCACTTTACAGTGAATAGCCTATAGGAATTACCAACACACACATTTTTTCACTGTTTTTATTCATATTAATTAGGTATAAATGAAATATAATTTATAGGTAAAATATAAGTGAAAGTTCAATTTAACAAAATATAAGGTTACCTATGTGTTAACAGAAGTATAAAATGTGTGTGATACGCAACATATTTAGGAAATATCTACACGCTTCATGCATGGTATGATTTTTCAAAAGTTTGATTAAAACGTGTGAAGAAACTGTGATTAAACTATGTGCTTTAATTGGCCATTCTACCATTGTGATATTTTTGGAACCAGAATGGCATTTTAAAGACTAAATTAAACAACTCTCAACTCTTGTTATTAAAATGCAATTCTTAATCTAATGGTGGAAAATTGAGGTGACTATAAAATATGTACTTATAGGTTTCAAAATATTTATGTTTTTTTATTATTATTATTATTATTATTTCTTCTCAGATATTTTTTTAGTTTGTGAATTACTGATTTCAAAATATGTGATGTCAGAACTTAAATTAATTGAAGTATGTGAGCAGTTATCATTACCAGATTTAGATAGTTTAATCCTTGCAATTGCTTATTTTAATACCTGAAAAGTACTTGAAAGATCTTTTGATTTACATCTACGATAATGTGTCGTTAAGAATGCTGCAATAATATTCTTCCATGGGAACCTTTAAATGAGTGCAGGGAGCTGCTGGAACCCTCATGGCAGAAGTTTGTTTTTAAACTGTTTGCTAATGGTTTGTAGCCTATTTGTTTCTACATTATCTTTTTTAATTTTTGTGTGTATTAGTATTGTAACATTAAATTGTAGTATTAAAACAGTTTTTGTGATTACCGGAGATGCTGCTAGATCACTCCTGTTGGCTGTCAGCTTCTTCTCCACATCACTCAAGTATGTGCCCTATTTGCCACCGCTCCTGGAGCTCAACCTCATGCCCAGCCCTCCTGTTTACCTCCCACAAACAGGACACTAAGGATTTGGAAGACAAGTAATACATATTTCAATTCAAATAGCTGAGCAGGATGTCCAATGTAATTTGCTGGCAATTCACCTATAAAAAAAAAAACCACACATATATGTATGGGACAAAAGGAGAAAACCACTTATTACAAGGACAACACCTAAACGAACTTCCTTGCAATTTGATTCGTTAACAAACTTCCAGTACAAAGGAACACTCTAAAACTTCCATAAAATAACATATATTGCAAAGAAATATTTAAATAATATTTTTCCCGTTTCTCACAGGGAATAAAACGCACTACACTTTTATAGAATAACATATTTCATAAAAATGGGCTAATTGCCTTTTCAACTTTAATACAGAACCAAGCCTCTTTACCAAATAATATTTCCAATAACAATTTACATAAAACTTACATAAAATATACCCCTCTCCAAAGTCCACCTCAGGTGATATTATTGTTGAAGTTTTTACTAAACACGGCATTCTTAACTTCTCCACAACTTGAAGATGGCTCTTAGGGTGGCTCCACACACCACTAAGGCACTCGCAATCCAGTGGGGACAAGTCTGGCTAGGCAGCTCGTGCACCCTCCTAAATACTTGCTCTTTATCCCCACTCTCGTCCCACCCCTACTCCTGCAACCTACTCCAGCGCCGTCTATACAATGCGCGCCCTCTATATGCTCGAGGCGCTATCTATGAAAATGAGCCTTCCTCGATAGGCGGGAAGCTCAAACTCCTGCGTGCCAAGTCACCCAGCAACTTCACCTGTATGACCTCCAACTGCCACCCATCACTCGCCTAGACCTGGCAGGCAACCTACCCCCAGGTGACCAGGCGTACTTATACTGCAACAGAATTCTCTCTTACACATCTAGCACCAATTGTGATGGGCATCCTGTCACATCTAGTTGCCTTTATATGCTACACTCAGTTGTGAAAGACACCTCATGTATTGCACACATCCTTCTGCATTCGTGTGACATAGCCAAACTAGCATTTTCAGATTGTCATGACTGGAAATGTTCTAACTTGTTATGTGCAACACGCAACACTATTTAATAAGTACTTTTTTTACAGTCACTGGGAGAGAGATACTTGTTGCAGTTTCCTGACTGTGTCAACCTCAGTCAGTAAACCACATATGACCAGGCTGATTTGTTAAGTTTGTAAACTGAATATAGGTATCTAAACGGTAGAATGTAATCTGTTTTGCCCAGATAGAATTGTATACATGTATGTAAAAAAAAATCCTCATACGGTTCCTGCATGAGGTAGGGTCACGTATGGATGAGAGGAGGCTTGCTTCTAATCAGAGCCGGTTGCCGTACCTGAGGGACAGACCTGTAACTCCGGCCAGCCCGAACATTGGATGAGGTTGGTATTGAGACACAGCAGAATGAATACGTGGGAGGAAATAGGAAACCCCCTTGCCATTGCACTGTCCGCCACACTCCTCCACATGAAAATCTCCCATTGGGATATTTCCCACCTGCCGTGCCTGGGATTGAACCAAGGATTTCAGAAGGGGGATGCCAGTGACTAACTGAGCCAACCTTGGGTCCACACTTGAATGTAAATACTTTCTCCAAATTAAAAGCAGTATCATACCATTGTGAAGTGCTGTATGCTACTCAAGCCAAGCAAAGTTGTGTGCTGGCCGTAGGTTCTCTGAAATCCCCACGGCCACGGCGGCAGAGGACCACGTCATTGTCACAGGCATCCAAGACGACTGCCAAGGAGAGCGTCCTGCAGAACGACTTGAAGATAATTTATACAGCAGGCCGCCCTCCCTGGTACAATTCTGCTGGCGTCCAGGTGGAACCCTTTGTGATTGGTACGTGTTGTATTGTTACTGTGAGATGTTCAGCAGTGTTAGATTAGTGTTTGTGTGTGTAGTACGCCCAGTCATTTTTTTAAGGGATATAAATCAGTGGAAGTTTATTTTAGTAGTTGACAATTGGCTAAGAAGCAGAAAGCAGTAATGCTAGAAGCACTTGATGTTAAAGTTTGCGTAGAGGTTGTGTGTGTGTGTGTGTGTCAGTGGAGTGTGTACCTGTATGATGTTTGTGGAGTGCAGGTATCTGTGGGGGCAGTGCATCGGGTAAGACAACGGTGGCCACCAAGATCATCAAGAGCCTGGACGTGGCATGGGTGACACTCCTCAGCATGGACTCCTTCTACAAGGTAGGTTGCACAGACCCAACCACAGCCACTCATCCATAAATAGGCTGCATCTTGCGCCACTGCAGGAAACAATGTTAACTGGTGTTTGGGCAACAGGTTCTGAATGAGAAGCAGCATGAGATGGCTGCCAGGAACGAGTACAACTTTGACCACCCGGATGGCTTTGACTTTGAGCTGCTGGGAGAGACACTGCAGCGTCTCAAGGAGGGCAAGAAGGTCGAGGTGCCTGTCTACAACTTTGTGACACACTCCCGTGAGGCAAAGACGGTCAGTCCCATCCCCTACCTTACTGTCGGTACTACCATTCTCTCAACTTGGGAATACAGTAGAACCTTATTAAAGTGACCCCACATGTTTCCAGAAACAAGGTCGTTAAGGTAGGTCGGTCTTATGGATATTTTGGACAATTTTGGATCAGTTTTGAACCACCCCAACTCCTGTATGTCAAAATTCACAATTTTTGCATGAAGCCAATGTTCAATCATCGCTAGCTTGAAAATTATACATATTTTAAATTAAATATTAATTTAATTTTAATAAGTAGAATTCTTATGAAAACTATTATATCCAAGACTATCCCAAAATATTAAAATCATCAAGGGGTTGATAAGTTTTACCAAGCATTATAAGTCCATGTGTAATCGTCTCTGGCGTAAAACCAACATGATTTTTATATGGAACATTAATGTAACTCTGTAGTTAAACATTGTCCGATTAAAGTGATACTTCACACGTGTACTTAACCTCCCCTCACTGTCACAAATGTTTCAGTATCGCACAGCATCCAATTGCGAAGTAAATGTTCAGTGGCTTCTTGCGGGAAAATCAAATGATTTGTTACTGAATAATTTTTTATTTCAGTAGAGACAGATCTTTAGAATAAAGTTGACGTGGTCGGCTGCTTGCGGGGGTTGGGATGTGCGTGATTCAGATACAGACCTCTTCGCATACTGATGTATGCGGATATAGTTGGTGGTGTTCCCAAGGCACCAGCTTCGCTACATCTCGGAAATGCACGAAGATCTCTGTCTCAGGGTCGTTACAGGTCGTCAGCCTGTGGCGGCATCTCCCCGCAGCACACGTCTACTTACGTATCAGTGGAGTCACTGTTACACATTTACACTGTCCGGTCCACGGATGCCAAAGAAACAAGTTGTATTACCAGAAAGCGAGTACACTGATAACACGTACAAGTCCCCATGTCTGAAGCAGGTCTGGCACACGAGGCCTGCCAGATGGCCGATACGGACGAAAAAGTGCAGAACACACAATGAAATTAATTAGGCGTAAAACTCTCTGGGGTCGCAAGTCGGCGGAGAGGAGGGTCAGCACACGGGAGGAGCAAAAGAAAAGGTTCCAGTATTATAAAGCTAAACTATTTAACACTAAATGCTTGGTACAAAAGGTGAAGCTCCCGTGATGCGCAATGCGAGTCTACCCGCGATGACCCACTGTTGCAGACTAAAGATGGCGGCATGGAGATACCGTTACCAACAGACATCTTCCTGCCAGCATCTCTAGGAAAATGTTCACAAAACACAAATATGAAACAAAATACATATTAAAGGGATTGCAGGCAGGAAAACAATCAGACTAATTAATTATGTATTTCTGTAATGTTAATATCCTTCTGGAATGTCTTAGGTCACTGTTGCTAAGTGTCTCTCGCAAATCAGAATATTAAGTAAATGCTGGGACAGGCATGCAGAACACATGAACACCCATTTATAATAAAATACAAATATAAATTTCACATAAAAGCCGTTTTGAACAACACATAAATGCAAGAATAATTACTTTATATTGATGCATGCCATACTTCTGCGCATTGTGAATGCGCTCCCTACTATATGACTATGCCCCATCATCATGAGTTGATAGTAATTCGGGGCAAATTACATGCCAGCAAGCAATGAATCTCGTTCCTACAGGATTGATTCAAGCATTACATACAACTACAGACATGCAGATAATTAATGTAAATTTTACTGCCCACTAATAAGCGGACATGCGTCACCACCCTCAAAAAGGATATTGTATTACCCACCGAGCCACCGACACGGCCGAGAAGAAGAAGCTGCCAATGTCGTTACTGCTGCCTGAGCCTCCTGGAGAGGTGGTAAAAATGTCAACAGTCTCCAGACAGGGAGATAAGAAATTGTGGTGCGCCCCACTACCCTACATTAAACAACCCCTGCGAAATGAGGCTAGCAACCTACGCACCCAAGATACAGCAACCAAACTGAATTTTTCTCTATATAAGGAGAAGCGACACCGCTCTCGCCAGTCTTTGTCGGCCCATCGACCTGAGCCAGGTCGAGGGCACTCTCCAGTATGCAGAAGACTCTTCTAGCCTGTAAAGGCTCTCCAGTCTGCAAAGACTCTCCAGCTTGCGAAAGCTCTCCAACAGTCTGCACAAGGCTCTCCAGCCAGCTCTAAGAAGTGTCAACTCCACTACCGCAGCATGCGGAGAAAACCTATCTGAGATTTAGAGGAATCTCCAAAAACGCTGTCATAACGTTAACTCCAGGTATCTTGACATCCCTACATCTGCCTCATTACTCGAGTCAATCCATTATACTCCGTGGTAGCAGGTCGTAAACGTCGTCCCTTCTAGACCATCACCCCTCACTACGCAAAATCAATTGAGACTTAGAAATATGGATTTATTTAATTATTCTTTCATTCGCAGGTTCGCGTTCACCTGCCGTTACGTACAAAGTAAATATTTTACCTCCCAAAAAATTATTGTATAGTGTCAAGCATCCCCTTTTTCACAAGTACTGTAATAAATATGTGTGTGGCACCATTGAATTCTAGTAATCTAATTAATATTCACCTCTGTCATTTCATCAAGTGTAAAATTACTGTGTATCAGTGAATATTGTGGCTATTTGAAAACCAAACGACCACACTCCGTGTTGGACACAAGTGGGTCAAACCATCTTGGAACGCCTGGCACCTGAATAAGGCTATAGTTTAAACAAGACCGGGAACTCCTGAGAAGTGTCCGGAACACCCGAGTCTGCCCAGAGAAACGCTCATGTCTACTCAGTCGCTGTAACTCGTTTATTACCTTGGGCTCATCTGAATAAGACAGAACCTAGGAGGGCTTGAGCTACGCTGATAGATTGGGAGCGCGCCATCTTAATTGTAAGCAAGTATTGTGAGCCAATCAAATATCAGTTTTCTTTACTATTTTAAGAATTATTCAAATGCTTAAGAAAGGAGGTGGTGGTAACAGCCAATTGAGATGACTAGCCCCCTATGGGCTATGGACGAGAATTAAACCTGCCCTCAGTTACTACTTCAGCATCCCCAGGCAATGAGCCCCTATGAACTATTTGGTTTATTGAGCCCTTGTTTAATCCAGTTAATTAATTGCCATCAACTACGGACAATTGTAGTTCTTTCTTGGACTCATTGTTAGGGATTTGTTGGCAGTGGCTAGATCAAGAGCAGCTGAGTAATTTGGTTCTCCCTGAACCTAAGTCAGAATTTTGTCCCCCCTCCACAACCATGCCCAGTTCGTAATGCAACCCCTGACACGTGTCAAGTGTGTACCATCGCTGGAAAGGTGATCACCGTAGTCATTCCCCGAGCAGATTTAGTCCCTGTACGAAAACCGACAAGGCCAGGCCCCATATAATCGCCCCGGTAGCGTACAAGATACGGAATAGGAACTACCGGGAACAGTGTAATACACCTCCATTTCGTAACTCCAACATCCCCATTTAATTATTTAATTGCGACAGCTGGCATCACGACTTTTGGCAACCTTTACGGTGAACAAGGACAAGCTCCTTGGAAGGGAAGTCTTTATGATTAAGCTCACCCTAGGGTTTGAATCCCCTCCTCCATTGCTCAACCCTTCAACGAGTCAGTGTCCCACTAGATCTCCCAATGTGGGCAGATCCCCGATCCGTCGGGCAAAACACTTCCAGGACTCAACCACACTGCGAAGGATATCCCATTTCATACAAGAGGGAATCAGCACTCTCATTCACCAAACTTATTTTTAGCTACTTGACCGGCTAGAGAAGGAACAACCAACCAACCATCAAGTACGTAAGCCTAACTAACCATAACTGTATGTAAGAGAGGTTAGTTCACCATCGGTGAGTTGAGTTATTAGTGAGCAAAGATCTCGTATAAGTATCAAATCCTTTTTTTTTTTTTTTTATCTATGCACGCAAACAAACAGGATGTTTCCACAGGTTAACTACATCAGATTTTTTTCATCCATGTATGCACAAAGAGTACCGTCACAAGAGAGCCAAAAACTATCAATATCAGCTCTCACAAGTTGGTTACATTGTAACTGAGCATGTGCAGTTGTGATCACAGTCTCGCACACAGCAGTAGTTTCTTACGTGTAACATGGTGCAGCACTTCCATCGTATCTATAATGAACACTAAATTCATTTAGACACTATCAAGCTATTGTATTGAGATCAAGAAAAACTTTTGTTACTGTAGCAAAGTTCATGTACCCGAATGCATATTTTTTGCTGAGAAAAAAAAGTTGTTGTCATTAACGTGGTTATTTAAATTACGGTACATTCCTGCTTACTTGTGCTTTGCAACCGGTTTTCGGCTTATCGGTGCGGTGGTAAGACGATGCTTTAATGTAAAGTATATTGTTTAACAAGCAGCGGTACTGTACGTCGTCTATCGCTATGTCCCGTGAGCTGATGGTTATCTCTTTAAACAGTCAGCCTGTCACAGAGACCTGCGGGAGACATTTATTTCCATCCACTGATGCACGTCCGACTGTGATTCATCTCAGTTCGTGTCTGAAATGGCAGATTTTGTTGGCAAAATGATGACGTTGACGCATGCCAACATGCTGCGCAGCACGCCTGGGCTCTCTACGGGTGACTTCACCCATCTCAAGCCAATGTGAGATTGGGGCAAGTCAGAAACAGTGGCAAAGTAATTTCACGTACCGAGCAGAGAGAGTACATGCGTTGGACAGTCTCGTATGTAAAAGTGATTAACGCAATTGATTATGGAATGTACAGTTTGGCCAGAATAATCCTGCATGCAAGCACCATCCCGGGAATAATTAAAATATTTTTGACGAACCACTACCCTAAATTTAAAAGTGGAAGAAGTTCCTGCAACAATACAAGATAGCAACTCTTCTGCCCTGTCATGTCACATCCCGCCAACCTCAGACAAGGTGTTCAAATTTTTCGTCGCCTCCATGCAGGGACATAAGAAATGTGCGGTGCCGCCGCAACCGTGATTAACCTACCCCAGTGCTGAAAGGCTACTCTACCCTACACCCCCGGAAGATCGCTGACCAAGGGGTTTTTCACTATATAAGGAAGTCCGAGAGTACGTCCTGGCAGAGACGCCGGGCTCACCGGCCCCGTAGGTCAGTGAGCACTCGCTGGTCTGCGGAAGACCTCTATCTCCTCTCCTCAGGCTGCGGCACGGCTCAACCTCTCCAGAAGCCTGCAAGGCGGATTCAACCATCTCGGCAGACTGAGAAGAATGCACCATCCCTGCAGCTTGCAGAAGGCTCGTCCACAACTGCACCAGCCGACCGCAAGGGCGGTTCCACTCCAGAGATAATCCAACTTCGTGTACCCTGCAACCCTTTATTCCAGTCAACTTTCGTGACTCCGCTGTAAATGGTCGTTGCGACATAATTTACCCTTCTGGATAATCCTCGTCAATTTGGAGATGCTGTAAAGAGCGTACTTTGCGTAAATTTAAAATCTAATATTTTTTTATTATTAATTTTATCAGGCTCACCTTCGCCTGTTTACTCAAATAAATCCAGTTTATCACTTGTTTAGCTAGATTATAAATTATCAGAGACTTTCCCATCTTCCCAGTAACATAATAAAGCTAACGTTAATTTAAATTGTTTTGCTTACCCCCATTTAAACTTTAGTTCCTGGATCACGGTTATTTATAATCTTTTTTTTGTGTGTCAGTAACTCTTGTGACAGGTGTAATAACAAAACCCCACTGAAGATTAACCGCGAGGCACACCAAACTCTACAGGAGATAGAGCTTGCAGGAAGCCTTAGTCTGCATAAGACACACCTCTGCTCCTGGGTTTCCAGTGTTCCAGCACCTACCTTCAGTGACGTCCCAGTACCAGACTGCACCTCTATACGTCAGGGCCTTGGGTGTGACTGAACAAGTTCGCCCCCAGGACTGCACGTCTGCGGAAGGGTCAGGAGACAGTACAGATGCGCCCTAAGAAGGATAGAACTAAGTGTTGCATACAACATAGAAAATGCAGTGCCTTACAGAAAGCTTTAAATTCTTACCCCAGTAACGAAGCCACGAGCGATGTTGAACCTCCTCCTTCGGAACCTGAATTCATACCTAGGCCGATATCACCTTTCGTCCTTCTCAATCACTGGTTGCCCTTAAATAAGTATTTAGGTGCCTGTTGGCGGGAATACTATCCAGAGCGGACTCATCCTACTCAGCCGGAGACTCCACCGCCAGTAGCAAGTGTTACCCCACCCAATGTAGTCCCTCCGAAGGACGAACAGAATACGTGCTTGATCAAGTTGTCTTCGGGGAAGGCGGTCCGGGTTCGACTCCTGCCAAAGGTAGTCCCCAAGCCTCGCGTAGTATCGTCCCCTAGTAATTACGTTTCCACATGTCAGCCTATGCTGCCCCTACAAATAACACCAATCTCTCCAGCCAAATCATCCACCCTCACCGACAAGATTGTTTAAACCACTTCACATCTCATACATCCTGGGACAACTAGCATCCTGCCTCTTAGCAATCTTAGTATTGAGGAAGATTGAACTCCCTGGACGGGGAAACAATCTCGTTCCGCCTCACTCTGGGGTTTGATTCCCCTCTCTTCCGACGGTACCCTCCCACTAAGCAGCATCACGTGGAATCCGCCTGGCCAGTACCTTCCCCAACACGCCGTGGTAGGCTTACCTGACGAACTAGGGAGGGTGGTCAGTGCCTTAACCACGTGTCCCTCAAGATAAGAGCACGTGTCAACCTGATCCAAATTTGTAAACAAAAATGGTGCCTTATGTGGTAATTTGGTATTTCATATTTTCTATCAAGCAGCGGATGTCAACAAAAATACCAAATGAGCACATACGTGTGTGTTTTTTAAACAAATAATTGTTGATATAAAATAGGCTATGCATGTTTTGAAAAGTTTGTAACTGTTGTACTTGGTTTATATAGCAACAAATTGTTTTGAAGTTGTTATTGCATAACTTTTTATTTTATTATTTATTAACATAAGCACAGCATTCCAGTGATGATTGTAGAAATATTACGTCCGTTTTAAGCATTAAATGTAGATAAAAATACTTTTCATTGTTAATGTAAATATGTGTCGCCGCGAGTGTTAAACAAGTGGCTGTCGACAACTTTCGGAGAGTGAAACTTACGAAATTACAAATTACAAAATAATGAATTTGCCATTCCCCCTCCACACACACACACACACGGCTTGCTAGTTTATCGATTGCCGGCCCTAGTCATTTCATTGTAGCATTTGTAGTGTCGTTTTTGCAACATGAACAAAGTGTAAAAGGACAATTTAAACTATTGTGGAAAAGTTATAAATAATAAAACAATTAGGCATAGCGTGTTATAAACAAAAACATCAATTCCGGTGCCAAACAAAAGAAAATTTAAGTCTTTTTCAAGAAAGGCACGGTTTAACTTTTCTTACATTTTTTCATGTCAAGTGTTTAAATGTTTCCAAAAAAACTAAACATTTCAGAATTTTTTTACTTTTCTGTGCATTTGTATGTTGTTAAAATTTAAATAAGCTTCTAGTAATTAAAGATGTATAGAAATCCGAGACGTTTTAGCCCAGCCTATTGAGACAGTTAGAAAGCAGTCTACACTTATTGTTAGAGGATTGCACTTACGTTTTGGTAAAATTCACTATGGTTGTCACTAACTTTAAAATGAATGAATTTAGACTTTTTTTAAATGTGTTTTCCGTGTATTAGCAAAAGTTAACGTTAGGTACTGCTTTTGTATTGTAAGGGATATATTTTTGTTAAGGACACTGAGCACCCGTAACTCACACTAAGTGTGAAGTTTGAGTTATTAATAAGGGTGTGCGAATATTCCAAAATTTGAATGGTTTCGAATAGTACTGTAATTTACTAATTATTGTCATTCAAATTCCAAATATCTTCTGCGAAAATTGTGAATGATTTACATTCCCATCTCAAATATTTATTTGCCTCACATTACATGCTTACACATTTGTAGTCATTCATTTAATCTTTTATTCCATAGTTATTAGAGCTGGAATGTTACTGCTCATGATAAATGGTTGTTCTGCCATTTGATTCGGCAGCAAATTAACGATGATTAGATTCGAGCGTGGCTGTTTACGTTGGTATGACACTGAATAATTTTTTCAGAATAGTTTGTTTAGAAATGTGGGAAACTTCATCACACGCATTAATTTTCACTGTACGTAAGCAGGGATTAATGGCGAGAATATCCAACTAGGCTACAGATTACATTTATAACTAGTAGACAGATTGCACATAGTACTCACTGGGTGGTACTCGTAGATAGACACACACAAACAAAAGTCAGGCAAATACATTCTCCATGCGGATTCGCTGTCGCACAATGTTTCGCTGGCTAAACCAGCTTCATCAGGTGGCTAACAGTGGCACACGTAATCTGGTGAGCGGTGGTTGGCAGCCAAGAAAATTGCAACAAGTTAATTTTCAGCGGATTTCCCTAAAATTTTAAACTTTATTCAACCATATTTTTTTATGGTTCCTCAAAAATTAGTCGTTATAGAAAGGAGGACATTGTAAATGAGGTCGATATAGAGAAGTTATTATTCTGTAGTCTTCAGAATTTTGAAATTATTTTCTACGCAGTTTATTTGTGGATTTTGTTTACTGGATATTGTATTAACTTTATTTTTTATTTAAGAATCAGTTTGAATATTGTTTAAACTGTAGATGATATCTCCAGTTTAGTTAACATATTGATATACATAAGTATCTTTATGGGTTTAGTATTGGTGCCAGTACAGACTAAAAACATTTAAAATAAACTACTTGCAGAGGTATTTTTATTGAAAAAATGAAAATAATATATTTTATCACTCCAATACAAGGTATTTCTGGACTGTTGCAACAAATTTCCAGGAGTGAGCATTGCGTGTAATTATAGTCTTGTTTGTGAACCCAGCATATGGTATATTTGATATAGTGTGCAAATGCCAGTATGAGCTGGCATTCTTGCACTGCATAGTCCTACTATACGTACTTAATGCAGAATGTCCTGTTCCAGAAAACAATGTATGGAGCCAATGTGATCATTTTTGAAGGGATACTGACATTCTACTATGCAAAGATTTTAAAGGTAAGTACAACTCTTAAAAACATGTCACCAGTTGTTTGTATAGCTATTACAGTTTCTCTATAGGCATACTCTTGAGATATTAAGTTTACCTCTTTTGTATTGGTAATTCTTACTGTGCTTCAATGAGCATGTTGTCAGTCTGGCCATATATTTTGGTGTTGTGCCTGTAGATGCTGGACATGAAGGTGTTTGTGGATACGGATGCAGATGTAAGGCTGGCGCGCCGGCTGCGCAGGGATATCACAGACCGCGGGCGTGACCTTGATGGAGTACTGAAGCAGTACTGTAACTTGGTTCAGCCAGCCTTCAACCACTACATAGCGCCCTCAATGGTGCATGCAGACATCATTGTGCCACGTGGCGGGGACAACACTGTAGCCATTGAGCTCATAGTACACCACATTCACAAGCAGCTGCAACTGGTTAGTGGCTGAGCGCTGACTCTGTAGTCGTGGTGGGTCTGTTCCAATTGTAGTGTCAGTAGGAGGGCGCTAGCATTGTGGCTCAGTAATACCTATTTCCAACCACTTCCAATATTTTGTTTATGGAAAAAGACTTTTGCATAACCTGTTGACACCTGTCAAATTACATAGGAACAATGTTTAGCAATGATGGTTTTCAGCAGGAAATGGCCTCACAGAAGGGCACCAATTGACACCTGTTGGGTGCGTGGTGTTGGGTTAAATAGGATTTTGAGGGACAGTTAAAAAATTAATTGGATTTTGTGATGGGATACCCGATAGGCGTCAGACACCATCTGCATGTGGTGTCGACGATTGCTGATGATCTCGGTATGGCAGGCCGTTCGCCCGGATGTATGCAGTCCTCCCTCAGTGAATTGTTGGATGAGCCCCTCGGGCCAGGAGAATCAGATGTTCCTTACGCCTGAGACTTAGGTCGGATGTATTGTGGGCCTTTTCAGGCTGACCCACGTGCCTTTAACTGTGAAAAGCTCTGAGTTGAGCATACTGACAGTTAAAATATTGATGCGTGCCTAGCTATAATCTGTATCCAAAGTCAAAGTTGTTTTGATAGCATTAGCCCATACAAGCTTGCCTGTTTACTAGTGTTATTACTAGTGTTATGGTTTAGCTATGTTTACTACTAGGAACTCTCGCGGGATGAATCGGTTGGCGACTGGGAATTAAGTTTCCCACTACGACAACTGACATATTTTTGACACGGCTGACATTGTAGTACCTGTCTTACCAGGGATTCCTTTGGTCGGTGGTAGTGGAGCTGATGCTGGCTGGCTGGACGGCAAAGCTGGTGGAGGCGTTTTGTGCATTAGTACTGTGCCAACCAACACAGTGCCATTGATTACACTCTGCTGAGTTCTTGCTCCAGAACCTGAGGTTGGCTGCTCCGTACCTTGCCTCAGTACCCTGTATCAGACCTTGAACTACTGGGTGATATTCCCTGGCAATGTGAGTGTGCGCGGAGAAGTAAATATATTCAAATACTGGAGAAGAAAGCCTCTCCAGGAGATAGGTGAGTGATGCTATGTCCCGCTATGTTTGCCTATTAAGAGTAGGCGTGTCTAATACACACTCTTGCTTGGCGGCGATATAATTCACCTTTTGCTCCTTCCTCTTTGAGCCTTGCCTTCCACCAAAAGGCATAGAGGTTGGATTGACACTTAAAGATATTGGGTGATCATCGTGAACAGGATACAGATAGATACCTGTCGTAGTGTATTTCCAATAGCAGTTGATGGCACGAGTTTGGTGATTTAATCAGTCCCCCTCCGTGGCGTGCAGACCTAGAGCGATAAATCATGTGGGCCACCTTCGTACTACTATTGGGTGTCGGTCATAACAGAGGTAGGTAGTCAGTCTCAAGCAAATATCCTGGCCGGCACCATAAGTGCTGTGGTAGAATACAACTCAAGGGGCTGTCTCGCCCCTGCCGGATGAGTTTCTAGTGGTCAGGACTCTACTGTTCTATCCCAAGTGGTCTAGAATGGGTGGCCGTCGAATGAAGTATGTCTTATATGTATGCATTCCTGAAGGGACTCCACAGTCCTGCTTGGTTCGTACTAGTATCAAAACCCGGTCTCAGTTGACAACATACAGTAGATATGTTCCTAGTGATCAAGGGAAATACCTCTAGAACAGATACTCGTCAGGAAAGGAACAAACTGTATTTATTATAAGTAATAAATACAAGTGACGCATGCTACCTCCTAGCTAAGCAGAGAATGAGTATGGAAGTAACCTACACTAGACAGGTGTAGGTGACCTGTTCCTAAACTACCCAAGATATCTAGTGGCGTTGACGGCTATGATAACAAATCAGTTGCAGCTACTCTATACAAGGGGCGTCAGAAAGAGACAATATAAAAAGGGGTGCCACTACTTTAAGAGCAGTGGGTGTAGTTGCCTCTACCAGCAAGTAGTGGAAAATACTGTTCCAGGAGGATCAGCAGCAGAAGGTGTGGTGTGGTGAAGAAGAAGAGCTTCTGGTAGATAGTGGTGGTTGCCAACAATGAAGCTTCTGGTAAAGACTGCAAGATCCTCTGGTGTCGTCAATAGAAGCAGCCTCTGGTGGCTGCCGAAGACTGTTGAGCAGTAGTAGACCCCAGCACAGGAAGTGTAGGAGCAAGCTACTGAAGAAAGGAATAACTTGCGAGCCTGGTCCTGCACAGACTTTTATAGTCCGCAGGACAGGTGCAGCGCCGGGCCGTGGTGGGAGGTGTGACATCACCTCATGGCATCCCTCTCGCGCAAGGTCGGGATGGAGTAGCTACCCTCTGCTCTGCACTCGGCTTTGTGCATAATCGACGGCGCTTGGTTTAGCCCTGAGACAGTGTGCGTGCACATACATTTACACTCTTACATCAACACGAGTACTATAAAACAAAGTATCAAAAATAATTTTCTAGTTTACAAGAAATCACAAATTTTGGTCTGGAAAACAGAAAAGACAGAGAACTTTTTTTCATGCAATTTGTAGCCATCCTGAGTAAGGATTCTTTGTCCTAGTTACATGCCACCGCCTCTGCCTTACACTCCCTGTCTTTTTTCGCTTCCATTATCCCTCCTCTTTTGCTGTAAAAACAGGGAAACTTTACACAGACTAGTGTATGTATAACTTCAAATTTAATTCAATGCCCCCTTTTTTTTAATGATTATTTTTAAGTTTATGTGCACCCACACCTACTTAATAAGCTAATTTTTTAAGATGGGCAATTGTTTTTTTTCTTGTGAAGTCAATTTTATGTGTGAAGTGAATAAAGATAAGTGTGTGCAAATGAAATGTGTTCTTATGTTACCAGCATTATGACAAGTGAGGCCATGTGTGTGTATAAGCAACGTCAAAAGTTTTTAATGAAAAATTCAGGATAGTTAATATTTCAAGTAGACCGCACTTAATATTTATATTCCTGTAAACATTGCCGGGCCTCATAGTGCCAGGGGAGAAGCCAACATGCCGCCTACCTTTCGTATAAATTTAACACATTGACATGAATTGCATCCATCAGCATGTTGTCCCAACACCGGGCCACTGTTACGAAGTGAACCGGACCTGTAACGATGGCAGTGGTGGCAGGCGGGCGGCCGCCGCCCGCTAAAGCAATCTTGTAGCAACCGACAGCTGCCCAGCCTGAGGATCTAGGGTCAAGCTTCAGCAGCAAACCGCCATGCCCGCGCCCGGCCGCGCTGCAGAGGATCTAGGCGCTCGCCCAGCTACATGCACGGCCAGACCAAAGCGAGAGCACTGCGCTCACACATGTATTGTGTAACACCACGTAAACTTTTTGATCGATACGTACCTCATAGCAGTAACAATACATACAGTCTAATCTTTTCACACACTTTCATTGGCCATGTCATACTGTGTTTAGGCCTTCTATTTTATGACAAGGGGTAGTCCAATATGCCTTTCTTGGTTATCAAATTAATCAGGAAATGTCCAGCTATTAAAATATACATATTTATATTTAATTTAAAAATTGGTTTTTTATGTGCTAGAGACGATTGAACATGAACTTCATGCAAAAAATGGCAAGTTTGGTGGCATAGGGGATGGGGGTGTGTCAAATTCAGCCCAAGATTTTCATATATTTTTTTATTACAAACCCCCCCTAAAACGATCCTATTCTCGAGAACCGTTAGGGGTCGTAATATAGAGGTTCTACTGTATATGAGTTGAGCCTGTCTTAATTTCCCCCCCCCCCCCTGCCCCGGGCCAGCCGAACGATGGAGGGTCGGAGGGGATGGTTGTGCTTTAATACATTACATTGCATTGCACTCTCTCTGCATGGTTACACTGGTGCCAATTAATGTGGTGCAGTTGAGACAGTCTTAGAGGCAGGATGCCATCCTGCGTCACTGTATTATCGTTGAAGTAATGTATTTTATGCATTTATTTACATGCATTATACAAGCCACTGTATATTCTTTTTGCATGAATCACCTTGTTTACTGTGTACAAGCCATTATGGCTGTTTTTTTTTTTTTGTGAAAAACCCTTTTTCTGAATTGGTCACTATGTTTATGCAAGTAACGGAGTACTTGGCTCTTTTTTTTTTAATTGTTATCAGTTTTATTGTAAGAGTAACTTTTTCGTAGTTATTGTGCATTTTTGACAATTTTATACTATTTATTAGGTTAAATCAGATTATGTTATCTTACCTCAGATTTGATTGCACAAATATATTATTACTGTTTTTGATTAGACATTGATTCATACTACTCTCCTGTTGCAGCGGGGTTTCAAGGTGCGTGAGAAGCTGGCCAACTCCTACAAGGGACAGCCCATGCCCAACTCCCTGCATCTCCTACCGTCCACGCCGCAGATCTGCGGCCTCCACACCCTCATCCGCAACAGGGAAACCCCTCGCGACGAGTTTATCTTCTACTCCAAAAGGCTAATCCGTCTCGTCATCGAGTTTGCCCTCTCTCTACTCCCTTTTGAAGTGAGTGTTACATGATGAGTGATTTCTTGAATATATTTCATTTCAAAGCAAGGATTCCTACTTTGAGTTCACGTTTAAGGGCTGTCTTAAATGTGTAAAGCTTATTACAGTTTGATATTACATATTTAATTTTTTAAAGGAATGTTTCTAACCAAGCTAAAATTTAGTAATAATTAATGATTGGTCGAGTCTCCAAAAATCGAGTTGAGTCAAGAAAGATTGACCTGTCACTCAAGTCAAGTTCTTTTACAGCAGACAGAGCTACTGAACGTGCAAGCAGAGTCATGCTACTTTTAGGTTATAAACAACAGATATTTGCACCGAAAAATGACCCTTTGCTTCTCGTGAATCAATAATTCTACCTTATTAAATGACTAAAGTTGTGCCGGATTGAAAACAATAATTTGTATACATGCCTTGACACTTGATTGACATTAGCGATGTTCTGCTAATCTGGTAGGTGTTATATTCATGACGTGAGCCATTTTGCAAAGCATTTCCTCTTTGCCGCCAGGCTGGACGACATCAGATAACAGGACCCTTGTCAAGGTTGACAAGTACAGTCTCAGCCTGACACAAATACATACAACCATAGGACGCATAGTATTTAAACGTGAAAAGCTTTTTGTTTTTTTGGGAATTAGTGTAGGTGCACAGCCTTGTGGGATGTACAGTAAACTCGTGAATTTGCAGGTTAATGACTTATACTAAGGGTTCATGGATAACCAATATTCATGGTTAAAGTAATTGGGGGGAGATGTATATTTTGTAGGCCTACATATTGTAATTGTAGTTTATGTAAACAAATAATAGACAGTCGACTCTTGATCTACCGTTATTCAGGGGACTGCCAAAAAAATGTCCATACATGCAGGATTTCAGTAGATGAGGTTTCTGACATGTACATAAATAAAATACAACTTCCAACCTTACAAAACTTTATGTTGAGTGTAGTAAGAGGTGTAAATTATCTGTGAATAAAGTTTATCTGATAAACAAAATGAAAATGTGAATTTTTGAAAAAGTATTATTGTAAATGATACATTAAAAAACATTTCACCTAAATTTGTTTAAATAACGAAAATGACGTCTCAAAATACTGAATATATGTTATTGTAATCCGACACCAAATGCAAGCTGACCTAAAGCTTTCAAAACCTCTGAAATTGAAAATAACATGACACTGTATGCAGGTCAAAAATTTGTTATGTCCCAAACGCACTTGTTCAGCTAAGAGCGCACTGAGAAGTTATTGATTGCCATCGGGCAGTGAGTTCACGGCGGCTAGAGGGGGGCGGGTGGCAGCGGGAGAATTACTTCTCCACGCCACTACATGTTGCGGACACCTTGCACCCATTGCAAATGTCTGTCTTTTTAAGTAATTAAATATATTTTACTGCAAACAAAATTTGTAACTTTTAAAAATAAATGAATAAATAAGGCAATATAATGGATTTTTTCAATGTCTTTAATAAATTTATGCATGACTTCTTTCATTATATTTAAAAAACGACTGCTACTCATCAATGCAACTACATCCCTGGCAGTTGTCTATAGAGTTGAGTTACCGCTGCCGCCTACAATATTGTTGTATCTACTGGGCTGCGACTGACATCCCATTAATAGACTTTATTTTCGCCCGATGAGCCACCGACCATGCAAGAGACCCATGGTGAGTGCATCAGTGTGCTGTGGGATGCCGCCACAAGTAAGATGTCCAGATCCCACTGCTGTCCACTACGCCACTCGCACCACGGAAGTAGGCGCTGGGCTTGCACCTGCTAACTCCCTCTCCAGATGCTCTATGCCGGTGAAGGAAGGGATGGCCGCGAAGTATAAAAGGAGATGCATCCTGGCTTCCAGATTGTCAGTTCTGCTTCAGTTCTCGATCATTAATCTTCTGACTCCTCTCCTGGGCTCTCACCACTCAAGCAATTGGTGCCGAGGTCCATACCTCTCCAGTTATTTCACCACTTCATCGTGGAGCCAAAGATCCTCTCCAACCTACACCAAAGGAAGAACCAGCAACACACTGAAACATGTTCGGTCCCTTTTATAAACGGAGAGTAAAGCTCGCTCCGAGGATTTATTAAGCTACATGCACCAGCTACTGCCTCATGTAGGTGTTTACCTCTCACAAAACTTCAAGGTAAAGTACAAAACTTAATTAATAATAGGGATGTGCCTAACAAACGGCACACTTTACACTTATAATACAAGTGGCTTGATGTTCAAACAATTTTAGTGACAAGTGGAGTTCAAATATATGCTTCTGGGCATATAATTTTATTCACAAAAATGCTGCCTGTTGCGTTAAATAAATATTACGTTTTAAAATCATGTTGATTTTACGTCAGATATAATGAAACACCAACCTTATGGGAACAAGATGGCAGCATGGTAAGTCGGTTGAATGCTCGTGTCTCGGGATAAAACCCTGGTCCTCCGATTAAGTAACTCTTTTCTTGTCTCTATCAAGCAAGGGGTGACTACGCTGATTGCCCTCTTTGTCCCGGCAGATGAGAGGGGAATCAAACCCCAGGGTAAGGTGTACTGAAATAAGCTCCTGTCCGAGGAGTTTTACTACCCTCACAACCAGGGCTGTCAATAGATGGGATGCCAGTAGTCCCAAGGTGGTGTATGAATTAACTCAATGATTAATCGAGGGTGATTGTGGGGATGATTGACCTGGCTGGGGTGATGGGATTTATCCGCAGCAGCCTCGTCAGATGGTGTGCTGGGACAAAATTAGCTAGGGTTTTGCCCCGTGGTTTAGGGGTGACCTTCGGAGGATTCGAACCCTAATAAATTTCCCTGAGGCTAATCTTATAGTACATTCGTTAGGCAGAGCTTCTACTGTCGGGTGTCAAACCCGAATCCATCTGCCCGAGGCTAATCGAACAATGCTCGAAGGAGCTGGGGTGACTTGAACAGGAGCTGCCAGGGTTTCTGGTACATCAGTGGGTACTATGGTCTCTGTGGGTTCCGGAGCTACGTCTTCCTGCTCGATACCTTCAGACGGGCAGCAACCTAACAAATGCTTAAGAGGGCTCTCTTTTGTCACAGGTATTACTGTGTCATAGCGGACAGGTAATTCTACTGGATCTCCAGGTAACAGTTCAACAGGATTTTAAATGGCTAACAGATTATTAATGGGGAGTGATCTATTTAAGACATGTCTCTCATGTCGCCTCTTAGCAGCTTCCAATTCCACCATGGTTGTTAGGCATTGAACTCGGTAATTGACAAGAAAAGCTATTCTACAATCACTGTAGGTGACACAAGAAGTACGAGTTACATAAGATTTATTACGGTAAACAAAATCGATAAAAATGAAAACGTCACTCAATTAAATTAATACAAACAAATTAATACTATACCCAATAGTAAATTCTCGACAGGCGAAGGCAAGCGTGGAATAAAAATGAATAGCAAAAATAATCTAGTAATGCAATTCACAGCATGTGACATAGTTAAGTGGAAGTCTCCAGGGGGATGCTAATCGTGTACCAACCTACTACTGCGGAAGTTGTCAAAGGAAGTTGACTTAAGGTGAAGGTAGTGGGTACAGGTGGTAGGATTTTACCATCTGGTGAGTAGTGACTGGTATGAACGAGCCTTACCCAAGCTGCAGGAGTTGGAGTGCTGGTGGCCTTCCCAAGCTGCCGGCTGGAGTGGATGGATTTCCAGCCTTGGCCCAGGCTCTGGAGAGGGATGAGAGTCTTCTCAGACTGGTTGGGCTAGCGAACCTATTCGGCTGGTGAGCCCGGCGTCTCTCGCTGGACCATGAAGCTGGGCATCTATTTATACTTAATTTCTGCCGATCAGCAGTTCTCCGGGGTGTGGGGGGTAGCGTAGCCTTCCAACGCAGTGGTTGGTTTATCATAGCGCTGGAGCATTGAATATTTATCTCCCTGCTTGAAGGCGGCGACGAATAAAAACACCTCTGCCTGAGGCTGGCTTGCCGTGACGTCACAAGGCCACGGGGGTGCTGCCATCTCAGGAGTTGATTGGAATTTCTTCTGCGATAACATGAAGGGTTGTGGATATTCAAAATTAAATATTCTTTTCATCGGTTGCATATAGGGAACCGGGCGGGCGTAGTTTATTGTAATTACTTAACTTCATCCCAATTATGTATTCGGCTGTCCAGACTAGTGGAATCTCTGTCACTGGTAGATGGGACGAAGTCACCTGTACAAAGCACAGCATGCTAGCATGTGGCAGCATTTTGCGCTAGCTTAAAAAAAATTGATACTTTTAGGTTTTTAATATTCAATACTATGAGTAAGAATATCAATATTAGGATGGCGAGTCTTCTTGTGTGGTTATAATGTTCTTGTTCAAGGAACGTGAAAACTTTATTACTCACACCCGCGGGTGGGCAATCTGGTATCAAATTGGTATCACTGGTAGTGTGGCATGTTTGATTTTCCAATCTGTGTTTAGTGATTTAGTGATATTTTAAAAATTATTCCCTTCATCGAGTCTTGAGTAGATTTATTTCAAAGTCACATTGGGACAGCCAGTCTATGGAAATGATTGTGTGTGCACTGGGCACTGTTGGTGCATGTGAGTAGCAGATATGCGTTACTTCGATTATTACTTGTGTGTTTGAACTGAGTTCGCACCTGCACTGTATCTGTACTTCAGTGCTGCCGATGTTATCATTCTGAATATTTCTATTCGAGGGTTGATTAGTGTACACCATTTTTAAGTTGGGCGCGATGCATTCATGATAGTGTATTGATGCGGAAATATGGTGTTTATAACAAATGGTTTTCCTTGAATACACGTACATTTTAATTGATTTATTAGCTTTGGAAAGTTGTCTAATCCCATAGCTGCTTGTACACAATTGTGTTTTTCACCATCAATTAATTCTTTGGGAATAAAAAATATTTTGTCTTTATTTTCTGGTGTTTCAGGTGATTGTTTTACTCTTTTAGATTAACTTTCAATTGCAATTGCTGTGCTTGGTGTGTCAATTTGGATATGTACGGTATGCTGAATGTTTGAACTATGTGCCACTTGCTATTTGCGGTTTTCTGTGGTACTTGCATTTAAATCAATATTTGTGTGCTGGATATGGTGCACTGTGTGATTGAGTTTACATAATAGTCTTAAATGTTGCTAGTGGGTATGCTGAGCTGTAAGTTAAGTTCTTTGATGTTCGTCGCACGACTTTGAAGGTCTGCAGGGAGTTGGTCGCGTGGTACTGCTTGTATTGGCCAGTGATTTATTTGGAAATGTTGAATGTATGTTAGGATTTGTTTTTCGTTTACAACGTTGTTGATAGTGTGAAGCAGGATAATAGTAGTGAGCTGTTGTAACATTATTGCTTCTTTGCATATTTAGCGTATTTGTTAATGAGTTAACTGCTTGCGCTAAGTTGTTAATTTCGTTTTCCACTTGTGTTTTTATTTGTGTGACAAACTGCACTGTAATGTCAAAATTTTGTTGTGAAGTCATGACCATATTTGTTAACCCATTTAGTTGTGTAGCAATTTGTTGATTGTTTACGAGTAGTGCATGTAAATGTTTATTTGAGAGGAATTTACAGCACCAGTTACCGACGTCCCATATAATTTGTATACCTCGCTTTTTTTTTTTTTTTTTTTTTTTGTGGTTACAAGAAATTTCATATAAGAATTGCTGTACGATAACCTTCTCCTACCATTGATATATTTGTGAATCGTTTTAGTGCTCTGACACACTGGTGATGTGTTTGTCTCCCACGTTTTGTGTAACCAAATGTCTAATGCATTTGGTGTGGTAGGTTTTGAATAGGTATGCAGTATGTAAGTGGTATGGTTTCCTGATAATAAAATTTAGCATCTACTCTTCTCCAGTAGTCCCGCATGTGTTTGATAAGTCGCACAACTTATTGAATACACAATGCTAATAAAAATAATGGCAGTTATTCTTCTTGTTGCCGTTGCCATGGTTCTCTTCTTTGCCTGCAACATAACAAAGTGAAATTAGTTTTTAATATGCGTTTGATATTTCGTGTATATACTGTATCGTATTTTGGTTGTATGTGGTTGTTTGTTTTTATTTGTAATGTGGAGGGACTAATTATATCTGTTACTTTATACGGCCCCTTATATTTGAACGTTAAGGCTTTCCTGTGTGCCCTTTTTTTGACCCAAACCCAATTTCCTTTTTTTTTATATTGTTGGATTGTTATTTTATTTTCTATCAAATAGAATTTTTTTGTTTTTGCTGCTTGGATTAAATTTAATGAAGCCTGCTCTCTGTCTATAAATTTTTTGCACCAGTTGTCGCCTTGTTGCGAATATCTGTTTGCTATTACATGTGATGTGATGGTTGTGTTGCCTCCACATTGTGTAATAGGTCAAATGGAGTGAACTGTGTGCTGTGTACTTGCATTTATGCTAGTGTTCTAATTGGAAATTATAAATTCTACATACTCGTCCCAACTGGTAGGGTCTTTGTGTGCACATGCAATTGTTGCTGTTCCAGATCTTTATTCATTGCTTCAACAAGACCGTTGCATGCTTTGTTGTATGCTGTGGTTTGCAGTTTTTTTACCTGTAGTTTTTTGATTAACTCAGTTAATAATTCAGTGTTGAAAGAGGTTCCCCTATCTTAATATTTGTTGCAAACAATCGTATTTTAGTATAATTTCTTTAATAAACTTTGCACAAGTTTGCACGTCGATTGATTTTACAGACATTGCTACTACATATCTGCTGGAAAATTCTGTCATCATCAATATATTATTGCTTTTCTTGACCTTTGCAGTGGCCCTTTTGCGTCTAGTGCCCATGATTTAAGTAATGGTGGTGGTGATATGGGTTGGAGTTACCCTATCTGTTTTTGATTCATTGGTTATATTTTGGACAAGTTGAGCAAATTTTAATGTACTTTTTAATATCCTTATTCATGGTTTCCCAAAAATATGTGTTTTTAAATTTTTGTAGTGCTTTAAATGTTCTAAAGTGGCCACCGCCTAGCAGTGAGTCATGGTGTGCTGAACTTCTGTATGAGGGGGTCCCTTTCGTATTCCCTAAAAATTGTGAATTTTGTGTTTCTATTAGACATATTAATAATTCGTTGTCGTTCTCAATTTTTATGTTGACGCATGACAGTGCCGGCTAATTAGCTGCCCTGTCTCTGGGTGAGTTGCGTCTTTGGGTGGCTTTTCATCTCTGGGCACTGGAGCCCAACTGGAGTACAGTATTGGCCTAGTAGACCGCCGGCTTAGCACAAAGTCCGAATCTGGCAGTTTTGCTCTTCATGGCGCAGGCTTTGGTGGCGATACAGAGTTAACGCTAGCGAAGTGACATGTCTGTCCTGCAGGTGACTTTACTAGCGCTGTTCCCTCCTATTTACACTTGACTGGAGCGTGGGGTGTACGTGTGAGGTGCTAGGATTTGTTATTGGTATGGAGCTACTAGGTACAGTTGGAGCATAGGCATGACAGTTGATACTGGAACAGTGAGCCATCATAGCAAAGCAGCGTGTTCACGTGGACACAGTAGCCTGAACCTACTGGGAAGGATGCTAAACCATTGTGGATTCTTAGAGATAGCGCTCACTTTCTTAACCTTCCTCTCAAGACCACCCCTACAGGTGTCAGGCATTAAGCTGTGACCTAATATCGGGTCTGCAGGAGGTAGGCAGTCAACGTGTCAGAGTTCACACCACAAGGTGTGCGGTGAGCAAGACCATCTCAGCTAGCAAGCCAATCCCACCAGGAGTGTACCTAGTGTCGTGGCTCTACCGTTCCTCCCACCTGGGTGCAAGGAACGGGTGGTCTTCCAATATTGGTGAGGTGAGTTTCCCAGGGTCACTGATCTCCCCCAGGTTTGAAGAAGTTCCCCTCCTCGGCACCACTAAGTGAGCGGTGAGGCGGGGTCGACTTCAAACTGGCAAGCCACCTTCCAGGGGACGGTATCCTAGTGTCGTGGCTATATTGTTCACTGCACAGGGCAGAGAATGAGTGGCCTTCCAAGAATGTTTTGGTCTGCTGTCTCCATCAGATGCAATGATGACAAGATTTGGGAGGTCGGAGTGATACTCAATAGGTTAGGTAAGATCAATATATATTTAATATAGTTACCGTGAAGGAAATAAGCAAAGATGGTGGAATAATACCTCCTATCTACAGGGGCTTGGCGGAAGGTAAACACCCTAGTGTTTATACAGTGAAAGGCATCTTGTGCAAAGCTATAGGACTAGTGCGTGTGTTAAGTTTACTCCTCGGGGCAAGCTCTACTCTCTGGTGTCCGTAAGGGACAGAACGTGTCTCAGTGTGCTGCTCTGTTGACGCCGCTGGTTCTTAGGTACAACATGGAGAGGATCTTCAGCTCTGCAAGGAAGCGGTGACGTAAACTGGAGAGGTGCGGGCCTCTGCACCAATTACTTGTGCAGTGAGAGCCCAGGAGAGGAGTCAGAAGACTTGATCGAGAATAGAAGCAGAACTGACAATTCGGAGACAGGGGCGCATCTCCTTTTATACTCCTTGGCCATCCCTTCATTCACTGGCATTGGGCGTTTGAAAAGGGGTTAGCAGGTGCAAGCCCAGCTCCTATTTCCTTGGTGCGAGCGGCATTGTGAAGAGCTGTGTGATCTAGGCATCATACTTGTGGCGGTATCCCATGGTATACTGCTGTACTCGTCACGGGCCTCTTTCATGGTCCCGGTGGCTGATCGGGCGAAAATGAATTCCATTGTTAGGACATCTGTCCCAGCTAGGTAGATACAACAATCTTGTAGGCAGCAGCGACTCAACTCCATTGACAACTGTTAGTGACAAGGTTGCACTGATGAGTAGCAGTCATTTATTAATATGTATTGAAAGATGCCATGCGTCAATTCGCCCCTTCTCCCCTTGTGATGGTGACTCATCTGAGCAATGAGTAGACAAGAGAAAAAAATTCTTATGCGGGAATGTAGAACTTTCCCTGCATCAACAATTTATTTCTCTCTCGCTGGCTTCTGTAGGAACACCGGCTCTGTGCTAGGTACGGCCCATTCTCACTACTCGAAGGACGTGCTGAGAGGCGGTGCGAAACAGGTGGCTGGTTTGCACGTATTCTTCCAGTAGCGGAGTCGGCTAGATGAAACCATCTCTCTCTGTGTCACATTCAAGACTGTCTTCCCTCTTTCTCTCTTATTCCCGGTTGGAAGCGGCGTGTGCGTCTCCTTGGAGTGTAATGTGCGTGTCGCGAGGGGTATCCGGTGTCGGTGATAATGCGTGACCTTCTTGATTATAGTGTGCCGACCTACATCAACAGCTGTAAGGCGCGGTTACTGACCATATGATTTGTACGAATCTGAGGAGAAAGCAAACTCATTGGGCAGCACGCAGTAAGTTGCGACCCTGGGGAGCTGGTTTTAATAAAAATATATATATATACAATTTATAAAAGAAAAATATAACCGAGGCCCCACTCGTAAGGTGTGTTTTCTAGCTAACTGCTGTGGCCACTTGGTGCAGTAGAATATTTAGGTTCTACCTTTGGCCTTCCTATCTTAACGCTCAGCAGAACAAGTTGAGAAACAACTATGGGGTTTGCCAGCCGAGACCCTCCATCATCTCATCTGTGCACTAAAGTGGAGATGCGAGTGTATTGGCAAACGGGGAAACAAATGACGAATTTCACCATCTAACATCAATAGAGAGAAAAGAGACACAGAAAGCCCTTGTCACACAAAATGTACTTAAATTCTTTTATAAATTGAGATGAACAATTTTCTTTCATACCACGTTCTTGTCGCATTATTGTCCTTTCGTGGTTTTGATTTTGACATCAACAGGTATTTTGTATATTCAAACAGACGTAGCAACAATTATTATTGGCTGAATTTTTACATAAACACAAAAAACAACGATAATTTATTTACAAAATGACTGGAACGTTTTTGTCTCATTACTGAACTTGCCTATTATTATTATTATTATTATTATTATCATTATTATTATTATTATTATTATCATTATTATTATCATCACATAGTTTACGAGTACGATGTTAAGTTCTTTCTTTGCATTTTAAAGCAACTTTATTTGACTTCACAGTTTGGATGTAACAACTCAGCAAAACTTTCTTTCAACAAAGAATATTCAAAATTACTATTTACAATAGGCCATTGCCAGTATGGGTTAAACTTACAACGCAAGAGGCACAAGGTACGGTTGTGTAGGCTTTGCACATATTTACACTTGCATTGATTCCTTGAGAGAATATTTACATAACATACCTTTGTATTTTTTGCAGCTGGCTTACTCACAGCTGTCCATGCCATTTTCATCACATGTCTCCCCTGACAGGATCACTATTAGGGTCACCCGTAGCTAACTATAGGGCGTTTTCCTTTTGTAGCACAGCACTGCACTGCCCTGTATATGTACATTGACGATACGCCTACACTAATTAAGAGGGAGAAAAACTCTTTATCCCTCACTTATTTGCATGCTGTATTTTCAAACGAGGCTTCCCCCACTCCTTCTTCACAGGCCTCGCCCACTTTCTCAGGGAGACATGTGGCGGGGTAGACCAGGTGAACTTTGAGGGCGGCCTCCCTGGTGGCATGCGGTACAAGCCTGGCACCGCGATGGCCTGGCAGGACCATTGAGGCTGAAGACGTTGACGTGGCAGGAACTGCTGTGCGGGCGGTCCTTGCTTGCGGTCCAGGACTGACCGGCAGGAACTGCTGTGCGGGCGGTCCTTGCTTGCGGTCCAGGACTGACCGGCAGGCGGTGTAGTTGCACTGACAGGCTCACTGTCCAACGTGGATGCCAGCGAGGTAGCCGCCAGAGGCAGTGGTTCGACTGATGCTACTGCCTCTTTGGCAGATGGCGTTGTGTTTGGGGGCTCAGTAAATACTCCCCCAACGTTGGCTGGCTGTAGGTCCTCCCGAGCAGATGAGGTACCCCAGGTGTCTGCCACTATAAAGGGCAGGCCTTGGCGTAGACCATCATTTTCTGCCCCTCTGGTAGAAGTTGGAGAAAGCCCTTGGGCGTCGACGGGCGAAACAGCGATGTAGGTTCCATCTGGGGCAGGCCTTGTGATAGACTATCTTCTTCTGCCCCACCAGCTGAAACAGTAACGTCTCTACTTCCAGACGCAGAGGATGAGTCTGTAGTCATGGTTGTTCCCGACTCAAGTGAAGTACCTGGAGCGGACAGCAGTTCCTCCAGGTACTGCGCGGCCGCCGGCACAAGCTCAATGAGGGCCCTCGTGATGGGCTTGTTTATGTGGGGAATTCTGATCTGACCCTTGTTGTCAGCCGAGACGGTTGGGGACGCTCCACCGGTCTCTTCCGGGGACTGGCCAGGAGTTCCCTTTGAGACTGTGTGTTTGTGTTGTTTTTGATTCCGGAGAAAGTGTCCTTCGTTTAACTGTGAATGGATTTACTGACGCAGATGTAGTCGCAGGAGTAAGCGACTCGCCCATATTGAACGTCCGGTACTTGCGTTGAATATATCACTCCTGGGTTTCCCTCGCGACAATGCAGGCTAGAGCTGTCCAGTCGATACTTCTGGTTGGGAGCAGTTTGAATGGGGGATTTTCCCACTGCCATTCCCTGGTCAGCGTAAGGTGATCCCTAAAAGAAGCTGGCTTGAATAGTATTGGTGGCTTCGTTTTCCCTTCATCGTAGGACAAACCGTATCTTCGGTATGTGCCTGTCACAGTGTTTGGTCATCCCAATGCTAAGGCGCAGATTTTCTTTATCTCCTGATTTCTCCTTTTGTGGGATTGTTTGTGGTAGTATGTTGGGGTGGTCACGTCTCACTCCCATTGTTGCAGGCAGTGAGCCATCTTTGGCGTGCCTGTGTCCACTGTCGTTTAGGAGGCATTGTGGGTATCACCACTAGGAAGATTTTGGCCTCAAACTTCCAATATGTGGTGCATTTCCTGACTGGGTAGGGGAAATGCTTCTACCCGGAAAATAGGTCGGTAACGACGAGTATGTAGCTGTTGCAGCGAGTGCTTCATGGGTATGGGCCCATCAAGTCTGCTGCCATGTGTGTCCATGGGGTATGCGGGCGTCGAGGCTTGGCCGTTGGAGGTGGTACGGGGTACGCCTTTCATCTGCAACACTTCTCACAGCTTCCCACATATTGTCAGATGTCTCTGCTCATCCTGTCCCAGATATACCGGCCAGCAATATCCACTAGGGTTTCCTTGGTGCCTGGGTGAGCGTCCTGGGGGGTGTCCAGAAGTGTTCATGTAAAACGGAATGAATGGCTCAGTCGGCTATTGAGCTGCACAGGTGCTGCACTTGCAAAGTCAAGTTCAGTAAGGAACAGATCCCACCGTCTTGAGTTTGGCTTTGGTTGTTCTGAGACTCTCGTAGCCACTGAGGGCTTTGATGTTGGTCCTCAGAATGAAATGGTTGCCTTCCAGATAATATTGGTATTTCCAGATTGCCCAGATGACTGTGAGGCACCCTTGCTCATTGATGTGGTATCTTTGCTCTGTGGCATTGAGCCGCGTGCTTGCGTAGGCGATCACTAGTGGATGGTCATCGGGGTCTTCTTGGTTGAGGACTGTACTGAGGCCGTTCTGATAAGCATCGGTCTTTAGGATCAGGAGTCCCTCTCCTTGTGGCAGATGAAGTTGTGATGTTCTGGAAGTATGTTTTGAGATCTTGAAAGGTTGCACAATGTTCAGATCCCCATCGCCTTTGGGCTTCCTTCTCCAACAATGGATGCAATGGTGCCACCTGACTGACAATTTTGGGCACAAAGTCTCTGAGCCAGTTACACAGGCCAAGGAAGCAGTGTAGTTGCTTCTGGGTGGATGGCTCTTCGGTTTCTGGGATTGCTCGTATCGAGTTGGCTTGAGGGTAGTTGCCTTTGGGTGAGACGATATAGCTCAAGTAATCTATCAAAGTCTTCCCGAAGTGTCTCCGAGGCAGAGTTTCCGGTTACGTTGCCCATGATCCATAATACATTGTTGCTGGCGGAGCCAGGGTTGTCATAGTATCACTGCCTCATGGATTTTCAGAGAGAGGATGAATTCCGCAGGTCCGGAGTTTTTATGAAGTTCAGCGTGCATAGTCGATCCGTTGACTTTGAGCTTGCATTCTGGTTTGGCCATCCATACAGTCGTAGTTTGTGAGTGCAGTGAAGCCCTTTGATCTTCGATCAAGATGTCCCTGCGTACAAAATTGACAGTTTCAGCCAAGTCGAGCAGAACAAGAACTTTCTTTCCGTTGATGTTGGCTTTGATGTTTGGAGTTTCTAGTGCTTCTGCTTCCTCGTCTAGGAGCTGGATGATGGTCACCCGATGGCCTTAGTGTTTCCCACCTACTTGGTGGTTTCTTGTCAGTTGCTTGCTGGATGCCCGAGTTGTGCCCCCTTCCTCTGCTCAACCCCGTTTTTCGTGCAGCTACGAGCAGTCTTTGTAAAATTGATACTCTGGGCACTACCAACATTTTGGAGGGCTTGGTGTGGGGGTGCATGGGGAGGTGTTTTCGCTCTTCATTCAGACAGCTTGTCTGACTTAACAGGCTTGCTAATTCTTGGGCGGTCCAGGATTGCTCGCTTCACTAATTCGTCGTCTGTGAGTGGCTTCAGAATCAACATTAAGCTCCTTATCTTGGGTAGCAACATGTGGGTTACATACAGTACACAGCTCTCTTCTTCTACGTCGGGAAATATTTGCCAGTACGTGTGAACCTTACAGTAGATGAATATTTCTGCCACTTTGTCTGGTGTTTGGACCAGGCTATTAAATTCTGTCGTGAGGCGTGCCATTACCTCTTCACCGGTAAACTGTGTGGCTAGAAGGTTACTGAGTTAGCTCCACTCTGAAATCAATTGATCATATTTTTGCCACCATTCGAGGGCTTTGCCCTGTAGTTTAGCTTGTACTCTGGTAACCCTTGCTTTTCAAGAATTTCACTGACACGAAACTCCTCTCATTTGGCAGTGAACACAAGTGGGTCCTCGTAGCGTGCCAAAAATTGTGGTATATGTGGCTCCCCTGTGCATCGTGCGGTACTTGGATGGGAGGCTGGCCCTGGGTTGTGTGGTCTATACTCAGCAGCACAGTATGCAGCGCACTATGTGGGTACCACGTTCCGGGCACTTAATGCAATTTCAGAAGGCAGTTTGTATGGTTTGCCACTGGTTGCATCTATATTCGAGATATTCTGTAAATCTGGCTTCATCCACCCAGCCTAGGCAAACATAGTGAAACTATTGTTGACACTGGGTGCATTCTATGCAGTGTATTCCCATGCCAGGGCAGTTAGGTTTGGTGCAACGCTCATGTCTGGCTAAGGCCATGTTCATGTCGGCTGGCACGTGCTGGTCAGTGTCTCCGCCTTACAATGTTGCGTGATTGTTGAGCACCACGGGGTATTTTCAGACTTACCGAAGTCTTTGTGACAGGCAATTTGGCTCCCGGCTAATTAGATTGGATCGGGGTCGTGCACATTCGGCATGAGGTTGGCGATGTTCAGCACGAATTTGCATGGTCAATTGCATAAGCCAAGGTATTGATGTAGCTGTCATTTATTGGTTGGCTCCTCCGCCACCTCTATTACTCGTATAGAGTTTTCTTGGGGGAAATTCCCTTCCGAGATATTACGTGCCCAAGGTAGTCAATAAAGGTTTTCCCTAAATTACTTTTTGTCAGTTTACATTTCATGCCGTGTAATGCGAGCCTCTCCAGTAGCCTTTGGATGTGGGTTAGGTGTTCTTCCCACGTCCAGGAATAGATGATGTCATCTCTAAATATGCCAAGCAAAATTCACCGACATATCCAGTGAGCACTTCTGCTGACATGAAGCGTTCGAATGTGGCAAGTGCATTTTAAGTTCAAATGGCATTACTTTAAATTGCAGAGTTTCTCCTTCGGGTGTTGTGAAGGCCATGAACTTTCAGCTATCTGGATGCACCGCAATCTGCCAGTATCCGGACTCTATGTCAAGGGTACTGAAGATTTTCGCTTCTCCTATGTCTGGGAGGGTATGGGTCAAGTTAATGACCAGACGAGCTATTGGATGTGTCACATAGTTTGGTGCCTTGTATGTAGTTCACACAGAACCGAAGATTACCATCCTTTTTTGGCACTAAGACTACGTGCGAGTTATAGGGTGAGTTAGAAGGCCTAACTATCCCTTGCTCCTTCATCTTGTTGACTTGCTCCATAATTAATTGTCGCCTACAAGTAAATATCCGGAATGGCTGGGCATATACCGCAGCATCCGTGGTGGCCCATATTTCATACTGTATGGACGTGGTTTGGCATAAGATACCTACCTCCTTGTCCAAAGGCACTTGCACGTTCATAATGACGCATTCTTTAACTCTTGAAATCTCGATCCTGGGAGTTCATGGTTGATGTTCCTGTGGTCTATAGGCATAGGTATTACTGCTTCAGGGCTGTTTTCTACGACTCTGTAATTATGGTCTACATACACTAACTGTTTACCGTGGTCTGTGACATGTTGTTGTCGTTTCCAGGGATAGCCAAAGTATAACAGGCTCAGAGAGGACTGAGGAGACCACGAATCCAGCCTGTGTAGGCTTACAGTTAATTCGATTCTGCCATCTACTTAGCGTCGGGTTGAGCCATGTGTATGACATTTTTCTGTGGTCGGAAATTTTATATGCTGTTGCTACCTTAGCAAATTGCTTCGGATAAAGTTTCCCACCGCCCCAGAATCTAGAAGGGCTAAGGCCGTTTTCCCCTTGACCTCCACTTCTATGTTTGGGGCGGACGAAGGGGGTAGTTTCCTCACTTAAGCATTAGATACTGGGCCCTGTTTTGCCAGCTGTGATAGCCCGCTTCGCACCTTGGCTTCGGCGTTTCCCACTTGCTGTCTTGACTGATTATTGGCGGTTGGAGTTGCTACTTTCTATACAGTGCCTCCTCCTGTACTCCGTGACCCCATAGCCCTTCTGGGACAGTCTTTATTTACATGACATTTCTGGACAAAACCAGCATTTTGGTACTAAAGGCACTTGTGGGTTAAGGAAGGGGTTTCTCCCTTTTTGCTCAGGCGGAGGTAAGCATGACTGTTGCCTTATTACTCCATGGTTTATCTAAGGGCGCTTGTGCCTGGAAGTTGTGTTCCAATTCTTTCACACTGTCTGCTAATTCATCTAGGCTGGATGGTTTTGGCCTTAGTAATATGTTTCTCAGATTGGGTAACAACATTCTTCCGACATAGCGAACAGCACTTTCTTCGTTCCCGTCGGGGAATATTCAGTTAAACATTTATTTTTTTCTGATATAGACCTCAGCCTCTTTAACAGGCTCCTGCACATTACTGTAAAATTCCGTGGTCAGCCTAGCTACCACCTCTTCACTGGTGAAATTCGCCGCTAGTTGTTTGCAAAATTGACCCCATTCGGAGATTAACTCACCATAGCATTCCCACCATGCTAAAGCTTTCCGCTTAAGTGGGTTTGTACACGAGTGACTCATTGCTTCGTGGGGAGGTTGATTTCACTTACCTCCTTATCACATTCGTTAGTGAAAGCGACTTATTTACACACCTCGCATCGATACACCAGCTCCAGTCGAGTCACTCTGTCTTCCGGCAAGCCTATGCAGGTGTGGTAGTACGGCTTGTTACATATTATATATATTCCATTGACCTGGAAACATAATCCAGCTACAATATGTTCCTTGTCGAGTTTGACACGTCTCGCACCTGCACTCTAATCCACGGGTGTTTAGGGCTTCGTCTTCCCATTCCAGGCATAGATAGTGGAATTGTTGTTGACAATGGGTGCATGTAATGTGATGAATACCAATACCCTAGCAAGTGGTGTGACTATACATGCTTCAGGGACCACATCATTCATGTCACTTGCTTGTGGTTCTGTAGGACTGCCTTTGCTACCTGACATCCTATTGGTCTGGGCACTATGAGGTGTTTCTAGACTCCTCTAAGTGTGGTTTATTGGTCCCGACTACTGTCTGTACTCTCTTGGGCCATTCTGACTTGGCCCCATTTTTACTGATTAAGAGAATTTACACTGGCCCCACATTGGGCACCAGAAAAGCACTTGATGCATGTCGCTTAGACTTGTCAATGTAACTTTGGCATGCGCTGGGTCAGACGTGCTCTAGTAAACAAGTTTTGGTTCTGATTGGACTTTCTGCCCCAGAGATTAACACTGGTTGGGTTGGTCTGTGACTCGGTACAAAATCAGCTGTGGGTGGTACCGCAATATGTCTTGACTGCAACCTTTGTCCATGGAGGTAGGGCTGACTTACCAGAGTACTCACACACTGGTTTCCTAGGCTCTGGTGTAGAGGCAGGTCGACTAGGACCAGCAGTCACATGGGTGGAGCTGGCTGACAAGTTTCCATACAGAGAGGTACAGTATTTCTTGCTCCACTCTGCAGCTGCACTGTTTCCGAAGTCGGAGTTGGAAATGCCCAACCTGGTGTCACTCCCAGTGAACACGGCACAAACTGCAGGATGTCTCTCAATGCCAAGCCTAGTGTGTGTAGGGAAATAAACAGGGATGCTGACTGAAGAGGAAGGTCTCTCCAGGTGATGGGTAGTTTGAGCTCGTTCCCGTGGGATGTCTCCACCAAGTGGAAAGGGATTTATTGGTGCACACTTGCTTAGCAGTAAGGAATTTCTCCTTTTTCTCCTCCCTTCGAGTACCATGCCTCTCCCCAAATGGCATAGAGGCAGTTTTGACACTTAACTTACTCTCAGTCGGGCGCCAGCAGTTGATGGTACCCTAAGTGTAGAGCTCAACAGCAGTTGAAGGTGCGAACCTTGTGCTCCTAAAGTTCTGCACAAACCTAGAGTGGTGAGTCGTGTGGCTCATCTTCCTACTACTGTCGGGGTGTGGTCCAGCAACAGTCGGGCATCCAATCCCACGCAAAATCCCCCTGCCAGCATGGGTGGCGCTCCGGCAGCTCTACAACTTGAGATGGCAGTACTGCTCTTGTTGGATAAGTACCTAGTGGTTGGGACTCTACCTTTCTGTACACCGTGGTGTACAGAATAGGTGGCCATCGAAAGTAGTGTATGTTGCCTATGTACTGATTCCTGAAGGGGATCTGCAGTCCTACACTATGGTCCGTACAGTTATAAAAACCCGGTCTTCTGCTTTGCTCTTTCTAATGGACGAGTACCTAGTAGTCGGAAAGGATTTCTCTATAACAGATTCACTCTCGGGATAGGAATAAATGTACTAATTACGAGTAGTAAATACTGGTGACATGTACTCTTACTACTAAGCAAAGTGCAAATGGAGGTAAGCTACGCTTTACAGGTGGAGGTGACTTGCTCCTAGGCTACTCAAGATTGGAATGACTTCAACGGCTATGAAAATAACTCTACGCAGTTACTCTACCCTGGGGGTTGTCTAGACGAGATTTTACGAAAGGGACCACTACAAAAAGCGCAGTGGGTGTAGTTGCCACTTACCAGCAAGTAGCGGCAGCTGTTGAACCAGGAGGGTCAATAGCGGAAGTGTGGAGTGAAGTCTTGCAGGCTTCTGGAGTTGAAGAGCTTCTCGAAACTGTTGGTCGTAGAAGTCGCTGGAGCTTCTGGTTGTAGGTGGTAGAAGACGCTGGAGCCTCTGGGTCGCTGGTGGCTGCTGAAGATCTAGAAGACCTGGTAGTCAGTAGAGAGCCCCACCATAGAAGTGTTGGCTACTAGAGAACAACTGGCATCTTCAGCTGCGCATGGATTTATAAACTGCACTCAACCGGCCCATGTCTGGGCTGGAGTGGGAGCTGTGACATCTGCCTGGAGCAAGCGGGTTGGGAGAAACTACCCTTGTGCTCGGCTATATGGCCTTAGACGCTGAGCGTCGCTCGGCCCTCTTTGATAAGCTTTGCTGGAGTGGTGACACTCTGCCAGGTGCTTCGGGGAGGCTGACGTGTTACTGCGGCCGCTTGGAAACAATGCTTATTTCACTTACTCGAACCACCCACTAGGCTGGGAACGATTCCGTTGCATTCATAAATAACATGGGTTTGACTCTACCTCCGGTTACGTAGTGTGAGAAAGTCGGGTCTGGAACATTAGGAAATACCACATGTCTGTAACTGTTCCTCCTTGGGAAACAATCCTGAAGCCATCTATGGTTGTGGTTCCTTGTATAATATTAACACGTTAGGATGGGTCGCAGTTGTTTTTGTATAGCTTATATAAGCAGCACGCGTCAACGTGTATAGGCTGTTAACGGTAAATAGAGCACTATTTAAGGCCCTTCTCAATTTTACTTTTCAACCATTTTTTATCTTTCCTTCAGGTGTTGGTATAAAAATTGCCATGTTACTAATAAATACAGTATATACATTTCACTACATTCAAAAGTTAACATCTGAGACTGCAATTAAATATATTTATTTGCTATTATTCCTGTTGTGAGGTCCTTAATAAGTGCTCACTTTATCGTGAACGGCCTATAAAATCATTTACTTCAATTAATTTCTTGTGCTGTTTTCTTACCTTTATGTATTGAAATGTCAAACTGGTGTTGCTGTATACTTTACCGTATGCCAAATTCGTTTGACTGTTGATTCTGAATTCCCTTGTGCGAATTGTTTTTTTTTATTGAATTGTGCTGCAACAATGTATGCAATCTCCTATGCTTGTCCCCGCAATAAGGGTGTAGAAAGTAGAGATGGGTGAATGGTTCGCGAACCGCTTGAACGAACCGACTCGCACAGCATACCTCGCAAGAGTCGGTTCACGAAAAAAGAATCGCAGTTCGGCGGTTCACTCACGCAAAGAGCTCCGTTTCTCTCCACTGAGCCTGGATTGTAGCGTATTGCAGTTCTTTAATTTATTTCTCCTCTTTCACCCTCTCTCTATCTCGCCAACGCCATGAAATAACACAAACAATAACTACTCATCTTACCTGCAAGAGGGTTCGCTGCTGAATTGGTTTCGCCTGTAATTATTTTGCACTTCGTTCACTAGTGCAGGTCCCAGAGATTTGTGCATACCCATTTGTAGATATCCATTAATTCATTTTACTGCAATTTTTAACACAGATTAATCTGTTACATAATTCTGTATTGTTTCCTATCTCATGGTATATTTTTGTGATATTTAGCTTTAGTGGTCTTGTTTGTTCCATTCTCAAGATTTTATTTCTGGTTACGAGATACAGTATAGTGCTTTCGAATTACATCATGTAAGATTGTTAATATGGAAAATAATATTTTGTTACAAATTTAAAGAACTCCAATACAAGTACATATTGTTTATATATCCCGGAAATGTCCCAAAAAAGTTGTTTTGTGTGGAAGATTATAATTATAGTACCAGGTAATGTCTAAGAAATATTTATTTATGCTGATAAGGACAAAATATGCTAATTTTAAAGAATATTTTGATCATTAACTTAAGGAATTCAGCATACAGAAGTCAATGTTTGAATAAATATATGTACTGAACCGATGAACCGTACAGAAGAGCCGGTTCAGTATAGGGAATGAATCAGTCCTGAACCACTCCGCTAAGAGAACCGTCTTGCCTATGACTAGTAAAAAACATATTTTTCTAGTAACGGTTCGTTTTTAAAAGAAGTTTTCTCTTACCACAGCAACTCTGTTTCTATGCCCACACCCATTACAAAACGAAGGCCTAGGTGGCCTATCTTTCATTTCAGATGTACTAAAATTATTTGTTGCGACACAATATTATGTTATTTAACTATAAAATATTACTAACGTTAGTCTACTGTTATTTCCATTAAACCTATAGATGCAGACCAGCATATGTAAAATGTTATCGCCTCTACATGCATGCCTCTAACTGTCGCATAGTGGTTTTGTAGTGATTGTTGAAATTCAGAAATTTAAGCAGTGGCCGTATAATTTTATCGGACTTGACTCTGTAGCAAAGTTCAATGCATGCATCTGTCATAGCTTCCCATGTATCTGGATCACATATTTTGAGATACAGCAGTCTGGAAAATTTAGCTATTTTGGAGGACGTGAAAATAATATCTCCAATGTTATTGATGTCTTGAAAGTACCATTCCATCATAATTTGCAATTACTTTCTTTTCATACGTAAACCCATTGGGGGGGGGGGGGGGGTACATTGAGTAGTTTCTTCAGACAACATATTTTTCAAATACGCTACAATGGATTTCAAGTACCAGGTTGCCGACGCTTAACAACACATTATTATTATTGGTGTGGTTGTTGTTGTCATTATTACTGTATTATTATGTTACAATTTATATAGTTGTTTTGAAAATATTGTCTAAAAAATTGAGCTAGTAACCACATTGACTCCAACTATTATTTTTAAGTGACCCTAGAAATTTAACAAACTATTACATCATTCTTGCCAAATGAAAGTTAAAGGGCATAACTGTTAATTAAAAATAATAAACATAATTATTGTATAGTCGTATAGCTACCACCTTTTTTTTGTAATGGTGATCATGGAGAAGAAAATGTTTTTAACTTTCCATAGTTGTATAGAGTATACTCATAGCCTACAATGTCTTATGGTGCTCACCTCACCATGAATGTGTACCGTGAAATTTGTTCAATAGTAAGGTATAAGAATAAACTGAATGGAACAGTTATTATAAGATATGGTCCAAAACTTCCGAATTACCTATATTTTTAGAAAGAAACAAAGTACTTGAATATTCGAATGTGAGAATGAAACTGGTGCATTTTTCTCTTCTACAAACCACATCAAACTCTCATTCTTTTTTCAATATTTTCAACACCTATTCCAAATGTATTTGTTATACAATAATGCCATTACTAGCATGTTGTGCATCACACACCAACATTCCTATATAATTTATATATTATTTGTTGCAAGTTTATTTATTGCGAGTTTGTTAGATTAGGTAGGCAGATCTTTACATCGCATTGGCAGCAGGGTCATCAGAAATGGAGCAAGTTGCTGAGAGAAATAGGGTACAAGTATAATTCGGGGGTCCATGGGTTAAATTGTAATTCCAGTGGTGATCCTTACACCCCAATAGGAGTTCACAACTGCACGTCCCCCATGGCATCTATACCTACCATGTCCCACAGTGGTGTACAGGATTTAATACATGACATGACGCCACGGAGGTAGGTCGTACTGTTTATCTCAGGCTGCCTGACGACCCTACCAGAGCGATCTCGCAGGGCTACGTGCTGCTGAGTGACTAATCCCCTCCACTACCTCAGGTGCTCGTCACGTGACTGCCCGCTGACACTGAGGTTTGCGCAAGTGGTTTTGCCCCTTGTCCAACTATAGTATGGGACACCATGTTTTATTCTCCGTGAATATATCACATGATCTAAACTGTCTCTGAGTAATAATTTTTGAGTGTCACTGTGTGTTATTCCTCGCGTAGTTTCAGCCTATTAGAGTGAAGTCGGGCGACCATGCTCACCAAAGCGAAATACCTACACATTAAACAGCCACCCTTGCTGTGCCTCTGGAGACAGCACAGTAGAGCCCTACCAATACAAGACCTACATTCAGCTGGAAAAGAGTAAGAGTCGGTACTGACTGGTGGATACCACACCCAAGTGTCCGGTCCGGTCGTACATCCAGAGCCAACCCACCACTCTGTCCATCGCTCCCTATGAAGCCAGATGAAAGGAGCACATGGTATAACTCTTGTAGTGTGGCTGCAGCCCTCGGCAGTACACTGCAGGGAACTGAGTCGCCAAGCTTCACTTTTACAAGGTGGTTATTTGTACTTATTTCTTTTGCCGTACACCTGGTAGGGCGGTGCACAGAGAAAGTCCAGAAGGCAGCTTAGCCTCCAAAACTAGCTTGAACTGCAATCCAATTCCTCCACTTGCACTTTGCAGTTCACCTACGTGGGGCAGAGTTCATACCGCCCGCTCAACTGAGAGGCCTCACCCCTCAGTCTTCCCTGAACCACTTTTCCCTCCACTCATCAAAACCACTGGAACACCTCACCCCCTGGTTGAGGCTATCAGAAGAGGAGAAGAACCACCTCTAGGGATAGCCAACCTGGGGTTCGGGCCCAGGGATCATCAATCACCAGTTCACCCCGAACACCAGCAACTTCAGCAGCACTCCACGTCCTGGTGATACTGACGGCAGTCACCAGCCCAAACATCAACTAAAGTAACAACCTCATTGGATCTTCAAGAGCCAAGGTAATCCAGTTGTTTAAGGGTATGCCCATTCGCCAGGCGATAACAGTGACTCCTGATTTTACACCAGTCGGACAGGCCATACATCCTGCCCTGTATTCCGGCAGAGCACCCAAGAAACACTAAGGCACCGTTATGTTTCTTGTGATACTTGTATCACAAACCCAAACTGTAAAATTGACCACGACAACTGCCTCTTTCCTCAAAAGTCACGTAACAAAGGTTTTTGTGGCACTTAACCTATGGTGTTGTGTGTCAAAGTTTGACGTGACTAGCCCATGTCATTTCATAAGTTGGACATGTGTCTGTCTAAAAAGAGGAAAACTTGTGCTCTATTAGATTTGCATGGAACCAAAGAAAATATGTGTGAAATACAGGAAAGTGTCAAATATAGGAATGTAAACAGGGATTTTCTACTGTGTGTTTATGTTGAAATAAAAAACTTGTTGAGTCTTGTAGCTGTAAATGTCATATACACTGTAGTTAAAATTTCTGTGTGTGTACTTTCATTATAAAGAACTTCACTACAACAAACAAGCAACATTTCTGGCCCCTTCAACAGTGATGTAGTGAAATTTCATTGTACTGTTATTCCAGTTCTTATCCTTCTACCTATGATTAATTATAAATCTTGTTTACAACAGAACTGTAATGCCATTATTATTTATTAAATCAGTGCCAAGATAAACACAGGTATTTTTATCAGTGTTAAAACTGAGTGTGTGTAGTTGATAGTCAGCATGGTTGCAGGAACATGTGGTTGACACCCCTCAAGGTGTGCCATATATGGGGCGGCATTGTACCTGGCACAAGACTTGTGGCGTGTCCATCCTGCGCGCCGGTGAGACCATGGAGCAGGCCGTGCACGACGTCTGCAAGGATATCCGCATCGGCAAGATCCTCATACAGACCAACTCCACAACCGGCGAGCCTGAGGTATAATGGCTAGATGTACGTCATACGGTATTGCTTAACTGGGAGGTTACTAACACAGTGTTTTCATATCTGACTGCAGTACACTGTCTTTCTGTGTGAACGGCATGGTCAGCTTTGGGAAAAGGACGTGGCTGGAGCCTGGACTATTGGATCAAGTGTGTGAGTGAAAGACATAACTGATGGAAACAGATAGGCTGAACAGATGGTAATAATGGTTATCAGTTAACTGACTGTAATCAAAAGAGACATTAAGGTAATTCAACGTACAATCTTAAAGTAGATTCATTCATGGCTGCATGAACTTTAGCTAACTGGTAATATTTATAAACGTCATCTGTCTTTGAACTTGTTAGGAAATTTAGTCCAGGTTTAAATTCAATTCCATTTATAATTTGAACTAAATCTGATGGTGATACAAAGAATTAAAACAATTTTTCTGTGCTCGTTAAATCTTAGGCCTGGTTGAAAAAATTATGTCTTGATGTATTCGGCCTAAAATAGCTTCTATAGGTCTCATACATGAATTAAGGCGATAAACTGTGCTGAGCAGCACCTTTAAATTTCCTACTTCCTTTACAAAACACTTGTGAAAATCACTGAAATCTTGTCTTTACTTGTCGCAAGCGCTAATTTACCAACAAGCATTCTAAGTTTCTATACAGAAACTCTTGTGTGGTTAATCACTAGTACTTGTTCTTCTAGTCCATGAACAATCTCTGTATTTACCAAGGCTAATTTCTTTATATTCTGATTAATTGCATTCAATTCTCCTGCCATAGCTGTACCAAACAAATCCTTCAGAATTTCTCCACCTAACTCAATTAGTAATCACTTAACTTGTTTGTTAGGCTCTAATGTGTTCAAGATATTTTCAAGTTTCTGTCTGAGTTTAAGTGCCTGCATATTCAATACTTTTACCTCTTTTGTTAAAACATCTCTAAACAATCTGGTATGCCTCCTGTTTTCTGCAACTATCCCTTTTATATAAAACCTACAGCCTTCGCCAATTGATTCAACGAATTTTTCAATGTAATATAAACCAATATCTTAATGTTTATAATTAAATACAATTTATTAACAGAAATGATGATGTTACCTTGTTTTACAAATACTATACCCTTATCCAACGGTCTGCCATTCTCCTGTAGATGTGCGGGACTCCAGTTTCCCGCTGCGAGGAGGCTCACCTGTGATCTCATCCTTCCTTTTCACTGAAATATAAAATGACAGTGTTCGCTCCCCATCAAGAGTATACTCAAAATGTTTACAATAATATACAAAAACACCATTTTATTTATAATACATTCACTGCATTATCACTATCAATAAAACAAATCCACTAATATTAATACATAATATACTCACACTTATTTCCTAAACATTTCAAATAGTATCATAATTCAATTTACTTAAAATTAGGGCAAAACCCAGGGTTTGTCTGCCACAGGGCCCCTACTCCTCAGGTGATAAGGTTCCTGTTCAAACCTCGGTTATGGCCTCTCCGGCTCTGTAACTCTTTCCTCTGCAATCTCCTCACCATCCTTGTTCGTTTCCGTTTCCTCCTGGATGGTATCTGAGTTAGCATACTGTATTGGGACATCATCATCAAAATCTGTTTCTGGGATATCTACTTCTACATAATTTCCAGTTTCATTCATTCTGTCTCATGTGAAAGCGTCGTCACGGCCCTCTTCAGTATATTGCAGTGTACAATGTGGGTCTTACGGCTGGTGAGTCTGCTAATGAAAGAAGTTGAGGGTTGGTGGATGGCACAGGAACCCAGCGTGAGCTATTGCAGGGGTGGAATCCTTTGGGGGTAATAGTTTGATTGGCATTTGTGGTTGGCTGCAGCTTTGGACGAACCAGTGTGTTGCGGAGGTTGGGTGGCCTTTTGAAGACCAATCTGGATGGTTTGGAGAGCAGGTCTTGTTTTTGTGGTGAGGAAGACAGAATTTTGTATCCAGAGTGGAGAATGTTTCTGAGTTTACTAAGGCCTTCATGATATGGGACCACCAGGAGTATATCAGAATTGTTGACCTTGGTTTGTGTTCCGGTATTTGAGATGGTTTGCTGAATCTTTTTGTACACGAGGTACCTGACCAGTTGCACCCCCATCCACTTAGGACCGTCCCCCTTATAGTCAGTTTCATATCACTTCAGTAAATGTTGACAATTCTCGAAAATAAGTGCAGCCATGATGTATTCCTCCACCACAGCTGTTCTGTTGATGAAGAAAACTATCTTTGTAAACAAACTACAAATCCAATGGCAGGTATTGAAAGACTGACTAGGCTACTATTAACTGGTTGGCATTCCCAACTGTTTTATTTTTGTTATGATCACATAATATACTTGTTAGGGTTCTGTTTATTTTATTAGTGGGGTGGGGAACTATAGTTTAAGGTCTTTGGTGAGACGTGATTGTTTTGCAGTTGTTCTTATGAGAGAGTGGCAATTGGAATTTACATTGTTTTGATGATGCAGTGGAAAATTTTGTTTGTACAGAAATGCCATTCAATCTAATATAACTCGAAAGTTTTAACTTTATCAAAAGAACTAAATGTGATAAATCTGTCACTGTTCATACTGATGCGAGAAATTCTCAACACAAATATAATTTTGGCCATGTACCTCCCGCAAGAACATACTGCAATAAATACGTCACTGGTAATACCAATGTTCGAAATGCACAATGTAAACATGTTCAGCAAATTTAACTTTCCACGTAAAAATCGTTAGAAATTCAATAAAATAAATTAGGGTAAAAAAAGGTTTTAAAGTCCAAATACATTTCAAATTTTCAAATAATAATTTAAGAAAACATTATTTATAAAAAACACAAACTTACTGTTCACTTCATAATTCCTAAACACGTACCAAACTTTGGATGATAACTTCACTAAAATCACTTGTCTGCAACTGATACGAATTAATTTATTTGCTGACAAAACTGTTGAGCTATTTCTTGAAGCCAACAAATTTAAGCTTCGCGACATAAATACTTTTTCGTGATGGTCACAGAAAATGGCAGACCACAGCACACAACAAACCCTTTTACAAAACGGCAGACATGTGTCGATAATTCATTTCACCGAGGAGACTGTTAAAAAGGCACCTACAACAAACTACACTTAATGAAATAACGCAAATACAAAAATAATTAACTTCATATATAATAATCTGACATCAGCAGCAAGGAATTTTTACATGTAGATAAATTATGATGGAAGAACTCTATGGCAATGGCATTTTACCGGGTGGGTGGATACCATAGACAAGGTAAATTGGTGGAGACTGTAGACAAGGGCGATTGGTGGAGACCTTTCACAAAACCATAATGTTTGAATGCTGTACATTATATTTCTAAATGTTTTTCAAGCTCTTGCTCTATAACTCAGAAAAATTGTACATTAATCTATGAGCATAATTTTAACCATAAATGTTCTAACTATCATTAAATTTCTACATTATAATTTTTAATGTGAGTACTATTTTCTTCTACAATCATCACAAAGACTGCCAACATAACACGCATCCTGCAACAACCATTAGCTGACACGGTACTTTGCAAATGGGGTGTTTACTGTTTACATGCTGTGCAGGTTCGTCACAACATGTCAAATTTTACTGAAGTTATATGAAATGGACTATACCACCATCACATCCCCTTGAGCAGTTCATCACATACATCCTAGTCAACATGGCAGAACCCGATTTTGCAGTCTCATTACTTAACAATAGCAACATAACCTCTTCAGAAAGAAAAGTAATCAAAAACCTTCCAAACAACTGAGATATAATGATACTGCCGGCCGACAAGGGCACAACCACAGTGATCTCAACAAAACAGACACCATTATAGAATCAGACAACCAAATCAAGGACATATTCACCTACAAACGTCTAAGAGAAGACCCAACCACCACATTCTGTGACAACATCAATCAATTCATTGTGTCCCAGGACCCCCTCCAATACCTATCCAAGGATACAATTAAACTGCTCACCCCAAATAAACCCACCACACCACTTCTCTATCTGCTTCTGAAGATGCACAAGGAGCAACGGCCACCCCCAGGACATCTCATTGTATCAGGGATTGGCAGTCCCATTGAGAGAATCTTAGCACTTGTAGATGTCCACTTTCAACCTTGGGTAAAGCAGCTTTTGTCCTGTGTTAAGGACACTGGCCACTTACTTGAATGCTTAAGACACCTGAGCCTCATTCCCCAAGATGCATACATGGTCACCATAGACGTTACATCTCTGTATACCAACATACCCCGCTCATCAGGACTGTCGATCATAGAATATTACTTCAAACAAAGACCCCCACACAGCAAAACTTCTACAGCATTCCTTGTTGAACTCGCCAGGTTAACCTTCAGCACCAACAACTTCAGATTTCAAGACTCACACTACCTTCAGGTCAAAGGCGCAGCGATGCCTTTGACATGGTCCCATCCTATACCAATTTATTTATGGGCAGGTTAAAACAAAACTTCCTCTGTCACCAACCAACCCAAACACACTGCTGGATGCATTTCATCGACATCTTCATGATATAAACTTCCACTGAAGACACCCTAATTCACTTCCTGAACAATTTAAATGTGCACAGTTCACTCAAGTTCACCTGGTCATACTTTAAAACACACGCCAATTTTCTGGATGTTAAACTCTCTCTCCACAATGGCACAATTCAAATTTCTGCAGACATCAAAACCACCAACCTCCACTACTTACATTTCGACAGCTACCACCCATACCATGCCGAAAAATCCTTACCCTACAACCTGGCCACAATAGCCAGAGCATTCCTTGACAGGGGCTACCCTAGGCACCTCTAACCACAAACAGATTCAGCAAGCCACCTCAAATACCGAAACACAAACCAAGGTCAACAACTCTGATATACCCCTGGTGGTCCCATATCATAAAGGCCTAAGTAATCTTCTCCACTCTGAATACAAAATTCTGGCTTCCTCATCACAAACACAAAACCTGCTCTCCAAACTGTCCAGATTGGTCTTCGAAAGGCCACCCAACCTCCGCAACAAACTGGTTCGTCCAAAGCTGCAGCCAACCACAAAGGGAAAATCTGATTTGTCAGCTACAGTGCCAACACCGTAATGCAGAATACATCGGCCTCACTACTAACACCTCGGGTAGTGAATGAATTGCCACAGAACAGATACCAAACAAGTCATAAGCTGGTCACATCAATAACCTACTAGACAAACCAGTTACAGCACACGCAGCATCACACCACACAGGTTTTGATTCCTGCTACAGTACCAGAATTGTGAGAGCCCTACCACTTTCGAGCCATAACTCAGATGCTGGATATTAGCTCACCAATTTATAACAAAATCCAGGCAGCTGCCAGGCCTCAACATAAGATAATCACAGCTCCTAACCACACTCGTCAGCTGTACCTGCAATTTTTCAATTTTCCCGCCCCTCCCTAGTTTGCCACCCGGCCGCTAGGTTTACTACTAACACCGCCCTTCCGCCATGCTGCAATGTCCTACAACTTGCCGCCTGATGAAACTGGGTTAGCCAGTGAAACATCATGATTGCACAACCACGTGGAAAATGTGTCATCCTTTGTGTGTGCCTGTTGATAAGTACTACACTGTGAGTACTTGAATTCCTGTACTTTTGTATACAGTAGAACCCGGATCTCACGTTCTCATCAGTTGCACTTTCCCGTTACATATACCATATTCGTTATTTCCCAGTGCACACCCTATTTTTTCAATGCTTTCCGTTCCTGTTGTTTACGTCACATGAAAATATGGCTTCCTGTTTTATTTACTTTTTTTTGTGCGTGTATTAGGTACAGTATTTATGGCATTGTAAGTCGACACCCAGCCTGTGTATGGTTTTGTGAAGGGGGAATAAAGAGGCGGGCGTAGTGATAAAGGTAAGAGAGGTATTGCCACACCGCCGTGGAATGTGGAAGGGAGGGAGAGTAGGAAAAAAAATGGGCTGCTCGTACATTAACAATGCTAGAATGCTGATGAATAAGTGAAAAGGTGGGGGAGGGAGAAAGACAGAGAGATAGAAGGATGAGAGATAAAGTAGGGAGCATGGAGTTGTGTTAGAGTGGCTAGACTGAATGTTTAATGCTCAAAAAGGGGGGGGGGGGGGTGTGGCTACAAGGAAGGAGGGGAAAAGGAAGCATGTTTACAACAGAGGGGAATGTCCGTGACCTATGAGTAGGGGAGGGAGCAGTGTCTGAGGAATGAAGCGGCGTGAGTAGGACGGCTGACAATGGAAGGGGGAGAGTGGTGTGTGTGTGGCCTGGGCGGGAGGGAGAGAGGAGAAAGTAGAGGAGCGGCCAGCAGCGATCAATACTCCACGGCTGCTGCTGCCTGCCGCAACTTTGTTAGAGGCCAGACCCAGCCGAGCAATAAGGTGGTGCGTTTTTACACAAAAATTGTGGATTTTTAAGAATTGAAACCACTTTATTATATTAGTATTACAGCTCTAACAGTACTGATAAATATAGGCTGTCCATATTATCAGCTTGTTTTATATATACATACTTGGTTGGAGTTGTACTTAATATGCCTTGCCCCAATTCTAAGCGGAGGCGTGATTTAAGAAGATTCAAGTTGATTAAAAAAATGGCTTACTATTGCAGTAAATACGGTATATTTTCTTCTGACTGGGAAAAATTCTTGTTGCCAGTGTCAATGTAGAGAAGTTTAATTTTGTCATGATGCAGAACAAGAACGCACCTGAGTCTGTTTGCCTCTGTGATGGCTGTGTGTGCCCATTTATCTTTGGTACGTTGTATGTTTGTTTTCTTTTGGTGTGCGTTTATTCAGTCATAACCAAACTTTTACAATTGGTCTGTAATTACAGTTGCATTATATGTTTACTGCATCCAAGTTTTATTATTGAGTGAATGTTGCTAAAATTAGTTAACAATGACAAACCAATGAGACAGAAATTGTCTTATCATTGAACGCAAAATGGAAATCCTAAAACGCATTGATGTACGCACGGGCACACGAGTCTTCTTAGCTAAGGAACTAGGGCCGATCAAAAGAAAATGTGTATTAAAACTTCAAATTTTTTTGACCTACAAGAATGTACTGCAGGTTGTGAACATTACTTACATAAAACTTTTTCAAACAAAAGGTAAATTACTTTCAATTTATTGTTTCCCTTCATTTGCACTTTCTCCTCATTTACACCATTTTTTCTTTATCCCTTGAAAAGTGTAAGATAAGGGTTCTTCTGTATTTTTGGTAGCCTAGCAGCCTACTTGCAATCTTAATTAACTAGCCTTAAGGATAAGCTAAGTTGACTGCAAGATTTCAGTGAGGAAATGCAGGTAAGTAATTTAATTCAGAAGTACGCAACCTATTTAATGGAATGAAACATATAGATGCCCGAAGGCTGGTTACTAAAATGGGAAATAACAAACAATTTACATTCCACACCTAGAACACAAATAAATAGCTAAGAGAAAGACTCTACTGCACCAGTATATTACCTACCTAAGCTTAGCACTAAGGGCTAATTAATGTGCAACTTCCGTCTGTCACTTATGAGAAAATAATTACAAAACACTTTCAAAGTTACATTGGAATCTTTTTGGTAGAGAGTCTTTGTTGTGATAGGCTCAGAGAAAATTGTATTTCTCCAATGAAATTTGGTTATCAAGTGTGGCTCACAAGCCGAAAAACATAGTTTATACAATGCAAAACAAATCACGCTGAAAGAAAAATTATGTTAAATAATGTGGGTCTGAGGCCCAAAAGCCCTTGAAAACTCTGGTAAGTTGATTAAGCACAAAGGTAAGAATAGAAAAAGATATGGTAAAGTGTGGCTCATAAGCTTTAAGTGAGAATGTTAACTGGTTAATTCCAAACCCATAGTTGCACTAGGCAAGGTGCTTAATATGGCTTATGGCCGGAAAAACATTCCAGGTAGCACTAAATTATTTAAAAATGCAATTGGCAAAAGAGACTGGTAAGCAGGCTATGCATTGATTAATTGCAAAGTGGTTTTTTTTTTGTAAGGCCGGTAAAGCAAACAAACAACACACTTAGGCACAGAATATTTAGAATACCCAGACACACAATGCAGCTAAGTGCAAACCTGCTGGGATGGCATATTATTTGACTTGTTAATTATGATTGGCTATGGAAAACTCTTACTGCTAAGAACATTTATGCATGCTTGAATTTAAAGCTGTTCTGAATAGCCCAAATGTATAGAACCAAATTAACTGGAAATGTACGCTACTGAACACTGGGTAAAATATAAAAGATCTGAGAGACACATGGGGGAAGATGTAACAGGTTACATTGATACGTGTATACACAGGAACATTTTTCATTTTCTTCATAGCGACGTACTTGGGGAAGATTTAAGAAAAAATGCTCTGCTTTTGGTTGGGGGTTCACACTCCACTGGCGAACAAAAGCTAGCTTTCATCATGCACCAATAATAATAAACTAACCTACAGGCTAATCACATGCACTTCACTGAGGTAGTGTTTTCAATGCACACAAGAATTTTTTTTAGTGGGCAATAGAGGCGAACGAGCCCCAACGCAGAGAGTCTGTGCTCAAAGCAGACTGTGGGAGTGACCTTACCCTAAGCACTGCGTCTTTGAGGCCATCTGTAGGAGGAGGATGGACGCCTTTGCTGGTGTGGGTCACCTCGGCAACTAATCCAATGTATTTGGCGCGCTGTGGTGGTACGTACCTCGACATGTCATTCTCTGCTGCTGCTGTCTGCTGGGTGGAGATGGCCGGGCTGAACACATCTGCGTTTGGATTCACCTGGGCTACAGGCAGCATGCCGATAGGCACAGCTGGCTGGTGGGTGCTAGAAAGCACAGTGAGTGATGTGTTGTGATCCTTCTCAGTCGGACTAGAGCTGAATCTGGCCCGGCAAGGGTACCAGCCTGGTATGTAGTTGGTGGGCGGTGGGCCCTCCATCACCTGGGTGCTGACTCTGCGGCAGCCTGTTGGGGCTAACTGGGTGCCGGTCCTGGAGTGGGCATGGTGGCGCGCTCGGCTATCTCTGCTGCTGGTCGTGTCATGGGCAAGGCCTCTGAGCTGCATTCCGCCGGTAGTAACATCAGGTCTGGTGTGGGCAGTGCCTCCTGGTGCTCACGCTACTGGTGGGTTCTGTTCGCTGCTGCAGAAATGCAATGCTCTCTTACTGAGTCAGTGTCCCCATCAGGTTGCATAAGAGCTATCAACTGTTCAACAGGTTGGCTTGCAGGCGCATCTTGCATGTCTTCAGGTGGGCTATATCTTTTCACATGCGTGACATGCACTTTCCTGGTACTACCCCATACATCCTAGAGCCACAGGGTGTTTCCATGCAATTCAACAATTGTATATAGGCCTTTTCATTTTGGATGGATCCAGCGTGAAACTTTGCTGCCATGTTGCTCAGGTAGTGGCTATGTAGCAACACGGTGTTGCAGGCTTGCAGTTTGGACGTTTTCTGGTTATCCTTCGCACTGTATTTCTGGGTGACATACTGCTGCTGTACCTTGCTGGCTTTCTCTATCTAGTTTAGGCAGCTTTGGTGTATCTTCTGCTCCCGGCATTTCTGCTGGTTCCGTGTTCCATTCCCAATCCTTGGGGTGTGGTGGTAGGGTGTAGCCAAGGAGCAGTTCGCTAGGAGAGATGCCCGTAGCTTCATTCTGCCATCTCCTTAGCGTAAATCAAATGTCCCGGGTGTAGCAATCCCAGTTCTGGTGATCTTCCCCCATTCTTACTCTGAGGTATTTTTTTACTTCTTGGTTTCTACACTTAGTAGGGTTACCCTGGAGGTGATAGCTTGGGGTTATCAAGTGTTTGACTCCCCAGCGGTTGCAGGCGACTTCCCTTTTTGTTCGTGTAAACTGGGTTCCATTATCTGTTAGGATGCTTTTTGGGACACCTCAGTGCAGGAAACGTTCTTATTCTAACTTGTGAATTATGGTAGAGGCTTCGGCATTTGGCAGGGGGTATACATCTACCAATCTTGAGAAGAGGTCAGTCACGACTAATAAGTACCTTTTCCACTTGTGAGATCTAGGGTAAGGTCCTATTGGGTTGGCTGCCAATATATTTAAAGGCATTTTGAGTCATTGTGGAATACCTTTGGAGCATTCAGCCCTGCAGGCGTTGGTAGTAACACAAATAAACTTGTGTTGTTGTTTAGAAAACGTTTTGTATTTGAAGGAGATTTAGGGAGAAATATACAGTATTTATTTCAGTTTCATTTGTCTTGGGAGTCACAACCTTTATTTTTACCATTTGATGGGCGACGCAGTTTAGCTGTATCCTCCGCTAGCTGTTCTTAACAAAGCATACATGCGATCTTCATTGATACCAACAATTGTAAGGAAGGAAAATAAATACTTTATTTTACAGAAAATGAAATTCCAATTCTAAGTATGATGGTAGAAAATATATTAAATGATGAAAGGAAAAAAGTAATGTGTGTTATTACAATATATTATTTCGCAAATTATTATCTTTACTTTTTAAATTTTATAGTTCTGACTGGAATTAAAATTTATGTGCGGATTGAAAACAATACGTTAATAGTGTTTGTGGAAAAGAAAAATTAAAATCAGTATACATTGGAGTATAATTATTTCAAGTTACCACCACCCTTATTGATTTAATGATATAATGTTTATTGATTAAATGAAATAATGATTTAAGAGAAAAAATAATATTAAAAATGATAAATTACTGCTGCTTCATTTTAATTAGTACTAAAAATTACATCGGAATATTTTAATTGAAGGTTCCCTCACGTATCTGAAGTTACAGAGTAATTAAAAAGCTCCAACCAACAAATTTAATTGTAATGTTTCAAAAGTTTAAAATACACAAAATTTAGATTCTCTCCTACTAAAAATCTCTCCACACTTTCTTCCCACCCGTTCTCAAAATAATTAAGTTCTCAGGGTTCATTCACTATCCCGCCCCGGCATTATCTTAATCATTAGAGCAGCGGACCTCTGGTTTGACATATCTACAGATAAAATCAAAGTCCAAATCTTCAAAAAAAAGGTTATTACTTCAATAATTTTTACTGTTTAACAAAATTATGTTTCAAATAACATGGATGCGCCCCTCCGGCTCAATTAAAGAGTTGGCGTCACCTGACTGGAGATGTGTATTCTCACGCACATTATGGCGCCTGCTGCTAAGCGGTGCCGCATCATTAGCCGACTGAGACAACTCCAAAAATAATCCTTAGAATTATGAACCTCTTGCATGACTGGGTTCTCGCACCTAAATTGTAACTTCTGGGACCAAGTAATGATATCTATCTTAGGATGGTGCCAGGGACTTTGCAAATCAAAATACTGGCGAAAATTCAAAGGTTACTCCCAGAAGCCAACTACTTCTGGCATCTATCTCTATCCTAGGCAAAAATTGAAAACCGACTTCCGGCGAAGCGAAAAAGAAAATAACAAGAAAATAAAACACATTAAAAATGAAAAATCAAATCAGTTAATTACACTTTAAAAATCACAAAATTATTATAGCAAAAGAAAAACTCTATACAAACTAACTATTTAAGATTTTTAGGTTAAAATACACAATACCACAGAGTCACAAGTAAACATAAAATAAAATACAATAAAATTAACTCAATGGGTAGTTTACAAAATAAACATTCAGTGACTTTAAAAATTACTGAATATTAAAAATAGGGACTGAAATTACTATTATTTTAGAATGTAAATAAACAGAATGTAAGTGTGTCCAAAACAAGTATCGCAGGTTAATATACATCCAAATAAAAATAATGTGTTTGATATAGCAAACTGCTATAAAAGCTATTATTTCAGTTTAATAAGTGTATTAGTTTTTATTTGTACATCAAAAAAAAAAACTTGACAGCCAATTCTGCAATACTATGCAAGATAAAAAATTTGCACTGTAAGAAAATCTCATTTGGCATCTATATTTAACTACCCTTTCATGTAACTTTGATATTATGAACAAAAATGTGTTAAACGCTCTTAAGAATTGTGTGAAAAACCACCCCCGGTCTATTACTTATTGTGTTAATATACACAATGACATGACACAGTGTGATGTGTTTGATTCATTGCTTAGAAAAACAATTAGTGAAACATTCATATGCTGTCACTGGACGACTGCGCAAACTTCTAACACCTCTTCATTCATACATACAGTAAATAACCACTTAAAATACCATAGTGTCTGAATTTGTGTGCTTGCACATTATAAACAGGAGACAGTTATTCATGAACCTGCTACTCCTTCATATGCAGTGCCGTAGAATTACTGCACTCTTACCTCCACTACACCTCTGTTCTCAGATATTTGAGATACTTGTATTGTTACGGGGAGCAGTTGTAAGAGTATTGGTGGATGGTTGCAGCTGTATTACCTGAAGCTGCCCAAGGACATCAAAGACTACAAGGTGATACTGATGGATGCGACGGTGGCTACGGGAGCTGCGGCCATGATGGCCATCCGTGTGCTGCTGGACTTTGATGTCGTGGAGGAGAATATTCTGTTGGTTTCACTGCTGATGGGCGAGCCAGGTCAGTAGAGGCCAGAGCTGTATCTTTATACATTTCCTCTCGGTTGCAGATGCTGTTTATAAATTTAACTTTTTTCCTAAAGCCACCTGTTCCTCTGTTTATTTTTGTGAGGTTGTTCCCCTTCTGAAGTAGATATAGTTTCTGTGGCATAATGGTGAAGGTGTAAGAAGGAGTTGACATTCCTGGGAGAGGATACATTAGCGGTTTAGCTCACAAATTTGTATGTTCCAGAAGTCATGTTCTTTCATGGTCAGTTTTGGTGGTGTTAGTTTACAATATCAGTGTTGATAGGTCTATTGAAATAGTTTTCCCGTTGGCCCACCTACAAACAGTTATAATGCTCACTTATTACAAAGTCGTGTCTTATACAGAATCCGTTTATCTACATGGTGCTGTAATAAATGAAAAAATACATCATTTTATGAGGAGATTTACTCTACTGATAGTTACAGCTGATGTTCAGTTATGTAATTGTATTCAAAAGTATAAAGACTGTTCATGCAAAGTGAGCACTTTTGAAATCAACCTTAGAAAAAAGTCACTCCTCCTACCTGCATATATTTTAACGGGCACACTGAGTGACATGCGCATAATGAATTTGGTAATGATGGAGGAAAAGTAGTTCAGATATATTAACTGCAAATAAAAAAATTGTTGGGTTATCATTTCTGATTATTTAAATTATTTCTTTCGCTATAAATTTTTTTGCATCGAAGTATAAAAATAATCAGATTTGTAAAATATATACTTTTCTAATAATTTCAATGTTTCACTTGACTGAATAAAGTGATGAGGCCCATGGAATTGTTAGTTTACGGGAAGGCAGAAGAATACACAACGTACATACAAGTAGATCTTAGCAGGGCTTTCAAAAGTGCTCATTTTACCATGAACAGCCTTTATGTTAAAAATTTATAACCAATAAAATATTCTGTGTACGACCAGTCTGACAAATCTGGCAGGCTGCACTCGCCTACGAGTTGCAAATTGAATAGCCCTGATCTAGATCTTTGACTCAGTGTCTCGATCTGTTGCCAGTGCCACTGTAGTGTTGCATTAGGCAACCGGATTGCTGCAGTAGCTGATTGCAACTGCTGGGACTCCAAGTGGTGCAGGCAACCAAGGAGTCACATTCTGGTTGCTGCTGCAAGATCATGTCTACTGTGGTCTTTTGCATTCACATTTATAATCTGTACTTGCACAAATATAGTATTTGAGAGTGCGGGATATTATCATACTGCCATAAATATGTTTGTAAATATATGTGGCGATGATATACAATTTACGTAGATGTTCCAGACATCCGCGGTTTTTACGCATTCATGGAGTCCCAAAACAATAAACTGTGGATAAGATGGGCGTATTGCCACAATAAGTATATTACTGTGGAATTCACTTGACTGAATTTGGTATATTATAAAACTTCCACTACAGCCATAGTGTATTTTACTCATATAATTGTCGCCATTGTGTAATGCCCACACCCATTTTTTGGGAGGCAGAATTTGGTATTTAAATTTCCCTGTATATTCCTGACAACTTTCTTGTGAAGTGCCCGGTGGTTGAAAGATGACTTTGCACATCGCTGTAGTGGTAAACCTGTGGCCGTTATCGACTATGGGGAATTCCATTGCCCCTGTGTTTGGACGTGTAAATTTTGTAAATAGTGGCAGCAGCGAGTGTACGTAGTGACATTTTGTACCTTATTGACCTGAATATAAGGTTGTCACAAAAATAAAACAACACCCTATTTACGGAGGCAGGATAAAAAATATTAAATGGTCATGAATATAAGAATGCCATTGTAAAGTTGTTGGTTGCGATTAGATATTTTGCTACTGCAAATTCTGGGAAAAAATAGGTACTGACTACATTGTATTATTTCTGTTTAACATGTGTTTTGTGGAAAACAATTTTGTGTGGTTTTCAAACGCGTGCACACACATGTATAACTATCTCGCGTGGTTCAGCTGCGTAAGTTAAAATCCCAGGAACCCTTTTCAAAGCAGCTGACCCTCATTTCACTCAAGCAGACATTTTAAGGCACCTACTTATTCCATGAGCCATAGTCCTACATTTTTTCATCATATTACGTTCCAGTTTACACAATTCAAAAATAAAATCTTTAGTAATGTGCATGTTCACAAATGAATACATAATGTCAACATTGCCACGAACAATGCACATATGGGTTAGTATTACACTACTGCACATAAAATTTCTTTCAAAGTATCAAAAAATAGCGTAGTAACAACAGCAGCAGCGCTGTGTTACAATTGATACTTGCCACTAGTTCCACGCAAGACACTGCTTCATTGTATGCATCTATGACTATTGCCAAATTAAAAAAAAAAAAAAAGTGTATTTGTTTGTGTTTTACACTGCTTCATTGTATGCATCTATGACTACTGCCAAATTTTTTAAAATGTGTATTATGTTTTAGTGGAGATTTTATCCAACCGGAAAACTCATTTTGAATAAATTTGCTGTACTAAATCGTGTTATGCTGTACAGTTTGGTGAAAGTTTGATTTTCAGTATTGTTTATAAAATGAGAAAAAGAATAAAATACAGGGCCTACAGAGGTTACAGTGGCCACTCACTTGTTTTTCATGGACTTGGGCCGGCTCAATGTTTATAAACTTTTAATGTGTTGACAGTGACGTCCTGTGGCTACTGAAGACACGTCACAATGCCTAGGGATTTTTTGGTTGTTACTAGGACAGATGCACCCTTGCGTGGTACTGGTGCATGACCTGTGTATAGTACCGGTCTGGTTGCTTTCCTGCAGGGCACAAAGTCTGGTACTTTGAGTTGGGCTACTTTACACTTTGGCGGGATCCCCCTTACTGGTATTCCTGGACAACATTTGATTGATTGACCTTGCTGCATTTTGGGTCTTGTGACACTGGGGTATGCACTGGCTTCTGGCGGGCTGGTGTGCAAGTGCTCATGAGTGCTTGGCATTGCTGCAGGTGCTGACTGAGGGAATGTGGTTCCCCAAAACCGTAAGATTGAAAGACCGTAGGCCATTTCTCGGCCACTCGGATAGACTTTGAGTACGGGTTGTTTCTCCGTCGAGCTTGATAGGTGGAGAGAAGAGGTTTAACTCGTCTGGTTTAACTCATAGTCGGGAATGGAATGGACTAGGACCCGAGGTGAAATTAATGTCAAAATGAATTAAGACGACAAACACTGCTATTGCGTATATTGATTGAAAGGGAAAACGTATATACAATCAATTACACAAAGTCCCTCGAATAAACCGGGCATGGCGTACAAGGCATGCCATCAGATAACACTGCGAAAAGCACTGGTTAGCACGTGAACTGATTAAGGTTGTAAAATCTCAAGGGCCGCGCCGCTAGTCTACAGAGATGAGAATGCGTGCGCCGGGGAGAAAAGAAATTAATTAAATGTTCCGATTAAAAGACACTATTTCAACTAAAATCACCAGGCAAGAAGTTGAGGTCCCACGCGATGCAAACACATGCACTCTCCTAGGCCTGCTGAACTGGACAGAGGATGGCATGGAGATGCAGTTTACAAGTGGAGATCTCCCGCTAACTCTGTGGGGTAAAACGCCAATACACATATCTTACATGCAAGCACATGTAAAACAGAATACAAAGCACCCGGAGGAATTAAGATAGTAATTCGACACATTATTATTTATTTCAAATGTCCAGTGTGTCTGTTGCTATGCGTGTCGGGGAAATTATGAATACTTAAAAAAAAGCCTGAATGGGGTTGCAAAATAAATGGAAAATCATATAAAATTTGCACAAGACATTCGACATACATAAAAACCTTCAATTACATTTCAATTAATAAAAACATTAATTTATTGAAAGCTGTAGGAATTCAAGTTTAGGTGCTTGACATGGCGGCTGCAGGAACTACCAACATAATTTACTGTCTACGTTACTGAAAACACAAATTCCCCCTTTAAATCAATATAAACAAAGCACCAACTCTCAAAAATTACACATTGAATTTAGAGCATATCCAAATGTAGATCTCCTCCACTATGTAGGCCATGTGGCCAGACACTCTTTAATTAATTACGGAGCACTGAGGGGAAGCAAACGGGAAATAACAATACCGTGTATTAACTCTAGACTCTGCTTTTAGGGGATCACAACACCCGACCATTTAAACCACAGTATCGCTGGTTTTCCCTTGGTGAAGCAGGTCATTCGGATCAATAAACCGATCACTTAGCCTGTTTTACCCTCTTACGAATACCGCTACAAAAGTAGTATGGCATGAGGTCCGAGATAGAGAACACTACTATCGAACTTCACAGAAGTGGCGCAGTTGATGCTGTGGACCTACCCAGGTGTCGAACCATGTACCGCCTCTGCCAACCCAATGCAGTATCTCTATTCCCATACCCGGCACCTGAAGCACGGTGGATATGGAGTCAAGTCTCACTGCTAACAGTCTCAATGTGCAGGTTAGTCTCTCCTGAGGCCCAGCCCCAGTCTTCCTAACTCAGGGAATGCCCCCTCTGACACCAGAACCATGGTGGAGAGAGCAAGCATCAAGCTGACCCCAAGAGAGAGAGAGAGAGTACCTAATGTCGGATCTCCACCTTTCCGTGCACCGTGGTGCACAAAAGGGTGTCCGTCCAAGATGTGTGTCTGTGTACTCTACATGTTTCTGGCGGATATAGCAAATTTCCTGGTCACCTGCTGACACTTTAATGGAACTGATATTTACTGGGAATGGTACTATGGTTACTGAAGAGATACTCTTAAGTTGATAAAACTTGTTTCGTCCCTTCCTACCAGCTGGATCTTACGAAGTTGACCTACGTAAGACAGGTGAAGGCGATCTGTTCCTAGGCTAACGAGGATAGGTAGACGAAGTACTATGAAAATTACTTAAACTTGTCTACGCTACGATGTTGCCCTGAAGGGGCCGCCAATGTCCTAAGTGTTTAAAAACGTAGAGATGATGGCTGGTAAGGACTGGTAGAGCAGGAGTCTTCGGCACCAAGAACGCAGTGAAGATGTGAAGAAATGGTTCCTTCATCACCAGGAGGAGCAGCATAGACTCGTGTTACAGGAGATGCGACCCACCATTTATACTCTGGCTGGTGCACCCTTGCTAGAATTGTAGATGGGGTTGATGTGGCATAGATTGTCAGATCCTGTGATGTCAGTGGCCGGTGCTCGATCCAGGAGCATATCTCGCGATCGTACTAATAGGGCTATCTGGCAGTGCACTGTAGTATAATAATAATATATTATATAATTATATAATTATATAATAATATATGAAGACTGCCCGTGAGGTGAGGATCTTGGTTTGGTACAATTGTTGCCTATGCCAGACTCCAATTTTAGTGTCGCTCTGAAACTGTGAATAGTCTGGTGTGAAAACAAACATCTCCTCGTAGGAATACAAGTTGATGCATTGCTACAAGGTCCATCACCTTCTATTGACTACGCAAAATTCTTGTGTCACTTTTGTCAAAACACAAAATGTTTTTGGACAGAAAGCTCTTGATGCACCAGTAGAGCATTGGGACTTAATACTTCTACCAGTTGTATGTAGACCTTTTGGCCCAGTATTGCACACAGTGGGAGATAACTCTTTAAGATGAGTTTCCCCACTTTATATCCATTTTTTGTGTTTCTTGAGAAGCATTAAAGCTCCATCACATCTAAGAGTGCAACTATTCTTCCATCTAAGACAAAGATAAAAACTCCACCAAAATGGTTGTTTGTGAACAGAAATCCAAATTCCTAGTGAGCTCTCATTCAGTATGTTGCTTGTGTAGGGTCCTCAGTCTGAACAAATGTTCAGAGTTCCGTAAACCTTCTCCAGATGATTGCTTAGAGGTACTTAAGGTACACAAATTACGTCTCAATTACCTTGCTGATTCGCATCATAAACCAGTGTCCTTCAAAGTTGTCCTATTGATGCTGTGGCTCACAACATCTTTTGCTTGTGCACTTCGGAAAGGCTGTTGAAACTCAGAGTCCTGATGGGACTGCAGACTCCATTTCAGGGGAAACAGTAGATCCCTAAGAAAACGCGCCGACCAGTGGCATTGCTCAGTACAGTTCCCACATGTGAAAATCCGGTGACCCCACTGGGGATTGAACCCATTTCGCCTTGGTGTGAGGCAAGCAGGCACCATGCAGGTATACATTGCCAATACTTCTGGAGCTTGTGTTGTTTGGGCATTACTGGATTCGGCAAGCCAGGCAAGCTTTATCACTGAGCGCTGCCTCTAAAATTTAGGCTGCCTCACAAAGAAATAACTTAGCTTTTCAAGATCTTTCTAACACCGTAGTCAGTAAGTCATACACATTCATTGTAATGTCTCCTCAAGAAGGAAATTTTCATTTTTCTGTTGATGCCTTTGGCTTCCTAAAATCACATACCAATTGCCAACTTGTGACGTGGAAATGGCCAATTACAAGCCCTGCTAACGCCACAGCCCCCACTAGCTGTCAATTGATACATGAAACACTGGCGCCATGTTGAACAAATGAAAAGAATGCAATTCAAGTTTGGAATATGTCTCAGGTTTATTTAGTTTCCAAAACTGTTTACAACATGAACATGTATACGAACAGGAATAGCAACAGCGTCACAGTAGCAACTAAGTAATGTTCTTCCAAGAAATTCACATCACGAGAACAATAATGGAGGCAATGGTGAGAAAAACACCTTCCCCCTTGATGCTCTAGCAGCCTCCCACACCCGTAGAAAGAATTAAGCAGGAGAGTTTATTGTCGAAAGTACTCTTCAAAGGTTGTTACTCATTTGCGGAAGAGTCCACGGCTATTCGCACTCAGCTAGGTGCGTGCAGCTATCCCCACTACAATCTAGACGTAGAAATTCCTAGGGCTTGCCACCTCCTATTGGTTAAAAACTACGTCACAGCAAGCGTTTCAAAACAAATACTGCTGATGGCAGGGGAAAATGAAAAGAAGTTGAAAAAAAAACCTAATCTGAAAAGCTGATGAAACCTTGCTACGACGTGGAAACTCGAAAATGGCAACGCACTACAGATAACTGCTTGAAATACAGCCCCATGTTAATACTGATAAGCCCTTACTAAATCTCAGATGAAAAATGATTATAAAAACTATAACAATTTATATAACCTGCAATGCTGCCAAGTTTACTGCTTTCTGGGGACGTGCGCAAGGCTGTAGCCCATCTCAAGTTGGCTGGTCCAACCTTTGACACAGCTTTGCATTTTGTCTTTGGTTGGATAATCATGGGGTAAGTGTAACAAAGGGGTTCCCCTACAGTTGGGTCATTTTGTTTTTCTTTTTTGACTGTTCCTTCTCTATCTGAAGTGATGAGACAGTTTTGGAAAGTGGAAAAGTTCCCACCATGTAAACTCCTATTGAGAGAAGACATTTAATGTAAAACCCTATTTGTACATAGATACTCTAGGGACAGTGAAGGCAGGTATTCAGTGTTGTTACCCTTTCTGACATCACTCACCTTTGGTCTAACCAAACCTCAACTTGTCAGTGGCCTGCTTCACATAGACACGCTTGAAAAAGGATCTTCATCTGAGGCAGATGCAGTCCACTTTCCTGGAAAACTATTTAAACAGTGGATACATGAAGGCCATCCTCTTATCACAAGTTTTGATCTCTTCACCAGTCTCCCACAGTACTGTGTAATAAAACCAGAGAGCACCACCACAAAGCTCAGGGTTGTGTTTGATGCTTCAGGGAAGTTCATCAGGTAAGTCACTGAATTATACCTGAATGACAAGTCCAAAGCTTCAAAATGACAATATAAGAGTTCATGCTTTGGGGGTTTCAAGGATTGTCACCAGCACAGATCTTTGTTGGATGCTAGGGCAGGCGCATCTTCTGGCGGGGGATTCTGAGTTCTCTTAGTAACTATGTGGCACTGGTGCACGTCCAGTGTAGAGGATTCGCCTGGTAGCTTTGAGGCAGGGTTTGGTAAGTGTGATCTTGCGTTTCACAGCAATGACTCTCTGCGGTATACCTGGGTGACGCGTACCACCACGGATACTTGTCTGACCTACTCTGCGATCCAGGGGTGTGTGTGTGTGTGTGTGTTCAGACATGTGGAGGCCTCGAAAAGGTCCTTGTGCTCCTCGGGAGTTAAAGAGATGCTGCAAACGGCGTATTGCTTGGGCTGGTTGAGGGAAGCAATGAGGGAAGGGGTATAAGCTCTTGTAAGCACCCAGAGGCAGGAAGCGCCTGCTTGACTTTCTCGCAGATACCACTCCAATGGGAGTAAGGCATCGGGAGTGAAAAACACACTCTCACATGTGTGACATGATTGCAGGCAGCGTGTAGTCCTACCTGGTGCCAACTCAACAGACACCCTATCTCAGTACTTGGCGCATGACCGTGGTGAGCGCACACTAACTCCACACCTAAATGTGGTGTAGGTCCAAGGTGTATGTGTGGGTACTGTATTGTTCGGTATGGCTCGTGTAATTCCCCGGTCACCTGCAATCCCTGGAGCGGAGCGAGGTACAGTGGGAGAGGTTCTACGTCTACGGGAAAGGATACCCTTGAGTCAGTCAAACTGCTCTTTATTCTGTTCGTTGGAAAATACACAAGTGGTATCGCACTACCTTCTAACGCTGGCAAGAGCTTAACAGGTAGAGGCGACCTAGTTCTGAGGTAACAATGGTAGGGTAAACAGCACTATGAAAATAACTAAAACTGGTATTACTCCCTACGCATGGGTTGCCCAGAAGGGGCCACAGAGTCTCAGTATGTAGACGATATGTGGCAGGTATTGTTGGCACTAATGTGGTGAAGACTAAAAAGAGTGAGGATAGTTCTAGTGATCAGGCAGTAGAGACCAAGGAGAGGTATTTCCTTCAGCATGACTGTGGTGAAGAAAGGGTAGGTAGAGCTAGGTGTAAAGTAAGCAGAATAGTCGGTTAGCTGCAGACTGATAAGTTCCTTCGGCACAAATGTAGTGAAGGAAAGAAGACTGGCCATAAGTCTGCTCGCGACCCGCTGTTTATACTCTGGTTGGACATTCCCCGTCAGCCAGCTGGATAGGGGTGGGGTAGTGATGGAGAGGAGGTAGCCATGGCCTAGTTTTCTCAAGGTGTGGTGTCACCGGCAGGCTTGGAGAATTGAGATGCGGCGATCGTACTAGTAGAGCTATCTGGCATCGGGTCGTGGTACTTGATGCCTTGGATGCATAATGCATAGCTTCGGTGGCTCGGTTGGAACGTGCATTCTTACCGAGGTAGACAGTAAAAGTTTTTAACGTCTCGTGTGTCAACAATAAAACTCGTTGCTATCCGATGGCTAAACTGGCTTCCAGATGAGGCAAAGTTGTTTAGATGAGTGTTCAAAAAGACGTAATGTGTCGGTGTATTGCTGTCTTTCAGATTGCAAGATGGTGTATTCACTGCTGAAATGCAGCAGATGTGTCACTAGATAGAGGTAAATTGCCAGGCTTCTGATTTTCAAAGAATTGTTTGTTGTTTCTGATTATTTCGCTGTCCAGTCATTTGGTTTTACAAGCTGGTGCCAGCATATATCGCTTGTAAGCTAATACAGCAACTACATGAAAACTTTTGGTATTGTCCACAAAATGATATTGTGTTATTAAAATAATATTATAGTGATATGTTCATGTAGGTAAACAATGCTAATGCCAAGGGTACTAAAACTTCATAAACATTACTACCAGTAATGAATCTAATATCATGATCAGCTAGGCTTTGTTTAGTTAATATTTCAGCACAGTTAGTGTAGGTGCTCAGTTTTGTAAAAAGTGATTTTGTCATAAGGAAGGCATTGGTTCAATGACATGGGTCAGTAAAATTTATAGATGCTGATAAATACTACAGAACATACAAATAAATGCTCTTAAGTGCACTTACTGGGTGTAAGCAAACAAATGATGAGAAACAACCGAGTGGGGTACTTGAGCACAAATGGACCATATGTAATTGAGAACAAATAATCGTCTAACATCCATAGTTAACCTGCAAATGGCATTGGCAATGTTGCATGGGCAAGTATGCATCTCTTTATACTTGGCGCATTAACCAGCCTGTGCGCAGTTCAGTGCACCTTAACACACCACTCAGTACCACCCTGTCTCAGGCTCTGTAATGCTACGTTATCTCCAGTTGAGAACTTGTTACTGGAATATTTACGACAGAACCCGTCTCATATCGCGATTGCTGTTCGCTGCCACCTCGACGTGTACTCCCTGAACTGGTAGACATGCAGGTAGGGGAGGCCAAACAGCATGGCCACCACGCTCACCTGACATCACACAACCTGACTTCTGACTGTGAGGCCACATGAGATCGATGGTTTATGCCACACCTCTTGTTTCAAAGGGATGAACTAATTACGCAGATGTAGATTCACATGTGCATTGCAACGTGCTTCAGCACTGCACTGCCTGTGTGACCAACGGTGGCCGACACTTTGCCTTCTACCCAAATGTATAAATAATTTGTCATTTCATTGCTTTGCCTGTTGCCTAATTATTGTGGTTGCATATCTGCTCCTTAACTATGGATGATAAACAGTTTGTTACTTGATGAAATATGTTTCATTTATACTCGCACCCTGGTGTTTATTCATTTGCTCGAGTACACACTGTATATATGTTATAAACTGCACACACACAAAATATTATATATATTTATATTAATACAAAATATTACTGATGATAATTATCAAATGGCTTCAATTAAATCCATACCTTTAGACAACGTTGATCAAAATTATGGCAATTTTTGTACAAAACACCCTTCTTGTGCTGAAGGGTTACAGAAAAATTTAGTAACCTAAAATTTGTGTACATGCAGGTGTGCATGCCATCGCTTATGCTTTCCCTGGGGTGAAGATTGTGACGACAGCTGTCGACCCGGAGATCAATGAGATGTTCCATGTAATCCCTGGCATTGGCAACTTCGGGGACCGCTACTTTGGCACGGAGCCATCTCATGGCTCCACGTGAGTTGCAGCCTTCGGTGTGGAGACCAGTTGCATTTACAGGTCCAGCGACTCCTGCTGTGGTAGTTTCAGCAGAAGGCTCAAACTGTGATGAGTGTCGGCAACTACTTACAGGCTGTCGACTGGCCAGTGTAATTTATGTTTCTACGATATGCACAGTTTTACTGTGCAAGAATTGTGATAGTACAGTATAGAGTTCAAAAAGACTCGAAGCACAAGTATTGGTGATACTAGTTACCATGGGGAAAACATCTTGTGGCATTCTAACAGATTGTGATTTGCTAGCATAGGCATGTTAACCACAGCAATTCTGTTTCATCTAGTTTACATCACACTTGCAATATTTTACTGATACTTGGCCATAAATTAGTCCAGTTTATTTACCAGCTTACAGGTAGATTCATTCACATTATTTTCCAGGCAAAATTTTGCAGACCCAACAAACATATGACTGTGAAATACCTTAATAAGCACAAATTATAAAAGAACATTTCTCTACATTTTATTAATATATTTGCACATGTAAGTTTCTGATAATATAATATTTTTCCACTATATTTATCCAGCAGATCCATTACACTGAAATGTCAGACACTCACAAACGGACTACTAGTCGTAACATACTCCCCGATATAGCATCACATGTGCCGTAATAATGTTGCTGCTGCCCAGGGTTTTACACAAAATGCACAAATTAAGATTTCTGTGCTCAATGCCTTACAAACTTTTACTACAGATGAGAACTTGAAACGTTAGAAGAGCTGCTGCAAACTCAAAGAAGGTAGCTTTGCTGTATGGCGAGAAAAGACAGACTACTGGTTATATTATAAAAAAGTAGACCTTATTTGCAAGTACTCACAGGGTGCTACTTGTAGATACACACACACACAAACAACAGTCGGTTGAACACATATTCCACACAGATGCATGGTCACGTGATGTTTCGCTGACTAGGTCAGCGTAATCAGGCGGCGAGTGGTGCCACCGCCAGTTCCCACCTGAGCAAGCAAATTGGCACGCATCCACGTGGGATATGTGCTTGTCCGACTTTTGTGTGTGTGTATATCTACAAGTACCACTCTGCAAGTACTTGTGCATTGTCTGCTTTTTATAATGTAAAAATGTAGCTCTAGTACTCACGTCCACTATTGCTACATACCAGGTGGGTGTTGCAGGATAGACATATGAAAATACCAGCAAGCTGGGTAATATTTTAAAGACCTCTGCTAGGTGATAATAGCCTAAAGAAGCTGTAGTAAAAAATGTCAATTGTAGAAGATTTTGTCATTACAGTGGAGACCATAAGACACAAGATTCATTTTCAATATGAGCATCATCTAGCAGAGACTTCCCTGCCCCACAGTGAGGGTGATACTAATGGATCTATGTTGGTTAGAACTAATTTTTGTCTGATGAAACAGAATTGCTGTAGTAAGCCCCACAACGCACACCTCCCCTCTACTGGCTTTCTGCAGAGATGTTGCAGTGAAGTTAATGGCTGATCAGGGTTACACACTTATGAACATTTCAATTTTCAATTAATGCTTATTTTATTAATGCAGAATTATGTTGGCAACACTGTTTGTACCATAGATAACTAAGCTTAATGGTGGTCTTTTTGCAGTTGACTAGTGCTATTTCATGCACTCTATAAGTATTACTTATTCTAGATATTTCTTAACAAATTGTCTCTGAGAAAGAGCCATATTAGTGGGCGATTTGTCTGTAGTGGCAATTCTCGTTCAGGTGTTACAGTATTAAATTATGGAATTCCCTCAAAAGGGAAAAAGTAGATTACCAAATAAGTACTACTACTTGACAAACCAAAAAATTATGTAATTAATTGTTTGGACATGTGCAGTGAAGACTAGTCACTGGTATTGTATTTATGTATACTTAAAGGTGTTCCTTATTTAGTTTTTGTCAGTTAACTTGTATACTGAGAGACAGTAAGTGGATTGGTACAACAGAGTGATGTAATGCATCTTGTGTAACCATAAGAATGATCATCTGGTTAAATCCATCTAATTTAATGGTTTGGACAGTAACACTCTTTCAATACCTTACATACTTTCAGTTGTATACATTATATTGTGATATAACCAAAGTTAGTATTCATTTGTGTGTACTGATTCCAGCCCCAGGACAGCGTAGTTGGGGCTACGTATGATCCGACCAATGCAGACTGGGTTAAATTCCAGATAAGGTTGCAACTAGGCAGCTAGGCTACCAAAAATATATTAAAGGACAGGAATTCAAGTACTCAGAGTGTAGTACTTGTCAACATGTACATATACAAAGGACACATTTTCCATGTGATTGTGCAATCTTGTGGAAATTGTGTCATCCCTTGTCTGAGTGCTTGAATTCCATCCTTTTACATATTTTCATTTCAAACAAAAAGTATTCTATGCGCAATTTCTTAAGGAATGTTGCTACATTATGACATCTTGCTGGTTGTTTTAATATTTTTTTTCTAAAATTTAATACAGTAAACCCTCGGTTCAACTGACTATAGGGGGGGGGGGGGAGGGGAGGGGGAGTCCAGTAAACCAGAATGTCCTGCAAATGGCAAAGTACCACAAGCATTTTAATCTACTTGTTTTAGAGTGGAATGTATACAACGTATATTTGTGTGGAACACTTAGTCAATGACGTGGAGACAAAAATTATGCACAGGGATGGTCTTTCTACTGTTTCCTACCCGTAACCTGCCAAAGCCAATTCTATTTTTGTTGCCTTTCCTCAAGCGTAGATAATTATCTGTCAAAGGTCCCCATTCCCTTGCTCCGAGTGTGACAGGTGACACATGTTCAGAACAACACGTCCGGCTAGCCAGCAGTCAGGCCGCAGTTTGACTGTGAGGAATACCCATGCATGCAGTAATAACCTTACAAGGTGGTTGGAGGGAAAAGTTGTGGTGTTGAGAAACACAGTGAAGGGGTTGGAGCAATTTTCTAACCAAGCTAGATTTTGCAAGAGTTGGGGTGGTATACCATTTAAAAACTGCTTTGGCGTACAAAGATGCAGCAGGTGGCATGTGCTTCCTGGATCCAACAATGCCACTCTCGTTTTTTCCTTTTTTTTTTGGTTCAACATTATTTTTCAACTCATAATTCTTCAGTTTATCTTTCTTTTACTTTACAAATATCCGACACTGTTTGTTTTTCACGCCATAATCAACCACATCCTCACCATTGAAATGTCTGCTTCTATTTTTTCAATAAGTTCTAGTTTCTGTTTTACTGTCAAATTCACGTACTTTCTTTTTTTGTCTTGTGGCAGAAGTCATCTGCGCAAAAAAAAAAACATGCACAGCGTCACCATACACCACTCCCGACATGTCAACCCAAAAATAGTTATCACTCCCTGTTCCGTGTACAGCTGTCAACCCGTGTGTTCACTATTCACCAAAGAAAAATAACCATGCAGGTCCCGACCTGGACGTGTAGTTCTGTCAACTGACGTGCATTCACACACTAGAAAACAATAACTATATAGTTCCTGGGTCCTACACATTGTTCGGTCAACTCGCATGCATACACACCAAAGAACAATAACCGTGTAGGTCCTGGGCCCCTCCCCCCCCCCCCCCCCCCATTTCAACCAAAGTCCGCTGAATGGAGGTCCAGTAAAACGAGGGTTTACTGTAATTTGGTAATTCAAACACAGGGAGATTTTTAAAAAAATCGTCAATGAGTTCCTATGCTCAGTTTGAAAGAGAGCTAAAGAAAATTTGGCAAAACAAAATATATTGGATGAGAAACAACATTTAAATTGTTTGAGGAAATCTGAGAGTATAATTGGACAAAAAAATTATGACTCAGCTCCAGCTTATTTTAAATAAAAAACCCTAGTTATTGAGTTAAGATACACTAGAGTGGATATGGGATAGGAAAACGTCTGACCAGACTACGTGTTATTTCCGCTAATGATCCAGAGTGGTGCTGCTGTTCTCGACATCATCCACATAGTGTTGCCAGTTTCACCGCTGGTACAGGCCTTGGCTCACCCACGTGTTTGTTCAAGTTCTACCAAAGGTGAGCCTGTCACATGCAAAATTACCAGCATTCGTTGCAGCTGTGAATACCCAACCCATAATTTACTAGTGGTGACTGTGGCATGTCGTAGAATTATGCATTTGTGGAAATTTGCAGCAATAGCACGTACTATTGGTTTTATTTAGCTCTACGAAAGTGAATCGTCATAGACATAATTATAATCTATTATATTACTATAATTTGGGTGTCCTTTGATAAAATATGAATACTGTTAGAAATTACAAGTACAAACGTCACATTAATCATGAATGATGTCATACATCATACGAAATAAAACTGTAATGTGTAGTAACACCACCAAAAAAGCGAAAAATTTAATAACACCACCAAAACACGAAAATCTTATATCTACTTAATGATAACACGAAATTACACAACAAAACCAATAACAAATAGCAAGCTTACGTGCGAGTTATTGTTTAGCTCGTATCATATGCTAATGATAATTGTAAATGCTTCGAACTCTCTATTAAGATGGACATAAACCAATAAAAACAATGTTGACTATCTTTATTCCTTGTTTACGTTTCACGTAGCTTGAAAGAAACAGTTAGCCAACTTGATCAAACAAAGTATGAGAAAAGAAACGCATGACCAACGTGACGCACACAAACTTCTGTCGAGAGTAAATATTTTCCCCTCACATTATTTAAAATACATTTCGAATTGTGGAAAAAGACTTATGATTGTTTTAGTGAAAAACTAAATGTAATATTGCACACGAAGCCTTGAAACTTACTTAGCATACATTATGTATTGTTTCTAATATAATACGAAAATGTTTAACTTTTTAATTATATTGGCTAATATGCTTTAAAACTGTTGTTACAAGATAAAACATAACCACGTGTATTTTCGCGACCGCTTTGTATGTAAATTTTGTTGTAAAAAATTATGAGAAAATTACCATCACGTTTTTTAAACCTTTAACATTCATTGCATTTTCATCGATAAGTGTTCTGCATCTTCACTTTGCGAAACAGGTGATCAACATGAAAGTCATTTTGTAACCACATACCACCAAACCTTAGAATGCCAAAAAATAAACCAACAATACCTGCACGTGCAGCCGAATTGTCGAATGAAGGTTTTTATGTAAGTGGTAGCAAAATATTGATGTGTAAATCTTGTGACTGCCATTTGGAATTTGAAAGGAAAGATACGTTGAATAAACACATTAAGTCTGAGAGGCATAAGAACTGGAAAAAGGACTGCAGACTGGGTACGAAAAAAATACATTCCTCTATTAAGGGGGGGGGGGGGGGGGGAATCAGAAATCAAAGAAAAACTGGCAGACCAGAAAGTTGTTATTCTGGCAGACGAAACAACAGATAAAGGAAATAACCTTTTTTAGATATTGCAACCAGGCGCAGAACACAGTATTTTATTAGGGGCTTCATGTGTACTTCAATCTGCTAATGCTGCTGCCTGTTCTAAAGCTGTTATTGACATCTGCACAAAGTATGAAGTTGAGGAAAATGTAGTTGCATATGTAACAGATGGTGCAAAATATATGACCAGATCTGCAAGTACTTTGAAAAGTGGATTTGATCATGTGTACCACATTCAGTGCTGGGCACACAAAATTAATTTGTTACGGCAGATTTGGCAAAACAATTTGGAAGTTAAATCTATTTATTAAGGTAAAAAAATGCATTCTTAAATACAAGAAAAAGATGACATGCCTACTTAGATTTTTTGAGGGAAAAGGCTGAGGGAGAGATGATGTTTCCAACGCCCATTGTGACACTACCTGGTTTTACTCAGTTTTTTACTTAGCTGTCCATCTGTGTGACGTTAGCTTTTTGAACATTTGAGTGAGGAAAACAATGTAGGTGTGAAGTTCATCAAAGGAATGCAAGCTCACACTGAAGCTCAGTGTGTGTTTGTAACTGAAAATTGTGCTTGCTTTGTGGATGCAATAAACTTTTTGGAGGATCGTCTTATCCAAGTGCTCATCTGCTATATTCGAAGATTCAAATTTCACTGAAAGTCATAACAAAGGGAATTTTTCCTGGTGCTGTCGAAAAGACGCTCAGTAAAATGGAAAGCGTTCAGTCTGCAACCCTGAAAGAACAGTTCAAACATATGTCACAACTTTGCTTACTGAAACTGAATGAACTACTTTCACATGATCCTTCTCACACCTGTTTTCATTACATTGATGCTCTCTTGAATCCACATGTAGCCAATGTAGACTTGTGCACACTAAAGTGAGACTTTCTGCAGTTTGCTGCAGCTGCACTTAAGATGATTTGGATTGCAATATCAAATGTGGACACTGAAAGGTCTTTTTCAAAGTATTCTGTCGTCAGTGATAGGAGATCTCTGAATAACATTTCCTCTTTGTTTATTTAACACAAATGTTTGCCACAATTTGTGAATAGTGTTATGTGCTTATATACTGCATAGTTATTCAACCAAACATGGTAAGAAATTGTTCCAACTTGTGCGAACCCATATGTTAATTCTAGACTGTTAACATGTATTTTCTTTGAGCATTTACGTGATATAAAAAGTGTAAATATTACAATGAGGAATTAAGTATAATTTATTTGTGCTAAGTTTTCAAAATAACCCATTATGGTGATACCATATAAATTTTGAAATCTCTGCAACGATAAAGACGAAATCTTAAAATCTTAGACGAAATACCCCAAAATATAACGCCATAAAATTTTGGCTCTAATCATAGTAAAGTTTTCATTCCGTTCTTACGTGAAAGGAAATGGATAAGAAATAATTGATAGACGTACAATGATCTACAATTGAATGCAATGTTTACAGTTTGGGGTTGTAATTTACTACAAAGGTGACTGTTCATACAAATAATCAGTACGTTCAATGCATCAGTTCAAGTGTCATTAAGGCTGGGTCCGAACCTAGGTATACAGCGTGTATACGAAACATGGGTACAGACTTAGGCACGTGATTCATGACCGGTAAAGAGGAAGCTTGATATTATTGGAGATGGACCATAAGTGTCCTGAGGGGGGTGGGCAACAAAAACACATTATGTGGGGCATTTGGCAAAGTACTTGCATTAAAAGGACCCAAATTGGTACACAGAGCAAGTAAACCAACATATTTTCCACACCATAGGTATGGTTCATCATACACACGCAATCATGTATATAATAAGGGTTGGGTTGGCACATACACAATGAGGTTAAAGTTATTGTGGATACCATGGCATGGAGCAGGACAACGTAAGTAGCAAAAAAAGCACCCCCACCCCATTGCAACTCTCTAGGACTCACCATTTCAGGTACGGTGGCAGCAATAGCATGGCCTGCACGCAGAGAAATTCAGCAGGGAGTAGCCGCCGAGTGTGTGAAGAGACAGTGGCGGCATGTAACAGTGAGGTCCTGAGAGATTGCGCGAGAATGAAAGGGCGGGGCAAACGGGAGAACATTTACAGAGTTGGAGAATGAGAGAGAGGGAGGGTAGATGGAAAAGTGACAATGCCACCGACATTCCCCATGCACATACCACGAAAATGGACTAGTAGAACGTGTTGTGAGTTAAGCCGTACAATATTATTTATTTCAAAAATTAAGTCATGAAATGTAAACATAAGAGGGCAGGGACCAGCAGAACCCATCTGCTAAAAGCCTAGAATGGTTCGCAGAATTAAAATGCAAATAAATATCCTAATGCAGCAAAGCCTTCCTGTCAGGGGCAAGTGCATCTACCCAAAATGTATTGAAAGGTCCTGCAGGAACATTGTACTTTTAATGTTGATGCACGGCGCTTTTACACTCAACCTTGCCTTGGAAGCTGGGCATGTGGCTACAGGATATGCTAGCGCAATGTTGGAAGCCATTACAGACACTTGGGCTGTCCACCCAGATGATCCAAGTGAACGTCACATCAACACACACACCCCACAAGATGAAACGGTTCCACGAAGCATCAATTGTCACCTCTGTGCTGCTTACCTCCAAAGGCCGAATATGGGATTAGAGTAAAAAGGCTGTTGGGGCTATCACAAGACTGTGTGCTCCTCCACCGCTCATGACTAGGCCGGAGGCAGCCAGTGCTCTTCTGGTACACCCATATATTCCACCACTCTCCTTGGGCAGGAATCAGCTACTAGTTGTAGACAACCCCTCCAGAAGCCACTCCTGCAGCAACCACAGACCCCTCTGCTTCCAGAAGACTGGTACTTCAATGGCTCCCGGAGTAGGAGATATATGTATCTTTTTTCTTCTTAGTTGAATTAACTAATTTAGTGGCATTAACTATTTCATCCAGTATTTCGTGGGAGAAATATATAGTTTCGTCATGTAGAAATGGCCCTGTTAGGTAAAACGAATGTATCATCGTGTGATTTCAAGAATACTGCACACTTCACAGTACAATATAATTTCAAGGCTATATAGTAAATATTCCGGCAAGTCGTACATATGTATATTCTCTAAGTTTTTCAGTGTGACATTTTTAACTTTTGATTTTGTTGCGGCTAGCGGTGTTTCATAAGATAGCTGCATGAAAACAAAACAAATCAATTGTCGTGCATTGGATGTTAAATCCACACATTGGCACAGACAAAATGTCCAAATGATAGACTTTTTACTGTCTTTTACATCAACTGCAGCATCTTCCAAAATTTGCAAGACAATATATTTTATGAAAACAGCAGTTTCTTATAGCAATTTAGATAGCGCACTTTCGTTTCACGCAGTTTTATACGCAACTGTCAATGTAAAGAAACATTTAATTTGGTGCTGTGACCATAGATAACTGCACACATTCTATTTCTGAATGTACACTTTGTGCAGATATTACTGGCACTTGGAGGCAGTGTAGCTTCTTGCGAAGCACATATTTCACTGCTTGTGTAATCTTTGGAATGTGTTTTTTTACATTTTGTTAGGCAAGAGATAAACCTGTAGTATAACGATGATTTCAGAGATTTAAAAATTGTCTGGGGACAAAATCGAGAATTTTTTCATCTCCAGCAATACTCAATATTGCTGTGAGTTGTAGGTCTTTCGATTTTATATTTGTACTAGTGCCAAAGTAAAGTTGTGTATATAACATCGGAGAAGAGTTCATTTCTCGTGGAGAAAGCTCATTTTGCGAGAGACTGCGCATTTGTCTGTACGTAAGTAGTGTTATATTTTTAGGGATGTCCAAATCGATTCCTTCGATTATTATAGGTAGCAAAGAATCGCGAATCGAATGGTTGTCATATATACTCGTCCATCTTCTGAACCTGTACCGAACTCGCATGCGTTGACTAGAATTAACCATTCGGTGATGGTTCAACTATAAAAGAATTAAGATAATACAGTAGAACCTGGATTATCCACAATAATACACGTGAAGAGATAATCATATAATCGAAACTCGGGTTAAACGAGTCGTTTTTATTTTGATGGCTGCCATTTGGCAGACGGCTATCAGTATTTGGCTGCCTCATTTCACTCCGACGTCACACTATGTGCTGTCTCTCGCAGCTTTAATGAGAAAACTGCACTTCCTGACATTATTCAGTGCTACTGGTGTACTGTTGCAAGAATAATACACACGTATGTGGAGATCTACAGCACAATATCTAAACCTGTAAATGTCAGCGTAGACGAAACACTAAAACAAGTTGTCAGTCACGAATGAAAGGCCACTGTCACACGGATACCGTTGGAGATAGCACTTTGTTGCTCGTAAGTGTTGTGATCAACGTTAGATGATAAGCCAGGCGCCAGCCAGAAGTAGGCATCGGTCTGAAACCAGATGTGGTTTGTAGAGGAGAACCTTCGCTAGTGGCAAGCTCTTTGAGTTCCGGGTCACTGACGCGGAACATGCATTGGCTTTTAGTCTGTTGTGCAATAAATATTAGTAGTGGACCAGGATTATTGGTATTACTCTTCAGGTTTTTTTTTATTTAGTTTACCTACTGTTTAATGTGTATTACGATAACGAACAAGTACATTTTCCGCACCAAACATATTTCCTGTTTGTGGAATTTTCGTTTTTGAGGTAGTCGAGATTGAAAGCAATTTTCTTCCCCTGTTTACCTTTACCAAATTAACAATCTCTTTTTAAAGTGGGTAGTGTTTAATGTACTACTGACTTAGACATAAAGAAAATGTCTAGCGATGTGTGGAATTATTTTTCCGTTGATGCAAATTACACATTTTGTAATTTGTGCTCGGGTTAGTTGCACAACTAGTAAATTGAGTAAAACGAAGTAAACACGGCAAGTACTATAAAATTGCCAATGATGACATTTCAGAAGATCTTTTGGGCAAAGATGCATGTAGCAGCAAGTCATCCAGTGTCCCTGCAACTTAAAATGTCCGGTAGGAGTATTTTCATTTAGCAATGCTAAATGAAAGGTTTAGATTTCTGGTATTTCAGTTTCATTACTGAATAGCATCAATATTTGTGTACATATTGGTTAACTTCTTAAGTTGACCTAAAATATTGCATTGCGAAGTTGATAAACTCTTTTTTTTTTTTTTTTTTGTATAATACTGTCTCTATATTCCTTTCAAATAAATCGTAGCTTGTCAAAAATACTGATATGAACTTGTTAAGCCTAATTAGATAAGGCCGAATGTTACATAAATATAGCAAATTGACTTTTTTTGTCTTCATTATGTCTGTCTAATTAGACCAATAAAACAAGATTTCAAAAGGATATTGATTGTAGGTACATGTCGATAATCACTGTATCCTAATTTATGGTATCAGAAGCAAGTGAAAGGTTTTGCAGTTCGAATCAAGAATCGGAATAGAGTAAAATTGAAATTTACATCCCTGGTTATTTTGCATTTTTAATTTTGTTTTGGTGTTATTTCATTTTATCGCAATTTACCACAAAATCGTGCCTGATTAAATACGACTGCAAACGCACACAAGCTATTTGCATTGCAGTTAAAAGCACCACCACATTGCAGAATAAGCCAACCTATAAGAAAATTTTACAAAATCAAATCAAATTTGTGAATGTGAATAATCTGAACACACATTATTCAATTCAGGCAAGAATTGGCGGAATCACAGACTCTATAATTGAGTTTTCCCATCACTTATATACACACACGCACCAGATTTATGTGTGTATATGCCGCACCAGAAGTTTTTGATGAAAAATTAATATCTCAAGTGTAGGCCGCACTGAATTTTAGTATTCATATAAATATTGTTGTCACAATTCCGTACAAACATAATAAATGCAGACTTGATTTCTCACCTACAAAACATAAACATTTGTGACAGAAAGCAGACATTCTGAAGATGAAGACTTGACATATTAGTCATCCAAAAAAAACTTCATGTTGAACATATTGATAATCCTGTTTGGTAATTGTTAAGTTTAACTAACATAAAACAATGAAAATGAGAATATTAAAGAAAATGTTTCCGGCACACACAAACTTAATAAAAACTGTATTTTAACCTGTTTTGAAATCACTTGCTCAGAAATACCTATTTTGACATGTATAGGCTGCACTGAATTGTTGTACTTCTGTTGATGTTAATGAAAGATTCTGTACAAACATATTAAAATCCAAATTAATTACTCTACTACAAAACATTTGTGCCAGAAAACTTGTATTATGTTGCAATGTTTACAAATTAATTTTGGATGATTACTATTCCACAAATGGTAATGTGACAAAGCAAAACCATAGCGACACATTATACAAAATAGCATCTTATCAATGTGTGCTTGTGGCGCCTGTGCGAACTAAACAAGACATCTTTCTCATGTAGGACTTGAATAGTTATTGACAAGTGCATTGAATAGGGTTTCCTTAATTTTGTGTTGCCTTCTTTCTAACTTTCCGCAGACATATTTACTAGAGTTACATTTGTATACATAATTTTCATGGAAAAATATTCAAGTAAAAAATTTCCGTGCATTGGCAAAGTCGCATCACAAATTGTTCTTTTAATACTTTTGTTATTTAATGATGGGAGCAAGTAATTCACATCAATGCAGATTAATTAAATTTTGAGTTCAGTAAAAACTTTTTTTTAGCATTTTGTAGGGGCCACAGAGAATGCTCGATGGACACCGACTTTCAGTTCAAGTGGATTCGATGGTTCAAGTTTTGACTGTATAATGTATCAATAGTTACAAATATACATTGTGCAATTACTATTCCGCAGATGGTAATGTGACTTGGGAAAGCAAAACCACAGCAACATGTTACACAAAATGGTGATTATCAATGTGTACTTGTGGTGGGCATGCAAACTATGCAAGATATCTTTCTCGTGTACTGCATCTTTGGCTGCAGGAGGGATGGTTATTTTGTTTACACAAAAACTCTTCAAAACCACCGCAGTACAACATAATGCAGTAACAGATTGTCCCAAACAACGGAGATTGTGCTATTTGTGAGAGAATATTTTAGTATGAAACTTTGTGGGCAGCACTGTTGAATACGGACCACTAAAACTTTCTAATGATGCTCTGAGGTCCTTCCACATAAATTTTACGTTGTAAACGGTCTCAATTTCACAATTTGTTTCCTTTTCTCCAAATATGCAGCTTTCGACAGTCTTTCTGTAAGCGCCTTTAGGAAATATTAGTGATGATATTCTGCTTTCAAATTCAGAGGAGAAAAAATTGTTTGTTGTACGACTGTTTTAAAAAATATGCTTTTAGTTTATTATTTTGATCTGCATCTAAAATTCTTGACTAAGAAATTTCATGTACTGTTTGTTGTAATGTTGACAAACCTGCACTACTCTAATGATTAAATCTACCATTTGCAAGTAGGAAATTGTTCCAAAATTGGTGCTATCAGAAAGACTGTTCGATAATTCATAATGGCACTAAAATTTTGCTCATACACCATTTGTGTTTTTGTAGATCACTGGTTCTTTCCACTTAGTATTCCAGCAAGCTCTGAATTATCTGGTGGCACACACCTTATTTGAAGAAGGATGTGATTGAGGACAGAATACAAAAACCCCACAAAATGTAATGGACAGTGACATACATATATGCTCAAATAAATTGCACAATATTCTGAAATATTTTAATTGTGCACCAAAGGCAAGTCACATACATAAAGGAGACACAACTAACATTACATAATTCCACGTAAACAATGACAAAATGTTGCAAAAAAAACTAAATTAAATACAACTAACACTGCAGGAATCAAAACATAAGATATCAGAAAAATGCACATGAAGTAGGGGTTCATCCCCACGGGGCTGCAGTCCCATAAGAAATACCATCCTGCCTTTGTACAACTACCACTGGATACACGGGGCTATGGCAATATACATCAGTAAGTACAGCTGTGTTCACTTCAAAATCACATTAGTTACCTTCTCACGGCTAACAGATGGTTTTAGCTTGTGTAAAAAACCACAAGCTCCTGACTTGCACAATTGTTACCAAATCACATAAGGGAGAAAAAATTGTGGGAACCATGAGTGGCAACGTGCATATTGGTGCATCCAATCAAAATTGATTACATTCCGCCACGGCAGTATCAGTTCGGCAACAATGGCATCACAGACCTGTTGCATGTACAACTGCACCAACAGCAGGGTAGCAGTGGCCATTAGGGAGTCGTACTACATTGGGAGTTACTGCACTAATATGGCTTGCTTGCTGACATGCTACAACTGTTTTAAATTATGATTCAATGATTAACCCTCAACTGAAAAATGTGTAGGCAATAACACACATACTCAAAAGCATTTCTTGAAATTAATTTCTCACACACTGGTATTTTCGTTTAACAGAATTAGGTTAAAATTATAAAATGTTACTTTTTTTTTTTCTTTTTTAGTCAAAGCAAAACCTAACAACCTATTTCAGCATAAGCACAATTTCAAAACCAGTTTCCAAATTTTGATTTATTATTTCAGCTGTTTTGTACACTGTCTACAACAATAAAAAAAAAAAAAGTACCACACAAAGTCGCATGTATAACCTCTACTATTTCATTATAAAATAATGAACTTATAGGTCTATATTAGTCCAAAAGAACTGGAAACTTTTCTTAGAGAACAATCTGTACTAAACGCACATTTCATATGTTAGCCCAGTTTTCAAAACAATAAATGAAACTGTCTTTTCCTAATTTCTGGAATGTTATAGCTGAACCCATTACAAATTGGTCGACATTTTACAACATATTCTGCCGTCCCTTTAACAATGTTTGAATTTCCTGGCCGCTCAAATGCTATTTGAAAGTATTTCACTGCGCATGAAAATTAATTAATATAGAAGCCATTCTCGTCATCAAATTAAGATATATGACCATAATATGAAGCGAACTATCTCCCATGCTAGCAGTAAAGAGCAAAATTTGGAGTTTCTGTGGTCAACATAATTTGTTCCGATTGCAACACAAGAAAAAAGTTTCAAAATATAGCACATCCTTCTTTTACATCATCAAATACACACTTCCAAGAGTTTGTAGGCATATAATGCTCATTTAAACTCTCATGTGATAAGCAGATTTTGTCTGGTCTCTTGAGAGTATACTTATGGGTTTCAAAGTATAAAAACTTGACAACAAACAACATAATTTTAAACTATTTTAATAAGATAGTGTACCTGTTAATCATGACATGATGTAACGTTATCACATCATCTTGTTAAACGTAGATTCTTTTATAACAAAAAAAATGTATAAATTGTAACAGACATAAATAACACGTAAGTTCACGACAATTTGCTACAATATCAATTGTGCCTCGCGGACCACTCTGCACGATTTGTTTCACACAACATGAGTTGCACCTGGCTAACGAAGGATACAAGATCGAGACACTGGATGCAAGGGCAGTTGAGGCATGTTAACAATGACACACACAATGAAAGAAATTATTCACGCTAAATCAGTTTTTAAAAATATACTCACCTGTCTGAGAACTGATGATCATCAAAAAATGCAAAATAGCTAGCCAAGATCGAAGATTACCTCATGTTTTCACAAGGCAGTTCAAACTTCCGCAAAGTGATACCACTGCTGAAAAGTAAATTGATCTATACAGGTTAATGTAGTACCAGTGCCTGTAGTACCAGTGCCCCCAAGAAATTTCGACATGCAGTATTTACCATTCCACATGTACGACCCACCACCTCACGTATTGGGGCGGGTGCAAAAATAAAACAGATTTATCAATGCTTGAAATTTTTCCGCTGATGATGTGCACAGAAACCGCAATGTCGCTAGAATTCACGAATGTCAAAAGAATTCACGAAGTGTAGCACACAAACCAAGTGGTGCAGTCAATCAAATTGCAACTGTAATAATATATAAAAATGTAAAAATTGTTCAATTCTGAAACGAAGAGCCCATGACGTATTATGAAAGCAATTGACCGGTTGCAAGTAAAATCAACCAGTCACGAGTGAGTCGGCCCGCCACGAAATCAGCTAGTTGCGAATGAGATTGTACTTGCCGTGAACGAGATTGGCCCGCCACGAACGAGATCGGCCCGCCGTGAATGAGATCGGCCCGCCGCGAACAAGATCGGCCCGCCGCGAACGAGATCGGCCCGCCGCGAACGAGATCGGCCTGCCGCGAATGAGATTGACCCACCGCCAACGAGATCGGCACGCCGCAAACGAGATTGGCCCGCCGCAAACGAGATCGGCCTGCCGCGAACGAGATTGACCCGCCACGGGCGAGATTTGCCCGCCGCGAGTAAAATTCTGCGATGAGTAGTCCGTCCATATTCAGTACAATCATATCCAGAAAATTGTGAGAAACTTTTGAAAAATGCTATAAATACCCTGATATTGGTTGTAGAAGGTTTCCAACAAAATATTAGTTCCAGCATGACAGCTTTTCCTGGACTATAACTGTGAACAATCGATGACAGCACAGACAAGTCAAGCATGTTTCGCAGCTGTTTTTCCTTGAATGACGTATGTAACACGGAATTTCACGAGACCTTTCTCATAATGTGCAAACTCCTGCCGATCAACACATCGAGAACAAACAGCATGAAGCTTAATACTAACAACAGACAGGTGTAAGGGAGCATCATGGCAACAGACGTTCGCTATTTATTGAGACATACTGGGTTGGAAAAAAAAATTTACTTTGTACTACACTGTAAAAATTTTAAGAACTACAGTAAAATACAAACTGATAATTTTCTATTGCTACAACACTTTAAAGGGAGTGCATTTAATAAAAATAGGCAAATACTAAACTACAAACATCCAGCCCAAAATTAGAGATGTGTGAGATGCCATCTGCATATATACTGAAACAATTAATCAAATGTCACATTTAGTTATGATAATTAGTTACACCTACAAAAAGTGTAACCAACTAAAATATGAATATGCAGCAATATTTTGGATACAACTAAAACTCCTAACTAGATGTAAGTTGAGTATGGAACGAGGAGACTAATATCGACGGCTAGTTGTATTAGAATATGCAGAGGCGGCTGAGGAATAAGCCCCAAACAAGGGTTGGGAAGGAGGGGTGCCCAGGGAGCTGGTTGACGTGAGTGTCGGAATTGTGCTCGACTGCGCTGAGGTGATGCTTCGCAGCACATTGCCTTGCATCAAGCTGTCCAGGGCCTTCTGCACTGTGGGGTCGCTAAGAAGGGGTGTGGGGCCAGAGCCACCCCAATTTGAGCTCCCTGTTGTTGATGGGGGCATCACTGGAACAGGTACTGGGGCAGGTGCCCCCACTGCTGAGCTGTTAAGGATGTTGAGGATGCGATGCTGCAGGTCGACCTGCTTCTTTGTCTGACTGGTCGCTGCAACACATGCACGCTGCTACCTGTAGTTCACAACATGGTGCAACGATAGTGAAGATGCAGGTAAGCTCAGTGGCAGCACTCACCTGGCTCCGTGTCCCCCAGCTCCACCTTGAGCTGGCACTCACGACACTCCTGCAGGTACGCAATGACCCGCTCGTACTGCAGGGCCGTCAGCTGCCTGTTGTCCGCCAGCAAGTTGAGGAGTACCTGAATGGCCTCCGGGTGGCGTTCAGGCATGGCGGCGGCTCCGGGTGTTCCAGCGGGAACCACGGCAACCGCACTTGGCACCGGCTTGCCCTCCCCACGCAAGTACGTCTCGTAGTTGCGCGACACCAGCGGGATGGCATCTTCTATCGGCATGTTGCGGTGCTCTGCGCAGGACAGGCATGCATGCTCCACGCTCCATTTGAATCTGTCCACACTCCACAATACTTACAACAGCTGCCATGTTCTCTCCTCAATGTACTGCAGACTACCAATTGGAACAATAATATGGAACATTAGTGAATAGGACTGGTTCTAGAGTCATTAGGAAGGAAAAATTAATCTTATTTCTTCTTCCTTACGTACCCTCTGCAAAAACAAACTTTCTTTTTTCTTTATACAGTTTATTTACAGAAGATATGTTGAACGCAACTACATTTTGTACTCGCTGAATGATATACTGTGCCACTGAAATCCTGAACAAAGTCTCAAGTGGCTTACTAAGTATTACGAGTATTTAATCTGTGTTTCCAACTGTGCAAGTTTTGGCAGCATTATAGACCGTCATAAACACACGAAACACAACATTTTGCAGAAATTTTTCCTACAATATAACATTACCGGTTCATCTTGCTAGACACGAAAACTATATAAATTAATTTTTTTAAATAACTTGTGCCAATACATATTCCCTACCATCACCGTATTACGAAACACGGAAATTCTGGATAAATACTTTGGTGCGTGTAAACTGTATTAAAACAGATAGGCAACGAAAAGAGAAGCACTAAACCATTTGCAGTATTTTTTTTCAAAATCACAGTTCATTTTGCACATTCCCAAAAAATTCTCTTTCAAACAATGTTGAAGTCCACATATCCATCATATTCATCACTTCAAGTACCAATTCCACTGTCCAAAATTACGAATACTGATCATTCATTGGCTGCAGTCTTTAAAATCATACTGTGAGCAAAATCAACTTTGCTTGCATACATAAATCATTTGATCTCTGTTTTCGAATGAGCGAAAATTAAGAGCTTGCTTGCAAGCTTACTACTGTGAATAATGCGGGGAAAAACATGTCTCAAATATGCCTAGGCAACTGGCCTGTCTTTTAGAAGTTAGGTACATCAAGCATCAAATCTTTCACATTTCCCCATTTTCATTACAAATCATAGAACAATGTTGTAAGCAACATTTCTATCCCATTCTTGGACACATTTACACATCAGCAGCTGTTATCATACCAAAACCCAGGGACACTGATGCACAGTCAAAGGAGTGCAATTAAAATTCATTCACTTTAAAATAAAAGTTGTGACTTTTAGTGATTTTTTAAATAAATAAACAATTACAAATTATTGTCGCAAAATGAAATACATCAAACTCTCAATTTTCTGTATATGGATTATCTAATTAGCATATTATCAGTGTGTTGTTCTTTGCACAAGCGTATACTGCATTTCATATAAGTACACTAAATTTTGGCAAACAATGTGACCAACAAATACACTATGTAGAAAGTTAATGTTCTCTTTAGCAAAGTATTGTGTCAGGTGATGGATAGTTGTGGGATGTATGTTGTTATGTTGGCACCACTGATGATTATTAAGGAAGGAAATAGTAATCGGAACAAATATTTGTAATACAAAACTTAAATTATAGTTACAACATTTGTGGTTTAAATGATGTTTTTTTAAAGTAATGTACCATTATTTTTGGCTTTTAGCAAATTGGTTAAAAAATATATTTAGCATATTATGGCAGAGTAAGCAAACAATTATGTTCAACTAAACGTTTCCAGCGCAGTGAACACCATTGCGTATGTGCTCTTAATCACATTTATCCGAGTACCTTACTGGTGTTATCGTAATATTGTATTGTCAGTTAATTATTTTGTATTTACTTTCATTAAGCATTGTTGGTTGTAGTGGTGCCTTTTAATTTTTTTGTGTGAAATGTTTTATTATTGACATGTGTATGACTTGGTCCACCATTTTTCAAACCATTATGAAGCACCAACGTCTATTTTCTTTCCGCAATTTATTAGCTTCGGGAAACTGGTGAAGTGTCGTATTTACTTAATGATTCTGTGAATTACTTTTTTTTTTATCAGTGGCAGACAAACGTATCCAACGATTGCTATAAAACATATGTTCAGGAACTACAAACAGTAAGTCAGTGTGTTTTGTAAATAATGTGACGCCAGCCCGCAGCGTAAAGCCCATGATGGCGTTCAGCACTCACGTAACACATGGGCATGCACGTGCGCAAAGAGGCTCCAGTTTGAACTTTCCCATAACGGAATATTAATTTGCAGTGTTAAAATGTGTAATTTATTTTTCTTCCAGGGTCAAAATGTTTTAAGTGTTTGAAAATGTATGTTTAAAATGATTGCACAATGTTTGGTTATGAATTCAAAATGCATGCTGCGCGAAGATTAAGAACATTACTATTCCGGTGTGAACGCCGTCATAAAGACATTCAAATAATATAGAAAATTAATAAGAAAATCTAAAATGTAAAACAATATTTAAATTACTTTTGTGCCATTTATTTTTAAGTCTAAAAAGTTTTACTCTACGTGCATAGCACTTCAGTTTATGTGAACCCCGTAGGCAGCTATGATAGGTCCGTGAGACGCTAGCCTCAGCGCAGTGTTATAGGAGGTCTGGCAAGGTAAGGCACTATCACGTACCCACTTCAAACTTTTTGCACTGATGTAGATTACCATAGCTCATTCTTAGTATACCCGTTAACCTTTGCTTGTATACGTTTTGCCAATATTTTCCCCAACATTATGCTTCTACTTAACTTAATAATTTGTGCCCTTGCGGCTTTTTGAAATGTAAACTAGGAGAAGGGAGGAAAGATGTCGGAGAGGTCACGCAGACTGTGCAACTTGAATCAGGCGCCATCCGTATATGTTAAAGGTGTGTCATTGTAATTTCAGTATTATTGCTGCGTGCAGTTTTTTTAAGGGCTTTAATTATATGTATATATTTGACTGGTATTTTTTCACGTTTAATTGTTTTATGGCCACATCACTTGCGACCACGTGGTTTAGAGCCACCAAGTCAATGTCCGCGCCATCCATGTGCTTTGAGAGTTTATTTGTGTGATATCATGTGCGCCATAATTATTTCAGGGTTCTATGTAATTTTTAATCAGTGTTCCATATCATTTCAATGATTGATTTCTTTTACCATCCGGCATGTCACAGTTCCAAAACAAATTCAATATGCAAACGAATAATTTTCTCTACGGAAATAACATTTTGTTTGACCAGAATTTGCTGTTTTTGCGGAGAAATATTGAAATTGCACTAGCACCACATATTCTGCTGCAACCCTTATCCAGCAGTATCCGCACCATCTAATCTTGCTTTCACGTGCTTGTGTGTTTATTGTGCCCACTCATGTCATGCCCCATCATCTTTCAAGTGTATTTATATCATTCTGCGTACTTTATATGGTGACATGATTTCCGTCCTAGCCAGCTATGTGTATAGGCCGTCACATCACTAACCATGTGCTGCAAGGCGAGTCCCAACGAGTCCACGTAGGTAATGCCAAATAATAACATGTGTTTGTTCAGTTTGTTCATGTTGTTCATTTTGTAATTCTCTGCGCCTTACCTTCAGAGAAAATCGTCAGTCCACCCTAGCGCCTGTTGACCCCTTCTCTTGTGATGATTGTGTTTTCTAACATCACAGAGAAGTCATCAATGTAGGAATGCACTAGATTAATTTCAGGCTGGGGAGCACCCAAATAGAGTTAGCTAGACACGTCTGACTGTAATTCATAAATTAAACTTCTGGCACGTTTTCTTTTGTATGAGTGGGATAATATGAGCAAGTAGTACAGTGCATCAAGTGTTTCTTTGTAGTGACAGCCACCTCTTGCCATTGTTTTATCAAAGTTTAAAAATGCTGTTTAGTAATGGAAAAGTGTTTCGTAAGTACTCTTAGGTGAGATGGACACACAGAACCCACAGCATCCCTGAGAACCCTGATTCTCAACAGTGCTGTGACTGGGGAACACCGCCTACAGTAAGTTATTGTGTCACCGCTGGTCTCGTGTCTCACCTGACAGAGTCAAATGCATTTCAAATTATTAGAATGTTTCAAATTTACATGGTCTAGAAAACCTCTATTTCAATTCTGTTTTGTAGTGTAAAATTAACAAGTGTATTATTATGGAAAATCCAATGTCCACAAAAATATTTACGTGCATACTAAATGTGTTTATTATTCGAATTGGTATAAACAACATATTTATCACATTTTCTCCGAGTTTAAAACGAATGTTATTTCCATACGAGAAAAATTTTCCAACCAACGATTAAAACAATAAGTAATTCAAAATAATACCCTCTCGTAAGAAGAGCTGCAAAACAATGCAATCTCGTGAAAGACATTAAACTAAAGTCTCATGCACCCCACCCCCTCCCACTTTATTACATCCAGCATAACTTGACCACAAAAAATATAATAAGATGGTACAGCAATCTACAATGAACATAGCATTTGTTTACACACATTGTTTTCTTCATACACAACACCTGTGGTGGAAGGATACATTGTGGCTTTCCTAGAACTGTCAAAATTTTGTTAAATTATACAAAATGTAGTGTAACAGGAAGTTGAGTGATATTATTGAGGCAACATTTATTTTGGTGTATGTGTGTGAAGCATATTAAGTCTACTGTACATGAATCTTCAAATACCACCCTGCGTCAAACTTATAAACAGTTGCACTGCCTAGCATTTATTATAACTGCACTAATGTAAGTCAGTAGTGCCATGATGGATGCATTATGTTGTTTACCGTAGCTAAGACTGCCAGAAGTCCACACGACTAATCAATACTGATAGCATGGCTTTTTGCATGTTTTCATCTTTGGTCTGCAAATACAGCAGGTATAAATCTCAAAAAATTATATTACTTTTCCTTCTTCCCTATTTACATAAGGAAAGGATAGACCTGACAAAAAAGTAGCATCCCTGCAGTTACAATCATCCATGGATTTGTTTTTGTAGTTTTCTTCAACCACAGTACAAGGATACTATTATGGGTGAATTTCTAATTTATTAAATATGAGCTTTTGTAGCTCAAGTTGGTGTGTTTCTCACAATACCACCATTTAATGCACATTTTGTTTGTTCTAGACAGCATCTGTCACATATTGTAATCTTGCCTCCTCACACTTCCTCTTCAGACCTCACTTATTTCCTTGGCGAAAAAAAAAAAAGGCCTAAAATTGAATTTTCACTTGCTAACAATACCTTTATTTACAATAGATGCCCTGTTGTCCTGGAAATTGCATTGAATATTGCTGCTTTATTTGACAAATGTCTGCCTTTTGAATTGATAGTAATATTTCACTTTTAAAAATGTGCAATTTCTGAGACAAGCGAGTACATACATACTGTCACTGTAATTTGTTTATTCACAACCTTCAATAATTAATAATCACAGGTCGGGCCCGCTGAATCCACGGAATAGACCACCATTGGTCAAGCAGGTACGTGTACAATAACTACTCTTGTTGCTCACTCGTGCCTATCGCCGCTCGCAACTCTCAAACCATTTTTATTGTACCTCAATTTAGTACCATAAAAGTAAATGTAGTCAAAAATGTTTATTTGTGGTACATTTGGGCTGCCTAAAAACACCTCTAGGTACTCACTCGCACTTATCGGCAGCATATACCACCACCTAGGGTTAAACATAATAAATTTACGTACCAAGCATCAAAAGTGCATCTGAAATGGTTCGCAAATTGCAGCAGAAAATGTCCTTCCAATGATATTTCTGTTGGCAGCTAAAACCACAGCATAGAGTCCAACATAATAAAGTTACATACCGTGAAAACACTTTTATCCCAAATGGTTTGTAAATGGCAGCCGAAAACATCTTCCCGATGTCATTTCTGTTTGCGGCTTAAACCACCACCTAGCGTTCAACATAGTTAAGTTACGTACCAAGCTCCAACAGCGTCTCTCAAACGGTTCGTAAATGGTGGCAGAAAACGTCTTCCTGATGTCATTTCTGTTGCCAGCATATACCACCAATTAGAGTTCAACATAATAAAGTAACGTACCACGCGCCAACATTGTATATCAAACGGTTCGCAAATGGTGGCAGAAAATGTCTTCCCGAGACCATTTCTGTCGACGGTATATACCACTACCTACAGTACAACATAATGAAGTATTGCACAAAGAGCCAACACTTAATCTCAAATGGTTCACATATGGTGGCAGAAAACGTCTTCCCGATATCACTTTTGTTGGCGGCTTAAACCACAACCTAAGAGTTCACCATAATAAAGTAACATACCAAATGCCAACACGGTATCTTAAATGATGACAGAAAGCATCTTCCTGATGATATGTCTATTGGCAACATAAACCACAACGTAGAGTTCAACATGATAAAGTTGCGTACCATGCGCCAACACTGTATCTCAAACGGTTCACAAATTGTGGCCAAAACCGTCTTCTCGATGTCATTTCTGTTGCCGGCATATACCACCACCTAGTGTTCAACATAATAAAGTTGCATATCACGCGCCAACACTGTATCTCAAACGGTTCGCAAAAAGTGGGAGAAAATATCTTCCCGGTAAAATTTCTGTCTGCGGCATTTTCCATCACCTAGAGTTCAACATAATAAAGTATCGTGCCAAGTGCCAACACTTAATCTAAACCAGTTCGCAAATGGTGGCAGAAAATGTCTTCTCAACGACATTTCTGTCGGCGGTATATACCACCACCTAGAGTTTAACATAATAATGTATTGTACCAAGCGCCAACACTGTATCTCAAACAGTTTGCATATGGTGGCAGAAAACAACTTTCTGATGACATTTTTGTTGGCGGCTGAAACCACAACCTAGAGTTCAACATAATAAAGTTACGTACCAAGTGTAAACACACTCTCTCATTGTAAATGGTAGCCGAAACATCTTCCCGATGTCATTCTGTTGTCGGCATATAACACCACAGTTCAACATAATGAAGTTACGTACCCCGTGCAAACACACTATCTCAAACGGTTTGTAAATAGTGGCTCAAACGTCTTCCCTATGCCATTTCTGTTGTTGGCATACACCACCACCTAGAGTTCAAAATACGTACCAAACACTAACAGTGCATCTCAAACGGTTCATAAATGTTGGTACACATCATCTTCCAGATGACATTTCTGCTGGCGGCATAAACCACAACCTAGAGTTCAACATAATAAAATCATGTACCAAGTGCAAACACACAATCCCATTGTAAATGGTGGCCGAAACATCTTCCTGATGACATTTCTATTAGTGCCTTAAAACACACCTAAGAGTTCAACATAATATACGAACTTCCATACTTTGGAATGCTTGTGGGTAGCTGAGGAAATTATGTTAAGCATTAGAAGTTGCTGTCCATATATTGAGAAAAGTAGAACCTAAGAAAATGAATGGGTGTGTTGGAATGCCCGAAGCATGCATATTCAATTATGGTACACTTTTTTAAAATTATTTTATGAACCCCCCCAAGCTATGGCAAATCAAACCATAATTATGGTACACAATAAATGGGTATATGAACTTGTGTAGATAATATGGTACATCTGAACGCAACTTTCATGGTAACACGAACCTGAATTGTGGGGCACAAAATCCCCTTCTCATGCAAGTGGGGAGAAGGGGGGTTCGGCAAATATAACTTGCATCTCTCCCTTTGGGACACTAATCGATTGTTCCTCCCCTACTAACAACCACAACTTGCACATCTCCCCCTAGTGCATTATCGATCCCCCTAGGTCTGTTACCCCACCCTCCAAAACTTTTTTCCTTTAAAGCGTTTAAAAAGGGCAAATTTTCGTGCTTAAATATAGAGTAGTTCAAAACATCCTCTGATTTGTCTGTTAAGATGCCCCTTGTAACGAGTTACACAGCACTTAGGCTCCTTGATTATGCGTTATTTAGTTACAAAGGACATCACATGCCTTTCCAGAAAATTAGTTTATTCAGAAGATGTTTTCTTTCAAATACATTAATATGTCAACAACATACTCCTTTTTCCTGCATGAAGCCACTGAAAATGGCCTTTGCACTTGGTAAAACTAATGCGCCACCCAATGTTTTAACATTTTTGGTGACAAGGAAGGGTCAAGTATATGCTTCTGGGATATAATTTTAATCCGAAGATGTCTGCCTTTTGAATTAAATTAATATTGCATTTAAAAGATTTGTATTACCTCCGAAACCATTTAACACAAACTTCAGGGGGGAAAAAATTGACATTCACTAGTTTAGATGTGTCATATTTGTAACCAAGTTAAGTACAAGTTAATTAATTTCCATGAAGATCAGTTTCTTACAGAAGATTCATGGTAAATACCATTACCGTGTAGTCTGATTGATGTTATGAAGCTGAGTGGTTCACAGTCAAATTGTGGTACACAGCCACAAATTACTATTTCTTGCCTGTAGTGCCTTTAAAAGTGTGAGTCAAGTTCAATTTCTGAGGGCTGATAAGTTACTTAGTAGGCAGGCATATCTATCCCGTGGTTCCCCATAAGAACATGTATTCTTCTACTGCAATTTTCTCAACACCAGTGTTTTTGAAAAACTTAATTCCCGCAGTTGGTGAGGGTTTACTGTAATCTTAATGTGATTGGTGATATGTGCAAAATGCTGCTTTCAGATGTGCTAAATTGCATTTCACGGTCAATTTAACAGTCAATTGATAATGTTCATTTTAAGTACTTGTTTCATCATTTTTATTGTTGTCTCTTCAATGGTCATAATATTGCTTTTTTTTTCATATGATTTCACGTGTATTCTGTATAATATTGTGCCATGTTACAAACAACTGTTCAAACTGCAGAAGGGAATGGCTAGCCATTTCCAGTGGCACATCATCTGTGGTCCAGGCAGCAACGAGGGGTGCTCTCACACTCATTTTGCTCCTGGCCGTCAGCTGTGGAGGAAGGATTTTCGTCCCACAAATTATAACTATGGCATTATATATGTACATGAAATCAGTATTTTTATGTAATTGGGAAAATTGCTGATGTAAATGAAATTGAATCACAATAAAACTGTATCGAGTATTGGCAAATTCTTACAAAATTCCCAGAAGGTGCGATTCCGGCCGGTCTAACATAAATTAAATATTTGTCGCAACAAAATGGTGTATGGCCGCACAGTAAATCACTGAAAAGAGTGTTGATCGCGGACTGCTACCGTAATAATTTATACATTTCTCCATTAAGAGCAGACAATCAAGCATCCCTGGTGATGTTGTGTGGGATTGTTACTACTAGTCAATATGGGACATTTAACTTCTGTTTATTGACTATGAGCTGACCAATGCATAAAGCACCTAGATTATAGACATCACGATGATTGATTCCAGGACGTGAGCGGAATTCCGCAACCAGAAGAGACAATGCCAAGTTTGGTTCCCAACTCCAGGCTTCATAACCATGCGCTGAGAGTGAGATTTAGCTAATATCCACAGGAAATGGATTGTGCTGAAAACTAAGTAATATATTTCCGTCGATGTCGAGACACGTGTGCAGACATCACCAAGAAGGCAGTGGATAACACCAATACTTTGAATATCCTGTGCGCACTCAATCACCTGAGAGTACAAAGAGGTTATGGGCCAGCAGAGAGTTCACAGTGAGCGAGACGGAAAAGGGTAAGCCGCAGCAACATGAGGGAAACCATCTACCCTCCCCTTCCAAAACAGTTGACAAACAGGAGGGAACAGAACATTACGCTGGTTGCAAGGCAACAAGCTCCCTCCCACCACCCATCTCATTAGTATCACTAATGACTGTCGAAGCTTGTGCAATCCAGGCCACGTATCTACACTACAGCAATCTATACTTACAATGGTGACACCGTGCTCACATGGCAAATGTAATGTTACAGGCGACTGTCCTGAGCACGCTATCAGTTGCAACTGGAGATGAAGCAGCTTTTGACAAAGGAATGTTTGCAATCTGTACTTGTTATGCCTATCAGGGCGTGCGGCGCTCTTGACCTTGAGTATCGGGTGTCTTTTTAAAACATCTGAAGAATGCTCTGGATTATTAACCTCGTTGCTCTCAGCTAGACTCAGGGTGTGGCGAACCTTCCAGGTCAAGACCAGTGGCTATAAACAGCGTGTCTCAGACCTCTGAGCCAGCAGTTGTTGAAAGGACAAGTTTCAAATATAGACGACCAGTGAGAAGAGAAGCATGCAGCGAAAAAAGTGACAAGCAGGAGGAAAATCTGCGACTGCAAACATCAGAGTAGTGAAGAGTATGACTGCAGGCTGGACTATTCGACTGGATGCGTGATTGGAAAACATTACAAATGATGACAACAGACAGACTGAATATGTGTTAATGATGAGTATGAGTTAATGGACAATAACCAAACAGACATAAAGGACATTAATTAGAGTTTAAATAGAGATGACGTAATGTGCTCACTGTGAAATAAATAAAAAATCTAATTTAATTATTTTATTTTTATTAAGATCTCTATCCATTACGAACTCAAGACACACCCCTAATGTGTCCTTGTAACAGCATAAATGAATAATTAATGGTGTTAAACTTAAATTTATTTCTTCTTGGTCTTCAATAATTAATCATTCTAAACTATGTCCTCTGATTTTGCCGTACACTTACGCCTATCTCGATTTACGCTGTGATCGGGTCTGGTGCTTATGCATTATCAGACAGCAAAAGGTGTTGCATAGGCCCTTACAGGATATCTGCTTAAAAAAGATTGTTGCGGGAAATCTTAAGCCATGGGACTGAAAGATATTTTCATCGAGGCAATATCCAACAACTGATAAAAGTGGGAAACTGTATCATTATTTAGATAAAAACTGCGACAGGACCATTGAAAATTAACTGTGGCTACGCTTTATCGGCACTGTGTTTTAGATACACCGAGATTCCACTGTAGTCATCAACATTGGTGAGCTGAGTTTGGTCAAAAGGACTTTCCAGGACCACAGCAGCAGTGGAGACAAGAGGACAGCAAGAAGATAGTACATATCAATATAGTGTTTTGTGTAGTATTTCTGGTCACCTTGCATGCCAGCATATGATTTAAATCACACACAGGAAAATAAAATTAAGTTAAGAGGGAAAGAGATGTTTCGGAAACCCTGTTACTTGAGACATTCAATTTAAAATGTGAACACGACTTCGAATTAAGTGTCTATTCTGCAGTCAGCACTATGGAAAGAGTTGCACCTATTTACGACACAAGTGCATTAATTTGAACAGAAGCAAATGGAAGTGTGGCCAAGTCAGATGGATGCAAGAATGGAGCAGATGGCGTGATTAGGACAGAAATTCACAGATATGACTAAGAAGGACACTACCAGGATAAACTATAAGGTGCACACAGTATGAGTACGATGTGAACTGTGAGTTACTCACTTGGACTAGAAACAAATGTAATAGGGTACATTTATTGTGATTCCATGAAAAAAAACTGCCATTCCAGCAAAGTTCTTTTTCCCAAAACATAAAGAAATTATCTTTATGTTGCCAAATTTAATATCTAGTTGTGTGCAGTGGTAGATTTTTTAAAAATAAAGCATAGTGTAAAGTAGTTTGACTTATCTGACTATTCCAGCTCAGCTATCTAAAAGTTACTATTATTTATTAATTTTAATACTGATGCCGGCTAACAGACAACAACACTAAGCCCATAACGGCGCTCACCACCATGTGACACGTGCGCAAAGAGGCTCCAATTTGAACTCTCCTATAACAGAATATTATTAACAGTGTAAAATAAATTTTCATGTTTAATTATTTTACGGCCACATCAATTGTGACTACGTGGTTCATAGCCGCCAAGTCGATATCTACTCCATCCATGCAGTTTGATGGTTTATTTATGTTAATATCATGTGTGACACAATTTTATTCAGGGTTCAATGTATTTTCGTGTAATTGATGATTTGTATGTCTGACCATGCAGTCCTTTCTCATGTCCGATTTTCTTGCCATCCGGCATGTTAGAGGCTCAAAACTGATCCAATCTGCAACGGAATCATTTTTCCAACCAGAATAATATGTGTCTGGCGATAATCCGCCGTCTTCGCGGAGAAATAAACCATTTTCACCGGCACCATGTGCTCCGCTGCAACACTTATCCAGCAGCATCCGCGCCATCTAATAATGCTTTCACGCGCTTGCGTGTTTATTGTGACCACTCATGCCGTGCCCCATAATTTTCCAAGGGTATTTATGTGATTGTATGTAATTTTGTACGGTGACATTATTTCCGTCCTAGCCGGATATGTGTATAGGCCGTCACCTCACTAACCACGTGGAGCAAGACGAGCCCCGACGAGTCCGCCTTAGTGATGCCAAATAATCACACGTGTTTATGTAACTTATTCATTTTTGTCTAATTTCGTTATTCTCTGTGCCCTATCTTCAAGGAAAATCGTTAGTCCACCCTAGGCGCTGGCAACCACCTTCCCTTGTGAAGATTGTGTTTTCAAACACCACAGAGAAGTCATCCACTTAGGAAGTGCGCTAGAGTATTTGCGAGTTGGGGAGCACCAAACCAGAGTTGGCTAGGCACGACCGAGAGTAATTCACTAATAAAATTCTGGCACGTTTTACTTTGTACAAGTGGTAATAATAAAAGGAAGTAGTACAGTGCAACAAGTGTTTCTATGACAGCTACCTCTTGCCATTGTTTTCTAATAGTTTAGTAATGATGTTTAGTATTGCAAAGTGTATCGTAAGTACGCTCGAGTGAAACGGACACACAGATCCCACAGCATCCTTGAGAACCCTGAGTCTCAACAGTGCGGTGACTGGGAAACACTGCTGGTGCCCTCATCAGTAAGTAACTTGTGTCTTTCGTTCGTCTCGTGTCTCACCCAACGGTGTCAGTACATAATTATTACATCAGTTTTTACATTTCAGAAGAACCCGCTCTGAAAACTAGAACTAAAATAACATTAGTGGAACCAGTATCGGAATCTGAACCATTTTCGGAACTAAAAAAAAAAATGTAGTAATGGGACAATTCGATTATCGATTCCACAGATTCTTGCCTGAATCAAAGAATCAATGTGTTCCGATTTTTTGCATACAAACGTTTGAATCATTCTGTAAAATTTTCTTACTGGTTGGCATATTCTGCAAACCTGGTGGTGCTTGTAAACGCAATGCAAATAGCTTTTGTGCGTTTGCAGTCGTATTTAAACATGCATAGAGGCACGAGTTTGTAGTAAAACACAATAAAATAAAATAACAACAAAATACAAGTTAACATGCAAAATAACATGAAATACAAACAAATGCACGATATCTCACGAAATTAGTTTTTCCACAATAAAAATTAATAATCTAAAGATGTGCAAGTCTCTGCAATATCGAGAAATACTCAAGATGAAAAGAATCTCGATTTCATCCCGAAAATTTTTAAATCTCGGAAATCATAATTCTACATGCAACACACGCATGTAATTACTTAAGTTATTTTCTTGCATAACACAATGTAAACAAATACATTCCAAAAATTATATAAGCAGTAAAATATGCACTTTGAAATAAGTTACAATAGTTTGACAACACACTGCCACCAAATGCTAGTAATATTGGTGCAAAGAGAATACACACAACTAGAACATAGGCAATAATCTATGGCCGCAGCACCGAATCAAATGTTTGTTTAAATTGACAGTTGCACGTAAAATTGCGTGAAACGAAGTGCGATCTAAATTGATACATTAAGCGGACTATTTTCATAATATACCTAGTCTCATAAATTATGAAAGAGGCTGCAGCCGATGTAAAAGACCGTAAAATATCTATCATTTTGACATTTTGTCCGTGTTAATGTACGTATTTAACCTCCAATACACAGTGATTGATTTGTTTTGGTTACATTCAGCGGTATTATAAAATGCCACTAGCCCCAACAAAATAAAAAGTTAAAAAACTCACACTGAAAAATTTACTTGACTTGACTTAATGTTTACTGTATATCCTTGAAATTACTGTATTTTGGCATGTATAGGCCGTACCAGTAGTTTTTGATGAAAAATTTTAAATAATTAATATTTTAAGTATAGGCCGCACTGAATTTTTGTATTACTGTAAATATTTTTAAGTCACAATTCCGTACAAACATAAAAAATTCAGACTTAATTTATCCCCTACAAAACATCTGACAGAAAAATTAGGTTATGTTGCAACGTTTATGGATATACATCATGCAATTACTATTCCACAGATGATAAGGTGACTCAAGAAAGCAAAATCACACCAACATGTTAGATAAACTGGCGTCTTATCAATGTGCACTTGTAGAGCCACAGCGGACGTGCAAACTACGTAAGATATCTTTCTCTTGTACAGTAGAGAAATTATTTTCTCATGAATGAAATCTATGGGCGAGCTTCAACATGTTTACATTATACACATGTGGGATGAAGGTTATTTTGTTTACGAACGTGAACAAACAAATAACTGCATGATTGAAAATTATTTTTTTATTCTTTTCCTTTCCTTCCTTCATGCCTTTAATAATTAAAGGATTAAAATGTACTGTATGTTGACCAATTCATAAGCATGTTTTGGGGAAAATATTTCTAAAAATATTTTACATCCCAATATCTCGTATATAAGACACACCCCACTTTTTGTAGCCATTTTTGTAAAATATGCGGCCTATATACGCCAAATTACAGTATATTGTTTTGGACAGTGTGCAGTATTCTTGAAATTACACTATGTTGACACATTTGTTTTACCTAGCAGGGTCATTTCTACATGACAAAACTATATATTTCTTATACATAGTACTGGAGGAAACAGTTAATGCCACTAAATTTGCCAATTCAATTAAGATAAATTATTTTCTCTCGCTCTCGTTATTGAAGTCCCCGCTGTAAGTTGTTTGAAATGTAGAATTGTACAACTGTATACAAAATGTTGCAATGTATTGTCGCAGGCTAACAGCCAGCAGCGCTACAGCTAATGACAGCGCTCACCATGCATGTGTTATGTGTTCTGCACGTGTGCAAAGAGACCCATAATTCTGAACTTTCAACTAAATATTTTTCATTGTAAAATGTGTTTTATATTTGTATTTGCAAGGTTTAACATGTCTTTAAATGTTTTAAAGTAATTCTTGCTATTTTAAAATTGTTTGGATATGAAATTCTAAGCACTGAGATTAATGACACTAAAATTCCGGCGTGAACACCGTCATAAAGAGACACTGAGATGATATGAAAAATTCATAAGAAAATTATAAAAATGTAAAACAGTACTTAAATTAATTTGTGCCATTTTATTTCTATACTAAAATATTTTACTCGGCGTGCATAGAACTTCCACTTATGTGAACCCCGTAGGTGGCCATGGTAGGTCCATGCTACTCTTGCCTCTGGACAGTCTGGCGAGGAGAGCTGGCGACGTAAGACACTGTCACGTACGCACTACAACTTTTGTTCACTGATGTAGGTTTCCATATTCAATACAGTTTACAGGTCAACCTTTACTTGCATACATTTTGCCAGACATTTCACCAGCATTATGCTTCCACTTTACTCATTTATTTCGCCCTTGTGGCATTTTTAACTTGCAAGGAGGAGGAGAAAGATGTCGCAGAGGTCACGCGATACACGCAACTTGAATCAGGCGCCATCCGCCTATGTTTACGGTGTTTCATTGTAATTTCTGAATTGATGCTACACGCAATTTTAAGGACTTTGTTTTATGTATGTATTTGAGGGTATTTTCCATGTTTGAATAGTTTATGGCAACATCACTTATAACCACGTGACTGACAGACACCGAGTATTTGTATACGCCATGATTGAGTTTTGAGAACTTATTTATGTAACATCGTATGTGCAATATTTTATTCAGAGTTCTATAATAATTTTTTGTCAGGACTCCGTGTAATTTCACCTAAATTGATGCTTTTTGTACTTGACCACACTGACATATTAATGTTTGATTTTACCGCCATCAGGCATGTCACGAGCCTGTAATCACATAAATCTTAAAAAGAGAATCATTTTCTGAACAAGAATAATATTTTGTCTGAATTTAATTTGCAGTTCCCACAAACAAATATTGCAATTTCACCTGCACCACGTAGTCCACTACGAACTTCATCCAGCGGCATCCGCGCCATCTAAACTTGTTTTCACACATGTGTGTGTTTATTGTGAATACTCATCTAGAATACCATCTTGTTTCATGTATCTTTTGAGGGTTTATGTAATTTTGTCATTTGTGTATGGTGTAATTATTCCTGTCCTAGCCAGCTCTGTGTATAAGCCATCACCACAGTACCCACATGCTGGAGGGCGAGTCCCAACGAGTTTGCGTTAGTGATGCCGAGTAATCACACATGTTAATGTTTTCATTTTGTAATTCATTGTGTCCTATCTTCAGGGAAAAATCGTCAGTCCACCCTACCGGCTGTCGACTCTCTTCCCTTGTGAAGATTGTGTTTTTATACACTTCGGTGAGATAATCCATCTAGGCGTGTGCTAGAGTAATTGCGGGCTGGGGAGCACCCAAGCGGAGTTAGCTAGACACGACCGAGTGTATCATTAATTTCATGGCACGTTGATTTGTGTGCACAGTATCAATAAAAACAAGTCTACAGTGAACTTACCTCTTTCATTTGTAGTGACAATGTCCTAGCCACATGTGTTTTTCAAGTGAAATATGTTTAGTAAAAGTTTAGTATTGCCTACATGTTTGTAAGTATGCACGGGTGAGGAGAGACAAAACCCACAGCATCCCTGAGAACCCTGAGTCTCAATAGCGCTGTAATTGGGAAGCACCATTGGTGCCCAAATTACCAGTTAGTATTTGTGTCATCGTTCCTGTCATGTCTTACCCGACGGCGTCAGTATTTAACATTTGTTGATAATTGAATAGAGTCCAGAATCGAGAATCTAAACAAAAATTTTGGAACTGAATCGAGAATCGGAATCAGCAAAAACCTCAAATCATCCCATCACTAAAAAAAGTTCAAGTTTCAAAATCTGAACATTACAGACTTACCAACTTCTGAAGTTTTCATTCAGTAAAATGGACAAAAATTATTAAAGCATAAACTGCACAGTGCAATACACTAATTTTCTCAACATTGACAATTTCAAGTAATAAACATACATAATTTCGCAATGAAAATTTAATATAACCTAATATTTGTACAGTGTTTCAGACCAGAAACTATTATTTCCCTTAGAGAAGACCTATAAATCATGGAAATGTGTTTGCTTAGTATGACATACAAAGCAAAACTATACTTATTCCTTGCCTTGGCTGAAATATACTTTAATGTAAGATGATAACTTTCATGCCCTATTTATATTCACATTTACAGTATGAAACCGCTTACCATAAAAGTATTAAAAATTCACTCTGCAATATACAAAACCCCTATTCAGCAATGATTAAGTTTAGAAATTATACCTGAAATTTATAACTTGGATATCAAAAATGTGCATATACTCACAAGTTTATTTCTTACTGGATGATTAATAAGTAGACTAAAATATATTTTCTTCCTGAATTATGACCAAGTTTACTATATACACAATAAATCTTCAAAAACTTGAGCACACAAACTTCATGTGCACACACTATACATATTCTATCTTCAGAGAATCTGCAGTTGATTTTTTAACTGTATGTAAGAATGCTTCAGAACGATTTGGTTCGTAACACATTCCCATCTGGTTACACTTAATTACAAGCATGCTCTCCAAAAACTTTATTGAAAGCTTGGACCTGAACTTAATCTTGTTCTTTGTTAAAAGACCAAATACATGTTCTATTTCAGCATGGCCTGGCATGATCAGACACACTAAGAGGAATATTATGTTCAACTAAAAAACCTATGAACAAGCATTCCGCACGTATTACATCACTCACTATACTGTCATTTTTAACAAAATATTCACTAACCCTTAAAACTGGCTGATACACTTTTGACATTTGAAAGATGTTACGAACAATTCACATTGACACTTATCTCATATCTTCTACCATGTCCAATGTTAATGTCACATCTACACATTGAACAATATGCAAACTGTGTTGCTTTGCTCGACTAAATTATACACAGAAAATTCTGCTTATACACTTCAGAAAACTCTTGAAAATATTTTTTTCCTAACATTTGGATGCATTTGCTACTAGTTCAATTCATTACAAACGTATTGCACAAATAAAAAAGCACTTCACACAAACAAATAACTATTTTACTGTTCCAGAATGGTAAATAAATTAACAAGTCTCAATTGTAGTTGAATTTCTAATAAACTAAACACTAACACCAATGCTGCGATACTACACACATGCTACAGAAAATGAGAGGCGTCATCTTTGAAAATAGAAGTATTCATGAAAACAGTTTTGTGATTGGCAAAAAGCTAATTACTAAACTTCAGATGGCCATTAAGAAACAAATACAATAAAGAAACAAATTATGCAGTTGGCTGGCTACAACCTAATTGAATAATTTTGGTAACCACATAGGAGGTACATTTACTGTAGACACTTATGGAGCTGGTTGCAAGCGTTTGTAACAAAAGTTTGCATTCACAAGCACCTCCTAAAAGGATATGACAACTTCCTGTAAACCAAACATAACCTAACTCATGAATCAAGTAGGAAAATCTGCAACCACCTGAAAACTGCTTGCAGTGTATTTACAAATACTGCTGCTATGGCGATCCCCACACCAGGTTTGCAGAATGTGTTATCAATTCAACCATCGCATAAATATACCTCATAATAATAGGCAAATATTTCCAGTATTTTATTTTGGATGATATCAAGGCATTTTCCTAAAATCGTAAAAAGGGTATGATTTTCGTACATTTTACAGAAAAATCGTAAAACTTGGAAAATCTGACACTAGACGTGCGAGTTTGAGCTTCCATTTCACCCATTATGGCACTTCGTTTTCATCCTTGCCGAGTTGTAGTACGCTATTTTCCTGTCGGAAACATTTTTCTGAACAGGCCGGTGAGATTAGCACAGTAGGCAAAATTATGTTCCATAATAAATTATGTGAACAAACATACAGCATGAGTTACTCTGTATTCAAAAGTATCAGGAATAAAATTCAGATTTTTTTATTTGAATTTGACACTGTTGATGTGTTCTTTTGTGTGGCAATGTTTATATACGTAGTTCCTGCCAGCATTAGTGAAATAAATATCACAATGGCATGCAACACAATACACATAATTTTCACCTCTATGTGATGAGAGAATATACGAAAATTCGTCTGAATATGGTTTTCTGAACATTGTTTTATAGTTTGTTCTAGTACATGATGCACCATGAGCGCGGTCGGATACATATCTAAGCATAAGCCTCTGGTGTAGCATAGTGACGAACGCCACTGCTCATTCTGCCTCTGTACTGTTCCTATTCACATGCGAGTCAACCCCTTGCCGTCTGAGAGAACGGCACTCCCCATGATACCGCATTCCAGTCTGAGTGGGTGGGCCCAGCCCCTCGTCTGCCTTGCCCTGGTCAGCAGACACTGAACGCACACGCTCGCCGCGCATCGGCGGAGGCTTCCCCCCGCTCGCGGCCTGCTCCAGCCACCCCTCTTTCACCACATCTCTCAAGGGTATTTATTCCTATGTACACCCTCCAAACAGGGCAGTTCACGAGTAGTTCTGAACGGAGCATCTTCTGCAACTCTTGCTATCTCGCCACGCCTGCCAGACCGCTTGCCTTCAGCAGTAGCAGTTAAGACTTGGCGTATAACGTTACTATTGTCAGAACTTATTTCTCAACACACTAGGCAGAAGCTCTTGTCGCGGAGCGTTCTCCTTGCTTTGAGTGTTGGTCACGTGCCTCGTCCGTGCCAGGCGTAGGTGTACCAGCATTTCTGTCGCCCTGAACTTAGATATCTCAGTCACCTTGTGGCGAACAGCTTGGCAAACTTCGTCCCTCATCCATCAGCTGTTAGCAGGCACAGGTCAGGGATATGTCTTGTAAATTCCTACCGACGGAATAAAACGAATATCTACCGATTGACCTCTTTATGGTCCACTCATTCTCTTTCACCTTCACCTCCCTAACACACGTCACCTTCTTTGTGCACATTCACTAATCTACTTCTCTGTGCATGCACAATCCCCGCAATAGAGTTTCGAACCAAAGACCCTAAAGGGCGCTCTCATCCGTCAGCCCAGAGGGGGCAGTTGATGTCTGTAGCTGGTGACACCGCTCACTCAACTTCTCACCAAGGAGCTCAAGGGAGCCATCTCCCCAAGTTACTATACGCCCAAGCACCGACTCTCTTGATGCGCACGGTCCTACACCGATTGATAGTTCTCCAAAAGGGGTTTACCCCAAGGCATCTGTCTCAGGAAGAGTAAATTACTTCCTGGAGGGCAGACCATGCCACAACCTGTCCTTCCCTGTGCTAGTACGTAATATTAAACCACCTGTACAGTCGTGCCTACACCTCAAAGACACCCACTAAATCCGCAAAATGATAATTCTCTATTAGTCTTTTAATTTTCTGAACATTTTGTGTAGCATTGCCCTTTTTGCTCACGCGTTTGGGAAACAAGATTGTAGCGTTGCCCTCTTCAGCCCACGTGTTTGGGCAACAAGAATGTACGGTTGCAAAAGTCCTTTTCCTGCCCTTCCACAAGTAGATTCTTGCCACAAGGATTGAATTTGCAATTAAATGGTTTGCAGCATAGTCCATAGCGACATTTTGTTGTATAGAGTCATCACAGATGACCAGACCCGATCAGTCCCTATGGGGGCACGCCACTTTGGCCATACCTGTTTAATTTAGGGTTAACACCCTTAAAGGTAACTACAGAGGAAGGTGAGAAAAGAGGAAGGGAGTTCACACCAACAGTAAATAGTAATGAATATTTTCAATAAAAAGAAATATACTGAGTGTTGTGAAAATTTTGAAAGGTGATATACGAAAAAATGGTTGTAAGTGTCGAGTTTGTATGTGTAGGGACATTAGTGTTTGTACTTGTAGTAGGATTAAGAACACATGTTTACTAAGTGTATAATAATGTTGTTTTTCTAACCTTATAGTAACCTATTTCTTTGAAGTTTTGAAAATGTAATGTTTGCTTTTGTAAAGGGTTAGGTGGATAAGTGAACGGGATGCTGTGAAAGTATGCTGTTTGTGGACCAGGAAAGGTAAGGTTTGTTATATTATGTCTAATTATGAAGTTTATTATCTGTAATATGAAAATACTGACCAGTAAACTTGAATATAAAAATTTGGAAAGTGACAATTCCAAATTTGGTAAGTGTATTTAAAAACAGTTGTAAGTTTTGAAAAGTGGATGCCTAGTTTTAAAAGTATATGTTTTGAAAAGTTAAATGAAAATTATTTAAATTTAACAACTGTAATTTAAATCCAAGTCTAAAATTAAAAAGAAGAGTTTTTCTGTTTTTACTTTTTGACAATGAATGCAAATTGAGGTGGTGTGTAGTAAGAGGCGACGATAATAGAGGTGGAGTGTTTAGGGATTGCTCCAGTTTGTGTCATTGGGTCTTTGCTCTTAAAGTAAGTTTTGGAGTGGGACAGGCCTGAGTCCTCTTTGCTGTGAACACTGAGCTAAGTATAATATGTATTAAAGTAAATGTGGCAGTGGTTTTTTATAATTTTGGGGCAGACCTGGGTCCACTTACTTTTCAAATGTTGTGTGTGGTTCCCAGTGATGAGTTAAAGTAAATATGGGCAATCTATCCGGAAATACTATGACATTGAAAGGGATAACCCTCAATTTAAATGGAAATAGAAATTTCAAAGAAGTTCAAATGTTTTTCTTCTCAACATATTTGATAAAAAATTAATTTTGAGATAAGTGTGTCGATACGGTGAACCATAAATTTTAATGAAAGTAATGGCATTGTCCATTTCATGTAAATGGAGTAAAATCTAACAAGACAATGTGAACAACCTACAACACACTATGTAAACAGAAAATGCTCTCATTTGTATCACCTGATCAACTGCTGCGGGATCTGTGTTGTTAAGTTGGCTATTTTTATGACAACTTTGGAAGAAAATAGTACTCGGAACTAAAAGTTGTAATTTAAAATCTTAATTATACTTACAATATTTATGGTTTAAATTATTTATTAAAGCAATATTACATTTTCTTTGCTATTAGTGACTTGCCTTTAAAAATGTTTAGCATTTATGACAGAGTATGTCGACATGTATGAACAGTAAACGTTTCCAGACAATGGCTAACCATGTTTATGTTTCCAGTTTCCAGCCCGGTGAACGGCCATTGTGCGTGTATTTTTTTCTCATTGTGTTTATTATACAAATATGCTGTTGGTGTTGTCGGAATATTTAATCGGTAGTTAATAATTTTTTTCATTTGCTTTTTTCAAGCATAGTTTGTTGTAGGTACCGTTATGCATTTTATTGGGTGAAATGTAAACATTATCAGGACGTGTTTACGGCGTCTCTTCCGCCATTTTCCTTACCACCTTCCACAATGAAGTGACACAAATATCATTTACGTATCTAAGTTTGTTTGTATCAGGAAAAATGTGCATTGTTGATTTTTCTGAATGATTCGGCAAATAAATTATTTAATGCTAGTGACGAACAAATGTGATTTTAGTAAAGTAAACTTAGCAAAGATTGCCATAAAAACACGTGGCCTGAAAAAGGTGCATTTTCCACACGTTTGTAGTGAGTGAATAATATTTGTTTATTTGTCTAACGTAAATTCAACGAGTGTAAGGTTAACTTTGGTCAAAGTGTGTGCATGTATATATTGCTGCATCTGTATGAATACGAACAGTGACGTATGTATCGCGTTTTGTTTTTTCATTAAAGATAAAAAATTTTGAAGTTAAATAATTTAAATGTTATTCCCATACGAGCAAAATTTTCCATTGCTCCATCCAAACAATATGAAACTCAAAATGCTGCACACTCGTAAGAACGTTAAAATAATGCAGTCTCACGAAAGATGTAAAAACTAAAGCCTCCCACCCTCTTCTACTAATTGTCTCCTTTTTCCCATGAAATAAATAAACAGAACCCCAACAACTCTGTAATTACAAAAATAAAACAAGTTGGAATCCAACCTAGCTATAATATGCTAAATTAATTACTGGACGGAAGTTAGCTGCCTTCAGAGTTTCAGTGTCTGCCATTGTGCCATTGGACTCAAAACATTTGTTTACAAACTTAATTTTCTTCAGTGACAAAACAGCTGCGGTGGAAGGATACACTGTGGCTGTGCTACTTTTTCTATGTCAAAATTACCCCACTTACATGAAATGGACAATAATAGTGAATAATCTTGTAGATTATTTTTTGTAATCTTGTGATGTTGAATAGCGTTCTATTGTTGTATTGTTTACAACTGAAGTGTGTATGCATATTATTAGAATTTTTGTTGACATTTGCAGAATACCATAAGAAGGGTATATGTTTTCACAGATGAGTTATCTGTATATTAAAGGGTTTGCAAATACACATTGTTATTTTTATTGTTGCCCAAACATTAGGTCCACTTTTCATATTTAAAACCAGCTAAGCAATGAATTAAAGTATTTTGAATTTAATTAGTGCAACATTGTGGTAAATAAAACAACCTTGTGACATAACAGTTATGTGAAGTAATATGTTATCTGTGATGAATTGAAATATAATTGATACACTTAATCTTACCTTTGAATGGATGTTTGATTTCAGTGTCTTGTGCATAAATGGTTGATGTATTGTTTTATAGCTGCTACATAGAGATCTTGTATTCTTCGGTGACAGGTAACACAGAATTTTCTGGTGTGTGATGTGATTGTGTTTTGTAGAGTTAGCTTAAGTTGTATGTAGGCACAAGGTCACAGTAGTTTACAGATTTGACACTCTGAAGATTCGGTTTGATGTGGTAAAGATTTCTTCAAAAGTTTTCCCAAATCGAGGGGGGTAATGTAACATTGCAGTTTATATAAATTTTTATCGGTTTTGTCATTTTTCTTTTTGACTTTCAGTTAAAGTACCCAGTTTAATTTGTCAGTGGGTGTAATAGTGAAAATGTTTCCTTTCATGCCACGTGTACAAGTAAGGGCATTATCAGTTTTAATACAGGGCTGTATTTCAGTTGTTACCTGTATTACACGGCACTTTCGAGTTTCCACAATCCGAGCAAGGTTGCGTGACTTTTGAATATACATTTATTTCTGGCTTTTGATTTTCCCCTGCCATCAGCAATATTTGTTATGAAGCCCTCCCAGTGATGCAAGTTTTAGCCAATAGGCGGTCGCAAACCCCGGCCAAAAGTTATTTTTAGGTTTGTTTCAAGGAGTGGGGAGAGCAGCGCATGTCTAGCTGGGAGTCCTGGACTCATCCACAAATAATCATCAACCTTTGAGGAGAAGACTTCATATTGGGACAACTTCACCCACAAGTGCCGACGGCAGAAAACTCTTTCTTTTTAAGCAACTCTGTGAATTCTAAGTACTTTTAACTACAAAAGGGGCAAGGCTCCCCCCCACCTTACCTTTGTAATTGTTCTCGCTAGGCGAACTTAGTTTGAACATTGTTTTAAATGTTAATGTGATGCTGTGAACCTGTAAAGTTGTACATTGAAGGAAGATCTGTTCATTCGTGTTGGTGTGTTCTGGAATAATGAGTTAGAACTTCCAAAATAAAACTTAACAATATTCCAAAATGGAAGTACATTATTATTTCATTTAAAAACATGGTGCCAGAATCTTGTGAACAACCTTACTGAGCTAGTACAGGACTGTACTCGTGAAAGGACAGGAAACTGACTTTTGCCACGGTACAAACGTAACATCACTGACAGACATAGCTGTGTTCCCACAGCTATTTTTCCTAAACACCCCATCACCAGCGGGCTGGAAAAAGGCAGACAAAATCGCAAGGGTGCAGACTACACAACCTGGTAAACCAGAGCACAACGCCCCCAGTGTGTACACTAAGCACTGAGAAAAGGCAACCATCTTGTGACGGGCCACACGTGTCCCCGCACACTCCTCGGACTCGGTGCCCACTGCCCCAGCATCTAGAGACACCTGGTATAACTTATTCGACCACTGTCGCCTCCTCCACCTATACCCCCGAAACTGGCCTTATCAGCCGTCACGTGGCCTATTGGGGCTCCTGTAGTAAGGCAGCTCTTGCTAAATGTCATTCATCCAGCTTCCATGGAGAATGTCCCTGTCATTACCCATTAGAGGAAAGCCATCCGCCTGGGTCCACCTGCAGCAGTTCACAAAGTTATTGATCTCAGGATGGCCACTCAAATTCACTTTCAAAATTCCATGATTTTTTTTTCTGGTTTTCCAGGCAAAATCATGATTTTTCCCTGACCATTTTCCAAGGCAAGTTAAGATAAGCCTGTCCATAGTTCAGACTTACCTTAGTTTTGGAGTGACTGCAATTCCTCATCTATGGCAAATGCTGCCTTTGGAGCACCCTCCATGATCTTTTCTTTCTTCTCATTCAACTCCATTTTCTTTTGCTGTAGTTTCCCCCCCCCCCCCCACATATTACAGTGTACTCGTGAGTTTGTTCAAATTGTTTCCTTTCCAAACACTCAATCTAACAAGCTCACACATTCCTGGCCGAGTGGACAAGTTCCTAGGAAATTACCGCAGATTCCAACCTACCATGACTTTTCACTGCATTGTGTACCTGCCACTGGACCATAATAAAATCCTCATATTCATATTATCAACTAAGCATTCCTTATATGTGAAAAGCTCCTTTCAAGAGAAGCATTTCCATGGGACAGTATAAAACCCAGCTTCAAAAATGTTAAAAGTTATTTGCATTCATCTGTACCGACAAGTACTTCTTTCAACCAAAACGAAATCCAGTCTGTGTTCTGCATAGGAGTAAGTCTTCACTGTTTCAAGAAATCTGTCTTTGCTGCACACATTCCTTAAATTGGCATACATTTCTATCTGCTATTGTGTCTGAAAGCCATCTTTTCTCTACAAAACATCCAATGCAAGCCTAAGCCTCTCAAAGATAGACTATGAACTGGCAACTGTAGGATCCAAGCAGTAGATACCTTTGGTCAGTCTGAATTGCTGAATTGTAAAGGTGATCACTCAATTAGATCACTGCAAAATACCACCACTCCATTTCAATATTAGTTTTTTTAAATCAAGGATGTCCCGCTCCTTCACATCACTAGTTCCACGAAGAGCATCCCTCACTGCATACCCCATGTCCATATCTTTTGAGAGGAGAATATTTTCCTTGTTAGTGAGGTTGATTCCAGATTCATTATATACTAACTCCAAGATTTGTGGTTTGACAAACCTTGCCATAACCAATCTCATGGTAGCGCCTATGGCCGTAATGTAAAATTCCATAGTAGATGTGTGGCGCTAACTTCATCTCGGGACAATTAGAATATGATACATACTGTTATGCTCCTGCTGCACAAGTAGTGGGCACGATTCGCGGACTCGGCTCCGCTAGTGGTATGTCCTATTGAAATTTTGTCAAAAATAGCTCCACACCCATGGTTAGTGACTGAAAAAACACACCTTTGCTTTCAACAGCTTGTCCATCATAGCTAATGAAATCATGTAGAAGCTGTTGCAGGTAGGAAACTTTTTATCACAAGTCCCTTCAGAAACACCTTAACAGAGTTTTACTGTATTGTACATCCTATGATGGCTACATGGGTCACATGTCAACAATTTTAGATCTATTAGCATCTCCTCCCAAGTGTTCCTATAAATAATGGAAAAATTTTTAATTAAAACTTGGTCCATCCATCAAAACATGCAACAATTTATTAAGTTTGAGTTCTTTGGTTGCAGTAATGAATAACTTCAGCAAATCTGTAGCTATTGAAAGGCCCAAAAAGGCAGACCCAAAGTATCTTGTAGAAACCATATTTGTTTCAAAGTTCCGAATCCTAATGTTGATATCCATTTGTCCTTTTTGTAAAATCTTATTCAGTGATTCATCAAACCCCATGACAAAGTAATTGCAGATACTGCACAGCTTGACAAGTTGCTGGCGAAAATATGGAGCAATACTATACAATACGGTATAAGCCAACTTTGTCATCTGAAGGTGTATTTTTGAAGATACAGTCGACTCCCTATCTACTTTTTTTCTGGGGACTATCAAAAAATTTCCATATATGCAGGATTTCAATGGTGAGGGTTCTCACATGTACATCAATAAAATACTAATTCTGACATTATAATTTGTTTTGAGTATAATAAGAGCTATACATTATCAGTGAATAAGGTTTGGCTAACAAACAAAATAAAAATGAGAAGTAAAGAAAAAGTATTATTGTATTAGTATTACTGTAAATAATGTATTAAAAAACATTTCACGTAAACTCATTTAAATAAAGAATAAACATCTCAAAATACAGTATATAAATGGTTGTAATCTGACACCAAATGCAAGCTGACCTAGAACTTTCAAACACACTGAAAATGAAAATAATACGACACTGAATGCAAGTCAAATTTTGAATGTCCCATGCCCACTCGGTCAGCTGAAAGCATATGGAGGATTTATCGATCGGGCAGTGTGTTCACGGCGGCACAAGGAGAAGGGGAAGCTGCAGACGATTACCCCGCCACGCCACTACATGTTGTCGACACCTTGCGCGGTAAGCAAATGTCTGTCTTTTAAAGAAATTAATTAAAATTCACTGCAAAAAGCATTTTAATTTTAAGAAAAAAATGAATAAGGTGATTAAAATTTATTTCTTCACTGCCTTTGATAATTAATCATTCAAAACCATGTCATCTGATTTTCCCTGTTATGAGTTACACTGGACATGGGTTCCGTGCTTACCCATTATTAAACTACCAACGGTCTCGAATAGGCCCTTACATTTTTAAAAGTCAAAAAATGTGTGCCTATTGAAATACATTAATGTAAATCCTCAGATTTCCCCGCAAGAAGTTACTGAAAATTAACTTTATATTTGGTAATAGAAGTTGCTCGATATTCAACAATTTTTTGGGGCAAAGGTAGGTCAAGTATATGCTTCTGGTCATATCATTTTATTCGCAAAGATGCTATCCAATGAGTTAAAATAATATTATGTTTTAAAATCATATAAAGAAACACAACAACTTAGGGAGGAAACAACCTTCAATCACAAAAGAAACCATCTTTGCAAACAATAATTCGTCGTTAAATGTACTACGTAACATTTTCAGGCAAAATCACTACCTTTGAAATACAAGTGATGATAGGTGTAAGTATTTTGAGCGACGGATAATCTTGATAACATTTCTACGTTCGCTGGGTACAGTTTACTCTGTGACTAGCGTGTAAAGGCAGGCACATGCAGCCAGAAGAGAGAGGACATGCTCTTTATTTTGCTAGACAACAGCTTCCCCTCTCGAAAGCATGTAAGGGGAGGAAGGAAGGTTAACAGATGAAAAAACACAAAAAGAGGGGTGAGAAAAAGAGGATGCTAGGTTGCCATGCTGGTTGCTAGGTAACCAATTCCCCTCCCATCAGTCATGCAGCAAGCCAGACTTTCACGTTCCATCGCACTACGCCGCAGACCAGACGTATGAACAGTTGGGATGAGAAGACAGACACCATTCCACAGAGGCATGATAAGACAGCGGCACACGTGACATATTTCATATTCAGTTACTAAATGTTTACATAAACAACCAGCTTAAAAACTATAGTTGCGGGAAATCTTAGGTGACGGGACCCGAAATATACTTTGATCGATGCAGCATCTGATAAACGGTACAAGCGGTTAGCTTAATAATTATTTATATAGGAGTATTGCTGGGACCACTGAAAATTTATTGTGGATACGTTTATGGCTACATGCGCTTTCGGTACGAGTATCAAAAATATTTATAAAGGTAAAAACATTAACTGAAATAGTGGTACACTCAGAGCACCTCCACGTAAAGACTGGAGTTCCATTATAGTATTGTTAAAAGTCGCAGGGCGGCCAATATTAGACGCAGGCCTCCAAGCGCCACTCACGTATCAGTTTCAAAGCGAAGCCGACAAGATAATCTTTTACAGTACGATGATGTGTGGCCCTGGTTATAGAGATTTCCTTGTTTATCGAAGAATGCTCCAGATTACTGACGTCATCTCTCAGCGCAACTCGGGGTGTTTTGAGCATTCAAGATGGTCAGGGATAGACTATAAATTTCACAGTATGCTTCTGGACTGGCAGTTTTGTGTAGGAATGGCTGGTTTCTGAGAGCTAGAAAACAAGCAGCGAGAGAAGACCAGCAGAAGGGGAGACTACAACTGCAAGTAGCAAGCAGTAGAGTAGATGGTTGGCACGCTGAACTATTGGACTAATTGCGTGAGTAAAAGACATTATAACTAGGGACTACAAAATTTTGCGATTGCAAAATTTTTATGCATTCGTGCCAAATTAGGGGAAACCAGCGAAAAACTCTCATTGGCACGAAAAACCGAAGTTTCCACAAATTTTTGTAAATTATGCATGAAAAAATGTATTTTTTATTTTTTAAGTTTGTATTCATTCAGTTAAACATAATAGAAAAAGGCTGCACTCACAGAAATCAACGAATGTTCTAAAATGTAGCAAAATTTGAACATGATATTCAAAAACAAAACATTAGTTTAAATACATAATGAAAACAAATGGAAATCCTAACCTAAAAACTAGAGAGGGGACATTCAAAACCCTGATACTAGGACATTTAGAAAGTATTGAGTATCGCGATGTGGATATCGATATATTTTTTCAATAGCTGAAATATATCATCAATCGATGCATGTATGGCTTGGTCCACTATTTTCCATATTGTCATTTATCATGACACCGTTTATTTTGGTTGTGTAGTTTATACTAGTTTCTGAAAGTCGGTGAAGTGTCGTATTTATTAATGAGTCAGCATATTATTATTTTGCATCGATGGCAGAGTAACATGTAGTACGGATTGCAACAGAACAACATGTATTCAGGAGTTGCAAATAGGAATTACGAACAGTACGTCATTGTGTATTGGAAATAACGTACTTTGAAGCGGTTATTAGAATGTTTGAAATGTACGTAGTCTAGAAAAACATCAATTCAACTCTGTTTTGCAGTGTGAAATAACATGTTTATTGTATGGAAACAAATTTTGCCAAAAATATTTACATCCAGAATGTGTTAAATATTCGAATTGGTACGAACTACATATTTATCGTGTTTTCTTTCAGCGAGGTTAAAACTTGACAGGTTATATAATAATTTGAATGTTTCTTTCATACGGATAAATTTTTGACTCGTCCATTAAAACAATATGTAATTAAAAATGATATAGTCTTGTAAGAAAAGGTGCACAACAACGCTGTCTCATGAAAGATGTTCAATAAAGTGTTTCCAACTCAATATAATCCACAAGGGTGTCTTGAAAAGTGTATGGTTGCCACGTGTAAATGCGCTCTGCAAAGGATTTTTCTCAAAATACAGTTCTGTTCTTAGTGACCAGCGATAGCACCTTAATGCAGATAATTTTGCAATTCTCAGTGAAATGTATTTTGAAGGATGAACACTGTTTCAGCGTGTGTTCGTAGTTGCAGACCAAGAGTTTGTGTTTAGTGTAGATTTACGTTAAGATTATGTACAAATGATATTTGTTTAACTCAAAAAGGTTTATAATTAATAACAATTTCATTCTTTGAAATGGCTTAAAGGTTTTTAGCAGTGTTCACAATTAATTTTGGGTGTTCACAAAGCAAAAGCGTATTGGTGAAAACATCGAAATGAAAATACAGCTTTTCAAGTTTCAAAGCATCGCTTTTTGCCTTTTCGAAACGACATTTTCCAGTCCCTAATTATAACTGATGGAAACAGACTGAACATATGCTAATAATGGCTGTGAGTTAATTGACTACACTCAAGAGAGACATTAAATATTGCGCTCACTGAGAAAAAGTAAAATTACAGACAGCTAATCAATGTTATACATAGTAGTCGAGTGAATAAATTATAAAATAAATTTAGTTTTTTATATATTTTTTAGACCATCTCTTACGAAATGAGATACGCCCCGCAGGCATCCTCACATGTGTAACACTGGTGACAAGTGGGATGGAGGCAAATATTAATTAATTACGTAATTGTAAATAAAATTAGGCAATAGGTTAGTAATGAGTGATATTAGGACAAATTAGCTAATTGTAATAACTGTAGGTCTAAATAATTAAGACTATTTTGTACAACTGACACAGTCAATGTTAATCAGAAAAATGTCAACAGAACTGGAAGCACTGCAAACATTGATTGCGGGACTAGGTTACCAGATGCTTAATGTGAGCACAAGTGTAAATACATTGAAAGAAGATGTAAATAACCAGGTTAGTAGAGTAAATGAAACTGCAAATACCTAAATTAGTAGCGTGAAACAGAGTGTAAATGACATTGTAAATATCCAAGTTAGTAGTGTCAAAGAAAGCATGATCGAAACTGTAAATAGTGTGAATGAGAATGTGGAGAAGAAAATTGACTCTGTTAATGAGAATGTTGACAAGAAAATAGAATGCATTAGCGAGTTAGTGAACACAAAAATTGACAGTGTGAATGACAATGGATAGTATCAGTGGAAGAATGGATAGTGTCGATAAAAAGTGGAATAGGAAATAAGTCAGATGAAGAAGAAATGCCAGGAATTTCTGCGGCAGCGAAATTCTACCATCACATCGGCAGCCGAGAAAAATGAAGATACAGTGCAAGACGAAACCAATGCAGCAGCCTCGAAAATCAGGAGATTCTTAACCCCCCCTCCCTCCACCAAGTCAACCTAGCTCTCGCTCTTTCACCTACTCTGCCAAAAATTGTAGTTGTATAACGTTTTATTTTTGCGACATTTTCCACAGCACCACAAATACCTACATGCTCATCATATAATTTTTTTTCAACCAGCCTTGCTGCTACTGCCTCCATGTAGCTGATTTTGCAGTCTTGAGAGTAATTGTTAAGAATAGCTGATTTTCCAAAAATAAAAAAATATGAAAAGTAGTATAATTCAACTCTACTAATTACACAGAACACTTAACTAGGGGCATCGACATATTATCAATACAAATCACAAAGACGATAGTTGGGAGGGCAATGAATATCAAGAAAATTGCAGGGTAAAATGGGTAAAAAGTATACACATAATCGTAATATTTTATAACGAAAATACTTTACACTGCAACAAGACCTAACAGAACAATATCCAAATTCACAATATTATCAATACAAGCCACAAATACAATAATGGGGAGGGCTATGTAGATCAGGGAAATTGCGGGGTAAAACGTGCGAAAATACGACCCTTAAATCATTAATTTACCAGCGTCCAGATATTCTGTTCAAAACCTAAATATATCCAGAACAATTATTTGGCTTTTAAATATAGTCGATTTTCGATGATTCATTCCAGTTATTTACATTTTACGCATTTCTCTTCGGTACATTCGCCAAATATTTTTTGCATCATTCGGTTTCGAACGCTATGTGAATGCAAAACACGGTAAATCGATAACTGGTGCTATCGATAGTACTGTTTACATTCAGCAAGTTTTTGTTCTACCTACATCTTCACTACACTCTTAGGTTGGCGGCAATGGGAACGAATTTCACAATCTCCGTCTGTATCCCACATTCTATGGCCTTGTTTGTTATTGTGAGCATGATTTGGAATGAGGTTAGTTAGAGTTGTGGCGTGATTATTATCAGAAACTATTGACTGCATGTTTCGTTAGAATAGTAAAGGTTTAAAAATGACTTGGCAAGTAATGATTAACAAAAACTGTTGCAAATAAATCAGTTGTAATTTTTACCGAGGGATACATGTTATATTTTTATACAAATGTATTTTTATCATAATTCGGTTTTTTAAGCATTTTAATTCTGAGGTTTTTGTTTCTTTATGCGAGACATTTTAATTGAGCATCCTTAGGCTAATTTATTTTAATCGTAATTAACAAGTTTTAAATAAATACATAATTCAGGAGAATTTTTGACTGAATTGTAAAATGATTAAAACTGGATATGACCTAATATGTGGGTGACATAAAGCTTAAGTTTAACTAGGTTCAATGTTTTTTTTTTTTTTTTAATGGTTCTGCTTGGCATTATTCTTCTAAAACTTGACTTGGCTTGAGGCTCTGAAATTGAGGTTCGTCCATCTCTACTTTTTTCGTAGCCATGTTGCTAGAGATTGCCCTTTTACCCATTTTAATAAGCAAAAAATATGTTTTGCAAACAACACAATATGCAAAATAATCATCATTTACCCAACGCAATCACACTGAGGAATTGATATCCAGCAGCCACCGTTCATTGAACACAGTTTTCTTACTTTTTGAACACGACATTATTTGCACAAAATTTTCACTTCTAAGCAACCAATAATGGTGACTGTCACAAACCATATTCTTCCAGCAGGTTTAGACAGTGTGTTGTTAAGTTGCTAATATTAATAGAAATAAGTCTGCAGCTGATGAGTTTAAATTCTTGAACACATGTCACCAAAACACTGATAAGTATAAAGAACCTTAAGTGAAATAAAAATGTTATCAATGTACGCAAGCATATATCGCAATCATATGGCCATATGAAATTACTAATATTACTTTATTTCAGAAAAGTTTTTATAATATGCACAAATGTAAAACACTGCAAATGCCAGCTGAAAAAAACCGTTAAATAGATGTATTGTCAGTCATTTTAAATAGCATTCACTTAGCAAGTCAATACTAAGAAGGCGCTGTTAGAGTCGAACTCACACACTTCACACAATAAATATGTTAACTGTTCTGCTTATAGATATTTCCATAAAAATATTCCAAACTAAATAACCAACAAAACCATAGTGCACTGATGCACGACGTCTTTTTCAACAACAAATAATCAACTTCTACTTATCAGTGCCCATGATCTTGCCGCTCGATTCCACGGAGATTGATTGATTGTCATGCATCACTAGAAGTCAGGAATTGTATTATCTATCCACGACAAAGGGTGGACGCTCCAGCCTGAAGAATGGACTGTTCACCGGCCGAACCACTGAAGCTATGCATCAAGATCATCCAAGTAATATACGGCGCCACAAGATAGCCCTACTAGTATGATCACCGAGACATGAACCTGGATCCAGTGCCGGCCACTGAAATCACACACCAAGAGGATCTATGCCCCATCTGCTCCCTCTCCAACTCCAGCCAGGACGCGCCGACCTCAGTATAAAAATTTGGCAGCATCCTCTGTAACGCCAGCCTGTTTTGTTCCTTCCTGCATGCCTAGTGCCGAACAAAAAATTGGATCCTCTCCTGGTCTTCCCCACACTCTTGGTGGCGATGATCACTCCTCTTCTGCTGTTCTTCACTGCACCCCTGCTGCCGACTATCATACTTCTACCTTCGTCTTCACCACACTCCTGGAGCCAAAGACTTCCATCGATCTACACAGTCCTTACCAGTCATCATCTACATCGTTAAACATTACACACATACACATTGCATTCACCTGTCTCGCATACGAGGTAGTGCTACACCACCATTGTTTATTTCTGTCATTGAAATATACAAAGTTTGTTTCACTTAAGGGTATCCATCCAGTAGCAATAGCACCTTTCCTTGTAAACATAATCCCCGTCAGAGGGACCGCAGGTAAGTGGGAGATTATGCCGTAACCACTAAACATGTTAGTAGAGTACACACACACACACCTTAGATGGCCACCCTTTCTGTGCAGCATGGTGCTCAGAACAGTAGAGCCCCCACATTATGTACTCTTTCTCGCGGGGTCAGTTTGTCGGCTTGGTGGTTGCACTCTCCATTGTACTTCTGGTACTGGAGGGGGCATTCCCTGAGTTGGGAAGACTGGTCTTCAGGAGAGACTCACCCAAGTATTGAGACCATCAGTCAGTGTGACCTGAGTCTCCGTATCCACCACACTTCTGCAGGTATAGGGATCCCACACTGTGTGGCAGAGATAGTAAGTAGTTTGACACCGAAGTACGACCACAGCGTCACCTGCTCAACTTCCGCGAGGTTCTATAGTAATACACCACATAGAATGCGTCCATTGCCAACAATGGTTTCACTATGCCTGCCTAGGCTGCACTCACGAAGCTGTATTTACTAAACGGTCTCGAATACCGACGCGACCAGTGTCAAACACGACAAATTACCTGTAACTGGATCACATGTCCAGGATGGGGGACTCATGTACTGCGCTGCATACTATGGGAGAGTCATACCACAATGGATGCATAGGATGGCCTGACGAAAGAATAACCAGACCAGGAATGGTTTACCAGTGTGAAGTATGTCGGCAGGCCGCAGACTATAAATCAGATAACCCCGTACCAGTCTTTCACACACGTACAGCAAGGTGCACGGGAAAGCCACAAATACCTGAATTCGTAGGGCGCCCACACGAGGACCAAAAATGTGAGAGTTTGGTGCCAATGAACTTCCTGAAAAGCAGTGGGTTGCTAGGCCACAAGTGAAATTCAAGGGCAAGGCCCTTGAATGGTGGCAGAAATATGGTGAATTCCATTTCCGAGTGGAGCTAACTCAGTAGCCATCTCGCCACACAGTTTACCGGTGATGAGGTACTTGCACGCCTCACGACAGAAACCTATAGCCAGACCCAAACGCCAGACAAAGCCGTGTAAATATTTATCCACCGTAAGGTACAGATGTACCGGTGAATATTTCCTGCCGGAGACTAACACAGCTGCCTACGGCATGTAACTCGCAACTCAATCGCTTAAGTATTTTTAATATTTTCGCCACCAATTTCCATCAGAGCTGCTGTTCGCTTCATGGCATTTTCAGTGGGGGGGACGTATGTCTGCATGTTGCTATACCCAAGCTAAGAAACCTCTTGCTAATTCAGATGCCGCTCACGGTGGACAAAATAGAGGAACGAGTCTGGGAAGCTGAACGCAACTTCCAGAGGCACAAACAATTCTGGACAGCCCAAAATTAAGCAAGCCTGTTGAGTCAGCGAAGCAGTCTGAACGAAGAACAAAGGCACCTCCCCTTATACCTCCCCCACCAAGCTTTCAAAAATGCTGGTACTAAGCAGAGTGTCACTTTAATAAGGATTGCTCGCAGCGGCAAATAAAACCGGGACGAACAGAGGAAGGGGGATACAACCCATGCACCACGTACCAACCAGAAAACATCTGACAAGAAAGTAACCCAGCAGGTGGGAAAGCCGCGGCTCATGGGAGAAACGGGCCGACCCGACTGAACCACAAGGGCCCTTCATCCAGATCCTAGACGAGGAAGCTGAACCACCAGAAGACCCACATACCAAAGTACCAGTCAACGAGAGAAAAGTTCTGCTCTGCTCGACTCAGGCACAACCAGCAACTTTGTACGCAACATCTTGATGAAAGAGCAAAGGGCATCACTGTGCCTGCAAACCAAAACAGTACGGATGGCCAAACCTGACTGCAAGCTCAAAGTCGATGGACAGACCACTCTTGTTGAACTTCACAAGAACTTTGGACCTGCTGAATTCGTCATCTTGCCGGAAATTCCACGAGACCATGATACTGGGACACCCCTGGCTTAGCCAGCAACAATGTGTTATGGATCACAGGCAACGTAAGGTATACCTGGGCGACAAAAACTGCATGACAGTCAACTGTAACTCTGCCCTGAAGTCTTAGTACCATCGACTCTCTGCGAAGAGGAGATCAACTACCAACTAAAGAACAGTTCCGAAAATTGAAAAAGTTCTTTACGAGCACGCCAGCGCTTTCGGATTTCGAGGTATTCTTTGCCAAACCAGAACCATAGAGCATGAAATACGGCTGAATACAACCACTCCAGTCTATAAGAGACCATACAGGTGCCCATCTGATATCTTCTCGTCATGGACCAACTGGTAGAGATGAAACAAGAGGGAATTATCGAGCCTTCAAATTCTCCATACAACTCGCACATGGTACTGGTTCCTAAAAATGACAGACAGCTGCGATTCTGAGTTAACTACAAAATGCTAAACTACAACACTCTCCCCATTGCTCCACCAACTATCAACATTGCGCACACTTTGCAAGACATAGGGGAAGTAAAGATTTTCAGTACCCTAGACATGCAGTCCAGGTACTAGCAAATCGCCGTACACCCAAGACAGCAGGAAGTATTCTGCATTCACCAGTCCACTTACGTACTCTTTTAAGTATTTTCGAATGGCTAGGTAATCCATTTTTTTAATGGTATGTTTGCCTGCAAAAAACACTTTCACAGTATCTTCTACAAACATACACTTCTCAATCTTTGTGCTTTTTTGATTTTCAAATATACGTAGGACTGTGTTGCTTGGCACTTTGATGTGTCTTCTTTTTTTGCAACAAGTTTTTCTTGTTCGAGTTTTCTTCTGAAATGTGTACTTGAATTAATATGCTTGTAGAGAACGCCTTTTGTTTCCAGTCAAGACGCATATTGCAAACACCACACATTTAACATAGAACTATCAGTCATGTAGAATTATTTTAAAAGCATTTGCACAATCACGAATAGAAACTTTAGCACGCAGCATTGTTTAAGTAAAACTATGCTTGTACGAAGAAAATAACTTTCAGGAAATATTCAACCTAAGGTCGATTCATGATCAATTTCGTGTACATGAGACGTCTGCATAGAATGTTTGTAAAACTATGTTGTTTGATGTACATGTCTTATGTTTTAACCAATCCCACTAGACATTAACGTGATTTTTAATAAAATAGTGATATATTAGCATTTATAATAATTAAGACCTATTATTATTTAAAGGAGTAAAAGACAATTACAACCACAAATTTTCTTTTACAAGTTATATTTCCAAACAAATACCTATTCTTCTATGCTCCTGTAATTCTACTGGCGGAAGGATTTATGTACACAACACAAAATAAAATTGCGCCAATGCCTACACATCTGCATTCCAAAGATGATCCTACACAACACACAATAAAATTACACTATTTCCTATACGTTTACATGCAGAGGATGTTCCTGCACAACACGTTATGTGATAACTTTGAACAGTTTTGTAAGAATATGTACTGATGCCGGATAAGAGCCAGCAGCAATAGAGCCCATGACGGCGCTCACCACACTCGTGTCGTGTCCCGCACGTGCGCAAAGAGGACAATAATTTTGAACTCTCACATTATTATTATTTTTTAATATAAAATGTGTTATATTTAGGGGTGTGCGGGAATGGATATTTTGTGTTCGGGAATTTTCAGGAGGGAAAATTTTTTTTCCCTCGGGAAACGTGACGGGATCTGGAATAATATCACATGTGTCAAAATGATAACTAGGTATATTGACAATTCATAAAAAAATCTTTCTTTAATGCAGGTTGTTGGTTTAAGTGTCTCAGAAGCCCAGACGTGCTCCCACACTCACATTTTAACACCTTCCTGCAAGATACACATCTAGCCAATGATTTGCTCTCCGGCAGACATACGTAGAATTTCCACGCACCTAATTTTTTACTGTTTACCTACTTATCTAAGTTTTCCATTTGCAACCAAACTACTACAATAACAACGTAAAGAAAGTAAGTTCAAGTAAACAATATGCGAGAAAAACAAACATAAATAAATTTCTTGCCATAGATAAGTTAAACAAGTACGCTTCGCTTGGAGACAAGTGAAAAAAGTTTGCGCCTCAAAGAGTAAGGATTTCTTTCATTTGTTCTATGGTTTTTCTGGGTAACCATAGTTGAAAACTTATGTCACGGGAAGCAACACTCAGTATGTCTAACATCTTTGACTAACCAAAACGTAAATATTGCATTAATGGCATTTATTTTAAGGTTGTATTCAATTTTGACGAGAGTAAAACTAATTTATTTAGCATTGTATTAAATAATTGTGTGTATAATTAGTTTGATAAAGTGGAGAATTCCTTCATGTTTTTTATCACTTATAATATGATCATTCATAGATGATAAATTATCAATCATAATAATGATCTTACACAGTATATGTGGAAACAATAAAAAGTTACATAAAGTTTATAAAAATATATCAACCGAAAGACGGAAAACAAATTTTCTCAGCAAGAATCATATCTTGTCTGAATTTAATTTGCCGTTTCCACACAGAAATATTGCAATTTCACCAGCACCATGTGGTCCGCTACGAATTTCATCCAGCGACATCCGCGCCATCTAACTTTTTTCGCACATGTGTGTGTTCATTGTGAATATTCATCTCGTGTCCCATCTTGTTTCATGTATCTTTTGAGGGTTTATGTAATTTTGTAATTAGTGTACGGTGCAATTATTCCCGTCCTAGCCGGCTCTGTGTATAGGCCGTCACCACACTACCCACGTGCTGGAGGGCGAGCCCCGATGAGTTTGCGTTAGTGATGCCGAGTAATCACACGTGTTAATGTATCAAGGGTTTTCATTTGTAATTCACCGTGTACTGTCTTCCAGGAAAAACCGTCAGTACACCCTAGCGACTGTCTACCCTCTTCCCTTGTGAAGGCTGTGCTTTCACACTCCTCGGTGAGAACATCCATCTAGGCGTGCGCTAGATTAATTGAAGGTTGGGGAGCACCCAAGTGGAATTGGCTAGTTATGATCGAGATTATCATAATTACATTGGCACGTTGATGTAAATGCATAGTAACAGTATAAACAAGAATAAAGTGAACTTACCTCTTTTATTCCATAGTGACAGTGTGCTAGCCACATATATTTTATTAAGTGTTTTTCAAGTGATGATTAGTAAAAGTTAAGTATTGCCTACGTGTTTGTAAGTACGCACGGGTGAGACGGACACACAGAACTCACAGCATCCCTGAGAACCCTGAGTCTCAATAGTGCTGTGATTGGGAAGCACCGCTGGTGCCCAAATTACCAGTAAGTATTTGTGCCATCGTTCGTCTCATGTATCACTCAACGGCGTCAGTACCTTCTTCCATTTTGCTATGCACACGTTCATTATGTACACTTTTTCATCATAATAATAACAAAATACGTATGTTGCAACTGATCACCATAAAAATATACGTGGCACATGACGTAGATGGAAAATTGTATACACATGCCATTGATATAAACTATAATGTAGTGTTGTAGTAATCAAAAAACGACACTGCATAAGCGCTAGAGTCGTGGCCATTTTGGGTTGAGTGCTGCATGGATGTGTCATATCTGAAAAAAACAAATGTTAACAATACATTTTTCGCCAATACAAACACACGGTCTGCAAGTATTTGTATGTCAAAAAAGATCTATCTTTTATTTATATTGAAAACGAATGCAGTGTAGGGCACTTGTGAAGAATTTAGTTCGTTTCCAGAAGTTTTTCTCATTTAACGCTAAATCATAAAAAGTTAGCATTTTATAGTGAATAGTACAACTTTCCACATATTTTATTGCGGTTATTTCGCATTTGCAAAATTTCTGGGATACTAATTACAAATGAAAATATTTGTGAATGATTTGTTTACTTTCAACCAATTACGCAAACTGCATCTGTCCCAGTCACATAACATCCAGTCATAAGTGATTGATTATTAGCTACTTTATAACTGAGGGCCAATCATCTATGGTCCAGGACATGCCGCAGCTAGGTAACATTGTGAAGGGACGAAAAGAGAGGGAGGGGGAGTTGAGAGAGGGAGAGGGGGGCGGAGATGAAATGGATACGAAAAAGGAGTGGAAAAAAACAACAGCTACTAGAAGGCTTACTTTTGTTTAAATATGATAGTAAATGCTTCAACGAAACAAAACTGGACGATCAGATATGCAAGTATAATCTACTTAGGGGGAAGGCATTCAGACATTTATACTAAGCAATGATGATCTCCAGATGCCACAAATTATACAATGTCCAAAGCTAAATTTTTCATTCCCAGACAAGATACAGCCTATTTTACATGACTCATTCAACATGACATGTTAAGCGACAATGAATAATGCTCCCTAGTTAACCTGAAGGCTTGCTTCTGCGTACAATAAAGAATAGTGACCGGGCCAGGTTGCTGGTCTAGTGTTCCAAACTTACCAACCTCTGTGCTAGAGCTACAGTGACACCCAAGCTGGTGCCATTTTTGTTCTCTAACAATTGTCCACACGGCGTGACTGCGGAAGTCGTTACCAGGTAATTGGTAAAATGTTTTAATATATAGTACACTCTTTCGTACCCTGAACCCAGACAAATATAAATTTCCAATGTCTTATGTGCAGATGCACGGCCCTTTGAAATAGATGTGGTTTATGTAGTCAGTTTAAAAATAATTAATATGTAAAAGTGTAGCATATCATGGCGTGAAACATAGAAAAGGAGATGTTAATCAACAGAAATTGGGCAAACATTGCAAATAACGTTTAAAGTGCAAACCTACATAACACACCAAATGAATACTATTCATTACATTGTATAACTAAAACAGAATACTCTGCTTCAATTCTTCAGCACGTCAGACCTCTGTCGAAGACATAAAGCAAACTTGTATAGGCAGCCAAATTACGCCATTCCTTACAAACACCTTTACAGTATATAACTAGACAGCATAGGCAGTCAGACTCAGGCCATTGTGGGAAGGAGACAGGCATTCATACACCACTTCCTCCGTGCTGCAATAAATCAACTCCTGCCTCCCTTGCCCTTCACAGCAATAGGCTCCACCGACATCCTTTTAATATTTTCTTCTTTCTCTCTGCGTGAACTTGATGCCATTAGTAAAGCACTGTGGTATTCAAACTTCTAAATGTGCGTAAGTTATTTACCGGTTTCTTCAGTTTTGATGCAGATTTCATAACAAAGAAAAAATTCCCATCATTGGAAAAAATTCCTATACATTTCCAGCAGCATTTCAAATCCCATATATTTCCCACTTTTCCTGAATCTCCCAATCGCTGGACACCTTCAGCGAGCATGTGCCTGACGAGGTTACAGACTCCACGTGCAGTCAGGTGACAGCCGCCCTCCATCTCCCGATCCGACCAGCACACGTGGAGACACGTTACTTAACGACAAATGAATCATGTCGACCAATATGTCAAATTTTGATGCTGAATATAATAACATAAATAAAAATTATTTTATTTTATTTTAAAAATTTTAATTTTTTTACACAAGAGGTAAAATGTAGTCATTAAAACTGGTTTCCTTTATGATCTTCAGTAATTAATAACTCAAACTCTGCACCTGTAGTGAGTTACAGGTGCTTGGTGCTTATGCATTATTTGTATATACCTTTCCAGGACATCCCACAAGAAGCGACGGAAAATGGAAATTATGCTTGTTGCCAAGGAATATTTAAACATTTATGAGAAGGGGAGGAAAAGTACAAATGTTTTGGGTACCATTTTATTTGAAAGAGGTCCGACGATTGAATTAAATTTTTACAGTATAACCTCTTTATCTCAACCTCATTTATTATGCCCGTAACAACTAGTTTTTGAGGAACTGTAAAAAATATGGGTGATAAAAATTGAAAGTTTGACAGACTTGGTTGCTACACGTATTTCTCTTGGTGAGCATTGTACTGGGTATAGCGCATGGATACCACCCCTACTCAGCTGACAGCACTAGCCAATACAGATTGACTCCACCTCCTCCCCCACATTCCACCCCTCAAATGGTCGAATGTTTCCACACAACTACATGTTCCTGCAGTTGTGCTCTCCCTGGCTCGCCTTTGCACTTTGCTAGTGTTATTACAACTTGATTTTTCTTGGATTTTTATTACCGAGTTGACAACTCATTACGGTACGCTCTGTTTCGATTCTGATTTGAAAACATTTATGGGTTGATTATGTGAACAATTGTTGACAACCCACATCTTTAATATAGACTTGCGATTTCGTTAAAATAAGTGGAATTTGCAAACAGAGCGAACTCATATCGCACTACTGTTTACAGTAATGTAAGCAGTTTTGAAAGCTCACAGCAGTTTCTTCTTCCTTCAGTTTGCGTATTCTTCTGCCTCATATTGATATAAATATTGTCACACCATTTCATTTGATGCTTACATGAACTATAAAAGAACCACATATTCACATTAAGAACTTTCTTCTAATAACATATTATACAGCATAAAGTACTGTACTACAAAAAGGACAAAAATATTTTGAATTTTGAAGTGTTTTCAAGCAACGTGTGCATTTGATTTCATTAGAGTAGTGCAAAAATCACGTTTGACAACGGTACAGTAAAACCCCTCTATTACGACCCCATTTATTACGACCACCTCTCGATTACGACCCAATCCCGAGGAACCGTGAAAGTTTGGTTCGAAAAAGGTGAAAATTTGAGGTATGTCTAAAAATAGATACAGTAATCTCTTGCCAACCGCGGTTTCAGTTATGCATGGATTTGTTTATGTAGACTTTTTCTCCAACCACGGTACTACAGTCCATTCCCGATTGGAAGCGACATACGAACCTTTGAAAATACACCCTAGCCATGAGCTGCATACACAGCGGGTGCTGTACCTGCACCAGAACCTGCAACTTGATTTACTAGCTATGCATGCAGCTCATGGCTAGGGTGTATTTTCAAAGGTTCATAAGTCTGTTCCAGTCCGGAATGGACTATAGTTTCTATTATCCACTGTTTTCAGTCTATGGAAAACTTGCCCTTACTGATATTAGTGGTCGCATATCTCTCAAGCTACCATCATAGATTTTGACATTTGTTGTCCCTAGCAGCGTGAAGCAATAAATTACTTGATGTCAGAAGGGGACACTGGGGTATTGTCCTTGGAAGGATGGGAGAGTTGCAGGCCGATCAGTAAGGATTCTTTGTCCTACTGACATGCCACCGCCTCTGCCTTACCATCCCTGTATTTTTTTGCTTCCATTATCCCTCCTCTTTGCTGTAAAAACAGTGGCACATTACACATACTAGTTTCTTAATCAGTGTATGTATGATAACTTCAAATTTAATTCAAAGCCCTTTTCTTAATGATTATTTTTAAGTTTATGTGCGCCCATGCCCACGTAATATGCTCATTTTTCATGGTGGGCAATACTTTTTTTCTTGTGAAAATTTTATGTGTAAAGTGTGTACAAATAAAATGTGCTCTTATGTTACCGGTACGTGCCAGTGCAGAGGCCAACATGCCGCCTACATTTACGATAAATTCAACACACTGACGTGAATCACATCTATCAGCATGCTCTCCAAACGCCAGGCCGCTGTTACGAAGTGAACCAGCACTGTAACGATGGCAGTGGCGCGGGCGGGTGGCCGCAGCCCGCCATCTTGTAGCAACCGGCCAACAGCTGCCCAGCCTGAGGATCTAGGCGCTCACCCAGCTACATACACACGGCAGCCGGCAATGTATTCGCTGCCTCCCCGACAAGGGGTGGTCCATATGCTTTTCTTGGGTATCAAATTAATCAGGAGACGTCCAGCTATTAAAATATACATATTTATATTTAATTTAAAAAAAGGTTTTTTATGCGTTAGAGATGATTGAAAAAAACTTCATGAAAAAAAGGGCCTGTTTGGAGGCATAGGGGTTAGGGGTGGGTCAAAATCTATCCAAAATTTTCGAAATTTTTATTATCACACCCTTTATTACGACCCTATTCTCGAGAACTGTAAGGGGTCATAATAGAGAGGTTCTACTGTATTAAGATGGTAACAATATGTGCAAAATTTAAAACACTGTTCATATTAAACCCACCAACTACCTTTAATACCTACATTTTGACAGCTACCATCCATTCCATGCCAAGAAATCTCTGCCGTAGTCTTGCCACCAGAACTAAATGCATCTGCTTCACCCAAAATACCTTAAACAAGCAATGTGATATAATAACTAAAGCATTCCTCAGCAGAGGTTACCCCAAATCCCTGGTTCACAAACAAATTCTGCATGCTACTTCAGCCACCGATCATCAAAGATCAGTAACTCAGATAGTCTTTTGGTTGCCCTTGCTACAAGGGCATGGACACTCAGAATCATTCTCATCTGTGGGCACAAAATTCTGGCCTCATCACCACTCACTCAAAACTTGCTCTCCAAACCACCCAGATTGGTCTTCAAACAACCCCCAACCTTCAAAACAAACTGGTGCACCACTAATTGCCACCCAATTCCACTGTCAGTAATATCACCACCCCTAGGACGTCTCATCCTTGCAATATCCCGCATTGTAGCTATTGTGTTATATACCAGTCTTCCACTTTCAACAGTAAGCTCACCAATCAGACTTATCTTATCCTAGGCAAATACAACTGTGTAACAGAAAATCTCACCTACCAGCTACAGTATGTTCACTACAGCAATGCAGAGTACATTGACCTTCCCACTAACACTCTCAGAGAATGAATGGCTATAGAGCAGACATCACACAAGACATAGCTGGAGGAAACGTAAACTTGCAGGAGAAGCCAGTTTCAGCACACACAGCATCTCACAACCAGAACTTTTACTCCTGTTACACAACTAGAGTATTGAGGGTCCCTACCTCCTTATAATAACAACAATAATTATAGTGTAGAACTGCAATGCTGGAAACTGGTCCACCAATACATCACCAAATCAACACAGTGTCTGGCTTAAACATAAAATAACCCCTTCAACAAATTTAAAATTTCTCGCCTCACCCTAGTTAGTCTCCTGGCTGCTAGAATCTCCGTATACCAACCACCACTAACCAGACTGCAGTGTGCTACCGCTCGCCGCCTGATAATGCTGGCCTAGCAGCAAAATGTTGCATGACCATGCAACCAAGTGGAAAATATGTTTGTCTGACTTTTGTTTCTGCGTGTCTATCTCAGAGTACTGTCCTGTGAGTACTCGTGCATTCTGTATACTTTTCTACAATGTAATAAGTAGCCTGGCGCCCTATTCCCAACATATCTTGTTTAAAATAATATGAATATTTAATTATTTACAAATCTCTTGAGGAATGACATTCGCACAGCTACCTTGCAGTCGGATTCATTTTGACACTTCATTTCACAATTTCAGTATACAATTTCACTGTAGAGTAATCGAAAATTGGCTTCAAGCATTCCAATAGTGGAATTATATCATTCCTCTAGAGGAATAATTCCCAACAGTTTCAAAAATTGGGCCCCAGTACCCAGCATTATCTCCCACTGTGTTTGAAGAGTAGTGTCTAGCAGTTTGCTCATAATAGGCAATAATATTAAACACCACTGGTCTTCCAAAACATCAAGGGTCTAAGAGCAGACAAATTTTCAATAAGAAAATACACAGATGATGCAACAAGGAGTGCAAGTCAACTGAAGTTAAAGATGCCCGCAGCAAGGCATCCACTGACAAGAAGCCTCTTGTTTTCATAACTATAGGCTATTCATGGTAAAGTGAGCACTTTTTAAGACCCTTCTAAATTTTTTCCTTTTATCCTATTTCCATCTTCCTGCTACATTTTAATTTAAACATTGCTTTGTGACGAATAAACACAGTGTATACATTTCCCCACCCTCAAAATTTAATGCCTGATACTGCAAAAAGATATATTTATTAGTGGTTTAAGCATGTTGGGAGAGCCTTAAAAAGTCCTCATTTTACCGTGAACAACCTATAAAACCGTGTAACTTCCATTCAACCAGACAATTGGCATCCAACACATGGGCAGCATATGAATTATACCATGGGGTTCGTAATGCTGTGCAGTCTTTAAGTAGAGACTGTTCATAGTAAAGTGAACACTTTTGAGGCCCTAGTAAGTAATAAAAAGTGTGTGTATATTCCACTGCACTTGGAAGTTTACGTCTAAGGCTATAAAACAATTTTTTGACCATTATTCCAAATAAGAGGGTTTTCAAAAGTGCTCACTTTACCGTGAACAGCCTATAACAAAATTTGTCGTCATTCTTAACAAGTGTAGCAAACAGGTTGGAGAAATATTGCTATTGTCTGGGGTCACCCGCGAAGTTAGGAAGAGTTATTTTAGATACGGCTATCCGCAAACTCATTTTAGGGAGAGCACAAGCCTGAACAGTTTCATTTGCCACACTAGTTATTGAATATAAACAGACTTTTCTCCTCAGAATTCGCCAAGCAAGCAGCACGCGTGTCCAGGTCAACCTCTGTCAACTAATTTGAAGTTAATTCTAGTGTGATGTAGTCAGCATTAAAATATTTGTGGGCATTTGGTAGGTCACAACTTGGGACAAACAAATTACTGTACTATCGACAGATCATTAGTGACTACTTGCACGACATGCATGCGGTTGTAAAGACAAAACAAAAACGGAAAATTGATAAATGGTGCTATTGATAGTATTGTTTACATTCTGCAACAATTCTTCTTCTTCCTACGTCTTTACTTGCAACATAAAGTCAAAAATAATATAATGCACAAGTAGGTTTGGCAGACGAGTCGCAATTCAAAAATATTTGCGGTAGATAGTTCAATAATACTGTATTTTCGCTCGTACTGTGGCTGTCACTTTCTTTTCCCAACACTATTTACAACATCTTTGACATCTGTCATGGTTCGAACCAGGACGTGCAACTGGAAGAACCCACCTCTGGAAAGTTGTAACAGAAGTGTGCACTGTTTTCCATTACTAACATGATAATAGAAAATAATCATTACTGTTGTTGGAAGTGTTCAAATTTTTACATGGCTGACCATGTAATGAGAAATCATTAGGTATCTGGCATATTGCTTGCGGCCAAAATAAATGACACTCACAACTCTCTTTCAGTTTGTACACAGTTTAATAAAGTTAGTTTTTATTTAATTTTCGTTTAATTTAAATAAAATTACACACTTAACTTTCCATATCTTTTCTTTAAGCGTTTGTAGCACAGATTATTGGCGTCGACCGAGGTGTGATAGGAGGTGTGGAGGTAAGGGTAGTGGGGAAGGAGGACAGCAGAGAGCGGTACACTTGCGCCTAAACGTTGTCGGTGAGGAATATACACACCTGCTAGTCGGAAACATTTCCCCAAGCTGAAGGGTATGAACTTGCTAGCATGTTTCTTTCTCATTTCACAGTGAACTACATACCGTAAATTGTGCATGCAAGATTTGAAGTTTCAACTGGCAGATGTCTAACTCTTGAAGTGATTATTATAATTAATTTTAAAAACTTGACATCTGAGACCGAGGAAAGTAAACATGGCCGTAGAAATTTGTTTCTTTACTTTGCACTAGCAGTGAGTTGAGTACTAGGTGCTTTATATTTGATTGTAAGCCATAAAAGAGTGCAAAACAGACTCCAAAGTTTTAAACTCTCTCAAAAAGAAAATATGGCAATGTTAGCCAAATTTTTAACATCCCATGCATGCTCTATCAACTAAGAGAATGTGGAGAGATTACTGACTGGACGGTGTGTTCACAGCACACGTTATGCAGCACAGAAATAGCATCAGCATGTAGAGCAAGGCAGAGGTGGACAAAATGTGCGAGCCAGGTTCTTCAGAAATATTTTAAGCCTGGAGAAATCTTTAGTGCTGGGCCGATGTCGATACCTGTCATTCTTATCCTAAGAACTAAACTGACAGACTGGCACTTAACGAGGAACGGTGGGGGGAAAAGCTACCCTGCTGAGAGATTATCATCTACAGGAAGTCAAAGGGAGAGAGTGAGATGCCGTTCCCACTCCACTGTAACACGAACTGTAAGAGCCAATAATCTACAACTGGAACTTGGATGTGTACCGGTGATAAGAACCCTCGCATGAGGCAGTGTCTAAACCTACAGGATGTGCCGCAAAAGTTGCCATTCCCATGTTAAATGCGGCCCGAGTAGGTTCTAAGTTGTTTGCAGTGGGAGCGTAAGGATCCTGGAATTTGTATTAACGTATTATAAGGTAAGTTTCTTTATTAAATCATGAGATTCATTTCGATTTGCAGGTTTTACATATTATTTCGGGATTTTATGATTTTGATGTTTCTCCCCAGATTTGTTATTAAAATGTACTGGAAGCGAATTCGTTCTTCAGCGTATTAGCATAGGGAGATATATCATAATATTAATTGTGTAAGTTGCCTTGAATTAAGATTTAAAACATATTACTACAGTATTTTTGAGTGCTGAATTTATTCTCCAATTTTGAACTATTTATGTGAAATAAATTTACATATTGTTTTGTATGTTTACTTAAAGCATCAAATAGTACATAGTGTGACGTTGACTTTAACAAATATCTCCATCAGCTTTCCAAAATACTTTCGTTTATAAACATAGTGAACAAATTATTGTATGAATGAAAAGCTACTCATTGTTCTTTTTTTTTTGTTTATGAAACAAACATTAAAATGTACTGTATGTTGACACATTTCTAAACATGTTTCGAGGGTAAAGGGTGAGTGAGCGAAGAGATTTGGGCTGCTCTTAACAGCGAGGTCTTGAGAGCCAATGATGGTGATTGAAGTGAATATGGAGCTGCACCAGAATGAAGGGACAAGATAAACGAGAGACCCCAGAGAAAACCAACCGGCCAACGGCATCGTCCGGCACAATTCCCACTTGCGAAAATTCTGTGACTTGGCGGGGGATTGAGCCGGGTTCGCCTTCATGGAAGGCGAGCGTGCTAATCACTTAGCCACCGTGGCCCTTTCAGAGGTAAACATTTTTTTAATGCTAATATCTCATTTCTAAACTACTTAAATTACAAAATGTGCATGTGGAATTATTTACTGTAACTAGTAATGTATTACAATGTTAATAAACACCGTAAAGGATTTGTTATAAAAATATGTTTTTATATTTTTGGGAATGTTTGACCTAAATTTTTATGTTCTGGGGAAATTTTTCCATGCCAGGATTTTTGTCCACCTCTGGAGCAGGGATAGGAGGAGTGAAACTAGGCTGCACAAAGGAGGTGTGTGACAAGTATATGCCACAACGATGGTGAGTGTGAGTAACAAAGGGAGAAAATAAGAATGCAGTTCAAGGTTCAAGCTGTCTACTGTAAAAAATGTCAAATCACTTGTAATATCAAAAGTTATCTTGACCATTATGATACAAATGACACTAAAAAAGCAAAAAACATGGTCCACGCTATCCCCTTTGTAGACTTGCTCAACACCATTTTTTACCTTCCATGCTTTGTGATCAGAAGCATTGTGCAGAAGTCAAAATTCCATAAATATGATGTTGCAAGGGTATTCCAAGAGTTTTGTTACAGATGAACAAAACATCTGCAAAACCAATTTGAAAAATACCTCTGAAAACCATAATAATTTGTTCAGATTTACAGTAAAACCTCGTCTTTGAGATCCCAGTTAATTCGATTTTCTGTAACAGTCCTCTGTGGACAGTCCGGACAAATATCCTATATAAACAACGTTTAAAAAAACAACATGCTACGACCCATAAATCATTAATTTACCCGCTTCCATCACCCAGATGTTCTGTCCGAAAACCAAAATATATTCAGAACAATCTTTTAAATATGAAATACAGTGGATTTTAGATGATTCGTCCCATTATTTACATTTGACCATATTTCTCATCAGTGCATTCGCTAAAGATTGCGTGCATCATTAGTTTCTGAACGCTATGTAAATACAAAACAATAATGGAAAGTCGATAAATGGTGCTATTGATAGTACCGTTTACATTCTGCAACAGTTTTTCTTATTCTTCTTACAGTTTTACTGCATTCGTAGGTTGGCGACAATGAGATACAAGCTCTAAACCTTACTCTTCCTACATGTTTACTGCACTCTTAGGTTGGCGGCTATGAGAACGGATCTCACATTCTCTGACACTGTATCCAACGTTCTATGGCCTTGTTTGTTATCGTAAATAGAATTTGGAATGAGGATAGAGTTGTGTTCGTTCGTAATTTAACGGGCGTGATTATTATCAGAAATTATCGGCTGCATGTTTAGTTAGAATTGTAAAGGTTTGAAAAAGACTTGGCAAGTAAAGATTGGCAAAAATTGTTGCAAAGAAGTCAGTTAGTGGTAATTTTTACCGAGGGATTGAGTATAGCTCGGCCCACGAAGAAACACTGAACAAAATATTAATATAAATAAAAATTAAATTTCACTCAAATTAAAAAATTGAAGGTTTTAATTTGAAGTGAATATTTAATCATAAATTGAGTTGAATAAGTTGATTTAATGACATCTTTTGGCTGTTGGTTAAAAAAAAAAGTTTATGTACTATATTTCTCAGGCGTAAAATTGAAGTCCCCCCTCCCCTTTTTCACGCATGCATTGTTTTTTCTTGTTGGTGCACTGAAAAACTAATAAGAGAGATTCCACCGTAGTGCATTTTCAAACCATTTTTTAAATATGTGGCCAAAAAATCTGTCAGAGTGATGATAATATTGATAAAATTTCTGCAGTATACGATAGGTGGTATTAACAGTGCCACAGCGAACTGTCAAATACTCTTTGACACTCATGACCTTGTTAGAGGTCAGACCTGGAGGAGCACTTGGCTGCTGTGCAGTACTGGTAAATACACACAGTAAAACATCGTTTTTACATTCGCTGTTTTTACATTTTCCCTTGTTTTGTAATGTTTTTTCCAGGTCACATAAGTTTAATGCATTGTTTTCCTGCAAATTACGTTGCAGGAATTTTGCTGTATTGTACCTGCTTTTTACATCACATATAAAACATAAAATCCACATTTTCCACACCAGAGATAGTAATAACAAGTTCATGAAACTGCAGGTTACTGCAACTTGTAACAGTGCGTGCCATGATCGGGACCACGATTAGAGCACAATGAACGCTGGTGAAGCAGGATGGCAGCAAAAGTCGAATCTCACTGCCACTGCAAGCACTAGTGCTACTCGAACGTGCACCACGTTGGAATGTTCTTAATATTTCATGTGTTGATGCCTATGGAAATAACCTTCAGCACTGTAAGCGAAGCACGTCGGAAGTTCAGGATAGAAATGTTTTCGTTTTTTATAATACTAAGTTTGTTTTGCACAATGGTGAAAAAAAAAAAAAATCACAAAAAGTTTTGATTGAATAAATATTAAAAAATCCTCAAGCCTTAAGTTTGCTGGAACTTTGATTGTCCTGGCATTAGAACAAAAAATAAAGTTATTCAGATACCATGTTTTCAGATACTGATATCAATCCCTCAATACCACTGCTGATACCCCGATACAAAAAAAAATACCAATACCCTTCCAAATGAATTTTAGAAAAAGTATTACTGTTGATAAAACATTCAAAAACATTTCTCCTACACTCGTTCAAGTAAAGTAAATAACGCCTTAAAATACTGTATATAAATCGTAATCCAACACAACATGCAAGCTGACCTAAAACTTTCAAACCCACTGAAAATGCAAATAATATGACACCAAATGCAAGTAAAATTTTTAATGTCACGCGCAGACGATCAACTAAGAGCGCATGGAGAAGTTATCGATTCAGCAGTGTCGTGTCTGTAGGTTTACAGAGGAGCAGGGTGGGGGAAGGGGAGAGGACGACCTCTCCACGCCGCTACTTGTTGGCGACACCTTGCATTGATTTCTTCACTGTCTTTAATAATTAATTATTATAAAACCGCGTCCTCTGATTTTCCCTGTCATGAGTTACACTGCACTCGGCTCGGTGGTTACCCACCTTTATTAGACAGTAAAAGGTGATGAATAGGCACTTGCAGTTTATCAGTTTATTTAAAGATGCGCGTCTATTGAAATAAATTAATATAAATCCTCTCAGATTTCCCCACAAGAAGATACTGAAAATGAACACTTATGATACCTACAAATCACTCAATGTTTAAACAATTTTTTGCTGACAAGTGGTAGAGTATATGCTTTAGGGCATATAATTTTGTTCGCAGATGCTGCTCTTTGAGTTAAATAAATATTAAGTTTTAAAGTCATGTTAATTTTACACCAGATACAATGAAACACTACTTATGGGATAAAAGACCTTAAACACAAAAGTAAAACATCTTTTCAAATAATAATTCCTCATTAAAATATTTTGCATAATATTTTCAGGTGAAACCATTTGCTTTGAAATACAAGTGATTTTAGGTGCAACTATTTTGAGCGACACAGATCTTGACAAAATTATGTACACCAGGCACACTTATTTGCTTTGCTGCAGCTGGGCGGCGTGTGGAAGGCAAGCCAAGCAGACGTGTCCGAGAGAGAGAGAGAATGTGCTTTATTTTTTGTTCGACAACAAGTTCCCCTCTCGGCGGCGTTATGCATGAGGGGAGGAAGAAAGGTGTGCTGCTGAGAGACACAGAAAGAATGGTTAGAGAGGAGTAGTAGAAAACCAGTTTCGCACCACGCCGCGCGGCCACAGTGTCGACAGACATGTTGAGACATTAGACAGCGCACCGCAGAGCAGTTATAAATGATGACACACATGACGTATTTCACATCCAGTTACTAGATGTTTGCATAAACAACCAGCTTAAAAACGATAGTTGCGTGAAATCTTACGTGAAGGGACCCAAATATACTATCAGCACAACCTGCGATAAATGGTTATGTTAACATTATTTAAATATGAATTTCACCGGGACCCCAAAAAATTGTTGGTGGATGCAATTTATGTTCTTATTTTTCTTTTTTTTTATGTGCAGCGTATACACACCGAATTATGGCAATTTTTGTGTCTACAGAAAGTAATAACCTGACTTCATTGCCTACAACCGGTAGCAAAGTATTGGCCCGATACCATACCCGATACAGATACATCGGGAAAAGGCGAAATATTGGCAGATACCGATACTACGGATCCAGTGGTGAAGCTGGTAATTAAATTATGCAGAGATTCAAAATCTTCCTTCGTAGCGTAGTGCAGCGTATCTTTCCTTTTCCTAACCCTCTGAATATTCAGAGCTCCAAACGTAATATAACTCCTCAGTACGTACACCATCTCTTTTATACTGAATCTGGAGATCAACTCCAGATACTTGGTATCCGTATCGGAACAACTATACTAAAAATCCCAGTTGGCACACTGAAAATGGCAACATTGTTGTAAAAATGCTGCACAGCATAGATGGAGAGCAAAAACATAAATAGGAGAAAGCAAAATGCAAGCACACAAAAGAATGAGAATTAAATACTGGAAAACTTCACCTTGAGTTGCTATTCTGGGGCACAAGTTGCGAATCCGCTGTCAGCAGAACAATCTTGCATTAGAAAATACGTATAATTGCTTTGTGATTAAATAGTGAAGGTTTTACTACCCGGCATAGTCGCATATATAAGTGTGGTCGGAATAGGCTGCTAGGCTACTTGTTTGTCAAGACATCATCGATGCTTCACCAACAGACTGGCAAACAATTACACTGAAAAAAAAATTCAATTTTGATTGCCTTGGAACATGCCATGTGTTGGCCCCTTGTTCATCTCAAACATGTTTCCGAAGCAAGCAGAGACACGCTGGTCGATGGCAATTAAAATAATCTTGAATATTGAAATCCTGTTTCACGCGGTAATCCTGTGCATCCTCATGCCCGGTGACAAATGTCAGTCTTGCTCGCCACTGCCTTAGTTACTGTCTGTGGTGTGAAAAATATACCAAATGTAATGCATTGCATTATTGGGTAATGCTGGTCAGACACAATTCACAACAGGGTCAGCTGCTGAAGTGTTATCGCTTCAAATTCATAGGGTCAGTGAAAAGGTCTTTTGTCTATCTGAAACCACAGTGAACCTGAAAGGACACTTGAGTGCAAAATTTAGTCAGCAGTTGACTCCTGTAGCCCTTTCAGTCGCACAATGACTGTGGTGTCTAAAAACACTGCTATAGTCTTATTCACAGTTTCTTCACACTTATTGAACTGAACCTTCACAATATCACTCGGTGTATGACAAGCTTATACGTCTGAGTTGCCTTTTTTAACTATACCCACAAGAAATGTTAAAGAAGGAAACGAAGAATAGTGCAGATAAAAAAAGTACAAGGTAATTTTGATCAATTAAAATTTTTTTTCTTTCTAGACTTTCTTTTGTTCCCTTGTAAAGTGTATAAATGGGGTTTCACCATAATGCCCATTTTATACACAATTTGTTGAACTGTACGTAATGTCATACGTCCTGATTCTTAGTCAAGGTATAATTTTAGGATGATCCAAATTAGTAAAAAAAAGTCTGCATACAATCCGGTAAAAATGGTATTTGACACGGGGGTGAGATATATGCACTTCCAGAATATCAAGTATATTAAAAAAATTCGTCCCAACTGAAATAAATTGGTATTTCAAAAACGAATAATTTGATTTTCTCGCACAAATTCGCTGAAAATAAATTTTGCACTTGATAAAACACACACCATACTATATTTTAACATGTTCAATGTAAAGTGGAGGTAGAGTACACACATCTGGAGTACAATTTTATTCAGAGGACATCCAAATAACAAAATTAATTAATATTTCATAAATTATGTTGGTATTTACGCACAACACACATCTTGACTACAGTAGAACCCCGATGATACGTTCCCGCTTCATAGATTTTCCCGTATAATGCACCAATTCGTTTTGGTCCTGTGAATATTGCTATTTAACATCGTTAATTTTCCCGGATCGTGCAGTAATAAAATCACTCATGTTCCGTATCTGACAGTTTTTCAAAAAACTCTAGGAGGTGAAAAATGCCAAATGAACAAAATTGTTGCAGTTTTAAATCATACAAATTTACGTTTGAGTGCTTTATCTGTAATCAAACGATTGGTTTATTTTAGGGATGTAACGATTCCACTTTTCCTCGATTCTCGATCTAGATGCCGATACTACTCTCGATTCTCAATTCCAAAACTCGCAATTCCTTTAGTTACTCACACTTACTTTACAGAACTAATTAATATATAGGAGGGTGTGAAATTTAATTATTTAAACTAGGCCTACACTAGTAGTAGGTCTATTACTAACGTAAATAATATATCACTTGAACAGTGGGAGAATATGCATATGAAATTCCCAAAAGTTCAAGAGAGTCATATGAGATAATATTGAAAATGTACATATATATCATTATGTATTTCGTCCACATAGTTTATTTGAAAATATTTCCAAACCTCACTTCTAATAATAAAAGTTCACCAAAATAATAAATGATTAAAATGTTTGCAAGGCTGGCACTTATTGAAAAGCAATCATAGTGAAAAAAATTTTATAAGCAGTAATTATTTAAAAGGCTCTACTTTTAAAAGAAGGTATCATTTTGATTATTTCACAAACAATTTTTCTGGAAATGCAAAGAAGTATAAAAAAAAAATAATGTTTACACTAATAAATTTTAATGCAAAGCAATTATGAGATACATACATAAACTAAACAAACATTATCCACGCAATATCAATATCTGCATTTTTTTTTTTTTTTTAAGTCTTCTCAGAACAGTTTAGGTCTGTATTTGTATTGATTTCTTGCACACTTCACACTCGTCTTTGCACTTTTACCTTTACATAAAATGACCAAATGATAAGACATTTTACGGACTTTTACATCACCTGCAGCATCTTCCATAATTTATTAGACTAGATATTTTATGAAACAGTCCCTTTAATGTGTCAATTTAGATATCACACATTCATTTCATGCACATCCGTCCATAGATTACTGCACACATTCGAGTTGTGAGTGTTCACTTTGCACGATTTGAGGTTGTTTGTTGTCAAACTCTCTGTATTTTATATCGAAGTAAGTGTTTTGCTGCTTGTGCAAACTTTGGAATGTTTGTTTATGTTTAGTTTTGCAAGAAAAAATAATGTATTTACTTGTGTTGTTGCATTTATAACTATGATTTCAGAGATTTAAAAATTGTCTCGAGACGAAATTGAGAATTTTTTCATGTCTGGAATTTCTCGATATTCCCGAGACTCGCGCATGTCTATATTTTTACAGTGCGAAGTAAATTCATGATATAATAAAGGAGAAGAATTAATTTCTTTTGGAGAAAGCTCATTTTGTGAGGTATTGCGCATTTGTTTTATTTCATGTTATTTCGCGTTTTAACATGTATTTCGGTGTTATTTCGTTTTATCGCGACTTACAAAATCGTGCCTCTAGTGATATGTTATGTATTTGTAGGAATCGGGTTTTAATGCTTTGATTCTTCGGATTCGGATTCTCGATTATACAATTCTTCAAGAAGCACAAGTATCGAGGAATCGTGGAATCGAGTTTGACATCTCTAGTTTATTTACTTACTGCCGAGTGCCAACATAAAAAAAGTACCAAAGATTACACAAGACGTCTATGGCCAGTAGCTCTAGGCACTAACATCAATGCTACGTGACCAGTAGCGCTTGGACAGTAGCAGTTCTACTATCTGGCGAAGAGAGCTTCTACAATCGATATTGTCAGACAGTCACGCATACTAGCAGCGCTGCCATCTCGCAGCGAAGAGCTCTTCTACAATTGGTATTGTTGGGCAGGCACGCTCTTGGCGATGGCAAGGTAGTGTCATCTTTGTGAACATGCATGCACATTTTTTTACGTTCAGGTGTTTTATTTACTTTGCATCGACGACTGCGAAAGACGATTGTACGTGGTAACTGGTCGATTTCATAAAGATTTTTTAACGAAACACATGTTCGGCAATGGAGTTGACAAGCAGAAAACGAAAAAAGGTTAAAAATTGAGCATAAGATGGACATTTTAAAGCAGTTACATGAGCATGTCTGTATGCATATATCGTGGCAAACAAACTTGGGATGTCCGTTGCAACCATCAACACAACCGCAAAAATGAGAGCATCGATAAAGGAAGCCACACAGAGAACTGGACCGATTGCAAAAAAAAGTTTTGGCCATCAAAACATCGCCTTTCGAGGAACTAGACCTCTTGGTTAAAGAATGGTTCATCAACACCCCTGCTGCAGGTCTCCCCATGGATGGAAAACTACTGTATACTGTATTTCTGATGTTTTTGTTGTATTTTTCTGGTGTAGCAATATTTTTAATCCAAATATTTTATCATTAGTATGTACATAATTAGTCTTTATGTTTGCCTTTTCAAACATTACATTATTCTGATAAACTGCCCCTATAAAAATTTCATTTTTGCCATTTCCCTTATCATACACTTTCCCACACACACCATTTTTGTGCTGTCCATTGAAAAATATGTGATAGGGGTTCTACTGTATATTACACACGACTTTGCCTAATTTGAACGTGCCTTCATGTTACCCCAGGCAGGGTTAGAACAGTACTGATAGCTGCCCGAGTGCCTATGGGATAAGTCCCTTGTCATGGGGGCTATTACAGACACATCACTTGTACTGTTCACCTGAAGTCAGATGTCTCGTCAACCTCCCCAAAATGTTATTGTACTACCAGCCGAGATAGTCTCCCCAAGGTCATGTAGTTCTACAGTAGATCGAGGGATGATGCTAGCAGACAGCTTCACTCAGCAGGCGGAGCACATCACACCACCACACCCCTGTGTCTCGGAGGGTCCTAGGAAATGGAGAAAACAAGTCCATGCGTAGCCCATAAACACCAGTTGTTCTCTGCAGTTCAGCTCCAGCAGCTTGCTACACCACTCGTGCTGGAGCTCTCTGCCATCCTCGAAGTCCTAGCAACCTACCAGAAACTCTTCAGCAACTTCACCAGCAACCTTCAAGAAAACCTTTCTAACTCTTCAGCCCTGCTCCAGCAGCCCTCAAAAAAACCTTGCCTTGCCTACCCTTATGGTAGTGGCACTAGACGGTCCCTTCTGGGCAATTGTTATATATAGTTAGGTTCAGTTATTTTCATAGCTGCGTAGCTGGATCACCTTCAGTTTAGGATCAGGTATCCTTCACATGGATTCACATAGTCTAACTTCCATTCAGCTCCAGTTAGGAGATTGTACGGGTCGTGTTTATTCCTCGTAATTTTTATTAAACCTTGAGTTTTTCTAAGGTGTTTGTTCCTTCCTCAGTAGATGGCAAACTGCCAGAGTAAAACAGTAGACTGCGCACTTGAATATCAATTTCCCAAATTTAGTGTAGGACTGCAGGCTTCCTTCACCGGGTGCACGTACGTCGAAAATTCAGTCAACGGCCACCTGTACTATACAACTGTTGTGCAGTAAGGTAGAGCCCCATCCACTAGAAACTGAAACCAAGAGTTGTCAGTCCACTAGTATAATTGATCCACTTCATCCAACGCGCTGTACTGTCACCAGAGGGGGTGCTAAACTGGGTGTGGACATCCACCCACATTTGGACCCACACCCACTGTCGTCTGGCACACAGAGAACACCCAACACACTATAAACACTGCGCCACGTGTCACCGGTTAGAGGAGCACAGGATATGACTCTAGTCTATTTTAGCTACAGCTTTGGTCTTAAACCTAGCCAGGGAACTTCATCACCTGCTCTTCTCCCATGAGGCTATCAGTAATACCTACCATCTGCCATACATCCAACAATGTGGTACCAGATAGCCTGGAAGACAGCCAACTATTGCCACAGACGCCAATGGGAGACGCAACCCAGTTCCAACTGCACTTTGCAGTGTAAACCCACGGAAACGAGCTCAAACCACCCGCCAGCTGGAGAGGCCTCGCCTCCCAGCTCCCCCCTGAACTTTATTCCAGTCTCCCATCAAGACAGCCGGCCAACCCCACCCTCACCCAGTGGTCATCGACATCCGCCAGGGACGTGATGTACCACTGGGTCTTGCCAACCCCTGGTTCCAGTGCAGCTGAGCCAGCAGCTCTCCATGAGCCCAACTCAACTCCAGCTCCAGTCGCCACACTAACAGGAGACCAAGGAGCTACCCCAAGCCCCAGCAAGCACAGGTGGCAGTTTGTTAACCCCTTCATCGGATCGTCTAAACCCCTACAGACTTCGTACCTTGAGCCAGGCTGCACACTCGACTTTGTGCACCAACCAAGGCCTAATCAGCCGACAGTAAGGTCAAGGTCAGTAATTTCAACTCGCCTGCGCCTCTGACCTGCATGATAAAACCTTCTCACGCAGTGACGACTTCCCTCAGAGAAAGGCTGCCACGCATCAGTTTTATGCCACAGACAATTACATAGGAACTTCAACACTTGATAAAAATTCACAATTTTACATTTTTGCAACAAAGACAGACTGATAAGATGAATATAGAGTAAGATGAGAGTATGGCTGTTATAACAATATTCCAACTCACAGTCAATTTGCTCATTTAATGTAAGGTTAATTAATTTGGATAAAACTACAGTTTTCATTGTCATACACGCTGTAACAAAAAAAAACTGTGGCATGAATACTACCTATATTCTGCGATGTTAAGTAAACAACTGGAGATGCGCTCTCGACATGTACCTTGGAAACTAGCATCTGAAAGTTGCAATAGTGTATCAATAGTACATGCACAGACATTACAGTAGCGCACAGTAATCGAAAAGAGTGCATACGATGCCGCACGTGTGGATACACATTCTGGGCATTTTATTTAAACGGAACTTGCAATACACGTTTGCTTGATTAATTACTAGTGTAATTTTTGCTGCATGGAGGCAAATAGTTTACTTCAATTGACAAATATAAAACCAAACATTTTTTAATAAATAAAGATTTTCAATATTGTGGAAGACAAAATTTAACTGTACGACAAATGACGTCTTTCTACGTATTATTAAACCGACTTCTACTCATCAGTGCAAACAAACCTGGAGCACTTTCAACGTAGTTTGATTTGATGTTGCCGCCAGGAATTATTTTATCTACCCAAGGCAAAGGCCCGATCTCCACGCCAGATATAAGTATTCACCAATCGAGCCACCAAAGCCATACATCAAGATCCACGAGTACAGCAGCGCATAGCTAGATGCCACTACCAGTACAATCGCAGAGGTATGAGCCTGGATCCAGCACTTGCCACTGATGTCACTCACCAAAGATCTATGTCATGCTCTTCGCAGCTGCTACCCCCCTCCCAGGACAACCGTCTATGCCAGTCGAGCAAGGGCACAACAGAAGCAGTATAAATAGAGGGCCACAACGAGGTTCTTGACTAGTCTTCAAGCAATTGACGTCTGTCTTGTTCTTTCACCGCACTTCTGGTGCCGCGGGAACCATCAGCTCTCCTACTTTGGTCTTCATCAGGTCCTAGTGGTGCCAAAGACTTATCCCCTCCTCTACTCTTCACTGCACCCTTTGGGGAGCCAAAGATCCTTGTACTCTCAGCTCTTCATAGAAGAACCAAAGTCTTACGTATTACGTCGCCATAAACACTGACAGACATAACAGACCCTTCTGGACAACAGTCGTAGCGTAGTTTAAAATCAGAGTTGTTTTCGTAGCCAATTTATTGCCTACCCTGTAAGGCTAGAAGCTGGTCACCTTCGCCTGTATTCACGTAGGGTGAACTTCCATAACCTCAGGTGGATAGGAGGTAGTACATTTACTTTCACTGTTTATTTCCATAGCCTGTACGAGGGACAGCAGGTGACGGGGGTTTACATCAAGACACCAAACACCAAAAAAAAAAATACAATCTTGGAAGACCACCCATTCTCTGCACTCGTGTAATGAACGGTAGAGCCACGACGCTAGGATACCGCTTCCTTAGGGATTGGACTGCCAGTCTGGGGTCTGTTCTCATTGTGCACTAGTGGTGCTGAGAGGAGTACTTAACCAAGTCTGGGGAGACCAACACCATCAGGAACTCACCCAAATGTTGGGACTGTCGCAGTTGTTAAGCAGCTCACAGTGTCGGAGTTTGAGAAGGAGATACGGCATTGTCTCGCGGCCGCAATACGTACACAAATTATACAACCTACACGTCAACTATTCCACTTTTGCAAGGTCCGATTTCAGAATTATCTTCCTCATGCCCTTTACCCATAGTGGTGGTGTTCATAATAAGGCAAAATGGGCAAAGGCAGCCATTAAATATCCATTGGAGCTTAACTGCCTTCCTGCCAAGTTCGAACATCTTAGTGCACGGGAGCAAGCAGCAGAACTTCGCAGTGTGATGGTATTACAGTCACTTGTTAATATTTTAGCGAAATTTTGTTGAGGGTGGTAGCAACCTGGTGTGACCTGATTTAGTTACTTTTGATTTATCATGTTTTATAGGTCGGCCTTTCTCATTCTGTTCCATTGTATTTTTATTACCGGAGTCACTCATGTATAGCACACACTCGTGCACACCATGATTTTTGCAACAAGTTCCAGGGAAAATTTTTTTTTTTAATAAAATTGCACCAAAAATTTGTGGTGGCCTCTTAATAAGTATGGTACAAATTATTATTTTTTACATTAATGTGTGGTGATTGTGATATGTTTGGAAAATATTATAACTAAATATCATGGGTGCAAAAAAACAAAAAATAAATCTGGAAACCTTCTCCTACTACTCAATATTTCCAGCTTCCATTTTCTTTTTTCTCCTTTCTCCTTTTAGCAGTGACCTGCTCTCTCTTTTTGTTGTGCTATAATGTTGCACTACAGTTATCTAAAATAAAACAAAGGGTCTCGTGGTCCCTTCTCCCCCCTCTCCCTCGCCCCACGCTCTTGAACATGGAAGAGGGCTTGGTGGAATTATCAACCAGCAACATCAGTGTTTTTTGAAAGAGGTTTGGGGGGGGGGGGGGGTGTAAACATGTTGTAAACACCTCAGCTCTGGTTTGTGATGTGACCCTTCAGTTATGTGCAGGTCGAAACCCAGCTCCCCTCCCTCGCCCCTCCTAAAACTAATGGCATCTTGTAACGCCACAAAACCAGAGCTGCCACGTGTTTATGCCCCCCCCCCCACCATCAACCCCTTGTATTAACACCCAGATGTTGCCAGTCAATAATTCCGCCATGGAGCTGGGTGCTGCTGAAAGGAGAACAAAGAAAAACAAAGCTGGAAACGTCGAGTAGTAGGAGTAAGATGTTTCCAGCCCCCCCCCCCCCCCCCCAAACATATAATAACCACACATTAATGTAAAAGAGAATAATACCTTCCATACTTACTAATAGGGCGCCAATCATTTTTGGTGCAATTTTATTTTAAAAATTCTTTCCCTGGAACTTGTTGCGAAAATCATGGTGCGCACTATACACGAGTAAATAAGATACGGTATATCATTTATTCTTTGTGGAGTATATTTGCTATTATATTTTTATGCGAGTTAAATAAGTTATATATATATATATAATTTATGTAGTGTATATATATTTTATATGTATTTGCAATATCGCCCGCAGTACGCTTTTGTAAAGACGATCGCCACTCGCTGCGCTGCATGTGGGTTCGTGTGACGTCACGCGTGTGTGACGCAAGTAGCAGGCGATGCGCAGGCGTCGAGCGCAGACAGTATGAGTCAAGGCTCTGGGCTGAGAGAGTCGACAGCTGATCACCACACAGCGTGCATCACGAGTGCAGTACAAAGTTTGACAGGTGAAATGTGGTGTGCTTGTTTTGCCAAGCTAGCATGGTCGCGCAGACATTTCGAATTAACATTGTCTCAAATATGAATGCTCATGTGGAACGAGTCTGGCAATACATATAATTATAACAATTAGTAATTGCTGCAGCCCTCGCAAAGTTATACCCAAAGCAGCCTAAATGTTCGCTCGTGCAACTGTGATTAATCGTAAAACTACGCGAGTACTGAATTAATGCCAATGGCGACTGTGATCAGTGGTGCATCGTGTAGTTTAAATTACCACTGAACTACTCCATGTTAACTTTGTGTAACGCGGTCTATTGGATTGACATCTGCCGGTCTTAGCTGATTGTGTATGACCCAGCAGTCGACGGGACGACGGCGTGTTTCTGCAACGCACACGAAGGAACCACGAGGGTACAAGGGGTTCTAGTGCCCTGCACGTCACAGATTCTTCATCCAAGAAAACAAACAGGTAGAGAGGAGCATTTAAGCATGCCTTTTGGTGTCGAGGCGGTGTCTGTTTGTAAGATGTACGTCGCGAGAAGTAATTACTTTAAATAACCACATGTAGCACCCAACCTTGGCACAGTCTTGCTGCAGATGTTGTTAAATTGTGTGTTTGTTGATAATATTATTTTAAAAACATTTTTATGGTGCAAGTATTGTGTTACAGCAGTCGTATTTTTAATTTGTAAATGTGTGCACACCAATTAAATAAATCAAATGAACAGTACTTTTGTGCCAAGCGTTAGACAGTGTCACCTCTATTGTGTGAACTTTTGCATGTACTGTATAGCAATTTATTAATAAAGCAGTATTGATGGCTTAAGGAACCATACTGTGCGTATTTGTAGTAAGACCTGGTGTCCCAGTGAAAATATTGAAGGGCCATCCATCTGGGTGTAAACATTGCAGTTAAGATTTCAAGTTACATTTAGCTTGATGATAAAATTACCTGTTACACTATACTTTGTACCACGAGTTTGCTTTCTACTCTCAATTGTAGCTATTGATGCAGGGTTTGTTTCGTTCTACTACGCTGGGTGAGGTAGTGTTGAGAATCCCGAAGCCCATGGGGGTAGAGGGCGACTCAGCAGACTCCCCATACCAATTTCACCAACCTACAAGCTTGCTATATTTGAACCACCTACTAGAACCAAGGGATTACACCCCATAATTCAGGCCTACTTCAGTGACACCTGCCTGGTACTGGCCAACCTTCGGTATTGGGGGGACGCCATGAAAACCACATACCTCATCAACAGCCGAATTGCATACAACTAGACTGACCAGCACATCCACCTCACGGGCAACCCCTAGAGTGAAACCAGTTGAGCCTCAGTCAGCACAAACGCAACCGCCTGCCGTATGTCGCCCAGGTTCACCCGAATGAGTGGTCCCGCCACAATGAAAAGTAGTGCTTAAGAGGCCAACTTTGCTGCCCGCCGGAAAGCGACTCGACCAGTACTGTACACTGTCCGAGCTCCCGTTCTGTGCAGATATTAGAGACACCTGCCGTCAGGGTGTGTCTAGCCTAGAGCCCACTGAAGTCACTTTGGCAACGTGACATGACACCTATCGAAGTCACGTCACGCGTCAAATATAATGTTGTTGATTTTTGTTCGTTTTGTCAACTGTATACTAAAAATTATCAAAGACTGTTGTTCCGTTTCTGTACGCATGTTACCAACTGCTCAAAAATTGACAAGATATTGATTGTAGCATAGTTTGAATTATTACCGCTTGGGTGCTTATTGTAAGCTCGAAATTCCGATTCCGGCATCCATAGTGCATACACATCTACGACTCCGCCTTTTGTTCGTAAACGAGGTATCTGCATGAAAACAATCTGTGATTTTGCCTTCGTTTGTTCGCTCGATAATATAAATCTGTTCAAACAGATAAAATCCGTAAAAACTGCAGCCCTGGATTAAGGATGTTAAAACTAAAGAATATAATTTTAAACCGGAACCAAGTATGCCGGCACTACCAATATGACACACGTAAATACACGGTGCCTACTTCCGTTGGTGTACTTACCCTGGGGCTGGCCATGCAAAATGTTGAGAGTAAGGCTGCGGTGCTCCTCATTCTGGGGCATCACAACAATGGCATAGAGGCTGCCACGCTGTGATATGTTTGCTAACACCCGGCTGACTGGAACCTCCTCATTGGGGAACAGCAGATCAACCGTGAGCCCCAGCTGCTTCAGACGGTGCTCTATGTACTCTGCGTACTCCCTGGAACACCACCACAAGCTTGCAGTACTGTCCTTCCACTCTTTATCACCTATCTGCTCTAAGAACCCTTCACACAGCAGCTACTCACTAACCTCTGCTCCTTGTTCACCACAATGATCTCACAGTCATTTGTTCTGTCCACATTAGCTATGCTTGGCATCGGACCACGTGGCTCTCCAAATGATGGGTATGCATCCTTCCTAAAACACGTCATCACCACAGCACATAGTACAACACACATACTACTATGTATGTAAGAGAGTACGTGGTAAAAAATGTACACCTACATATGTGCCAACATATCTCATACACATGAATTACCAACAGTACAATGTTGTGTTTCACATATGACAACACAAAATGAACACACATTTTGATGTCATTACTGAACTTGGTAATAAAATTCACATCAGTGTAACATAAAAACAACACAGAAAAACAGCTTCCTTTAACTGAACTCACCCATAACCCCCTGGGCGATCATCCCGTCCAACAGGACCTCGGTAGGAGTCCTGTGGATACTGGCCGTCCCGTTCCCGGCCTCCATAGAAGTTGCCCCTGTCCCGTTCCATGGAGCCCTTGCGAGGGTAGTCAAACCTGCCAACAGTCACATGGTCAGGTGCATACTGTATGTACACATGCCTAAATATACATGCATGCATGTGTACACATATACACAGTTATATTGTGAAAGGATGACACATTTATCAAAATTACATGAGCATAGTAAGGCTTCCTTTCTGCTACCAAGAATGCAGCAACATAGAAATTTGTTACAGTCTGTCACATGTACTGCTGTTAAGTATCTGTGCTGATGATTGACCTTAAGTTGCAGCAAACCTGTTCTGCCCGTAATAAAGTTTGCAGGCTTTCGTGGTCGTTGTTTGCAAATTCATGGCTTTTGATTAGTAGCCTCATCTGTGCCGTTTTCCTTCCCAACATTTCGGGAGATATTGAGGCCTCCAATATTCAGAGCAATGTAGCAACAGCAATAACAGTTACATTTTGAGTGTCTGCAATTTTTTTTCTGGCGAGCCCCCAAATCCTGCTACGCCAGCGTGAGCACCTTCACAATTCTACGTGCCCTCTGGAAAAAAGAGGCAAGATATTGCTTAATTTAAAACTGTCTTCACACACACACATGCAGGCAAATGTGCGCACATACAGGAACAATTGCATGCGCACACACACGCAGTGTATTAGAAATTAACCTGTAAATAAAATATATAGGTCAGATCTTCACACAAATAAAAAGCCACAGTTCATTACTACAGTAGAAAAATATTTATGGTACACTGGGATGTTCAATTATTCATTCCAGTTATTTATGTCTTATCATATTTACAGTTTATTTATTTTGGTCCCACCAAAATTTCCATTTAAATAACACTGATTGCTAACAGCATTCACAGATCGTCTATTGTTCATTTCCCCATAATGCTCATTCAAAACAGATGGTATAATGGCCAAATTTCACTCAATTACAAAAATTGAAGGTTTTAATTTATAAAGTGACTATTTAATCATAAATAAGTTGATTAACTTTTGCAAGGGCATTCCAAGAATTTTGTTACAGATGAACGAAACATCTGCAAAACCAATTAGAGTTGTACTGATACCGATACTTGGTATCGGTATCGGCCGATAGTTAACCTTTTTCCAATGTATCAGCATCAGGCATGGTATCAGGACGATGCATAAGTATTGGTTACAGACAATGAAATTGGGTTATTACAGTCGAAACTAGAACCTTCGTACATGCTTGAACGCGCGAACCAGGTACGTGAGAAATATTTTAAGCCTGGCGAAATCTTTAGTGCTGGGCAGATCAGATACCTGCCGTTCTTATGCTAAGAACTAAACTGACAGACTGCCCCTAAACGAGGAAGGGTGGTGGGAAAAGCTACCCTGTTGAGATAACCATCTAAAGGAAGTGAAAAGTAGAGAGAGATGCCGCTCCCTCCCCACTGGGGCTGCCTGATGTGACAGGTGCTGTAAGAGATAATCATCTACAGCTGGAACCCAGCTGGAACCGGGATGTGCTCCAAGGATAAGAACCCTCGCATGTGGCAGCGTCTAAACCTGCGGGGCGCTGCAGCGGAACTTGCCATTCCCATGTTAAATGTGGCCAGAGTAGGTTCTAAGTTGTTAGTAGTGGGAACATAAGGATTCCGGAATTATCTGAAGTTCGGTTTTTGTGTATTATTAACCTATTATAAGGTCAGTTTCATTATTAAGTTACGCGTTTCATTTTGATTTGCAGGTTTCACATATTGTTTCAGGATTTAATTATTTTGATGTTTTTATCCAGATTTGTTATTAAAATGTATCGGAAGCAAATTTGTTCTCCAGAGTATTACCACAGGAAGATATATAGTAATATTAATTAATTAAGTTGCCCTGACTTAAGATTAAAAATATATTACTAAAGTATTTTTTGAGTGCTGCTTTATTCTCCGATTTTGAAGAATTTATGTGAAATTAATTTATCTATTGTTTTTTTAAGTTTACTTGAAGCATCAACTAGTACATAGTGTGACACTGACTAACACAGATTTCCATCAGCTTTCCAATATATTTTTGTTTATGAACATAATTGAACAAATAATTGCATGAGTGAAAATCTATTCATATGTTCTTATTTTATTTTTACTTTTTTTAGAAACAAAGTCAAAACATTAAAATGTACTGTACATTGATGTTTCGGGGGTAAAAATTTTTTAAATGCCAATATCTCATTTTTAAATTACCTAAATTGCAAAGTGTGCATGTGCATATATTTACTGTAAATTGTAATGTACTACAAAGTTATGTTCAACAACACCGTAAAGGATGAGATATAAAAAAATGTTTTTATATTTTTGGGGAAAGTTTCGCCTAAATTTTTATGTTCTAGGGAAATTTTTCCATGCTAGGAATTTTGTCCATCTTTGTGTTAATAATGCAAAAAGGTATTTTTTTGCGGAACTCAAAATTTAAATTAATCCGCATCGATCAAAATAAAATTTCTGTAGCATCGCCAAAAATTACATGCTCCGATAACTAAACAACGAAGTATTAACAAGAAAGTATAAGTCAACTGTATTCGCCAAAACATACAAAGTTGGTATACAATACATTATGTCAACATGCACAAGTAATACTAACAGAAATCACAAACAAAATAAATTTTCAACACCCACTGTTTCGCTGCCCTGCATTTAATCCTAGTTATGTCATTTACCACTTCCGAAATAACCTGTTGAGTCGCGATGTCGCACTTTACACGTACTTTGTAACAAAAAATAGTATATAACAACAACAGATGTCTACACAGCGTGTATTTAGAGCGCACAAAATATAAAAAAAATTAAAAAATGTGGAAATACAGTACATATGTATAAGAAATATGTAATGTAGAATTTTATTATATTATAAACAAATAATTTCAATGTTTTTGATAGCCAGTCATGTTGGTAACAACGAGCAAGAAGCAGTAGTGCCATATTTCTGAGATATAGAATCGCGATGCAATGTTGCCAACACACTCAAGTTTTTGTTTGAATATTTTTTCATGACAATTATGGATGCATTACATATAAAAATGTAACACTAATAAATATGTCCAGAAAGATAGAAAAAGGACACAAAGTTAAGGAAACCCTTTTCACTGCACTTTATCAATAACTATTCAAATTGTACACGAGAAATAAATTTCTTTCCTGTACAAGAGAAAGATATCTTGCATAGTTCGCAGAGCTGCCGCCGCCACGACGCAAGTACACATTTATAAGACACCATTTTGTATAATGTGTTGCCGTGGTTTTGCTTTTTCAAGTCACGTTACATGTGTGGAATAGTAATCGCAAGAGATTTATTTGTAAACATTGCAGAATAATTCAAGTTTTCTGTCTCAAATGTTTTGTAGTGGAGAAATTAAGTTGGAATTTATTATGTTCGTATGGTATCTTAACTTAACAATATTTACAGGAATGCAAAAATTTAGTGTGGCATACACATGGAATATTATTTATTCCTAATTTTTCATCAAAAACGTCTGATGCTGCATACACACGCCAAAATACATATATAAATTTTCATCTCGATGTGCTATTGGTGGCGATAATATTGGGAAAATATCTTTTAATATTTATTATATCTCATATTTCTACACAATAATAGTGACCTGGAAGAACAAACAAACAGGAGGGCATTGGTGTCGGGGTATCTGCAATGGTATCAGGGAATTAGTATCGGAAAACATGGTATGAGAACAACTCCAAATATTTTAATGTAGGCCCCTCTCCATATCCCACATTTTTTTGGTTTGATTTTGCAACAAATTTGTTATAACAAATAACTTGCAAAAATGTTATGAAGTTCATCAATCTTTTATTAAGGCTGAGCTCTAATGACAATATTTTTCATTTTAGTTCCAGTTTCCTGAAAGTACACAACATATCTTTGATTTTCATTTCGTGAGAAAAAAGTCACATTCACACAACTCTAATGTTTGCATATTGCAATAATTTCCTACAAAAAACTGGTGCAGTGATCAATGTTGCCAACACAAAATAAAGAAATTTTGCTACGACCCTGATTAAATTCAGACACTTTTCAAAAATGTGTGCTGGTTAGCATCACTACGTTGCTTTCGTTGCACAATTAATTATTTTTCAAGTAAAATAAAAATTATGTTAATTAACCTTTGTTAAAAAAAGGACACTGAAGTTTTAAAAAACGTATTACCTTATGCAAACAGATTAGACAAAGAAAATGCTAATGCATGGCGCATTCTGCGCATCTGGCATGCACACTCTACGATTCGACTTGACCCAATCTCTCGAGTTGCTACGCTTATGAAAAGTCATATTACAACAAATCAATTAATACTGTGCCTACAGGATCACTCCCAGCCTAGTGAATGATTACAGACATGTGTCATAAAGGTATAAATTGTACTGTCTACCGAAGTCGTCATGCAGTTGTCCATATTCCCCACTCACAATTTTAATATCCAATGGAGCCATCGACACCAGTCAGTCAGAAATGCGAGTTCCAAGGGATGATGCAAGATCGCAGCATCCCCACTACAGGGACACCAAAGCCTCCAAAGGCTCATGCTGAGGTGATATGTCAACAGCCTCCAACGGGGGAGATAAGTAAAGGATGCTGCCGCACCGAAGTCAGTCAAAATAAACCAACCCCCACAAAGAGAGACTGGCACCCCCTGCACCCCTCTGACAGCCCACAAGCTGAAGATTTGGGTACATAAGGAGATGCAAGATCCAGACACAGCAGTGTTCCTCGGCCCTCCAGCCTGAATAAGACGGAGGGCATCTCAAGCCTAAGCAAGGCCAGATAGGGAGTGTTCGCAGGCCCTCCAGCTTGAATAAGGCAGAGGGCATCACCAGTCTGAAAAAGGCTAAATAGGGCACTCAAGCCTGAGCAAGGCATAGCAAACCAGCATAACAAGCCTGAGTAAAGCTTGGTCTAATCTGGGGTAAGTAGCGCAGATCCTGACTTCAGTAGTTTGAACAAGACTTGAAGTGGAACACAATTGATTCTGACCACTAGGCGAAGCGCGTCGGCAGTACCGAGTCAACTCTCCGGGAGTAAGTTATAGTATGGTCTCTTACGTCTTCGCAAGTGAACCACATCAGTCACTTCAAGCAGACATCTCTACGCCACCAGTAAGAGGTATCTCTACGTCCTCACCTGAATCTCTACCGCTAAAGCATTTCCTTTCATATCCATGGTAGCAGATTGTGACGTCTCTTCTGGACTGTTAGGCATTTCACTCTCCCCTTGGCAATTGACATTAGCTCACTTTGTTCAATTTACATCAGCTCACTTTGTTCAATTTACATTATTTATGCACGGTGCCTTCGTCTGCCATATATATATATTATTATTATTAGTATTAATTATCAGCTATGGGGAGGTTCGATTATTGATTCCTCAATTCCACCGATTACTGCCTGTATCAAAGAATCAATCAGTTCCGATTTTCGCATTCAAAATTTTGATTTGATTCTGTAAAATTTTCTTACTGCGTAGTCTATTCTGCAAACCTGGTGGTGCTTGTAAACTAAATGCAAATAGCTTGTGTGCATTTGCAATCGTCTTTAATCACGCATAATTAGAGGCACGATTTTGTGATAAATCGCAATAAAATGAAATAACAAAATACAAGTTAAAATGCATTATAACACGAAATACAGACAAATGCATGATATCTCACGAAAAATCTAATCTCACATTGTGCGAGTTCTAGGCAATATCAAGATATACTTGAGATGAAAAAATTGTCAATTTTATCTCACGACAATTTTTAAATCTTGGAAATCATAGCTCTACATGCAACACGCAAAAATTACAAAGTTTTTTCTTGCATAACAAAATGTAAACAAACATATTCCAAAGATAACACAAGTAATAAAATATGCACATTGAAATAAGCTACAGTAGTTTTGACAAACTGCCACCAAGCGCTAACAACATTGGTGCCAAGTGAACACAATGATGCAAAGTGAACACTTGCAACTAGAATGTCTGCAGTAATCTATGACCGCAGCACCGAATCGAATGCTATTTTACGACAGTTGCGCATAAAATTTTGTGAATCAAAATTGTATATATAAACTGATACGGACTGTTTTCACAAAATATAGAGACTCATGAATTATGGAAGATGCAGCAGTCGATGTAAAAGACTGTGAAATGTCCATTATGACATTTTGTCCGTGCTAACGTACGTATTTAACATCCAATGCACTGTGATTGATTTGTTTTGTTTACATTCAGCCGTATTATAAAACGCTGCTAGCCACAGCAAAATCAAAAGTTAAAGACATCACACAGAAAAATTTACAAAAAGAATATACACGTACAACGTACTTTAATGTTTACTTATATCTTCATATTACATTGTTTCAGGAAATGTGAAGTACTTTTGAAATCACACAATGTTGACATATTCATTTTACCTAGCAGGGCCATTTTTGCATGACGAAACTATAAATTTCTTCCACAGAGTACTGGATGAAATAGTTAATGCCACTAGATTTGCTAATTCAACCGAGAAAAGTTATTTTATCTCGCTGTCGTTATTGTAGTCCCTGATATAAGTTAATGTAGAACTTGACGCATGACAGTTCTACATCTATTATAATGCGACTGACTCATCGCCTAGGAGTACTGCTTCCATCTCTACAGATGTGAGCAACACGTTGCCTACCCTTACAGGCAACCGGAACTTCTGTATTTTTCCTTCTGTCCTGGAAGGCACGCATCCAGGCAGGCAGGCAGGCGCCCCCCCTCCCTTTTTTCACCCGCACTCAACTCCTACAACCTGCTAAGACCTCGGGCACGACCTAGCAGACCCGACGAGTCGCAAAGCCAGAACTACTGATGAGATAAAATTCTCACGCCACCCAAGGCCGGAAGACGCCACGCCTCCCCCTACTCCCCGCAAAGGGCAGCCTACTAGCTACCACTATATAAGTCCAGCCGCAGCCGACCTCTGGAGTCATTCTTTCGCATCTCTTGCACCGCCCACAGCACGCTTAGTGCTCGGGAACTCTAGCGAAGTCTCTAGACCAGTCAACCCGGTGACATACCAACACGAACTTTCTTCTTTTAACTTCCTTTGTTTCCTCTAGACACCTTTAATTAGTAATTGAACTGTAACTATTATTTTTCATCTAGAATCAGCTTTTCCCATTTATTTAGAACCAGGTCACCTACACCTGGAACAACACAGTTACCTTCAGCTTTCCTCGACTTGGTAGGAGGTAGCACAGGTCACGTGTCTATTGAACATTCAATAAACACACGTTGCTTTCTACTTTGCTAGATTTATTTCCAGGGTATATATCTGTACTCACAGTTAGAGGTAGAATACGCTGTGCACTTCCAACGGAATCCGGGGAAGTTATTAAACCGAACTAAGACATACCCATTAGACATCTACCTGTACCTGTTTCTTTCCATCAAACACACAGCACTATTAGTGCTCATGGGGAAGAAACAGTAATGCCCCAACCACTAGTAACACCTTCACACCACGAGACACGACACACTTGGGTTGCTTTGCACCACTCGCACTATTAGTGCACGGTTACGGTGACCTGCAGTGCTGCCGGGTATTCTGAGTGGACGCACAACCAGTAGAAGCTTAGCGCGACTCCGGCTCAACGTCCCTGATCAGTCCGCTTACGGTGGGGGATTAGTGGAGACTCTTATCGAGCCGGTGGACAAGTCGCTATTGGGGTACACTGTTAGTATTTCCATTTCAGTGCACTGTGTGATTTATAAAACTATTACCCTATGCCTCATGAAAGGAGTAAAAGGAGACGTAAAGAGCAACACCTGGCTCACCCTGCTGCTTGGCCAAGGATAGTATCACCCTATCCTACGCAGGATAGACAGGTGGAACAGGTTCGTGCCACTGAACTCAGACGTCAAGCAGTCGCGCCTGCACTGGCAATACTAATTGAATTTCCACAGTGTGTTCGTAATAGCTACAAGTATCACCCTGTTGTCTACAGTTTCTTAACCAGAGCGGAAGTTCGCCTAGGAAGATCACGATCTTCTGGGCGAAAGAAGCACGACTTTGGAACATTCATGCAGGCATTCACCCCGCTTAAGCCTAAACTTATACCAACTACCGAACTAAAGGTGAGAGTGTATCAGAACTAGGCGACAGTCCTCGCCTCATCCCCGCTGCCCAAGTCGCTTTTGGTCTAGCGAGTAAAATCTGTAACTACCATGTCCAGTCAGTCTAATTGGACAAGCGTCACACTCTACAACTATACAAAATGTTGCAAAGTATTTAACATTTGTAGGTAATTGAAGAGAGTCCAGAATCGAGAATCAAAATATAAATTTTGGAACTGAATAGAGAATCTGAATAGACAAATACCTTAAATCGTCCTATCACTATCTATTATTGTACAGAGCTACTCATCTCATTGTTTTCCAAATGTATTTAATAAATACGTTAATCATCTCGATTTGTGAGTACCTTCCTTTACCTAGCCCAAAGTAAAATTACAATTTTTAATTATTATTATTTAAAGGTCCCAGGTTATAAACATCTCGCTCACTGACTAGCGCAGGTAGAATAAATATCCTTCAATTTCCTTGAGCCTGAACAAGGCCAAGGCGTCCTGAGATTATTACTGACCGCCTGACCTTTCAGGGAGTAGAAACATAAAACAGCCAGGCCATTACCCCAGCCCCCATCCCGATCCTTGCCTGAACAAGGCCGGATCCCGGAGATACCAGCTGTTACCTGGCGTTTTGGGATTCACTAGTTTCAAAGGACCATTTTCTTTTTGGAAGCATCTCAATTAATTTATCCTGAGAGGGAAGAATGCACCAGAGTTTTTCTGGATAGCCCCAGCCTGAACAAGGCCGAACTATTACAGGAACACCCAAAGATGCACATCCCTTCAGCAGGATATAACACCGGGATCAGAGGCTCATTTCCTGTCCTTGGCTTCCATTACGGTCTTAACAAGGTTGGACCAAAGGAGGACACTGCCTAGTGAGTCCAGAATATATCTTAGTGTTTCATTATATTTATTGAGATTCCTTATGAACCTAAAGTATGGAAAAGTAATCTAAGAAAGTTGGCACAATGAGCACGAGAGTTAGACGTCCTACGGGCTAATAGCATATCATCTAGTGAAACTACCCAACCTAGTTCCAACACAGTGATTGATTCAGAACAACTATCTGGACCGGGAATTAGTTTAAGACGGTCCCACACCCTTTGGAAGCGAGGCGATCATGCATGGTGGAGACACCACAAGACTGGCCCTACCAGTGCTTTTATAGTTGTGTATAAATTGTTTACATTATTCTTTTCATGAAACAGTATGCCCTTAGCAATGCATTGCGACAGTTTGTTGTTCCAGGTGTCACGCAGAATACAAAATCATAAATAAAATCTGAACTTGTTTTCAATGTTGTCTGGTGATAAACCATTGTCTATATTAAAACCATAACTGTATATTTCTCTGGGAAAAGGAATTTTTGCACGGAAATAACACCACCATTTATCAATAGGAATAACATTGCCAATCTCAAGTTTTATGTTTATTGTGACATATCTCAAATTATGTAAGTCTTTATAAAGAGCACATTAAAAATTGGAGCAATTCTCATGCAGAAACCTGAGTTTTCGTAGCAATTGATTATTGGGAAAATTATAAGCCAGACCCACCACTAGCGGAATTGTTACAGGACCTTCCGCCTACCCACAACTTAAGCCCTGTTAAGACAACATGCCAAGCACACACCGCAGCAGGTAAAATTATCACCATCCGCGTTCACCCGCAGACTGCTAGCCGACATAAAATAGCAACCCCCTCGGCTGACTTAGTGCCACCACGCATTCCCAATATAGAGAACACTGTCGGCCGGAGTCTACCGACTACACTTATATTCACCCCCCACCACCCTCCCATGAATTCTCTTGACAGCTGGCTTTACAAACATTTTTGACAGCCTTTAGAGTGAGCTTAACCAAACTCCCAGACTTATATGGTTAAACTCATTCTACGGTTTGGATCACCTCCTCCTATCAAGGTCACCCAGCCTAAAGGGCACAAAGTCCAACCTTCCAACACAGGAGAATCTATCTATGACCCAGCCAGGCAAACTTATATCTCATAAAGCTCCTTTCTAAGGAGCACACTGAATTATCTTACCCCAGAAGGTATCCTCCTCCCCACCTCTCGGAAATTAATTACCGTATTTACCGCATTGTAAGCAGACCTTTTTTTATCGTTTTGAATCTTCCAAAATTACCCCTCAGAGATTAGAATCGGGACAGGTAAAATTACATACAGTTCCGACCAAGTATATTTAATACAAGCTGATAAAATGGACAGTGTATATTTACCAGTACCGTTGCATGCCTAATACTAATATAATAAAGTGCTGCGTATATATAAAAATGTGCAGTTTTTGTGTCACGCGCACCCCCTATAGCCTGGCTGGGTGTGACCTCTAACAAGGTCATGGCAGGCAGCGGCAGTCGCGGAGTATACCTGACTAGTCGTATGGCACAGTGCCGTATCTACAATCTACCAGTCCCGTTACCCATCTGCAGTTTTATTCGACATCACAGAAATATTATCTAAACCACCGTCGTTTAAAATGGTTTTTATCATCCACGAATTTCAAATAAGATTTTCTGAGCAAATATTTTTTTGCTTGAAAATCTAAAACAAAAAGTTGGCCACAAAGAAGACAATTGATTAAAAAAAAGCCAACTTTTATCAGATACTGCTACTGTTCGTCTAAACTCTTGACACATCCTTTCAGTGAAATTTATTATGTAACCTCATTCAGCGCAACACGCCACTTTCACAAACAAAGTTTGAAAATGAGGGGGTAGGGTGGAGAACGTGCAGCATTGCTACAACTATGTGTCGCTTGGCACATTAAAAAGTTATGCTAAACCACATTAAGTGTAAAGTATCAAGTGGTTGTGGTATTTAATAACCGTAAATAATACATTTTGCATTTATTCCTTCAGTGCAGCATTTTTAAACAATTTTATAATGTTACGAATTATTTGTAGGAACTGTCATATTGGCGACACTGATTTTTAGAGTATCTTGAAGTACGCCTCCACTATATATTTTTTAGTTTCTTGTGTTTTGTAAACCAAGCGGCTGCGGAGTTTCAAAATGAAGAGAAGTCATTATACGGCCAAGTTCAAAAGAAAAGTAATTAAAAATGCCAAAAAAAACTTCTAATCTTGCGGCTCAAAGACATTTCGGTATCGACGAAACAAATGTTCGGCGGTGGAGAAAGCAAAAGGAAGAACTCCACTTATGTGCAAACAAAAGAAAAACATTTGGGGGGCCAAAGCATAGACGCCATCACGCACTGCAGATGGTTTTAAAAGATTTTGTTAACACCCAGTTGGAAAAATGTTTGCCAGTGAATGCAGAAATCATTCAAAAAAACCACACGAAATCGCCCGGGCTATGAAAATCACAGATTTTAGAGGCGGCCGCCACTGGGTGCTATTGTTCATGAAATGCTGGGGATATTCTCTTTGCCGACGTACATCAGTTGCACAGAAATTGCCAGCGGACTACGAAGAAAAGCTGATGAAATTCCAGCGTTACATCATTAAGCTGCGACGAGAAAAGAATTACCTTCTTGGTCAGATTGGAAATGCATATTTCGACATGCCTGCGAACTGCACCGTAGCCAAGACAGGAAGCAAAGAAGTAAAGATTTTGTCTGCCGGCTGCGAAAAACAGCGTATGATGGTGATGCTGACATGCACAGCAGATGGGCATAAATTGCAACCCATATGTTATTTTTAAACGCAAGACATTACCAAAGAATGAAGTATTTCCAAAGAACATGGTCATTCAAGTACATGAAAATGATTGGATGACATCCGAGTACGTGCAGGAATGGATTCAGCTTGTGTGGAAACGACATCCTGGAGCATTGTTAAAGCTACCTATTCTGCTCGTACTGGATGCCTACGCAGGACACAGAACAGAAGAAGCAAAGCGGGTGCTAGATGAAGGAAAGACCGACCTGGCAGTTATTCCCAGGGAATGACGTCTGTTTTGCAGCCACTTGATGTCTGCATAAATAAAACATTCAAGGACATACTTAAAAAGCTTTACACAGACTGACTTTGCAAAGAAGACAAGATGTTGACCCCTACTGGACGCGTGAAACGTGCGAGTTTGTCGGAGGTGTGTGTGTGTGTGTGTGGATAGACGTCGCGTGGCAAACTATTAGCAGTGGTGTGATTGTTTGAGCCTTTAAGAAGCGCTCTATTTCAAATGCGCTTGACAATACAGATAACGATGCTTTGTGGGATGAAAGTGATAAGCAATTGTCCAGTGATGACGCAGAGTCAGACAACGATGTTCATCCAGGGCCGAGCAATGTACAATAAATAGTCATGAAATACCTGTGTCATGTTAATAATTGTACAATTTTTTTTTGCAGTAGTAGTGCTATTCTTGAAAATTGGTATTATTAAAATATAAATTACTCATTACAATTTTTTTTTTTTACAATTCTTGTAAATTGATATTAAAATTAAAAAACCAAAAACCATAGCAGTGTACAGTATTTGGTGTAAGGTCGCAATATAAATAACTAAATCTTTTAAGTGGCATAATTAGATGTAATGGTTAAGTACTTTGAGACGTGATTTCATGGTGTAAACAACATCAAGTGCGTTCCTTTACTCCATCCCATTACGCATCAGCTTCCCGCCGTGCTCTCCCTCAACACACAAACTTCCTTATTTCCCTGCTGCTGGTCTCTCCCTTTTACTTCTTCCTCGCTCTCTTCCCGTAGTCTGCCAATCCTTCCTCCTCCTAGTCCCTCCCAAACCGCTCTGCGCTCCCGCCCACATCGCTCTGCCAGCCACTCTCACACCTCCAAGCTCCCCCCTTTTCCTAGCTCTCCCACGCTCTCTCTTCTTTCCCTCCCCTCCTCCCCCCTCTAAAATGGCGAGCGCTGAACAAAGCTCTTTACACCACTTCTGCCACTTTCCTGCAACGCACCATTCACAGACGTGAAAAATCTGGCACAATAACCACACAACGTACTCTCAGCTGATAAGAGCGAGTGGGATACGTTCAAAAGTCGGCTTGCATTCGGCACCATGTAATTTTTTTTCCCCAGGGGTGAGCTTGCATTTAGCATTGGCTTACAATGCGGTAAATACGGTATATTAATTCCCCTGAGAGGGAGTTGCATCAGCACAAAACTCGAATTGACTGATCAATGATTAAAAAGGTGTATCAATATATATCAACTCAAATCCCACCGATATATCAATATACGCTCTGAAGAATGTTTTTAACTGCACAGCAGAACCATCATCAGACACAAAATAATTTTATCATTAAGAGTTCTGGAAAAAATATTACTTTTAAAAGTAAAAAAATAATAAAATGCACACAGTATTAAACTATTACTGTCTCAAAAATTCCTTGATTTTTCCCTGACCAAGAAAATTCTACGACTTTTCATAGTTTTCCTGAAGTATGGCCACCTTGTCAAGACAGAATATAAAAACTTACAAACAAAATTACTTGTACTGACACCATCTGCAGGATCTGCCACTATGTATCAGTATTGGCAATATATGCAAAACAGGGTCTGAACCCATCTATAATTATAATAAATAAAAATTAGATTTTGCTACATTTCAAGAATTTAAGTTTTTAATTTGACTTGAACAAGTTGTTATTAATGATATCTTTAGGCTGTTGGTTTAAACAAACATGAATTTTGAGTTTACATATGTTATTTCTCAGGTCTAAACCTATGTCCACATCCACTGTTTTTTTTTGCATGCTTAGGTTTTTCTTGATCCAATGAAAAACAAATTTTCGAAAATCGACTGCATTCAATCTTCTGTGCTACAGACACAATGGAATTACCTATAACAACTACAAATGGATTACATTTTCTTTACTATTTCTCCCTGTGTTAAGCCAGCATAAACAAGTAAATATTTCTAGAATCTACAGAAACAGCACCGATTAACATTAATACTAGGAATGGCATCCTCGATACTGTGATATCTCGATACTTTATAGTATCAAGTATCGCATGAGAAGATCCGAACGTATTGAATTTTAACATTGTGCTAATGGTATTTATGATGCACATTTTATCATCAAACACAACATTACAAACTATCCATAATACGTTGACTCTCAAAGTATCGTTATTGCATGTAGGTACTGATAAATGGCATCCACCAACAATTTTTGTGGTCCCGGCGAAATCCATATTTAAATAACATTAACATAACCCGCTTTAATAGTTTCTAGTATGTTGCATCAATCAAAGTATAGTTCGGGTCCCGTCACCTAAGATTTCCACAAAACTATCGTTTTTAAGCTGGTTGTCTATGCAAACATCTAGTAACTGGATGTGAAATACGTCACGTGCGCCACCATTTATCACTGCTCAGCGGTGGGTTGTCTTTTCAAAACATCTGTCTGAGCACACACCAGTCCACAGAGCAAATAAAGTCTGCATGGCGAATGTAGAAATTTTATCAAAATTATCCATCACTCAAAATAGTTGCACCTATCATCACTTGTATTTCAAAGCAAATGGTTTTGCCTGAAAATGTTACGCAATGCATTTTAAAATGTTACACAAAACATTTTAACAGGGAATTATTATTTGCAAAGATATTTTCTTTTGTGATGACGCATGCCACACTACTGTGCAGCGCGCCTGCGTACTCTACTTGAAGACTTCGCCCCATCAGTAAGCGATGAGAGCATTTCGGGCAAATCTAAAGCGACAGACAATTATTTCAGTGGCTACAGGATTGTCTACACACATTGGGCAACTACAAGACACGCAAATCAGTAACGCGTTTAATTATGAAATTGTACAGCCCGCTCAGATTTTAGCATGTGGTTGCCATTCCAAAACACCAAAGATTGTTCTACCAGCCAAGTCACTGACATGCCAGAGTAGATTTGCAAGTTAACAGCGGCACCGCAGGATGGCAGCACCTCTGCAACCAGTGACGTTATAGCCGCAGAGCCTCGAGAGGAGGCGGTAAATATGTCAACAGCCTCCATTCAGGGCAATAAGAAATGTGCGGCACTGCCCACTACCCTGAGATACTCTACACCTGTGATGGAAGGTTACCAACCCCCGCACCCCTGTGACAGCCACAAAGCTGAGATTTCAACCATATAAGGAGAGCCCAAAATGTTCTTGCCAGAGTTCTTCTGCCGACAGACTGCAGAGGTTGGGAGCTCTCCTGGGTCTGCAAAAGACCTCCCTCTCCAAGCCAGAAGAAGGCTCACTCCATCCTATGCAGCTTGAACAAGGATCACAACTCCAGCTCCAGCTGCCAGCTCTCCAGCACCTACCATGCAGACCGTGGAGAAAACCCTGAAGGGAAGATCCAGAGGTAACCTCAACGTCCTCTCCCACTGCACCCCTTTACCAAAGTTACTCCTTCACTTCCGCAGGAGCAGACTTGACTGATGTAGTTTCTGGACATTAACCACCCCTCCTAACTTCGCTGTAAATTGCGAAACTGAGCTGGATGAGAATTTTTACTTTGAAGTTGCTATATTCAGGTGTGTTTTCACCTGACATTATAATTCATTTAATTATTAATTTGAGCTTTAACTTTCTTTTGTATCGAGCCAATATCCCGACTGCTTTCCAAAGCGTTAATAAACACGGTAACAAAATATAATACTTGGTGAGGTAGTCATTTATCAATCCCAAATTCATTTTTATATTTAAATTGGTTATTGCTCACACTACTAACTACGCTACCTCCACAGAGTACGGACGAATGTGCTGAACACTTTAGGTTTCCTGGAGCCTGTATAAGGCTTTAACCTGAACAAGACATACTGGGACTCATGAGGTGCGTCCAGTACACCCGAACATACATGTTGAAGCGCTCCAAAACTAGCACATCAGTCTCACGATCAACGCCTCAGTGACTGAGCAAGTCAGTTCCCTGAGGGCTGAACTCCGACTGCTAGCAGAGGAGTGAGTGAGCCCAACTATCCAGTTGGTACTTGGGAAGAACCTATTTCAATAAGTGATTATTATATTAATTATTCTATTCTTCTATCTGTTGTAATTGGTTGACATTAACAGTTTTGATGCCTAAAGGAGGTGGACAGCTGAGTCGCATTCGCCGACTAGCCCGACGAGCTCTACAGCGAGATTTACCACAGACAGAAGCTACTTCCACAGTTGAATCCGCTAGCGAGGTTGTACCATACCTACCCCTACATGAGACAAGATCTGCAACATCCTGTAGGGAAGTCCCCGCGATTAATATGGATTTGTTGGCCGTGGACAGATTACGACCACGTGAGTTATTCTCTTCCACAGACGCCAACTCCGGTAGTGAGGCCACCCCCACCTATTCCACCTAGTATAGTTACACCACCTATCACATGTAGAAGACGGACAGCAGCCAGAAAGGTTCTCAATATTATCATTCGTCCCAAATCAGTACGTAAGCCCAGACTCGTATCTCCCATCCTCTACTTCGTACTTGTTCCTAAGCCTACTACGCCGGCCCCGTGTAGTCCTCCAGGTGGCGAACAAGAGGCCGAGTATTACTTTGTCCAGGACTACATTTCAATCACCTCCACTTCAATATTATTGGCATGTTCATTTCATTCTTATTTAATTTGGACAGCTGGCATCCCGTATCATGACCACCTTCACTATGAACAAGGTCAAACTCCCTGGGAGGGAGTCAATCACGATCAAGCTCATCCTGAAGTTTGATTACTCTCCACTTCATCGGAACCCTTCTATCAGGCGGTATCCCATCAGGAACCCCAATGCGGGCAAAACCCGACCCACCAGGCAAGAACCCCTTCCAGACAATCATCTACCACCGAAGGGCCATCTCAGATATATTCCAGAGGGAAATCAACACTCATACCCCCTTCCTCTACAGGTTATAAATAAGCCCGCCCAGAGAGCGGGACCTAAGAGAAAGCAGAGCAAGCGCGCAGGCATAGAAAAAAGAGAATGTGTCAGTGATTAAAGGTAGTTTTTCCCATAAGGTTGGTGTTTCACTATATCTGGCATAAAATCAATATGATTTTGAAACGTAATATTTATTCAACTCAAGGGCCAGCATCTTCGTGAATAAAATTATATGCCCAGAATCAAATACTTGCCCCTCCCCTTGTCGGCAAAAATTGTTTGAACATCGAGCGACTTGTACTATATGTGTTAAGTTCATTTTCAGTAACTTCTTAGAGGGAAATCGGAAGATTTATATCAATTTATTTTAATAGACACGCATCTTTTGAATTAACTGACAAAATGTAAGACCCTATTCGAAACCTTTTGCTATACAATGAATAGGTAAGCACCAAGCCAAATGCAGTATAACTCAGGAAAGGATAATCAGAGGACATGTTTTTGAATGATTAATTATTGAAGACAGTAAAGAAATCAATATATAATCGCTAGGGACTAGAAAATTTCGCGATTGTGAAATTTTCAATAATTTCGCACAAAATTAAGGGGGGAAAAAAAAAAAAAATTAGCACGAAAAAACTAAGTTTTCGCGAATCTGTGTAAATTATGCACAAAAAAGGTGTTTATTTTTTAAACTCGTTTTCATTCAACTTAACAAAAAAAGGCCACGCTCACAGAAATCAACGAATGTTCTAAAAGGCAGCAAAATTTGAATATGATGTTCAAAAACAAAACATTTGTGTAAATACATAATGTAACCAAAAAGAAATCCTAACCTAAAAACTAGAGATGAGACATTCGATACTGGGACGTTTAGAAAGTATCAAGTATAGCGATGTGATAACCAATATATTTATTCTACACGTGAAATATACTATCAATTGATACGTGTACGGCTTGGTCTGCCATTTTTCCTATTGACATTTGTCACTGAACCCTTTGTTTTGGTTTATAGGTTTCAGAAAGTCAGTGAAGTGTCGTATATATTTAATGAGTCGGCTAATTATTTTGTATTAATGGCACAGAAACATGCAGTACTGATTGGAACAGAACAACATGTATTCAGGAGTTGCAAATAGGAATTAGGTATATTGGAAATGTCATATTTCAAAGCGGTTATTAGGATGTTTGAAATATGCGTCCACTAGAAAACCACAGTTTCAACTCTGTTTTGTAGTGTAAAATATATAACACATTTATTGTATGGAAAACGAACTTCGCCAAAAATATTTACCTCCGAATGTGTTTAATATTCAAATTGGTACGAACTTCATATTTACTGCGTTTTCTTTCGGTGAGGTTAAAACTTGACAGGTTATGTAATAAATTGAATGTTTCATTCATAGTGGCAAATTTTCGACTCGTCCATTAAAATAATATGTAATAAGTGGTGCAAAACATAGCTGTCTCATGAAAGAAAATGTTTGAAATGTTATACACCCCTGTGCAGCTGTACATACCTATAATATTTTATAATTTGGGACAAGCAGGTAATTGTGATAGATATATATATATATATATATCAACCCATCCCTTATAAATACATTCAGGTTCCTGCTTCACCTAACATTTTTGCTACATAGTATTATATGTGAAATAACTAATACAGCAACATGAATGAGATGGGGAGTTAAGTAGGACGGAAGCAACCAAAATGAGGTTTACACAACAGCAATAAGAAATGCCAGAGAATCTCACAAGGGTGAAATAGCGTGAGTAAAGGGACACTTGGAATTCTGATTGCCAAAAGTAATAGCCAGGTAAGCAACCATTGGCCACATGGAAGATGTCAATGGAAACAGAATGGCTGTCAGTACAAGATTAACAGAATATGAAGAGAAATAAAACATATCAAACTGCACACAGTAACTCAATAAACAAGATATTGCAGAAATGGGCCACTAGGCTACGCACTACATTATATAAAGTACACAGAATGCACAAGTACTCACAGGGTGGTACACAAACAAACAGAAGTCAGACAATCACATTTCCCATGTAGATCGACCATGCCTCAGCATGGAAAATGTTTTCAACTTACCTTTTACCCTCTACCTCTCCCTCTCTCTTTCTCTCGTTCTCTCTGTGTCTATGTGTGTATCCATGAGTAATACTCTGTGAGTAATTGTGAACTCTATCTACTTTTTATAATGTAATCAATAAATATGTACATTCATGTCTTGAGAAACTACTATACTAGACAGTAAGTTGTTTTTTTACATATTTAACATCTACATATTGATTAAGTGTTAGAAAACAGCAAATTTGTATACATTCCATTCTACTGGTCAATCAGTTTCTAACTGCTGGAGCAAAATTGATACGTGCTTTACACAGAACAGTCTGTGTAAATGAAAACTCAACATGCACATGACACAAACAGAAGTTAATATGAGATTACTAGCAAATCTTGCAAGGAACACATCATGTGACAAACTGGCTGGAACTGGTGAACTGTTAGAATCCTGGTATCATGCAACCAGGGCAAGTTGACATACCTTCTGAATGCATAAACAGTAATAACTCAACTACACTAGCAGACTAGAATGGAAATAAAATAAGACTCATGCAAGCGCAACACACAAGACAGTTGGAAAATCAAGATGTACCAGTAAGTAAACATCAAAACTCACTTTACAGTTTAGTAAGAGAGATTATCAGCCCATGGGGCGCACATCAATTGGTTTTATTTTGTTTACATTCTGGTATAACGAATATGGTGGAACCGTGCTATAACAATGACTCATCATAATAAATCGTCTTGACAAATTTATAGTGCAGAATCATTTCATGTAGTTACGGTATGACATCTTTTAAACAACGATTTTACGACTTCGCCTCACCAGTAAGTAAGCCTTGCCATCTGATTTATACGGAGTTTTCATTGTTACCACGCACCACAAGACGCAACATTGTATTGTCTACAACGGCTCAAGGACGGGCATGCCAGCCGAAGATTGTACTGTTCACCGGCTGAGCCACCGATGCTCCACAACCGACGCAGGATGACTACCAGTATGTTTCGCCGCAAATTCATTCTCCAAGCTGGCCCATGACGTCATGCCTTGAGGAGGAAGCCATGCTACAGCTACCCTCTCTCCATCGCAACCCCTACCCAACTGACTGGAGGGGTATCTCCAACCAGAGTATAAATAGCATGATGCTCGCCGGCTCGTGACCAGTCTCCATTTTCTCCACCGCAGCTCTGCTGGACAACTTGACGAGCCTGCTCACTTCGCTCCAAACCTATCTTTCTTTCACCACATTGGTGCTGAAGTAATCACTTCTCCTTGGTTTCCACAGAAACTTGTTACTGGAGCCATCCATCTACCAAACTGTCTTCACCACACACTGTGGCGAAGATCCAACCCTTGCCAACGTTGTCTACACATTCGGACATTGCAGCCCCTTCTGGGTGAATACTACTAGTAGTAGTAGTACCAGTTTAAATTAGTTACATAACGCTTGTCTACCCTGCCATTGTTTGCTTAGAACCAGGTCGCCTTGACATGAGAAGCTTCTGTTAAGCTCTTGTTGATGCTAGGAGGTAGAGTGACACCACTCTATTTACTTCCTGTGAAATGCAATAAACAGACGTTTCTACCAACTCAAGGGAATCCTTCCCGTGGACCTCGCGTCATCCGAGGGATTGCTGGTGACCGGGGAATTGACTCAAAACGCAATACAACAAACCAAGTAACCACACACAAATTGAACGGCCACCCTTTCTGTGCACCATGGTGGACAGAACGGTACAGCCCCGACACTAGGTACTCAGTCTCTTGAGGCCAGCTTGCCTGCTCAGCGGCTACTCTCTCCACCACACCCACGACGCCGGAGCAAGTGTTCTCCGAGTTAGGAAAGACTGTTCCTTTCTGAGACACACACACTCGTGCAGGGACTGTCCACCACACCTGACTCTCAGTGCTAACTGTGTTCGAACAGAGTGCTGGGATAGGGATATAGCCTTCAGTCCGCAGACACTACACGTGACTGTACACAGGGTAGGACCACACATCACCTACAGTCTCTTCACGGAAGCGAGTGTGTGATTCAGTCCAGATGCCCTACTCTCGTCGGAATGGTATCCGAGAGGTCAGACAGGTTGTGGCGGACGCTAGGGGGCTGCACATGACAAGCTAAGGTAGCATGCACTCTAGATTCCTTGCGAGTCCCGTGTTTGTACAACAAACTTTGATTGACCCACTGCCACCTGTCTGCTTAGCGCACCGTACCCCCACCCCCTCTCTTGTGTGAGAGATCGAAAAGCGACGACGTGTAGTGCCGGAGCGGCACGAAGATGAGGGCAACTTGATACCAGGGTCTGGAGGAGCTCTGGGCAGCACTACAACCAACCTTTCTACAGTTTATGGTGAGCATAACTTCAACTAGGCGGTTAGGTGACATCCAAGATCTCAAGGCCTACAAGATCTCAAGGCCCCGTTAGAAATCTAATAACAGATTAAGATTCGGCAAGGCTAGGGATTAACTTCATCTTGTGTTAATCATTGTAAGGTAGGTGATGTTTATTGTTCAGTATAAAGTTAAATGTACTATTCTTCTCAAGTTTAGTGATTGTTATAATACTGTAAATGTGGTTTGTATAAAGGATTCTTAATCACTGGTTTAGCCATTTACAGCTACTTACCCCCTGGAGGTCTCCCAATCCTAAAGTGTTATACAATAAGGTATTGAGAATAACTGGAGCCAGTAAGGACTGAGTCACAGAGATACGGTAGAAGTAATATATTAGGAGTTAGGGAAAAGGATAATGTTACACTGGTGGAGGCACCGAGCCTCTGGGCGTCTGCAAGAGCTTACTCCCCTCCTGACTAAACTCGCGAAACACACACAGAGAGATCAAGCCCAGGCACTGGACCATCTGCAGATACCAGTCACACCAGAGAATCCCAAGGACCTCTTCAAGGACCCCATTTGCCTGAATGAGGAAACACACCCTGTGTTTGCAGAGTATCTAAGTGGACAGGACCAGTCCTTGGGACTCACCATTGCCTACTTTGGGAAATTTGAGCTGGTGAAACCGACCCCTACGACCGTCACAACCTTCCAGCTCCTGCCCAATCACCAACCTAGCTCAAACTTACACCAGCCATAGTTGACACAGGTTAGACAACCTCCACTGGTTATGCATCACCCAGGTATACAATCCAGAGGCAATCTATTGAAACAAAAGATCACAATCACGGAACCTGATTTTGTGCCCAGCTGAAAAGCTACCAGGCCAGTACTTTACACCAGACGCGCTCCAGTTCAACATAAAGACTAAATTGAACCAATAACCCCCACAACCAGATGCACCTGACCTAGCACCCACCAAAAACCCTCGTGACATACTGACCTCCGTGACCCTCAGGGCATCACACGTCAAAGAGAAGTTTTTCTGACGCCCAACGTAGGGCTAGCGCCTTAACTGGTTTATTAAACCGGACCAGGTCAACCTGACCCTACCAATTTCAACACAGACATCGGGGAGTCCCGTGGCGCTCAACCAGCAAGCAATAATGTCTGACATCAACATGAGGGAACACGAGATCAATAGCACTGTTGCAACCAAACACAGCTGCTGTTCAGAGCCAAACTGTCCCGGCACAGCAATACACAGAATCAAGTACGCCCTGTGTCAACAATAGTTTAACTATACCTGCCTAGACTGGGCAGATGAACCATGCTACACCGAAGGCCTCGAATACCGATGTGACGAGAGTAGAACACATCAGACCACATTCTGCAACTGGGTTACCTGATCAGTGCAGTGTATAATGTGCGAGGAGACATACCACCACTGGTGCATCAGTTGGCCAGATGAGTGTATTACTCAACTAGGAATGGTCTATCAGTGTGAAGTTTGTCGGCACAGCACTGCCTGATGCACAGGAGACGTCCTCACGAAGACCCTCTAGTGTTTACAGCCAAATGTGAAAGGGAATTAGGCACTCACAAAGTACCTGAAAAGCAATGGGTGTCATGAGCACAATCTTAACTTAAGGGCAAAGCCCTCGAATGGTGGCAAAAGGGAATTTATCTCAGAGTGAAGCCAACTGAGTAGCTGCCTTGCCCAACAATTGACTGGCGAAGGCGTCAAACTTTCTGCAAGGCCCCAAGCTAAGTACAGTGGGTGATACGTAGGGGGAAGCAAGTGAGAGTTACAGGCCACGTACACTCCCCTACTCACCCAGTGCACTCATTCATATACAACTTGCCACCTCGCTTCTCCGTTACACCTTTAAAGAGGGAGAAGGGAAGCAGACAGGGTCGCACCCACCACAGTGTCAGTTCTTACAGTATCATTGATATACGCTCTCCACAGTGCCAGTGATCACATGAAGGAAAAACTTAAACCATTTACAGATAGTAGTAAGGTAGAAATGGACTCCAACGAAGAGAATCAGTTAGGTAGTTTTTCTAGTTTCAATTTGAAGCGTGCCACTTACATGAATATACCAATCATGACTATGACTCACTCTAACATGTTACTATTATACCAGAAACCCCAACCATAGATGGCTACAGGATTGTTTCTCTTGGAGGAAAAGTTACAGACACGTGGTATTTCCTGATGCTACAGACCCAACTTCCTCATACTACTCGTAGTATCTACGTATCCTGAGCAAGGGTCAAACCCAGCACATTATTCACAAGTGCAACGGAATCACTTCCAGCCTAGTGGACGATTCTAGCACGTGAACCAAGCATCGTATCCAAGCAGCCACTACAACATGTCAGCCTCCCCGATGCAGACAGTGTTGCCACAGCCACGAAGCTGCCTGAGGAACGTCGAGCGCCCGATGCCATATAGCCGAGCGCAAGGGTAGATTCTTCCACCTCATCTTGTTCTAAGCAGACATCACAGAGCGACGTAACACCTACCACTCCAGCTCAGACGTGAGCCGGCCGAGCGCACAATACAAGGCAGTAGCTCGCCTCAACACTTCTGTGCTGGGACACTACTGACCATAGGCCCTCGCTGTCCTCTCCAAGAGCTTCCAGTTCTTCAACGACCACCAGAGACTTCTACTACTTCATCCACAAGCTCCTGAAGTCTTCAACACCAGAAGTCTGCTCGACAACACTCCACACTTCCGCTGTTGACCCTCCTGGTAAGTGGCAACTACAACCACTGCACTTCTCATAGTGGCCCCCATTGTTAGGTCTGTTCTAGACACCCCAGGTTAGTGTAACTGTGTCAGTTGTTTTCATAGCCGTTGAGTTTATTCTATACTTGGTTAGTCTAGGAGCAGGTCACCTCCAACTGTTAAGCGTAGCTTACTTCTGTGCTCACTCTGCTTTGTAGACCCACAGCTCTAGGTTTGTGCGCCAAGGTGTTTAACCATACGAGCACATGGTTCAGGCCGACTGAAAGTAAGTTAAGTGTCAATACTGCCTCTATGCCTTTTGCTTTTCTTTAAGGTAACCCACCTTCTTGCAGTTGTATCAGCTGTTCCTTTCTCCTTAATTACTTAACTTTACATGAACACTTGGACACGTGACAGTGCCACATGTTTTTGTTTGTTTTGGCTTGTCATTCAGTGTATATACTTGGATTCAACTTCAAATTTAGCGCCAACTTTAGCGAGTGCCATAGCCAGCATCCATCTTGACTTGTGGTACCGCTACTCTGTGTTGCTGGACATCACACAGCTGAAATGTGTTACATAAAATATTGTGTGGTGACATCTTTTGGTCCTCCAGGCCGGATATGCGTATACAAGCCATTTAACAGCGTTTAATCAAAAATTACCATAAACAATGGACGTGTTTTCTGTATTCCTTTGTATGTGGAATATGTCATGATGTGGTACTGAAACTACTTAGTTTCACGCCATGGCAGTTATGTATACAAAAACCACTGTATTTAATCACAAGACTTCTGTTGTGCAATAAGTGTCCGGTTTATCATTTTGACGATTCATGGTGAACGAGAGATTTTTTGAGGATAGCAGTGCAGTGTACCAACCATAACCGTAATTGTTTGTTTTCACCAGGTCAGCATTTTTTGAACAGTGACATGCAATTGTTAAAATGTCTCAAACACCAATTGAAGACACATTCGTACTTCGTAAAGTGCTGCATAAACAGACTTCTGACTTTGACAGATGAAGCTAAGAACAATCCACGTAGAACGGGACTTTTCAAGGCGACATGCTGCAATTTGCGGCTACTGAAAACCAAATTCGAGGCAAGCCATTTGCAACTTCGAGCATCGGAAACTGGGTCAGTTGCAGAGTCTGAAGCCTATGATAAGGAGCTCGAGGAGTTTGACAAGGGCTACTATAATATACAGGACGTACTCAACAAACATGTGATCCAAAAAGTAGGAAGAGAACAACAATGTCATCTCGGCCGAGCCTTATCCAAAGTCAAGTTACCAAACCTACAGTTGCCTACCATTAGGAGGTTGCTTAATGACTGACCTATATTCTATGATTTGTTCACCTCGCTGGTGCACAAGACCCTCGCTGCACTGTAGAAGCATCAGTATCTCCTTACTTCAGTTTCAGGTGAGCCATACAACCTATTAAAGCACTCTCACAGTCTGAGGAAAATTGTAACTTAGCATGGCAAACATTAACTGAAAGGTACCATAATATCAGAGCAATAACCACGATGCATTGGGAAAATATAATGCAACTCCCTCGCTTAGCTGCTGTCTTTGCTGACAAATTGCAGAATATGGCAGATATTCTTAAGGAGAACTTCGGTACCATGAGAATTCTAAAATTGTCGGTGAGTGAATGGAGCTTTGTGCTGTTAAACTTTACGTTACCAAAGTTTGATCCAGATACAAGAGTCCAATTTGAAGTAGCTCTTAGTAGAAAAATGGAGGTTCGGAACCCGGACTTATCTGCATATCTTGATACTAAAGGCACTTGAGAGCAACATACATATGGTCTGTATTACCTACAGTGGCAGGATTTTTAAATATCTGCCTATGAACTTGGCACTTTGTTAGAGATGTGTGTTCAAATTGCAAAATTCAAAGGCTCGCAGCATAAAAATTAAATCTCAGAACCCAGATTTCCTGCATATCTTAACAGTAGAGGCACTTGTGACCTACGTGTGGTATGTTTTATTACCTTATTATGGTTAGTTTTCATTTTATAAGCTTCTATACATGCTACTTTCGAGCACCCCTGTGAGCATTCCCCGATGCAACCGTGTTGCACATGTGCAGTTCTTTCGCTGAGCACGACCTGTTATCCTACCATATGCGGCGTAAGTCAAGAGTTACTTTCTTCGCCAGATGTTGGCAATACAAATTCGAAGCTAACTTCACTTCAGTAACATTTCCCCGCATCTAATTTTACCTGAAGAAATTCTTTTGTGCGTTTCACTATAACAAACTAGCCATACTTTTGGTAATTACGTAATATGCTAATTTATTTATTGTGGGCAATTGTTTTTTTTATTGTGAAATCAATTTTATGTGTAAAGTGAATAAAGATAAGTGTGTGCAAATAAAATGTGTTACGTTACCGGTACCATATTATGGCGAGAGAGAGGCCATGAGCATATATAAGTGACATCAAAAGCTTTTGACAAAAAATTCGGCATAATTAATATTTCAAGTAGACCGCACTAAATATTTATATTCCCGTAAACATTGCCAGGCCTCGTCGTGCCAGTGCAGAGGCCAACACGCCACCTACATTTCAGATAAATTTAACACACTGACATGAATCGCATCTACCAGCATGTTTTCCCAAAGCCGGGCCGCTGTTACGAAATGAACCAGCCCTGTAACAACGGCAATGGCAGCGGACAGGCGGCCGTCACCCGCCATCTCGTAGCGACCAACAGACAGCTGTCCAACATGAGGATCTAGGGCAAAGCTTCAGCAGCAAACTACCACGTCCGCACCCGGCCACGTTGCAGAGGATCTAGGCGCTCGCCCAGCTATGTACATGCAGCAGCCGGCAATATATTCGCTGCCAGCCCCAGCATGCGAATGATTTATTTTTTAATATGTATCTTCATATCTATTATCATTAAATAAAGTGCTGTCTTTTTCTTCAAACATAAGGCATCTCCAACAATGTTTAGTTAATGTTTTGTGTGTAATATATCCAATTTTCTAGTAATGAAACGCTAAATAGTCGGCTGACAAAGGGTGGTCCAATATGCCTTTCTTGGGTATCAATTTATTCAGTAGACATCCAACTAAAATATACATACATATTTATATTTAATTTAAAAAGTGGTTTTTTACACACTAGAGATGATTGAACATGAACTTCATGCAAAAAATGGCAAGTTTGGGGAGATAGGGGTTAGGAGTGGGTCAAAATCGGCCCAAAATGTTCCAAATTTTTTATCACGACCCTATTCTCTGGAAATACGAGGGGTCGTAATCGAGAGGTTCTACTGTACTTTCCATCGCGTGTATTTACGACCGCACAAGAGATAATGCATCACTTTGAGTGAACATTTTACTGCACAACCCTGCTGAAGTTTATTCGCTCATTAGGAAAACACACTGTTGTGTTCACGTTCACCAAGCACCATCTTTTCTATGGAATTCACGCCATATTTACATTCATAGCATCGTCACGTTTTAACCAATAATTCTTTATTTTTTACAAAGTGAGCAGTGCGGCAGCGATGAAAAATGTGTTTATATGCATTTACTTATGTAGAATATATTCGTAAATCAATTTATCACATATATTAAACTTGTATATTCTTATCATACACATTCTCTGTAAGTATATGTGGTAAAAATGACACATTTTGAAGAAACAAAAGTTTTGTCAGCGGGGGCCTAACGAAAAAATCTGTTTTGACAGTTTCGATAGTTCAAAAACATATATGCAGATTTCTCCAACTTTTTTATCTTCGTACAAGGCACTTTTATTTTTTTTAGCAGTGCTTTTATAGTTGTGTATAAATTGTTTACATTATTCTTTTCATGAATCAGTATGCCCTTGCAAGTGCATTGCAAATGTTTGTTGTTCCAAGTGTCATGCAGAATACAAAATCTGAAATTGTTTTCAATATCGCCTGTTGATAAAGGAAACTTGTGTTTTTGTCTTAAAACCATAACTGTATATTTCTCTGTGAGTTAGGAATTTTTGCAAGGAATTAATTTATAAAAAACACTGCTTATCAATAGGAATATAATTGCCAATTTCAGGTTTTACGAATAAAGTGACATTTCTCAAATTAGGTATGTCTTTATAAATAGCACATTAAAAATTGTAGCAATTCTCATCCAGAAACCTGAATTTTTGTAGCAAGAAAATAACAGCTAATTTTGACAAAAAATAACATTTTTTCAAAAAAGTAACAAATATTTTTGAAAAAAAAAATAACACTTATTTTGTCAGGTCTCTAGACATTACTAGGGGTTGTAAAAGCTACTAGGGTGGCTTACTCCAGTTGTTAATCGAGACAAGATTTTCCTCCAAACACTCTGACTTGTGGGTGTCTCTTGGGGTGACGCTCCCCTCGAAATGTGCTGGAGGACAGGCAGACATTCATCTGCCAACTGGATGTTCTCAGCAATCTGTCCATATCTCGTCTTGTGTAAGTACCACAGTCAGAATATCAGCTTCATGACTCTGGCAATGCATCCAATGAAGGTTACGCAGCTGTTGTGTACCTACATACTGCTCATCAAGGTGAGGTGAAGACGCACCTGATTTTGGCCGAATTCTATGTTGCATCACTGAAAACAGTCACACTTCCTCAACTTTAATTGCAGGCTGCACATTTACATTAACTTACTTGAGTCAGTAATGTCTACCCATTCAGAACGTAACCACATTAGTTGTATTACTGCAACGTGTGATTCCACAGAGGTCCTCGCCTGCATCAAGATTCCTCATTGTGTGAATACTTTTGTGGTAGAAAGAGTCGCTCATATTCAAGAGAGCAAGATTATGGTTCAATGAAGACATGTGCCTTTTGCTGACAATGCTGCAGACTGTGCATCCAGAGGACTCTTGCCCCAACAGTTACGGACACACACAAACACTCTAATTGACTGGACCTTGTTGGTTAATATCTGAGAAGGAATCGTGGCCATGTCGAGGAGTGGCGACCAGTATTCATCAGGATGAAGAAAAGCTACGGCAGCATAAGGTAGTTTTTGGTTGGACATTGTATGCCAAACCCCTCACAAGACTCTCTAGGTTCTTCTTCCTGGTCTCAGTTTCAGAGTGTGCTTGCTTATGTACAGTCGAATTACAATGCATCTTTATCGCATGTATTTATAAACCGCATCCATCAACAATTTTTTTGTGGTCCAGGCGAAATCCCTATGTAAATAATGTTACGTAAACTGCTTGTATTGTTTATCACATGGGGCATAGATAGATGTATATTTCAGGTCCCTTCGCCTAATATTTTCTGCAACTATGGTTTTTAAGCTGGTTCTTTATGCAAAGGTCTAGTACTAACAGGATGTGAAATACAACACATGCACCGCTGTTTATAACTGCTCTGCAGTGGGCTGTGTAGTGTTTTGTCTGCCCAACACATCTGTTTACACTACGGCCGTGCGACGTGGTGCAAGACTGGCTTGCTACTTCACCTATATGCCTGATGAGAGAGGAAGTGGTTACCTATAGCAACGAGCGTGGCGACCCAGAGTACTCTCTCTCAAACTTCTTTCTGCCTCTCTCAGCCGCACACCTTCCTTCTGCCCCTCACAAGCCTAGGAAAGAGGAAGTTGTCGAGCAAAAGATAAAGCACATCCTCTCTCTCTTGGCCATGCCCACTTCACTTGCCTTCCACACGCCGCCCACTGGCAGTAGAGCAAATAAAGTGCACCTGGCAAATGTAATTTAGCAAGATTATGCGTCGCTCAAAACAGTTGCACCGATCATAACTTGTATTTCAAAACAAAGGGTTTCACCTGAAAACGTTATGCAAAACATTTTAAAGACGAATTATTATTTGAAAAGAGGTTTTTTTCCCATAATAATGGTGTTTTATTGTATCTGGCATAAAATTACCATGATTTTAAAACGTAATATTTATTTAACTGAAGGGCAGCACCTTCGCAAATAAAATTATATGCCCAGAAGCATATACTCGATCTCCCTTTGTCATCAAAAATTGTTTGATCATAGAGAGACTTGTATAATAAGTGTAAAATTCATTTTCAGTAACTTCTACGGGGAAATAGGAGGATTGTGATTTAGGATTGTGCAAATATTCAATATAACGAAACTAAGATTAAAAATGACAGCTTTCATGTTCATTTTAGTAAGAAATTTGGTTGCTCAGACACTGATCGGCCTGCTGCTTATACCTTCTGTAGCGGCCAAGTGAGGGCTGCTCACGAATTACTACTTAAGCTATGATGACAGAGGAGAGAACACTACCCAAGCTACAACAGACTATAGACCGAGAGTGTTTTGTAAATAAATGCCGCTGACCTACTGGGAGAAGCGTATAAAATGGCCATGGAGACCGCCTCCCCCATGTCACAATGACGATCGGGGTACCGCCACTTTAGGTACGGGAACTGGTAACGAGAAGGAGGACATCACGACATCGAGGCCTAGAGGAGTTCTGGGTCGAACTACTGACGTTTTATGGTGAGCATAACTATCGAGCTGGCAGTTAGGTGTAATACTCTACTTTCAGACCCCGTTGCCCCCTTAAGCATTAATTAATATTTACTGACAAGGTTAGGCGAATCAAGCGGAATATCTCTTATCGATATTGTGCCACCTACAAGTAATCACTTATGTAAATTTGTAATTGTAAGATATTGTATTCAATCCTAACATGTTTAATGTTAAATAAATGTTATTGTGTTTATATGAATTCCCTGGAGTTGTTAGTGAACTGGTAGAGCTACGTCACCCTATTAAGTACGTTTCCCCCATTCACCAGTCTTGTCTTGACATTAGTGAACAGAGAGAGTGCATAGTCAAGTGGTCAGAATAGGAGTTAGGAATGGGGAGACAGTACACTTCACTTCCGTATAGCTTGTTACATCCACCGTGCTAGCAGCTAGTAATCTTAGCTCTTTACTTGCTTACCTTCCATCCTTCACTGCACTTCCGTGCCAGAAGGATACTCACAAGTTCCTTAAGCCCCGCTCGGGACTTTTTCTGACACCACCTTGCTTAGTTCACCCTAGCACTGTGCCATTATACGCAGTTCAGTCGTCTAAATGCTAGACAACAGCGGCCCACTCTGGGCAACAATAGGATTCAGCGATAGCTAGTTTAAGTCATTTTCACAGCACTAGTATACACTTCCTTATTGTCAGTCTACACTGGTTGCCTCTGCCTGCAGTTCTACGTAGCTGGCTTCCCAACAGTAGCTCTTGCTGACGTTAGGAGGTAGTACGTCATCATGGGTTATTTCCCTTACAAGGATATAAACATGTGTTTTTGTTACAATCATGAGTACCACATTTCCTGTAGACTTGCACTATCCCAGTTGACTTTGCTGATGTAAGATCGATACAGGTGATCCCGGTAAATTACTCATTAGAGCCAGAAACACATTGTTGCTACCCACACACACTTAGCACGGCCACCCATTCTAGCTATGTCGTAGTTAGAACGGTAGAACCCACACAGGTACACTGCTCTATGGCCAACTTGTTGGTTTGGTGCTCACGTTCTTTTCCACTGCACCTTAGTGCCAAGGAAAGGGAGTGTTCCCTGAACTAGGAAGACTCGACTGAGGCCACACGCACACACTGACCCTCAACGGCAAAAGGCCCAACTTGCAACACGCACTGCACTTTCACACCAGATGTTAGAATAGGGTGTTTGCCCAATTGACAGCCCACACATGGTCTGACAAGCTGTAATCAACACACGGACGCAGGCCTTGCCGACACAAGGGGTGTATATTCATTCCCATGACCTACTCCAAGCGCCGTGTGCTGACAGAGAGGGTAAAAATAATTCTACTGACCTCCGGGCACCTGCATGAGCTAACCACTGACTTGCTGCCTTCATTAGCTAAACTCAACCCTAGAGAACACGACACAAGACCCAATTGAGCCTGAAGTAATGAAGAACCTGTTCACTGAGCCCGTACGAGCCAGCTCTGAAATCCACCCATGACTTGCCGCCCACCTTAAACAGCCAAATAAGCAACCTACAGAGGTCATCGCACATCTTGTTCCATCAGTACCGAGACCTGCACATCGTCCTTCAGTTCAACAATACATAGTCGCTACACCCACTGCACGCCCATCTAGTTACCCCCTACGTCGTCCAGGTATACCGATCAAGGCGGGCAACCTCAAGCATACCAGTACCAGACTTTGTGCCATTCGGCAAACTACCAGGCGAGTCCTGTACAACGGGCAAGCTCCAATTTCCCGCCAGGATTAGAACTCCACACACAGTGTGCACCCAACTCTGCATACAAGCAAGAACTCTTCTATCTGCACATAAGTCTTTACCCCAATAGATGTCATGCATCACTATAATTAATTAAAGGACACCGATTTGGCCCGTGTGCAAGGTATTACTAATATGTAGCAGCATGGACGGGGTAATCCTCCTGCCGCCAACCCTCCTCTACCAGCTGCCGTCATATAATTTTCACTTTTAGAGGGTTTGAAAGGCTTGTCAGCTTGCATTTGGTGCCAGATTACAATCAATTATATACAGTATTTTAACACTTTACTTTCTTTATTTAAACTAATTTAGGTGAAATGTTTTTTAATGTATTATTAACAGTAATACCTTTTCTGAAATTCCCATTTTTGTGTTTATTACCTAAACGTTATTCACAGATAATGCACAGCTCCTACTATACTCAACATAAAGCTTTAAAAGTTGTATTTTATTAATGTACATGTCAGAAACCTCATCTAATGAAATTCTGCATACAAGTAAATTTATTGACAGTCCCTTGAATAACGATACATACGGAGTCGACTGTATATTGTACAAGGAATGAATTGTATGCAACCTTTTTTGTATTTATAACAACCATCTCCCAACCTCACCAGCCATGTAATAGGTGAAAACATTGTTGCGCTTAGCCATTACTAATTCAATAACGTTAGCTTCAGCTTACCCCTCTAAGCAGAACAATGTGCACTTGGATAGTGCACACAAAAGGCTATTGCTTATATGACAGGTTTTCAACTTTTAAAGTAATTAATACTTCAATTTAAAAAAGGTGTGATTTAAGAGGCAGAAGTGAATAAATACAGTAATTAAATATTTTTTCTTTACACTCGTCAATAATAAACAATTTAAAACCACATCTTCTGATTTTGCTTTGAGATTCCAGAGTTACGTGGTGCTTAGGATTGCTGCTTCCGTATTATTTGGCACCAAAAGTGTGTCCATATGTGCCCTTCCAGGAAATAAGTCTATTCCAAAAATGTTTATCTGTTGAAATATTTTAATAAAAAAAAAATTCCAATATTTTCCTGCAAGAAGCTACTGAAAATGCGACCACATATGGTAAAAATTTACATGTCAACCAATGATAACTTTTTAGAAAATAATTAATACTGAAATGGACAGTTTGTTAATAATTTTTTTAATTGTTATCTTTATTTCTTGCAACTTCATGAGAGGGGTACCTATGACCCATAAAACCCCACCCATGTGTATGGCCCTGACCCAGGCATAGGCAGCAGTAGCCAAAAATAAGACAGAGGAGGGAGAGGCAAACCTGCATTGAAGAAAGGAGGAAAGCAATACATTCAAATCCCTTCAAGCCTTGCAACCGGATTCCAACTGAGTTTTCATTGTTACCACACCTCACAAAACCCAAGATTGTATGTTCAAGACCGGACGTTCCAGCCAGACACTGACTGCCGAGGCTATGCATCCATGGCACCAAGTACCACAGCATGCCACTAGATGGCTCTACCAGTATGATTCGCCGCATCTAGACACTTCATTTTCTCCACCGCAGCCGTTGTCGGTTATCTTGCCAGGCCAGCTCATCTCACTCCAAACCTACCTTCCTTCACTACATTTGTGCCGAAGGAAACACCTCTTCTTGGACTCCACCGCAACTCATTGCCGGAGCCATACTTCCCAGCCTGTTTTCACTGCATTCCTGTTGAAGATACACCTTTACCAACGTCGTCTACACACCAAGACACTGCGGACCCTTCTGGACAACACATGCATAAAAGTAGTACCAGTTTAAGTTATTATCATAGTCCTGGTTTATTTTGCCATTGTTAGTCTAGAACCTGGTCACCAGCTCTTGCCAACATTAAGAAGTAGTGCGACACCACACTGTTTACTTCCCGTGAAACGGAATAAGCAGGAGTTTTACCAACTCGCTGGTACCCTTCCGCGTAGTTGTAATACCTCTCCCAGTGGGCCCCACGCCGTTCAAAGGATTGCAGCTGACCAGGAAAATTACTCATACAAGCCAAATACACCAATTGAGTTGCCATAAGCACGTTGGACGGCCACTCTTTTTGTGCTCCTTGAAGTACAGAACGGTAGAGCCCCAACACTAGGTACTCAGTCACTTGAGGCCAGCTTGCCTGCTCAGTAGCATACTCTCTCCACCACGTTTCAACACCAGAGTTCACGTTCTCCGAGTCTGGGGAGACTGTACCCTCCTGAGACACTCAGCCAGGAGCAAGGAGTGTCAACAGTGAGGCCTGACTCTCAGTGCTCACCGCATTCCGATGTCAACTGCTGAGATACGGAGACCACTTGAGTCGGCAGATGCTACACGTGGAAGTACACCAAAAGGAGAACGTCACCTTCTGTCACTTCAGACGTGAAAGTGTGATTTCGGTCCAGATGCCCTACTCCAGTTAAGAGTGGTATAGAAGAGGTTAGACCGGTGCTAACTGCCTCTGAGCACTTGCAGGAGCTTGATCCCCTCCTTATCACTTTGATCACACAGCTCTCTCCAAAGGATCAAGCCCAGGTATTGTACCGTCTTCAGATTCCAGTCACACCAGAGATTCCTAAGGACATCTTCAAGTACCCCATCCATTTAAGCAAGGAAACGCACCCCTTGTTAACAGCATACATAAGCGGACAGGATCAATCTTTGGGACTCCCCAACACTTACTTCAGGGGATCAGAGCCAACGGATCCTAATCAGCAAACCGATACAACCTTTGAAACACTGCCCATAAACCAACTCAGCTCACACTCACTCAAGCTGGAGTTGAGCCAGGTTAAACGGTTGCCTCAGGTTACATGTCACCCAGGTATATCACTGAAGGCCAATCCACTGAAAAGAAAGATCACTCTCGCAGCCCGATTTCTTGCCCTGTCACAAAGCTACCAGGCCAGTCCTCTACACTGGACTTGCACCAGTACCAAATAGAGACTGAAATAAACTTGAACCCCCGCCAGAGGCTACCTAGCACCAGAACAAAAACTCCTTATTGCCGTAGTGATGTTCCCTATTGCCCTGCACGCAACACACGTCAATTTATGTTTTTATCTTGCATAGTCAAAGAGTTATTCTAGCAAAATGAATCAGAATATAAAAAAATTGTTTTAAATTCATAATCATGAATTCAATATGGACAATGATGGGGAATAAAATAATTTCACTGTGGCAAATGTGTTGCTATTGATCATGCTCTTTACAGCACGGTTCCACAGTACGTGCTTTACAAGTATTCAAAGGAAAAAAAGTTAGGTTGGTGTTCCAAGACATTCCACTCTTACAAACTACACTGATAGTCTCAGCTGGCAAGTTAAAAGTAGGACAATCATGCCAATGCTGTGAAATATTTGGAGTCAAATAAGTGCAAAGAAGCAATGCACAACTCACACAAGTTAAAACAAATAAACACAATAAAACACATTATGAAATTCCTTTCCTATAGTGCTAATACGTCCACAGAATGGACAATTTGGACAAAATGTTGAGAACTATCATTAGACCGATAAACAAATTTTCTAAGTTGAACATTATTACAAAATCTGAATACCAATATCAAATATTTGTATAATAAACGCTTTCAATTTTGTTGATTTCCCTTTTAAAACATCACCTTGGTCAGAAAAAATATTTCCAAACAATAATACTGTTTTCTGGAAGGTACATGTCCGGAACACCAACCATAAAACTAACTAAATGGAAAGAAAGGAGATGCATTATACCTATCACGGTTACTACTTAATGGCCAGCGATCGTCGGTACGAGACCTGTTTCCTCGCCAGTCACGCTCATTAACAGGAGAGCGATCTCTGAAAGTGTCTCCTCGGTCCATGTCACGAGAAGGCATGTCTCGGGGCGGCATGTCACGTGATGGCATGTCCCGAGACGACATGTCCCTGCCGTCCCGAGATGACATGTCCCGGCCGTCCCGAGATGACATGTCCCGGCCATCCCGGGATGACATGTCCCGGGACATGTCACGGGATGACATGTCCCGGGACATGTCACGGGATGACATATCCCGGGACATGTCACGGGATGACATATCTCGGGACATGTCACGGGACGACATATCTCGGGACATGTCACGGGACGACATGTCGCGAGATGGCATGTCCCGGGAGGGACGGTCCCGCTCCCTGTCCATATCTCGCTCCCTGTCACGATCATCCTCCATACGCCCACGGGGTGGTGCTCCAGGTCGTGCGTAGACACGTGCTGCTTTCACTTCTGTACACACACACACACACAAAAAAAAACCCATCACTTCTTGGTGCAAGCTTGCTTCCTCATTCTCACACAACACACACTAAGCAACAAAGCCTTGGCTGAAATATACAAATAATTACAGAACACAGTATCCACTCTTTTTTAGAGTTTTTAAACACAGCTACTGATTTACTTGCAGTCCATACTGCACTATTTACTTCTTTTCTATAAAGAAAAGGCTTTATTGGCAATCCTCTACGTAGTTATATTTGTGTGTCTCTTTAAAGTATCAAATAATATAGTACCATATTTTGGCATGTATAAGTCGTGTATGTGTACGGCCACACCATGATTTATAGCATCTAAAATTTGTTCATACAATGTAGCAACTAACATTCGGCAACTAAAGGCACCCGTGAAGCGATCGCAGGCATCCTTGGCAACAGTGCAGTTGTAGTTTCCGATGTACATGACAGACATATAATCTTGCTTGTTTACAGCTGTGCCAGCATCAATTGCTTCAGTTCATTCACTTTCTCTCATGCACGCTTCCCAGATTAAAATACACAAATGATAAATGGCAAAGGAGCGAGCAAGTTATGATGCAAAATTTAAACTGAATGTTGTGGCATACAAGTGTAAACCTGGACAAAGGGTGTTGTTGGATTTAAAAATGTACTGCATAGGTACAGGAAAATAAATACTTTGGAAAATTTTTTAAAATAAAATGTGCCTTGCGAGGCAAAGTGCAAATACCCGGAACTGGAAGAACAGCCGTTTCAGTACGGGTTCGCTACTAAGAATAATGAATTTTCCTTCACCATAGAAAGACTTGATTGTGCAATTTGCTGATGAATCAATTGCACAATAATTCTTAGTAGCTGTTCAATGCAACAATAGCTCAAATGGTTGTTCACTGATGATGCAGGACCTTTAGTGTCATTTTATTGTGGTCAGAAACAATTTTTACGTTTTACCCATTTTCCAAGTACAGGACACAGCACATGTTTTCACATGAAAAATGAGTATAAGATGTGTGGCACATACATGTAAAAATACAGTATGTATTACTGTATTAATATTTTTTTTTTTATGACACCTGACATTTTGCACTAGTTCACATCTTACCAACAGTGAAGTGTTTGTACATAGATAAAGTCTTACACTGTTCAAAACAGTGACAAGCATGACTGGTATTTTCATGAGATTTTAGTCTTTTGATGTATAAAAAGCATGAAGTCAGATAAATAAAACTGAAATAAGGATGTCAATATGGAAGTTGAATGCAAGGAAATTTACTATTCCCAATACCATATGCATGGTACAGTCTTAGTTCAACTTTAGCACAGTACCGCAGATCCGAAAAGAGAATCTGGGAACAACTCTTATAATAAATAATTTGCTCGTACAACACACAATGCTGAACCTCTGGGAAGGTGCGTACACTCCAGAAAGCTTTAACAGTGCACAAAAAAAGAAAACAAGTAAAGCACAGGGTAGAGCTGGCTCTAGGACACTAATCCACATTCTAGAACGGGACTTACCTAGTTTCTTGCCACGGAACAGCGAGCCATGCTCCATCTTGATGGCATCAGCCGCACTCTCCTCATCTTCAAACTGCACAAAGCCAAAGCCTCTGTTGTTCATGGTCACCCCTGCAAGAGCCAAGCAACAACTTTACAATTTGCTAAAAGGGTGTGGGACACAAGTCTATGCTCTCAAGATCTCAATGTTAAGTGCCACCCAATTCTCTTCACTGTTCGTTCACTCATATAAATCTACTCCAGATTCATCAACTGAAGTCCACAGGTTTTGGAAAGCCAACATAAAGGAAACTAAGAAAGAGCAACCTTAAATAACAGTTCCTGCCAACTTCAAGAGCAACGGTTTCACTGAATTGATGCATAATACATTGTGCTGATAAGTCGTAAATCTTTCCGGCATAAGAAGCTTGGCAGACACACATCATTCTGGTAAAATATTTGGCCACAGTGTTAGCAAATACAGTTCTGTATGATTGCTGTGTTTTGATTTTCCTCTATTGGCTTCCAATAACTTGCAGGATGTCATTCCTCTACAGTGTTAATTTATGTCCCAAGCACTCTTTTAAGTTCACTTCAGTGTTTTCTGACAAGTTTAAGAAGTTGAACACTGATATTTTCTTTTAAATAAGTTTCAACATTTGAAAGTAGCACCAAGGAAGTTACGCGAGATGCAAGTAGCTAACAGCAGCAGCGGTGAAAGAGAGTGGAATTGAGTGGTTTGGAATAGGGATGTGATCCTCAAAATCGCAATATCTAAAAATCGTGATACCTCAATACCCTCGATACTTTATAGTATCGGTTGAGTATGCATGAGAATATACAAAAGTATCAAATTTTAACACACATTTTCTCATGCCACAATTATGGTACGTTCCTACCATAACTTTTGGAATGTGTACAATACTTTCAAAAAGCATACTATAATTATATCAGTTGGCAGTGAGCAATCCAAAGCTTCCCTCCATCCCAAAAAGCCTTCACGGGTTGAGATTGAACAAACACTTTACAAGTTATTAAATTTTAAATGTACAAGCTTACCATAATATACCATATATTATTCATAGCATAATATTCACACAGCTCCGAGCACCTTGAGGTGTTTTTGGCAACCCATACATGCCACAATTATGATTTTTAACATAATTTACTTTCATGGTACATAATTGAGGTACAATAAAAATGGGTCGAGAGTTGTGAGCGAGTGCCAATAGGCATGAGTGAGCAACTTGAGTAGTTATTGTACACCCAATACAGACATTATATGCTGCACAAAAATTTTTTATTTCATTCATCTTTATTCCATTAATCACTTTTATAGTAAATATTTTGGGTACAATAAAAGCAGGTAGAAAGTTGAAATTAAGCGCCGATAGGCATGAGCGAGAAAATTGAGTAGTTATTGTGCATCCCACACATACCATAATTATCTGATGGAACTGCATGCTTAAAAATTCATAAAAATAAATACCTTAATTATCTGACGTACACGTCGTGGCCTAACCCACGGATTCCGCTGGCTATGATGAACTTGCATTACTAAATATTCACAAAAAATAGCATAATTATCTGAATACACCTTCTGTGGCCTAGCGCACATATTCCGCAGGCTAGGCCGCAGCGGGTGTATTTGATAATTACGATATTTATTTAATGCTACAGTAATTTCCTTGAAGTCGCAAAATAAAATTTAAAAACTGCGAAATTGCAAAATACACGTATAGTGAGCTATCATTTTCCTCAAAGTTTGATTACAGCTTTTACTGTGGAAATGTGATTGTATAGAATCGAAGGAGACTGTGTTGGTTTATCATTGGTTAAGGACGTTTAAGTTACAGGCCGTCCACGATTTGTTTCCAATGTACTGTGTGCTTTTATATAGTTTCGGCGTGTGTCGGCACCATTAGTAAAATTACCAATTTTCTTGGCCAAGTTGTTTTGTGTTCATGACAATTTTAATTTGGTATCGAAAAATGTATCTGTATCAAGTATCATGAGAATGTTTTGGTATTGAAAGTGGTATAGAGTATCGAGAAAATGTAGTATTGACCCATCTCTAGTTTGGACAGCCATTCAACATCGAGGTTTGAGAGACGATGAGGGTGAAGTGTGATGAGCATGGAGCAGTGTCAGAATGCAAGGGTGGGGGAAACAGGAGATCCCCGAGAAACCCACATAACCAGCAGCATCGCCCAGCACGATTCCCACACGTGCAAAAAGCTGGGAGCAACCATGCTAGGAATTGAACCCGATTTGCCCAGGTGGGAGGCGAGTAGTCTAACCACTAAATCACCACGGCCCCACTACAACAAACAAGGGACAATTCCAGTCCTTTCAAGTTCGTTGCAGTCAATAAAACTAAATAGGTAACACACATTTATTAAACCTTTCAGATATTGCAACACATGATGTAAATATAACACAAAAAATTTCTTCAAGAGTTAAAATTTATACAAATTTACTTAAAATCACGTTGGCTGTGTACTACTGTTTTTTTACACATGAGCATGGACAGAGATAAAAAAACAATGAACCAGCTAACTTGAACGTAGCATCAGCTAGGTGATGATGTTAAAAGAAACACAAATGAGTTACTATCTAGACAAATTTTAATATTTGCAAACAACAAAAAGAAACTGAATTAAGATGACAGAAATTTTTTCTTTACAACTTCTCATAGTACACTGCCAACACAACTGCTGAGTACTGTGGTCGTTGCTTATGTTAAAATACATACACAATTTTGAGCAGTAACCTCTTTTTTTCAAAGTTTGACTTCAACGAGTACTCACTTCATGTGAAACACCTTTATATATAGACATTCAGTAAGTTCATAAACAATGTAATAGTCTTACATCATTATCCAGTAACTATGCACAAGACTCATTCAGTAATCTAGTACAATAGTTTTATTACATACAAATTACAGTAAATCACCACATGTAATGAACACCTCATTAATGAACATTTTGCTATAATGTACAACTTTATTGGTCCAGACTAAAGCATATGCATTACAATGGGCTTTTGTTTCACTTTGATGCAAGACAAGTCCCGCACCTGAGCAGCTGACTGCTCCCCATCTGAAAGGTAATGTACGCCAAAGCGGGTCTGACCTCAACAGCAATACAGTAAAAAAGGCAGGACACGTGACCCCAATTAACGTTGACAGTCTCAACAACCCTTCTTTTTTTCACGTGTTCCTCGCTATACTGCACTCCTAAACGAAGTTACACGCAGATACGTAATCGCCCACCCAAAGAAACCCCACCGAAACTACGAACTTCCACTCTGCCGCTCCCACACGAGAAGCTAGTACAGTTCAAACTGTGCACCACCACGGAAGGGGCCAATCAGAGAAGTCACAACCACCCCAAAGGCTTCAGATTTCATCGTCTCGGACGAGCGCTACCAGAGATAAGGATCCAGGCAGTCCTGAAATGACGTCACACGATACACCCCCGAGAGGCGGAGCTAACCTCTCGCACCTCTCTGAGAGTCAACAAGCTACCAAAATCAGTATAAATATGAGAGTAGAGCAGGCCTAAGGACCAGTTTGCAGCGACACCTTCCTGGCTGAGTACACAGAAAGGGTACCGCACAGAGCAGAAGCCCTCACCTGAAGCGGCTACTGTGGTGTGACAGTCGACAAGGCCATCCAGCTCCAGGGGATACAAACACCTCGAAAGCCCTCGACTTCTTCGGCCACCTACCGCATCCCGCGAAATTTAAATGCCCACAGAGACCTTCATCTTCTTGAGTCTCCAGCAGCTCCAGATGCCGACGTCCACCGAGGATCCAGCACCGTTGTCATACCCAACCTTCAAATCCCCTACCCTTACCTACTTCCAGATTTCGTGAGGTAGCGATGACGACGTCCCATCTGGACTTCCCCTTAAGGCCCTAGCCTGGCCACTACTTCACAGCTGGAGTGAGGCAATCTCTTAAACACATTAGAACCCTTCAACTATCCACTGGTTAAAGTTAGGATTTACACCTGGGCTAATAACTTTTACTTTATTTTAGTAATGTTATTAAACTACCAGTCCACTTGCTACAATCATATTTTTTGCACATTTTTCCTCAGACTGCCTCCACCTGGCTTATTTAGAGAAAGCTTCCAAATTTAAATATTCTCTTTTAAATTATTTAAAGTGTGAGATCACGTTAATTATAATTGCATTGGTTATTGTTGAATTATTCACGTACTTCAAACTGATAGTCTGTTCAATTCATGTTGTATTTTGTAAGTAATACGTGAATATTAAATCCCACTTTACAGAAATTACTTATCAAAAATACTGATATGAACTTGTTAGGCCTAATTAGATAAGTCTGAATGTTACATAAATATAGGAAATTAACTTCACTTAGCAGACCAGAAAGACTTTATTGTTTTGATATCTGTGTCTGTCTAATTAGACCATAAAACAAAATTTCAAAAGGATGCATTGACTGTAGGCACATGTTGATAATCACTACATCCTAATTTATGGTATTGGAATTGAGGTGGAATCGAATGAAAGGTTTTGCAGTTGGAATCGAGAATCGGAATCGAGAAAAATAGATATTTTGACATCCCTAATTAAATCCCACTTTACAGAATTTACTTCTATTATTTTATCAAGTAAACCCTTTTAGAAGATCTATAAGGTTGAGTATTGATTTGATTCAGTAAGCTTACTCACTAAGGATAACGCTGGTACGCGTGTTATGCCATGTGGCAGGAGACAGTACACTCAGTAGTTGCACTGAAGACACACATACCTAAGGACCTCGACTGTCTACGAGACCAGAACTATGTAATTCTTTGAAGGCTGGACATAGCCAGATTGTAACTATACAAAGGGTAATATTGGACTAGTCGGACTTAACAGTACACGTTAGGTACTGACCTCTAAACAGCTTTTTCCTGTATGTGTATTGCATTTTATTAAACGGCTCAATGCCGCACACACTCACTGTTGTGGAAAGAAGTACCGCCTGCTACAGGCGTTAAAGAAAATAGAACAGATAGTAAACACACCACACCCTAGCACCACTGAGGACCCACACTTACATTACCATATATTCCCTTTGAACATTTGGTGGTTCTCTATTTCAATTTACATGTAGTAGGAATTGCGCCCAAATACCTACCTGAATCACACACCACCATACCACCGCTTCCTCCAGCAATTACAGCCAATACCAGTAAGAGTCAACCGCAACCAGAACCAGCAACTGTTGCACCGCCGGCTATGCAGCACAGCCAACTACCAGAGAAGAGGAAGACGTCTCCTCCCAAACGACCACAGGTAGAGTGGAAGAGTGGTTAAATCTACTGTTCCTGATTTTGTGGATGGAAAGTGACTCGGCCTCCTTTATACACCGGCGTACTTCCTCCAGACAGTAAGTAAAGTGTAGTAGATTTAATAGTGATGCTGGTTTCACATCTTTCATTAACGTTCACCATTTCCATGAGCCATAAGGCACGCGTTCATCATCACCGGTCAGTGAATATAAGGCTCATTCTTGGGGTAGAACTCCCCAAACTCCCCAGCCTCCAGGGCCCTTACAAGGAGAGAAATGTCTTCCCTCTTTCACAATATGGAGGAAACCCGCGACATATGACTAGCCCGGGTTCATCACGGTCAGGAGTTCAGAGTTTGAATTGTCCTTATATTTTACCTGTTAGGATTTCGAGGTTCGAAACCAGATTGCACCCAGACGGATTCGAACACATGACTACTGTAAGGTTATTTTCGGCTCCTCCCATTAAGGTATTGCCCTAGGCGGCACCCAGGTCATCTGGGACACGTGACACACATCACCACCGCCAGACAACTACTGAAGTGACAGCGTCAAATTTAACAAACTTCCACATTATGACTAGGCACATTATTAAAATATTTCACAATAGCGAACACATTAAACCACAATTCTGTACTAAAGCACTACATTCAGATTTTCTTCCTCCCTATGGTAACCAAACATTTTCTAGAATGTTGCAATGTTCCCAAAACAGCTGCCTCATGGCTACGCCATAGTTATTCCACAGACATGACTTGCGATGGTAAAACCACTGCAAATTGCCACACAAAATGGCATCTACCAATACAATATATGAAGTGCTTGTAACGTGGCAGATGTGTGAATTATATAGAGCATCTTTCTCTTGTACATCAGCGATATAATTTTCTTGCTTACAGCCCCTAAGGCTTGTCTAAGGTTTATCTACATGTGACACAAATGTTATTTTAGAATGAAAATAAATAACTGCGTCACTAGCGTGTCGTGTACTTGTTCGGTATACACTTTCAAAAACATAAAAAAATCATGATTTTTTTTAAGTAGATGAAAAAATTTCTTTCCCTGGTTTGTAGCTAATAGTATGACCAATAGTAAAAACTTAATATTATATTATTAAAAAAACTAACTAAAAACAGTTTCAGCAAGTAGTTAAGACTGCTATGCATAAATAACACTTTATAAAGTAATGATGAGCTATGTAAATGTAAATTATCATATACACTTTGGTTAACATTTCAACGTAGGTGCTTTCACTATATATTAAATAATGCTGTTACAACAAATGAGTGAGTGAAGAGATTTGGGTGGCTCTTAACATTGACGTCTTGAGAGCAGATGAGGGTGAAGTGAGATAAATATGGAGCAGCGCCGGAATGAAGAGGTGGGAGAAATGGAAGATCAGGAGTGAACTGGCAGGAGATTGTACTAGGTTCGCCTTGGCAGAAGGCGACCAGTCTAACTTCTCAGCCACCGTGGCCCCTTCCCATCTGTAGGAACCAATGTGCCACATTCATATTCTATTTTAGTCCGGACTACAAAAAATTATCCTCTAACCAGAACTTTCGTATTCGAAGAGCCTTATTTATTATTGCTAGTCCGGAGAACATCTTGCTTTAGTACAGACTAACTTTCAGTCCGGACTTATGGTAGGACTAACAGCGTATTTAAGTCAAAAAGAAACACGGCAAACATAAAATAAGACAAGTTTGTTAATATTGCATGCAAGTGAAATCTATATAAAGTTTACTAAACACAAAAAATACATTTAAGGCTGATTCTGTCATTCTGTTGAAGCATGAATATGCCGATTTAATGGATGAAATGTTTCTTAAATAATATTTCAAAGGAAATATAAACATAATACATGAGTATTAAGCTACAGCAATGCCTTTTGAATTTCTGTTTCAATCAAATGGCTTCTCTGAATACATATTCTCACCCGTCATGATATGATACTTTCAAAGAAATTTCAATACAAATCCTGTTTTGACTATTTGTACTCTATAAAGTATTTGACTATGGCAAGTGTACCGGTAGCTCAATCGTAACATTGTGGATTAATGTGCACAAAGGTACGAGTTAAAAACTTGTCCGGATAAAGTTTTTTTTAACAATTTCTAATGTATTTTTATTATGTATTTAGCACTACAGTAAAAATTTATCATCATTATAAAGAGAGTATCGATGTAAAAAAATTAAACTAGATCACATTACCAGTGCATAGGGGAGTCATATGAAAATAATCAAATCAACATGGAACAATAAGATTATCAGTATCCTATAGTATTACAATACAGGATTGAGTCAGATACATAAAAAAAGCCAAAGAATTTTATTCACTGCTCTACAGTCCTGGATGCTTCGACTTAACGAATTAAAATATTACTAACCATTAACTCATAGATGAAATTTTGAATAAGTTGTAATTTAAAGGAAATTTGGTAGTTAGGTAAACGAACAATGTCTATTTGAAATTATTGGAGCTACTTTTAACATGTGTGTTGTCTCAAATGTGACTTTCCTCATTGTAAGGCTTTTATTTGAGACTAGAATCTCCAATGTGCATGCACTGTACACCTGGCGACAGTCTACTTCAATGATCCCTCAACTAAAGTTAGTCCCATTCTAGTCTGGGTTTACGAATACAATACAGTTAGTCCACCCTTAGTCCAGACTAACCTCAAACCAACTCTGACGAAGATGATGTCTGGATCATCGTTGGCTTAAGATCCAACTATGAACAAGGCCCAACATCTATTGCCAAGACAGTTCCACTCCATTGAAAACTAAATGGAGACACGTTTACATTCACCATGGTCAGGAGAAGGTATCTAATAAGCCTACAGTTTTGAAGAAACAGATTTACTAGTCTCTTCTACAATAACACACAACTAGGGCATGCCAAGGAATGAAAATTTTCTCCTGTCACCCACCATAAACATGAGAAAGTAAAGAATATTTGTATCACACTAAAATGAAAACCGACAACTTTTCCATCATAAATACACAACTCCGTTTTACAATAACTTAGATTTTATGCGTTTATGTTAATTTAAAAAAAATGTTCCTTGTTAAAATACTGCAGGCCATTAAGTATACTAAAAAAAGCATAATAAACATTTTTGCTATGTTGAATTCAATTTACTGACCTGAAAATCTCACAATATCTGAGAAATCTGACCAACCCACCGACCTGGTGCAGCCTGCTCAAAAAAGGTACACCAATAAGAGTGGTAATGCCGAAGCGTAAAGTAGTGCTCACCGAACCAGATTTTGTTCCTTGCTGGAAGGCGACTCGATCAGTTCTGTATACTGTCCGAGCTTCCGTTCCGCACAGCGACTAAAGAGGACATGCCTTGCCTAGCATCTGCCAAAATTAGTTTGACCACGTGACGTGCCACTTGCTGAAGGCCGTCACGCATGAAATAAGGGGGTTTTCTGGTGCTCAATGTGGGGCGAAACACCTTAATTTGAAAAAAATTAAGCAGAACCAAGCCAACACAACCCCGAGTCAAGTTAACTAGCCAGGGAACCAAACAACCGCAAAGAACAGACTTCGGAGAGTCTTGAAAACTCCCGTGGCGCTCAATCAACCACTGACAAATTTCTCGACAGATTTTGGGGTAAATTTTTTTTTCATGCCAATATCTCGTATATAAGCCGCACCCCACTTTTTGTAGTCACTTTATTTTGTAAAAATGTGTGGCCTATACATGCTGAAATACTGTAACCCCTGTTCATAAGATGGAAAAATTAGTTAGGAAATTCTTCTTTTATTGTAGATGGGAAACGTGTATATATAGAATTAAACATCCACGCAATTAACGTACTTAACCAATTTTGTAGTTTCTGTTAGCCTAAGGGGTAGGAATTATGTAACATGCATTGCCAGGAACAGAGGTCTTACACTAATGAGTGCCCGTTAAAAATGTAGACTTTCCTCCTTCCTGATAATGGGCATCAAATAAGATGTATGAAGATAAATAAAAAGTTGATATTGGTTCCCTAGTTTTACGAGCACGGGAGGAATAAAAATAGTCAAACCCCTTAACAAGATGGAAAATTAATGCTTGATAAGACCATTGTCCCCACACATGCTTACGTAAGTACTAAGTTATAATAAGGCATAGTATTAATTAAATCAGAGTGAGTACAGTAAAGCCACAGAGAATAAGTGATCACAGTTAGAAAGTTATGAGCTGTGAAATAACAAGACCTCGAAGTGGGTCAAATACGCTGAAATGCATACCCTCAACTATCATAACAATGCTTCACTGGGCGATATCGAGACACTGGAGTTGTGTAGTAAATATAAGGAAGTAAGTGATGAAGCACTGTGAGTCAATTACGCTGATTAGCCCGTTGGGCATTACAAAGAGAGTTAGATGCACTCAATGTTCCAGTACACAAACCTACCAATGGTGACGTATTATAAACATTAAAAAATTTTGAAACATTAGTTAAACCAGTGATAAAGCCAAGTGACGAAAAGCCACTCTCAGGTGAGATTATGAGATCCGACTGGGATTCTTTACTCTGTATAGACTGCCCCTGGCATAATCTGGATTACATTGACACACTAAATCCGCCAGCGTTTTGTTCCGAACCAACCCTACAGGGGCGAGGCGCCCCTGTACTCCCGTACAAGAACCGGGCGTCACCTGTATTTGTTTCAGCTGAAGGGATTAATAATTTGCTCTACCATTTTAGTAGTTTGACAAAGTTACTACAAATGTCACTGGTGCTGTGTTGTATTCACAATTGCCATAACACTGGTGCATCTCACCTAACTAGGTATTTTACTGCTAGCATGTGCAGTATGTGGTGTTTTTGTGTGAAGAGAAGCTTCTTTCTGTGCAGGAATGTATCTCTCCCAAGGTTCAAAAACTCAATTTTCTTTATTAATTATCCAGGTCTTTTGAGGATGGGCAGTAGACTCCAGCACTCTGACCTCCCCTTCAATCACAACTATCAAATACTGTTTCCCAAAACCCATGTGCCGAACAACCTCGTAATTGGACGCTTTGATGAAAGAAACCAGCACCTCTCTTCAATAAAACATGCCATTACACAGTGATTGTGCTAGTGTTGTGTGCTGTTGGAGGGCAAACCCACTGTGCTGCGCACCTCTACTGACGAATCTGCCGCCCAGGAGTGTTCGACGCTGGCAGCTGATACAGCAGCTGCATCAAGACTTCTGACAGCATTGGTACCGGGAGTATCTCCTACCCTCCAGCAATACTTAATGTGGCAGAAGTCAGGATCAAACATTGCTCCCAACCAGCCAGAGTTTATCAAGGACACTGAATGCCTCCTCTGCAGTGGGGGTCTTGCTGTGTGGAAGAGCTTCACCCAGGAGGGGATAGAATTGCAAAATGTGCACTGGCAACAGCCCTCAAGCACCCAATTGTTAAATTGTGCCCATTACCCGGACAGTACCGTTTGTTCAAAATTTCCGCATTTCAAGGAGGGCGGCATGTTTGGCCTGGTGCCAATTCGTCGATTGTCAATGCTGTCTCAAGAGTTGGCAGTCCTAACCTACAGGCAGAAGAGGGCACTTCCGTGTTAGCAGTAAGTTGAGCAGCGTGCAGCTGCCGCCAGTCGGTCTTTTCTCGCTGAAATTTTGTTATCCAGTCCTCTAGTGGCAATATAATTTTAGTAGTGTTAATTTGCCACTGCATTAACATTCAGCATTGTTCTGCGTTGCAATCATATAGTTCAAGTAACATATGATATACCAAATATCCCCTAGTGTAAGGACTTAAGACAGAATTATAAGTTAGCTGTACAGTAAAGATAAGAATAAAGGACAGTGGCACACGGCTGCAATAAATGTTGTCCCATAACACAAGGGACTATTTGCAACAAAGGGAATGTCAGCATGCTGGAAACTTCACACTGGCCACTGACCCAGGACATTTCCATGCTTGGAGAAACGCTCTTCCAAATCTCCTTTGGTGATCTCGGTGACTGGCAGACTGCCAACATAGACCCGCGCGCTGACAGTGGCCGGATCCAGCATCATGCTCTCCGGGCGGAACTGGTCACGGTAACTCATCTGCAACACGCACACTTATACTAAGCCAACTACAACCACCCTAGTTCTCCAGTCCTCAATGCGCACCGCAGTATACTGCAAGATTTGCTGGGCATGCCATGAAACTTCACAAAGTACAAATGCTTATTAAGGAACTAGAGAAAAATACATTCAGACAATAAAAATAACACCCATAAGAAGTACCTTTACCAAAATTCTTCTTCAACCCATACGCTTGGTTGGTGTCATCTGGTGTATGTCCTGTTATTGCAGTTATGACAGCTGGTCAGTGCTTGCAAAGCCACTGCCGGTGTGCTGTACAATGCAAAATCCAACAACATGGACTCATGGCATATCAGCCCACTCTCTCACTATTCACATAATTTGGTGGCTGTCGCATGGTTCTTCATGCTGCATTATTTTGACTGTCTGGAAGTGTAGTCAAGGACACGCACAAATTTATCTTATAATCAATTAATATTTTACCAATTTTAATTGTAACAAACATGAGTTTTCAGTTCCAACATTGTTTGCATTAACTACACTCCTTTGAAAGACGTGCCAAATTTGATATCCTCCTGCCACAAATACAATTCCCAATATTATGGACCCAATTACATAATGTGTAAACCAAGGGAAAATGTACAATTTTAAGAATATAAAGAAGTTACTATTCGGTCACAATTCTTACTCAAGCGCACGGAACAAATAGAAACTACACATGGGTAATTTCCATGTGAAATTACCAATGAAAAAATATTGTTGGACCTTAGGGACTTATTATTTTTATTTTTTGTCTATTTGTTGTAATCATCAAAAAGACAAACCATGAAAATTTTTATAATTTTTTTCGCAACAGTACTTTTTGTAAGGTAAATTTCCAAAGATTACAGAAACAGCCAAAATTTACCTCAGTGTAAACAAGAAATTGTATATTTTATCCTCAACCAATAATGCTACAAAACTCTTTAATAGCTCATTTTAAAGCTGTTTCAAGGGGCTTAAATGTGAAATGCAACACAACATACTTTCAAAAAAATTTTATTTGAAAACAATTTTCAAATTTTGGATTTTTGAAAATTTTAAAAATGCTCCTTTATATATATATATATATATATATATATATATATATAATATATATTATATATATATATATATATATATAGTTACGCGATCGCTGCTTTGCATCCTGCGCGAGTGAGTGTAAGTGAATAAACAGCAGTAATATGATAGCAATGGCAGTGCCAAGTCAAAGGATTGTTTTCAATAAATAGACGAGCGATAGGCCCGTGGCCACAAAATGTTACAAAAAGTGAGCAGACACAATTTTTTTTGCGGTGTACGCAGCTTACCCTGGTTGTATTGATTTCAGCGTTTATCTTAAACATACTCTGGATTACTGTTCTCTTAGCGTGACTCGGGGTGCATTGAACCTTCCAGATGGTCAGGGCAAACTATATAAAATTGTGCAAGGCCTCCGAGCCAGAAGTTGAGTTGAAGAGTTGGAGCTGATGAGTAAATGAATTCAGAGCGATAGACAATGAGCAGCAAGAGAAGTGACCAGCAGAAGTGAAATCTGTGACTGCAAGTATTAATCAGTGAAGGGTACGGCTGGCAGACTGGACTATTGTACTAAATTTTTGAGTGTAATAAATTACACATGGTGGCAATAGATAGACTGAACACGTGTTAACGATGAGTATGAGTTAATTGGCTGTAAGCAAACAGAAACAATAAGGACATTAATTAAGAGTTAGAATAGACATTAAATATGCTGCTCACTGTTAAATACAAAGAGTAATAGAGGTGACAGAAAATTTAATGCTGTTAATAACAGCTGCGAGAATAAATTAGAAATGAAATTTAGTAGAGATGTGCCGATATCAATACTTGGTATCGGTATTGGCCGATACTTAACCTTTTTCTGATGTACCGTATAAGGCATGGTATAGGACAGATTCATTAGTATCGGTTATAGACAATAAAATTGAGTTATTACAGTCGAAACTCGAACCCACCTGAACCGAAAGTCCGTGTCCAACGAGCATTTTCTGTGGCCCCGACAAAATTCCTATGTTAATAACGCAAAAAAAAAGTAAGTTTTTGTATAACTCAAAATTTAATTTAATCCACATTGATCGAACAAAAATTTCTGTAGCATCGCCAAAAATTACATGCTCCGATCATTAAACAACTAAGTATTAAAACAGTATAAGTTAACTGTACTCGCCAAAACACACAAAGTTTGTATACAATACATTATGTTAACATGTGCAAGTAATACTAATAGAAATCACAAATAAAATAAATTTTCAACACACATTGTTTCACTTATGTCTCGCCACCCAGCATTTAGTCCTATTTATGTCATTTACCACTTCCGAAATAACCAGCTGAGTCGCGATGTTACACTTTGTAACAAAAAATAATAAATAACAGCAGACGTCTCACACTACACATTGTGTATTTAGAAAGCACGGAATACAAAAGAGAAATTAAAAAATGTGGGAATATGCTGAGAGTGGACAGTCATCCTACAGGATATGGCGTGAGTCACAGTAAGGGCCCTGCTACAATTGCCATTACCCCTGTTCTGTCCTTTCTGACGTCACAAGGCATTTCCCTCATTGTCCTTGCATGTCCTCTGTCCATGGTCCTCAGCAGATTGGTCAATTTTTAATTTTTTTCCCTTGTTTGTCCCCCGTTAAGTCTTTCATGGAAGAATAATAATTTACTGGCAAAAATACACGCGTTATCTGTAATAGTAAACAAAAACAGTTGTAAACATAGACATCAAAGCGAATGTGGAGTGTGCCAGTGCCGAGCGGGACTAATATTGTAAATATTAAATACGCGCCTTGCAGTTACGGCCTGAATTATCCAATAAAAACTGGAATTTCAGAAATGCAAATTTGAGGCTAAAATTATTCCAATGAACAAATTTAATTTTGGATAAAAACACAGTGCTAATATAAAGAAAATATGATCAAATAACCTATAAACAAAATAGATGAACTACTACAATAATCAAAATCGCCTTCAAATCAACAACTCAAATTTATACCAGTCAAATACTAATGAATCTAAAAAAAGTGTATAAAACAAAATGGTGCAAAGCATTTACTGCTATCTGGTAGCAGTTTTCGAAACATACTTATTGAGACAGCTTAGGACATCTATTGTAGCAGCAAATTATGTGCGAGTCTCGTGTCGTCAACGAGGACAGAGGACAGGGAACATGGCAAAAGGTAGCAGGGCCTTAACTTTCTTGAGCCGGGGTTGGCAATAAAGTTTCAAAGCTGGGATTCGAGGCTAACTTGGATTGTATCGTTGTTTGTATAATACATACACTCATAATTACGCTACTGCCCAGTGGCGAGCTCTCTCACCTCTCCCTTACCCAACCAACTCCTCTTCCACTCTCAGCTCCCACTCTTCCACTCTTCCAATTCCTCCCTCAACACATTCCACTCCCTCACAAGCATGGACTGCCTACCCCGCTCCGTTCTCCTCCAAACCCTCTGAAGCTTCTCACTGTTGTTTCCTATCCCTCTAAATACCCCCTTACTTAGCTTGCAGTGTAGCCCTCCCCATCCTCCCTCTTCATTCACCACCCTGTACATCCTAACTAGCCGTTCAACTTTCCTCCTGTCCAATGAGCTCCACCCAATTTCTTTCATCACTGATGGCCTATAGTTTCCTTCTTCCCCATCATCCTGCCCCTGCCTTCTCCTCCACCTACCCTTCACCCATCTTGCTGCCTTTCTCTGCACCTTTTCCAGTTCTCGCACCTCCACATACAGGTACCATACTGCCATAGCATATTCTAACATTGGCCGTACCATTGTGCCAAACGCCTTCTCCTTCACCTCACAGCTGACTCCATTCAGCACCCTTCCCAGCACACCCAGAGCCCTTCTTCCCTTTGCAACCACCCTCTCTACCTGTTCTTTCCATATGAGATCTCCCTGAGGTACTATCCCTGGATATTTATATTCTGCTGCTTCTTCTATCTCTTGTCCCTCCCATCTGTACATGTCCCTGCTTATCACCTTCTTCCTCGTAAACCTCACTACCTTAGTTTTTCTTAAATTTATCTTCATTTTGTTTTCCCTGGTCCACAGCCATATCTTGTCAATGTCCCCCTGCAAGTTTTCCCCCTCCCCTTCTGCCTTCACAACACAATCGTCTGCAAATAATATTATTTTTCCCCTAATCCCCAAACCCATGTCATTTACAATTATGGTATACAACAAAGGACCCAGCATGCTTCCCTGTGGCACCCCTGACATAACCTCCTCTTCCTCCGATATTGCCACTCCTATTTTCATCCTCTGCCTTCGCCCCCTGAGGAAGTCCCCTATCCATACCACTACCCTATTGTCCGGTATCAGCTCCTCCACTTTCCTCATCAATGTCCCATGGAGCACCTTATCAAATGCTCTCTCAAAATCTATGAAGCAGGAATCCACCTGCTTCCCCTCATCAACTACCTGCACCAGATCCTTTAATAGCCCAGCTAGCTGAGTCTGACATAAGTATCCCTTCCTGAAACCATGCTGTGACTATTCCAACCAATTCCTCTTGTTCATAACCATCACCACATACTGGACCACCAGTCTCTCCATTACTTTTCGTACTCAATATGAGACTCACCAGTCTGTAGCTCTCAAGCTTCCCCCATCCTCTCCCTGCTTGTGTATAAGTACCACCATAGCATCCTTCCAATCTTGTGGTAACGTACCCTCTCCTAACAACTTGTTAAACAGCACCTTAAAATATTTCACTAACTCTCTCATCTTAAACTTGCTAAACACCCCCCCAATCACTATTTGCCCCCTTATTCCAATCCTACTTTGCCTCAAATACTGACAAGTACTGGCCTTGTACCATCTCCGATTTTTCTTGGTCATTTGTCGCATACCTACAATCCCTTCCTTTTAGCAGAGGGATCCCTTCCTCTCCTTCTCTTAACTTCCTTACATACATAAACAATTTTTCCCATTTCTTGCCTTTTCCTTCTTCCACAATGTTCCCTAAAAATACATTATTTGCCAGTTTGATCATCCTTTCAAGCTCTCTACCCATCCGTTTCATCATTTCCTTAGATCTTATCAACCCTCCATTTCTCCACTTGGCATGTAATTTTCTACACTTCCTCTTCATTTTTAGGATCTCCTGTCCATAATATGGCGGATATCCCCCAGTTCGTAATCTTTTCTTTGGCACAAATTTCTTCATCATAACCTCTATTATTCCTTTAAACTCATTCCAAAATTTTTCCACACTTTCTCTCAGGAAGATTTCTGGCCCCTTCTTGTCTCCTCCCCCATACTGCCACACCAACCTTTCTGCCGTTTGCTCTTCCCTCATCCTGCCAATCCCAACTTCCACAACCGGGATACGATGGTTGCTTATACCATCCAATACTATTGCATCAACTACAGCGTTCCCAGGTCTGACCAACACCACATCTAGCACTGTCCCAACACCCTACTAATTCCACCTCGTAGGTGTTTCTACTACCTGGATTAATGCTCTGTTGACTGTGTTGCCATTCTCTGCATCATGCTACCCATTCCTTCTGCACCCTCTATCCATTTCACACTTGGTATATTCAAAAGCCCTGCTACAACAATCCACTGCCTGTCCTTCAGTCTATTGACCCTCTCCTTGATCATCTCAATTGCCGGCCATCCTGCCCAGGTGGTCTATACGCTGCCAGCAAAGTAATCTTCCTATTACTACCACCACTTAATTTAATTTCCATTACCTCAACATCCCCACTAACCCATTCTACGGCCCCTTTCAGCCCCTTCCTTAAACACACATTATTCCTCCTCCTCTCCCATCCCTGTCTCTTCTGAAGATGGTGAACTTATCCTGTCGACATTCAATGTCCAGCACGTCCTCAGTCAGCCAAGTCTCCAAAACTACCACTATATCCACCTCATATCCATCAACCTTTCCCCAGAAGACGTACAGCTTGTTGTACACACTTCTACAGTTCACCAAAATTATCCTTATACTAACACTCTGCTTTACCCTCCTACTTTGCTTACCCCGTATTCCTACCCTGGTAATTCTTAAGAATATGGGCGTTCCAAAAAAAATCTCGGAAAGTGATATAATTCCACTCTACTAATTACACAGAACACGAATTTACTAGCTGCATCAACATTTGACCAATGAAACCCCAAAAACGATAGTAGGGAGGGTTATGAAGATCAGGGAATTGTGGGGTACAACTGAGTGAAAATTATGTAAATAATGTAATACTTATTAATGAAAAGAAATTAAATTGCAAAAAACAAATTAACCAAACATTAACAAAATTGACAATATTACCAATACAAGCTACAAATACAATAGTGAAGATGGGTATGAAGAACAGGAAAATTGTGATGTTAAAAAAACCAAAATAGTACATTTTCAATACAAACTTTTACACCTCAATTTCCCTGATCTTCATAGCCCTCCCCACTATCGTATTTGCAGCTTGTATTGGTAATATTGTCAATTCAATTTTTTTGCAACTAAACATGTTTTCATGAGACAATATTTCAGTAATATTACGAATAATAAAAAAATGTTAGATTGCAAATCTCACATGTTATTTCTTAGTGCAAATAGGCTACACACGACAATAATTTATAGGGAAACTCCAAGCTTCTCTGATGTGTGACGCTTTGCGTAACCACCAAAAAAAATTGCAGGCGCGCCCTGAATCACTGTTTTGGAGATTTACTCCCCTGCTGGCCCTGGGACTCTGACTTGGTGCATAATGTTTGGCTACGCTTGTACAGTATTTGTAACTGCAGGGGGCTATGCTTGAAAATCATTTGTGGGGAAACTCCAAGCTTCAATGATGCATGACCCTTCACGTCACCACCTAAAAAATTTTTTTTGGCAAGCCTTGAATCACTGTTTTGAGGATTTGCTCCCCTGCTGGCGCTCGGACTCTGGCTCAGTGCATAATGTGTGGCTATGCTTGTAAGAGTATTTTTGCTATTTAACATATTATCGTCAATAAATATTATATTATGTACATACATTTCACTTATTTTATCCCACAATTTCTCTGATCTTCATAATCCTCCCCACTATGGTTTTTGGAGTTTCTACTGGTCAAATGTGAACTGGAGTCAAATGTGAACTGGAGGGAAATTGAAGTGTAGAAGTTTATAACGAAAATGTCCATATTTTGTGTTTTTTTTTATCTTACAATTTCCCTGAGCTTCATAGCACTCCCCAATATCATTTCTGGGGTTTCTATTGGTCAAATGTTGATGGCCCTAGTAAATTCGTGTTCTGTGTAGTTCTCAGCTTTTCCTCCTGTGGAATAGTTTGCATTTTCCTTAACACCCCCTTTATGTCTTCCAACTTGTCCTCTTAACTTCTCCAACCTTATTTCTACTCTACACTTACCCATCTCACTCCTGACATTTTCCTCCATCTACTCAATCCTATGCATCATTTCCCTCTCTTTTCTGCTCATCAATTCTACCATATTCCCTTTCTACCTCTCCTCCTTAGCCACTTCCATCCTTGTCACTGGCACACCCTCTACAAAGCTTCCCCTCCGCATATCCCAAATCCAGTTTCCACCTTCTCCACTTATCTGTGTTTCCTTTTCTGAAGTTTATTTGTTCCTACCACCGGCACTAAACCCTTTCCCTCAGCACATTCCTCACACCTCCGCTCATGCTCCTGTAGTGATCCCAGTTCCTCCTCCCTGATACCTATACAGTCTGCACGGTACCAGCCGCCACACTTGCCGCGCTGCACCCCACTATCAAACTTTCTCCACACCTTCCCACATATCCTGCACTTGCACCTTCGTACCAATTTTTCTTTCCCCCCGGAATTATACATTTAACTAACTTACAACCCACCTTGCCTTATCAAATACACCAAATATTTATGTATAAACACACCTAACTTGACTAGCCTAACTTACACCATACAGCATTTACCCTTGCACTAGAACAAAGGCCTCGGCCACATGCACACAATCAAAAACACTACCCCCTCCTGGTAACTAATTACCACATAAAACAATAATCTTAACTCTAATTATACCTCAAACTACTACCCTACTTTAATATTTGCACAAAGAGAAAATTGGGGGACTGAGTAAGCAAAAATAATTGACTTTTCTTCCAGTTTACTGGGCGAGACCTCAACTATAAATGGGGCTGGTGCAATGAGTAGCGTAGGTGTTGTCTTTGGGAAACATAGCCTACTTCTACACATCAGTGTGAAAATATTCCTTCGTAAATATCTCGGGGCTCGTTGGGTATGTATGGATGGAATATTTTACACTCCCACTATCACAGCACTCTCAGAAACATTAAATAAAATACAAAACAAAGCAGCCTTGCAGGGTTGGCATAGAAAACTCACGATACACATGCAGAAAAATATAGATCATTCAGCTCAATGGTTAAGCGGCAGATGCTTAGCAGTGTGCAATGTAGATAAAAGTCAGGTGGCGACAGTATGTCACAAGATCGGTATCATCAAACTGAGGCATGTTTAACACATTTGTAATACTTTCAATCAGAGAAAATTTGTGGCTAACCATTCCTTTGATTTTGATTCAACATTGGCATGCACAGGCATGATTAACCTTAATCATAGAAACACAACTCATGTTCCAAATTTAGCAGGATTTACTTAAAATTCAATCTAGGCGACACACACAATAATACAACATAAAACAACTCAAAAGTATACCCTTGTCACAATCAAGCACTAGTAATACGAAAAACAGAATACCCTAATAAATTACAAAACCATTATCGTGTACTCTTAAACCTCCCAAGTTATCACCTTGCTATTAAGATTAAACAACATGTCTGAAATTTAGATTTGGTCTGGCTGTGTAGTTATCTTACGAATGTGCAAAAAAATTACAATAAATTAAGTTGAAACTTTTAGTAATCAGACTCTCTGTAGCAACACTGGATAAAATCATGATCGAGCCAAATCAGTTCTTCAATTTAACTGGCGATTATTCATACATAAGTTCCTAAATCGTAACTTGCCAGTCTTTTGCAGTTTATCGAGAAAGCTGCACTTTCAAAATTAATACTACATCAGTTCAATTTAGACTTAACCATTTCTTCTAAAAACACAACAAAACATAGATGACGCTCAGATAGCGTACCCCATTCCTTAAGATTAAGCTGGCCCTGTATTACCTCGGGTCGATGGTTCGAGTCCTGGGCAGAACTCAAGAGTAATCAGCCTCTCTGCAGCATCCTCTGGTCCGTGCGGCACAATATCCACTCGTCCCCTAGCCTAGCACCGCTTCTTAAATGATGCTGAGGGCTCCCGAGCTGCTAGTTCACATGGCTAGCAATGTTGATTGACTGTTTCGGCAATTTCAAATAAATGTCTAGTCGTGATATGCAACATGAAGCTGTTCGTTCAACTGCTACAGGTGTAAAATAGTGTTCAGAAAATACACTCAGATTAACCTCAAGCGAAATAAAATATATTCCGATACTGAAAATTATGTTCTACCCAGTTTTAGGTTAAGTCCGTAGGCAGTTCATTTTAATTGTAAGAATCAGTAACCAAATCATTAAAAAGTCAGTGAAAATATTGTCTGTAAATAAGAATATTATTTAGGCACTGAATTAATAAATATAAGCAATGTTACGAAAAAAAAAAAAAGCAATGGTGTTTTCAAATGTAAACAAATGAACAATTCGAAAACATAAACACTTCATTTAAACAGGAGGTAATCAAGCTGAGGGAGGTCTGCAACACGAAGTAATCCACTACCTATAATTATACCCACTGCTAGTAATAATTACGTGCCAAAAACCTTACATACGGAACGACACAACCTCTAGCCAGTCTGAGGCTGCAAGTTGTTCCTCGTGGATCAGTTTATAGAGTTCCACTCCTAATCTTAATTACGCTAATTAATCACCAAAACGTTTGTCAGCGATGCTGTACAAAAGACTGAACAAGATATATGTAGGGGAAAAACAACACGCACTTTTGTTTAATAAACAAGTGTCTTACTTGACAACTGACTAACAAAATACACATACGATTTAATAAAACCGGGCAATAGTTAAACCTGATGAGCTCTTCTCATTTCAGACAGAACTTTTCGTACCCAACAGTAATTCGTCGTATTCCGTTACTTGATTTTAACTCGTGTATAAGTTTTTGCATTGCAATTAATGTTTGTGAAATAGTTGAATAAACGGCGCCCAGTAGCTTACCGGCCTGAAGCGTGGATTTTCAGTTCAAGCCGACAAAGCAGGTAATTAAATAACTACAGTATATTAAAGAAAGCCTTAAATCACTAGGTAATTAATAATTTACATACAAAATCACAAATTTATGACCATTAATAAAAATAATACCTTTTTTTTTTTAGGTAAACACAGCAGTTCAAGACAAACCGTAAAACAAAATGGCGTTAAACCATAGATACAATATATTCAATTCTAGACGCGGTTAGAAAGCGTGGAGTTTCGTTAATAGCGTATTTCAATTATTACTAAGGACTACACTCGGTGCGCACAAACACCACAAAGGAACAATCCATTGGCTTGGCCAGTAAAACAAATGAACAAAAGCCAGGCGGAAATGAAACTTGAGTACGAGAAGAAAACATCGATTGTAGCTCGGAAACGACTGGCTGCGGCTAGAAAAAGCCAAAGAAACCACCCTCCTTCACAACTAGAGGTTGTGCAGTTGGATGTCCCGATTTCAAATCGGTTCGACGCCCTGCGAGAAGTCACAGACTCTCACAGAAACCCTAGCCCCTCAGGCAATACACCTCCCACAACACAGCTGCGCTCCGCCCGAACATGAAGAGATCCCAGTACAGACTTGTCCTGCGAGACACATCTCGCTATTCATTCCTTGTGACACAACTTCGAGCGATCCACGCCACTGGGTTAACCATTTCCATGGATCGCAATAGCGTACACATTGTGGCTTCCGACCTGACACTCTACAATGCAGCGAAAAACCTTCTCAAGGAAAACCACATCCCACTTTTCACTTTCAGTCTCTGTGTGAATCAACCGCAGAAAGTTGTGTTCGACTTGCTGGCGGACACATCCCGAAACAATAGCAACGAGCTTACGGAGCGTGGCTATACTGTGCTCGGCACCACCAACCCCACACAAACACCTCAGCTGGTTCCGCTGCGTCTTTTCAGTGTGGCAGCTGCTCGCAACGACACTCTGCACCCACTTCTCGAAGTTAAACATCTCAATATCACAATTGTACAACCCTGCCCCTATCGCTGGTGGCTGTCAGATGTAGCACAATGCAAAAACTGCTTCGCCCTCGACCACACAAAAGCGAACTGTTATCTCCCTACAGCTTGTCCCCACTGCTCTGGCCCACACACCTTGGAAGTTTGCACCAAATCAAAACCCCAACCCGACTTGTTGCAACTGTCATGGAGTTCACCCGGCCTCCTCCAAGCAGTGTTCGAAGGTCACAGAAATTGTCGAACGCCGGCAGGCAGCTGTCGAGCAAAAAACTGGTTGTCACTGCGCCTGGGAGTAGCATGTAACTTTAGGGCGTGAGTTCGAAACTCCGCCAGATCCCCAAACAGAACTGAGGGCACAACACAGATTGGCTGCATCTTCAGATCCTCCCCCTGGTCGTGACCTCACTGCCTAGCCCAAGATCTTCGATTCACGGACACTGCATCCTTCATTTTCATATGCGAGTGCTACCAGGGGCCACATACTATCCTACACACTTCACAGGCAGGTTCCGGTTGAAAACACATGCCCACCTCTTCTTCCCACACCTCCCCCCCGCCGCCAAGGCCAAAAAATATGCACCACAGCTGCGCCTTCAATGAGTGAATTTGGAGACACGATGCGAGAGGTCCAGGAATTCCTGGCTTTCTTGCACGAGGCCAACTTCAAGGCATTGATGGCGTACTTCCGTTCCTTTATGGATGCAGCGAAACAGACCACACATCCCATGGCTAAAACAATGCTGCTCTTAGATGCCATCAGTATGTTCCGAGATGCTCCCTAATGTGCTACAACTCCCAGCAATCCCTGGTTCCTTGTCCCTTTTAAATTGAAACAGCAACTGCGTTGTTTACCAGCTTTACGAGTTAGAACGACTACTGGAAACATACGGCATAGAAGTCGCTTTAATACAGGATACCATGCTAAAACCAACTAAAAGATGCGCGATAAAAAATTATATTGCTACAGAAATGACCGAGCAACTAAAGGAGGCGGTACTATGATTTTAATACCTTAAAATTCACCACCATTTAAATGATAATACAGACTGTAAAAACTTAGAACTTATTTCCATTATTATACAAACCGATTCCGAGCATATTACATTAATGTCGGCATACCAATCCCCCTGTAAAACACATTTAGTAGCAGATGTAGATAAAATAACTACTCAGAAGAACCCGTTCTTAATTGTAGGGGACTTAAATGCAAATACTTCAGTCTGGAATAGCCGTATGATAAATGCAAAAAGCGGGCTTCTCTTACGCCATTCGCAACAAAATAATTACTTAATACAAGCCCTGGACACGCACACTTACTTTCCCCCACAATGCAGATTACAGTCGAATGTACTAGACATTGTCTTAACTAACATAGCCTCACCAATACTAGAACTAACCGTCCTGGATGAATTAGATTCTGATCACAAACCGGTATTTTGCAAAATTAGCAACCATTTAGTAAAACACCTCGAAGCAATTCTCAATAAACTGCCACAAACAAACTGGGAAAATTTTAAAACCTACCTGGACGAAATATTTACGGAACACCCAATAGATATTAAAAAGAGAATTGACATAGAACCAGCATTAGAGGTGTTTCAAAATACAATTAAACAACAGCTCCAAATGAATACTCAGTTTATCACCTGAAGGCAATTTCAAAAGCAAAACTATCCGGCTGTAGATTTTCTGCTAGCTGAGAAACGACAGGCTGGGCATGAATATAAAAAAAAAAAAACCCCGATTTATAAACTAGATATAATAAACTACAGAAAGACCTTCGCAATAAACTATCTCAATCACACATAAACAAATGGGAAACTTTTATAACAGAAATTTCAGACAATACCAAAAGATTCCGGCGAATTTGTAAAACTCTCCGAGGTAAAAAAGAAAAAACAGATTCTACCCCCATTTTAGCCCCGTCAGGATTGAAATTCACACTAATAGATAAGGCAGAAACCATAGCAGACTCTCTCACCGACCAGTTCACACCAACTTTAGACCTCGGAGACCCCAATTTCAATCGCGATATAAATACAACCACTACCGCATTTCTTGCGAAAAAAAAACGTAAGGGAAAACCGGAAATTATAACTTTACCCGAACTATTACTCATTTTAAACAGTCTACCCAAAAAAAAGCACCAGGTCATGATAAAATTACATACCAGCTACTTAAATATTTACCATACCCAGCTTTATGCATAATTCTAAATATTTTTAAAGTTCAACTATGTCCCAGCACCATGGAAATGGGCTAAACTAATAACAATCCCGAAACCGGGTAAGGACACCTGACTTCCTCAGAACCGGCGCCCGATATCACTACTGAGTTCAATTAGTGAAATATTTCAAAAAGTAATACTTACTCGCTTAAAATTACAAACAGAACATAAAAAGATTATCACGAAAACACAATTTGGTTTCAAAGCTGGACATTCCGCTACTCACGCCCTAACTACCTTTGTCACGGCTGCATACAATGGTCTAAATAATAAACAATCTACAATAGACATACTTCTTGACATCGCCAAAGCTTTTGATAAAGTCTGGATCCCGGGCCTAATTAAAAAATTAATCAGTTTTAAATTTCCCGATTGTTGCATTAACTTACCAAACAGTTATTTCACAAACAGACAATTACATGTATCAATAGAAGATTCTGAGTCTTCTACCCGCCCACTCAACGCAGGTGTGCCGCAGGAATCTGCTCTTCCCACTTTTTGTGCAATGTATATACAGCTGACATTCCAAATAACTATGCAACAGTTCAAATGTATGCCGATGACACCCTCATCAATGCCAAGGATAAGAAATTGACATTCGCACAATTTCTTACACAACTACAAATGGACGAACTCGGTCAGTGGTGCGAGCACTGGAAAATTAAAATAAACACAGAAAAATCTCAGGCCCTGCTAATTACCAGACGGATTAAGGAGATATACGTCCAGCCAATTAAATATGACGGAGTAGAAATTCCTTACAGTAAAACAGCTAAATACCTAGGCTTAACTATTGATAGTAAATTTCACTGTGGCGTGCATATAAATAACATTAAAAACACAGCCATCAGCTAAATAAGACAACTATACCCACTACTTATACATCCTAAACTCCACACGAGATTAAAGCCTTTAACATATACTGCAATAGTTAGATCAGCTTTGATGTACGCCTATGAAGTCTGGGGAAATTCAACTAAATTATCAATAAACCATCTCCAAGTTGTACAAAAAAGTATATCTTAGAATAGTAGGAAAAGCCAGTAGGTTCACAAGAACAGTTGATTTGCATAATGCCCTAAATGTTCCCTACATCAGAAATAAACTCATCTCTTAAAACATTAAGGTCTATGATAAAATGGCTCTACATAATAACCCAATACTTAGACGAATAGGTAAATATTGCCCAGACATAAAATCGCAGAACAGACGCCTTAAAATGCCTAGATTACAAGTTTAATCAAACATTAACTCTCTCCTGCAACATATGAAATTAATCTAAAACCCTGATACTAGCCTTGATATCTGCACCCAGACATAAAATCGCAGAACAGACGCCTTAAAATGCCTAGATTACAAGTTTAATCAAACATTAACTCTCTCCTGCAACATATGAAATTAATCTAAAACCCTGATACTAGCCTTGATATCTCCACCCAGAGATGCAGCACTGTCTCCTCTTTTACGTGAAGTGCAAGTAAATTATAAATATTGCCTCCAATTTAACTTTATAACATAATAAATATTAATAATATCGAAAATACAAGTAACAACTTCTTACCTTACCTAAGATATAATATAAATGTGCCTTTACCCAGACCTCTTGCGAGTAAATTCAAGGTATTATTTTGGCTTAGCTTCCAATTTTACAAGGAAAGACTGGCCAGGAGTATAACAAATTCTAGTCCAGTCTATAACTTAACCTGCTAATTTCTAATTTAACGTAATTCAAGGGACAAAAACAGGTAACAGCCTCACTGTTACCTCCTCCCACGAACCTGTGAAAGCAGGGGGTTGGGGGGGGGGGGAATCAGCCTTGGGAACCAGGGTTTGATAGGGAAACTCAGCATTTCCGAAAACAAATATAGCTGGAATAACTAAAATATTTTGAAGGGTAGTTGAGGGGGGAGGGGGCCAGCTTCTCCTTACCCCCACATCAAATATGTAAACCGTCTGGGTGGTAAAGGGCCCTCACAAGGGCCCGGTCTACTCCTTCTCTGAGCTTCGGCAATGATTAGACTTGGCGTTGCGCACTTACACAGAACCGCGTTCTGAAGTGTGAAAGTTATGTAAGAGTTTTGGTGTTAAGTGTACGTCGCATTTTTTATTGGACAGAGGGCTAACTCATCCAACTCTACAGATCACTCAGAGAAAAAAATATAGCACAAAATTAAGAACAAATTACATTTGGCGAACCCAGATATTACACACTTTTTTTTTGTAGAGTGATGTGGCCTACAGTCTTCAGACCCCCGGCCAGTAAACCCGATCTTTTCACTTCAACGAAGGACTATCATACTACATCGAAGGAATAGGGAACTATTGGTAGAGGCCGATCAACCAGGTAGCAAATGTCCTGAATCATAGGAACAAGAACAGGTAGGTCCGGACACCATGGATCCCAGGGGAAAACCGGCATCCTCCTACACCAAGTCGTCAATGCGATGTTGTAGGAGAAAACGAGAAAGTAGTTGACTAATTAGTAGAGGATTGTGATATAATACTGAAGGATAGGAGAAAGGAAAAAGTACTCCCAAAGTACATAAAGCAGAATATATCTCTTCCCGAGAGTCCCCTTTAGGGTATTCTAACACCTAATGCGCTATATCGCCTACTGCAGACCCACATATACAAGTCAGCCTAGGAACGACATTTAATTTGTGCAAATGCACCAGAAAGGCATTATGTCCACTGCGTAGTCGTAGAAAAATCACAGCCTCCCGATGGGAGTCTGTGCACCCACCAGGGTCGCAAAACATACCCTCGCGATGCAAATAGGAATAGATTCCGCCCTTCGTCTCCGAATACCGACCCCAAAATAGGTTCCAATCATCTGTAATTAATCATGGGATTAGCGCAAATAAGAGAGAATAAGAAACCATCGGCACTGTGTTCCCCGATACAACCGTCAATTTGGCTAACCAATCCACATATTCGTTTCCCACAATGCCTACATGAAATGGAACCCAAGTAAATTTAATTTGCACCGCGAGTTGAACCAACTAGATAAACAAGTCACGAAAAGCCCATATCACTAGATCTCGAGGACAGTGAGAGGATGCCAGCAATACTAGTACACTATTAGAGTCTGTTATGAAAAGTACACGTTGTATGTTGTGTTCCTGAACATAACACAGTGCCTTATTGACCGCATATGCTTCTGCATGATAAATAGTTGTGCACAGGGGTAACCGAAATAAAATAGTACTGGCATATTGTGGGACATACACCACTGCGCCTACCGCCTTAGGAGATTTGGAGGCATCAGTGTACAATCGAACATAATCCGCATGTTTCTCTAAACTTGCCAGAAAGGTAAATCTAGTCAAATGAGTCTAATTACCAATGGGGTGATAAAAGAGCAGTTTCGGATAACAAAACATATTGTCATATGGAAGGTTATGCACTATATGGATGGAGCAGTGTGGATTCGGAAATGTATTCTCTCATAAAGGTAGTGGTACTGCTAAAGCAAGTGTATCAACAGCCCTAGATAAATTAGTTATACAGTGGTGACGGGTACAGAACAAGTAGCGGTAGGTCAATATACGAGAATGAAGGGTAAGGGGAAGTATCCAAGCTTCATAATACATCACCATAGCCAGTGTAGATGCGAAGGCCCCCAATATTGCGAGTAAACACACATTTTGTATATGTTCCAGCTTGTTCACTAGCCTTTGTGATAGATACTTAATCACTTAGCATCCATATTGTATCACCGTTCGGATTGTTGTAATGTAAAAATGGTGTAGGATAACGGGGTCCGCTCCCTACTTAACATGAACTAATCATTTTTTAATGGAAATAAATCAACTACATTTTTCCTCTGTATAAAGAACATGAGCATCCCACTTTCAATTTCGTTCCAGAATCATGGCTAGGTATTTAACTTTACTACTCCAACGTAGTGGAGTGCCAAAATAACTTGGCATCGACAGGGATTGTGGGAAACGTTTCCGTGTGAAATAAACTGTACAGCTTTTAGACAGTGAGAGATTCAAACTATGAATATCCAGTCAATTTTCAAGCTGTTTGAGGGAGTATGAAAAGTCGTGTCCCGCCATCTGAAAAGTAGCACATTCCATCCCAAGAACTATACCATCGACGTACACGATAGGCCGAACTGTCTGTCCCAGATGAAATACAATATCCTGCACATAAAGTAGAAACAATACTGTACTGAGAGTACTACATTGCACAAGTCCAGAATAAACCAAACGAGTATACAATTAACCATTATGGTTGCATTGGATATAGGCACTGACCGCAAATAAACCATGAAGACAAGTTACCACCAACATAAGAATACCAATGTGAAAAAGTTTCTGAAACAATGAAGTCAAATCTACATGATCAAAGGCGGCCACTAAGTAAAACAAACAGGAGCTAAGATACGACGATTCTGGAGTGCTAAGTGTATTCGTGATGTCAGCATCGCTAAATTATCTGTCGAGCTGATCCCCTGTCTAAAACCAAATTGTTCCAGGCGTATAAGTTTATATCGTTCAAGCCGCCATGAGAGTTTACACTTAATTAATTTTTCAAAAATCTTTGCCAAGCAAGAACGTATAGCAATCGGCCAATAAGATGATTCCAGACTAGGCGATTTGCCAGGTTTAAATACTGTAACTATGAAACATTCTGTCCAGATATGCGGTATTATATCACTACGGTAAATTACATTGTACAGATCAAGTAGCAAAAAGTCGTGCCGTTGGAGGGAGCCGTCATAATAGGACATATGGTATGGCATCATTACCTGGAAAAGAATCCCCTCGTTTTCGACAGACAATATTGCAATTCCTAATCCGTAATGTCTCTCTCCCATATATGGGTCGCATGACTAACATGTCGCGGTCGAAAGGATGGAAGGACAAAAGAGTAACTAGGGGAATCAAAATCAAGGTCAATGTAAGCCATCAATTTCTTGACCAGTTCATAAGTCAAGTTGGGAGTGCGTCATTTTTTGCGACTAGTTTTAAAAATATGGAGGGCATTCCATAACTGCCATATCGGTGTTGTACGCAAAAAGGACTCACAAAAGTTCGCCCAAGTCGACTTCTTACTTGTGGACCAAACTCTACGTGCAGACGTCTGCTTCTGTTTCAGTATCAAAAAATTTTCCAAGGTAGATTGCACTTTGTATCTACGCATTGCCATTAATCTATGTCGGTTAACTTCCTCACATTCCGGTGTCCACTATGAGGCCCACCAAGGTCGCTCTGTTGAAGTAGAATAAGTAACTGTCATAGATGCATGCGCTGCCGAGAGTTAAACAGTATAAAAGGTCTCATATACTATCAGTACAGTATTCTCTGTCACCTTAGGAAGCTCGTCGATATATTCATTAACAAATGAGACAAAAATCCGTCAATCCGCCAATTTTGTATGCAATTTGAGATATTCATAATATAAGGGCCGATGGACCGCCTGCCCTACACAACTGGGTGTAATGACTGTGAAGTGATCGTTACCCCAAATAGCCTCTTGCACTCTCAAATCCATTATATCAAGGAGCTCTGCTGACACCATAGTAAGATCTATTGCCAATGGTCGAGTATTACTTGGTCCCCTCCACATAAAATTCTTACTATAGTTCATTCCCCATTGGAAGCAACTTTCTCAGAACCCTGCTAAATATCTACTTGCAGGCCCATTTCGTATCCTTCCACCATATTAAAAAAAAAAAACATTGCCATTTGACTGCCATGTAGCATCTCTCAAAATCAATGCTTACATTCCATTGGGTGTATACATATGTTCGTATACTTTCACTGCACATAAAATTAGCATTGAAATGTAACTTTTACTTTTATACCTGTAAAATGTGTTGTTTACTGTTTGCAGCTTTTCAAAGAATTCTGTCATATTCCAAAAACCATTCCATATGAATATTCCCGATTTAGGCCTCTAACATTATTTAGGTCAGCTTTATGACATTTTAAAGATGCCTGAATTCATGACAGTTCTTGCGGTTATTTTACGTTAACAAATTTGTTTTCCACGACATGGCTCGATACATATAATGCACCTTAGTATTTTGCCGCGACTATGTTTAACACTGTTACAACTGCGAGGTAAAGGGCTGTACACATTATCCTTTTGTTATTGATATGTGTTGGGTTATTTCTTTAGGACAGCCTCAGTTGGAAAACATATTAATAGGGAGGAACAATCAGTCAATCGAAAAAGCCACTTTAAATACAAGCTCGAGACTCGTGTTGCTCATTATTGTCATACAAACATGAAAAGATAGCGGTGAACATGCACACAAATAAGCCTACGATAACTTTTATTGCGCTCATATTTCTATGTATTGCTACTTTCAGTTTATTAGGTTTATTGAAATTTATCGGGCTGGGCATAGTATTTTTCTTCTGGGATTGTGTCGAATTACATTACACAACTGTGTTTCAAACCCTTGTGCCAAAGGTAAAATGTTGTGATAAATAGACGGGGAAGTAAATAATTAACTTCGTCCTAAAAACAGCTCACGGTTAAAACATATGAATAGTGCTAAACAAATAATAGAAATCATGCACACACACGGCCAGCATATCAACCACGATGCATAAAGGCATGCTATTTCACAGACGCAATGATCAACGTAACACCGTATCTTGCCTAGGTAGGTTTAAAAAACACGTCTATAAACATGATGTAGTAATTTGAAGTATCTTTCGGAGTAAGAATAATTTACGTTTCGTTTGCCAAAAAGCAACATGCAATTTCATGGCTCGCCACATCTGCCAACGTCACTTGATAACTGCCCCGCCATCATATCTAAATATATTAAATTAAGAATTCAAACATTAAAATATATTTTCAGTTGTAAATTTTACAAATTCAAAAAGCATTATTTTGCTGTAATAAGTATGAAATATGCTACGATTGAAAACATTTACAATTATTTCCTAACTAGGGAAGTGAAATTTCCCATGTGTGAAAAAGACGAAGAAAGAGAGAGAAATAAAGAGAGCAACAGGCCCTGCCCAGCAGAAAATTGTCCAGTTGTCATCTTGCTACATAAAACAACATCGTACCATTACAGCCTACTAACTTTATTTTCGGCTGTTATTTTAACTGTAAAAATGAGATATGTTGCCATCTGGGCTACCTAAATATTTAAATATATCACTAGACACTGTTTAGTTTACAAATAGTATACTATAAAACCAGGTTAAAATAATATTTTAACTGTAAACTATTTCTTACTGGTCGTTGCTAACACGTTGCTGCACTCGCTGTTGTTAATTCATATTTTAAAAAATAAATAAATATTATAAGTTATAGATCGCTCAGCTTGTAGTGATCCAGATCAAATTTTTTAACCATAATCCTGTATGTATATGATTATTATGTTGTTGACAGCTCATGTGTTAGAGGTACCATTTTGTGCATTTAATTGAATGGCCATTGACGAAGCTATTGCCCCACGTCGGCGAGTAGTGTCAGTGTTGTGTGACTGCAGGAGTGGAGCATGAAAGTGCAAGATAGGCCAAGTGCAGCCCAGTACAAAGTAAAGTTACACCATGTGCGTTTAAATGGCCGAGAGAGCGGGCAGAGTACACGAACACGTGTAATTGCATCAAAGGTGTTATAAACATTTTTGCAGGAATATTTCTCGACACATGATGAAGACATATGACAAGTGAATAAAGTGAAAGATATGCCTATAAACCCTTATGCCCTAGTGTTATTGTTGTGCCGTGTCGTTGTTTTTCAAAAATGTTTATTTTCACAGCCTCCTGTGTTTTGTCCACATCATTTCTCCCCATTTACAAGATAAACCTCAGAGTAATTATTTGATTTGTATTTGCAGTGTTTAATAATATTTGTATCGTGTAACCTTAAATATGTTTTTCCACGTGTGCAAGTAGATCCCTCCACGGCCCGTGGGCCCACGCTCGCCAGCCCTCGCAACACGGCAGGAAGTCAGTCAGCAAGCAGCACCTAAAGGGAGAGAATCGTGTGAAACAGTGCTCGTGTTTTCCCGCCCGGATGGTCTCAATTCTTTACCACCTGTAACTTCTCTGCAATAACTTAATTTCTTTGGAACACTTTTTGTTTTTACCCTACGGGACACTCCTCCTCGCCACTTTGGGAATCTCATCACCTGGGGTGTTCTTAGTTTATCTGCACATTTAATTCCATACCAGCCTAGTGCTTTTATTACAATGTAGCCCTCTCTGCAGGCTGAAAGCGTAAAACATTTTAAGTTGTTCTCCTGGAAGGAACGTTAGAGTCTCCAAATAAAATAGCATCAACTGACGAGTCCTTTTTACTCAGTCGCCGAGAGTCATTTCAGGGCACGGACCCCTTGAAACTCGCCATTTTCTGCAAGTGTTTGTGTGAATTTTTAAGAGTAATTATTTGTTTTCATGTCTGCTGCAATGTATCACAAAGTATCGTGTTTGCATTTATGGGCTTGTAGTTTGGCCCTAACAATATACACATAGGGAGACTGATTACGTCAATTCAAAATTTCAATAATTTGCATTACGATGCTGTGTTTGTTTAGAAAATGTGGAAATGTATAAAATGTTTTAATTACTCACATGGCAGTATTTATGTTCACGTTACTGTACTGCGTTATATTTTTTTCATTAATGACTGAAGGTACATTTTACAGTACTACAGGTGAAGTTGACTGTTACAATGCAAGCCCAAATAGAACAGGTGAGAAGCCTAATATTTCAAATTTTTTTGTATAAGTAAGCAACCTTTAAGAAGTGTATTAACAAAGATGAATCGGTCCATGCAGAATGGTCCTCAGTCCCGAAGACCTTTCTACAGGGATGTGTTGTTTACGCTCATGAATCTTGCCACTACTGTTTTGCGCCAAATCAACAGCTGAGATTTAAGCGATGTTATGTTTGCCAAAGGCTGCAGTAGTGTACTTCAATAAGTTTCTTACGATTGTATTAGTATAGAAATGAAAGAAAGTCCTATAGTAGGGGGGAAAAAAGGATCAGGATTCATGGGCACGAAATATAACTAAGTTAGCGAAAGTCAAGAGCGAAGAATATACTGATTACAAGGGGAAACTCGTGCCAGCTGAACAAACAGGAGCACCTTCCAAGTAATAATTGCTTAGTATCATTTAAAGCAGTAAATACACAATGTCTTCTTGTATTATATTACTATATAGTTGAGTATTTTACTATTACATTTACACAGTCTACATAACCAAAATATTTTGAATTTTTTCTAAATGTAACAGGAAGGACTGTTTCAACGGAATCAGTGAAGAGGGTCAGCAGTACATCCTGACCCCGTTCCATGATCTGTCAAGAAAAGACGAGCAGGGTATATTTATTCAGTCGCTCATATATGTCCACGATGTCAAGCAATGCCGTCCTCGTAAAGGAGAAGATGTACGAAATAATTTAAGTACCACACAGTTGTGGGTCAACAAAGGATTGAGGTATGTCTTCAAGCTTTTTTATCTCTATACTCCATAATAATTAAACGAGTAAAACGATTAAGGGGCCTAAGTGTCCTGGGAGAAGTTCTAAAGATATGCGTGGAAAGAATTCCAGTACAAATGTTATTCCAGCATTGACAAGAGTTTTTATTAAGGAGCACATTGAAAGATTCCCTGTAGAGGAAAGTCATTACTCTGGGTATGGTGGATAGGAAATGCTACTTGCCAGGGTTAAGGGCGCCAGCCCGCAGTGCGAGCACAAAGATATACTTGCTAGAGACTCCTCTTCTCGGGTCGTGATGGCCGACGACCGTTGACCTGCCCCCATGTCCAGCTCTTGATGGATGTTATCAGTTGAAAATACCTTTCTGTTAGCGGTAAACTAAACTCAAAATCGCGTCGTATAGTCAAATATGTCGGCCGCCCTGATATGCCAGCTCACTCCCAAAGTGTTATTTTGGCTGCCCAATGTCATTATTAAAAACACGTGGTCAATGTAAAGATTCAAGGAAAGGTTAAGTAACCGATAAGCAGTTAATCATAATAGAACATTGATATCTCACAAGTACGTAGTTATTACAAGTTCTTCCCCACCGGGGCACTGAAGTTTACATACCTATGTTTTAGTCAGGCAGGCTCTTATATAGACGAAATGGCCATAGGGCCTTTGAGCTTAAGTTGCATAGTATGCCTCGACATTGTAAAAGACGAGCCGAGGGTGAGAAATAGTGTACTCCGAACGAGCAATAAACAAGAGGTTCTGATAGACTAACGTTAATTAAGCAGAATTACATTATGATTATCAAACAAAATTGAAGTGCCCAAAGCACCACGGCATGGTGGTACTCTCGCAAGATCTAAGACACTATTACTGTCTGTTTGGCGCAGAGGCCGCTCACTGGCCGACGCTCCTGCCCACACATCACATGACATAATTTTACATAAAGTGAAATAAAAAGAATGAAATGAAATGGGCTCTACGGTGCCCATGATATGTATATATCAATAAACTCTTAACAACTAAAAGCACATCATAAATATATAAAAATTAATACACATGTTCGACCAGACCGCATTGCTGTGGCAACCTAAACTCAACATTGACACGTACAATATCTTTATAGGGTTTGTCCCCAGTCAAGTTTATTACGTCTATATGATTTGTGTTCGTGGAAAAATATGTGAGTTCATATTAATTTTCATAAAACATTTCAAAAATACTTTTAAGATTTTACTGTGGCTATTCGACACGTGGTCGTGTGCTCAGGTCCTCTTTGATGCTTCGTTTTGGAATGTGGTTGTAAAGTTCAGTATTTCAATACTGCCCATACTGGTCAAACATACTTTAAAATATTAAATATAAAAAATGATTTGCAATGCATTAAAAGTTACGTTATCAATTATCATCAATATTATAGAGATGTCTACGTGTCTCATAAGCCTCGTCTGTGGCCGTTCAAGTAAGTGCTCAAAATGGCTTACTCTAGCGCAATAGATTTCAACAACATAATAATTACGTAAACATAGGATTGCAATATAACAATAATAATAATATATAATGGGACATGGGTAATATGTGAAAATAAAACACTGATATATCATTTGGCACTACATACACATTGACCCTTAAAATATAAATACTATAAGTAAACAAAAACATGTGGCACTCTACCTGACATATGGACACTGACATTCACACAAGTACATACCTGATCGCATGTAAACCTAACTTCACATTTTGGTTCACACTCATGCACGATCTTGAACACTGACATTTATGTAGCATGAGAACCTTTGGCACTTATACATTAACACTTCTGACATTGTAGGATGATGACGTACACATACAAAAATAAACACATACTGCACACTTCCTAACATCTGACATAACTCTAAATACACCTTCTGTACACCATTGCACTTGACACATAGCACGCACATGGCACTGGTTCGTCAACTCAGGTGCTCCACTGTGATGTTGAGTTGCATTCTTGACGTCTCTGCTGGCACTGCAAACAAACCACACGAGCACAGAGATATCACAAAGAAATATTTTCTCACTGATGCGTAGAAGTAGGCTATGTTACCCAAAGACAACACCTACACCACACATTGCACTAGCCCCATTTCGAGTTAAGGTCTCGCTCAGTTAGCTGGAAGAAAAGTCGATTTTTTTTTTTACTAAGTCCTCCAATTTTCTTTCTCAGTTTAAATTTTAAAAGTTGTTGAATTAACTTAAGTTTAAGTTTGAATATATTAATGCCCACGTGTTACACCATTACAGTAAAAGTGTAGGTTTCATGACAATTAAAAAGATCAATAGTGATAAATGTTGGAGGCTATTATAATTATTTATCATACATCTAAGGTTCCAGGTTTTTTGAGCTTAGAATTGACCTAGATTGCATTCTACTTTGGGTTTGTAACCACGGAAACACATGCTTTTAAACTTGTTCAGACATGGCTATCGAATGTATTTAGCTGATTGTGTTTTACTGCACTCGTGTAACCGCGGCTTTAAAATGTCTATTCAATTTCCAGTTCTCGTTCAGTTTTGAGTTTGGAGGAAACCGACCCTGTATCCTCCTTGATGTTGTCAGCTGGTGCATGTTTCCCTTTCTGTTTCTTTTGCTGGAATTCGGTGTTCATTTTCATTTCCTCTACATTGCACCAGCTAACATAACCGAACGGTTTTGTTGGATGGTGCAATGTAGTCGTACTTAATTTGTTTGATCATTTGTGTTGTGAAACTGCAGGAATTTCAAGAAAATAATTTTCTGGATAAAATTTAAGTGGATGGTTCTGATGGTGATACATACGCAGAATTGCATAGTCCTCGGTCACAGTTATTCGTTTGAATCCATGCTGATCAGATGGGCCCGCTAAAGAGTATATTTTTTTTTGTGAGGGCGGGGGCTGAAACGGCTTGGAGCGATTCGCGGTTTGTTGTGAAGGTTTCGAAACAAGTGGTTTGATTAGAGTGCCTAGTTCTGTGCTGCACAATGTGGCCGCTGACCCTTATGGGCTAGGCTCAAGGTGACCTGTTTCCAGGCCAACCACAATGTACATTCTGTATGCTGCGAAGTGACCTGTCGTAGACAAGGTTTAAGTGATGGTTTAGTATGACTGAACTCTATGGTATACCGTATTTGCTTTGTACTATCGAAAGTTAAAATATGGATATAACGAAATCGATATTTCGAATATCCCCGATATATCGACCTGAAGTAATTGATAATTTACTTATTGTGTTATCGATATGCACCCATTTATTTGATTGGTTCTAACCCTTAAATCACTGTAGATTTTGTACTGTACTGTGTTGTTTCGTTTGGAATAATCGATGATGAACGTGGGCGTTTCTTTAAGTCATTGTAGTTCCTAAAAAAAAAATTAATAAGGTGCATAGGGAATGGGCGTTATATATCGAAAGTAATCCGATCATTATTCTATTTTAAATTCTACCTCACATTGGAAGTCTTGTTTTGCGTTGTGAATATGTCACTTGAACAAACAGCTTGTGAAGGTAATTATTCCTATTATTATTTATCGGGAAAAAAGTCTAAACAATGTGATGGTACACACAGTTCAGTATATTTTAATTCGTATTTAAATTATTTACACTTAAGTTCAGAATATCTTTGTGTACACTTAACCAAACATATTTGCGTTGTTATATTAACGCGCGATAGTTCGTATCGCGATAGTTACTCTCACATTACTATCGCTATGTAAACTGCATGATAGTTACTGTTGCACCGTCGCGATATCAGCTCGAGCTAGTAACAGTAACAAATTTGTACACATGTTCACTTTGACAGTAACATTGCAGAATTATTTGGATTCTGTTAATATCTGACGCAACAGTATTGACAGCATGTGTACTCTCACAGAATAAACCACTGGAACAATATATGTTTAGGCCTACATATCATTTTTTTTTTAATTTATTGCATCAATTTGGCCCTTTTTCGAGTACAAGTTTGTACAAAGACATCAGTACAAGTTTGTACAAAGACATTGGACAAGTTGGAACATAGAAACATTATTTACAGACCAATATCAAAACATTAAAGTACTATATTATTATCAAATTCTAAAACAAATATAAAATAAAATACAAATAGTTTTGAATTTTCAATATTTACTCTTCATTCTTCAATTTCTTCTGCACATCTGTGCTGCGTCCAGGCCACTCCAACCTATAAAGAAATAAAAACCAAAACAGAGACGCACATTCTATTGGCATTACACAGTACCGCACATTGAATATCCATGAGGGTTTCTAGTCTCAATTAAAATGACGTAGTGGTCAGTATGTTCTGTGTGTATGATAAATATTCGTCTACATAATAAAAGTTTTGCTTATTAAGAACTCTTTAATTAATGTCCTGTCACAACATTTAACTACAACACCAACCCGTTGACAAAAGGATATTAATGTAGGGCCATCAATGTAAATACACAAGTGTTGTCAGACATGTCCCTTTTGAGGTTAACTATCACAACATGTCTCGATCGCCAGTAGCTTAATATCAGCATTATTTTTTAAAATTTCACTGAACTGAAGTTGGCTCTATCCTCCGGCCCTATCCCGACTCCCGGATGACTTATCCCAGCCGCCCGACCACACAGCACGGAACAAAACCGCATATGTCCCCTTGTCCTTTTTCCTCTGGCCCTATCAGCATGACTCTTCGCTGGCCTCCCACTACATGTGCCCAGAAAATTGTGTATATATTCCAAACGAAAGGACAAAAAACGCTCCTCAGTATCAAAATTGGTACGTAAGCATTCTTCTAATCAAATTGCCAATCAATCACAATCATAATTAAATCACAATTCCATTTCAAGCTTACATGAGGATAGAGCCAACTTCAGTTAGGTTTAATTTCACCGTGGAGCATCTCCCATCTGCCTGTCATCTCGCTGAAGAAAACATACACTTTCTCAACAAACACAGTAATTTTTAAGCAACACAAAGCAGCTAATGCTCCTGCTAGATTCAAACGTGTTGCGCTTGGCACGAAAAGTGCGGGCGGATTGTGCGATTTGATTTTGGCTTGTAGTCCACTATAAGCACCTGTCATGTTAGGAGCATTTCTCTTAAGAATGTGCTCTGAAGTGTCTAATATCAATCATAATCCGAAAGAACTTCAGTGCAGTTATTTCTAAACTGTGCGCACTGTGACCAGTTTGGGGTATAAGCATGTCAAATATTTCTATAGGCTGTTCACAATTAAATGAGCCCTTTTTGAAACCCCTGCTTAAGATATACTTGTATGCATGTTTTGTATTCCTCTGCCTTATATAAAATTATCACTGCTAAGGGTCTCATCACTATTCATATGTCATTCAAGTAAAATTTTTAGATAGGTAATTATTTTGAAAATCGGCTCATTTTTTCTCAATTACACATTAGAATAAACAGAAAGATAAGAAATAATTTAACTTGTCACAAATGGTTATTTAACACTTTATATTCAACGACGAGTTTTGAAACTAATTTTCCTCCATCGTTTCCTTCTTTACTGCATGTCACTCAACGAGCAAATATTTCATTCTCCACGTGTAGCATTAACAGGATGAATTCCTTACATATGTTTAGACAAGTATAACTAAGTTTGCCTTTTCCTGGGTTACCTTAAGTCACTAAATGAGCCCTTAAGAAAGGTGAATACTCCAAAATCAAATCCAGAAGTCCCGGGAAGTTTTCATCGTCGTTTGAGCCAACAGTTTTTGGACCCTCGAAAAACTAAGCCCCTCTTCCCAAGAAATTTGATAATACTTATGACTATGCAAAATCTGTTCGCAGTACAAAACGTCTGTCAAGTTTTGCTCTTGAAATTTAAAATCTACTTTACCAAATACTTTTTCTCTAGAAACGTAAGTTTTCCCAATATTCCTATGATTATTGATTCGCTCATGTTCACTGAAACAATTTTCATGTTTCCAATCATTGAATCCTTTAAATAATTTTGTTTTCAGTTCCAGAAAAAATTTTACAAGGAATGCAAAAAAGAATGTACCTTCACTCTGAAATTCGTAGTCACTCCCTCTTTATATTTTCACCATTTTTTAATTTTGTGCAAAACATTGTCTTGGTAGCTGATCTTGTAATTGATCTGTACTTATGCTTAGAGTTTTCGAAGTCCAGTTCTTTTAGATTTTCTTGAGTGGGTAGTTTCCTGATAATAAGATCTATATTCTCTTAATTTATGGGAGGCCTTTTAGTTCGGCCCTAGAAGTCCTCTCCAGTAAGGTTACTACATTTGGAAAAATGTATAGACGTTGACTCTGCAGTTGATGGCGATGGGTTCTTCTCTGTGAACAAATCGTTTTCTTCTCTCCCGGAAACTGAGGAACTAGAGCTCGTAGTACCAACTATGCTTTCATCTAACGGCTCAGAATCCTCAGCGGAAGGTTGAGGATTAGTCCTGTTTCAAAAAATATGTCCAATTTTGGCACCTTATTCAAAACTAGAGAAAATGCTTTTTCTCTTTTCTTTGTTTATTTTACAATGCTGTGCATCACTCAAATTGCTATTTTACTTATCCTAGTAAAATATTAAAAACCATCATGAATTACCTTAGTATTTACTCCACGCACACACATCAGAAACTCATGATACAGGCTGCACATTTTATCAAAACGCATCGCCCAGTAACCACAGTAAAACTTAAATATCTCCATCAGGATAATTGCTACTGCAGTACATTGTGTTTATTTACACTATCCGGTAATCTGCAACTGACACCAGTGCATTCTTTTGCCTTTTTTTATTCTTCCTGCCTGGGCTTTGCACACAGGAATCAGGTTACAGCTTATTGGTGAGCATGTTCAGCACCAGCTTGTGACGTCCCCAATAAACTGTATTGCGCGTGTACTACGGAAATATATATTGACATTGCCAAGGTATTCTCAGAGCACTCCCTGTTCTACTACCTGCATGTATTCATAGATCAATTTTCCATTCGTGCAGGAGTGTGAGTTCTGATCCTTACAAACAATATACAAATATTCGTCGAGCGAAGTTGGTGTGGTAGGGAGGTGCAAGGGAATTGTGTAAATAATTGGGATGCTATCTTCATATATAAAATCTACGTCGCAGGCATCCTATACACTCCAGCATGAGTGCGGTAGGTGGCAGGCTTTTGTGAGTATCGTTGGCAGGACAAGGCAGACTGCGATGTCAGCCTTGACCGTGCGCCGACCGCAGCAGGCTCCCCACTCCTCAGCTCCTGCTCGTCTGCTGATTGGCGTTGCCATGGTGATACGCCAGCACATGTGCAAAGCGCAGCTCGTTGCCTCTGCCGGTGTGACATGACACTCGGGCTGGGGTTGGCGGCTGTGGATCCCTCCTCCACATCGCTGTTGCTGTGTAGTCGCCCAGCGGTGTGGTGGCAGCAAGGTAGTGCCGTCCAGTGCCTCGCACTGCCTGAATTCAGCTAGTGCAGCCACATGCTGTACTTGGAGCGGAGTCAGCACGCCCCAGTTGTGTATGGACGGCACAGGCGTCCTCTCGTACGGCAGTGACTGCCTCGTTCACGTACCCTTGTTATCCTCAAGTCACTCACATACACACTAACACATTTTGGGCACATGTTAAACACTAATCATTTAGTACAATTACACCACACTGAGCCCATCAAGGAGGGAGGAGGGGATATTTATATTTAATTCATGCAGGTTTCGTGTGACAGGTGCAGACTGTCAAACTTAGGAGAGCCGGTTTTGTTTACTTGAATACGAATGGTAGAGTCTTCTAAAATGTCTGTCATCCTATATGGACCCCAGTAACGAGGTGTAAGCATTTTTTGTCCTCCATGGTTACGCATCCAGACATAATCGTTGATGCACAATGTGTTTTGTTGGTGTGTTCTATCAAATTGGTTTTTCTGGTGTCTTTGAGCCTGAAGTAGATTAACCTTGGCATTATCGTGGTCCTGCAGTAATTTTTGGCACCAGTCGTTAGCGCGGTCATAGTATTTGTGTGCTATTACCTGTGCTGGGTGCGCGACTTCTACGCCGTGTAGGAAATAGAAGGGTGTATATTTGGTTGTTGTGTTTACAGAGGTATTATAATTGAAAATAATAAAGTCAACGTATAAATCCCTATTCAATTGATTAGCATTGGCACGTGCAGTTAACTGTTCTCCTACTATGCAATTCGTGGCTTCAACCACACCGTTGCATCTCTTGTTGTAAGCGGTGGTGGTTAACTTTTTATGCCTAAAGTTTTCAGCAGCTGGCCGACTAATTCATTTTGAAAACTCGTGCTACGATCCGTCAAAAATCTGGTCTGGTTATCCAAATTGTAAAATAACTTTTTTGATGAACTGAGCGCATATAGCGGCGTCTATGGACAGTACGGTTTTCGCGACAACATATCTGCTTAAGTATTCTGTCATTACGAGAATATACTTATTTACGCGCACAGTTGAGGGGAGAGGTCCTTTTGCATCAAGTGCTCAAGTTTTCAATAGAGACTGGGGTGGAATCGAAATCATTTGTCCCATAGGTTTAGTATTGGGTGCCTTAATCTTCTGGCATATTGGACACCCGCGTACACAGTTCTTGACATCTGTATTCACCGTGTCCCAGTGTCAGGCCTGTTTAATTTTATGAAGCGTCTTAAAAGCACCAAAGTGACCGCCCCCAAAAATGGTATTGTGATGGTGATGGGCCTGTATTATTTCATTGACGTAAACCTGCAGCACTAATGTTAGCTTTTTTGGACCTTGTGGCATGTTTACCTTGAGTAAATTTCTCAGTTCGCAGTTATTCCATATTGCGACTAAGTCTGCGATATTAGGAGTCTACCTCTGGAGGGTTTAATAATGCAAGTTTCAACTGTCGAATGTGAGGATCGCGTTCGTACTCTCCTGTGAAGGGTGATATGTTAACAGCTACAGGACACAAGTGTAAAATCAAATCATCATCAAGTTTAATATATTCCTGTTCATGGTGGTATGTTGGCAAAACGTGTGGTTTTCCATTTTTATCTGTAACAATAATTTTGCAATTCAGAAGAGGGGTCAATACAATGTGTTTCCACCTTGTATGGGTTATTTTCCATTATAATTTGCATATTTACCTGATAAAGGATGGTTATTATTTTGGAAATAGCGTACATGGGGAAAATTTCCTCATCGACTATAGCTTTTCTACCTTAGCTTTATCTTTTGATTGTGATTCGTTTCGCAGGAAATTTTTCATTTCCTCCCAATTGTTTGTTATGTATTTAATTATACTCTTTTTTATTTCCTCGTGTTTGTCAGGTTCCTGTAACACTCATTCTGCTAACGCCTTATAAAGTGATGTATTAGCATACTGTTTTTGACCTTGTAGTGATATTGTTAACTGTAATATTTTGTGTGTGTATGCCAGTATGGGTAGTAATGCAGCTTAGAGCGTGTGGAAGTGTATTTAATTTCCTTTTTACTATGTGTGGTTCAAAATTATATTCACTGAGTGCAATAGTCATCTTCTGTATAGAAATATTATGTTCTGCCGTTGTTCATAAGTACAAAATGACGTCCGTATAAATACTGTCTGAAATGGTTGCATAAATAGCAAATAGCTCTAAGCTCACATTTGTTTGCATTCCAGCATGATTCATTAAGGGATAGATTTTTGGAAGCAAAAGCAATTATGCTTCGCTGCTTAGTTTGGGGGTCTTCTTGCATAAGGGTACAGCCTACTGCATCATTACTCACGTCACAAGTGAGAATAATAATCTTTGTGTTCGTCAAATTTCTATAAAATATTCACTGCTGTAATTGCTTGTTTAGGTTTTATAAAGGCTTTTTGATGCTGTTCTTCCCATTTGTAAGGTATGTTATGCTTAGTGAGTTCAATTAAAGGTTGAGCTATTTTTGCATAATGCAATATATATTGCCAAAGGTATTACGTCATGCCCAAAAACATACGAAGGTGCTTAATGTTTGCTGGCGGTGCCATCTGCTCTATAGCACACACCGTGCCTGGGTCGGTAACGATATCCTCTGGTGTGATAACGTGACCTAACATTTTAACTGACTGTTCTGCAAATGTATACTTTTTGGTATTCATCTTAACATTAAACATGCGCAACATTTGGAAAACTTTCTCAATATTGGCAACGTACTCTTCAAATGTATTTCCTAAAATAAATATGTTGACAATATAGGCTATAGCTGATGACCAGCAAAGAGGCCCCAAGAGTGCATTGATAAAACTTTGGAAATATTTTGGTGATGTGGATATGCCCATTGGCATACGTTTGTACTGGAATAGCCCAATGCCATTACTAAATGCTAATTTATAACAATCCTGTTTCCTGACTGGGATGCTATAGAACCCGGAAAATAAATCCAAGCTGGTGATATATCGTGAATGTCGCAATGCGTTCAAAATATCTTCAGTGCTTGGTAAGGAATACTGGACCGTGGTTAAATGTTGGTTGAGCTTTCTAAAATCTGTTAAAAATCTCAATCCGCCGCTCTTTTTGGAAACAACTAAGCTCGGGCGCGGAATAAGGTGAGTCAGCTTCTTCAGTAATACCTGCCTTTTGCATATATCAAATTTGCTTCAATAATTCGTCACAAATTTTTGAACTTATACGATAAAGCCTGGTGACTATGGGTTTGTCAGTTGTTAATTCAAATTAATTTTCAAAGTTTTTGGCCTCTGTCAATTCTAAAATGCTATTGGCAAACGTATCTTTATACTTATTTATAACCTTAATAATAGCTGCTGTTTGTTTGCTATCTAAATTTTTGTTAAGTTAGGGTAGTTTGATTTGGTCATTTTTGATAATGTCTAATTGAATGATACAATGTTCAATGGAAGCAGCGTTGTCATGTGCTGCTGTTGCAGAGTGTATTGGTACCTGCAATAATTTGTCAGAGTCATTGGCATGTATGAAAAGAATATTATGTTTCAAAATTGGTATTACATCATAACTCTTAATAAAGTAAACCCCTAATATAATTTAAGTTGTCCATGATTAAGAAGTCCTGCGGGTATGAATTACCAGAAATACACAAATTATTTAATTGTTTTAAATCTAGGTGTTGCCAATGCTGAAGTTGCGCAGACTAAGGTGATGTTCTCCGTTAAATACTGGAGTTGTGTCGAAATAAAAGTGCTTGACATGCTACTCCGGGAACGCCCGGTGTCGAGGAATATATAGTATTTCATGCCTTTTATTTTGACAACTCGTGGTGTCGATGAGCGGAGGCCGGCATGCTGACAATTGAGTTTCGCGGTGCGGCGCAAATGTTGACTTGCCCTAGATGGAGGCGCAGGCCTGCTCAGAAAGTTATAATACTTTGTCTCATCATCGCGGGCCTGGCGACTCATGTTATGATGATAACCGGTAGTGTCTACGGCGCTGTTTTATTTGTCCTACTTTAGATAAATTGTTTTGTGCGCAAGCCCGAATTTGTTTTCGAAACTTTTAAAGCAGTCACCAATATTTGTAGCAAATTCAAAATTCTGCTGTGGAAACAATGTGCAGTGATGCGCATTATGTCCTGTGTAAAAACACAACACGCAAGTATCTTTGAGCAAGGCTATGTGGGCACGTAACTTTTTCTGAACGCTCGACATTTTGTGGCAAATTGGCAACGTCCCGTTTCTCTGCACACAGCGGCTGTGTGGCAACGTTGACCTCGATCGTGGGGTGGAGCGACGAGTGGTATTTTTTTCTATTTTTCTGCTCACGCGGCAACGCACGCGCTATTCGCTGAGGCGAAGGTTTTTGCTGTGACCGCGTTCGCTGTCAACGGCAGTGACATGAAATGGATTGTTGAAGTGTGACTTACAAAATTTTGTTTTGTGTTACGCACTTGTCCCTCTGATGAGGCCGGTCTGCTCGTAACAGTCTGGTTACTTTGAGAATAAGAATTTGGCAATTTCTGAATACGACCTATTTGGAACAACTTTATTGAAAATTGCCAGACACGCATCTCAAACTTTTTGGTTCTTTTTATCGGTTAGGGGTGAAACATTTTACCCCCTCTTTTGGAAGTTTTTTGGCAGCTGACTAGGCCCTGTCGCGCGCTGCCTGGGTTAAGTCCTCTCGTATTGAAGTAGTTCTGTGGGTCATTATCCTCAGAACCATAAATATCATAGTATACACCTCTACCTCTGTAGGAACCTCTGCGGAAACTAGCTTTGCCCCTCTGATACTGATGTGGGCCCTGATCTTGGTGTGAGCCCGTGGCACATTCCTTGGTAATAATTATCGGCTGTCGGCTCGTCTACACTTGCCTGCTCCTCTGATATCTATGGCGGGGTTGATTGCCACGAAAATAACCACAATTTTCTGATGCTTGAACACATTGTGCTGGCTGGCGAAAAATAGCAGGCATATTTTGTGATTCTGTATGTGTACTGTAATCTTTGGATTTCTGGGCTTGTAATGTAAGTTGCACAATTTTCTCTTTTAATTTAGTTATTTCTGACTGAAAAGTTCGGAGTCTGGATTGTGGTGAACTTGTGACACTGTTGGATTATAACGATAGATCCCAATTTCAATACGCTTAACGTTGTCAATCATCTGCGCAATTGTGTCATTTGATAGTCCGATCAGCTTATATGCTATTGATGGCAGAAATGACTTCCAAAGAATGTTCAAAAACTCTTGGTCGGTAACATGGGGATTATATTTGTGCCTGTAATATTTCATTGTTTCAATGTGCCGCATGGTGTTTTCTCCGATGTTTTGGAGTTTTGTACACAAAAGGTATTTATATTTCTCTGTGTCTTTGGGTGTGGTGATGGTGTTGTGGAGTGTGATTTGAAGTGCCTGCCATGTAACCGGAGCGGGGTGGGTGCTCATAGGATTGTCTGAGTCGTGTTTGGCGGTGCTTTTTAAATAACATTTAAGGCAACTGCATTTCTCCAGCTCGTCCCACTGGTTAATTTCTGCCACAGCCTCATATGATTCTAAAAAGTCCGCAATATTTTCTCCTACTGTGCCTGAGTATAATGGTGGTTTTTTTGGCTAGTGTACAACAATCTGAAGGGGTGGTTGTGGCCGTTCCATAATGTGTGGTGCGGGTGGGGTTGTCTGTGTGTCTGTATTAATGTAGTGGTGAACATTGGGAGGTGGTGTAGTTATATTTACTCGACAGGATTCTGATTCCACCTTGTCGTATAAATTAAAACCTCGGAAGTCTTCTGCGTAAGGTGAGATGGAAGTGTCAGAAAGGTGTAATGAGATATTTTATACCAATTCAGACACCTGTTGTGTAGCTATGCTAGCTGTTTCTCTCTCTCTCTCTCTCTCTCTCTCTCTCTCTCTCTCTCTCTCTCTCTCTCTCTCTCTCTCTCTTTCTTTTTTTTTTTTTTGTGTCAATTAAGGCACGTTTTAAAAACCTTTGACATTAGTAACTGTTTTTGTGGGTGGGTGTGGCCATAAAGTAATGTGACTAATTGTGTTCTGAATGTGTGTGTTATGAAACACGCACTTCGGTATATAAAAATTACTTCTATCTACAAAGAAAGAAGCTTATTGAAAGAACTCCAAAAACATGCCAAAATAGCTAGTTCACAAGGAAACATAATTCCAGTGTGCAGGAATAATCAATAAGCATGTATGATTACAATATAAGCAAAATTAATCTGCAGAAGTGCACGAGCGGTACGCGATGTAATGTTGAAAAGCGCTGTCTTGCAAGGCCGTTATCGTGACGTCGCGAACTGTTGACTGACACTGTGTAGCATAGCTAACCTTGCGTGCTTCCGCAAACTCAGTTTGCCTTGACCGCGTGACCAACAGATTTTGTCCGCACGGTTCGCGTGGAAGTGAACAGCTGCAACCTGCGCTGATGCTAACTTATTAATCCTACTATTAATATTAAACTGTATTACAGCGATAAATTATACACTGCCACGTATACTAAATATGGAGACTGACTTTCATGAACATATGTACATAGAAGAACAATAAGATACACATTTCTGATATTGCTTATATACTCTGCCTGTGCATATGGTAGATACCTGAATCGCAGCTACATGTGAAACTCTCACTCTGCTGATTGTAATATGTTAGTTCTGATGGAACAGCGTGAAGCGTAAAATGAATATAATATATCATTAACTAATTAGCCTACTTGCTTAAGTGTGAGAGGGAATGTACTGCACCTCCACCAATGTACCGTTTCCCTCCTGGCTGTCCACTTAACTTCCTGTAATACAGCTAAATTACTTCTTAACTTAAGTCATATGCAATCATTCAAGTTACTGCAGGTCAGGGATATAACATACACTGTGGTTAGTAGCTCAGTGGCCATTAAGTACATGTAACTCTGAGATTCTCTAAGCACAATACTTTTTATTAAAATTAAACTTTACATTAATCATAAACATTTACAATTACTCTTAATCCTAATCACTTTCCGAATTCTCATACTAGGATGAGGTTAATAGACTAGTGTTAACTTCCTTGCCAGAATATAAATTGATTACCGCCTAACGAAGTCTCGAGAGATAGCCTTACGCCCTACTGCTAAACCGAATATGCTCACCACTGTAGTTGTAGACGTCGTCGACACTGAGCTCCTCAACGTCTGGACTGGTAAGATGCCTTCATCGTATCAGTCTCGCTGGGACCTCGACGTCGTGGGCTCTGACACGTAGCACTCTGTATAACGTTTGGGGGTGCGGAGATGCGCTGCGGCCCTATATTTATGCTGTTGGCCAAGTGGGTCAGCGAAGTCTATATTTATCAAACGTGTGCAGCCAGCCATGGCTACTACCAGGTGTTCATTGTAAAGAACATGGGAGGGAAACAACCCATCATATGTTTACCACAGTACTTAAATATAGCACAAAAAGTGCAGTGTTTAAACAAGCGCCCCATTTGTCCCTTATGTAAGAGGGCCCTGCTGTTGAAAATTGAGACATCAAATGTTATAAAAAATATTTTACAGTTCTGAAGGACATAAATCGCATTTTACTCTCAGGACTCCAGTGCAACATTTTTTCTTGTATATTTCATTAATCCTTTGAGCAGTATATTTAATTTATGTTGTTGGTATAATGACATCGGGTGAGACACGGAGACGATTACGATACACTTTTACCTGTGCTAGATTGGGTGCCAGCGGTGGTTCCTACACACCGCACTTTGAGACTCAGGGATGCTGTTGGTTCCGTGTGTTCGTCTCACCCGTGCGTTCTTACAGAACAACTTTTACACACATAAAACTGTACTGCACAATACTTAGTTTGGACTGGGTAACTGATGCTACAGAAAAACATTCAACTTTTACACTGAGAAGGTGTTCATTTAACCAACTTACAAATGTGCCAAATTATTTTGGGTTTTACTTCACGAGCGTGTCTAGCTAGTCCCGGTAGGTGAACTCCCAAGCAGGTTACTGATCTGATGCACTCCGACTGGATGGTGCTTTACAGTATTTGAAGACACAGCTTCTACAAAGCTAGGGGCCTACAACCACTATGATGGACTGCAGGGTTTGCCCAGAGACAGGTCATGGAGTATGAAATAGACACGTGTAAATATCTGTATGTTTAGCGCTTATTTGTCGGGACTTATCCCCGAACCACGTGGTCTGTGGCGACAGTCATACGCATAGCGGGTTAGTACACAGATAATGGCATCGTACAAAAATACACAAAAAAATTGCTTCATGAACATGGGAAATATGAGTAGGCAAAATAAACGCACAAAGGTTTGAAATCAGTTCTGTATGGCGCGGATGCCGCTGGATGAAACTCGTAGCAGGCCACATGGGCAGGCGTAAAAAATGCAGTATTTCCCTGTAGGAAACAAGCATACAAAAGCTCTTGGTGCGCTGGATGGCAGGAATCATGCGTACAAGACTTGACTGCGTGGTCAGGAACAAAATGCATCAAACACATAAATTACACAAGCTCTTCTTGAAATTATTACATAAACCCTGAGATATAATTACGGGGCGCAAGACTGAACAAGAATTAGCCCTCATAGCAATGTGATGGCACAGATACGGACTTGGTGATCTCTAACCACGTGGCCATGGGCGATGTGGCCGCAAAACATTTTAACATGACAAAAATCCTTAAATAATAATACAGATTGACACCATCAAGTGAGACACGAGACGAACGATGACACAAATACTTACTGGTAATATGGGTGCCAGCGGTGCTTCCCGATCACCGCACTATTGAGACTCAGGGTTCTCAGGAATGCTGTGGGTTCTGTGTGTCCATCTCACCTGTGCGTACTTACAAGCATGTAGGCAATACTAAAACTTTTACTAAACATCACTTCGAAAATAAGTACTTGATAAAATACATGTGGCTAGGATACTGTCACTACTGAATAAAAGAAGGTAAGTTCACCGTACATTTGCTTTTATTATTATTGCTCGTACAGATCATGTCAATGAAATTATGATACTCTCGGTCATGACTAGCCAATTCTGCATGGGTGCTCCCCAGTCTGCAATTAATCTAGCGCGTGCCTAGATGGATGATCTCACTGCGGTGTATGAAAACACAATCTTCACAAGGGAATAGAGTCGACAGCCACTAGTGTGGACTGACGAATTTTCCCGAAGGCAGGATATGGCGAATTACAAAATGAAACGCTTGATGATACATTAACACGTATGATTACTTGGCATCACCAAAGCAAACTCGTCTTGGCTTTCGCCCGCCAGTACATTGGTAGTGTGGTGACTGCCTATACACAGAGGCGGCTAGGACGGGAGTAATTGCACCGCACACAAATTGCAAAATTACACAAAATACATAAAGACTCGTAAAAGATGATGGGGCACAAAATAAGTAGACACAATAAACACACGTATGTGTGAAAACAGGTTTATATAGCGCAGATGCCGCTGGATAAAGTTTGTAGCGGACCATGTGGTGCAGGTGAAGTTGTAATATTTCTTTGTGAAAACGGTAAATTAAATTTGAACGCTGGTAGAGAGAATTGTGCTCTTTGCATGGCGTGTAGCATACCTGATGGCGGGAAAAGCAAACATTAAAGTGACAACGTGGTCAAACACAAAAGCATCCATTTACGTGAATATTACACGGAACCCTGACAAAATTTTACATAGAACCCCGAATAAGAATGTTGAACACGTGATATTTCATAAATAAGCTCTCAAAACGCAATGATGGCCCAGACATAGACTTGGTGACGATTACCCACATGGTTGTAGATGATGTTGCCGTAAAATATTCAAACATAAAAAATACCCTCAAATACGTATATGAAAGCAAAGCCCTTAAAATTGCAGGCAACAGTAATACAGAAATTACAGTGAAACACCTTTAGCAGAAGCAGATGGCTCCTGATTTAAGTTTCGCTGGTCGCGTGACCTCTTCAACATATTTCTCTTCCTTCTCCTCGATTAAGTTGAAAATGCCACTAGGGCGTAATTAATTAGTTAAGCGGAAGCATAATGCTGTAGAAATGTCTGGCAAAACGTACACAAACAAAGGTTAACCAGTGTACTAAAAGTGCTATTGAAATCTACGTCAGTGAACAAAAAGTTGTAGTACATGTGTGACAGTGTCTTACCTCACCAGCTCTCCTCGACAGACTGTCCAGAGGCAAGCGTCGCACGGACCTACCATGGCCGCCTACGGGGTTCACATAAGTGGAAGTGCTATGCATGCAGAGTAAAATATTTTATTATTGAAATAAAAGTGGTACAAATAAATTAAATATTGTTTAACATTTTATAATTTTCTTTTGAATTTTTTGTATTATCTCAGTGTCTCTTTATGACAGCGTTCACGCCAGAATATTAGTGTTCTTTGAATTTCATAACCAAACATTTTCAAAAATAATAACCAACTCTTTAAAACATATCAAACCATGAAAATAAAAATACAAGACACATTTTACACTGCAAAATAATATTTATGTGAAAGTTATAAAAAATTGCCCCCATGACACGTCCATGGCGAGCGCCGTCATTGGTTGTAGCACCGCTGGCTGTTAGCCGGCGTCAAATGACCCCTCCTCCAAGGGCCAAGACGGTGCAAACAATGCGACATTGCTCTGGCGGGCTCTGCCCGGCTGGTTGGCGATTGAGGGCAAAGAAAACATGGCCTCGGAGGTCTTCTGTTTCTGCGGCGTTTGCAGGGGGTGAGGGTGTAAGCAGGAACAACATTGTGGGTACGTGGTGGTGACTCGGCTCGCCTCTTGCGAGTGCTGTTTTGCGATTTGTTGACTCTTGACGTCACACTCACTGCCCAACTATTCTCACCAAACCCTTTGAAACTCTCTTGCCTTACTAGGCTCGCCCCTGCGGGAACTGAAAAGCCTCTGAAAGGCATCTCGTCTTCACTTGTGGTATCAAAATTTAAGTTTTCGCTATTGTTACAACCAAATTCAGCTGTTCCGTGGGGAAAACCCTTAAAATTTATTTCACTGGCACTGGTTGTGTTTACATTTACATGTACACTTGTGTTTACCACTTTCTTTGTATACACTTGGAAACTCCTTAAAATCACTCTGATTTGTAGTGTTCTTACAGGCTCCTACTTCCTCACTACTAGGTGTTAAGTGTTCAGTCAATGCAAAACCCTTAAATGACAGTTCATTACTTTGGCTGGGTGTTCCCGTGTTAGTGTTATTGTTCTCTTCAGTGTCCGTGTTAACAATTCCGTGTGTACTTCCTGGTGAAATTCTCTGAACTCGCAGCGGTACTGGGCGTAACGTCATCTCCTTGCCTCTCTTCCCTACAGGCGGTTGGGTTATCCGCCGGTCGTCACAGAGCCGTTTCGTGACACGTCTGGGTCCCAACTTCACTAGATACGTGGAATTTCCCATCTTTTCCACCACTCTCACTGACCCTGTCCATCTAGGTGCCAGTCCAGCACAGTATTTCTTTGCCCCGGCCGATAACAGGTTCTCTCTTACGTACACGTACATCCCAGGTACAAGTTTGGGTGGCTGCCTCTTGCTATCCGGTACCCACAGATTACAATAACTGATCTGGTTCGCCCGGCTTCTTCATGTATTTGCACCTGGTGTTCGACAATTTGTTCAGGTGGTCTGGGCGGGTTTTCGTGGGGTGCTCCGGGGCCACGTAGTTCGTTACCTTGTACCATCTCGGCTGGTGTTTTCCCGGTTGCCCCATTCACTCTATTTTGTAGACATAACATCACCTCCGGGATCAATTCGGCCCACCTAGTGTGATATTCGCCTAAACGGACACGTAATTGGATTTTGATGTCTTGGTTATGTCTCTCGGTTGGGTTAGCCCTGGGATTGCATGCTGGTGTGGTACGGTGTTCTGTTCCCCACCTGGTACAGTACTCCTTCCATTTTCGCCCTACAAACTGTGTTCCATTGTCTGTCAACAAATACTTGGCATGTCCCCACCTTAGGAAAAACTTGTTCTGCTCTTCCCACTTCACATCGTCAGTTACCGTTAGATTCGGACAAGGCTACCGTGAGATCGTTGGTTTTCCCCGCCACATGTTCTACCTTAAAATCGTATTCTTGCAGTAACAGCACCCAACGGGCAAGTTTGCTTTTCCCATTATGCATTCCCTCTAACCAAACAAGGCATCAGTTGTCAGTTTTGAGTGTAAACTGCCTTCCTAGGAAATACGGCCAGTACTTCCGCAATGCATGTACAATGTCCAAACATTCTTGTTCATTAACGTAATATTTACGTTCTGCGTCACCGAACTTTGCACTGTAGTAACTGATGATATGTTTTACCCATTGTGTTCCCTCCTGATACAACACTGCACCAATGCCTTCTTGACTGGCATCTGTTTGTACAACTATGGGTAACTCTGGGTTGAATCTAGACAGCGGATTACAGTTCTGAAATGCAATTTTAATGTCTTGAAATGCTTGATCGGCTTGAGGTGTCCAGACAAATTTACGTTTCTCGCACAACATAACAGTTAACGGTGCAGTGATTACGGAAAAGTTTGGGACAAATTCCCTTAACCAATTAATTAAGCCAAAGAACTTTGTGACTTGTTTACGTGATCTGGGTGTGGGTTTGTTTTGAATGCCCTGTATGTGTTGTTGTTCCGGTTCGTGTCCATTTGGTGTTACATAATGTCCTAGAAACCCCCTTCTACTCATATCCAACTTTTCCACTTTGCACGTAAATTTATTATATTCGAGCCGTTCAAACACAAGGCTCAAATGGTGCAAGTGATCTTCCCAGCTGTTAGACCAAACAAGTAAATCATCCAAATACGCCATCGCAAAGCCTCCAATTAATCCATCCAATACATTAACTATTAAGTTCTGAAACATTGCAGGGGCACATTTTAAACCAAATGGCATGACTATAAACTGTAATCTACATCCATCTGGAGTAGTAAAGGCTGCTTTCTTTCTGTCCTGCAGGCGGATAGGCACTTGCCAATATCCAGACTTTAAATCAAGTGATGTGAATACTGAAGCTGGTCCTAATGTTGACAAAGTTTCTTTCATTTTTATGACTGGTGGCAGCATGTTTACTGTGATTTTTTTAAGGGGGCGGAAGTCGACACAGAATCGCAATTCGCCATCTTTCTTTGGCGCAAGGGTAATACCTGAATTATAGAGACTTTGTGTAGGTTCAATAACATTATCATTGAGCATCTCACATACCTGCTGGTTGATGACACTGCGAAAGAAATACCTGAGTCTCGTGGCTTGGAGTACACCAGGTCCTCGTGCGTGGTGACGATAGCATGTTCTGTCACGTCAGTGCGCTGCAACTTCCCCTCGGTGTGGAACACACTGGCATACTGGTCCAGCAGATGTTGCTGATGTGTAGCGGGCACCTCGTGCTCGAAGTCAGCAAGTGGCACAGCAGTAGTAGTTGGTGGTGTTATTCCCACTGCGTAAACAGTCCATCAGCCACATGTCCTCACGTGCAGACGATTCAGGTGCAATTCTATCACTGAGTGATTGTCAACAAGCCATGGCAGTCTCAAAATCACTTCTTCGCACCAAAATAGGAGTTTATAAGTGATTTCACAACAAAACCTGAATAACCTAAGTTCTTGTCTAATTCAGTATTGCTGTCTTTGCCAGTATACACAATAAAATCTTGAACATAGGCCCATTTGCAGTCACAAAGCATAAATTGTTTTACTCCAAACCTATGCCTTTTATTTGGGATAAACTGCTTGAACGAGAGACGTCCTTTCCAATGCGCTATACTTTCATCTATGCAGATATTCTGGAATGGATTGAAAGAGTTTTGAAACTGATTCTGTGTCTCAATAACAGCACTTATTTTGTAAAATTGATTTTTATCTGGGTCTCATTGTCGCAAAACTATTTCTTACTAGGCATTACCAACACACCTATTTTCTCCCTATCTTGTGATACACACACGCAGGCACTTTTAGGAACAACAAAGCCTGCATAGCCTAAGTTCTTGTCTAATTCAATATTGCTGTCTTTGCCAGTATACACAATAACATCTTGAACATAGCCCAATTTGCAGTCTTCAAATATAGAATTTTCCCCAAAAAAACTTTGTATTTGATTCTTCTGTATCTGGCTTCAAGAAAGTGTGAAGTAACGATGAATGGCAGATGGGCATGCTTGAAGTTATTATATATTTTTTTCATGCACTTATTTATTGTCCCAAAGACTACAATTAATGTACAGTATATGCTCATGGAGTATAATCATCAATTATTACAAATATAACAAAAAAAATGTAAATATAAACACTATACAAATAGAAAGTTTATGGTACGGTATGTTATGGAAGATGCACACATCAGATCAAGTACTATGGCAAAGTTTCAAGGTTAAGTGATTTTGTTTTATCAGTTCTGTCGAGTTCATCTTGTGAAGGGATACATTATTGTCCGGATATCAATACCAGAACACTGTACTTCAATCAAATGTGCTCGCCACTGTGGCGGTAGGTAGAGGCATGTGTTTGACCAAGTGAAATGGGAAATGTGAAACTGAAGCGGTGTAGGGGTAAGTGAGGACGACTTTATTCCCACCTCTCGAAGTACTAGTTAATCCTCTCTTGCACTCCACTGATAACGTACTATCACTGTTCTGGCCATCATATTATGGGTGCTGGTTCAAATCTCGGGCAGTGCAAACATTTTAGCAATGCCTAGTTTATGTAACATACATACGAATACCAGGACGTGAAATCAACAAGTATTTGAAGCCCATTTATCACGGTTAATGTTGTACCCAGTGTTGAGTAGCACCCTAATCGGCGGTTGAAGTTGAGTGTCTGGAAACATTGTAACGGAAGCGTGGTACACTTGTCGCAGTAGGACAGCAGTAGGTGTGCTTGTAAGATCAGTTAAAGCAGTTGTTAAATTGGTATTGTTTAAGAGAATGGTTTTGTAATGTACCCTTGTCATGCTCCCTTTACAAATGTGGACGTGTGCACATTGGTATCAACTAAAACAGGTACAATTTCGTTCCCATGTTTAATGTGCAGATTTTAGTGGAATGCAAGAAGAGACTAACTCCTTGCTGTGTTGCCACAGTGTGCACGAAGAATGTCATTGTATGACATTTTGCCACTAACATTTTTGCTCAGGATTCATGTGGTGTGGGTCTTATGTACGTATTCTGGGACATTCTGTATAGTTTGTCAGTGCTTGTTGTTACAGTACGTCACAGTACTGTTAAATAATGTATACTGTGTTTGTGTTGTAATCAATGCTTCAACATGTTCCAGACCTGAAAGCATTTGAACGTCGCCTCACAGAAGTCATTGCCTGTTTGCAGCCATCCACCAATCGCTGGAGGAGTAAGTAAAACTTAAAAGTCACTCACTTGTCTTCATGACATTGCTTGTAGCCGAGCAGTTCTCAGCTTATACTGTGTAGTACTCAATCCATGAATACTTCTTTATTCTGTATGCTGAAGCCACACCAGGTCAAGCTGACTGGGAAATGAAGGGTAGTGGGATGCCTGATGAATAGCGAGGGAGGTTTCTTTTACCTCTTTGTAGGCTGGAATAGCCACAGCAGAATCATCCACTCTCAACCCTCCGTCAGCTACCAGGCGATCTGCCTATTGGGTATCCACCTAAACAGTCATGTTTGTTCTTCCTAGCAGTCATCCAGACACCTCACAACAGAATGGAGGACATTTTTCACCAGCAACATTGGATATATTCAATAATGTCCATGCACAGCACACTGGACCATTCCGTACTCAGTCTCCGCCAGCAACTCAGGATACTTTCAATGATGTTTGAGTACAGGCTATTGGTTCTTTCCATGCTAAGGTTCCTTTTTCCGCACCATCAGCTGGATTATTGTATGCTCCTTATTTGTTATCCAACAGAACCATACAATGCATACATTTGAAATATAAAAAAACAATGTGTGTGTTCAGTGTTTTTATGTTTTAATCTTGCATGACTTTTTTTTTTACAAGGACCATAATAGTTACTACTGCAGTTTCATCACGGACCATAACCGATCCATCGCCTCACCAACTAAGCCTTCTCCAAAGAGCTCTGTCTCTCCACTCTTTCTCTGGAATGTCTTTCTTGATTGCATCAAGCCATCTTGAGTCTAGGTCTTCCGTTTGGTCTCTTTTCTTCGAAGCATCTTTCTACCACATCTTTTACTTGATCTCCATCCCTTCTCATTTTGTGGCCATACCACCTTAGCCTTTATCCTTTTATTACAGCTACTATATCAGGCAGCTGGTACAGATTTCTTAGTTCTCTATTTCTTCTCCTCCACTCATCGCCCTCTTTAACTGGACCAAAAATTTGCCAGAGAATCCTATTTTCAAATGCCATTAGCTTATTTTTAATTATTTTGCTTAAAGTCCATAGTTCGGCAACATACAGCATTACTGGTTGTATTATAATCATGTATATCCTAAATTTTGATGTTCTTGACAGTAATTTTAACTTTAATATGTTCCCCATCGATAAACTGCACCTATTTCTTGCCTGTATCATTGTCAGAATGTCCTTTTCCATGATATTACTCTCATTCAACAGTCCTCCAAGGTATTTAAAATCTTTTATTTTTTCTTAAGCTACTCCAGCCATACCTATTGCCATAGGCCCTACATTATGACATCTACTGGTGGAAGGTATTTTGTTTTCTCAGTAGTTATCTCCAGTCCTACCGCCATAGGCCCTACATTATGACATCTACTGATGGAAGGTATTTTGTTTTCTCAGTATTTATCTCCAGTCCTACTTCCTTAATTTCTTTCACTATCACCTTCATCATGTCTCTTAGCTCTTCCTTGTTTTTGCCTATTAGTACTATGTCATCCGCATAAGCTAGTATGTTTACTTTCCTGCCTATCTGTAGGCATTATTAGTAGATGTTAAAAGCCGATTCTAGCGCACCTCACATTTTCATCAAAAATCAAGCAATTTGAGGCCAAAATCAAGCAAATTTACCACTTTTTTCAATAGTGGCATGAAGGCTTTGTGCCACCTTAAAAAAATTAAAGTTTAAACTAAAATCAAGCAAATTTCTCGCTTTTCAAGCACAATTTTCACGTTTTCTAGAAATAGCAATTATGCAACAGAGCAAGCAAATTTAAGAGAAAATCAAGCAAAATAAGCAAAAATTAAATGGAAAGAGAAAAAAATGAATTGATAGAATTTATATATTTTTTTAAGATAATTCTAGATAGTGGACAAATTTTCCATTTCTTTTAAGCCTTTATACATTATAAAAACCTCCTTCCCATTTATTAGTTTCAAAGAACTTTTATCAAGTATCTTGACATAGCGCTCTAGCAATGAAATTTTAAGTTTTATGCCGTCAGGTGAGACATGAGACGAATGATGACACAAATACTTAGTGGTAATTTGGGCCCCAGCAATGCTTCCCAATCACCACACTAATGAGACTCAGGGTTCCCAGGGATGCTGTGGGTTCTGTATGTCCGTCTCACCCATGCGTACTTACAAACACATAGGCAATACTAAACTTTTTACTAAACATCACTGAAAATATACACGCAATAAAACATATGTGGCTAGGACACTGTCACTACTGAATAAAAGATATAAGTTCACTGTAGACTAGTTTTTATTGATATTATTCATACACATTAACATGCCAATTAAATGATTATCTCGGTCATGGCTAGCCAATTCCGCTTGGGTGTACCCCGTGTGAAATAACAGCCTTCACAAGGGAACAGGGCCGACAGCCACTAAGATGGACTGACGGTTTTTCCCTGAAGACAGTACACAGTGAATTACAAATGAAAACCATTAATACATATTAACACGTGTGATTACTCTGCATCACTAATGCAAACTCGTCGGGGCTCGCCCTCCAGCAGTGTAGTGACGGCCTATACACAGAGCCGGCTAGGACGGGAATAATTGCACCGTACACTAATTACAAAATTACATAGACCCGTGAATGATACATGAAATAAAATGGGATACGAGATGAATATTCACAATAAACACACACATGTGTGAAAACAAGCTTAGATGGCACGGATGCCGCTGGATGAAGTTCGTAGCAGACCACGTGGTGCAGGTGAAATTGCAATATTTCTGCATGAAAACGATGAACTAAATTCAGTTCAAAGTTTATTCTTGTTTAGAAAATTATTCTCTTTACTATTAAAGTGAGTTACAGGCGTGTAACATGCCTGATGCGGTAAAATCAAACATTACTGTGACAGCGTGGTCAAGAACAAAAATGCATCAATTTACGTGAAAAATACATTGAACTCTGAATAAAATTGACATAGAACCCTGAAATAAATGATTGCACATACAATGTTACATAAATAAGCTCTCAAACTCAATGATGGCGTATACAAAGACTTGGCATCGGTCGGCCACGTGGTTATGCATGATGTTGCCGTAAAATATTCAAACAGGAAAATTACCCTCAACTACATACATAAAAACAAAGCTCTTAAATTTGCGCGTAGCAATAAAGCAGAAGTTACAATGAAACGCCATAAGCATAGGCGGATGGCGCTTGATTCAAGTTGCGCATGTCCCATGACCTCTCCGACATCTTTCTCCTCTTTCTCCTCGATTAAGTTAAAAATGCTACAAGGGTGCAAGAAATTAATAAAGCAGAAGCATAATGCTGGGGAAAATGTCTGGCAAAAACGTACGCAAGCAAAGGTTTACCGGTAAACTAAATAACTATGGAAACATAAATCTTTGAACAAAACGTGTAGTGTGTACGTGACAGTGTCTTACCTCGCCAGCTCTCCTCGACAGACTGTCCAGATACAAGCATCGCACGTACCTACCATGGCCGCCTACGGGGTTCACATAAGCGGAAGTGCTATGCACGCAGAGTAAAACATTTTATATTGAAAATAAAATGGCACAAATTAAATTAAGTATTGTTTTACATTTCTATAATTTTCTTATGAATTTCAAAATTTTTTTTGTCTCTCTTTATGATGGCGTTCGTGTCTGAATATTAAGTGTTAATCTCGGTGCCGCGGGCACTTTGAATTTTATAACCAAACAATTAAAAGTTAGTACAAACACTTTAAAACATATTAAACACTGCAAATACAAGAGAACACATTTTACACTGGAAAATAATATTTATATGAAAGTTCAAAATTATCGGCCTCTTTGCGCACGTGCGAGACACATGAGCGCCGTCATGGGCTCTAGCGCCGCTAGCTGTTAGCCTGCGTCAAATTTACCATCTAGAATACAGGAAGAGAGGGGTGTGTGTGGGTGTGTGTGTGTGTGTGTGTGTGTGTGTGTGTGTGTGTGTGTGTGTGTGTGTGTGTGGGGGGGGGTTCTCTCTCTCTGTCTCTCTATATATCTCTCTCTATCTATATATCTATATCTGTTCTATCTCTATCTCTATCTTCATCTACTCTCTATCTCTCTCTATCTCTATCTATCTCTCTCTATCTCTATCTATCTCTATCTATCTCTCTCTCTCTCTCTCTCTCTCTCTCTCTCTCCTCTCTCTCTCTCTCTCTCTCCTCTCTCTCTCTCTCTCTCTCTCTCTCTCTCTCTCTCCTCACAGTAAACCATTAATTTTTTCCTACAACTTGTAGTTTGGTGAATTCAAGAGAATTGTTCAACTTGTTGATCACAGATTCCATTTTTTGTGTTATTTACAAAGAAACAAATTACTGAAGAAAAATATTTTTTTCATTCTATCAATTAATTAATTTTCAAAATAAATACAATGGAAACTAATACCATATCTAACCAATGTAAAAAATGTGGCGAAGTATTAAATATAAAAATTTGTCACATGCATAAATACACAAAGACAAGCATATTAACACTTGTAAAAAATGTTGTGCTGAATATGACAAAACTCAATAGGAGTTAAAAAAAAGAGAAAGTACTATGTGAATGTGGAAAATATATTTATAATCAACAGCTCAAAAACCATTAAAAAAACTACATCCCACAACACGTCAATAGATGTTCTAAATTAAATTCAAAAGGAGAATTATCCAACAAAAACATGCACAGTTCGTAATGAGAATAAATCTATAAAATTAATTTCTTATAATAAATCTTGTAAGGATCAACATACAACTATGTGTAAAAATTGTTTTAGTGAATATCTTAAGAATTATCGTCTTAACAAGAAGTTAAATATGATTTCCCAATACATATTTTCGATGCTATTCCACTATATTTTTTTCTTTTATTTTTCATTTTGTGATTAAAATTGTTTTCCCTTTAAATAAACAAATATGGAGTCTTTGATGATAAATCATGTGTTGAGCGTCAAAAAGACAGTGAGAACGTTAAGAATTATAGGTAGAAGATTTGAAATATATTATTTGCACAGGCTACGGAAAGCTGATTTAATTACAACTATTATACCAATTAATGTAAATCAACAAAGAAAAAAGAAACTTAAAAAATTTACCCTTTCCAAATTACACTACAAAATATAGAAAAGCTTTAAAACAATTAAAAGAAATTTTCCCATTTTCTACTAACATATTTCTAAAACGTATAGATAAAAGTAAGCGGATAACAGAATGGAGAACAAAGAATAATTTTTCTAATTTACCTTTATCTGATGCTGATATCAATGAATTATATAAACAAAATAAAAACGAATTGAAAGAAATCTTCCCATTTTCTACTAATATTTTCCTTAATAAAAGAAATAAGGAAACCAGTGAAGCTTACTTAATTAATAAAACTTTTAAAAATAGGATGTCAACATATAACATTGATAATTCTTTTAATTTAGTTCAACCCATTCATTTTTTGACTTCAATAAAAAAGAAGATATTTGAGAAAATAGATGAACATCTTATCAAATTTAGAGGGTTGTAAACCAGCATTAAATTATATATCAATTGTCGTAAGCAAGAAAATAATCAAGTTGAAATGTTTACATTTCAATCACCAAATTATACAATAGTGAATTATAGAGATATTAAAAGAATTTATAAATGCATAAGACAAGAAAGAATTACAAGTTTTTCTGATTTCCAAAGAGAGGTTCTGGGTGGACTTAAAATAGAATAATGGGGATACAATTAGCAATAAATAAGTATAATGCATTAAATGCTGCATCATATGTTGAACTACCTGAATTTATAAAGATTAAGAAAGCATGCGTAAATGTTATAAACAATTATCAGAAAAGCTTTCTTTGGGCAATAAAATCTGCATGTTTCCTGCAGAAAAATACCCACAAAGAGTATCTAAAAATAAAAATGTGTCTCTTAACATTGAAAAAGCATTTAGATAAATTTGAATAGCCTGTTAAAATTGATGATATACTAAAAATAGAAAATCAAATCAGTACTTCTTTAAATGTATACTCTATTTAAGATGAAGGTAAGAAGTCCATTGTATATCCACAAAAATCTACAAAAAAGTAAAAAGAATAAGCACATACATTTACTTTATTTCTAAGATGATACAAACTCGCATTACTGTTGGATTAAAGATTTATCAAAGTTAGTTGCAGCACAAAAAAATAATAACCAACATAAAACTTATATATGCGATATATCTTCAATTCTTTTAATCTCAAGAAAAATTAAATAAACATATTGGAGATTGCTCGAAAAATGAACCAGTAAAAATTAAATTATCTCTGACAGGAAAGCAAATATTTTTCAAAAATTATAAACACACAATGAAGGTTCCATTTACATTATATGCAGATTTTGAATCAATTCTAAACAAAATATCAACAACTAAAACCAAATCCAAACAAAATTTATAGATTTAAACTAATCAAAAAATATCCTTTTTTAACAGAAGATGACATTGGTGGTACTCAAAGAAAAACATAAACTTACAAATGCACAAATAAATAACATTGATTTAAAGCTGAATGACGAATCATATGCAATGAAATATCAATTACATGAAGCTTCTGGTTTTTGCTATTATATTGTATCTAATTATGGTGATTATATGCCTCCAGTAGTATATTGAGATCCAAATGTGCAATAAAAAGACAAGTAGAAGAAATTGGTGAAATATACTCGTAAATTGAACCGATGCATCCACTAACCAAAGAAGAAAAAATATATATAGGAAATCAAAAAAAATGTGCTGTATGCGAGAGTGAATATATGGACAATAAAAAAAGTACATCATCATGATCACATAAGTGGAAAATTCATTATTCCAGTATGCAACAGTTGTAATTTACAACTAAAATTACCTAATTTTTTATAACTTTTGGAAAAAATGCAGAAAATTTAAAAATGAAATTTATTGACACTTTTAAATTTATGGCCAGTAGTTTAGATAAATTATCTTTGAATTTAAGTAAAGATCAAATGAAACACACACAAAAACGTTTTCCAGAAGATCAAGTTGATTTAGTTATTAAAAACTGTGTTTACCCATACAATTATATGAATAGTTAGAAGACATTTGATGAAACTCCACCAAAGAGTGAATTTTACAATAAATTAAATGAAAATAGTGTATATGATGATGAATACGAACATGCAAAAAACATATGGAACCAATTTAATATAAAGTGTGATACTTTACAGCACCAGGTTTATCGTAGGATGCTATGTTAAAAATAACCAAACAATCATTAGATTTATTACACAATCATGATATGGTTTTAATGTTTGAAAAAGGAATTCGAGGTCTTATTTCACAATGTTGTAAGTGATATGTGAAAGCACATAACAAATATTTGGAAAATTTTAATCCAAATCAAGCATCAAATTATTTAGCATATCTCAATGCTAATAATTTATATGGTTGGGCAATGTCACAATATTTACCATGGGTTTATTATACATTAAATGATTTAGACTACTGGAGTGAAAAAAATATTAAATTTGAAAAACGATTCTGAGTATGATTATATATTTTATGTTGATTTAGAGTATCCACAAGAACTACATATTTTACATAAAGATTTGCCATTTTGTCCTGAAAATAAAGTGGTTCCAAAAACAAATCAATCTAAACTATTAACAACTTTACATAAAAAAAGAAAAATATATACTACATTATCGTAACTTGAACAGTGCCTAAATAATGGATTAAAACTTACAAAAATACATAGAATATTGACATTTAATCAATCTGATTGGTTGAAGAAGTACATGGATTTCAACACAATGATGAGGACTAATGAAAAAATGATTTTGAAAAAGGTTTTTACAAGTTCATGAATAATTCTGTGTTTGGTAAAACAGTGGAAAATATTAGAAACAGAGTAGACATAAGATTAATATCAGATGCAGAAAAATGTGAAAAATTAATATCAAAACCAAATTTCAAAAGAAGTACTATATTTAATGAGAATCTTGCGAGACTACATGTGAATAAAACAACTGTAAAAAAGCCAATATATGCAGTAGATAACAAGAGAATTATACTAGAAAATAAAATTGATACTTAGCCATATGGATATCAAAATTTATAATTTTATTAATGAGCAGTGGGACCCATTTTGGGTCTCACCTATTTCTGAAAGAAAATTTATATATTTTATTAATGAGAGGTGGGATGAGTTTTTCATCCCACCTATTTCTGAAAGAAAAGTTTTATATTTTATTAATTAAAGGTGGTATCCATTTTGGATACCACCTATTTCTGAAAGAAAAGTTTTATATTTTATTTACCTCCTAAGGTGCACTGGTAAAAGATTTATTTAAATTCATTTTAAATTTTCAGGGCATATGCTTGGACACCCTTAAATACCATAATGAATAAAACACAAAACATTGTTTTGTATCCCACTTATTTCTGAAAGAAAAGTTTTATATGTTGGAGATATTAAGGGGGCCCTAGAAACATGGCACCCTTTTATGTTTTCTAATAAAATACCAATATTTTAAACTTCTTTAATCTCCAAAACAACATTGATATCAGAACCATCAAAATATTTTAAATTGCTCATTATTCATTTTATAAAAAATTGGAGTGGGGGCTCATAAATAACAGTCTCTAAAACCAAACATAGGTTTTGATGGAAAACTAGCAATTATATTAGTCTCCAGATTGTTAAATTCATCATATTTTTTAAACATACCATATACCAAATTAAAATGAACATTAATAGTTTTGAATGGAAAAAAAACTAGGCAATTTTGCCTGCAAAAATTTTATCTTTTTCAATAGTTAATTTTCTTTCAAAACCGAGAATATCAGACAAGTGATCATCAAGTTTAATATCAAATTTGGTTTTAATTGTTATTTTATTTTTCACATTGTTTGTTGATATTTCAATTTTATTTGTTGAAAATGGTTCAATTAAATTTATAACTTCTTTTAATGATTCAGCCTCGTATTGGCCTCTGGGAATATTTATAACTGTATTTTTATCAACAGCACTCATTTTTTTCAATTGTAGTTATAGTCTATTGTCTACATTTGAAGTTAAAACTTTTCCATGAAAACTAAACTAATTAATGCTATTGGTTTATCTTTATGAGTTATATCATAGTGAAGTTTCTTCTTTAGAATAGAAGTATTGTTTGTTAATTTGAAAACTTTATTATCCATTTATTACAAAAATTATTGTAATTAAATGAAAAAAAGTTGGCTGGGGTGTTGGTGTTTTAATTTCTGAGGAAACTTCCAAGAATAAAAAAAATGGTGAGTTATTGCCCGATAATATTCACGGGATTGTAGGGTCCAGCAACGGCACGAAAACCAATTTAATCATTAATTTTATTTATATGACAGGATGGCTAAATTTTAACAAACTCTACATTTGCTCTAAAAGTTTGAATCAACCAAAATATATTCAATTATAAGATGATTTTGAAGTGATATCCAAAATATTTAATGAAAAAATTGCTTATTTTTTAAGTAGCATGTGTGAAATGGTTTCACGAGATCAGTGAAAATAATTCTTTAGTTATTTTTGATGATGTAATATTGGATGAGCAAGATGTAGTCCGCGAATATTCTACTGGAGGTCGGCATAAAAATATTGATATTTTTTATCCTGCGCAGACATATTCCAGAGTCCCCAAGCAATTCGTACTGGATAGCACAAATTTTCTGTGTATATTTCGACAAGATGAAACAAGCTTGAGACATATCGCGATTTTGTTGGAGGAGACATGAGTTTTGAGAAATTTAAAGCAATGTGTGCCAAGTGCTGAGACGAAAATTATGGTTTTTTAACATTAGATTTGAGTAGAAAATCAATAGTGGAAAATATCATAATCAAATTTAAAAAATTATATTTTAACTCTTTCTTGTGAATTCAATAATTGGGTAGTTGTGTCGCACTACTAGCAATAAGTTTTTATAATTTAACTTATCTTCTTCATTTACTTGCTCAATACCAGATATCTTGTATTTTTATAATCCAATAGTACAACTTCATCTTTAGTTTATGTGAACTACTTCCACAACTAAACTTCAGCGCACTCTCGTAGTGACAGAAAAAAGCTTATCTACACACTTGACCACAACTAAACTTCAGCGCACTCTCGTAGTGAAAAAAAAAGCATATCTGCTGTGGGAGGCCACACTGAACTGCGGCGCACTGAACTGTGGTGCACTCTGGCCTTAGTGGTGCAAATTTTCCTCCTCTGCGAACTCTCGCGGCAACAGGAAACATGTTTTCTACTGTGCTGATATCTGTGGTGCTGCTCTTGGTGAAAGTAACCACAACGATGCAGAAAGTTTACTCATCACAAAGAACACACTACAAATCACTGCTGCAAGAGTGAATAAAATTATTTCCTCGCCAAGCATAGAACAATTCTAACCATTAATCTTGTAGCTGACCACATGCAGCATTTTTATCGGCGCCTCGTTCGTTCAGCCACTTTGGCTCAGTGGTTGAATGCTTGGTTCATAACTCGAGATTCGGAGTTCGATCCCCGGTTGAGAGGATAATTTAATTGTGTGAAAAGGCGCCCACACTATTAAATTATCACCAAACCATTCAAAATTTGAGCCAAAAACAATTGCAATTGCTCTTGCACATATGTTCTGTATATGAGTATTGATGTAAAAAATAATATGTGTATTCCTCATATAGTGTAAGGCACCTGCAGCATATGAGAGAGTACAAGAAGAAATAAAATAAAAAATCTATCACCTCTCCACTAAAAAAAAATAAATTAAAAAAATGCAGGCCGGTGGATGAGGTGATGGGTTTCTCCAATTGGAGGTTTTTAGGCGCGAAAATAAGGCAGGAAAAATAAAAAATGGAATCCCTGTCAGGATAGAGATATCTGTAAACTCCAAAATTATAAGGTCCCTGGCAAGGCATTAGGTTGCTTGTAAATCTTTTTTTTTCTCCCAAAAAAGGGGCATATGTGTTTATATGTACAAATTTTTTATAAATCAGATTTATAATGAGGATCTGAGCGTAAACCAATAATTATGCTCGTAAGGTCTGAATTTGGTTTATATTTTATAAAATTATGTTCTTCAATTTTTCGTTTTCTTCATAAAAATTATATATATATATATATATATATATATATATATATATATATATATATTATACACACAACATATTTCTCCACATACAAAATGGCCGAATCACTAGAAAAACAACTAGAGAAGAACACAGAATTGACTACTACCTCATGTTTAAGTATTTTTGAATTTATTAAGAATAATAATTATATTAGAAGCCTAGGAAATTGGTTTAAGGATATTTGGTTTCCTTTGTTTGAAGAAAAGAATGTATTGATCACTAATGATGTTTTAAACTTTTTATGTAATATTCCATAGCATTAAATAGTAGAAACTATGTTAAATTTCTTAAAACTAATGAAATTCCATATACTGAAATAAAATATGATAACCTTCTTGCTTTAGAATATGAATTCATCCAAAAAGAAATTGAAACTTAAAAACCAAATAATCTCATTTTTTAAATGGGTTTTATTAAAAGTAGATGATTTTAAAGAATCTGTAATGTCATTCAATATAAAACAGTGTAAACAAGTTAGAAAATATTGTCTAACTTTAGAAAAAAATATTTATTAATTATCTAAAGTATACTCGGAATATGGAAAAAAAATCTGCAACTCACCATTGTAGATAATCATTTTAAAAATATAAATTAAATTAAAAGATGATCATTGAAAATTTAAGAGTGATAGTTGATTGCAGAAATGAGATAATACGAGAAATAGCCCTGCATGTTGTACAGCAAACACAAGATCCAAATTTAAACCCGACTTATATTATTCTAGAATTGTTCTATAATGATTGTGAATATGATTATTATGCGATTAGAACTTAAAGAAGACATCTTCGGAAACAGTGGCAAAGAATCTGAGATATACATCCAAATTGTGAAATATCATTGAAAATTTAATATACTCCAAATTCTATCAATTTATATCAAATAATGAAAGAAACCATGAGTGGCAACATTGAGTGTTTTGTAAAAAAAAAAAAAAAATATTTTTTATTAACTTCAATCGTATTCATACCAATAGTGCTGTGCTTTGTGTTGTTGTAGTCTCACTAATTCATCTAATATATCTATCCACTTTTAGTTGCCATTCAAAGCAAATTTTTTTCACATATTTTTAAAAGTATCTTTCAACAATGTTAGCTTTTAATTCAGAAAATGAAGAAAAATAATTTAAATTATGCTTTTCCATAAGTTCTTTAAATATTTTATTATAAAATTCTGAGCCTTTGTCGCTTTGTAAACTACGTGGTTTTCTTTTCATCTAAATATTTTCTAAACCATTTACTACATTTTTTGCTGTTTTATCTTTTATCGGTCGAGCATAAGCAAATTTAAAAAAAAAACATCAATAATTGTCATAATATATTTGTTTTTATTTATATGTGATATACCTTTTAAATTTCCATTATCCATTTCTACAAGATCAATTTGCCACAAATCATCAATGTCATATGATATATAACTTTTCTTTTTCTGGCCTTTTAAAATTCTTTTTTATTTAAAGAATGTTGATTTTTTATAATTGCGCAATGAGCATATACTTTTCTGGACTAATCGCCCATTTGTTGTATTCACATTTTTTATTATTTTTAGTGATGGTTTTGCACTTCAAACACCAAGTATTCTCCATTTAATACTAAAAAAATTATTCAATCTTTATATTTCACGAATATTTCTATTATAGTACTAAATCCATCAGAATATTTAGATAATTTAGTTTTTATTTATTTAAAAACCAGTTTATTGCCTCTTAGCATCAAATGGTTTACTATAATATTTTTTGAATCCTTAATCACACTTAGAGTATCATCAGGTAAATTATCAGAATTTATTTTATAAACAGTACAATCCATAAAAATAGAAAAGAAGAATAGGTTATCTGAATGAAAATTATCATATTTTTTATTCCACTTTGCAGTTAAATAAAATATGTGAGATTTCCCTTCAACTTTCAAGTTAACGAGTGTGTAGCAGTAATTGAAAACGGATTGATTAATATTTTGTAATTCTTTATCGAAATATCTTTTATTGACATCATCTTTGCCATCCACAGGGTCAGCCATATATTAAAATTTTACGAATTTGAATATAAACAGTCTGTTGTGTAAACAAAAGCTTTACTTATTTGTTCTCTTAGAGTGAAAACAATTATATTATATTTAGAATCTACATATGTTTTTAAATCAGAAACACTAGTGTTGTATTTTGATTCAAAAATGTTTTTAATGCATAATCAGAAACAATAGTTTTAAATTTCGTATCTGCATCTTTTTTTAACATCTGTTTTGCATTATTTATTCGTTTCATATAATCAGCAATAGTGTTATTGAATTGGAAATTTATGTTTTCTTTTAGAACATAATCAGAAACAACAGTTTTATATTTTGAATCAACATCTTTTTTTAATGCATAATGTGCTATATGTATATCAAAAAAAAATCTTTTATTGGCCACTTCTTTTTTATCTACAGGTTCACCTATATTAACAATTCTTTGCCCCAGAAAAGAAACATATGATTTTGTAAAATCAAAACAAGTGCTCAATTCACTTTGTAAAGAAAAAACACTTGAATTGCATTTTGAATCTACATATTTTTTAAACCTTCAGCAGTTTTATCAAAGTTTTTAATTAAGGATTCAATTAATGGTTTCCCGAATATATCGGTCATTTAATAACATAGAAATTATTTCCCTAAACTTAAATTCTCTCGAAAAAAAAGATATAAAACAATTAAACATAAATGTCCACAAATAACTGGATTAAAATTCTGAATTCTATCTCATTGTAATAAAAAAAAATTAAATAATTAATTAAATTTTTAGGAATATTGCCTCCAAATTAATCAAAATATTAAACATTATTTTCTTTAAAATAGCAAACCCAATGTGTGCCAGGATTTGTTGAAATGTCAAAATTAAACACAGCACATTAATTTTTGTGCATATTTTTTGGTAGTTCATCAATCATATAAACATTTCTGAATTATTTAATTTTTTTTACATATTTGTCAATATCGATATTGGCTAATGGAGCTTTTTTTTTTTTTTTTGCGGCCTCTTTTTTCTGCAACCACACTACTACCAGCATGGGTTTCCATTGTTAAATTGTGTCTCAGTTGTTCTAATTCTTTTTAAATTTTTTTAGTTTGTTCAGCAGAATTATAAATTGCACTAGCTCCTCCAGCTATTGCGCCAAGAGCTCCGAAAGCTGCAAATAAAATTGGTAAAAATCCTCCATGATGTAAACCACTTCCAATTTTTTCATTGGCCATTTTTTTAACTGTTGGGAATAGTAAAGTTATTTTGAAATGTTTGTCCTCTTGCATTTTTTTTTTTTTAATCATCTGTTAAAAATTTATTTGTGCCCTAATTTTTAAATTCCTCAAAGGGAATATTGAAAGTTATATTTATTATCATCATTTATATAAGTAAAAAAAAATATTTTTTTAAATATATAAATGAAGATAACAAACATAACTTTCGATATTCCCTTTGAGGAATTAAAAATTTTGGACATAGATCAGTTTTAAACAGATGATCATATATTTTTACCATTATATATATATATATAATGGTAAAAATGAAATTTTTCCAAAAGAAAATTGGAATCTAGGTATTAAAAATAATCTTTGTCCTAAAATGTTTCTCACTTTTAATGATTTTAGAAATTCAAGAACAAAATTGGATACTATATATACAAATAATGAACATTATTACAAGCCAACTACAAACTATCATGGCGATATCAATTATTATTCATTTTGGGGACGAAGACCTTTATATGTTGTTAACTGCCTATATAGAAAAACAGCAGTAGTTAAAGATAAAACAAATATAAAAATTAATGTTGATTTTAAAAAATCTGTTGAGGCTGGTACAATTTGTAATGTTTTAATTAGCCAACAAAATTTAACTTATGATTATTTGAAATAAAATATTACTGAAGCTATATAAATTTTTTATTTTATTAAATGGATAATGTAAACGATTTTACAGAAACAAAAAATTGTTTCAATATTTTAATACAATTTTTTTAGATATTTAGTTGAATAGTTGCATTAAAAATTTTTATGAATTTTTGATCAAATGAAAAATAATTTTTCTAATTAAAATTTTCTCACTTAAAATCAAGAAATTTGCTTGATTTTAGCATAAAATTTAATATTTTTAAGGTGGCACAAAGTCTGCACGCTTATTGAAAAAAGTGGTAAATTTGCTTGATTTTGGGGTAAATTTGCATCCTTTTTAGAATGCATAAGTTCTTAAATTTTAAACCATGATTTTGGCCTCAAATTACTTTATTTTTTATAAAAATGTGGAGTGCACTAGAATCTGCCTTTAACATCTACTCGTATTCCATCTCTGACCATAATAGTAGCTATCAAAAATTATTTATGATTAGGAAACAGTGAAAATAGAGATATAGTGTGCAAACATATATGTTTGTATGTGTGTATTAGGGATGGGTAGGTTTTGGTTTCTGAATCTAGGTTCTGCTGGTTTTTGACATTGAGAACATGGACCAAGAATCTTTGTCAAAATATTGGTTTTGCAATGAACAAAACAGAAGTGTATTACATGAAGTGGGAAATTAATTAACTTCCACCACGTTTATATTAATAACTTGTGTAAAAACACATGTAAAAAATTGGTTATATCTCAAGATGTAGTGTTGAAAACATGATCGGATTCAGTCATGGTATAGGTTGTGATAGTTGTTTTATATGAGAGGATCTCTGGATTTAGTGAGCTTGTTGGTGAATTGTTTGATCATGGTTTTTATTATGGATATTGGTGTTGGTAATCTGGTGGAATGTAGGAGATTGATGTGATAGATGAGAGGAGGTTGGACTGTGATGACACAAAGCCCTTTGTAGTTGCTGTATATATGGGTCGGTGGTAATAGGCAACTGTTGAAACCCAAATTGGGGCGGCATTTCAGGAGTTGGGTGATGAATGATTTGAATAGGGTGACCCTTGTCTGTAAGTTGATCTGGGAGTGTGGACTTAGAAGTGGGGTGAGTTCTCTAACAGCACCTGCTGCTCTGCCTGCTGCCTGCTTGATGTGTTGTTTGAATCGTAATGTTGAGTCTAGAAGAATTCCTAAATGTTTTGTTTGAGTTTGCCACGGGACTGTTGTACCTTTCAAGTGAAGTGATGGTGGTGGGGTGTCTATGTTGAGCCATGAGATGTAGAATGCTTGTGTTTTTTTTTCTGTGTTGAGAGTGATTGCTCTGGAGGTGAAAAGGGATTCTATGGTGTTGAATGAGGATGTTAATTTGTATGAGAATTCTTCTTTTTCATTGCTTGTTGCTAATATTGCAGTGTCATGTGCATATAATGAAACAACATAGTGGGTATGTGTCTGATGTAGAGTGCAAAGAGGAGAGGGCTTAGTAGGGATCCTTGTGGAACGCCTGCTGCTGCATGATGTGGTGATGAAAGTTGATTGGAAAGAGTGAAGGAGGCAGATGATGTGTCGAGGAATGTTTTTAAAAAAGATGTTGTCAATGAGTGCACCGTGATGTACTGAGTGAAAAGCTCTTGTGAGGTCCAGTAATAGCGCTCCTGCTTGTTGTTTCTTGGTGTAGGCTGTGTATACTGTTTTGGTGATTCTGGCAAACACATTAATATACTGATATTTACCCATGTACATATTTCTCTGATGTAAACAATGAAAAATATGTCTATAGGTGTTGTATTTTGCTGTTATGTGCAATATGAATATGGGAGATGATGGAAAATGAAGCACTCACTGTGGTAAACTGGAGGAACACAGTGTTTGATTAATCCCTGTCAACTTGGATGAATGTTTTTTTCTCCAATATTTTACAGTAGAGCATTTGTTTTAACTAACGTGTGCAGACAGGGCATAAGGTGTAACTAAGTACTACATTTTCTGAAATCATGTTAGGAACAAAACGACATTCCTTACGAAAGAGTTTGGCATAGGAAAAATTTCTTCCACAACGTGTGCTAATGTTCAACTTTAACGCTGCTAGTAAATGGAGAAATTCTATTTCTTTGTGCATAGAATTTGTTTTTTGCCTGAATTGCTACAGTTATATGAACCAGCCAATATTTTAAGTATTAACTTTACTTTGTAAAATGGGAATGTATTTGGCATTGAGGACTCATGAACTAGCTCAATTTAGTGAAAAAAGTTAATAATTGAAGAGCAAGATAATTGCCACATTTGAATAAAGAAATAGTGTAAGTCAACATTTTGCTAAATCCAGTCATACAACCGAATGTTAAACAAGATGTGGACATATTTTCATTCGTAATGCTAAGACCAGTGACTACACGAGACACCATTGCTACCTTTTGGCAAAAATTTTTGGTTGCCAAATTGATTCCGAACCAAGAACCTAAAAAATGATGGCACCCACTATCACTTATATGCGTGTGTGCAAGCGTGGTTCGCAACTCTTTAAATAACTGTCTGTAACTGCACTTGTATTTTAATGTAAGAAATGCTCACAGTTCAGTTGGAAGTAGTTCCATGTTTTAACATCTACTAGTCATAAGGTTACAAAATTTTTGTCGTATCCAGTTCAGTTTCTTTTTGTTGTATGCAAATAAGAATGACATTTGTAGCAATTATAAACTCTTTCACATCATTACCTGGCTGACTAACACACAATTTAGCTGGTTCATTTTTTTTTCCCCTGAAAACAGCAGTTCACAACCAGTGTAATTTTAAGGTGGATCAGTCCCCGCCATCTTATATTTTCACAATTTTTGCCATTGGTTCCATTTAAGAACGTTTAATGATATTTTTCTCATGACATGACATTTTGTTTAATAAAACTATTACATCGCTATGGAATCTATAGTTTTTCGACTAGTGATTGAAGGTAAGAAATAAACATTATTTTCATGCTTTCGCTTACAGAAATGGTCCTGGAACAGAATCTAGCAATATATGTTTTGAACATGTGCAATGTAATTTCCTACGGTTTGTCGACCCCCAAAATAAAATACAAAACCTCTAATGCAATTTTCTGCGAAAATTCCGAAAATGCAAGATTGCGGGGGCTGATCCGCCTTAATTTCAGTTTGTAACTCCAGAAATAAAGTATTCATTAACGTAATTAAAAAATTTTGTACATATTTTGAGTGAAGTAGCATTGTTTGTTACTTCTTTACGCTGTATTTATACGTGGGTTTCTTTTTCCCTATAAATCCTTGAAATTTCACATAATATGCGTACCTGGAAAATGTTCTGTTTAGTGAAATTGAAGACAGTATAAATTTTAACCCTGAATAAACTGAAGAAAGTCCGGGGAAGTGTGTTGTGTTATATTTGCTATGTGTGTTGCAATTCTGAACATTTAAGTTGTCTTATTTAGTGTTTTTGTGATTCTCAATTTATGAGTTAATACCTTGCCCTATATTGTTACCCTTCCTTTGGTTACCAACCTAAAGGCTACAAAAGTCACTTTCTAAAGATTTACTTTAAAGACTTACGTAACTCATTGATAGACTAGCCGTTAAATATCAAAGGCACTTTAATTCACGTCACTTTATAAGAGATATAATTTACATTATCTTCACATTCCAGTTATATATTGTGCAATAAGCAATGTAAGTTAATCGATTTTACATTCAAGTTATACGTTGTGCAATGAGCAATGTAAGTTAATCAATTACAATGTAATGACTCTACAAATAGATAGCAACGTTAGACTCTCAACTACTGACTCAAAATTTGCTGTAGTATTTACTGTATTATTGTCCATGCCTCTAAGTCAGTGAGCCCCTTCTCACTCACCACTGATATTTCTGCAATGCTGTACAACGGACGCACGAGAGCTCCGCCACGGTTTTGCTGTAGACATGCAGACTGCTGACTCCAGCGACCTGGTGACTTATTTGGGGGAGGGTGTGCTCTGTTTATCTCATGTCTCCCAAACACTGCAGTATATTTGTTACAGTCACTTAGTTACACTAATTACACACATTTAATCTGTCTATTACCATTATTTCAAATGTGTCTCAGTCATGCATCCATTTCAATAGTCCTGCCCGTCAGTCTCACTGTCCACTGCACTGGTGCATACAGATAGCAGACTTCACTACTGCAGGTCCCTTTTGCCGCGACTTTACGCTCTGCTGGCTCATTCTCATAAGGTTGCACCACTCTTCAAACTCCCAACTCTCTAGAACTGTCTGCTCGGAGTCCAGTCTCAGCTTAAATAGTCTAACTTGCCCTATCTGGAATGTTCCCTGCATGCCAAGTTATGCTGAGAGACGCTACGGCATTGAACCAAAAAATTTTATTTAGATAACTGCACAAATTTAATCTGCCGAAGTTCAGGTGTGCACTGGTTGTGATGGGCTTACCACGGTAGCATGCTGTGGCCAGGCTTTAAAATATTACCACTGATGTTTCATATTACCTCTCGTTCTCCTTTGTTCGTTTGCTCACATGGGACGGGCCAAGGGAAGCGATTCAAAGCAGTGAACGTGTAACAGTATTATAATGTCTAACAAAATTGTTTAATTTGTACGAGCCAATGTATCAAACAGTTATTACTAGCTTCTACGACTAACCTTCAAATTAAGTAACGTGGGGAAAATTCAATTCTGCATTGAATATGTGATGCAGTTTCATGAACTTTAATTTTCATCAGATAGATATTGTGTAGGTATTTAGTATTCTGGTGAATATACGTTCATAACAGTGTAGACATACAAATTTTAAAAATGAAAAGGGATTTTTTTTTTTCTCGTAAGCAAGCAAAGCAATATAAGAGAATATTGGTATTAATTTTTAAAAAAGATATTTTTAATTATTGATTTTTGATGGCATTCTTCATGCTCTGTGGTTACCATATTGTATTGAGTTTTCACCCTCACCCCTCCTGGCCTATTCCTGAATTTTCTTTACGAAAACAGTTGCTACCACAGTTTTTAACTGCTCTTCACCAAGTTTTTTTTTTCTTGTGATGTATCAATTAAGGCACAACATTAAAACACATACAGTATATTTTATCATTAGAGAAAATATTTCTAATTGATTGTGTTTTCAACAGCAGTCGCACATCGAGAAAATTTTGCAACAGTGGGGGAGGGGACAGACAATCAAGTACATACTTTAATGTCGATTTTTGGATGTGACCCACTCGCACGTAGTACATTGCTTGCGAAGAGAATCATAATGTGTTGCTACCAAAATTAATATAATAAACTAATTGATTTGCATGTGACTTTCAAATTGTAGAGCTTTTTAATCAAATGTTGTATGGTTCCCAAAAAAATTATTTTGAGAGGGTTGCTATTCCTTGGCTCATAGAATTGAGAGTTTACTCTTGTGTAACATTTCAAACACTGTCATAGTTACTTTTTTTTTTAGTAGTGATCTTAGAAGTTGTCCTAGCTTCAATTGCATTATAGTATTTCAGGATATATTGTTGTAGTTTCTCCTAGGATGCAATATATCATCAGTATCATTTTTCATTTGTCTGTTACCAGCGGGGTTGGTTCCCCCCCCCCCGAGTTCAACGTGGCTCCCTCTCATTTTCAGAACTATTGATTTTGCCACTATTAACACAGAAGAGCTACTGCAAATATTAATGCCTATAAATGTCTATGAAAATATGAAAGCATCCAGAAAAATTAAAGTAATGTAATTTGTGTATTTGAAACAAAGGATGGCAAAAATATGTAAAATGACATTACAAGCAATACACTTATTAGCAAGTGTATTAAGCTATTTATTGTATTGGTTAACATATAGTTGGAATTAGGTACTGAAGTTCCTTCTAGTCAAGTGAGTAATGAGACAGCAACTGATGCAGGGGTGTTATGTTGACAGTCGTATTGGCGGTGATCTCCGTGTGCACAGCGGTGGGTGCCTGGCATTGGATCACAGACCCGCACACCTCTGCTGTACCCTTCACGCAGTCCCTGTGGAACCACCCCTTCTTTGCGCTGGCCAGCCTTATACTAGGTGAGCTCTCATTGGCCTGCTGTGGCATCTGCCTGCCTGCTAACTGTGTGGTGTTGGGGATCTATCCGTGCTACAAGTGATGATGTGGCCTACGGTATCAGGGTGCCTCCCTGGGGTGCGTGACTCCCCTTTCCTCCTCCAGTCCCTTCCTTGTACGTACCTTGAAAATGCAGTTGCTCTAGTGTTTTCATGGATGGATTTCTGCAACATCTATTTATTGCAGGACCCTGTTTTCTGTGGGTTTGACTAGTTCGAAATGAAGCTCACTTGGAGTGAAATATTGATCCATCCCCATTAAAGTTAGTTGGGACTGAATTTGAAGCCTCTCAGATTTGAGACAAGCATGCAAATTTCATGATCAAATATTGTGCATACATTGCAACACTATACTGTACTTTAAGGAATTGCTCCTGGTTGTGAATATTTCCTCTGGTTCTTGGTCTTTGCACAACAACATTTTCTGAAAGAATCCAGAAAATGTGTATGTTGTAGGACTGAAAATTAGACTCTAAATAATTTTGTTCATCTGGTGATCTTAGCAAAATATTCATCATTGTAGAAGTTATTCCCGGATTATCAACAGCCTCAACAATATATCCATGTTTTGAAATTTTTACTCTAGAAAACTGAAATGGAAAAAAATTAGAACCAACATCAGTATTATGTAATTTTTCGTATTTTGCCTCATCTCCATCTGTATCTCTTTTTAGTAGGCGATATTCTTCAAAAACATAAGCATCATTTGGAAAAGAAAAGGCAATCTCCTATTGGAATATCAAATTCTATTCTATTATTGTAAACATTTAAATTTTTACTAGTTTGAGATTAGGTGGGGGAAAAGTTTGTCTCTCAAAACTCTCAATGCTTTTATAACTCATTTATAAGTTATTTATATATATAAATGAAGGAGTCAGAGGGAGTTCAAGTGAAATTGCTCATCGAGAAGTATAGAAATTATAAAAAGAACCAGGAGGTAGAATATGAAAAAAGCAAGAAAAAGATATCTGCATAAATCCGTGAATTACAAAATATTAGCAAAAAAGTAGAACAAGTAAGTGAAGAAAATAAAAATTTAATAACAGCACTAGTACCTGTTGCTGCAAAAAATTTAGATTATCCACCAACATCAGAAGAAACATAATTTGAAAAAGAGTTATTTGCAGAACAAGAATGTCCTAATTTGGAAGAGCAAATGGGAAGTGTACCATCGGGAAATTTACCACCTATAGCAGGTGTTTCTACTATAAATTTTGGAAAATATATTTCTGAAAATATTGATGTTATTATTGAAAGATTTGGTTTACGAGGAGTTGGTCAAGATTTTGAAATTTATGATACAAAAGTAAAAATAGATGGTGATTTTTTATTTGTTAAAGATAAAAAATATGAATTAACAGAAGGTCTTACTGTTAACAAAAAGTGCCTATGAAGAACTCGAAGATAATTTCAATAATGTTGACCATAAAAATTACAATGATATTATATTAGCAACCAATGATATATTTCAAAAATATATTCCTAATAAGAAAAGGAATAATCCAAGTTCAAGTAGTAATACGGAGTATATTAAGTTAATTAGTCCAATTTATGAAGAATATATTTAAAAATTCACACTCAAAATCATTACCAAATAAACCAGAAAGAATGGTTTCTCCAAGAACACCTAAATCTGGGGAAGGTATGAAAAAATATAATAATTTGCCCAAAGAATACGTTTGGATATATGATTTTAGAAGATTAATTGATAGATTAATAGTTATTCAGGGCGAAGAAAATGCTGGAAATAATAGTTTTTACAATGCAAAAGTGAGCATAATGAATATGTTATGCAATAAATTGTCAGAATTTGTTATAAATAATCCAAAAGGTATATCATATCTTGACAGTTTTAAATGTAATTCCACATTCATTTTGGAATTCTGAACACCTGTAGAAAAGGTGTGATAAACTGGGCATTAAACAGTTTAAATTTGCCCGGTTTAATTATTGTGCTCCATTTACAAAATTAAATGAAAGACTTGAAAGAGGTGAGAAAGGAATAAATTAGATGAAGCATGCAAATATCATGATATTGCTTATCGAGACCATAAAGAATCTAGACATGAAGCAGATAAAATTTTACAAAAAGAAGCAAAAGAAATTACGTTAGATAAAAATACTCCAATTGGTGAAAAATTGCTTCTACTGCTGTTGCCTCAACTGTGTTTACAAAAAGAAAATTAGGATGGGGCATTAAAATTTATTAAATTTATATATATATATATATGTGTGTGTGTGTGTGTGCATGCGCATGTGCATGAAGATAGCAAATATAACCTTTGATATTCCTTATGAGGAATTAAACTATTTGGGTATAGATAAATTTTTAACACATGATCAAATTGCAAAAAATAAATGTAAAATTGCAAGAGGGCAAAAATTTCAAATTAACTTTACCATTACTAACAGTTTAAAAAATAGCTAAAGAAAAACCGGCAATGGTTTACATCATGGAGGAATTATTTCCATTGTACTCGCCACTTTAGGAGTGACTGCTGCAATTTATAGTGCTGTTAAACAAACTAGTAAAAATAAAAAAGAATTAGAAGAATGACAGAGACATAATTTAGCAATGGAAAGTAAAGCAGGAAGTGTATTAAAACGAGGAAGATAAACAAAACTTGTATTTATCACCATTATCTAATGTCGATATTGAAAAATATATAAAAGAAATTAAATATTTCAGAAATGTTTATATGATTGATGAACTACCAAAAAAAAAAAAATGCACAAAAATTAATGTGCTGTGGTTAATTTTGATATTTCAACAAATCCTGGCACTCATTGGGTTTGCTATTTTAGAGAAAATAATAATGTTTATTATTTTGACTCATTTGGAGGCAATATTCCCACTAATTTAATTAATTATTTCAAAAACATAAACATTTATTATAATGATGACTGAATTCAGAATTTTAATTCAGTTATATATATGGACATCTATGTTTAATTGTATTACATCTTTTTTCATGAAAATTTTAGTTTAATGATATAATTTCTATATTATTAAATTATAGATATAGTTGGGAAACCATTAATCAAATCTTTAAATAAAAACTTTGATAATATTGCTGAAGATTTTTAAAAAAATATGTAGATTGACAGTGCAATTTGCGTGTTTCTTTTTTACAAAGTGAGTTAAGCACTTATTTTGATTTTACAAAACCATTGTTTCATTTTTTGGATGAAGAATTGTTAATATAATAGTTGAACTTGTAGATAACAAGATGGGGTGAGTAAAAGATAATTTATATGTATATATAAAATTGTTTCTGATTATGCTCTAAAAGAAGATAAATGTACAATTCAATAACACTATTGCTGATTTTATAAAATGAATAAATAATGCAAAACAGGCATTAAAAAAAGAAGCAGATTCAAAATATATAACTATTGTTGCTGATTATGCATTAAAAAACGATGTAATTCAAAATATATAACTATTGTTTCTGACTATGCTTTAAAAACTGATGTTGAATCAAAATCCAACACTAGTGTTTCTGATTTTAAATCATATGTAGAATCAAAATATAATATAATTGTTTCTGCTTTACGAGATCAACTTAGTAAAGTTTTTGTTTACACAACAGATTATGTTTCTCTTCAAAAGCGTAGAATTAATAATATGGCTGATCCTATTGATAGAAAACATGTTTTCAATAAAAGATATTTCGATAAAGAAATAGCTGATAAATTACAAAATTTAAACCAATCAGTTAAAAATAATTGTGAGACACTTGTTAACTTAAAAATTAAAAATGTAAGGAAGAAAAGTCTCATATATTTTGTTTAAGTGCAAAGTGGAATAAAACTACAAATTTTTTTCAATGAGAAAATAATTCAATTTTCTTTATTTTTATGATGGATTGTACTGTTTATAAAGTAACTACTGATGATGATGTGACTGTTATTATGGGAAATACAAAAATAGATTTTGGTAAGCCTTTTGATGCTAAAAGAGGTGTTAATTTGTCTTTTAAAGTTAAAATAAAATATCTCTTCATATTGATGCTTAGGTTATAATGATAGGAATGTTCGTGAAATATAAAGATTAAATAATTTTTTTACTATTAAATGGATAGCACTTGGTGCTTCAAGTTCACTAAAAATAATAATATAAAAAATTAAAATACAGAAAATGGATGATTAGTTCTCAAAAGTATATGCTCGTTGTGCAATTCTAAAAAATCAACATTCTTAAAAAATAATTTGCTCATGTGAGAGAAGGAATAATTAATGAATTATATAAACCTGCACGCAATTTTTTTTCAAGAAACTAATAATTTAATATGGAATTGATGATTTATGGCAAATTGATCTTGTAGAAATGAATACTGGTAATTTAAAAGGTATATCACATATAAACAATGGATACAAATATATAATGACAATTATTAATGTGTGTGTGTGTTTTTTTTCTATACCAATTAAAGATAAAATAGCTAAAAATGTATCAAACTTTTTAGAATCTCAAATAATATACAAACTGATAATGGTTCAGAATTTTATAATAAAACATTTAATGAGCTTATGGAAAAATATATCAACTATTATTCTCCATTTTCTGAATTAAAAACTAGTGTTGTTGAAAGATTTAATTGAACTTTAAAATATAATTTGGATAAAATTTGCTTTGAATGGTAATTATGAATGGGTAATGATGATTTAGTGAAAGAATATAATAATTCAAAACATAGAACTATTGGAATGAAGCCAATTGAAGTTAATTTAAAAAAATGAAAAAAAAAAAAATTATTGCAAACAAATTTTGTGATTACTAAATCCAAATATAAAGTTGGAGATGTTCGTGTGAGCAAACTGAATTTTTTTTTTGAAAAAGGTTATACTGCTAATTGGTCAACAGAATTATTTACTATTATTAAGGTTTTAAATTAAAATATATTAATGGAGAATAAATAATGGGTAGTTTTTATGTATGAAATTATGAAAACCAACTAGCCCAATGAATATTTGGTTGAAAAAGTTTTAAAAACTGAAGGTGAAAAAATTTATGTAAAGTGGTTAGGTTTTGATAATTCTCACAGCTCTTGGAATAATAAAACTGCTGTTTACACAGCCGAGTCTGCTGTAGCTGGTGCTTTATAAATTTTAAATTTTTTTTTTAATTAGACAATTTAAAAAATGCAATAACGTGTTGCACATAGCGTTTAACAACCATTTTAACATTCGTTCACCATTGTTGTTGTGTCTTCGTGGTGTTTGTTTTAATATAAACATCCCAGCATTTTGAACAAATTTCTTTAAATTTCTCATAAGTCATGTCACCTCCAACAAAATCATTGAAAATATTCTTTAAATTAGTTTCATCTTGTCTAAATATACACAAAAAATTTGTATTATTTCCCAATTGTTTAGGTTTTTTGAATATGTTTGAGCTAAATAAAATACATTGATATATTTATGTCTGCCCCGAGTAAAATAATCGCAAATAATGTCTTGATTTTCTAAAATAATGTCATCAGATATAACTAGTGAATCTTTTTCGCACTCGTCTAAAGTAGGCATTTCATCAGTATTATTAAAAGAGTGAGCCATTTTTTCTTTAATTTGTAGTTTTTTGGCTCTGTCATCGATATCATTTTGTAACTGAATATATTAAATTTGGTTTTAACTTTTTGAGCAAACATACAGTTTATTCAAATTTAACCAACCTGTTTTATAAATAAATTTAATTTATCAAATTTGTTTTTCCACAACTGCTTCAGGCGAACAATTATAGTGCGTATATTATCAGGCAATAATTCACCATTTTTTTAATATTTTGTTTGATGCCACTTCGGAAATTCAAACGCCAACACCCCAGTCAGTTGTTTGCATTTATATGTTAATTTTTTATATAAATGGATAATAAAGTATTTAAATTGACAAGCAATAGTTCTATTTTAAAGAAAAAACCCCATTATGATATAATTCATTATGAAAAATCATTTGCATTAATTAATTTTCATACAAAAAATTTTACGCAAAATATAAACAATGATACTATAACAACAATTGGAAAAATGAGTCATGCTATTGATAAAAATGAAGTTATTCCAAGAGGTGTATGTTATATTGAAAATCATACATTAATTCTTTCTATATGTCTCAAATTGACATACCCACATAAATTGGTTTATTAAATTTTACATTTTTTATATTCGTATGTATAGCTGCAAGATTTTCATTTAATATAGTACTTCTTTTGAAATTTGGTGTTGCTACTAATTTTTCACATTTGTCAGCATCTGATACTAGTATTATAACAACTCTGTTTCTAATATTTTCTATAGTTTTACCAAACGCTGAATTATTCGTGGGCTTATAAAAATCATTTTCAAAATCATTTTTAGCATTAGTTCTCGTTGTGTTTAAACCTATATACTTTTTTGACCAATCAGACATGTCAAACGTTAATATTCTGTGTTGTTTTGTCAGTTTTAATCAATTCTTTTAACATTGTATTAAATTACAATAGTGGATTACATATTTTTCTTTTTTGTGTAAAGTTGTTAATAATTTAGATTGACTTGTTTTTGGAACTACCTTATTTTCAGGACAAAAAGGTAGATCTTTATGAAAATTATGTAGTTGTGGATATTCTAAATCATCTTCTAATATATAACCATACTCAGAATTAATCTCCAAATCTAATATTTTTTACTCTGGTAATCTAAATCAGATAATGTATAATAAACCCAGTCGAAACCGCCATATGTTAAATATTGTTACATTGCACAACCATATAAATTATTAGCATCAAGATATGCTAAATAATTTGATTCTTGATTAGCATTAAAATCATCAACTTTTTGGTATTAGCTTTAACATACCGCTTACAACATTCTGATATACCACCTCTAATTCCTTAAAAATCATTAAAATCATATCATAATTGTGTAATAAATCTAGTGGTTGTTTATTTATTTTTAACATTGCATCCCGTGATAAACCTGGTAAAATACTACCATCCCATGATAAACCCGGTAAAATACCACGCAGGATCTAAATCATAAGAATTTATACATGCACTTCTAAGATTTTTGAATATATCTGTTAACAATAATACATCACTTTTTAAATATAAATCATAGCATTCACCAAGATTTTTTATATTAAATTGGTTCAGTATGCATTTTGCATACTCAAAATCAGCGTCAGTTATATAAGATTAATTTAATTATTGTAAAATTCGCTCTTTGGTGGAAGTTCTGTTTCTGCGAATTTTTTCCAACTATCCATATGATCATATGGATAAACATTTTTTTAATAACTTAGTCTACATGTTCTTTTGGAAAATGTTTTTGATTGTGTTTCATTTGATCTTTACATAAATTAGATGATAATTTATCTTAACTACTTGCCATAAATTTGAATGTGTCTGTGAATCGCATCCTCAAATTTTCTGTTTTTTTCTTAAAAGAGAATATTTTTTCTTTTGTTAGTAGATGCATTGCTTCAATTTGTTAATATATTTTCCCAATTTATTCTACTTCCCTTTTTATTGATCGTATAAATATTTACGTGCATTTGGGCCTCGATATACTACTGTAGGCTTATAACCACCATAATTAAATACAATATAATTTAAAAAAATATGCTTCATGTAATTGATATTTCATTCCGTATACTCGTCATTCAATTTTAAATCAATGTTATTTATTTGTTCATTAGTGATTTTATATCTTTCTTTAAGTGTTTATTTATAAAAACCATTATCAATATCATCTTCAGTTAAAATTAAATATTTTTGAATTAATTTAAATTTCTTTATTTCTCTTGGATTTGTTTTAGACGTTGATATTTTCTTCAGTATTGATTTAAAATCTGCATATATTGTGAATGGAACTATCATTGTATGTTTATAATTTTTAAACTTTATTTGCTCTCCTTTTGGGGGTAAAGTGATTTTTACAGTTTTATTTTTAGAACAATCTTCGGTATGTTTATTTAATTTTTGTTGAGGGTAAAAGAATTGAAGAGACTTATCACATATATAAGTTTTACTTTTATGATTTTTTTTTTTGTACAGAAAGCAGTTTCGATAAATCTTTTATCCAACAATAATGTGAGTTTGTATCATATTTGAAATAAAGTAGATTTGTATGTTTTTCCGTTTTATTTTTTGTGAGTTTTAGTGGATATACCATAGATTTTTCATCTTCAATGGAGGATACATTTATAGATGTATTAATTTGATTTTCTATTTTTAGTGTATCATCAATTTTAATAGGATATTCGTATTTATCTATTACATCAATATTAAGCCCTTGTTTTTATATTTGGTTACTCCATCTGAATGGCTGTCTGCTGGAAATAATGCAGATTTTTATCGCCCAAAGAAAGCATTTTTGATCATTATTATTTACATTTATGTATGCTTTTGTATTTTTAATCACTTCTGATAGATCAATATATGATGAGCCTCTTATTGGGTTATACTTATTTATTGCTCATTGTATTCCAATTATTTTATCTAAAACTTATCCAGAATCTCTTTTTTGAAATTCAGATAATTGTGTAAGTATTTCTTGTATTATGAATTCATAATTTTTTTTAATATCTCCAGCATTCAATACTGTATAATTGGGGATTGAAACATGAACAATTGTACTTTATTATTTTCTTGCTTATGAAAATTAGCATATAATTTAATACTGGTTTTCACACCTCTAAATATTTTAAGATTATTCTGTTTGTCTTAAATATCTTATTTTTTGCTTAAGTCTAAAAATGAATGGGCTGTACTAAATTTAAAGTATTTTTAATGTTATATGTTGATATCCTACTTTTAAAAAGCTTTATTAACCAAGTAATTTTTTTCTTCAATTTTTTTTGTTAGCAAAATAATTATTATAGAATGGAAATATTTCTGTTAATTCTTTTTTATCTTTGGTATATAATTCATTGATATTTGCGTCAGCCAAAGGTAAATTTGTAAAATTATTCGTTCATTGTTCTATTTATCTGCATTCTTTTTCTCCGCCCGTCTATAACCAGCGGCATAAAAAATGGTATAAGAGTTCTAATTAGATCGTTTTTCCTTAGTATAGTTATATATTCTAATTTAAAATAGTATTTAGCAATACGTCTGAACATCCTCACCCCCTCACTGTTCAACACAGTTATTATATAAGTCTCTATTTTGTTTATAGTTGTATTAATAAGAGAAAAAAATTTATAAATAAAATGTAAAAACAAATGTACTGAATAAATTTTAAAAAGTGCTTAAATTATTGCGAAACCATATTTAACTTCTTCTTATTCATCATATAATCACTAAAACAATTTTTACATGTGATTGAATATTTGTCCTTACTATTTTTATTAAGAGAAAATAATTTTATAGATTTATTCTCATTACACACTTTACATGTTTTTGTTGGGTAATTATCATGATTTTCGTATAAATTATCTAATGCTGTATTGTGTAATTTACTATTTTTATGCTTTTTGACGGATGTATTATAAACATATTTTCCACATTCGCACTTTACTCTCTTCTTTTAATTCATAGTGACTACTGGCATATTCACTATAACATTTTTTACAGATGTTAAAATGTTTATCTTTTGTATGTTTATTTGGTGCAAAACTTTCTATGTTTAATATTTTGCCACACTTTTTACATTTTTTGATATTATTTTCCATTTTATTTATTAAGAAAAATATTATTTTAATTTCAAAGTTTTTGCGGTCTTATTAAATTAGTTTCCTTTTAAATGACACAAACCAAAAATGGAGGCTCTGCTCAACAAGTTGAACAATTCATATGAATTGACTAAACTATGAGAGCTCGAAATTGATAAATGGTATGAAGCTACAGAATTTCAAATTTATGAATCTTAAGTTTGGCAAAAAAATTAATTGTATTCTAGAGTGTAATTATAAAATCATTTTACCAGATCGTTATGCAAAGATAATTGATGAAAATAGCTTAAAAATGAATATGGGGCGAGGTTTTTTTTTTTTTTTTTTTTTTTTTTTTTTTTTTTTTTTTTTTTTTTTTTTTTTTTTTTTTTAGCCCTCAAATACCTTGACATTGGCTTTTTTTTTTTTTTTTTGCCTAATTTTTTCATCAAATTTCAGATTTTGAGTTTTAATTTTTTCCAGTGCTTTTAGACAAAATAACCCTATTTAGTGTAATGCATTTTTGTTGAAATTTTAGAAGAAATGTCAAAAAGTGGGGTGGTCCAGGATCCGCATTATACATCTACTGTCAATTTGAAGCTGCAGTCTTCCAGGAGGTAACAGAAATTCTGGGAATGAAAAAGACTGGGACTACAGCCTTACGCCCTCAGTCGGATGGAATGGTTTGAGAGGCTTAACCACACTCTTGAGCCGTATCTGTGGATCTTTGTGGCAGACAACAAAGAAAGACTGGGATTCAGAGGTGCCATTGTTTCTTCTCTTACTTACCGCTCAGCAGTTCACGGGCTCACAAGTATAACACCATCACGGATGTTCTTTGGAAGAGCAACGCCTCCTCAGTGACCTGCTGTTTTTGCCGACCGACAGAAGAGGAAATTGCAGCCCCTAATTATGCTAGCGAATTACGTAACAGACTTGTTGGCATTCATGATTTTGCTCGATATCTCCTCAGAATAAAATAATGACAGGATTAAGACGCTCTATAATAGGAGAATGTCGGGTGAAGTATTTCAAGAAGTAACACTGTTGTGGCTGTACAACCCGAAGCTACAGAAATGTTGGAAATGCCCTTACATGATTCTGAAGAAGATCAATGATGTCTTTTGGATTTGTTGTCAAGGCTCCCGGGCGAAGCAAAAGGTTGTCCACATCGACCAACTGGCAACCTACGAATGTCCTGACATTCGAGAGTCTGTTTGGAATTAACAGACTTGGGGATGGGGCATTGTTACGTGATCACTGCTTTGCATCTTGCACGAGCGAGTGGAAGTGAAGGACAGCAGATATATGATAGTGGCATGTCAGTGAAGTGTTTTGAATTACAGGTGCACACTAAACCAAGAGCCACGTATCTGTTACCAAAAGTGAGTCGGCACGATAATTCTTTTTGCAGCATGTGTCGCTGGCCTTGGTTGTATTGATTTCTGCATTTATCTGAAGAATAATTTGGATTACTGACTGTTCTCTCAGCGTGACTCTGGGTACGTTGAACTTTCCAGATGGTCAGGGCAAACACAATATAAGTGTGACAAGCCTCTGAGCTAAGAAGTTAATAAGTGAATGATTGGCTGAGTTCCGAGCGATCGAAGACAAGCAGCAAAAGAAGTGACCAGCAGTGGGGAAGGGAAATCTGCTACTGTATCGAGCATTGAAGAGTGAGGCTGACAGGCTGGACTATTGAACTAGATGTGTGAGTGAAAGACATTACAAATGGTGGCAACAGATAGACTGAACCCATGTTAGTAATGAATACGAGTTAATTGACTGTAACTAAACAGACACAATTAAGAAGGATGTTAATTAGATTTGAAATAGACATTAAATATTGTGCTCACTGTTAAATAAAAAGAATAATATTGGATACAGATAATTTAATGCTGTAAATAATAGTTGTGTGAATAAATTACAAATCATATTTAGTAGTTTTATTTTTATGAAGACCTCCATCCCTCAGGAACTCGGTCAGATACGTCCCTCAGTCGTCCTGTCCCATGTAACAATATTGTTTATTTTGGACTTGAAATAATTTTGCATCTTCAGAGAAGAAAAAATTACATTTTAAAGATGCTTTTATAGAACACTAATGAGTAAGCAATCTGAGAGAGTGAGTGCTCTTTCAGGTGGGATATGACTCGTGTCATGGGGCCTGTGTCTGTTGCAGTGATACTTTTCACATTGGGCATCCACAAGCGCGTGATTGCCCCCTCCATCATCGCCTCGCGGGCCCGCGCCGTGCTCGGAGACTTCAACATGTCATGTGACGACACCGGCAAGCTGATCTTGAAGCCTCGTCCCACTGCCTCCTAGCACCTTGGTCCAGGCACACCCACCTAATGTGCGCAGCTGCGGTGTTGTGTCTATAACTGACATTGTACTCAATAGTGTGTTGCCTCCAACCACATCCTTGCTCGTGCTCTAGAATGCCTGACCTAAGGAAACTTTACTGTGTCAGTGCTGAATGAGTGCGTGACAATAATGTGATGTTTTTAAATTATGTGAGCATGTAGCTCGGATGGTGACTGCAATAAACATTGTATCCATTCTTCGTCCAAGTTTCTGAATGCATAAATGGAAGTTTTATTGTAATGTGATGCTAAACACAGTTAAACATTGTGTTCATGTTAATTTATTTTTAAATACTGACTTCTGTAGCATAATTTGTTGTGTTATCAAGCTGTAGTGTCAGTTGCTCTAGGTTCGAATCCCTGGTAATATTGCAATTCGCAAACGGTCAGCATGATGACTGTACGAATATGTAAACCAGTGCAGCATCTGAGAAGACTTTATCGTGCAAAGATGGTAAAAAGGGGAAGATGTAGGTACCACCATGGTATTTGTTTGAGAAGGTATTGCAGAAACCTGATCTGCTAGGATATTGAGCGCAGATATTTTTGCACTGTGCTTGAGGGAAACCCTGCCAGGCATATATTCGGCGGAGATGAATCCATAAGATTTTGCAGCCTGGGACATGTCAGTCACGAGTGACTAGGCTAGAAGAGAGAAAATAGTTACTTTCTTACTATCTCACAGAGGTGACAAGTCTATCAAGCTTCTATTGACAACTGCAGACTATGTGCACAAGTTACATAAATTCTCGCCATGAAATTATTGCTCAATTCGCATATTAAGCTGATCAGGATACCAAAAAGTGTTCAAAATTACGAGAAACATAAACTCATATTCTGCATGAAATCAACCTGATAAACTCATACCCTGGCCCGTAGGTAAACTATCTTGATATAAAACAACATGGCATTTTTCACACTCTTAACTAACATAGTAGGTATAAGCTGAATCAGTTTCCTTCAATGTGCTTGCTTTGAGCAAGAATACTAGATCTCTCTCATTGTGGTACATTCCAACGCAGTCACGCCTGAATTAATCATTAGCAATGTTAGTTTTCATGATAGGGGAAGTTCAAGTACCACTCTGAATAATTATAGAATTTATACAAGGTGAAAATTGCCCCTTTTGTCTGTGGTCTGATGAAAAATTATGAACAAACATGATCCACACTTGTACCACTTAAATGTGGCTCGATGATTCCCATCAACTTGGGCTATTGGAGTCTTGAATGTGCCACACAGCAGACACCTAGCTAACATGTATTGACTACGGGAAGTAACCATATCAATATGTGAACAGTCTACAACATTGTCATGCACAGCTAAACTACAAACTTGCAGAAATCTACAAGTTACCAATTATTTAAGAGAAAGCTATCCTTTGGTTTCAACATGATTATTTATTAAATCCTACTATGGGTTATTTATGATAAAATGTGCACTTTTGAAAGCCCTGCGTAAGGTCTACTTGTAAGCACATTGTGTATCCTTCTGCTATACGTGAAATCAACAGTGCCATGGACCTGATAACTTTATTCATGCATCAGTAAAGGAAAACTAATGTTATAAAAGTAAATCTTCAGAAAGAAAAATAAATTGTACTATTTTAACATCTCTGTCAGTTATTATTTCCCTCTCTGTTTTATCTTGGAGTAGAGTCTTAACAACTTAAACTTCTATTAACTAATTATCATCTCCTGCAATTACACTTGGACTTGAAGCTGTATTAATACTCATTAAATTGATCAAAAATCAACTGAAACCCCCCAAGAAAACTGCTCAAGAACAGATACCCTTTTGCAACTTTGTCACCTAAAAAGGTTCTCGATCTCACTGTCAATCTACTAGTTCACCCATATTATGTAATGATCAATCTAAGCACGCATATCAAGATGGTATGTGCCTTACAACAAACTCGTATGTAATATTGTCTAATAAAATTCTAATTGGAATGCACTGAAGACGTGGCCCAGTTCAGCCAATGTCTTTTATCCATATGCTGTTGAGCGCTCATGAGCTCCGCCATAGCTTGACGCGTGACACATATCTGCACATTGAGCATGCGCACTCTACGACTTCGCCCTATCATCAAGCACCAGCACTTATATGGGAAAGTTATTTGTGAAATAGTACAATAATCACGCACCTACAGGGTTCGGAGACTGCACATCATAAGAGATTACAGACATGTGATTGTGAAAATATTGTACTGTTTACTCAAAGCCATCACATGGTCACCCTAACCCCAGCACGGGATTTTACTGTTCAGCAAGCCGTCGATAGCCACTTTGAAGATAAGCGAGTTCCACAGATTGCTGTAAGAGCACAGCAGTCATTCCACCGGAACATCACAGCCTCCAGCGTCTCACTCCATGGTGATAACTTATGACAATACCTCCGCCACAGGAGATAAGAAAAGGGTGGCGCTGCCACGTAGCACAAATAAACAACCCCTGTGGAGAGAGGCTAGCCACCCCCGCACCTCTCTGCAAGCCTACAAACTGATAAATTTGGTATTTAATGCTGGGTTTACATTGGCGCGAGGCGACGGAAGTAATGCTTCACCCAATCACAGACAAGTATTTTTTTACTTCAACGCGACAGACTTTCTGAATAGAAATAATTTCAAAGTTATCTGTAGAATTATTTTTCTTTCTTTAAGCATATTTGGTTGTAGGTACCACTGTAGTGTGTTTTCTTGAGTGTAATTTAATATTAATCAGTGCGTTTTTACCGCTTTGTAAAACTGTGGTTTCAGGAAACATGTGCATTGTTAATTCTAGTGAACGATTCTGCAAATAAATTATTTAATGCTAGTGATGAACGAACGTGATTTTAGTGAAGTAAACTTCTAAGGATTTTCATAGTAAAACATGTGTTCAAAGGGTTGCGAATTTTACAAATAGCGCCTGAAAAAGCAGCACTTTTCAACACTTGTAGTGTGTGAAAATTATTTGTTTATTTTCCTGTATCTGAATTCAATGAGTGTAAGGTTAACTTCGGACAAACTGTGTGTGTGTGTTTGTGCGTATTGCTGCATCTGTATGAATTCGAACAGTGTCGTATATATCGCATTTTGTTTTTTCTTTGAAGTTGAAATTTTCAAAGCTAACAATAAATTGAATGTTATTTCCATATGAGCAAAATTTTTCACTGTTCCGTTAAAAGAATATGCAACTCAAGTGCCACTGCTGTCTCATGAAAGATGTTAAACTAAAGCCTCTATCCCCTCGCTGTTTCCTTTTTATCCTTTAATAAAATAAACAGAAAGCAAACAAACGTAACTCGGCAAATGTAAAACAGAATGTAATGCCAGCCTAGCTATATTCTACATTCATATGGTTAGGCCCATGCTATTTTTTACAACTGTAATACTATAAAACATAAACATTCATGTGGTTGTTTGGGTTTCAAGTCATTCTTCATTCCTTATCGTAAATAAACAGATGGCCTTCTGAGAAAAAATTTGGTATTTTCAGCCATGAGTGGTCAAAATAGTGTTTTGGTGTCACGTCGCATCACAGTGTTTTCATTACAACCACTATTTACAATGATGTCACACCTGTCGCGCCAATGTAAATCCAGCATAAGGAGGATCCATCTCCTGGCCCTCCAGCTTGCAAAGGCCGAGGGTATCAGTTAGGGTAACTGGTAGCCCTGCTCTCTCAGTCTGCGAAGACCAGAGAACATTATGAACAGGGCTCTGACCACTAGGCCACTTGCGCACGCTGCCGAAGTCAAGTGAAGTCTCCCTGGTAAGTGGTTCATCTCCCTTCCTCTCAGTCTGCGAAGACCAGAGGCTCATATAACAGGAAATCAACTACTAAGACCTTTGGGATGCAAACCGGGATAACGGTCTCCGAAGACGGTACTCATCAGTCACCAGCAGCCACCCTGAAAGATGCTGCCACTGCTGGTCATCTGTAAGAGGTATCCCAAGACATTCCCCTGTTCTCCTACCTGGGAATCCTTCCAGCATCCCCCGTGGTAGCAGGTCGCTATGACATACCTTTTGGATCTCTGTGTAATCTATTCCAATTAATTGCTGAATTGAATCTACCAAGTTTCTTTCGGAACACTTCCGCTTAAATTCAAGCTTATTTGACGTAATAAATAATCTTTCACTGTTAAATCATATTGCACATGTCGCCTTTGCCTGCTTTAAACATTAGGTTCCATTATAATAAGTAGGAGTTAGCTATGTATTACTTTTTTTTTCCATAAGTACTAATAAATATGTACCCTACTTAGAATTTGTGAGTTTCTATTAATTTAATTGTGTGAATTATATAGTTTGTCCCGTTAAATATTATTAGGTTGTGTGGACTAATCTTTTGAACTTCCATCTAGCCGCAAAGTTAAACCTGGTATTCGTGAAGAGAGTCCTAATGGCAGAGAAAACACAAATTAAGAGGTAAATTCAAGATCTGTCATTAATTTGGTAGACTGTCTGTGGCACCCAAAGCACTAGGAACTCAGCACTCCCTAAGAGACACGAACAGACTGGGTTCTTGGTTCGACTCCCAGCCTACGAAGGCCGGGGGAGAACTTGAAGTGCTCAGGCCTGATTGGCCTCTTGAGGGTCACTCACACTAGGTTCGGCTATTTGATCCACTCTCCATCGGATGCCACAATGCCATGGCCTCTTAGGGCCGAGGAAATTAACTACGAGTTACATGAGGATGAATTTTAACAATTAAAGCGGGTGCTAGACGACCATACAGGAGCATTCTGATCTGGATGAACCCTTTGACAAACCAGAACTATCCAGCACGAAATATTGCCAACAACCACCAGGCCCCTTTACACCAGACCATATAGGATGTCGGCAAGACGTCATCGCCTTATTGAACGAGATGAAACAACAATGCATTGTTTAGCCTTCCGATTCCCCGTATAATTCACACGTCATTATCATCCCTAAGAAAGATGGGCAATTGTGCTTCTGTGTCAACTGTAAGGCACTGAACGATGTCATGCATCCAATTGCCCCACCAGCTATTAATATATTGTGCACGTTACGTGACATTGGGGAGGCACAAATTTTCAGTGCCCCTGTCATGCAGTCAGGGTACTGGCAGATTGCCATGCACCCAGATAGTATACTAAATACCACCTTTACTAGTCCCGAGGGTGAGACCCTCAAGTCCCGGGTGAAGCCCTTCGATCTGAAGAACGCACCGGCCACCTTTCAATGACTCATATAATCTGGGGTCCTAATGGGATATATAGGGCAGTTCTGTTTTACGTACCTCAACATCATATTGTACTCGAAAACCTTGGAAGAGCACCTCATCCACCTTCAGAGGGTGCTAGAACAACTAGAACTGCATGGCATGACCGCCAAGCTCTCAAAGAGCCACTTTCGGTAGGCCTCAATCAACTACCTGGGGCATGTAGTGTCACCCAACGACAACTTCCCTCAAACAGGCTCAATGTGCATTATCCAAGAAGCCGAAAACCCGCCACGAAGAAGCAACTGCGCCGCTTCCTTGGGCTCTGTAACTGGCTAAGGGACTTTGTACCAAATATTACCAACCCAATCGCGCCATTACATCCGCTACTAGAGAGAGAGACTCTGTGGCAATGGGGATCCTAACATCGCACTGCCTTCGAAGCTCTCAAAGCCAGCTTCCAGAACATAAAGCAGCTACATCGACCCCATAGGGAAGGGCTCCTCATCCTGCAAACGGATGCCTGCCAGAACAGCCTTTAGCTATACCAGGAGGACGCCAACAGTTATCCCATGGTGGTAGCCTATGCCAGTACATGACTCAATGCCACAGAACAGAGGTATCACATCAGTGAACAAGAGTGCCTCTCCATTATTTGGACAGTCAGAAAATACAGATACTACTTGTAAGGTGTGCACTTTATTCTCAGAACAGATACCAAATCCCTCCAGTGGCTGAGAGAGTCACATAACGCCAAAGCCAAACGGGAAATATTCCTCATCGAATTTGACTTCGAAGTGCAACATTGCCCAGGGAAAAGCAATGACCTACCGGGACGCCTTATCTCACCAGCCAGACCTCGACCATAACGAGAAGGCTGACGAAGATTAGGATGGTATGATGCCGCCCCAGCGTCTGGAGCAAAGTCCGGAAGAACAGATCCGGCTGCTACAATTACAGATCAGTCAACATCAGATAGCAATCTACTAGCAGCAGGACCAGGAAATCAAAAGTCTGCTCCACAAGTTTCCCCAGCCGTTTTTAGTAAGGGACGACATAATTTGGTCCCGCAACAATCAACCCGGGGCCAGGTGGAGAATATGGGTACCCAAAGACCTGCGAGCCGACATATCAGGATCACCACGACCACCTTGAGGCCGGCTACCCGGGGACACGGGAAACACTTGCAGACATTGCGGGATGCTACATCTGGGATGGAATGAGCGGGGATGTAAAACTATACACCTGCAGCTGAGAAAAGTGCTGTGCCACCACCGTCAAACCAAGGTGCCCTCGAATGCTGTGGACACACATTGCAGCAGATTTGATGAGACCATATCCGAGGAGTACCTGGGGTAACCGGTACCTACTTATCATAACCAACCTCTTTTCATGATGGGTGGAGGCGTTCCCCTTACCAAATCAGGAAACCCATCACATTGTTGGAAAATTTTAATCTGAAATTTTGACGCACTGGGGATACCCCCAATGTATTCTCACAGGCAATGGGACCCAGTTTGGTAGTCAGAAATGGGACTCCGCATGCGCCAAATGGGGAGTAGAAACATGGACTACTCCGCCGTACCACCCATAGACCAAACCTACTAGCAGAGAAATCAAGACGTGAAGAAAAACCTCCACCTCAGTGTGGGGAACGACCACAAACATTGGGACAGATACATCCCGAAAATACTCTTCACCCTATGGTACCGCACCAACGAGGCTACAAATTCAAGTCCCAGCCAACTCCTCCTGGGACAGACCCTCCGCCACCCACAAGATTGGCAATGGTAGAACCCACCAACCAAACTGCCTCAATTAGAAGACTTCTGTCTAGCTACTTTAACTTGCACGGACAGTGCAAGAGAGTCTCGAGATGCCTACATCCAATGGAAATATCCACAACCTCAAACAGGCATCCTGACTTTTGGCATGGGTGAAGTCGTCCTGCTACCTAGTCACCCTCTTGAGTATGACAAGCAGTCAATTCAGCACGGGCCTAGCCAGTAAGTGGGAAGGCCCCTATAGAATACTCGGACGTCAAGAGAACGTATACTGGGTGGAAGAACTCCGCCAGCCGCAGGGCGAGATAGCACAGAGACCGCTGGCAACACAGATTTGCCAGCGCTGCTTGACGCCGCAGCCGAAGTCAACCGGAGGAGCAGCAGAACATAACCTGCACCAGACGGTAGCCGAAGCCCCAGTGTCGCCTACTGCTAAGGCAGACACTCGGGGCCCCTTCCTCATGGAGCAGCACTTGTGTCAATGAGCCAGTACCAAGTGCGCATCTGTTTATGTGTGATGTAGGGCAAGGAAGTGTAGAAAGTATATTTTCATGGACTTTTTAATTGGTTAGAAGTGAGTGAGTATACGATGTGTTATATATGTTTGATTACTTGGGTATTTATTGCTACAGTGCCATATGTAAGTGCTCTATTAGGTTAAGATTATTATTCAGTGTAACATCTTAAGTGTCAGGTTTATTTTGTTCCGCATCATGCATTAGTGCACACGTTAAAGTACCACATGTATTATTAATTCAGGTATGTACTTACTCAACTTACAAATACGTTCCACGCGTCAATGACACACACCACATGCTGGTATTTACATTTGTTGTTATTATCAGAGGGTTATGTGTAGTCCATTTCCGATTGGAAGCTACTTATGAAAATCAACCTGTGAAAAAACACTCTAGGCATAACATGTCAACCTGTTTTTTCAATAACCTGTATTCCACAAATATATAACACTGTGGTTAACTTTAGCGTACTGTATTATTGAATAAATGAAACTTTACCTTAATATCTTCTATAACATGTTAATATTTATTTCTTTTTAAATATGAATTAACAACAGCGAGAGCAGCGACGTGTTGGCAATGGCTGGTAAGAAATAGTTCAAAGTTAAAATATTATTTTAACCTGGTTTTTTAGTATACTATTTGTAAATTAAACTGTTGTTTTATTGAGCAAGAAAGCAACTGTCTGCTGAATGAGGCTTGTCGCTTTCTCTCTTTCTTTGTCTCTCTCACACTCGGGAAGTTTCGCATCACTAGTAACCAAATAATTATACATGTTTTCAATTGTAGCATATTTCATACTTATTACAGCAAAATAATGATTTTTGAATTTGTAATTTACAACTGGAAAGAATTTTTAATGTTTGAATACTTATTTTAATATATTTAGATATGATGGCGGGGCAGAAACAAAGTGAAGTTGGCAGACATGGCGTGTTGCTTTTTTACCAAACGAAGCGTAAATTATACTTACTCCGAAAAATCGTCACATTTGTAGACGTGTTTTTTTTTAACCTACCTAAGCAAGTATTATGTTGTGATAAATCTGTTTTTTCACAGAAGTAATAAATATACTGTTACAGTGTGTTTCGTTAACCGTTGCATGTGAAATTGCGTGGCGTGGCTGCGTGGTGATCGTTACGCTGGATTTGTGTGTGCGTGATTTCAAATATTCACGATGTGAACTATTTATATGTTTTAAATGTGAAGTATTTATGACGAAGTTATTATTTACGTCCTGTCTGTATATTTATCACAATGTTGTACCTTTGCTCTGGGTGTTTGAAACACAATCGTGCAACATGATTTACCACCAATCCGAGTAAAATAACCAAGCCCAGCCCCAATAAATTTCAATAAACCTAATACATAGTAAGTAGCAATACATTTAAATATGAGCGGAATAAGTTACGGTAGACTTATTTGTGCGCATGTTCACTGCTATATTTTATGTTTGTATGTCAAAAAATGAGCGATACAAATTGCGTGCTTGATTTTAATGTCTCTTTGTCGTTGGACTGGTTATTCTTTCGTTATTCGAACCGAGGCCTACCTATTAAAGAAATAACCCAAAACATATCAACAACAAAAAGTTAAATACTATAGTTCATTACCCCGCAGTTGTAGCAGTGTTAAACACAGTCGCTGCAAAATATTAAGTTGCATTACGTGTAATGTGCTATGTCATGGAAAACAAATATGTCAATGTAACGTAACCATAAGAACTATCCTTAATTCAGGCATTTTTAAAACGTCATAAAGCTCACGTAATTAATGTTATAGGCCTAAACTGTGAATTGTTTTTTGAAATAGACGTAAGACAGAATTCGTTGAAAAGCTGTAAACAGTAAACAACACATTTGACAGGTATAAAAGTAGAAGTCACATTTCAATGTTCATTTTTAGGTGTAGCGAAAGTATACGAACACATGTACACACACAATGGTATGTAAACATTGATTTTGACAGATGCTACATGGCAGTCACATGGCAATGTTTGTGTACATTTGGCGGAAGGATACGAAACAGGCTGGCAAGTAGATATTTAGCATGGCTCCGAGAAAGTTGCTTCCAGTGGGGAATGGACAATATGAATGTGCCAAGTATCATGTCAACATTGTTTTTATTTTCCTATATCACGCTATCCACCAAGTAAGTACGAGACAAATAGTCTCTCAGTGTTATGTTTATTATTCTTAATTCATTTTAGCATAATTTAGTGTATTAACATATGTTCATAACCTCAATCTACAGGTTAGGTAGGCTCTGTGTTCTGCACTTGGACATAGCAAGCATATTTAATAAACCCTGAAAATAATGACTACTTTACACGTGACAGACAATATAATCACTACAAAAATAAATTCCACTTTACTTTTCTTAAAGAACAAATTTACCCATGCCACTGATGCGGTCGAGGCACTAATGAACCATACACTTTACTTAACTGTTACACTGTAGTTGCTTCTTGGTGGATGTGGATATTGTATGCGGCGGGCGAGGTCGTCAGGTCTAATCATTGCCGAAGCTCAGAGTGGGGGTAGACCGGACCCTCTACCACCCAGACGGTTTACATATTTGATGTGGAGGTATGGAAAAGCTACTCCCTCCACACCCTTGAAAATATTTTAGTCGTTCCAGCTGCATTTGTTTTAGGAAATGCTGAGTTTCCCCAGCAAACCCTGGTTCCCAAGGCTGTTTCGCCCCCCACTCCCATGCCTGCACAAGTTCATGGGAGGAGGTAACAGAAAGGCTGTTACCTGTTTTTACATTTATATTATATCTTAGGTAAGGTAAGAAGTAGTTACTTGTATTTTCGATATTATTAATATTTATTATGTTTTAAAGTTAAATTGGAAGCAATATTTATAATTTACTTGCGCTTCACGTAGAAGAGGTGACAGTGCTGCCATCTCTGGGAGGAGAAATCCAAGGCCCCACCCTCGGGGAAGTGAGTAGCCAATCAGAGCACGCCCTTCTAAAAAAAGCATTTTCGGAGCAGAAAAAGGTGTTTGTACCTATGTATTTAGCTTAGTGCCGCAATTTTGTGTTTGAAATGGCTTGTAATTATACAGCATTATTGCTTTAAATAAGTGGTTGGGTAGAGTTATGCTTAGAAAACTGATAAATTCTATCTGAACTGTGCGGTGTTTGAGGGCAGAATGGGCAGCGATGTTCTGTTACAAACTAGTTTTATTAAAATGGCCGAATTTTGTCCTGGACCGACAGGATAATTCTGGCTTGTATTTGGGTTTTAGATTAATTTCCTATGTTGCAGGGGATAGTTAATGTTTGATTAAACTTGCAATCTAGGCATATTATGGCGTCTGTTCCGTGATTTTGTGTCGGGAATATTTACCTATTCGTATAAGTATTGGGTTATTATGTAGAGCCATGTTATAATAAGATTTATTATTTTCAGAAATGAGTTTATTTACGATGTAGGGAACCTTTAAGGCATTATGCAAGTCAACTGTTCTTGTGAACCTACGGGCATTTCCTATTATTCTAAGATATTTATTTTGTACAACTTGAAGATGGTTTATTGATATTTTAGCTGAATTTCCCCAGACTTCGTGGGCGTACATAGCTGATCTAAATATTGCAGTATAATGTTAAAAGCTTTAATCTCGTAGGGAGTTTAGGATGTTTAAGTAGTGGGAATAGTTGTCTGATTTGGCTGATGGCTATGTTTTTATTGTTATTTATATGTACGCCCCAGTGAAGTTTATCATCAATAGTTAAGCGTAGGTATTTAGCTGTTTAACGGTAAGGAATTTCTACTCCGTCATATTTAATTGGCTGGACGTATATCTCCTTAATGTGTCTGTTAATTAGCAGGGCCTGAGATATTCTGTGTTTATTTTAAATTTTCAGCGCTCGCACCACTGACCGAGTTCGTCAATTTGTAGTTGTGTAAGTAATTATGCGAATGGCAATTTATCTTTTGTATTGATGAGGGTGTCGTCGACATACATTTGAACTGTTGCGTAGTTATTTGTATTGTCGGCTGTATATACATTGTACAGAAAGGGGGAAAGAGAGGATCCCTGCACCTGCGTTGAGTGGGCGGGTAGAAGACTCGGAATTTTCTATTGATACATGAAATTGTATGTTTGTGAAATAGCTGTTTGGTAAGTGAATGTATCAATCTGGAAATTTATAATTGATTAATTTTTTAATTAGGCCCAGGATCCAGACTTTATCAAAAGCTTTGGCGATGTCAAGAAGTATGGCTATTGTAGATTGTTTATTATTTAGACCATTGTATGCAACCATGACAAAGTTAGCAAGGCGTTAGTAGCTGAATGTCCAGCTTTGAAACCAAATTGAGTTTTTGGGATAATCTTTTTATGTTCTGTTTGTAATTTTAAGCGAGTAAGTAGTACTTTTTGAAATATTTCACTAATTTAACTCAGTAGTGATATCGGGCGCCGGTTCTGAGGAAGTCAGGTATCCTTACCAGGTTTCGGGATTGTTATTAGTTTAGCCCTTTTCCATGGTGCTGGGACATAATTGAACTTTAAAAATATTTAGAATTATGCATAAAGCTGGGTATGGTAAATATTTAAGTAGCTGGTATGAATATTTTATCATGACCCGGTGCTTTTTTTTTTTGGGTAGACTGTTAAAATTAGTAATAGTTCGGGTAAAGTTACAATTTTCGGTTTTTCCTTACGTTTTTTTCGCAAGAAATGCGGTAGTGGTTGTATTTATATCGCGAGTGAAATTGGGGACTTCGAAGTCTAAAGTTGGTGTGAACTGATCGGCGAGACAGAGTGCTATGGCTTATGCCTTATCTAGTGGCTCGTATTTCAATCCTGACGGAGCTAAAATGTGGGTAGAATTTACTTTTTCTTTTTTGCCTCGGAGAGTTTTAGAAATTCGTCAGAAACTTTTGGTATTGTCTGAGATTTCTCTTATGCACAAACAAATGGGAAATTTTTATAATTGAAATAGTTTATTGCGAAGGTCTTTCTGTAGTTTATTATATCTGGCTTTTAAGTCGGGGGTTCTATATGTTTGGGATTCATGCCGAGCCTGTTGTTTCTCAGCTAGCAGAAAATCTACGTCCGGATAGTTTTGCTTTAGAAAGTGCCTTCTGGTGATAAAATGAGTATTCTTTTGGAGCTGTTTTTAATTGTATTTTGAAATACCTCATGTCGGTTCTATGCAATTTTCTTTTTAATATATATTCGGTGTTCCAAACTGAACTCATGCATGTATGGCGGTGGGGGGCGCTCTGCGTAACCTGGTTCAACTCGCGGAAGTTTATGCAGAAACGCCACGTCCTGTCTTTCATTGGGGCGAGTGTTATTGCCGAATTGAATCAGCTTTCCAAGTGCTCAATCATCCACTCGTCCATCATTTCCTTAATTTGCTCGAATAATCCGGCACTGGTGTGGATAATATCGCCTCGGACTGTCAAAAATTGGGGTCTCGTCAGTAAGTGGTATCCGATGTTCGGCCGCCATCCTATGGCACAGTGAAGACATCACTGTGCTCATCTGACAGCCATTGTATGGCTTCTTGATTTTCTGGGGGGATGGCATGGTCTAGTTCATCCAGTAACACTGCCCGGACTCGTTCCGCTGGGTGTGGGTCCAGGTTGTAGGCGGTGCTTCTTTCTTTTTGCCCAAAGTGAATGTGGCGAGTTGCCAATTCCACCACGACCTTCTGTTCGGTTAGCAAGGATAACCCCAGGATGGCATCTTTACGAATGTCGTCGGTGATAAATACTGTGGCTAATGTCTCAGTGTCCCTTATTCTGGCTCCTCCCTGAATCTGTCTGGTATGCTGTAAGGTGGCTAACTTAATTACCTGTTGAACCTGTTTGATTTAACTGTTTCCTGCAAATTTTGACTTACTGAAGTTGTGCGACATGGCGGTGTCAATCAGAGCACGACACCACCGCCCATTAATTTCAACAGCTATCTAAATGAAATTGTGTGGTGTACAGCTAATTTGACTAATGAAGTTTGTAACTGAGTCGAGTCCATGTTGTCACCAATTTTACAGGGGCAAGCAGTGTCCAGCAGCTTTACTATTTTAGCATGTTTCCCTGGTACGTATCACTTCACGGCGCATGTTGTGGGCCTGCTCGTTGTGGACAGTCATTGTCCCACTGTTCTCCTGCGCACCATCTGCCAGTATCTCGGAGTTGCTGTAGGCTGCATTCGGTTGTCCTCTATCTCTGGCATGGGAGCCATTTCTAAGAGGTGGGGTCGAGCACGCAGATGGCCATAGCAACCCCAGGACAAGTGTTGGCAGTGACATGGACTGCGGCCCCCGGACTTATGTCTGTTCATCATGCTGACAGCTGCCAGCCACCTCTGTACAACTAGTGGGCGTTGTAGCCTAAGCCACCGTCCCACGTTTGTAAAAGAATATGTCCAGTGCAGTACAGTTTATTGCAATGTGTTCGTGTTTATTTTCATTAAGGGTAAATATTGTTAGTTTATTAAATTCAGTGAGTGGTCATTGTGATATCGCCTGCGCGATCCAGTGCTCGTGGCTGCGTTTATGTTCCAAAGTAATGTTTAGTTTAAGTGTCATGTATTTATTTATGTTGATTAAAGACAGCGAGTGTGTTACTTGATATCGCCCTTGCGAGCCAATGCTTGTACTAGTGTTTTGATTATAGTGTTCTGTGTGATTTAGGGTATGTAATTCCAATGCTTATGTCATGTGTTTATTATTTTTTTCCAGTGTTCCTAACATGTTAGTACCGAGACAAAAAGACTCATTAATTTATTTACTTGAAGGGTTGTGTGTAATGTAATTAGTATGTGTGTTTATTTCTTAAGTAACAAATCCATCACATGCCATAATTACCTGTGCACTGAGAATTCTCTCTATACTGAATGTTTAGAGACAAACGCACATGAGAGGTAAACACAAACAGTATGCAAGTGATAATATTAATTGTAAATTTGTGGCATAACTATTTCGTGACTAAATGTCACAGGGACAGAGAGAACAAAACTAACATGTACAGGCTGTACTAAAATACTGGCCAATACCAGAAACATAAAATGTTTCGTTAACAGAACAGGCTGGTGCATGTGGTGCACCCGACCACGTAGTCGGCATTTTATAAAAAGCAATAAAGTTTATTATGTGTGTTTCTGAGGGCTATGCCGAGTCACAAGATGTGTTTTTAAAACGATGTGTTATAAAAAATAGTAGTTGCTAGGGGAAGAGCCACGACTATTAGAATCTAATATAATACAGCACCGCAAAAGTGAGGTTAGTTTACCACATTTGTGGAGAGGTTGAACAGAGTTTTAGTTTCTGTTATATTTTTATAAGTAAGTTGTTCCCAATATTATTGGTATATTTTTATGTTCTCATCTCATCCGCCTCTGGGAGAATCATTTCAATTCATTTTCCATTTTCATAAAAACTTTGAAACAAGTCACGTGACCTGTTACTGGCAGTTGCAGCAAATGAGAGGGCTTCGCGCCCAAGCTTAGTCAGGCTGGAGTTCGGCTCGATGTGAGTTGGCCGCCATATCAAGGGCTCTGGGGAATTTAAGTTGTTTTCACTTATCATAGTTTAATTTCTGCTTTATCAATGTTAATATACCGAAACTTCACTGCTGTGGAGCTGTAACTCTACTCAGATTTGTCACCTGGTAACCGAAGAGACGAGTTGCAGCGCACGATCAGAGTATGTCGCAGCAAGTGCGTCCAGTTGTTGCTATGGCGACAGATGAAGCCATGGAAGAATTAGGACCCTGTATTGAACTGGGACATTTCAGGCCTAGTTAAAGACTTTTTGTGTTATACATTAAAGATGTTTATGATTTTTTTGGTCGGTGTATTATTTTTATTTGTTTTGCCGGTGTTCTATTTTTATTATGTTGCAAGGTAAAGTGTCATTATTTATCATCCTCTTCCGCACAGTGTTTTATACATCCTATTTCACCAGTGTTGATATCGTAGTATTATTTGTATTGTATTTGCATGTTTAATTAACACAAGGGTTAAACGTGCAAGTCATTTAAGAAAGTAGTTCCATTTCGGTGCTGGGGTAAGGTTGGGTGAGCCTGCATCGCCGAGCAGGAAGTCAGTCGGCTAGCAGCAAGTCACGGAGGTGGAATGTTTGTGTGTTAGGCTTCGGCATTTCGCGTGCATACTAGGCGACCATCAACCTTTTTGCAACCGTACATGTAACTGCAATAGACTAAGTATTTTTGGAACATTTTTCTCTCTCATCACCCGGTAAGACACCTCCACTCCCTGGTGGATTATCATTGCCCCGGAGAGTTTAATTGTGCACGTAATTATTCAATTGTCACGAGCCATTTTCCGCTTCACCGCACGTTCGGTTTAAATAGCCGAGTGTGTTTTTTGTAAAGTTCCCTCAGAGAAGGGATGTAAGCATTTAATGACATGGGCACTAATAATAATTCTCAATCATTACATAAATCTCATTTTCAGTGTAATAAGTTTTGTTCCCATCTGAATGGGCGTGTGAGAGGCCCTGTCAGCCCACATATGGATGTGATATGGTTAGTAGGTTTTCCCACCAACAGTAACAATGGTGCACAGCCAACCGACGGGTTTATGAAACAACCAGCATCCGGAGCAATAATCGACAAGCGGTCCTAGGTCGGCGATCCGCAACCCTTATGTTAAGAGTAGCAGCATCATCTTTGATGTCACTTGACGGTATCTGGCGCCCCTGGTATATTAATTCCAGTCCTTTTACCAACACCACCCCAGAAATCCTGTTCCAACCATTAATGCATCATCTGTGCGACACGTTTTTTATTGCTCATCCGGAGTTTGCTTCGCCTCGCATCCCGGCCATATTGTATACAGCCAGGATATATTTAATCTCCTGTAATTCTATGTAGGCCTTCGGCTATTAACGCAGTTTAGGAGCTCGCTTCGCTTCAACGGCGAACCAATTTTTATGTGCTCTGTAAAGATAAAAGCTATCGAATATATGAGACTGTGTAAAAAACTTATTTATTTGGTACAGCAGCATCTCGGCTGTTTTGATCACCTAATTTAAAATTATGACACCATAATTATGCGCCGAGGTTGAAAATCTGTGATAAGGTCTAGCCCAACTTGGGCCAGCCATAAATGATGCCTGTGGGATGGTGGAATTGATATAAAAATAGGTTTCAGGGACGGTGAAAGTGAGGTCTGGATGGTGGGGAACCGGTGGCGCCAGACGTTGGCGAGGCGACACCAGAGTCATAGTTGACTTCCTCGATCTCGGGGTTGCGGGTCATCAACCGGGACCAAATCTCCTGCCGATGTTGATGAATCATGACTGTTTTCCTCTGCCCCATTGAGAACTACTCCAGATGAGTGGTGCTAGTTAAGTGATAACTGATAGGCCGACTATACACCATTGTTCACGGAGAAATACTTGCATCTTAACACTTGCCTCCGTGGGCTATCAGGGCCTCCCACATGCCCATACAGTTCGGAACAAGATTGATTACACTGAAAATATAAGTTGCGCAGTGATTGAGTGGGTATTATTAGTACCGTCCCCTGGAACGCATAATGTGATAAACAAACTGATCTGCAAAAGACACTCATTTATTACATTTACGATTACAGCCCCCTTTTCTGAAGGAATTTTACACTAAACACTATCGGATATTGTGACTGGCCATGCAGCAGAACAAAAAATGTCTTTCGACAATTAAAAACTACGTGAACTTTAAGCTCCCTGGGGCGATGCTTATCCACTGAGGAGTTTAGGTGGTTTACCGGGCGACTAGATGCGAAAAATGTTCCAGATGAATTATGTCTATTTCAGTTACATGTCCAGTTGAAAAATGATGATGGTTGCCCAGCATGGCAGGAAAACACCGGAGCTTAACACATGCCCACCTCCTCCAGTGGATGCTTCGTTTTGACTGACGTCCCGCTCGGGGATGCAGGCTCGCCTCGGCTCACCCTCGTACCAAACTGGGACTACTTTATGGTATGACTTGCAAATCTAAAACTAATGACTCGTTAATAAGAAATATGCCTTTTTAAATATTGCATCAACACACTTGCAACATAAGACCATGGAGAAATCATGTGGACAAAGCATTTGGTGGGAATATGAAGTAAATAAATAAACATTACCTTGCAGAGAGATGATAGAACAATAAACACAAAACAATCATAAATACTTTAACTGGCAAAACACGACAACATTTTTAATTAGGCCCTAGAGCATTCTAGTTAAATGTATTGGCCTAATTATTCCTCCGGCTGCACTTGTGGCTGCATTGATAATTGGCATAGTTAAAACTTAGTGAGTGTCCATCAGTTACCATAGGGTGTTTGTATTCAGGACAACGTATTTGGAGCATTGTCAGTCATTCTGCCAGCAATGATTTGTTGACATGGACATGCGAGTATGGGTAAGAGGGATCGCCCTCCCCTCTCACAGCATGGTTGTCCGGCCTGTGCAGGGTTGATAACCTGATAGCACAGCTGAAATGCGACACAAGCAAGGGGTCAGCTGGCTCTCGGTGACAGAGAATGCATAGATGCAGAGAGGGTGTGGTAGCCTAAACCACGTCGCTTCTCATTCGCAGCTTCCACGTTCTACAATTGGCGTGGCGTGGTTATGGCATGGCATGGCATCGCATCACCTGCTGGTTGTTGACACTGTTGACAAGCCTCCCAAGCATCTCTGCAGCATCCCATAGGAATACCGAAGTTTCCGTCGCCCTTGCTGTTTGTTTGCTGTCGTCCTCACGCATTTGATGAAAGGAATAATTTGGGAAAAATTGATATTTCAGGAAAACTTAGCAAAATTTTGTAGTTTTGCTGATAAATTTGGGGAAAATTTTTACGGTAGGAGAATGTCCCTACTTGGACCAGCCCTTTGATGTACTTCAGATGCTCGTAATGGCTTGGAAATGGGATTTTCTGATGCGATGATCGTGAAATTAAGGAACAAGTATATGCAGCAGTCGCCATATGTCGGGCGACGTCAGTGTTGTTGTTGCTGCTGCTCTTAACCTCAGGGTTGTAGGCCGTCCGTCCAGATAATATAATTTACGTTAATTGAAGGAGCGGTTATTGTAAGGGCCTGTCTACTGAAATGCACACTGCAGCATAAGTAAATAACATAGTAAAAGTTCAAACACACTTATTCATCACGGTAGAACTACATACCTTCGATGAAAACACTTGACATGAATTACACGCTGCTATCATAAATGGTCCTGCGGTAACACTGTGAAACATCTTTCGACAATTGAAAACTTACATGCTTACATAGGGGAGTGGAGGTGGCTTACCGGGCAGCTAGATGAAAATATTGTTCCAGATACTTTAAAGTCTATTGCTGTTAATATCCTGATGCAAGAAATTGATGGCCACCCAGCATGCACGGGAAAACGTATGAGCTTAATACGCGCTCACCACATCCATGATGCTTCGCGCTGACGACTACCTCCCATCTGATCATGGGGTTCGCTGCAGCTTTCACTCACACCGAATTGGGACTACTTTATGACATGACAGAGTAAAGTATTTTAATTAGGCTTTAGTTCTCTAGTTTGGGTTAATCGGACTTTGCCGTCTTCTTCCGCAGCATCTCACGTCTCCATGGCAACCACCAACTGAACTTGCACCAGCGGATTCAGCTCTTGCTCTATACCTGGTCGCTCTGGCGACCAGACGCACATTCGGTCTGTAGTAAAGTCCACAGACCAGCAGCACTGACGTGGAAGGTTATGTCTGGACAAATGGTCTCAAGGGGTGGAGGTACACTGTTAATGTCAAATCAACAAACATAACTCTTTCTAACCCTTTTATAACTACTGTACATGTACGCCACTTTCGTACTCCACTTACCTTAGAGATTAATATGATTGTACGGTTTTTTACCGGTTAAAATATTGCACAGTTTAATTCGAAGAAAAATTAATAAACCATGCCTGACTATATTTTGCTGTGAATAACATTCACTTATTTTAAATGACTCTCAATTGTTCAATACAAATCTGTAAAGACAATAATAATAATTTCACATCAATCTTCATATTACGTGACACTTGTCTTGTGATGTCAACAATCTATACACTTTTGCAAAATGAAAAATCAAGGTATGTGGCAAAGCAATAATAATATTCACCTCCACGTTCACTGCATTCAAAACGAACACAACATAACCCTCACAAGTCAATACGTAATCTAACATGGCCTCTGATGCAGTGTACTGACGCACTACACACATTCATGGAGAATGCTGGCAGTTGCGTTACTGACATTTCTCCCATGAAGTATTGTCGAGGATGCTGATTCGACATAATGTGTGAAAAGGCATAAAGACGGTCGCACGTGGTACAATTCAATAATGGCCTATGTTCTGAGTGTTTCGTCTATTCTAAATGTTTAGAAACAAATGCATGTAAGAGGTAAACAGAAATAGTATACAAGAGACAATTTTAATTGTAAATTTGTGTAATTAAATTAACGTAACTCAGCATCACAGGGACAGAGAGAACAACCCTAACATTTACAGACTGAACCAAAATACTGGCCAATACTGACAACTTAAAATGTTCAGTTAACAGAACCAACTAGTGCAGGTGGTGTGTCTGACCACTTTTCTGGTATGTTATAACAGCAATAAAGTTTATTATGTATGTTTTTAAAGGTTATGTCTAGTTATAAGTTAATGTGTTTTGAAAATTATGTGTTGTAAAAATAGTAGTTGATAAGGGTAAGAGGCCCTTAGTAACTGCCAAAATCCAACACCCCACAATTGAGGCTAGTTTACCAGGTATGTGGAGTGGTTAAACAGAATTTTAGTTTGTGTTATATTTTTATAAATATGCTGTTGCCAATTCTATAAGCATATTTTATTTCCTCATCTCATCCGCCTCATGGCGAATCATTTCAATTCATTTACCAATTTCATATTAAATCTGCAGCAAGTCATGTGACATGTTGGCAGAAGTTGCAGCCAATGAAAGAGTCTCATGCCAAGCTTAGTCAGTCTGGGTTTTGGCTCTACGTGATGATGCTGCTGCCATGCCTCCGGGTTTTGGGCAATTCAAGATATTTTCACCTATCATAGTGAAATTTTTGCTTTATAAATGTATATATAACCGAACCATTGTTTATTGCTCACCTGGAGTCAGTGCCGCCTCACAGCCCGGCCATATTGTACACGGCTGAGATGTATTTAATCTTCTGTAATTCCCTGTAGGCCTTCGGCTATTAACACAGTTTAAGAGCTCGCTTTCCTTCAATAGCGAACCAATTTTGTATATGCTCTGTAAAGAGAAAGCTATCGAATAAATCATGTGACTGTGTAATCGACATATTTATTTGGTACAGCCGCATATCGGCTGTTTACAATAAACTAACCTAAAATGGCGATGTTAATATTACTGGTGTTGGGAGGCCACAACAGCCTATTTATGAATGTGTATTGGCAACAAGGGTGGCCGAAAGCCCCCACTAGCCCAGGCACTATTGGATATTGCTCTGCAGAGACCATCTCCGTCTTGGGGAGTAAGCATGGTAACCATTTGGTTGCCCTTTCATGTCCATCGGCAGAAGACTACCAGGAAGGCCACATGGACCATCGGCCATCACGACATCAAACTCTTCTCGTGCTCCCTCTATCTCTGGCGCCCAAACCCAGATTTTCCCCAGAACTCTTTCTTTGATTATTTTTCCCCATAATCTTTCCATGGAGTATATAGGTCCACAGCGGAATCTGTTGCATGTTGCGGTGAAATCCCGTGTTGTCAGTGGCGGTGGCTGGTATCTGTAACTTCTGCAGCGCGGCCAGTTTTGTACCTGTGGATTCATGAAGGGCATTGCCGGTTGGCTGCATAAACACTCAATTTTGCCATATGTCATTAAGCGTCGCACATTCCCTTGGCGAGATGCACTTATTGTGGTCCTATACCCAGCACCTGTGTCATGCCAGATTGGTAGTTCCAAGTGCGTCACAAGTTTCAAGCGAAAACGAGAAGGTGGTGAAAATTAGTTTTGTGGTCCTGCGAATGTGCACAGACTCGGTGCATATACCAGGCTCATGAATCCATTAGCTTGTTTTGTCTTGAGACACTGAGCACACACGTCGCTGGGCTGTCCTGAAATAGTCCGCGACCAAGCTCTCTCACAAAGATCCATGTTAAATAGCTGCACTTGATCCTGCATATATGCATGTTCTTCCTAAGAGGTGAGTAAGCGAAAACGAGTCTTGTTTCGGAGAGAGACTCAAGCATTGGTGACATAATGTTGTTTGTGTGCAATTAAACATTTGCAGTCCACATATTCATAATATAAATTGTGATGCATATGACACGAAACCTCCATGTTGACGTCTTCAGTGAACCACGTGGTCACTCGGCCCACGGCAACAGCCTGTGCACCGTATCAAGGGTGGTTACTGCTGGCTCGACCCAGCACAGTAGGAGGGGGGTGGTAGGTGGCGCACTTCCCCTCAGCCGGTGCTAAGATGATGGATGTCGCTTGAAGTCGGTGGTAAAGTTCGGTTTCTAGATAGCCGAATTGTTGTCCCTCAGGAAAACTGAAATTTGATGCCAAATGACACATGGTTGTTTTCTAATTATTCTTCCATTGCTATTTCTTGAAATCATAATCCCAACTTGAATTGGTACATCAGATATCAACAAAAGTAGTGGAAAATTGTGAACCAGGTCTCAAAAGGACACAAAACATGTGGGCACGCGTGGTCTGATGCGGGGCAAAACTTAAACAAACATCAGCAACAAGGAAAGACACTGAAATGCATGAAAATACACTGAAATGATAGTAAAACGTAGATACACTTGTCCGCTGAAGTCGTGACGATCATGACAGAACGAGAAAGCCACACGGCTGGGCAAGCCATTTGTAGTCAGCGTAAGTGATGGCTTGACGTGAAGTTCACTGATGAAGGAAAAAGTTACACTATAGTCCATTCCCCATTGGAAGCAAGTTTCTCGGAGCCCTGCTAAATATCTACTTGCAGGCCCATTTCGTATCCTTCTGCCAAACGTAAACATACATTGCCAAGAGACTGCCATGTAGCATCTGTCAAAATCAAAGTTTACATTCCATTGTGTGTGTACATATGTTCGTATACTTATGCTAAACCTAAAAATTAACAATTACGCTTGTCACAGGAAACTTTTAATTGACATATTACAATGTATGAAATGATATGTCGATGAAACATGTGAAAATAATAATAAATTAAAAATTCAAAGCACTGCTATCAAAGCCCCTGGAGAAGGAGGGGGGGGGGGGCAAAATATTATAGTCCTCGTTGATTGGCCGTTTGGTGAACGGGTGTCCTTGAGCATTTCTTAATTAAGCTTGATTACACTTAGGTCTAGATTTGCAGGGTCTCCTTTTAAGACAGTTGCACTTCCCTGCTCAGGTCACTAGTGCTCTCTTCGGCCCCTGCGCCCGCACTCGTAACTGAGGTCTTTGCGGTTGGTTTGTTGTGTGGTGCACTCTCCACCCAGAGCGCACGAGCGCCTGGTAGAGTGCTAGTTGCTACAGCGGCTGCTGGCAATGGCAAGCAAACGGACTAGGAGAAATTGGATGGTGTTAACTTGGCATAGAATGGTTTTGACGACTGTCACATGGTGGCATGATGAACGGGCTTAAGTCTGGGGTATGCGGTCCACGTCAAACTTACATAAGATTTTGATCCACTCCCACAGGATCACTCTAATACCACAAAAACGGTACAAGGACTGAATGGAAAATAAAGTAAGTTATATCCCGGCCATGTATAAATGACCGGGATGTGAATGGGTCACTCCTGAGGCTAAGAAAACAAGGTTTCCAGTAAATTAAATTAACTATTTAAAAACTACATGATTTGGCACAAAATGGTGTAGGCTTCAGGAAGCGCACACACAATTCTGCCTCACTAGATACCAAGAACACTACTCAACTTCATGGGCTGCCTGGTCAATGGCTGCAGTTCCTATGCGAGTCATGTGAATAATTTATTTATTAAAATACTTAATACTCAATTAAATGGAATGAATGTACATGACCCTTGGATAAAAATGAAACAGAATCAAATAAACACTTTTCACTCAGAAGTTATAATAAAATTTATATAAAATATAAAAATGAATGTAACACTTACCGAGTACTAGGTCAACATAACCTCCACATAGGGGTTACGTTATACACTGTGCATGTCTCTGCTCGTACAGGGATTTCGTAACTTTTATTTGCACTGTTTTTGCTATACAGTACCTGTCAATAACAAAGAACTTCCACCACAAGGTCATTACGCTACATCATTCCTATGTCTGGTTCATAAACACACACATGTAAATACTGGAAAAAGGCAGTGTTTTTACTGGCCCTGATACGGATTAGAAATAATAATTACAATTTGTATTACACAACATGCAGGTACACGTTAATAAAATATGGCGTGTGTAGTTGGTGGAATGGTGAACGGGATAGGGAAGGGGTAAATGGTCCGGTGGAATGGTCTACAGGCTGGGAAAGTGGTACATTGTCCACAGCCCGCCCACCCCCCTTTTGACAACAAGAAACAATTGCAATATTTTCATTCCTTCCATGGCTATTCACTCGACATCAGCTGCTCTGCTCACAAAGCGGCAGACGGAGCATGGATGGTGCCATAGGATGGAGCTGACCGGAGCTGACTCCTCCGCAAGTTGTAAGCTGTGCATTGCATATGTATATCTGGCGAAGTTGGGCAGGGTTGCTGCTCCTGGGCTACCAATATAGTTTATTTATATGGGAAGAAGTAATAAATTAAGTGAATATGTGTTATAGTGGAAAATAATGAAAAACTTATTTGTTTGAAATTCAACTCTTTCAGGTGGATTATATCCTTGTCGACATGCCACATACTTCAAAGAAGAAATTGAATAATTATTGAAAATGCTTCAAACCTTTCTTGTGTTCACAATGTGAATCTTTTTTCCCCAAATTCCAAACTGCCATTTTCAAAGTTTGTGCAAATATTGTAGAAGGACAATATGGGAAACAGGCGTTTTAACCTAGTCAACATATGAGACATGCTACAACTTCGCTCCTAGCAGCATGTGCTGATGGATATTTGGGAAATTCAAATTTACATGGCTCGGAATGAGCGATTTAAGGGCAGTTGTCTTGTAGTATTAAAACGTGTCGTTTTGCCGAATGTAATATAAAAATTAATTATTCATATTACCATGCCGTATTTAAAAATGCACTTAAAGCATAAATATTGTCACTTGAAACATGGGCAATCAGTTGTAACAGAATCGTGTTCCTGGGTACAGATTTAGATGTTGCAAGTTACATAGGACAAAGTTAATTTAATATAATTAAGACAATGGAATGCTAAACAGTATTTCATTTGTCAGACCACATAACTGATTGCATTTATTCAATAAATTCTTCAGAAAGGAGCTGTCACCAAACTTAAATTTCTGCAAAAAAAAAAGGGAATGAACATAACCAAACATTTTTTTTGACAGCAAAATCTCCACAACTAATCTGTGGTTTATTAACGCAAGATTAATTAAAAATAGCTCTACCGCAGTTACTTATTTAACATTGTTGCTGTTATTAGCTCTATAAGCAGAATTATCTTATACATATTAAGATTATCCTCGCAACATAATAAGTTGCCGTAATATTAACTTACTGTTTTTTGAAGCTATTATCATTTTATTAGCAAAAAAATTAATTGTTCACGAATTTATATTCCCAACAGATATGGTTTTTGTTCTGCTTTCTTCTGTTGTTTGTTGAAGGTATATTTTGGTTGGAAATGCATTTTTCACAGAGAAACATTTTGGGGAAATAAATTTTTTACGTCATTAAATTTATGCTGAATTGTTGTTTACATTTTAAATTCCTGATTTTACCAGCAAGATCAATAAACACATATCTAGCATCTTGAATTTTACTTCAAAGTTCAAATTTGTGTGTACAGAATGTCGTCAGTAGGTGGTGTCCCGTCCATCGAAAGTTAAAGTTTGATATATATTTGACAGATAGGAAAACGTTACCCTGTCATTCGGCGAAGATCACGTGACTGTCAGACAGGTGCGATGGATGGTTGAGAGTGCACCCCTAAACATATAAATCGGTTTTTTTTTTCGTGCAGTTATGCCACAACTACACTGCCTCAAGTGAACATAGAGAGCTATGGTTAACCCACTGACAACCATGCTTTAACCATAAACATTTGAAACCTCAGTCACTTCTTCATAATACGAGTGAACCAGTTATGAAATTTTGGGGGCTGTAACTGAAAATTATAAACATAGGACTATTATGTAGCTTGGCAGTATTTTGTGCCTATTCATCAACAAAGCATAAAGGATCTTTGTGGTACAGATCAATTAGGGATTGGACTTTTTATTGAATTTGGCATAGTCTAATTTGTAATTGTACTGAAGGCACAGTCGAGTACAGAAGGGGCAAGCGTATCATCTCCTTCCCCCTCTCATTTCCAAATCCTGGTTTGATAGATGCTAAGTGGCCACTTCATCATTTAGCAAATTTTTATTATTTATGGTAAACTGCTCACTTCACATCATTTAAAATGTTTTATTTCTACGTATTTATGTAAAAATAAATAGAACACCCAAAAACACCACACATAGTGAGACTGTGTTCAATGTTACCATTTAGTAAAACAGTATTTTAATATGTAGTAGCGTTCAATTCAGATGCTATTAATTCGAGTGTTCAGAAGTGGTTGCGATTTGGTAATTTAGAATTTTAATCAATTTTGTTCTACGGTAAAATATCAAATATTTCAGTATTTTACTCGACTAATTCAAACACCACACATTGTGTGTTAATATAGTACATACATGTATTGGAAAAAAATTCCTATTTAAGACATCCATTTTATTGGCTAGTGTAGATAATCCATGGAGGAAGCTGAAATATTGACTGCAAAATTCTTACAACCTTCAACAACACAATGGTAATCCTTTAAGGATACTTGTTATTGTAATGCAATTTGCAAGTACTTTCTCCAATACGGCGAATACCGCAAACAAAACTGTGTAAATAGGCTAACAGGTCAAAATAAATGGTGCATATCACCATTATTCACTTTCCTGCATTGCCGAATGTGGCAAAAAAAAATTTTCAAAAACATCTAATTTATGTTAATACCATAGGTATATGCACAGAGTTAAAATTTTGGGTACTTCAGTGTGTAAATAAGAGGAAGTTAAATAGAAAAAAAATCGTTTATTTATTTGTAGAAAATTTATAATAAATAGGCCTACCACTGAAATGTAACGATGACACTCAGGAGTGAAATCTTATTGCTAGAAAGTTTTGTACACTGTTGCGTAAACAATTATGAGTAGAATGATGAGGTGGGGGGAATTTTGCTACTACTTTTGACTTGTTTCGATGGTAACCCTCACTCGATAGTTGGCTCACACTCTGCAATAAGTAAACTGACTTACCAACTGTAGACAACCTGATGACATCTCCACTACTACAATTAAAGTGGTGTCTGGTGTCAGTACATGGTGTTTAACACACAGAACGAACTTTGATACACTGGCTGGAGAGAATTGTTCTCGCCACCAAAATTTGTACTCGGCATTTCTCCACTCATTCAAATGAAAATTACTTGCAAACAAGTATGTAGAGAAATCAAAATATTAGCACAGTAAAACAATAATAATATGCAAACCTTTGGGAGTGTAAAGCGCCAGCGACTATCTATAAAGGAAACTATTACAGTTCTCATTCAGTTGTTTATTTAATCATTCTTAGGTAATATTTGGTAGTTGGTGCAAACATAAATCAAATAATGTACAAATTAATATTCAAATGCAAAGTTTCCCAAATGTAAACAATAACATTCGAAAGTATGAAAATGCAATACAAATAACCAATGTAAACACTGTGACTTTACACACAACACATTTTTTTGGACAATAAAATTATACAATTATCAGCAAAGTACAGCAATGCTTAGTACATACATATCATACGTTCTTCGACAAGAAATTTTACAAATTAGGCCCCAGGCTCCAGCTAGTTGAATAAACCAATATGTAAACAATGTACGAGCAATCACTGACATAGGCCTAAATATAAAAACGACTATTTTGAAGCAATTAATCAATTTTATCATTAGGTCAACTTGCTTAACTATATACACACTTAAACAAGAGGCTCCAGCCAGTTCAATACAACAACACTGAATATGTAAACAATGTGCATATATATATATATATCTCTGTGTGTGTGTGTGTGTGTGTGCATGTGTGTGTCAGGCTACACATCATATATTTTCCTCAAAATTTGACAAACCTTCCTCCAACATGCTTTAGGACGTCGTTTTGCTGAAACAGGACAAAAAGGAAACGAGAAAAACTGGAACAAGAAATGCATAGAAAGATGTGTTATGCAATAATTTCTTAAAATTTGTAGTTTAGATATTCATATACACTATAATATTGTGAGTTTCGAAAAAAAATCTTTCAGCAGTTTTTTATTTAAAGAGTTTTTGGTTAGAGAAGCGTATTCTATCTCTACCCCAACTTGCTTAACTATACACATATACACACACTCGCAATTAGGCTACTGCCCGATGGTTAGCTCTCTCAACTCTCCTTCACCCAACCAACTCCTTTTCCACTCCCTTCCTGAATTTACCAACCCCTCTCATAGATACCAATTCCTCTCTCAACACATAACACTCCCTCACATACTTCACAAGCATGGACTGCCTACCCCACTCTGTTCTCCTCCACACCCTCTGAAGCTTCTCACTGTTGTTTCCTCTTCCCCTAAACACCCCCTTACTTAGCTTGCAGTGTAGCCCTCCCCATCGTCCCTCTTCATTCACCAACCTGTACAGCCTGACTAGCCGTTCAACTTTCCTCCTGTCCCTCAATGAGCTCCACTCAATTTCTTTCATCACTGATGGCCTATAGTTTCATTCTTCCCCATCATCCTGCCCCTGCCTTCTCCTCACCCTAACCTTCACCCATCTTGTTGCCCATCACTGCACCTTTTCCAGTTCTCGCACCTCCATGTCCATTTACAGGTACCATACTGCTGCAGCATATTCTAACATTGGCCGTATCATTGTGCCATTTGCCTTCTCTTTCACCTCACAGCTGATTCCCTTCAGCACCCTTCCCAACATACCCAGAGCCCTTCTTCCCTTTGCAACCACCATCTCTACCTGCTTTTTCCATCTGAGGTCTCCCTGCAGTACAATTCCTAGATACTTATATTCTGCTGCTTCTTCTATTTCTTGTACCTCCCATCTGTACATGTCGCTGCTTATCATCTTCTCCCTTGTGAACCTCACTACCTTATTTTTTCTTACATTTATCTTCATTTTATTTTTTCTGGTCCACAACCATATTTTATAAATGTCCGCCTGCAAATTTCCACCCCCCTCTTCCACCTCAGCATTTAGAACACAATCGTCTGCAAACAATCTGTTTTTTTCCCCTAATCCCCAAACCCATGTCATTTACCATTATGATAAACAACAAAGGACCCAGCACGCTTTCCTGTGTTACCCCTGATGTAACTTCCTCTTCCTCCGATATTGCCTCCCCCACTTTCACCCTCTGCCTTCGCCCCCTGAGAAAGTCCCCTATCCATTCCACTATCCTCCTGTCTGGTATCAGCGCCTCCACTTTCCTCAACAATGTTCCATGGGGCACCATATCTAATGCCTTCTCAAAATTTATGAAGCAGTCATCCACCTGCTTCCCCTCATAAACTACCTGCACCAGATCCTCTAATAACTCAGCACGCTGAGTCTCACATGAGCAACCCCTCCTGAAACCATGCTGGGACTCCTCCAACCAATTCCTATTGTTCATTTCCCTCACCACATACTGCACCACCAGCCTCTCCATTATTTTTCCTGTGCTTTATGTGAGACTCACCAGTCTGTAGCTGCCAGGCCTCCCCTTATCCTCTCCCTGTTTGTGTATAGGTACCACCATAGCATCCTTCCAATTGTGTGGTAACTTACCTTCTCCTAAGGATTTTTTAAACAGCACTTCTAAATATTTCGCCAAATCCTTGCCACCAAACTTTAGTGCTGCGTTTCCTATACCATATGGTCCCCTGCCTTACTGCTCTCCAAACCCCTAATTAACTTTTCTATCTCCCACTCCCTCATCTTAAACTCACTAAACACCACCCCGAACCCTGTTTGGCCCCCTATTCCAACCCTTCTTTGCCTCACTGACAAGTACTGTCCTTGCAGCATCTCCGATTTTTCTTGGTCATTTGTCGTATGCCCACCATCCCTTCCTATTAGAAGAGGGATCCCTTCCTCTTCTCCCCTTAACCAACTAACATACCTAAACCATTTCCCCATTCCGTGCCTTTACCTTCTTCCACCATGTTCGCCAGAAATACATTCTTTGCCGGTTTGATCTTCCTTTCAAGCTCACTACCCATTTGTTTCATCATTTCTTTAGATCTTATCATCCCTTCATTTCTCCACTTGGCATGTAATTTTCTGCACTTCTTCTTCAATTTCAAAATCTACTGTCCATAATATGGGGGATCTCTCCCAGTCCGTAACCTTTTCATTGGCAAAAATTTCTCCTCATAAACGCCATTAATTCTTTAAACTCCCTCCACAACCCCTCTGCACCCTCCTTCATAGACCATTTTTTAAACCTGTCTCTCAGGAATATTTCTGCCCCCTTCTAGTCTCCTCTCTCGTACTGCCACACCAACCTTTCTGCCATTTGCACTTCCCTCATCCTGCCAATCCCAATTTCCACAACCAGGATATGGTGGTCGCTTATACCATCCAATACTATTGCACCAACTACAGCATTCCTAGGTCCGACCAACACCACATCCAGCACTGACCAAACACCCTCCTCATTCCATCTCGTAGGTGTTTCTACTACCTGGACTAATCCTCTGTTGACTAACTGTGCTGCCATTCTCTGCATCGTGCTACCCATTCCTTCTGCACCCTCTGCCCATTTCACCCCTGGCATATTGAAATCCCCTGCTACAACAACCCACTGCCTGTCGTTTAGTCTGGAGACCCTCTCCTTGATCATCTCAATTGCCTGCCATCCCTGTCCTGGTGGTCTATACGCTGCCAGCAAAGTGATTTTCCTGTTACTATCACCATTCAATTTAATTTCCATTACCTCGACATACTTACTAACCTATTCTACCGCCCCTTTTAGCCCTTTCCTTACACACACTATTATTCCTCCTCTCCCATCCCTGTCTCTTCTGAAGATAGTGAACTTATCCTGCCTACACTCAATGTCCAGTACTTCCTCAGTCAACCAAGTCTCCACAGCTACCACTATATCCGCCCCATACCCTTCAACCTTTCCCCAGAAGACGTCCAGCTTGTTGTACACACTCCTACAGTTCACCACCATTATCTTTATACTAGTACTCTGCTTTACCATCCTACGTTGCTTACCTCCTATCTCCACCCCTGCGGCCTCATCAATGCTATCCTCGCCATTTCTCTCCCCTTCCGTTTCCTTGCTTCTGATTGCTATTTAAACAACTACTGCTCTGCCCTGACCCTCTCCATGCAGCCAGCTACTTCTCTGCCTAGCAGATCACCTAGAATCCTCTTTCCCTGTTCTGTCAGGTGAACCTGGTCCCTCCCTACACTTTCCCAGCCTACCCATTTCCTACTATCTATAAATATAGCCCCTAAATCCCTACACACCCTCTCTTATACCTACTTATATACTTAAATAAGAGGCTCCAGACGTTTTAATACACTAATACTGTATATGTAAATATTGTTTGCTTTTATTTTCGAAGGTGTTGCTCCAGTTTAAACTAAACTGCATATTTCTCGTTAAGGGCTATCAAACTTCGCACGACCCTTCTACATCCAAGATTAGAAATAGCAGCTGTGACACTCAACTGACTGTGTTGGTTTCCTGGAGAATGCAAATTATGGGTTTCGAAAATCCTGGTTTCTGAAATAGTTGAAATACACTGTTCGCGTGTATAAACAGCCAGATTCTTTTTTCTTTATTAAATCCAAGTCTTCTATCTTACATTTCTGCACCCATTGCTTGCACCTACTAATCAACAAAACAGTATTTAAGTAAATTAAGGTCTTGTGTGATTGTAAATTGCAATAAAAACACCCTGACAATAATAAGGCAATGGAAAAGTTATTTACTACATCTCGTGTACTTACCGACTTGCGTCATTTAAAATCTAAAAAAGGACTTGCTGCATTTCGCAAGTAGTAATTATTGCAGCCAAAAAAAATGCACAAATATTTCCTGTCATAATAATTAATCACGCAAGCGAGAAAATTTGAATTGATACGCTTCCTTAATACTCAAACAATCCATCAAATGCACTGCATAAAATCGTAAGAACAGCACAAACCGCTCGGAGCGCTGGTTTTGGTGTCTTGGTTTTTGTTCTGGCTGTTTTCTTGTATTATTATTATTCTACCATATTTGGTTTGGTAAATGAGGTCACTAATCGAAAAATAAACGAACGTATTTGATCGATATAGTCAATACTGTAAGGGTAGTAATAGATTTAATTAATCGATCATATTCACCAAAATATCGATCAACTTATTAATCGATATATAATCGGGAATCCCTTATGCCACGCGTTCGTGTTTGTTTGTGTTTTTCCTCGTTTACCAGGCTCAATCGATGTTGTGAATTTTGACACATTTCTAATTGAGCATACATTACTAAAGTACACAGAAAATATAACACGTAAGTACACAGGAAATATATTGTACACGAATACATGGTGGAGGAGCTGATACCGGACTAGACGGTAGTGGAATGGATAGGGGACTTCCTCAGAGGGCGAAGGCAGAGGATGAAAGTAGGTGTGGCAATATCGGAGGAAGAGGAGGTTATGTCAGGGGTGCCACAGGGAAGCGTGCTGTTCCTTTGTTGTTTACCATAATTGTAAATGACATGGGTTTGGTGATTAGGGGAAAAATAAGATTATTTGCAGACGATTGTGTTGTGTGGGCAGAAGGGGAGGGGGAAAACTTGCAGGGGGACATTGACAAGATATGGCTGTGGACCAGGGAAAACAAAATGAAGATAAATTTAAGAAAAACTAAGGTAGTGAGGTTTACGAGGAAGAAGGTGATAAGCAGGGACATGTACAGATGGGAGGGACAAGAGATAGAAGAAGCAGCAGAATATAAGTATCCAGGGATAGTACCTCAGGGAGATCTCATATGGAAAGAACAGGTAGAGAGGGTGGTCGCAAAGGGAAGAAGGGCTCTGGGTGTACTGGGAAGGGTGCTGAATGGAGTCAGCTGTGAGGTGAAGGAGAAGGCGTTTGGCACAATGGTACGGCCAATGTTAGAATATGCTATGGCAGTATGGTACCTGTATGTGGAGGTGCGAGAACTGGAAAAGGTGCAGAGAAAGGCAGCAAGATGGGTGAAGGGTAGGTGGAGAAGAAGGCAGGGGCAGGATGATGGGGAAGAAGGAAACTATAGGCCATCAGTGATGAAAGAAATTGGGTGGAGCTCATTGGACAGGAGGAAAGTTGAACGGCTAGTCAGGATGTACAGGGTGGTGAATGAAGAGGGAGGATGGGGAGGGCTACACTGCAAGCTAAGTAAGGGTGTGTTTAGAGGAAGAGGAAACATCAGTGAGAAGCTTCAGAGGGTGTGGAGGAGAATGGAGCGGGGTAGGCAGTCCATGCTTGTGAGGTCTCTGAGGGAGTGGAATGTGTTGAGGTAGGAATTGGTATCTGTAAGAGGGGATGGTAAGTTAAGGAAGGGAGTGGAAAAGGAGTTGGTTGGGTGAAGGAAAGGTGAGAGAGCTCGCCACCGGGCGGTTGCCTAATTGAGAGTGTATTATTATTATTGTATGCAAAGCCGATATAAAGGGTTGTAAGCCTCTCTTGTCCCGTGTTTTTGAACCTGGGAAGGGGGCGTGCGTCGTGCAGGACCATTTTAGGACTAGTACTTTATTTACCCTATGGTTATAGGAGATTTGTAAGAGAAGCATTGATGGTATAAAATATTTTATTATTTAGGATTTTCTACATTGAGAAATCCAAGTGAATTTATTTCTTAATTGATAATTGTACTTCGGACTTCTTTAAAATAATAATATTAATAACTGTAATGCTATACTTGCTATTGGGCAGCTGCTTGCTGGCAAGTCCATTCCCCTCCTAACCTCTTTCCCAGGCCCTTCCTGAAGTTCCCTGCACCTACCTCGACCTGCAATAAACTCCACTCCCTCGCCGACCTCGCACACATGGATTGCCTACCCCCACTCCTGCCTCCTCCATATCCTCTTTATCTTATCACTGTTGTTACCGCTCCTCCTCCTAGACAACCAGTAACCCAACATTCCCGTTCGTCATTCTCCTTCCTGTACAATCAGACCAACCTCTCCACATGAACTCCAGCCCATCTTCATCACTGACTGTCAAAAGTTCCCTTCATCCTCACCAGCCTGCCCCTTACTTCTCACCCATCTAGCGGCCCGTCTTTGCACCTTCTCCAGCTCTCGCACCTCCATCTCCACATAGATCCCATTCTTCTGCTGTGTATCCCAATATAGATTGTACCATCGTGCCATAAGGCCTTGCTTTAACCCTACTACTCATGCCCTCCCCTTGTAACGACTTGCTCTACCTGCTTTTTGCACCCAAGATCTCCCTGCAGGACTACTCCCACATATTTACTTTCTGCTACTTCCTGTCCCTCCCATTTGTAAATGTCCTTGCTCTTCACCCCCTCTCTCTCATCAACCTCACTATCGTAGTCTTTCGGGCATTTAACTTCAGCTTATTCCTCTCGGTCCATGGCCGTATCCAATCAGTGTCATCCTGCAAGTTGCTCTCCCCCACCATCCTCTGCATACAACACACAATCAACAGCAAACGATGTTATTTTCCCACCCACCCCTATTCCCATGTCATTTATTTACCAAGGGGCCAAGCACGCTTGCCCCACTTTGGCCCCAATATCGTCCGTATTCCAATCACTCTGTACCTCAAACACTTACTGAGCTTGCAGCATCTCCACTTTTTCTTTCTCATCTGTCGCAGTAAAGCCATCCATACCTTTCAGAATCAGTATACCTTTCTCTGCTCCCCTTAATTTCTTATTATACCCGAACAAATTCCACCATTCTTTACCTTCTCCTTCCTCCATCATGTTGCTTGGGTATTCATTCCTTGCGTGTTGATCTTTCTCTTAACTCCCTACCCATCTACTTCATCCATTCCTTAACACTCTACATACCCTTGTTACGTCACTTAGCATGCATTCGCGTACACGTTCTCTTCAGTCTTTTAATCTTCCATCCATAATATGGTGGCTCCGCCCAGACAACTTTTGGTTCACTGAAAGTTACAGGATAAATTACCGGAATTGATGTGACCGGAGAAAACTTGTGTAACTGAATGTTTAATTCATTCATTTATTTACATTACAGTATGAAGGCTACTGTGCACAGTCATGTTGAAAATGTTATATAAAAGCACGAGAATTTTACTTGCGTAGATCCAGTGAAAGTTAATTAGTTAATTGTTTACGTTTGTGACTTTCATAAAGTGGTGAAATATTTTTAAGAAGGTATTTATCGAGAACAGGGGCTTTTCTAAGGAAAAAAACCTTCCCAAAAAATGGGATATATCGACATTACTTACCACACAGAACACAAATTTATTAGAAGTATCACGGTATTCGCAGTACATGCTACCAATTGTAATAGTGGGGAGGGTTATGAAGATCAGGTAAAATGTAAAATGGATGTAAATTACTGTAGTCTGTATTTGTTTGTTTTCAACCCACATGTTTCACCGTTCACCTCATCCATAGTTGTTTTGCAAGTGCCATTTGTGTTGTTAAGAAATTAGAGGGATAATTGTATTGTTTGTGCAAGGGTCAAAGTGTTTTGCAAGGAGAGTTAGCGAGGGTGCGAGGAAGTAGTTCGAGCCCGGCATGCCAACCCCCTACCCTGGCAGGTTCGGGTGCCAAGCTGAAGCGTCAGTATATTGCACAAGGGCACGGCTGTGATCGCTTGCACTCCAGAGGCAAACACGGTTTTGTCTCCTACCATATTCACAGCCATAGTAAGGATGTTCGAGCCCGGCATGCCAACCCCCTACCCTGGCAGGTTCGGGTGCCAAGCTGAAGCGTCAGTATATTGCACAAGGGCACGGCTGTGATCGCTTGCACTCCAGAGGCAAACACGGTTTTGTCTCCTACCATATTCACAGCCATAGTAAGGATGTTCGAGCCCGGCATGCCAACCCCCCACCCTGGCAGATTCGGGTGCCAAGCTGAAGCGTCAGTATATTGCACAAGGGCACGGCTGTGATCGCTTGCACTCCAGAGGCAAACACGGTTTTGTCTCCTACCATATTCACAGCCATAGTAAGGATGTTCGAGCCCGGCATGCCAACCCCCCACCCTGGCAGGTTCGGGTGCCAAGCTGAAGCGTCAGTATATTGTACAAGGGCACGGCTGTGATCGCTTGCACTCCAGAGGCAAACACGGTTTTGTCTCCTACCATATTCACAGCCATAGTAAGGATGTTCGAGCCCGGCATGCCAACCCCCTACCCTGGCAGGTTCGGGTGCCAAGCTGAAGCGTCAGTATATTGCACAAGGGCACGGCTGTGATCGCTTGCACTCCAGAGGCAAACACGGTTTTGTCTCCTACCATATTCACAGCCATAGTAAGGATGTTCGAGCCCGGCATGCCAACCCCCTACCCTGGCAGGTTCGGGTGCCAAGCTGAAGCGTCAGTATATTGCACAAGGGCACGGCTGTGATCGCTTGCACTCCAGAGGCAAACACGGTTTTGTCTCCTACCATATTCACAGCCATAGTAAGGATGTTCGAGCCCGGCATGCCAACCCCCTACCCTGGCAGGTTCGGGTGCCAAGCTGAAGCGTCAGTATATTGCACAAGGGCACGGCTGTGATCGCTTGCACTCCAGAGGCAAACACGGTTTTGTCTCCTACCATATTCACAGCCATAGTAAGGATGTTCGAGCCCGGCATGCCAACCCCCTACCCTGGCAGGTTCGGGTGCCAAGCTGAAGCGTCAGTATATTGCACAAGGGCACGGCTGTGATCGCTTGCACTCCAGAGGCAAACACGGTTTTGTCTCCTACCATATTCACAGCCATAGTAATGTAATCCTAGTATTTTCAGGACCATTTGGCTTTCTCGCTCCTGGAGACGCCTGGCCTTCTACCGTATCACCCACGTCGGCGAGCTGTGCCCGCCAACAGTGTTAGTTGTTTCTTTAATGGAACGTTATTTACCGCAGCTCTTCAGGGCATGGGCCCTTATATTATCCACCCAAGTCCTACGTGTTTTTCTTCAAGTGTAATTCGTTATGTACTTTTTGCAATATGTGTGTGCTCTGAGCAAGTGTGCAAATTCTCTACGGTGTATGACCAGCTGGAATAGGTCACTAGGCAGGGAGTAATCAGATGTAGTTTACTAATAATTAATTATATGTGACGTAGTTTCTTCAACTTTGCAATGGCGTGTGCTTCAGTCGATAGGACACCATTTAGCAAACAGTGTGATTCAGATCACCACTACTAATTACTGATGGGGGCAACAGATGTCAACGGCGGAGAATTACATCTGGGTGAACAGGTCACAGCACCCCAAGAACATCCATAGTCTCCAGCTCCAGCATCTTCATCATTGTTGATGCAGATGTCGAGTGACGTCTGACACCTAGTCGGGTAACACCATCAAAACATCTAACCTAAATTTTCCACCACCCTGAAACCATTTCATCTAGCCACACTGCGTCCAACTTTTTCAAAAATGTTGGAAACTTGCATAAAACTGCAGATAAAAATATTATGCCTCGAAAATGTGTGTGCGAAAATGAAAAAGTACTTTCAGTTAACTTGCCTCATGCAGTAGTCGCCAGATCTTACTAGGACTCGTTTGAAAATGGTTAGTGCTCGAGTCATGCACAACTTCACTGTCCTCTAAGAAGTCCCCACAACAAGAAGATTCTGAAAACATACTGCCCACTGTCAAGAGCTGCACCTCTGTGCTTAGCAAACAATGTTTCATCTTTGGGGGGAGTTACGATGAATAACATGAGTGCAAAGCGTCCAGTCTTCATACCCGGCTAACGAGCACTTCACTGTACGGTAGGCCCAAGCAGCTTGACGGAGAGGAGCCTGTGTGGTAGCGCTGGTTCGTGGACGGTAACAGACATGAACACGCTAAACCAGGTTCAAACTAGTTAAACAATCCTCACGTGAAAACAAAACATGAAGATAATAATCCTCTAGTAGAATGCAAAAGTTATTTCGTAAACTTAAATCACTTTTATTTTTAAATATATGAATTTATGTATAAGTTTGGGATTTAACTTCATTTTGTTACTTTAGTCTGTGCTGCCTTGAATGTTGTATCGTGTCATCCACTCCAGAGTTCCCCAAAGGCTCGCGCTCTTTGGTCTTCCTTTTATTTCTGTGCTGGCCACGTTCTACGTTCTGCGTTTCTCTCGTAGGAACATGCTGAGTGTATCCCGGCTGTGTGCATGGGGATCTCGCCTGTCCTCCGTGCAGTTCAACCGCTCGTTGAGACCTAGCAAGGTGAGTAGAGGCAGCTGGTCTTGCATTCTCTTTGTCCACCATACTTCATTATTTCTCTGTAAATTAGTCACAAATTTCCAGGTATTTGAGTCTGTTAAAATACCAACTCTTTAAAAAAAATAAATAAACCTTTTAAGAATTACCATAAACCGGTAGCTACTTTACACGTACTGGGGTAACATTGCATATCCTAAAATATTAGTTTAGATTCAAATTTGGTGAAAGGGTAGCAAACATTACTGAGGTAGGTAACATTCCAAATATCTAGCTATAGTCCTTTCGTTTGTTTGTCAAATTGCATGAAAACAAAAATTTTGAGTAGTGCAAAGTTACCCCTGCACTTGCAAAGTTTACGGTACATAAATTCCTTATGTGGTTGTGTAATATTGGGTGTTAAAATTATAGTCCAATTTCACAATATTCTTGTAAATAAAGAAAATAAGGAACTCTAACACAACTCTTAGTAGATGTTAATTTTGTTTGTAAAATTTTGGCTCGTATTGTACTCATTACGGTTCTTGATAATTTTTATTTGTGTTCCCGATAAGATTTATTTGTAGGTGTACACCTACAGTTGAAAATTGACAGCAAGCATTAATGCCCTAGCTAGGTGTTTGTATTTTATATTGGTGGGGTGTAAAATTCTTGGTAAAATATAAAGTAGATTAAAGTAGGAAATTATAATTTTTAGGTTTCAAACCAGTATAGTGTAAGACTATAAGTTGCCCTCATGCTTGAATGTGTACTAGAGCCAATGATGATTCATCCTGACTCCTCGTCCAACTCCCTCATGCTTGAATGTGTACTAGAGCCAATGATGATTCATCCCGACTCCTTGTCCAACTCCCTCATGCTTGAATGTGTACTAGAGCCAATGATGATTCATCCCGACTCCTCGTCCAACTCCCTCATGCTTGAATGTGTACTAGAGCCAATGATGATTCATCCCGACTCCTCGTCCAACTCCTCATGCTTGAATGTGTACTAGAGCCAATGATGATTCATCCCGACTCCTCGTCCAACTCCCTCATGCTTGAATGTGTACTAGAGCCAATGATGATTCATCCCGACTCCTCGTCCAACTCCCTCATGCTTGAATGTGTGCTAGAGCCAATGATGATTCATCCCGACTCCTCGTCCAACTCCCTCATGCTTGAATGTGTACTAGAGCCAATGATGATTCATCCCGACTCCTCGTCCAACTCCCTCATGCTTGAATGTGTACTAGAGCCAATGATGATTCATCCCGACTCCTCGTCCAACTCCCTCATGCTTGAATGTGTACTAGAGCCAATGATGATTCATCCCGACTCCTCGTCCAATTCCCTCGGCAGTGCAGTTACTCTGTTCAATGTGGTGCAGAGCTGTGATCATGTTTGTTTCAGAGGTTGGTGGACTTGGGTCGGCAGCCGTGGCAGACACTTGCAGCGGTGAGTTTGTTGTTCAACTGCAATCCTTGCACGTGTTGCAAGGAGCATTATGTAACTGTGTCTTACTGCTTTAATTAAGGTTGCTCTCCTCTTCAGACATGAGCAGTGTTTCAATTCAATGCAAAAGAAGCAGAAGTCAAAATTTATGTGGACATGCATACCTTGACACATCCATTATTGTTAGCAGTTACATGTGGGTCATTCCATATGAAATCATCAAATTTAAAAAAAACTGCACTATTTTAGATTTTGATAAAAATTTTCGCTTATGTTACCCTATTCTCAAGGTGAAAGAAAATCATTATTTTAGATTTTTACCTACAAAAAGTGGATGGCAACCATTTTTCATACACATTGCAAGCAAATTTCACAGATTTCAGAGGTTTGTGCAACTAGCAGTAACTTTTTTTTAATAAGTCACCTATTGTGGGTTTTTTAGTGTAATTTAAAAGCTTACATAAGATACTATTACACTGTATATTTATATTATAAAATACTTTTTGTATGTTCAAGATGGTGGCCTTTAGTATTCAGATGACTGTTTTGCCCCACCCTGCTTCGCCAAAGTTGCATTTAGAGATATGAACTCAACGCCATCGGGTGAGACACGAGACGAACGATGACACAAATATTTACTGGAAATTTGGGCACCAGCAGTGCTTCCCAATCACCGCACTGTTGAGACTCAGAGTTCTCAGGGATGTTGTGGATTCTGTGTGTCCGTCTCATCCGTGCATACGTACAAACACGTTGGCAATACTAACCTTTTAATAAAATCACTGAAATAAACAATTGATAAAACATATGTGGCTAGGACACTGTCACTACTGAATAAAAAATTGAGTTCACTGTAGACTTGTTTTTATTGATATTGTTTATACACATCAACGTGCCAATGAAATTATTATCTCTGTCATGACTAGCCAATTTCGCTTGGGTGCTCCCCAACTCGTAATTAATCTAGCGCACGCCTAAATGGATGATCTCATCAAGGTGCGTGAAAGCACATCCTTCACAAGGGGAGAGGGCAGACAGCTGCTAGGGTGGACTGATGGTTTTTCCCTGAAGACAGGACACGGTGAATTAGAAATGAATGCCCTTAATATACATTAACACGAGTGATTACTTGGCATCACTAACGCAAACTCGTCGGGGCTCGCCCTCCAGCACATGGTTAGTGTGGTGACGGGCTATACACAAAGCCGGCTAGGATGGGACATGTTTACACAGCACCTTACACTAATTACACAATTACATAGACACTTGAATGATACTTGAAATAAAATGTGACACGAGATGAATATTCACAATAAACATACACATGTTTGAAAACAAGCTTAGGTGGCACGGATGCCGCTGGATGAAGTTCGTAGCGGACCACGTGGTGCAGGTGAAAGTGCAATATTTCTGCGTAGAAACAGCAAAAGGAATCCCAATAAAAAAATTATTATTCGTTTTGAGCAAGTGATTCTCTTTGGATTAGAGTTGTTACAGGCTTGAAACCTGCCTGATGGCGGTGAAATCAAACATTAATGTGACCGCGTGGTCAAGTACAAAATCATCAATTTACGTGAAAAATACATTAAACCCTGAATGAAAAATACATAGAACCCTGAAATAAATGATTGCACATACAATGTTATATAAATAAGCTCTTAAAACGCAATGATGGCGTATACAATGCCTTGGCTTCAGTTGGCCGCGTAGTTATACGTGATGTTGCCATAAAATATTCAGACATGAAAATTACCCTTAAATACATACAGAAAAATAAAGCTCTTAAAAGTGTGTGTAGCAATAATGCAGAAGTTACACTGAAATGCCATAAACATAGGCAGATGGCATCTGATTCGAATGTGCGGGTCACGTGACCTCTCCGACATCTTTGTCCTCCTCCTCGATTAAGTTAAAAATGCCACAAGGGCGTAAGAATTAGTAAAGCAGAAGAATAATGCTGGGGAAAATGTCTGGCAAAAACGTACGCAAGCAAAGATTAACCGGTAAACTACATGGACTATGGAAACCTAAATCAGTGAACAAAAGTTGTGCGTACGTGACATTGTCGTACCTTGTCAGCTCTCCTCGACAGACTGTCCAGATACAAGCGTCGCACGGACCTATCATGGCCGCCTACGGGGTTTACATAAGCGGAAGTTCTATGCACTCCGAGTGAAACATTTTATTGAAAATAAAATGGCACAAATTTAATTTGATATTGTTTTACATTTCTATAGTTTTGTTATGAATTTCAATATTATTTTAATGTCTCTTTGTGATGGCGTACATGCCAGAATATTAAGTGTTCTTAATCTCGGCGCCGCAGGCACTTTGAATATTCATAACCAAACAATTAAAATTAGTACAAGCACTTTAAAACATTTTAAGACATATTAAACACTGTAAAGACAATATAACACATTTTACCCTGAAATTAACATTTATAGGAAAGTTTAAATTATCTGCCTCTTTGCGCACGTGCAGAACACGTGACACGTGAGCGCTGTCATGGGCTCTAGCGCAGCTGGCTGTTAGCCGGCGTCTTAACATTTGTGTGTACATGTAGAACAATGTGCAACATCAATGTTATCTGGATTGAAGATTTCCTTCGCAGAAAAAAATAGTCTCCAACTCGGGAAAAAATTAAAATTTGCTGTTTTCTAAACAAAAAAAAGTTATGTGGGGGATAAAATATAAATTGGATTTTTTTTATAAGTGATACTCTTGATGCCGGCTTACAGCCAGCGGCGCTAGAGCCCACGACGGCACTCACCACACATGTGTCATGTGTGCGTGCACCTGTGCAAAGAGGCCCATAATTTTGCACTGCAATGCAATGAAGTCCTTTGGGAACTGAAAGATTGCACTGGACATTAATTATTGCTAAAAAAATTTAATTGAAGTACACAAATCTTTGGATGCCAGTACTGAAAAACTAAGACAAGGCAATTGTAGATAAAAGTTTTTGTCAACTTTGTGAGCAAATGTTTTGCCGTAGTGATGCATTCATTGAGCATATCTTGTGCTGCAAAGAAATGTACAAAATCACAGTACAAAAAATAGCTTGAGAGTAAGGCATCACTACAACAAAATGATTGTCCACAAAGCTGGGAAAATTTGCTACCCAGGATTGCCTTTTCTTGGAATTTCCGTATTGACTGCCAGAAACCTGTTAATTTCAGTTGTCATAATTAGTAGTAATTTATGTCCCACGCCTTAAAGAACTGCACTTAATCAACGTTTTAAAACTAAGATACCAACTTGTTGACTGGTGCACACTAGGTCTCTTTTGAACACACATCATACAAGCACCTAGCATGGTGCAAGGAGCCAACTAGCAAGCATGGCTCTCACAAGTGGAGGATGGGCTGCAAGATTGGACTGTTGCTTGTAGGTGGGGGCCCGGGGCAGCGTCTCTGTGGCAGTGAGGGCCCCAGAAGCTGTCCCCCAGAAGATAGTGGGGATGTGGCTGCTGGGCTGCGGAGGCATGGTGTTTGGGGCAGTGGCCCTGGGTGAGTTTCCAGCTCGTTTGCACAAGTACCTCCTTATTCTATATGGCTGGCTTTGACTTGGTCTCTATTTGATCTTTTCTCAGAATAATGATTGTATGCTTCTTGAAAAGTATTTATCGTTTTGTAATTCAGTCTGTAGGAAAATACCAGTACAAAGGGGATTCCACTTGGGACGTGACATAATTCCCTTGTTCATTCTTATTTCAGCATATAATTTATATTACATTTAAATTTGATGAGATTTCAAAAACAAAAATTCTGTTAGTAAATTGGTTTAGAGTATATTCCCTTCACAAAGTTTTTAGCTGAGAATTAAAAACAGAACCTAGTAAATGTTCAACCAATGCGGGGAATATTAACTAATAGAGTATCTCAGCATTAAAAATGGTGTACTGCTGAACCGGGGAGGAAAATTTATTTCTCAACAGTTTTCCAAGACAAGGAGTGGAATTTGGATACACACATTCTTCTTGTAACAGTATTTTCTGCCTTTATACTCATGTTCAAAACAAAATGCTTCACAAAAATCATTCAAAGTTATTGGTTGTAATTACAGCATGTGAATAACTTTATTAGTTGCAAAAAAACATAGTGCCATAATACAGGTTACAAAATGAGTGTAGGACATGAAAAACAATGACAAGTTTTTAAAAGTGTGAACATTTACTATTCAAAGCAAAATATAGATGTACACAGTAATGCAGTTGCCAGGTAAGTAAGCGAGTGAAGATATTTAGGCGGCTCTTAACATTGAGGTCTTGAGAGCATATGAGGGTGAAGTGAGGTGAGTTTTAAGCAGTGCCGGAATGAAAGGATGGGGGAAATGGGAGATCCCAGAGAAAACCTCAACCAGAGGCATCGTCCAACACTATTCCCACGTGCGAAAATCCAGATTGGACTGACTGAGGATTAAACCCTGTTCACCTGGGCGAGCTGTCTAACCACTCAGCCACCATGGTCCTGCCAGGGAAGTCACTAAGTAATTTTGTCATACCCTTCTAAGATTCGCTATAGCTGAAACTGAAAAATACTGGTTGTAGTTAAATGCCTTGTTTTGCGTGTGTGTGGGTGTGCGCGTGTGTTTTATTATTATTATTATTATTATTATTATGTAAATTTGATCACTCTTTCTTTATGAAAATCAATGTGTTTTTTTTGGCAGTGTGAGGCCTGTACTAACTCTCTGAAAGTATTTTTTTTATATTTCACTTACGTATTTCTAAATTGTGCATATCTATTTGAATGTAAAAATGTTGCTGTTTATTTCAAATGCAGTGAAATGTGTATTTTACCCTTTTCAAGGGACTGGGAAAAAATGTTGCAAAAAGCAGGAAAGTATAATAAGAGAGAAATTTATGCTGTAAAAACAGACATTCAAAGCAAAAATTGTGTGTTAAATGCAGGAAAGTGTAAAATCAGGGGTTGTAATACAGGGAGTCTACTGTATAAGAAGAAAATGTGGTTTTTAAGGTTGCAAGTGGGCCACTAGGCTACCAAAAATATATAAAACGACGAATTCAAGTACTCACACTTGTCGACAGGCACACACACAAAGGATGACACATTTTTCACATGGTTGCGTGATCCTGACGTTTTGCTGGCTAGGCCAGTTTCATCAGGCAACGAGTTGTAGGACATTGCCATGGTGTGGTGATGATTCGTAATTGAAACATACTGTTTATGAACGAGATCTGTCATGGTTAGAGTATGCAGGTTTGATAATGTCAAGGCTTCATTCGTAACTTAGGAGGCATGGTAAAAAGTGGAAGTTTAGACTTTATGCTCAGTGGGGATAAGCGTAACTGATAGGCCTAACGCCTGATGAAGCTGGCGTAGCCAACGAAACGTCGTGATCGCGGAACTGCGTGGAAAATGTGTCGTCTTTCTTTGTGTGTTGTTTGCCTGTTGACGAGTATTACACTGTGAGCACTTGAATTATTGTTCTTCTTTATATTTTTGGTAGCTTAGCGACCCACTTGCAACCTTAACTAACATATTTGTGTTTTGATTTCCCAACATCTTGTGTCCATACTTGGTGTAACTGTCTAACTTTCCTGTATATTTTATGCTTTCATTTCTTGTCTTCCTAACACATTCCACATATTCACAACACCACTACACGTTTTTTCAATTGAATTTTCACGTATCTGCACCTTCCCGCAACATGTCTGACATCACAGAAATACACTAATTCTGACTCAAAAACATTTCATACCATGCCAAAAAAAAAAAGTCTGCTGCCGCAAATCACGCAACTTTTCTTCTGTCCTGCCTTAAGTTAGGTCTATCCCCACAAGGGCCTAACCTCAAAAGCACCACTTTTTGCCATGCCACCACAAGCCAGGACTGAAACCTTGACATTGTCAAACCTGCATTCTCTAACCATGACAAGCCTCATCCATAAACAGTATGTCTTGTCGCATGATGCTCTTGAAGCATTGATGCTCCATGTTGGACACCACAAAAACTATTTGTTGCACAACGGTCTAGTGTAGGTGACACGTAAACCTCAGTTACGTTATGGCCTTGACTAAGAGGAGGTCGCAATGGTCAACATTATGATTTTGGTTCATGATGCCAGTATCACGAGAATAAATAAATAGTGACCTTTAGTGTTTTCGATGGTGCATGGTCAATATAAAGTACAGGACTAGAGGTCTGTTTACTGGGAACAAAGTCAAGTGCCGCTGTCATAACCCGGCGGATGGGTTGTCACACAGCTACAATTTTACCTGATTGGCTGGTGGTCCATGGTGGCCGCTGCCCAAGCTGCAATGACTGTGGTCAGCTGCAACTGGTCTCACTAGAGAGTGGTGCACTGCTAACTCCGGTGTTGCCTGGGACAGGTTAGCAGTTGACGGTCTGGTAGCCTCCGAATCACGGGAGGGCAGTACCTAGAGGAATGTCCTCCCTTCAAGCGGATGGCCTCAACGAATGGTTGCGGTGGCCCTGCTGTCTTGATGAAAGGTGGAAAGAGTGGTTGCAGTGGAACTGGGTGGTGAGACCTCTCCAGGTGGCGGGCGGCGTGAGCTCTACCCTGCGGGAATGTGCTGCAAAGTGCAAGCAGTGGAGTTGGGTTGCAAGTCAAGTTATTTCTGGAGGCATAAGCTGCCCTTCTAAACCCTCCCTGGTGTACGGCCTGGGAGAAGTTACATCGATCGGCCTCACGAGAGTGAAGCAGGTGACGTATGTCCCTTACTTCATGTTCCTTTCATCCAGCCCGGTTTAGAGTGGTGGACAAAACGGTGAGTTCCCTCATGCCGTACTTCGACGGTGCTTGGGTGTGTTATCCACAGGGGTCAGTCCTCCAGAACCAACTTTTACTCCCTTCCAGCCCTGTATAGAACGGTGGTGGAGTATAGGTCGGCCTGGCTGGCTAGCCACCTAGTGGAGGTCTTGCTAATGGTTGGGACTCTATTGTACTATACCCAGAGGGGGGCACAGTACAAGTGGCTGTCTAATGGTGTGTGTACTATTTGTGTTGATGAGTGTGGTCCTCCGGCTTCACTCTAGTGGGCTTGTTTCTATGTGAGGTTAACACCGTTATACAGAGAAATCAGTACTCAGAAGTTTTAGAGTTCACGTATATATTCCATACTACCTCCTAAACTAGCCTTGAACTGAAATGGAAGCTAACCCCCTGCACAGTCAGGGAAAGGAGACCTGGTTCTAACGTGGCTTAAGGCCATAAACGGCTAGGTAGTTAATGACAACTTTCCCTAACTGTCTACCTCGGTTGTCCTGAAGGGACCGTGGGTGACCACTTCCTGAAAGAACCAGAGGAAGGTAAGGAGGGGGTTGTCGTCGTCTTTGGGATCTTGAGGACGTTCCTGCAGGTGCTGAAGAATCTTCTGGTAGAGGCGATACTTGGGTATAGGCAGTACTTGGGTATAGGCTCCTTCCGGCCATAAAGAAAGCTGTAGCAGAAGCAAGGCGCATCGAGAGCAAGCTGCATGCGGCTTCCTCCGGCCCTGTCCAGAGCGGTGGAAGAAGCATAGACTCTTCTGCGGGCCACGCATGTTCTTATATACTGGTTGACCACTGGACCGGATGAGAGGAGGTGATAAGCTCCACCCTTCGAGTCATCTGCTAGCGTCTTATGCTGCAGGAGGATTGCTGATGTGGCTAACTTCATCCCTTATTGCTTCTTAGTATGGGTGGTGCCCTCCCGTGGGGCGCCGTACATCTATGTGATCTTAGGTGGCGAACTCGGTGTCTTGGCAGATAGTATAATCTCCTTTCGGGAAGTTGGCGTGACATCTGCTTCAGAGTTCAGAGCGATCAGTACAAGCTGGATTCACATGTCTGTAATATCACCTCTCTTTGCAAGGGGCATAACCTGTAGGCATGTGATCAGTCTCCTTTAGTACTGTTTATGACTTTCTGAAGTCGAAATGTAACTACGTTCAAATGAGGCAAGGCCGAGTGTGCATCATAGTTGCGCAGGGCATAACATGACAGTCTCAATAATGAATCATCACACCACCTTTTAACTATCTGAGTGTTCTACAACTCGCTGCCTGATGAAACTGGCCTAACCAGCGAAACGTCACGATTGCACAACAACTGCTTGGAAAATATTTGGTCTTCTTTGTGTTTGTACCTGTCGACAAGTACTACACTGTGAGTACATCCTTTTATATATTTTTGGTAAGAGAACATTTATGCTATTTTGTGTTTTCAAAAATGATACTAGTGATGTGACAAGAGGTTCCAACAAAAGTCTCAGCATTTAAACTGTAGATTAATATGATTCCTAACCACAGCAATTTAAAGGTTTGAAGATTCATTGTGTGGATTCTGAGATTCAAATTTCAGACAGTCTTCTTAAGTAGCTTACTCAAAGTAATGCTGCTTAAAAGGCTTGAGTTTGTATGTACCTGGTTTATTTATTTATTTTTGTTTTAATTACACTGGCAAAGTTAAGGCTTCAATGCCTTCTCTTAATGTGAGGGACCACTGTGGTGTTGTGGTTATTCTTCTTGCCTCCCACCAAGGTGAACTGTGTTCAATTCCTGGTGGAGTCGCCCCGGATTTTCGCATGAGAGAATTGTGCCTGACGATGCTGCTGGTTTGAGGGTTTTCTGGAGGATCTCCTGTTTCCCCCACCCTCGCATTCCAGCGCTGGCCATACTCACCTCACTTTACCCTCATTGGCTCTCAAGACCTGGATGTTGTTAAGATCTGCCCGAATCTCTTCATTCACTCACATTTTCTTATTTTGCCACATTTAAAACTTCTTTCTGGACAAGAAGTGTAAGTAGAGTCATGTGTGCTCGTGAGTGATGCGCAGCTGTGTGACAGGGGGCGTGACCCGACTGACAGAATCTGGACTGTCGATGGTGACATGGAAGCTGCTGGGTGAGCGGCCGCCCCTCAGCGCCGCTGAGTGGCACGAGGAGTTCCAGCGCTACCAGCAGTTCCCCGAGTTTAAGATGTGAGTGCTGTGTGGTGCTTACTGGGAGTGCTACATAATAACAGTATCTTCAGCTGCAATCAATAATGGATACCACTGGACATGGTTGCACAGTGGTAACATCCTGTATCTATCTTCAAAAGGACCTGGGTTTGATTCCCGGTTCAGCCATCCTGATATTGATTTTCCATGGTTTTCCTAAATCACTTCAAGCAAATGTGGTGTGAACAATATTGTGGTTGTAGCCCAAAAAAAATGTTTTCTGTTGCATCAAAAGATTTAATTCCAGTTTGTATCAGTATAAATTTAAAAAATAAGTAGGAGCATTTTTTTTATGCTGCTAGAGTCATTAAGCAAGTTTTTTTTGACAATAAGAATGATAAACAAGAATACCTATTATCGTTTTCACATTCGGTTCTTGTTAGAGTTCATTACAGAACCAATTTGTTCATTATTATTACAGCCAGACTAAGGAAGATATTTCTGCTGAGGAAATCACTGAAAAACGCCTACTAAAGTGTGATTAAGGAAATAAATGTTATTGTATCCGACAATGCAATTCTATTTTGAAGAAAGCATTAATGTTACCTTCGGGTCAACCTTTTAATAGTTTTGATGAGATTTTGCCATTGTGGTATAATGTTAAAGTGAGTACTTGCAGATGACTATAATCTATATATTAGAGGTGGTTCCAAGCCCCATTTTGCAAATATTACCAATATCGATACTTTTTGGTCGATCCCGCAGATAGTGCCCATGCAAATAATTTTATTTGTAATTTTTTTATATTGTGTCTGAGTAACTTTAAAATGAGCACAAAATCTCCAGGACGTGAAAAAAACGTGTTAATGAACACAAAAAAGTTACATACAATACCTTATACAATATATACACTATAAATCAATGTGGATACAACAGAACAGTATTTAAGCACATGTCTTTTTTCACCCACTTTATCAAACTCCGGGGACAATCTAAAACGGTAACTATTCTTGGCATTCTTAGGGCCAATTTCACCAACGTAGATTAGCTTTTCAGAATATTGAGATAATTTTATCCAGATGAGAGGTTTAACTTTGATTTTAATTTTGATAATGTTCAGTGTGTTTCACCGCGTTTAATCTCAGTAAAGAATATCTTGTTTAAATTACCTCGATATTCTGACTTAAGTGCGATTTTCTCTTGGCAAACATTAGAGAAGAAAGTATGGCAAGTCGGGAAGGCATTGTGGTCATAAGGAAACAGCGAAACCAAACTTTTTCATCCCATGACAAACACAGTTTGTTAGAATTAGTTACAGAATATTTCAATAACACTGAAAATAAATGAACTGATGCTGTTTCACAACAAAATAAACGGAAACAGTGGCGAACGATTTCGAATAGTTTCAGTTGTACATATCGTGATCACTACAGGACAGCAGACAACTTGAAGGCAGTGTGGGATAACCTATAAAACCATACGCGAAAAATGTATGTAGATGAACGTGTCCATGCTAAGGGGTGCAGTGTGTTCTGCCCTCAAAATAGCCACCCAAGATCATGAGTAATGCCAGTGGAATGTCATTTCAGTAGAGACTCAGTTACCATAAACACAGCTCAGATGAGTAACCCTGCAGATGCTTCAGATAACTATGCTTCAACTGGGTCCGATGGTTGGAGGACAGTCTCTGCCAGTCATGTGAGAAACCACATGGCAACATCTTCCTGGACTAGTAAACGACGACCAGCAATGCACTCAAACAAAAAAAAGCTGAAGTAAGTGCCCGGCATATAGCAAAAATTAAGTTAACGAAAGTTTGCAACTAAAGTAAACAAGGCAGTGAAAGAGATTCTTCAACTAAAGTTACGACAGGAACAAGAAAGAACTTAACAGGAGAAGCTTCAGACAGAGTTCTTAACTTTGCATATCCTAAAACTAAAGACAGAACTAAGTAATTAATGTGTTAATGTTGTGGTTTAGTTCACATCATCTGTTTTCGAGTATTTCCAATTAAAAACATTACTGGTGTTTGTCACATTCTTGATGTTTGTGTATAAATAAATTAAACGTTATGATTCTGCCCATGAATGAGCCCCACCACCATAGCAATTCGGCTCATTCAAGTCAGATTTGTACATAAAAAGATAAATATTTTACAAATTAATTTTAACCATGTCAAAAGCAGATACCAGTATTATAAGTTTAATTAAATATACTTTTTACAAATTTCACCAGGCATGGCTTACATACAGACATGGGTAAGTTGCTTTTAAAAATTAACTTAAATTAAGTTAATGTGCCAAAATTTTAATTGAGTTAATTTGAGAGTTAGTGCCTGGAAAAAGTAGCTGATTAAAAGTTACCTTGTGCAATAAGTAACCGAGTTAAGTTAAAAGTTAGTGTCTCAAAAAAGTAACTCTGTAAAAGTTAGAAAACAATATTTTTTTCTGTTGGAGGTAAGTGATATTTTTTATTTAGTGAAAGGGGAGGAGTTCTCTATCTTACTTAAAATATTTAGAAATGCTATTTATTTCTGTACCTAAAAATTACACTGGTATAATGTTTAATTCACATTGACTATGTACATTTGCCAACCACTTCACATTGGATGATCGCTTGTAATATATACAGATTTCAAAAGCTTTACAGATTATAGAATAATGTATTCATTTTTTAACATGTTTATATTCCACAACAAAAAGTATTTTCTAATCCACGTTTAACATTCACTGCCAATTAAAATTTTATTGCTGAAATTATTTATTGAAGCTAAGCAGCAGTTGCATTTCAAAATTATCATCATTTAACTTTCCTCTTCTTTCCCCCCAAATATTCCCAGCAATACTAAATAACCTCTCAACTGAGGCTGAAGATAGTACCGCTGTATTGTATTTAATGTACAATTCTTTCATTGTAAGAGAGGTAGTAATGTTATCTACAGATGACATTGTCATGCTTTGCTAGTTCATTTCTGACTATTAGAACTTTCATCACAATCAAACTGAAAGAAATCATCATGATAAGCTTTTTGTTGTTCAAGTTTTTCTTGTGGTGATGAAGGCTTCTGTATAACCTCTGACAGTTCCCGCTCCAATTCTTGTCAAGCTGTTAGTTTATCTTCAGTTGAAGAGAACTTGAACCTTGGGTGCGAATATGCCGCTAAACTGTATCTTTGGTTCTCAAAGTAGTGCCCAAACCTGCAAGTTATAAATCATAATCACATTTAAATTGTTTAATATTGCAAGTGATGATACTCAAGCATGTTTGAAATCAAGGAAAGAGTTTACTATTTACTGACCTCTCGTTAATCCCTTTCAACAGGGCTGATACTAATGACTAACAGAGTATCACAAGTCGTGCTAGGTTCGCTAGTAGCAACTGGTTGCCAGTTTCTCTGCTGAGTGTCCCGTATTGGGATGTTAAAGTATTTTCTTTTATGCCGTGTTTACACCACACATAACATAACTTTACGGAAACCATAGTTGTCTAAACCATAGATTCAGCTTAGCGTATCACATCAGTGAAAGATGGAGCAGGCTTTTGACCACTGAATACATGTTAGGAATGTACGTATTTAACCAGCTGTTTCGATGAATTGTCGTGGCGATTGCCCTCTCCTCTGTCAAAACATTACCAAAATAATCTGAAATTCAAGTTCTACGTGAAATTAACTTTTAACTTGACGAGACGAACAATGACACAATTACTTACTTGTGATATGGGCGCCAGCGGTGCTTCCCAATCACCGCACTGTTGAGAATCAGGGTTCTCAGGGATGCTGTGGGTTCGGTGTGTCAGTCTCACCCAAGTGTACTTACGATACACTTTGCATTAATAAACATCATTACTAAACTTTTAGAAAAATGACAGCAAGAGGTAGCTGTCATTACAAAAAGAGAAACACTTGTTGCACTGTACTACTTCCTTTTATTATTACCACTTGTACAAAGTAAAACGTGCCAGAATTTGATTAGTGAATTACTCTCGGTCGTGCCTAGCCAACTCTGGTTGGGTGCTCCCCAACTCGCAAATACTCTAGCGCACTTCCTAAGTGGATGACTTCTCTGTGGTGTTTGAAAACACAATCTTCACAAGGGAAGGGGGTCACCAGCCGCTAGGGTGGACTAACGATTTTCCCTGAAGATAGGGCGTAGAGAATTACGAAATGAGACAAAAATGAACAAGTTACATAAACATTGTCATCACTAACGCGGACTTGTCAGGGCTTGTCTTGCCGCACATGGTTAGCGAGGTGATGCCTATACACATAGCCGGCTAGGACGGAAATAATGTCACCGTACAAAATTACATACAATCACATAAATACCCTTGGAAAATTATGGGGCACGGCATGAGTGGTCACAATAAACATGCAAGCGCGTGAAAGCATTATTAGATGGTGTGGATGCTGCTGGATAAGTGTTGCAGCGGAGCACATGGTGCCGGTGAAAATGGTTTATTTCTCCGCGAAGACGGCGGATTATCGCCAGAGACATATTATTCTGGTTGGAAAAATGATTCTGTTGCAGATTGGATCAGTTTTGAGCCTCTAACATGCCAGATGGCAAGAAAAACAGACATGAGAAAGGACTGCATGGTCAGACCTACAAATCATCAATTACACGAAAATACATTGAACCCTGAATAAAATTGTGTCGCACATGATATTTACATAAATAAACCATCAAACTGCATGGATGGAGTAGATATCGACTTGGCGGCTATGAACCACGTGGTCACAAATTATGTGGCTGTAAAATAATTAAACATGAAAAATATCCTTGAATACATACATAAAAACAAAGCCCTTAAAATTGCATGCAGCAATAATAAAGAAATTACAATGAAACGCCTTTAGCATAGGCAGGTGGCATCTGATTCAAGTTTTGCCGGTTGCACGACCTCTCCACATTATTACTAAGCGGAAGCATAATTCTGGGGAAATTATCTGGCAAAAACGTACGCAAGCATAGGTTAACTGGTATACTAATAAAGAGCTATGGTAATCTACATCAGTGCAAAAAGTTTGAAGTGCGTACATGACAGTGTCTTACCTTGCCAGATCTCCTACAAAGTCTGCACCGAGGCTAGCGTCGCATAGACCTACCATGGCTGCCTACGGGGTTCACATAAGTGGAAGTGCTATGCATGCCGAGTAAAATATTATATTTTTGAAAATAAAAGTGGCACAAATAATTTAAATATTGTTTTACATTTTATAATTTTCTTGTGAATTTTCTGTATTATGTATTATGTGTCTCTTTATGACAACGTTCATGCCGGAATATTTGTGTTCGTGACCTCCGTGCAGTGCGCACTTTGAGTTTCATAACCAAACATTTTGCGATATTGGCAAACATACATTTTCAAATACTTCAAGACATTTTAGACTCTGAAAAATAAAGAAGACACATTTTACACTTAAAATAATATTCCGTTATAGGAAAGTTGAAATTGGAGCCTCTTTGCGCACGAGCATACATATGTGTCACGTGCGTGGTGAGCGCCATCATGGGTTTAGTGCCGCTGGCTGTTAACCGGCATCAAACTTAACTTGAAAATAAGTTAGTTTCATGCTAAAAAAGGAACTAGTTTATGTTACAAGTTATTTGTTTGTAAAGCTAACTAGTTAAGTTAAAAATTTTGGCAAAAGTAACTTTTTTTACTTAAATTTTAACTTGTTAACAAGTTAGTACCCATGTCTGCATATATAGAGATAAATATGTAGCAACACCAAAGCCAGCCATATCAGTTTCCGTTTAATTTCAAATTGCCTGTTACTAAAAGATGAAAGTAAAATTCAGAAAATAGTTCTTAGGTTACAAAAATTAAATTATTTGTTTGTGAAAACGTGTCCTGCACGATAACCAAGAGTTGTAATTTCCATGCTAATTAAATTATTTGGGTTAATGAAATGATTTGGTTGAACCATGGCCGATTGTAACTGATATCGATTTTGGGTTTATCGACTGATGTATCTGTATCGGTCCAGCTCAACTAAAATGTTTACATGGACACCATTTTGAACATATATGTCTGACCCTCTCAAAGTTTATACGTTTACATGGCCTGCCATAGCGCTACTGGATTGCCCAATTTGGTAGAAATTTGTCGTTTTTTCAGAGATATCACGTAATTTTAATTTGTAATGTAATACTATTTTACAAAATGGTGGACAAAACAGATTTTGTGTGGACACATTTGGTGATTGTAATATATACAGCCAGCATACAAAGATTGATTCAAATTAATTACACAGTGTTCATTATATAACAAAAACTAGAATAACTATATGGCCGCCATTTTGGTAGTAAGTGTCTGACATACCTAAAACATATAAATTAACATTACCTGCTGCAGTACTATATGTTTGCCATATTTGGTAGGAATTGGACAATTTCCCAAGATATGACATAAAAACTTTATTTATTCATGTGGCACTATCTTACAAAATGGAGGACAAAAGAGGCTCCAGGAAGACATATTTGATGTTTTTATATATATACTGCTAGCATACAAAGTTTAGTTAGAATTGATTTAATGGTTTCGCTGAAATAGTAAACTATGCTAATATTGCTAGATAGCTGCCATTTTCAAAATAAATGTCTGACATACTTGAAACATATTTTTACATATAAATTGCCGCTCTATTACTTGTTTGCCAAATTTGGTAGGAATCTGTAAATTGTTATTGCACAAAAACTATCAATTTACATAGCACTATCTTACAAAATGGCGGACAGAAGTGGTTGTTTTTGGCGTACATGTTGCTTGCAATAGATACTGCCAGCCTACGAAATTTAGTTGAAACTGGTCAAACAGTGTGGTAGTTATGCCAAATAAACCTAAAATATTTACAAGGGCCGCCATTTTGAAAATTAGTGCCTAGTAAAGTTCAGTGACTTATATTTACCTGGCCTATCATAGTATTACTTACATTGGTTGAGTAGTTTTAGAAATATAATGTAAAAGCTTTATTTTTCATATGACACACTGTTTTCCAAAGGACATATAACAATATTCACCACTGAATTCAATGCATACACTTTGCGCTGTCAGCATACAAAATTCTGTATAAATCGGTAGAATGGTTTCAGAGATATGCCATATCACGTTAAATATTAAAGTGGCTGCCATTTTGAAAATGAGCATCTGACGTGGTCGAAAACTATAAAAGTTGAGCCTCCTTACTCAGTACTATATGTGTACCAAGTTGGGTGAAATTCAGTTCACACGTTCAAAAATATGATAATTAAATCATTAGGGTAATTGAAACGATTTGGTTGGACCATGGCCAGAGCAGATACCGATTTTGAGTATCGGTATCAGTTCAGCCCCACTATAAATATTAATCAAAATGGCCACCTACAACTATCAACTGCACATTGTGAACATTTGCGACTGTTAGAAAGCTGACTGCAGACTGCGCATTGTGAATTGGCCCTTATTGCACATGTTGGTGATGCCGGTAGCTGTCGGACTACAATGTAGGTGAGAGATTGAGCGCAGCTGTGGTGAGGGCGTTATTGGTTGCAACAGTATTTTTCATACATTTCTATTAGGGATGGGTTGGTTCCATTATTATCTCGATTATTTTTCCTGTTTGTTATTACTTTAAATATAGCTATCATAAAATTTGTAACAGCTTCAGATTACCTTTTATTTAAAGTGGCTTAGGTTTTAAAAGAGAAATACAATGCAAAAATGAAAAACAAATTATTAACATTATTTTTTATTCATTCCTAATAAACACAAAGAAGCTGTTTTATCCAATAATACAACACACGAGTAAATCTGTGACACCGTTTCTTGACTATCACTTAATTAAATGTACAATATTATTATTTTTTTATATTTTTGCTACTTGAATGTAAGCTCTGGCAAAGTGTTCATAATTTTAATGAGTGCATACACCACGCAACCTTTAATGGAGTCTTGCAATTGACTGCACTGGGTGCACACTCACTGCACCCTGAAAACTATAAAAGTGCAATTATTACATGATTGCCAAAGAGAGTACTGTTTGTCCGCCATATTTGCACTCAAATTGCTCCACTGACACTGGCGGTGAACCGGGTTTGATGCCTGGAGTGGCCGCTACCGGATTTTTGCATGTGGGAATTGTGCCAGATGATGCTGCTGGTCAGCAGGTTTTCTCGTGGCTCTCCTGTTTCCCCTGCTCTTGCATTCCGGTGCTGATCCATACTCGCCTCACTTCACTCTCATTGGCTCTCAAGACCTCGCGGTTAAGAGAGTGACGAATACAATTTGTCATGGAAAATTTTAGTAACTTTTAGTATTTTTGCGTTGCAGTTGGTAGTATGCTTACTACCTCTTAACTAGCTTTTAGTGTAGTATTTTATAAGCCAGCATTATGGTATTTAACATGTATAATTTTGCTGTTATGATTTATAATTTTGTATTGTAAATATTATTATCGGTACTATCTTTTATATTTTTATATAATTTATATTATGTATAATGTACTATTGTGGTGTACAGAGTCACCACCGTGGCCCGCCATGAGCAGGCATGACACCACCTAGGTCGGAGCGGGTGTGGTTGTGAATTAGAGTATGACGGTATGCAGGTGCGAGTTGAGTATGAGAGTCGAATTTGATCAGCCGGGGCGGCTTCGTCGTGTCTCGCCCGCCGGTGTGTCGTGAGTGTGCTTCCGGCCGTAAAATGGGCAGAATGAGGGTGTGGTGAACCGCTTGTTATGCCAGTGCCTTACGAAACAAATTATGCAGACAATGTAGCCTTTCGTGAAGTATAACTTCGCGTATTGGAGCTGTGTGTGTATGCGTGTATGCTGAAACATTTAATATGTGTTCAGCCGGTGAACTTATGTGGACTGTAAAAGTCATTTGTAAACCGGGCGTAAAGAAACTTCTGCATATTGCTGTTACGAGTAAAGACACGTTACAATTGCACGTTTGGTGAAAAAGTATTCTGCTGAGAGCTGGCGTGTCCTGATGTGCCCGTGTGTAAATTCCCGCAGTGTGGAAATTTGCTTGCTGTAAATAAAAGTAGAGTTGTTCCGATACCATGTTTTCCGATACCAATATCCTGATACCACTGCAGATACTCCGATACCAAAAACCGATATCAATACCCTTCAAACTGAATTTTGGAAAAAGTATTACTGTTAATAATACATTTTAAAAATTTCTCCTAGACTCATTTAAGTAAAGAAAATAATGTCTTAAAATATTGTATATAATTTATTGTAATCCGACACAAAATGCAAGCTGACCTAAAACTTTCAAACCCTCTAAGAATGCAAATAATATGACACCAAATGCAAGTCACATCACACGCACTATCACTTAAAAGCGCATGGAAAAGTTATCGATCGGGCAGTGTCATGTCTGTTCGTTTACATGGGGAAGGGAGGGAGGATGACCTCTCTACGCTGCTACCTGTTGGCGACACCTTGCACGTGTGGCAAATGTCTGTCTTTTAAAGTAATTAATTATATTTTACTTCAAAGAAAACTTTTAATTTCGAGACACATGTGAGGCCATTATAATTGATTTCTTCACTGTCTTTAATAATTAATCATTCAAAACCACATCCTCTTATTTTCCCTGTCATGAGTTACACTGCACTCGGCTCGGTGCTTACCTACCCATTATTAGAGGGCAAAAGTGTCAAATAGGCACTTACATATTATCCGTTTATTCAAATACACATGTCTATTGAAATAAGTTCATATAAATCCTCCGATTTCCCCCACAAGAAGTTACTGAAAATGACACTTATAACACAAGTCGCTCGATGTTCAAACAATTTTTTGCTGACAAGTGGTAGAGTATATGCTTTTGGGCATATAATTTTATTCGCAAAGATGCTGCCCTTTGAGTTAAATAATTATTAAGTTTTAAAGTCACGTTAATTTTATGCCAGATACAATGAAACACCAACCTTACCAGATAAAACAACCTTTAAATACAAAAGAAAACATCTTTACAAATAATAATTCCTCATTAAAATGTTTTGCATAACATTTCCAGGTGAAACCATTTGCTTTGAAATACAAGTGATGTTAGGTACAACTATTTTGAGCAATACATACGATATTTAATTGTGTATAGCACACACTGTTGTATAGTGCGCACCATGATTTTTGCAACAAGTTCCAGGGAAAAAATTGTTTTTAATAACATTGCACCAAAAATTTGTGGAGCCCTGTTAGTAATTATGCAACAAATTATTCTTTTTTACATTAATGTGTGGTGATTGTGATATGTTTGGAAAATACTTTAATTAAATAACTAGGATGCAAACAGCTAAAATAAAATAAAAATCCAGAAACCTCATGCTTGTACTACTCAACATTTCCAGCTTCGTTTTTCTTTTTTCTCCTTTCTCCTTTTAGCAGTGACCGGCTCTCATTTTTTTGCAGTGCTGGATTGTCACAATACCCTTATCTGAAAAAATGTTTCCTTGTCCCCCCCCCCCCCCCCTCCTGCGAACATGGCTCGCTAGCCTCTGCCATGGAAACAAAGAGGGATGGCGGAATTATCCACAGCAACATCTGGGTGTTATTACAAGAAGGTGGGAGGGGGGCATAAACATGTGGCAGCTCTGGTTTTGGGGCATGACATTATGTCATTAGTTGGGGGGTGGGTGGGTTCGATCTACGCATAACTTAAGGGTCACTGAGAGAGAAGGGAGAGGAGTGATGTAACAGCGAAAGTTAAGACAACAGACAATTCCGCCACTACCCTCCACATCCTCGTACAATTTATGGCTAACACTCCTCCTTCCTCCTTTTTCCATGTATAGTGCACACCCCAGAATTTTTTCCTTTATTTTGGGAAAAATGGTGTGCTATACACAAGTAAATACTGTATTTGTTCTTAATTTTCTTTTTATTTTAATGTGCAGCATATACAAACAGAAATACGGTCATTTTTGTCTAAAGAAAGTAATAACCTGACTTCATTGCCTACAACCGATAGCAAAGTATTGGCCCGATACCATACCCGATACAGATACATCGGGAAAAGGCGAAGTATTGGCCGATACTGTACTGATACTATATAATTTATGAGTTTAGCTTAATGTCTGGTGTTAAGAATGGGTTGGGCTACGGTATGAGGATTTGTTTAAGATGAGGCTGCTTTCTGCCCAGCGGGGGCGTATAGGATTTTGTTGAGCTGTGTAGTGAGTCAGGAAGAGTTGAAACGCCTGACACCCTCCGGGGTAGGGGTGTCTTAAGAGCCATCCAAAACTCGGCTCTCACTGGAGAGAGTGCGACAAAAATTGCATTCGGAGTGAACTTTTTCAGTGCAGTGGACAATTGGAAGATGGAAAAAAGACTGCACTTTGTTAAATTTTCGATAACTGGATGATGTGGCACTTGGTCCAGTGCAGTAGTTGGAATACTCTATAAGATAATTATTTACTTTCATGCACACTAGAGATTTGGTACCAAGTTGCATTTTAAATCTTGCGATTAAATGGTTCCTTCAGTTCAATGTGTTGAGGGGTTCATCTTCCATTGTTTGCTATAATGTTGTCCATTTTGTACATGTCAGTTATAACAGCTGTGTACAACTTTTATGGACATTTTTTATTTTTGTTTACATACGAGAAATATGCAGTTAGAAATGAATAACAATTTTGTTGTACTAATAGGATTTTGAGATGTTAACCACAATATTTAAACATGAAAATATTACTTACTAATAATTGATAGGAACATGATGGTGGGGGGGTTATTCATTTCTCGCTTCATATACACACGCACGGGCACACACACACACACACACACACACACACACACACACACACATATAAGCATGTTTCCTCTTTTCATCTTAGTAGGACCGAGCTTTGACATTGGTTCTTGACATCAAGAACTAGTGGAACCAGTAACCGGAACCGACCCATCCCTAATTTCTAGCTCTTTTATCCCATCCCATCGCCAGTCCTTCTTTCCTCCTCCAGTTACATTTCTCCTGCTGTGAGTGCAGAGCACATGATTAGTCATGTGAAGGGAATATAATAAGAGGGGAACATTAAAAAAAGAATGACTCTGTCCTATGCCAGGCTGTGTCACTGGTCGTGGAGGAGGAGGGAGTAGAACAGGCGATTTGGAATATAGCAGTAGGTAGTGACTGTTTGCTGAAAGGACAGACAGCAAGTTCACTGAGTGGTTTTGATATACACACTACAATAGCACTCGACCAGATAGCCAGCCGGTCTTTGTAAAGAGTCTACATAAACAGCAGAGCCAAGGCAGGCTTATTAGGTCCCAAAGTCAGGCTTATCAAGACCAATAAAACACCATCTCTTCACTATGGCATTATTGAGGGTGTTGTAGCATGCAGTTTTAAACCTCATTAAGGAAACGTATGTAGTTACTACATATTACATTATAAAAAGTATACAGAATGCACAAGAACTCGCAGGGTGGTACTCGTAGATAGACGAACACATTTTACATGTGGTTGCGCAACATTTCGCTGGCTAGACCAACTTCATTAGGCGGCAAGCGGTGGCATAATGCAGTTTCGTGAGTGGTGATTGGCAAACAGTGAACCTGGCGGCCAGTAGGCAAATTAGGGTGAGGCGGGAAATTTGAAATGTGGTGGATGGTTTATCTTATGTTTAGGCCAGGTGTCTTGTCGGGATTTGTTGATGTATTGGTGGACCATCTCTCAACGATGCAGCTCTGCACTATTAATGGACGGAGGTAGGGCCCTCCTCACTCTGGTCGTGTAACAGGAGGATTGCAGTCTGAAAGTGCTTGGTGTTTCGCAGGAAGAACCAGGAGATAACGCTGGAGGAGTTCAAGCGCATCTGGTGGATGGAGTATGCACACAGGATGTGGGGGCGGGCCATAGGTGCTGCCTTCCTGCTGCCAGCCACCGTGTTTTGGGCCAAGGGCTGGTTGTCTCCGCCGCTCAAGAAGCGGGTCCTGGCATTTGGTACCCTTATCTTTCTTCAGGTACCTTCTCTAATACTTTTGGAAGTCTCAAATCACTACTTGAAGTTAATGTTGCTGGGGAGTGCCAAACACATGTTTGCTGGAGGTTCAAGTACTTCAGAATTCTTGTTTTCAGACAAAGAAAGTGTTTTGTGTTTTTTTACAGCACTGTGATGTTTTACTGCAGTCGGTGAGCTTCTTTGAGCCTGCTGGCTGGGGTAGACATAACTACTGGCTAGGTGTCGAATTTACACTGCTGCCTAGTGCCTACTATAGTAACTATATATGGAATGTTAGTGACAGTAATTAAAATTATATGGGTAATGCCAGAGTCCAGTAGAATTAAGAGCATGACATGACAGTCCAACACACTGTCAGAGCGCAATGAAATTTCATATATTTAATTCAGTGTTCACAATAGTCCAACAACACCTGCCCGAAAAAGTATTGTATTTGGCTTTTGCAGAATCCTAAAATAAAAGTCACTCATATAACGATTCATTAATTGCCTGGAATTGATAGTGTAGGGGGTAGGCTGTTCCTGACTTCTCAGTTCAGACTGGTGCTTTAGCTTGAATTGATGACCTTGCACCAAAGGTTGGTCTCCAATTTTACATACGTGGTAGTTTGTTACTTACTGGTTTGCATTTGATACCATGTTTACAGCTGTGGTGTTTATGGATGAGGTGCAACAGGTTAGCTGTAGGTACCTGAAATACAGCATAATTTTTGTTTGTCTACAGGAAACAAATATGTCGGTATTCTGTTCCGTGTACAATGTGCAGTATATGAAAGGGTGTTATTCTGATCTCTCACTGGTGGCACATCGGCGTATCTCTTATGTCTGTCTACTTCCGGTCAATCTCGTGAATCAACTGCATGTGGTCTGGAGCGTAAATGCTTTGTGCGCTGATGTCATGTTGGCAAGAATTGCTGGCGGGAATATGCAGTAAGTTAGGTCAAAAAGTTAAAAGAACTTAATGGTGACATTAATTATTGTAGGCATGTATATGTGTAGTTTTCAGAATGTTTAAGCTACATTTCGCAAAGAACATACCTTAATAATAAAGTACGTAAAGCAAGGTTAAGTTTTGCATTGATCGTTAACGTGTTGTACAGACTCCCATATTTATTTTCAAATAACACACTGAAAACACAGCACTGCAGTTCTTCTGTTTCCTATTATAGCCATTAATGCATGGAGCAAAATAACAATGATTGACAGGTTTGCAGCTGACTGCATCATTGCAGAGAATGGCATATTGTCTTGAGTGGGAATGTGTGCATGTTGAGCAAGGGAAATATTTGGTAGTTAGGTTGGAACAGTGCAATGTAGTGGTGGTTCACTGGTATGTGACTGTCTGTGACATTGCATTGCAGGGGCTGATGGGGTGGTACATGGTTAAGTCGGGGCTGGAGGACCGCTTCAAGGAGCAGAGTGACGTGCCACGAGTGTCGCAGTATCGCCTCGCTGCGCACCTCGGCCTGGCCTTTGTGCTGTACACGCTGCTGCTGTGGTCAGGGCTGGACCTCCTGCTGCCTGCACAAACCGTTGCTATCACTGGCACGGCCAAGACGGCTGCGCGCAAGTTCCGCTGGTTGGCGCACTCCTGTAAGGGGACAGTCTTCCTCACTGCCATCTCAGGTAGCTGACATGTACCTCATAGTCTCCCCTTGACTGCTGTGTGTAGTACCAGGTCACCTGTCTGACACCTGCTGCTGCTAGTGTGTTGCTGTGGGCTTGTCTGTGGCTATGATCATGAGGCATTAATGCTTAGAGCTATGCCAATTTGAATCGGGTTCTGCCAAATTCACTGATGTTGACTGAATCTACGCTTCCATCGTTTTGACAAACATAATGGTAGTTCTGAATTATTCTTCAATATATATAATTGACAGGTCTTGCCTTTGTGAGCATTGAAAGTTTTCCCATGGCAAAGCACTTTCACCACCAGTCGCCAGCATCTCAGAAATGACAGCCTCTGTGAAAGAGATGCTCAACTTCCACTGTTTTTTTTCTTCAAAGAAAGTATGTAATTTTCGTCCCAAGCTCCACAGTGCTGTTAGATTACAAGCTTGACATTGACTAGGTTCAGAGTCTGAGGGAGAAGGAAAGTGTGGGGGGGGGGGGGGGTGGTTCACAGCCCAACCCATAAATACCTACAGGAAGAGGCAGTAAGAGGTTGGTGACAGACCATGGTGGTTGAATGTTTTAAGTTTATCATCTACAGAAAATGCTATTTTTTCTGCGATATATTACATCCACCCATACCAGTAAACCAGATGTTGACATCTATATGGAGATCGAGTCTACGTGCGTTGCTTGTCAACATGCATCAGTTTTTTATTTTGGTCTCTTGAATATATGGGTCGTGGTGGTTGAGCGCTTGGACTGCAAACCGGGTTCAATCCCCTGGCTGGTTCACTCTGGATTTTTGTGAGTGGGAATCATGCCGGACAATGCCGCTGGTCGGCGGGTTTTCTTGGAGACCTCCCGTTTCCCCCACCCCTTCATTCTGGTGCTGCTCCATACTTGCATCACTTCACCTTCATCTGTTCTCAGAACCTCAATGTTAAGAGCCGCCCAAATATCTTCACTTGCTCACTCTTTTGTAAATATATTTCAGTTTTAACGTAGGTTTTTATTCAAATTTTTAAAATTTATATTTCAGATATAAAATACTTTCCCATGCGTTATTTAAGATTATAATGTACTCTCCTTATTAAAATTTTGGTACATTAGATTTGTATATTATTTCAAGAAAAGTGTTTAAGTTAAGCTTCCTCTCTCTCTAGTGAACATATAAAGTGTTCTCCTCAGATTCATTATAAGAAGGTTCTAATGTGATTACAAATTATTAGTAACAGTTTCGTGTTAAGAATTAGTTCTGTAATGGACATTAATTTTGATTCTTTCTGTTCATAAACAAATTGTTTATACCAACCTAAATGTGTAGCAAAGCACCCAAGAACAAAACATAATTTTGTTTTCTTCTAAAATTAGGTTTAACAGTACATATTTCACAAGTAATACCTATTACTCCTGTCTATTGCAGAAACAATGCATATACATATAAAAACAGTCCACCATTTTTGTTTGAAGTCTCACCTGACTGTTAACAGCAACAAAACATGCATACAACCTCTGCATTCTTACTGTTTTCTGTGTTCACAAATAAGTATTTTTATGAATTTAGACTGGTGTTTTATTTTTCCTTCAACACTTGAACTCATGGTTTGTTGCATTACTATATTAACTTTCTCAACACTGTAAACTGAAATAAGTTAAAAATTGCTTAAGCCTGTTGCAGACGGACATCTTTTATGAACAAGAAGGTGAATACCCTCTTGTATTCAAGTCCCATGTACATACTGTGTAACGTTGAAGTTTCCCCAAGTGTAATTTAGAACAGCACAGCTGGATTTAGCTCAGTCAGTTTATACGTGAACCTTCAAAGCCACCATATTGCAATTAGAAAAAAAGAAAGTTCAAGTCTTTAAGTATTTCCTTTTCATTTTTAAATTCTACATAAAAGTTTCACCATCTTCCAGTATTTCAGTGTCACAAACAGAATCCACGACACATGAAATGAACTGCGCCGCAGTAATGAATTAATTAGTAAAGTCACTCAGAAAACTCGCATCGCAAGAAAACTTTACGAAGGCAGGAGGGAAAAATATTTCCCTCCTGATGCCCTCCCACACCAGCAGAAAGAATTTTGTAGGAAGAGAGTTTGTACGCCGAAAGTAATTGAAGTAACAGTTGAAAACAAAATAGAAGTTGTGGTTGTGGGCAAAATCTGTCCGTCTCAATGTTTCCTCTTCAAAGTCTTGTCATTATTTGCTAGCGGACAAAGGCACTCAACACTCAACTCGGCACGTGTTTACCCCCACTCCTAGCACCAAATATGGGCATGCCAGGCACAAACTCCTTCCATTGGCCAAACCAAACTGCGTCACTTCTAAACTCGTCAAACTTTTAGAACAAAAACTGCTTACAATCGTAGTAAAAATATTCTATCTACAAAACTGGCAAAATCTCACCATGACTTCAGAAAAAAAATGTATTATCGATAAACGTTCGAATACGGCCGCACTTTCAAACACTGATAAAATATTTAAATTCCACATGACATCAAAGAAGATAAAATATTACACTCACTTGCAAAATAAAAAAGGAATTTAACCGAAAGTCCCATTTAATTATTATTAATTTTAATTATTATAATGAATATATCGTATTGTTACATTACCCCCCGCAGTTTGGGAGAGATTTTGAAGAAACCTTTACCAAATCAAAACCTGCCTTGTAAGTGGCTACTCAGCAAACTTCTGGGACTCTGCTGTTTACAAACAACTCAGTAACCAAACTCAAAAACATAAAGAAATATATTCACTCACCTGTTACAGAAGAATGCTCAAAACATATACTGGGATGCTGCAAGAAAATGACATACCACTTATGCGTATTACAATTACATTCAAATGTTTTTTCTCAGTTAAAGCTGAGGGCATACACACATAGTAGACTAACGATAATTCTAGGTAGACTGCCCATTCTTACTCGGGTTCCTTACTGGGATCAGCACACAACACTTATAAAGGCGACTCGTGTCTGCCCAAAAATTACAAAAAGCCACTGCCTTATTTTTAAACCTTTTAATATCTATTAGACCAGTGCTGACAAATAAAAAAGGGGCCTCTGATCTGTCCCATCAAAACTTACTCTTTGTGCTCAGATCCAAGGACATCATACAAACTGGAGCAACATCTTACCACTTCATCTCTATGTTCTTCAAGCCCAACACATTACAACACCTTGACATGTAACGTCTTTTTCAACAATGGAGATTAGACGACTTCCGCTCCATCCTTAGTTCACTTTAGCCAGGAGACGGAAGTTTGCATTTTCATTTGTCTCGACGTAAAGTGAGATTCTACCGTCTGCCTTGCAGTAACAATGCTTAGATGCAATGAGTTGTTATACTCCCTGCTAGATAGCAGTAGTAGTAGGAATATTGTTTGTCTTTGCTTTTCTTCCCTTTGTCCGGTGACATCACGTAGACAAGTCATGCATTCACTACCCCATGCTCTGTGACCACACCTTGCCTTAGTGGTAGCATCTAAATGCAGTTTCATTTTGCCTGAGCAAGTTACATCACAGTACTTGAAGATGTTTGACACATAATTATAGGGTGCTCTTTCTTTGCAAGGATGGTTTATATTACAGCCACTTCAGTCCAGCTTGTACTGTTCACCTTACTCTCCAAGAAGATGTCATGCCAACCCCTTGAAGTGAGACTGTATTACCTGCCGAGCCACCGAGCCCACCACCCAAGGTCATGTAGTTCTTTGGCGAGCCGAAGGAGTGCACCACGCATCCTGCTGACTTCAGTGATTCTCCATGCAGCAGACGATACCAGCTCACGACAACTGCATACGACATGGGGAGCAGCTTATCTCTTTCCTCACCCCTCCCCTACTCCGGTCCGAGTCTTAATCAGTATGAAAGGTCCGACGCGACCTGAAGTCTTCCGTTTATGTTTACTCCACCGTGCTGGACAGGGCTGGAGGAAGCCACCAGCGGTTCACGCTCTCTGGTATGCCCACTAATTCCACTGCAATCTTCAAGGCCAGAATAAGCCTACCATTGACGCCAACCCCTCCAGAAGACTCTTCTGCATCACGGAACCGCCCTCTAGATCTTCTGGAAGACTCCACCACCAGTTCCTGAAGATGTCATCTTGCTGCTTCCGTACTACCCCTTGGTAACAGTTTGCGACAGTCCCTTCAGGACTACCTCTCCTGCCTTATCAGGCAGTAACGGCAAACCTCACCACTACTCTTCTGGTATTGACCACCTCCTGTCCCTTCAGCACAACAAGGTAGATAGTTAGGGTCAGTGAGAGTACACTACCTTGCAGCATTATCTGGTTTAGAACCAGGTTGCCGTCACCTGGCTGAGCGTAGCTTAATTTCCATGTCAATTTCAGGTTAGTTGTAGGAGGTAGTACGGGCCACTGTGTCTATTCTCATTGAATATACACGTGATCTAAACTGACTTCTGAAGAATAATTTCTGGCTGAGTGTCACTGTGTGTTAACCCATATAGTAATCAGCTCATTTGAGTAGACCCGGACGACCACACTCACCAAAGCCAAATACACACCAATTAGATGGGCACCCTTGCTGTGCCCCAGGGTACAACTCGGTAGAGCCCCGACCACTAGGAACTCCTCCACCAGATGTTCATACAATCAAGCTAACCCATACTCCGCTACCGCTCTTTATGGGGCAGGAAAGTAGTAGAATTTAGTTTTGATGAACTGACCCCATGTGGATACAACACCCAAGTGTCTTAAGTGTGCAACCCGAGGAAACCCACTGCTCTGTCCAGCGCTGTCTACAGGACTGGACAAAAGGAGTACAGGGTAGGACTCTTGTATGTGCGGCTGCGGCCCTTGGCATAACACAGTATCACCATCACCAGATTCACTTTTGTGAGGCTGTAATTTGCACTTGTTCCTATGCCGTACACCTGTTCGCGGGTCCGTAACAGTGACTCCTGATTTTGTGCCACTCAGACAGGCTATACCAGATCTGAATTGTATACTGGCAGAGTACCAATCAAGCACTAAGGCAGCCGTCTTATGTTTCTCGTGGTACTGGGGTCACGAACTAAAACCCTAGTATTGAACATGACAATCGCCTCTTCAACCCTCACATAACCAAGGTTTTTGTGACACTCTTCTTTAGACATAGTGTGTCACTAGTATGTCACAGTGTCCCGTCCTACGCAGAGCACTAGAGCTTCATACGGAGACACATGTCAAATGTTTTTGTTCACCAAGATGTGTTGATATATTGTATACAATCTCTAATGAGTTCTTACAATTTATTTCTTGTACTTTATTACATCTTTGCTCCTAGATTTTATTTTTCTCTGTATTATATGCAGCATGTAATTTAGGTTTCGATTTCACAAAAATTAAATTTATAAGAGAAGCGTAAAATCTTAGGGAGGAGGTACCTAAAGTGGCAAAACATTTTCAATTTAGGAGGGGCATGCTTTTTCGTGTTCCCCCTCCTAAGTAGGAGATGTTTCGCCACTGCATTCATATAATGGACAGAATGGATGCGAGTCAGGTTTTCTTGGAGTTCGTAATCTGCTTAATGTTGGCTTGACTACTGTTCTAGTGTGTGTGTGATGTGTATGGTTGCGAGGAGGTACTTCTGGAGTAAATCCCCACCCTTGGCTTGGCAGTAGGGAGGCATTGATTGTCTGGTAATGTGGCTGTACTGAGATACTGTGAGTGTGCTGAATACTGGTCGCTGTCTTTCAGGAGCGTTCGTAGCAGGCCTGGATGCTGGGTTGGTATACAATTCCTTCCCCAAGATGGCGGACCGCTGGATTCCAGATGACATCCTTGCCTTTTCCCCTGCATTGCGCAATGTAACGGAGAATCCCACCACTGTGCAGTTTGACCACAGAGTGCTGGTGAGTGTGTCTGCAGTGAGGATGATGGTTACATGCATAAAATATGATATGACACAGTGACTGCAATTATTTTCATTCACATATTTGATTTTAAAACATAGTATACAAAATATGCATAGCTTTGATTTGTTATAAAATGTTTACTGCCCAGAAGAAAACCTATGAGCAGGGGCACCTGCTTTTCACAAAAATATTTCAGGACAAGTTGTGTTCCAACGCACTTTAATTCAGAACCCTTTTGGTGTTTGAATAATTTTAATTGATATGCATCGTATTTGTCTGCCTGTGAATCATGTATGGTCAGTACCAGAGAAACTTAATTTTGATTGGTTCGCTCATGTAACAGACTGTCTCCCCCCAAGCGACCAAAAGTCAAATGAAGATAGCAAGTATGTACATAGGATATTGAAGTCTTAACCTCAGCGTGAATCTTTTTGTGAAAAGCAGGTGGCCCTTCCTATGAGGTGTTTGATAGGTTTGGTTTTCTTTCTACGCTGTAGTTAATTAATTAAGCTAACTTTTTGACCAACCTATGGCACACAAGCTTGTACAGTTGAACCCTGCTGATTATACCTCTCAAGGTTTCCAGGAATAGGCTTGCTAGTGAGGGATGGTCGGAATAAAGGGTTTGGGTAATTTTGGACCAATTTTGACCCACCCTGGCCACTATACATCAAAATATGTTTTTATGTTAGTTTAGATGTGCACTACTGGCAGTAATGCATTCGCCAAGAGAAACGCAATGCATGGTAACTTTTTGTCACCTATTTCCTGCAAATTTCAAACCCTTTTTTTACATTCTTTTTTACTTTTCCTCATAAGAGAGATAGTTTTAATAAAAGAGATCACGACAGTGAGATACTACTGTACAAGAGTCTTTATGAGATGGCATGTGGTTGTACTATAGTAGGTAAGGGAATGTTGGGAAACATGTTGCAGGGCACAACGTCACTGGCCTTGGTGACCTCCATGTGGCTGTGGTCGCGCAGGCTACACCTGCCCCCACGAGCTCACATGGCTGCTACCGCTGCGGCTATCATGATTTGGACCCAGGTGAGCAAACCAACCTAGCATGTCTGCTACTACACCTGGCTTGCCGTCTCGCATTCTATATTCAGTCCTTCTTTGTAGTAGCTCATCATTAACACAAATTTTACATGTGGAATCATGCCAGTCAATGTATTTTGTTGGCAGGTTATCTCAGGGATATCTAATTTACCATGCCCTGCATTATGGTTCTGCTCCATATTCATCTCATTTCACTCTTGGTCTGCTCTCAAGCCTAGTGGTTAAGTGCCACCCAAACACCACCATTCTACTTCACTCCTCATTGACACACACTTTTTTTATGTTGACACATGATGCCCTTTGGGCAGTATAGCAAGAGGGAGTTTTTGATAGGGTTCGGTGTTATATCAGACTCTACGTGATACTGGTGCATGTCCGGTGTAGAGGACAGGCCTGCAAGCTTTGCGGCAGGGCACGAAGTCCGTCTCTGTGAGAGTGACCTTGCTTTTCAGAGGATTGGCTCAAAGTGGTACACCTGGACGACGCATAACCTGAGACAGCTGTTTCATCTGGGTTAACTCTGGCTGGCGTGAGTGTCAGCTAGGCTGGTTTGCGAGTAGTGGTTCAAAGGTTGTGTCGGTCGGCTGATTAGGTTCCGCTGGCTTAATTCCCCCATAGTATGCGTTGATGAGTCCCAAGGACTGCTCCTGTCCACTAATGAATTCTGCTAGCAAGAGGTGCATGTCTTCACTTAAATGGATGGGGTCCGTCAAGAGGTCCTTAGGAATCTCGGGCGTGACTGGAATCTGGAGACTGCATAACGCTTTGGCTTGATCCTTGGGAGAGAGCTGCGTGATTGTGGTGATGAGGAGGGGAGTACGCTCCTGCATGCACCCAGAGGCCGTTAGCAACTGTCTGACTTTCTCTCCGATACCACTTAATGGTAGTAGGGCATCTGGACAGAATTAACACTCCCATGTTCGTGAAGTGACTGTAGGTGACGTGTTGTCCTACTGGGCGTTCTGCCACTTACAGCGTCTGCCAACTCAAGCGGTCTCCCTATCTCATCATTGGGCATCGAAACATGGTGAGCACTGAGAGTCAGGCCTTGCTGTTGACAGTCTCTGCAGGTGGGTGAGTGTCTCATGAGAGAACAGTCTCCCCACACTCAGAGAACACTAGCTCCGGTATCAAAACGCGGTGGAGAGAGTATGCTACTGAGTAGGCAGGTTTGTCTCACGAGACTTAAGTACCTAGTGTCGGTGCTCTACCGTTCTGTACTCCGGGGAGCACAAAAAGGTAGCTGTCCAACGTGTGTGTGGGTACTCAGTGGGTGTATTTGGCTCATATGAGTAATGAACGGCATGAGAACCACTGGGAGAGGTATTACAGCTACGGGAATGGATACCCTTGAGTTGATAAAACTCCTGTATATTCCGTTTAACTGGAAGTAAACAGTGTGGTGCCGTACTACCTCCTAACGTTGGCAAGAGCTTAACATACACTGAGCCAGGGATAGGGGATCTGGTCCTGAGCTAACAATGGCAGGGTAGATGAAATTATTAAAATAACTAGAACTGGTACTTCTTCCTACGCATGTGTTGCACAGAAGGGGCCACAGTGTCTAGGTGTGTAGACAACAGTGACAAGGGTTGATCTTCGGTACAAATGTGGTGAGGACTAAGCAGGTTGGAAGAATGGCTCCTTCAAACTGGTTGCAGTGGAGACCAAGGAGAAGTATTTCCTTCGTCACGAATGCAGTGAATGAAGGGTAGGTAGAGCTAGGAAGCGAGCAGGCTGGTCAGATCCTCCGGCAAGGGCTGCGGTGGAGAAAATGAAGACTGGTCCCGAGTCTGCGAGCAATCTGCTATTTATACTTTTGCTGGTCCTTCCCCTTCAGTCAGCTGGGTAGTGGCAACTTTGGAGAGGGGGTAGCTGTGGCATAGCTTCTTTAAGGCGTGACGTCACCGGCCGGCTTGGAGAATTGAGATGCGGCGAACGTACTAGTAGAATCACCTAGTGGCGTACTGTGGTACTCTGTGCCTTGGATACATAGCCTCGGGGCCCAGTGAATAATACAATCTCAGGCTGGAACATCCATTCTTGATCCTTGCAAAAAGTACAATCTTGGGTTCCGTGATCTGTGGTAACAATGAAAACTCCATTGGAATCCGGTGGCTAGGCTTGCTTACTGACTAGTCAAAGTCGTAGTATCATTGTTGGAAAGACGTCATGTGTCAATGTGTACACGTGTATATGAGAGAGCACTCTCATGTGTGCATTTGGGCCTCTAGTACATGACTGATGGGATCAACGCTGGGCATGAGAGACGTATTATTTAGGTGGAACAGGCCAGTTTCAGGAAAACCCAGGATGGTATGCAGGTGTTAACTTGACATACCTCTGACTAAGAGTTATGTGCAAGTATTGGTTTGGTGTTAAAAGCTTGGTGTTGTCAACCTTAACAAATTTCTTCAAGTGATGTACCCATCATTCACAAACGATACATGCATGTGTGCTTGCTGGTTCAGTGGTGAGAAATGTAGGTACTAGGATATGAGCATTCGAATTTCCCTTGTTGATGGGAAAAAGATAGCAGTGGATTAATGATCTGTTGGTGCCCAGTACCTAAGATCAGTCATATGTGACATGTCTCTGTGGGGGAGAGCTTGCAGATTGTCTGCGTCGATGAAGGGGAGAAAGAACAAAGTTAGAGCATAGCCGGGGCACTAATTGGGAATGAACGAGGGACCATACTAGTGATTACCTTGTCGCATGGTTCTCTCAGTTTGGGTTGAGTAACATTAATTCAAACAAAACACATAACACTTCACACTTAATTTAAATGACTGATGTAGGTTGCAGTCGAAACGCAAGCCCAAGAGTACATTCACTTACAGTAGCATGTGCTCCGGCTAGGCGGGGTGTTCCCCACATTGGGACAAGGATTTCTTGTTAAGGGGCTTGTTGGTGTCCGCTCTGGGTAAACAACCTGGGACCTTTAACATCAATATGAGTTTAAAGTTAGAGGTGAGTTTCTGAGTGGTTTGAGTCTGAATAACTGAAGAGGACTTCGACCACCGCAAAGCCAGTATCGTGAAGGACATTTAAAAATGTCAGAATGAAAGGAGAATTTAGTTACATGTCGGAGCCTTGCTTTTGTATAATGTAGGTCTCGTGGGTTTTCTTATGGGAACAAAATCTGGAGTAGTAAGTATTATAGGTCACCGAGACCTTACCTTATTAATGCCAGGCTGTGCTGCTCCTCTCCTTGTGGGTTGGCTAGCTGCGGTGGACTGCGGCTGTTCATTGCACTCCTCTCTCTTCTCACCCAGCCACTACAGTGGGAGCATAGTAGGGAGGCACTTTGGTCACTCCATTCCACTAATGGATTGTTTTCCTAGTGATCTGGTTGCTCCCGAGATCTACCTGGCTGCAAATCTCACTTTGCAGTTTAGTGTGGGTGTTTCTGCCTTAGTAGCTAGATGCAGTATGTGGTTTCGCTGGCTATTCCTGAAGATAAGACTTTCATGTGGCCTTAAGGGCTTAAATAAAAGGGCACAATTCTACAATGGGAACAAAAGGAATGCAGCTTTGAAAAGTAAATATGTTTCCTTTATTATATACGTATTTAAACAAGTGGGGCACTCTGTCCTAGTAAATCAGTAATATTAAGTACTTGAAAATCGAAGGTTTTGAGATCAGGTGAAGGCAACCTGATGGCAAAGTGAAATTGTGTGTTTGCGCTATATGACTTGGCGAGCATAGTTAATTTAATTGAAGCCACAATTAAGTTATAGTTCCCTAATATTAATAAGGTCTTGTTTAGACAGAACCTAAATGTTGGGGTTTATCACCAGAAAGGTGATGAAGAGATAGGTTTGGCTAGAACTAAAAGGGAAATGTCGTCATTGTGACCTGAGGATACCTCATAGTAGGATACCAAGGAGGAAGAGGGGTCGACGAGAGCGGCGTGGGCAGGACCCTTTGGGTGGCGTCGGCGTCTGAGGGCCTCTAGAGCTGAGGTCACCGAAGAGGTGGAGACCCTCTGGTTGGCGGCAGTTCTCCGGAGCTGCTGGTGACTGAAGACTGTTGAGGACTCTCTGGAAGATGCTGGCTACTGGTGCACGAAAGAATCTAGTGCTTGGCTTATCCTGCAGAGATATTCCTGGCCATTACAGTGGGAAGCAGAGCAGGCTAGCACCTACCCTTAGTTGACACCTTCGGGCAGTGTGCCCTGAGACCTGGTCTGCAATCCCTATTTATACTGGAAATTCGAGCTTGTAGGTCTGCAAAAGGGTGAAGAGGGATGCTCGCCCCACGTCAAGGGGGTTGGAAGCTCTGACATCACACATGGGTGCCTGGATCCCTTATCTGCTTGGCACAGAGGCGGTGTCATATCTTTGCCATGTCACACGCTTGTGGAGGCTGTGATGCTCCAGCAGAATGTGTATTGCCCTCCAGCAGCGTACTGTGGAACTGGCGCCACCGTCCTGAAGGGAGCCGGCAATCTAGTAGATAGTACAATCTTTGTAAAGAGGTGTTGATGTGACGGCTTCTGGGCAAGTTGCGGTGAACTGTAAAATCTACGTTCACATGTCTGTAGTATCAGTGGGGGCTCTCCAATGTACCCTGTAGGCAAGTGTCCCGCCTCAATTACTGTTTTTAAAACAACGTGACTGGCTTATAAGGATTCATGAGGGATTGCATTCGTTTCGTAGCGTGCGCCTCCTAGAAGCGTAGAAATGTGTCACACATCAACCTGTCACCATGGGAAAGGCTGGAAGTGAAACTGTTCCCCCGAGATGGTACGTAACTCTAAGGTGGAATGGACCTCCTTCTTAGGTGTACGAGTTCACCACCCGCAACCTCTCCATCCAAAACCAGGCTGGATGACTTATGTAGACAGAATATAGTCAGCAGAGTGGCGTAGATTTTAGATGTGATGATGCGCAAATAAATTGCATAACACTAAATCAGAACAGACTGGTTTTAACAAAATTCTCAAACAACTTTGCTGTTTCAAAAATACAACTACTAGAGTGAATAATCAAATTAACATATCAATATAAAATTTTAGCTTATACCATTTATATACAACTTACACTTTATCTTGAGTTTTCATTCACAGCATCCATGTTTTATTAAAATACAAAGAAAATGGAGGATGGTCTTCTAAACCCCTCAAAGCCTTTAATCCAATAAATTGATTTAAAAAATTATGATGAAAAATACATATGGTGGGAGGCAGTCAAAATGACTATCCAAAGCTCCTACCGTTAAAAATTGAGAACAGTAAAACCAAAACGACACATTTAAAATGAATGGCCTAACAGTAGAGTTGTGGAAATGGAAAGAACACTTTAAAATTATTAAACTCGGGGTGGCGCACCAGGGACAATCTCGACACGTTAAAACAAGAGGTACAGCAGACTCGACACCTTAGTTAAAGCCAAACATAATTTAGAAGGGCTGCCTGAAACCAAATTTATAAATGGGAAGCAGCTACTGCACACCGAAGCGACTACATATACGTGCCACACAAACTTACAAAACCATTTAAACTCTACCGCAAAACACACTAATGCTTTCCATGATTCACCGCAATTTACCCCATCGCTCTTAACTATGACTTAGATGTTGTCGTCGATTGAGATTAGCTTAGCATAATTCTTGTAGAATTGCAGTACAACCAAGCGATGTGAAGTGCAGACTGCCCAGGCAGAACAATGACTTAACTTGGCCCTGGAAGGTCTTAAATTAAAGACTGCGCCAGTCACAGAACGAAATGCATGCGTAGGGGAAGGGGAAAAGAAGGAGTCAGAGGAGAACGAAGGAGGGGAATCCGAGTGCGGGCAAGAAGTACGTCACTGGCCGCAAATATAGAGACGGAGCAACCCCCACCCCAAAACCAATGCCCTGGTGACTAGTCTCTCTTTCTAAGTCCACATCGATAACTAAAAAAACAATTCACAGAAGATACAAAGAGAAAGGTGCTCGAACTCGAAGGTAGACTTGGTACTGGCATGCCTAAAACACACTTTCAGGCAATGGATAGAATGCTTTCCTACAGCGTCACGAGTGAAGAACAGTAAACTCAGCTGGAATTTACAGCGTAGATGAGCGAAGGCTGCAGAGCTCAGACGCTCCTGAAATTAAACATGGGAACGTGACTGTAAGCGCGGAACATTTGGTGGTCAGATAATGGCGTGGGGACGCGACCAACACTGCCTGTGTGGCAAACGTCCTGCCAGGCCGGCTACTCTGCCTAAACTTAACTGAGGCTGAAAGCTAACTGGAAAAGTTTCAAAACAAAAACTAATATTCCAGTTATCACTAAATAACTAAGTTAAAAACCCCAAAACTACTATTCGTTAACTAACTGCACTTCCAAGTAAAAATAAACTGAAACTAAATTTAAATAGCCCCAAAAATATTTTTTTCTGCTGGCCTTTTAATGTCTCTTGTGTAACTAGAATTCTCATTTACCCATAAACAAAAATTTTACTAAAGTTTCAACATGTGCATACAAAACAGAAATAAAGGACGTTCTGAAATACCAGAACAAGCTCAAAAATAGAATCCAGATATATTGCCCTTACAAAAATACTGGCATTAATAATAGTAAAAAAATATTGAAATCGGTCAAATCTGAAAAATAATGTGCCACAAAATTTTGTAAAATTCTACAGCGGCACAAGTGGTGGGGAAGGATTAAGAATTACTGATAATAAAAAGTAACTAGGGCCTCAAAAGTGCTCACTTTACCGTGAACAGCATATAGGATATAGACATCACCAACATACCTATTTTCTCTCTGTCTTTCTTCATATTACTGTAGTTATAAAAATAAATATTGTACTGTATAGATAACATATGTCAAAATTCAGTTTAACAAAAAATAGATACTTTTATGCTAATGCATGTATAAAACACATGTGATACATGGCGTATTTAGGAAACAAACAAAAATTTCATACAGATAGAGAGAGAGATATATTATATATATATATATATATATATATATATATATATATATATATATATATATATATATATATATATATATATACACCCCCACCCCCCCCCCCCAAGGTTTGATTAAAAAACTGCATGAAGAAACCGCAAATAGACTATAGTGTGTGTGTGTGTGTGTTTTGCAGGTGGGACTGGGCATCGCAACGCTGCTGACATACGTACCAGTGCCACTGGCGGCCAGTCACCAGTCTTGCTCGCTGCTGGTACTCTCCGTCATGGTGTGGCTCACCCATGAACTCAAGAAGCTGCCTAAGTAACGATATTGATTGCGCCTGCTTCACTTCACTTCTCGTCTCTGAATCTGCTGTGTGGTGTCGTGTGCAAGGCATTCTGAAGTCTTTACTTTCACATAAGACAACACTGCGATACAGTCATAATTAATGTTATGACTGCGGGTTGAAAACCATGTTTACAACCAAATGTGATTACATACATATACAGACATCACAAATGTGCCCCAACATGCAATGATACAAGGACATTGTAAATACATTAATTACTGCGTGTAGTGTAAATATGATGGAGATTAGTTTTAACAAATTGTTTTGATTGTGTATGTGTGACATGAGTAAACATATGTTTGTAACAAATTAATAGTCTATATCCAAAGTCATTACAGGTTGATTTGTAATTTTCTGTGTTGGCAAGTTTTGGAGGTTACAAAAAAAAAGTAGTTAAATATGAAAGTTTAACAAGAAAACTGTTCAGTTGAGCATGGGCTCAGATTGTTTACTTAACACAGAGTAGGTAATTTGGTTGGTAATTGTTTTTCAGTATTAGTTCCTGTGAGCCAGTTTTCCAGTAGATGGAAACTAAAGCATTTAAACTTATAGTTGGTAAAACTTAAATTGTGAATGTTGTACGTTTTGGTCTTTGATTTTATGGGACATCATTTGAAACCACAGCAACCAGTGTTCTCCAAACATGGGTTGGAGCTAACCATGATCTACCACGACCACCGGCACTACACTACAGTCTCCTCAATGTACTACAGACAGATAAAATTGTAAAATTTTATAATCTTGAATAGTATCAAGTCAGGCTCCTCACTTATTGTTTAATAAGTCCAGCAGTTCATCTGTAACTTTTCCATTTGACAGTTATACATATATGTACACCAGAAGTTACTTTTTAGGAAAAAAGTGTCTTTTCGACTTGCAGGTTGTTGTGGTAGAAATTTATTAAAACCAAAAACTGTTTATATGTATGAAAATGTATTGATCTTGATCAACATGCTTACTTCTATTGCAATATTTTCTACAAAAATGAGTCTCTGAACTGCTGTAAGGATATGAACAGACATAATCAGTTGTCATATTGACTCTGCAATATTGGAAAGTCGTAGAGAAATCATTCAGTTGACGCATGTCCGGTTAGCTAAGACTGGATCATGGTCATATGGCTTTGCTTGCACTTCTGCTGGTTGTGCATACTAGGGGTTGGATATGGTAGCTGGGCTCGTGGTCTTACGTGAAGGAACAAAGTTGTTGATGTTGCGATTGACAAGTCCCTTTGATTGGTCTGCCCTATGGCTGGTGGCGTGACTAGTTACCGTAGATAACTGGCGGGAGGTGCTAGCGGTAGCAGGCTTACTAACGTCATGAGTGCGAGGACTAGCTGGGTATAGTTGGTTGAGCCGATCGTTCTGTGCCCGGGCTGCAGCAAGGGCCCGAGGTGTAGCAACGTAAAAGCTACTGTTCCACCTGGTAGCTGCTGAGCTCCAGAAGTTGACGTTCGAGATGCCAAGGCAATCCTCAGTCCGTTTAATTAACCCACACACAACTGGGTGGCAGGCAGGATGCGTACGAAGAGGTGATGACGAGAAAGTAGCTGGATCCCCTGATGTAGACATAGCTCGTTCTGATGATCTGAGCAAAGCAGCACAATCTCGTTCGGCTCGTCGATTAGCTGTAAGGGGGACGGAACCAGCCGGCTGCTTGGCAGCAAGACACGCAACTCTTTGCTCCTCCCTCCTTGCACTGTGTCTCACCTTAAATGGCATAGAGCGGGTTAGCTGCTGAGAACTATGAATTGAGCACTACGGACACGAGTAGCCCTAGAATAGTGTTGCCCAGTAGTGGTTTGGTAGCATAAGTTCGGTGCTTTAGAAGGCCCCCCACCTTAGTGGGCAAACCAGAAGCATTGAAGCCATCTGGGATACCAAGACTATTACTGGGTGTGCAATCCCAACCAAAGTTAGGCCGTAGCACCTAAGCAGATACTCCCACCAGCACCCAGGTACTCCGGTAGGGATATAACTCAGGCGTACTGTCTCTCCCTGGGTGGAAAGTGTTGCTAGTGGTCAAGGCTCCTCTATTCTACTCCTCCAGTGCCTGTATGCTTGGCAGGAATAGAATAGACGGCCGTCTAATATGTGTGTATTGCAACTGGAGCCGCCTGAGGGGGAGTCTCCAGTTATAGCTAGTTCGTAGTAATAATTTCCCGTTCTCGGTCGGCTGTACTCGACTTAATGTTCTCCCAGCAGTTGGTTACAAAGTACTCTATGAATGAGACTCGAAGTTAAAAGAAACAAAGCCGTGTTTATTAAGAGCTTAGTAAACACGGTGACGCATGCTCTCCTACCAAGAAGACCAGTGGCTGGAAGTAAACCTACGGTAGCCAGGTGTAGGTGACCTGGTCCTAGACTAATGGGGGAAGTGAAATTAAACTGTCGAAAATTGCTTACTACAAATCTAACTCTAATCGGGATGTCTGTATAAGACAAAGAAGTTAAGTGTGGTATGTCTGGTAGCTACAGAAAGCTTCTGGTAGCTATTGGCGATTGGCGTCGCTGGAGCATCCTGTTGCAGTTGCTGCAGAGCTCTGATGGCAACGTCAATGTAGGCAGCCTCTGGTGGCTGCTAAAGAGTGTTGAGCAGTTGGTGGCAGCCTCTGGGAGGACTACTGAAGATATAACAGTGGTCGGAGAGCCCCAGCACTAGAAGTGGTGGAGCGAGCTCGAAGACTGAAGAAGAGCAATTGGCAAGGTTCGCCGCGCACTGACTTATATAGTCAGGGTAGCGCGTGTCAAGAGCGTGTGACATTCGTCTGCTGCGAGGCCGGAGTGGGGGTAGCTCCCTCTGGTCATCTCTCAGCCTTCGCGTATTCTCGGTGGCGTTCAGGCATGCCCCGAGGCGGCTGATGGCTTGCTGGCTCTCAGCTGGGGGGGTGGGGGGGGTGACGCGCTGCTGTCTTGCACAACCCATGGTATCCACGTGTCCGGCTGCCCTCCAGGAATGTGGCAGGCTGCGACTTCCGTGTACAGGTTGACGTGGGATTTGATTCTCACGTGTGTAGAAGTAGTATACTAGGTTGCAGTGATATGAGTCGTAATCATTGTACATAGTTGGAATATGTTGCACGTGTTACAGTGTAGAATTTTTAAATTAAAGTAATCTGTCTCTTAGTGAATTCTTGTAAATGGTAAGAAAGATAATGTCCCTGGAAGAGGTGAATGCTGTATTAAAATTTAGCATCATGTGATCGTACATATTATTCCAGATAAAAACACAGTGAAATTATTATTATTATTGGCTGGTAACCACTGAAGCTGTTGTTGGCAAGTAACTTCACACTGAAGATGTGTTCATACACGTACATAAGTTTAATTACAGTGGTTTGTAACATGTGACACAACTGTCACCATACATCTACTAACACTAGTAAAACTTGAATTCAGTATTCAACTTAACAAGTGAAGCATTGCTTTTTATGATAAATAATTTTCTGTAAAGACTATACTCCATCATGAATAAGAAATAGTGGTAAAAATTGAACATTGATACTCAATGAAACTTAGATCACCATAATATTGTTATTATTTGTTGTATAATTAGTGTGATTGTTATTTATATAACTGTACCAAATTACAAATTATTAATGTAAAATCTTTTATTATCTGTATTTCATTTGGAAATGGAGTCTGTATATTTAATATATACTGTTCACAGTAAAGTGAGCACTTTTTAAGGCCCTTATAAATTTTTCCTTCTAACAATTTCCATATTCCTGCTGCTTTTTAATATAAACATTGCAATGTGACCAATAAACACAGTGTATACATTTCACCACCACCAAAATTTAATGCCTGAGCACACCGTACATTTCGCCTCTGTATTGCTCCATTTCTTCAGGCCAAGGAAGCCTTGCCACCTGAGAGTCCGGCAATCTGTACGATGCCACGCTCCAGTTCAAGTGGGTGGACCCACCCCCTCACTAAGCATTCCCTGGCCGGCAGGCACCGAATGTGCATGCCGACTGTGCATCGGAAGGTTTCCCCCTCCCTGATGCCCCCTCCAGCTGCCCTACGCTTGCCACAGCTCTCGAGAGTAATTGTTTCCTTGCACACCTCCAAACAGGAGTTAGCAGTTGCCAGCCTCAATGCTGGTAGCTGAGAGCCGGAGGTCAGACTCCAGCCATAACTACCCGCGAATGCTTTTCTTTAGCAGTACTTACTTAGCTCAGTATGTTGATGCATGTTGCTTAACTGTCTTCGTACAAGTGTCTTTTGGGTTGGCGCTAGGTCAGTTGCGCACTATCCTTGGTGACTTACTGGACACTTAGTGTTGGCTGCATTGGCTGTCTGCTAGGTACAAAGTCTGGTTCCACCGGTCTGGCAATATGGTGAACCGAAACACTAGCCCTCTTGGGCAATGCTGACTTACCAGGGTTCTGAGCTGTCGGTTTCTGCAGAGTAGCAGAAGTCCTGTAAGATGACCAGTTGGTCTCTGTCGTCTTCTGGGTCTCGTTGGTTGTGGAGCTGCGGTAGTGTTCGGTCAGGTGCTGACGATTCCACTGGGTGCCTTCCCAGCTGCCGAAATTGGAATTGACGATCCCGAGCCCGGTGACTAGAGCCCGAACCACTGGATGGGACTCACTGCCTGTCCTAGTAGGGTTCGAGAAGTACGCAAAGTTCCAGAGGGAGAAGTCAGTCTCCCCGCATGGAGAGCGGCTTGAGCTTGACACCGTGGGGTTTCGATACTCAGAGAGACGAGGTTGGCGGCACACACCTGCTTGGCAACACTGAACTCCGTGCTCTTTACCTCTCTCTGAGCCCCGTGTCTGGCGTTGAATGGCATAGAAGTAGAACAACACTCAATCGTCCCTCAGTAGCGGCAAGCAATTGATGAAAACCCTGGCTAGAGTGTAAGCAGACAGTGGCTGACGTTATGCTCCCTAACTCCAATCAGTGCCGGTAACTAGTACTGGAACCTAGAGCTGTGGGTCTTAAGACTGCCCTCCTACCTCTGCCGGGTGTAGTCCACAAAGATAGGGCTTCCAGACCCAGGTAAATACCCCTGCCAGCACCTTAGCTAGGCGCTCCGGTCAGCGATATAACCTGAGGTGGCTATCCCGCCTCGGTAGAGTGTGTACTAAGTGGTTGAGGCTCTACTGTTCTGTATACTGGGGTATACAGAATGGGTTGTTGTCAAAAGATGAGGTTATGTGTGTGGCGACGGGCAGGCTCCTGAAGGGGGTCTGTCGTCCTACTCCGAGTTCACAATAATAAATAGCCCGCTCCTTTACTTGCCCCTTTCGAAGTCACTAGTCAGTATTCATTGAAAGAAAGATTTTACGTCTAGGACAAAAGTACTCTCAGATAAGGTAATAGAACTAGTATGTATCATGGTAATAAATGCTGGCTGACTCGCACAAAAACCAAGCAGAGCATATACGGAAGTAATGCTGCGCAAGTTAACGGGTGGAGGTGACCCACTCCTAAGACTACTTAAAATACAAGGGATAGTCAAAACTAGATACTACGCAACTAAACCTATCGTGTTGTTTAGAAGAGAGATTAGTTTATGGGGGCCACTACAAGCAAGTGGTGGTGGTTGTTGACCCAGGAGGATCTGCAACGGAAGTGTTAATTAATGGTTGATTGTCTTCTGGTAGATAAAAGCTTCTGGTCACTCGGGTGATTCCAGAAGATTTTGAAGCCTCTGGAAGGTGGTGGCCGTAGCTACTGGTTGTTGATGAATTAGAAGCTCTTTGGAGAGGACAATGAGGGCCTAAGTCTGTACAGAGCCCCAGCACACAAAGTGTTGAGGTGAGCTATTGGAGACGGTAACTCCCGACTTCGGCCGCTGCCTTTTATATGGATCAATGACAGGTGCGCGCCGGGGTGGGAGGTGTGACGTGCCCGAGCAAGCAGGGTGGGAGATCTACCCTTGTGTGCTTGGTGTATGGCCTCGGGCACTTAGTGGTGCATTGGCCATCTTCGGCAGGTGTGGCGACACTGTCTGCCAGGTGGTTTGGAGAGGCTGACATATCATGCGGCCGCTTGGAATACTCTTGGTGTCTCATCCGTGCCAGATGTTGTGGGTACTGGGGTCGCTCTCACCCCGAGACTGTTTGAACATCATTACCCCCTGCAGTATACAGCTTGGCAAACTTGGTCCCTCGTCCATCAGATGTTGGCAGGCACAGGTCAGAGATGTATGTTTGTACAATCCTAACGACGTAATAAAACATATATGTACCAGTTCTCTTTTTGTGATTTGGTCATTCTATTTTACTTTGATGCGCACCCTACTGGGTCTGGCGGCAGGTGGGTGGTGCCAAGGCTCTGTCCTCCCCGGGTGACTGAGCTGCAGTGGTCGCCACTCTTACGGGGTTATTCTTGGGGATTGCAGTGATGGGTTTGGCCACCTCGATTACTTATCGTTGTGCCTTTGGTGGTTCAATTGTGAGCGTTACACGAGTAGGTACTCAAGTAAGGGTGTAGGTGGCCATGATAGTAAGCTGCCTGACCACCTTTGTTGCCGCTAGCTGGCTCAGTAAAGGTGGGCGGCTCCTTCCCGAGTGGACCCAAGTTGTGTGGTCCTGCTGTGTTCTCGGTTAACACCTTCATGTCCAGAACTGCTGCCACGTCTGTCACTGCCACAGTCCCAGGTACTGCCAAAGGTGGTGGACCGGAATCATGAGCTGCTCCCGTGTCCTCTGCAGATACAGACACATCCAAGGAAGCTGCCACATCAGCTGCTGACACACTATCCCGCGAAGCCTCTGGCAAACCCTTGAATGGTGATTCGGACAACCGCTGCTCTGGCCTTCCCAGAACGATGGCATTCTTGGAACCCCACCTGTAGTCTGTATTCGTTTTGATTTTCGAAAACCAACTTCTCCTTGCTCCGTAGCCTTGGTAGATATGCGAGACATCTCGTCATTGGCTGGGCGGCGAATCAACTGGTCAACATGGCGCTGGTAAATCTGTCTGCTCTCTGAGGTTTGAACACTGTACATTACTGGCCCCTCCTTGGCGATCACCACTCCAGGGATCCACTTGGGACCTGACTGATAGTTACGCAGAAGAATGGTATCCCCTTATGAGAAATGCCTACCCTGTTTGTCATCTGTGTCGGTCGTCTCCACCCTTGAAGTGCTCAGCGTACTGGGATCAAAAATTGCTTTTAGTTTCCTACCCATCGACATTTCAGCTGGGGATTTCTGGGTTGTAGTTGTTGGTGTGGTACGTAGTGCAAAAAGTATTCTCTGCAGTCTTGTGCGCCACTCGCCAGCTTGCAGTTTTTTTAGCTTATCTGTCACAATCTGCACTGTCCAAAAAACTTTTCATCTCACAGGATGCAAATGCTGTCCCATTATCAGATACAACCATGTCCAGCAATCCATGAATGTTGAACATGTCTCTCAGCTCACTCACTACCACTGCACTTAACATTGATGGCACCAATCTGACTTCCGGCCATTTTGAAAAGGCATCAATATTTAAAAAAAATTTTACCCATGAATGGTCCCGCAAAATCCATATGTAGGAGGGACCATGGATTCTGGGGCATGGTCCACGTCATGTGCATTCTGGGTGGAGCCCAGCTCTCCCTGAGGTAGATCTTGCAGTGCTGAACCATCTTCTCAATGTCGCCACTGAGTTTTGGCCACCATATATAAGTTCTAGCAAATGCTTTTGATTGTACCACGCCATCATGCAAGGCATGGAGCAGAACCAATATCTCATTTTGCATCACCTCTGGAATAACAACTCTTAGTGCCCCAGAGAAGGCAATCCCGGTAGATAAGACAATTCTACACGTCTGTTCCAATAGGGTCGGACCTCTTCATTAGGCAGTTTTTCTGGCCACCCATGCAGTACAAAATACTTCACTTGTCTCAGTATGTTATCCTTCTCTGTCAACTGGGCCACCATGTGTGCATTTAGGAGTGCTTCTGGCCTCTCCTCTAGCATAAGCACTTGTGTTACGGTGTGCACTAGTACTGGCAGTCTGCTTAGAGCATCCGCATGTCCTATTTTGTTGCCAGGCTTGTAGACCAGCTGAAAATCATACGTGCCCAACTGCAAACACCAACAAAGTATCCTGGGGGAAAGGATATCAGGAGTGGGCCGGTGTGGGTCCAACGACTGCAGCAAGGGCTTATGATCAGTGATCACCGTAAATGGTCGACCAACCAAGTACTGATGAAATTTGTTGATTCCAAACATTACTGCCTAAGCTTCCTTATCTATTTGGGCATAGTTACGCTCAGCTGTATGTAGTGTCCATGAAGCAAAAGCTACAGGCCTTTCTTTCCCATTATCCACGATGTGAGGTAAGACAGCCCCGACTCCTAACTCCGAAGCATCACAGGTCATTTCCACAGCTCTTTTGGGATTATAATGGACCAGCACCATGCTTGCCTGCAGGAGTTCTTTACCTTTCTGAAATGGTACTTCATGTTGTTGGTCTCACGTCCATAATGCCTCGTCCAACAACCGATGTGGAGGTTCCAGTACTGTTGCTTTGTCAGGCAAAAACCTCTCGTAGAAATTCAAGCGCCCAAGGAATGCTTACAAAGCATGTTTGTTTTGTGGTGTTGGTGCTTTGTGTATTGCCTCTACTTTCTCCTGTGTTGGATAGATGCCTCCTGCATCAATCAGGTACCCTAAATATTTCACTTTTGTGGCTGCAAAAACACATTTGGCCTTCTTTAATCTAAGTCCAGCTTTGTCAATTCGGGCAATGACCTCGCGTACTCATGCTCTCCTTACTTGAGCCAGCCACCAGAACATCATCTAACAATACTACAACACCTGGTAAACCCCCTAGTAATGTTACCATCAGCCGTTGGAAAATTGCTGGACCCCCGCTTACTCCAAACTGGAGACAATGAACTATAAAAAGCCCTTTTGTAGTGTTTACTGTTAATAACTCTGCAGTGGACTCATCCACAGCCATTTGCAGGTAAGCACTTTCCAGATCCAACTTTGTGAAATATTTTTCTCCTGCTAAATGAGCAAATGCTTCATTAATTGTTGGAAGTAGGTAACATTCAACTAGCTAATGTTGTTCAGAGTACCTTTGTAATCCCCACAGAGTCTAATTGAGCCATCCCCTTTCATAACTGACACAATTGGTGTTGCCCAAACTGAATATGCTACAGGTTCGTAGACACCTCGTTCGACAAGCTTGTCAATGGCTGCCTCCACCTTCTCTTGAAGTGCAAATGGCACTAACCTGTTCTTCCTGAAAACTGGTGGGGTCCTTTATACTGGCCCAAGTCCCTATTATCAAACACCTGTGGATACACAGTGGAAAGCTCAGTGACCCTTGTGTGTGTTTCAGTATCTAAAGAATCATTCACCTTCACTTGTATCGTGAAAATTCCCTCCACTGAAATCCCGAGGGGTTCAAACCAGTTCCTTCCAAGCAGGCTGGGCCCCTGTCCACTAACCACCAACAAGGGCAGGGAAGCAACCGAGCCATTTTTCGATCAAACTTCCACCACGTTCTGACTCCTAATTTTCAACCTCAGGTCAATTACATATGCCTCGTTTCTGCCTCCCCCTTGCAGGCTATGCAGCTCATATATTCGCCCTGCTGTCTCATCCTCATATTCGGATTCAGGCTCTCTTAACAGATGAGTCCAGCCTTTCCTTGCCTTGCCGGGTTCCTGTCGCTTCTCTGTAGAACCAGCGCTCCCCTTCTTCTTCTTGGTGATGCACGCCCTCTCTAGGTGGCCTTTCTTGTTGCAGTGGCGACATGTGGTGGACAAATGTCTACATGTCACCGGTGGATGATCCCCATTGCATCGCCAGCATGTGCGTCTCGCCAGTTACTCTTGACCCCCCGCCCGAAGGTCTGGCCATTTTCTCCACCCGTAGGTTATGTAGCTCGTCCTTGTGTTCCACGACCGCGGCTCCCAGTTAATCCAGGTTTGTCCCCGTTGCTTCTGCTACCATCGCTATGTCGACTGCTTCCTTGTAGGCTAATTTGTCTTTTGCCAGTAGCACAGGTTGAACAGTTTTGTCCCGAACCCCACGTACTAACCTATCAGGCAACATTCGTCCCAGGTTAGGAAAACTATAGTGAGTCGATAGTCGACGCAGTTCTGCCACACAGACCGCAATTCTTTCACTGTCCCATTGATCCCGTTTTAAGAACTTGTAAGTCTCCACTATTTCACTTGGTCTTGGCTCAAAATGTTCTGTAAGTTTTGTTAGCACTTTGCTAATGGTACTGCATCTGTTTGGCGCAGCGATGGTGAACTATTTAACAATACTCTACAACTCTGCCCCGCACAGAGTTAAAAAAAAACTGCCAGTTTCCCTAAATCGTCCTTTATTTTAGTTGCGATAAAATAGAACTGCAAACGCTCGTGGTAAGACCGCCACGTGTCTCGGCCCAGCACAAATTCGCTGATTGTACCCACCGAGGCCATGACTGTTCACTTAATGTATTTCATTCAGCCTGGCACAGATCCCATCCTCGTCACCATTTTTATGTCCATCGCACTATTCGTCACTGAATCAGATGATTAACCTCTGTCTTTGCCCGCGTGCTTACATTATGTTTACAACGTCCGCCATGACATACCTCACTTGTGCCAACCATGTCCGCCTAAATATACATCCTACTATACACACAATGGCAATACACAATATATTTTGAATACATAATTTAATTTGTGTTGTACGTAAGTTAACGCCGGCCATACGTATGTGGCCAAATGGCAGAAACACCTAACAAATAAGCGGCAGCCTGAGTTTGGCCAAGGTAATGCAAATTATATTGCAGTAGCTAATCTTCAAAGGAGACCTTCACTAGGAACTTGCCACACTTAAGAGGTTTGACTATCTACGTGCAATCCTAGCTCTATAGTTCCATCTTGGCTAGAGAATAGCCGGACTGGAGTTATACGGTGGGTCACACCTGCTCCAGTTGTCCTCTTAGGAACACACAATAGGGCAGCTGTCTTACCCGGCTTTATCTTAAGTATTTTCATGTGTTATTTTTATTTGGCCTTATGCCCCAAACACACCGGAGTGGTCAAACGCTCCGTTTAAAACAGGCTGTAAGGAGACTTGAAAGTGAAATTAACAGTTCTATTATTCCTGAAACGCAGAGTAATTCTCTTTTCACACCATGTACTAGTAGGCAGGATTTCTTTGGAACACTTATTGTTCTTTTCAACACGGAAGTACTGGGACACACTCCCCTCTCAGAACCATACACTTCCACTCCTAATATACCACAAGGACCTGCAAGCAATGATAGTCCTCTTCCACCACAACTAGAGTCGGCCGCTGTTCCACAGCCGGCCACATCAGCATACCAGACGGAGGAGGAGAGGAAGGGGCTGCTGCCTCGTGAACACCAGGTAAAGCGCCATCTCATAACAGTGTCTGTGACTCCCAACGTTGTGCCATCACATAAGTCTACATGTCCAACATTGTACACTGGCATCCTGCCTAGACGAGAGTAGTGCCTTGGTGGCATGGTCCCCGTGATACTGCATCTAGCAGAATTTTAAAAGTGAAATTAAAACTAGGGGTTGCAGTCCCCAAGTCGTCCATAAAGCTGGAATGCCCACAACTCTCACAACTTTTAATCAAACATCCCAACGTGAAGGGAAGAACCCACCTATAAGCTAGCACCCCTTTGATGACGTCAGGATTGTAATTCTGATTTTGCTTGTACTGTGCGACAGCCCTCATTTACTGCCCATCCTGAGTTGGTCTTCTGACCAACCTTTTCAGTGTATTTTATTTCATGTCATTACACTTGGTGGCTTAAAATGCTTCAAATAAAAATGGCGCCCAACAGGGGGAGGGGGGGCATAACTGTCAATAGTACCAACTAGTGCAGTTAGACCTAACCAGACACCCACTGGGCTACCCGAACAGGGACCATAACCACACTTAACTCAGTTTAGTAGCTAGGACCACGCGTTGACCTCCCCTATTCTTGCACGTTCAGTATTGTAGAGCTCAGTTTGCAGCCCTACTACTTGTTGACCCGCTCAATAAATTCGAATGGTATTTATTGTGCCAGTTACAAACCCCTAATGGTTGGCGGAGACCAACTGGATTGCCAGTGAGACTGATGTCTCATCGCAAAAAAGTGGCACTGGACCATACGGTCGTTCCCACAATAACCTAATAAGGTTATAACAGTTTACTGCAATCAACCTCCATGCGACCTCTCTTGCAATTCATATGAGCTGCCTTGGTAACTGCAGCATTCCTCTCTCCGCCTCAATATGAGGTAGCGAGATGAATAATAATTTAAGTTAGTAGAAGGAACACAAGCATGCTTGTTGGTTGTGCAAATACTACCCGTATGGTGAATCTAATTGGCTCTCGTCCCCAGGTCTCACACTCAGTAGTTTTAAATGTAGAAGTTTGATTGTGTATGCACAGATGGTTTAAGCATGGATAGTGTTAGTAATAAAGATGTGAACCTCAATACCACCCATACTTTATAGTATCGAGTATCGCATGAGAATATTATAAAGTATTGAATGTTAACATTGTGTTAATGGTATTTACCATGCACTTTTTTTCATAAAGCACAAAATTATAAAATTCCCATAATATTTGCAAACAATAATTTTTAAATACTGAAAAAGGAACAACCGTCTGCGAGTCGTTTGTAACTCCAGCCGCATCACGACACAAGGAACAGACAGGACAGGAGGGGAAAAATCAAAACTGGAAGTACTGTGACAAGTTGTAGTTCCCCTCCCACAAGAAGACACGAAAGTGGGAAAGGTGCTGAGGTGGTTGCAATGCAACCATTTCCCCTCTTGCCAGGCATGTAAGGGAAGGAAGTGACATTGTGTCTGGCCACGAACTACAACCGAGCATACCCAAAGGTAGCCAACATCTGCAGACAGAAAGAGAGAGTACAAGGACGGCGCTCTAGTTGCTAGGCAACAACTTCCCCTCTTGCCAGATGTGTAAGGGGAGGTAGCAAAGTCACAACTTGTGTCGAGCGCTGGACTGTATGGATGAAAAGTTGCCGTGCTTGGCACTCAGTTCACTCTCCGTTATCCAAAATTTTAGTAAACAAACGTTAAAATTATTTCTTTGATGTCGCAAAATAAAGTTAAAAAGAAAATTGAGGAACTGCAAAATAAGTGTGTACTGAGCCATCATTTTTATTAAAGTTTGATTACAGCTTTCACTGTGTAAAACAGATTTTATAAAATCGAAGCAGACAATGTTGTTGGTTGATCACTGGCTAAGGACGTCTGAGTTACAGGCCGTCCACCGCGTTTGTTTCACGAGAGAGAGTGCATGTGTCAACAACACTTGTAAAATGAGCAATTTTTGTGGCCAAGTTGTTTTATGTTCACAACAATTTAAATTTGGTATTGAGTATCGAGAAAATATGGTATAGACCCATCCCTAGTTGATACCTGCACCGAGATGGTCACCCACGGATCACCATCTATACAAAAGCTCATATCTATTACTGGCAATTTATAAATGGGATCAAATGGCTGTCAAGTTTAGTGAATGATGTCAACCCCTGCCCTGATTCACACCCACTAGACCCTCTGGAAGAGATAAAAGTGTAAATCAGCCTTAGTGTGACGATAGCACACAGAAACAAACGGGCAAAACCCAACCAAGTCTGAAACACTGGCAGATGAGAGACAGTGTAGCCAACTCTCGAAGTGATGTTTGTGGTTCAATCTTGCTGCTTTTACAAGTGTACATGTTGTCAGATCCATTTCCAAGCCTGTAGAGTGTACTAATACAAACTCTGGTATGAGGGGAAAACACACACGGGGATTGAAAGGTTTTATTCAAAGAAAAAAGCAAATAAGGGAACAAGATCAGCTACGCTTATTGTCGTTCCGATTAAAAAAAGTGTAATGTGCAGACAGCGAGGCCTGATTTTCAATACTCGCTGCACCTTTGCACTGAGTGTTGAAATAGGGTGTCCACCCCAACGACAGCCTCTCACATGGTCCAACACTAGAGACACATGAAGCCTGTCTCACGGACGTGTGTTGTGATCTTCGAATGCCTTTTCCAGACGTAAAGGACTCCAGGAAAAGGTGAATCAGGTGCTAATTGCCTCTGGGCATTTACAAGAACTGACCCCTGCCCTAATAGTCGCAATTTGACAGCTCGCTTCCATAGAACAAGTCCAAGCTCTGCAACACTTGCTCAGTCCAGTCACACCTTAGATACAGAGGGATCTGTTCCAGGCGCCCACATGCAAGTCAGGAGATACAACCGTGACTCGCAGAGTACCTCAGCAAGCCTGACCAGCAGCCAACAGTTCCCATTGCCTACCTTAAGCCTTGTCGATCTGTCCCCACCGACCAGAAAAACACATAGTTATCAGCACATTCAAGTGCCCGCAGCATCTACATGTCCAGTCGTTCCAACACCTTGTCTTAGCATAAGTAATGTCAATGCCCAGGTATACCATCCAAGCCACAGAACCTGAAGTGAAAGATCACATTGGCAGAACATGACTCAATGCCCTGCACTGGGAAGGCCCAGTACCACGCAGAGAGTGAATACCGTAGGAATCCCCACCAGAAGAGGGTGTGCCCGATTTAACACCCGACAAACACTACCTCCACCGAACATAGTGTTTCATAGTCGACAGGACATCACCCGTAAAGAGCATTGAATTAAATAAACATGTGGAAACCTTTGCCGACAGCCGTACCGCCCTGGTAGTCTTGTGACCACCATGGTTCAACAGGGTTATGACGTCGTCAGTACTTTTATGGGTGACCATCCAGGGAACACCACATAGCGAAAGGCACACATACAAACCTAGGTAGGCCCATTAAGGTTCAAAAACAGGACATAGGCAGGAGATGTGGTCACGTCGACCAGGTAATCCAAAACATCTCTGTCCCAGACTCGGACAAGTTTTCTAGTTTTCACTTTTAGTCCACCTGAGTACTGGAGCAGATTTCAGCTCCCGAAACGTTGCGACAAGCTCTTCTAATAAAACCTACCAAGTTCTTCCAGCTCATCAGTGTGTCTTGCAGCCTTGTGCGAAATTTCGTCTCCATCTTATGCTGTTTTTGTTGTGTTGTCCTTGGTTTGTTCTGACACGTGCCACTCCTAGCACTAAATCAACTACCATTACGACTCATCGCTCATTACATGAAGTATACCCTTACTTCAGCCTACGTAAGAGTTGTCTATATCAACCACCCACGAGAGAAGTGTACACACAACACTTTGCACATGCGTCGTTATGCAAAATATTACACTCAGTGCGCACGAATGTGGTACTCTGTCCCTTTGGTATAGTTTTCTAGACTCTCAGAAGCTGTTTTTGCACGAGACGGAGCACTTCAGCAGGACTGCAGAAAAGTTGACAATAACCGTTAATGTACTATAAAAAAATTCATGCTTAACAATTGAATGATTAATGAACCAGGAAAGTGTGCAACATTCCTGATATTTGCACAATTGCTATTCACGTGACGAGGCTCTATGCATATGCACTGGTTACATTCCTTGAAGGCAAAGTATGGTATTATGCAAACCACTGTTGCAGTACATCATCAATAGGTATGAATCTGCAAGGGACACCAAGGATAGACAATGGTGCAGCAAAGATAGGTCTTAATGTGTGCCTTTTGCTAGATGAATGAGACACAGCCACCATATTTACTCTGGCATGACATGACTTTCATGTACTGGCCACAGTATCTCTGTCATTTGTGGACTTGACACAAAAAAACACACATGTACCTCTTACCGTATAACACAACTTTGAGAAAATGCAGTAACTATAAATACCTTATTGGTGTACCAATGATTGTAACATTGTTGTTTAGTAGAAGTTTACAAATTTCAGTTAAAAAACAGTTTACATCAAAACATTTCCAGCATAATCATAGTAAAATTTATTAACAAAAAGTTAACTTGACAACATGCTCTACATGCTTAGAAACTGTACTTCAGCTAAAAACAAATTGCGTATACGCAGGACCTATAAACATAATTATACAACTTTGGTGAGCATTTTTATTATTTGCATTTACATATACTTAGTAAATATGTTTTAACGGTAACTTACCAACAGCATGTACTCTGAAGTGCTTATAACAAGGTAACCCTGACTGTCTGTACATTCAACATACATGTATGCACATTCACAGATTTGTTAAAGTCATTTCAGCACTGCCTCTTTTCTTTAGCATGGCACAAGATTTGAGCGGAGATGCAGAGTAGTTTCTGTTTGACACAACAGTCTCGCACTGCCAGAAACAGTCTAAAAGTTCATTCACAACCCTGGGTGCCTACAACTGCAAGGCAGAAACAAACCGATACATCACAATGATTCAGACTTACGAGTTTGCACAATATTGCCTTTGTATGTACACTGTAAATGAAAGTGTTATCGCCACAGGCACACATGAGGGACTGAAGTGCTGGAGTGCAACACTCGAGTTGATACGAGGGCAATCTGCCAGGAAAACCGACAGATTGGATGTCCATGGCTTGGTGGTTGGCACAACACGGGAGCACTGTGCCAACAAGACGTTACAAGGTGGCCAGGATGCGGGTGAAACCAACGCAGGCCGCCACCACGGTCTGGCCGACGCCCCACAGCAGGGCGTACAGGGGCGCCATCACAATGTTGGAAGCCTTGTAGACCAGGGCCACCACCGCGCAGCTAACTACTCCGGACGTCAGGGGTGGCAGCACCCCCATCACCAGGATGAACACGGGAAAGAACCTGCACGCCACACACAGCCCACTTAGTAACTCAACTGACGGAACATTTGTTTCACGAAAATTTTGGCATTACTTTTTCTCTCCCATCAGTTCATAATGAATGGAATCAGCACTTCCAAAAGAGGAGCCAACTGCTCACACACATTCTATTATAGACAACTGATTTTGTTCCTGTTTTTCAACACCGTTAGTAGGAGTGCAGTTCACTTACTTGCCAAACCTGTGCTTGCGCAGCGTGGCAAAAGCGATGGCGGCAGCCACGGCGTGCACAAACAGGGATGAGAAGAGCGCCCACAAGAACATCTGGTACCACATCTCTGCAACATGCACACCACAACTCCAGACAATCCCAGCACCAGCAAATCACAACACAGCAGGCACACTTGTAACTTGAGAACAAGTGTTCTCCTGAGACATCACAGTAGAGTTGACAGAAATTCACAAGGTATAAACAAGGCTTGGAAACTAATGTGTCGAATGAGAACAGCCAAATTACTACAGACATATTTATGCATACTTGTTTGAATGTGCCGCACTGAGCACTTTTTGACAGTGTCTCTAAAATACTCACAAAAGTTTAATTACAATTTTAAAATGCAAACTCCACATGTTTCAATAAGTTTACTTCAAACATCAGATTCTTCCATCTCACCATTTAATGTGTGTGCCAAAACTTTGGATTTAGAAAAACAATTTTTTTTACAACTGCTAACAAAACCTATGTAATCAAATTATTATAATGCAAAGAGTTTGCTTTGATAATAATACATATTTCTCCAAATGATGCTACAAAGATCATGAAATGTAACCGAATCAACTTTTGTTAAGTTGTGCAATAAATAAATAAATAAATATATGTGTGTGTGTGTGTGTGTGTGTGTGTATGTGTATATATATATATATATATATATATATATATATATATATATATATATATATATATATATATATATATATATATATATATATATATATATATATATATATATATATATATATATATATATATAATAGCATACTGTAAGACACGAGAAAGAACAGTTCATAAAACAAAATCTTCAAAACAGAATTGTCCCAGATGAAACAGTACCTCTGGCAACCTTAGATGCTAGATACAGAGGCTGCACTGCACCAGTTACTACAATGTGCCACTATCTGGTTCAAAGTTAACCAAGCACTTTTGAAGTCAACCTCTCGAAAAGAAAATATACCTGGCCATCCACAACTGCATGTAATTTAAGGCCAAACACTGCTGTCAACATTACCAGCAACATATACTGATCAATGTGTGAAAAGTAGTTCAGTGTTATATTTCGCATTAAAGTGTGAAGTTTAAATTAGTGGTCCTTGAATTAATTTTGTATATGTGGTTTGTGCTTCTTTATACACAATGAAAGTAAAAAATGGGACATTTGAAACATGTTCTCATTCCTAAATATTTTACATTTTGGCTATTGATACATGAATTAAGTGATCGGGCCTCAGGCAACATTAATTTCTGTTTATTTTGTATGTGGCAGAAGGAAACGGGCAGAAAAGCAACCCTTAAATAGGGCTTTCAAAAATGCTCTCTTAAATGTTCACAGTCTAAACTATTAAAAATGTGTCTTCCAAATCCAGGGTCAACATGGCTGGGCAGGACTAATGCCAACTGGCAATAGTTGTCACTTTCAAGGGCGCGTAGCTTTTTTGAACATATGATGAGATGAGATGGGAAAGGAGCAGCATGGGAGAGCACTAGAGAGAAACCTACAACTGTAGTAGCACCTAGCATACCACTCGCGGGAAATTCTCACAAAGAAAAAATAAAAACAGTTATGTAGGTACGAACGTAGGTAGGGCTTAACGTCTGGTCGAGAGCAAGGTCATTAAAGACTGAGCTCAGAGAAGTGGTTCGCCTGTGGTAAGGAACCAGTCTAGCACATTTGCCTGGAGGAATTTAGAGAAACCATGGAAAAACGGACTACGGGGAAGCTGGACTGCATTATGGACCCAGATCCTCCCACATATGGGTCTCTAGGTTTACCACTGCTCCACCTCACTCTATCCTTGCCAAAAAAATTTCCATTCATCCAAGGCCTATGAAACAGGGATCATGCATAGTCCATACATTACTCCCCTTATGCATTTAATCTCAAGTTGAATCACATAACAAGTATATGAAGCACTATTCTGCAACTTCAGTTTGCTTAAAGTGTCGTGCGACCTCGTCCGAGCCGACAAAAGCCTATTGTGGATAGCGCGTACACAAGGCACAGGGCCACATGATCCATGAGAAGAGTGTAATGTGTGAGATGCATGCAATGTATGTGTTGATGCCGTCAGGTGAGACACGAGACAATTACGGTACACCTTTTTACCTGGTAGATGGGCGCCAGCGGTGGTTTCTACACACCGCACTTTGAGACTCGGGGATCTCGATGATGCTGTGGAGTCTGTGTGTTCGTCTCACCCGGATGGCCCCTGATACACAAGTTGGGCGGACTGTGTAGCCTCTTTGACATTATCTCCTCAGCTTGTTTAAGTTCAAAAAGTTACAAGTAAACACAAATGACTAAACTTTATTAGGTACTTATTTTCAAAATAGGGGTCATACAAATATTTTAGGTTTATTTGGTATATCTACCATACCATTGACCCGATTTCAAACAAATTTTGAATACTGAGAGTATCTATTACAAGCATCGTATATACCAACACACAACCACTTTTGTAGGCCATTTTGGAAGATAATATCATACGAATAAATAAAAATACTGTATGTCACATCTTGATTTATGAAGAGCACCACATGAAAATTATTGAGGTTTCATGCCATATCTCTAACACCAATCAACCGATTCCCACCAAATGTTACAATGGAACATTTCAACTAATTTGTACCAAACTGTGAACACCATAAACGCTACAGAAGGCCATGTAAACATTTGGGATTTAAATGGGTCAGACAATGATATTCAAAATGACAACTTCATAAATAATTTAGGTAAGTTTGCCATATATATTAAACAAGTTAACCAAATCCAACCAAAATTTTTATTTAGACAGTATATGTCAGAAGCAGTATATGTAGAGCCCCCTTTTTTTTTTTTTATTTTTTACGATTGCATCACGTAAGAAATTAAAATTTTTTGTGCCATATTTGAATCACCAAACAACTGATTCACACCAAATTCTTCACGCAAGTAGTGCTGTGATACGCCATGCAAACTTACATGTTTTATGTGGTTCAGTCACTTGTTTTAAAAATGACTGCCCTGTAAATATTTTAGGTTAGTAAAACGTATCACTCTAAACATTAGAATGGTTAAATCTGAAGTGGATGCTCCAAACCCGACCTCTAATGCAGTGGATTGCACATTACCTTACAGTACCAGGTTTTCTGGGTTCAGGTCCTGTGTAAGGTGTGTATATTTATTTGTATCCCTACAGTTTCGTAAGTTTCTGGTTTCATTTCTATTTTTATTGCTTTCAAAAAGATGTCAAGTCCTACCTGCCAACTCAGCTTTTAAGAACTCATTTAAAAATTAATTGCACCCAAGTTGAGGAACGTAGGCTCATTAGTTATATAAGTAACTTCTAGTTTTATATTAGGCGACAGAGAACAATGATGTTTTCTGTAATTTTATAGCCAAAATATTATTTCAACCACTTTAACGAGTTAAATATTTTTTTTCAATAAACCATAAAGTTACAATTTTAAAACCAAGTACACTTTACAGTAAATAGAATGTTCCGTTAAATTGTTGCTTTTTGAAGTGTGCCACCCATTACTTACGAAATAGACGTGATACAGACACCCACCTGAAAATGAAGTACAAGTTTGGGCCGCCCTCCATCAGGAATACTGACGATCAATACGGTGTTGGCCCACCCTTAGCATGAAGTCTACATTCCAGAGATTTTTATCAGATTAAAATCAGGACTCTGCACAGACCAGGCCATTAGTGAGGTTATCTCCAAACCTCTCTCTCAGGGCTTGGGTGAGCCATTTTAACGGCTGTTGCATGGATGAGGAGTGGTCAAAAGTGATTTTGAAAGGCGGTGAACTTTGAGGTGAAGGAAAATATGTGGAATTATACCTGGTAGGTGCCAGACGGCACTCAGGCGGCATCAAAGTTGAAGTTCTGGTAGAGCTTGATGATTCTCAGTATTCTTGGGGTGCTGCGGGTTGATCACCCGGGCACACCATTCCTGCCGCGGAGTTGAAGTTCACCTGTATTTTGTAGGGCATCTCAAGCACCTTGTAGATTATTGCAAAAATGAATGTTGACATTATCAACTCCCTACGCTCTGGATTGTTGGGGCCAAACACACGCCCATACATAAACACACTTTAAAATGTTGTAGCACACATTAATGAAAATTACCCTTGAAAATTGAGACAAACACTTGTGGAGAATACAGGGATTCTGAGGGCCCATGCCCTTAAACGCCTTGCAGCAGTCAAATTAAAAAGCAAAAAAGAGCACACTTCAGTTCCATGTAACACTTTTAATCGACGTTTCAATTACACATCCCTCCGGGGGATAACTTGACAAAGATGCATGCTTTTACCTGCGGTGAAGGTGATATTGATACAAATGCCGTTACTCTGATAACTTAAGTGTGCTGTTAAAGTTATCCTCCCCAGGTATGATGCAAAACTTGGGGAGGGAGGGGCGGAATCCCGGGCGGCTAAACGAAAAACTGTCCCAGAAAAATTAAGTCTATAGTAATTACATGATCAGTGCAAACAGTATTGGCCACCCAGGCACGGAAAAACACAATGCGATCGCACGCTGACGACCCCTCTCGGTGCTTCTCGCTGACTAACTTCCAGCCGAGGCGCAAGGGCTGGCGAAAGCGGGCCCATGCACCATGGAGGGATCTACTTGCACACATGCTCAAACACTTCTGCTTTAAAAACTATGTACATGGACAGAACTGTGCATAAAAATATGAAAACAGCAACTCTCACCTGCCTTGCAAAATACACATGAAATGATGTGGACATAACACTTGTGGAGGTGGACAAAAATACACTTGGTGGAAACACTGTAAACATGCTGATATTGCGGGAACTGTGGGTTTGACACACTGTCTTTATTACACATGTAAACAAGTGTCTTTGTGTGCTCAATTACTCTTGCAATATTGATTTTGTCAAGGAAAAACTTTGGTGCTCTTTGCATATCACTGCGCCGGGGGAATCTGTCGACATTTGGCCGGTAGAAGCATGCAGGACACTACACGGCCTGCCCCAGCTGACACACTCTCTGCACCTGCACTCCCGGTATCGCACTTACACTACACCATGGTAATCAATCGTAGAGTGTGCTTGTGTGCTGCTCTGAGTGGGGAGTGATTGGCCTGACAAATGGGTTAGGGTAGGGGACGAGCACACGTCAAATGCCCCTCTCATCTTCGAGACAGTTTGTGGGCAGATGCTGCTACCTACAGCACTGGGGTGTCCTAGAGGCACTCCTAGGGGGCAGAAAGTAGGTTCTTCCCTGCTGAGCCCCACTCTCTTCCAGTGCTATCCGCTAATAGCTGATGTTACGGCGTGTTGTACAGCGGGTGACCGATGCAAACCCACATTGGCGGCACTATTTTGGCGGGTGAATCCGCCACTTAGACCTGCGCAGGCGAAATGAGACGATGGACCCACTGCCCTCACTTCTGCCATCACTGCTCATACTCCTACTACTCCTGCATCTAATTCCTTGTGTGCTGTTACTTTGCAGTTTCCGGATGCGACCCGGGTGAACTGCTATCTCCTGCGTTCCTGCGTCCTGCTCTCTTGTTGGAGAACTGGTGCATCCTTTTGCGGCTGTTCCGCTTGCGGTGCTGCCGCAGAAGCGGATGCTGTTGGACCAATGGTGACGCTTGTAGACGCCGCGCTGTCAGTGATACCTGGAGACAGACTCCGGCGCTCCCTGTCAGGCATGGTGACGCCGGGCATCGGTGGATTTTCTCCCTCCTCTTCAGCTTCTTCCTCTGGAGGTACGTAGGTACCTCTCACATTGCTATCTCCCCTGGGAAGCTCATCGTCGATGAAACCATCGTGGGTCTCACCCGGTGGTGTCGCCAAGTCCGTCGTTTCTTGCAGAACCTCCTCTCCCCTGCTGTCTAGAAGTGCCGTTACACTCCCCTCCCCCCCCCCTCTGCTGCTCTTGCTTCTTGCTAGTTTGGTGAAGTGAAAAATGATGGACGCGCTGTTGTCATAAGTGGTGTGATGATCCCTGCACACTGCGTTTTAGCATTTGGTGTTGTTGAGTGACATGGGGCTCGAACCCATGGCCCTGAGTGAATGATGAGGGTGGAAGGAGGGCGGCGTACTTCCCCACCCATCGCACCGTGCTGAACTTGCGTGGTTGACGTGGCACCACGGGCGGAAGGGGGGGGGAGGTGTGACTCGCAGCATGCATCCTGCGGCACGGTCGATTAATAAGTGAGCCGAACATCAACAACACCCATGGCTAGCGATGTGTATAGTACCAACTCCGAGCAAACAGGTGTGAATGACTTTGAAATGACTGACTTTGCCGAGATTTGAAAAACGTCTAGTCTGGAGTAAACGTCACAATGTTTACATTTGCAATCTCCCTATATTTACACTCGCAACAACAACAAAAAAAAAGAATGTTTACACTTGCAACCTTACTTTTCTTTGGGCGGCATCGATGGCCGGAACATCTACTTGAACTTTACACACGGACACTTGTGCTGTGGCCATGTAAGGTTACATGAACAGTGTTGGCAAATGAGCAATGGTTCACTTAGCTCTCAAATTGCCACGACAATGCGATGGATTAATACACTCAATATTTTGTCTGTTCTTTGCCTGTTACTGTGTGCTGAACGTTTGTTTTGGTAATGACATGACTGTAATTTCGAACATTGTGCGTGATCTGCGACTGAATGGTGCTTCCGTTTTACCGCGCTGTTCTCCACATGCGACGCGGTATTGGGGTGACTGGTGGTACCTGCAAGGATGGGGCGGGCGTGACGTTTTGGCCGGCGCCCCGCAATCCGCTGCAGTAATGTGCTGTGCAGTGTGATTTGGACCACAGTTGCGCTCAGGCACGTCCGCTGTGGCCAGTATTGATCTGGCCTGCTGGCAGCGTGGCACATTTTTTACTCCCGCTGAGGTGGGCATGGCAGAGAGTTGTGGTGTGCTGAGCCATGACAATCCGCTCCCGCTCATCAAGTGAGTTGCGGCTGCCATAACACATGCCAGTGCTTGCGTTGCATCTTTCTCAGCTTGTGGTGTGTGGTGCACTGGTGACGGAGCTCGTCATGGAAATTACGGATTGTTGTTCACCGTAGAAATGTTCCTTGATTTGCTGTTATTGTTGCACTCTTATCAAAATGTCTGTCCACAAATGGTTGCTGCTTCAGCTTTGTTTAGGCACACTAGGTGGTATGCCTGCAAACATAGGATACACCGGAATTGCGGTATACCCTGGCCTCTACACCATAGATTGCTGCACATAATTTGTTGTCTGTAATTTGGTTAATCAAAATTTTGAGAAATTTGTGTTTCAATTTTTGTTGAGATTGAAATATTCACTGTTCATGGGACTTGCACTGTCACTTTTGGTTGCATTGATGCTGTTACTTTCCGAATGTACTGTAATATCTTCCATTTGCAGTTGGTTACAGCGCAGTTGTTTTCTGAACTCACGTGGCGGCTGCAACAGCAGCATTGCGTGCCCTGCTCAAATTTCGAAACAAAGTCCTGTGGCAAGGGCTTGAGGCATTGCAGACACAGTGGTGCCGGCATTCCGACACAAGTGTGGCTCGCCATTTTTTGTCAACAAGGGAGCATATGGTTGCGGCGCGGCAGCACGGTCCAGTGCTGATGCACACGGCGGTGGAGGGGAGGAAGCACCTTGTGGATTATTTCAAAAATGATTGTCGACATTATAGACTCCCTACGCTATGGATTGTTGGGGCCAAACACACGCCCATACACATACACACTTTAAAATTTAACAAAACACATTAATGAATATTACCCTTGAAAATTGAAACACAAAACACTTGAGGAGAATAATGGGATTCTGAGGGCCCGTGCCCTTAAACGCCTTGCGGAAGTCAAATTAAAAAGCAAAAAAGCACACTTCAGTTTCATCTAACACTTTTAATCAATGTTTCAATTATATATCCCTCTGGGGGATAACTTCACAAAGGTGCACGCTTTTGCCTACGGCAAAGGTGATACTGATACAAATGCAGTTAAGCTCTCATGACTTAAATGTACTGTTGAAGTTATCCTCCCCAGGTGATGCAAACCTTGGGGAGACGAGGGGCAGAGTCCCGAGCGGCTAAACAAAAAACGGTTCCAGAAAAATTAAGTCTATAATAATCACATGATCAGTGCAAACAGTGCTGGCTGGCCAGGCACGGGAAAACGCGACATGATCGTGCACAGACCGACCCCTCTCTGTGCTACTCGCTGACTACCTTCCCGCCGGGGCGCGAGGGCGGGCGAGAGCAGGCTCACACGCCACGAAGGGATCTACTTGCACATGTGCTCAAACACTTCTGCCTTAAAAACTAGGAACATGGGCACAACAGTGCATAAAAAATATAAAAACAACAACTTTACCTGCCTTGCAAAATACACATGAAATGACGTGGACATAACACTCGTGGGGGTGAACAAAAATACACTTGGAGGAAACTGTAAATATACTAATATTGCAGGAACTGTGGTTTTGACATGCTGTCATTATTACACACGTAAACAGGTGTCTCTCTGCGTGCTCAATTACTCTTGCAATATGGAATTCATAAAGAAAAATTTTGGTACCCTTTGCATATCACGCCACCGAGGGAGTCTGTTCACTTTAGGCCGGTAAGGGTGTGCGAGATGCTACACTGCCTGCCCCAGCTTACACTCTCTCTGCACCTGCACTCCCGGCGTCACACACTACACCACGATGATCAATCGTAGAATGTGCGTGCGTGCTGCGCTGATCGGTCAGCCTGACAAACGGACTAGGGTAGGGGACAAACACACATCACTCCACACAATGGTTTTACACTGCTCTATTGTCAAGTTTTAACACTCCGTACACCATGTGATGTGGTGTTTGGCATTTGCCTATGTGATACGTGGCTTATGGGCCGGTGCTCAGCCATGGAAACCAAGCTTCCGCATGTTGCGCCGAGCAGTTACGACATTTGGAGAAGATCCTGATGCAGGATGGAATTCCTGAGTGATGGATGATTGACAATTACACTGTATGATCCTCTTCAACATACGACAGTCACTGGCAGTCAACATGGTGTACAAGCTATCCATTATTTATCCTTTTCTTGTCCAGCTTTTACCCCATTTGGAGAGTAAAAAGTGGACACCAAAAGAATTTTTCAATTTGGAATCAAATACATAGTGTAAAAAATGTCAACATACATATTATACTAATTTTAAGGTAAAAGCATTTTTTTCAGTCAAATATAACACAGAGCTTCCTCTAGGCCTGAAACTTTGAGTAATTTTGACTCACTGGTTTGAAAACTAAGAATCGAGCCAGAAAAATTCTGAGTCAAAAAGAGCTTACCAAATTTTATTAGAACATAATTTTATGTTTTAAATGCTTTTCTTCTACATGAATATTAAATAAAATACATTTCTATATGCATTACAAAAGTGTGAGTACAGCACAATCACCACTGAAGGCATTTGACATGTTCGCGGTAACTGCAAAAAGATTTGTATACAGGGCTGTGATCAACAAGTCAACGCGAAACGAAACTTTGCAGTCATTCTTAAAGTCAGTTTCGATATCATTCAGTGTCTTTCCTTTTGCAGACTTACATGTTACCTACTGAGGAAGTCTGAAATACATTATATAATTTTTTGAGGGTTAAGTAGCTGGCATTTTGTTTCATACAGTGTGAATCCAATGCTTTGTAATAACCTGTGCATTATTATGTAATCACAATAAGGGTTATTTTATAATGCCATCTGCTATATCTGGATAAAGAAACTGTCAACTCAGGATTTAGTTGACTTTTGTGGTAAACAGAAAGAGACACAATACAAGGAATAATTTTGGTGACAAAAAAAAATGTACTTATGTCATAAGAACTGAAAACAGAAATTATAATTTTAGGTAAATTCGTAGTTCTATCATAAATATTGCCTCCATTAGCCTCCACTAATCAATTTCAAACTTTGTACATAGATTTATCTATGTTAAGTTTGATAACCAGGCAAGAACCACACAATTTTTATTGTGGTGGTAACAATGTGTTGTAATTTTATAATTTTATTTATTTTACGAAAGCATTGAAATGGTGTGTTAAAGAAGTTATATATAGACTATAATTTTTAGTGTGAGGAAGACTCACTTGTGATTTGATGCAATTAATGACTAAATCAGTGGGAAACAAAAAAATAGTGAGTAAAATTTGACTTGAAGGTTCTAATAAAGCGAGTCAGGCTGGTCTGAAACATGCTTAGTTACGTGTAAATTGTGAGCAAGGGGAAGCCCTGAAACAATTTAATAAACATATAAATTAAAAGTTTTGTCTTTGTTCAGTCTCTACCCCCGCTCACCCTACGTTCATGACTACCTAGCGAAAGAGGATCAACCCTCTACAAGCAGTCATTTCTGTGGCAGGGATCACCTGGTAGCTTCCCACATACGGCATGACACGCACCTCCAAACGTGTTCAGGTAGCCGGAGGACGCGGTGCCGGCCACGTGTGTGCTAGCATTCTGCCCGACGCCATGCAGATCCGCCCCTCCATCGGACATCCTAGAGGGCAGGCCTGCCGTCAGCACGCGTGGTCACATGGCCGCACCATCCACACGCACGCCGCAGGGTCGACCGTCAACACCTGACCCACAAAGCAACTACACTCGCTTTCATTAACTTCATAGCAGCAGTGCAATGATCTTTATTTAAAAATAAAGTTTTATGAGGACAAACACCGGCCTGTGCCACAACTGTTCGCTTAACTAGGTTGTCCTGCAAGTCACAGCTTGTAAACAAATGAGCACAAAGTTACAATTGTAAAATTGGTGTTTTGTTTGAAAAAATTTACATTAGCTGCTGTGCAAACTGGTAGCTTAAGTAGGCAATGGGCAGAGTATTTAAACATTTGCTTTTGGCACCTTCTCAATTTGACTGTGTACACATCTACAATTTACAAGTTATATAAAAATGTTGTTAAATTTTTCGTTTATATTTGATTATATTATTACACTTAATTATCGACAGTAATTTTCTGTTCTTGGTGGTAGGTAAATGCATTATGTTGCAAGTTGTTTCAGGTGTCACCAAAAGTTATACATTGCTGTGTAAGGAGTTTCCTTACAAGTGTTTACAAATAGTATTGACAAACTTATTGTTTATTTTCGTTGCAAGGTTATGTTTACATACGTCAACGTTATTATTTTGGTTCTTGCGACATTAATCATTCTCAAAGTTATTGAGTATAATATATATAATTACATTGGTATTTAAATGATTTGATGTAAATCGAATAATTGGTTTTTTAGAGTTTCACACAATTATATTACTATTTTTTTTACAAGTACATTAATTTATTATTTCACCCCAGACACAAATGAATCAAGTTATTTCAGATATTTAATAAAATTGCGAATGGTATCTGGCTATACACTTCATGTATCTTTGGTCAATCAGCTAAAAAAATGATACCTTTGTCCCAGCCCAGTGCCGCTTAATTTGAATAAGTGACAATGGAGTTAATACTTGATGCCGTCCTCTCTATGTGCGCCACTCGAGGGGGGGGGGGGGGGGGGGGGGAGCCCGATAGTGCTTGCTGCTGCATGAACAGCACGATGTGCATCAATATGTGTAATGTAGTATGTCGTTCGTGCATGAACCTCCCCACCTGAGGCATCAGACACACGCTCACCAGGATGTAAGTGTGTCTCATCATGCTGCCTGCACACACTCTACCGCAGGCCCTGCCCCAGGGACCCGCCGGACGCCCAACGTTCTCAACACCCTCGGCACCCGCTAGAGACATCCATTCAGGTATGGAATTGGCCATCCCGCACCTACAGGTTGAGGGGCCACACCTCTTGTGCCGCCTCGCAGCCCACTGCACTTTAGCCTAGACGCTGCTGAGTCGTTGCATCGCCCTATCGGACTCAAGTTGCCCTCGCTCTGTGCACCACTTGGGAGGCAGCCCGATAGTGCTCGCTGCTGCATGAACCACACTATGTGCATCTTTGTGTGTAATGTGGTATGTCATTCGTGCATGAAAGAACTAGGGATCCATTCACTGCATCTGAAGACCCGCTTGCCAAGAGTAACCGGTGCCGTGCCAGTTTATTTCTGCGTAAAAGTGTGATCCCCTTAAAGCAGAGCCTAATGCATGCCCAAGGAAGTGGTATCTCCTCCTTGTGTCCCTGCCTTAATTTATACTTCGATGTTAGGTGCTCACCCACGTGGTACACGTGTGTTCATGCAGACACAAACTGAGACACACTCAATTATTCTGGTACTTTTCCAAGTGCTAGGTTGTATGTTATTTTGTTTTGAGATGCTGGTAAATGATTTCACATTTTAAGGAAAATAAACATTTAAAGACGCAGTTCTGGCAGCCATAGTGCCAAGTTTACGGAACAAATTTCGAACAGCTGTGATATTAATTTTCACTTTAATTAATGTCGCTGTTTGAGAAGGGTTTAAAAGTATGTTTTATTTTTTTTATATTTTATTATAGTGTTTTACGTCTTCTGCTCGCCTGTTCTGGCCTTGTTACATATTCTGCATATTTCAGAGACAATTAGTGGAATGTGTGCCTCTGTTTTGGTTTTTATTTCTTTATAGATTGGAGTGGCCCGGGACGCAGCACAGATGTCAGAAGAAATTGAAGAATGAAGATTAAATATTGAAAATTCAAGACTATTTTATTTTATATTTGTTTTAGAATTTGATAATATTATAATACTTTGATGTTTTGATATTGTTCTGTAAATAATGTGTTCATTTTCTGTACATAATGTGTTCCATGTTCTGACTTGTCCGATTTCTTTGTACAAACTTATACTCAAAAAAAGACCAAATGGATGTAATAAATAAAATAAAATAAAAATAGTAATAATAACGAGAGACTGTCCAAAAAAAAAACTCTGAACAACCTAATCCACGTCAAATAATCTCCTGATTATTTTCCTGTACTCGGTTGTCTTTTATGTGAAGTGTTTTACATTCTGTCTTGTGTAAACATTTCCCTCAAGATGTTGGCAGGAAGGTGTCCATTGCTATTGGTACCTACACGCCAACTCTTTAGTATGTTTCAATGGATCTTCGAGGACGGACGTGCGTCGCCACATGCCACGGGAGCATCATCAAGTTGTGCTGATCATTTAGGGTGTCAATAGTTTAAACTTATAATTTTACTGGCACCTTTTTCTTAGCTTTGCTCTCCCGTATGCCGACCCTGCTCTCAGCAGACTCGCGACCCCGGAGAGTTTCATCACGTTAATTTTTACCAGCTAGTTAAGCCATTTTCGCCACATAGGCCCCTGGCAGGCCTCGTGTTCCAGGCCCGCTTCAGACACGGGGAGATCATATGTTACCATATGTAATCTTTCTGTAATATATTTCGTTATTGCAAACCACGTGTCTTATTTTAACGTGAAGAACTTTCACCTTGGGAATTGGCCCAAACCAGCAAGTGTGACCACGTGCTCAGAGTGTGTAAATTATTGCCATGACTTTCTTAATTATATCATAAGACGTGTGCTACAAGGGGATGCTGATGCAGGATGTCGACCTGCAACGACCCTGAGAGAAGGAAATCCTCATGCTTTTCCAAGTAATTGAAAAGTTGGCGCCCTGCGAAACTACAGACTGAATCCACCTACATCGGCGATCTGGAGTATCATTAAGGTAATCTGGTATTGTATGCCTCTTGCAAGCCCCAAGCCATGTCAAGTCAAAATAATGTTTCTATCCATGAGCTACCCGAGTATCAAAAATTAAGAAAGATTTAACAAGATGTGCAGAACTACTGCTAAAATTTATTATGTTTTTCATAATACTGTGGTGTCGAGTGATATTTATCTAGAGTAAAAGAAATGTGATTCAATCATCCCTCCAAAATTCTGTCTAAACAGTTCACTGACAGCAGGAAATATGAAACATAATTATTTGTTGTTTTTCCATGAAAGTGAAATGTGCTGAATTGCTTGTATGTTATCTTGTCTTCAATATTCTGTTTAGTTAAATATTTAAGAGATTTTTCATGTTTGATCTTGTTGGCTGAATAATTATGTCTTCTGATATTATCTATCCATATTATTTTTTGCATGTCCGCTTATACCAAGTTATGCTACAATGAGACAATTTACATGTGTGTAATTTTTTGTCTCTCTAATGCATTATAATTTTTGGAAGCCATGGCTGTCTTTCTTTTAGAGCCACAGTCAAAAGAATTACACTAACACAAATATCATGCTGAATTTCTTAATACAAAAATTTTGTAATACTAAATATTTTATTACTAAAGTTTTGTCCATCTCCTACATGAGCAGTATTATTTTGTCCTAGCAGTTTTCTCTTATCGTAGCCACATTTAACTTCAAATTTTGATTTTAACTTTTCAACTATTATATTTACTAAATATTTAATAACGACTACTCCAACAAGAAACAGAAAAATAACTTTCATAAATTCCCCCACAGCTGCTAGTAAAAAAAGCTACAGATTACTTAGATAACTTTAATGCTCTTCTGTTGTTAAATACACAAGAATATTGCATTCAAATGTTGCTATATCTAACACAAATTCAAAATATCACATTAATTAGAGAAAAACTGACTGAAATTGTCCCATAACCAAGTGAAAATACATAATTGCATGGTAAATCCTTCCCCGTGGACCTACCACATTGTTCACTTTGATTCATACTAATAATGATAATAATAATAAATAATAATAATGCACTCGCAATTAGGCTACCGCCTGGTGGCGAGCTCTTTCATCTCTCCCTTATGCCAAAATCACATAGCCCCGACGTGCACAACATGATGGCAAACAGCCAATGAAATACAAGATAAATTGTTGTAAGCCTGACCGATTTTGTAGTCCGACCCGCAATTTTGGATTAGAAATTATTTATATTATTCGTCGTGTCATACGGCATGATGCACAGAATGTAAAACATTGCAAAATGAAAATGTATTGCACGCTTTCCCTACAATCGTAAATACACAGCTTAAAAGAAAAATAAATCAAAAATTACTGTATCTAACTCTTAAAAATAATAGTTTTACCTTTGTATGCATTAGCGATACCAGTTTGTAACCATAATGTATTACAAATTTCCCTCTTGTTCACCGCCTTTGAAACTGACGTAGCCTATCAGCACCTTCTAAATAGCTAGGTTAAATGCAGTGTGTGTGGTGTCGGTCGTGCTGTAAATTCAAGTAGTCACATTGAAATGTGTCGTGGTTGCATTTTTGGTCATGTCATGCTGTGTTGGTTGGGGCTGTGAGATTCCGGCATTGCCCGACTAAACTCCATGCTGGAAAAGGTGTAAAGTTAACTATGTACCTGGAATCAGGTTAGTGGCAGAGAATGGAGCATGCTTTACACTGGCTTTTAAAAGGAAAAAGGGGTGTTTTAGGATCAAGGCTTAATCCCTACAGCCGTATATTGCCAAAGATCACCACAGATAGGTAGCACTAGTAAAATTATACAGCGAGTGAATTGCATATTTCAACATTACCATGTACTATCGGTCGTTTAATAAACCAGTTTGTGAAAGCTGTGGTTCTGGAGGCTAATATCGGTGCACAATAAAATTTCAACTTACAACACAAGAGCTAGTATAAAATGCTCTAGAGTGGATGACAAATTTCACAACCTACTGGATAACCATGTAGTCACGTTGACATCAAAACAAGACCATTTTACTGGCATCAGCGTAGACTGGTGTAATCGATTTTATCCATTTATAAATACACTAAATTTGTAATCTATTTGTGTAGCATTCTACCTGTAGTCACTACATTATTTACAGTCAAAATTGTCACACTTTAATTTACTTACGATCTTGAGAATCGGAGCATCGCAAGTTAATTGAGCGTTAGAAAGTAATAAAATCGTCTACAATCTCACATCACCACGCTTCCAACACCACTGCCATAATTTGTTATCATTTCCAAATCCCAACTTGTCTTTCGTCGACCGAATACTGGCCGGACAGCTGATTCGTCTGCTACTGAAGTACCAACATACACACCTAAGTTATTTATTAATAAAATGAAGCGAATACATCATATATTCTGTTAACAGCTTATATATCGTAGCCCTTTACTGAAATGGTTTATTTTACATTCTTTTCGTTTAGTTATTACTTGATTTTTGAGTCCCAGGAAGAAATTAGTTTGTGTGAAAGTTGCCAAGCCAATACAAAGGCGCTGTGACGTAAGTAGCGCTGGCTGACTGGTTTAATGCTGGGTTTGAGCGACTCGTGAGGTAGTGTTGGCAGCTGATTGTGTTGTGCGGAAATTTAACTACTTTGATGTACGTTGCTGTATGTTCGTAGTCCTCCTAGCGAATTAAATTCGAACGCTACAGATAGCAGACTCATTTAGTCTATTTTTGTCTAAGGTAGCGTGAGTACTTGAGTATATTTTTTTTTAATAATCATATGAATGAGAGATCTTTTGCTTTGTATGCTCGTCAATTTTTTTTTTTGTGAAAATCATCGGTGTCGCGTCCATTATGAAATAATCGTAATTGTTGCCATAGAATGTTGCTGAAATGTATTTTTATTTTGATTCATACAAATAATAATGGAAAATATACTAATATATTAAAATTTGGTTAGGATTTGTTAATAGTTCCGGGTCACAGTGTGGTCAACATATGAATTGGAAATATCTACGGCTTGGTAATTTACTGTGAAACTTACCAGCCCAACTGTAAAAAACTTTTATTGATCTTAAAAATTATGTTTCGGTGATGTTAGGTTTTAGTGATTGGCGAATTAATTAAATTGTGGACATTTTACTAGACTGGTTATCAAGGACTCTTAACAAATACACTAGAGACGAATACACTTACACTAGAGGTGTCGATATAGTATATTTGACTCGAACCAGACACGCCATAGAGTAAATGAGACAACACTAGGCGCACACCGGGAAGCCGAGTCGAACGTGGAAGGCTTGGAGAAGTGTTTTTTGCAAATACGGCTTCTTTAAAAGTGTGACTGAAACCACCATCTCTTACTCTCTACTGCCTCTCCTATCCACTTCTTATTCTTGCTACCCCCTATTCCCGCTCGAACACCCCTTCAACCTCTCATTTCCCCCTTCTCATTTTCCTACCTCCTCACTGTCCTTTTTCTTTTCTCTCTCTACCCCCTTCTACCTCTCTACCCCCTTCTCCCTCTCTCTCCGTCTCCCTCTTAACCCCCTTATTCCGCTCTACCCCCTTATTCCCCTCTTTACCCCCTCTTCTCGTAGTTACCCCATCTCCCCCTATTTGCCCCTTCTCCCCCTCTTTACCCCCTTCACCCCCTTTTCTTCTCTTTACCCCCTTCATCCCTCTTTACCCCCCTCTCATTCTCTTTACCCCCTTCACCCCTCTTTACCCCCCCTCTCCTTCTCTTTACCCCCTTCCCCCCTCTTTTCCCTCCTCCCCCCCTTTTTCTCTCTTTCCCCTTCTTCCCTCTTCTCCCCTTCTTCCCCATTGTCAGTCTCTCTACTCCCCTGTTCCTTTCTTCTCTCTCTCTCTACATAACCTTTTTCTTTACCTATCCCCTCTCTACATATCCCTTCTCTCTTTTTATCTCTACCTCTCTCTACCCCTCTGCACTCCTCTGTCTCTACCCCTTTGTCTCCCTTTTGCACCATTTCTCTCCTGCCTGCATCTCTTTTCCATCATGTCTCCTCTCCATCTCTGTTCTATCCTCATTCCCTCTCCATCTCTTTTCTGTCCTCTTTCCCTCTCTCCAAGTTGTTATCTCCCATTTACCTCTCTCTCACTTTCTCTCAGCAGGTGACACCATACCATCTGCTTGTAGGTCTGGCCAGTGAGCCCATACTGCAAATATGTGATGTTTGTGTCTGGAGGGTGGTGCAGACTAATGACAGCAGTTTTCTTTTGTAGATCCCAGACCATGGACTTTTCGGACTTTGCAAAGGAGCACCCAAACCTTCCCTCGGACAGTGAGGAAAGCGATGAGGATTATGTTCCCACCGGTGAGAACCTCCAGCTCCCATCATTTTGTGGTCTCACTGTCTCTTTTGTAGTGTTGGGAAATGTTACTAAGAATATAACTGAGAAAAAAGTAAATAGATAGATGCTGTTGATTATCCATGGCGATTGTTAACAGATGCTTCATTAATAATCAAACCAACTGGTACTTCATTGTAGCTATGAAATTGTATGCTGCCTCAGCAGTATGCCTTCTTTGTCAGGCTACAGTAGTTTACCAACTGTTTCTCCAGCTGGTTCTGGATGTTACTATAACAATATTGAGAATGGTGGAATGTTCTGTTGTCTGCAGCAGAGAAATAAGCTGACCATGGCCATGGGCTGACGAACTGAGGGACAATAGTTGCCGTAACATATGTTTTATGTGGCCATGCAGGAAATTCCTATCTTTTCACTAATTTCAGTGTGTCCAATATGCATTGCTTTCACAGAATTTTATATTTAATAATTTAATGAGTACGTAGTTCAGTGCTCTGCAAGTTTAGCTGTTTACAGAGTCAAAGCCATCCCTATATTATTTTCATACACCTCGCCTCACTGTATGGTGACATCTGTGCCATTTTCACCAGACATTACTTCTGACTTGCAGAGTTCCACGTACATATTCTCAATCCATATGATCAATAAATGTTTGTCCTTGTCCTATTTTTACCTATAAGTTTGTTCCACCTATCGCTACTTGTTAACAAAAAGGCATCGAATAAGTTCTATTAATAAACATCAGTTCCATTAAAAAAAAAAAATTAAGCAAACCCTTTGTAATAATGTTAGGTATTTTCTTTGTTAAAAGGAGGCGAAAAATGTACATGAATCATAAAATGAGATTATTTGAAGCCTTCAAGTGTTCTGGAGCTTACCGCAGCAAAAATTTTCCATCACTTATAGTCCATGTAGCGTTGCAAGTTATGTAATTTTTAATCATTTTTATAATAATTTTTCGTCTGGACTTTTAGTTAAAAATTACAGTTTTCTTTTGTTAGTGAGTGTAATAATCTAAATTTTTCTTGGGTGCCATGTGGAGTGGGAACAGTTTATCAGTTTTAATTCGTGGCTGTATATTTGAGTAGTTATCTGTAGTGCATTTGCTATTTCTGAAGTCGTAGCCAGGTTTGGTCAGTTTTGAGTGTTTTTTTAGAGCGATGAAGGTAGCTGCGACACACTACGCTTTGTCCAATCGTAGGAGTTTGTGTAAAGGGTTTCCATATTTGGAACTAGGAGTAGGGACAAACACAACACGTGTAGACAATTCCGAGGCCCGGCCAGTTCTATTTTTAGAAACGGCAGGAGGAGAAATAGTAGTCAGGAGAGGCATACATGCTGAGCTCAGAGCTGTGAGCCCTGGGCTCTGTAGCAAATGAACACCAAGTGCCCATGGCCAGAACTCCTTTTTTGTATTAACATGTAACTTCAAGTTCTTTCGGACAACTAACTTTACCAAGAAATTTTTTCCGCTGGTGCGGGTGGGCGTCGGGTGAAGATTCTCCCACTGCCTTCGTAATTATTCTCGCGATGCGAGTTTTTGGCGGAACATTACTAAATAACTGAACTACTGCGACGTTGGTTCAATTTTGTGTTATTTCATTGATAATCCTGATATTGTTTGAAGATTGTGAAAGTGTTTGTTTTGAAAGTTCAATAAAAATGAGTCTATATTCCAAACGGGCATTAATTTCTTTTTATATTTTCTCAGCATGGCACGTGTGTACCATGTATAAACTGACTGGGACTAGGAACACAGGTGTAAGCTAGCAGGTAGACAGTTTGCAGTGGTTGTGGACAGGTGCTGACAGCAGCTCAGATTACGGTAGCGACGTGCAGGCCGTGGACAGTGGAGGAGATGGGACCGCATCAGACGCAGAGGGTCAGCCGGCTGGTAGTAAGCGCAAGCACAGCAAGCGACCTGCCACCACCTCCAAGCGCAAGAAAAGGTCTGCCTCCGGCAGGTGAGAGACAGTATTCTGTAGCATCAGTGAGAGTATTCTTTCATTAGGTCAGCATAGCCGTTTTTTGTATTAAAATGTATAATTATTCCACTACAAAAAAGATAATATCTTGACTGTTGTACAAACCAATTTTCTTTGTTCCAGAGTTAATTCTGCATTTTGAATGCTGTTATAAAATTTGCATAGTAGTCAAAAGTACAGTTAATTTTTTTTTAATTCCCTCCATTGCCTTCAGAGTGGCATGTGCGGTTGTAATTTAATTTGTTGTTTGTATTGCTTTATATTGGTATCATAGGATTTTACATAATTTCTTGATTGTAAATTTATCCTTATTGTTTCTAATATGTATGTAAATCATTCATTTTACCACTGCTAGCTTATTTGACATGATCAGGACCTCTGGTACGAAACACCATGGGTCTGGTACTTTTTCTATTAATGTAAATGTATTTAGTTAAGGCTGATCCAAAGACTGCAATTTATATAAAATGTTACTCACTGATGAAATTTTAATGAGGTAATATGACCTCTTGCTTCAAATCATTACAGTATATGGAAATGAAATTGATATAATCTCTTCTTGCCAACATATTTATTTCCATTCGTTTAACTATAACATAATTGACAAAAGCAAGCCAAAAACTTATTCGATCAAAGTTATAGCTACAGTAGTTGTAGAACATGATACTGTCCGAGCGAGGAGTGCAACCTAGCCTTGGTTGGCTCGCAAACTTGCTCCCTATTGTAGACAGCTCCTTGTGCATTCAAAAACTACTCCAACAAGTGTGGAAGTAAAAATTCTGTTAGACTGGAGTGACAGCTGCTGCACCATAGCATGTCTAAAGCAGCTTCTTTGAGAACCCTTGTTTTCCAAGTTGTTCATTACTAGATATTTTTGTTAATGTTGTCCTTCCAGTCTTGAAAATGTAAGTGAACATGTTAAAACAAAGAAAACATTGAGGTAAAGTAAAGTATGAACTTTGTTTGTGATTTGGTAGGGCTACGTTGTATGTACGTAAACAGCAGAGGAGTATTATATAATAAAGCAGTAGCACATAGTAACAAATAATATTCCCAATTTCATATAACTTAAGTAAATTTAGACAATTCTCTAAAAGTAGTGCGGCCACAATGTACCCTCTGCCGCAGCTGTTCTCGTCACCGAACAAAACATTGTTTGTAAAAAAAATTTCTAAATCCAATGGCACACAGTAAAAGACTGATAACTTCAATCCATTTCCAAGGCCATGTTGGAATTGGCACTTTCAGTTTAATTCTGGTCATGTGACCATTTATTAATCTACTAAAATGATGATGAAGTTGATATTTTAGTATGTAGTTTTTGGTATGTGCCGAAACTTACTAAAGTACTAAATTTCCAAATTGCAACCATCATTGAACAAGTCACTATCAACGATGTTTGAATTGAACGCTGCTAAATACTAGTATATTAATGGAAAATTCAAACACAGCCTAAGGCTATTATAGTGGGGCAGGGAACTCTAGTGTATCGTCTTTCATGACACGAGATTGTTTTGTGTGTCTTATGAGATTAGTTATTTGAACAGTCCATTGTTTTGATGATGATGTGAAAAATTTGGCTTGTTCGGAAATAACATTCAAATTACTATAGCTTGAAAGTTATAACTTTATTGAATGAACAAAATGAGACAGATCTGTTGCTCTTATAGCACTATGTACCAGCATTTAAAGTTATTTGTTTATATTTAATTTTGTTTTTGAGCTGGATATTTTGACGCGTGACGTACACGGGAATTAATACTCACTTGTCTGACAGCAGTAAGAGACAGTCCTTTTTTGCTACGAACTAAGCCATGCGCACCTATATAGAGAGGGGTTCCAATCCTGATGGGGCACCGGTGTTTTCCCGTTGTACAGGAACCGGTCTGGTTCCTTTACTTTACAATTTAGCTTTTGTTTTATTCAAAATACTATTATTTATTTTCCATAGTTTCCATAGAAACCAAAACATGATTATAATAATATACACGTTTTAAATATATTCTGGTACTTTTTCAGAATTCCGATATTACTTACAAAAGTACAGCTTATAATATTGATATAAAGATAGTTGGCTATGTGCATAAATTTAAACATGGCACAATAAAATACATTAGATTTATAAATGCACATTAAAAAGTCTTGCCAACATTTTGATTCAATTCTGGAATTTTCTGGTAAAATTTCCAACTGTATTTACCTTATTTGAAAATGTGTTCATTCCTCATGTAACCCCAAACTAAATGAAATTAAAAATGTAATAGTTTGACTAGGATGGTACTTTTCTGAAAAGATTCTCATTTATTATTGACAATCTGAAAATTTTGTAACTTTCAGTTTTCCTCAACACCAATGATCCTAAAAATGCATGTGTAAAGCACATTTTCTAAAATGGTTATATTTTGCCATGTTAAAAAACATTCATTTATTTTTGCTTTTAAAAACCACATAGCTGAAACATACGACTCACAAATTAGTACATCATTTTATTTACCTTCTGCATACTAAAACTAGGTATTTCACATTCAAAATTTACCACGACGTACAGTGTCACTTCCATTTGTAGATTTATGCAGAAAATACTTAAATTTTACTTAATTCATTTTTACAGGGTAATTCTAAAAATACAGAAAATACAATAGTGTTTTGAAATTTACTCAGCCGTCTGAACTATATATGCAATTTCTATCAGCATTTTTATATAAATAGACAACATCTATCTATCATGACGTAAAATACACTATCTTTCCTCGAGACCAGTAGGGTCATATTTACTGGTTATAATTACAACATATGAAATACTTAGCTTGTGTGTTGAAAGCCCAGGAGCACCAATCTCAATGCGGCAAACTCCCTTGGCTTGAATACAAAAGTTTGCGGCTGTTAGCCCCCTCCCCGGCTGGAGTAATTTAAGTTTCATCCAATCAAATCACATGGAAGGATCCACCACGTTCAATACAGTTCAAAGTATAGGTGGAAACACGACTTCCAGTGCTGTATTTCCTGACACGTGTTCCAACTTCCGTGCCACCCAGGCACTGCGACCACAGCGTCTCAACCGGTGGTTAGGCTGACTAGCCGCCGGCAGCATACGTCAGTTCTGAGTCGGGACACGTTGAGGCCGAAGGCTCTGCCAAAACTCCGTGAGGTGTGGCTTCTTCCGTGATGTCACCTTGCCGTAGCAAGGAAATCATAGCAGAACTTCAAGTGTGTACACATTTTACAGTAGGGAATTGTCGTTGAATATTGAATACATGTAGGCTGTGGATTGTGTAGCACAACACGTATTTTTAACTAAATTTGACCATGAAACTGTGTTAGCAGTCACACATTGCTACGTAGTTTTCCACACTGTGCCGGACTGGTGAGATACGATCCAAGAGGGCAGTTGAAGTCGGTAGGCAAGGAAAACGTGATTCGTGAGATGCCTGTCTGTGTATTGAGATCTACTCTTTCTCTTTGACTCAGCGACACACACACATTCTCCCTCATTCTTGCTCCCTCACTCAACACACTCCAAAAGTTCTTGTCGCCACCTCATTTCTCTGGACATGCCCACTCTATCACAGTGACACATTACTCCATTAGTGCTACTCTTTTTAGCAGTCGTAACGATTGTGCAAGTTGGCAATGATACAGTCACTAGGACTGTCCTGTGCAGTATATGCTTGCTTTTTAACAAAATGTTTTTCTCTTATAGAATTGTGTGCTGTGTGGTGGGTGAGTGAGGGGCATCGTGGTGGAGATAAGTGTTTTGGTTACCTTCAGGGGAGCAAGGAAGGGGAAGAAGCAGGAGGAGACGCAACAGCAGCAGGAAGAGGAGGAGGAGAAAACTGAGGAAAGCCCTCAGGTGACAGAGGTAGAAGAGAAGAAGAAGGCAGACTCTCTGTGGGAAGGTGAGTTCCAGTTCTCTGTTTGTCTTCTTTCCTTTACAACTTTTCACCTTACATCGTCATTATCCACTGCTGTTTCCAGTCTTCTTCAGTTAGGTCAGCATAGTGAAACATTTAAAACTACTCCTAACTCTTGCATTCCTCCCTTTGTAGGTTTGGAGAATCAGGTATGGAAAACTGTTCACCTAAGTAAGGTTAATGTCTCAACAGACCCAATCTCTGCTCCCAAAAGGTCCCAGGGGGAGATGAATCTGGTTTTCGGATTTACCATGTGGAGGGCACACATAATAGAACAAAGCAACAAGACTGCCGAGCTACGCAAGATTAAGATCACCTACCTCATTACAAAAGTGTAACAGTGTAGCTCAATGTATGTGCATAGAATATATTTTATTTGACATCAAAACCTATAATTGAATAACTTGATGATTAAAAACATTTTAAACCACCTGGTACAACAATCAAATGCACATAGGAGGATTAGATACAATGCCAACCCTAGTATAGGTGATGTTTGAGGATTTAAACCTCGGTACCCAATTTATTTGTGGTGTCACTAAAATTAGAATGAGTGGCAATGACAAGCCCGGACATCAACAGCAATCGCACACAAGCCCCCTTAGCTAGCTCAGCTGCGGGTCGGGTTCTCCACGTTGGAAGAACAGGGTTACTGGTTGGGAACCTTGTGAGCGTTCTGATTGGTCGATGGCGTGGGTATTGCAACCCCTATGACAAATTTCACAGTCAAGGTTCTGCGATATGCAGACTGTGCTTTAGTGATGGATGTGGCCTTTAAATAATGTGATGCCATTGTCGTAGTGATCATACCCAAGGGGGTCCTACTCTCGCTTAGGCAGGACGCCTGTATACAGAGTGGGTCTGGTTGGCTTACGTCCTGGAACAAAGTCAAGAGACACAGGCAGTATTACCCTCAGATGCTTTACCTGCTGTTCACAAGGCGGCGGCACCCTCCTCCTCTCCGGCTGGCTCGATGCGGCAGTCAGCAGTTGTACAGCGGCCGACACTGGCTGCGGAGGAGTGGTGATCGTGCTGCTCGTAGGTTCCTGGAGTAGGTGTGGAGGGATTGTGGTGTAAGAGAATGGTAAAAGGGTGAGATTGAGTCCCAGGATGGTAATTTCGAAGTGTACTACCAGTAGATGTTCCAGAGGTATTCTAGTTGCTATGCTGATAGGAGGTGTGAAAATAGGGTTCTCCTCTATTATCACTGGAGTTGGGGGTGTTAGATATCCGTGCCTCTAATTTCTTTAATGCCTGTTCCAGCTAATGCTTTTTCCCATTTTTATGTGAACGTGGCATAAGACTCCCAAGTACTGATGTGTGTAATATGTGTGGGAAACCTTTTTATGGCAAGCAAACGGTTGTAAAGTGTGCTGGACTTGTGCAACTCGCTTTCACCTGTAGTGTGTAACATTGGTCTAAAATTTTCTGTGTGGTAAGTGTAGTAATGTGTCTAGTATGTTTACTTTTTCTCCAAAAAAGACTGTAAAATCTACCAGTACAGTTGAGAAAACAAGTATATTGGCTCAAGACAGCTATGCTGTGATGCGTGCCTGGTTAAGTCTGACTGACACGTATGTCGAGGATTTTTCCGCTAGACCAAAAGCGGGGTGGTTAACTCTGGTTAGACTGTGCGAGATGAGGGGTGTTGGCTATCGCTTACTTACACTGTCATCTTGGGTGTTGAGGTTGATGTTTCACCCAATAGTGGCGAGCTCTGTCTACTCCGAAGTGGCGATTCCAGTCATAGGCTTCTCGGCTCCAGATGTTCTGGCCGGTCCAGCCGTATCTTGTCTCCGTACGGTTTAGCAACCCTCTTACCACCAGGTGGCACGATGGGTGAACGCGAAAGCAATGCAACAAGAAGATAACTGTTACCGGAGCAGGCGATACTGCTTGGTGCCTAAGTTGGGCGGCGCAGTCCCGTTCCATCTGCCTTTCCTGCGTAGGAGGTGGTAATACCATCCAGGGTTTGAGAGCAGCGTGAGCTAGATTGTTCTCGACATCTTTTGCAACTCCTTACCTTGTAAGGCATAGAGCACAACGGTCTGACAGCCTACGAAACGCACTTAGACAGGAACGGTAATTACAGTGTAACCCAATAGCGACTTGTTGGCACAAGCCTGATAAGAGTCCCCACTGATCCCCCACGTATATGCGGGCTGATCAGGGACGTGGAGCTGTGTGAGCCACTGGTTTTGCGTTCACACCGGGTTGAGCGGCAAACCCCAGGCTACTGTCACTCCAGCACTAATGTAGTGCTCAAAGTGAGAGATAACCTGAGCTTGTAGCCCCTCCCTGTACAAAGGTGTTTCTAGTGGTTGGAGAGTCACTGTTTCTCCCCACTAGCACTAACTTAGTGCTCGGGGACTGGGAAAAAACAGGTAGCCGTCTAATGTGGATGTCAACAATCTCCTGGTTCCTGTTGGCAGTGCACCTCATACTATGTCTCTAACCGTTAACACAGACAAATACCCTATAAATGAAAAGAAGAAGAGTAGTGAACAATGGGTTTTTATTGGATACTCAATAAACACATGACCCGTGCTACCTCCTACCAAACCATGGAGAGCTGAAGGTAACTGCAGTTCCAGGTGTAGGCGACCTGGTTCTATGTCAAAGGGGAGTAGCTGGTTCTAGATGAATTCAAAATTAAAGTTAAACTGAACTAAGTAAAAGGTGTCTGGAAGAGACAAAGTGAATTTAAATATGTGTGTACGTGTTCGTTGGTTGTCTATGCGTGGTACGTAGTCGCTGTAGGCGTACTTGAAGCTTACCAAATCCCTGGAGGTCCCAGCACTGAATTAGTGCTCTGGGATGTCCCGAGAGAATTTGAGAAAGAATGACTGCCCGAGCCTAGCAGCATCTGAACTTATATAGGTGAAGCTTGTAGGCTGCTGTCGCGGGCTGCGGGGAGGCCGAGCACTCTGCCCTGGTTGGTGTGGAAGTCAAAAGCTCGGGTCAGCAGTAGTCAGCGTTTCTGCTTCGTGCCTCTTCGGCGGCACTCGGCCTTGCTTGGTGGCGGGCGGCTTGTAGGCTCTCATCACGGGGCAGGGAGGGCGGTGTGCCAGCCGAGTTGCGTTTTCAGGTGAAGAGAATTGTTTCATAAGTTTCTGTTGCTTGGTAGAGTAGGCGGTCGAAAATTCATGGGGAAAATTCTCTATACTTCTGTAGCGGTGGAAGTAGGAACATTCAACTATGAGTTAGCATCATGGTTAATTAGTAGGTTGAGCGGCACGCGTCAGCGGTGACACTCAGTTTAGATAGCAGTGATTTAAATAAACAGTTTGAAGAAGTGGTAATAACACCATTAAACATGGACACTAATATAAAAGCTCTTTTTGAGGTATTGTGTGAAAAAATGAATGTGTTGACAAAAGAGGTCCGTTCCTCAAAGAAGATAATATGTTGTTAAGAACTGACTCATGCCCATTAAGGATGCGCGCTCTACGGACGACTTCGCCCCATGTACGAGCCACGTGCGCTCAGGGGTGGAAGATATAGGCGGCAAAACAGAATATATGTATCGCGCTAATAAAGCCCACAAGCCTGGGTAGCCAATTACAACATTGTAAATTACGTGCGTAATTACAATCCCCATTACCCACCCAGATTTTTGCATTCAAAAGGCACACACTCAATTTAAATAAATATTATGAGAATTCTACTACTTGTCACTTAGCTCTGGAAGAAGAGATGGCAGCACCCCCGTGACCTTGTGACATCACAGTCTGCCCGCCTCTGAGACAGGGGTTTTAATTTTTCTTCACCTCCACACGGGGCGATAAGAAAAGCGCAGCGCTCCTGCACCCTCCTGCTATGGAACCTTAACCCGTCTGCGCCGTTGAGGACGAAAGGCCCGTTCTGCCTCCCGCTCAACTGGTCGCCATGATCAAAGCATCGCGACCATTGATGCCTCCTACTACCCAACACCTGGTGCAACTCCCGCAGTCGAGGTCAAGATCTCTCTACCTCGCACTGCCTCGCCACAGGACCTGGACATTGAGAACATTGATACCTCCAACGACCCGGCCCTATGACAGGGTGTGTCTGCAGGCAAGGTGGAGAGCGGTCCCCTGCCGCAACTCCCTTGTCCTGCGCCAGCAGAGAAACGTCCTGCCCTATGGGTAGGAACCCATGCAGTCAGGGTGACAGATCCTCATGTGTCGCTCCCCCGCACTGCATCAACGCCCCTGGTAGCTGTGTCCTCACCATCAGTTCCGGCAGAAGCAGACGCCACGACACTTTGTGCTGAACCACGACACCTGATGCCACCTCGTGCCGCCAAGGTGGACTCAACGCCTGGCTGGTACCGAGAATCACCTTGGCGACCTTTGTCAAGGTACACGTGGCCGTACCCACTGCATGTTGTACTACGTCCCAGAGGAAGGTCAGCTAAACCAAAGCATGACGAACATAAGTAAGTGCAGTGCTCAACGAAGGTAATCACACATGTAGTTGTAAACCACTACGATAAAACAGTACAGGACTCATTATAGATCTGTATCAAAGAGTGACATTTAATCTAGCTGACCAGATGAGGTAAATGCATTAGACAGTTATTTAGACACTCAACTATGTGCAAACGGAACTCGTAGATACAGCAGTCATTATGCTGTATGTAATTAAAGCCATTGAAAACAAACTTTTTCACCTCATCGACGACAAGGCTCCGTAAGATAAGTGGCTGCCAGCTCACAAAAAAATGTAGTATTACTTACGAGACACTCACCGCAGGTCTGGTAATTACTACCAATAGTGTATCCTGTATAGATGCTCACCACAGTGCCAGTGATAGTTGAAAACAGAGACTTCGACGAAATACATGTTAGACTTAGTCTACAATAAGAAAAGACTCCTGCAAAGGAATTAGTAGTTTCAAATTTTTGTAATAATACTTTGATGTGTAGGTTCACCTTTAAATATTAACTTGAGTTTTTACAGTGTACTTATGAAGATCTTCTACAAGAAGAATGCCGTTTTGTAGGAATGTATTTTCCCTCTGTTGACTTTTGTATTTATTGCGTACTTACCTCTGAACTTTTTACGAAAATACACAGTGAACATGTTAGGATTTAAATGAACAACCTAAAGGTAAAGTAGCAATTAGATTTTTGATATTATTGGTCTGATGTGTAGGTACATTTTTAAATATAGCTATGAGTTTTTACAGTGTACATGTGAAGATCACCTACAAGAAGAATGCTGTTTTGTAGAAGGGAATTTTTATGTTATGGATTTGTGTGCTCATAATTTTCTAGTGTATTTGTTTTTTTGCAATATCTTGTGCACCAACTCAGTATCAAACCAGAGACACTAAGCCTCAGAGCTCCCATGAACTCACTGCAGTGAAAGCAGGTGCAAGATATTTTTAGCTTCGAAAATATTGCAGTGTTATGTATGTAAATTTAAAGTGACCAACTTGCACCAATTGCCCGTGTTTCATGCATGTTTTTAAAGTGTACTCGCATTGTTCGTTTAGCCGGTTAAACCCAGTTGTTGAAGGGTCTGTGGTTGCTGAACTATAACCCTGTTACACGTAATTGTTTAGCTTGCTGTGCAATCCAAGGTTACCTGAAAGATTTTCCTTTCCTTTTTAATTACCACAGCAAGCTCCAGGATAGTTAGTGGCATCTCCCAGCCTTCTGCAAGTAAGGCTTGAACATTCTTTATTTTATTCACCTACGTTTTTCGCATGCCGTCATTTTCAAGTGTTTTTTATTTCAGGTTCTTGTTGTATATTCTCTTGTAAATATCCACAGCGCTATGCTGAGTGTCCGTCGGCGGCATGCAAAAATAAAGTAGGTCTGTGGGACGCCTGATAAACCGCAGCACTCCTGACACACTAATCTCTGCAACAGGGGGGGAAAACACATTTGCAGCATCAGCAAGCGCCGTGCTGCCTGGGTAAGGGACAGAGAAAGGATGCCTGACCGCCACGAGAGAGACAGAGCTACGGTCTCCACGTCCCACGCATCTCGCCTTCGCCGGCCGGCTGGAGAGCAAAGAGGGAACGCCGCTACAACGGTCCCGCCTACCTGATGATGAAAAGAATTTTTTCTTCTGTTCCCAACTTTCTTTGCTACTCCTACCTAGACATTCAAGACCATCCAGAGAGGGGGCCTATGCCTTACTCCACCACCTTTTCATGATGAGTCTTCATCACAATGGAGGGGAGGCGAATTGACGCGTGCCGCTTGTAACTACTATTAACTATGATTACGACTCATCGCTCTTCACATGAAGTATACCCTTACTTCAACCTACATAAGAGTTGTTACTGCAAACCAATACACAATTGTTGCATACCGCTTAAATCTACCGGGCGGCCGAGCATGTGGCTACAAGGTTACGTAACCAGCGACACGCCGCCTATGTTGAGTGCCTACAAGCTGTCAGCCACTTTGGGCGCGGCCGAGTGCCGCCAAAGATCCACGAACCAAGAATGCTGACTAAGGGGTTCCCACCTCCCACGCCAGCCTCACTTCAGAAGGACGTCACACGCCTTCCTCGCACCTCGCCACAGCAACCTAGACTTGTGACTATATAAATCTGTGCGTAGAGGGGCTCGAGGAGTCATTCGTAATTCTTCTCTTGAATTAACCTAGAGTCACAGAAGTTGACTTGGGTGAAGGGTTACCTGGGGCGTGGAGTAGGATTTACCTATGACGTGGAGTGCTGTCCTCACAGTCAGCTGGTGCAGTTGAGGACGAACAGTTTGCAAGCTGCTAGGAGGCTGCAGTCTTCACAGTCTGCGGAGTGGATGATGGGCCATGTTGCAGGTCACGGAGAGGAGAGAGAGTCTGGTGCAGACTAAAGAGAGCCTTGAGAGTCTTCGCAGACCGAGGAGAGTCTTCGCAGACTAGGAAAGACTCGCAATCATATTCAGCCGGTGAGCCCAGCGTATCTGCCATTGCTGGATGCTGGACCTCTATTTATACTCGAAAATTTTGTCATCAGCGATTCTTCGGGGTACGAGGGGTAGCATAGAGTTCCAGCACAGGGGTATGTTTTCTGGGGTGCTGGAGCGCCGCTCATTTCTTATTGCCCCGCTTGGAGGCGACGACAAATTAAAACACCTCGTCCTGAGGTGGGCGGATTGTGACATCACAAGGCCACAGTCGTGCTACCTATCTCTGAGGTTGATAAGAACTTCTTCCAAGGCTAAGCGAAGGGTAGCGGAATATCGCAAATATTTATTTTATTCACGGGGGTAACTCTTGCATGCAAGTTTCCGTGCTAGCAATGCGGATTGTAATTACGTGAGTAAATTACAATTACGTATTTGGCAGTCCATGCTTGTGGAATCTCCTTGCTCGATACATTTATTTTGCCACTGTTATGACTTCCCCCTGATCTCGGGTTGCTTGTAAATGGGGCGAAGTCACCCGTAGAGTGCGCATTTGCACAGCGCAGCATGTTGGCATGCATCCAAGTTATAGATTAAATATGTTAATATTTCCAAAATAGATTTCAATTATATAGCTTTCAAGTTTTTCTACAGGAAAGTGGCAGAAACTAGTTTGTTTTACACTAATTTGCTTCCAATAGAGCTGTCTCCTTATTTTTTATGTGGCACACTATCAATGTTCATTGTGTAAATGTCACTGCATTGTTTATACATGTGTGTATTCGCATCCACTCAATGTTTACATCACAGTATATCAAATTATTGAACATGTAGAAGTCTTCACTTGTAACGTACAGGAATGATTAAAAACTTATTTTGTAACATTAGCAGCCTGGTAAAATTACTGTCCTCGCATAATAATCAAAAACCTAATCACAAAGCAGGGAAAACAAGTAACATCGGCAGTGTATACAAATTCAACATGAATGTTTAGTGTGTAATCGTTACATTCACCTAACAAAATATTCATCTGTATTATATCTTGACACGCCACGAGTGCTGCTCCCCTAGTACACCATAGTGCCAAGTGCCGTCACTCATTTTACCTCTGTACCGCTCTATTCTACAAGCATTCTGCAAAGTATTTACGTTAACTTGGGTTTGTTTTGTTTCCGTAGCATTTAAATTGTGTATTTCAACATGTGGTAAGGAGCTCTTGTCGTGGAGTCTTCTCCTCTGAACAGTACGAGTGTTGGTCTACGTACTTCGTCCGTGCCAGACGTAGTGTGTGCTGGGTTTGCTCTCACCTTGAGTCTCTGTTCGAACCTCGTACCGCTCTGCTGGGCAAACTTGCCCCCTCGTCCAACAGACGTTAGCATTTACAGGTCGGAGATATATGTTTTGTATAATCCTACAGATGAAATAAATCATCTACCAGTTACCTCTGTGTGGTCCGGTCATTCTCTTTCCTTTTACACCTTCCTTGCTCACTTTTGCATTCTGTATGCATACCCACATAAGTACTTCAGGTGCACGAACGACCATAGCGTTAGAGAATTGAATAACGCCCCTGCTGAAAGGCACTCCCGCCTCTTATCAATGTTTGGTGTCGCGTGCTGGCTGATAATATCACCCTCTAGCACCACTGTGACAAGGATCGAGAGAACCTTTCTCTGAGGCTCCTGAGGCTTGAGGAGAACGAACACATTAGGTCACTAGGACTCTCCGACTACAAGCTGGTTGTGCCGCTTACTGAAAGCTGTAGGGACTTTGCGTGGGGAATGCTGAATCCAGAGGGGAAGTTGAGGTAGTCAATAGCTGGTCACACCGCTCACTCAATTCCTTCCAAGGAGCATCAGAGGTTCTCTTCCCAAGTCACTAGAGGCCCAAGCATACCTTGCGTACCTTGCAACGCCGATCAGTTGAGGGAACTCCAGCAGGGGTCAATCTTAAGGCACTGGCCCCAGGAAGAGTCAATTCCTTCCTGGACGGACCACGCCAGAACCTGTTCTCCCTTGCGCTGCTGTGTTATTTTTCTTCCCTCCACAATATTGTGCCTGTGCAACATTTCTGATTGTGCATAGCTGTGTACCCACAGCTATCCCATTGCCCCATAACCAGGCGGGCCAGAAAAGGGATAACATAATCCACAGTGCCCCAAGCTACTGGCTGTGGTGAGCCAAAGCCAGATGCCCCCAGGGCCCAAATGTGTCTGCCCGTACGGCCCTTAAATACCTCGTTTAGTAGACTCAGTTCCTAGTCTCTGTAGAGTGATACTGAGCCAACACTCCTTCACCACGTTGCTCAACTGACATCAGTCTGTGTGTTTACTTTCATAATATCACCAATGTTTTTTGTGAGAATAGTTCATTTAAAAATGATAAAATTTTGGTTGGCCATGATTCTGTCATGAACGAGCTCTTAGCAATTCGGGTTGATATATTGAGTTGTATGTACAGTGATAATCTTGTTACCTATTGATTTGTGAACAGTTGTTTGAAAATATTGTTTGTTTGTGGAATGAACGTGTGTTTAATGCAAATACATAGCTGTAATTGCTATCAGCTTGTAGTATGTGAAAAAAATTAGAGATAATACTTTGTAACACATGGAAAATGGTACAACTAAGTGTTCGTAAAAGTTTAATTGTAAAATAAGCTCAGTATTGTGGTTTTGGATATATTTAAACGAGTGATTTTGTTGGTGTTTCATGAATATGGAAATTACTACAGAATTTCACAAATAAACATAATTTGCCCATATTATTTCGTGGTTCGAAAAAATTTCTAGGACCTAGGTATCAGACATTTACAATGCCAGAGATTTTTTTTATTGTTATTATGCCACACTCGTATTTTCAAAAAATGAATTTAAATTATGCTTTTTTATAAAATATACATGTCCAAAGTGGTAATCATGTCACACCTCTTGTAAGACGATATTTTATAAGTAGTGCATACCTCAACAAGCATCCTTCATGAAGCTGAGAGGCATTATAAGTATTTTGACACATAATAACTCTAACTGTGTAACAAGATGTGTATGTGTATGTGCATGCACATGTATGCGTCTGTGTGCATTTCTATTGGTGGCATTTTAACTACAGTCTTTCAAAAAAGTTGATTTGTGGTCATTAAAATTTTCGTGAACATGCTCATCACCGTATGCAGTACATACAAACCCTTATAATGTCACCTTGCATACTGAAATTGCAAAATGCTTGTTTATAGATATTCCATTCCAGGTAGGCAGTGGTTTTTTCTGTTGACTTAGTACATCCTGCTGCTCGTGTTAAGCAAGTGTGGGAATGGCAGTAGTGAATAGCATGGGTTGTGTTGGCACGCAGACTTCAAGAGCCAGGGAAGTAAGGTGCAGCCCAACGAGACGCTGACCAATGGTGCGGAGCAGCCTGCAGGCTCCAGCACTGTAACCGTTACCCAGGTTTACGAGTTTGCTGGCGAGGAGGTCAGGTATTGTCTTCATGCCATACTTGTCTCCCTGTAGACCTATGAAACCAGAAACTGCTTTTTACCAATTGGGTTCATTTATGGACTGACACTTATGTAATGAGTCTGAACTAGCAGTGATGGTTCGAAATTTTGGAGCACTTAGTGAATGCTGTATTTTTAGTCTAATTTGTTCTTTTAAAAAATTGTAAGTATATTTATTTTTGCACACCAAATAAATCAGTTGGCGCTGTTTTTTGCTTGAGTGGTAGGAAGTGATGGTAAATGTTTATTTTTTTTTTTTTTTTTGCTATAAAAGTGTTTTATTACTGTAAAAGTCACTTAACAAAATCAAAATAATATTAACAGGATATGCTTTGAGGTGACATCCTGAGGGTCACTGAGAACATCAGTACTTCTAAAAGTGTTTTGGGTGGATGCTGGGTCAGGTGCACCCTATGGTGTGGGGAGGGGGCATTCTGGTTTAATTCAGTATTTACAAGGTACTGGCGCACATCCAGTGTACATTACTGGCCTGGTAGCTTTACGGCAGGGTACAAAGTCAGGTTCGGTAAGCGTGATCTTTCGTTTCAGATTGGCTCTGGGCGGTATACCTGGGCGACACGTAACTTGTGAGGCTGACGTGAGTTTGGGTTCAGTTGGCTAACAGGTCGGAACTCTAAGGTTTTTCGTCAGGCCAAGGGGTTGATTCCGCAGGCTCTAATCCCCAAAACCATGTGTTGGCGAGTCCCAAAGACCGGTCCTGACCGCTCAGGTATGCTGCATACACGGGGTGTGTTTCCTCACTCGGATGGGGTCCTTGGAGAGGTCCTTAGGTCCTTGGGAATCTCTGAAATAGTCGGTACGTGTAGGTGGCGCAGTGCCTGGGCCTTATCCCTCGGCGAGATCTGGGCGAGTTTAGTCAGGTGGAGGAGTAGGGGGGGAAGCTCCTACAAATGCCCGGAGGCAGTAAACACCTGTCTGACCTTCTCTCTGATACCACTCCTACGGGAGTTGGGCATCTGGACTGAATCACACTCTCACGTCCGTGAAGAGACTGTAGGTGACGTGTGGTCCTACCCTGTGTACAGCCACGTGTAGTGTCTGCCAACTGAAGGCTATATCCCTATCCCAGGACTCAGCGTTTAAACGCAGTGAGCACTGAGAGTCAGGTCTGTCTGGTGGACAGTTCCTGTACATGAGTGAGTGTCTCAGAAGGGAACAGTCTCCCCAAACTCTGAGAACACTACCTAACTCTGGCACCGTAGGCATGGTGGAGGGAGTAGCCGCCGAGCAGGCAAGCTGGCCTCAAATGACTGAGGACCTAGTGTCGGGACTCTACCGTTCTTCCCACTGTGGTGCACAGTAAGGGTGGCCATCTAATGTGCATGTGGGTACTCTGATAGATGTATTACGTTGGAGTAAATCCCCCTGTCACCTGCAATCCTTTGGGCGGCGTGAGGTCCACTGGGAGAGGAATTACAACTATGAGAAAGGGACTTTTGAGTTGGTAAAAATGTCTGTTTATTCCTTTTTACGGGAAGTAAACAGAATGGTGTCGCACTACCTCCTAACGTTGGCAAGAGATTGCGGAAGCTTAACCTACGCTGAGCCAGGTGAAGGCAACCTGGTCCTAAGCTAACAATGGCAGGTTAGATGAGCGTTATGAAACTAACTTAAACTGGTACTACCCCTACTAGTGTTTCCCAGAAGGAGCTGCAGTGTCTGGGTGTGTAGACATTGGCATTAGTTGGATCTTCGGCACACTGTATGGTGAAGACTAAGCAGGTTATAAGGATGGCTCCGACGAGTTGCGGTGGAGACCAAGGAGTTTAGATTCCTTTGGCACAATTGTAGTGAAGGAAAGGCAGTTAGAGCTAGGAAGCAGGCTGATCAAGCTCTCCAGCAGATACCTGCGGTGGAGACATTGAAGACTGGTCACAAGTGAGCAAGTGACCCCTCTGATTATACTCTGGCTTGTCTTTCCCCTTAGTCAGCTGGGTAGGGGTGGTCTTTGGAGAGGGGGTAACTGTAACTTTCTTCCTCAAGGCATGACGTCACCGGCTGGCTTAGAGAGTAGAGATATGGCAGAACGTACTGGTAGAGCCATCTGGTTGCTTGTTGTGGTACTGAAGTGCCTTGGATGCGTAGCCTCGGTGGCTAGGCCGGTGAACAGTACAATCATCAGACTGGAGCGTCTGTCCATGAGCCGTTGTCAACAGTACAATCTTGGGTCCCGTGATGCATGGCAACAATAAAAACTCAGTTGAAATTGGACAGCAAGGCTTGCCTACTGATGAGGCGAAGTTGTAAAATCATCGTTGAAAAGACCTCATGCATCAATTCGCCCCCTCTCCTCTGCAACAGAGACTAATCCTTGTAGGATGCGAGATGAGAAAGAAATTCTTTTGAAGGGTTATAGAATTGTTCTACCAAAAACCATTTTTTCCCTCCCGGTTTGCTTCTGTAAGTGCCTTTGCTTTGTGCGAAGCTCTGTGCTATACTCAACCTGGAGCAGCGAAGTCAGCTGGGCTTAGAAGGTCGTGGGTGCAGGCAGTGCGTGACTCTTCTATTTGCTTCCTTCGAAGCAGGTCGGCTAGACATCTCTGTCTCTCTCGGTTGCATTGTGAACTGGCATTTTCTCTCTCTCTTCCTCCTTGGCGTGCAACTGTGCCTGCTGCAAAAATAGCTCTGCATTTTTTTTTCATGAGCACTAGTGATTTTGGATAAGGTCATCTCACGAAAAGGGAACCTGATATGGTTATGACATGAGCTTTCTTTCATTGATGTGTGCCGCCCTACAAAACGAGCATTATGGTTTGGGTGCATACAATAAAAGGTTTACACAATTGATCCTGTGACAAGAATGAGAGAGGACTCATCCGACTGCTAAGCTTTGCAAACGAGTGTTGTGGAAGTGACTAACAAACATAAGTGTGAACACCACTATACATCAACATAGAATAGAAACTTGAAGGAAACCCTTTAAAAGCACAAGTCGCTGGCAATTATATACAATATACAGATTTCATCACAACCTTTCGTTTTGTTTAGAATGTCGTCTGTGTTAGGTCTGTGCTTTCTTGAAGTGACATTACACAATACAACGTACAAATTGCTTTGATTATTTGTAACTTAATCAGTAAGGCTTGAGGGTTAATAAATTGATTATACACAAAACAAGAATGAGTTGTGAAAATGCAAAATTATATACATTATTAGATTGAAATTCAATTTGCTTTGAAAATATAAAAAGTGCAAATTGATGCTATTCAATGCAAAGAAAATATTTACAGTTTTCTAGGCGATTCTATGCAAAGCGAAGTATGTTGAAATTTTGAGTATTTCAAAAATTGTTGTCAACATACTGATAAAATTTCAACGTTTCTGTCCATTTCATTTCATCAATAAATCGGCGTCTTGGAATGTTTTTACACTAGTGGCGTCTTCTTATAACACATTTCAAACTATGTGGCACTGGCACTAACATGTCCAGAGTGTTGACATAAATTGTGCACAAGGCAATTAACAAGCCATTAATACACTAGCAAGTTACGTAGTTAGGGAGTAGCAAGAGCAGTTGATATTGCAGCAAAAAGGCAGGTTGCCCTAGAAAAAGATTCTTGGTGTGAGCATTGCCCTTGAGTTAAGTGTCCAGAAAAATGTTTATAATTACGTAACTGTACTGTGGCTCAGTTGCCGTCAGGGGTAGTCTGTAGGCTGCGTGGCCAATCCCCTTTGTCCTGTTGGCCTGGTGTCATAGCCTCCGTTGCTGTCAGGGTTAGTCTGTAGGCTGCGTGGCCTACCTCCACTGTCCTGTTGGCCCGGTGTCATAGCCTCCGTTGCTGTCAGGGTTAGTCTGTAGGCTGCGTGGCCTACCTCCTCTGTCCTGTTGGCCCGGTGTCGATGCCTCCATCGCTGTCAGGGGTAATCTGTAAGCTGCGTAGCCTACCTCCTCTGTCCTGTTGGCCCTGGTATCTTTTGGCTTTGTTGCCTGTCTGTTTGTATGTCTGGAGGCTGCGTTGCTACCCCCTCGGTCCTGTTGGCTCTATTGCCGTCAGGGATATTCTGGAGGCTGCGTGGCCTACCAGAGGGGTTATGCCCTTGGTCCCAGGAGCTTGAGCTGAGTTAAGTAAGTAACCTCCAGCTCAACTGCTATAATGTTTGGTCTCCCACTTCGTCCAATAATGGATGCCTGGTTGGTTCAGATTGCGGGTGGCTCTGTTGTCATTTGGGTTTGTCTGGAGGCTATATTGCGTACCCTCTCAGTCCTGGGCCTCCACGGTGCTGTCGGGAGTGGTTGTTCTGCTTGTACAACCATCTCCTGGGATGCAGGGGATGGAGCTGAAGTTAGGGAATTGACCTCGGGTTCAACGGCAGTTTGGCTGTGGATCCTCTTCTTCCCTCGTACTTGTTGTCTGACCAACTTCTGCTGCTCCTCCGGATGTAGACTCGGCGATAGCCTTAAGATGGCCGTGGTGTTGGCGACGCTGAAGTTTCCATGACCTTCTGAGTTCTCCCTTGTCTGGGAGGCGTGGCTGTGAAAATGACCATGGTACTAGGTGATGCTGGAACCTCAGAGCAGTGGAGGCACCTCTTTGCCTGCTCCTCCGACTGGAGATGCCTGAGTCAGAGATCTGGTAGTAACCTCCGTCTCAACAGTGCCTGTTGGTGGTCCTACACATCTATGGATTTGGCCCTTTGATTCGGCCTTGGCATGGGGTGGCACCAGGAACTCTAAGCTGGCAGCCCCTGCATTGAGTGATGTCTCGCGACTCGGCGAGCAGGGCGGCCACAGGATTCGGGGAGATCATGGCAGATGGTACCAGTTGAGCAGCGGCCTTGAGAAAGGCACCGCGGTGACTGGCAGTTCTAGCAGACGCCATGCTCGTGGGAGGCAAAGTCTTTGAGTCTGTTGGTGAACTTTCTCTTGAATTCTGTAAGAGTTGAAGGCAATGTCTGTACAGATTCTTTGGCTTGTGGTTGAGGGAATTCCACCCACGTAGGCATGGAGTAGGTGGTTCCCTGGTTGGTTTGCTTTTCATCTGCTCACTCCTTAGGTTGCAGTGACTGTTCTTCCTCTGTAGTGGCGTGGATAGCGGGCTCTTCCATTTCATCTGGCATTTCTGAGATAATCGAGGCTGGAGTGTGTGCTTCAGATGCGGGGTCTTCTCTGTGGTAGGGCCTCATTTGTTACCTTGAGTATTTGCCCACTGCGATCCTTGGTCCAGGACAAATTTTCTTGACATCCAATAACCTTATGTAATTAGGCCTAAATAAATTTAATTACAGCTGCATCCGTGGTTTTGGTCTGCACAGACAGGCAAGCAATGTAACCTTAATGTTTTGGTGAAGTCAATACCATTTGTTGTTTATTGACCAAACAAAAATTAATTCAACTGTAACATTAACATACTTTCTAAGAAATGAAATGAATGCTGAACATTTAAATGTCTGCTAAAAACCTGTACACAAACTTAACATGTTTACCTTAATTATAAAAGAACTGACAAACGTTTGCCTAAGATATTTACATTCCCCCATCAATATACATAACTCTCCAAATATTCACGTACGTAATTTATCGCTATTAACTTTGCGGCTGTGTTTAATGAAATTCCAAGCAATCGGCCTGCCGCTTTTAGGACAGAACGACTTTCTAGTTCTCCCATTAGTATCATGTCTTTGACTCCTTTGGCAACATGTACAATGTCTTGCTGTTGTTGGTGATTGCTTGAAGGATTTTTAAGATGCTGTATTTAAAATAACTATTCACACAACATTCATTAATTTGATTTGGAACTTAATAAACTGATACGCCCGCACGCAAATATCTTACATCATAATAACAACATGGCGTCCACTCGTTGGTTGGTGAAGATAAACAGCACTCCTTTTTCATTATTTCTGTTATACAATTTAACAAATTTGAAACTATAAACACGTTTAATAACCTTATACAGAATACTATAATGTAATATTATTTACGTTTATTCTGAAATGCTTACATATTTTTTTATTTGGGCTGTGCGCTATTTTCTTTTTCGCCGATATAAGAAAGAATACATTTTATTCAGGGATACCAATATTGCCTCATGACAGTCAGCTGACATTCGTTATTTCAAATATGACGCTACTGTATTGCACTTTAAGTACGTTGGCAGCAGTAGCTGTCAAATTCTGGAAACTTTAAATGAGACAGACTATGATTATATTTATGCTAAAAAATTCCTATGGAATACAAGTGGATGCATTTGTTAGCCCCATTTCCCTAACACAAATAGTATATGTCTAAAAGACCCAATGATGACCTATTCTAACATTCAGCAATGAAGAATAGTATTGCAATAACACACAGTAATAACATAGGTATTCATAATTTAAACAAAGTAAATCAACCTTAACAAAACATGCAAACAAAGTTGTAAAAATCTACAGGAAGGAACTGTCTTCTCTCATGTTGTAATCTGTTAATCCAGCCTTGCTCTCTGGGAGCATTCTTCCACAGGTAGAGTATGTGTGTGGTCGTGGCTTAAGTAGATGTGAAGAGCGTCCCAGTTTGTGTTTGCAGTGTGCAGAAGAAGGTGGCAGCAGACAGTGCCCAGGCGCGGCTGGGAAGGGGGCGTGGCACAGCCAGCCATGCACGGGGCGGCCTCAAAGGGCTGTCCTCTGTGCTGGGCCAGTTGGGACGTAAGCCCAAGATCGGCACTCTGGAGAAGTCCAAGCTGGACTGGGACAGGTTCAAGCAGCAGGAGGGCATAGAGGAGGATATACGGACCTTCAACCGTGGGAAGGATGGGTGAGTAGGAACACTGGATATGAGTATGGGTCAGTCCACTTTTTTGTACCGGCTCTTGGTTTGGTTCCAGTTCTTAAATATCTGTTTTTGGTTTTTCCTATCAAAAATATAAAGAACTCTCGAACTTTTAAATATGACTGAACTTGTGACCTATGCATTTCGATAGAGATGAAATTGTGTATTCCATTTTCAATGATTGACTATTTAAGTGCTTTTTAAAGTTTGAAGTTGCTTTTGACGCACCTGAAGAAATCATAATATCTCGCACAAAAACATAAGACTTCATAACCTCAAAGCAATCAAAGTAAATTTTTATGCCATAGTTGAATTTTCAAAGTTTAATGACGGCAATTTCTATTGATGGTGTATCAACAGTTTACATGGATGCTAATTGTCCATAATAAACCTCTCAAGTACTTGGTGGAATGATAGTGACGCATCATGGGCACCGTCTCTTCTCCACTATAGCCTCTGCCACAGTAGCATCCCCTTTCCCTCCACCAATAGCAAGAACCATTAAGACACACGCACTACCGAGTTTCGATGTTGCTAGGGTAGCCTGTCTGTTGTCCAGCTGCCGCTGCTTGTAAGCTGCCTACGGTGGAATCCCTGTGTATTGAACCTAGGTAAATTGAAAGTCCGCATCCATGGAACGTATTTTGTAGTCCCATTTTTGGATTTATCTGCATCTCAAGACAACATGTATTGAAAGTTCAGATGTATTGAAATATTTTGTCAGTCCCCTGAGAAACGATGGATGGAGAGAGAAACCACTGTAAGCGCTTCACACCAGTGCTCAGCATTTCAGCAGATGCCCGATTACCTCACCTCCAGCCGCTGGCCACAGAGAGGTATCTAGTGCTTGTTGCACAGCGGGGTGCCATTGCTCTCTTTCCCACCAGCATACCTTTTCCCCTTTCGATTGCCTACAGTCCCAGGGTACATAAATCCAGTGAAATGGCTGGTTCATAGTTCAGAGTTGCTCAGCCATCTACAGTGTCATACTTCTAATCAGCTCACTGGCCTCTGTACACCATCTCTGCCATCTGGCCTGGCGCCACGCCCAGCTACTCAAATCCGAGTTCTTGCCACCTGCTTTGGGGTTACCCTTGCCCCTTTGCTGCACAGCCGTGTGATCCGTGCCACCCTCCTATATCTGCAGCCTAGGCCTGGCCATTCAAGCTCAGGTCAGGGTACAGACTGGATGTAATAGTTGTTGGCTTGCCAATAAACACAACCATATTCCATTGTGGCATGTTCTTTCTCTATCAGCTTGCTGTCTTTCCAAGTACCTGTTCTTGTTTTAATCCAGTTTAGACCCTACATATGCAACAATTCTTCTAGGTAAAGGCATGAAGTTACACCCCTGATGTCATTCAGGCTGAATGTTAGGGCATTATTCGGTCTTGTACTGGAGACTGGAGTGTGTTGGTAATCCTGCCTTGCCGGTCACCATTGAGGAGGAGCATGTGGACTCTTGCTGACACTATCATTGGAGCACTTGGTAACTTGTATTAATTCCCCCCTTCTGGGTGCTCCTCGGTAGATAGTAAGGGTGGACCATAGCGATGTATCTCATGAAATTTCCCGCAGGGACTCTGCATACTGGAGGTAATCCCACCCTATCTGATAACCTGGGAGGAGATGCTGCACAAAGAGAGAGGTCACTGCTTTCTGGGAGGTAGCTCAGAATCCCCCTCCCCTCTCATTATCCACTCTGCATAAGTGAACACCTGCTTATTCGTATTCCGTTTATTTCACCCATATACTGCACCACTGGGCTGGGTGATGGAAGTCAGCCAAGAGGGAAATTGCCTTGGCCAAGGAAGCTGCAGGGTTGTAGCCTGGACCCAGCTGCATAAATATGCTAAGAGAAGAGAATTGCACCAGCGAGCCGCCATAGTACCTTGCACTCTAGGAAGAAACCTATCACGCGGAGGAGGCACAACCGAGGGGTGTCTTCCAGGGTGTTTACACGTGTCGAGGACTGTTTCTCCACTGCGCTGCCCACGCCACCCAAAACCAGACCACATGTTCCATGGCTAGTGGCCTTCACCAAAATCGTTAATTAGTTTGAACTGCCACAAAATTCCACATGCTTTGACTGCTTCGTACCAGCCTGCAACACTACCCGACCTTTGATCTGACCAGCACCTCCCAAGTCTATCCGGCACGTCATCGACGTACAGGAGAACCGACCAACCACCTCAGTCATAAACTTTGAAAAGAGTGAACACTCTTTACAATTCTCAGAGGAGGGAAGCTGCAAGACGCCCCTGCTAAGGAAATTATGACCATGTGAACCTCAACGTAGTAAAGTCAATAGTACGGAAAATGTCGTACGCAGTGCACTTACCAGGATCCTGCAACATTAAGACAGTTTCTTTTCATTCATGGCTGACTGAGAAACATGTTTCATTACAATGTCGAAATTGTTTTCGTGTGACGCATGCAATTTTTGTGGCTAATACATGTTACATGAAAATTATTATTGTAACAATAATTTGGCAGAAGTGAAGTGTGTTACTGTTATAAATAAAGTGAATGAACCAAGAATATAATATCTGGTCTTCGCTCCAATTCTGAAAGTTTAGAATCTTTATAACAGAGAACTGACAGCTGGAACCAATCCATCCCTACCTAGATGGGGTAAATGTGGAGGAGAAGTAATCTATCACGTATGTTAAATGAAGCAGAGTTGAAGGTTTTTAGTCCTTTCAGACTCACAGTAATTTTTTTGTGTTTTGCAAATAAGAAAATTTTGATTTGTTCTATTGTTCTACACAGAAGCTAAGACAGCACTTGTTTTGTCATAGCCAATGAGCTGTAGGCATTGTTTTCTGCTATAGTAATAGGAGTCATTCATATCCTAGAATAGTAGCATGGTTTACGAAACGCATGCCCAAGCCTTACAGTTCACAGAATAGGGCCAAAAATAGCCATCCCATGCATTATGTACAAAATTATATACACTGGGTCAAATGGACTAAACTGTTGTAGACTGCATGTTGCTCTTCTTGTGTATATAAGGTTCTGTAACTGTTGTGGCGTAGAATGAGTATTGCTCATGGAGATAAGTAGTTATCAGATCTTTCAACATTTCATTTACAACAGTCTTTGAAAATAACCTATGTTAGCTTATCCTCTTCACTTAATTTATTTCGCCACACTTCTCCTCCATTACAGTTTTGTAGTTCTTCTATTCCTGGCACTGGCCTGACGTAGCATGTGTCCCACAGGTTCCTGGAGCGGCAGGACTTCCTGCAGAGGACAGACGTTCGGCAGTTCGAGATAGAGCGTGCCCTGCGCACTTCACGGCGCAGCAACCGGTGAAACATGAGTGCACCCTCTGTGGCCCTGGCAGGCCACTCTTAGTCAGTATTTCATATTTGTTCTCATTGCTGTTAACATACTCATCATTTCCCAATGTCGACAAATAGTTAATATACCTGACTGTTTAAAAGAGACTTCTTCAAGCAATATGTTTCCAAGAGGGGAAGTTGAAACGTGGAAATGCTATTTAACAATACAGTATTCCAGTGTTACAGAATTCTCCAGCATTTACGATTTTTGCAGTATGTGTTTATGCTACTTGTATTTGCGATAATTCATTTCTTTGTTTCTGAGCAGTTTGCGGTAACATGAAAATATGAGCGACAATTATTTGACGTGGACTTAGTTTTGTGGTATTTTATGTACGTAGTTTGGTCTCAAAAAGTGGCAATGTTCAGATTGACAGCTAAACTGTAGCTGTGTTTGTTTTTAAAATAATTTTTAGAATCACTTTCTCCCCTCCTCTCCAAACTTCCTCTTCTTCTTAAATTTGACACTTGCCAGAGTACTTTTTTTGCCTATGCACTAACATGTCCCCATGTAGGACTAGCTCCCTATATTTTTAATGGTTTTCCTGAGAAATTAAATATGCACCACAGTTGTGACTGTGTTATTGTGACATTGCAATAGCTATACACACAATCTGGGAAACAACACGTGGAAATATGTAGCTGTAGCATTATCTTTTCTCTGTTCACCACTTCCTTAACAGGAGACAATAGTATGTGGTAACTAACTGTTGCAAGAGCTCTGTCCAAATTCGGTACCACGTGCCCTTGTCCACTTGCCCTTGATCCCTTATTGTGTAACGAACCAATGTTGCGAGGTGTAAGAAAATAAAATCGGAAGTTTACTTTGAAAAAGTCTGAAGAAAATTTGTATGCTAAATAATAAAATCAGAAGAGTTTCTGAATGATCTGGAAATATGCAATATATATTAAATTTTTTTGGAAAAAAATACGTTCGAATAGACATACTGTTTGTATGATGGAAACCATTTTGAATACCTTCCGGAAGATGTATGTAAGTAAATTACAAGTGAATTAAAGGAATAATATAACAGAAAAAAATTGAACTTTACTTTTTCCAACAAAGCATAGGCGTATTCATGAGTATATGTATTCTTCACTATGTTGTAGGCACAATACTGTTTCTGATCTTCGTACACACATGCACATGCGCACGCACACAGGCACAGGGATGCACACAGGCACAGAGACACACAGATTAATTCTGTGTTAACACTGAAAACTGTCACTTTAACTTGCCTCGCGAGAGTACTGCAGTGTTTTAACATTTTTTAAAACTGTAATGTGTTTCTTTAAATCATCTTTCCTTCACAATGCACTCAAATGTTGAGCACAAAATGAACAAAATCCATAAGAACTGTCTTTATTACTCTTTCTTAACCACCCAGAAAAATGTGGATCGTCCTTCCACTCACTATTGTATTTCGTACTATAATTTCACTTCTTTTTTTAATGAACATTAATGGAGGGTATCTGAATCGCTGTCACTAACTGCACTTGAACTCATTGCTAGACATTTTTAAGAGTACTCACAATATGTTACAGGATAATCAATATTGTAAGATAGTAATCACACTTTGTCACAACTACACACTTGTCACATCCCTCTACCACTCCTGTAAGGGAGTAACGGGTCACGACACAAGTAGCAGAGCACGTCGCTAGTAGAAGCAGAACCGCGAAGCAACTGGGAAACTCCACAGGCCTGGTGAGCATTACTGCATACTTGCCAACTTTTCAAACTGGAAATCAGTCAAACATTTTCAAAATACAAATTTTAGCGTAAATTACACGCTGCAATTCTAATATTTATAAGAAATATTAGATTTCCTACATTTTAGATTCCTTAAAAGAATATCACATCAAAATATGAAATAAGGTTTAAAAATTAGTTTACAGTAAAATATCAAAACACGCACACCTAACACAATCACACATTGGAAAAAGAATCAATTTTCTCCTCTTACCTCAAAATTCCATAATTCAGCTCTCTGAAAGACATCTGTTCACATTTAAAAACTGAAACATTTAAGTCTGTTCACACTTAAAACTCGTATCACTAAAAAAAATATGTACATACACTAGAAAAAATAGTTGCAGCTTTTATTTAAAACATTTGAATTTATTTAATTCTTCTTGAGAGCTTGTGCAGTGGCCTGCTTTGCTCACTTCAAAAATTTGTCACTAGAATTTTGCTTATAGCACTTTCCCCCTGATGGCTTGCATTTAACAAGAGACATGTTTTCAAGAACTTTAGTTGACAATTGAAAGCGGAACTGAGTTCGGTTCTTCTTTACAAGGCTGAAAATTCTCTCACATTCAGCACTGCTATGAGACAGAGTTAAAATGGGCTGTATAACACAGAACACCCAGTCAAAATTTGGTTTTCCACAAGAATCTAAAATATGAGATACTTTGACCCACTTATGAACGATTGAATCTTCTGTCTTGACAATAGAAAAGATATCTTCAACCTGAAGTACAGAAAACTGGCTCTGAAGCTCATCTAAGGCCTGATCTTTAGTTTCATTCTCACGCACAGGTAAAATAAATGGGAACCTTTCCACAAAGAAACTGACATCACTAAAACTCAAGTTCTGCAACACTAGTTTTCATTAAATCCTCGTTTTTTAAAGGAAATTTATGAATTATGTAATCACATGAGGTTATAAAGTACTTCCTCACTGATGAGTAAAATACCTTCTTATCGGCTTCTTTCAGCGAACTAACAATATGTGAGGTTGCGTTGCCAATCAACAAATATGTCCAGTCGCTGATTTTCAACAGAATGCTACTTGATTTCAAGCAATGCACCACTTTTCATAGTACTTGGTTGAACAAATCTTAACCAATTCCTTCAACAAGCATGCAATATTTTATCCAATTTATGAACTAGTGGAGAAGATGACTGCAAAATGGTATTAAACTTATCAAATAATGGAATGACACTAAGTATAAATAAACAGAAGGCCTTACTGACAGGAGATGACGAAGTCATGAATAGCATTTCTTCACGAGTTGCATTGTGCATTGCACATACTGCAGGCTTTGACACCCTTGTACTCTCAGAATTCAAAAACAATTTCTTACCAGATCCAGCCGAAGAGGACTCGCTATCATCAGTTGAATTTCTTTTAATTGAGACACCTCTTGTCTTTTCAGTGGTACACTTTCCAGGTTTACTACACAATTTCTGAAAATGCTTTTTGAGTTCCAAGCTGCAACTTGCTTAGACATCAAGTTTTTTTGGAATCATATAAGAAGACAGGCTTGAAGAATGTGGTTCTGCACGCTCACTTGGTCTTTGAAAAAACTCATCACGAGGTCCCACTCTTCAACAAGCCTCTTCAAACATTTGCCAAGGGACAACCATCTCGTACACACATGTATTAGAATTTTCATTGATTCTTCGCCATGTAGAGCTTGAAATTTTTTCAGGTTGTCTTTGCATTTCGAACTCTTTTCCAGGTAATAAAATATGTCTACTAATAGTTCGTCAATTTTAACTGGCAGGCATGCAGTGCCTCTTTCTGTTGCCAAATTAATTAAATGACATACACAACCCACAGCGACGAGACCCTTCTGTTTCTCTATCAAAACAGTCACTGTGCCATTGTTATTGCCAGTCATAACTGCCGCGTTGTCTGAAGAAAATCCTATCATATGACTTAGAGGCACTTTCAACGATTCCAATTCACTGACAAGTAGATTTCCAATATTTCTACCAGTTGCATCACCCTGTAATTCTGGTAGCGAGAGAACAGTTGTCACAATATTTTGTACATCTTTGTCAAAATACGATACCACAATAGGATATATTTTCGAATCAGTATCATTTGTTCCATCTGTTGCCACGGAATATGGCCCACTCTGTATGCAAATGTAGAATAATGTCTTCTCTCGTTGCCCGAGCCATTTCTGCCATGACCGCTGTAGTCTTTGTTCCTCCGCAAGCATATTTTTTACTATTTCCGAATCAGGAAACATTCTGCGAAACAGTAGTGCTGCATGATCAGATACACTAAGCGGAATGTTGTGCTCGACCAAGAACGATGTGAACAAACACTCTGGTTTAATAACGTTATCAACTCCTGACTTGGCACAGACAAAAAAACTGTTTATTTTACGGTTAGCTTCAACATTTTTCACATAGGTTGTATGTTTGCTGGACTTCACGTGGTTTGATATGTCATTTTTACCGCCATGGGAAATATTTAAGTCACATCTGAAAATGCTACAGAACGCAAACTTATTGCCCCTTTCAGACCTAATAATGAACGGAAATTCTTTGGTATAATCTTCTCGAAAAGACTGCCAGTACTGTTTTTTTTCCTGCACAACTCATTTCGGTATTACAATTTCATGTATCATAAAAAAAAAACTGACACACACACGCGCGGAATAGAGTACACTTTTTGTTGTTATCGCTTGAAGACTTCCGTAGATGGCGTTGATCAAACAAACCACAACATGCTCGCCATTTTAACTAACTACATCGTGGGAACAACAAAGCCAAACCAAAAGACCAAAGGAACCAGACTGTTCGTTCATGTATCTTCGCTGGTCATACCGCTAGACTTGTGAAAAACAAACCCAGTCTGTGTATGGCGGCATGAAATACGACTCGCAAAAATTTAATAATTTTAACGGCGATTGAGAACAAAAGTTATTATTTTGTGGACGAGTGGATTTATGTTTGAGTACTGCACATGGTTTGATGGTGGATATGCAAACTCATACATGATTTAAAAAAATCACTTGCATTTAACAGATACTTTGAAAACCATCAAAAATGTCACACTGCCATACACTCGTAAAAGACCCCACATTTCCGTACATTTTACTGGCAAATCGTACAAGTTGGCAAGTATGCTACTATGATGTAGAGAATTTCCCTATTCAGCCAACTACTGCAATTTTAAAGGATTTTATAACACGAATTGCCAAAAAAAAATTTAATTTGGAGTAAAAAAATTTTCCCCCAAATTTGATTTTCTGAAATAAAGTAGCAGTCTGTAATAGGGGGCAGCTTATAATCTTGGAAATACAGTAATTTGTTATTTCTGTTTTTTTAGTTGGAAGAATAGTTTATGGCAATGCTGATTCAGTTACAGTCATTTGGGGTAACTGTATCATCAGGGCGACTTGTACCGCCTGCCTAATTTAATTTTGAATGGAGACTCGAAGAATTCCTTCATGTTGACATGTTTCTTGTATATAAAATAGTTAGCAGCGAAGTATATGACATTAAGGTGTGGGCTTCAAACCCTTTGTTACAAACAAAAGTATGTGGTACAATGTTACTCTTAATTGGTACAAAGTTACCCCAAATGACTATTTTATTTTTGTGACTTTTTTCGGAAGTAAAAGACATGTAATATTTTTATATTATTGTTTTACATTTCCAAAATATATTTTATTTAACGCTATCTACCCATAAATTTTTAAAATACAACTTACGTTACAAAACAATAGCATATTTCAAACAAATTAATTTTTTTCTGCGACGACTATTGCATCTTTGTATGGTGATATTCCATCCTAACTGTTGTTATAAAACATGTCAAACAGCAGGACTTGAACTGTAAACAAAAATCTGTTCTTTCCTTGTCAATATTTTGAAAAATGAGTCTGTCTATCTTTTCATAGCCACTTTTTGGCATCTCTGTTAACCTCACATTTCTTTCTATCATAGCTTTGTATTGTACAAGTTGAATTGTTAATGTTTCTTCAACACTATATAATTTTTAATATTTTTAAAATGTATTTCTGGCATAAGAAATAAGAAAAAATGAAACTAAACACAAGAAACAGTTGAGCGTAGCTGCAGACAAGCATGCATCGACGGCAAAAAAGCCTCAGTTTTTGCTTCGTAGAGTCCTTTGCAAGGCTATGTTGAAAAAAACATATCTCACAATCTACTAATTTCAGCTAAGTACGACTTGAGAACTGACTATTAATTTGTGTATGTCTCAAGTCTAAACTCTTCTCAAGACTATATCACCTGATACAATCACAAGACGAGATCTGAAAAATTGCTATTAATACAGTACTTAGTCCTCAAGAAATATCCTGCCTATATCACGGTGCAAAACTGCTTTAACATCCACACATGATATGGACTCCTAGTTTTGACATGTATTTTTTTTGAGAAACAAATGTTTAAATGGTACACATGATATATTGCACAAGTGATTTTCAGTGCAGTGCATTGCTTGTACAGATTAAATATCATCCTTTGTATGATGTTTTTTTTTCTACAGCATTTCTTTTGTTCCTTTGAATTGTGTTTAAATAAAGTTTCCCTGTATTTTTGTGTGTGTCTGTGATATGCAAGTCGCTTACTGTATGGTGCAATGTTGAAAAATGATTCCGTACGCAAAATGAGAAAGAAAATGTAAAATGATGTATAATGATTATTAAGTGAAGTGTGCATCCTTGAAAATCAAGATTTTAAAATTATTTTATTTCGAAATACTGTTACGAAACAGGAGTTTAAATTTCAGATTTCTGAGATTGAGCGCTCTGCCGCATTAAAATTCCTGCCGCACCTTAGCTCATCTCTTGCCCACTAGGTTCACTGTTGCCAACCACCTGTGCAGTGTGCCATCACTAGCTGCCTGAAGAAGCTGGCCCAGCAAGTTAAATGTCATGTTGGAACCATGCATCCATGTGGAAAATGTGTTTTTCCAACTTTGTGTATGTGTGCCTTTCACAGGGGTCCCTCTCCTTTTCTCTTCAAACTCAATAATGCGTTCTCTATTCAGTCAAACCCACTAACCATTCCCCTGTAATAAAATTGCACCTGATATTGTTTGTTTAATCTTTTTACTATTATATGTTATATTTTGTATTAATTATAAATTGATTTTGTAATATTTATTTTCACCATGTGCACCCATGTACGACCATAAACAAATAAAATATCCACTTCATCAAAAGAAAGGTGCAGTCAGCTCTTGGTACAAACAAAATACAGAGAGAGCCATTATCAATACAATAAAACATGGTACAAAATTATAAAGAAACTTACCAAAGGACTCTGCAACAAGAACAACAAATAGAAATGGAAGCAATATTAAACAATTAATAATGCTGGGTGATCGTACATGGCACAAAAGTAAGAAACAAACATATTATACAGGACATTCTTGTATCATCAATAGGATACTTAAGCCTAGATGGGAACTATTGTATTAATAAATAAATAAAAAACACACTATTGTGGTTGTGTGTTACTCTTTTCTTTTAAATGAATTAATTACTTATGTTTTTCGGAAATAGAAGCAAGTAAATACTTCCATAACAATAGGAAAGAAATGTTGCTAAGACGAAATAATTAAATAATTGCAGTGATTGATATGACACAAATATTCTTAAAAATTATTGGCAAACTGGATAGATAAATAATTTTATTTCTGGATACATATTATTAGTTAAGTTTGCCATGAAATTTCAAAATATTTTTTAGTTAAATTGTCAGACTCCTGGGATGCATCCCTAACATCAAAAAATTAGTATTAAAACAAAAAATGTGATCCTTTCAAGTCGATGCGTGACACTTTCATATACTACTATATACGCAAACGTTTTCATCTCATCTCCTTGGCGCACCAGGCGGGATCCAAACTAGTACCATAACTACCAGAGGGCCTACATGTTACGTCCCTTTATGTAGGGACTACTACAGACACGTCAGTTCAGTACTGTCTGCCCACTGTCAAAAGTCACGCCACCCCACCTCCTGAGAAGATGTGCAAGCCAGCGGCTGAAACCACCCTCTACAGTCATATAGTACAAGAGTGCGCCATGGGATGACACCACCTGCCACGCTGACCACCAGCAGATGCAGCAGACAACCCTTGGCTCCGTCCACTAGCAGTTGGTTTGAACACCCCCACCACAACCTGGACAAGGGCAGGCTGGCAGATACTAATATCTGCGTGCGGCCCAGAAATGCCAGTTGTTTGTTGGCTGTTCTCAGGGTCTCTCAGCCTTAACAGCTCGCTCCACCACCGTGTGTTTGAGCTCTCTGCCGACCTCCAAGTCTTCCAGACTCGCCAGAGCTCTTCAGCTCCAATGCCAACACCTTCCATACCTCTTGCGCTTGCAACCCCTGAAGAAGTCGTTAACCACCAGCCACTTACCGCTGGTAGCCACAATCCCCACTGCCCTTCAGGAAGTGGGCCCCCGTAAATTCCTTCAGAACACAGAAGATAGGGCCAGTTTATTAGCTACAAAGTCGAATCTGCCTTCCAGCCTAGAACCAGGTCCCTTTGACCTGGCATTTGCATAGTTAGCACTTCTGCTGAGTTTGAGGTAGTTGGGAGGTAGTACGAGCCACCGTGTTTATTCCTCTTGGGAATAAAACACGATTTCTCTTTTACTTCTGATTTTCCTTTCCTTAGGTGACTGTTGCTACTCCCAAGTAAATACCATGCCCGACAGAGTAGAGCAGGAGACCAGGATTTGCCAATGGATTTACCAACGTAGTGTAGAATGCGAACTCCTCCCCCCTCCTCCCTCTGGCGTTCGTACGTCAGAAAACGCATACTTGGCGGCCACCCGTTCTTTGCACTCCAGTGTACGGAAAGTCAGAGCCACAACCACTAGAAAGATAACATACAAGGATGCTAGTCAACCAGCCCATTTTGTACTCCGTCCACCGTGCCGTGTGTTGCCGGAGTGAGTATTTGACTGCCCAGCCAGTTATTGACTTTGTGCCTAGCTGCCAAGCTACACATCCTACCTTATATAATGGTCGCCCTCCTAGCCTGCCAGTAAGTTCGAACGGCCGTTACTGCCCCACGTGACTGACCTCCATGCCCAAAACTTATCCCGACCATGATGTTGCCAATAGCTTTCCCGAGCCCATTACACATTAAAGTTACATTACAAAGTTACGTTTTTAAGTTTCATATAATCCTCACGAATTAAACGCAACACAATTTAAGTCATGATGTCCAAATTCATAGTAAAAGTTCCTTTTAATAAAAAAATAAATTCTGATATTTGATAAAGAAGTATCCAAATGTCCGTTGTGACTTAACTGATTGCAGGCATCATGTTGAGTCCACAAGAACAGGCAAGAAGGGATTTAAAACCAATCTTGACTAATCACCTCCCAGCAAGAAAGGAGCAGGCAATGCAATGAGAAATTACTTATGCCAGAAAATGGAAAGCTTCAGCACATAGCATGCAGAAGAGCTTAGGCTGACATTTGAAGTAAAATATTTAGCCCAACACGTGCAGAAACGTTTGACAGACACGTGCACCCTCACTAAAACAAAATTAATTATTGAGTGAAAGATGACTGGTGCACGAGAAGAAACAAAACTATAAAATTGAAACAGTACTCGCCAAAGAGGGGAAACAGAAAATATCCAAACGAACAACTACACCCTGAATAGAAAAATTAATGAAATATTGTGACGTGTGCCCAAGGGGGTGGAAATCAAAACCACAATTTTTGTACTGGAGTTTCGGGGGCAGAAGCTGCCCTTCTTAACTTTCTCTGTCTACTTCCTTTTAGGGTGTATGGCATGATAAAATAAGGTTGCAACTTTGCCTTGCGTAAGTAGAGCCGGCACCACAGTTCCCTAAAGTGTACATCTGAGTAATTCACGGTTCCCCAACAGGAACTGTAAGTCTTGCTCCTTTCGCCCAGTCGCTTATAGAGAGCCGTGGACAAAGTGTTAGCTTGTATTCAAGCTATTTGACAGGAATACCCAGATGTAGTATTCACAGGGGGCTGATCAATCCATGCTAGTTCCAGCTCCCCTCTGGCCCCGTAAAGAGCGGTGGCGTAGTATGGAATAGCTTAGGTGGTCCTATTCACCTGGTGGAGGTGTTGCTAGTCATATAGGCCTTACGAAATTCTACCAGAAGGCAGAGCTTGGGTGGCCATCTAATGTGTGGGTATTTGGTTTAATGCTTGGTGGTCTGTCGCCTTCATTTTAGTGGGCTGAAACTATGTAGGGAAACAACAGTGACACACAATAAATTAGTACACAGAGAATAGTTAGAAATCACACATTATATTAATTAATATAACACAGTGGGCCTTCCTAGTCTAACTTACTTTGACAAGGAAGTAATTAACCTGCATAATTCCAGGTGAAGGCAACCTGGTGTTAATCTGGCTGGGAATTAGGGGATAAGACACTGCTAAAATTAAGTAATTTACAACTTGCTCCTAACTGACTATCTGTTGTTCGGAAGGAACAAAAGGGGGGACAGCTACCAGAGGCATAGTGTCTTCAATGCCAGCACCGTCCCGTCTGGTGGGCAGGGCGGCCCTGAAGGGACTTCATTTTGACTGTTACTAGTTTTGGTGGTAAGGAACGAGCAGAAGTCTTCAGGAGCAATTGATTGTCCACTTTTCGAGAAGCTGTTAGATTCTACGTCTGTAGAAGGCTTCTGGAGGGGTTGTCTTCAGCTGGTATTCAGAGTTTGGCCCAAGAAGAGCGGTGGAATTAGCGGACGTATCAGTCAAGCGCAAACTGCCAGTGGCTTCCTGCGGCCTAATCATGAGCGGTGAAGGAGCAGAGACTGTGTTTTGCTGGACGTGCCAGCCCTTTTATACAAATCTCATCTAGGGCCTACGTTGGCAAGGGGTTCAGGAGGTGATAGCCTCAACCGCAGGGTTCCAGTATTTAGGAGTACTGATGTGATGCTATCATCCCTTATCACTGGTGGCACGCTCTCCTGGCATTTCGAGGAACCATCTGTGACCTTGATGACGGTTCGCTGTCCGTCAGGCAGTACAATTTAACGTTGGGGGGTGTTGACGTGATGTTTCTTGGAGAATCTTGGCGAACAAACAAGCTGACAAGCTAAACAGATGTGTCTGTGATTGCATCCAGCATTGCGCCGGTGCACCCTGTAGGCACGTGTCCAGCCTCTTCAGTTCTGTTTAGGGTATCTTGCCCAAGGGATTGAACATTACGTCCAAGATGGGACAAAGTCATGTGTAGAATGTGCATCAAAGATACAGAAGAGCATCATGCGTCAAATGTAACACAGCCAACAAAACTACATCCAGTGGCAACTACATACTTTTACTCTATGCTGGCTTGCGAGAACAAAATATTAAAGGCACTTAAGTGCCAAACAACACTATCGTGGCCACCACACAACGCTCGCACGTCATGATGGCAGCACAACAAGGACAAAATTGTTCGAAAAAACTATGTGAAAGGTGCAGAAGTTCCAAACACAAGACAATCGTAAGGTTACACAGTCGCTGATAGATGTCAGGGGCTGTCCACAAGAGATGAATTGCGCTCAAGCTCACAGAGATGGAGGAAAATATCACGTGAACAGAGGCCAATTTTTTTTTTTATGTGAATTCACGGGCCAAGCGGCAGGGATACGCTGAGAAAATTTGCAAGGACTGTAGCTGCGGATGGGAAGTGAATTAAAGAGGTAGCTTCAGACAGCAACTGAAAGAATTAGCAACACAGCATTGCACATCCAGATGGTAGAGAAACATTTGCTCATGAAACACGGGTCTGCAGACGAGACGAGATTAAAAACGTAGCTTTCTAAGTACAGATAAAAAATAATTAAATCAAAGTTACGAGAAAGATACGTAAATGGTAAAATATTGACGAACAAATATTAAATAAACCGAAATACGTAAATAACACATTACATAAGCTTAAATAAATAAATAAATAAAATATTTATTATGAAGTTATATCATAACACCAAACAAATAGACATCATTAAATAAACAAATAAATTGCAGATACTCAAATGGATAACGAAAGCATCAGTTATCACATTAATTAAATACCACCATTAAATATTACTAGTAAACATTTTTACTGAATTAAATACTGAAATGAGGTTTCAAAATTTTTTAAGAAAGAGTACACTAGCAGTGAAGCTACAGTAAAATAGTAGTGACGTATTTTAAAATGGCACAGGTCAGATGTATATATATGTACCATCATTGAGGGGAAAAAAATAAATAGTAAGAAATAGAGAAATGCACTTTATTGTGCTGTTTATTATTATTATTATTATTACAGTGTAGTTTCTTAAAAATCAACCACCCACCCATCTCCTTAATTTTGAACCTTACCCACTCTTACCTCTCTTGTGGGCGCCCCTGCCTATCTGCAAGATACGCCTTGTGATTTCTGTCTCCTTTTGAAAAATGTAATTTGTAGCCTAGTGGCCTGATCCTGCTACATATTATTGATTGTCACATTTAGATTATCAATTAATTTTATCTTGATGTAAGAGAGACGAACAGTTTTCGAGAAAAACTGTTGCAGAGTTTGAAATTTTGCAGTTCTTTCTTTGCCTGTTGTGCGTAAAATTGTTACAGTTGTCAAATTTCAATCCAAAAAATTACTTTTCGGAATCGTGTTGCAACGCAAGTACAAAACTTACTGGCTCCACTTGGCTGGCATAATAAATGTTTTGCATAGGTTTGTTAAAAAAAACACTGGATTCAAAAGCAGTTGTATATGTTTATGGGTGTCTGAACACGAAAAGCATTTAAGAAATGTTCCGTGACCAAAGACCAGTTTTAACAAGTTCTCATTTCAACCTCAAGGATAAATAATTTTTTGGGTGTGGAAATGGCTAAAAACAGGTGTTTGCATTGTCTGCTTTAGCGTGTTATTTACAGAAACTACAAATTGGTTTTTAGACACTCACTATACTTTAATCTGGATCAGCGTGCCGTGAAAGTGTAGGCTCACAGTTTGGTTACACTCAACGGGGGTCTCAGACAGAAAGACTGCAAGCCTATTGAGCATCTTGCACGTAGAGGTGATGAGGCAAGTGGTTAAGCAGGTTTCACGTGATGCAAGATGCTGACCTTGCACAAGAATTTCTTGCACATGTGCGAGACCAATCAATTTGTGATCCAATTGGTCTTTGTATGCTAGTTGTGTGACATGTTGTATATCAACCATAGAGGTAAAATATAATGATAATCGGAGGGGTGAGAAGAGGAATACAGGTATAGAAAACATTGTTATAAAATAACTTTAAAAAAAAAAAATTGAAGTTTAGACAATGTGCTGAAAATTAAATTAAATACTGTATTTTGGCGTGTATAGGCCGCACCATAAGTTTTTGATGAAAAATTAGAGGTAATTAATATTTCAAGTACAGGCCACACTAAATTTTTGTATCCCTGTAAATATTGTTAAGTTATGATTCCATACAAACATAATAAATTCCGACTTAATTTCTCACCTACAAAACATTTGTGACAGAAAAATTTGTATTATGTTGCAATGTGTACAAATATACATCACGCAATTACTATTCCACAGATCAACGTGCACTTGTAGTGCCACGGCGGGCGCGCAAACTACGTAAGTTATCTTTCTCTTTTACAGCAGAGAAATTATTTTCTCATGTATGGTATCTATGGCCAAGCTCAAACATGTTTACATTTCACACATGCAGGATGAAGTTTATGAATGTGAATGAACAAATAATTCAAATAATTGCACAAGTGGGTTTCTTCTTCTTCTTCTTCCTCGTTCGAGTTAAAACAACATTAAAATGTACTGTATGTTAACAAATTTCTTAGCATATTTTGGGGAAAGAAATATTGTTTTAGAGACAATATCTCGTATATAAACCACACCCCACTTTTTTTTGTAAAAAATGTGCGGCCTATACACGCCGAAATATGGTAATTATTTTTTGGGCATGATAGCTTGAAGGAAATAGATACCTTGTTGAAGTAAGCACCATCATATTTTTTATAACGTCATGGCGGTTTGGTACTTACCAGGGCTACCAACTAATGTCAGTATGAGACAGTACCTATCATGTTTATCTGCGTGTGAACTAGTTTCGAACAAAATTGAGTTGGCATTCTCATACAAAAGTTTTTGTATGAAATCTTGTGGGTATCACATTTTGCATCTAGTGAAACCTGCTTAGTGGGTTCATACATTTCAAGGTATCAAACATGCGAAACAGGTGTGGGCAGGCAGAACACTTAATAGTAATTATTTTGATCAGTAATCTTAAGAATTTTATTTTCAAGAATGCATCTCTTCATTACTAATCTATCATTATATATAATTTTTCTCTTCCTCATTTTGCATAAGGGTGTTGCCTACCAAGCCTGCAGCCACAATTTAAATGGGGAATCAATGTTAAAGAAACTACTACAAGACATTCTTAAGGAATATTGGTGCATTAAGAAATCTTGTCAGTGTTTATGTTTAATAATTTTTTTCTGAACGTTAAAATTAAAATTTAATAAAAAAAATATTGATTAAATAAAAAAATGTTAATGTAGCAGTATTTTCTGAAAAAATTGCATTGAATGTTTTTTTTTTCTTGTTATTCTTCTTCTTCAAACTGATGCACTAAGAAAGAATTTCTCTAACATTAACTCCCCATTTAAAAAATTCTAGCTGCAGGCTTGGTGGACAAAGCCCATAAGGAAGTTATCAGCCAGTATGTTATCTGGAGTTCACAGCCACCCTGTGTACTGCTTTGATCTCTTTTTGCAACTGTAATGCAGGCGTGAAATGTCGGCCACAGAATGTGTTTTGAGAAACAACAATTTATAAAGTTGTTGCGCGGTGTCCCCCCCCCCCATATCAAACACATTCATACTTTTTTTTTTTTTTTCAAATAAATTCATGTCTATTTCAACCAGCGCTCTCTTTTTTTTTGGTAAGTAAATGGATAAATAAATTGGACTGTGGGGGATGTGAAAATACTCTTGCTAATATTTCTTTAATCTTGTATTATAAATTGTTTGTTATCAGCGTGGAATTTTTTTTTTGTCGTCTGTATGCGACAGTGTTTGGTTGGTTGATGGAAAATGTTTTTGAACAGTATTGAGCTGAGAAATTGTTGATGATTGTAACTTTGTGTTTATTTGAAATACGTTCGTTTGTGCAACTTGAATATTTGTGTACGAAAACAAACGTGTGTGTCGTCATTTGATACATAATTTCGTTCCTTCAGCAAGTTGAGTATTTGTCTTCATTGATTACCAGGGTTCAAAACTTTGTGCTGTGATTTTGTTTAATAAATTTTCTTTTGTACTGCGTACAATATGTGTAGTCTAATCTTATTTCAGAGTCAGTGGACTTTATTTTGTAATATTTAGAGTACATTATACTTAACTTGAATTGAAGAGGATTTTTAATATAACTCTAAAGGTAAAGTTACTCCAAAGTAAGGATAAAGTGGGTAGAATCAATATTTTTTCAAATCCCATTGAGTGAAATTTGAGACTCTAAATATTGAAAGCTGCATTTGAATCATTGATGAAAAGGGTGAGTACATTTTTTTATTTTTAGGCAGTTCTTATGCATTTCTTAATCTGATATTTTTATTTTCTCTCACATTTTATGAATAAATTTGGCATGGGAAGATGGTGTGAAAACTAACCTGTCGAATGTTAAACAATAGCATTTCCTCAAGAACAGTCCTGTACGGTATTATTCCAATGTGGTGGCTCTCTTGTTTTCAACATTGCATTGGAGGGCATCCCAAACATGAAGTTGGTGCGTGCCGCTTTATTGAGTTATACTAAATGACTACGAATCATCACTAACGTGTTATACGTGAACCCAAGAAGGCAACCATATATGGCTACAGGATTGTTTCCCTTGGGAGGAACAGTTACAGACACGTGGTATTCCTAGTTGTTCCTGACCCTACTTTGCCTCACTACTAACGTAGTTCTACGCAACCTGAGGAAGGGTCAAACCCAACATATTATTCACGAATGCATACAGGATCGCTCCCAGCCTTGTGGGCGGCAGTGGTGCAGGACTAATTGGAGCATAGGGTTCATGCCGTCAACTACTGCTGGTTCTACACTTACCTAGGGCACCTATCAAGGTGATAGTTAGGTATCAGCTCTGCCTCAATGCTGTTTGGGGAAAGGCACAGAGCTCAAAGGGAGGAACGAAAGACTGAGTTTGTCGCTGCTAAGCAAGTGTGTGCCAGTAACCTCTCTGCACCTTGTGGGGACACCCCACGGGGCAGGGCTCATGCCGCCCAACACCTGGACTGGAGGGGCTTTCCTCTCCAGTCGGCACCTGTGTTTTCTTCCCCGCCAACACTAGGCTCGGCGTAGACTACCATCGGGCTGTCCGTGCCCTGGTAACTGGTACTGATACCAGACACGGCATAGCCCACACTTTCTTCGGCAGCAGAGTGGAGCAGGAAGTACTGTACCACACTGTACAGCAACCCACCTTCCAGCACTTCTACGGAAACGGTTGGTCCCAGCCGACCAACTACTTCATCTGAGCAGAAGAAGCACTAATCAAATACCCTGGTAAGTCTGCACTACCTAAACGGGCCAGTGTAACGGTAAGACATATTGCGGTACTGTCTACACCAGGTTTTGTGCCAAGTCACCAACCTACATGACCAGTATTAACGTCTAGTAGGAAACCAGTACACAATAACTAATCTGTTATAGCCAGAGTGCACCTGACCTAGCGCAAATCAAAACCACATTGACAGTCACCTTAAGTCTAAAGTGACACGCGTCAAAGTGTGCCTTGTCCACAAAAATTAAAAATTGAGGTAAGGGCACCACCAAATTGGCCTCAATGTCCTCTGTTTGTCTAACAAAACTATCTTGTGGCCCAAGACATATTGGCATCCTTTTTCTTGAACATGTCATACTTTGTAGTGAGAGAGCAAAGTGAAGAAAAAATAATATGTTCACTATTTTCATGTGTGAGGTAGGATAGCGTAGAAGAGACAGAGATTCTGGTATTTAGCAGAGTCCTCCACAATGTCATTACTAGCCTTTCTGAAGTTGCACCTTCAATACTGCGCACCATGTCAGGTGACTGCATTTGCCGGCTGGCGAAAGCGACAGGTGCCAAACTAGACCCGGAATGCTGACTCAACACTGCTCCCAGCGCTATAGAGGAAGCGTCGACCTGCATGACAAATTGTTTGTCAAAATCTGGTAAAAGAAGAACTGCTGAAGAAACTAATTTTTCCTTTAGTTTACAAAAGGCAGACTCCTTCTCACATCCCCATTCAAACACTACGCCCTTTCATTTCAAGGCATTTAACGGGGCGGCAATATCGGAAAAGTGCTCTATGAAGCGAGAATAATAACCAAGTACTACTACCTTTTAAGGGTCTTCGGCCTCGAAAAGTTCACAATCAGCGCCACACGATCCGGATCTACTTTTAAACGACCTTCTCAAAGCACATATCCTAGAAATTTGACTTTATTTGTTCCTAGTGTTACTTTTTCTGGGTTGACAGTCAAGCTGACCTCCCTCATTTTTTTCTAAAACCAATCGCAAATGCTCTAGATGTGAATCAAAATCGTTGCTGTAAACTATTATGTCATCGACATAATTCAATACAAATTTATACTTAAAGTCTGACAAAACATGATCGAGAATCCTAGAAAGTGCCTGGGAGCCAAAATTTTGAGCCAATCGGAATTCTGGTGAATTCAAATTGGCTCCAGGGCGTACTGAAAGGGATATATTTACTACAAGTGGGATCCAGTAAACATTGATGAAAACTATTTGTAAAATCTAACACTGAAAAAACGTTTGCTTTACCAAGGGTTTGCAAAGCACAGTCAATAGTGGGCAGAGGGAAAGGATTTTTGCGAATTTTCTTATTGATCAGGGAAACTAAACAATATTTATCGCAGGTGAAATGTACTCCGAGGTAGAATGAACTATTACTCCTGCAGCTAATAATTTATCAATGATTTCTCTGAAAGCTTGTAATTTTGATGGCGGACATCTGAAATGACGTACTCATACGGGAATATCCTCGGTGAGAGAAAATTGATATGGCAAAATGTCGCATTTACCAATATCATCTCTAGAATCTTCTTTAATTTTTTGCAATCCAGATTGAAAATTTTGAAAAATGCAATAATCATCAAAGGAAGTGTTGCACAAGGATGAAATCATTACCAGCACTTCATCTGTTGATAAACTTACTCTGATACTAGGGGCATATCTGAAGGATAAATAACCCTCATCAAAATTAACACTGGCTCATCTTTGTCCTAGGAATTCGACACCCAGAATAATATTGTGTGAAAGTCTTGGTAATACCCAAAATAATTTACTCCATGAAAATCTGATTATCGTGAAATGCAATTTTACCATGCAACCAGATTGATTTATTTCCCCTGTAGCTATGCACAATTGTTTCTCTAAATTGCAAAAAATGTGGTTACTATGTACTACCTTCAAATTTCCTAGTTTCTCAAAAAAGACTGACTAATTACGCTCAAAGAAGCACCTGTGTCGGCGAGAGCAGAATAATTGACTTTACCAATCGTAACCTGAACCAAGCAGTGATTAAATTTACGAGCTGGTTTGCTAACAAGGGGATCGGGTAGACCCATACCCTCTACCAGTCACAGCTCGTTTCCCTGCTTAGGGCAGCTGTTCCATAGATGACCCTCCTCCCCGTAACGGAAACACAGTCGCTCTGTTACCGGGCGTCTTGTGAGGTTACAATCCTTATATTCATGGCCTCATTCGAAACAATTAATGCAACACGAACTAGACTTTTTCGCAGAAACACCTGGTATCGGTGTGTGTGACGCACGTGTCAAGTCAAGCACAAACAAACGGTCCCATGAAGATTGAAAAAAGGGGGGGGGGGGGGGGACTTCCGAGGGTAGTCGTTCGCCACCGCTAATTTACCCTGGATGTCAACAGCAAAATGGTGTAACTCCAACATATTTCCTGGCTTGGATTCCATAATTTTTAGAACTTCAGTATGCTGTGCAAGATTACTCAATATAATGCCAATTAAGTCGGATTCCGAAAGCCCAACACACAGTGCCTTGTTGTAAGCACAGATAGATTTCACAATCTCGCTTCAAAGTGAGCGGAAAAAGTGCCTAAATAACCCCACTCTTAAAATTTTCAAAATTACCCCCTGAGAGAGAAGCCACTTCTTCACGCAATATTTGGAGCATGAACCTCTCGCATTTCAACACAATTGCTCGTAAAATTATGCCCTGTGTGCACAATCCAAAACTATTTAATTTTGCAACAGCAATAAAAAAGGACAAAATACAGGCAGATCCAAGGACGTTAAGGCAGGTATCCTATCCAAAGAGGATAAAAATAATTTATCCAACTTCACAACAGAAGGAGTTTCACCACTCACTGTGATTTCCAGCACGAGGGCAGGTGCCGCAGGCCTATCTTGCATGCAGAGAAACTGCACACCTGTTCTACGCAGTGACACAACCGTCACTGTTTCCTCACCCTCAATGTCGAGGTCCCGGATAAACTGCACCAGCTCGTTCTTTGTGAGCTGGTACACGAACAATACGCTGGAGACCATGGTTGATGTATACATGAAAAGGAAAAATGAAGCGTTAGCAGAGTAGCGCAGATTATATTACCTTGTGCCGTAAACAGGTGCAAGGTAATAAACACATGACAGTCTCACAAACCAATTTCATAATACATTTTATTGCACTTGGTTCCTTATTTACATACTGGTACACTATGAGTAAGAATGAATATCATAAAACATGCAGAATATTTAGCATCTGATTTATCTTCAAATAAACATAATTTATATAAATGAGACAAAAATTATTTTAATTATCTCCGCACCTTTAAACACAAATGCCTCAATTTTACATAATCTTCATTCACAAATATTCTGTAGATGAGGCCGAGAAGTCTGAATCTCACAGTTATTTATTAACTGAATAGAGATATAAAAGAGAGTAATTTTCTCCCAAAACTATATTTGTTTTACAAATGGATATTGAACCAATTCATTGTTTCATGTTCAATGCAGCCACAGCTGACTAAATACAAGTTAGCAGCACCATTGGGATCTCCAATAACATTAACAGACACCCTGAAAATGATCCGATTTCTCATAAAACAATGCGTGGTCAACCACAGCCTTGAAGTGTACAATAGTATTAAAGCAGCTACAAAGCTACCCATGAACTCCATTTAATTATTCACAGTGAAGCGGGATCACCAAATAATTCTCGGACACATCTTTAAAAGATCCCCTTTATAATAGATAGTAAAAGCCACTCTCAAGCTGACTCATAAAACATTTCTGTTTAGCACCATCCTTTCTAACTTGAACATACCCTCTCAAACATACTCATGAATCAAATAGTCAAGATTATCGCACTAGTATGAAATATAAATTGGCATCTAACTTCACTAAAGAGCCCAAATTTAAATCATAAGAATACTGATACTTAAAGCTAGGCTCACGAGCACAAAAACAATTGAATATCTTGCTCTAATCATACTTTTCTCTCCTTCGATATACATTTAAAGGGCTCATCACGGCTGATGGGAAGTTTATTCATTTGGATTTCCAAAATTATGATCCATTTTTCCAATTGGTTTCAAAAAAGGGCGTCTGCATTTTCACAATTTTTCACCGCATGGTAAAACAATTAACTGACTTTTATTCTTTATTACTAAGGCACCACGTCGGCGAGTATCCAACTTATCAAAAGGGAAAACTGCCCTACAACATTTAAATACTGGTAAAAGCAACTTCACAAACTTCACGAAACCTGCAAATAGTAGAGAACATAACAGGGTCTGGCCAGTAATAAGTTTCATTCAAATTCTTACTTTCCGAACTCTCAACTTGCATTATTTCCGTGGCAATGCAGCTAAATTCCAAACAGGTTCGAACATAACTCAACATTAAATGTTTCGGCACTCCCCATACTAGCTCGATCAAAACAAGGGCGTTCAAGCCAAAATTCCACACCAGGAATCAGTGGGTGACAAATCATTGCCCTATCAAGACAACCATTTTCTTGCGTGGAGTTTCCCTGGCCACTTTCATCACACTCGTTGGGGGCTGATATTCAAAAGAACAAATAACATTAATATTAAAATATTGAAAACTAAAAATCACTGGGATGATAAACGCTGGCCAGCCTCATTCGACGAGTCGAGGCAGTCAAACTGGGGACAGGCCGAAAAATTCGACCTTGTTTATTTGCATGCTACAAACGCACACTGTAAAGCCACTGAACACCTGAAGGTTACGTGACCCACAATCAACTTCTCTTCGAAGCATTCACGTATTTGCAAAAGTAACATTTCCGCTTTAGCCCAAAATGCAAATTCCTGACTGTCCACCCCGACTCACCGGTAAATTGCTGGTAAAGCTGATATATTAGCGGCTGAAGTCGTGCCCACTCTAAACCTTTTCGTCGTCATCGCGAGCTGTTTGCTCGCCAATATTGTAGCCCAAGAACTTGTCGCCCGACGTGGTGTCATATGCAGAACCATGGATAGCCCGATGACCAAAGGAGAGTTCACAGCAGTGCGCAGCTCACCGAACCCAAGTTACTTAAGAAGGAAGGAAGGGTAAGCACAAGGGCTTATATAGACAGCATTAGGAGGGGGGAATGAAGGAAGGCAGGGGAGGGGAGCAAGTTGGCAGAGGAGTGCGATTATTAGCCAGCAACTGAATAGTCGGCCACAGACGAGTGTCGCACATGCATTTATAACCATGTTACCAAGGTGTGGCTGAAAAATGTACTTTGATTTGACTGTTAGTTATGCTCTGTTATGAAAAAAAATTTGTTAAACATTTTGGAATAGAACTTATGGTGACAAACACACAAATCCAAGATGGTAGGGACAGTGTCTCCTTAATAAGGAATTGTAGCCACAGTAAAACGTAGTAGTTTCATTAAAAAGTTGTATGTTTTGGAAAAATACATGCTAATACTCAGACAATGTTGAGGTGTGAAGAGCCATCAGGCAGACAGTAAGAAGACAAAGGGTTCTGCATGTTGCAGCATTGCTGTGGCTGGATAACTGGGTGGGCGGGAGGGAGGGGTGTTTGGTTGTAGTTGTTGATTAACATGGCTAACCTAATGTGCGAGAGGGTACCGGCCTGCCCCCTCTCTGAGCTGACGTGCCTCTGGAAGAGGAGCGACACGGAAGGAAGGCAGCCACAGCAGAGCGACCTTGGATGGTGGCAGGTAGTTGGTAATTGTGGCAGTTAGTGGACGGGTGGAAGCAGTGATGAGGGCATGGAGGCAGTGTACAGGCGGCAGGAGAGCTCGCGCGGCAAGAAGACGGCGGTGGTGTCCGAGCCAGCACACCTCGGGCAGCTCTACTGGGTGTCGTTGCACCATGGGGTGCGCCCCAGCACGGACCCCCTGCCATGCATTTCCCGCCTACGCCACCTCGTGAGTACTGTACCTTGAGTGTTGCGTTGCATCTTCTGTGACATGTGTCCCATCATCAGTCATTGAGCTTGTTGCTGGGGAGTAACTGCACACGCTTCTGTGTGAAAAAAACACACTTCAAGTTTTTCTGCACTTCAATCATTGTATGTAATTTTTGGTTTAATTTATACATTTTTTTCTGCCAGCATAACAGGTAAAACTTTCGAAAGGTTTACAGTTTCTTTACAAATACTGTAACAATAATGACAGAAATGTAACACTACTTTTATTATAAGAAGAGGTCAGCAAGAAATACTTCAGCAACCTTATTACATCTTCAGAATGTGTTATTTAGATCGTCTCTTGCCAGCCTCGACCAAGAATACGAATATCAGAAGATGGTACAAGGCATGTGTAAACAATTATAAAATATACCATGTATATAAAAAACATACAGGTTTAAAGTTTTTAATCTAGTCCCTATGGCAAAAAAAAATCTGTACAACTACAAACTTTTAATAATCAAATACCATCTGTAGAGAAACCATAAGAATCAAGTTGGGATTCCAGCATTCCGTGGGAGTCTGCTTTCAATATAAATTTTTTTCAATTACTGACATTTCGTGCCTCTTCTCTCTGTAAACATGTTTGCTCAAGTTTCGCTATAGTTGAGGTCAAATTGTTCTTACACCACAGAGAAATGTGCTGAATGTCCTCTGAAAGTATAGCACAGTCATCTGAACTCACTTTTTTCAGTTTATGTATGGGATATTTTTAACCAGTATGTAT